>JARWLC010000004.1:137003342-139848342 GCA_033318265.1 Phyllotis vaccarum | reverse complement strand
TGTAGGTGGTTTTGAGCCACCATATAGTTGCTGGAAATTGAACTCAGGACCTCTGGAAGAGCAGCCAGTGCTCTTAACCTCTGAGCCCCCTCAAAATTTATTTCTATCGTTTTAAATTATGGGTGCGTGTGTATACACTTAAGTGTGGGTGTTCATGGAGGTCAAAGAGGGATCAGATCTCCTCAAAGCCACATTTACAGGCAGTCATAGTTGGGAAACTCCCAGTGAGGACGCTGGGAACTAAACCCGTCATCAAGAGCAGTACAAGCTCTTACCGTTAAGCTGTCTCTCCAACCCAGTCCAGACATCTTTCCTTCATTTTAGAGCTAATAACTGGGTAAGAGAGGTTTTTGTATTACCTTAGGCCACACAGACAGAGACCAGTGAAGCTGGTGTTTCTGCTCTTATCTTTGAAACTTTTGCATGTGTTGTGGTCAGCAGAATATGAGATCTAAGTCAGAAAAGTTGGTCCTTCTTTAGAGTTTTATCATTCTGACCCTTGGAGATGACAATGTTGAGATCTATTCTTAAGTTTGATTTAGAAATTGGTTCCCAATCTTGATACTTAAGACCTTTTCCCAAGGCTAATTTCCCTTGGGGGGGGCCTTAAAAGGCCTGGAGCACAGACAGGGTGGATGTCATCCATTGAGAGAAGCCTCTTCAAGCCTGGACACTTGAATTTCTTTAGTGTCCGGGGACCCTTAGTTGAGACTGAACACAGATTAGGATTACCTTTGTTTTCAGGGCAGACTGTTTCAGACTTCTAAATTTAGAGGTCTGCAAAGACAGACAGACAGACACAGAGAGAGAGAGAATTTTCTCTCACGATCTATTATGCTTATTTAACCCTGAGACAGGATCTCTCACAGAACTTAGAGGTAGGCTGACAGACACACATGCAGCCATGCTTGCTTGAAATTTTATATACGTCCTAGGGATTTGAACTCATTTGGATTACATCTTTCCCTGAAGTCTTACAAGCCTTCCACCACCACCCCCTGCCCAGCAAACAACTCACCCTGATTCATTTTGTTCAGGAAACACCATGTACCTAGTTATCTTTACCTGGCTTACACGTGTAGGAGAAATGTTATTTAAACAGATAAATGAACCAAAACAGAGCACAGAAATATAGGCAAAGAGACAACACCATATTTGTACATTTTAAATAAAAGTATAAGTAAAAAACACTTGTATGCTAGGTGACTGTTAAGCACGTGCTATGTATCAGAGAATACCATTCAGCCCTGTCCCATATGAGCATCTGCTTTAGAAGTAGGCAAGTAGAGGAAAGAACCATTTAAAAAGTAAATTATACATATTTCCTGGTTATACAAGCTCCAGCAAGGGTGTGGGGGGGCACTTCCAGAATGCAAAGATAATCAGATACAAGGCATTGCACAAGAATGGGAAAAGATCTCAACTGTAGCAGAGATCTGGCAGAGGCAGGGGAAATGGTCTGCAGCTACACATGGAATGGTACTTTCCTGAGGGAAATCAGTGTGAAGGTCACCAGGGAACCCTGCCAGGACATGGACCAATGAAAAGCCTGGCATTTCTATAGTGGGCTGAACTAGCTACTCTCCTTGGTAGGCTGGAAGGTCATGGATGTGCGCATAGACCTGAAGCCTGGGTAAGAGCAGACAGTGAGTGGCAGCAGGGAGTCTCTGAAGGGGTTTGAACAGAAGAGGAGTATCACTTTGTATGCTCTGATGAGAAGTGAGGAGGCTGGAGGGGTTGAGAAAGCTGGCTGCTCTTCCAGAGGACTCACAGTTGGTTCCCAGCACCCACATTTGGTGGCTCACTGTGACTGTAACTCTAGCCATAGAGGATCTCATCTGTTCTTCTGTATTCAACGGATACCTTCATTCACACACACAGACACATCTATATACATCCTCAGAAATAAAATCTTTAAAAATAAAGGGACTGCAATGTTGCAAGGACAGGAGCAGCGACGGTTACCTGGACGAAGGTGGACAGGACTGCAACGAAGGTGGGTTCAGAACAGCTGTAATTGAAGCAGCTGTGTGGATTCCCCATTTCTTGGCATAGCTGTGCTTTCCTGGTGCCAAGAGAGCTGATATCTCCGGATACCTAGGTGATCTGTGCAGGAAACATCAACTCCAGTTATATCTTCCCTGCCAGACCTGGGGGCTTTATGGGAACTTAAGTCAGAGTTCCAAGAAGCACACAGCAAGATAGGAAGAAAAACAAATCAAGTGAGGCCCCTGCCGCACGGGCAGCTGCGCACTGTGGTCTAAACACAGTGCAAGGTGGGCAGCCTTCTGGTTCTTGGGGTGTGGACATTGCAGCCTGCATGCTCTCTTGGATTCAGGTGACTCTTAACATCACAGCAGACACAATTATGTGATGGATAAATCTGTATTGTACACCAACAAAATCATACACTGAGTGGCTCTTTTAATTAGAATCCAGGAAGGAAATTTAGATTTGCAACAGAATAGTCAATGATAATAGCATTTGATAGTTCATCAAACATAATCTCATTAGGATTATCTATTTGCTTCTTTATTTCTAGATTTGTGTGTGTGTGTGTGTGTGTGTGTGTGTGTGTGTGTGTGTGTGCTGTACATGGATACTAAGTTTAAAACAAAGGTTTCCCTGTAAGAGTAAACAGCACTTTCCTGCTGAGCCACCTCTGTGGCCTTCTACTTGTTTCTTGGGTAAAAGAAAAGAAAAACTGTTAGTAGCATGAGACACATGATCCTGATGCTTGAGCTTATAGATGTAATCACGGGATTGTGGCCACAGAAATTTGCTTTGCTTTAGTAAGTATCTAACTAAGGAGCATCGTTACCAGGGACAGTGTATTGGGAAGTGGAATAAGACGGTCACAGTCTCCCCTAGCAGAGGTCAAAAAAGATTGTCCCCATATGGCCTGTAAATGTCACAGTGGAAAAAACACAGGAAAGAAAATAATAAGAGAGTTGGTGGGAGAAGAAATTTGTCTGGGTGTTAAAGGGGCATGGGGTCCTGACAGACAGTGTTGGCATCTAAAGCCACGCCCTCTGAGCTCTGACATTCAGCCCCATTTAAAGTTTCCCAGGGGCGCATCTGTCTCTCCCTTTGTCCTCTCTTGGGAGCTCCCCTATTCTCTCTCCTTTTTCTTCCCTTCTCTTTCTTCTTGCCTGCCCTGCTTTTATAATCATTATAACCTTTCTGTTGCTCATAACCATATTCATCTGACAATAAAGCTCTTTTCTCCATAGAAACAGTGTTAGGGGTCTCCTGCTATCCACCTCTGCCTTCTGCCGCGTTCCCACATGCATTCATGGAACTCCATCGTCAGATTACCTGGTGAATGTGAGCCATACCAAAATACGCACAAAATCCTAACAACAGTCCTAAAGAGAAAAGCAAAGTGGGGTCCACCTTTTAGTGACTACAAGACGGAGCTAATGGGAGTGGAGCAAGCTGGGAATGAGTTTTCAGTAAGTGAGACTGAAGCATAAGAACACATCTTAAAACTTAAATTTATTTATATTTTCAACTGGCAGACTTGTGTTTCCCAAGTCTAAGTCATTTAACTCTTAACAATTTATACAGATCATTGTTCTCTGAGAAGTAAGATCCTACCTTTAAGTTCTCAGGTTAGGGCCAGGGATTTAGCTCAGTTTGTAAAGTGCCTGCCTACTAAGCATACAACTCTGGGTAATAAGGAGGTGCACCCCTGTAATTCCATTTCTTGAAAGTGGAGGATCAGGAGTTCAAGAACAATCTCATCTACATAAATAGCCTGGGCTACCCTAGAGTCTGCCCAAGTCCAAGTCAGACTCCCCATCCTATGTCTTCCTATGGAAGGGCCAGAGAACACCACACACCAGCAATTCTCCTTCCTGACTATTTCATACTCAAATGGAGCTACATGGGCATTTTTCTGGATCACTTATCATGACACTGAGAAAGAGAGGTGACAGGAAGTATTTAGTACATAAGCATAACGATTTAGTGCTTAATCATTTGATAATAGTTGGTAAATGCTCACCGAGGATAGCACACTCTTTCTTTGTGGAATTCCACCAAATAGATGGGTGACAATTATGATTCTAGCTACTTCTGGCCTGTTCGGCCAACCACCCAATGCCTGATAGATATGGGGCAGAGACATTGAAGTTATGTTCTTCTAGAAAAACCAAGAAGCAACAGTAGTTATCATATGATTGGATTGGAGCCTAAGAACTTAGAAATCTATCCATATGAATTCTTAGAGGTCTACAGGTTATATGTATCCTGGCGTAACAGCCCAGCTGTACACGGCATTTTCTGCTATGAGTTCTGTTTCCCCATGACCTCTGTTTCTGTCTCTTCCAAAACAGTCGTATCAGAGGGATCTACCCACAGTCAGTCTAGGAGGATCAGACAGTGGTAACTCACACCTTTAATCCCAGCCCAGGGAGTATCCTGGAAGTGGTGACCTACACCCTTAATCCAACCTGAGTATGAGGTAATCTCAGTTTACAGAATGAGTTCCAGGCTCCCAGGCAGGCAGTGATGGTGCCACGCCTCAGCTGAGCGGAAAAAAGTATTTAAGGCAGGCATAGAAAGACAGAGAAGGCAGAAGAATCCATGGCTCACACTGTTGGTCCCAGCACTTGGGAAGCAGAAGCAAAAAGAATCTCTGTGAGTTCAAAGCCAGTCTGGTCTTCAAAGCAAGTTCCAGGACAGCCAGGACTGTTACACAGAAAACTCCATCTGGAAAAAAAAAAAAGAAAAGAAAGAAAGACACGAGGAGGTGGATCTGTCCTCTGATATCTCTGACTGTTTTTATTACATTTGAAAATATCCCCACATTCTCCCACCACAGAACAAAACTGGCACATTAAGTCATACTGGAATTAGGTCCCATTACAAGGCATATGATTTTCATTTATCTATTTTTGAGTTTCCCAAGTCTTAGAATAACAGGCGTGCACAATAACAGGCATAGACCACCACACCCAGTTTATATGTTGCTATGGACCTAACCCATGCCTCCATGCATGCTTGGCAAACTACAATCCTAGATCTCAATTCGTACTTTTAAAGAGAACCTTTAAAACTGAGCATAGTAGAACATTGCTATAATTCCAATACCTGGGAGGCTGAGGCAGGAGGATTGCTCAAAGTAATATGAACACCCCCCCCCCAACCCGGTTTCTATCTGATAACTGGCTATACAATGGTAGAGTCTCTGATATTCTTGGTATCTGAATCACTGTGCTTGGTGCTAATCTCAGGTGCGGCCTGCACAGTAGTAAATACTGCAATTTTCAAAGATGCAGGATTCAGAGATAAAGTTAAACTAACTTTCCCTCAAGTCAAGGAACAGAGAAATCCAAACTTAATCCAAACACCTCCGCTGTCTCCCTGAAAGGAGGCGACAAGGTCCTGTGATCACAGGTATTCTCCTGGACACCCTGCTCAGTTATGTGCTCTTTTCATTGTGCCATTTAGGGTGGCTTTCTGCTTCTGGGTGCTCCTGAACAAAGGAAGAAAGAGCCACAGGCCTGCACCAGTAAATTATCTTTATGGTGAAGGCTCTTTACAAATTGCCCTCAGATGTTAGTTCAAGAGTGTAGACTTTTAAAAAGAAAAGTTTTAAAGAGTTTTAAGATTCAGTAAAGGTGGGAGGGGAAGAATATATTTTATAAAAAACAATCTATTTTAAATAAAAAGGAAAAAATAAGAAGAGGTGAGGGATATCCATCAGGCCTAGTAGCAAATCCCTAAAAATTTGTCAGTTTCTAACAAACTGATAAGATACAGCCAAGGGGAGCCCTGTAAAATACATCTGGGGGGGGGGGGTCTTAAACCCATTCACGCTGATGAATTAAATACTTGGAATTTGGGGGAGAAATTGAGTCTTTGCCCTGGTTGAGTTTTCTAAAGCCTTGTGCAAACCACAAAATGCAAGAAAAAAGTTCCCTTTTCTGTATCAACTTAATCTTATAATGGGCAAAATGGTCATCATAAACTATCTTGTCTTGAATGTGTCAGGACTAGACACAAACAGAAAATATGATGTATCCTAGCTTAATGATTAATGCTGCCCATTTAAATACTGGAGATGCCTTCTCATGTGCCATGGACTTGTCTCCAAGCGGGGACTGTCTTGTTAGAATGCAGGTTCTAAACACCACTTAGAACGTGGAAGGAGAGAAAACAGAGTGTCTACAATAAATATTGCAACCAATTAGGCCTCATCATGGTAATTTCTCTGGTGTTGTAGTGTTTGCTTATTGGGTTTTGTAGGGAGAAGGCAGCCCTGAGATGGTAAGGGCTGGCTTTTTCATGTGGTCACATGGGAAAGTTGTTACAATAGAGAAGATTGTTTCTTTGCCCACAAACCCTCCATCTTCATTACAAAAGACGTTGAGAGCCCGACACAGACATGCTGTTCATCCACATTCTGAGGAGGTGCCCATAACATATCAGCAAAAGACCCACACATTACTAATATTGCTTATTTTCCAATGGGGGTAAATAAGGGTCTCTAAGCCCTCCTCAGAACAGGCTGGAGGTAAATAACATCGGATGTTTTTCATTTTACTGAGATGAATGTATAGCTATTAAATAACCTTTTAAAGGGTTGGTGTAATTATCTGTAAACAGTAACGCTATATTAAAAAAAAAAAAAGGTCAAGTTGTCCCGCCATTAGGTGTTTATGGATATAAACCAGATTTATGTTTTCATAAAACAGGAGCTGACTAACTATATTAACTCACCACAAACTAAACCAACTGTAGTAATATTTAGACACAATAAAATGGTACCAATTAAAACAATTTTATTTTTTTGTGTCATATTGATTCATCGCACACTCAAATGAACCAGAGACCTTAAACTCAGAATGGTTAACAAAACGACATCCATGGCTCAACATTATTACCAACAAGAAGAGCAGTTAAGTGAGATGGCTGTGCAATAGTATGAATATTTAATTAATAATTAGTCATGTAATTTCTCCTCAGGAATTATTATCCCTCAAACTGGTTTGTGAATTTAATTATTAGCAGGCTTTTTGTTTCCACGTCCCCCTCATTACTGTCAGGATTGATGTAACACAAACTTCATTAAAAATTAAAGCGAGAGTCTTAATTACAAGGCTACCCCGACTGAAGTTAGAATTAGCCAAGCCAGTGATGTGCAAATGAGCGCATTATTTAAGAAACAAGCTTCAAGTCGTTATGCTAATGCAGAAGGCTCCAGCAGCAGACCTTTTCGCTGGCAGTTGCATATTCATTAAATGCACTATGCAAATTTAATGTAGCAGTCTTAGTAATGCGTTGTTAATTTATTCAGATTTATTGAGTACGACTTGTAAAAAAAAGTACAAATTTAATTACTCTATCTAGTAGGGATGATATTAGGAGCTAGCAGAGGTTTAAAATGTTGTGAACTGGATTACTGCAATTTGATGGAAGACGTGGTATCAGAGGACACAATTTTGATAACTGGGCTTGAAAGAATATTTGATTTACTTATGGAATGATCTAAGAAATCACTGAAATTGCACATGTTCCTTCCCAATAGGGGAGTAAAAAAAAAAAAAAAAAGTCTCGGCTGTATTAACTTTAGAGCGAAAGCGGAGCTGAGTCCACAGCTTAATGGTCCTAATGACTCTACGGAGACCAGTAAAGGTTATGGATTGAGAGCGGCAGGGAGTAAGCTGTCTTTGTGGAAAGTTCATTGGTGGCTGCCAGCGTGATGAGCGACAGGAAGCCCGGCCTCAGGACTCCACTAAAGCCAGGGAGGCACTGGGGTGTCCCTGCAGGGCCCTGTGTTCATTTAGGTGGAGGGTCCAACTTCAGGACGCAGTGATCTTTCAAAAGGATGTAAAACCCACAGGCCTGCCTGGTCCCCTGGCCACACTGCCAGAGCGGACAGTCGGGAACTGCCCTTCACGCCTTTGATCTCAGCCTCTGCCAGTCCTGCAGGGTGGCTCTTCTTATCCCCACTGTGCAGGCGAGGAAACCGAGGCCAAGAGCCGACGAACGCACGGAGAAGTAAGAACACAAATTAAGAGAAGCCGGTGTCCCCAGCAAACCCATCTGCTTCCCCTTCCCATTCCTTGCCTGCCCCACCCCCACCCTTGCCCACTCCCCTCCCTCCCCTCTCATCTCCCCAAGTCCTCTCTTCTCGTATGTACCCCTCTTCCTCTTCATTCCCCTCCCTCCTCTCTTTTCTACGCCCTCCTCTTCTCCTCGCTGGATTCTATCGCAATCCTTCCCCCATCCCTGGCTAACATCTGTAGACACACAGAGATGTGCACATCGAATTTGAAAATCAAAGCAGCTTGACCTTTCTGCCCTGAAACAACTGTGGCAAACAAGCACACAGGTTAAATTGGAACAAAACTGTACGTTTGACAAAGCCGTCCATGACTACCTCACCCCTCGGGACTGGTGGGAAGGAAGAAAACTGAGAATGGGTTCCTTAGACAAGGCTCTCCGAGCAACACAGCAGCACGCAAGCAGCTGCTAACTGTGTTCAGCTCCGAATGATCTGTGCTTAACTTTCAAGAATTTTATCGTTTTCATCACAAAAACTAGTCCTGCACACTTTAATATAATTACCATTTTATTTTGGTTTGGTGGAGCACTGCCTTAAATTGGTTAATATTTTGGAAGAAAATCAAAACATACTTTACCAGCTTTAGGAACAAAAGAGACTAAATTATGGTTATGAACCATGTTGAGTGCCTAGTCTTCTGCACCCATCTGTGGAGATAGTCCAAGCTCTGATATATGCAGACTTTCTGACTTGTATAGATTCATCTCCAGCCCCACAGGCCAAAATGGTTGAGTCCAGCAATACACCTTACGGTAATTCTATGAACTTACCATATTGAAAGGTGATGCCTATAAAAAAAGTCTTTCTACATAATTAACCAAATTAAAAAAAAATCAGTAAAGCAGGGCTTCTGGGCTTCCTCATTATACTATCCTTTATCTTACACAGTTAAAGACTGGGCTCTGGGAAGGGCTTAACAGCAGCCACTTCCTATAAGCTGCTGCCTATTGATCTATTTATGTATAGTTTTTGGCTTTAGATGGTACATGACACACACACACCATCTCCATGTTTGCATGCATATACATGCATGGAAGTTGGGGACTGATCTTACTTGTGTCTGGGGAGGAGCAGCTACATACTGGTAAATGCTTAACAACAGACTTTCTTTAAAATAAGGCTCTAGGGCTAGAGAGGAGGCTTAGTCAATAAAGTGCTGAGTGTGTATTCATGAAGGTCTGAACTTGATCCTCAGAACACATATCAAAAAGCTGTACCTGATAGCACATGCTTTTTGTCCCAGCACTGAGAGACAGAGGCCGGCAGATATTTTGACTAGATTGGCTTTATGGTCAGCCAATCTGGCCAAACTGGCAAGTTCTAAGCCAATGAGAGGTCAATCAAAAAAAGATTATATGAGGTAGCATTAACAAACGAAAAGAATGAAATCTAAGGATGGAAGATGAAGTCAAGACAATGAATGGAATAAGCAGGCATAGATGGGGGGAGAATCAAGGAGT
Source organism: Phyllotis vaccarum (assembly GCA_033318265.1). Classification (NCBI taxonomy): domain Eukaryota; kingdom Metazoa; phylum Chordata; class Mammalia; order Rodentia; family Cricetidae; genus Phyllotis; species Phyllotis vaccarum. The sequence goes on along the minus strand of JARWLC010000004.1, from coordinate 139,838,805 downwards.
ATATTCCCCAAAAGTCCAGGATACATTCAAGAGAATTTATGGTATAGAAAAAGTAAAGGTGAAATCAAGTAGACCATCAAATGAAGTTATAGAAGACAGCTTCCCAAATTTACAGGAAAAAGAAGGCATACAAATCCAAGAGTCATGCAGAACTCCAAGCAGCCATGATTAGAGAAAACACTCTCTGCTACAACCTAGTACTATCAGGATGGCCAAAAAAAAAAAAAAAAAAAAAAAGATATGAAGCCCAGATTCCAGTCCCAGCATCCCACAGGCCAGGTGTTCTGGTGTATGGCTGTAATCCTACCATTCGGGAGGTATAAGCAGAAGGAACAGGATAGCCTCAGCTACATAATGAGTTTGAGGCAGCCTGGATACACGAGACTAACTAATACAAGAGAAGAAAAGTGTTCAGAAGTTCAGAATCCTAATGAGCTGTAACCAGTAAGATTCCTGGAAAGACATTCGCAGTATTAAATCTTGAACTGGACCTCCCAGGTTTCTTCAGCTTCAATCATCTGACCTACAAAATGGTGAGAAGTGTGAAGAGTAAGTGAGATTTAACCTGTTTGAGTACAGCCATGAAAGTACACTCGCTCTGGCCCCCTCACAGCCTGGTTCACGTCTAAGCCACGCCACTTGCTGTCCATGTACCTTCAGGTAAACTGCCCAACCTCTCCAGGCCTCACTACCCTTTGTCTGAATATTTAACAAGTAGGAACTGCCTCCTAGGGTGGTTGTGGGGATTTACTGTTGAGCACTTAGCATGGTGAAAGTGGATTATCACTGTACTGGTGACTTGGCATCTGGAAAATTCTAATGTGTGTGATTCTCCCCATTTCACACCCCCAGAAAATACTGTGAGAACGGAACCTAAGAGCCAGGTTCTTGCCTCTAATCATGTGACATTGTTGTGTCTTGTTTAAGAAGAAAGAGCAAAGCAGTGGCCACCACAAAAGAGTTATTTCAACCCTTGACCCCCATTGCTACTGATACTGATGTGGAGGTCATGCTCTGCTCCAAATCTAAAATGGAACTGTGCACAATTTGTTCCTCCTCTATAAGCTTAGCCCCTTCATTAACAAAAGGTTCCAGCTCTGGACACATACAATTTGATTTTTTTTTTAAAAAAAAAATACTTTTTAACCTCACCTTCAAATGTTGGTTGCTTAAAACCTCTCAGTCACACAGACTTCCTAGCATTCATGGTTTTGCCTAGCTCATTCTCCTGAAATGATGGTCCTAATCATGAATTCTAATTGGAACAGGATCCACCGCAATTTATTCCTAATGCCTCAGAAAAGCAGACATGTTCTAGGAATAAATTGAGATAGATTCTATTCCAATTAACAGTTTGACTGAGTTAAAGTGTGGTTAACACACTGCTGTCCTCAGATCACCACCCAGCTTGTAGGTGGGAAGTGGCTGGACTAGCAAGCTGACAGGCATCATCTGAACATGGCCACCCTGAAGTACCGTGGACCAGATTCTGTCTTCTCCACTTGACTCTTGCCCCACAGTGGCCTTTTGAGGTACATAGTCAGTTAGCCTGTTTAGATCTCCAACAGATTGTATTAGTTAATAAGAAGTCTAGACAATTTTCATCTTATTCAGATGGCGTCTAAAGACATTTTATTTTTTAGATACTTGCAGGGCTAGGAAGCTCAAGATTCATAAGACAGGTCAACAAGTTTGAAACAGTTGGCACTTCTGTGTCACGTTTGTTATTTATATATGTGCTTGTGTATTTATTTATTTGTGTGAATGTGTGTATGGTGGGTGGGGCATGAATGCCACAGTATGTGTGTGGCAATCAGAAGACAGTTTCATAGAAATGCTTACATTCTTCTACCTTTCTGTGACTTCCAGGGGTCAGGCTCAATGACCAAGCTTGGTGGCAAACACCTCTACCACTGAGTTATTTCATGTGTTCTGTGACATAGACTTGATGTAGAATTTCTTCTTCAGTTTTTTTCTGCTAAGGTCTTCTCTTGATTAGATAAAACCCACCCAACCACATAATTGAGATTGGTCACCTTCATATAAAACTACATTTATGGCCTCAGTGTTAGGGGCAACTATATACTAACATCTAGACTAGGGCTTGACTAAACAACTGGGCATCACGTGATTGCCAAGCACTTAGACACAGAGTGTAAGTTCAGTGCCCAGAAGGAAGTTGACTAGCAGGGGAGGACATAAAGCATGACTCGGGCTTACCCAATGCTCTTTGACAGTGTGTCAGAAAACAATGCCTTCTTTTTGATAGTATACTAATATGGTGGAAACCCCAAAAGCTACAGATGTCAACACCATAGGTTTCAGAAAAGCAGAAGGTAAATATTTAGGGTGTAATGGCAAGCCTCGTGGGCACACTCAGGAGATTCTGGCCAAAATAAAGCTGTAGGAATTTCATTTCCTCTGGGCAAACTGGAGAAAGAGATGATATGAAATTGATGTGTGTGGAAAGCAGAGTGAGAGGACATTTACATCTATTTAATTAAGGAACGCGTTGTAACCTCTATTTACTTCTCTTTAATTAAGGAATTGCTCATTTTATAGGAGGTGTCATGCTGGGCCTGCTACTACTTTTGTGATTCAAAGCTCATCTAAGGATGTGTGGGAAATAGTTTGGTGATCTTAGTTCAGTCTCTAATGGTGAAAGCTTCATATTATAAAGCCAATAAACCATGTTGCCAGACCCACAGAAAGAGAACCAAGGGACTTATCAAGAAAATGATCTCTTACAGGCACAGGAGGTCATCTGTGCGAAGGTATGTTATTCTGCAGTAATTTTGACCAAAATTTAGAAGCACAATAGAGTCCTTGCGGAATAACCAGCTGTATTTGAAGAGAAATAAAAAGAGCCAAGGAAAATTAATGGAATACTATAGACTCTTAAGAGATAAAGAATTTATTTAGTACATTAAGCAAGCTAAAAACACAGACAATTAACCATGCCCACACACAAGCAGGAAGTTACAGGGAAACAGAAACAATGGGCCAAGTTTTCACACATACACAATATGTACATTTACGTACATGGTAGCATATATCTTGTTGGTAATGATTCAATAGTCTCCTCAGAGATGGTGTTTCAGACCAAACATGACTCACTACTTCTTTTGACATCTTAACCATTTTGACATTGCCTTAGGAAATGTCCTTTATGTTCTATGAGTCACAGTTAAGCAGAAAAGAAAAATGGATAAAGAGATATTAGATAAAAGAAGATACAGGATGACCGGTAAATCTTTTAGCCCAGTGCTAAAAGAGGAGTTTAGGATCACCATCCAGCTTGTTGCTACAGCAAGTCATCCAGCTACATCCTCCATCTCTATTGAACATCACTTCTCAGTGTGTGCCAAGGTGGAAACCGGCTAATGGAGCAAAGTAATTATCTGGGTACCAAGATATTTATATGGTTAATCTATTTCTATTCATCATATATATATATATATATATTCATCATATATATATATATATATATATATACAGAGAGAGAGAGAGAGAGAGAGAGAGAGAGAGAGAGAGAGAGAGAGAGAGAGAGCAATGCAGACTAAAGAAAGGATTCCAATCAAGCCAGTCTTGGAGAACCAATGAGATCTGGCAGTTTTTACAGGAGCCTGAGTGACCTGAGTACTGCATTACTGAAAATCCTTCACACAGCGTATGTCAGAGGCCAGAAAATCTGCATCAATGGTTCAGTCAAACAGCTTGCAGGCAGCTAAACACCCAAGAATACCCTGTCACCTTAATCTCAGATCTTAGGAGGAAGAAGCAGATGAATCTCTGAGTTCAAGGCCAGCCTGGTCTACATAATGAGTTCCAGGACAGCCAGGGCTACACAGAGAAACCCTCATTAATTTTTTGAGTATCTTGTACTTTGTGACTCTCCCTCCCCTCCAGGGAATGTTAAAATTTGGAGGAGACAGATATACAACACAACCTCTCCAGTGTCTTCTCCTTACCTACAGAGGGTATAAATTTTAAAATACATTTATAATATCAAATTAGACAGTGGGGGCAAGACCACTGCTCAAAATAATGTCTCGGTTATTGATTTTTTGTGTTTGTGGGTCTAGATTTTAACTTCTCTAGAGCAGGGCCACACCTGCTACCTATGAAAGCATCTCTTAATGTTTTATCAGCAGTTAGCCTGTGATGTTAGGAGTGAGCAAATGTTTCCCCCCTCCAGCTGGTATTTTCCCCGCTCCCCCCCCCAGTTGGTGTTGTCCCCTACCTTTAAACTCTACATGCACCCCCTTCCTTCCTAACTTTCCTCCTCTTCCTTCTTTCCCATGTAGTCAAGACTCAGAATTTTGCTAAGGTCAACAAAAATCTCTCATAACACCCCAAGAAGTCTTACAGATTTGCATGGCACTCACCAGCACTTCTTCCTCTGAGGGCCTATATCTGCTGTGACCGAGTTCTTAGTGGTAAGGAGCGTATGGCACTACTTGCCTTTCAAAAGTCATGCTTATCCAACAAGATGCTGATTGTGAGTCACCTGTGAATGTTCTCCTCTTGACACCCTAGCAAAGACACAGCTCCATATGCCTGGTAACTGGTCCATAGTGAATTCTCTGTGATGGAGCTTGGTGATGGATTTGATGCTGAGATATATGTAAAGGAGTTTCTAGATTGCATTAATTGAGGTCAGAAGACCTACCCCAAGGTCTAAGGTGCCATTCCATGGGCTGAGTGAAATGGGAAAAGTGAGCTGAACACCAACATCCTTCCTGATTGCAGATATCACATGATCAGCTGCCTTCTGGTCACCACCAAATTCCTCTTGAGTGAACAATTGAATAACTTGATTTTGGGGATGCAATGTTTTACTGTGGAATCTAACCCACAGCACCAATGCACAGTGGCATTTCTGACCACACAGGCGTTTACAGAAACACTTCTTTGTAGAATGCTTGAATTTGAATGCACTTATTACCTCAAGACTTGAGCAGAAAGTCAACTCAAGAAGTTTCTGATGTTTGATCTTTGGTTTTCTCCCCTATAACCTGTTACCTTGAGACACAAGGGTAGATACTTCAAGAATGAAAAGGTAACTAAGATTTGGTTCCCACCTGAGAACTTCAAGTCCACCAGTAGAGTTCACTGAGGACACAAGCAGGTGACACAATGCAGACTATGGTGTGACAGAAGGGTTGACAACAAAGATCTGTGAAGGGTAGCACCCGTGTGCCGTAAGGATCAGAAAGCTTTAATGGGGTCATCTTGGGAACAGAAAGAGATCAATTGCCTCACATTTCTGGAGCCATGACTTCCTTGTTGTCCTGTGTCCTCTTCAGCTAAGTCAGGCATTAGGTGATGACAACCAGAAAAGTAACTGAAAGACCTTTGATCCACCCCTCCCTCTTTCCATTAGCACCATGATTGCAGTGTTTGGAAGGGCTTCTTTCACAATCTATTTCACTTAGCTGTTGTTGCTGGATCAACCAGGAATGACTCATCATCAGGATGACATCATCTTCTTCATGCTGCTGCTGCTCACACCTGCTATGGAGAAATTGTCCCTGAGGAGTTCCTGAATTAGCAGAATGTCCATATCTGGGCCCAGTGTATTCTCTTTACCTGAGGGACTAGAGCCAGTCGAGTGGGGGTGGAGTGGCCCTGGTAGCAGTCCCTCCTCCGGGTAATTATCTCTTTGCAGTGAATAATGGGGCTTCAGCTCTCCGTCTGATTCTTTGATGAAGATGAAACTATTTAATCAGGTTTGGTTGCTCATCTCATCATCTCCTCACATCACACCCTTCCTGACGAGTTCATTAGCTGGAAGAAAAATTGATGACCTCGTTAGTTCTGCACACTGGTTCACTTAGGACAAATTGGAGTTTGAGGATGTTGCTTGACTCTGCTTATGGGGTGGGGGACAAGCACTCACTCTCTGAAATGTTTGGATAAACTTGCCCTTGGTGCTATATGTGGCAAGGTTGCCTGGCAAGTGTCTGTTTGATAGTTTTTCCAATGTCTACATTCTTCTCAGTGCCCAGGGCAGGTTTGTCTTCCTTCTACCCTGAATGCCCCATCACCTACTGCTACTTATGGATAGTTTATCACCTCCCATGACCTGCTTGTTATCCTCATCCTCTTGTTATCTAGAAAGTATTCTATAATATCATCCAACTGGGATCTCAAGGAAAGGTCCAGGGATGGAAGAACAAATCAGGACCATGGAGAGTACCTTGAACTGTCAAACTATGCTAGACACTGCAGGTTACTGTATACTTGGAGACACAGAAGCAAAAGATGTGAATTTTGGCACTGTGTAGGTGACCTACATGAGCAGTGTGCAGTGACCAGAGTAGGATGGGTAATAGTTATCTCTTAACTGGGGCACAGGTTGAAGGCTCATGGCATCGTGAAATGCCCCTTCCTCTCTCCTTCAAATATTTTTCTTTGGTCCCCTCTAGCCTCACCCTGTTCTCCAGACAAAACCATAAAGGCTTCTTCTAGAAAGCCTTTCTGGTCTTCATCCTGTTACCATTTCTTTGTCTCTGTGTTGACTTCTTTCTCAAACACATCATCAGTGTTGAACTTGACACAGTATAGTGGATCATTGAACTGGAGAATTCTCCTTTCCAAGGAGTACTTGGGGGACAGAATCCAGTCTTCCATTCTCAGAGCCAAACATGTGCCAGAGATCAAATAGATTAGAAATGATTATCAAATGAAAGAATGATGGGCCATCAGCATGTGGTAGAAGGTGTGACCACAGAGAAAGGGGTGACCATGATGAACACCCTGCACACCTCAAAGTTCTATGTTGAGTAGACTGGTGATCAAGTTTCAACTCTGGCAATACTGGCAGAATGGCATGTAATTCAGAGAAACTGAGGCAGAAGGCCAGTCTTATTATCTGAAACAGTACTGAACCTATCAGATGTTTCTGGCCTGGCCTAGCCCAGAGATCCAGACCAGTCCCACAGTCACTTAGTCCCAAATAACCACACAAAGATTTATATTAATTACAAACCACTTGGCCTGTGGCTCAGTCTCATTACCAACTAGCTCTTACAACTTAACCCATTTTTATTCATCTATTGCATGCCATATGGCTCCAAGACTTTACCTGTCTTCCATTATATCTTGCTTTTGGGGGGAAGCCTGCAGCATCTCCCCTACTCCACCCTATTTATCTTTTGTTTCTGCTTGGATTTCCCACCTGTGTCTAATCTGCCTTGCCATGGCCAAAACAGCTTCTTTATTAGCAAATGATAATCAAGTATATTCACAGCATATAGAAAGACATTTCACACCAAAAGCCTCTGCCTTTCCAGCATAACCTGAGTTCAAACCCCAGTGCCCATGTTAAAAAACAAAAACAAAAAACAGGTGTGGTTGACTACATTTGAAGTCCAGGCCTTGGAGAGGTAGACCCAAAAGAATGTTGTTTTTTTTTTGACCAACAAGTCTATCCAATCAGTGAGCTCCATATAAAAATGGGAGACTCTTCAAAAAACAAGGTGCGTAGTCAGAAATTTTTGTTACAGCAGAAACTCTCAAATACCCAGCAGCTGCTTCCAAAATAATTGACTCGGAGGCTAATATTATAGTAAATGCTGGGCCAGTAGATCAAGCTTGTTACTAACTAGCTCTTACACTTAATTAACCCATAATTCTTATCTATGTTTAACCACCTGGGTTGGTACTTTTCTCAGTGCAGCATTCTCATCTTGCTTCCTCTGCATCTGGCTGGCCACTGCAACTCCACATTTCCTCTTTCCAGAATTTTCCTAGTCTGGTTGCCCCACCTATACTTCCATCCTGGCTACTAGCCAATCAGTATTTTATTAAATCAATATGAGTGACAAATCTTTACAGTGTACAAAAGCATTATCCTACAGCAAAGATGGGCCCAGGTATGGTGGCAGATGCTTTTAATCCTAGCACTCAGAGGAGGCAGAGCCAGGTGGATCTCTCTAAGTTGGAAGCCGACTTGGTCTACACATCAAGTTTCAGGCCAGCTAGAGAGCAACATGTCTTAACAAACAAACAAACAAAACAGCAGAAACAAGTTTGAGAGTGACTGAAGAAGGTATCCAATGTTGACCCCTGGCTGTCACGTACATGTACATAATCATGCATATATGCATGTGTATATAACACACACAAATAAAGATCAGGCAGTGCATGTTGAACACAGATCACTTTGATGGATATTACTATTTTAATAAGATGCTCATTGGCTTCATGCCAACATTCATCCAATAGATTTAGAATGCGAATCATAAACCATGATGCTGTCTCCTGTGTGGAGGTGTTCTGATGCACCCACAAAGGGAGGGCAAGGGCACAGTTTCCCAAGAACAAGGCTGAAGCTTCTACCAGGCTTGTTACAGAGATGCCCCTTTAACACTTAGCACATAAGCCTAACATCTGGTTGCATCACTTCCTGGGGGAATTTCAAGAACTTTATATAGAACCAATTAGGCCCACCTATTCTATCTCCCCCCTGACAGGAGCAGGTTATGATAAAAGGCTTTCATGTTTTCCTAAAGAGGGCTCTGCCAGTGGCTATCACACACACACACACACACACACACACACACACACACACACTGTTCACCCTGCCCAGTCTCCATCTAGAAATGTTATGCAGGCAGGCTTGGCCAGTCACCATCCCACTTTTATAAACTGACAAGTGGACAAGATTTATCTAACTCACATCTGGAAGCTGTGGCTCACACTCTAATATATTATGGCACCGTCTATTCACAACATCCTAACCCAAAAGCACACCTATATTCTAGGCAAAGATGGTAGACCTGGAAGTCTTTCTGCCTTGCTTTGGTTATGATGCTCTCTTGTATGAATCTGTGTGTGTGTGTGTGTGTGTGTGTGTGTGTGTGTGTGTGTGTGCGTGTTTATATATGTACTCAAGTGTGTGCGCATGAACATGAGTGTATGTGCAGAGGCCAGAGGACAACTTGGGTGTCATTCCTCAGGAGCCATACATTCTCTTCTCACTTTTTTGAAGCAAGGTCTCTACTAGCCTGGGACTCACCCACCAGTTGGGCTGGGCTGGCTGGGCAGTGAGCCCTAGAAACCCACCTACCTGTTTCCACCTCTCAGTCTTCTAAGTGAGCTCAGAGAGCACATGACAGTGGACACTACACATTGTCTAGCAGAGAAAGCCAAATCCAAGAAGCAGTTTTGTGAGACTTGAAATGTACACATTTTGGAGTAAGGTAAAATGAAGATGGAAGAACAAAAACTTACAAAAATAAAACAGCAACACAAATACACATATTTACAATTATGACAGAAGCAAAAATAATAACAAATTTTGGTTTAGCAAATGTCAGAGGATCATAAACCCTGAAAAAATACTCATTAGACCAATTATTATGTGATTGGCATAATTCTATAGTACATATCCCCAAAAGTTTTCTAGTTGCAAATAATAGCTGCCTTACAAAAGACTTATTTTTACTTATAAGTGTGTGTGTGCACGCACACGCGCGCGCCCTTTGTAGATGCAGAGGCCCAAAGAGGTCAGAGGGCACCAAAACCCTGGGAACTGGATTAACAGGCAGATATGAACAACCTGATGTAGTTCTCTCGAACCAGAACGCAGCACTGTTTCCTCCGTTCTGAAAGCAACAGATGGAATTATTTTCCTCTTTAATATTTTGAGGGTTACAAGTGAGTTTTTATATTGCAAATTCAAATATGTTGTATCTAATATTAATTCTACTCCCAGGTTTGAGTTCTTCGATGAAAGCCTCCCAGAATGCACCCTGTGTGTTTCAAGGCTGTGTTATTCTGCAGAGTTTGAAGAATTGGCTCCGCACACTCAGAGATGATGTTTGTACTAATCCCTTAGTGTTATCATTTGTCTATTTCAATCTATCTGTGAATAAATGATTTAAACAGTGAAACAGTCAGGACTCTCTCAATTGCAATGGGTGGACAGATGTCACAACTCCTGGGTAACTTGCACAGAGTGAAAGGGAGATGGCTGTGGCTCAGGCATCTCTGGTGTCAGGTGACATCTGAGGCCCAGCACAGTTGAATCCAAGGGTTTAGGATGATAATGTCTTTCTCTGTGTTCTTCCAGCCCTCCTGCTTTCAGTGTGCTGGTCTTATTCTTCTTCTACAGAGAAGAATTCTTCATGCACATAGCAGGAAGCCATTCCAGGTTTATGCTATTATAGCTACAATTTAAATAGGAAGTGACCTGTCTTACTTGATGTGTTCTGCTAAATATGGTGGAGTGACTAGGATTAACTTTGTCTTGAGCACAGACCCATGGCTCAAATCCTCTTGTACTAATTGCTATGATAAATCATGGGGAGCAGGGAGGTAGGTATCAACCTTTGCATTTACTCCTGAACTCTCACAGTTGGAATAAAAAAAATCTCAACGTACAAGAAGGCATCTTAGGTAGATAAAAATACACATGCCCCTACAGAGGTAGAGCTGAACATCACCAACTGCTAGAAATGGCCTTCACAAGCCTTCACTTTCTTCCAAGTTTCTCAAGTTCTCAATAATCATCCCAGCAGTGCAAACATCACTTAAAGTTAGCCTGCAGCCAGCATCTTTGATATCATATATTGCTCCTATATTTCAGCTCAGCTTTTGTAGGTCTTTTTGCCATGAAACATCATCTGAGGCTGAGATTTATGAAGGTGGCAAGAAGGAGAAGTAGTTCTTAGCAAAGAGGCAGTTAAATAGCAGTGGAGTGATCTTGTGGACTCTGGGACATAGAAAGACAGCCCTTCAGAGCTGTTCCACTGAGGCGAGGGGGCTCTACACCTCTTTTGGGCACCTGCTGAACAAAAGATGTCCAAAGGAGTGGCCCTATGGTTGACACTGGTCCTGGAGAGGACTCAGCTGCGAGCCGTTGAGAGCCAATGGTCACAGCAGCTGAATAAGTGGGTCCTGAAGGGAAACCTAAGGAGCATCACACTGTATCCACTCAGGTCAGGTTCTCAACAGCAGAGAGGGGACTCCTGAAATTCCAGTATTGAATGCCAAGAACGAAGTATGAAGTGGTAGACCCTTACATGTGTTACCACCTGATACGTCCTTTTTATGTATGTATATGTGTGTGTACATAAATGGAAAGAACAGGTTAATGACAGGTTTTTTTTTGTTTTTTTTTTTTTGGTTTTTTTTTTTTTTTTTTAAGAACACTTCCCACTTTTCTTTCTTTTTCTTTTTTGATATAAGACCTCCCACTGAACTTGGTGCTAACTGCTGGCCTGGCTGCCAGTAAGCCCCAGGGTGCCTGCCCCTTCAGTGCTAAAATCATAGGCAAACATCACCACACCTGGCTTTTAAGAGTTCTGGGGTTCAGCTCTATCCATTCTTGGTTCCTTGCCAGCTCCTCAACCCCTATAACGTTTCTAATGAATCAGGTGACTTCTCACTCAGGCTGAGCCACTTATATTTTTAAAGCAGTGGCGACACCTGGTTCCCAAAGAGTTAGATCTGAAAAGCTGGCTGAGTTTTGCTTGGCTATGATTGTTTTAAAGTTTTTATTTATTTTATAGGAATGGGTGTTTTACCTGCATGCCTGTGTACCATGTATGCGCCTGGTGCTCGTGAAGACCCGAAAAGTGTGTCATATGCCTTGAGACTGGAGTGACAGACAGTTGCGAGCTGCTATGTGAGTGCTAGGAATTAAAACCTGTGTCCTCTAGAAGACCAACCAACATTTGTAAGCACTAAGCCATCTCTCCAATCCCTGCTAAAAATAAAACAAAACAAAAACTTAGAATCAGAGGTTGTTATTGCAAGGAACCCAGATTCAATTCAATTCATCTACAAGACAGCTCACAACCATCTATACCTCCGTCCCAGAAGATCCTAATGACCTCTTCTGACTTCTTCATGTGCCATGCCCACAGGTGGTGCACATGTAAAATGAAATAGTTTATTTCACACACACATTTAAAACTTCAATCTAATACTTAGAATCTGGGGACTTTGTCCATAATCAAATCTGAATTTCTCCATCTCTTAAAAACCATCAATAATAATTTTAAAAAAAATGAAAGAAAAGAAAAGAGGTGAGCGAGCCATACAAAGATGTCCTGACTGGCCCGACTCTGCTCTAGCTGAACAGCAGCTGCCTATGGCTCCTTCCTGCTCCCACACTGGCTGGCATGTCACTCATTGGTTTTCAACCCACATCTGGCCACTTACAACCCTGGTTTTAAAGTAGCTCTCCTACAAGGGGGCATTTGGCATCCAATGCAAGTTATTGGCAGAAAGGAAGACTTAAAGGTGTGATATGCTTATGTCCAAGGTTTTCAGTAGCATCATGTTTCTCTGTGCAGAGACATTAGGCTTGATTGCCTTTCTCAGCTTCCCTTGCAACCTGACATCTCCACAATACTACCCTAGTTTCATTTCTGTTCTCAGATTTTTAAAATCCTTAGCAAGAGCAACTTAGGGGAGAAAGAATGTATTTGGTTGGCAGTTCCAGGCCATAGTCTGTCACTGAGGGGAAGTTGAGGTAAGAACACAAGCAGCTGGTCACGTTACATCTATGATTAACAGTGAAGAGAAAATCAATGCATCCTTGCTTTCTTCCTCACTCTTAGCTAGCATTAGTCTCTCTTATACTGAACACACACACACCTAGGGAATAGTACTGCCCACAGTGGACTTGATCTTCTTATATCAATTAACAACAAACACAATTATCCATAGACATGCCCAAAGGCCAACCTGATCCAGATAAATTCCTCATTGAGACTCTGTTCCCAGATAATTCTTGGTTGTGTCAGGTCAACTGTCAAAACTAATCATCACAAATGTGTTACATTTTTTGACTGAGATTCTCCATAGTGAATCAAGAGTTACCCTTTTCTCTTGTTATACATCTGTTGCTAAGGAGAAGATGCACAAGAAGGTCGTGTTCTTTCCTCAGGGGCTGTAGATGCTTCCAGGTAAAAATGTGAGAGGAGCCACTCCGAGCCTTCTGTTTGAGATAAGCAACATCACAATTTCAGAACCTTTTCCTTTACTGACTGGCAAGGTGTGCTGATGGGAACTCATGGCAGCCTGCCTCTGATAGAAATCTGCATAAGACTCACAGCAGATAAAGAGAACACAGCAGAAACACAGTAAGAATTGACTTCTCCATCAGGCAGTGGTAGCATATACCTTTAATCCCAGCAACTGGGAGGCAGAGGCAGGCAGATCTCTGTGGGTTAGAGGCTAGCCCAGTCTACAGAGCTAGTTCCAGGACAGCTGGGGTTACACAGAGAAGCCCTGTGTCAGAGAAAAGAAAACAAACAAACAAACAAAAACAAAAAACCTCCTCTCCAGAGCAGCAGAGAAAGCATGGAGGTAGACAGGGTGTGATGCATAGATTTTCTCAGGAGAATATGACAACTTCTCCTTCATTTACACTTATGCCTTCATCTGAGAGTGGATGTCTGTGTGTGTGCTCCCGTGTCTGGAGGTCAGCAGACAACTTTGAGTATCATTCCCCAGGTGCCACCTACCTTTTTAACTCTTTAATAGTTTGTCTTATTTGATACAGCCTTCCACTGACATGAACTTGTCAAGTAGGCTAGCTTGGCTGGCCATTCCTTAGTCCTGAACTTACACGTGGGATCCTTCACACCTGGCTTTTTAAACCACTGGTGCTAAGGATGGAACTCAGGTCCCTGTGTTTGCAAGAGGACTTTACTAACTGGGCTGTCTGCCAAGCCTGTCTTGTCTTATAGATTTTAAAACCCCCCAAAGCCTCCATCCTGATTGCTAATTTAATCATGCTTGCCAATCAGTTATGTCTTCTAACTTTATTAATAATAGGCTTAAACTAAACTATTCCTGTGTGGGGGGTGTCTTCCTTTCTGAGTTGAGGGAGGAGCAGCTGAGCCATCCACAGACTTCATTATACTGAGTACTCCCTCTCCTCCACAGAGGGTTGGGTTGCTGCCCCCACCTCATGCTTCCTCTCGGCACATTACTTCCGGTAACATACATTTCTTAATTTAATGGGTTCATTAGTCTGTTATAGCTTTTCCATAGCTAGAGTAGATCTGAACAGTGATGGATGGTTTACCATGAAAGCAGCTTAAGGGTAGATCTTCATAGATGGCAGCCACACCTTAATCAGGGAGGCAAGAGGGCCGTCAGTGGGGAGGGGAGAAGGAAGGGCATTGGGCTCACCAGGGACTTTCTTCCCCTGGGTCTCCTGACTCAGAAACATTAAAAAATCTAATGCGGCTTTATTGTCTATCCACCTCTAATCTTTAAACGCCTATCTTTGGGGCATGGAGTGTAATAGACTAGGGCTTTAGGACCAGTTTCTCTGAGAAGCAGCCGGTGTTCAAGAAGGGCCCTTGACACTGTTCTGACTTAATGCTAGACACATCTGCAGCTACTTGGACAAAATTGACATTGTCTGGAGTGCAAAGCAATCGCCTAGTGCAGCATTAGGGAGCATTTACTCTTGAGCCGCGCTACCAGACAGCAAATCTTGACCTTTAGGAGTTCAGAGATTAGATTTCGTGGCTGCAGGCGTTGAAGATATTGTTAGGAATTTGTTGCTATTCAAAGCAGATTTCCAGGGTTACCTATGGGTTTAATTCATCGCATCAATCATTTTTTGGAAGGTTCTTTTAAAGCCAAGATGGCTTCAGATAAAAACTAGGATTACTTTCACATTGATTGTCAGTAGTTGGCGAGGAACACAGGGGACACCCTTGAGATGCTGTTAAAGTTTTGTGTTGGTTCCTTCTCTGGCTCATGGTCTGGGGAACTGGAGAGAAAGGACATATTTCTCCAACTGGTATTCAAAGCCGCTGCTGAAAGATGCACAGAAGCTGGAGATGAGGATTTGGCTGCTCTCTGGTGTGGGTTTCTCAAGCCCCTTAACACATTCTGAGCACAGATAGCTCACAGGTTATCTCAAAGTGCAGCTTTTAAAGCAAGACCCATTTAAGCCAACAGAGGTCAAATGGAGGCTGATTTTACTGAGTCTCCCTCATAATACCTGGTGTGTGTGTGGGGGGGTGTAGATGTGTGGGTGTGCAGGCTTGCCTTCTCCAGAGGACAATTTCTTAACTCCACTAGCCTTCTTGATCTCAGGGCTGTCTAGAAAAGACTTCTGGGGGTGTCCTGGAAAGGAAGTGTTCCACAGTAGCTAGACTCACAGTGGGCTTCTCATCTGACACCAAACATTCACCCTCATCCAATTGACTTTTCCATGCAATTACTATGATACTTCCTCAGCATGATTCTTTTATTCATATTTGATTAAATACCTTTGAAGGCTCATCTCTACCTACTTTCCCCATTCCTCAAATCTGCTGATTTCTCAAAGAGGGGGTTTGTACTAGATAATCTCTGAACTTTGGCAGAACAAGCCGAGATGGTCATTCAGGTTCCTGCTTTGCGGACAAAACTGTCAGACATTCTTCAGGACTCGAGGAGAAGCGACTGATGAATGGGAAAAGCAGATTTCCTGCTTTACTGAAATGAAAAGAGACTCTGGGCCTGTAAGCTGAAGATGGATGCCCCAACTTTATAAAGGAACTTTGGGTGACTGTCCAGGCAGATAAGTGTCATCTCTGTCATTTCTAGATTTTGGAAGTTGCTTGCACTTCCTGTTTACTTGGGTAAATATATCCTTCTGTGGTCTTTACTGTAGTTGAAGATGAGATCGTTATAGATATAGTTTTTCTTAGTCATTTGGAAGGTATATTGGATATGAAACTTTAGATTCACAATGATAAGGTGGATTATAGAGTATTTTCTTTAATTTTGCTAAATTCAAATAGACTAGATATTGTAACTGTAATTCATACTTGATAGCTATTTTGCTATATGTATTTGCTACATTAAAATTGAAACCTTCCTTTTTGATTAGACAGAAAGGGGGAGGTGATGTGGGAATGTCTTTCTGTATGCTGTGAATATCAATCTTTAAATAAAGGAGCTGTTTTGGCCCATGACAGGCACCATAGAAAAAGTAGGAGGAGAAATCATAGCATAAGTAGGAGAAGAAGGGCGGAGTCAGACAGACCAAGCCTGAAGCCCTAAGGAGCAACATGTAAGGAAGACAGGTGAGCCACGGGCCACGTGGCAGACAGACTAATGAGAATGGGTTGAGTTAAGACATAAGAGCTAGCTAGCAATGTGCCTGAGCCATAGGCCAAACAGCATGAAGTTAATATAAGCGTGAGTCATTTCTGGGGGCCTGAGCAGCAGCGGCGGGCAGTTAATGGGTCTGGTGTGGCAGTTCTGTGGGTCTGGGCCTCTGGCCGCCCGGGATCAAGAAACCTCACTACAACACATAGCACTGATCTTTTTTTGCAAGAGTAAGGTGCTAAGGAGCATCATAAAGGCAGAAGAACAGCAATAGAAGCACCTAGAACCCAGAGAGAGAGGTGATACAGGGGAGAGATACCAGATACAGACAGTGGAGTAATATACATCCAACATAATGAACATGTAAGCCACTATTTTGAAATGGAGTCCCAATAACAGAAAATGTGCTATCACGAAATATTTTTTAGAAAGACATTTGTCTAAAATCGTCAACATATCAAAGCTCCATTGCTGGAAAGAAGCTTGGTTAATGAGGTTCTTTCGTGGCAGTATACATGTACAGAGTGAGGCAGCACACTGTGTTACAACCCTTTGTCTGGGTCGCTGTAGAACTTTAGTGGGGAGATGGAAATTACTCACATTCTTCTCTTTTTATCCAAGTAGAAGACATGTTGCCCAAGGAACTCTCCCTGTCATCTGCAGAAAAAACTCTCAAGTGCCCTGTATACCCATGAGGTAAGCATTTACCCCTGGGCAGAGAGAAAAGCCCATTTTCCCCAGTTCCCCAGAGGAATTTGATGGAGCTTATGCTACCATAAAACACATAGTCTGACAGCACTGTCTTATTTAATGATTTACACAAGTACCTGCAGACCAAAACACAGCTCCAATGTAGGTGTGTAAACTGAGGCACAAGCAACTAAATCATCTTCAAAGAGTTGCAATGGATGGGCTTCTGACTACTAGCCCTCTATTAGCCCTCACCCTGAGTGCTCTCCAGGGACTGTCTATATTAATAACCACTGTGAACTTGTAACTTACCACATATAAATGCATAAACATGCACTAATATGTGCACTGTGAAGAATGGTTGCCTGTTGCCTTTGCTCTTATAGAAATATATCCACGTCTGCACTGTGCAGGCAGTCAAGTGTTTCTATCAGAGTTCAAAGCCTGCATGGTATGTGGTTATGACATCTCTCAGTCAGGACAGACTGACAAGGACACTCTCTTGACTATACAGTGCTTTTCTTGGGAGTGACTGAGTTTTCAGCAGAATAGGAGAGACTGTGACTGAAGCTGTGAGAAGCTAAGGTACAAGTGCTCTTTCTTCACAAAAAATGTAACCCTGCAACTGCTGAGTTTGAGAAAATCGGAACTGGGAAATGGGCCATCCTTGGCGATTTGAACATGAGGTGTTAGTGAATGGGCTGTGCAGGGTTTGCTTGAGCTTTTTAGATTTTTTTTAAAATCCTTTTTTGATACAAAGGCATGGCCTATCTACTGCAGCAAATTAAGGAGGCAATTAGAAAATACAATGAAATAACACCCTTCTACCATGGTCAACTAACTAAAGATAACATAAAAAAAAAAAGATCAGGAAAAGTTTGTAAAAAGTGGGGGGAGGCTCATGCTGTAGATTCCATTTTGGAAGTGGCTGGTTTCCCCAATGTGACAGAGTGCTCCCCCTCCCCCGTATCTTCTGTGAAATGAGCACACTATCCTCTGTGGCTCATGAATGTACTATGCTTCTGTTCATTTTGTTTAATATATTTTCGACTATGTTTCAAGTAAGACCAAGGGAGGTCTTGTCATGCTACAATCCAAAACAGCATCCTTGAGTCTTATACCAGATCCTGATGACCCCTACTAAAGGTACCTCCAGGCCAGGCTTTGTAGACCACATGAGACTATATATGATACATACAGAAACAGGCTAGCTAAGTCCCTGGCCATAAAGGTTCCTGTTCCCCTGGTTGCTCTGTTCAACCTTTATTTTTAAAAAATTGTGCCACCAGGCCTGGCTCTTCTCCTCCCTCCCCCTTTTAGGTTGGTATTTATTTTTATGTGTCTTAGTGTTAGCCTGCATGTGTGCACCACCTGAATGCAGTACCCACAAAAGCCAGAAGGGGGCATCACACTCAACCCCACCCCATCCCACCCACCCCAGGGCTGGAGTTATAGACCATTGTGAATGACCATGTGGGTACTAGGAACGGAGCTTAGATCCTGTGGAAGAGCAGCCAGTTCTCTTAACTGTTGAGCCATCTCTTCAGACCTTCCTGTACTCGTTCTAATGTTTCTTTGAGAATGGAGGTGGCCAAAGTTCTGAAACCATCATGACTCATCAAAGATTACCCCAACAGTGAATCTGAACACTAGATTCAAACCCCTGGCTTGTACCTTACACCTTCACTGGTTCTATTATTAGGTAGTTTGGGAAAAGGAGGAAAGAAAAAATAATAATTTAGAAAGACTAGAAATAGACCATAAGTGGCAGCAGCTATTTACGGTTCTGGCGGCCTCTGCAGCAGGCAGGAGGGATGGGTGGCATCCTTGCTCTGCATTGTGCATTGTTTCAGCTTATCTGCGCTCCACATGCTCCTCTCAAGAGTTGGAAGACAGAAGGAGCAATTTTTTTTCAGGCAAGGGCCTCAGACTCAGAGGTCTCAAAAGACCAAACCATTTCTCTGCATGCTTTGGCAAGCACTCAAAACTCAACAGCATGCTTTAATGACATGCATTCCTTGCAAGATCCCCCCCCCTTCCTCAACGTGACCCCATTTTCAGGACGAAGAAGCCCTTGATGTGAGAAATCACTTGTTCTGTCTTCACACAGTGGATGGGCCTGAGTTCCGAAGCTCTCCAGGAATACACACAGTAGATAGAGAGAGCAAGGACAGGGATTTCCACTCTCTGTAAGGAAGGGTTTCTAATAGTCAGGTAGGCTGCGTTGCTGGATAGGCAACAGGTCTCTGGACTAATGGTAAAGAATATCATCCAACTTTTCTTTGAATTACATTTCTTTCTTTTATTCACTTGGCCTTGTGAAGTCACAGTGTTTATAACATGACTTCCTCTCTGTATACTGTAGGGGAAACTGAGTTAAGTGGTGCTTTGAATATGAGAAGACATGAAGGAAGTTGATAGCTAATATAAAATGGCTGACACTCAGTAGGAGCATCAGTGATGATGTCCCTGTCTCGACATCTGAGGTTCTACTAGTGAGGGTATTAACCCACAGATAGGTGGGTCTCTCATCTTTGATGCCTCAACTCAGGGAGAGTCTATGATTTGGGGAATTTAGGGTAGTGAAGCTTGGTGTGAAGACAAACAAAACTCAAATACAAATGCGGATGCTATGGGCATTAACAATGTCTGGGTGTCCTCCAGGTAACCTTGGGCTAGGCATCTTTTCTTTAAGACAGTGGCCGGAGACAGGTGGGATCTGGGATCTCTGCATCCCCTCTGGAGCCACAGTAGTCTCTAATCATCCTAAAATATGGAGATTCACCATCCACCCAATATTCTCAGTGACCTTACTCTAGTCACCAAGTACCTCCCACGTAGAAATCTTGGATCTGCCTTGACCTGCATTTTGGTGAATTTTGTCAGGGAGAGGTGACAGCTGAGGATGGAGTGTGCACATAAGGGACAAACCACTTATTTATAGTATCCTAATCTATCACTCTACCTATCCCTAGAGCCAGGTCACTACCAATGTCACACCCACAGGGAGAAGGAGATACCAGGAACAACCTACATTCCTGAACCGAAGGGCAAGGTTGGCAGTCTTTGCAAAACAGCAACCTGACAATCTGTTCTTACTGGCACTCAGCATTTTAACCAAGCGTCATGTGTTTATGAAATGTTTCCCCGGAGTCCTATGGTGACACCTTTGCCCTCAGAGAGTCCAGTGGAGTCCAGTGGAGCAGAGTTCCTTTGAAACTCGGTGTTGCCTACTGTGGTCTGAAGGAGAATAATGGACTGCCATCTCGCTGCCACCTCAGTGAGGGGAACATCTGAATTTCTTGAGAAAGTGATAAGGACCTTGGACACTCACTGTCCATAAGACCTCAGGCTTTAGCAGCATAACTCTTCAGCTAATAAATAAGCCAAACATGTGATGCTGTGCTTACTAACAGATGAAACCCCAAGTTCCACCCCCTTCCTGTGCTACTATCTGAGGCTATTTTGTTAGCCAGCATTAAAGTAATTTGGCATTTTCCTCTTTCTCTGTCCCCTCCCAAACTCTACTTCTCATTTTAAATTTCCATTTTTTACCATTCCATTCAGCATTTCACTTGCATTTAAATTTCATCATGGCAGAGCAAGCGATTCCACACACAACTGTGACTAACAATGTCGGGGTCTCCCTGGGAGAGACTCCCAGGCCCTGACAGTTATGACCTGGGGAGAGGAGAGGAGGAAAGTGATGTTCACTGAAACATCTGCCCAGTCAAGGTCAATGTCCTGATGACCAAGAAAGCAGCATCCTGGATGCTCCAGGCCCCCAACCTGGAAACCCCCAAGTGAGACAAACCAAGAATTTTTTTGAAGTTTTCAGTAAACTCACTTGGTGGCAAACCAGACCTGAGTTGACATATATTTATTTATAGCTTCACTTTATATGAATAATTATACATTTCATTAAAGAAATATTAATACGCTTAATTCCATATGCCACCACATACCCTGTTTGGGTGTTATGAAATTTATGAAAAATGCCCAGATTACTTTTCAAAAATTCAAACATTCTGAATTCTTAAGCAGAATGGCCTCAGATTTCTTTGACTAGGGAGTGATAAGATATTTTTTTTCTCTGCAACCTGTCTTGATATCTGACCTTAATTATCACTCACAGAATGATTTTCCTTCACTTTCTGAAGAGTCCAAATCAAGTGATTTTCTAAATTTCTTTTCTCTCCTGTTAACTTACAAATGCTTTAGCAACTAACACCCAAAATGAGCTTCTAGCTTATATACACTATGCCCCAGCACCTTGGGTATTTTTGTAATTAAAAGATGTTGCCAGATATTTTTCTTAAATGTTATGGGTTTTTCATCTTAAAAAATTATACTATTGAGGTATAATTAGCATATTCTAATAATCATTTGTTTCAAGTATATGAGTCAACAATTTCTCAGGATATATGCAGAATTTCATGGCTATTATTATAATCTAGTCATTATAATTTCCTTTATTCCCCACAAAGAAGGCTTAGGTCACTCTGTGATCACTCTCTCGTTCTAACTTCTATCCACTACTGCTCTTCTGATGTGCATGTCAGACATTGTGCACTCAGTCGTCCTCATGGGGAAGCTGAGGTTAGCATAGCATGTATAAGATGAAGCTGAGATTTGACCCATGTCCTTCTGGACTTCACCAGCTTACTGAAGCTGTCTGAGGAGATTGAGAGTCATCGTTCATGGGGAAGGTACGAAGGAAGAGTAGCCCCAGCCTGGATGCCAGAAGAGCCACGACTCACAAAGGGATTGTGACTTTTAGACTCCAGCCAATTGAGACTTCCTGGTGGAGGGGTGGGGTGTCACAAATCCACAAAATGCCTCCAGCTAAGCCAGGTACTTACTTTAATGACTAGATAAGAATGATGTGTCATGAACAGACTAATTGCATATAAAAGGACCGCTTCTGAAGTGGGCAGTGAGTGCTTTAAATGCCCCCCAGAGATGCGGTTTGAAGCTGCCATTTACACTATCAATGAAGAGGTAGCTGCTAGTGGAGAAGAGAGTACAAACCCAGTCCTGACTCAAATCTCCACACATTCCAACATACCAATGTCTCAATTAGTGAAACCCTTACATAGGTTTAATTTCTCTGCTCTTGAAATGTGAAGTTGGTTCTTGGGATGTGATTGTCCTGCTGCACTGATGTCGCCGCAGCCCAAGAACAGATGATGATGAGATGGCGTACACATGAACTATTGTGCTGTTATTATTATTGTTGATAAATACCAACTTTCTCCAGGACCATGAAGAGAAGTCCATTTTCAAAGCAGCCTCCAGCTGTCCCAGCCCTGCTTTCTGTACCATGCCCCTCTGAGATACAATGTCACCAGCCTCTCCCTTTTGCTTCATCTTGCTATAATGTATTTTCTTTCTGTACTTTCTGACTGAGCTGAAAATAGCCTCAGGAACCGATCTCCAACCTGTCATTCATATGTTGGTGTGACATTGAAATAACCCAAATCCCAAATACAAGGATTTAGGTCCATGGGTTTGAGCCCTGTGGAAATTTTGGAGTAACATAATCTGGGTGTTTGTTTGGAACCTCTAGCTCACCCCAGCATAATCCAGGAAGCCTCATTTCTCTCTCTTTCTAAACCTCACCCACCCAGAAAGTCTCCGAATAAAGAAAAGGAGTCAAAAAGCCCAGTTCTGCATTCTCAGCAACACGGGCAATGTCCTCTTCTGTTGTTATCAGCAGACCAAGGCCCTGCCTAGGCTCTCAGTTTTGACCGTTCTTGGATACAAACCCAGCTTGTGGTGGACACATCACCGTTGGCCTATGTAATCTCTCTGCTTTAGTTCGGGTGCACAGTTTCTCCAGCCTCCATCTTCGGATCTGGAGAACCCACCTGGGAGTTGCTTTTCTCAAATAAACTTGAAATACTTTTACAGTTGGGCTTGATCTAGCTTACTGCGGCAGATAAACTTGTTATCGGGCACAGAAAACCTATTACTGGGGTCTGTAGAGGAGGTTCATCTCTGCAGAGAAAGCAATGCACCATTCTGTGAGACTAGACACTAGGAGAGCACAGAGCTCACAGAACAGGGAAGCCCAATGACCCTGTTCTGAGTACATTGAGGGCTGGTGGAATCATGGGGAGGAAACTATCCCAGGAACGGGCTCAGTGGGAAAAGTGTACTGCAAGTGTGAGGGCCTGAACTCTGATCCCCAAGAAGCACATGAAGAGTCAAACATGGTGTTCCACACACCTGCAATGTTAGCACTGGGGAAGCAGAGGCAGGAGAATCCCAGTCTCTCTCGATTTAGCTGAAGCAGCAAGCTCAGGTTTCAGGAGACACCCTGTCTCCAAAATAGAGCCAGAGAGACACCCATCACCAACCTCAGGCCTCCACACATGTGTGCACACAAGGCCATGCACAAATACACTCACAGAGAGATGTTAAAGGTACACACACAGAAGGGAGGTACTTGAGATTGCTTATCAATTTCTCTGCTCCCTTGAAATTTAAATAACTTCTATCTCTAGGTTTTAGGACTTTTGAAAACTTCAAACTCTGTCCCTACCACTGACAGACTTCTGAGTCAAGGGTCAAACACAGGGCTTGCATTTGATAACACAGTTCTAGAACATAGGGTTCTTAACCTTGAACTCTGAGGAACCACAGTTTCCACCCTACAAAGGGCAATGACGTAGTTAATATAGAGACTTTTCTCAACCTTCCTAATGCCTAATGCTGTGACCCTTTAATGCAGTGGTTCCTCATGTTATGGTGGCCACTAAACATAAAATATCTCATTGCTACTTTATAAGTGTAATTTTGCAACTGTTATGAATAGTAATGTAAATATCTGATATTGCAACCCCATAGGAGTTGAGACCCACAGATTGAGAATCATTTAGAAGCTTATGCATTTAAGCAGTTTTACTATGAATGTTCTTCTGGTGAAATGGACTTGGCATTTCTGCACTGTGAGTGGGACTCATTGAGCTATCTCCCACTCAGGACCTCCCAAGGACAAAGTAACTCCTTCTCAGCGTCACCATCTTGACCCCAAGATGCAAAATAGAGTTGTATAGGCAAAGTCTGGTTTACCAATGGGTTTTATCTCACAAGATTTTTAAAAGGTTTAACAGTGGTCAAGTCTAAAATCTATTCAGAGATTACATATTAAAAGCATCTTTATTTCTGTTGTTTTAATTGGTTGTAAGTTCTTCGTGTAGGACCTTTCTCTGCTGATCGTAACATGACACTCTGGTTCTAGTTTGCTGTTCTCTTGGAAGGAAGGTACCACCTCCAGGATGCTCCTAATCCCAGCTCTCCCTGAGATCCTAAGCAAGTCTTGGCTCTAGGAGTTCGTTCATTGGTTCTTGCCACTAACAAGCAAGCAGAAAGCAATCGGCACTCTTGGAGATTTATTAAAAGAATGCAACAGAGCTGTAATATTTAAGAGAAGAGAGCAGGGCTCAGCAGATACGGAGCACGTGCTTGGTGATTTACTTCAGAAGTAAAAGAAGTCTCTGTGCACTGTGTGTTCATGACATCCTCCTCTTCCTCAGTGCTAGGTCAGGCAGAACTCTAGACTGTCATGCTTCCTGGGCATCCAACAGCCCAGGACTCTCTAGAATCTGAGGATGCTGTGAGAATTAGATCAGCAAGTGCACACTTGCACATCTCACCCACATCACCACCTTGGCTGCTTTGTTATTATAGTAAAACTTACCAGGACCTAGAATCAACAAAGAGACAAGTCTCTGGGTATGGCTCTAATGGAGTTTCTAGAATAAATTAATTTAGGCCAGAAGACCCACCCAAAAGTAGGCAGTGCCACCATCTGGGAGTGACTCCAGGATTGAGTGCCTAAGAAGGAAAGAGTAGCTGAGGCAGGAGCATCATCTCTCTCGGTTTCCTGCCCACTGACCCAAAGTGACCAAGTGCTTCCAGTTCCAGTCACCATTATTTCCATGTCAGGGTGGGCTGTATACCCTCAAACTGTAAGCCAAGATGAGTCCACTGTATGTAAGTGGCTTTTGTCACCAATGAGAAAGGCAACTAGTCCACCACCCAGCACGTGGCGCTTCTGCTCTTCAATTAGACTGAACCCTCAAATCCCCCCACAGAACTGACATGCTAAGTGGTCTTTCAAAAAAGCCTATGGAATGCTTCCTGTTAGAGAATGGAAGTATGGGACTCTAGTGGGTACAGAGAAACCTTTCTGTTGCAGCCAGGACTTTCTGGAAGGTTCCCTCATTACTGTGTGCTCCCTTAGCACGGGCCTGAGCATCCTTTGTCATAGTTGCTGATGAACTGCAATGAACTGTGATGACTTTAAGAAGGGTTGTGAATGTGAGATCAGATTTCAGCTCAGAGCCCAAGGCTTCCAGAGAAGTGTGAACATGGAGAAGCAACAATAGGGGGTGAGATATGCTAAAAGTGTTGCACATGAATTTACATTCAATCAAAAGGCCCCCCAGCTATAATTATCACATTTTTGCTAATATTGGGATTCTAGATGTCAGATTTAATATTTGAGTAAACCAATTAAGGAATGTTTTTTCCTCAGCTTTGACAAACAATCTTGTTGGAAGTTTCAAATGTGCTTTTTTTGGTTGCCTGCAAATTTTTTTGTCTTCACATTATTTTTGAAATCGTCTCCTGTAGTCCAGCCTGGCCTCAAGCTCACTGTGTAACCAAAGATGACTTTGACTATTGGGTCCTTCTCCCTCCACCTCTGGAGTCCTGGAATTACAGGCACATATCACCACATCTGTTTATCATCTATATATTCGGTCCAGGAACTGAAATCCAAGGCTTCCTAAATGCTAGGCAAGCACTGTGCCAACTGAACTACATCCCCAGTCCTAAAAGCAACAAGTCAAAGGATGAGGCTGGAACTGACCTACACAATCAATCAGCACTTTCTTTCTGTCTTTTTAAATAATTTATTTTTAATTTTATATGTATTGGTGTTTTGCCTACATCTGTGTCTGAGTGAGGGTGTTGGATCTCCTGGAAGTGGAGTTATAAGCAGTTACGAACTTCTGTGTGCTGGGACTTGCACTCAGGTCCTCTGGAAGAGCAGCTTGTGCTCTTAATCACTGAGCCATCTCTCCAGCGTCGTCTTCTGTGATGGAATTTCCAGAGCCTCACTCCTTTTTCTTTGACTTCTCCAGTCTTCCCATGGGTCCCACCCCCAGCTCTGATTGCTTTTTTTCTAAGGTTACAATCCTCAGACTTTGTTAATAGGTCTTTTCAAGCATGTGCCAGATGACTCTAGATAGGTGGTTCTCAGCCTATGAGTCATAACCCCCAAAAGAGCACAGGAAAACACAGATAATTACATTGCAATTCATAACAGCAGCAAAATTACAGTTATGATGGAGCAATAAAAATAGTAAGTTTATGGTCGGGGTCAGCACAGTATGAAGGACTGTGTTAAAGAGTCACAGCGTTGGGAAGGTCGAGAACCATTGTTCTAGATGGAGTCACCTCTTGGGATTTCTTCTTCAGCTGTAGTGCGTTCAGACACAAATTGTCCTGCTCAGTAGGGCCATTGTCACATTATAATAGAGAAATGTAAATGCTTCATCATGTGCTTCAGAACAAGCTGGAATCCTCTCTTAAAAAAAAATAAGCTTGGGGATGAGAGTGCAGGAGAAAGATTAATTTCATCCATCAAGTCATTATGGAGTCACTAAGATTGCCGCCGTGGCTTTCTCATGCAATACCAACCCAGAGCCTGTGTGCAGAGGACCATAGGCTCAGTCCTCAGATTTGTTTTTACCTTTAAAGTGCTCGGATCTAGGTCATAAGCTTGTTTACACATATTTCAGGTTTCCAAAAGAGCCTCTTTTTCAAAAAGATATCATTTTCCCAGGATTTAGGTTCATCTGAAAATATTTTGATTGTTCCTACTCCATAAAAATGCACAGCCACATTTCAGACTGTACTGAAGTAAAAAAAGTAACCACCACTCTACCCTCCTCTCCTAAGCCAGCAGCTCTCTAAATGCTTCTTGTTCATCTTGATAATGTACCTATAAGCATATGCGCATAACCTTCTAGCCTGTCTCTTTGCTCCCTGGTACTATGTGATACATGCTTCACCATGCCTTTGCATAGATTCTATCATGCACATGTACCAGCTGATTGAGCTCTTCCATTGCTAAGAATCTGGGCAACTTCTAGTTTGTTACACACACACACACACACACACACACACACACACACACACACACACACACACACACACCTGTAACCTGGTCGATAATTCTGCAGTCTTCATTAGATTTAGATAAACAATTTGTTTGGTTTTGAGATACGGTTTCACTGTGTAACCTAAGATGGCCTCAAACTCAGGATCCTCCTGCCCTATGCCAGAATTACATGCAGGTTTAATTAGTGAAATATAGCTTCTTTGTCTGCTTTTCTGGTGCTGTAAGATAGTTTCTTTGTCTGCTTTTCTGGTGCTGTAATAAAAACTGTGACCAAAAGCAATTTGGAGAGGAAAGGGTTACTTCAGTTTACAGCTCTCAAGTCCCCTCTCCATCACTGATGGAAGTCAGGCCAGGTACTCAAAGCAGGAACCTAGAGACAGGGAGGAGAGGCTGTAGAGAAATGCAGCTTACTGGCTTGCTTCCTGTGGCTTGCTTGGCCTGCTTTTTTATACCAGACCAGCTGCCCAGTGGTGGCACCACGTACTGTGGTCTCAGCCCTCTAGAATTAGTCATTAACTAAGAAAATGCCCCCACAAACTTGTCTTTCAGCCAATCCAATGGAGGCATTTTTTTAATTCAGGTTCCCTCTTCCCAAGTAACTCTAGCTCATGTTAGCTGACAAAATACTAATGAGGACACGAAGTCATAAAGAGATTCCTATGTCTAGATCAGCACAGACAGCTAAGCCAATAGTCTGCTCATGATGCCGGGGGTATTCACACAGCTAAAATCCTCGCAGTTGGCAAGTATGGTGGCATACAGCTTTATCCCAGCACTCAGGAGGCAGAGACAGGTGGACCTTCTTGAGGTTAAAGGCCAAGTTGGTCTATATAAAGCAGTGATTCTCAACCATGAGTTACGACCCCCCCAAGGGGTCTCATATCATATATCCTGCATAACAGATATTTTATATTATGTTTCATAGTAGTAGTGAAATTGCAGTTATGAAGTAGCAATGAAGATAATTTTATGGTTGGGGGTCAGCACAACATGAGGAACTGTATTAAAGTGTTGCAGTGTTAGGAAGGTTGGAAATCACTGATAGAGTTCTAGGCCAGCCAGGACTAAACAATAAGACTGGACCTATGAACAAATGAATAAATAAACCAACAGAGAGAAAAGGAAGTGTTTGGGTTAAAAGGCTTCTTTCTTTCTTTCTTTCCTTCCTTCCTTCCTTCCTTCCTTCCTTCCTTCCTCCTTTCCTTTCTTCCTTCCTCCTCCTCCTTCTTCTTTACAGTGTGATCCTAGAAAATGAAAAATCACAGTGGCTGAGAACTGCCCAGGGCAACTGATTAATAGCTGTAGGTAAAACAGGTCGGCACCCACCTTCAGGCTGAGTCAGAAGGATTGCTTGAGTCCAGGTTGAGGTTGATCTGGGCAACATGGCAAGATCCTGTCTGCATAAAATAAATAAATAAATGCAAATAAAATCAAAGCATGCAGCTCTATCAAACTGAGCACACACTCTCTCCCTTTCCAGGCCCAAATGGAAGCCTCTCTAGCTTCCCTCTCTCTTTCTTATCTCCCCCGTAAGCCGAGTGAGAAGAGTATTGTTTAAAAAAAATGAGTGAACAATAAATAAACCAATTTTCATAAAATAGGCCAAATCTCGGAGATTAAATTCCTTGAGTGTGAGGCCCCCAATACTGGGATTTCATCGCTTTCTTCTCTACCCCCTCATGACATAGTAACCACTAGTCATGGATGTCTAGGCAACACACTACAGGTTGGAAGTGTTCACTCACCTAATCAGTGCGCCTCAAGAGTCCCCAGAACACAAACAACCATGACTCTGCCCCTGTAGGTAGCTACTCACTCAAATGGGAGTGTGTTCATATCAGCAGCTGCCGCAGGCCGTAAGGGACTGGGCTCTGTACCATAAGCCTGCTCTGTGACCTGTGAAACTGACTTCTTAAGAGGGACGGTGTCAGCTGACCAGACCCAAACAATCACCCCCGTACCAATAACCATGACAAATGTCTTCCTTTGCTTTTATTCTCAACTAAGCTGCCCTCCTGGCCTCTATGGGTGGGGAGATATCTGCTCTCCAAACCTGTTGGGAGATACATTCATTATCTACACTGAGGTTCCATTTGGGTTAGAGTTCCTGATGCTGGAGCTCACTGGGAGTCAGGTGACTCAGCTACATGGGCTCAGCAAACTCCATCGTGACTTCAACTGAGATTTCATTTCCTTTGCTAATAATTTTATTTTGGATTTCTGAGCAAACTGCAGCTGGGTTTGTAAAGGTAAATAAATACATCTGAACAGAATTGCAAAATGAGTTTAAACAGAAAAATAATATAGTTTTATGCACAGCCATCAGTGTTCCCAAATATAAGGAGATGAGTGGAGGGTTGAGGAACTGGGCCTCACTCATTTGGAGTGGTGCTATTCAGCTGTTACTGACATCTGTAGAGCCAGCTGCTGGTACTGTATAGCATTTCCTGCTGTACATGGAAAGTAATATCTGGTCACTTATGACAAAAGATCAGGACATGGGCAGTATTTGTACTCAAGAAGCTCTGGATCATTGAGTCAGGAGCAAAAGAAAAAAATTTAATCAAAACACAAATCTTTTCTCTGGCTCTCAAAATGCAGCTTAGTTCAATGTATTTCAGCCAAAGAATGAATTAAGCTGCACCTTCTCTTGCCATTTCCTCATATTTGAAGCCACTGACCTGCTCTACAACTCTGTGTTTTCAAATGATGATACCATCTCTCGTGTCTTGATTTGACAAGGTACTTTCAAGTGGATAAGTATATCCCCACGTAAAGCCTTCCTGAGGGCTTTGTGTTATAATTCTGTTGTGCAGGTGGGGAAACAGATTCAGATGATGACAATCTCATATCTTTCCCTTCCTTATTCCATGAAACATGTCAAATCTGAAGTGAGGGTCTAGAGCTCCAACAGCCCAGGATTCTTTCCTCTTTACCCTAAGAATGCCTCTGCACCTGACCTGTAATCCATGGGACACATGCATTTCAGTGGCCCAATACATTTGTAGATGTCATCAGAGCGTCACATTGTCAAAAGGTTGGACACCCCTCCAAGTCTGTGTGGTGCCTTCACTGTCTGATGTGGGAATGTCTGTACAGTGTGAATATCATTCTTTAAATAAATGAACTGTTTTGGCCCTTGGCAGACACTGTAGGAATAGGTGGGGATCAGAGGATAGGTAGAAGGAGGGTGGGGTGAAAGAGGGATGACCCAGATGCCCAAGGAAGCAACATGTAAAGAACACAGGTGAGCCCCAGGCCACTTGGCAGGACAGATTAACGGAAATGCACTGAATTAAGATGAAGGAGTGAGCTAGCAATGTGTCTGAGCCATCAGTCAAATAGTATGAAGTTAATATAATCGTCTGAGTCATTTGGGGGCCTAAGCAGTAGAGGGTGGCTAGGCACCTGGGATTGCAGGTCTGTGGGTCTGGGCCTCTGGCAGGGGGCTAGAAACCTTATAAGCATCTGTGTTTCTTTGGGACTTTGGGATTGCTGGTCCAGATAAGCAGTGGTGGGCAGATCTGAACCATAGTGCTAGGCAGGACAGAAATCACTGTTACAACTCTCTATTATATACAATATTGGTTTATATCACCCCTGCTGGGATGCTGAGTTTAAACTTGACACAACCTAGAATCACATGGGAAGAGAGGGGAAATGAGGGATTGTCCAATCCTATTGGTATGTGGGCCTGTCTGTTGGGAATTTTCTTGAGTATGTTAACTAATATTAACATTGGTGAGACCAAGCCCACTGTGGGCATCACCATTCCCCAGGCAGGGGGTCCTGATCTGTACTGTAGAAATTGAGCTGAGCATAAAGGAGCAAGCAAGCATGTATGTGTTCACTTCTCACTGCTCTTAACTGTGGATGCAATATGATTGGATGTTGTATCTTCCTACCACAGTCACTTCTCTGCAAAAGACTGTAACCTAGAATTGTGAGCTAAAATAAACGTCTTTCTCCCTTAAATAGCTTTTTGTCAGGGTATTTTGTAGTGATATATTATGTATCTAATAAAGATTGCCTGAAGATCAGAAGACAGAGCCAGCCACAGAGTTAGTATAGAGGTCAGGCGGTGGTATACACACTTTTAATCCTAGTGCTCAGAGGCAAAGATCTGTCTGGATCTCTGGGAGTTTAGGGACACACGGGGCTACATGATATTGATCCAGTCCAGGAGAGAAACAGAGCCAGGCAGAGGTGGTGCATACCTTTAATCTTAGGACTCAGGATCCCATGCCTTTGCTCCAAGTACTTAGGGAACACATATGTCTTTAAATCCCAGCACTAGGAAAGTTGAAATAGAAAGTGATATGACTGGGCACAGAAAGCAATATAAGGCAGGAGGAGACAGTGTTCACGCTTTCCATTTTGGCCTGTGCTCATCTTCACTTCACCTACTCAGTCTGAGGATTGGTGGAGACAAATCCACCCCCTTAGGCCTGAGGAGTTGACGAGGTGAGAGGTGGCTGTGGCTTGTTCCTTTGTCTTTCTGATCTTTCCGCTTTTTCCCAATATCTGGCTCTGGGTTTTTATTATTAGACCAATTAGGATTTGAGCAACAGTATTTCATGTCAGCAATGGAAACAAAGCCAGGACACCTATCAGTCTATATGATAGCACAGGATCAATGGAAAAACAAAGCAGTACAGCGTGACACTTCTTTTCTTTACACTGTACTTTACCCGGTGACTTCACTCTGCTTCTGCTGGGAAGTGGCTGTCCCTCACATGGCAGAAGACACAGCTGTCCACATGGAGAGGTTTTACACAAGCATCTGAAGGGTTCATGTGCGCCAGGCCCTTTTGTAGCCAAGGACCATGGTCTAAAAGTTCTCTTTGGTCCCCCACTCTGAATCTCTTTAAAAACACAAACATCCTTGAACAGGTGACATTGATTTCATCCATACTAGGGTGTCACCAATTCACTCAATTCCCCTTCACATAGAGAACCCTGGCACAGCTGGGGAAGTGTCCTGTACAGAACTGGAGGGGCAGACAGTGACAAAGAGTGGCAATTAAGCCAACACAGGTGTGTCTGAAAAGATCTCAGGTGGCAGATCTTGGGACTGAGAGCTCAGGAGTTCAGGTCTCTAGCACACAACTGTCCTGGGAGTCACGAGTACCAGCCACACTTTTGTGATTAGCAGAAGAAACTTGTAAGGCAAAAGGCCTGGATTATGCAGCATCTAAGCTCAGCTCGCCTAGTGGCTAGCCTTGCCTGGAATGCATCTGCAGGCACAGGGGTGTAATGTGAAGTTTCTGGCCTATCCCCTAGGTCTGGACCTATTTGCAGCCCCGCTGCCTCTTAGTCCCAAATAATCACACAAAGGCTTATATTAATTTCATGATGATCAGCCTATGGCTCAGGCATATAACCTGCTAACTCTTAATTCTTAAACTAAACCAAAATTAGCCAAATGGCTTGGTACCTTTTCTCAGATGTACTAAGCATCCTGGTCTCCTTTCCTCTGCATCTGCTGGTGTATCTACTCTGTTCTTCCTGTTCCCAGCATTTTCTTAGTCTGGTAGCCTGCCTACACTTCCTGTCTGCCTTCAGCCAATCAGTATTTTATTAAACCAGTAGGAGGGGCAAATATTTATAACATACCAGAACATAATCCCACAACACAGGGGCATTGCTGTAGACAGCCCCAACTTAGCACCTGGGTGAAATCCCAACCTGTCTGGCTATAGAAGAAAGCCATCTGTTGCTCCTCATACAATGACTGATGGAATTATCCTGGAAATGGGTACAAAAAGAGGAACTTTCCGGAGAAGAGATTCCAGATAGCTTTCTTAAATTGACAGAGGATTGGGAATGAGGTTTAGGGATCTCTAGCCACTGTGGGTTGGTACTCAAGGCAGCGAAATGTGGAGTGAGTCCCTTGCATTTGGGTTGAGGCAGTGATGTCCATGGAGGAACTGCTTCCCTACCTGTTTGTGGTCCTCTTGGTGAATGTTCCAGTTCCTTTTGACTTTTTGGAGGATTTGTCTGGCCAATTAGATAGTAATGTCTTGTGCCATTTTTAATGCCCAGATGGAGTAATTTGAGTCCAGAACACAGAAGTAATGTGAGTTCAGAAGCACAAGTGACTCTGAAATGAAATGGAAGAGCTTCTGGGAGTTTTTCTTCCATACTTGACTTCCCAATATGAAAAAGAGTTTTAATCCTAGTGTGTGAAATGATGAACCTTGCAATACAAGCTCCCTGACTCACTCCAGCCCTTAGAAATCCTCTCCACAGACTCAAATCTGTCAGAGGATGAACTGGAGTAAAAATGTGAATGAATTCTTGTATATGCAACTGCAGACCCTAGAAGATGTAGCATCTTTGTGGATACAACAATTCTTTATCCACAGCTGCAACCGCTCCTGGCTCTGAACTGTTCGTCCCTGAGTCCCAAGCATGGTGCTTTAAATCAGAAACGTACTTGAGAGACCCTGCACTTGAGCACTTGGTCACTGGTTGGTGGTGCTGTTTGAGGATATGGAGACTTATTGGAGGAAATACATCACTGAGAGGCAGGCTCAGAGTTCATGACGCCACCCGACTCCCTGTTCATTCTCCACTCTCTCTGTCTGGTGTAGACGGGATCCCTCAGCTTTTCACTCTACTGCCTGAACAGAGAGGATCCTGCTCCTCTTACGACAGTGGTCACATCATCCTGAAGCCTCATCATGGAATAGGGGCTTGAAGTGGAATGTGCTATAGAAACCCAGAAAGTATAGGCTATAGCTACTATGTGACCTTGTGTGCACTTCTGGCCAAGATGCTCAGCTCCTTCTAGAAGTGTTTTTACAGTCTAGGAACCCCTGTCTGGTGTTTTTCTGAAGCCATGTAAAGGATAGTCTGGGCAAGACTCCCTGGACACCTGGAGGGTTCATCACAAAGATGAATGAACTCATGTGGGTAAGTGAGAAAAATACAGTGGTCAGCCAGTGTCTGCTGCTGCCCATGTCAATCGCTCTGCCTGCTTCAGTTCCCTGGGAAGAAAGGTGAGGCCCATGAGTGCATAGCCTTGTCAGCACTGCACAGAGAGTGGGAGTTAGGGCTGAGACTAGACTCTCAAGACCCTGTGGTTTCTACATACTGCTCATTAAGTTCTTTCTTAGGTGTGGACTCTGGCTCAGAACACAGAGTGGAAAAGTTCAGACAGGAGGTTCTTGACCATGGAAGTGAAGAACATGCCTCATATATATCACAGGATGACATCAGGCTGGGGTCTGAAGGTAATTCCCCCATGATTTAGGTAGCTTGAAATTGCCAACACGTATGATGAATTATTGCCATTCCTGACACCAGTCATGATGATTTATTTTTAAATATTTTGAAGTGTTTAGACATCTGTGGTGTGTTTGTGCAATGCATCATCTATTCTTATGTGCTTTAAAGAGATGTTTGTGCACATGGGCAACCGTGTACCGCCCATTCCTTTCAGGTGCAATCCTGGGATGCTTTCATCAGATGCACGCTGCTCTACCACACTGTCTGTTTCATTTTTCCCGATCCTTCCAGAAAGGATATCAGAATATGTCAGGACAATGAGGACCAGTGCTGTGCTCTGGATGCCGTCTCCTTCCCTGTTCTCACTCCCCTCGCTTTCCCACATCCCTCTTCCTTTCCTTTCTTTTTGCTTCCCCTTTCCCTCCCCTCTAGTCCATTCTTTCTTTTTCTTTTTCTTCCCCCTCCTTCCTTCCTGCTTATATTCCCTTCCCCTCCCCCTTATTTTCTACCTTCTCTTCTATGCACACATATACACACACACATATATGCACACACATATACACATACACATACACATATTACACACATACATACATACATGCACACACAGACACACACAGACACACACATACATACGCACAAACACACACATACAGACACACAAACACACAATACACACTCATACACATATACACACACATATACACACACACATACACATATACACATACACACATACACACACATACACACACATATACACACATACACATATACACACACACATACACACACATACACATATACACACACATAAACATACACACATACACACATATACACATACACACATATACACACATATACATACACACATACACATACACACATACACACATACACACATATACACACATACACATATACACACATACATATACATACACACATACACACATACACACACATACACACATACACACATATACACACACATACACATATACACATATACATATACACATACACACATACACACACATACACACATACACACATACACACACATACACATATACACACATACATATACATACACACATACACACATACACACATACACACACATATACACACACATATACATACACACATACACACACATATACACACACATATACATACACACATACACACATACACACATATACACACACATACACATATACACACACAC
Source organism: Phyllotis vaccarum (assembly GCA_033318265.1). Taxonomy (NCBI): domain Eukaryota; kingdom Metazoa; phylum Chordata; class Mammalia; order Rodentia; family Cricetidae; genus Phyllotis; species Phyllotis vaccarum. Next base: position 139,803,364 of record JARWLC010000004.1, on the reverse strand, counting down.
ATATACACACACATACACACACACATATACACACCTGCCTCCCTTCCTTTCTTTTTCCTTGTCTTCCTCTTCCAACTTAGTTAAGATAAATGAAAATTGACCACTAGTAAGCAGATGATCAGAAGCTAGACTGAATGTCACATGGCTGTGTACAAGCTGACTTACCCACTGCGAGGACTTGAGAACAGGGTGACAGTACCAGCACTTCCCTGGAGGAAGGACCCCTACACTGAGGACAAGCCTTTTCAGGATGTTACCTGTCAGAGTCTCTGCCCCAAGTCAGCACTGCACATCACATCGAGAGGCATCCAGACGGTGCCTGTGTGGAGATCATTGACTGGAATTCCTCATGTGGACATCACGGTTTTCCTTTCCCATAAAACCCTTCTGGATGATGTCCCTTAATATCAGGAAGTGAGTCTGTTTGCAGGTGGAGGTGCTGGTTAGATCTTGTCAAGCAGACATAAACAACTGGAGTCACTAGAGGGGAGGGAACCTCAGTTGAGGAATTGCCTCCAACAAACTGGTCTGTGAGCATGTCTGTGAGGCATTTTCTTGATTGTCACTCAACTGAGATGGCCCAGCCCACTGTAGGTGTTATCACCCTTAGGCAGGTGGGCCCAAGCTGTAAAACAAAGGTAGGGAAGGGACAGAGGAAGGAAGTCCATTGTTTCTGCCTCTGCTCTTGCTTGAGATCCTCAGAGATGGATAACAACCGCAGAACCAACTCTTTCCTACCAAGTGACCAAGCTATTTTTGTTCACTGTTAATGTCTGTTAATATGTAGGGTAATTGCCTGTGTGTATGTCTGTGTGCCACATATACGCAGTGTGTGTGTGTGTGTGTGTGTGTGTGTGTGTGTGTGTGTGTGTGTGTGTGTGTGTGTGCCTGATGCCCCCAGAGGTCAGAAGAGCGTGTCAGATCCTCTTGGAACTAGAGTTAAAGACACTTGAAAACTGCCTTGTGGTTGCTGGGAATCTAACTTGAGTCCTCTGGAAAAGTAACCAGTGTTCTTAGCAAACTAGAAATGAACAGAGTTTAGATCACTTGTAAAATCTGGGCAGAGAAGCATCTTAGCCTTGGGAAGAAGAAAATCCGAAAGAATAGAAATACCTGAGAATTTACTATTTCTAAAAGCAAATTCACTTGACAACAGCTTCCCATTAATACACAGTTGAGGCAGCCTTAATATTTCCTTCAGGAAGCATTTTAAAATGTTTCTAGATGCAAGTGATCTAGGTCTTTGCAAACCTGAGCGGGACAGACTTAGCTCCTTCAGAATTTAATCTGAAAGGGACTTTAGAGGCCACCACCTTGGTTCTGCAGAAGCAGAAAATACGGCCCACAGAGAGGGTAAGGATTTGTGAACAATCACACAGCTACTTAGGGACTGAGTTATAGCCAGAACCCAGGGCTTTCCCATCCTGACAGCATAATCACATGAGTAAAAATTTGAAGATACATTTGGGAGCATTATCATAACCCTCCACCAAACTGATTCTGTATTCTGTCCTGATCACAGATGCTGAATACGACGCATACCATTTGCCCTTCTCAGATGCTCTTGGCTGGAGTAAATTTGGTCAGAGTCGGCAGAGATGTTAAAGAAGGTGGCCTTTTTTTCATGGTCAATGGTCTAACTGAACCTTCAAGAAAAAGGGCGGAGGAAAAGGAGCTTAATTTGGGAGCTAATGACCAACTTTTGATAGGAAGAACAAGAAAACCAAAGAGGCAGGAGACAAATGGTAACAATTAAAATGTAGGGCGGGCACCCAGCCAGGGGGCTGTGTTCCCCTTTCCAACCTTGGAGCCACTACCTCGGAGAACAGCAACACTTTTGTACCAGCACATCCACAGAGCCAGTCAGCACTGGGCAGGGTGTGAGGGAGACAACACTGAAGAATCCGTACCTAAGATGAGGTGCAAAGAACAACAATCATAAATACTTTGGCAAGACAGAATTTCTAACACATTGCGTGCCTGGGGCTTGCAGGTGGGCTTCTGCAATCTTTCCTCGGGGTTTGGCATCACCGCAGTGGCTCTCTGTGGGCCTTTATTGATGTATCCATTAGAAAGTGACATGATTTGCTTGCTAAGTTTCTGTTTAATTTGCATCTTAATGTCCTATCATTAGGGTTTAAATACAGGCATAGGGGATTTGTGCAATTTAGAAATTCCCTCTGGGGACGGGTAACTCTGGGACTCTGAACACACAGCACAGAAGGAAGAGTGTTGAAAGCCATTTGAACAGTTGCTCACTAGTCTGAAGGGAGCTTGCCCTATGCAGCATCTTAAGAGAAGTCCTCCACAGCCTCTGTTGATGTCAGAGGTTGGAGGTTGGAGGTCGGAGGTCAGTACTACCTATGGTAAGCTCTGTGGTCTAGGACGTCTCAGACGGACATGTTTTCTTTCTTGTATTTTGGGCCCCCAGAGGTTAGGTTTGTAGGCAAGACCACAGCCTCCCCTCCTGGTCCACCTACTGAATGTGAGTCACCATGCCCATCTATGTGTGTGGGTTTCTGCGGATCCAAATTCTAGTCCTTACCTCACACAGCTTTAACCACTGAACCTTTTCCTAGCCATGTCATATACATTTCACAAAGCAAAATGGTATCTGCCAAAACCCATGCCCATCCTTCCAGTTCTGTGAATTTCTATGTCTCATGTCATATTCAGCATAAATTTGTTATTTACCCTCAAGAGGTGTCTAATCTAGATGGTGGCAGACGGTAAGGGTGGGGCGTGGTCCTTGGTCTCTGTTTCTGGTGTTCACAGTAGACAATGCTAATCTATGACAAATGGTTTTTAAGTATTTTTGAAATTTATTACTTTTTAACTGACTCTGTATATGTGTGCATGTGTGCCATGGCAGACTTGTGGCGGTCAGAGGACAGTTTGTGGGAGCCAATTCTCTATCTCCACCATGTGGATTTCGAAGTGAAGCTCATTTTCAGGCTCCAAAGCAGGCACCTTCATCAACTGAGTCATCTCATTGGTACCCATACAGAAGTTTTGATGCATCCAAACTTGGCATCAGAATCTTGCTTATCACAAAGCTTTGGTCACAACTAATGACTGTCAATTGTTGACTCAATGGAACTTCTCAGCAGGACCGTAGGAAGAGAGCAAATGTGGTGTCCAACAGGGCCAAGATGAAAAACCAGAGGACAGAGAATATAAGTTTGCTTCCATTTTGATTGATTTAGATGGGCTCTCACCATGTTACTGAGCTGGCCTCCGCCTCCCAAGTACTGGGATTGAAGGTGTGCGTTACCACATCCAGCCTTTTAACCCTTGATTATTTAAACTACATTATACAGATGAGAAAATTTCTGCTAACTACTTGAAGGTTGATTTTTATCAGTCTGTAGTTTAATAATGGGCAAATTGTAAATGTTTCTCACTAACAGATGCCAACTATACAGAAATTATTCTGGGTGGGTACAATCCCCCTAACAAAGATTTGTTAGTGGTTGCTTTCTCTCTGTTTGGATTTTCAGCTCTGTGAGACTGACTCTATGCAGGTCCAGCTAAGATGCCTTCACTGAGGATGGTCAGTCTGCATTATCAACTTTACTGGATTTAGAATGGACATAGCTCTGAGTTTGTTTGGGAGGCTGTTCCGACAGAGGTTTAACTGAGGAGGTAAGACCTTCCCTGAAGGTTGGCGGCACCAGCCCAGGGATTGAATGGAGGAAAAAAGTCGAACTAAGACCAGTGTTGTTATTGTAGAACATTACTTTAAGATGTGTGACGTTTGTTTGTGCTGTGGAACATTTGCTTAATGATGCAAAGATGTGCTGCATTTGTTTAACTCTGTGAAGCTGTTACTTTGCCTGCCCAACACCTGATGGTCTAATAAAGAGCTGAACAGCCAACAGCAAGGCAGGAGAAAGGTGGGGCTGGCAGGCAGAGAGAATAAATAGAAGGAGAGAAGAAGAGATCAAGGAGCAAGAAAAGGAGGAGAGGGGGCATCAGGGGCCACACAGCCACACAGCAATAAAGTAAGAAAGACAGAGACAGAAAAAGGTAAAAGCCCAGAGGCAAAAGATAGATGGGATATTTAAGAAAATTTGGCTAGAAACAAGCCAAGATAAGGCCGGGCATGTATAAGTAAGAATAAGTGTCCAGTAGTGGTTACTTGGGAGCTCTTGGTGCCTCCCCAAAGAACCAAAGAGTAAAAATCAGTTACAGTTTGTGGGTGCCTTTGACCTCCTGCGTCCATGCCTTCCCCACCATACTGCATGAGTGGTACCTTTAGACTGTGAGACAAAATGAACTCTTCTCACTGAGAAAAGTACAGCATACACTCAAAACCCTGTCACACAGGGTAGGAAAACAAGACAGCAGACAGGCTGGCTGCAAGTTAAGATATCACTTTTCTTCTTCAAAGTTATAATCTTGGTATTTTGTTGCATTTTAATTTACAACAAAATGGGTAATATTGGTTATTCATATGTATATAAAAAATCCCAGGCCAGCGTTGTTATCAAGGTGGATGTACTCACTGCACATCCTGTGACTCAAAGCAGCAGAGAATAGAAAGAGCTAGTGTTCTTTTAAATCTCAGGTACCTCACCTACTTATGTGGTGCACATCCTGGAAACCATACTGGCTTGCATGAATAGCCACAGCACTAGGACAACAGAGTGAGACCTTTCTACCTCTTTGCAAGCCAAATGATATCTATGAAAATAAGTCCATTATAGGCACTCAACCTCAAAAGCTGGATGGAGGCTGCTGTGGGCAACAAAATACCAAGAAAACAGGTCTTAGACAGGACCAGTGAGAAAGAGAACAGGCTACAGACAAATAGATGAAGGTTTCTATAGACCCTATAGCATGTCCAGAATAGTGGTAAAAGGATCTTCTTTAAGGAAAAGAATAAGAAAATATAAATGCAAAATTACACATGAAGGGCTAGAGAGATGGTTCAGCACTTATGAGCACTTGCTGAGAACCTGGACGTGTTTCCCAGCACCCACACGGCAGCTCACAATCATCTAACCACAGTCCTAGGAGATCTTATGCCATATTTTGAACTCCTTGGGTACCTGTACTCATATGTGTTTCCGAATGAATGTGTACACACATACAAAGAGAGGGGGGGGGAGGCACAGAGAGAGAGAGAGAGAGAGTGTAGGGATTATGTTGTTCCATTGTAAATATTGTCCCACCCACTGGTTTAATAAAAAGCACTGATTGGCCAAAGGCAGACAGGAAGTGTGGGTGGGGCTACCAGACATAGAAGACTCTAGGAACAGGCAGAACAGAGCAGAAGGCCAGAGAGAAGCCAGAAGAAACAGAGGACAACTAAACTGCTCTGAGAAAAGTTACTGAGCCACATGGCTGAACAGGATAAGAGTCATAGGTTAGATTAATGGTAAAGAGTTAGCAAATTATATGCCTGGGCCTTAGGCCGATCAGCCTAAAACTATTGTAAGTCTGTAAATCTGTGTGTCTCTGCGGGTCTGTGGGGTCTGTGGGCCTAAACCTTGAGGTTAGGCCTGAAAGTCCGGGACAGAAACCTCATACTACAAGAGAGAGAAGGAGGGAGAGGGAGGCATATCACTGCAACAAGGAGCATCACCATGTAATGGTGGGAGGCAGAATTCCAGAGTGTGAGAACCTAGACTAAGACATGCCTAAAGTCAAAGCCTCTGGATCTCTAACCAAAAAATGGTCAATTTTCTCAGGCTAGTTTGAATTGTACAGGACTGATAGATTGACAAAAGACCTAAAATCTACTCCTGAGGTCTAACTCTCCTAACTGTGCTGGGAGAATCATTCTGTAGTGATATGTTCATTGTTAGATTGTCCATATTCCTGCAGGCAAGTCACACCTACACACATGGGCAGCAGTAAATGAATTTAGTCGGTTATTTTTTTAAAAGGAAAAGAAAGGAGCATGAAGCTGGGAGGCAGAATGTGGATGGAGATCTAGGAGCCCTTGCAGGAGGGGAATGGGGGTGGATATGATCATATTTCATTATGTACAAGTATGAAATCCTCAGAAGGAAAAATTCTAAAATGAATTTTGATAAAAACTGACTCTAGTTACTGCTGAGTGGAAGGATTTTAGTGTATATAAAATGTACTTACTTTATCTTTAAGAAAGAATCTGGAGCTGGGTAAGTACTTTGTCAAATAAAGCATTTAAGTCCTAAGAAGAGGATGGTTAGCCACATTTAAACTGGTCCACATGGCTAACAGCGTCTTGACTTATTTGCTTTTATTATGCTTTTGGATTTTGCGGCCCACATTTGGCATTACAGAGCTGTCATGGGCTGGAAGTTCAGGGGTGCAGGTTTCACAAGACATCTCTAATGGAGTTTCATATTTTGGGATAGAGATAATCACACTTTCCTGCTTAGGAGACTTTGTGATGTATGTGTTTATCTTTGGAAACTATGTGGAGAATCTTGCTATGGCAGGCATTCCAGGTATTCTCCATCTTACTACCACAAGATTTATGTTTGCACTCACAGAGCATGGGAAGGCTAATAAATTAGACTTGCTGACAACCCTTCAATAAAGAAACTATTTTTCTACAGTGAACAGTCCTTTTTTGATATTAATAAGCTTACTTAGTGTTAATCATCTTGTCATAAGCAAAACTACCCCCTAAAGCCCAGTAGGAAACCCTAAGGAAAACCAACCATATTAAAAATGGGTTTTGGCTTATGCTTACAGTCTTGAGGTAAACTCGTGTGCTTCTAGGGACCTTCGCTGAGGCAGTGATAGGCTAGAACCCTGAAAGTCATTTTTCAAAAACAAAGAGAAAATATCAAGTGTTTCATGATCTCTCAAGAATTTTGTCAAAATATTAAAGTGCTCATTACTGTCAGCTATAAGTGCATAATAAAAATTTAAAAACTAAAAAATATGCATTTGGTACAGTACCCTTTAAAATGCTAAAATATTTTCTTAAGATTTATTTTATTTTTTTATTGTGAATGCATGTGTGTGTATGTGTGTGTGTGTATCTGTGTGTTTATGTGTGTGTTAGTGTATGTGTGTGTTTGTGTGTGTGAATAGTATGGTTACATGTGTACAGTGGACACCAAGACCAGAGAGGGTATCAGGTCCCCTGGAGTTGATGTTATAGCCCCTCTGGAAGGGCAGCAATACTTTTAACTGATGAGCCATCTCTCCAGCCCTCCAAACACTAGAAATACTAAAAATTAAAATAACTTGGCTATACATAAAGAAATGTAAAAGTAATTTTAAATGTCTTTGCCTTCTCTCCATTATGTAATATAAGCTTATAGCCTAACTTGAAGTAGATATTTTTTTCCATACCTTGATACACTATGGAGGTATCTCTCAGGGGATTGCTCCAGGATCCTTTTGACACCAAAATCTTCCAGATGCTCAAGTCCTTCTGTAATGTGGTATATTTGCATATAAGCTATACATACCCTTCTATATACACCAAAAAACCCTATTATTTGTTATTATCTCTATTATTTGTTATTCTTGATCCAATGTAAATACTCTGCAAATAGTTATTATACAGTATTGAAAAATAAGGAAAAGAACAAAGTGTATACTCCATACAGATACAGCCCCCAACCCCAAACATTTCTCAGTATCAGTTGGGTTGGCTCTGCCTACAGGGAATCCCTTTCCAGCTTGCATGGGCTTCAAGCATTTTGCCTTCAACACCTTCCATTGTGTAAACTATTTCCTAAGATTTCTTTAAGTTAAACTAAGTTTTCAACATTTTAAGAAAAAAATGGCAATTTAAAATGTTTTATAACCTTCCTATGAATTACTCTCTAAGATATGTTTTGTTCATGCTCATTAAGTTTTGGATTGGACTATATTCATTACCACACTTGAAGTATTTTCTAATTGGTTTCTCATTTGACCTGTGAGCATTCAGATGTATGTTTTTTACATTTCCAAATTATTAGACTTTCCTCCTTTTCTTTCTTTTAGCCATAGAAAAGTAATATTTTAGACATTGTTTATGATCATGTATCAATTCAGGGTTGAGTGTCCTAAGTAAGCTTAGCCAGTGTGGTCATCACAATAGTGGTCTCCCAAAGATGTCTGAACCCTGATGCCAGGGACAAGTGAGCACATCATAATGCAATGAAAAGGATTTCATAAGTGTGCTTAGGAATCTAGACTATGGGGGCTGAAGTGATGGCTCAGTGGTTAAGAGTACATCCAGCTCTTCCAGAAGATGCTCATTTCTATAACTCACTCTGGCAGCTCGTAACTACAGCTGCACCTGCAATTCCAGCTGTGGGGGATCTGACATCTGTGGTATCCCGAGGCACCTGCACTCATGTGCAATACCCATACATAGACATGTATGTACACATAATTAAATACATTTTTAAAAGAATATAGACTGGAATGGGTAGATCACCCTAGATCATCCAAAGGGCACAAATCTAAATACATAGGAACTTAAAAACAAATCGATGTCTTCTGTTGTTCAGAAATATAACAGATAATGTGGGGTATGAGACACATGTGACTGTGGCTTTGGTTTTGAAGATGAAAGATCCATGAGCCAGGAATGTGAGGTGGCCCCTAAGAACAATTGTAGGCCACCTGCCAGCACACCACCAGGACTTTAGTCCTACTGGTGTTAGATAGTGTGACCCAGAGTCTGAAAACAGTAGAAATGCAGCCACGCCACGTTTGATGAACAAAACAGGAAAAAGCTTTGTTAGGGTGTAATCCAGAGCTGGCAGGCTTCTGCTCCAACTAGGAGAGGTAGCTGTGGGCAAGAGGGGATCAGGCAAAAGGAAGCAACATGCCTGATTGTTACACAGCTTTTAGCTTTTGTTTGTTAGTTGTTTGTTTGGTTTTTGGCTTTGTTGGGTTGGCTTGTTTGGTTTGGTTTGGTTTTGGTGTGTGTGTGTAGGGGGAACTAATGATTTGTGATTGTCTGTTAATGGTGTACCCAATTTCAAAAAAAAAAAAAAAGTCTTTCTTCTTGTGCTCAAGTGCCCCGGCGGCTGTGCACTTGGTGGACTAATGAGTAGTCGACTTTATTCAGGATCTTCTCAGTCACAGCTTCCATCCCTGCCTGGCCTCTGCAATAGAGTGAGAAAGACTAAGCTCTTGATTAAAAGTACAAGAACGGATGAGAGATGCACATCTGCCCAACAAATCGTAGACCAGGGTCACCTGTATTTCTGTCTTTAAGGGAACATCTCCAACCTGTTTCCATGCAGAGCTGGCAAGTCCTAGTCAGAGGTTGAGGCTAGACACAATATATAGACAGAAGTACAATGTCTATATGGGATGCCATATTAGAGGAGAGTCAATACAATACTTTTAGCAAAAGAAATTGTCACATTTCTGCAAGGAGACATGGGCAACTTATCAAACCTAGTCAGCAGAGGAATTACCTCATAGAAGACCATGGTTCCACTCCAACAGCTTGCCTACCATCTGGGTTGATTCTAGAGCTTTTCTGGGACCTCTTTTGGAATGAGATTTCTTACTTTGATGATGAGTCCCTCTGGTCTTTGTCATAGTCAGTTCAAATTCCACTCACTTTAACTTAGTTTAGTCAAAGGGGCTCCACACCAAATATTCTGGCCTCACGCATTAATTCTGGTGCTGCTACTGAAGGTTACGAATAGAGTGCAAGGGTGGAGGCAGAAGAAAGTCACATCACTGAATCAGATAATAGCATCAATTTATCTTTCTGTTCTTTAGGGGTTTCCCTACCTGACTCACTTTGATGGCTTTGAGCTGAATTCTACCAAGCAGACTTTCACCCAGGACCTTCATAATGCAAGAGACTAGTCTTGGTGTTTCAATTTTAGCCTAGTTAGACTTAGATATACCACCAACCTATGAGTCTATTATATAAGAGATATGTGTTGGTTTAAGCTGCTAAATTTGGGGTGGCTTGTATGGCAATTGCATAAAAATAATCCAGGAAGGATGTACTTTTTGGATGCTATTTATCTGTCTGCTAAAGTTTCTTGACTACATTTAAAAAACCAAACACCTTTCCTCTGACGGTTGTCAACTTGGAAATAACTAGAATCATCTAAGAGACAAACCTCTGGGCATGCCTGTGATGGAGTTTCTAGACTGAGTTAACTGGGGTAAGAAAACTCACCCTAAATGTGAGTGGTACCATTCCACAAGCCTATTGTGTAACATTAGTTGAAGATGTGTTAATTTGTGCTATGAAGTATTTGTTTAATGATGCAAAGATGTGTTGCATCCTTTATGTTTCATTTGCTTAACTTTGTAAAGTTGTATTACTTTGCTGTCTAAAACACCTGGCTGGTATAATTAAGTGCTGAATTTGAATGTCCAATAGCTAGACGAGAGAGGAAAAATAGGCAGTGTGGTGGGATTGTGTTCTGTTCCATTGTAAATAATTGTCCCGCCTACTGATTTAATAAAAATTCTGATTGGCTGAAGACAGGCAGGAGGTGTGGGTGGGGCTACCAGACTAAGAAAACTCTGGGAACAGGAAGAGCAGATATGCCAGAGAAGCCAGCAGATGCAGAGGACAACTATGCTGCTCTGAGAAAGGTACTGAGCTGCATGGCTGAACAAGAATAATGGGCTGGTTTAAGAGTTAGCAAGTTATGTGCCTGCACCCCAGGTCAATCAGCATAAAGTTAAGTTAAGCGTCTGTGTGTTTCTATGGGACAGCGGGTCAGAATCTCAGGGCTGGCCAGGAAGGCTGGGACAGAAATTTACTACTATGAGGCAGGGCTGCAAGTAGAGAGAATAAATAAGAAATAAGATGGAAGAATGAAAAAAGGGGGAGTAAAGGAGGACACCAGGGGCCAGCCACACAGCCACACAGCCACACGACAACACAGCCACACAGCTATACAGTCACCCAGCCACACAGCCACAGCCACTCAGCTACATAGCCACACAGCAATACAACAGCACAGTCACACAGTCACCCAGCCACACAGCCACACAGAAACACAACACAGCCACACAGAAACAAATAACACAGCCACACAGTCACCCAGCCACACAGCCACAGCCACTCAGCCATATAGCCACACAGCAACACAACACAGTCACACAGTTACCCAGCCACCCAGCCACACACACAGCAACACAACAACACAGCCACACAGAAACACAGTCACACAAAAACACAGCCACACAGTCACACAACCACACAGTCACACAGCCATATAGCCATACAGCAACACAACAACACAGTCACACAGTCACTAGCCACAAAGCCACACAACCACACAGCCACACAACAACACAGCCACACAACAACACAGACACACAGTCACCCAGTCACCCAACCACACAGCCACATAGCCACATAGCCTCACAGCCACACAGCCAGACACACAGCCACACACCCACACAGCCACACACCCACACATCCAGCAATGAAGAAAGAAGGAAAGAAAGGTATATAGGATAGAAAAGGTAAAATCTCAGAGGCATAAGGTAGATGGAATAATTTAAGAAAAACTAGTTAGAAACAAGCCACGCTTAGGCCTGGCATTCATAAGTAAGAATAAGTCTCCATGTATTTTTTTGGAAACTGGGTGGTGGCCCCCAAAAGAGTTAAAAAAAAAAAAAAAAAACTATAGGGGCCCAGGGTTGGATAAAAAGGAGAAATGGGATGGGCGTGGGCAGCCAGCCATGTCTCTGCTTCCTGACTGCAGACTGTGACCAGCCACCTCAGGCTTCTGCTGCCACGGGTCTCTGACATGATAGGTGAGACCCTCTAACTATGGGTCAGAAGAAGCCCTCCCTTCCCAAGGTTGCTTCTGTCAGAAATTTTGTCACAGCAGTGAGAAAAAACCAAATATTCTTATCACCTGTTGCTATGAATGAGGAGTGAGGTAAAGATGGATCTAATTTTTTCTCTTTGGCGTTCTATGGAAACTTTCACTTTATTCACGTCCCAGGCACATTATAGCTATTTATAGCTCCCCGTTCTGTATCTGCTCTGCAGATTTTTGTCATTTAGCTGAATGAATTAGCCTTCTGTTTCTACTGAAGTTAGTGGCATCTCTGGATTGACCCATCTTGCTCTCTATTTTTCACTTTCTCTCCTACATCTACTTTTTCTACCTCTCCTTTCTTAGAAAGCCATAAAGGTAGGCACCTGTGACCCCAGCACCCAGGAGATGAGGCAAAGGGATCCAGAGTTGGAGTGCAGCCAAGGCTACACAGTGAGTCCCCACAAAAAAGAAAATGGTTTCTTTCCTCTCTATTTTTAGCTCGATATTTCTCTTTATCTCATTCTTTTTACTGTCTATTGAAATGATAGTTTTATACTTTACTTCTGTACTTTAGTGACTATCCTAAATACCTTTTACATTTTCCAGATTTATTCTATTTTATGTGTATGTGTTTTGTCTGCATGTATGCCTGATGCTCATAGAGGTCAGAAGAGGGCATCAGATCCCTGAAATTAGAGTTAGGTGGGTGGTGAGGCTCTATAGTGCTGGGAATTAAAACCAGGTCCACTGCAAGAACACATTCTCTTAACCACTAAGACATCTCTCCAGTCCCATCCTAAACATTTTAATAAAGTTCATATTTCATCCTTCTCAAAAATAACAAACAGACTTGCTTTGTAACCTGTGTCCTATTTTCTTCCTCTTTATTTACATCATATTTTAATCACTCTTACATATAAGACAATATTTATGTTGGTAACTTTTATCTGCTTTTGTATGTGGTAGGATATATACACATGTGCACGTGTGTGAATTCATTTCTTCATGCTGTCATATATGGCAGCCAAAGGTTGACAATGAGGTTCTCCTCGGTCACATCTCTACCTTATTTTTTGAGTTAGGATCTCTCACTAAACCTGGGCCTCTCCATTTCAGCCAGACTGGCAGGCCAGCAAGACCCCCAGAATGCACCTGTCTCAGCCGCCATTTCTGGGGTTACAGATATTTCTCCACCGTGCCCAGCCTTTGACATAGTGCTGAGATTCAAACTCAGGTTCTCATGCTTGTAATACAAGCTCTTTTCTCACAAAACCATCTTCCCAGCCCCCTTCTTAGTTCTATCTGTATATTTATCAACATTTATGCTTGGTTATTTTTTCCTTCTTAAATATCAGACTTTCATTTAGGATCATGTGTAGGTGTGCCTCTGTGTATGTGTACCCACATATTGGTTGTGGTGGCTATTCTTGGTTGTCACCTTGACTGAAATGAGCTATAATCCGGAAATGGAGGGAATAATTGAGATCCAGGTCTTGAGGCAGGAAGACACAGACTTTTGGTTGGGATCCTGAGGAGTGATGGCGCATGCCTTTCATCCAGATCATTCTATAAGTTCTCTGACTCTAGAGAACCCTGACTAATACACCCATCACAAGCACATGTTTATGCAGAAGATAACCCTGGTACTGTCCCCCTGGTGGCATCCACTTTTGATTTTTTTTTTCTTGTTCATTTGTGGGTTTGTTCTTAGACAGTATCAGGGTCTCTATTGGACTGAAACGTGCCAATGAGGCCAGAGCGACTGGCCAGTGAGCTACAGGGATCCACTTATCTCCATCTCCCCAGGACTGAGATTCCAGACACGTGCCACAATGCTAAGTGTGTTGATATGGGTTCTGGGGATCAAGCCCAGGCCCCTGGGCTTAAAAGGCGGGCACTTTTCCCACTGAGCTGTCTCTGAGCTCTCTTCTCACAGCTTATCCTATATTCCATCTCTCTTACTTTCTCTGATATTTTTGTTCTATTCTTCAGTGCTCACAGTGAATAGTTTCATTATCTGACTTTTCTCCAGCTCTTTTAATCTCTTTTAGTCATTGGATCTTTATGTATCTATTTCTTGATATTTTATTTCCACACTTGCCTTAGTTACTTTTCAAACCCACTGTATCACCTTTAAGATTTTGTGTGCCTTTCTCATACAAAACATGAAAACATATTTCTTTTATTTGAACTCTGGAGACCTCTCGTCTGACCATCCCTTCCCTGTAACTGCAGTGATGTCTCGTCTGACCATCCCTTCCCCTGTAACTGCAGTGATGTCTCATCTGACCATCCCTTCCCTGTAACTGCAGTGATGTCTCGTCTGACCATCCCTTCCCCTGTAACTGCAGCGATGTCTTATTCATTTATTTGTGATCACTTTTCTCATCTTACTCTGAACTCAGATTTCATGGAAGCTTTGAAATAGTTAAGTGTGTTCCTCTAGAGAGCTTAAATATTTGCCTTAATATCATTTAAAATAAAGTGGCTTGGCTTACTCTAGATTATTCCAAGTGTCATTTGAATTGAAATTCTGTGTAGGGGCTTTTTGAGTTATACAGGACCTTGTTGCTCTGTACCCATTCTCAGCATCATGACAGTCCAGTTTTTATTTCTTTCTGCTGCAGTACTGACTTCTGGTCCACTGTGATGTATGTTTGTATGGTTCTGGGTGCATGCCAGTATCTCTTATTACCCATCCTGGGTGCATGCCGGTATCTCCTATTACCCATCCTGGGTAGGCTACAAGCTTTGCCCTGGCTTTCTTTTTACTGTACAATAGTTCAAATGGATTTTCAGTGTCACCAGAACCCATCAGAAGCTCCCTAGGTGGACAGTTGAATCCCTGCCTGCCCTGTATTTTTCACATCACAGATCCCTCAATTCATTTTCAATTCAATAAAACATTCCTGAAAAGACTCTTTGTAATCTAGCCAGGGAGGGATATTTAGGGATTCCATCCTACCATCTTACGAGGAAGGAAATCCCTGCAAACATTAATGATACTCATTTGCCTACTGAGGATTTAGTGCTAAGCATGTGACACATGACAAATAATGAAGCTGGATCCCCGTTCTCAGGAGATGGTCATGGCAGTAGCTATCGGGGGTTTCTTTTGGGAATTCTCAACATTAAACATATTTTGTTTATGTGAAGAAATACAATTCAGCCAGTATCCTTCCCACGGTTATTACAAGAGTATATGAATGGAGTTGTAGGGGTGGCTCAGTTGATCTCCTGCTTGTGTGGCATGCATGAAGTCCTGGGCAGAATCGCTATCACCACGTGCAGTGTGATGACTCATGCCTACAGTCCTTGCAGTTAGGAGGTGAGGCAGGAGGATCATAAGTTCAAGGTCATTTTTGGCTACCCAGCAAGCCTGAAGTCAATATGAGATACTTGAGATTCTGTCTTTTAAAAAAGTGCACAAATGTTTGTTGACTAAATTCTAAAACTAAATATTAATTGCTTAGTGAGACAATTTGTGTTATTCTTGAATCTTCTTTTCATGAGTCTAATGTTCTACAAAGCAAAGAGAAGGCTTACCCAAGTGATTGCACTGGAGCTGTGATCGAAAGCCCCATAGCCCATGCTTCTGGGTTTCGTTCCCTATGCACTCTGCAGCTCCTGTGTGAGGACATGGCAGAGGCCCCCGAACAGACACTGAACTGTTCCGGTTGGCTCTCATATGCATCATATGCAGAAGGACTGTCTCAAGGGTCTCCCTAATCACTTCCTGATCCTATCTGACACCTTCTGCCATTTGAAGGCAAACTCTGGTGACAAACTGACCCACTGTGGTGGGAGCAGGGCTGAGGAGTAAGTACCAGCATGGCCAGCCTATGCAGATACTTTTTATAAGCTACTTTAGCAGAGGGACTCTTGGAATTTAGTTTTGAGGACTCTGATAGACTGGCATTGTCAGAAAACCCTGAAGAGTAATTACTTTACCTCAGTGCCAACCAGCTATTGTAATCTTTCTAGATTTATTTTTATTTTTAGATGTCTGGGGTGGGGGTGCATATGAGTGCCTGCAGAAGCCAGAGGTGTAGGAGCAGAGTAGCTGGAATTTGTGAGTCGCCTGAGTGTAGGGAACTGAATTTGCTTGGGTCTTCTGCAAGAATATCCAATCCATTTTAACCATGGAGCCATCTCTCCACTACCCTAATATCTTACATCTCTATAAAGCTAAGTGAAACTGTCCCACAGTTAATAGGAAACTAGATTTGGACACAATGTGAACCACTCTGCACTGAAATGGAAGATTCTGCCTTTATCTCACATATAATTATCCATTTAAACTTCATGGGTCAATTTATTAGCACCTTATTCATCAGGGTGTAACCTTTATTAGGCTTTATTGCTATAAGAAATTATATCCTACACAAATACAATAGAAATTTAAATGTTCTGGAGAACGAGCCAATAGTGCCTGCCTTTCCAGTAATGGACCTTGACCAGCAGAAGGTTTGGTAAGTATAAAATATGACTGCTCCATGCTAATTTGGTTCCTTTTTAATGACTGGATAATCCTTGCCGATTTAGTGTGATAGTCATAATCCAGTACCATCTCCTACCCCAGATGTGCTGGTAACAGGAGCCATTAAACATGTCTGTGTAATAAAAATTAGCCAGGGAAGCTCTATACGGTGTTTCTAGGCTTTCAGATTTCCACCGCAGCAGTGAGGTTCGTCCAAGTTCAAAAATCTGCCCTCAGCTTAGGCAAGTCCACAGCTCTCCTGATACCAAGAGGGGCACAGAAGATGCCGGTGTTAAGAAATCTGAATCCTAAACATTTGTCATATATAAATAGGGGCTGTAGATTTTGAGCTAGGAGATGGTTTGGTCATTGATTTGCCTAACAAAGCTTTACACAGCTCCAAAGCTTAAATACATAATCAGTCTTTCGAGGCCACAATTTGAAACAGGAGAAGCCTCTCTTCGGTTTTCAGATTTATCATTCCTTCAGAAGGCTGCTGCATTAAAGAAATCGGAATTGCTTGCCGTCTTTGGAAATAATTTAAATGTACGATCTGATCCCACTGCCCCCTTGTGGGGATTTATGGGGCTCCAGGAGGAGGCAGGGATAAGGACTTCATCACTATGTAAAGGCAGCGAAATAAATAAGTATATGTGCCTTCTCATCCTTCCCATTTCCTAGGCTTATGCTGGATCAAGTTCAGCCGCCTCCCTGCTGAAGCTGCACGGAGACCCCTGAGCACCAGCTCCCGGAGAGCCTTCTAGGAAAAAGAGGGAGGGGACTTTGTTCCAGAGGAGAATCGGGTTTTGCTACAGAATTAAGTAGCTCTCTCTCATTTTAACAGCCCTAGATCTTGTACTCTTAACTTGGAGGCTGAGATGCAAATGGAGACTCAGTTTCAGATTTTCCCAAAGAACTTAACGATACTATTCTAGGCAACTGCAGGCAGGGTTTCTGGGGTTTTTGTTTTGTTTTGTGTCGTTTTGTGTCATTTTGGTTGATTGGTTGGCTGATTTGGTTTAATTTTTGTTATTGTTTTGTTTCCTAGTTAGGTTAGATGAGTTTATCTGTTAAAACTTGGGTTCTTAGGAACAAGAAGATGTCAGTGAGATGGCTCAGCTTGGTAAGGCCCTTGCTGCCAGATCTGATGACCTGAGTTGAAAAGAGAGAGCTGGGTTCCGGGTAGTTTACTCTGACCTCCATGCATGCTATGAAATCTGTGCACACGCGTGCGCATACAGACACACACACACATACACACACACACCTACAGACTCACACAAAGTAGATAAACAAAATACAGTTAAATTAAAAACAACAACAGGACCTGTTCATTTGCGGACTGGGAACAAGCAGCCAGTCATTTTTAACACCAAGTAGCATAGTAAGCCAGCAATTCATGATTTAGAGTAATTAATTAAAAGTAAATAAATAGAAAACATATAAATGTATATTAGCATTTCTCCTCAGCGGGGCTTCCCTATTTGATCAGAAAATATTAAGCAAACCAGGACACGGTTTGTTTTAGGAAAGTGTGTAGCTCTGGCAACCCATTAACAAGTGCAGATCTTCCCCCTCAAGGAATTTCTCCTTCTTCCCTCTACCTTTGTATCCTAAGTCCTGTCATCCCTGAGGCAGAGCCAAGATCATCTGCCACAGCCAGCCAGCCAGCTCTAGGAAGCCTGATCTTTTGAAGGCCCGTTGGAGGTGCCGAAGAGCAGCCTGCCCCTCCCGTGGTAGTGATGAAGACAAAGCCAGAGTCTGAGAGGCTGAAGGAAGATTCAGTAACCTGCAGGGCTGCCTTGACTTCCCAGCGATGGGTCCTTCAGTCTCATTTCTTATGGTGGAGGTCACAAAGTCTGGGTTTTTCTGGAAGTGGCTTATCATTTTCTCTCCTTGATGCCGATGGCTGTTTCCCACCTTCCTGTCTACAGATCTGCAAATCCTCCGGTTCCATCTCATGCCTCCTACTTCTGGCGCCATGTCTGGCAACGATTGAGCATCCCGCACATATTTGTTGAGTAACCAACCCATTGCTTTCTGTGGCCTTACTTCCTACCTGAGACTGCCTGCTCGATCCTTAAAACTCGAGATATAAGTCCTCCATAAACACCTCTCAGCCAGCTTCACAGAGAGCACCACAGAACTTCCTGTCTATTGCTGGGGGGGGGGGGGAACTTACAGTGTTTCTTGTTACTGATGTTTTGTATTGCAGCTTCAAGGTTTAGAGGAGAGGTGGTAATCTCATCTTTAACCAAATTATAGAATTCTGAAAAAAAAAAAATCCATTCTGATTGGGGAGCACCCCAGAATAAACTGGCATCTTAGACCTGTATTCACATATGATAGCTATTTATTTAGTGTTAAGTACTAGCTAACAATGCCTAGGCCAGTATCTTTTATATAGTATATATGCACTTACTAATAAATGGGATGATAGCAGGAAATATGATAGAGGGTTGTAGTATGAGGTTTCTGGCCTTGACTTTTGGGCTTTGCCTCAAGGTTTAGGCCCACAGACCTGCAGACCTGCAGTCCCACAGTCCCACTGAGACACACAGATGCATACGGTAGTTTTTGGCTGATCGGTCTAAGGCCCAGGCATATAACTTGCTAGCTCTCTACCCTTCATCTAACCCATGATTCTTCCTGTTCAGTCATGCGGCTCAGCACCCTTTCTTTAGAGCAGCATGGTTGTCCTCTGCTTTTTCCGGCTTCTCTCTGGCGTTCCACACTGTGCTTCCTGTTCTCAGAGTTTTTCCTAGTCTGGTAGCCCTGCCCACACTTCCTGCCTGCCTTTGGCCAATCAGCGCTTTTTATTAAACCAGTGGGTAGGACAATTATTAATGAAACAGCACAATCTCCAGCAGAGGGTACTATAAATATTGGCAACTATTGATGTTCTGTCTATCTATCTGTTATCTATCATCTATCTATCTTGTCTAGGGTGTCTGCCCAACTTTTGTCTGCTGATGCTTCATTTGCCATTTCTCAAATTAACTCCATCCTTCAGGTCATGGATGATCAACCCAACTCATGACCAGGCAAGTAGTCAAAATGATGAGTCAGGATCTGAAATGTCTTCTGACATTGGTTCAGTATTAGAAAGTAAAGATCAAAGCTAAGGAATTATACAAGAAGGTCCAGCGTATCAGATGAGCTGGAGGAGAATCACAGGAGTGTACATGCAAGCCAAACTATTGAGAAAGCAGAAATTATGAAAAAGCAAATTGAGCCATCTAGGGAAACCAAAAGGTTCAGCAATTCGGTGAAAAGAAACTACCAGAAACAAATCTCTGAGAATCTCTTCAGCTCTGGATCCAGTCCAAACAATTATTAAGTCTCTTTATCAAAACTCTGAACTCACCAGGATGCTAACACAAAAATACTGACAAAAAATGTGGCAGTGGAGAGACTGAATGAACCCCAGCATACTGTTTCTGAGGATGTAAACTCAAGTATGGTAGATCCTCAAAGAGTTGAGCATGGAATTACCCTGTGATCCAAGAATGCATTTTGGGAGATACACCCAGGAGAAATGGAAGCATGAGCTTGAGGAAATATTGATGGCAGTGCTATTCACTGTAGCAAAGGGCTAGCCACACAAGTGTCTATTGGCAGACAAATCTATAGATAGAATGTGACATGGATATACGGTAATAGTTTCAGTTGTAGGTAGGGTCTGAACTCACTTAAGAGACAAGTCTCCAGGCATTTCTGTGAGGGATTGTTTATCTGTGGACAGGTCTGTAAGAGACTGTTGACTGAGGAAGGAAGTCATACACTAAAGAGAGAAACACCAGTTCCTAGCCTTTCATCCTGGAGTGTATATAAAAGAAAAAAGAAAAAAAAAAGCCAACCAAAAAAGTATTCTGAGTTCTCTGCTTAAAAAAGTTGTGTGTGAGAGTGTTGAATCTCTTGGAGCTAGAGGTTGTTACAGAGGTTGTGAGCTGGCCATTGTGGGGGTTGGGCACCAACCTGGGGTCCTCTGCAAGAGCAGTGGGGATCTTAATAGCTGAGTTGTCTCTCTAGTCAGTCTCTCTGTTTCTTATCTATGGGTGTGATGTGACCAACTGCTTCAGGAACCTGTTACTTTGAATTCCCCCAAGAACTGTGAGCCAACACAACCCCTTTTCTCTGCTAAAATGTTCTTGTCATGGAATTTTATCACAGCAACAAGCATTACAGAAATATGTGCCCATGACTATATTATTAGTCGGTCTTTACTAAGAAGAAAATTCTGATAAATACTACCATGTGGGTAAGCCTGGAGGAATATTGTACTAAGTGAAATAAGCCAGAAGGGTGGAGATGAATGCACTGTGATTTCATTTCTAGAGGGTACTAGACTAGCCAATCTCTGGTTTTTCTTTCTTTCTTTTTTTTTTTTTTAAAGCATATGGGTGTTCAGTCTGCATGAATGTCTGTGTATCACATGTATGCAGTGCCTCTGGAGGTCAAAAGAGGGTGTTGGATTCCCTGGTACCGGAGTTACAGACAGTTGTGAGCCACCATGTTGGTGCTGGGAACATGTACCCAGGTCCTCTGGAAGAGTACCCAGTGCTCTTGACCACTGAGCCATCTCTCCAGCCCCAGGAATAGTCAGATTCTTGAAGCTGAGAAGTAATCAATGCTGAGGGAGAAGGAGAAGAAAGCTTAAGGGAGCAGAGTTACACTAAGGAGGAATGAGGAGCTCAGGTCAGGTGGCGACAGACCCCAACATTGTGAGTGTGCTAAAGGCCACTCACCTATTTAAACTGATGGCGTGTGGTGGTCCATGCCTGCAATTCCAACATGAAGGAGACACGGCCAGTTTCAACTACATAGCAGAGCCAAGGCAGCCTAGCCTACATAAGATCCTGCCTCAGACATTATTTTAAAAGGTGGGCTAAGGACATCGCTCAGTGGTGATGTCTATCATGTCTGCCCCTTTCCATAATCATCACGTTTCCTCAAATCCTCTGCTCTTACACATATTCAGTCACAGCACTGATTCTCCCTAGTCCACAATGATTCCATCAGCTTTCTCCCCACCCCACTCCCAGCATAAAATTCTTTAATTCAGCCACCTACAAAATTTTCATTGACTCCATTTTGCTATGCCTTTGAAGGGTCTTTTGTAAAATAATTTAAGTCAATGGCTGGTTGACCTAAAAACTTAAAAGTTCTGTCGGTCCCCATCATTTGTTCTGAAAAACAGACTGGCTAGTTCTACATACTAATTCTCATAAAATTTGGAAGCATATCTATACTTATTTTCTCTACCTTTAGCTTCCAAAAAGAAAATTTTTAATCTAGTTTCTTTTTAAACTAACAAGACTAAAAAAATTCCCTGTAGCTTTTAGAGGTTTGTTCCAACAGCTCTGAGGGCCTTGACGTGTAACCTTGAGATTATAAATATTTGTTAGTGGAAAACTACATTTATCAGAATGTTTGTTGTACAGAATTAGATTTGTTCACTTAAAAGTTGCAGATTCTGTTTGCTCACCAAACCTGTGTAATTAACCATGGAACAAGACCTCATTCGTTTAACCAAATTAATTCAACAAATACAAATGGCTGTGGAGATTTCTTCAGAGTTAAGACCATTTTTAAAGGAATTTGCCCTTGCAAAACTTATTTTGAAAGTAAAATGAAAAAGTGACTCTGGGGACCAGAGAGATGGCTCAGGGCTTAAGAGCAACGGAGGCTTTGGGCGGGGACCCCAGTTCAGTTTCCAGCATCTACATCAGGTGGCTCATGACCACCTGGAACCTCATATCTAGGAGAACTGACACCCTCTTCTGGTTTCTAAGAGCACCTGCTCACACTTACGCATGCCCACACACAGACGTACACACAAGCACATAATTTAAAAAAAATAAAGTGTGTGTGTGTTTTAAAGTTATTCTGGTAGCAAGCCTTGTAAACAGTTTGCAAAGATCTCTGCTTCTTGGGATATTACCCTGTTTGATCCCTTCCCCTTGAGTGTGACCTGAGTCTAATGACTTGGCTTAATGAATAAATATGAGAAAACTAAAGGGATGGATTCACAGAAGTTTTTGATCTGCCAACATGGCCTGACTATAGTCTCCAGTGTCTCAGTCAAATACTAATGTGAGATATTGCTGTGTAGGTCATCTGTAGATGACAATGAAGTCTCTAATCAGTTGAAAAGTACCAGATGTGATGCAGTTTGGTTGAGGAGGATGAGATTCAAACATCTGGAAGATGTTAGACTCAAATAAGGCTTCCCTGAAGAAGGGCAATTCTGCCTGTGGACTACAGCTCACTACACACCCAAGAAATCCAGCCCACCCTTTCTGATAGCCAGCTCTGAAGATCTCCACACTCCTGGTTGAGCCCTGAAATGGCCATGGCTTTAGCCAATGCCTCATGAACGAGGGTAAGGCAGAAAAAATATAGATACGCCACATCCAGAACTATGGAATAAAGCCCCATCAATATCTTCTAGCCGTAAAGCTTTGGGATATTTTTGTTATAACACAATAAATAAATAATGGAGATGTCTCCAGAAATAGAGTGTAAAATACTTGTAAAATTATATTGTAGTATATTTGTAAAATACTATTAGCGATGCCTGATTTGCTCTGGATTTTCCTATTCACTATTCTAAAAGTGAATCTGTCCAGCAGACTATAATAGGGCCTTGGTAACATGACACTCACTAGATCAGAACATAGGCACTGGCTGTGTCAGGGTCAGGTGCCACTTTCTGGACCAATCAACTGTGACCAGGGTAAGCAGGTGCCTGAGACCTAGAACTTTGTGATCACCAAAGGCT
Source organism: Phyllotis vaccarum (assembly GCA_033318265.1). Taxonomy (NCBI): domain Eukaryota; kingdom Metazoa; phylum Chordata; class Mammalia; order Rodentia; family Cricetidae; genus Phyllotis; species Phyllotis vaccarum. The sequence continues at coordinate 139,780,386 of JARWLC010000004.1, read as the reverse complement.
GATGCTCAGCTTTCCCTAGAAGAGTTGATGAGGCACTGGGGAATGAGGCTGTTGGTAAAAAGCCTCCTGAAAAAGCATGCGGACCTAATCATAGTCCCTGGCACTATGCACATGTAACCCCAGAGGTGAGATGGCAGAGACAGGAGGATCCCTGGAACTTGGTGGCCAGCCAGTCTAGACAAACCAGTTGAGTTCCAGAATCAGTGAGAGACACTGTCTCAAATATACAGCATGGAGAGTGGAAGCAGAATTTAGCAATATGGACCCCTTGCCTATGCGTGCACATCCTCTCACACACATGCTCTCTCTCTCTCACACACACACACACTGAAAAATAAACAACAAAAGAAATAAGCTAACTAGAATTTTAATTAATATGCCTAAAAGAGCCATAATCATAAATTTGTAAATATGTCAGATAAAAGTGATATTCAAACTACATAGTCAACCCATATAGCAAGCACCAACCTATCCAAATGCTCACATGGACAATCAGGATGAATGCCAGTTGGATAGCAGACTTGTGTGCATGTGCGTGCGTGTGTGTGTGTGTGTGTGTGTGTGTGTGTGTGTGTGTGTGTGTGTGTGCGCACAGTATCCAAGTTTTCCAAGTTGACTTGGAATTGTACATAAATTAGCAGCCATACTGGTCTAAAAAGGTTAAACTTTCTTTTTCACAGTCGTATTGAGCTAGTGCACTGCATTAAATAGATAAGGTTTCATTATGTGGCTCTGATTACATAAACTAATAAACTATTCTCTAAACAATGAAAACAAGCAAAGAAAAACCATGTATTTTCACACACATTAACTTTTTCAAGCATTTAGACATCAAAAAGTGCTAAGAAATATGACACAGACATCTATGCTGAGAGCAGGTATTTATTTCTCCACTGGAGCCTCCCTTCTTTCTTCCCTGCAGGTAACCATGACAACTGTGAACCACTTTGGGAAGCCCTGAAACATCAGGACCAAGTTCTGAGAATTCTCTACAGAGTCTTTCTGAGGGGTCATCAGATGAGCATTTGAGCCTGATCAGAACTGCTAGAGGCCCATCCTTTCAGGGTGTCCTTAGTAACGCTCACAGATGAGACCTCCCACCGATGAGCTCTGCCACACGTGTGCAGAATTCCACAACCTAGGAATCCCTTTGCTTTATTCCCTTTGTAGGCAGGGACAGGTATATTCGAAGTGAGAAAAGAGAACAGTAAATGTAACTTCCTCCTTCATTCTCACTGCCTCAGAGAGATGTACTTCCCTGCTTCCCTACCCTTTGATACGCACTTGGCGCTGTGCCCTGCTGCATGATGCGAGGCAAGGCTGTCTTGAGTCTTGTGCCAGTGGGGTATCTGTAGACTTGATGCAATAGTTGAAACAACACTGCTTGGCCGATGGGGTGTGTGCTAATTACTTTTCGTGTCGCTGTGAAGAAACATATGACAAAAGCAACTTAAAAAAGGGAAGGTCTGTTTGGGCTCAAAGTTTGAGGCTCTTTGTCCACCACTGCAGAGGAGCTCCAGCAGCAGAAGTTTGCAGAGGCTGTTCATGTTCCTCCCCAGTCAGCAAGCAAAGAGAAATGACTGCTGGTGCTTGGCTCACTTCCCCTTCTTTCTTAAAACAGTAATTTATTTTTACTTTATGTACATTAGTGTTTTGCCCACATGCATGTCTGAATAAGGGTGTCAAATCCCCTGGAACTAGAGGAACAGACAGCTGTGAGCTGCCGTGTAGGTGCTGGGAATTGAACCCAGCTCCTCTGGAAGAGCAGCCAGTGCCCTTAACTGCTGAGCCATCTTTCCAGCCCTACTTCCTCTTCTTATTCAGCCCAGGACCACAAGCAATGGGACAGTGCTATCTAAATTCATTATGGAGTCTAGAAGCTCCCTCACTGACTTACCCAGAGACCCTGTCGTCAGTATGAGGCATGGTATGATGTTAGGAGACTCAACACAGAGTTGGAAACTAGCACACACTGTTTCATCATAGAACATGAGTGCCATGGAGAACTTAATTAAGAATGTAATTAAGCAGAAGGATCAGAGTGGCCACAGAACCAGATCCAACCAACTAGAAAAACAGCAACCACCTCTTATCATTTTGTTGGTTTGTTTTTAAAGGTTTGTCTACTTTTATGTTCCTGTGTGCTTCCTGGGTGTGCAGAGCCCAAGGAAACCAGAAAAGTGAGTTAGGTCCTCTAGAACTGGAGTTACAGACAGTTGTGAGCAGTCTTGTGGGTGCTGGGAGCTGAACTTGGGTCTTCAACATGAGCAGAGGGGCCCTTCACTATTGACCCATCTCTCTAGCCCTTTATCACAAGGTCCCCCTTCTTTTAATTTTAATGAAGGTTTCTCCAGACAAGACTTTTTACCCAGTTGTATCAAGGCACACCCTTCCTCCATCACAAAGTTATCTTTTTTTTTTTTTTTTTTTTTTAAAGACAATATGTTCAACAGTTTCACAGTACCAGAGAAAGTCCTCATTTCTCGCAGGAGAGCAGGAGGCAGCACAAAATTCCCCAGGATGGTCTTGGCTGCACACCCAGCATCAAGGACCATCTTTACAGATGTGCCCAAAGAAGTTTAACAGGCAGCTTAACAGATGTCCAAAGCTGCAGATCAGAGGGGATATAAAACAGTTAATCCTGCTTCAAGGCACAATGTGTCACCATCTAACAGTTACAAGCATCCCTGACCGCACTGAGGAGGAACATGCGCGGGCTGGTGCTCCTGGCTGTCGGCATGCCAGGAAGATTATAAAAATGCCATGCTGTGATATGTAGCCCTCCTGCCGGGGAAGCAACGATTAAGCTGAGTATTTACTGCACCTCTTCAGACAGGAACGGCCTTCGCGGAGTGCTACCTGTCTTCTGGTTGGATAAATTAGTTGTGAGTGTCACAAGATTATAGTTGCCTATTGTTCTGTCTGCTGAAGGTAGGAAGGAACAAAAGCCTTCATCTGCCCTTGTAATGTTACGTGTGAAATGCAGGAGGCCGCCTCTTTTCTTTCTGAGCTAATGGTAGAACAAGATCTAGACTGGCTATATTAGAGTTTGGGGCATTGTTAAAAAGATAACACATAGCAAAAGAGGAAAAGAACTTGCTTATTTATAGCAGGAGGTTCTGTGTATGAAAGGGAAGGGAGGTAAAGCCAGGAGCCCGGAAAAACCAAATGTGAGAGGCAGGCGAGGGGAACTCCTGGCGTCAATGCATAAATTGGTCCCATAATCAGAGCAGAAATGCTTGCCAGTCAATGCAAAAATGATCTTCCATTTGCTCAACTCCTCTCAAAATATTTTCTATATAAATCGTTTCGCCCTCACATTTCCATGATCTATGGAGCTATGAACCCTAAATTAGTGTTAACAGGAATTGACAAGCTCTGTGCTAAAAAACGATCAACCAGGCAGCCCGCCCTACGGGCTTAATTATGGAAGGACAGTAGGAGCAGAAAAAGGCCTCTTTCAAAATTTTACCACATGCAATATAAATAAAAGATTATCTCATCCACTCATAACCTCACAGATCAAACGGAGGACAGGCAGGTGACTTTGCTGGCACTCATAATTATGTATCATGCTTGAACAGTTGTGTTGTGTTTTGACAAATTCAAGATTCTTAATTTTTTTGTTGTTGGGTAAAAATAGAAGCCCCCTATTCTGTGAATCTCAGATGTACGGTCAGGAAATGGCTTGAATTAAAAACAATGGAGACAGCCAGGTTCCCCCATGCCCGTTACAATGGTGGGGGTTGAACTCTCAGCAGATATGGGCTTTGTGTGTGTGTGTGTGTGAGAGTGTGTGTGTGTGTGTGTGTGTGTGTGTGTGTGTATGTGTGAGAGAGAATGTACATGTTCTTGTTTGTTTATATTCATATGTACATACATGTTCCTGTAATATATGTTCCTGTGTGCGCATGTGTGTGGAGGCCAGAAGCTTGTTTGGGGGGGTTGTTTTTTGTTTATTTATTTGTTTGTTTGTTTGTTTGTTTGTTTTGAGACCGGGTCTCTTACTGAAGGTGGAGCTCACTGGTTTGCCAGGCTGGCTCATCAGTGAACTCCATGGAATGCCTGTCCTCTCCCCTAGTCTATAAGTCCAAAACCATCCCTTTAAAACCTAAGTCCAGGGGAGAGAGATTGATTTCAAAAATGCATTCCAGACATGTGGCACATACCCATAACGCCAGCATTTAGGAGGTGGGTGCAGAAAAATCGTGAGTTTGAAGGCAGCATGGGTCAGACAATGCCACATCTCAAAACACAAAACCCCAAACTTCAACTGTGTATCACAGACAATGGGTGAGAACAAAGGCAGCTGAGGTGTGGAGGTCAGCTGCCACTCATTTGTTGTGTTTGGGAGGTTTGTTATGTTTGATATGGAACCTCCCCCATAGTCTTATGTTTAGAGTACATGCTCCTATTTTGAGAAGTTGCCGGAACTTTCTGAAGTAAGCCTCATGCAGAGAATGTATACCCCTTGGGGAGTGGGGAGGGGTGGGCGTTGGGGTAGAGGGGGCATTTGAGTTCTTCTTGTCCACTTTCTCTCTCATCCTCTGCTTCCTCATTGACCCTGATGGGAACTCAAGTACTCTATCATGTCATCCCATGGCAGACTGAACCATCTGAACAGGTGTGATGGCACATGCTAACAATTATAGTGAGGGGAAGCAGAGACAACCGAATCCCTAGGGCTTGATGGCCAGCTAGCCTAGCATATCCCAGGCCAAAGAGCACCACATCTGAAGAATAGTACTTGTCATTGACTTCTGGCCTCCATATGCACACACATACAGGTACCTACACACACACACACACACACACACACACACACACACACATGAATGTGCAAACTTTGACTAGTTGCTCCAGAATGTGGTTGTTGCTGGTGATGTTTTGAAGCCCAGTAACTTCTAGGATGTTTCAGTTGGTCCTGTGGATCAGTTCACCCTAGAACAGTGTGGTCTTCTTTGCACATGCATGCATGTGCGTGTACTGGGTGTGTCCATGCCTATACACAGGCATGTGTGCATATTCTTTTATTTTAAAAATTCTAAAACTACATGCCAGAGTTCTTGTTATGAGTCAGGATTTTCTTCTGAAGCTTCAAGCATGCATATGGTCAGTCTTCTAAGTCTTCCATGACATCTCCTTTTTCATCCCTTTTCATTCTGTTTTACTATGTTGGGCTGTCGGGCTGTTATTGGGCTGTTGGACTGCCCTCCATTCTAACCTCTATCTACTCTTTTTAGCCTCAGGCTCACAGAGATCCACTTGCCTCTGCCTTCTGAGTGCTCGGATTACATAATCTTCCATTTCTTCTTTGAGTTCAGATCTCATTTATCTCAGGCCACCCTCAAACTCACTGTGTAACTGAGGATGATCTTCAACTTGGAGTTCTCCAAGGCCTAAGGGCTAGGATTACAGGTGTGCATCACCATTCCTAGATTGTAGGCATTGCTAGGCATGGAACCAGGCTTTCATGCGTGCTAGACAATCACCCAACTGACTGAGCTGCATCCTAACCATCACGGTATTCATTTATAAGATGACTGCTCTAAGAAACTGAGAGAATGCTGCAGAAAGTCAGTGGTATTAAGTGATCTACAACAAACAGATAGGTATTTAGGGCTTTGGGTCCAGAGAATAGAATCTCCCTCTTCTAATAAACAGGTGAATATCACACTCACACACAATATGATCAGCATATATTAAAGAAAAAGCTTTGAGGGCTAATATCTGATACAATAGTAACCACAAACTTCGTGTTATATTTAATATTATAATATTTTTATTTATCTTAATTTATATGTATAGGTTTTTGTCTACATATATGTATTGCATCGTGCACATTTAGTACCTATAGAGGCTGGAACAGGGCATCAGATCCTCAGGAACTGGAGTTTCAGATGGTTAAGAATCTCCCTGTAAATGCTGGGAATCAAGCCTAGGACCCCTGCAAGAGCAGCCTGTACTTTTAAATGCTGAGCTATCTCTTCAGACCCTTAATAGTATAATAGTTATAAAGCAGTTCATATTTCTTATTTCATTTGATCTTCCAAATAAACCACTGAAGAGGCTGCTGTAAAATTTTTTCTATAACAATGGAACACAAGCCTCAGAGTGGGAAAGGGTCTTCTTAAAGGCCACACAGCTGAGATTCAAAAGCGACAATGTCCCTTGGTAAAATATGGGCTCAAACAAAAGCAAATCCTACTGTTTCAAAGCTGCTGATTCATAGACCTGTCCTAATCAAAACATATTAACCATCACCTTTTTCATAGTTAAAAAAAAAAAAAAAGGTATTATGTATGTGTTTGAGTATTTTGCTTCCATGTATGTGCAGTACTCACAGAAGCCAGAAGAGGGCATCAGACTCCCTGGAGTGACAGTTGTTAACCATCCTGTGGATGCTTAGAATCAAACTAGGTCCTCTGAAAAAGTAGCCAGTGCTCTTAACTAAAGAGACATTTCCCCAGCTCCTCCCACATCCTTTATCTTAAAAATAAATAAATAAAAGTAGAAAGCTTTATATTTTTTAAATCTAGAATAATCTCTTGAGAATTGGTTACATAGCACAAGGCAAAGTGGAGGTCTCTACATATTTCTGTTTGTTTGGCCAATGTATGTGTTCAATTTGGGTAACTAAGCTTTGAGAATTTTTTCAGTGATATCTGGGGAAACAACCTTTGTTAATTTATGTATGTGTTTCTCTATACACGACATATGTTTATATAGAGACACAGTTAAATTTGTGTGCATGTTTGTGTGTCTGCAGGTACAAGTGTATGCTAGTGTATGGCTCTACATATGTGTGAGGCCAAAGAGCAAACTCAGGTGTCATTCCTCAAGAATGTGACCCATTTTGTTCTTTTGAGACTAGGTCTGTCACTGGCCTGGAACTCACCAACTAGACCAACCTGTCTGGCAGGACTAGATCCACTTGTCTCCATCACCTCAGCACCGAAGTTGAAGTATGCGCCACTATGATCTACTTTTCTTCATAAATTTCAATTTCATGAATTTGGGGGATAAACCTCTGTCCTCGTGCCTTCAAAGCAAGCATTTTTGCTACTGAGCTGTCTCTTGGTCCTCATCTAGTGTACCTACCTTCAACTTAGTATTTGCATGACCAATGGCTTGGTATTGGGCCAGTTAACATTTGAGAGTATATCACATAGCCATCAATTAGTCTGTCAGGATAGCTTCATTCTTTTGAAATAAACTGCCTCTTCCATAACTCATTCTAATGCTTGCCAGTCAGATTCTATGCAATCAAATAATTGAGACTCTATAATAACTAAATGTAGTAGCATTGTTACAGCCAAGTACATGACATTTGACTGATTTATCAGTGCACCTCTCTCTTTCTCTCTTCCTCTCTCTCTCTCTCTCTCTCTCTCTCTCTCTCTCTCTCTCTCTCTCTCTCTCTCTCTCTCTCTGTGTGTGTGTGTATGTGTGTGTTGGGGAAGGTAAGAGGTGATTGTGATGAAATTATCTTTACATAAAAAATTTTAAAGACATCTAACCAACATGTGGCTTGGATGTCATGTAATCATCATAAGCAATCATTTTCATAAAAGCATAAACTCATAGCCATTAAAATAGGTTGTTTGGACAGAATCAAAAGAACTACAAACCTAGGTCTGTGATTAATTGTTTTTCCATGAACATTTTTAAGTGTTATTTTATGTGTGCTTTGCCTGCATGTATGTCTATGTACAATGTGTGTGTAGTGAATCTTCTGCAGCTGGAATTTCAAACAGTTATGAGCTACTATGTGGGCACCAGGAATAGAACCTGGGCCCTGTGAACTGAGAGCTCTCTCTAACCTCATGAATATTTTAATGAAAAATATTAAAGTGTTGATTTTTATAAATTCTAGGCTCTGGAAGCCAATCTCTCCACAAAATAGTACTATTTAAGAAGTATTCAGTATATGGATTTAAAAGTTGAAGCTAAACCACACTACAAGGGGGAGAGAGGGAAACAGGGAGGAAATAAGAGGAAGGAGGAAGAAGGGAGGAAGAGGCAGGATATGATTGAAAATAAATGTACTAGAAGTTATGGGTGGGTGATACATACATATATACATATACACAGGCATATATGTGTATAGAGATATACGTATATATGAAACTATCACCTTGCCTCCTACACCTGACTCTACAGGCCCTAAAATGGCTAATTAAAGCTTAACTGTGGTGCTTAGCTAATTCGGTTGACAGCCTACCACGGGGAATATTTTGGCAGTTAATTATATGCATTGACAGTTTTTATATGGTGGGTATAAATTTATAGTGATAAAGCTATTTTAAAAACCCACCCCAGAAACCAAATTTTTGTTCCTCTGAAGGTCCAGATTAATCTTAATCAGTTGTAGGAAATGTAATTGGGCAGGTTTGCTTACTGACTGTCCCTGGTGTACTTCACGGAGCTTGTCATTCTTATGAATTATTTTTTTTTCCTGCTGAAATACAGTCAGCAAAAGACTTGTATTTCTAAAACAGACACATCAGTGAATAAATTAAAATTCTCTCCTCCCCCCACACACTTTAAACTCAGATTTAAATTTTATGAACCTTCAAGATTTTCTCAGTTTCTTTTTTCCTTAGAAGTCATAATAGATAGGGCTACATACGGGCATTTTTATCCAGCTATGTGATGTCCTTTGAGTGTGCCCACCCCTTCCTCCTCCTCCCACAGACTGTGTTCCCTGTACAGTTTTCCCTCCACTGCATGCCATCTATACACATATGATTTTATGTATGCATAAAGTCTAGGACCCACAAACCAAGGAAAAGATGAATGTTTCTCTGAGGCTGATTTAATTCCCTTAGTGCAATTTTGTCCAGTTGAGTCTATTTTCCTGCACAAACATACTTTATGGCTGAAAATATTCATTGTATATAAAAACTACATTTCTTTACCAATTTCATACCCTTAATAAATGACTCATCTGAACCAAATGTGTTATTAGGTTAAGTTTATAATAGAAATCCATACCATAAACATGTGTGGTCTAATTGTCAAAGTGTTAAAAACAGAAAATACTCAGAAAAGAGTAAAGGAACAAGGGAGGCTGGAGAGATGGTTCAGTGGCAAAAACACTTGCTCCCAAAGTTAGAGGCCTGGAGTTCTGGTACCCAGCACTATACCTGATGGTTATGCAATGATCCCAATGCTCCTGCAATCCTAGTGCTCCTGTAATCCCAGTGCTCCTGCGACTCCAGTGCTCCTGCAATCCTAGTGCTCCTGTGACCCCAGTGCTCCTGTGACTCCAGTGCTCCTGCAATCCTAGTGCTCCTGTAATCCCAGTGCTCCTGCGACTCCAGTGCTCCTGTGACCCCAGTGCTCCTGCGACTCCAGTGCTCCTGTGACCCCAGTGCTCCTGTGACCCCAGTGCTCCTGCGACTCCAGTGCTCCTGTGACCCCAGTGCTCCTGCGACTCCAGTGCTCCTGTGACCCCAGTGCTCCTGCGACTCCAGTGCTCCTGTGACCCCAGTGCTCCTGCGACTCCAGTGCTCCTGTGACCCCAGTGCTCCTGCGATTCCAGTGCTCCTGTGACCCCAGTGCTCCTGCGACTCCAGTGCTCCTGTGACCCCAGTGCTCCTGCGATTCCAGTGTTCCTGTGACCCCAGTGCCTCTGTAAACTCAGTGCCTAAAGGCAGAGATGGGAGTCTCAGAACAAACTCGCTAGCCAGACCAGGTGAACTGGCGACCTCTGAGCCTAAAAACACTTTGCCTTGATAAATAGAAAGGCATTTAAGGAAGGCACCTCATGTGAACCTCTGAACTCTAAGTGCACCCACACGCATGTGAACGTGCATAGGCATATCACTGCATATCAAACATACCTGCACATGTCATAATAAAGGAATAGATAGGTAGACAGACAGGAAGGTAGGCTTTGGATGCAGTAGTCTGGGGAGTGCAGATTTTAAGAAGCAGTGAGGCCATGGGGATAAGAGAAATGAGATGTGAGACTGTGACATGGTGCAAGCAGAGCTTGAGACAGACTTAGAAACTGGGGGCTGGAGAACAAGTAGCAGAGACATCTGAGTCACATGGGGAGACAGAGAAGATGCAGAGACATCTGAGTCACATGGGGAGACAGAGAAGATGCAGAGACATCTGAGTCACACGGGGAGACAGAGACTTCACTAACAGAATACTAATAATTCGGTATTCCGCTCTTATGTTCTGAAGAGCCTCCATGATGCTTTTTAAAAGACAAGTACTCATGGATTCCAATCCTACTTATTTGTTTATTCATTTACAAGGTAGGGCTATTCTTCCTGGGTGGAGGCGATGTCTCACCTTGCATTTGTTTGTATTTCTCTGATAACTTGTGATACTGAATACTCAATATACTATCATTATACAATTTTTGTGTTAAACATTTATGGTTGGGACTAGAGAGATGGCTCCATAGTTAATAGCACTTGTTCTTACAGAAGACTCAGGTTCAATTCCCAGCACCCACATGACAGCTCACAACTGTCCATACTCCAGTTCCAGAGATCCTGACATCCTCTTGTGACTTCCATGAGCATTAGGCATGCACACAGCACACAGACATGCATGTGAGCAAAATTCATACACATTAGAAAATAATGTCTGAGACAAGTTTTGAAAGGTAAGAGTCTGTCAACATGAAGGAAGGCAGAGCACACAAGTCAATGGCAGGAAATATTTTTAAATGCTAGGAAGTTATCTTTTCCCATAAATTATTGGGCACGTGACAGTTTGTCAGTAAGACAAGGTCATATCTATCGCCACAACACCCTGAATGCCTCTGACACCTTTGGCTCTCAGAAGCAAAGCAAGGCCAAGTCCAGTGAGTTTTTGGATAGAACAGACGTGATGAGGGCAGTGTGGGAAAGATCTTCTGGTTGGCACATGTGTGGTTACTTCACTAGTTGCTGGAATAAAATATCCCCAGAGAAGAAACTTATGGGATGGAGGGCTTATCTTGGCTAGTTGTTCTAGAGAACACAATCCACCATGGTGGGGAAGGAGGCATGACCAGCAGGAGCATGAGGCAGTGGACCACACTTCATCCATAACCAGGAAGCAGAGAGTGGTGAATGTTGGCTCTCAACTCACCTTGTCTCATTCAAGTGGGATCCCACAAAAAAAAAAGCCCCTCACATTCAGGCTGGGTCTGCCCACCTCAGTTCATCTAGAATGCCCAGAAGTCTGTCACCTCGGTGATCCTGGATGCTGTCAAACAAGTAGATGCTATGATGGTAGTAACCATCTCAGGCAGGAGTGGAGAGGATCCAGATTAGGACTCTATTAGAGTTGGTGTCACAGTTGATAGGACCAGAACAAAAGGGAAGTGGAGGTGAGGGGTCAGAAGGTCTCCATGCCATGGCATGAAGGTGTCTGGATCTGGGTGCATTGTATGTATTCATTACTGGTTCTGAGCATCTGTTTGGGAAGGCTCCGCCACACAGACTATAATTATTATTATAATTCTATAAGAATTATAGAAACTGTCTTCATCTATTTTGTGTGATCTGGGGTTTCCAAACAAATCAGGAGGTGTTTTTGAAGGCAGAGAGAGGCTCAGCCCTGTGCAGGTTGCATCTCTGTGCTTCACAAGCTGCCCTTGTCATCAGAAGGGATCTCAAGTAGCCTACGGGGATGAGGATGAGCACCCAACAGTTGGCCAAGCAGCCGTGTCCATAGCCTTGAGCAGGAGAAGGAAGAACATCATGTCTTCCACTGTCCAGTGAGCTCCATCCATCTGCCCTTCCCAAGGAATCAAGTTACATGAAGCAACACAACCAAGTTTATTGGTGACATCTCTTAATCAGGGGGATTAAAAAATAATCTTTTTTATTCTGGAGCCTTCAATAATGCTGTGGAAAGAAAATGGTGACACGGGATCAATTTACCTCTAAACCTGTGACACTTCATCAATATAGTATTGACAATCCAGTTAAGGTGAAGTATAAGGGTATTATTGAGCTGTTAGGAACTAGGAAATACATTATTTACCATGTTGCCTGCCGTCGATCATAACCAAGCCACTGAGACACCAGCTGTCTGAAATTTTTCCTGTGAAGACTTAAAAATGCTCCATCCCTCTGTCTCTGTCTGTCTTTCTTCTCTACCCCCTTTTCTTCCCTACTCTCTCTTCCCCCATCTCTCTCCCCCTCCCCATCTCTCTCTTCTCCCTCCCCCTCCCCATCTCTCTCCCCCTCCCCATCTCTCTCTCCTTCCCCATCTCTCTCTTCCCCCCTCCCCATCTCTCTCTTCCCCCTCCCCATCTCTCTCTCCTCCCCCCTCCCCATCTCTCTCCCCCTCCCTATCTCTCTCTCCTTCCCCATCTCTCTCTTCCCCCCTCCCCATCTCTCTCTTCCCCCTCCCCATCTCTCTCTCCTCCCCCCTCCCCATCTCTCTCCCCCTCCCCATCTCTCTCCCCCTCCCATCTCTCTCCCCCTCCCCATCTCTCTCCCCCTCCCCATCTCTCTCTATCCTCCCCCCTCCCCATCTCTCTCCCCCTCCTCATCTCTCTCTCCTCCCCCTCCCCATCTCTCTCCCCCTCCCCATCTCTCTCCCCCTCCCCATCTCTCTCTCCTTCCCCCTCCCCATCTCTCTCTCCTTCCCCCTCCCCATCTCTCTCTCTCCTCCCCCCTCCCCATCTCTCTTTCCTCCTTCCCCCTCCCCATCTCTCTCCTCCTCCCCATCTCTCTCCCCCTCCCCATCTCTCTCCCCCTCCCCATCTCTCTCCCCCTCCCCATCTCTCTCTCCTTCCCCCTCCCCATCTCTCTCCCCCTCCCCATCTCTCTCCCCCTCCCCATCTCTCTCCCCCTCCCCATCTCTCTCTTTCTCCTCCCCCCTCCCCATCTCTCTCTCTCCTCCCCCCTCCTTTCCTTTCTTCCTCTTCTCCTCTCCCCCCTCCCTCTCTCTGTACATGCATGTGTCCCTTGACCATATTTTTGGTTGATGGATGTGGGAATTTATTAGCAGGAAATGAAAAGTGATAGGTATTTAACATTTAATGTAAAATAATCTACTATAACATAAAAAACTCAAAATAATACTAACTGGTTTAATTGTCCCTGATAATTAAACTGTGACTGCAGCATTAAAAAGATAGGTGAATACAGAGAGTTATTGACAGAAGTTTTTCAAATAGAGTGGTGTAATTTTAAATCTAAGTTTAATTTAAATTGAAGGTATTTTCCTCTCCCACTTTTAGTCTCTTACTCTTCTTCCCCCGCTCACTTAATTGGTACACAGTGAGAACACAGATCAGTTATTGCGTGCTCATCTTAAAACAGATATCTAATCCTATCACAGCACATATCCCGTCCCTATTATTTCAAATAAAAAGTGAACATGGGGGCCAGAGGGATGGCCTAGTAGTTACCAGTACTCACCGCTTCTCCGGAAGGCCTGGGTTTAGGTCTCAGCACTCAAACTGAGCAGTTCACAACTCTGTAACTCCAGCTTCAGGGAATCTGACACCATCTGCTGACCTCCACAGACAACTGAACACACACACACACACACACACACACACACACACACACACACACGTTTTAAGTAGCTCCAACTATTTACTCCATTGATCTGATAGCTGTACTAGAAATCCCCCACAAAGAGTCGTAATTTCAGGAAAATAAAGCATAGTATAACTTATGTTTAGTGAGGCTTTCCTTCCTCTTAATCCACAAGATGCTAGCTGAGGTGCGGAGACGCACATATTCTAGATAGCAAGATTACTAGAGATGAACAGAGTACTAGCTGTGGTCCTTAGTTCCCCAGCATGAGCTGGACAAGGGCACTTCCCACAGCAGTGTGATCACATGGGATAGGATTCAGGTCTCCATTCTAAAACTCAGAAATCAGAAGTAGTGTTGGCTCAGAGTGGAAGTGTGGTGTTCCTATTTAAGTGAGATGACAAGAAATTATCATCAGAGCAGTTACTGAGCTCAGTTTGTACATCAAGTACCAGGCCATTTCATGGGACAGAGCTTCCTCCCCAGGAACCACTGTGACACAGAACCTGCAAATTGACAGGTGGCACCTAGCTGTCCATCAATAACCACTAATATATCACACTGCCACCTGCCATCAGGAGAGCTTTTCAGCACCATGAGGTCACTTGTCATTGCTGTACAGAAAATGCTCTGCTGGATCAGCTTGTAATACACAGACTCAACTGTGTAATTTTAACTCCACTGCAGTGCTGAATACCTGAGGAGTAGGTACTTGTGGAAGAGAAGAAAAAGAATGTGGCAACTATCATTACCTCCCTAAACTTCAACAACTTGAAAGAGCCCTCTTCCCAAGAGGTCCAGATCCCCCAATTTCACACGGTGTAATGGCAGCCAGCTCTGCAGAACATAAGCAGACACTTGTCGGCTGATAAGATGCCTTTCTGCAATCACTGAACAGGTGGAGATGATCCCACAGCATCAGCCCCTGACCAAGCATTAGGTCATTGACCTCGCAGCTAATTCGAGCCTAAGCAATTGTCTTTATGTGCCATTTAGACACTTATGAGAAGGCAGTTCCAAGTATAGACTCTTCAAGAGAAATGTGCATACACACACACACACACACACACACACACACACACACACACACACACACACACACACACGGGAGAGAGAGCTTGAATGATTGTTACTGTTGGTTTCTTGAAAATTTCCCCAAAGACCTGATCCTCAGCCCGTGTGCTATTGGGAAATAGAACTTTGAGGTTGGATTTAGCTGAAGGAAGTTAGGACATGGGCCACATCCTTAAAGAGAATATCAAGATCCTGTCATGTTCTGTGATGTTAGTTTTTAACTGTCAGCTTTCCACAACCTAGGATCACCTGGCAAGAATCTTAACTGAAGAACTTTCTAGAAAAGGCCACCACGTGGGCATGCCGGTAGGAGGCTATCTTTATTAGTAGTTAATGTAGGAATACCCAGATCATTGTGGGTGGGCCATTCCCTAGGCAGGGTTTCCTGAACAATAAGCAAAGAAAAGGTTAGCTGAAGGCAAGCAAGAAGGGAAACAGGGATGTGTTTATCTCTCTTTGCTTCCAACTATGGTTGTGATGTGACTGAAATTTTGCTTTGTCTTCCCTTTGGCCTGTCTCCTGGAATTGTAAGCCAAATAAATCTCTTCTCTAAACTGTTTTTGGTCAGGGTATTTTATCCAGTAGCAAAAATAAAACTATAATATCTCCCTGTCTCTTTCTCTTGGCTACCCAGCTGTCTATGAACTTAGTAGCTTTCTTTGCCAGGCTACCATTGATTCCCCACATGATCTATTCTTCTGCCGTATGCCCAAAGCAATAGGACCAAGTGACCTTGAACTAAAGCACCTGAAACCATGAACCTAGAGAAGCTTCCTTCATCATAAGTTGTTTGTCTCAGTGAATGAAAGCCAAATAATATAAAGGTACACAGTCTCAGTGGAGTCAGACTTCAGAGATTCATGCACAGGGCCCTTTAGAGATTAAGCCCTTTAACCCCCAAATTGCCTCCGGCCTTTTTAATAGCCGAGGTAGCCTTTATTCTACTAAACTGAAAAGCAACCTTGCATACTTTCTCAGTCAGAGTTCCTAGGCCACTCAAGCTAAAGTTCATAAACCCAGCAGTTAGGGTGTCCTTGGCACTTTGACCCCATAAGCATCCCTGGTGAAGAATGTCTGTTCAAGGGGATGAAGCAATGGTCCAGTGGCAGAGAACATACACTGTTTTAGCAGAAGACCCAAGTTCAATTCTCAGTACCCACACAGCAGCTTACCACTAACTATAACTCCAGCTCCAGAGGATGAGATTCTCTCTTCAGGCCATTTCAGGAACACACACACACACACACACACACACACACACACACACACACTGATTTCCTCCTCTGTGGATTCTTGCATGGATCTTTAATGGTGTGGAAAAGCTACCTACTGTGGTGCTCAGGAAAAACAAAGCCACCTACAGTAAGAAATTAAGAGCAAAATTGCATAAGGCTTTACAAAAATAATAGTATTCTAGCTACATTTTTCAGTTGAGCCATAAAATCATTTCCCAAGCCAGAAGGATCATTATCTCCATTTCACAGGTGGAAAACTGGGAATTACAGAGAGGTTAATGGCTGTATCTAAGAGCACACAGCACGCCCTCATCAGAAAGTACCAGAACTACAGGTAGAGTCCAGGGCTCACACTGTTCTGTGATAACCCGAACTTTCCTGAACAAGTTAGACTTGGCCTAATTGGCATTCAATTTTAAAAAATGTCTTTCATTAAAAATATAATTTGAAGAACTGGGTAATTGATTCACATTTGATTAAGGCAGATTCTGTTGGATTAACATGATTAATAGATAAAATTATAATCAAACAGAAAGCAGTAAAAAAGGTGATAAGTCACGGATCACATTAAGACACTACATTTTAAGATGGATATGCTGGGGTTTGTTTTGTATTAGAAGTGTTCATTCCGCTATACAGCTCACACTGTCCAGTTGTCACTGGGAGGAAGTTAGAATGAGGCTTGTGTTCAGGATTAAAAGAAGTGCTTAAGAGGTAATTTTATTTCTCACTCAAGTAAACCTTGGCTAGCCATCCTCTTTCTGATTCTTCCTGAGTCAACTGGTTCAAGCCAGGTGGTAAATTATCCATGCTTGTGGACCCACATACAGTTAACAGCACATCCAACTTCCAGGAATGCATATAGGGATAACGCATTTAGCAATTTCATCTACAGATACTAAATTGTACTCCCCCAATAACCACTTGGTAATCCCCCTACCGCCGGTTAGTGCATGTGAAACAGTTCCACCATAGCCTCATCTAGCATCCAAACCTGAGATTGAAATGCAAACTAGGATATTTGGGGGTTTGCTATCCAGTCTTAAATTCCTTTCAGCCAGAGATAGGAGCAGTGGGGCTGGTATAAATGGAGGTGGACAGTGTGATTGGAGACAGGTGGTATGGATGGAGGTGGGTGTGAAGACTAACCTTGTTCCCACCACCAAGACATTCTTCTTTTCAGAGGCTGGGTGGTGGCAGCCCTCTTCCCTAAACACCCCTGTCTGTATAAGTGGGAAGAGGAAGACAACTAGGAAAAACCTTAATTGGTTTTTGTTTTGTTGTTGTTGGGGGTTTCGTTTTGTTTGTCTATGTCAATGTCACAAAGCCAACACGTGACATAAAACATGAAAGAAACCCTGTGTTCCTGAAAACCAGCCCAAGGGTAGCTGCCAGCCAGTAAATATCTAAGAACCAGAACTGAGGGATGTCTTTCAAGGATGAGTTAGCCCTTTCTTTGCATAAAAACTACAGAATGTTTAAAGGTGGATTGCATTTCCATGTTGGCAAGATTTTTCCTTAAAGTAGATACTACAGTGTAATTTGATAGCAAGCACCAAAGCAGTCATACAGTGTGCGTGCCCTGTGAGTCATCTCAAGACCGTTGGCAACAAGATTTGTTATTATATTTCAAGATAGCAAAGTAAACTAATGGTTCATTAACAATAAAGGGTCCAATCGCCCACAGTACAGCTACATCATGGAATATGGATCCAAGCCAGGCATGGTGATTCCTGCCTGTAACCCTAGTACTTAGGTTGCTGAGACAGAAGCATTGCTATAAGTTCAAAAACAATCTTGGCTACATGGTGAGATGCTATTTCAAAAAAAAAAAAAATCAACAAGAGACTGGAGAGATGGCTCAGAAGTTAAGAGCACTGGCTGCTCTTACAGAGGACAGTGGTTCCATTCCCCGAACCCACGTGGTGACTCACAACTACCTATATCTCCAGTTTCAGGGGATCCATCACCTTCTTTTGACCCCTGAGGGTACTGAATACATGTAGTATTCCCATGTGTCTGTAGGCAAAACACTTATACACATAAAATAAAGATAAGTAAATTCTTGAAAATAACAATACAGAAAGAAAAAGAGTAGAGCCCATCATTATGTCAAGGAATAATCTTTAGTGAAGTTTTTTAAGTAATAGAAATAGAGGTTTATACAAGATATCCATTTAAATATAATACTATATATGCATTCTATTTTTAATAGATTTTTAAAAACTAGGATGGACACACCACTAGATATCAGTAGACTGGTCTCTACTGAATGTAGAGAAAAGATTTCACTTTCTCTCTCTTTCTAGAGAAAGTGGATATGGGCTCTGTGTGCAGTGCTGGCACTTGGGACCCACGGAGAGATGAGGGGCAGGTAAAGCACTTGCCACTCAAGCCTGACAATCCAAGATAAATCCTGGAAACCATGAAGAGTTACAAGAAGGGTGCTGACTCCACAGTATTGTCCTATGACCTCCACATGCAAGCTGTAGCATGCTTTCTCTCTCTCTCTCTCTCTCTCTCTCTCTCTCTCTCTCACACACACACACACACACACACACACACACACACACACACACACACACACACACACAGACTGAGAGAGAAAATTTTTATTTAAAATCTCCTACAATTTTATCCCAGATGTGAGAGCCAAGATTTGTCCCTTTCTCTTGAAATTTTCTCTCTTTTCAGGTTTTCACAAGATGTATGCTTGCCTGCTTATGACTCTAGACCACACAGCAACTTGCCTTGATACATGTAAGCCCAAATAAATGGTGAGAGGAAACATTCAAATTCTTTTTCACTCGGATCTGGAAGCCAATGGGAAATAGTACATTCGTGTGACAGAAGCAGTAACATTGGAGAACTCCACTGAGCTTTTGAGCTCCATCTGTATCTCAGTCACCACACACAGCCCAGTGATCTCCAGGATGTCCCCAAGTGAGGTTGCTGTCACAAAGAGGAGCCATTGCCCTGGATTCACTCTGCCTGTTTATTTGAATCAGATGTAATAATAGCAATAATAGCCACTAACATTTCTGAATGCTTCTAACATCCAGCACTCTTCTGACCTATCTAAGTGTAAATTAGATACAAATGGCTCAGAAAGCCTCCTGATACTTGCTATCTTTTCCTCTGGGATGCTTCCAAGGGAAATATGTAAGACTTGGAGTTGATCCCTCACCTCCCAGCCAATGAACGATAATGACTGTATCATCCATCATCTAAACTGGACCAGTTTTGAAAGCAAAAACGGGAAAATGGCCACCTTAAGAAAATTAAAGATAAACCAGAAATATGCCAGGTGACCTAAAGCATGTGGCCACTGGAATCACAAAACATTCTCACATGCAGCCTGTGTGTCGCTCTGAGAATCATTGGAGCAAATTCCCTCTGCTCTAGAAGATGCTCAGCCAACACTTGTAGCTGCCTAAAGATATATGTATTTACTGTTATTTAGCTATTTCCTTAATGATGGGCAATTGAGCTGCTCTTGCTTGTTATCTATTAAATACATGGAACATTTTTAGAATTGTCATGAGCTCTCCATCCTTTTTCTTCCTCTATCCTTCGCTTTCCTAAAAGCACTGCAGCAACAAACCACAGTATCTTATTAGCCTCCTTATTGCTTAGTAACATCGTGGAAACTTAGAAGCATGTTTATTTTATGTTTGTTATAAGAACCATCATGATTTTTTAATTTTTATTTAATTTTAAATTGGCTAGTACACATGTGAGTTCAATGCCCATGGCATCCAGAAGAAGTCAGATCCCCCAGATTGGGAGTCACAGGTAGTTGTGAGCTACCTCATGTGGGTGCTGGGAACTGAACCCCAGTCCTCTGTAAGAACAGCATATTTATTATCTTACCTTCAGAGCTGTCTTGTCAGCCCCGTGAAGGCACTTCTTTTTAATTATTCTCTCAGGGTTTTGATGTCGTGCACCAAGAGACTCTGGCCAAGCAGGAAACCATGTCGCCTGAAAATTTCATTCATGCAAAGAGCAAAGTAGGGTAAGGAGTCATTTAACCCTAGGAACATCTTAGCTTCCAGGGCACTTGCTTGTCAAGTGATGATGAGCCTTTAATCTATGTTTCCTCAAGATGCTCCACACTTCTACCCCTTCTTCCCTTCTCTACCAGTTTTCCAACTTTGCTTCTGGTTTGTGCATAAAGGAGAGGTTATGGTGACTACCACAATTACTAGATTTTGGCTTCATGTTCATTTGGTAATAATGTAAATTAATTCATGAAACATCACAGTCTGCTTTCCTCTGCATGAAAGATGGAAAACCCAGCTTTTAGACTTTTTATATTATTTAACAGATTTTCTAGTTTGAACCTGAATTGACTAAAACGTTTAGGCTCTCCAGCAGAGAAACAGCTCTTCGCTCTCTGAACTTGTGAGTTCTCTGTCTGACTCCATTATTTTTGTTAACGTGTTGTGCACTAAAACCATTTAGTTACAGGTGACGCCTTGCTATTTCTATTTCTAAGCTGTGAATAACTTGTAGAACTGAACTTAAAAGGCTGGAGAGGTGACTCGGCTATTAAGAACACATGCTACTCCTGCAGAGGACCCAAATTCAGTTCCAGCATCCACATAAGAAGGCTCATACCAGCTGTAATTGCAGCCCCGGGGGATTTGAGGCCCTCTTCTGGAGTTTGAGGGCAATACACATACATGCCACATACACAGACACACATAGACACATAATTAAGAATAAAACAAGTATTTTAAAGTGGAGATACACATAACACTCTCTTTCTGTGTCAACATGTCTATGATCCTTTAGCTCTTCTAGTGTGGAGAGAAATGTTTCCTGTCTCTAGAGGACAGGCAAGATAACAGTCACATACCTGTGTTAAATTCCTCAGTTTGATGGCTGTATTGTGGGCCCACAGGAAAATGCATTTATTTTATTGCAGGAAATACATGAAAGCAGCATATCAGCATTTACTCTGAAATAATATAGGAAAAAAGTCCTTGAGTCCATTTGCAGTCTGAAAAGTTTTATACTGTTTTGAAAAAGAAAATCCACTTGCTACAAAGGTGTGGACATCCTAATGATGCTTGGTAGAAATTGCTAATTTGCTTTCAACATCTTCTAAGCATGCAGCTCTATTTTTTCCTATTAAGTTCTTGTCATGTAAGCCAGACATTAACTGTACTCTGAGACCTCTATTTCAGTCCCACCTGTCACACTTTGTAACAGAAGTGCTGATTCTCACGGACTCACTTATTATCTCTGCATGGGGGCCATCACTCATTGTATCATTAGCTGATAATGACCAGATGAGTTGATTGAGCTGTAAATGACCATGGTTAGAGACTGCAGCTTTAGCTGATTAGATAAATATGCCACATATTTCATTTTGATCATATCAATTTCACTATCATTTGACTGAAATGTCTCCTGTCAACCTAAAGTTCTCATTAAGGCATGGTAATTTCCCTGAAATATGACTGTGTGCCTGGCTTCTATCAGCCAAAACCAATAGTTACAGAAAAGGAAGGTTATTTTCTATTTTAGCAAGAGCTTAGCTCTGTGAGAGCCTCCAGCTCTCGCTGCTCTTTCTTTGTGAAAAGGGACATGAAGGGATGAGAAGGGACCCACGGAGGGCAGGGAACACTGCTCTCGGTACAGCTCTTGTCTAGCCACAGAATTTGATTACAATATTTGGGATCCCCTCATCCCCAGTAAATCTTGGAAAGCAACTGCCCTTGGCACCTCGCATGTGACATTGCTGAGACTTTCTAACCCAGTGCTCTGCAGACTGAAACATGAATCCTCGAGGGATTGAAGTGTTTAAAATGCAGATGTGACTCCTTAAGACCCAAGAGATTGCATTTCTAATAAGCTCCAGGCAGATGCCAGCATTAATGGTACACAGACCACACGGGAAGTGAACACCAGGGGCCGGTGAGTGAGTCACTGCTGCTGCTTTGTCAAGAACAGACTATCGAGGTGTGTGGGGAGAGGTTTAGCTGAATTCTCAGTGTTCTTCAGTCTGGGCTGACGACTATCTACCCACTCAAACGTGCAACTGACCCAGTTACCAGCTAGATGGACAGAGCCACCACAGGAGCTGTTTTGTGAGGCTTAAGGTTGTGCAGTTAAGAAAAAAGCCAAAGGGTCAGGGTGTCTGTGATGGAGCAAGTCCACTCAGTTACCATCTCACAAAGGCCTGGATTCAGCAAAGGGAAAGAAAAACAAACAAACAACAGAGGAGGGAGGGAGAGAGGGAGGGAGGAGAGGGGAGAGAAAGATATACAGGAAAGAAAGAAGGGAGAGAAGGAGGAACAGAGAGGGGAAAAGGAAAGGAAGGGAAGCTATTGTAAAAGAAAAATTTTAAATGTATCTTGTTCGAGTGATGTTATGATGTGAACCACATCCTCTTTTCCTCCTAAAATTCCTTATATGGCCCTAGAAATACTGTTCAGTGTTACTCTGTGTAAAAGACAACACGCAGAGGCTCACGAGCTGCCTTGGATACCTCCAGGTGAGTAGGTCACAAACTCACATGACAATCAAGTTTGGATTTATTTTATCATCAGTGTGGTACCCAGGAAAGGGGCCCTTTTGTAAGTAAGTAGTGGTATGTTGCTAAGGCTCTTCCACAAGGAGTCAGATTCAGCATTTTTAGAGAGGAAGGTTACCCTGGAAACATAAATGTGTCAACATCTTGGTAAATCAGCACTTTCCATTTTAAGTAGTTCTTAAACTTAAAAAAATAAATTGGTCTTACTATGCTGGCATGTTGATCTCCAAATTGGGGTTTTAGGAAGTAAACTGACTTGTTCAAGTCTGCACAGCTACTTACTGAGTGGTGGAGGTGGGATTTGAACTCTGTTTGCATGACTTCAATGTTCAGTGGCTTGTTAGCATACCATGTTTCTGCTCTATAAGTATTTGTAACAAAAATGATAGTCTTTAGAAATTTTGAGTAGGCGGGAGACTATTAACACACCAGCATTTATTCTTTGCCCAAAATTCTGCAGCTATAACAACAAAGAGAAAGAATTGAACCCCAAGTGTGACTGACAATTCTGCTCTGACGGGCTCAAGAAGAATACTGCAGGTAGCAGGTGTGTATGTGTGTGTGTGTGTGTGTGTGTGTGTATGTGTGTGTGTATGTGTGTGTGTATGTGTGTGTGTGTGTGTGTGTGTGTGTGTGTGTGTGTGTGTGTGTGTTGTCATGGTTTTGAACGGCATTTTACAGAGTTGGTACTTTGGACTCTCCTTGTCCCAGGATGGTCAGAGATCAGATGATAGCATCCTAGGATTCACACCATTTGGATTCTCAGTTGTGAAAGTGAAACTCAAGAATTCAGTACCACAAAAGTACTGGCCCCCAAACCACTACCTTAAGGCATCAGATGTCATGAGTCCACCATCTTCACAGTTACCCAAAGACCTCTATTGTGTATCTGCAGTATATACAATACACAGTATAATGGGTGCATCCCCAACCTTGTCCGGAAATCCTTATCTCCATTTTAAAGCTAGCCAAAGCCCTGAATTACTTGAGAAGAATAACAGATACTAAATGACAATCTGTTGAGAACCTTCAATCTTCAGAACTGAAAATGGCATGAGCCCTCAAGGAACATAAACACTGGTACATGGGCAATGACACAGACGTTGTTACTTGTACAAGGTGGAAAGTCTATTCAACTGATGTACAGAGATAACACATGAATATAAAACACACAACTCCTTAGCATAGTAGGCAGCACATTAGCCTTGTGAATAAATAATATAGACACTTTTACTTGAAATCCGCTTGTGTTCTTTGTAGGTAAATTCTGAGAGACTACTAAATTTTGAAAGTTGTATTTACTCACTTACTTATCTATTTTATGCACATGCATGTTTGCCTTATAAATTTATGTTTGCATGAGAACCTTGGAAGCCAGAAGAGGTTATCAGATCCCAAGAAGCTGGAGTTACATGTGCTTGTGAACTGCAGGTGGACGCTGGGCACTAGACCCAATGTGTCTTCAAGAGCAGAACACCTTCTTAATTACTGAGCCATCTCTCCAAACTTGAGACTATTTTATTTTGGTCCACAGCTAGGTTGCTCCTTTTTCTACATCCCAGAGCTCAAAGAAGCCAGTTAGAAGTTGTTTAGCAACTAAGCTGACATGTGTTAATGATTATAACTCTCCAAGGAGTCTCCTACAATGGTAGTGGAAGACAAAAGCAAGCCTCCCGTCAGACATGCTGAAAGCCTCACCTGTCTGTAGCCTCTGGAACATGGCTGCCTTCTGCTCTTTGCCTACACAACTCTCAGTCTTCATCCTTCAGGCCTCAGCTTGTAGCAGTCAGGATATGTGAAAAAAAAAAAAAAAAAAAAAAAAAAAAACTCCAGTCTGTGCCTTCAGGGCATGAAGGTAAATGTATCACACATTGTATATGTCTTATCTGGGTTGGGTTTCACTCAGGTTCACAGTAGAGCCTCCTGCTTCTGAAGGAACAAAGATGAGGATATAGTGTTATTATCAATAGGTGACATGGATTGTCTCCCAGCCATGTTTCATTAGATCTTCACACAGGCAGAAATGGGCTTACAAGGCCTCAAGTGAAAAATCCCTATAGCCACACAGAGTTTTTTCTGGTTTCTCATTGAAACATCAAGATGGATAGCATCACACCACGAAGACCACATTACTAGTCAGTACTACCTCACAAGTTGTATAGCTACATCTTAGGAATTAAACCATTAAGGAAACTCAAAAGATTCCGTATTAAATACAACTCACAAGTCTTATGAAATTCCTGAAACCCACAAGATTCACAGGGTCCTTCACCATGGTTTTGGAAGCAGTAACTGTTGCTGGGAGAAAGGAGACTCCTGATCAGTAGAGTTGTCTCCAGATTCTATAGGAAGCTCCAGGAAGATTTGGCTTTCACGAGTTATCACCAGATTGGGTGGGGCTTTTTAGTGAGTCAGCTACCTTTGAGATATTCACGCTCCTATAAATAAGCCTTCACTCATGTTTCTTAATGTAACCCCAATAAACTCTCTAGTCTAGTAAGCTATACTTGGGTGAAATAATTTCTTTGAGTTGTAAGTGCCTCCATCTGGGATGAGGAGATGTGTACTCAGGTCTCTTCAAGAAACTTTATACAACAACCAAGCTTCTCTGGGTAGATGTAAAGATGTTATATCCAACACCCCCATGTATGACACACCCATACTCAGGGTAGAGGGGGGATAAGTGAATAAGACAATGTGTCTTTTTTTAATATAAAAATGTAAGTCTATATTTTAAACATATGATTTCAAAACAATTACCATTCAAAAATGCTATTTATGTCTTCCATTCCTTAGATAGGATATGCAGCTAGCCTAAAGCTCTAATTCTGGCTTCACTTGTGAATGCAAATATTTTAACAAGTATAACACACAGAGGCCTGAACTATCAATTATTCCTAGCAGCATATGTAAAATACCTTGTTTATCCCAGAGATCCTAAATTAGACTGAAGGAGGGGAGGGAACAACTACCTTAAATATGCATCTGAAATTTGGCCTTGATCTTCAGCTTGTCTTGCAAATTATTTAAAAGTTAGAGCTATTAAGGCTTATGAAAGAAGCAAAACTCCATTTTCTTAGCTGTCAATAGACTTTGGTTGTTGAACAGAAAAAATAAAAGCAAAAGTTATTTGTTGTAACCGTCCATGTTTACAACTGGGCAATAATTTTCTTGTATACTTAAGGATTTAAACAGATATGAGCTGAATTTCTAATCTCCAAAAAAGTAGTTTAGAAAAATTCACCAGGGCTGGTGAATGTATTGCTCAGTATTAAAGTACTGATTTATCATGTGTAAGAAGAAAGAGAGAAGAGAGAGAAGAGAAGAGAGAGAGAGGAGAGAGAGAGAGAGAGAGAGAGGGGGGGGGGGGGAGAGATTTGCTGTTGAATTCAGCCAAAATGATAAGTTCTTTGAAAATGTCTAGCTACTTGCAGGTAGTTTGAACAAATTAAATGATGTGTTTCCTGTAAGCCAGGACATCTAGGTATTCTCCCAAGATACTTTGAAAGAAAAACAGTATAATGCACTTAGAATAAAAACCATAGCTTACTAAAATGGTATTATTTTCTTAAGCACAAAGTCTTTTTCAGATTCATATCATTTTTAAGTGCAAATGTCTATTTAAATATTTATCTTATGTGTATGTGTGTACACCAGCCTGTATTTCTGTGTTCCACATGTGGGAGCCCTTGGAGGCCGGAAAGCATCAGATTCCCTTGGAACTGGAGTTAGAGATGGTTATCGGCTACCATGTTGGTTCTGTGAACCAAACCCAGTTCCTCTATGTAACAGAAAGTGCTCTCAAAGACTGAACCATCTTTCCTCAAGTACAAATGTTGCCTATCCATTGTTATTAGACTTAGCACAAATAATGCATTTACTAATTTTATTTCATTCATTATGAAAGTTTCTTAATTGAATAAGGAAGATCTGTGTCCCTATTTCTTAAATGTGGGTCATATAGGAGACTGTTGTAATTGAAGAAGAGGAGGAGGAGGAAGATGAAGAGGGCCTTCTGAATGCCCAACAATCAAAAATTAATTCAAATGTGTAATAAACCTAGGATGTCTCTGGCACCCTTTATCTGTGCTGCATCATGGAACCTCACATGGAATGCCACCTCAGCCTTCATTCTGAATGCATGTAAACTTGACACTGTGAAGCAGTCAGGTCCTACAATGCCATCAAACACACCCTGAAAGCCTCAGCTCGGTTTTGAAAGTGTTTGAATAGCAATGTTTTTATTGTACACATGACGTTCTTTGCCCTTGAAGAAATAATGTTTGAATTACAGAAAACAGGGGCTTTTCACATTTACTTACCATTATTTCTCAGCATGTAAGTATCAAACTTATATTACCTCTGGAATGTATTGTGATCAAATGTTTGGTTTTTAATTTTGCTGTGTGAGTAAAGGCACAAGCTGCCAAGACTGGCAACCTGGGTTAACCCTGGGGGCCCACACTGGAGAAGAAGAAAGCCGGAGCCACAGGTGTCCTAAGACTCTGCACCTAGACTGTGACACCTGCTCCTCCCATCACACAAAGGAAGCATAAAAAAAAAAATTAACTGTGTTTTAATTTAGAATATAGGTCAGTGGTAAAGTGCTTCCTGGCAAATGACAGACTCTAGGTTCAGTCCCCAGGACGGAAAAAGGAGGAAAAAAATTGAGTTGCTGGCTGGAATTTTATTTTTGAAAATCATTAAGTGAATTTTGGCATCAGGTTAGAATGAATTTTCCAGTGTTTTCTGGAAATGGCCCCAAACCTTCTGTCATTTTGTGTACTATACACTCGTGTGAAACAGTGTTCTCAGCACTGATAATCACCAATCAAAATATTGATAAACTCTGAAAAATGTTGAAGATGTCCTACATGCTGCAGCATCAAACATTCAGCCAAAATTTAATTCTTTATGTAAAAATAAACAAGCACTTCCATATTGTTAGTATGCAAACTTGTTTCTGTCTACAGTCATCGCTAAAATTATATACATACTAAAGAAGTGTTTGGGCTGAGAGATTACTCAGTAGTTAAGAGCCTTTGCTGCTGGTGCACAGGATCTGGGTTTGACAGCATTTGTGTTAAGTGGCTCACAGCTGCCTGTAACTCCAGCTTCAAGAGATCCCACACCCTCTTCTGGCCTCTGCATGTACCTTCACAGATGTGATACATGCTGCACATGTAAATAAAAATAAATTCCTTTATGATTTAGCACCAGTAAATATTTGGTTGTATACCTATTACATGAACCTAAATACCAAGGTCATGTAAAAATATCTTGGGGGAGAAAGGGGCTGTGGGTACAAACAGTTCCAGAAGCCTGCTCTACGGACTGCCTTGAATTCTATATGGTATTGTCAGATTTTGATATTTTGATTATCGTGATGCCACTCAGATGAACAAGATGCTTTAACTCAGTCTAATGCAGCTGCTCCCCTCCTGCTATGCAGTTCCGTCTCTTGGCTGCTCTCCAAGTTTTCAGATTTTAATAGAGAAATTCTCATGAATCCCCTCACAGCTGACATTTCAATCAGCCAGAAGTAGAACAGGAAAGTCTCCAACAAGGGCTACTTTCCATGTAATTTTGTCCTTTTCCTACTGAAGAAAACTATACTTGCATAACATGCATGGATTTGTGAGAAATATGAGCTCCTGTTTCAGATACTTATTATTATTTCCTACCGTCCCATTTTTACATCTAAAGCACAACTGTGGGGATGACAGATGTAATTCAGACGGTGCAGTGTTTATCTAGCAGCATGAAGCCTTGGTTCAATTCCCAGGACCAGGTGAACAGAGGGTGGTGGTGCACACATCTTATCCCAGCTCTCAAGTTAGCTGCAAAAGGATCAAAAGTTCAAGGTCATCCTCTGCTGAGCAGAAATTTCCAGATCAGCCTGGGCTGTGTGATACCCAGTATGGAACTTGTTTGATCCTGTTTAATCTGTGAATCAGCAATTAAATTAGAATTTATGAGTGACTCCTGAAGTATGGAATGGTTAACATCCATTCCCCCTGCCAAGCTAGAGCGCAGTCCAGAAACGAAGGAAAAAAGTAATGGATGAAACTTAACCTGCTTATCTACTCTGACCACAAATCCAGTCTTTCCGCAAACACTAAGTGTCGAATGATATGCCAGGTCCTGTGTTTGTGGTTAGTATAAAAAGGACAGCGAAGAACAAGCCTAGGAGATAACAGGGAAGCAATACAGAGTCAAACCATCATGCCCAGGAACACAGTGTCCAAATGAGGCAAACACTTCGAAGGGTGACAGCCACCCTTTGAAAGCGAACACCAAAACAACCTGGCTTAAAGCGGAGAGAGGGGATGTCAGGGGGGCCTTGCCTAAAACGGTGACCTTTAATCTGAAACCTGACAGATGACAAGGTATGAGTGAGAGTCTGGGAACAAGTAAGAATGGGTGGGGAGCTGAAACATTTAGAACAAGTGAGGTAAGGGGGAGGGGCTAAACTCAAATCCCACACAGCTGAAGGGGGTCCGGATGATGCCACAGGTGTTAGTATCTTGTTCTTCATCATGGCAGCAATAGGGAGCTTACCATTAGATGCCTTATAATAGTGGCCTACACTACCCGATTTGTGATGTGATAAAGCAGCTCTCCTTCCATTGCAGAGAATAGGTTTAAAAGAATCAGGGGAAATGAGACATTTAGACAGAGAAGATGGGCTTGGATTTGGTAACCTGGCAGTAGAGAAGAAGTGTACTAAGAAAATGCTAAGACTGGAAGGAATGTAGAATCTAGAAGGTGAGAGATGGAGGTAGGCCTGAGAATGAATCTAAATTATCTAGTTATAGGCATTTTGGATGCCGGGACTCCCAAGCTGGGATAATGACATGAGAAGATCATGTCTGCATCTGAGTCTTGGCTTGGATGTGCTGAATTTGTGGTGCCCTTAAAACAGCCAAGTGGAGATGTGAGGTGAGTCCCTGTATAGGCCAGAAGCTCCAAGGAAAATCTGCACTGAGGATTCAAACTTGGGGATCCTTAGTTACAGGGGAACTCATAGACTGATTTTTTTAAAGCAAAGAAGCATTTATAGACTTCTTCAGAGGGAGGTAACCCAGGAAAGAATTTCAAGGATAGAAAGATCAGTAGCATCTTTCTGCTGAGAGATGCAGAGAATGGGGGTGGCTGCATATACACCGGATTTAAAAACAAAGTAAGCTATGGTGTCAGAGTCAAACATGCCTAAGTATCAATGAGAGTACTCAGCAGGGTAATGCCACACACACAAGCATCATTCTCTGAGCATCATCCCAGGAGCACTCTCTGAATTTCATCTTACACAATAGGGAGTAGCAACACCCACCCACTCCCAGGCTCAGGGAACACAGGAAAAGAAAGGAAGGAAGGAGTTCGAGGTCTGAAGTTCTGGGGGACACTATCTTCCCAGCATGACATGGCTGCAGCACCCTGGAACTCCCAGCAGCTCCGGCCACTGCATTGGACAGTGGAAGAGACAATCTTGCTCTCCGACTCTGGGTTGTTTGGGAGTTTTCAGTAAGACAAGAGGTGAACACTGGCTGAAGAGTACACGGTGGAATTAAATGTGAGACAGCTAGTTTTCCCTTTTCCACCTTTAGGCTAGCATCCTGAATCCTCTTCCCTGAGAGATGAGTAACTCAGCAGGTGAGCTTTTCCACGCCTGAGCTTGGCTTACTGAGCCGCTGCAGTTCCTAGCTGTCAAAAGGGGCCTCCTGTGACTTCCATGATGATTCGTACAGACAGGATTTCAGCATCCTTCATGGATAGCGTGGCTGACCAACAGCAAGAGATTATTCTTAACAAGAACCTTTTAATCTAGAGTTCCTAAAATCACAACCATCGGGCAACTGCCTTATCCGCTTGCTCAGAAAGTAATGATAATTCCATAAGATCAAAATGCCATTTCGTCCCTCTCACCCTTAAATCGAATCACCCAACCTTGTGAGGATTACAGGCTTTGTGGAAGTTTTTGAATCATTTAGAAAAATAAGGCAAGAATGCCATCTTGGGGCTCCTGCCAACAACACAGTCTACCTGAGCAGCAGAAAAGAAGAAGAGTTCCCAGGTGCTCTGTGTCGCTACAGCAACAGGGGATCCTTTGGGGCTTTCACCCCACCATCTACTTTAACCATCATCCTAGAGTTAAACAATGTAAAGGCTGACAAGCAGACTTGGGGGCTAGCCTTTGCTTATACTGAGCTTCCAGCTGGATCAACTTAGCTTGAGTCTGCTTAAGGGGAGTCCCATCTAATCATGTTCTGACTACAAGGAAGACTTGAAATCCGCTTTCTTCGTTTCTCAACCATCGTATCTGCATAGCTCTGATGAAAGAGAACTTTCTCGGAGTTTTGCTGGATTTGGAGATGTATGGGGTTGATGGCTTATGGAACCAACTCCCAAGAGCAGCAGGTGGGAGTAGGCAGTGACAGGACTGTTTGGTGGGAATGAGCTTTATTCCCTGACACAACAGCTCTATAGGCTTTTCACTTACACAGTTCTCCCTGCTAACTCTGCTTATGATAGTAAAGGTCATAAATTTAGTATAGCTTTACCCACATTTCCTGAAGACAAGTGGAAATTCAGCCAACGTTACAGGGAATTTTGTAGTCAATAGTTTAGAATTTTAATTTATTGTTGCCATGAGGACCAGCCTTCAGCAGCTCAGGGATTGAGGGCGATCCATGGAGTCAGCAAACTAATCACTCAATTTGACTTTTCTATCTGAGGGAGTAAAACTTAATTCTCTGGGGCCAGTGAGGGAGCAGAACTTAACTCTCTGGGGCTGGCAAGAAAGGGAAACACACACACACACCCCTCCAACATGTCAGGGTCTCACCTAGGGTGCTGATGAATGTGAGACCTTTAGCAGGTCAGAGGAACTGAAAGGTGGTGCCGCTTAGGTAGACTACTAGGCGAGGCCTTTTCTGAGGCCAGAGCCTAATTTTCATTTTATTATTCTTTCTCTTGTTTGTCTTGCTCTATTCCTTTTCCGTTCTGATGCCTCCCCTTTGTTTCTCTTGGTGTTTTGCTTCTAAGTAACCCTGTTTTTTCCCTATAGCTTATATGCCCCAGCAAAATCTTTCAAGCAATATAAAAACTACAATGCAGTTGCGTTCTATTTTTAAATAAATGATTCCCATGAATACAAGTAAAAGACATCATGTCTTCTACATCCCTTACATGATCAGACATGTTACACACTACAGGTGAAAAACAAGGTCTCCCAAGAACCCACATTATATTCATTCCCAAGTGACTTGCTATAGATTAATAGAGTATAAGCAAGCAAGATAGTTTTCTCAGGACGTTCTTTCTCAGCCAATTGGCAGGCTACATTTTGAAGTTACAAAGAAAGGGCCAATCATTTTATTATTTATATCAAAAGATAATAGTATAATAAATCTTAAAAGAATCTAAACATACACACACACACACACACACACACACACACACACACACACCAGTCAGTCAGCTGTCTACTTTAAATCTTTATGGTGCACACCTACTCATCAGCACTTTTTATATCAGAAAGCTTAGGGCAGAAATGAGTACTATGAAATTGATCATCACTTTTAATTGCCAACCCATTCTAGCGAGATAGGTACGCCAGCCAGCAGTAGCCAGGGTGCCATTGCTTTGTTCCCTGACCTCAGTGGGTCCCTTGTTCAACTATTAGAAAAAGTCTTTATAAACTTTATATTTTTCCCCAAGATTTTCTACCTAAAAACCATTAACAGAAACACCTTAACCTAATCTTACTAACAATTATACATGTCTAAATTCTTTCCAAGGGTGGTGTTTAAATCAATCATCTGCTCCAGCAGCAAAGCTTGGAAAAAGTCAATCACTATGATTGTAAATACCAGTAATACTGCCCAGTGAGGGGCTGGAAACCCTGAGAGTTTTCATACAACCCATAGATTATGAGGGATGTAGTGACGATAAAGGCAGCCATCACGGCTATTTTCAATCAAAGCATGTAGTCCTTTGCCTCTCCAAGGCTCACTCAGCCATGGCTGTGCCAACCGCCCAGGCATATTCCTGAATTCCAATGCTGCCTGTTGGTCCCCTTGAGTGGCCCCTGACATTAATTCTTGAATATTTTCTTTTTTAACTGCTTAAAGTAAAATAATATTTCTTCAAATACAGTTGTATACAGGATGCATTACATCAGAGCTACAATATAGGGTGAGGAGTGGATTTGTAAATACTTTACATCATGGCCTTTATTATAATTACTTCTAGGACCATCTCCACCACGCTTAGTAAGTTTTTAAGTTTGTATTATTAGTGGAGTGAGGGAACATTCTGCGGTGCACACATGGAGACCAGAAGAGAATCTGTGGAGTCTGTTTCTTTCCTCCTTCTGTGAATTCTGGTAAAAGTGCTTTACCTTCTTACTT
The DNA here is from genome assembly GCA_033318265.1 of Phyllotis vaccarum. Lineage (NCBI taxonomy): Eukaryota > Metazoa > Chordata > Mammalia > Rodentia > Cricetidae > Phyllotis > Phyllotis vaccarum. Next base: position 139,747,610 of record JARWLC010000004.1, on the reverse strand, counting down.
CCTTTTTCTATGATGAAACACTCTGAGAAGACCAGCTTATGAGAGAAAGATTTTATTTTAATTCATGGCTCAACATTCCTCATGGTGAGAAACCGGAGATAGCAAAGGCACAAAACAATAGGTCACATCTTGCCTGCAGTCAGAAGAAAGTAACAAGCACATGTACTACAGTGCTCAGCATGTGTAACATGTGTGCATCTGTGTTTATGTTCACATATGTGCAAGTGACCACGGAGTCCAGATGATGGCATCAGGTCCCCCAGAGCTGAAGCTGCAGGCAGTTATGAGGCACCTTATGGGTATTAGAAATTGAACTTGTGTCTTTTCAAGAGCATGTGCCTCTAACCATAGAGCAATCTCTTCTGAACCCTGGGAAATTTAATCTTAAAGTTCAAATCAGAAGACGTTCTATGTAGACTTTTGCTTTCCAATTTTGTTCCTGAAAATCTAAACTTCACGGCAGATCAGTGTGGATTTCAGTCACTTGCTTACCTTTACTAAAGGCACTGAACTAAGGGACAGAGGAAATGACTAGGAGAGTAAGTGTTTGCCCTGCAAGAAGAGCTGGGGTGAAAACCTCCAGAACCCATATTTAAAACTAAACAAAATTGTGTGCGGACACACACCACAAGCTCGGTGTTGAGGAGGTAGAGTCTGGTGGATGCTTGGGATTTGTTGGCTGGCCAGCCAAGCCTACATGACCTGCCAGGGAGAGGGCTTGTCTCAAAAGTAAAGGGTCAATAGAGCCTGAACTTGACACTTGAAGATGATATCTGGCCTTTACATCTGGACTCCATTCACCTACATATATGTGTGCAACAAAACCCCACAATGAAAACATAAGTATACACACAAATATTAAAATTATTAATTTAAAGCAGTAATAGGCACTTAATATAAAAATAGGTATTTTCATACATTGTTGGTAGGCATGTGCCCTATGTACCAGTTTGTGTTTAGACAATATGGTGTTGATACAGGTATCCAGTATGAGTCTTTGAAAATATGGCTGATACCCAACATCTGGGGGACTATGAGTCAGCATCAAATGACTGATACCAGATGTCTGGAGACCCCCAAAAGTAAACCATTATATAATCCACTATATATAACTATTCTGAGGAGAGTGCCACTTTTGTGTGATGAATATGTATAACTGTATAAATGTGGCCTTGAAGTCACAGCTTGCATGTATGTCTGTCTATACACCTGAGTGCCCTACTCCCGAGCCTCCTGTGAGCTGGTTGGTCAGTCTATACCCTTCTGTGCCCATGTGTGCCAACTGACATCAGCCTGACTAGCACTCTGTGTGGTGACATTCTCTCAGAGTGAATCAAGAATATCTTATTTGTCTACAATCCTTCCAGTTCTCCTCAACCACCCAACCTCCCTTTACCTGCCTCCTTTCCTGACATGGAAACACAGACTGACAGCTTGTAAACTGCTACAGTATTCTCAAGATTGCAGATTTATGTGTCCTTAATGCACACTTATCAAGGACATCTGAAAGAGCTTCTAGTACACCCCACCCTTCTGAGGTACACAGATATGAGTGCCAACTGGATTCCCCTCAACATGGCTGCAAAGACCATCCCATGATGTAAGCCGCTGGTGAAGCCTCATCGAGTGAATATGTGTGGAGTTAGCTGAAGTCATCAGGGAGCTGGGCACTACAGCTGAGGTTGGTCTAAGAGGTGAGCCTTGTGCTGCCAAAGTGATGCCGAAGAGGTCTTTATTGCATGATGCATGTCACATGGAGCAGAGTCAATAAACATTAATTAGTTCAGTGAGAAGACCTGTTTCCACCTCACTTTTCTGTGCGGGTTGACCAACTCCGACATTTCAGAAGTTACCTCTGTCAAAGGATGAGCTCACCACGATGACAGAGCTCCCCTCCACCTTGGCGAACCCAGCCCCACCCCCAATTGTGACTCACGACGCAGTGGCTCTTTGCATCCTTGGGCAGTTTCTACTTGCCACTGCATCGATTAAACCTTGATCTCATTTATTATCTCAGGAAATGGTCTCAAGGTCACAGGGCTGGAAATTTAATTATGGTAGCAGTATATTAAGTGGCACATTTAAAGATGCTGAATGGTAGTAATTAATTTTTTGGATGGTGGTCTCGGAGGAACAGGTTTTCTGCACACTGGGTGTTTGGCATCCATCATGGCCATTGAGCTTGGCAGCTGTCTTTTAGCTTTAAACTGCCTCGTTATTCATCTTTTATGACTAGCTTTTAAAAAACACTAGGCACTGCTATCCTCTTCTATTGTAATATATGTGTGTGGTAGGACCGGAGCCATACTTCACCTTTGCTATAAAACATGAACCAGAGGTGCCAGCCACTACTTGAGCTGGCCTCTAAATTGAGACAACAATTACCCTTCAGTGACATCTAGTGTCAAAGCATGAGATATAGCCAGAGCACAGAATCCATTGGCCTGGAAAACCTGTGCCTTTCCAATGATAAAAACCTGTCTCCAGCCCACGAGGCTCCAGCCCCAGCTTAAGGAAGGAAAGAAGGAAACAGGAATTAACTGGACGCTGACTATTGACTTTGCTGGGTCTCTAGGTTATCTGGAGGGGGAAGGGAGACATCTGTCTGCCAAGGCCTCATGCAGCTTGTGATATTTAATGAAGGAACAGTGATTAAATGTGTTTGATTCAAATATTAGACTTGATGAGCCTGGGTGCCATTTAATAGAGAGGTGGGAAAATATGAATTAAATTAGAGGGATTCATTAAAGAAATTGGCCTGGGGCCCAAGAAAAGCAGATTATCATTCTGGGCTGTCAGAAGTCAGGGCTCATCCGGGAAGACTCTGGTTTAGTTTGAGTTTCATTTCCTAAATACTGCCATGAGATAAGTTTAGACACTGATAGGCTTTCGTTTGTGGAGAAAAGAATGGGTAGACAATCTTTTTCTTATATAATTGTTATCTTTGGTTACAGCAGGGAAGGCCACAGATGTGCTTACAATTTTTTAAAATATTAATTTATGTCTGAGGTGGGGATGGTGGGTGCATACTTGTCATGATGGACATACAGAGGTCTGAGAAGAGCTTTTAAGAGCAAGTTTTCTCTTTCCACCATTTGGTTGCAGAGCTCATACGCAGACCACCAGGCTTGACTGCAGGTGCCTTACCTCCTGAGCCTGTGTGTACAGACTCTAGTTTATTCTCACTTCACATGGGGTCTGTCCTATGCCCTGTCTAAATTTTCTCAACCTAGGAAGACTGGGATATCTCTTCCTGTGGGATGAACAATATTATTCTTGCTTGTTTTCACTAAATCTCAGACCCTCCCTCCAGCTGTGATGACTAAATATGTACCCAGACACCATCAGATACCATAAAACTAAAATTAACCCCAGTTGAGAATCTTTTCTATTTTGACTTCAGGGGCTTTGAACCCTGGAATGGTTATAACCCCATGTGGGACATTCCTAGCAGTGTGTACTGGGAGCTTATTAAATGGAGTTGCCTTCCTGACTCACCTAGTGGCCACTCAGTCTTGATTTTGACTATGGCTCTGTTTGCTGCTTAGGGCGGTGCATCTTGGCCTGCTTGACCACAACCCTTGGCTGTGGCCACAGCCTTGGGTCTCTTTACAGGGTGTGTTCTACGATCTACCAACCTGCGTTTGGTGACATTCATCCTGTAGCACACTCTTCACACAAAGCCTAAGTACCATTGCCATGCTATCAATGCCTATGCCTTCATGATGATTCCATGGGTAATAGGACTACCGGAGTCACTGCATCTCATCTTGGGTTTGCACTCTAGGATATGCAGTCAGTGTCCGATAAATGAGCTGTTTCAGAAAACACTGGCAGGGTATTAGTTACTTTTCTCTCACTGTGATATAATACCACAACCAAGAACAACTTATAGAATAAACAGTTTATTCTGGCTTAGAGTTCCAAAGACGGAATCAATAAAGGCAGGGAGGCATGTAAGCAGATGGCCTCCCAGGAAGCTGAAAGATTGAATCTCCATCCATACTCAGAAACAGGGACAGTGAACTGGAAGTGAGGTAAGGCTATGAGCCTTCAAAGTCTGTCCCTTGTGACACTCTTTCTCCAACAAGGCTGGACCGTCTCTCCAAATGGCACCACCAACTGGGGACCATGTATTAAAATACATGAGCTTATGGGGAACTTTTTTTCATTCAGACCAGGAGGAACACGTGCCAGATAACTAGGGAGCAGACAGGGGGAAGGTGGGATACTCTAGACATGTTCAGTGATGGCCCTTCACAGGAAGTGAAGAGGATGAAATAAAAACAGCCAGAGGAAGCCCTGACCTCAGGATTCCCTGCAATTTTAATAGGCTGCAAATATGATACAGAGAGGGAAATGCCAGCCATAGTGCATTTATCTAACTTATACACACACACAGAGACACGCACACAAATGCACGCATGCACAAATACAGGTGTAACCACTCAGACCCAGATAGGCAGCATTTCCTGGAATCGGTCCATAAGAGTCATCTGCACTCTCATGTGGCCTGGCTCACAACAGCCACAGATAGCATGAACATGGGTAACTAAAGATGGAGGAAAACAATGATGGAGAATGATACAGGAACACAGTAGGACTACTGTCCAGCCACACAAAAGACAATGATTCCTGTCTCTGGCAGCAACTGAGAAAGGACAGCCAACAGGGATTTGGTTATGTGGCAGAGTGCTTACCTAGCATAGGAAAGGCCCTGTGTTCAGTTCCCAGAACTGAATATATAAATTAATCAATAATAAATAAGATAGCATTTCATTCTGTGGAATAAGCCAGGATCAGAAAGGTAAGTAAAAGCTCATGGTGTCAATCATGTGTAAAATCTAAAATAGTTGACCTTATTCCAGTAGAGACTAGAACGCGGGTGAGCAGAGACTGGGAGGAGCAATGAGAAGAAGCTTGGTATGTAGGTTCAGGTTTGCAGCCTGAAGGGAAAGGTCCTGATGTTCTTCTATAGCACAGACCCCTGTAATGACTGACCAGAAGGTGTATATTTAAAAGCAGCCGGAAGAGGGATATTTGAATGTGTTCCTGGCTTTGTGACAAGATAAATGTTAGAGTAGTGGGTGTGCAGCACACAACGTATACACGAGTCAAAACTGCACACTGCACACTATAAATGCATTCAGTTACCACCACAGATAGAAAGTAAAGCTCAACAGCATTAAGTAAAAACACAATAAGCTATTCTCCAAATGGAGAGATGGCTCAGTGATTAAGAGCACTGGCCTCTCTTCCAGAGGACTAGGGTTTGAGTCCTTGCACACACAAGACAGACAATAACTGTCTGTAACTCCAGTTCCAGGGGGACCCAACACCCTCTTCTGGCCTAAGCAGGTACCAAGCATGCGTGCTGTGCACAGCTAGTGCAAGCAAAATACCCATATGTATAAAATAATTTTTTAAAGAAATGTTTAGAAATGGCATTTCTATACATGTTTAAAACACACACACACACACACACACACACACACCTCTGTCCTTACCCACCCCTTTCCTCTCAGGGCACATCACCAGAGAGCTATTCTGCTTTCCAATATCATCATATCATCTGTTTCATTGTATTGTGGCTTTTCTAGAAAAGCCACATGGGTCTCACAGTGACAATCTCGTCTCTAAAAACGCAAAAAAAAAAAAAAAACAAACAAACCAAAAAAAAAAAAACAAAAACAAAAACAAACAAAAAGATAGGCAGCTTGTAACCAGTCTTTAAAAGAGGCTGGCCACACCCACTACAGGGGTTCTCAAACATGAAAGCCAGCCTAAGTCTTGATCCAAAGTGCCTAAACCCAGTACAGGTCTCCACACCAGTAACTTTTCATACATTTCTGTGAGCTTCTAGATACTTGTAAAACTGAAAGGAGGGAGCTGCTGGAGAGATGGCTCAATGGGTCAAGGCAGAAAGCCTGGCAACCTGAACTGGATCCCAGGAATGCATCTCAATGTCAATGGAGAGAGTCAACGCCACAAAGTTGTCCTCTGACTTTCATATGTATGCCACAGCATGTGTGCCCCCACAACACACACACACACACACACACCCCAGGAGCAGCATCAGAAGAAGAATATGAAGCATATCATTAAAAAAAAAAAAAAAAGCCAAAAGAGGCCACTCTAATTCCCCTGGGAGACTAAATGGAACCTGCATTATAAGGTACCAGTCAGGCAAATCCATCCATGCCTAGTGCAGTGATGCTCAAAAAGAAAGAATCCCAAGAGAAGACAGTCTCTTTGCCTTGATCCCTAGGCCGCCCCTTACCACCATTTTTTTTGGCATGCAGTCACACATGTCCCATGCTGACCTCAAACCTATAATAGGCAGAGATAACCTTGAACCTCTGATCCTGCTCCCTCCACTTCCCCCCTCCTTAAGTGCTGGGATTACTGGTGTGCACCACCCTAGCCAGCTGGTGCAGTGCTAGGGATCAAACCCAGGGCCTCATGTTAGGCAAAACTCTACCAGCTGAGCTGCAGTGGCTGCTGCTTCCTTCCTTGCTGAACAAACATTCCTGGCCAAGAAAACAACAGAAAGACATCGGGCTCTGCCAAACCCTTGTTAATCAATGAGCCCACAACAAATCACAGGCTGAAGACTGTGACACATCAATTACACTAATAACTGAAGAATCTACGGGAAGTGGTAATCAGGCACATGCCCTGAGGTGTCGCCTCCATAGACTAGTGAGACCTGGACACTTGGCTATTTGCTGGTCCAGCTGTGGCCTTCTGGCTCAGAGGTGAGCTGGTAACTGCAGAGCAAGAAAGGCTCTGCACCAGCACTGAACTTAACAGAGATGCTAAGATGCATTAAACCAGACATTGCATTTAATTTATGCCAGCTCTAGACAACTATTCTTCACATAGCTAAAGAGAAATGACCCCGAAGTGGGAAACTTCCCTCTACTTTTGCCACGAACGAACTAAACATTTGGCCAACTAAGTTGGCCAGTTGGTGTCCCAATTTCTTCATCTGCTACACAGACATGCCTTCCCATTTCATAAAATCACAATCTTAGGAAATCAGAAAGATGATATATAAACAGAAGATAGATAGATAGATAGATAGATAGATAGATAGATAGATAGATAGATAGATAGGTAGGTAGGTAGATAGATAGATAGATAGATAGATAGATAGATAGATAGATAGATAGATAGATAGATGTGACTGATAGAGTATGGCTAGATTCATGCATGGTATATATATAGGTACATACATAGATAATTGATGATAGATAGCTATATATAATATATGAATAGATGATAGGTTGAGATAAATGCTAGACAGATGATAGATACATTCATACATAGATGATTGATGATAGATATATAGATAGGTAGACATTACATAAATGACAGATGGTACACAGATTGATGATAGTTGATACAAAGATGACAGATAACACATAGATAAATAGATGATTGACAATAGATGATTCATAGAAAGATGAATAGATACAGAAACAGATGATACAAAAAGATGGTGGTACATATATACATACATACACAGATGATAAGAGATACAGAGTATATGAAAGAGTCAGAATGTATAAATGTCTGGATGTTTAAGTATGAGGTACTGTTTACTCATCACCAACTGATAGACTTTCCGTGTGTACTGAAAAATAGAAGATAAAAATGAGAGACATGGAAGCATCCAACCAAACTACCTGCATTACAGCCCACCAAAGGTCAAGTTCAGCTGAGGGTAACACGGACAGTGAATCCAAATTCATTCTTCAGGCTTCTTCCTTCACTGCTTCTGACTAATGGGACATGACTTACAGCCAGGTGGTGATGGCACATGCCTTTAATCCTAGCACTCAGGAGACAGAAGCAGAGGCAGGCAGATCTCTATGAGTTTGAATCTAGCCTAGTCTACAGAGTGAGTTCCAGGACAGCCAAGGCTAACAGAGAAACCCTGTCTCAAAAATGCTCTCCCCACACCAAGAAAAAAAAAAAAAAACTAGACATGTTCTAGACTCAAAGAGACTGAAGTGCAAACAAACATGGATTAGATCTTATCTCAGAATATATATGTGTACTATATTTTATTTATACATGTGCATATATGTGCACGTGTGTGTGTGTGTGTGTGTGTGTGTGTGTGTGTGTGTGTGTGTGTGTGTGTGTGTGTGTGTATTTGATATTCTTGGGGCTGGAGAGATAACTCTGTTTATAAAGTGCCTGTTTCACAAGCATGAGGACCCAAATTTGATTCTAGCATCCACACAAAAATCTAAAAACAAATTAAAAAAAAAAAAAACCCTGGCTGTAAATGTTGTACACCTGTAATCCCAAACACCTGGGAGACAGAATATGTGGATCTCTGGAGACTGATGGACAGTCAGCAAGATGAACTCCGGGCCAACAAGAGATAAGTGGAAATGGATGGTGTTTTGAAAATGACTCATGAGGTGGATCTTTAGGATCCACACAGGCAGGCATAACTGTGTGCACGCACGCACGCACGCACGCACGCACGCACGCACGCGCGCACACACACACACACACAAATTTTAAAAAGGTATTCTCTGACTGAATGTAATATGGACTATGCTTCCCAAGGTACTGTGATATGAATGGTTGTCTTGGGCTTGATTGCAATATGACAGGTTAGCAGATTATTCTTAGGGGGTACATACTGAATTTTAGGAATAAAGTGTCAAGAGGTCAACAACTCTCAAACACACAACTTTTAAGAGGTAAAGAATAAAATAAACAGCATACACACAGAGAGAAGTATATACAGTATGAGGCTGGCAACTGTTAAAGATAGCTGTAGAGACTAAAGTGTTCTTCATAGGGAAGAGACACCTGGTGACTCACAAAATTGGTTAAATGGATGTTATGAGGCCAGACTTTCAAATGCAAGGCCAAAATCATGACCCACAACTGGCTAAGGGGAAAGCTTGCCATTGCTGCTATCCTGACCACTAGAGACCAGCACCACTTCTGCACAAGAATTTACCCTTCAAAATCATAGAGTAAGCCCTCCATTACCTCTGCTGTACATGACTCCCACCCATACCAGAAAAAAATTAAAGCTTATACCTAGTCATATCTAGGGGTAGGGATAAGCTAAGCTGAAGTTTCCTGCTGGTGTATTTTATGAGTAAGGCTTAATTCTCAGGCCTGTATTCCTGCTGCAAAGCAGGCTTGGAACTGGCATATTGTTCCTTTAAAAAAAACTGTGTCCATGCATTTATGGTGCATATGTGTGTTTGTGTGTACCTGTGTGTACAGATATGTGTACCTGTGTGTATAGAAACTCATGTATGTATATGGAGGCCAGAGGTTGACAACTGATATCTTGCTCACTCATTCTCCACTATAAACTAATATATGTTAATATATAATAAATAATATGTAAGTATATTATATAAAGACAAAGATAGGGCCACTCCCTGAACCTTGAGCTTATTGGTTGGCTAGACTTGCTAGCCCCCAAGATCCAAGGATATGCCTATCTGTTTCCCTCCCCCACTCTTGAATGCTTTTCTTGAAGAGGTTAGCAAAAGATGGCCAGGTAGTATTAGATATTACAGGTGTCATCGACCTGGTAAAATAGCAGAAGCCCATGCTCCTTTCAATTTACAGCTTGTGTAACTACAAAATATTTCAAGATAAAAAGAATGATTGAGATTTAAAAAGAATATTGGCCAGTTTATATGTAGCACTTCTTTGATGTCACTTTCTTAGGATAGAAGTTTATTTACAGACAGCCCTGGCATCTATTTATTTGAGGATATTGGCTTGTTTGATTATAAGTTACTCTCTTAGTTGTTTGTGAAAATGCCTGGAAGCCTTCAGGCGTGCATGTCCATAAATTGAAATATATTGGGATTATTATTGTTCATGATGGTTCACAAATACACTCTCTTTCATAGGAATACATAATCAAGACATTGCAAGGGGAAATTTGTTAAAGTAATTCATGTTTTATCCATTGAAGATCTAAGAGGGTCACGATGCTTTCCTGGCGGCTGGTGAGAAATGCAAACCCAACTGATCGAATATTAATATCCATTAGCACATTTATATTGATAAATTCAGAAAGAAAATTCAGTATTCTCCTAGAGACTGCTAGAAAGTGGCTTTGACCCCTTCATTTGTCATCATTATGAGGAAGAGCCCAAGCCCCCAACTTATCATTTGTTCATGACAATAAACACAACAAAGAAGGTATGTGCCGTGACACAGAATGGCTGCCAGCCCTCTGTCATGTTCCTTATCTTGTCAGAGATTCATAACACCAAATATTCAGATGTTCAAGCTGCAGACCCAGGAGATTTCCCTGGTGCTTTTCTCTAGTACATCCCTCTTCAACACTCAGTTCCCTTCCAGCACTGTTAATACCTCTTAAAATCAACTTATTTCTCTCTATTTCCATACTACCAATCCTACCTAAACTATAAATAAACATTTCCTTGCTTGACAACAACCTCCAGGTGCTCTATTGTCCCCACTTCCATCTGTTGTTAAGGACTAGGTTGTGGGATTCTCTGGTCTCATCTCTCTCGTCCCACTCCATAGTTCTGTAATGATTTCCAGACACATTCACAATACGATCCCTTAGCATGGCTGACACATCATTGTGGACAGTAACTACTCCCCTTCACTTGCCCATGTCTCACCCTCAGTATTTCTAATGCCTCAAGTTCCACCCATAATCCATGTAGAATGTCACTTCTGTCTGCTTGGCGTTCATGACTTTCCCAGCCATTCTTAAGGTATGCCCTCTACAAAGTACAAAATAGATCTCTCTCTCTCCCTCTCTCCCCCCCACCCCCGTGTGTGTGTGTGTGTGTGTGTGTGTGTGTGTGTGTGTGTGTGTGTGTGTGTGTGTGTGTGTGTGTGTGTGTGTGTGTTCGGTGTATGTCTATCTGTGTTCCTGTGTGAAAGGGTGCATGTGTGTATGCATGTATGGGGTGGGTAGCAGAGGACACCCACAGATGCCATTCCTCAGGTACCAGCCACCAGTTTTCATTTTGTTTTGTTTTGTTTTGTTTTGTTTTGTTTTGTTTTGAGATACGATGTCTCATTGGCCTGGAGTTTGCTAATGAGGCTAGACTTGCTGGCCAGTGAGCTGCAGGGATCTGCCTGTCTGTATGCCAGTTATAAGATTACAAGTACATGGCCTAGATTTGATGTGCGTTCCGGGGGAGCAAAGCAAGCCCTTTACTGGGAGGGCCTGTCCCTAGCCCCTCTTGCCCTGCCCTTTCATGGAGCCCTTGATTTTCCTTTTCATCCAGTACAGTTTGGAGTTGCACGTGTGTTCTTATGGCTGACTGTTCTTCTTGTGTCATCCTCATTTGATAGACAGCATCATTTGACAGAGGCCAGTTTCAGCAACCTGTGTATCCACAGATCATAATCCAGAGGCTACATATACACCAAGGAAATACTCATTAACCCAAACAACACGAGAGCCAATGAATGAGTGTGAAGGACCATACTGTAGTCAGAGGAGAGTAAAACTGACAAGAACTCACTGAGCTGAACCCATGACTGTTTCTCCCTCATTTTTTTGAGATCGTAATTAAACTACACTACAACATTTCTCCTTTCCCTTCCGCCCCCCCCCCCAGCCTTCCCATAAACCTCTCTCTGCCCTACTTCAAATTCATGGCCTCTTTAAAAAAAAAAAAAAAAAGCACTAATTGTTACTGCATGCATATATGTCTATACTTAAACATAGCTTATTTAGCTCATAACTGCATTGTTTTCAAGGGTGACCATTTGGCACTGAACAACTAATTGGTATGACCCTAAATGTTTTCTCTATTTAAAGTATGTATCTATGCATGGGTATCACATGAGTTCGGGAGCCCATAGAGGTCAGAAGAGGGTGTCAGATCCCCCCGAGCTGGAGTCACAGGAAGTCGTGACCTGCCTGACATGGGTTTTGGGAACCAAACTTGGGTTCTTTGTAAGAGCAGTTCACAGTCTTAACTATTGAGGCTTCTCTCCAGCCCTGGCACCATAAATTTGACACTCTCTTTGGACTAGAATTTAGAAACAAAGTCTTGAATGTGGGTTGAGCTCTTTTCCCTGGATGGGAGGCTGGACTGTTCAATACAGTATGGCTCCAGAGACATAAAAGGTGTGCCCCGGGGAGCAACAGAACCTAACCTGTATATTTTGCTAAATCTCAATTTAAACTTAGATTCCCGTGATTAAAAGTTGCACCTGCCACCTCCTCTGAACCACACTCAGTTTTCCTACATGAGATTTTATGGGAACTGATTGTGATTAGATAAATGGGTGACTTTACTAATGTATAATCCAATTTTCAATTACACCATGGGTACAGTAATTTACGTTTCTTGTTTGATGGTGTTATATTTATGTGGTGGGCTCTGTGTGAGACCTGGTGGCTGTTTACATAATTATCCTGCTTCTTCCTCTGTGAGGATCTGGTTTTCAATTTTCCTTTTTGTGCTGTGAGACATTGTCCTTCCAAGGTAAACACTGTATATCACAGGATGTACAGGTGAGGAATGTCAATAAAGTAATAACCTAGATGGGTTTTAATAATTCTTATTTATGCCACTGGATTAGCTAATAGAGTAGTTTGCCTTCCATAAAAAGTTGAAATAAAAATGTCCCCAAAATTAGAGTAAATCTGTGATCTGTTGGCTCTATGACAAAACACTGGTGAATACCAAATCGAACTTTTATCAAATATAGTCAACCACCAACAATTCAATATTCACTGTCTGGAGGCGTTCCCAAAGCTGGAATCATGTTAACAGTAAATATCTCTTTTCTGGCCTTTAACCCCAGTCTACACGAGACAGTGGAGATAACACAGGGATTTGAATGCATTTAACCCCAAAAGTCATTCTTCCCTTCCTGGCCATCAGTCAAATTCTTCCAGATTGACAACTCTTCATAAAGTAACAAGCTGAGGCAAGGAAGCCTAGAGAAAATTGAAGAGATGAATCCTATTCAAGATCACATGTACACACAGCAGTATACAGGCATAGATAGTCTCCAACACGCATGGTCCACCTGCAGACAGGCAGAAGGGCAAGCAGGTGTCTACAGCTATTCATCATTCTTTAGTTGAAACAACTCTCTTTTTGTCCGTATAAACAGTGATCTCACTTGAGAAGGAGAATGGAAGCTGGTATGTGGACATACACATGTCCTTGAGTGACAACTCAAGAAGCTGAGGCAGAGGATCGTGGTTTCCTCAACAACCTGGGATGCACAGTGAGACTGTGTGTGGCGGGGAGACAACTGTATTTCTAAAACTTAAAAAGATTAATACTGCACAAACACCATGCTAGAAATGACTCTGAGTCCCATTTCCTCTCTTAGAAAATGAGGAGTCTGTAGTTGAGGGACCTAACAATCTCTATTCTATTCACTCCAGACCAAAATATGAATCTAAATGAAGCTATCATTTCATGTCACAATCTAATTAAGCACTTATCAAACAGCAGGCCTTCATCTCACACAATGGGACAGGGTAAGATACTATCCAGGCACAGAATCTAAAATCTGTCAACAGCACTCACCTCACACACAAAGTGCTCACTTCCATGTGGGTCTCTGGGAAGTATCTACCAGCCCTGCCTGTTTCCAGAGTGCAAGGTTTGAATCATACATTCCCCAAGAATTATCTGCATGCAAATGAGATCCAGTTGCAAACAAACCTATACTTTCACTATAATTAAATCTTGCCAAACAGTGGTGGCACACACCATAAATCTCAGCACTCTGTGAGTTTGAGGCCAGCCTGGTCTACAAAATGAGTTCCAGGACAGCATGGGCTGTAACACAGAGAAACCCTGTTTTGAAAAAAACAAAAAGAAAGAAAGAGAAATAAAAGAAAAGATGGTAAGTGCTCCTGCCAGCAAAGCAGATTACAGGAGCTGATGCTGATCCCTGGGGCACATAGTGGAAGGAGAGGGGGGGGGGAGAGAGGGAGAGGGAGAGAGAGAGGGAGAGAGAGAGTTTTAGAGTGTAGTTTTAAAAAACTCTTTAAAATATAATCTTTAGAGTCTAGCTTGAGATCTGTTTCTCTCCATGCTCCACCGTTCCTCACTTCTACTTCCTGTCTAGCTACTTGACCAATCAGTGTTTTATTAAATCAATAGGAGTGACAAATATTTACAATTACAAGAGCGTCTTACAGAATTTTCTCTTTTTAAACAAGAACTTCAAATCTAATTTCCTTTGTATAGCTTTTTCTTCACCATTATCTATAACAACTTGTAACCAATACTGTAAACAAAGACAAACATCCATAATCCATTCTGGAGGAACATAGGTGTAGTTTTCTAGACTACTTCCTGCTGACTGGGAACACTGGGAACCTTATGGGGATCCTGACAAAATTCAGGATTATGACCAAGTTCTGACTGGAGTATTCTGTGAAGCTCTGTCATTTTAGTCAATCTCCTTGAAACTGTTCTAGATGCAGAACTCATACAGAACTTGGTCTGTGAGAGCTTAGCTTCATGGCATAAATACTGGGAGGAACCACATTTACCACTCCCATCTCTGAGGAACTTTAGGGTCCACACTGTCAGCAAATAAAGCACCACTGCTCACTGCTCATAAACTCCATTTAAGTATTTGGCAGCAGGGCTGCTTGAAAGAGCCTTTAGGTTTTTGACACAGACACTGAGTCAGGAAGCCTCTCTTATGGAGCTGTGCCTCTCCTCACCAGCAAACAAAGACCTCCCTAGAAAACACTGCTACCAAGAGCCATGCTTGACCCTGTTCCATTTTTGTCTGAATAAACAGAAATCTTACATGTGTCATATGCAGCTCATGTTTATACCAAGGCTCCTGTGAGACCGCAGGAATAAGCCCTGTTGCAGCTCAAGCCCACATGCCACAGCATCTCTGTACCATGGCTCACCTGAGAGACAACTAAAAAGCTGCCGTTGATTCCCTTCTAGAATCATTTTTAAGCTTTCTTAGGTCTGTGTAGATCATGCCCCGTGTTGGGGAACATTTGTAGTCTGAGATTTCTCGCCTACCCTAACTCCAAGGTCTGGACCAGCCCACAGCAGCTTAGTCCCAAATAGTCACACAAAGGCTACACCTATGTTCCTCCAGAATGGATTATGGATGCTTGTCTTTGTTTATAGTATTGGTTACAAGTTGTTATAGATAATGGTGAAGAAAAAGCTATACAAAGGAAATTAGATTACAAGCTGTTTGGTCTGTGGCTCAGGCCTGTTACTCGCTAGCTCGTAGACTTCAAGTTAACCCGTATTTCTATCTATGTTTAGCCACATTTTTGCTCAGTGCAGCATTCTCATCTTCCTTCCTCTGTGTCTCGCTGTCATCTCTCCCCTGCTCTTCTGCTTCCCAACACTCTCCTCGTCTGGTTGCCCCACTTCTACTTCCTGTCTAGCTACTTGACCAATCAGTGTTTTGTTAAAGCAATAGGATTGGCAAGCATTTAGAATGTACAAGAGCATAATCCCACAGCAGAGATCAGTATACTTCTCACCCTTGGTTAGAGAAGCTTCCTTCTGGCAACTGATACAGAAACCCCAAGTGATCAATGTGCAGGAAATAAGAGCTTGCAGAATGCTCAGCTCTAAATGGAATGTATGAGTCATACCCCTTCCCACCAAAACACAGAGATCTTCAAATAAGAGGGGGAAATTATACTTAAAAACTCATGGTGATCACAACAGCATGAACAAGGCCTGCACAAGTGCCCACCAGACAAAATCCCTGCATGGAGGGGAGGGTGCAGGGCCACCATGCTCTAAAGAGCTGTTGACATTTGATAGCTGCTGGGAAAGGAAGAGGCAGCCTTCTTTACCAGAGTGGCCCCTGAGAGATCACATCCAAGGCAGGCCTCACTCACAAAAGTAGTTGAGAAACACAAATTGGACTTGATGGGTTTGGGGGTTTTTTTGTTTTTTTTTTTTTAAGAAAGAGGGGGAAGAGAGAAAGCAAAAACAAACTTGAAGTTTCACAGGAAGGGAGGTGAGAGTAGATAGGGTGGGTCTGGGAGAAGCAGGAGGGGAGGAAAAATATGACGAAATATATTGTATGAAATTCTCAGAGAATGCGTGGAAATATTATAAAATAAATATGTATAGCTTTGAATGATGTCCTGTCAGTCAAAACTTACTCCAATAAAGAGTAATTCATTCAATTTCTCTTCTTTTCAGCAAATAAATAAAACCTCAGAAACTAAATACATTACAGTGAAGGGGTTGGAAAGATGGATCAGTGGTTAAGAGCACTGGTTGCTCTTGCAGAGGCCCTGAGTTCAGTTCCCAGCACCCACATGGTAGCTCGCACAACCTGTAACTCCAGCTCCAGAGGCATGTGGCTCACAAACACACATGTAGGTATTCATACACATGAATAAATCTTTAAAATTACATTACAGTGAAACCAAATAAAACTAAAAACTATGTAGCCCTTAAAATTATGTGAGACTAGGTAGATGTTCGTATAATGTTCAGAATCCATGAAGTGAGAAGTCAAGTACCATGGATACAGTTTATTTCATTTTTGAAAACTAAAATCACATGGAAAAAAGGCTTTGAAGAACAACATAAGCTCCAGATGTCTCTTGTTATAACCATTATCTTCTTCTATACTCCCTTCTAATATTCAGAAACTTCTAGCCAGAATATGTACCAATAGTAAAATGGGGAAAGCATCTTTAGAGGGGAAAAAAGCCTCTGTAGGGCCTCATTTCCAGGTATATTACTCAGAAACTATAGGTGTGAGCAACACAAATCAGAAAATGTTCCTTTTCATTAAAAAAAAAATGGTTTTATGTCTGTGTCCATGTTTGTTAGCAGATAGGTGCACAGGAGTGCAGGTGCCCATGAAAACTGGGTAAGGGGTTCCCTCTGGAGCTGGAGCTGCAGGCAGGTGTGAGCCACATATGTAGGCCTTGACAACTATACTCAGGTCCTCTGCAAGGTCCTCTTAATCACTTAGTCTCTCCAGGCCCAGCGAATGCTCTCTGTAAAGGGATACCTCATAATTGTTTTAGGTCTGTAGGCCTTTTGCAACCAAACAGCCTATGGTGTGTAGCTCCATGAGATCTGATGTCCTCTCCAGTGCTCTGCAGACACTTGAATTCACACATGCACATATCCACATGTGAGCATACAGGTGAATAAAAATAAATCTTTTGGAAAAAAAAAAAAACTTCTTCTAAGAAAAATCTTGAAAATTTGAACAAATATGGATGTTGAAAGCCAAACACTCACCATTCACATGCAGTATAGAAGAGTGAGAATGGAAAGGCCACCGTGAGAGAAAGCCATTAGCCTTAACAGAGAATCCAGTGAAATAACTTCCCCAGTCTGTACTTGTCAGTTATGTTTCCTGCACACGAAGACCAAGAGATAACTATAGGTCAAAGTTAACAAAGATGTAAAGAACTGTTCTCATGTTATACACTCAAATGAATTTATTAAATATAATATCCAAACCCAAAACACAATGGCTTATGCATATTCTTTTTGTACCTCTTCAGAGGGGAGGTGCTTGCAAAATATGGAGAGTAGTACATACATAGACATGGTATCCAGTGCATAAGGACAAGACTGGAATTTAGTCCATCCTCATCTATCAATTGATTGGGTTGTCTCTGACCAGAAGTGTGTGGGTAAATTCTAAACAGAGATTTAATTAGAAAACCAAGAACTATCCAAGAGCACCAATTTTAGGGTTAGAAGAAAGATGGAGGCTTGAAATGTGTTGAATGACAATTCTGAGAACTAAGGAATTATCAACAAACAGCCTTCATTCCATGAGTACCTATTTACCAGATGTTGATGTTGTGTGGAGCAGATGATCTCTAGACATTTATAGTCAACCAACGACATGTAACAATTTCAAAGGAAGGATGGGTGTGTCATTGATTAACTCATCTTTGGTGAGATGACACTTGAAATAACTTCTTAGGGAGCATATAATTTGAGCCAGGCCCTGATGGAGCTCTAGCTACATAAAGAGAAAGAGAATATCATAGAGATGGACCAAAAGTAAAGTTTGGAATCACAGAAGCTGCCAAATCTGGGGAATGACAGATAGCTTGATATATTGGGAATATAGACACCATTAATGCTAAAGTTTGGGAACTGTAGAGGGAAGGGGCTATAAGAAGTCTCTTCCTTTTTCCAAAGAGATTGTGTGAGACCAACAGGCTGCAAGGCTGTCAAGAGCTTGCTTGCAGTTTTAAAAGATAACTTCCCTGTGTTGAGCTAGAAAGCTGGAGCCAGCTTCAGCAAGCTTACTTTATGTTTGCATAAGCATACCACATTGGGACTCGAGATGGAGCTAAGTTGTAGAGTTCTCACCTAGAACATGCAGGCCCCCGAATTGCATCCCCAACACCAAATAAACTAACTGGGTGTGGTGTCAAACAAGTCTAGTCCTAGCACTTGAGAGGTGGAGGCAGGGAGATCAGAAGTTCTAAGTAGTTTATCCTCAACTACATACGAAGTTGGAGGTCAGCCAGAGATACATGAGACCCTGCCTAAATTAGTAATTATTGCTCTAAATACTTTACACACACACACACACACACATGAACTCACCATTAGGAGCCTCGTGACTTCTCAAATTATTAATATATACTCTCCATTTTACAGATGGGGAAATTGAGGCATGAAGAGGTTAAGTGACTTATTTGAAGTTACACTGCAAATAAAGATGGGGCAGGTAAACCCCAGAGGAAGCCAGAGTCTCCATTCATTCCTCTCCTGTCTCCACAGGGAGCAGTCCCAACCTTGAGCCTGCCAAACGGCATTTGAAGATGCATATTTTGCCTTTACATGTAGTTTTTGTCAATAAATGTGTTTTAATTCTGTGAGCTACTCTGTAGAAGAAGCCTTTCAACCTATTATGGAATACTTTGACATGAGTCTATAAAATTGATTGAGACAGTTTGCCAAAGCAGCCAGTCTTAATTAATAATTCACTATAACCTCCAACTTTATTAGGCATATATTTCTAGTATATTGGCACATATATTAATGACTGGCCTATGAATAAACTGACAGTTTTAAAATGATATAAGATAACTTGTTTTCTTATGAGGAATTCACTTTTGCCTTGGATGTAGAGTAAGATTACTAATGTTCAGTAAATTATGACCCCGGTTTTGTTTTGATTCCACAGCAAGAAAAGACCGTATTTCCTTCTGTGATGAAACTGCTCTTCATATGAGTCTCTTTGGTTAATCTCATGCTTCAACAAGCAAGACTGTTGGCTTCAGGGGCCAAAAGCTTCCAAGTAGGGGTTGGCAAGATGACTCAGTGGGTACAAGGACCTGCAGCTAAGCCTGATGGCCTGAGTTTAGCCTTTGGTACTCACATGTTAGGAGAAAAGAACCGACTCACGAGGGTTGTCCTCTGACCTCTCTATGTGTGCCATGTCACCCCTGTATCTACTCATGTCCACACAAAATAGATAAAATGTAATGAAAATTTAATGTTTTCAAGTAGAGCAGCATTCAATACCTGATAAAGTTTCCAAGACCAGTAATATCCAAGGCTGGTTTAACAATCCACAGTATTTTCTTAAATGATACTCAAACTTACATACACACACACCCATATACGTGCACACTTACATTTGCACACAGAGGTCAGAGAAAATTTATTTTGGAGTCTTTTCATTTTTAAAGAAAATACATATGGAGCATTCTAGATGAAGATAGGATGTCAGTATTGATACGAGCCTTAGGATGAAAAGGTTGTCTACTGTCCTGGTTTGGTTTGTTAATGCTGTAATGAAACACTGATGATACCAAGAAGAAAAAAGCTAATTTGGCTTACAAGTCGCAG
Organism: Phyllotis vaccarum; assembly: GCA_033318265.1. Classification (NCBI taxonomy): domain Eukaryota; kingdom Metazoa; phylum Chordata; class Mammalia; order Rodentia; family Cricetidae; genus Phyllotis; species Phyllotis vaccarum. The sequence goes on along the minus strand of JARWLC010000004.1, from coordinate 139,727,784 downwards.
CCCATTATGAAGGGAAGTCAGGACAGGAACCTGGAGGCAGATACTAAAGCCAAGAACAAAGGGGAGTGCTACCTGTGGCCTGCTTTCTTATACCTCATAGGACCACTTGCCCACGGATGGCACCACCCACAGTGAGTTCCAGCCCTCAGACATTAATCATAATCAAGAAAATGCCCCCACAGACATGCCAGTCTGATGGAGTTTCCTCTTCCTAGATAACCCTGGCTTGTCTCAAATTAACAAAACACTAAACAGCCCATGTTCCCATGGAAAAGATGTTGCATGTTACCACCTGTGTGGTTGATGTGGAGACAGAAATAAAAAGTATCAGTTACCCTCCCAGAGTTCAATTCCCCCATGGGCGGGCACACACACACACACACACACACACACACACACACACACACACACTTTAGTGCATTTCTCACTGTTCTGAGGAAAGAAACTGAAGATCAAGAATCTGGTGCCATCTGTTCCCCTGGTGCAGTGGTCCAAACAACTTTCCAAAAGCACTTTCATATTCCTTCTTTCTAGCCACACTGTCCATATCTACATTCAGGTACTACTTCTAAAATATAAGGAGACAAAAGATAAACTTTACTTTAAAAAAATCATCTCCTAATTGTGAGTATCATTCTCAAAAGTTTACCGTGTGACAACTGAAAGACTCACTTGCTGTAACAGCAGTTTATGACAGACCTTGTCACACCAGCAGCCACTGCCTAGATTTGTTCCATTTAAAATAAATGAAGAATGAATGAATGAACGAATGAATGAATAAATAAATAAATAAATAAATAAATAAATAAATAAATAAATAAATAAATAAATAAATAAATAAATAAATGAATAAATAAATAAATAAATAAATAACATGGGCAGAGGGGATGGCTTCCCAGGTAAAGATGTCCACCATAAAGCCTGGTGACCAAAGTTAGATCTCAGGGGCCCACACAGCAAAAGGAGAAAACTGACTTCTAAAGTGTTTCTCTGCCTCCCGTACACATCACAGCACACACATTCTCACACTAATAAACATATATAATTAGAATGTTAAGTAAATACCAATATCTAAAATAGTACTTTAGTGTATTGAGAATTCTTCTGCTGGTTACTAATTCCATGGGTTCTGTTAATGATACATTACTCTGAAAACATATGTTGACAATGGGAAGGCTGCCGTGGTCTCTGCCTGTGTTTCCATTCCAAATGTACTTGAACCTCCAAATCTGAATTTCTCGACTTCCTTGACTCTAGAAACATTTCCTAGGAACATTCACAAGAAAACTGGGTCCAAATTGAAATCCTTCTGCTCAGATACAAGCTTGCAAACAGCCAGCAGAATTTTTTTAACCTTCAGCCATCTGCTCAACCAAGTTGAAATTATTGATGACCTATCAGCAATGATCAAGATGGAGAGACCAGATGAAGAGGTGCCTCTTTTTTCTTTTTATTTTTTATTTTTTTTTTTTACAAGAGAACCATTGAACTGGTAACAGGACTTGAAATGCCATGTCAGCTCAGCCCGCATGGTCACCGAGCCCAGCTGCTGGAGGGAAATAAAACTGTTCAGTTAGGGCCACCCTCCAATCCGTCACGAGGGTAATGGTGTTTGCCTTCAGTCAGGTTGTATGTCAGCAAATATACATCTCCTCGACAGCCCCTAAGAGCGCCTTAAGATCACACTTATTGTTTTATATAGATAGGGGTAGGGTACTGATGGATGGGAAACAGAGGCCACTGAAATAAATTTCATCACAATCAGCTGGTAAAGTTCATCTCAAGCCTGGAGACAGAGAGAGCTGTCCTGATAGAATATTCATTCTGCTCACAATGCTGGGACATTTTCCCTCTGCTAATGTCTTGTACAAGACACAGAGAAGGAGATAATCTCTGCTCTCTGTCACCACCGCCCTCAGCCCCGCACCCATGAGGTCCAAAGGAAGAAAGGGAACAGTAGTGCAATCTTGGAGTCACTGAGGCTGAACAGTTCTTCCAAAAGAGCAGAGTGTGTCATCAGGGTCACAGAAGTGGGAGGTAAGAAGAAGAAAGAAATGGCTGGTACAGTGAGTTGTTTATATCTGATGTGGGGTGGTGATATTTTGTATATTTAATAAAAAGTTGTCTGGAATATCAGAGGACAGAGCTACCCACAGAGCCAGACTATGAACATCAGAGAGTGATAACCCATGCTTTTAATCCCATCACTCAAGAGGCAAAGATCTGTCTGGATCTCTGTGAGTTCAAGGCCCAACAGCCAGGTAGTGGTGGCCCACACCTTTAATCCTAGCTTTAGGATTAAATCAGGAAGTGGGATATCTGGGTGGAGGGAGAGAAGGAGGAGTCCAGCTTCCCCAGCCACTTCCCTGGTCGGCTGAGAAGGATTGGAGTCGAGAATTCATGGAGAGAGGCCTGATAAGTTGGCTAGGTGAGAAGGGTTGTGGTTTGCTCCTCTGTCTCTCTGATATTTTACTTTTCCCCATTATCTGGCTCTGGGTTTTTATTATAATACCAATAGAATAGCTCAGGTTTGCCCCCAGTTGTTTAACTGTCAATGAACTTCTGACCCACCTGCCTCTACCTCCCAAAAGCTAGAATTACAGAAACCATTTAAAAATGCCTTGATTTGCAGTTATTTCTGTAAATAGAAGTCTTTTTTAAGTATATAGAACATGCTATGCAATGTGGTTTTCTGCTTTAGAAATAAACTGGTGGTTCTGTTTAGTTTTTTGTCAACTAGACACAGGGTCATCTAGGAAGAGGAAACTTCAACTAAGAAAATGATTTCCTCAAGTTGGTCTATAGGCAAGACTGTGAAGCATTTATTGATTTGATGATTGGTGTGGAAGGGCCTAGCCCACTGAGGAAGATGTTTGTTTAAGAAAGCCAGCTGAGCAGGCCATGGGGAGCAAGCCAGAAAGCTGCACTCCTGGAGGTATGATCTTTGCTTCAGTTTCTGACTCTAGGCTCCTGCCCTCTCCTCCCCGGATGGCTTTTGGTCATGGTGCTTATCTAGAAATAGAGAGCTAACTCAAACAAAGGGCTGTAAAGGAGAGGATGCTGTGAATTAGTGGGAGTCTTGACATCAGGCTGAAAAATTCGCTATCTAAATCTTTGTAAAGATTCAAACCAATCCTTAATGAAGTCCTGCTGAAGGCTTTTCTTTGATGAATAAATTTCTTTAATGAATGAAAGACTGGATGGAGTTTAATTTAATAACCTAATCATTTCTTTGTAGGAACTGAAATCTATGAAAATCTCATGTAGCCTACACAGGCTTTGTGATCCACAAGGCAATCAAAACACATGGAAGCTTTTGGCCCACTGCTGTGTGGATTGTTGTGCCACTGGATCTCCTGACTGAAAAGAAGCATATGTGGAGGACTAGACCACATCCGGTCCTCCTGAGGAAACACCTCTTCAGTACTTTCCTTCTTATACATTTGTAGCCAGAGCAAAGTTTAGTTTAATCTGAGTACTGAAAGGGGATGTACAAACTGCATGTAAGTGGAATTTGAGTCCTATATTTTGGTTGAGCTTAAAGTGAGAGCTTCAGAAATATGCATGCCTTTTGTCTGACAATCTCACTCTCTGGAGTAGTAAGTGGTGAAGGGCTATACCAAGCTTCAGCAGAAGGGCCATTACATGGAAGGAACTAATGTCCATGAACATATTCAGCAGAATAATATATAACACTCAAAAATACCTTACCAGCAATAATTTAATGTCTTGAGATGATATCATTACAATACTAATATTTAGGTGGGCTCAAGTGTAGCTATGTAGCAGTATTCTTCATTACATGTGTAAGACCCATAGGTTTTATCTCCAGAACTGGGGACGCTGATATCACTTCTGACTTTATTTTTTAATGGTCTCTGTTCTAAGTTTTTTTGGAGAAAGGGCCTTATATATCCCAGTTGGCCTTAAACTCACTATGGAGGCTTGAACTCCTGATACTCTTGCTTCCACCTCCCATGGTCTGGGATTACAGGTGTGCACCACCACATCCAGTTTTATGTGGTGCTATGGATGGAACGTGGAGGCTTCATGCTGCACAAGCACTTTACCAGCTGAGCTACACATGAACCCCAATGTACTAAAAATCAGGTATAAATGACCTAGCAGAACCAGGGGACTGGGCTTCATAGAGGCAGAGAAAGGCATGGTTGAAAGGTCTTTGAATGACAGCTTTGGAGACTAGGGTGAACTAATATGTTTGAAATAATTTCAAAATTTTAAGACTGGATATTAAATAATATGCAACTAAAATCTCACCTTTTAGACATTATGTATCATAATGTACATGATACATAAAATCATAGAAATACACATAAAAATACAATTATTTCTAAATAATAATAACATTTCTGTGTTTACATACATTGTTTCTATATAGCTTTTTATTATATGTATTTTGTAAATGTTAAAAATAGACCTGTATTACAGTTGAAGTGCATAAAATTAGTTTTGCTTTTTGGTGTATGTCCATGTACATTAGTAACTTCCAGCTTTGAAATTATGAGATTATATTATAAAACATAATTGTTTCATCTATAATTCAATTAACCTCTACAATATATAATATACTTCCATGTCACTGTAAGATGTTTCTCCTCATATAAAATATGGAAAGTAGGTCATATTTTGGGATGTTATTTATCATCTCCGTTACCTATGGCTCATTGATCATTTTCCTGTTTGGAAAAAAAAAACCTCTACTGGAATTCAATCACTTCCTTTTCATTTTGCAGCAGCCTCTACAATAAGTAGATCCTCTTATTACTATTTATCTGGATGTAAAAATGCTAAAGCCAATGCCTTTGCTTCTGTGGGTCTCTATGGCTTTTTATCAACATCCTTAGTCTGCTCAGAATCATGTTAAACAATAGTTAGAAATACTATCAATACTGAAATGATTAGTAAATTTGCCAAGATATGCAATATTTCTTGTATAGAAAAGTTTTGCTAAATGATTCAAGGACATAGAGATTTTGCTACATGGGTAAAGGTGTTTGTGCACACACCTGATGATCTGAGTTCAGTCCCCAAGACCTGTATAGTATGAGAGAATCAACCCCTGCACTGTGTCCCCTAACCTCCACATATGTGCTGTGGCATGCACATGCTCCCCTTCCTACCCATACAGTAAAAAAATACAAGTAATTTTAAATTTTTAAATAAAGGCATTTGAGAGGATCAGGGAGATAGCTCAGTCAGTAAAGTTTTTGCTAAGCAAGCATGAGGACTAATGTTTAGATCCCTTACCCAGCACCCATGGAAAAGTCCAAGCACTACAGTATGTCTGTGTCCCAGCATTAGGGAGGCAGAGACAAAGGGATCCCTCCATCTTGTTGGCCAGCCAATCTCACCAAATAAGTAAGCTCTGGGTTCAGCAAAAGATCCCTCTCAAAAACTAAGGCGGAGAGTGAGTGAGGAAGACACAAACATCTGGTCTTTGCACTAGTGTGCATGTGAACATGTACGTGCAAAGAAAAGAGAACCTGGGGCTTCTTAAATTGTACTGTTTAAAATGAAAGTGTTCAACAGATCTTATCACTTATAAACACAAATTTTTTGGCCTGTCAATTCATAACAAGAAATCTTCAAAATGATATTCATGAATCATACCTTAAAAATGAGATTTTTTGGAGGCTGGAGAGATGGTTTGGTGATTGAGAACACTTGCTACTCTTTCAGAGGACATGGCGGTTCATCTTCATCAGGTAATCTTACGCCCTCTCCTGATCTCCTTGGGTACTGCACACGTCTGGTGCACAGGCAGACATGCAGCAAAGCACCCAAACATACAAAATCAATGGGGGGGGGGGGGGGGTTTGCTGTTCTTGTGGTTTTCAATACAAGGTTTCTCTGTGTAGCCCAGGCTGTCCTGGAACTTGATCTGTAGACCTGGCTGACCTTGAACTCGGAGATCTGCCTGCCTCTGCCAGAATTAATGGTATGTACCACTAATGCCATGATAAAATAGGTACTTTTTAAAGGAGATTCTTTATTGGATTTTATAGAGTAAATTTGTAATTATGATTATTGTAACTTAATGTGTGAAGTGCTTTACATTAAATATATGTGTGTATAATAAAAATAGCATTTCATATATTAGGTGTACAATAACTGTAATTGCATATATATATTTAACTTTTTTACATGAAAACTTTGAAGACATTCCTTGAGTCAGTTTAGTTGAAGAGAATATAAACATATGGCCTTTGTAATTTACTCAAAACTGGATGAAAATACATCTCCCATTAACTAAAACCAAACTTCCCAGCATGCTTTGAGTGAAGAGAGAATTCTTCAATCCTGTCTTTGCACCTGAGGAATGTAGCTAACTGCATGTATCAGGAGGATATCATATACCATAAGGCAGAATGTTTAACTGAGTTGAAGACACAGAACTGTCTATTCCAGTTGTTCTCACAGCACGAGCTAACTAATCTACAGACAACCAATACTATCCCCTGCAGTGAGAAAACATGTTGAACTTGTTCTGTGAACACGAAGTTAAGGAGCCAAACATGATAGCACAAATTTGTAATATCAGCACAAGGGAGACTGAGGCAGGAGGATCAGGAGTTCAAAGCCAGTGTGGGCTACATTGTGAGTTGAAAGTAAACCTGGGCTACACAGAATATCAAAACAAGAACAAAAGCCTAAAGTTTTGTGCCAGGCGGATGATCTAAGGTAGCACATGCCTGTAGCACTTTGGAAACTGAGGTAGTAGGATTGCAAGCTTGAGTTCAGCCTTGAATACACATCATTCCCCTTCTCAAAGCACAAAAGCAATGAGCTGAAGAGATGGTTCAGTGGTTAAGCACTTGTTGCTCTTGTAGAGGACTGGAGTTCAGTATCCAGCACTTACTCGGCAGCTCATAACCACCAGCCTACTTCAGTTCCAGGTGATATGATGCCCTCTTCTGCTGAAGAGACTCCACAAACATATGGTCCACATACAGACAAGCAGCCATACACGTACTTAAATTTTTTAAATGAAATTTGAAAAAGGAAATTGTAGAAATGATAGGCCCATACAGAAAAATTACCTCTACTACACAAAGGTGTTGCTCAAGCCAGGACCTTGAAGGAAAGACATCAAGTGAGTGAAGCTGCTCTCACAAATACTTGGGCAATTACAAATGAAGATCTTTAAGGGTTATATTTATATTCCAAATTGTATTAGCTGCAAATACAGAAAAACCTGGCTGAAAGTGACTTAGATGAAAGAGTATTTAGTGTGTCACATACTAAAAGGTCTACAGATCCTGGCTGCGGAGAAGCTTGACTTAGTAGCTCTGCAACGGCCTCACTGTCCCAAGCTCTCTCTGTTAGTCTCCAGTGTGTCATCTATCATCCTTCTTGCTTCCGCATGTATCAAGGTGGCTGCTGCTCCATTGAGTTACAACACACAACTGTGCCCAAAGGCAGAAGGACCGATATTTGCATATGTTTTTTTTTCCTAGAGAAGAAATTTTTCATAACACATTACCAGGAACTAGAATTTGAGATGGCTCAGTCAGTAAAGTACTTGCTTTACAAGCATGAGGACCTGAGTTCAATCCCCAGATCCAATGTAAAGAAATAAAGCCTTGGTGGCCCACACATGCGAACCTAGTGCTGGGAAGGCAGAGATAGGTGGATGTCTGGGGCTCCCTGAGATGCAGTGTCGTGTGATTGGAGAGCTCACACAGTGAGAGACTGTCTCAAAAATGAACAAACAAATAAATGAAAGAAGGTGGATGGGTGCCTGAGGACCAAAAGACTGACAAAGTTGTCCTCTGGCTTCAGCATCCTTTCCCTTCCCCCAACACACACACACACACACACACACACACACACACACACACACACACACACACACACACACACTTTCATCCCTAGGATCTAGAAGCCAGCTGTATCTACAGTGAAAATCTCACCTAGAACCCTGAGATAGAAGAAGGAATGAAGCTGAATGAAGTTATCATTAATTCAGTTCACTGAATTAAGTAATAATAATTAATAATAATTAAGTAATCCCAAGAGTGGACTACCTGCAGATGCTCAGCCACCCATCCCCCTAGAAATTTTGATGCAGGAAAGCCTTGGGAAAATCTGGACAAGTGCCCAGGTCATTCTGATGGTGTAGGTAGGTGTAATCTAGTTTGGATTAAACAGCCCTTCAAGGTCCAGCAGTTTGTTCTAGATTTCTTTCTTATCCCACACTTTAAATGAGTTAGATCCCTGGGATTGACTGAAGGATGGGCAGAACTTCCCGCTAAAAAACTATTTGCTAGCTTGATGTTCACTTTCACTGATAGCCACTGTTGAAGGTGCTTTGATGTTGTGAAGGAAACACAGGCAGGGTTGTTAGGGAAACACTGGCACAGGAAACACAGAGGCTGCGTCATAACATTGTTACAGTCCAGTACTGCATCCAGTTTGTTCAGAAATAAGGCAAAGCAGAACTTGATGAGTTCCATGCTATGAATATGATGCTGAGAGAGTGAAAAAAGTACAAACATTTGGTTTTGTTGTGATGGACCAAGTCAGATCTCAGAGAATGATGGAGGAGGGAATGGCTATTCTGTAAACACTGGTGGATGTGACTAAGCACCTGCCATTGTCAAGAGCTGTTCTAGATACTAAAGCCTAGAAACAAAGAGAAAAGTACTATGCTGTACTTTCCGGTATTCCTTGAAGATAGCAGTATTTGCGAGCCTGTCTGGAAGGGAGGAGGGAGTCAGAGGGTCAGCTCATAGACCAGGGTTAAAGAAAGGCATGGCAAGAACCCAGCTTATGGAATGCAGTAAGAATGGAAAGGAGTTGATCATGGTCATTTTTTTTTTAGATTTGTTGTTGTTTATGTGTAAACCTGTGTCTATGTGAATTAATGTGTACCATGTACATGCACATCAGAGGAGGCCAGAAAACATGCAATCTCCTGGAACTGGAGTTACAGTTGTTTGTAAGTGTGGGGAACTGAACCCAAGCCCTATACAAGAGCAGTAAATGTCCTTAACCCCTGAGCCACCTCTCTAGATCCATATTTTGGTCATTTTAAAGACAGCATGTGGGACTGGGGAGCTGGCTCAGAGGTTAAGAGACCTTTGGCTGTTGTTGCAAAGCATCTGGTCCCAGAACTCACATTGGAAGGCTCACTGATGCTTGTAACTTCAGCTGCAGAGGTACAAACACTCTTATAGCTCCATGATTATTTTTTTCAGTTATCACTCTCTCCTGCTACTGGAAGTGTCAAGGTATTGGGGAACAAAATGGAAAGATGAAATACAGACATACATGAGAAGTGAACTCACTACCAACCTGCCTCTTCCATAATCAGTGAAGCCTGCCTTTTCAAAGTAGACATTACCTTAGTGAGACCACCCCCCTCCATGACTTCCCCAGAGCACACCAAGAGTGTAGAATCCAGGCAGTGGCAGTGGCTACAGGCTTTCTCCTTGGTATGTAGAGACCTGTGGGTGCGTCTTCCAAAATGTCGAGGAAGGGGGCTTTGAAACAGGTAACAAGGAGAAGCAGACACAAAGCCCTGTCCCTAGGCAGATAGATAGATAGATAGATAGATAGATAGATAGATAGATAGATAGATAGATAGATAGATAGATAGATAGATGATAGATAGATAGATAGATAGATGATAGATAGATGATAGATAGATAGATAGATAGATGGTAGATAGATAGATAGATAGATAGATAGATAGATAGATAGATAGATAGATAGATAGACAGACAGACAGACAGACAGATAGATAAAAAGGAGGAGGAAGGGGATCCATTTTCTCCAGTGGTCTATCAACCACAGTCCAGGGCAGACCCCATACCCAGGTGTAGTTTGGTTTTTTTGAAGAGCAAAAAGGAACATGAAGTTGGGTGAGCAGGAGGATGGGGATGACCTGGGAGAGATGTCAGGTGTGAAGGGGAAAAGATCAAACTGTAATATATGAAAAAATACTAAAAATTAATTGAAGAAAGAAAGGAAATAGTTTATAAATAATGTCCCAATGTTGTGAGATGATCAGAGGCACTCATTGCCCTAGTTCATTCTCACACAAGCTCTACTGAAGACCTTCTCCAGCTCAAAGTGGGCGCGCCCTCACTGTTCACACATTGAGGGCACTGATGAGACCCTCGACCTCAATCATCTGTATCAGAATCTCTTCTGATTCTGGCTCGCAAGGTTATTATTTCCTTCTTCCTTCCACAATATTTGAGAGTAGATCCAATCCCATCAGTACTATCTGCATGGAGGGGTGCTGATGTAACTAGGAATCCACACACATTATACACCTCTTAGGAAAAAAAATACAGGCCCCAGGTATGATGGGTAGAAAGAACCCTTTATGCCACTGTGAGGGCTATTTAGTTATAGATGTCATCTCTGTTTGCCAAATGAGGGGGAAACATTAAAGAAAAAAAAACTGAAACCCTCTCTCCCCCTACCCTAATTTTATCTGTCTGGATAAATATAATTAGGTCCTGGATGATGGTTGTTAGCATTGTATTTCCTGTGTTTGCAGGGCATTCGAAGTGATTGTAAGGCTCACAACAAATAAAATGGGTTTCTGACTTTCATCAGAAAGTACGTGACTTTTGAGAGTCAGGAGTGAGCATTTGTGCAAATTAACTCTTCCTGTATTCAGACAAGGATAGAAGAGACTTTGTCTTAGCTAATTTGCATGCACTAATTGCTGGTTCTGAGTTAATGCAGAGTGATCACCTACATGATCACATTCATAAATTAATATTTTTACTTTGCATTTACACAGAGAAAGAAACAGTATAAATAATTTTAAAGCTGTGACTACACTTACATAATGAAGTGGTTAATTAAAGTAATGAGCTGGTTAATGACAAGCACCCTCCAAATTTTTCATAAACTATCCATATAAGGGAGAAAGAAATATCTTTGCTTGGATAATTATCATAATTGCCTCAATATTTGATTTTACTTTTTACATGAATATATGCCCTAAATGTCACTCTGGTTATAACCCTGAATTATTCTTGCTTTTCTCGTGAACATATAAAAGCCAAAGCTGGATGTCAAGACTATATGCCAAGGCAACAGAGGTTTCACACAGGATGGAGATTGTCCCACCCCAGTAGGACTGTGCACAGGCTGGTTCAGATAAGCAGAAGATACTGAGCACAGAGAAACAGAGATTTAAGGTACAGTAAATTACCCACTGTCAGTACCACAGGGTTTCCTTACCACCTTCTGCCCAGAGTGCACATGCAATTTCAAGGAACCCATTTTTCTGGAGAGCTCTCGTATAATAGACCTTTTGTCTTAAATGTGAGGAAATGAGGAGACTGCAGAGATGGCTCTGTGATTAAACTGCTAGCCCTACTCAAGTGAGGAACAAAGTTTGGATCCTCAGAACCTATGGAAATGCTTGGTTGGCATGGCAACCACCTGAAATTCCAGCCTCAGAAAGCAAAAGGGATTCCCAGAGCAAGTTGGCTAGTGAAACTAACCATAGCTGCAAGCCCCAGTTTGATTGACAGACCCTCACTCCGTGAATAAGGTGAAGGAGAGGTCAAGAATGAGTCCAGACAAAGACCTTGAATCTCCACATGTATACATCCTCTGCCTTTCCACTTACTTTGGTCTTCCTGGGCCCTTCAAATTGTGTGTGTGTGTGTGTGTGTGTGTGTGTGTGTGTGTGTGTCTGTGTGTCTGTGTGTATGTGTGTCTGTGTGTGTGTGTGTGTGTGTGTCTGTGTCTGTGTCTGTGTGCCTCTGTGTGTGTGTGTCTGTGTGCCTCTGTGTGTGTGTGTGTGTGTGTGTGTGTGTGTGTGTGTGTCTGTGTGTGTGTGTGTGTTTTAATGTGTATGAGTGTTTTGCCTGCATGTATATATGTGTGCCATGTATATGCCAGGTACCCTCAGACAGGATGTTGAAGCTTTTAGAACTGGAGATACAGATGTTATCAGACCCATATGGATACTCAGAACAGAACCTGGGTCTTCTGACAGAGCAGCAAGTACTCTTAGCCACTGAGCCACCTTTCCAACCCTCACACTAAAGTTATAAACACATATGAGACCACTCAAACACAAGATTCTGAGCATTTTACTCCTGTAGTACATAGCCTGGAGTGGTCTCTGCCTACAGACACACATAGGCTCCTATGACAGGTACCTTGGGAAGATCTGTGGAGTGTTCTCAGGTTTATCCTTCCATGAACAGGAAATGCAGGAGTGGCTGACAATTTTCTGATCTGGATGTCATTTCTGTACAAAGAGAAGAAAAAGATGACTGTAAGGCCTCTCCATCTCTAATCTCATAGCGCAGGGGTTATTTCCTTCTTTTGATTTCATACACAAGCACGTAGTTTCCCTGATGTCTAAATTGCGCAGCTGAACAAAGTGTGGTGAGTGAAAAGCTAGTGTCAGGGTGGAGCAGGAAATAGCAGTAGGGAACTGGTCAGTGCATTAACACTCACAGGATATTAGCGATAAAACCAAAAGAATTCAATTTCAGTATGACAGTTCTCATACTCAGAAAGATGCAAGCACCTCCCTGATCTGTACTATTCAAGCTAGAGGTACCTGTTTTGTGGGGGTTTCCCTCTCAATAGTTAAATACAACTCCCTTTGAGAACAGAGGAGTTTGAACTTCAGCTTAACAGTGTTTTCAATAACTACTTCCCCATGTTCAATATTTTCTTAAATAATGATTATATACAACAGGCCATTCTGGAGCATAATAAATAGTGGATTCTAAGTTCTAAAAATGGCTGACATTACTTACGAGCCATTCTGTAGCAATAGCCAATAAAAAAGATCATATTTTCAGCACACACATCTCATTCTGAAAACCTTAATGTGCAGAGTCTATTTCTTTAATTTATAGGAATTTGAAAGCCGTTCTAAGGATAACATTTTATGAGTCAATGCTCATCAATATATGCTGCTCTCAATTTCTTTTCCAGCATCTCTCTTTTTCCTTGTCATGAATTACCTAAATTATTGTATTTTACCTATTTCAATGGCTATTTCTTTCCTTCTGAAAATGAATTCACTCGGTGAAAGTCAAACTGAGCCTAGAGGCCCTCCAGGTTTAAAACACACTTTAAGCTGTCATCTATTCTACCAGAAAATCAGACGTGGCTCTCTCATAAAAATTATGTTTATAATTATCTCATCATTAAATCGGACTTATTGAGATGATCTTCTAAGTGGAATAAAAATAGAAATTCAAACTAAAACTTAATTGTTTTCAGGTTTTAAACTCTTCATTAATAAGTGCTGTCATGACCACATTTCCTTATTTAAGAAAGAAACACAGTGAATAATTGAAACCTATATACAAATAAATCTAAGAATGTATATATGGGCATATAAAAATACATATAAACAGCAGACGATGCGTACATGACTCATGGCAACCTGTAGGTAAAGATGCTTCAGACAGCAGAGCTCAGAGAGTTACCAGAGACTACTTTAGAGGAAGACATAACTCATTTCAGGTTGTCCCTCATCTGGTTGATTAGAAAAATGAGGACGTTATTCCAACTTTTCATGCATTGCCTACGTTTGCCTCAAAGACATTTTATAACAACTATGAAGAGTGTCCCAGTTTGACATTGTACTTCACTGCACACAGTGAAACTTCCAAAGTTTTACCTTCTATCTGAAGGGCTGAGAAAAATGAGGAAGAAACACGGCTTTGTTTTATTAACACTGGAAGTCATTTAAGAAGTCAGCTTACTGTCCATGGCTAAATGTTTGTCCTCATGGAGAAACTGCATTTATGACTAGATTACAGTATGCTATCAATTGTATTGCTTCCAGTAATATATGCAATTGCTTACTGTTTTCACTTCTCATCTATTCCTTCAATGAAATTTTCTTCTACTGGTTTGTTTTAATTTTCCTGCTCACTTTTCCAAATATAAACTTTTTATTTTCTACGATAGGATGAATAAAATATTTTTGAGGCAGAGTCTCCTGTATCCCAGGCTGGCTTCAAGCTCTCTAAATAGCTAAGGATGACCTTGCATTTCTGTCTTCTGGTTGTGCCCCGCTCCTCTCCAATTCCCAAACACTGGGGTTACAAGCATGTACCACCACACCTGGTATAAAATGAATAAAATTACCTTGTTCTAATAACCCAAGCAGACCTAGTATAGATACTATTAAACATATTACAACATTTTTTTTAAAAAAAGTAGATACCAGTTACAGACACTGATTTCAGGCTTTTAAAGGTTTACCAGATACAGTGGCATCAGGTCCTAACTAACAGAAACTTAGGAACAAAATAGCCCAGTTTGCTTATCAACAGTAACAACAAAGTAACCAAGTGGGACACATGACCCTTTCTTTCCTGGATATTCTCACCTCCCTTGTTAGAGGCTCAGTAAGCAGTTCAAGAAAGAGTACATAATGTCCACAGCACCTCATCAGGAAGTTAGGAGATAAACATTTGAGTCGATTCTATAAGATCCATGGATCTTTAAAATTATGTCTATCTCCAACTGAAACATGACGTCATTTAAGATAGACATCTGTTGATCTATGTGGTTCTTTTTTTTTTTTTTTATGTTCACTAAACACAGCAACCCAATTAACTTTCCTCCTGTGAATTTCTGAGTTTACATTCATCTGGTGTTTCATCTATAGGGGAAATAGAGCTGTTGACCATTTCCTAGACTGAACATCCATCTTCCCAACATTGCATCGATAACTTATTTTATTTTACAAAACATTTTTCTTCCCAGTTAAGTCTTTCATTTTCTAACATGGTTTAGACAATTTAGACTTGTAGAAAAAAAACAAAATAAAAATTTTTAAATGTGCAAGTGAAGACCAAGAACAACAGAAAGTATTCAGTGCATTGGATAATAGAGTTATAATGTATCTTTGCTGTCCGGTTAGTGTATTCGTGTGATAATTTTATGTGACAGTATAATTAAATTGTAAAACAATTCCCATTGCCTATGTATTTTATCTATTTATCATCATTTATTTCTTTACCTCTTCTGCTGCAATAAATATTATTGTAAGGAGAGTTAAATAAGTTAAACCAATGCAATTACTTTTACAGATTGAAATTAACTTCATATATCAATCTGTACACATTTATACAAAGTACCTATAACGGGCCTGGTATAAATAAATGCATTTATTGCAGTATATTTATGATGTCACTGTGGTTTCCATGTTTGCCTTCCTTTTGAGTAATGATATATATGTTTAAACTTGACATTTTAACAGTTTTTTCAAACAATTTCATTCATTATCAAATAACCATTTATTACACTGTGGCAATTTCATACCATTTACTGAACCCTTTAGCCGCTCCTAAACAATGATTTATCAACCAATATACAGATTTTAATGCTTATCACAGCAAATATAGAAAGCAACATTAAATATTGACCTGACAAGAGATAACTAAGATATCTTTTTAAAACTCTCTAGTCATTTTAGTGATCACCAGTGTGCTTTTACACGCAGCTGATAGAAATTAGGGAGCCATAGTTGACTGTTATATTCTTCACATATCAAACTGGTTAATTATAGAACAAGTATGGATATTAGCCATATGACCCCAGTTGCTGATTTTCGAGGGGGAGGAAGAAGAGTATTGGGAACATCTTGGATGCTGACCTTCTTGGTGGTCTTTGGTACTGAGGCCTCTCCCCAGGAGGAAAAAACATTCCTGCTTAGAAAAGTCATCTCTGGGTAACGAATCGGGGACGACCCAGATGGACTGCGTTGTGTGAGATAAATGGCTACTTAAAATAATCCGATCTGCTCGCTGCACACAAGGCACAGCCTGACCGTTTCAATCCTCTTGAGGTCTGGCCACATCATCTTCACTGGAGCATCCCACCAAAGTTATGTAGTTGGGAACTTTTATTAGAATGAGGAAATTGAATTTCTCAATCCAGAGAAGCCAAGCCAACAGCAGAAGCATTATCTTTGTGGACCTACAATGGATTCATTGAACAGCTAGGCCTGAGAGAACACTGAAAGTTTATTTATAAACAATTAACAGGACTGAGGAGGAGGAGGAATCAAGGGGGTCATTTACATACAACATTAAACCTGATAGAGGTGTCTGTCAGCCTGTGGGAGGGTCTTCAGTTATGTGAATCCAGAGTGAATTAATTTGACACTAATTGCAGAAGGATTAAATTTATTCCATCTCTATAGGCTACTCCTTGACTATTAAAATTAAATGAAGATAAAAATGAATTATTCTTTCCTAGCTCAAAAATTAAACACCAAACCAATTTATGTATGTGTGGGAGAAGATGGGCAATCAGGATCATACTCTGTACTGTTTTGTTTTCTAAAATAAACTGAAATAAGAAGCATAATTTTAGATTGATTTATTAAGTTAACTAAGATTCCTTACTTGGGACTCCTGGGATGCCTTTGGAAATACAACTTGGTAAAAGAATCTAAAAAACATAAACATTTTAATTAGTACTTTAAAAAATACACAGCACAGTTCATACAAGTACATTTCCTACAGAATGGTTTTGACTAAGTAAAAATTCTTAAAGTGAAAGAAGTGTATTTCAAGTCATTTCAGCACTAAAGTGAAACCTTAAGAAATGGTCTTATAAGCCAAACTTCAAAGGGACTCTCCATTTCCAGAATGGTTCTTAAACACAAATGACCAGTTCACGGACTAAGACCTTCTCAGACTCCCTGAGAATGATATCTGGTTTGTTGCCACTTGCTCTTCGGTCAAAGGATGGGGGAATCAGGCTTTCCTGATCAGATTGGAATTCTAAAGTGTCCATGGCTTTATCAAGTGCTTGTACAAGTCTTCAGATTAAGGCACCTTTTCTCTTTATGGGGCATGGGATTGTATGTCAGCTTGGATCACTTGGCTGCTTGTGCCATGTTTTTTAAAGACTGAAAATAGACAAACAAGATGTGATTTTTTTCAGATGTTTATACTTGAACATCTATATAGCATTTTGTGAATTCCTAAAAAACAATAATGTTATTTTGCTACCTTAAACAAAATGGCTAAATAGATTTAGAAAAAACCTCTTTAGGACTGTAGTATGAGGTTTCTGTCCCAGACTTTTGAGCCTAGCCTCAAGGTTTAGGCCCGCAGACCCACAGACCTGCAGCAACACAGATGCTTACAATAGTTTTAGGCTGATCGGCCTAAGGCCCAGGCATATCACTTGCTAACTCTTTACCCTTAATCTAACCCATGATTCTTATCCTGTTCAGCCATGCGGCTTGGCACCTTTTCTCAGAGCAACATAGTTGACCTCTGCTTCTTCTGGCTTCTCTCTGGCAGTCTGCTCTGTACTGCCTGTTCCTAGAGTTTTCTTAGTCTGGTAGCCCCTCCCACACTTCCTGTCTGCCTTTGGTCAATCAGCGCTTTTTATTAAACTCATAGGCGGGGACAATTATTTACAATGGAACAACATAATCCCCCTACATAGGACTTCATAAATTACAAGGAAATGAAAGGTCAGGAGGAATTACATAACTTGCCTAGTGTCATGGGGTGGGAGGGAAGCAAAATAAGGTCTAAAATGCCCCTTCTCACCCCAATGCTTTCCACTTCAGTATAAACTTATGCACAAAATTCTTTTATAAAAGAGAATGCATTTTAGCATGGATCAGTATCGTAAGCTAATTAAGGAAAGACTAACAAAGTAATTTCAGGCATTAGTCATCCTACTGGACTAACTGTCCCCTCCATACTGTCTCATACCCCAAACTAGACACTATAAAGCATATGGATAGTCCCATATATGAATGAAAAGCTTCCTAAAGGGCAAGGGCTCCATTCAAGGTAAGTCCAGAATTTTATAAATCAATGATGTTTTAAACATTTATATGAAACTTGTCACTTCATCTCTTCCAGTTTCATATGTGTGTACGTATGTTGTATATATGTCTCTATCTGTCTGAATTAGAAATTTTTTCTTCCTTTTTCCAAGCAAGTATAATATGGTTCTTCAAAACTGTACTGGGAAAAAATGTTTATCTTCACCATAAAAGAACTATATAAACAATGTGAGAATCAAATTTCCCATGAGCTGAAATGAAAGTTATTATAAAGAATTGTTATGGATGGGAGAGATACTTTCAGCATTGAAAGCATGAAGAGCTGAGTTCAAACCCCAGAATCAATGAGGGTTTTTGTTGTTGTTGTCTTGTGTGTTTAATTCTGTTTTTCGAAAGGCTGGGACATCTCAGTCCCAGCACTGAGCAGGTAGAGACGATTTAATCCACAGGGCTCCTTGGCTAGTCAGTGTAGCCTGCTTGCACTTTCAGGTCAGTGAGAAACCCTGTCTCAAAATCACAATGATGACAAGAATGTAGGCAGATCCTACGGAATGACACCCAAAGCTGTTCTCTGGTTTCTACATGCATGTATGCACATGTGCATGCACCCACACAGAGAGAATTGTTAGTAAGATCCCATTTCTTTGGTTTTTGTTTATTTGGTTTTTTTTTTTGTTTGGTTGGTTTTTTGTTTTGTTTTGTTTTTTGGTTTTTGGTTTTTTTTGTTTTTTGAGTCTCACTATAGAACCAGGCTGGCCTGAACATCATTATATAGCTCATAGTAGCTTTAATTTACAATCCTCCTGCTTCAGGCTTCCCAAATACTGAAGTTATAGGCCTTCACCGCTATGTCTGGCCCCCATGCTTTACAACACAAATAGCCCCTTAGATTCTCTCAGTGGAGTAAACTACTCTTGGGATGTGTGGTGGCTTGAATGAAGATGTCCCCATTAGCTGATGCCCACAGTTTCATCTACAGACCTGTCAATGCTTCATTTGGCTAAATATAAAGGAAAAAACTTCGATTATTGTGGCAATTGCCTGTGTATCTTGCAATGGACTTGTTTTCCCAAAAATAGAGGTCAACTACACACTAAAGAACTGACTAAGCCTCTGGAGGATGATGGTGGTGAGGGTTCCATAAGCAAGCCCTGAATAGTCAACTTCAGTTAATCCTCACGCTGAGCAGACCCAGCATTGAGAAAGCTCTACTGCCACTAAAAATCATCAGTTAATCAAACCCCACATCTTTTCTAGTTATTTTTTCACTTTTTTTTTTTTAATGGTCATGGTGCTGCCAACACTAAATGCCTTTAAGAAGAGTGCGGTCGTGGGTGCTGTTTCAAAGTGAAAGGTCAGTGTAAACATTCTCTATAAATGGATCTTTGCCCACAAGAAAGCTATGACAGCACGTTGCTGGAATTTTACCAAATCCTGGAATTTGTTTGCTTGCTTGTTTGTTTTGAGATAGGATCTGTTTATGAAGCCCAGGCTGTCCTGGAACCTGCTATGCTGGCCAGGCTCACAGAGATCCACCTGCCTCTGCTCCCTGAATGCTGGGATTAAAGACCTGAACCATCACATCATCTTAGGATTTTGTATTATAAAATGAAGATAGTTTTAAACTTGCGTGTGTCATTTCTTCATTCACCACTCCCCTGTGTGCATGTGTATGTGTATTTAAGTGTGTATTAGTATGTGCACCAACCTACATGCCCTCACCCATGGAGGTCAGAGGAGACATTGGGATAGCTTTAATTTCTCTTCACCTTATTTGGGGAGGGGGGCATGGTCTCTTACTAAACAGGATACTTACCCTCTGGGAAGCTAATAAGCCCCCAGGATCTGCCTGTGTCTGTCCTCCAGCTCTGAGGTTACAGTCATAGACCACCACACTTGGCAATTTTACTTGGGAACTGGTGATCCAAACTCAGGTCTCCACAATTGCACAGCAAACACTGTACCCGTAGCACCACCGTCCTGGCCCTAGTTAGACTCAAAGAAACATCTTACCCAAAATGTAAATATAGACTGATTAGCCTCATTATTGGGTGTGATAGGGAATCTAACCTAGTGTTAGCCTTTCCTCACTGAATGATGCAGACTATACCTCTTTCCTCATGACCATATCCAAATCTGAACTCTCTTGAACCTATATAACCCACCTATTCTGAAGTGAGTTAAATTATTAAAACCCAGTGCACTATAATACTCTAACCAAGAAGCCTAGCACTCCCCAGGAGCAGCTACAGTCCAGCTCTCAACATGGGGATGTCTCTTCAAAATGTGTTACTGTTTCCCTCCAGTACTCTCTGAATAGAAGGCACACAAGAGTGACATGCATGATTCAGTTGTGCTTTCTGAAACAGGAATGCACACATTCTCTCTGGAACAATTTCTTTGACAAGTTCATAGTAAAAGGGAAGCATTCATCATGACCAAGAAAAACTGCTAATAAGTTTAGTTTTGAATTTTAAAAAGTAAGTTTAATATATGTATATATACCTGCATTTCAGACTGCTAGCATTAATAATTAAATGAATATATAATTTTATCCACTTTTCTATCAGTAAAGACATCTTCAATCCATGTTTTTTTTTTAAAGTATTTTGTGGATTTCTTTTTAAACAGTGAAGGAGCTTCCAGACAGTGTCTGCAAATTTGTATGGTTCTTTTAGTTAATATATCTTATGCTTCATGAAATGGGAATTATACAAGTAATTTCTATTATTATTTCAAATACCTTATTCTTCATCATGTCTTAGCTTTTCTGGGCCCAGGTTTGAAGAGAAGGTCTAGGAGTGACACTGAGTGGTAGCTATGAATACATGTAGAGACATGGTTTCCATGTTAGGACCAGTCCTTCCAGAGGCGCCTTGTTGGCAGAATAAGGCAGTGCTTCTATTAAAAATAAAGGGATCGCACTCACATCTAAGATCTCGGTAGGGAATGAAGGTCGTCCATACAGGTGAACAGGCTGTCGCTGTACAACACTTGAAGAGGCAGCACTCCAGTTACTGGGTACATGCTCCAGAAGGAAGTATCTACCCAGGAGAAGAGGAGCAACAAAAGAGAAAGAAAGAAGAGAGAGAGGGAGGGAAGGAAAGGAGAATTAGGAAACTGAACAGAAAGTATTCACTTCTGAGAGATGATAGTTTTTTGGTAAAGTACCCACTGTTTGAGCATAAGCACCCACTTCCAATACCTAGCACAGATGTAGACAGCTAGGCATGGTGGCGCACTTACAATCCCAGGACTGAGAAAGCAGAGGCGGGAGGGTACTTGGATTTCACCCAACAACCAGACTAACTGAAGTCATGAGTTTCAGGCCCCAGGGCTCAAAAATAAGTAACTGGAGCTGAAGTGATGGCTCAGTAGTTTAGATGTTTGTTGCTCATGCACAGGCCCTGGGTTTGGTTCCCAGCTACACATGGTGGCTCACAATCACCTCTAACTTCAGTTCCAGGGGATCCAAACCCTTCTTCTGACCTCTGCAGCATACAAATGCTACACAGACATACATGCAGGCAAAATACCCTCATATATGAATCTAGAAAAAAATAAGAAACTTTCTAAAGGAGGACACTTCAGGTTGATCAAACACACACACACACAAACTCTCAACATACACACATGCACACAGACACATTCTCACACAGACACACCCACACATGGAGATGAACAGACACACACATACACACACTTACAATGTGTTCCTCACTACCCTTAGCCCAAGGAACTAACTAGAAGGAATTTCCAGGGCTACTTGTAAACAACTATCTCTGAGAGATTTTCTTACTTTAATAGATAACCCTGATTTTGCCATATGCAAGGCAGGATGAACAGGGAGCTTGAGGAGAGCTGTGAGACTATATTTTTTTTAAAAAAAGACTTATTCTCTTGTTACACTTTATGTATATTTTACAACCTTAGAAAAAGAGCGCCAGGACTTCCCCTTTTATGTGACTATATCTTGCTTTTTTGTGGTCAACGATGCCAGCTGAGGTTGTCAGGAAAATAAAACCAAACCTACAGGATGGGAACAGATTATCCTGCTATTTTCCTAGGTCTTTGAGATGCACATCAAATCTGGGACTGGTTCCCCTACACTTGATCTTCTTGTGAGGTTCACAATGGTTTTTTTTAACTCTGTGATGATCAATGACTTAAAATTCGTCAGTGTAGTCACAATTCGTTACTGAAGTTAGAGACCAGATAATGACTTAGGAGAATGGCCTGGAAAGAGCTGGTCTTTGCTTCTCTCTGCAGCATTGCTGATGCTTGAGAGCATCAAGCAGGGCTTTCGGGTACATCAATATGGAAGTGTGGAAAGACCATTTTTAATTATGGGGGGAGGAGGGCATGTACATGTCCATGCAAGTGACGCATAGAGGTTAGAAGAGGTGTTGTATCCTCTGAAGTTGGAGATACAGGTGGTTGTGACCCCTTGACTTGGGTGCTGGGAACAAAACATGCCTGGGTCCTCTACCAAAAACAGCATGATTGCCTATCCACAAAAGTCATTTAAAGGAATACAACATGCCCTTTTAGAGTGGAATAATGCCACACCCCAAAGGAAACACTAAAGAAAGCAACAGAAAATCAGAACAAAACAATCCAAGCAAAACGTATATACCCAGATTGTGGGGTGGGCTGAAGAGATGGCTCAACAGTCAAGAACCCACATGGTAGTGCGCAGCAACCTCTGAGTTCAGTTCCAGGAGAACTGACACTCTCTTCCGGCCCTAGCAGGCACCAGGCACACACATGGTACACATACATGCATGCACTCATATGTACATACAAAATAGAATAAGTGTTTTTGAAAAGGTCTTGGTTTTGCACAAGGTAGAGTTATCAACACATAACGACAATAATTAAATGGGGGCAAAGAACATAAATAGCTAGTAATTCCCAGGCTATCGATGATCCTTTCTTGTGGAAACTATGTGTCTAACAGCAGGTAGAGCTTCCTAGAGAGCTGCTCTCACTGCCTACCCTGAGACACTGATCTACAGCACCAGAAAAGGGACTGGAGAGGGGACTCAGCAGTTAAGAACATTGGCTGCTCTTACAGAGGACCTAGATTCAGTTCCTAGTACCCACATAGCAGCTCACAACCATCTATAATTCCTGTCCCACAGTATCTGATGCCCTTTTCTGGCCTCTGCAGGAACCAGACACACAGTACACAAATATTCACACACATAAAATAATCTTTTAAAAAACACATTAAATGTTACCTCCAAAGTCTGTTAACACATGATTGAAATGGTATTCAATACTGTTTTAGGCTAACATTTGAATACATTGGTTTAAACATAGTCTATGTAAGTTAAAGAAAATATATCAAATGTATTATCTAAAAATGTAACCAGTATTATTTGAAAATATGTTAATAGTCCTGTGTTTCTGACTTTTTGAACATTTTTGAAGTGTTTTTAACTATGAAAAAAATTGAGCTACAAAAGATTGGTAATATAATGATGAATATGAAGCATGGGTGCACTACTGTAATCTCTGTTCTTGGGAAATGAAGGCAGGAAGATCAGGAGTTCAAAGTCAGACTCAGCTGCAGAGCAAGTTTGAGGCTAGCCTGGGCTACACGAGCTCTTGTCTTTTAAAACTATGAAATAAGTGAATTAATAAATAAATGTGATGGACCGTACTTACAAATGTGAAAAGAAATCCACGATATATTTCAAAATCAAAGGGAAAGGAAGGCTGAAACTGTAACTCAGTACTGCTCCTGGGTCATTTAGAAATCTATAAATAAAATACATTATAAACTTAACTACATCATCTGATTTTAGAAAGACATACAATTAATGTCAAATCTCAAGGATATAGAAATGTAACTACTCATAATTTTTATCTATAGTTTCTAATGTTTCAACAATAAATATAAATAGTTCTTGAAGTGGAGATAAAAGGAAAATACAGTAGTTCAGTTTACTCAGAACCAAACATGGATCAGGTTTATTTCACAACAATCTTACTATAAGGAAGGGACTAAAGACCACAAAAGCCTCACTCCTTTACAGGATTGCAAACGATTTTTCTGCCACCCTGTGGGGAACTCTGCACACTGCAGATCTGAAATAAAACATGGGAACTATGAAAAACCTGAAACTGGAGAAGAAATGCTTTTCTTGGCCCAAGTGGTTGAACTAAAATTTTGTTGACTCGTTTGTCATCTGTTTACCCTCCAGCGATTAAGAAAGTGACTAGGGGAGATAATGATGCCTAACACTTGCAATTACAATATTCCACGCACTCCTCGCATAAATATGTACTGTTTTGTCTCAAAAAGGCCCAGGTAGGCATTTGTGTTTCCTCCTATTCTATAGCTAAGTCACAACACTTAACTCTGCCAACAGAGAACATATCTGGATCTTGACTGCAAAGTGGTGTGCTTTGGGTCAATTTAAACAATTTTTGATTGCACCATGTTAGGACTGCCTAATAGAATCACCCAGCTAACTGCTAGACTTTTTACAGATTGAGCAAGTACAACTTCTAAAAGGATGGCTATGTCCTCCAAAATAACAGTCTCTTGAAGCTTCTAAAAAGTACGCTTCATAGAGGGGGCCCTTCTGAAAATCGTTACTGGTCAACTCGGAAAAGTACAGAAACTGAGTTCCTTTGAGGCATTTTTATAACAGTCAAGTTTAGGGCTGTTGACTGTGATATTAAAATGTTTCACGTAAGACTCCATTTTTTTATTTATCTATTTCATCAGGATATGTCACACAAATAACTAGGAAAAGTGTGTTTTTAAAGGCCGAGGGAATGAGATCTCAGTAGAGTGCTTACCTAGTAGGCAGGAAGCCTACATTCAGTCTCTCCTTCCACTTAAACTGTGTGGTTACAATCATGTTGGGAATCCCAGCACTCTGCAGGCTGGGGCAGGTTTAGTTCAAGAGTATTTCCACTACAGAGGGTTCGAGGACAACCTGGGACAAATGAGAGTCGGGGGGGGGGGGCACGACGAAGTCGACGACTAATTACTGCACTACTAGGAAAAAAAAAAAAGGTCGTCACATGTCACATTGGAGAATCCTATCGAAGTAGGTTCTTCTAGGACCTGGCTACCCCACATGACATCGGCTATTTTTCACCCCCTTTGAATTCACTTTTAATATGGTTAACGTAACGTTAAGTAAAGGCAAGCAGAAAAAAGTACTGGCCCTTTCAGACAGCAAGGTGATGTCTCTACAGAAACAGATAGGAAGAGCAAGCGCTGCCCAGCAGCACGCGAGGAACTCAGCAGGCCGAAGACAGCGACCGACCGCGGACAACCGCGCGTGCGCAGAGCGGAGGGACGCTGGGGATTTTCTGTGATGACGCCCCGTCCCGGCTTCCTCCCTCAGCCGCGCCCGGCGCCGGTCCGGAGGTGGTCACTTCCGCTGGGGCTTGCGCACTGAATCCGGGTCAGCTGCCGCTACCGCCGGGACTGCAGCTGCGACCGGCCGGGAAACGCTGGGCCCCGTCTCCACCGCCGACCGAGGGCAGCGGGCTCTGCCCGCCGCCGCTTTCTGCGACCTGGCCGTCAGCCCCACGTCGCCGGCCTGGAGGGGCAAAGAGGACGAGGGGGCCGCGGCTTCCTCCGGGGTGAGCGCGGCCGGGGTAACGGGCCGGGCTGGGGCGCAGCCAGGGGGGGCACGGGAGGACCAGGAAGACCAGGCGGGGGCGGCGGCCGTGGATGGCGAGTTCGCGTTCCGGGTCTTCGCGCTACCGGGCCCCGCCCCGCCTCGGGCCGTGGTGCCAGTCTCGCGCCGCCTTCCTTTTCCGTCTGTGGCTTAGTGCCTGGGGCGGAACCTCCCGGTTCCTGGCTTCCCCGAGCCACGTTTGTTCCGGGTTCTTACCCGGCGTCGGTCCAGAGCCGAACAAAGAAACTTGGGCGTGTAAGCGCACCCCATAGCCTCCGGGGATGGACGCAGACGGCGTACACAAACAGCATCCTAAAAGTCCTCGAGGCTCTGTCGCACCGTCCTGGGAGTGCTATCCCATGTCCAGTCCCTGCTTGCTTTCAGACACTTACCCTCTTCATTTAAATACCGGTCGAGATGCTTTGGATTTCTGTATGCACCCACTGCCACTGAAGAATTCTTCCTAGGTCAGTTCATGTTCAAGCAGAAACTTAATTGGATCTTTATTATATTGCTTTGAAACTTCCTTTGTCCTGGGAACTCTGAGGACACAGCTTTTACATTGTTAAAAGTAGTTCTAGATGTAGAATCCATCTGCGATTGTAGCTTTCTTAGCTTTCGTTAGCTTTCGTTAGCTTCACTTTCTTTTATTCTTGAATTCCCGCCTTGAATGAAACTCACTTTGTTTTACGATTTATAGGAACCCTTCTGCAAGTGTAGGAACCCCCCACCCCCGAGATTAACTTTTTTTTAAATGTCTTTCACATGGAGTGGGCGACTGTAGCAGGCATCGGAACTCCCAGGAACTGGTGTTATAGGCTGGTGGGAACTGACATATGTATGTCGTGGGAACTGAATTAGGGTCCTCTGAAGAGCAGCCAGAATGCTTAACGTCTGAGCCAGCCTTTTAGCCTTCACTTGTAGAAAGAAACTGTAATTAATGAATGGATGTATTTTTAAAGTCTGAGTTGTTATCTAATTAAGTTACTCATACTTGAAGTTACCAATGCTTTGTTACCTTGGGCATGCTTGGTTTTTATCATTTTTGTGGCATTTTTTTTCCCTAAATACTATTTTTAGTCTTTTCTGTCTGTAGCTTTGATGTTATTAGATGGGGAAGTCTGACCTGTGTGTACAGGGAGTAGGAAGTAATTACCATAAATCGGCATGGTTACATCTTTAGGCATTTCAGTACCTTTCACACTGAGTATAACCAAGTCTGGTTTTACAGACCTGTGTGTAGCGTTGGTAGCGAACTGGAGACAGCTCTGTATTGCACACAGTTCTGCTGTAGATCTGGGAATCAGTGTGTGGTGTTTGTCTTTGCCTGGTGTCTAAGATAAAGGGTAATACAGCATCACGTTTTATCTTCACTCATTTGTCAGTAGTTGAAGCACAAACTAATCAGGTACTAATGGGTATAAAAGTGGTTAGTAAAGGTAAAATACTGTCTGGGCGATGGTTCTGCTTGTTCTCACCGAAGTGACACTGGTAGGAGCCATGAAAACAGGACCCAAGAGTGTTTATCCTGTGCTATGTTTTGACAGTTTTGAAGGAAGTTGGCACCATTCTAGTTTGTTGAGAGAAGGTTTTTTGTGGAAGCATTCAGTTTCATTTTTGAAAAACCTACATGATGGTAGTCGAGGTGGGTCAGCCAGTCAAGGCACTTGCCTGGAAAGCTTGAAGCCTTGAGTTTGACCTCTACAACACACATAAAAAGCCAACTATAATCCCAGCAGTCCTGTGGCAAGATGGGAGGAGGAGACAAGGAGAATCCCTTGAAGCTCATGGCCAGCTAGCTGAGAGCATGGGGTGATAAAATAAGAGACTCAGACTCAAAGCAATATGGAAGTTGTCCTCTGTCTCCATCTCCTGCCAAAGCACACATCTCTAGCCCACCCACCATACACGTGTACCAGTGTGTGTACTTAAATACAATTTTAGGAGGGTGTGACAGAACAATGACAAGCAAGTATGGAGTGTGTTTCTGGGGATTTTTTTGTTGGTCTTCATGGGCATATAGGCTGTTGTTCATTGTAAATGAAAATAAAGCAGAACCTTCTGTGCTAGTGCTGGCCGTCTGCTGCCTGTGTTTGGTTTCAGCGTGCACCCATTTCTAACAGCAGTGCTTAAAGGACACAATAGTAAAGACTTTGGGAGAACTGTCAGTCATAGCCTCGGTGGGTCAAAATAGGATCCCAACACTTACTTTTGCTCATCTTCCTAAACTGCTTATGGCTTCCCCCTCTCCATCTTTGGTAGATTTACACTCCTCTTAACTTGTGTATGGGGGAATTCATCATCTTTGATTTTTAGCCTGACTGGGGGGTCAAAGGCTGTTGATTTAATTATTATGACTGCCACAGATAACTGGCATAAAGATGTGCGGCCAAGCTATTGAGACATCATTTCTGTGGAGTTATGTTACAATAATTACAAAAAGTAAATCAAAGTACTATTTCCCTATTCTAACATTTTAAAGTTCTAAAAGCAAAAGTGGGAAATAACTGATGTGCTTGTGAGTCAGAGGCTCCGGATTCCCTCCGAGCAGTTATGCTTGGTTCAGTTCCTTTCCTGTTTCCTGTTCCTACAGCTGCTTGGTGATAAAGTGCTTCCAAGAACAGAGCTCAATTGTTTCCTATGTTTTTATCTACCTTGTGTGCCACCCCCAAAGTTCTTGATGAAATGGTGGAGTCGGTATGTTTCTCTCTGTGTCTTTATTTAACTAGCCTAGATAATCGTCCCCATAACTAAAAATCAAGGCAATGTATAGAATGATCACATGACTGAGAACATTAGAGTAAGACTTGAAGTGGTTTACAAGGGTGCAAGGACTTGGGCTTTCTGTGTTTGTGGTGCTGAGAACTGAATTCAGGGCCCCAGGTGCTGAGCAAGCAGTCTGAGCTACAATCCAGCCTTCCTGTTCCACCCCTCCTCCCCCCCAGATGGCTCAGGTTGACCTTGAACATGAAGCCTTCCAGCCTTAGCCTCTGAGATAGCTGGAGTTACCAGCCTGTGTATAAAGAGCTCCTTTTGTTTTTATTTTAAGACAAGATCTTGCTATGTAACCCAGGCTAGTCTAGAACTCAGCAGTAATCCTCTATAGTACTAGGATTGCAAACCTGAGCCTCCGTGACAAAATTTTGAATGAGTTATTTTTCAAGTGACAAAGCAGTTAAGAGGCATTTCACACGAGAACTATTTCTTCCAGCAAATAAAGAATAATTTTACCAAGAGTAATTTATGTTATGTGTATTTATGTTCTCACAAAGTGTTTTCATGACAATTTTTAAGGGAAATTCATAAAACTCATAGCAGAAAACCATTTATATAGTTCAGAAAGCAAAATAAGCTTAAGGGGCTGAGCAAAGGTTTGCCCAATAATTGTGTGCCTTCGCTGTTAAGACTATAATGTGCTGAGCATTGTGCTAAGATTAAAAATATACCAACTGCAACTGTCAGTCTCTGCTGTTGTTTTTTAGATTCTTTTTCTCATTTAAAAAAAGATAGAATATTCTGATTCTCCCCTTTCCAAATACCCTTTTTCAAGACAAAACCATGGAAACTATCCTGTTGTCCAGGATCGTTCAGTGACAGAAAGTTAGCATCTTACTAACTAATAAATAGAATTAGACCACTGTAAGCTTTTTGAGACCTTCCCAAGTAAGAAGTACTCAAACTGGGAAGTAGAGACCTCTAGTTATTAGAGGAATGGATTTAACTTGCTGTGTGAAGCATAACATTCTAGAGATTTAATGTACTTTGTAGTTTATTTTTAGAATATAATTTGATATGATTGTGAATGATTTTCATTTATTTAGAATGGTGGGGGTTTTTGTTTGGTTTGGTTTTAATTTTTGAAGACAGGGTTTTGTTGTAGAACACTACTTTAAGATGTGTGACGTTTGTTTGTGCTGTGGAACATTTGTTTAGTGATGCAAAGATGTGTTGCATTTGTTTAACTCTGTGAAGCTGTTACTTTGCCTGTCTAAAACACCTGATGGTCTGAATGGCCAATAGTGAAGCAAGAGAAAGGACAGGCGGGGCTGGCGGCCGAGAGGATAAGTGGAGGAGAAATCTGGGAGGAAGGAGGAACAAGAGAGCAAGGATGCCAGGGACCAGCACTCAGAAACACAGAGAGTAAGAGAACGAACGTAAAAGCCCAGAGGCAAAAGGGAGATGGTTTCAGAAAAGCTAGCTAGAAGTAAACCAAGGTAAGGCCAGACATTGATAAGAAAGAATAAACTTCTTTGTGTGATTTGGGAGCTGAGTTGCAGACCTCCCCCCTCCCATCCAAAAGAGTAAAAACAACCAACTACATTTTGACGTTCTAGGGTGGGGCTAGGGTAAAGGAAAATCCAACAACAGGGCTTCTCTGTATAGCAAATGCCCTGGCTGTCCTGGAACTCACAGGTATCCATCTGCCTCTGCCTTCCAAGTGCTGGGACTGAAAGCATGAACCACCATGCTCTGCAGTTTTTTTTTTTTAAATCACGAAGTGCAGAAAGATGTGGGTATGCTCTGTGGGCTTCCTTCTCTTCTGTGTCAGCCACCTGGAACTGCTACTTCACTGTTTTTATTTACTTTATACTTCCAGTTAGACTTAGTGACTCAAAAAATGTGTAGTTAGGCGATATGGCCCATGCCTGTAGTCTCAGAACTCAGGAGGTTGGAACAGGAAGGTCACAAGTTTGAAGACAGCCTAGACTAAAGGGCAAGACCATGTTTCAAAGCTAGAGACAGAAATAGGGTTTGGTGCGGTCTGTAGTAACTTGCTCCGTTGATTGCGCTAATGTAGATGAGTTGAATCTCAGTGATACCTCTTGCTTCAGTAATTTGTCAACTGTTTCTCTTGTACTTTTTACCAGCTGGTTGTCATGACTTCATTTTTAAGATTTGTTTATTCTATATGTGTTTTGCCCACATACATGTCTGTGCACCATGTGCATATCAGAGGTCAGAAGAGGGTGTGTGATGCCCTGAAGCTGGGGTTTGGGGTGGGTGCTGGAAGTTGACCACTGAGCCACTTCTCCAGCTCCTCTTTATGATTTCTTACACTGCACTTCAAATGTCATATTCTGTCAGACAGAAGGTGAGTCAGTGCTCCACCTTATAAAGTGAAGATTCTTACAGTTTCTTACTAAGCTAAAATTAAACTTCAAGGCTTAAGTTAAAGCGTATAGCTATATATATGAAAGCATCACTGACTCGAGTGCTGAGCTCTGTTAGAGAGGCATGGTACAAATGGGAAACACATCAGGAATTAGTACAATTCATTTGCTGGACAAGCTGACGAGTTCCTGGATAGATTCTAAGTGATTCAGGAATGGAGAGGAGGAGCTGCAAACCCTGCCCAGCACTGTGCTCTGGTGTACGCATGTGCCTCTAAATTACTAGTGCCATTTCTAGAATCCCCCTGTCCAGAAGACATAAGCTCAGTTAGGATTCTGTGGTAAAGAATCAAATGGGGTCAAGTTTCAACCTGGTAATTCAGATCCCCAAACTGAATAAAGCCTCCATGCTGCTGGAGTGGGGATGTGAACTTGGGTGGGATCACTCGACCTTTGCAGCAGATGGAGAGTAGTGTGGGAATGAAGCTGTTGTCCATCTGTCCTTCCCAGGACCTTGGCTGCCTGGATTGCCAGGAGCTGGAAGTTGACATCGAATCCAGACTGAGGATGGAAGGTGTGGAGCTGAAGGAAGAATGGCAGGATGAAGATTTCCCGGTGTGAGCAGTACTTCTTATTACGTGGACTTCCAACAGAGCATACAATTACTTTCGAAATACTCGGCTCATGTAGTTGGGCCTCTTTGAAAAGGTTACAAGTGATAATTGGATTCTAGAAAGTGAAAGGTTTTTTTCCAACTAAATATGTGACTGGTTATCTTTCATATTTGTTTTAATCACTTCAACTTCAGATTTTTAGCAAGCTGTGCTTTAAGCGAAGGCTTTCAGAAGAGTGATCTATCAGTTGTGTGCAAGAGTGAATGGTGTGCCAGGCATAGTGTCTGCTTAGAACCCTAGTACTGGGGAAACGGAGACCAGATCCCCAGGGCACACTGGCCAGCCAGCCTGGGCTATTTGGTCAGTCCTGGGCCAGAAATGCTGTTTTAAACAGTAGACAGCCCCTGAAGAACATGGGAGATTATTTTCTGACCTCCCCATACACACACATTGTAGAGCTTAAGAAACACAACTTTGTTCCTTATAACTGAGCAGTATTTTTAGTGGATCTTTGAACACAAAGAAATGTTTTTTTTAATTTCTGGGTTAAAGAATATGTTTTTGTCTTTTAGACCTTTACCAGAAGACGACAGTATTGAAGCAGATATACTAGAGGTAACTGGTCCAGACAGCCAGCCTGGTAAGAACAGGAGACGCTGAGTGGAGTTTGTGAAAGTAGAGGAAATGAAACACATTGGGCTTTTATTCTGATAGACGGAACCAAAAATTTTTGGCAAATCTTTGAGAAATTTAATTTAAACAAACAAAAAATAACTTTGGCTTTGGAAATTTTTATAAGGAGTAAAAGAGACCGTACTAATCAGAACTGACTATGAAGTCTGCCTCTGTTGTTTAAAAGGACATTGGTACACTCTTAATCTCCTGACAGAGAAGTGATAGTAAATAATTTCTTTAAGAAGAGCGAGTGAATCCACCTCAGGCATGCTTATAACTAGTTCCCTGGGTGTACTGTCCTCTCCTGGACTTTGTAGGCATTGCACTTGTGTGCACAGATAAACACATATACACATATTTAAAATAAGAGTTAATTTTGTCAGAAGAAATAGCCTGGTAGGTTAGAGCACTTGCTGCTCCTACATAGAACCTGGGTTCAGTTCCCAACATCAATATTGCAGCTCACAGTCATCCATAACTCCAGTTTCAGGGGATTTGATGAACTCTTCTGGACTCCTCAGGCACTATACACGTGTGGTATACAGACATAAATCCAGGCAAAACACCAATACACATAAAATAAATAAAATAAATGTATATTTTTTTTTAAGCAGTAGCGGTGATCACAACCAAGTTTTATGAATTAATGCTTTGGGATTTTCTTTTAAATGTTTCTCAAGAATGAAGTGACTAAAAAGTTTTTCTTTCTACTGTGGCGTCTGAGCAGTCCAGTCTTCTTTGTCTTCCAACTTCAGGCTCATTAGAAGTTAATGGAAACAAAGTGCGTAAGAAACTAATGGCCCCAGATATCAGCCTGACTCTGGATCCTAGTGAAGGCTCTGTATGGTCAGATGATTTGGATGAAGGCGAGGAGGTTGACCTGGAAGGCTTAGACACCCCATCAGAGAACAGTGATGAATTTGAGTGGGAAGGTAATTCACTGTTTTTATATGAGCTTTGTGAATGAATGTTTATTTTACAGTGTTTATGATGGTGTTCTCTTTAGGAAAAATAGGATATGACCAACTCTTAAACATAAAACCTGATAAAATCCACTGAAGGAGTTTGTTTGAAATGTGTTACTTTTTCTGCAGTTCCTAAGTTTGTTACTAAAGTAGAAGATTGTGGAAAAAGTTGAAGTTTTCAAGACTATAGATTATGCAGATAGATTCCATTTAGACTAGTTTTGTTTTTCCTTACTTGCCCAATATTTTAAAGTTTGTTTTTTCATAATTGCTTCAATATTATTGCTTAATATTCCAGTATATTCTTGTCAGCCAATCTAGTAAGGAAAAAAGTTCTCCAGAGAGACATAAGGAATATACACCTAAGAGGCTGGATGTGGTAGTGCATCCATTTAATGTCAGCATTCCAGAGGCAGAAGGAACTCTGAGTTCCAGGACTACATAGGTCCTGTTTAAATAATAATAAATAACTATGTAAGGATTGGCAGGAGAGGTGCTGAGGAGCTGCTGTGTCTGTAAAACTGCTGCCTTGAAGCAGTGAGTGCTCAAGCCCATCTGACATTGATTGCCATTATAATGGCTTTGTGTTCAGAGGCATTAGTGTGTGCTTTCAGAATTAGGCAATAGTTGATTATAACATTTAGACAAATGTCAACAATTGTTTTGTTTCATCTTTCAAGTGAATTTTGCACCAAAACTGTACTTAAAAGCAGTAGACACTTTTAGGTTACAAAGAGTGATACTCGTTAGCTTTCATTCTTTTATTTTTTTTCTTCCCTGTTTTACTGGTTCAATAAACAGCCCAGTAAGAAGCAGTCTTTTATGTAGACACTGAAAAAGTTTTCTGCCTGTGTGTTTTGTCTCTTCTCTCCTTAATGCTGCTGTAGTCATTGCCTGGAAGGATATTTTCCGTTAACAGCTTTGTCTTGGAAACAACTAACATGCAGTAGGTTCCCCCTCCCCCCATCATTTGGTAAGGACTATCATACTAAAGTTTTGAAAATCATTGCTTCATTATAAATCAACTAGACTGCAATCTACAAATGTAAATTGTAATCATTGGTGCTTTGCTCGTGTTGATTTATGTAAATTTTTGCATGTGTTCTTCAGAAAAGTACATGTCTGCTTTATAAAACCGATCATATGGGAATGATCACTAAG
Organism: Phyllotis vaccarum; assembly: GCA_033318265.1. Classification (NCBI taxonomy): domain Eukaryota; kingdom Metazoa; phylum Chordata; class Mammalia; order Rodentia; family Cricetidae; genus Phyllotis; species Phyllotis vaccarum. The sequence continues at coordinate 139,693,806 of JARWLC010000004.1, read as the reverse complement.
CAGTTAACCACTTTCTATCATGTATTACAGTGTTTTATAATTAATGTATGTGCTAAAAAAATTGTCTTGGATGGTTACTCCAAGTAAGATGAAGTAACTCTAATGGACACTGTTGTCTTGAGTGAAATCTAGAAGTTTGTGGCCAGTGTAATTATAATTTGGTACTTTGTTCAGTTTGGCAATAGAAAGTTCTGGTAAAGCTGATTTTAAAGACATAAATTGGCCTTAAGTAAGAACAAGCCTTTTTGTTATGTAGGTGATAATTTCAGCTTGTGTACTGAAAATTCTTTGTAACTAGTTGGTTGTGGTGGTGTGCACCTGTTCTCCCAGATACTGGGAGACTAAGGCAGAATCACCTGAGTCCATGAGTGTGAGATAGACCTGGGGAGCATACCAGAACACCAATAACAAAACAGAAAAACATGGAATAATCCAGATAGTAAAGTGGTTAACATACAGTTTTGATTTTTATTGTGAAAATAACAGTTTGTGATTCAAAAGCCTTTTATTTTAACAGATGATCTTCCCAAACCAAAAACTACTGAAATCCTTAGAAAAGGCTCAGTTACTGAATACACAGCCACGGAAGAAAAAGAAGATGGACGCCGATGGCGCATGTTCAGAATTGGAGAACAGGACCACAGGGTGGATATGAAAGCAATCGAACCCTACAAAAAGGTTATTAGCCATGGAGGTAAGGGTTAGGGGGGGGATCCTCTGAATCTTTAGATGCAGTGGCCAAAATCTAAGTGCTGCCATAAAATGTGCCTAGAGATAGTAGCTTGTTTTGAAAGAATAATGAAAATTTCTCCTATCATGCTAAGAATAAAAAGGGTATGGTTTTGTTTTGGTTTTGTTGCTGTTGTTGTTGTGGGTGTTTTGTTGATTTTTTTAAGCCAAGGTTTCTCTGTGTCCTGAAACTCACTCTGTAGGCTAGGTTGGCCTTGAACTTACAAAGATCCACCTGCCTCTGCCTCCCAGGTGCTGGGACTGAAGCCATGCACCACCACCATCAGACCTTGTTTGAACTTCTTATCTGGATGAATATTTTACCTTTATGTATATCTGAAAACCACTATTTGTGTGTCTCATGTCTCAATAGAGATCAGAAGAGGGCATCAGGCTGGAACTGGAGTTGGGGATGTTTTTGAGCTGCCGTGTGAATGCTGGGAATCAAGACTGAGTCCTTTGGAAGAGCAACCAGTTCTTAACTGCTGAGCCACCTCTCCAGCCCCAGGAATATAAAAGACTTGAAGTAAAACAATAAAAGGACAATTAACAATTCCTTATATAGAGCTGGAGAGGTGGGTCAACAGTAAGAGTACTGGCTATTCTTTTCAGTGAGCCCAAGTTCAATTTTCAGCACCCACATGGTAGCTCACAGCCATCTGCAACTACAGACCCATGAGACCCAGTACCTTTTTATGGCCTCTGTGAGCACCATACTAAAAATTATATGTTTACTGTAAGTTTAAAAATATAATAGTTTCACCCTAGATATTCACTTCTCAAAAACTGTTTCTTGAACCCTTTGCAAGCATTACACTTTATCTTAATACATAGCTTTAACAAAAGCTTGTATGTCTCTCAATATATATAAACATGTACATTTATGCACACATAGGTACGATCCATGCTCACGTAGAACATTTCACTTTCTCCAAGAAGCTCTACACCCCTTTCCAGTGAGTCCATTCTCTCTAGAAGCCACTACTCATAATGTACCCTGTAGTCAGCCTTGCCTCTTAAATTCCATCTGACTAGTCTTACATGGTATACACTTCTGCACTACTTGTCATTCAGCGTGTTTTTGAGCTTCATCCGTATGTGTAATTGGTTTTCTATCACTGAATATTTGGTTGTTCATCTAAACTTTTCTGCATCTGGTGCAACCCTGAGTTTGAGTTGTTTGCAGTCTGGTGTGTGACTAGGATGCTGCAGTGTCAGCACATGCCACCTCTTGAGCTCAGACTGCCTTCTTTCCTTTACCTCGTGCACCCGTATCTGCTAAGTGGAGCACTGTTGCTTATTTTTCAGACACACAGAAATAGTTCATTCCCTTAGAAGATTTGCAAGTCAGTAAGAAAGCTAGGAAACTGCAGTTGTCCCTCCATTGGTTTGGCGTGACATACAGGAGCTCTCCCAGGTGCTGTGCAAACAGTTCAGCATCTTTGTTGTCAGAATGCAGTTCACTCTGGATGAAGCATGCTGTATGAACTGGAGTCCCAACACTGGGCAGATGGACTTGTTTTTCTCAGATGAAACTGTTCCCACGTAATTTACTTTGCCAGATGCATCCCTCGGTCATCCCTATGGTCTTTGTTCATGTGGAAACTGCACACATAAACACACGTAATTAAAAGTGATACTCTTTCAGAGTAAAATTGTGCCAAAGACTTTACACTTTTTTTTTTTTTTTTTTTTAATTTTCCTTTTCAGGCTATTATGGGGATGGTTTAAATGCCATTGTTGTATTTGCCGTCTGTTTTATGCCTGAAAGTGGTCAACCTAACTATAGATATCTGATGGACAATCTTTTTAAGTAAGTATGTCTTAGTAAGATGTTTAAACCAAATTTTGAGCTAATTAGACTCATAGTTTATGTTAGTGAACTATAAGTCTTGTAAAAATTAGAAAATGAGAATTGATTTGGGAGGTTGAGGGAGAAGGATCGCAATTTGATGACTCATCTGCACTACATACAGATGAAGTTAGGGCCAACTTGGGCAACTTAATGAGACCTTGCCTCGAAGTAAAATCTCAAAAAGGACTAGGGATACAGCTCAGTGACAGCTCTAGCCTTTCATGTGTAATAGCCCAGCTAAGCAATAATAGTAACAAGTATAGAGGTTACCTTGTTTCTGAGTCCCCAGTCTTTATCCTTTGACATTATGGAACTGTTATTTTCCAATTCAATAGAAAAAAAAACCTGCAGCTTAAAGTAAGCATACAGTATCTGTTCCAACTTTATTATTTGGAAACACATGGTTTAAAAGGTAATTGGCCATCTCAAAATTACATGACTAAATTACATTTATCCCTGGGGCTCAGCGTGATGGACTGATGGGGTTTTCTTTAATTTCCATGGTCACTTTTTATTGCCATATGTAGTTTGTCCTTTTTTTAACTGTAAAGCTCTGGAGCATACACAGAGAAGAGCAGTGTGTCATGCCCTGGTCCCACATTTCCCCTGACCGCACACTGCCTTTCAGCCAGTATTTGGTGTGGCTTTGTTTTAAACAAGTCATATCATCAGATACTATAAGTGTTTGCTCTTGCTATCCAGGAAAGGAGGGAATTGTGTTATTTTAGGAGCCTAGTTCAGTCCTGATGGTGACAGTTAAGACATGCACTTGATTTGTTTTTATAGATATGTTATTGGCACTTTAGAGCTGTTGGTAGCAGAGAACTACATGATCATTTACCTGAACGGTGCGACAACTAGGAGGAAAATGCCCAGTCTGGGCTGGCTCAGGAGATGCTACCAGCAGATTGACAGACGGTGATGTACACTTGACTGAGACCTTTTTTACAGTAGTTTTATTAAAGTATACTATAGTATGAGGCTTCTGGCCTGAACTTTCCGGCCTTGCCTCAAGGTTTAGGCCTGCAGACCAGCAGACTCCGCAGAGACACAGAGACTCTTTCAATAGTTTTAGGCTGATCGGCCTAAGGCCCAGGCATATCACTTGCTAACTCTTTACCATTAATCTAACCCATGACTCTTATCCTGTTAGCCACACGGCTCGGTACCTTTTCTCAGAGCAGCATAGTTGTCCTCTGTTTCTTCTGGCTTCTCTCTGGCATTCTGCTCTGTTCTTCCAGTTCCCAGAGTTCTCCTTGTCTGGTAGCCCTGCCTACCCTTCTTGTCTGCCTTTGGCCAGTCAGCGCTTTTTATTAAATTCATAGGCAGGGACAATTATTTACAATGGAACAACATAATCCCCCTACAGTATACTTTCTGTTGCTGTTTTAAAATATGATATCAATTTCTTTAGTTATACTTAGCAATTTTTTAATGTTTTTATTTTCTGAAGATGGCATTGCACAATGTCATGGAGAATAACTTAACTGTGCTTTATTAAGTAAGAATGACTTTAATTCTTCAAAACACACAACATTCTTTCTTATGTCATTTGGAACACATTCTTACCCATCTTGGGAAAGAATGAATGGAGAATTTTCCTGTGCTGCTTTGCACAAGTTCTGTGAGGAAGCCCAGGCACTGTCCACCTTGTTTTTAGACAGTTCTGGCTAGTACTGGAGCTCCCTGACTAGGCTAAGCTGGGTAGGTGCCTAGAGAGTCCCAGCATAGGGCATACAGGCCTGCTACACAGTGCCATGGTACTCTTCTTTTTTTATCTGGGGAATGAAACCCAGGTAGGTCCCCATGCTTACCCAGCAGGTACTTTACCCTCTAGGCTGTCTCCCCAGCTCTCAGGTGTCTTAGATACTGGCCCAGCTCTAGTTTTTCAGAACAAACATTAGAATGTTCTCTCATTTGTTCACTCCAGTGGGGCAACTTTAATCTTGCCAATGGTTTGATTTTGCCTTAGCTGATTCAGATGATTTACTCAGACCTGTTAATAGGTTCCTTTCATATGCAAACATCTTAGTTATCTTCTGTGATTTTTTTAAAAATCATATTCAAATGCCTAAAAAGAAGGTTTTACTTTTTAGTGAAGGTTTTTAAATTTCTAGAATGTGGCTGGGTCTGACTCCTCTGCTCTCTCCTTGGTCTTCTCTGTACTTTCCTCCTTAGAAGTTAGTATTTTGTGTAATGTAAGGAAAAAATGCCAGTTTCTCCCCAGACTCAAACAGAAAGAAGGTTTACTTTTATGTTTCATATGAACTTTTATCCTGCTGAACAGTTCTGGGTACCACTGTTATATGATGGGAAACATTTGAAAACAGGCAAAATAATATATTGCCCACATGAAATAAAGTTTATTTCCCAGCATAGAAGGGATGTTTAGTTTTCACAAGTGCATTTTCTTGTTTTTAAAAGTGTTACACCAAATGAAAAATGCTGGTGCCTTCTCTTTCAGTTATTCTGTACAAACTTGCACACACTTGTTTATTTCTAACTTTTTAATGTTATAATTTATAGAAATTTCTCTAACTTTTTTTTAATCTCATCTCTAGATTACGGAAAAACCTGAAGTCTCTAATCATTGTCCACCCCTCTTGGTTTATCCGAACACTTCTGGCTGTTACAAGACCATTTATTAGGTAATTTTCTGAGGACCCTTAAAAAAAAGAAAGTTCATTGAAATATTAGTTTTATGTGTCAGAAATATTGAGATAATTGTTTGTGTTTTCTTCCCTAGCTCAAAATTCAGTCAGAAAATTAGATACGTCTTTAATTTGGCAGAACTGGCGGAACTTGTTCCCATGGAGTATGTTGGTATACCAGAGTGCATCAAACAGTACGTCTCTGCCCTGCTTTATCCTGCTCGTTTCTGTGCAGGAGGAGTGCTTTTCCCTCCCTCTGCTTTCTAGAACAGAGGGGGCATAGGATGTAGAGGAGGAAACTTTCCCATACCTTCCCCAGACACCAGCATTTTTATATTACCAGAGGTGATGGCTGATCATGAATCCTTTATATGTTAAATGTTGCTTACAGTCTGGAGAGATAATTTCCTGAAGGACCAGTCGAAAGAGTAACTTCTCAATTTGACATATTACTCTCCCAGATGGATTGAGTTTATCATATTATTGAAATAGCTCATATTGATTTAAAAAAAAAAATGAATTGTTACTTAAATCAACTTGATCTTAATATTTTCCGGAGACTAGACTATTCTGTTTCACAGTTCACTTCCTCCTGCCTTCTCAAGGACTTGGTAAGACTGTCAGAATAAACACTTGGCATTGTAGTGCTGTGGCACAGGAAGGAATTCTGTATCTGTTGGTCTTGGGGTTCAGGCTTAAGTGTATCCAGACCAGAGTTTACTGAGTCAGTTTTTATTTTCAACGTCATATGTAAACATTAGCATTTTGTAGTTAAATCTCATAATGTGCATTTACTGAAATAACTCTTCCCCACCAAGGTATGAAGAAGAAAAGTTTAAAAAGAGACAAAAAAGGTACATGCACTCCTTGACTGGGTCGCATCTAGACTAGTCCATTTGCATCGCACAGACTAACCCTGCTGCTGGTTGGTTAGCTCGCAAACAGAGAATAGCACTTGTAAATATAAATGTTGCCCAGAGCCCAGTACAGAGCGAACCCCAAGCTCCTTCTGCCAAACACGAGCATACATAATACCCATTAGAATCAAAACCCTTCTTCTCCTCGTGCTGGTCGGAATATGAGGCTGAACCCCATGATTTGACTGGGAGCGCTATTTAAAATCCCAGGCCTTTGAAGACTGTTTCTCACTTTGCTTTTGAAATAGTTACACATTTTCAACAACAGCTTGTTCCCTCAGGGTCAGTGGTTATATTTACAATGCATATTCTCTTTGGCTAACCAACATTGATTTTCTTTATATGCTTAAATTAAATAGCCTGCTAACCAGTCAAACTCTCCATGTGATAAAATATCTAAAATTCGATGTACCATTTAACAGTTAAACGTTCTGATTTCCACTTTAAATTTAATTTTGAATACTTTTGCTTTGAGTGTAACAACCTTTCATTTGGTAATGTTTTAGCATAAATATGAAAGGTGGAGTATAAAATAGCTTACTATTTTACATAATAGTTTAGAAAAGTGAAGACCCTGTGTCTAATTTATTAGTTTTGGACATGGTCTTATTCTGAAGCCCAGGCTGAGCTTTCTTTCTCACAGTCTCAGTCTCTGAATGTGAGATTGTGGCTCTCTGCCACCACACCCACTGTTAATCCACTGTTAGTGGATTAAAAAAAAAAAATTAACATCAAAATATCACCAAGATCTTGGGAATCAAGATGACAGATTTATATGTTTTACTTTACTGTGGAACCAGCTATAACCTTTGAAGGTAGAGTCTTGATTCTGAGCACTTACATTCTCTAACCATGTAAGAGCCATAACTGGACATTTCTGTATGCCACTCTATAGTTTAACCAAGACTCACTAACTGATGTAAGCAGAGGCCTGGGTAATGGGCTCTGCTCTCCTCTCTAGGCAGTGCTAGGAATATGCCAGAGGAGCTGCTGAAGTTCAAAATAGAGTCAGTAACTGTAGAGTAGTTTGTAGCCACCCTTCCTTCTAGACATTAAATGATTTGCTGGGAGTTAGGGGCTGCAAACACCTTTGATCCCAGCAGAGGCAGGCAGATCTCCAGAAGTTGAAGCCTGTTCTACAGAATTTCGTTCCAGGACAGCCAGAAAGAAACTCTCTGTTTAAAAAAAAAAAAAAGGTTGCTTCTGTTGAGGAAGTGTGCTGGTAATTCCATTTTTAAAAAGGTTTCAGTATTTGATCAACTGTCAGAATAATTCAGGCATTACATAAAAAGTGAAACTCAAACTTTTTATTTTTATTCTTTGAAATCTATCCCGATTATTTCGTCTTGAATATTCCTCCCTTGGAATCCCTTCCACTTTTCCATCTTTTCTTAGTCTATATTCATTCTGCTAAAGAACAACAAAAAAGTATTGATTTATTTTAGCCCACCCCTCCTTTGCTTGTGTTCAGTCCTCAGTAGGGTCATTACACATATTTTTCAGCATTTAGTTCTTATAAAATTTTCTTTAGCATTGAAAGGTTGGTTTGAAAAACAGTTTTTTTCAGTTAGCTTTAAATATAGAAATATGTTGAAAACAAAATTTGGGGTTGTGGGTGTGACAAGTATCTGTTAGGCAGAATCCCAGAACTGATAATGATCCCAGTGTTTGGTAGGAACTAAGGATTGAAGTACAGTCCTTTTAAATGTTTCACCTGTTTCTTTTTGCATCTGTGTCTGTGGCCAGGCAGGTGTCATGTTTCAGCAATGCCTATAATTACTTTTTAACAATAGTTCATATAGAAAAGATCAGCTATATATTGTAGGCCTTAATATGAGTATGTATGTAATCTTGGTGCCAACATACTGTACTTTTACAACACACCAGGGCTTTTACTTTTGATTGACAGGTACCCAGTTGATTGTAGTAATGGAAACAGGGATGAAAAGTACCTTCCTGCTTTGTATCAGCATGTCTTAAACATCCCAAATCAGCTGTTCAAACTATTAGAGAAAGTTAGTACTGTTATCATGTTACCCTTTCATTGTGCGCCTAAATTTTGGTAGGACCTCTGACCAACCCAGCATTAATCCAGTGAGATTTCATAACTCATAGAGATATTTCTGAATGTTGAGTCTATATAGCTTACTATCAAAATTAACAGAAGTCATTAGTATACAGTGTACCCATGAATTTCAGAAGATAGTTACCATTCTGTAAAACACAGTTTGGTTTCTGATTTTAAAATGTTAATTGGTCAGTTGGTGACTTTAGTGATATATTTAAATTTCAGTTAACAGTCATTTTTGAGAGTTCATTCCTCTCAACAATTTTACCCCTAAACTTCCTCCTGTAATGGAATTATAAATCATGGGCTCTCAGGATATTTATGGCTGTGAACATAAAGTATCCTATTGCCATAAACAGTGACATTTGTATCCTTTGCCAGTGCATCATTGCCTAGAAAAAGTCTGTTTCTTTGGGGAAATATGTGTTTGTTTTTCTTTCTACTATATCTGCTTTATTTGCAAAGCTTTGTTTATTTAACAGAATCTGGGCTAAAAGTAATTTTTCAGAAAGAAGTTTTCCAGTCACCAGTGTCTTGGTTATTGTTAATTATCTGTGTTTCTCATTGAACAGAGTTGATCAAGAGCTTAATGGAAAACAAGAACCACCAAACAGTGAGCAGTAGGTTCAGCGTTCTGTCCGGATAAGACAAAGAGCACCAGGGAAGCAGGGCTGTTGTACTCATAGTGCATTCGTGGCTGGAGTGTTTATGTAATCTGTTACAGAATTTACTTGACTCCTTTTCAAATGGACTCTTATACAAGGGACTGGTCACTGCTGTAATGGTTTGCAATTCTTGAATTTAGCTCTTTAATGACTAATTATATTGTAATCATTTTATATTGCTAAGTAGCCAAGAACTACACTTTATATAAGGCAATTTTTTGCATTTGTTTATTTGAATGATGCATCTTCAGTATTTATATACATAAATGACAAAGGAAAGAAATAATATATATTTTTTATGTTGGGGCAATATTTTTTAGTGTGTACCTATCTCATGGAAGAATATACACACAATTTTAAATGTAAAGTGCATGTAAGACTTGTTTTTGTAAATGGTTGGCTACATTCCTGGGTAATTTAGGCCAAGTTGTCCTAAAGCAGGGTCAGGTAAGCTGACTTACCCAGGGTCATGCACATAATCTAGTCAGTAGTAGCAACCCAAGCTTCTCTTCACTTGAGAGCGCATTGCTTCTTATTATGGTGGAAGTGCAGGCAGGTGAATGGCTCACTTTCCTCTCTGATGACATGCTAGAACCAGAACCAGAGATAGTGAGAAGCTACTAGTTAGGGTTTGCATATATGTATATAAGGGATATTTTATTTTATCCAAAGTCAAAACTGTTTAAAAAAAAAAAAAAACAGAAAGGAAAAGATGTGTTCACTGATGTGAAACGAGCTATGTCACGTGTGTGAGGCTTTGAGGTGTTGCAGAGGCTATGGTGAGCTGCATCTGTGGAACAGATGGGCTGCTTTTGAAATGCTCTCACGGGGCACTTTACCAGAGTTCATCCTCATCAGGTATTTGACCTAAGCAGATAGGTATTCACATAGCTGTTAGATGGCATGACAGTGCTGTACACAGTTGATTCTCTTTAAGTATTGGAACACCGGTGGTATGCACTCTGGATGACATATATGTACATAAGCCTTTATTTCATGTGGTTAAATACCTTGACTGAACATTGAAATAAATTTTATTTGTGCCTCCAAGCCGGGTTTAATTACCTACAAAATCCTTCTAAAACAACAACTTTGTCTAGTTTGGTGTCATGAACTTTCCTGGTGTATGCATAATTATGTATCAGCTTCACACCACCCAGCCCTTCCTGTAAGCTGTTTACAAGAGTGGCCTAGCAAAGCAAAACTGAATCAGGTGTGAACTACACTTAAAAGATTATTTCTTTCCGAAATGAACAGTAACTAGTGTAAATTTTTAGTGTTAAGCTTCTATTGCAAAAGGGATTTTTTTTTTTTTTAATTTCTTTGTCCTTCCAAGGCCTAAATTTGTTCTGCAAAGTTAAAACCAGTTATGGTCGAGCTGGAGGACTCTAGGTAAAACATTCCTCCACAACCTCTCAGCTTAGATCCAGCTCTCTAGGCAGATCCTGTACTAGTGCCATTGTGATAAATTGAACAAAACCTTTTCATTTGTGTTGGTGAAGGAAACTTTAAAAATAGCTGTATCTAGAGCCAGGTGTGGTGGCGTCTATCTTTAATCCCTTCACTAGGGAGGTAGAGGTAGGTAGACAGAGTTCTGTGAGTTTAAAGCCAGCCTGGACTATGTACCTCTTTAGATGTCCTTCTGAACCTACCCCAAGAATCACCAGTAGCTTGTAGAGTGTCTCATCTGTCTTATCTCAAAATGGGCTGGGCTTTGTCATTGGTTTTCTTCCATATTAAGTACATGGATCTTCACTTTCAAAATACAAACAGTAGCTTCAGCTTTTTATTGTGTTTACTTTTTTCAGGAGTGGTTTTTATTTTATTTTTTGTAAATTTTAAGAGCACTTCTAGGCTACATAGCAAGCCCCCCTCCCCCCAAGGAAAAAAGGGAACAGTGCTTGAATTGTGGGAAATTGCTTTAACTTGCACTTGAATGGAATGTGGGACAGGGATACGCCCACAATAAATGTAAACGCACCTGTGAGACTGGGTTGATAACTAGTGGACTAGACGAAAAGCTGTAGTAAGTCAATATTTAATTGGTAACAATATGACATCTTTCTGCTTCATTGTATTTTAATTTCCATTACTAATTGAGGTGAAAATGCATAGAATAATTCTTTGACTTTTTGATGGGGTCATGGATAAATTTGACAGGTTTAATTTTATGTTTTTGCTACCATATTTGTTATATTTTGACTCTGGTTGCCCCTTTTTTACCAAATGTTTTTCTTAGAAAATGTGATTCTGTGTTCAGCTTGATTGTGTTCCAGAAAAAGTACCAAGGGAAGCTGTGATGTCTTTGCCCCACATTGAAGACTTTAACTTGAAGAGACAAGAGGTGCCAGGAAGCATGGTGTTGAGCAGAGTTAGAAGTTAAAGTGAGAAAAAGGCCATTATAAAAAGACTTGGTTATTACCAACATGCTACCAAAAGAGTCCCTCTGAAGGGAAGTACTCTGTATGGCAAGGGGTGGTTCCATTTCCTGTATCCACAAGAAATACTAGAGGTCACATGAGGTGTGGCTTGAAAAGGAAACTGCCACCAGCCTGTGATGGCAATCTTGTTCTTTTATCCTTTCCTCAGATAGAAGGGTTGAACTGTGGTGTAGCCGTTACAGTATCCAAGTTGAGATACAGTAGCAGTAGCCTTTCACAGTTGGTAAGCATTATTGGTGGCTTCTGTGCCAAGTGTCACTATTTAGTATCACCAGCTCCTTGACAGTATTCTTCCAGAGAACTTATGTCACATCACTGTAGCCATTTATGTGAGTGCTCAGGGAATTTGAAGAGGCAGTCTCATGTAAAAGTCTTTATTTTTTGCAGTAAACTATTCAGTTGAGAATTAGCACTCGGATACTTGTAGAAGAGCAGGCCAGTTTCTTGATGGAATTGGTATATGAAAGATGACAGTAGCTTTGCCGCCCCCCCCCCCCCATATTATAAGTAGAAAATTGTTTTCAGGTGGTGGTGGTGAACTCCTTTAATCCCAGCAGTCCAGGAGTCAGAGGAAGGTACATCTCAATAAGTTCTGGTACATCCAGGGCTACACAGAAAAGACCTGTCTCAGAAAATTGTTAATGGTGTTAGACAAGATATGCAGAGACAGTTGACTGCAGGGGTAGCCACACCATTCTGCCTTGTCCCCCTCCACTTCCCCTGTTTTATTTAGATATTTCAGAAATGGTTTGGTCAAATCTCAGCCAAAATCAGAGGAATTGGTGTATTCACAGGCTAACATTTGTGCTAGTGAGTTTATCTTGTCCTGGGTAATTGTGCAGTGGGAGTTGCTAAGGCCATCAAAACTGGGGCAGCAGAAGGGCATTGTCTGCCTAGTATTCTAAGCTACTACGAAATGACCTGTTGAAGGAGCCCTTCATTTTCAGCTCCCCTCTTGAGATTCTGAATGAATTCAGATTCAAGTCAGCAGAAGGCCAAATAATGGAGTTTTAACGTTATAAACGGTAACTGAAATAAAACTATGTGTGGAACAGTAAGGGGTAACTACAATTTGAATGGGCCATTTTATTATAGCTTGTGTGTGTGTGTGTGTGTTACTTGTGGAACCAAATTTAAAATGCTGTAGGAAATTTACATACAACACTTGAAATCAAGTACTAGATAAAAACCACGAGATCTCAGGCCAAACATGATTCCAGTACTATGGAGATTGAGGAGGGAGGATTTGAGCCTGGATTACTTAGCAATTTCTAGGACAACCTGGTGTAGTGAGGCCTGCACTGGGGGGAGGGGAGGGGGGAAGAGCAACACTGAGTGCATTCAAATTAGTTTTAAAGAGGATACTAAGCTATTTGTTTCAGAAGGCTGTCTAAAAGACTTCCTACAGTAGTTTGAAACTTTGGAATTTGAAGTTTTTATGTATTTGTATATCCTGTTTGACAAGACAAGAACTTGATAGCTGTCAGCCACGCCATTGTACTTTTGTATACAGACTTCCAAAAGGTCAGTGTCCTTAGAGTTGCTTCATTATTGACTTAGAGAAACCTAACTAGTAAATATTGATGTTCAGGGCTGCTGGCATGCACAGCCATGGGGTGCTGTTCTCAAAAAACACAATTCAGAGTTCATCAGACACTATTGCACTTTGATTCATACTTCAAAGATATTTTCATTACAAGCTCATATGCTTTCATTTAGACAAAATTAACTTATTGTGACCTTTTTTGCTATTCTTAGATTATATTTACTAGCCTAGTACTGTCAATGAGAGTTCAGTCTGATTGTCTGCAGGATACAGATTGTGGTTCTTTCTAGTCAATAAGTAGACCCTGATGAGCAAAATGTGCTGTTTTATTTTGAATTGTTATGCATACAGTGGTGTGTCCTAATGTGTTGCACATATTACTCTACAACATTAATGCATTATAATAAACTATTAAAATTACATTTGTGCTTTGTTTTCATCTTTATGTTAACTTTTTACACTGAATTATCTGGTAAGCCTTACAGATAGCAGAGCTTTACAGCTCTGCAGTATGAGTGCTGCTGCTTCTTTCCACTGATCATGAGATCAGCCTGTTTTAACATTATTTGAACTTTAATCAGACATGTATTTCGTAGTTTCAATTACTTTATTCTGGGGTGCAGGGATATGATTTTAAAGGGCTAAAAACACTCGGAAGGTAGAGGCAGGCAGATCTCTGAGTTTGAGTTTAGCCTGGTCTGCAAAATGAGTTCCAGGACAGCCGGAGCTGGTACACAGAGAAACCCGAACAAAAAGGATAAAAGGAAAAGACAGCATGGCACAAAGGAATACCTGTTTCATTCCCAGACCTCGGGTTTTTGCATTGACCCCAAAGTCACATTCAGTGACCATCCGCTAACTCGTTTTCAAAGCAGAAAACCAATCATCCCGGCTGATACCAAAAGTAATGAGATTCTGAAATTAAGAATAGCTGTATTTGCCTCACTGTGAAGCACGAACTTCATGCAGCAGGTCTTCCAAATGAAAGGGGTTAATGGACCACAAACAGTTCGCTGCGCTAACCGACAGACCACAAACTTCAGCAAGCCCAGAGACGTCCCCACCGGATTGGGGTTCTGCCGCCCCAGCGGGAGGGGCCACGCTCCTCGGAAACTCGGGTGGGGGGCACTGGCGGCTCTCTGGCGTCACCTCCGGGTCGCGCAAGCACTTCCGGGTCACTGGCCCAGCGTTGTGGTTTCCGTGGCTGAGGAGGTGGTCGCAGCGGGCGCTCTGCCCGCCTCTGCTAGCACTGCGGCGGAAGCGCCTTCTCTCAGGTAGGCGGCGGGGGCCGGGAGCGGGGCGGCGGGGCGGGCGGTACCGAACGCTGTGCCCGCCGGAAGTCGCCCCCGGGCCGAAGCGGCCGCGCGGGAGCAGCCGCCTTCCCGCTCTCCTTCGGGGGACGTGAGTCTGGATCCGAGACCGGCCACAAGCGCTTTCGCTTCATCTCCACCGTGAGGAGGGAACTCCACAGATCTGGAGCTGTCGCCACCCTAAAAGATTGGAGATGGCTGAGGCAACTAGTTTCAGTAGACATTGAAGTCGCCCGAGCTGTTTTCTAAAAAATGCTTAGATGTCAAGTGGGAGCGTGGCACGGCTCTTTGCTGCCCGTTTTAAAGTTTGTATCTCCTTGGTCGTTTTCGCCTCTTCTCCACTCGTATACCGACTGGCGTTTATCTTCAGCGGACTAAATATTTGACTCCCATCGTGGGTCAGGTACTGTTCTCAGCCTCAGTGAACAAAACACAAAGACCCATGCCCTCGTGGACCTTACTATTTTGTACAGAGAATAAATATAAGACCGTTATGTAACTTGGCATATGGTGCCGACAAAAAATTTGAGCGAGATAAAAGAAGTTCCATAATGGATGTGGAAGTTTGTGGTGTGTGGTTAATTTAGGCGTTATTAGGTGGGAACTATTTGGGCAAAGATGAGTTTTGTGTGTTAGTCAAGTTCATATCTGAGCAAAAACATTTCGGGCAGAAAGAATGGCCATCAGAAAGCCAAAAACATGCCTGTCATGCTCAGAAAAGTTAGGGTGTGCTAGAAGCCGGAGGGAGGCAGATAGTAGATAAGACCAGATACAAAAGGTAACCAGATTGTCCGTACTGATGAAAGCTGTGGGAGAAAAAGACATTTTCTAGCTCATGTTTTTGAAAGATATTCCCACTGTAAACTACAAAGAATGTGGGAGTCAAGTGTAGAATAAAGGAAGTCAGGATGTAATTTTGATGATCCAGGTGACTTGAAATAGTTGCTTAGAACAAAGAAGTAATAATAGAGATGTTGGTTGGATACTGGCCCATTTTGAAGGTTGTGTTCGTAAGATTTGCTAGGAATTGGGCATCTTTGTGGTCCACTTACGTGACTTTGAGAGCAACTTCAAAGATCTTGTCCAGTCCCACGGAAGTATGTATGATGTTACTTCAACTGACAAAGGACAAGTAGAAATTTTGAATAGAAAGTTAGTTTCAGAGTAGAGAATTGTTTGGAGGATGTGTGAATTTGGGGATCAACAGCTGGTGTTTAAAGGCAAAGGAATAAATGTTAACACTTCATAAGTGTATGTAGAAAGAAAATAGTAAACAATCAAGACTGTTCTGTGATTGTAAGGATCAAGGAAGGACCAGGCATGATGGTTTACAAGGCCCTTAATCCCAGCCACCCGGGAGACAGAGGCAGGCAGATCTCTGAATTCCAGACAAGCCATGAGTACAAAGGAGGAGTCGATCAGTGGGATGAACCAGTGAATCTAAGAAGACAACCCCAAAAGTGAAGGACGGTGCAGAGATCCTGTAACCGGAAGAAGTCAGATGTTTTGACTAAAGATCAGCTCACCAGAACCATTGATGACCTGCAACATCAGTTTCTTTACAGTTAGGGCCGAAAGCTTGATGTGATTAGGGCAGGAAGGAGAATGGGAAACTGAGTCAAATAACGCTTTAACTTTTGGCAAACAGGAATAGAACGTCGGTGGCAGGGGACGTGGGTTTGAGTAGTGGTTGTTGGTCCACCCACAGTGGGGGAAGTAGCTGCCATTTTTTGTTTGCTGATAGAAATGATGGAAGAAAGAAGGAGCGGCTGAATTGCTAGAGAAAGGGCCTCATACAAAGGTGGAAAAATTGCATGTAGATAAAGTCATGTTGACTATAATGCTAAAGGGAGTATATGGGTGTAGACAACGGTAAGTATCGGTGAGTAGATGGGTATGGTTGTGAGATTCTAGTTTCTATTTAATTTCATCAGTAAAGTAGAAATGTGCCTCACGTAAATATATTTTTAATGTCTCTATTAGTACTTTGATAAGCCACCAAGTTTTTTTTTAACTTAACAAATATTTCTTTTTAATA
Source organism: Phyllotis vaccarum (assembly GCA_033318265.1). NCBI lineage: Eukaryota > Metazoa > Chordata > Mammalia > Rodentia > Cricetidae > Phyllotis > Phyllotis vaccarum. The sequence goes on along the minus strand of JARWLC010000004.1, from coordinate 139,677,586 downwards.
CATACTACATACGTTGTTCTGAATGGTAAATACATAGCTCAACTAGATTTCCCTATCCCATGTATCATCTAGTCTAGTAGAAAAAGACAGAGTACCATATATGAGTCAGCCTTAGTTATTGGTAGGAGTGAAACTGCCTCTCTCTCTCTCTCTCTGTGTGTGTGTGTGTGTGTGTGTGTGTGTATATGTGTGTGTGTGTGTGTGTGTGTGTGTGTGTGTGTGTGTGTGTGTGTGTGTGTGTGTGTGTGTGGCCTCAGAACTGAACTCAGGTCCTCTGCAGTTATTTTAACTTCTAGAGAGGTGTCTCAGCTATTTGTTAAACTTTTCTAGTGTAAAATAAACAGTTTTACATGTGGGAACAAAGAGAAGTGAGGACAGAAGATAAAAGTTTCAGAGTAACCAACATGTGGGTGGATTCATTGAGACAGGCCTGGGGAGCTGGCTAGGTAAGAAGTGTCTGCTTTGTTTCCTATCTCTGACATTTCAGGCTATTTTTATTTAAATATACCACCATATATCTCCTTTTGTGTCAAAAGTAAAAAAGCTTATAACTAATACAAGAAAAACTGTATACAATAGGTACAATAACTATATGCAGTATGTACAAACAATAATCACATCAATATCTAGTTCATTAACAGTTGACAAATTCAAAGAAAATGTTCCATTATTTATCAGGTTTTGGTGAGTCCAAGGGATTGTACCTAATTCTCTTTCTATCTAACTTGTATTACCAACTGAAAACTATCTTTTGATGTCTCAAACTTATTCACTTTACAGCTTAGAAGCTTCTTTTTGCTTTTTTGGAAACTAGATAACTATAACTATCATCTTCAATCAGAAAAATCAACTTTGAACAATTCTTTGAAATTATAAAATATTGTAGTAATTTGTGATTGAGTTCTAATAATCCAATGTCAGAATACATGAAGTAGTATACTATTTTATATAATTTGCATTGTTACAGGTTAGTCTTTTATATTAAATTTGTAGGACATCAATGCAAGCCTGAAGAAAACGTAACTGCTTCATTTTAAGCCATGGCATACCAGTTATACAGAAATACGACTTTGGGAAACAGTCTTCAAGAGAGCCTTGATGAGCTCATACAGGTGGGGGCCAAACATTAAACATGTTCTATAAGTCTTCAAATTTTTTTGTTCAAAAATGAATTGTTTTTTCTTATTATTAGTGATGAACTATAGAAATTATCTCTGAAAGTATAGTCTTTTCATCTTAAATTTAGAAGAAAGTGATATTCTATCACTTTAAATAATTCTCTGCAGTATAATAAAGGTTTGGATTTTGGTTTGGTGGGTGGGGGGTTGTTGCTGCTATTGTTTTGTTTTGTTTTTTGAGATTTTAATTAGAACTTTGAATTCCTAATTCAATTTTACAAGAATGAATCTTACTCAAATCACACAACTAAGAAAGTACATTTATGTTGTTTGGGATCTGAAGAGGGGTGTGGGAGTGAGGTTGTTTTTGTTTTTTGAGACAGGATCCTGGCTGTCATTGGATGTGCTCTGTAGTTAGGAATGCTCTGGAACCCTTGCTCCTGCCTGCTGGGATTGTGGTTGTGCAGCACAATGCCCACACTATATTACGTAGACTTAGGGAAGATTTGTCTTTGCTTCATTCTTTATATATAGGTCTCGTGTCTATTAGTAAGAAAAAACTTGGTTTCTAATTTGTTAAACACTTTGTCCAGCCACTGAAGGAACAGCAAGTTTCCCCTGGCTTTGCAAACTCACTGCAGGTTTTCTTTTTGTCAAGATAGTGTAGAACTTACTTCAGGCTTTACTTCATGGTCACTTAGAGCATAGGGGAAAAAGAACTACTTCCGAAGTTCTGGTTAACCTCTGTTAACTTTTAGACTATAATTAGTAGACTCTGTCTTCAGTGTCCTTCCCTCAGTGAACTTACGATCTTCATGTTTTCTCAGTCTCAACAGATCACCCCCCAGCTTGCTCTTCAGGTTCTACTTCAGTTTGATAAAGCTATAAATTCAGCACTGGCTCAGAGAGTCAGGAACAGAGTCAATTTCAGGGTAAGAATATTTTCCTGTATTTGGAAGTCTGCACCAGTTATACTGAAAGCCTACATGGACTTACTCAGCATAACGGGAGGATTTGGTTATTCTAGTTTGAAAGCATGTATAATGATTGAATGATAGGCTATTTTTAATCAGCTATACTAAGCTCATCTATTCCATGTGATACATAATTGCTTTTAGATTTTAATTTCATTGTTTCACAAATCATCCTGTATGAGTTTGGCTTTTTCATCCCTAGAGAATACTGGGGTTTCAAAGGCCTGGAAGTATTAGCTGCAAGATGGAAGGTAAGTGACAGAGTCAGTTATGTTTTTCAATACCTGACCTTCCAGTAAAGGTATCTGTAGAATCTTCATATTACCTCCCATCTATTCTGAGATAGCTTGACTTGTAAAGTCTATTCTGGTAGCTGGGCATCTTTTGAATTATCCCTGCTTTGAACAAAATCCTGCCATCAATTTTGTGGTAATTTGAGCTTAAGAATTCATTGCAAAAGGAATCTATGAGTTACATTTAAGAAAAATTTAGGTAATGAGGCAAAGCTAGTGTTTGTTGATGAAATACTAAAAAATATATTATTTTTTTAAGCATTGAGTGCCTCTTAGATAATAGACATTGTTCTAGGTATCAGAAATGAGAAAGTGAACAAAATAGATGAGGTCCCATTTGATTTACATTTTACTCAAGAGATCAAATGTATGTTTATGCTATATATTAAATATATTACCAGTTTTACATGCTTAAAAATTGCAGGCATAATCAAATAGAAAACTATCCTTGCCTTTAATCTAAGCACTTGAGAGGCAGAAACAGGCAGATCTCTGAGTTCCAGACCAGCTGATCTACAGAGCAAGTTCCAGGACAGGCCCCAAAGCTACAGAGAAGCCCCTATCTCAAAAAATCAGAAGGGGGAGGCAGGGAGAGAAGAAAACTGAACTATCAGCCAGGCATGATGGCACATACTTTTACCTTTAATCCTAGCACTGGGAAGACAAAGGCAGAGATCTCTGCCTCTGCAGCCAGCCTGGTCTACGGAGTTCCTGGATAGTCAGGGCTGCACAGAAAAACTGTCGGGGGAGTGGGGATCTCTAAGAGTATAAAATTGCACAAGTTGATTCTTAGATTTTAATAGCAAGGGTTCTGACAAAGTTGTATAGGAATCTACCTAGCTTGAAATTTCAACTTGTATTTTAAATTGATCTATGTTAACCTGTGTACATTTTGACTATTTAGAAAATTAATGTACTACTCAGAGGCAGTAAGGTTCAGGTTCACGAGAGCCTGCTAGTCTTCTTTTTGTTGTTGTTGTTTAGGTTTTTATCTAGGAGCAAGAACCTATCCTTGATAAAAGGAAACTTTTTAAGTATGAAAAAAAAAAGTATCCAACAGAATGGAAAGCCTAATAATATACAATATGCATGCATGCATAGAGCCACTTGTGAGATTCAGCATATGATATTTAAACGGAAAATCTTAAAATGATTCCTATAGTATCATCCGTATTGGTGAAAATTGTTTGAATTAAAATTTAAGGATATTTTAAAATCTGATGGCTGTGAATGATGAGTTAATGGATTTAGTAGACATCAGTAATTACTGTGCTAGATTCTGCTGAGCTCTGAATACACAGGAAAAAGCAGTGCAGTTCTGCTACAACATAGTTCATCAAGCAGACCATTCAGACAGATACGTTAACAGTTGGGATATGTCACGTGGGTCAGTAGGAGTGTGGCAGAAATAGAAGACAAAGGGCTGCAGTCACAGATAGTGCTTGAGTCCTCAAGAATGATTCCAAGTCTGCTAAAGGAACAGTGATACTATGGAAAGGAAGATAACATTTGGAATACACTAGGACATTCCAGAATACAATTCCTCAGGAGGTTCTGATGGAAAGAAAACCCCAAAGAAATCATAGGGCTCCCAGCAAGCCCACCCTGTACTGATGTTATTAGGAGGCAACGAAAGACTGTTGATCGCAGGAGCCACACAGTTTTTGCCCTTTTGGTGTTCACATGGAGAATGGGTTACAGGGGAATGAAGCTAGAGGCAGAAGACCATGCCTCTTAGCCAGCTGAATCAGAAGGGTCAAAATAGCTTTACTTACCGCTTTAACAAGGGATGTCTAAAAATGAAGAGATTTTTAAAAAGCACTTTATGACAGGACTTGACGACTGTAGATATGGTGGAATGTAGAGTCAAACTGGTAATTTTCAAGTTTCTGGCTTAAATGATCACAGAAAAAGCTGATTTGGAAGTAGTCTCAATAGATGGCAGTGGTGCATCTCAGCCAGTTATGGGATTTAAGTTGTCTTAATGTTTCTGAGGAATATCTGCTTTTGTACAAATTTAGAGAATAAACACCTAATAAAAGAGGACACTTTAAATATTTGTAAAAATTTAAAATGGAGCTAGGTACATGTTTTTAATCCAAGCACTCAGGAGGCAAATCTCTTTGAGTTGGAAGCCAATCTGACTGGGCTAGAGAGAGTTTAGTGGCTAAGAATGCTTATTTATCTTACAGAAAAGGCAGGTTTGATTTCCAGCACCCATATCAATTTAGGGGATCAGACTCCCTCTCCTGGCCTTTCCAATCATCTGTATGCATGTAGTAAACATAAATTCAGGCAAGCATGCACCAGATATATACGTGCATGGAAGCACCAGATATGTGCATGCATATATAAAAATAAATATTTCTTAATCAGATCGGCAGGATGTAGTGGTGCACATTTTTAAACCTAGCACTTGGGAGGCAGAGGGAGACAGTTCCAGTACAGCCAGGCCTGTGTAGAGACCATTTCTCAAAACACAGAGATCAAATGGACTTTCTTAATTTTTCCACAAGGGGGCAGTAGATATACAAATGTAATCTTTCATACAGCTTTTCATTTCAGGTAAGTAATTTGCAGATTGTTTTAGAGTGCTGAAAATAGTCAGCTGGAAAAAATGTTTTTAAACTCTTGCCTGAGCTGATTTAGCCAGGTTTTCTCTGACTTAATCCTCAGTAGATGAAATTAAGAAGTTAAAGACATTAAGCTAACCATTGAGCATACTGACTGAGTAGCTGTAGCCCTTGGATTACTTTAGAGTGAAGCATGAAGGGAAACAATGGCTTCTCATGGCATTTCTCAATGTTTTGTTTTAAAGGGCTCTCTAAATACATACAGATTCTGCGATAATGTTTGGACTTTTGTATTGAATGATGTTGAATTCAGAGAGGTGACAGAACTTATTAAAGTGGATAAAGTGAAAATTGTAGCCTGTGATGGTAAAAGTAAGTGTTTGCCTATTACTGTGAAAGCGAAACTTGTTGAAATAGTTTTTCTCCTCTTTATCTCTGTCTTTCTGAAAATCTCAGGGGAAAATGGCGGGGACACAAACCCTCAGATAAAAACCTAGTTCTGGATTCTATATGTCTTCCTACTGACCTACGTCTCAGCTCAGATGACATGTAGACACTTAATACAGTTTAAATTCATGTGCAAAGAAAATAAACTAACTGCTAGTTTCCTCCCATTGTTTGCTTAGTCATCAGGCTTCTTTCTCACTACCACCTTTCTCTTTGAAAAAGTAATGTGTAACTTCGAACATTTATCTTAAAACTTCTGTGTTGCTGGATACCCTACATTTTATATATAAGAAGTTAGTTGTTTTAAAGCTGATTTAAACGAATCATGAAGCTTGCAATTATAATGGGAGATACCCAGTCCTCTGCTTGTGTTACATATTGAGACAGGGTCTCAGTAGCCTTTGGCTGACCTGGAACTTACTATGTAGACCCGGCTGCCCTCAGACTCAGAGATTTTGCCTGCCTCTGCTTCCTAAGTGCTAGTATTAAAGGTATGCACCACCATACCTGGCTACAGTTTCTATTTTTAGAGAATATCTAATCACTGAAGATATGTAAAAAATACAAGAAAGCTATATATATAAATCCTGTACAGCTAATTGGTCACCTTTGAAAGTAAAGATTTTCAAGTGTTAGGAATGTGTTTTTATCTGTGCACAGAGGGGGGTGTGTGTGTGTAATTTTTCATATAGATGATTATTTATAATCTGATTTCTGGTGGCTACATAAAAATTTCAGCCCTTTATATTTTTGAGTTTTTAAGACAGGGTTTCTCTATGTAGCCCTGTCTGTCCTAGAACTCACCATGTAGACCAGGCTAGCCAAACTCGAGAAAACTACCTGTCTCTGCCTCCAGAGTGCTAGGATTAAAGGCTAAAAAGTTTTCCAGACGTCAAAAAGTCTAGGAAATGAGTATCCGTTACACTGACTTACTAGTCAGCTAACCAGGAATCCTCGGCAGGTCCTAAAGGCTTCTTAGTGTGACCAGCAGGTACATTTGGAGCACTTATGTTTTGTTTTCCATTTCTGCAAGTGGTACTGTTTGCTGTATGGCAAGATAAATTTCTGTATTTGAAATAATTTATACTTCCATGGGTTTTTCCTTGTAACTCAAATATCATCCTTATAACTCTTAGGGTTGTAAGTGTCTATTGGACCATAGAATTTGTGCGATATTTTATAGTTCCTAGATAAATGGACAGGTGGTACGGACCTGTCATCTTCAACACTTGGGAAACTGAAAGACAGGGAACAACTTGAAGGCTTGCCTCCATGAAGGTGAAGGAGGGAGCAGGGCAGCCTGTCTGAAAGAGGAGAAAGGGTGCTGGAGATACCACACATTGGGCGAGGGCTCAGTGTAATCCGTAGCCTTGAGGGAGGAGCCCTGATGAGCACCCATTCTGTTGAGGAACAGTTGAATGTGACTGGGGCAACTGAAAACTTTTTCATCTTATTAGCTAATTTGAATTAATTTAAATTTTAAATAGCTGCATGTTACTAGCTAGTCACTATTGTATTGACCAGAATAGATGTGACTAGTAGAGGGTCAGTTTTAGTCATTGAACTAAAAAAGCAAAACTTCTGAGCAACCTTATTAACCAAGAGCTCCTATGGGGTGGATGTGATACTTAAAGAAGCTTCTGCCTGGGGGTTATTAGCGCTGTTCTTTTTGAAAGATAAAAGATTGTTTTCCCAACCTCAGACAATAAAAAAGTAGCAAAATACCGGTCTACTTTAGTTATGTGTTCGTGGAGAGCTGCCTTCATTTAAAGCAAACTGTATTAATTGGTCTTCAGCAAAGATTTGAATACTTAAGAAATGGGAAGCAGAGGCAGGTGGATCTCTGGGTTTGAGGCCAGCCTGGTCTACAAAAACAGTAGGGTATTGCATAGAGACACTCTGCCTAAAAAAAGAAAAGAAAGAAAAGGGAAGGAAGGAAGGAAAAAAACGAATGAACGAGCTGGTTGTGGTGGAGTCTTTTTTTTTTTCTGAAGCCACAGAAAAAGATGAAATCTTAGATATAGTTAAAATATAGTTTGCCATTTAAAGATTAGGTTAATTAGAAAAATTCCATTCTTTTTTGATTTTGAATAAGTCAGGTGCTGCTATGAAATTTTATTCTCCTAAAATTAAGCTGTGTTCTCAATAGAGAAGCAGAGGAAGGGGCGGCAGTAGCCAAAGCCAGAAGGCTGATGTATTTCCCAGCAGGATGTGGCCTAAAAAATGTTTACACCAACCCACAGCAGACACCTGGAGGCTTAGGCTGTGTCTTAACCCCTGCTTTGGGCAGGAAGCTGTTGACCTTGGCCCCTCTCTACCTGCCTCCTCCCCCTCCCAGCACCACTGTTAGTTCTTTCCTAGATGTTCCTAAAGTGCTGATACTTAGGACTTGCTCCTTGAATTGATCTCTTTCCTGTTTCTAGATACTGGCTCCAATACTACGGAATGAATAGAGAAATTCGGCTTTTTTATGCTACCTTCTGTTATTTTCATCACTTTTTGAAGAAAAACATAGAAGAGACTTTTTTATTTATTCTCACGGTGCAGAAGTGACAACACTGTGCTATACTACCCAGGGTTCCACAGAGAGAAGCATGTAACTCTGTTCTCTTACATGACCTTTAGTACATGACATAAAGAAATGTGACTTTCTAATGACAAATCAAAAGTGGTTGCCTTCATAATAATATTCTTCAATAAACTTGTTTTTAAAACTTATTGTTGTTGTACCTGTGTTGAGAGACCCCCCAAAGACCACCAGAGAGCTGAGTTCAATACAAACACATGAGAGTCAGTTTATGCTTTTGGGCAGGTTTGAATAGGCCAAAATCCTTTGTTCCAACACAGTGGAGGGATTCTGCCCAAGCTTAGAGGTTAGAGGGTTTTTAAAGAAAAGTATACCTGAGCAAGATGTTACATATCTTGACATTTTAGGATTGGGTAAAGGGGTATAAGGTACAGTAATTCTTGGAATCTACTGGCTAAACTTTCGACACGAACCCAAGCTTTGAATCTATTGGCTGTCAGGGGCATTTCTGAGATTTTTCCTAGATTCTTCTTAAAGACACTAAATGGTCTTTCCCCAAAATAAAGTTTTATAAAGGTTAAGCTATGTCTTCACATTGTAATAATTGATGTAGCTGATTAGCAAGGAGTTTTCAAATACCAGATAAGGGACTTGGAAAGGCTGTCCTTGTGGTAAAATCATGTTCACCTTGTCATTTGTAATTTTATCTGTTGAAAATAGATCCCAATTGTGGATTGAATTTTACTAAGAAAATCAGACCTCCCCCTCTTTAGATAGCTGATATGCTGAACCAAGGCTCTGCTCTAAACAGGATTCCTGTGCGGTATGTCAGTTATTATTAGTGTTCATGTATACTTGATGATCGATATCTTAGTAATTACTGGAATTCTAATTTTTATCCAAAGTCTTTAGGCTTGAGAGACAGTTCAGCAGTTAAGAGCATTTATTCTTCCAAGGGACCAGCATTCACATAGTAGCTCACAGCTGTCTGTAACTTCAGTTTTCAGGGTTCCAGCTCTCTTTTGACTTCTGAGAACTCTAGGCAAGCATGTGATTAACATACATACATGCAGGCAAAAGACAAGATCAATCTTTAAAGACCTATTAAAAGTATAAGACACATACTTTTTTCACATGTTTTTACATCTCTGTACTTGAGGGAGTCCATTGTCAGACTAGGGAAATACAATGAAGAACAGATATTTATAGACCCTTGAGAGATCAGATACTCGGTGATTAAAGGGTGGATTTAGTGCTTGTTTATCCATACCTCATGTAAACTTGGCCCTTTTGACTTTTCTTGACAGGATTTCCCTGTGTAGCCTTGGCTGTCTTGGAACTTGTTCTGAAGATCAGGCTGGCCTGAAACTCAGAGATCCTCCTGCCTCTTTCTCCTGAGTACTGGGTTTAAAGGTGTCACCACCACTGCCCCAAGACTTGGCCATTTCTTGGGCCAATAGAAGTGAACATCTGGCATCCTCATGTTGTGCCAACTCCATTTCAGCTGCATTTCGGCACTTGAGCTAACACATCAGGATGATAATTAGAATCAGAGCTGGGGAAAGGGACCTAGAAGACAGCCCAAGCCTGGTCATGTTTGGACAGCCTTACAAGCTGATGTAAAACCCTGGCCCTAATTTTCTTAAGATAACAGTTTGGGGGGTTTTGGTGGCTTGTGGGGGGTTTTTTGGTGGTGGTTTTGGATTTTTCTGTTGTTTTGTTGGGGCGGGGTGTTGATTTTTTGATACTATTGTTTTCTATAGAACAATAGCCAAGACTGATAGCTTGTTCAAAGATCAGACATGGACCTTCAACAGTCTCAGAAAGTAGATAAGTCACCAAGAGAGCTACAGGTGTGTCTCATTAAGTATTCTTAAGATCTCGTATAGACATATAGACGGTTCCTGCTTAACCAAAGCTAAAGTGGTCCATGTGACCTACCAAAGAGTCATAGCCTAAAAAGACCAGCTCCACTGTAATTTACACTGTGCATTTTTCTAAAGACTTTATTGTGTGTATAATTGGGGATCAAGGGCAGATTTATACCATAGCATGCATGTGGAAGTCAGAGGACAAATTCAGGATGTCTGTTCTCTTCTGTCATCGTGGGTTCTGGAGATTGAATTTGAGTTGTTAGGCCTTTGTGTCTGAGCCATCTTGCCTACCTACTATGTCATGGTTGTGACACATCTTGTGGATTTTTCTAGAGTATCATGGAAAAATATACACCAAGATGGAGATTTGGCCCACCATGATTAAGTTGGACATATTCATGAATATGCCTCTGACTTCTAAAGTGTTTCATACAGCTTTAAAATAAATCCACAATGCAGAGCCTGCTGTTCCTGTTGAAACAGCCTATCCCACTTTCTGGAGTGCTTGCTTTACTCAAACTTCAGTTTAGCCAGTGGTGGTGGCTCACACCTTTAATCCCAGCACTTGAGAGACAGAGTCAGATGGATCTCTGAGTTTGAGGCCAGCCTGGTCTACAAAAGAGTTTCAGGACAGCCAGAGCTAGAGAAAACCTGTCTCTGGAGGATTGCGGGAGTTTGTAAGCTTCAGTTTAAACTTGTGCAACTCAGACTTGGGAGATAGTTTAGTAAGTAATCAATTCTGCTCAAACATGAAAACCAAGAGTTTGAATCCTCAGAACCAATACTAAAGCTCCTCAGTGTGCACTTGTAATCCCTGCCCTACAGGATTCCTGGGCCTTGCTGACCAGCAGGCTAGCCAGAGTGACAAGCTCCAGGTTCAATAAGATACTGTCTCAAAAACGAATTGAAGACGTCATAATGCGTGTGAATGCACACAAAAGAAAAAACTTAGTCTCAATTGAATTCTTTTGTTTGAGAAGAACTGAGAGGATACCTCCATAGCAAAGAGTCATTTTCCCTCTGCCGAGATAGTAGGTAAAAATAATCTGCAAAATATCTTTCCATAAATGTATTAAAATATCCTTCCCTGAGGATCTGAACTCTATCCACACACCCATATTTGAAAAAATAAATTAACAACACTGTCCCTGGGACCTGAGATTTACCATGTAGGGTAGACTAGGTAGCCAGCAAGTCCCAAGGATCCTCCTGTCTCTACTCCAGTGCTGAGATTACAGGTGTACTTCACTACATCTGCCTTTTTACGTGGGTGTTTGGGTCAATCAGGTCCTCATGCTTAGGCAACCAGCACTTCACCAACTGAGCTATCTCAGCCCCTGCCAGTTGCTTAGTAGCTTCCTGTAATGCAGCACACACACTGGGGGGCAGGAGGGGGGGATATGTATGTGGGTGGTGTGGCTCAACCCATCTCCCTTCTAAATACAACTGTACTATGACATGATCTGTACTTAGGGTTTTGCTCAGAAACTGGATGATTGGCCTTTGATAGCATACATCTTTATTTCAGGTCTTTACAGTCACTAGGCAGCTAACTAGAATGGAATGCCTAACATGAGTTCTACATTCCATCAGTTGATGGAATTCTTGTGTGGGGGTTAGCCACAATACACATTTGTTAGGCACATGTACATTAGTTACAATTGTTTTCATACACTACATATATGACCAACACTTATTCTATAGTGTATCAGTTATTACATTTCTATTTAGTGTAGAGGTCAGAGGACAATTTGTGGACGCCTATTCTCTCTTCCACAGTGTTAAATTCAGGAATCAAACACATACTGTTGGGCTTGGCAGCAAATGCTTTTAGCTGCTAAGCCACCATGCCAGCCCCATGATATTTAATATTCCAATAATGTTTAACAAGGACTCTCCTGGAACTAGAGGAAAGGATCACAAGAGCTTACCCTCACAAGACCAGGCTCCAGGGATGGAAGTTCTGTTGTCGTTTCAGTGTACAAGAGGAAAAACTAGCTCATCCACTGTTGGGGGATCATTAGGTACCTAGATGTGTGTTTCTTTGAGATCCACACAATAGACAAAGAATTGTCTCTTCCCTAGATTTAATAACGGACAAGGACAAGTCATTGGTTGGGATTTGTGGTCATCTACCTTGACTCAGTTTGAAGAGGTATCTTAGTTACTATTCTATTGCTGTGAAAAAAAAAAATATGGCTAAGGCAACTCTTTATTAAAAACAAAAAGTGGTTGGGGGCTTGCTGACAGTTTTAGAGAATGAGTCCATGACCACCATGGCAGGAATCATATAGGCATGATGCTGGAGTAATAGCTGAGACTTTTACATTTCTAATCTTCAGTCAGAGCAAAGGAGAGGCTGTGGGCTTGTGAAACCTCAAAGCTCACCCCCAGTGACACACCTCTTTCAACAAGGCCACACCTCCTAATTTTTCCCAAACAGTTCCACTAAGGAGGCCAAGCATTCAAGCAAAAACCACCACAGTAAATACGACATCTCTTAGTAGTCCTTAATCTTAGGGTTCACAGTTTGTCATTAACACTAAAACTTTGAAATTGTACATGGATAGGTGTTATGAGAAACTAAATGTGCACAGGCATATACACATGCATGTGTATGTATAAACAAATATGTGTCTCAACTAAGCAAAACATTTGGGACATAATGAAGAGATGTGGATTAGGTGAGATCAGAATACACAGCAAAGAAAAGTAGAAAACACTTCATTTTTGTACACCCAAGAGAACCAGGGTAGGTTACAGGGGCCTTGAAATCTGGGCGTGGAAATACTTGGGCATTTGGCTGGCTCACTTTTTCTATCCTTTTTTTCTTTTGAGGGAGAATCTATGCCCCTATGTAGGTCCCTGGCTGGCCTGAAACTTGCTATGTAGACCAAGCTGACCTTGATCTCTGCCTGCCTTTGCCACATAAGTGTTGGTATTCACAGGTGTGCATTCGTGTGTGTGCGTGAAAGAGAGTACGTGGAGGTAAGTAAAATCCAGTCATGTTCATAAAGAGACCAGAGGAGTTCAAATGGCCTGCCCTAGCACTCTACCTTGTTCCCTTGAGATAGACTCTCTCATTGAACCGTAAGCTCCCAATTTGCCCCGATCTGTCTTTGTGACTAAGAACTACAAAGAACAAAGTAGAAATATTCAGTAAAGTTGTTTTGTTTTGAAGCCTTCAGACAACATCTTAAATTGAGTTTAGGAGAATAATTATAGGAATAAGAGAGTCCTAGATCAGGGAATCTTCCATAAAGAAATCAACAGAGCTTAAAATTTAGATTGTTAACAAACATGGCACCATTAGTCAGAACCTACTGGCCAAGATGCCAGCTCATGGTCACAGAGGAGGTTCATAGATCAGCAACGTTCAAGGCTGATAGCATTCAATGTCCATACTCTTCATTCAAGTCTATTAAAAAAAAAAAAGTGAAAGCCTCATAGAAGTCTACTTTTACAACCAAAAATTCAGCTGGGGAAAAAACTAGCTATGAAACTTCAATAGCTAAAAATGGATGCATGAAAATATCCTATCCTTGTGGCGTGGCTAATTATGGAAGCATTTTAAATCCCCGTTGCTGTGGGGCATATTATATAGAATGAAGTGAGAGTCCACTGGGTTATCAGGCTCTGACTACTATTTTTTTTTTAAGATGTGGTGTATGCCATTTCAAAAAGATAAATGGGTGAGGAGAGGATATTAAAACTGGCCATGAGATGATAGCTGTTGAAACAGTAATGAGTAAATTGAGTTCACAGTACTTACTAAACCTCTTTCAGCACTTTTTTTTTTTGAGAGTCTCTTGTAGCCCAGGCTGACCTCAAACTAGACGTGTAGCAGAGGATGACCTTGAACTGATCCTTCCACCTTCACTTCCCAAGTGACAGGTATGCACTGCTATGCCTGGTTTATGTGATCCTGGGGATAAAACATAGGATTTTACACATGCTAAGGGAGCATTCTAACAACTGAACTGTAGGCCCAGTTTCAAAGCTTCTTTAAAAGACTTAAAAACCAGTAAGTGCAATCTACAGCATTTAGCCTAAAATGCTTAGGACTTGCTTATTCTCTGACCACCTTATATTAATATCATAAGATGTATAAAGCTACTCTATTTAATTGCTTGATATCTGCTGTTGTTATATTCCAGGGGGCTCCAGGATACGTTGATTCTGTTAATCCATTCTGAAAATGCCCTCTACTTTGATTTAAAACTCATGTCTATTTTTTTGCATAATGTAATCAAATGGTTTATTTTTCTGAATACATAGGTAAATGAGATCTGCCCTGAATTGGGGGTAAGCAAAGTGTTTTACTTATTAAAAAGATACAAGAACATGCAACACATTGAAAGAATCAAGTGGGGTTAGCTCTCTTGGTCACTGTATTTTTTACTAAATATTCTCCAACTCTTAAGTCTATGAAGTTTTTGAAATTTGAATCCAAGAGAAAATGCCTTTAAAACTATTCTTTGGGGCTGAAAAGATTGCTCAGTAATTAAGAGTATGCCCTGCTTTTACAGAGAACCTAAGTTTGCTTCCGAGCTCCCATATCAGGTGGCTCACAACCACTTTTAACTCCAACTTCAGGGGCTATGTATGATATACTCTTCTGGTCTCTTCAAGTACTGACAGGCAGACTACTGGACATGTTGGTGAGACTGTAGGATAGTTAGTACCTTTGTACCCTGTTGATAGGAAAGTAAAATGGTGTGTGGTAATACTACAGAAAGGGCACAGAGGCACCCTGGGATGCTGGTCATGTTATGTTCCATGATCTGGGTTCTATTTATACAGGTGTGTTACTTATATGGACATTTTGTACTTTTCTGTAGTATAACATATTATACCTCAGATAATATGTTAATGAGAAGGGGCTATGGAGATGGCTCCTGCCTGGCAACATGAAAATCTGAGTTCAATCCCCAAAACACACACACACACACACACACACACACACAGAGGGAGAGAGAAAGCCAGATGCAGAGACAGGAGGATCCCTGGGGACTGCTGTCCAGCCAGCCTAGAAAAGGTCTCTGGGATCCCTTCCCCGTCTGCTCCTTTGTGGTCTTGCCGTGATCTGAGTGTGTCACTCACTCATTTGTTCATGTGTTGCAAAGATGGTCCCCAGTGTGGTGATATAAAGAGTAATGGATGCTGTGAAGGGTGGAGCCTTGTGAGAGGGAGCACTGGCTGCCATTAGGAGAAATTGATGTCATTTTCTGAGATCTCTGTTTATAAACGAGCAAGACTGGCTTTGCCCCTTGCTCTGACTTTCTGTCTCACCAGCTCTCCCTCTGCATTCCTACCATGATGCTGTCTGCCACGATCTGCTAAACTAATAATCCCCTTTCCTTATAAGGTATCCAAGTGGTCTTTCCATTCCATGCAAATTAGCATCCTTGATGTTCTGAAAATGCATGTGTGTTCCTGCTGCAAGTCTCTCCTCTTGGCCTAGAATGTTCTTCTTTCTTTTAGTCCTTACAAATCATTCCCTTGCCTCCTTCCAGCCTCTTCTAGAAAGTGCTGCTTTCACTGGGGGTCTCCTTGACTACCTTATAAAATGTAAAACAGCCTCCCACCACTGCGCCCTACTTTCCCAATGTCTCCATCACTTCCTTCAGTTTTTCTCCAGCACTTGGCACTTTTGAGTGGGTGGGAATTTTCATACTTTGTTTATTGTTGTATTTCCAGTGTCAATAACAATATAGGGCCAGCAAGGTTGCTAAGCAGCTCTTGTCATGAAGCCTAGTAACCCGAGTTCAATCCTGGAACCTCATGGTGAAAAGAGAGAACCTACTCCCAAAAACTGTCCCTTGACCACCTCAGCCAAGCCATGGCATGTGTGTGTCCTGTTACCCTTCCCTCATTCACACAAATGAGTAAATATAATTTAAAAAAAAAACCATTCAATAACAATGTGTGATAAATAACAAGAACTCTGTTCATATGTGTAGAATGAAATATTTTATTGGTTGTCAATACATCAAGATTTATAAAAGTGAAAATCATAACTTATTCATCCTTGCAATAAATAATGCTAAGTGGAATACATAAGGATAGGTCTTTGGTTTAGTCCGTGAAAGTATTTAGACATTAGTTTCTTCATTTTTCAACAGCTTACTGACCTCCCCAACTAAATTATATGCCCCAAAGTTAGCAACTGCTTTTTCTTCTCTCAGTAGACTTTCACTAAACCAACAACAAATATAATGAGCAGCGCATGCAGCAAAGGCACAGTTACTAAAATATGGGTCAATGGTGGACATACAATCAGAATGAAGAGGAAATTTAAGTCTTAGAAGGTGACACAACATAATAGCTTGGTTCATTTAGGAGTCTCTTCCCCCCAAAATTAAAGAAACAGGTAAGTTTCTTTACTTACCTGAAGGTAAGTAAATCAACAGTAAGGGAAAAAATTAACAGATGTTCTGGCTTCCGACTGCAAAGTACACTACACAGGTGAAGTCTGTGCCTTCTGATTAGAAGCTCTCATGCTATTCAAAGAAAGAAAAACCCTACTTTCATCTACTTGACTCATTTTCTAAAGAAAATTTTTAATTTTGGAAAATTCTAGAAACTTGTTTCCCAGAAATGACAAGTCCACAGACCAATAGCTTTAGTGTATTTATATGAAAAGCTACAGCTCAGTCATATGAAGCTGTAGGGAACCTTGACCATGAAGCCATGAAGACATGTTCCTTCTGGGAGGTGTTTCTCTGTACATCCCATGGGGCAGCAGTCCCCTTGTTCTTCCTCTGGGAAGGGCTGGCAACAGATTCTAGGACACAGTCACCAAGCCTGTAACTACCCACAAGTCACCTCTGAGGTAAGGCTGGGAGCAAGAACCAAAGGACTCAATAGTGCAGTGTTGGGTAAGTTTGTAGTGACAATGCCCATTACTCAGGGAGGCCAATCTTAAAAAAAGGAATTGCTCACTTTGGAATAGGAAATTCTACCAGGCATGGTGATACACCTATTTAAATCCATCACTGAGAAGGCAAAGGCAGGCAGATATATGAGTCTGGTCTACAGAGCTAGTTCCAGGACAGCCAAGGCTATATGGACGAACCCTGTCTTAAAACCAAAAGAAAAAAAAAAAAAAGAAAGAAACATTCCAATCACACACTTAGCTGTGTGGGACATTGGTTACAGTAAAAGTTGGCTGAAGAGAGAAAGCCTTGACTGGATCAAGGTTTGAGATGAAGAAACCTGTTAACATCATATTGATGGGAACCTCATTCAAATTACACATGTTAATTTGTACATACACCCCCTCTTCTGGTACATGTATATTTAAAGGTTCTGCCTATAGTTTGTAATGGTCCTTGTTCATCACAGAATAGAGTGCATGCTGGCCAACCATTAGCTCTGGGTCTTCAGAGATGAAGAGATTTCTGAAAATTTCCATACTTTAGCATTTGTACATATACACACATTACTGTGTCCCTACAAGGAAATGCATGATCTACAGAATGGCAAATAATGTGCCTGACACTCACATAATGAAACAAAGCAGTTTTGATTCAAGAGCTTTAAACCCTGAATTCTCGAGCAGCTTTGGCTTAGCAAGCAGAGTCTACTTTCACTTTCCATACTAATTATTAACAATGCCGCCTCTCCCCCTACCTAAATGAACTCCAGTGAAATGGCTGCTGGTACAGGGTGGTTGTTAGCTTTGGCCAGGAAGCTACCGTGTTTCACCTAAACACATTATGGTCAAGCTAGTTAAATCACTCTCCTTTTATGAAAAAGGCAGAATCTGCCAATGTAAACAAAATTAGGAAGGCTTTCTGTAATGAGAGAATTAGTTCTGTGATTCGGTTTGCTATCTACATAGCTTTCCTGCCAACCATTTAGAGACTGTCCTCAACATATGAGAAAAGTCTTACACATTTTATCTCTTTAGATTATTTCTGGATTCATAGACAACAGTGTAGGGATAGGTCTTTGGTTTGGAAACTATTTATTTTAAATTAATGGCACAAAAGGGGAGGACCCTTTCCACCAAAGTTCCCCTTACAAGACCAGCCTCAGGAATATTTGAAGCAGAATCTCTAGAGAACCTGACAGGAAAGCTTCAGTCAAAATCTAGAGTCCCTGGCCATGTGTCCCTACCTTACTCTCCCAAGTAACAGTAGTTCTTGTCCTGGCTTGTGAAGAAACCAAACAGCGGCTCCTGGGGAGAGGGCTGGGCAATGGCCACACTCACCACCAGCAGCTTACAGGGGCAGAGATCTACCTACCCACGCTCCAATAGCAGCCCCCTCATCCTAAGGGACACATGGAGTCCACAGCCCCAGGTGTCCACCCTACAATGCCCTTGTAAGTCCTGGCATTTTCCTGTCATCCAGGTAACAATCATCTTCAGCATGTTTCACAGTTCAGTCCCATAGATGGCTTTATGTCGTAAGTATTCTTCTAAACATTGAAGAACATTATCATCCACCTTAGGGTCAAACTTGTTGGCCAAAAGGTGATGGTTCTGAAGTATCCAGTGCAGGTCCCCAGACCCGTAGATACAGACAGCCCGCTGATGGATTCCTGAGCAAGGTGTGTAAGGCGCCCCATTCTCAATATCTCCCTCATGGTCCTGCCACTTGGTTAGCCTTGCAATGGACCTCATGTCTGAGAAGTCAAACTTGGGGTGCAAGGGAACTGATCCAGGCATCCATGAGGCACGCTGGAGGGTAGCCCAAAGGTGCTCATCAGGACTATAAGTGTCTTTTACCCATTCAATTAGTTGTTGAGCTTTGAAGTTGTTTAACACATGTTCAATGAAGTCTCGAGAAGCCACCATGTAGGCATTCCCAGTAAACATGGTTATGTTATTAGGTGGAGGGGTCTTCTTCTTGCTGGTTATGTGCAATGTGTCTCTCACCTCATAGTGATATCTCCAGCGGGACTTTTTATGTGCTGGTGGTACCTCTGACTCCATACTGTTCTGCCCATTCAATAGCTTGAGGGCTTGGACCATCTCAGCATTGGTCTTGATGGGAAAGTCTGTCCCACAGGTATTCAGGAGGTATCTCCAAGGCACAGAGCTCTGAAGCAAGTCTTCCATGCAGTTCAGGTCAGCCTGCACCCTGGACCAGGACGCATAGACCACTGACACCTGCCTACTAGCTATGAAGACATTTGGGAAGCATGATGCAATGGCCCTGACTGCCTGCTTGAAAGTTTCTGGGGACTTCTGATCCACATGAACACAGTATATGTTCTGAGGGGTGTACACAGCTCGCAGCAGCCTCTCAAAGTTCTCAATCTTCTCATGAACCACCATAGAGTAAGCAATGGGGAAATTGGCCTCCCCTTTGCTCAGTGGGAACTGTATGTACTTCCTTTTGGTCTTGAATTGCTCACAGTCTGCTGTCATGCTAAGATAGTCGGCCTCTGTGAAGGGCTGCCGCTTCTTCTTAATCTCCAGGTTATTCAGCAGAGCCTGGATCACTGCCTTGTGCTCCCCTCGAGTGACCCCAGAACAGTTGATGGACCTTGAGGCTGGCAGCTTCAGAGTCTTGTACAGGATATTTCTGCAGTTCTGGCTTCGAAACTCCTTAGAGTCCAGATCCAAGACATCCAAGTCACACTTCAGTCTGAGGGACAGTTTCAGGGCAATGATGGCTAGCAGCATGTAGCAGCCCAGGACCCAAACATGATAGTGCCAACAGAGCCTCCTCCAGGAAATCATCTTCCCAAGTGGGAACCATCCAGCCTTGCCCAGCAGAGGAGGTGGGTGGGCTCGCTGAACAGAACAAAGAACTTCTGATTAAAAACTAATTAAACATGTTCCCAGGGATGTTAAGTTCAACTTCAAACTGGTAGCAGAAGAGCTTTCTTCCCTGGAGAAACAGCTTAGGAAAGATCAGGCAAGGAGCCCATCCACCAGGTTTGCTGAGAGAAGAATTATAGCAGCCCTACCAAAGCAGCTAGTCAGACTGCCACAGGGACCGGCTCCACCCTCACCTCGGGAGAGGGAAGTGCAGAGCTGGGCTCTCTGAGTTAAAGGTGCAATTAGCTGGAGAAAGCCCTACCCTCCATCCCTTTTTCTTCTCCCCCCCCCCCCCCTTGAAGCCCTAGACAGAAATTTTATGTGGAGTTTAGAAAGTCTAGGTCCAGAAACAAAATACATAAAAGGAAGCCTAACATCAATTCTAGAATCAAGTCCCTTTAAAAGGAAATGCTTGCTTCTATTTGTTAATCCTGTATTAAGACTCTTGCCCCATATCACTCAATACTCAGATCTTGAATCTGGCTAACCATTCATTTTAAAATGCCCTTAAAGAAATGTAAAATAGCTGGACATAATAGCACACATCTTTAACCCTAACATTCAGGAGGTAAGGCAGGCAGACTTCTGAGTTTAAGGCCAACCTATCTACATAGTGAGTTCCAGGCCAGCCTGGGCTACATAGATCCTATCTTTAAATATTTTTTTAAAAGAAAAAAGAAATATAAAGCAACTCGATATCATCCAAAAATTAACAGCAGTCAGTCAAATATAACACCAAGTTTAAAATCTGTACACAGAAGTTAGCATGGTCACGTGCACAGAACATTTACTATTGTCTGTGAACTAAGACTGTTTCTTTACACTGTCCCATTTAACCTTCACAACCAACTAGACTCATTTTATGACAGAAAAACAGAAGCCAAGTAATCTATTAAATATCACAGGTTAGAAGACTAGAGATTTCCCTCATTCTATCTTCTGGAGTCTTTTTTTTTTTTTTTTTTTTTTTTTTTTTTTTTTTTTTTAGGAGCCTAATGCTTATTTGAACAAGCCAGGCCTACCTTTTAAATACAACACAAGGTACTGAATAGCACCAAAGAAGACCAGGCTTACATGGGAAGAAAATCTCAAAAAAAAAAAAAAAATTAAAAGTGTAACAGATCCTTCCAGCAGGCTCTTTTCCTCTGGTTCACCTCTTTGTGAACATAAGGTTGTATCCTCTTCAGTAATAACTTTTGGAAATAAGATTTAAGAAGAAAGAAAATGAAGGAAACTCACCTTTCCTAGCTTCTCGGCTGCTAAGGGAAGCTTTCTCCAACGTTGTGAGTCTATGGAGTGAAAGCTAGTTTGGTTCTAGGTAAAAATTAACACTACAATCCTTGCCTTCTTATCTTCCAGAATATATTTGCTGATGTTCACAGGACGCCTAAAGAGAGCATCTAAACTCCTCTTAAACCTATTCAAAGGAGAGAGCAGCAGGTGGCTCTATCACTCACCTTTTGACTTCCTGTTCTCAGAAAAGGGAGTGAACTTAGGTAAACCATTCAGGGCTGTATTCTCAAGCTCCAGTCATTCTGGGAGGTGAAGAAGGCAAGAAAAAAAGCTGGCTGCATCTGAGAAAGCAAGAAAGTATTTCAACCAGAAGAAACTAGTTTCTGCCTATGCTCTCCTGCCCTGACATTATTCAGTGTGCATGCAAGAACTTCCCAGACTTTTCTTCTCCCCCCCAAATACACAGGACTATCCAGTCTCCTTTTGTTTGGAAATAAAAATGTCACTCCTTGTGTTCCTGGAACATCTCAGGGGGCAGAGACACTAAAAATAAATACTCACAGATTTTTTTTTTAATTCTACACACACACACACACACACACACACACACACACACACACACACACACCAGTTCATCCTTGAAAGCAATTACTGCTGAGTCAAGAGGAAGAAATAAAAAGATACAAATTAAAAACTAGAGCAAATGGTCTGTTTTCAAGTGATATGACACATGCACATTCAAGACATGAACCTTGCAGAGGAGGAAGATACAAAATTAACAAAAAACCAGTGGCTTTTCTACGTACCAACAACTCAGTGTAAAAAAAATAAATAAATAAAAATAAATTTAAAAAAAGTCAGGAAGCCAGTATAAGCCTCAAAACCAAACAAAATCAACAGGACTAATGCTTAGCCAAAGATGTTAAAATCTGGACAAGAAAAGTGATGAATCTGCTGGGCCTGGTGATGCATTCAGGAAGCAGAGGCTGGGGTTCAAGGCCAGCATGGGTTACATAGTTCCAGGTAGCCAAGGCTACATAGTGAGATCTTGTCTCAAAAGAAGAAAAGAGAAAAGAAAATAAAGAAAAGCAGGAGGGAGGAAAAGAAGAAGAGAAAGAGAGAAATTATGAAGCACTAAACAGTTAAACTGTTGACGGGCTGGAGAGATGGCTCAGTGGTTAAGAGCACTGACTGTTCTTCCAGAGGACCCAGGTTCAATTCCCAGCACTCACATGGCAGCTCACAACTGTTTGTAACTCCTGAGTCCAGCACCCTCTTCACAAAGACATACGTGCAGACAAAATACCAATGTACATGGAATGGTTAAGGAGGTTTTTTTAATTGTGTGTGGGGTGGGAGAATATCTAGAGTCCAAAGCAGAGAGAAAAGAAAGCAGACTGGACATGGCCACGAGAAAGAAAATACCCAGATGCATTTGGAAGAATTCAAAGCAAAGAGAAAGTAATAGATTGGACATGACCAGGGCTATATGTAGAGGAGAAAACCTTGTCCCCAATAAAGAGGAGGGAAGCCTGGGGAGGTGAGGGAGCTGGGTGCTAGTTTGAAATATATAACAAGTACTTGTGAATAGGGACTGAGAGCCTGGAGTGCAGCATGGGCTTTGATATGCAACCACAGGTACGTCAATGGGGCCC
The DNA here is from genome assembly GCA_033318265.1 of Phyllotis vaccarum. NCBI lineage: Eukaryota > Metazoa > Chordata > Mammalia > Rodentia > Cricetidae > Phyllotis > Phyllotis vaccarum. Next base: position 139,655,114 of record JARWLC010000004.1, on the reverse strand, counting down.
TATGTCCCTTTCGCCAGAAGTAAGAGAGATGCCTCCTTTTAGCAGATCCTAGCCAGCCTCACAAGTTCCTTAGGGATGCTGGCTTTTTCCTAACCATCCAACATTCTCCTACCGTCTAGCTTGAGCTCATTTCTAGACACAGGGACAGCCCCGACACCTAAGTATGGACTGCCTGAGACCTAAAGCTACAGAAAGACACTTGGAAGGAGAGAAATACTTCACATTTGACAGAACAGTAAAAAAATGGCTATTTAGAAAAGTGATCTACAAATGCTTTGTAATATTCATCTAAATCTGAATGGAATTCTAAAGAGAAACGGGGGGGGGGGGTGGAGTTCTAAAATTTTGATGGACACACAAATAGCCAAAGCAATCTCAGAGTAAGGATTAAGAAGACTGCTGGAAATATAGAGTCCCTGACTTCAAAGAATAGGACAGAGCCACTGTGACAAAACCAACATGCTCCTAAGCATAAAAACAGACACGTGGAACAAAGGAACAGAAGACTTCAAAATAAATCCACATTGAGCTGGATGGGATAGACATGCCTTTAATCTCAGCACTCGGGAGGCAGCGGCAGGTGGGCCAGCTTGGTTGACATAGCAAGTCCCAGGACCAGGACAGCCAGGGCTAGAGAGAGGGGCCCTGACTCAAAACAAAAGCCATCATCTGATTGTTGATAAGCAAAAACATGCACTGAAGAAAACTCAACTCTTCCACAAATGGTGGTGTATAAAAAATACCCCTGTACAAAACCAACTCAAGCCAGGTCAGAAACCTTCTTGTAAGGCCTGGAACTCTGAAATTACTAGAGAAAAACAAAAGAGCAATGCTTCAAGGTTTTGGAAATATGACCAAGAACTGACAAACAGGATTTCATTGAAAAGCTACTACATAGTAGCTGGAAAGATGGCTCCGTGCTTAAGATCACCTGCTACTCTCAAAGAGGACTGAATTTGGTTTGGTTCCCAGCACCCATGGCTTCCTGTAACTCTAGATCCAGCGGATTCAGTGCCCTCTACTGGCCTCCACAGTACCTTCATTTATATGGCTTATACTCACATAACACATACATATACACATAATAAAAATAACTCTTTAAGGGAGCTGGAGAGATGACTCAGAAGTTAAGAGCAGTGGCTGGTTTGCTCTTTCAAGAGGTCTTTAGTTCATTCCCCAGCAACCACATTATGGTGAATAACCATCTATAATGAGATCTGGTGCCCTCTTCTGATGTGCGGGCATACATGTAGGCAGAACACTATACATAATACATAAATCTTTAAAAAGAAATTCAACAATAAATAAACCAGTCAACAAGTAGGCAAAGGAACTTAGCAATCTTCCAACCAAGAAACACAAATATTCAAGAAGTATGTAAGAAAATATACCCACTCCTTAGCTCAGGGAAATGCAAATCACTGAGATTCCATCTTACCCCAGTCTGCATAGCTATTTTTAAAAACGAAGCAACTGTTGGTAGGTTGGTGAACCCTTGTACATGTATAGTAGGAATGTAAATTAGTCCAGCTGCTATGAAAATCAGTATGCATAGTTCTCAAAAGAAAAAAATAAAAATGGAACCTTTCTGTGACCCAGCTATACCATTTCTGAGCATCCACCTGAAGGTACCAAAGTCAGCTTACCATGGGGACGCTCTCAGATTCATGTTTATTTTAGCATAGTTTATAACAGCCAAGTTAAGGAACCCACCTAGACGCCTATCAATAGATGAACAGAAAAAGCAGGCTCAGAAAGTCAGGTATAGCATGTTTACTTCCTGTGGACTCTGGCATGAGGCAGGGACCCAGAGTAGGGTTTATGAAACTGACAAGGGGCTACTAAGAATATGTGTGGGGGAAAGACTGAGTAATATATGAATATGATCAAAGCACTTTATATACAGAAATGTCATAGGAAAAACTCTTTACCTTGTACCAGGCCAATTTGAAAAACTTATTTGTTCAAAATCAGGAGTCCAGTATGTCTGTCACAGAACTACTCACAGCCAGAGTAGATCTCACTCGCTATGACTTCTGACAGCTTGAGGGCTGCTGACAGTCTAGAGAGTGGATTATACTGTGGGATGGTGGCCTTCACTGAACACCTCAGATGTGGTTTTTGCAATGAAGTCTGGAAGATGTCTTGTTCAAAACTGCTGGCATTGGTCCCATCCCCAGCTACCTTGAACAAAGGGTACCTAGTCCTTGGCAAATACATGGATAAATAATTGAATATAAGGAACTTTACATATCTGTAGGAGAGTGCCTGTGTAGCATATATGAAGTTCTGGGTTCAATCACCAGCACAGCACTCCCAACCCCAAAGGATCGAGATACAAAGTAATAACTGATATGGGCATGACATTAAGCAGGAGTCATTGGAAGTAACCACTACTTACTCCTTGGCTGGAGAACTAAAAAATGGAGAACTGCCAAAACTGAAATTTGGATAGAGAGCTCTAGAAGCTAAAACTCAGATTTCTGAGGAAGGGGTCAGTGCTAACTAGGGTTGAGGTCTTTAAGCTCAGGTGCCAGAGGCTGAGATCCAGACCTCTCAGAGGCAGCAGGGGTCGTTCCTGTAAACTGGCCATAGGGTAGGTACAAAGATAAAATGAGCCGCTCTAAGAGGTCAGTAGACGTTGACATGGTGATACTCACAGAAACAGGAAATAGGAAGAGAACCGGAAGTCCCTCCTCCAGCCTGGTTAGTTTATCAGCACCCCCTATTGGTAGAGCCTAGCAAGGCTCTGCTGGCAAAGCAGAGGGATATTTTTTTAGACCTGCTGGCAAGATGGGCCTCATTTGAGACGGTAAAGGTACATTTCCACTACTTTAAATGTAGGAAACACATCTTTGTTTCTTGTCTTCATTTCTGACTGGTGAGGGAAGCCCACCGAAAGCAGCAGAGAGGTGCAGGGTTCCCAGAGCCCCTATTCTCATTGGCTCACTTCTCTGGATTCTATCTTCTGTCAGTTTCCGGCGCCTTTATTCTCATGACAGTCCATTGTTAGCCTGTAAAAATCTCTGGGGCAAAAATATTAAATAAAACACAATTGCCCAGCTCCAAAATCCAAGTCTAGAAAATTGTTTCCAATGTCTTTGAGGTGGTTTTTCTTCTGATGACCCCATCTACTTCCTTCTCTCCCATAAAAATCAGCATTACAGGAAAGAGGGCATATTTTATGTGAGAATCATATTAGTCAGTTATGGAAATATCTTGTGGAAATAATCTGCATGTTAATAACACCACATGTAAGGTAGTTAAAAAATAAGTGTGGGACTTGGCTGAAAAGACTGCATCTGAATCTTTGTTCTTCTGGTTTCTGCCTGGAGAAATGCTCAGTCTGTGCTCTGGTGACATCTCCTGTGCAGTAGGTGCTAACACCTGAATTACAGGCTTTTTGTAATGACTTATTTTATTTTATTTTTAATTATTTGTGTATATGTTTAGGGTGTATAGTTGAGTATAGGGTCCAAAAAAAAAAAAGCCAAAAGAGGGTGTCAGAGGTCTTTCCCTGGAGGTGAGTTACAGGCAGTTGTGAGCTTCCTAGAATGAGTGTTGGGAAGCTGAGCTCAGGGACTCTGCCAGAGCAGTGTCAGCTTTTAGCTGCTGAGCCATCTCTCCAGCCCCTAAAGATTTTTCTTTAATTGTTTGTGTCCACTTGTCTTTGTGTCTATGTGTACATGTGAGTGCAAATGTGCTTACAACCCAAAAGAAGGTTTTAAAACTCCTCTGGAATTGGAGTTACAGGTGAGTCTAAGATGCCTGACATGGGTGCTGGGAACTGAACTTGGTTCCTCTGTAATGATATGCTCTTAACAATAACACATATGAAGAGTCTGGCAGAAGCAGCCTGACACTGGCAATCCTTTAGTGAAGATTATCAGTAAATTGGCTTCAGTGTAAGCCCACAAAGACCAAATTTGCTCACAGAATAACTCAAGAAAGGAACAAACAGCATTTGTGAATCAAGACCAGTAGTTGTCAACCTATGGGTCGAAATCCATCTGAGGTTTGACCAACCCTTTCAGGGGGAGGGCAACTATCAGATATCCTGAATCAGATATTTACATTATGATTCATAACAGAAGCAAAATTACAGTTATACAGCAGCAACGAAAGTAATTTTATGGCTGGCGTTCACCACAACATGTGACAGTATTAAAGCGTTGCAGCGTTTGGAAGGTTGGGAACCACGGCTTTAGACCAAGCAAGTATTGATGTGGTGAGGAAAAAGACCCAGAATTCCCCCCACCCTGCACCAGAAAGAAAGCTGGGTGTACGCTGTCAATGTCACACCCCCAGAGGGAATGAGATCAAGAATGAGCCGCAGCTGGCCGCAGCAGGTACAGGAGAGAAAATAGAATGTGTGCAAAGGAGCACGGGAAGATGAGGGTCAGAATGGCTGCAAGGATTGGGAAGACATGACAAGGGTGGCAGTGAATCCCACATTTCAGTTTCATGTTAGCTCTGAGCTGGAGATGTGTATGACGCTGGCAAGAAGGAAGAAGGGCACATTCCCAGGTGGAATCCCAGGCACACCTCAAGACAAAACCATACATTTAAAGATGGGGTCTGTCACTGGGGTCTTTCAGACCTCTGGGGCTGACAATAAAATGAAATGGGCCTGGAGGGCCTTCTAAGGTCCAGGGTGACATGAAGGTACTTAGAAACTTTAAAAAAAAAATTATGGCATTCACCACCCTAGGATGTCCAAAATGAAAGCGACATGCACTGAATATAGGGGCAGGGGTCAGGGTCCCCATCAGGATCACTACTCTGGTGCTGGTTGTTATTATTAGTTGGTTGTTTTGGTTTGGCTTTTTGAGACAGGATTTTTCTGTGTAGCCCTGGCTGTCCTGGAACTTGCTTTGTAGTTCCTGTTGGCCTCAAACTCACAGAGATTCTCCTGCCTCTGCCTCCAAAGGGCTGGGATTAAAGGTGTGTGACACCACCGCCCCACCTGGTGCTGTTTTTGAGACTTTTCCTAGTCAGATTTCATCCAGACTCTTACCTCTCTATCCTAAATTCAGGGCATGGCTGAATTATTACAAGACATGTCAATTACAATTAATTGGCTTCCAATTACTACTCAGTGTATTTCTGTAAAAGTCGAGGTTCCAGATGTAAGAGGCAGAGGCAATGAGCCAGGATTGTCATGGGGGACCCAGAAAGACAGTAAGGTTCTAAGCTCTGTGGGGATTCAGGGTTTACAGCAGCCAAAAAGGGCCCAGTCATTGAGATCTAACCAGTTGGCACTAAATTTATATATCAGCAATCACACTTTATATTTACTTTGTTATGACATCATTTACCTGGGCAGATGTGAATTTCAGGGTTATAGCCTTTGTTTTTGCTCCCTCTCAGAACTTAGTCACAAGGCAATAGAATTCTGAAGCTTTCAGAACAAACCGGTTGTTTGCAGGGTGGGTCATGGGTGTCAAGGGATATGGGTAGCAAAGACAGTTCTGGTTGTCTTTACAGAGGAGACTGACTGACTCAGAGAGGCAGTACCTCAAACCAGATAAGAGGAAAAACCAAGTTTGTGTGTTGCCGATCACATTGGAGCTGTAGTTTTCAAGAGGGGAAGGATGATGAAGGAGATGGTCGGGAGGATGTTTTGAACTCAGGCCAGAATCCCTAACCAGAGAAGTAGATCTGCTTTGTTTTAGGTAAAGTTGTAAGATATAAAAGTGCAAACTCTAGGCTGGGATGGTTGCTCAGTGGTTGAGAACACTGACTGATCTTCAAGGGGACCTAGGTTGGATTCTCAGTACCCACATGACAGTTCATAAACTGACTGTATAACTCCAGTTGTGGAAATCCAACATCCTCTTCTGGCCTCTGTGGGCACTGCACACAAGTGGTACGCAGACATAAATTCAGGCAAATACCCATACACATAAAACTTAAGAGAGAGAGAGAGAGAGAGAGAGAGAGAGAGAGAGAGAGAGAGAGAGAGAGAGAGAGAGAGAGAGAGAGAGAGAGAGAGAAAGGAAGAAAGAAAGAAAAGCTTTTTAAAAGAGCATGCCCAGTTGTCCTTTACCAAACATCAAGGGCACCTGGCTCTTCCTCCACCCCCTCCCCGCCCTCTGGAGGCACTCAGTTTTAGACACACTCCACATGGCCTAGGGTGAAGCAGGAAGTGTGTACTCATCTCAAAGAGTATTTGTTTGCATGCAGAAGAGACATGTAAGTAAGAGAGTGATTTTGGGTGGTGAGATCCAGCCAGCCCTTTTTTGACGTCACTTGGCCAGAGTCACTTGTTTATAGGTCATAAGGGGCCTTGTTTCTTTTCTCTCCATCTTTCTGCCAAAGCTGGACTGCACACTTCTTGGCAGCCATGGTGCTTCAATGCACCATACCTGATAGCAGCTTCAGACACACTGCTTTCATGCCCTCTCAAGCCAGCTCATCCCCCTCCCTGTATAGTCAGGAGCTTCCCAAAGACAGTGACCATGAGGCCCCGTTTAAGAGATCAAGAATTTGGTGGTGGTGGATTTGTGTTGACCTCAGCACCCTGGGAGAATGAACAATCTGTCAAGTCCAAGAACTGTGGCTTTTTGGCAGGCAACTCCAGTAATTTATAGACAGAGGTTCCCTGAAGCAAGACATACTTCAAAAACTTTGAACCAAATTAATTGTAACATGACATTAAAGGGATCTACTTTGCTTAACAGACATTTCTTATTTTGTTTTTCAAAACAGTGTTTCTCTGTGTAGCCCTGGCTGTCCTGTAGACCAGACTGGCAAACTCACTAAGATCAGCCTGTCTCTGCCTCTTGAGTGCCAGGATTAAAGGGGTGCACCACCCCATCCCACCCCACCTGGTTCTTAAGTCTTCTAAGAGGGGATTTGAAGAAGCCCTGTTAATACTTGTGATATTTTATGTTTGCTCTAACAAATAAAGCTTGCCCAAGGATCAGAAGGCAAAGCCAGCCACTAGTTAGCCATAGGGGCCTGGCAATAGTGGCACACACCTTTAATCCTGTAAAGGCATAGATTTACCATCACAAAACTTTATTTCAGAGAAAGACTATTTAGTGCCTGAGGACAGGGCCCAGATCTAAGAAGAATCTAGGAGAAATCTCAAGAGTTCACCGGTCGGCCAATAGATTCAAGCACTTAAGGTTTAGCTAATAGTTTTCAAGAATTACTGTACCCCAAACCCTTTTACTCAATCCTGAAATGCCAAGATGTGTAGCACCCCACTTATGTATAACCCTCTCACCCCCGAACTCTAGGCCGAATTCTTTCCACTGCTTCTGAACAAAGGGTTTTGGCCAGAGTTTGTTTGATCCTGTCCAAAAGAATAAACTGACCCTTGTATGTTTGCATCAGAATGCAGATCCCTGGTGGTCTTTGAGGGTCTCACTACATATGTACAACAAATCCCCACACTAGGGAGATTGAGACAGGAAGTGATATGGCCGGGTGGGGAAAGGAATGTAAGGTGGGAGGGGATGGGAGCTCAGGCCAATTCTGTAGAGGTAAGAACTCTCTGGTGGCAGGCTGCTTGGCTTCTCTGATCTTTCAGTCTTTACCCTGATATTTGGCCCTGGGGTTCTTTTGTTTGTTTGTTTAAATAAGACCAAATAGGATTCATACTACAAATACCGGCATTAAGTTGACTCCTCTTGGGAAGCAACCTTCTGAATAGAACCAATGGCAGGTAATGTAAATATGGAGACCTGTTCCTTCCTCTCATCCACTGCCACAGCCTGCAGTGCTGGGGAAGAAGCTGCTGAGCTGTGGTCAAGCTGAAAGACTGATGAAGCCAGCCTTGTTAAAAAGGAATTCACAGTCTTTCTTGTCTAGAAAAACATTTGAGAGCAGATCATTACAGTGTCATGTGTAAGTGAGATATGCACCGGAATAATGGAAGCCCAGAGGTGAAGAGTGGAGAGAAAATGTGAAAGTATAAGATCAGAGGTGGCAAGATGGCTCTGTGGTAAAGATACTTACCTGAAAACCTGAGCTTGACCCCTGGGATACACACGGCAGGAGGGCACTGACCCTTGAAAGCTGTCTTCTGACCTCCATACAGAAGCATGTACACACACACACACACACACACACACACACACACACACACACACCACAAAAATAAACAAATAATGTAACAGTGGGGATGAAGAACATGAAAGACACTGATCTAGTGGAGGCATGTAACACGTCCTGGGCTGCAGACTTCCGGGCTTCCTTTGTATGAGGGAGAAATAGCTTCTAACCATTACTTTTTCAGGTACGTTCTCAAATTCCTAGGTCATGCAGACTCATTTTCTAATGAAGGGACATTCAAAATCACTTATGAGAAAAAAGAAAACACCTTTCAAAGGCCAGAGGCAGGTTCCCTTTCCTTCTGCCAGGACCTCCTCTAGCCACAGGGCATGGTTCACCTTTGTTTAATCCCCAGGACCCACCTACTGGAAGGAGAGAAAAAACACAGGCCACCAGTGATCTTGTAGGAGGAAAAAAATCCTGCCCATAGCCAAGAAAGCAAACAAATCAATCTTAATTGCCATGAAAGACTTTATTTCCTCCATTAGGAGCTAGTTTATCTTGGACCAAACTGAAAAAGCACCTTATGTGTTATTTAAGCAAGATACTCTGTGGGCTCTAATTAAGTTCCTGCTTGCAGTGAGGATGACAGAAAACTTCTTGTGACCTGCACAGTCACTCAAGAAGTAAATGGTACAAAGCTGGCACTGAGCTGTTATAACATCAGTCAGGTTATTTTCATAAAGGAATAACCTGTTGCTTGTTCTCTGTGAGAGAATAATAAGAGGGTGAGGAGGAGGAGAAAAGAGGAAGAAGAGGAGGAAAAGGAAGAAGAAGTAGTTGCTGGACATTACTGTTAGCAAAGGAAGACAGAAGCTCAGCCAATCCAGAGGGCAGAGGCTGAGGGGAAGCAAGAGCACAGGACTAAGGATGGGAGCTGTCAGAGTTGCAGGCACTCCAGAGATAAAATTGTAAGGCCTATGTGGCAGCGGGAAGGTCCAGCCCCTTCTGAAGGACTGAACAATCCCACTCCCAACAACTGAATGACTGTACAAAGGTGGATTTATTGCTTGTCACACAAAGTATTTCCTCATACCAAGGTCCCTAATCCTAATCTACTCGGCTACTGAAGGAGAGCATCACTTGCCCTTAGTCCTTTATTATGTATGGTGTGCAATACACAATAATACAAGAGTCTCAGTTGTGCCTGAGGCACCTTGTGACCAAAGTCTTGGGATTACTACAATGCCTTCCAGCAAAACAATCACTGTTTTCCACAAGGATTCTCAAGGTCAAAGTACTTTGAAAAAACAACTGTTCCCCAGTCTAATATCTTCTTTATACAGGGATTCTGCTAAATCCCTACAACAGGAAACATTGGGAAAAACCAACCACGTGGATGAACGATTGGCAGAATACAGGTGCCAAAGCTTCCCAAGTGGGAAGCAGGAAGGAACCTGGTGTCTGAGCATCCGGCTGAAAGGCAGGATGCTGACTGGAGCCAGAAAGCCCCTGGCACTTCTGCCACCTGGCAGAAGGAAAGTTTGTTGGCACCACATTCTTCAAGCCTGTTAATGAGAACCTTGTCTATTGTGTTCTTCCCACAAGGAAATGAATAAGGAACCAGATAATATTCAGAGTTTCAGCCCAATGTCATCCAGAAGACCCTCTGCATGCCAAACATGATTAGTCACCTCTAAAAATCTGAGTTCTTGAACTGGGGATATAGTGCAGGGCTAGATCACTTTTACAACATTTGCAAGGCCCTATGGTTAAGGTTCAGGATTTGTAAAAAGAAAAAGCCTGAGCTCTTTCTAGATTTCCATTCCTTCCACATGCAAAAACCAAACCTCTGGCTCTGAGCCTGAGCTCTACTTTCTGACCTTCACACTTTGATCCTGCTGTCCCATACCTTTGTCCCAGGAGCAAGTGTCACAGCCACAATTTCAGAATCCTTATGTGGCAGCAGAGAAAGAAAATGTGGAAAAACCAGAAGCCAGGAGGCCACCTGGGGAGCTAGTGCTGTAGTCTGCTTGGAGAGACCTAAGCAAATGAGCCATCCTGAGGCTGAGAAGGGGGAGGACCGGGAGGACCTGTACAAATGCAGGGGTGCCTGTGAGAAGTCTCAGGAGCCACATCTGAAAACCTTCTGACCCTAAAGCTGACAGTGACAATCTTGAGCCCAGTACCCAATGAGAAAGGAAAAGATACTTGTGGGAAAAATATAACTTGCCCCAAAGTTAAAAACATGACTTCCTGCAAATTTACCCTGGGCATAACAAAGGCTGACTTAATCAATTTACTGATGAACAAGACAAGCAGTTAGCTGGTAGGGCTGGTTTAAAAGAATGCTGAGAAACTGGATTTCTGTAGACAGTTAGAGAGGAAAGGTCCTAGGTTAGATCCAAAACTGATAAATGTCTGTCCTCCAGGGTGACACACAACAATACTATTTGATGAAATGTCTTCCACAGGGCAGAAACCATTTGCCTGTCTAGCAAACAAGATATAGAAAAGTTAACTTGGAATTTTACTGTGTGAGCCTAAGTCATAGTTAAAACTAGTAACAAATACCAAAGTCATACAAAAGCATGTCTTCCAAGATCAGTGGCTTCCGAGCAGGACAACTGCACCTCCCTAAGTACACAAGATGGAGATATTTTGGGTCCCAACTGGGGATTGGAGGGGTTATCCTAGTGAGTGGCCACCCTGGATGATACTAAACAGCCCACAACAAAGGGGTGAGCCCTGACAACAATTATCCAGTCCGAATTTCCACTCGTATAGTGACTGAGAGGTCAAGACCTGGACCATCAAATTATCCCTGAGGGATTTTTTTAAATTATGTGTCTGTGTATGGATATGCGCATATACGTGTGGGTGCCTGAGAAGGCCAGAAAAAGGTAGCTGGACTTACAGGCGGTCATGAGTCACCTGATGTGGGTGCTGGGAGCCAAACTTGAATACTTCAAGAACAGCTGTCTCTCAAGCACCCCAAGAAGGTAGGAAAGAATGCCTTTGGGGCCAGTGGGATGACTCAGCGGGTAAAGATGTTGCCACCAAGTCTGACAACCTGAGCCAGAGCCCCACGGTCCATGTGGTAGATGGAGAGAACTGGCTCCTACCAGTGGAGTGTTTCTAGGTCCTTGGCCTCTGTCTTAGGGTTTTATTGCTGTGAAGAGACACCATAACATGGCAACTCTTATAAAGGGAACTAATTGAGGCTAGCTTACAGTTGAGAGGTTTAGTTCATTGTCATCATGGTCATGGCTTTACACAGGCAGACATGGTACTGGAGAGTAGCTGGGAAATCTACATTTGGATTAACAGGCAACAGGAGGAGAGGCTGCTGTTGGGCCTGGCTTGGGCTTCTGAAACCTCATAGCCTACCTCCAGTGACACACTTCCTTCAACAAGGCCATATCTTCTAAGAGTGCCACTCCCTCTGGGGGCTATTTTGTTCAAATCACTACAGCTTCTTAGCCAAAGAAATGGAAAAAAAAAAAAAATAAGGTTTCACACAGACTGGTGAAAGAAGCAAGATAAACCTTATAACCGCTAGTACAGGGGAGAGGGGAATGCTCTGTCAAGATGGAAAGTGTCTGTGTGAGGAAGAGTGTTCAAGGGCTCCAGGATACAGCCCGGGATCTCTGTGTGGGGTCTAAAGGAAGGAAGGAAGGAAGGAAGGAAGGAAGGAAGGAAGGAAGGAAGGAAGGGCTGGTGACTAAGGGCCATAGTGAGATGGCTTCTATTTTGGTTGACATATTAGATAACATTCACTTTTCCTAGTGGGCATGTTCCTTCCCATAATGCATCTGATTTTAAACACATGCACATGTACTCATGCATAAGCATAGGATGGTAAATAAGGGATGCTTCCTAAAAGGTGACTTAGAGGACATGATTTTGCCTTGCTGCATGTGCAGCAAAAATCATTTTATGCCAGATCAGCCTGCCTATTCTTTATGCCTAAATATGTTGGGAATATTGTTGAATAGAAACTGTCTAAATTTGATTGTTACCAAGGATGAGGAAACTTATACTCTTGTTGGGAGATGGAAATACATTTAGTTAGATGTGTGTTAGGGTAGAGGAGGTCCTGAAGTTGCTATGGTACATTGTTTAGAGAAGGATGTGTGCATATACATGTAGCTTAAGGAACTAGGCTTCAAGGTATTATTATAAGGAGTGTGTGTGTGTGTGTGTGTGTGTGTGTGTGTGTGTGTGTGTGTGTATGTGTGTAAAACCCAAACCTACTAGGGTTCTAGTCTAAACTGTGCATAGTGTGCATGCACACACACACACACACACACACACACACACACACACACACACTCACACAAAATGTGGTTTGTAGAGCTGTCTCTTTTTGGATCCCTAGAAAGTATGGTAAAACGCTGAGTGGACATGGTGACCTTTCTGTAATACCAGCACTTAGGAAGTGGAAGGTCATCTTCCACAGTTTTCTGTTTATTTGTTTTTTTAACTTCTTGGGGTTCTGTCACACAGCTCTGGATGAATGCCTGGCTTTATCTTGACTTGTTTCTGTGGATCTCAGAACAGCTTGACCCCACAGGAATGTGGGGCCCAGAACAGCTTGGCTATAGAGCTGCCATGATAGGCTTAATAAAACCCAGACCAACAGTATGTTTGAGTCTCTTACTGTTAGCACTTGGTAGTTCCAGGAAAACCCATAACAGGCACCACCCAGGGAGGGGCCAGCATCTAAGGAAAAGTCCCTAATATTTCAAACATTCCAATTATTATATAGTTCTTGAATCCAGCATGCACCTATTCCCCTCCTTCTCGCTAAGGTACTCCTAGACAAATGTCACAGTTGGGGTTCTGAACCATGAATATCCCACTCCAACCTCTACTATGATTAAAACAAACTAACTAACAAACAAAATAACCCTATCCTGCTCAGGCTTGGTGCTCTCTACTCTAACCCCTCCATCGGACAGACAGACCAAGCTTAAGTTTGAATAAAGGCTCTTTGCTTTTACATATTGAATTCGGTCTCCGTGGTCTGTGCATACCAGTTTCTAGTCAGCTTTTCTAACTTAAATTATCCCATTTTTCTTTAACTACATTTTGCCTCTGGGCTTTTTACCTTTCTCTATTCTATATCTTTCTTTAATTCTTACTCTGTGGCTCAGTGTGTGGTCATGTGGCTGTGTGGCCGTGTGGCCGGGTGGCTGTGTGGCCGTGTGGCCGGGTGGCTGTGTGGCCGGGTGGCTGTGTGGCTGTGTGGCTGGGTGGCCGTGTGGCTGGGTGGCCGTGTGGCTGTGTGGCTGTGTGGCCGGGTGGCTGGGTGACCGTGTGGCCGGGTGGCCGTGTGGCTGTGTGGCCGTGTGGCTGGGTGGCCGTGTGGCTGTGTGGCCGTGTGGCTGGGTGGCCGTGTGGCTGGGTGGCCGTGTGGCCGGCCCCTGGCATCTTCCTCTTCTTTTCTCACTCCTCAATCTTCTATTTTTTCTGTCTGCCCATCAACTCTGCCTATATCTCTCTCCTACCTAGCTATTGGCCATTCAGCTCCTTATTAGACCAATCGGGTGTTTTAGGTAGGCAAAGTAACACAGCTTCACAGAGTTGAACAAAAGAATGCAACACATCTTTGCATCATTAAATATTCCAGAGCATAAGTGAATTTAACACACCTTAAACTACTATTCCATGACAATTCCAGCTGCTGAAGAGAGCCATATCCAGAAGAAGCACTGCTGATACTTGGTGAGAAAAATCCAACCTCTGTTTTGGAATCTTCCCTGGTTATTTGGGAGTTGGGAAAGTGGAGATCAAATCTATCCTTGGGTAGGGAAGGTCAAATTTCTTGAGAGGAAGCTGTTAAGTCATAGAGGATTCTGATGTGGGGAAGTGAGCTTTCTTCCTTCAGAGCGAAGGAGTGGAGAGGCCTGAACACCTATGGAAACAGAGTAGGGAGGGAGAAAGACTAATCTCTGACTAACCCCAAGGCTGTCTTTATTGGATGGAGAACTTGGGTATTTACATGGGACAGGGATATTTGTCACTCAGAGTATTTCATGAAACATCTTTCCTGGGAAAGTCTATAGCTGGGAGGCTTCCAAAAGAAAACCTAATCCCAGGATGGGCAAGAAGGCCACTTGGCCAGTGAAGACTCAGACTTAGGGAAAGCCTGGCAGAGCAGTATTTTCCATACACAGCCACAGGTGATGATATCTAGGCGAAATGGGAAGAGCAACCCCTACCACCCAGAGGACTTGGGACTTCTGGGTACCGTGCATCTTCATCTCAGGACTTGGGACTTCTGGGTACCGTGCATCTTCATCTCAGGCACCTGCCCTCTTAAGCTGCACCTGGATCCTGTTTCAGAATTCCTAGCCCTGGTCCCCAGACCTCCATTGCACGTTACAGAAGCTGGATCACCTTAGGTGTTCTTTTTGTGTACTTTCTGTGGTAAACACCATGACCAAAAGTAGTGTCAGAGAGGGAGGGTGGGTTTGCTCCACTTTACACTGCCAGGTAACAGTCTATGCTGAGAGAATCAGCAGGACTCAAACTGTAACATCCTCAGAAGCCATGGAGAAGCTGCTTCCTGGCTTGCTTGCTTCCAGGTTCACACTCAGCATATTTATACAGCCTAGGACTAACTGCCCAGAGATGGCTTCACCCACAGAGAGATGTGTCCCTCCCATATCAGCCAATTGAGAAAACCCTCATACATGGCTATAGGCCAATCTGATCTGATGTTGGAGGAAGACCAGGAGAAAGGGCTTTCTCTAAAAACTTGGAACACACATTAAGGATAGAGGAACAGAAAAACCTCACCCACTTTCTCATGATTGCAAATCATTTTGCCTTTTTTGGTGGACAAAGACAAACTCCTCCGTGCATATCATACGCCATGAGGGCTCTGTGAGTATAACCTGAGTGCATCTCAAGAGCACACCAAGAAGGTGTCCCTCTTAACATTGCTTACACTCAGACACATTCTTGGACCCTGTATGGGTGAAAGCCTTGTCCTCTGGATAACGAGAATTTTTGAATGGAGTGGCCTTGACATCCTTATATGATGAAGAATAAAAGCCAATAGAACACCTACATTTGGTCACTTCAGGATGCTCATTTGTCTACTTGGTTTCTAGGCTTCTGCCTTAGTTACTATTCTATTGCTGAGATAAAATACTATAGTCAAGGCAACTTATAAAAGAAAGTGTTTAATTTGGCTTATGGTTTCAGAGGGTCAGAGTCATGATAGAGGAGCAAAGGTTTGGGGGCAGGAACAGTTGAGAACAACTCACGTCTCAAAACCACAAGCAAGGAAGTAGAGAGCACACTGGGAATGGCCTAAGTCTTGACATTTCAAAGCCCACCTTCAGTGACATACTTCCTCCAGTGTAGCTTTACTTCATAATCCTCCCAGTCACCAACTGGGGACCAAGTATACAAATGTCTGAGACGTATGGGGTGCTAGGATTCTTAGCCCCTGAACCTACACCAATGGCAATTGGCCTGACTCTGTCCTGAGTTCTGACCTCAGGACCCTCTCTCTCTTCTGTCCTTTCTTTACCCCCTCATCCCCCTCCATCCATCTCTCCTCCTTCCCTTCATAATAATAAAGTCTTTGCACATAGACCCAGTCTAAGTGTCTCCTGCCTCTGCCCACCGCCCACATGGGGCATGGTCTTTCTCTCCCAGTCCATCGCCATCCACACTGGTAAACGTGATATCATAACATAGCCTAATCTCATTCGAAACACCACAGTTCAAGGACCTTGGGTGTTCATTTGTCGCGACTTCCTCGACAGCCCTGGCCTGGCTGAGAATCTGCACACACAAAAGTGTTTTGCTTCAGTGCCTTGAACAAATATATCAGGCTTAATGGTCTCCTGCTGCTCAACAGGAAAGAACCAGATAGACAGGGCATGGCCTAGTCAACTAATAAATTATAAAGAAATATAAAATATATCCACTAGATGCTGTGTGAATCCACCTCAGTTTTGCCAGAAAAGTATAAATAAATAAGAATGAAAAGGGAAAGGAGAAAACCTAAGCCAATGCACACAGTATCACTGAATCTAGCACCACCTAAACCGTCTTTCTTTAAAGCCAGTGTCAGCCCTTCCAATGTAGTTATCCCAACTCCAAACTAAATCTAATATTTTCTTTTTTTTTAAGAAAGATTTATATGTTTTTATTTTATATGTTGTTTTGCTTGTATGTACATGAACCAAGTGCATTTAGTGTCATAAAGGGCACTGGATCCCTGAAACTAGAATTATAGACTATTATGAACTGCCAGGTGGGTGTGGGGAATTGAAATCCACATCCTGAGAAAGAGCAGTGTCTTAGTTCTATTGCTGAGAAGAGACACCATGGCAAAGGCAACTTATAAAAGAAAGCATTTAATTGGAGCCTGTTCACAGTTTCAGAGTTAGCCTATGAGCATCTAGATAGCAGGCTTTTGGGTAGGCCTGGGGCTGGAACAGTAGTTGAGAGTTTACTTTGCATCTGAAAATTGGAGGTTGAGAGAGTGAGACTGGGCCTTTGAAACTTCAAAGCCCATCCCAAGTGACACACCTTCTCCAACAAGGCCATACCTCCTAATCCTTCCCAAATAGTTCTACCAACTAGGGACCAAGTATTCAATTACATGAACCTATGGAGGCCTTTCTTATTCACACTACCACAGCTGTAAATTCCATTAGCTATTGAGCCATCTCGCCAGCCCACACTGTAGAATCTCTTTTCTTTTCACAAAGGATTTATTTTTACTTATGTGTATGGGTGTTTTACCTGTGTGTATATATGTACACTAGGTACATATCTGGTGCATACAAAGGTCAGAAAATGGCATCATATTCCCTGGAATTGAAGTTACAGAGGGTTGTGAGCTGCCATGTAGGTGCTGGGAACTGAACCCTAGTTCCTTCTGCAAGAACAGTAAGTGAGCCTAACCACTGAGCCATCTCTCAAGACCAAATTTCATTCATTACTGAGGAATCTATCATTAGCTTCTTAAGTGTCTGAGATGGGAAGAAGACTAAGCTAGCTGTTGAGATTCATAAATAATCTTAACTCCCATCCAAAAGGAGAAGTAAAAAATCTCAAGAAAAAATGGCCTACTCAGAAGTGTCCTTGGACTCTGAAGTAGAGAACATCGGTGTTTCTTGTCATATGTCAACATCAGTAGCTCATGTCTTACCAAGTAGTGGCAATGCCATTTCTTTTTCCTTATCTAAAAGGTTGGTGTTAATAAGGAGTAAGGCCAGGGGAGAAGGAGCTACCACTTCTGAAGCAGCCCTGTCCACAATGTGTGTCAGGGCACAGTGTTCGCTTAGCATGGGCCCAGGCACCCAGGGACCTGACTCAATACTTACCTCGTTATTTCTCAGGGCAAAGCTATAATCAGTTGAGTCCCTTTAGCTACCTGTTTCCTCATCGAGAATAGCCTCCAACTTCCTTAAGTTATAATAAAAAAAAAATCCAGTATTTATAAAGCCATTAGATCATTTTTGAGTATGTTGTGGTATTGTCCATCAAGGTACTTACTGAACAGCTGTGGAATAAGTGACTATAAATAAAATTACACCCATGGCTCGTGTTATATAACAAAATAAACTTGAAATTGACTGAAATGAAATAAAACAGGGAGTAACCAAGCACAAACACAGACAGAAGACTTGTCATGTTTCATTAAGATCCTGTTGAAGGAGATCACGTAGCCATAATAAAGCCCAGCAATATGTGGTGCTATTTGTTCATCTTGTTCCCCAGCACTGCTTGGACCTGGGCAGGGAGGGAGGTAGCAGTCGGGTTTACCTGGGGTTGAAGGCTTATGGGCTTGAAAAGGAAGTCAAAGGTGAGAAAACAAAAGGAGATTTAAGTAGGCAGAAGGCACAGGTAAGAGAGAAAAATGGGGGAAGCCTGAGAGACTGAGGTTTGGGGGAATGAGGAAGGGTAGTGACCATGGGCTGAGGGCCTACCAACAGTAGGACAGGCGGTAGAGAAAAGAATTCAAGGCTTGTCATTCAGGTTCTGCAAGGGGACCTGTCTGGTTGCTAAAGTGAGGTAGAGATCGGGCCACAATGAGGGCAGGATTGGGTGGGTCAGTCACGAAGTCTTTGGGCATGCTGGGTAACTGCCCAGAACAGACTTCTGGGCAAGCCTGAGATCCAGGGGCCAAGATGCTAAGGATGTCTGCCTGGGAGAGATTTTGAAATAGTGATAATACCAGCTGCTGTGAAGTAGTCATAAGACCACCAGAAGCAGGAGCCGGGAGATAAATGGCACTACTATATTGGTCCCAGCATGAAAAGACAGAAAGCAGTGGGCTATGACAGACCCCTCCAACTTTCAACCCTCCTACCTCGGTGTCAGAGTTCTGAGATTACAGGTATGCACATGCCCAACAAGTATTTTAAAGTGTGCAGTTCAGCAGTATTAAATGTACTAACAATTATTCACCATCCAGCTCCATAACTCTTTCCAATTTATAAAACTGAGGTTTGAGACTAGAGAAATCGGTTAGCAGTTAAGAACACTTTCTTAGCCAGGCCTGGTGGCGCATACCTCTTATTCCAGCACTCTATCTCCTGATAGAGGCAGATGGATCTTTGAGTTTGAGGCCAGCCCGGTCTATAAAGTGAGTTCTAGGACAGCCAGGGCTACACAGAGAAACCCTATCTTGAAAATCCCCACCATTACCTCCATCAATAACAAGAAAAAGAGAACTTCCTGCTCTTCCAGAGGACCCTGGATGTGTTGGGTGACCTGTAACTCCAGCTCCAGGGGGTCGGATGCTGCCTTTTGGCATAAGTACAAAATCAAAAATAAAACAAATCTTTAAAAAAAAAAAAAAAAACCACAAACTAAGTTCTGTGCCCAGTATCCTGTCTTCTCTCTGCTGTCCTTTCCAGTGTTAAGATGGAGCTGCTGCCGTTTCCCACCTTGCCTTCCTCTCTCAGCCCACTCAGTTTTGTTTCGCATATTTTGTGATCTGTCTGGAGTGTGCAACTGCTTCTAACTGTGATGAATTACAACACATCTTGCTATGCTGGATCTTCCTTCTTTGTCACATGGGCTTTTCCTGTGTGATCAATTTTCCTTTGAAAACACTACAGTTGTGTGTGTGTGTGTGTGTGTGTGTGTGTGTGTGTGTGTGTGTGTGTGTGTATGTGCATGCGAGGTCATCACATGGAGATGGAGGTCAGAGGATAGATATTCTGCAGGAGTTGGTTCTCTCCTTCCATCACGTGGGCCCCAGAGATCAAACCCAGGTCATCAGGCTTGGCAGGAAGTGCCTTTGCCCACTAAGCCATCTGTCAGCCCTAGGGTTTACTTTACCTGGTATTATTATAGTCATCCCTGATATATTTTGCTTACTATGTACATGGAATATCTTTCAATTCTGTTTGTTTGGAATCTGACATGAGTCTCTTATAGTTGGGGATTGGGGATTTGTCTGTGACGGGATCTCACTATATTGCTAGGCTGGTCTTGTTGTAGGGTAGCCACCGGAGAAGACTGCTTGGACATGGATTTAAGCCAACAGAAAGTCTTTTATTAGCCAGCCAGCAACTACAATGGGTGTTCAGGATCCCAGTGTAGCACTGAGCCTTTCTCAGGGTGCGCTTTAAAGCACAAAATCATTTTCTGGGTCGACATACTTCAGTTAACAAGAATAGTTAGTCAGAAGCAGAACTACAGAAGCAAAAAAGCAAGGTCATTACATTTAGAGACTGTTCTAGAACTATGAATGTTGATTGATTAGGTATTTTAGTTTTGGCAAGTGGTGCTGTCTATGTGCTGAGTTTTACAAGCTGCCACTTTCATCATGGAGTCAGTCATGCTAAGGTCTGGAGGCCTGATTCAGTCTTGGACACTGATCTCAAACGATCTTCTTAAATCCTCTCAAATGCTGGATTTATAAAAGTATGTGCTACCATGCTTGGTAAACCATGCATGATTTTTCTATCATTAACTCATTTTTTTTTCCAGATATGGTATCATATACCTTTGATTCCAGCACTCTAGAGACAGAGGCAGACGGGTTCCAAGTTCCAGGCCAGTCAACACTACATATTGAGATCTTGTCCCAAAAAATAATGCTTTTAAAAAATTTGAAAATTTTTATTTAAGTGTATGTATGCAGATGCCTTCATAGGCCAGAAGACATCAGATCCCATGGACCTGACTTACAGATGGTTATGAGTTGTCCTTGTGGATGCTAGTAACCAAACCTGGGTGCTCTGTAGGAGCAGAGAGTTCCTTTTATTGCTGAGTCAACTCTCTAGTCCTGGACAGCTTTTTGTTCTTTTCATTTGAGAGAGAAGGGAGAGAGAGAGGGAGTGTGTGTGTGTGTGTGTAAGGGAGAGAGAGAGGGAGATTGAGAGATTACACCTCTGTGGTGCAAACATACAGCCTTCTACACTCTAGCCCTAGATTATTTTATCCATTTTTGCCCTTTTATTTTTTGGTTTTTTGAGAGAGGGTTTCTCTGTGTAGCCTTGGCTGTCCTGGAACTCACTCTGTAGAGTCAATCCATTTTTTGTTAGAGTTTAATCTGTTTGCATGTAACAAAATTACTGATAAAATGGAGTTTCCGGCTTTCTTTGCTGTTTGTTTTTGATAGGACTTAAAGTCGGCCTTTTGTCTTTTATTTCCAGCACCATTAACTCCTTTTCTCTTGAGTTAATTTTTCTGTAATGAAGCATTTAAACTCCTTTCTCACTTGCCTTTGTAAATCCTGAGTATTTTCTTTGTGATGACCATAGGAATTACATGTGACATGCTACGTGAGTTTCTATGGTTTTAACTTTGAACATGCGGATGCTCTGCTCCCCTAACAGCTATTCATGGCTTTCAGTTGTTCTCCCGACACTACATTTTTGTGCTCAAAATATAAGCTAGTAATTATTTGAAATGCATTATTATCCTAACTTATATAGAAAGCAAAATGTGGAGTGATACACCAAAGTTAACGTAATATCAAGTTTTTATTATTTATTTATTTATAAGTGTGAGTGTGGGGGCGGGGTATGTGTGTGCATGCCACCATGCATGTGTGGAGGTCAGAGGACAACCATGGGAAGGTGTGACTCTGAGTCCATCATATGAGACCAAAGGATTCAACTGAGGTATTATGCTTAGCAGCAAATACCTTTATCCTCTTGCCAGCCCATAGTATCAGGGTTTGTTGGTGGTGGTGGTGGTGGTTGTGGTGTGTGTGACTGTGTGTGTTATGTTTGGGGAAATTGTTGGTTTGTTTGAAACAGACTTTCTCTATGTAGTCTTGGTTGGCCTGGAACTACTACTGTAGAGAAAGTCGGCCTAGAACTCATATTGATCTGGCTGAGTTCTGAGAATTACCACCATGTTATCTGTTGGTTTCACACGTGAGAACAGACACACAATACCAAAACCACACTGGAGTTTGTTTAGGAGAGTTGCCAGTCAGTATAAGGAAGAGAAGCAGAGGAGAAAAAAAAAAAACAAAAACTGCCTTTCATGTGGCTTCTCCTTATAAGAGCACAGATTTTCATAGCTACGCCTAGGGGCGTGCTCTCCGTGTTCTCCCTGGCACCATGTTGGGTTTGCCATGTGGTTGCTACGTGCCAGGAATCCTTACATCTCACCCTTATGTTTATTATAAAAAGAAATCCAGGTTTATGTAGGTGAGGGAGGGTATATGGAGTAGACAGGAACTGGGTCGACAGATCTCTTAAGGCTGCGTCAAGCTGTCTTAAGGGCAAAGTTGTCTTTTTGGAAGATGAGAGCTGTATCTTCTGGTGGTCAGTCTGCTTTGTTTTGCAGCTCATTTCCTACAGTTCAAGTGAGTTTAAGGCATGGGGTGATGAATTTTGGTTTTCTGGAGCTGCCGGGTAGGGGGATGGACGACTATGAGTTAGTGAGAGAACCTTGGGAGGTGACACATACAGTGAGGGTTTCTGCTATTACCGGGTCTGGAGGTCAGATTGAGGGAAGTGGAAAAAGAGGGAGAGAAAGAAGGTTTGAAATTGGGACGTGTGGAACCTTAAGTTGGGCTTTGTCTGTATTTTAAATAAACCTTGAGGTAACTTGTGTTTCTTCCTTCTAGGGCCCTGTAGGGATTTAATAAAGTTTCAGAAGTTTTGGAGATATCAGAGGGAATCTACCCACAGTCTATGTGGGGGGGTTAATAAAAGCTCCAGAAGTTCCAGAGCTCTAACCACAGTCTAGGAAAATCAGAGTGGTGATTCAAACCTTTAATCCCAGCACAGGGAGTATCCTGGGAGTGGTGACCTACACCCTTAATCCTAACTGAGTCAAGGTCACTTCAGATTATAGAAGGAATTCCAGGCTCCCAAGCAGGTGTGGTGGGGCCACACCTTAATTACCAAAAGAATACTTAAGACGGGATTCAAACTCAGAGAAATCCATTCCAAGGAAATCGAGGCTGAGGAAGCTAGAAGACAGCTGGGTAAGATTTGACTGTGGTGTTTCTTCCCTCTAGTATCTCCAACTTCTTCAGAGATCTATCGCTATTTCGTGTGACAATTGGCGTCCAACTTTGGGGCACGAATTTCTCTCCTCCCTACCCAAAAAACTGCACTTGCCAGCCAGAACAACAAGTGGCGGAGGAGTAATTACTAGCGGCTAGGCTTTGCATTCCGGGTTAGCCTCCAGCCTTAGGCAGATAGGAGCCACACGTGTTTCTGTTTCACCCTCATCTGGGTAAGTCTTTCAGACAGTGGCCTCTTTCTCCTGGTGGGTTGTTTCTTTTTCCTTTTTGGACCCCTCCTTGGGTTGCTATCACACTAGGTAGCTGCCTCACTTCACAATCATCAACGGACAATAACCATAAGTAACTCAATTTTTTTTTTTTAAAAAAAGAGGGAATTTGTTTAAAGCAATGGAGGGTCATACTGTAACCTCTCGTTAAATGATTTTATATTAAAAACCAGTAAAGGAAAACATAGATAAGATAGATGGAAATATCATAATGTTTATCATACTATTTACCATGAATATTTATTGTTTGATATTACAGAAAAAGTTGACTAATGTAAATCCAAAGAAAAAGGTCTTTAAAAAGCCTGTTGAGAGAGAACACAAAGATGCTCAAATTCAAACAGGAATATGAAGAACCAAATTCAGCAAGGTCATCTAAAATTAGACAAACAGGCAACATTATTATACCCAGTAACCGTTAAAAAAAATGAAGGATGAAAAAGATGAAAAAGAAGCTAGCTGGGCTCCAGTAAAAATATTAGAATTACAGAGAGTAAAGGAAGCAATTGTATCATATGGGATGCATTCACCATTTGTTAAGCAAATGCTGAACTCCTGGTCTTGCTGTAACCGGGTCACTCCTAAAGATTGGTTGGAAATGGTTACAGCCGTTCTTGAGGCAGGGACACTCATGCAGTTCAAGTCATAGTGGAGGGAGGAGGCTAAAACAATAGAACAAAGAAACAGGGCCAGAGGCATAGAAGTCTCTCAAGACCAACTCCT
This sequence comes from Phyllotis vaccarum, assembly GCA_033318265.1. Classification (NCBI taxonomy): domain Eukaryota; kingdom Metazoa; phylum Chordata; class Mammalia; order Rodentia; family Cricetidae; genus Phyllotis; species Phyllotis vaccarum. Next base: position 139,631,636 of record JARWLC010000004.1, on the reverse strand, counting down.
TGGGGAAGGAGATTATGCCGATATTGAAAGGCAGTCATTATACAGTGACCATCTTCTGGATTTATGTCGCATGGCAGCTTTAAATGCTTGGGATTCTATTGAAGAAATAGGAAAAAAAAGTGAAACATTTACAAAAATAATTCAAAGTCTCAAAGAAACTTTTACAGATTTTTTGCACAGATTAACCACAGCAGTAAACAGAATGGTACCAGACTCAGAAGCCAGGCGAATAATCATTGAATCACTGGCTTTTGAGAATGCCAATGCACAATGTAGAAAAATACTTAGACCTTTAAAAGCAAGGTCAGCACCTTTGGAGGATTGGATTCATGAGACAATTAATATGGAGTCTTATGACAGTGATGATAACTGGGTAGGAGGGCTTATTTCAAGAGGCATGAGAAAAAATCAAAATGTCAAATATTATAATTGTGGAAGGGAAGGTCACATAAAAAGAGATTGTAAACAAGGTGTTCCCAGAAACAATGCTTTTGGTAGAAATAATCCCAAGAGAACACCCCTCCCTTCTGGAATATGCAGAAGGTGTGGAAAAGGAAGACATTGGACTAATGAATGCAGGTCAACAAAAGACAGACAAGGGAACTTTCTGCCCTTGAGAAATGCTCCAAGGGGGCTTTCAAAAGCCCCCATATCAAGTCCAATCCAGTCTTACCCTGCCATTGTGGAGGAAACACCTTCCCAGAACAATTAAAAAGGTTAAAACCTATTTTAAAAAGACACACTAACTGGAAGAATAGAAAATTTACAGAAAAGGAAAAAAATTCAGGAAAAAATATAAAGCAAATATTTTGGCAAACTTCTATCAATGAGCAAAGGCCAAAATTAAAAGTAAAGATAAATGATATTATTATTGAAGGCTTATTGGACACGGGCACAGATGTATCCATAATTTCACCTGAGTCATGGCATACAAGTTGGCCCCTACAGGAGGTTAATGTTCAGTTTTTGGGTATTGGATCGATATCCCAGGTAAAACAGTGCAAGATGGCTTGAATGTATAGGACCAGAAGGACAGAGAGAAATATTAAAGCCATATGTGGCTGCTATAGCTATAAATTTATGGGGAAGAGATTTACTGCAACAGTGGAACATGCAGATTAATATTCCTCCAAATACAGAAATAAGCCATGATCTAGCACATGGTTCCAGAAGAAATATCAGAAGATATTATGAGAAACAGTCACAGACCATTCAGGTTATAGAGAAACAAGGCAAAACAGATGCTGATCTTTCAAAAACACCCACAGCACTACCTCTAAAATGGCTAACAGAAAAGCCTATATGGGTTCATCAATGGCCTCTAACAAAAGAGAAATTGCAGACCTTAAAGCAGCTGGTACAGGAACAGTTAGATGCTCAGCATACAGAAGAATCAACCAGCCCTTGGAATTCTCCTGTATTTGTTATTAAGAAGAAATCTGTAAAGTGGAGAATGGTAACAGACCTAAGGGCAATAAACAAGGTGATCCAGCCAATGGGCTCTCTACAATCTGGGATTCCTTTGCCTTCTCTACTACCTAAAGAATGGCCTATTATAGTTATTGATTTAAAAGACTGTTTTTTTTTTTTTATAATACCTTTACAAGAACAAGACAAAGAAAAATTCGCCTTTACAGTGCCCACTTATAATAATTCTCAGCCTGTAAGGAGATTCTAGTGGAGGGTCCTTCCTCAAGGAATGCTGAATAGTCCTACTCTGTGCCAGTATTTTGTTCAAAAGCCAATAGAACAAATACGCAAGAAATTCCCACAATCTATAATTTATCATTATATGGATGACATCTTGTTGGCCGATTCAAATATTGATACATTGGAAAAACTTTTTGAAGAAGTGAAAGGAATTTTGCCTGCTTGGGGATTACAGATTGCCCCAGAAAAAAATACAAAGAGGGTATTCCATTAATTATTTAGGATATAAAATAGGTCAACAAAAAATTAGATCCCAAAAGGTACAGATCAGGAGAGATAGATTAAAGACACTTAATGATTTCCAAAGACTACTAGGAGGCATTGCCAATTTACGACCGACTATTGGACTTAAAAATGATGAACTAGATAATCTGTTCAAAACGTTAAATGGTGACAGGACTTAAATAGTCTGAGAGAGTTGTCACCTGAAGCTGAGAAAGAACTGGCTTTGGTGGAAAAGAAATTTCAAGAGGCACATGTAAATTGTGTGGATCCAGAACTCAATTGTATTCTAGTTATCTTGCCCTCTAAGCATTCTCCTACAGGAATTTTAATGCGAAGGGAAAATGTTATATTGGAATGGGTATTTCTTCCACATAAACCAAACAAAAAGTTAAAGACATATGTGGAAAAAATTTCTGAACTTATTTTTAAAGGAAAATTAAGACTTCATCAATTGACAGGAATGGACCCAGCAGAAATTGTTGTACCTTTAACTATGAAGAAATTGACCAATTATGGGTAGAAAGTGAACCTTGGCAAAGAGCCTGCAGTAATTTTTTGGGAGATATTAACAACAAATATCCTAAAAGCAAAAGAATTTAATTTATAAAAAACTGATTGGATTCTCCCTCGTATTGTACGAGATAAACCAATTTCCGGAGCTCCTACATTTTATACCGATGCAAACAAATCAGGAAAAGCTGGTTACAAATCAGAACATCTAAGTAAAGTGATTCAAAGCCCTTATAATTCTGTTCAAAAGTCAGAATTATATGCCATTGTGATGGTGTTAATGGACTTTACAGAACCACTTAACATAGTCACTGACTCTCAGTATGCAGAAAGAGTTGTTCTACATATTGAAACAACTGATTTTATTAATGATGAATCAGAATTAACTTTATTATTTATTCAGTTACAAGGAATAATCAGGACTAGAAATCATCCCTTCCATATAACACATATTCGATCCCATACAGGTCTGCCAGGTCCTTTAGCACAAGGTAATGATGAAATTGATAAATTATTAATAGGAAATGTACTAGAGGCCTCAGAATTTCATTAAAAAAATCATGTTAATTGCAAAAGATTAAAAAAAGATTTTTCTATCACTTGGGAACAAGCCAAAGAAATTGTAAAAAGGTGTCCCACCTGTTCTTTCTATAACCAAACTCCATTGCCAGCAGGAAGTAATCCTAAAGGTATACATAGAAATGAAATCTGGCAGGTGGATGTATTTCATTTTACAGAATTTGGGAAATTAAGATATGTCCATCATACAATAGATACATTCTCAGGATTTCAATGTGCAACTGCTTTGAGTTCAGAAAAGGCTGATTCTGAATCACACATTTGCTAGAAGCTATGTCCATCATGGGAATACCTGCACAAATAAAGACTGACAATGCTCCAGCATATGTCTCTTCTAAAATGAATCAATTTTTTGCTTATTATAATATAAAGCATATTACAGGAATACCACACAATCCTACAAAGCAATCAGTCATAGAGAGATCAAATCGAACTTTAAAGGATATAAATAAACAGAAAGGAATAACAAAGACCCCCAGAGATAGAGTACATAGTGCTTTGTTAACTTTGAATTTTCTTAGTGCTAATAACAAAGGAACAACAGCTGCTGAAAGGCATTGACCATAGAAAAAAACAGCTGAACCAAATCAGCCTATTTACTTCAAAGATGTACTAACCTCTGAATGGAAGCCAGGGCATGTGCTCCGTTGGGGAAGGGGTTTTGCATTTATTTACACAGGTGAGGAAAAGATATGGATACCATCAAAATTAATAAAGTCTCAACCGACCCGGAGACACTTCATGAAACTAAGAATTGATAGCTCATCCACGCATATTACAATTCTTTCCTTCCGTTGTAAGAAAAAACAAAGGGTCGGGGCAGGTTTCTGTTCTTGTCTTTACAGGAAACTGGAAATACCCATCTTCAAGAAGTTAAAAGGCCTTGGACATCCAGACATCTAAAGCAAAAAAGAGGTTATCCAGGAAAATTTGCAAACAAAAGAATATGGTAACTATTGGTACCAGTATACTTGATAGGGTAAAATCTCATTACTTAACCTTTACAAAATTTTTTATTAGTTAAAGTCCCAGTTTAATTATAATTTAAAGCTGGTTTTAGAGTTTGGATTGTGGCTCTCTCCTTCTCTAAACTCAAGCATACTTGTTAAAGGAAAATAAAAAAATCTCTGTATCATATCAGAAGAGCCACCTGATATGGGACAGAAGAATAACAAAAAATAAGGGACTATTCTATTGTTACTAATCCTATGCTCAATAAATTGTTATATGTTTAGTTTCCTGTACATTGTGTTGGTTTTTAGTCTCTTATCAGTTTTTTGCAGTGATCCAGGACAAGGCCTAATTTCGAACTTGAAATATCCAAAAGGAAGATGGGGCCCACAACGATGGTTTCACATGAACTCTGACAAAGCCAATAGGCTGACAAACACCAATCAAAGATCAGATTTGGACTACAAACTGCTCACGACAATTTTGTAGCAGCTCGATGAGATGAACCACCTTCACAGACTACTATGACCAGGACTTGAGACAAGCTGTGTGCTTTCCTGTTATGCAAGACTGGACAACAAATGACACAGTTACTTATTTCAGGACTTGACATCTAACAAAACTTTTCTTTTCAGGATCCCCAAAAGATGCCATCGCCCCCAGTCAGCAGGAAGTAAACTTAAGAACACAGCGTCCACACTCCCAAGTGGTGGGGTGGGTTGGTTTTGGTTTCAAAGTGGTGGGGTGGTTTGGTGTTTGGTTATTCAATTGGTTATGGATGATTGTCATTGTTTAGGTTAATTGGTTAAAAATTGTTCATGGTTATGGTTAGAAAAAAGTTAAACAAGAATGATTAGATTCACAATTTGTGCTTAAAAAAATAGAAAGAAAAAGGGGATACAGATGTATAGGATATAAGGATAGATTATGGAATCTTCCTTTAAAAGAATTTGTTAGCTTTAAATATTTTACATTGCATTGGTTTTCTGTCTACAAATTGTGCATTTTGAGATTAATTGTGTCATTGTACAAATATTTCTATGCTTGTTTCAGGTAGTATACTTAATCACTTTATCTAACATTGTAATCCAAATTGCTAGTCCATGAAAGTTTTTATTTCCAATAATTAGAATATAAAGCAACGGTTAGTCATTGGACAAGAACCTGTCCCTGTATTGACTGCTTAACAGTGTACTATTTGAACTGGACATGCAGGTTCCCTCAGAAAGTGACCTTTGAACTTTGACAAAACAAGCTGAGATGGTCCTTCAGGTTCCTGTTTTTCAGAGAAAACTGTCAGAGATGGCCCGTGGACAGTGTGAGGCCAGTAGAGGCCCCTGGCACTGGGCCTGGATCTTCCCAGAGTCAAGGTGCTTGGGAATGCAGTCAAAAGTGTTGGTAAACTTCATCTAAAGCTAAATACCGGCACGAGACCAATAAGCAACAAGTACCACAAGGGAAAGTTGAAAAGAACTTTGAAGAGAGTCTTCAATCTTCAGGACACAAGGAGAAATGACTGAACTACACCAAAATGGACAGAGCAGATTTCCTGCTTCACCGAAATGAAAAGAGACTCTGGGCCTGTAGGCTGAAGATGGATGCCCCAATGTTATAAAGGAACTTTGGGTGACTGTCCAGGCAGATAGGTATCATCTCTGTCATTTCTAGTTTTTGGAAGTTGCTTGCACTCCTAGTTATTTAGGTAAATATTATTTCCTTCTTGGGTCTCTGAGGTAGTTGAAGATGAGATAGTTATAGTTACAGCTTTCTAATGACAGTTTTAGAAAGGAAACTTTGAAGTTAAGCTTATAAGTTTAAGAGACATCAAAATAATAGGATAATTAATGAGATATTTTCTTGGATTTGTCAATTGTTAATGGACCGGACATTACTCATTTATTGTTTGTATATATTGTATATAATTATTGTACCCATTGTATATTGTTTTTCTTATGTTAGCTATCACCTTTTTTTTTTATTTGACACAAAAGGGGATATGTAGGGATTTAATAAAGTTTCAGAAGTTTTGGAGATATCAGAGGGAATCTACCCACAGTCTATGTGGGGGGTTAGTAAAAGCTCCAGAAGTCCCAGAGCTCTAACCATAGTCAGTCTAGGAAAATCAGAGAATGGTGATTCAAACCTTTAATCCCAGCACAGGGAGTATCCTGGGAGTGGTGACCTACACCCTTAATCCTAACTGAGTCAAGGTCACTTCAGATTATAGAAGGAATTCCAGGCTCCCAAGCAGGTGTGGTGGGGCCACGCCTTAATTACCTAAAGAATACTTAAGACGGGATTCAAACTCAGAGAAGGGAATCGAGGCTGAGGAAGCTAGAAGACAGCTGGGTAAGATTTGATGTAGTGTTTATTCCCTCTAGTATCTCCAGCTTCTTCAGAGATCTACCCTGAGTCTCATTATTCATGTGACAAGGGACTCCAGTGGCTGGTGGTTGTACAATAAAGTTTGTGGATCTCTGATAGGTCTGGGATGAGAAGAGGTTAAAATGTCTCATGTTTTTTGTTTACCCACTGCCAAGGCTAAAATGGCTTCTAGTTCCTTTTTATTGGTCCTGGGGGTGGAGGGGGGGGGATGAACCATCTGTTTTACCTGTTATCAGTTCTAAAAATGGTTCCTGGTTCCTTTTCTCTAATCCTCCAATGGGTGTTTTCCAATGGGAGGATGGCTCCTGGGTTTTTCCATTTTCCAGAAGCAGTGGCTGGAGGGTTAGTCTGCGGGGGAAGGGAAGGGCAAGAAGCATTTTTGTGTCTGGTAACCAGCTTGTCTTTGGCTCTGAGAAGTAGGCTGGAATGGGAAACTCAGAGAGAGGGAATTTTAGGGAAATGTGTCTAGCAACACAAAGATTCTGGGTGTCCCATACTTGGGGGTTCACCTGGGAGGCTGGAAGAGGGCATGGGGGGGATCTGGTGCTGACAGGCTGAGCAGATAGCAAGAGAAGCAAGGGAGCGGCTGGAGGGACTGGTGAGGCTGGACCCTGGTGGAAGAAACGAAAGCTCCTACCTTAGCTAAAAAATCTCTTCCCATTAGGTGGATGGGGCAGGTTGGCATGACCAAAAATGAGTGGGTGACGGGTATCTCTGAAAATGTAATTAGGTGGTAGTGTATGATGAGATAGGAATTGTTTGCCTCCCACCCCAACAATGGAGAGGCTAGAGAAGTAGAACCCCAAAACTGCGGGACCAGTATATAGCCTCGGTGTCCATGAGGAAGGCGATAGACCACCCTGATACCATAATTCTACCCGAGGCTCCCTTTTAGTGATGGTGGTCAGGTTAGGGATGCCTGAGCAGCATCAACCTTACATGGCCAGGCCTAGGAGATCAGCCAGGGAGTGGTCCATGTGTAATGTCTCCCTGCCATGTGGGACTTGGGGACAGTCACTTAGAACAGTTTTCTTGATGGCACCCAGGACAAGGCCTGAACAGTCTCTGTGAGACCGGTGGCCGAGCTGGCCACACTTAAAACGCACGCACCGGGAGGTCTAGGTCTGCTTTGCCATGGGAGGAGGCGAAGGAATTATCTTTGCTGGCATGTTTTCTCATCTCTCCTGTGATACACCTTAAAAGCCAGCACTAAGACTTCTGCCTATGGAGTCAGTGGTCCCCTCTCAAGAGATCTAAGCTTAGCTCTTATGTCAGGGTAGCTCTGGGTTAAAAAATGGATCATGAGAAGTTGCCTTCCCTCAGAGCTCTCAGGATCTAAGTCAGTATATTGTAAAAGAGCATTTCTGAGGCATTTTAAAAAATGGGACAGATTCTCCTGTTTATCTTGTACTAGCCCCTGCATTTTTTTCAAAATTGACAGGCTTCAGAGCAGCTCTATGCAGACTTGCCAGTAAGAAGGTCATAAAATTGTCTCTAGCTAAGGCCCACCTTGGTGGTTGTATTGTAATTCCAATGGGGGTATACATCTGGGACAGCCTCGGCTCCCGGGGGTGTGCTACATTTGTCTGATGAACCTCATCTGCATGAGTTCTGGCCTGTTTCCAAACTCACCTTCGCTGCTTGAGGAGGAGATTATTTGTCAGAATAGTATATATATCATGAAAAGTGAGATCCTAGGATCAAGTGATATAGTGGAATTCCTTTATAGAGACGTAGGGTTAGAACTATAAGAGCTCTTTTTTTTTTTTTTTTTTTTTTTTTGCCACCTGAGAAAGTTCTGATAGAGGAAATGGTATAGACTTTCACTCCCATCTATGCCAGCCACTTCCACTTCCCACTGATCAGAATATGTAGGAGCATGAGACCAAGTGAGCAGTGGGGTAAATGTAGGCACGAGGTTTGGAGTTCCCAGAAAAGAAGAAGTTGGAGGACTTGCAGGTGAGCATTGAAAGGTGGAGGTTCCAGAGAAAGATCTGGTCGTGTGGCTAGAAAGAGGTGGGTGGGCGAACAGAAAGCCGGAAGAGAAGATATAAAAAGAGATAGGGACACTCTTTCCAAGAACAGGAAGCTAGAAAAGATTTAGAGCTGAGACATGGAAAGAGATAGGGACACTCTTTCCATTCACCTATACGCTTGCAAAAGTTAGCGCCTGTAAAATATCTGGGTCCCTTTCATCGTGCCATATTGCCCACTTTCTTGTACTGCTTATGATTTTCATTGAAAACTTAATATCTAAATGTGCTAATTCTGGAATTCAGATTCTCCTATCCCCAAGGTTTATAATTCTTTTGTAATTTTGCTTATAGTTTTGGGGATTTTATAAGTGTCTCTCTGTCAAGATCCACCTTACAGTGTGTGAACTTAGTATTTTTCTCTTCTGGTCTTTTTAAAGACTTTTATTTTACCACTAACTACATGTATATGTGTGTCTGTATATGGATATATGCACATGAGTGCAGTGCCCATGAAGACCCAAAGAAGGCTGTATATATGTGCAGTTATGTGCTACCTGACATGGGAGCTGATCTTAGTCAAGTGTCTGCTCTTACCTGCCAAGCCATCTAGGCCCTTTTCAGGTCTTATCTTTAGCATGAGTTATTCACTTTGTTATTCAGAGTTATGTTCTAACCCCTCCACCCATATGTAGTTGTTTTTAAGGTTCTTTTGTTCATGGTTTCAAAAAGAAAGCAAGAAAAATGAGAGGTGAGAGAATTCCCATTCCTTTAAATCACCTGGAAGCCATTGTAGCTGGAGAGGATGTAACCATGGGATTGTAACCCTAGAGAGAGCAACAGTTGCTATTATTTTTGTGCATCTGATATTAAAAATTATAAGCAGCAATCCAAGCACATATGTTCAACAGATGAGGAGGCTGGTCCTTTTGGTTCATCCTGGCTCCCGCTGGCTGAAGGCTAGCTGCCATGAGAAACTGTTTACAGCTGCTTGCCCAGTTTCAAGAGTTGAATTTGACCAAAATTACCTTGGACTACCATCCAAGCTTTCTATTAGAAGTTGCAAGCCCTCAATAGACGCCAGAATTCCAGAATAGTTACAGCAGATAGATTCCACCGACTCTACTGCCTCTGTGTGGGGAGACTGATGATGCTTCCTGCTCTGCCTTCTTTTCAGAATCCTCTCTGATTCAATGACTTTGTATTTTTCCATTCTGATTATTGTGGGCTTTATTTTCTTACTTGCTTTTGAGTTTCTTAGATGGAAGAGGTGCTGGCTAGATTTATGTCAGCTTGACACAAAGTATAGTCATCTGAGGGGAAGAAATCCCAGTGGAGAAAATGCCTCCATGAGATCAGGCTGTAGACCATTTTCTTAATAATTGATAGGGAAGGGGCCAGTGCATTGTGGGTGGTACCATCTCTAGACTGGTGGTCCTGTGCTCTATAAAAGAAGCAGACTGAGAAAGCCATGTGGAGCAGGCCAGTAAGCAGTACCTCCCCACAGCTTCTTCATCAGCTCCTACACCCAGGTTTCTGTCCTGTTTTGAGTTCCTGTCCTGACTTCCCTCAGTGATGAACAGTGATATAGAAATGTAAGCCAAATTCTTTCTTCTCCAACTTGCTTTTTGGTTATGGTGTTTTTCCTCAGCAATAGAAACTCCAAGACAAGTTGGTACCAAGATTGTGACAGACCTGAGCAGCTTGTTGTGAGAACTGTGGAAGGGCTTTGGAACTTTGTGTGAGAAAAGCCATTGAGTGTTCAGTGTTTGGTGAGCTGTTCTTCCGGAGCTTGGAAGATGAGAATCTTGGGGGAAACTCAGAAGACGGAGGTCTGGCTTGTGAAATTTCAGAGGAAAGTTGAAAGATTTTTTCATGGCCATTTGTTCTTTTTAGTTAAGATTCTGTGGTTCTGGTTAGCTGGAGAATTAGCTGTGATTAACAAATACCAAAACTACTAAATCAAAACCTTCGAATTCTTGCATATTGATGCCCTTAGCGGGAGATAAGAAATTATCAGAGATTAAGAAGAGAGCTGTGTTACTGAGGTTAAATCTTCTGAAATATGTTTTCTGAGAGTCAGAACACAGAAGCTGTGTTCCAGAGGCGGCCAAGGTTGTACTTCAGCTGGCAGCTGAACTTGGTAGTGTAAGAGTCACCAGGCAGTACGGTTTGAAGACATGAAGGGGTCATGGAGAGCAGCTGAGGCTTGGCACTATGAGAGGCCAGGAGAGACCATTGGAGAAGGTATAGCTTCAGTAGTAGTTGAAGGCCCAGGACTGAAGGGGTCATGCAGTAAAGCTGAGGCTTGGCACCATGAAGTGAGTCTATGAGACGCTATTGGTGAAAGAGCAGCCTAGTTGCAGCAAAAGGCTCCAGCATTTTGAAGATGCCAGCATCATGGGATGACCACCAAGAACAGCAGCAGCTGTGGAGTGGAGCCAGCCAGAGCCTAGAAGACAAGCTGTGTGTGCCATAGAGGGCAGAGCGTTGGAAGTGACCCTCTGAAGGAGCCCAGAAGATCATGAGTAAATCATCCCAGACAGCGGGCATTTCATTATTTATACTGAGGGGAGTTTGGTTTGGCTTTCTTCAGATTGTGACTATGTCTCATTGCTTTCCTCTTGAGGAAAGACATTCATTTTTTGTTTTATAGGAGCCAATATTGAGAGACTTTAAACTTTTTAAAAAGAGAGATTTAGGAGTTTTACAGAGAATTTAGATTTTGAGAGACTGGAGACTGTGTGTGTATGATATTTTTGAGACAGGGTTTCTGTGTAGCCCTGGAACTCTTTAGTCCAGGCTGGCCTCAGACTCAGAGATCTGCCTTTCTCTGCCTCTCAAGTGCCAGGATTAAAGGTGTATGCCACCCTGTCTGATAGGAGACTAGATATTTTTAAAGAGACAACTTTTAAAGTGTTTGAGTTTTTAAGGCGGTGGGACTTTTTAAGTTTGTAGAATGTTTTCATTGTGACGTCTTTATTAATGTGTGGTCTTGAGGATCAAACGAGACAGGACAGGTTATGGCCTAACAGTGATATCTGTGGGGGGGGGTTGTAATTAATAAAAAACATTTGGAGATATCAGAGGGAGCTACCCACAGTCAGTCTAAGAGGATCACACAGTGGTAACTCACACCTTTAATCCCAGCACAGGGAATATCCCAGGGCCCTTAATCCAATCTGAATTTGAGGTCATCTTAGTTTACAGAAGGAGTTCCAGGCTCCCAGGCAGGCAGTGGTGGGGCCACGCCTTAACTGAGCAAAGAGAGTATTTAAGGCAGGCATAGAGCGCCAGGAGGAGCAAGGCTGAGGAAGCTGGAAGACAGCTGGGTGAGGTCTGACTGTGGTGTTTACTCTCTCTAATATCTCCACCTTCCCCAGAGATCTGGCCCTGAGTTTCTTTTATTCGTGCAACACCTGTGTGTCAGGGTGACGAGGAGTCAGTTATGCGGACTAGTTTCGTCAATTTGACACAATTATAGTTATCCAAGAGGAGAGGAAACACCCTCTCAGATAGGAGAAAATGCCGTCAGAAGACCAGCCTGGGACATTTCCTTAGTGACAAACCACTGTGAGTGGGGTCACCCCTGGCCTGTGGTCCTGGGTTCTATATATAAGAAAGCAGGATGAGAGCCATGGGGAGCAAGCGTAAGTGTGGCCTCTGCATCAACTCCGTTCTCCAGGTTTCTGCTACTTGAGTTCCTGTCCTGACTTCCCTCAGTGATAAATGGTGATGTGGACGTGTAAACCAAATAAACCCTTTCCTCCCCAACTTGCTTTTTGGTCCTAGTGTTTCATCTCAGCAACAGATATCCCAGGACAGATGATGACATCATTTAGAAAGCTTTATCCTTTCCTGAGATAGATGTGTAATGTTATGAATGTTCCTTTAAATGCTGAAGTTATAGTCAGAAGTACTGATGTTCTGTGTTTTCATTTTTCCTCACTATCTTCTAATCCCACTCTTTATTTGTTCATTAAATACTTTCTAATACGCATTTACTTGATGGGGGAGGGGTAGGCATGCTTGTGACTCAGAATACACATGGGTAGGTTAGTGGACAATTTACAGGGGTTGGCTTACTCCCTCCACTCCGTGACTAAGTCACCAGGCTTGTGAGCAAGTGAGACACCCACTGAGACATCTTAGCTGCCCTTGATTTTTCTGTTACAGTTATTTTGAAGAGTGTTAGTGTCTGAGAACTTGGAGATTTCCCTGTCTTGTGAGTGTGTTGTTTCGTTTTGTTTTGTGACTCAGTGTCTCCAGCTCAAGCTGATCCTCCTGCCTGTTCTTCCTGAGTGCTGGGATTTTAGGGATGTTACATCCTACCTGGCTTATGCAGTGTTGGGCATCAAACCCAAGGCTTTGTTCTTCTGTCTGACATGTGTCTTAAGACCTTGTGTGGTCTGTGATCCTGCTGAGTTGCTTTGCTATTGCACTTACTGCATGCTGTACGCATAGGAGGTGTGGTGTAGAAAGAACATCTGCTCCAGGAAATGACAACCACTCACCATCAGGCATATAGACTTTGAGCTAATTGAAAGCACTATTGAAGGGTAAGGGCACACATTATTACTATCTGCTCGTTTACATTAGATAAAAGTGTCTAATATTTTAGATAAGTGTTTATGATTCTTTCTGGAAAGTCCTTCAACACATGGTGCCTGTTAAAATTGATCAAAATCCAGCTATCCTCTTCCCTGACACAGAGCAGCATCTTTGCCTCTGTGGCTTATGATCTCAGCGTTCCTATTGATCAAGACAAAAAGCAGGCAGGTAGGTTGGGGAGGATTCAATGTCAACAACATGTTAATTGCACTCTTTACATCATCTGGCGTCTCAATTTGCTCAGGAGACCTTCTCTATTTTCCTTCCCAGGGGATCCACAGATGTCTCTCCTAAGTTCCTCCTGTTACCTAGCTGCTCCGGGTTTGTAGATTGTAGCCTGGTTATCCTTCACTTTATGTCTAAAATCCACTTATGAATGAATACATATGTCTATCTTTCTCACTCAGTCTTAATACTGGGGGAAGGGACTCGAACTTACCTCAACTGGATATGCCAGAGCAAAGTGACTCACCTTGGAATTCCTTGCTCTCTCTGGGAAATGGATGGGGGGATGGGAGGGAGGCTGAGGGAGGACTGGGAGGAGAGGGAAGAGGAGCAGTCCTGGGTATAGGAAAAAAATTTTTAATAAATATTTTACTTTTTATAACAACAACAACAACAACAACAAAAATCACCTGGCATCACTGCAGCTGGAGGGAAGGGATTATAACCAGAGACTGTCACCCTCTTAGAGGCAACCCAAGCCTGCATACTCAAGAGTTAAGAAGCAATGTCGTTTGTGGCCACCCTGGACCCTGCTGATTGCATGCAAACTGCCATGATTATACCTTCCTTCTCAAGCACTAAGGAAGTGTAGGAAGGAGGATCTTAGGTTCAAGGTCATTCTGGGCTATATAGAAAGTCTAAGACTAGCTGGGACTGTAAGAGACTGTGTCTCAAAAATATAAAAATAAGAATAGAATAGAAAAGCATAGCAGCTGCTGCACCCCTTCTAACCAATGATTCTGATCTCTGATTGGTCCCCTTCAAAACTTCTGAAAGATACTCTGACCTTTCCCAAAGAGCTGACCTATGGGACTTCATCTCTAGAACAGAATCCCCTAAAGCCACCTAACATGAAGATATTCCTATTTAGCAGGTTCGTCCATTGCTCTTTGTTTCAGGAATTCATGTTCTCAGACTTGAGAAGAGAACCCCTTATTTGTATATGGCTTCTGTGCTGATTAGGGTTCCTATTGCTGTGATGAAACATCATAACCAAAAAGCAAGTTGGAGAGGTTTATTTGGCTTATACTTCCACAGCATAGTTCATTAGTAGAGGAGGCCAGGGCAGGAATCTGGAAGCAGATGTAGAGGCCATAGAAGGGGTACTGCTTGCTCTTTGTGGTCTGCTCAGCCTTCTTTCTTACAGAACTTGGAACCTCTAGCCCAAAGGTGGCACCAACCACATTGGGATGGACCTTCTCTCATCAATCACTAAATAAGAAAATACCCTACAACTGTATCATTTGGAGGTATTTTCTCAGTTGAAGTTCCCTCTTGGCCTCTTATCAAAGGAATCCCAAATCAAGGCTACACATATTTGTAGAAGAAGCAAGATTATTTTGCAGGTTATAGAGGAGTATATTGTCAAGATTGAAAGCTGGCCACATACATGAGGGCACTTAAGAGTCCCAACTATTGTTTCAGGGCTTCCTTTTATGGGATTCAAGAAATGTAGGAGTTCATTATTAAGGGGATAGTTCAGATAATACTATTTTGTTTGATAGATTAGGTCATTCATTCATCTTTCCTTCTACACATGTCCCTTCCCATGCTGGGTGGTGGCAGCACACACTTTAATCCCAGCTCTTCAGAGGCAGAGGTGGGTGGATTTCTGAGTTCTAAGCCAGGCTGGTCTACAGGGGGAGTTTCAGAACAACCAAGGCTGCATAGTGAAACCCTGTCTCAAAAAAATCATATGAACACCCCATCATACATGAACATAAATGATAAATAGGGGGCTCTCCCTAAAAGGTGACTACAGAACACAGTGCAGTGAAGCTTCACTACACCTGCACTCAAAATAAGTTCAGGCCAGATGGATCCTTCTATTTCTCATACCTTAATTTGTTGGGAATAAGCCTGAGTAACTATGACTTATGCTGTTTATTCTATCATTCAGAAATGGGAGTTTATGTATCCTGATGCACATGGGCATTGAATTGGTTCTGAGGTTGCTGGGTGCATTGTTTAAAGAGAGGTGTGCGTGTACAGTACATGCAGGTGAAGGAACCAGATGGCTTGCTGGAGTTGGCTCTCTTCTACTGTGTGGGTTCTGGGGATCAAACTCAGGTTGTCAGGCACTGCTGAGCCACCTTGACACCCCTAGCTTCAAATTTATTTTTACTTTTTATGATAAGATATTGTGCAAATTTACAATTATATTGCACATACACAACATCAGTTTGTTTGCACAGGTGCTGGTGTTTCATCCGTGTGCATACTAGTTGTAATTGGCACAGTACTCTGGGAGTCACATTTAGTTTAGGGTAGTACACAGATACCCTTATAATAATGCACTTGGCAATCTGGTTCCAGCTTCTTTGTTGGTTAAATCTGGCTTTACTCAGACTCTGGAGTTAGAGGCTCCTTTCCTCTCTCACGTCCATATTGATTTTCCTGTCTTTCTGTCCTGACTCAGTTTCCCAGGTGTCAGCCAGTCAAGTCTAGATGAGTGTAACAGGGAAGAGCTACTCACATCTGAAATGCAGAGAAGCATGGGGAACGAGGTAGGTTTTATATTTTGTTAATAAGCAATAGGAATTTACAAAATCTTTGCCCATTTTTTTAAAATTTATGTGTGTACTTGTTTCCCATCATATATATGCTTGTGCATCATGTTTGTGAAGTGCCTTGGAGGCCAGCAGGGGGCACCAGATCTCCTGGAACTGGAGTTAAGATGGCTGTGAGCCACCAAGTAGGTGCTGGGAATCAAACCCAGGTCTTCTGGAAGAGCAACTCATCCTCTTAAGAGCCACCTCTCCAGCTCTTATTGCACATTTTCTTTAGTTTAGACAGTTCACAGAAATCCTTTAAAAAGGCAGAAATGGTAGGAGCCCTCACCACTGGCCCAGCTCTAGCCCGTTTTTACTCCTTCACATTTTACTGGACCGTTCTGATTTCTCTGCACTTACTAACTGAACTTGACCTTAATGGCTACAGGCTCTGGATCGGAATTGTAGTCATTTCACCCTTGGAATCAGGTATGTCTAGTAAATCTCTAAACTTTCCTGTTCTTGATGTAATTAGGAGGGCACAATAGAATTCCTGGTTTCATCGTGTTTTCTTTTTTCAAAGAGTTATTTTGTTTGGAGAGACTACCATTGTACATATTTTTACCCTTTACCAAAGCCCGCACAAAGGTGCTGGAGAAGTGTGGTCTGCAATATTAAAATGCTGGAATTTTGTCAAGCATCAATAGTCACCATTCAGTCCATGGCATCCCCCTCCCCTCCCCCTTTTAAAATTTAAACATTTGGAATGATGTTGAAGAGATCTAATATGGCTATCAGTCGTCAGAGGATGTGGGAAGAAGGACGAAAATTAGCATGATGGCTAGAATAATGTCCAAATTGTTAATTAATGACCAAAAGGTTTTTCCCACCACAAAGGAATTTAAAGAATTCATAAGTCTTTCCACCACCAAGGAAGTTGAGAGAGAGTGTACCTTTACATGACTAATTGCAATAATTTGGCCATGCTTATATTCAAAATGTAATCAAAATGTCTGGATTATATAGTCTTTGAGGAAATGGCAACCTAGCCCTTAGGCTGAAGAGTTCAGGGTAGGGGGTATATGAGCCATATGCTGTAACATATAGGTTCTGCGGGAAGATGGGAGAACCGGCAGCCTAGTCCAGCTTTGATAGGTCAAACAGGCACGTCAGCCTTTGTTTTGGGTATGGAACTTAACATCTCAGTCCTCTTGTTAATGACAAATGATCAAGGGTGACAGAATCTGTCTCTGACTACTACAGCCTGCTGACATGGGGCGTTCTAGTCAGGGACACAAAAAGCTGGAATATTGACCAGGTTCAGAAAGAAGAGCTGTTTATCTTGTCCAGGCCCTTTGGGAACGTCTGGAGCTAGGGAAGTGTAGACAGCAGCTGAACAGTATGACGTCTTTGATTGATTGGCAATCTGTTGGAACAGATACATATTAGGGGCAGAACATTGTGGTCAGAAGTTTTCTGTCCTGCCTGCTTGGTCCCTCGGCCACTTATGAAATAATTACTTAGAGGCTTAATGTTATAGTAACTGCTGGGCACTCAATTATAATACTGTCTAGCTCTTACACTTAAATTAACCCATAATTCTTATCTACGTTTAGCCATAGCCATGTGGCGTGGTACCTTTTCTCAGTAAGGCAATCTCATCTTGCTTCCTCTGTGTCTGGCTGGTGATCTCATCTCTTCCTTTCCTTCCCAGAATTCTCCTAGTCTGTTCACCTGCCTATAATTCCTGCCTGGCTACTGACCAGTCAGTGTTTATTAGACCAGTACAAATGTCAAATCTTTACAGTGTACATGAGCATTATCCCACAGAACATAAAGTTAACTTTTTTCTTTAAGGTGTGCATTTGAAACTTCCAGGTCCATGGTCCTGGTAGGTAGGTTAGGGGAGCTCCAAAACCAGGAAAAGGAAGTGTTCCCACTGCATCAGGTACAGGCAGCTGGGGAAACAGGCAATGCTTATCTGGAGTCCATTTGAGAGGTGGAACCAAGTTGATTCCCTGAAGCTTCCAAGAACTTTTTTTTTAAGTTCACAAAAAGAGGCGAAACATTCCATATATGTTAGCATTACCATTGTTTGTAGTCTATATTCAAACTCACATTGTAGAAAAGGCAGTTAACTGATGTCTGTAAGCCTGAAGGAGTAGATCATGCCTTCAAATTTTTGCAAAAGCTAGAGCTTTGGGTTAAAATGTATGAACTTTTCCCCTCTATCCAGAGAGCTGTCTTTAATCCGATGAGAAGCACATCTAAGTCTATACTCAAAGGACAACCAAGGGGCACTTAAAATCTTGAGCTCATGACTATGATAATAGTGTTCACCAGAACTCTATTGATCAATGTGAAACTCAGAACTTTTATTAACATCTCAATATAGCAATAGAATAGCAAGGGCAAAGTCTGAGCTATATTTAATATACCTTAATCCATCTTTTTATACCTTCACATAAAGTGGGGGGAGATGGACACGGCACACGTATGATGAGGGAATGTTTTTTCATATGTTGTGAAATCTGAGGGTCAAACAGCAATGGTCACCATGCAGCCCATGCCACAAAACAAATCGAAAAAGTTGAAAGGCAGCATACAAGGGGACAGGTTTCTTATAATATTTCTATGCATCCCAGGTATGGCTAGTTCTCTCTCTCTCTCTCTCTCTCTCTCTCTCTCTCTCTCTCTCTCTCTCTCTCTCTCTCTCTCTCTCTCTCTCTCTCTCTCTCTCTCTCTCTCTCTCTCTCTCTCTCTCTCTTTCTCAAACACACACACACACACACCATACTCACACACGTATACACACAACCACACACATAACCACACACACACACATACTTCGTCCTCTCCCTGGTATTCCTGTCATCACCATGCCTCCCCTTCAGACCCTTCCATGCCCAGTGTTTCCCTTTCATATCCACTCTCTCCCCTTGCAGCCTCTGTTCCCTCTCAGGGCCTCACTCTGCCCACTCTTCCTCCCCACAGACACACTATATAAAAATGAGAAGCCAGGATCCACACGTGAGGGTGAGAATGTGGAACCTGGGTTACCTAGCTTAATGTAATATTCTTCGGCTCCAACATTCTCCACGTTTCCTCTTTCTTTGTGATAGAAGGCAATCCTGTTGTGTTTATATATCACCTTCTACTTGGTACTACATTCTCAGGATCCACTTGTCAGCTGACATAAAACTGGGGTGATTCCATTTCCTTGCTACTATGAATGGAACAGAAATGAGCACGGAAGTACCATACATCTGTGGTAAGCATACGATCCTTAGGGTTTATGCCCAGGAGTGGTATAAGAGGTCATACATATAATAGTTCTATTTTTAAGGGAAAAAAGTTTTTAGAAACATGCTTAATGGCTCTCATGGTGGCTGTGCCCATCCACTCCCACCAGCAGTGAATGATGGATCAGGCTCCCCATATTCCCCACCAGGATTTACTGTTTTGTTGGTGATAGCCCTTCTGACTGGGGTGAAATGGAATCTCAAAGCAGTTTTAATATGTATTTCTGTAATGACTAAGAACATTAAACACTTGAAAAACTATTAATTGGCCATTTGTACCTTTGAAACTGCTCGGTTCATTAGCCCGTTTATGGATTGACAGTTGGAACTGAGGGTATTTAGTCTATGTGATTCTTTTCTACAGCCTTTCTGTTAACCTGTTCTCCGACGTATAACTAACAGACTTTTGTTGCTGTTGTCTTCTGGCCATTTCCACAGCTGGGTAGAAGCTTTTTAATGTCATAAAATCTCATCTGTCAATTCTTGGGGCTATTTCCTGTATAACTGGGGTTCAAGTTTGAAAATATTGACCCCTATGATTTTTCTCTAACAACTTCAACATTACACATTTTTAAATTAAGTTTTTTGAGTCCGCTTGAGTTTATTTTATACAGGCAGATATTAGTTTTGTATTGTTATTCACCGACTAGGCTATCTCCTCCAGCCCCAGTATATGTTTGATGTCTTTGTCAAAAGTTAGATGTCCACAATTAGCTCCATGGTTTATTTTGGGTCCTCTATCATGCTCTATTGGCTAACATGTCTACCTTTATCCTGGTCCTGCCTTTTGTGCTATTTTTCTGTCTTTGTTGCTGTTAGTATAGTTTAAGGATTAGAAAGAATCCAAATGCCCAAACTTCTTACATGGCAAGAATATTAATTTTGATATTACCTTTTCTATAAAATGCAATGACAATATTTTACAACTGTGAACCCATATACTTAATTAAGATTGTGATTACATTATGAGCATATTTCTTTATTGGTTTAATGGGTGTACTCAGAGTAACAGACATAGAAACTGTAAAGTATGGTCCATGAAACTAGTCAGTTTGTTGTTGGTTGTGTTTGTTTTTAAAGCCCCCCTCCATCTCCCCCTCCCCTCCTCCCTCCCTCATCTCTGTTATCTAGCCCACAATGTTACATCTTGTCAAAAGGGTGGATCTTGTTTGGAGAAAACTGAGTTAACAAACAAATATTTAAATAGAACTTTCAGTGTTATGGTTAGTAGAAAGAGAATTTTGAAATTTTTGAGTTGTACTTAAACTTTGAAATTTATTTTATTCTATGTATATGAGTATTTGGCTTACATGTATACCTGGTGCCCCTGGAGCTTAGAAATGGACATCAGATTCCCTGAAACTGGAGTTACTAATCTCTGTGAGTTACCATATAGGTCCTGGGAACTTGACTTGGGCCCTCTGGGGGGGGAGGTGCTGTTAGCTGTCAAGCCATCTCTCTAGGCCCCTCTGAGTTCTTTTAACTCACCAACCAAGTTACACCCAGGCACATTCTATCTTCAGTTTGTGGGCCATATAAGGTTAAGGATAGCTATGAATAAAACCCAACACAAAACTGTAAAGTTGCTTAAGTATTATGAGGTTTGGGGCTTTTTGCAGGGGTGGGGAGGGTTTTCTCTAAGCTTTGATTTTATTACTTATTTATGGGGGCATGCATGTCATGCATATGCGTGAAATCAGAGGATAAACTGCTGGAGCAGAGTCTATCCCTCCATCTTGTGGGCCCTGGGTATCAAATTTATGCCATCAGACTTTATCCACTGAGCTTCCTCTTCTACTTCTTCCTCCTCCTCTTCATCCTCTGACTCTGTTTCCCGGTTCTTGAGGATAAGCGTTGCAGATGACAATATCACTATGTGAAAGGTTGGGCCCTGGTTGCCTCACCCATAACAGGAAATAATCTTTCTACTATAGTGACAACCAGTTAAGGGTTGAATGAGTTACAAGGCACAAATTTTTCAAATTACTCAATCAGGGTGGAGAAAACCCATGGCTCTAGTCCAGCATCTTCATTTTACTAGATAGAAAGCACCATTCTGGAAGAGGCTGGGATTTTAGCCAGGTGGGGTTAGATTAGAATCCTGCTTTCTCAGTGAGCTCAGGGCTTCACCCAGGCTAACATGACACCGACTGTTGGGTGGGTTGGTAGTTAAATTGGTGTGGCAGAGGGCCAGGTCACAGATATGGACTCAGGCATTGTCCACAGCCACTGGTGGTCTGCTCTGATTTCTTTATTGATCCAAGACTGATCCCATTGGGCTCCATCTATGCCATGCATGGTCTGCCTTACTTCTCTTATGAACCTGAGTTGTTCTAGAAGAAGTCCACACCAGCCCTGAAAACAATTGTGTTCTAAGATAGTATCTGTTTAAGTGTGTGTGGGAGAGAGTTGCTGAGTGCAAATGCCAACTCACACATGTCAAAAGGCAACTCTGTAGAGTCAGTTTTCTATGGTCACACAGGTCCAGGGACTGAAGTCGGGGCCGGGCTTGCAAGACAAGTGCCTTTACCTGCTGAGGAATGGCTCCAACCCCTAAGACATTATCTGAAGGCAGAGTCTCAAATACTCACAGACCTATTACCGAAGGCCATAGAACAGGCAGATTACTTAAGTCCCCAATCCCATTCTTGTCTCCCATAAGTTCTCAATGGCTTTCAATCTAGTCCAAATTCCTTTTCTTGACACTCAAGATTTTGTAGTCACCAGGCACTGTCAACACTCTGAGGACATGAGGCCAACTTAATTGATTTCCTGCCCCTAGCCTAAACCTTGGTCATCTTCCACATGCATCTAGAGAGAACAAGCTAAAATATCAATCAGATCACATCTCTCATCCTCTGACAAGCATCCATTGGTTCCCATCCAGGCAAGGCCTGGTGCTTGGAAAGTAATGGCTTATATAGTCTGCCCTCTATCATATCTATGACCATTTCTTCTTTTCCTAACTCTCTCCCTCAGCTCTGGTCATGGATCCTCTGACCATTTCTTGCACACCAGCATCTCCTTCCTCAAAGCCTTTGTACTCACCCGTCTTCTAGTCCCAGTATCCGATGTCTGCATGCTCTCTTGTGTATCTCTATCTTTCTGTCTCTCTCTGTATCTTTGCCTCTCTCTCCCTTTCCCCCCTTTCTCTCTCTCTCTCTCTGTGTGTGTGTGTTTGTGTGTGTGTGTGTGTGTGTGTGTGTGTGTGTGTGTGTGTGTGTGTGTACGAATGGGAGGGATTGAGCTCAGGTCATCCAGCTCTACAGCTCTTACTGGCCCCTAAATGTTCTTTTCACTGGACATTTCCAGCTCACTCCTTAGTCATGACTTTCACAGCCTCTTCACTGGCTGATCACCACTTTATAATTAGCCCCCACCCCCTGTTAATTTACTGACTAGTTGTGTTAATTGCCTGCCTCCTATAAATAGGTTGGTTTATTTTTCTTTCACTGATATATCTGAAGTGCCTGGAGCAAAGCACTTCTTGACTGAATTATGACCATGGAACCTTGTGGATAGAAAGAATGGAAATTTGTTTAAGTAACTTACTTAGCTACCTGCCCAAATAAAAGACAAGATGTAGGTAAACATCATGCTTCAGAGGGATGTTTTTCAAAATTAGAGTCTGGGAGGGGAAAGAGTGAATAAAAGTTTATTTAAGGAAATTAGGAAGAGAATCAACAAGAAAAACTAATAGAAGACTTCATTAAAGCAGACAAGAGTTTATGGGCAGATCTGAGCCACAACAAAGCTACTCATTGTTGAAAAGGGCTCCCAGCTGTCAGGGCTCAACCCCGTGTGTTAGCATCCAGGAGGAAGATGAAGAAAGACTCCTGCAACCAGCACACAAGGAACTAATCAATAGAGGCATTAAGATAAATACAGTTGACAAGAAAAGTGAGATTAAACATTGACCTTGTGCCTCAGATAAATGTGTTGGCAGAACACAGAGGCTGGGGAGATACTGGAGAATGTGCTGTGTCAGTGGGACCGGGGTAGAATCGGTGACTATCTGATTATGTCTCTGATAATGTCACTGCCTCCTCTTTCTCAGCATCACAGTAATTGCCAGGCTTACAGTGTGTGACTGATCAATATGTTCTGACTTGGCAAGGGTTTCCTGGCAATGCACGCTCAGAACCTATAGGTGTCATGGATAGGTGCATGAGTCATTGTGGGTAGGAAATCATAAGGAAAAGGACCATTAGACACTCCCCATCAATCAAATAAAGAAAAGCTATGTTGCCTCCAGTCCACATGTCCACAACACCTGTGGTCTACCAGATCACCGTGGGAAAGGTCTTTCCATTGCTCGGAGCCTAGCTCTCAGACATTACATATCTCATTTTGCTCTGAGGAGTTGTGTCCTTTCTCACCACAAGCCTACCCTCCACATTGTCTCTTCTCTGGCTTCTCCCTCAACTCCTCTTCTCCTAGATGTCATCAGCGTTTCACCCACGTCTTTTTCTCTCTATTCTGCTCCCGGGGACCATCACATGGAACATCTTTGAGTTGAAGGGTATTCATTTGGGGAAAAAAAAGAATTTTCTTTCTTCTGGAGTCTTGGCAAGTCAGTGTTCATTCAGTTCTTTATCTACCCTCATACCCAAGCCTACCTTCAGATGAGAATTGCATTAAAATACCCATCAAGCACAGCAGAGCAACAAGAATTAAAAATAGGATGATAAGGCTGGAGATGGTGCAGAGTATCAAATGCTTTCTACACAAGCATAAGGGTCTGATTTCAGATCCTCAGGAACTAGGCATAACCACATGCATCCGTAATCCATAGATGGGAGACAGAGACAGGTGGATGCCTGAGCTCACTGCCAATCAGTGAACTCCAGGTTCACCTTAAAAAAAAAAAAAAGTAATAATAAGGTAGAAGTCTGGTGTGATCCCACATGCCTTTAAGCCGAGTTCATAGGAGGCAGAAACAGGAGATCTCTGTAAGTTCAAGGCCAGCCTGGTCTACATAGTGAGACTGTCTCTAAATGCATACATACATACATATCATAAATACAATGGAAAGTGATAGAGGAAACATGTTATCACCCTCTGGTACATACATACATACATACATACATACAGACAGACAGACAGACAGATGACAGACAGACAGAAAGACAGACAGACAGACAGACAGGCAGGCATGCACATGCACACACAGTGGTCTTCAAGAAAGAAAGCCATAGGCTGGAGAGATGGCTCACTGTTTAAAAGCACTGACTGCTCTTCCAGAGGTCCTCAATTCAATTCCCAGCACCCACATGGTGGCTCCCAACCATCTGTAATGAGATCCATGCAGTCATACATGCAGGCAGAACACTGTACACATGATAAATTCTGCTCTAAATTTTCCCGCTAAAAAACTCTGAGAATCATAAATCCTGAGCTTCCTCTGATTCAAAATGAATATGGGCTCTGAGCAATGGTTCAGCAGTGAAGAGTTCTTGCTGTTCTTCAGGAACTAACCTGAGTTCCATTCCCAGTACCCACATCAGGAGGCTCACAATCACCCTAACTCCAGCTCTCAGAGAATCCAATGCCTCTATTCTGATCCCTGAGGGAACCTGCACTTGTGTGTGCACACACAGACACAGATATTCATGGTTCTCTTTTTAAAAAACGAATAAGTAAATCTGTCTGAGAATCACATTTCTTCCTGGTACCACCCTGAGAGGTGTTTTTCATGGAGAGGGGAAATGGCCATCTTCAGAAAGCTGTAGGCTTTCCTCCAGGGAAAGCACAAAGTCTCACCACTGGGCCAGTTACTGACAATACACACCCAAGTTTGCAACCACAGAGGACTTTTGTTAGCTAGGACTTTCTGATTTTTATGGCTATTGTTTTAAGGTCAATGTATACCCTTGGCAGGCAAGAGCATGCCTCAGCTCATCACTCTTCTCTATCCAGTCCTCACTTCATACATTATACTACATGACTAGCCCATGAAGACATCCCACCATCGAGGACCCTCCATCCATCCAGTCATTCAGATACTGGGAGAGTGCATGTGGTGTCAGAGGCTCACTGAAGGAAGAGGAAAAGAAAGGAGAGAAGGAGAGAGGGAGGGAGAGAGAGAGAATATGGCCATCAATCTCTTATTTTGGAAAAAGGGAACAATGAACAACTATTCTTTAGAAAATTTCCCACAATCCCTTCAGACTCAACAGCAGCAGCCCCGGGCAAAGCCCAGGCATGGCACCATTTCCAAGAAAGCCATAGGATTTAACTGGTAGACCTGACACCTCAAGAGCCTAGCCTGAGGAAGCAACCAAGGAGACACCTGGTCTTCTGCCTAGCTCAGCCCACTCTACCAAATGTGTTGAGGCACGGGTCTGGGAGGCAGAGGGTGGAGAGCATTCTCTGTGCAGGCTGCAAGCAACTATACCCTGAGGCAGGCATCCAAAAAGCCAATGTAAGGACAATTTATCTCAGCTGCCTGTGGGACACAGGTCTAAGTAATTACTTCCTGGTGAGCCCTCCAAGACAAACCGTGAACAAACCAACCAGAAAGTAACTGAAATCAATAACCAGCTTCCTGGATTATAATAATCAGCTACAAGAAAAAACAGACTCAATGCCAAGGAGTTTTAAATATGGTAAAGGCTTGGAACACAATGCTCTCCTTTATCGTCCAAAGGTGAGCATCTCCCTGTGTCCTATTAGCTAGAAAATGCTCACCACAGGTGGCCCAAGACTCTAAAAAGGCACTGATGAGAAAAGAGGTACCCCCCCCTTCCCCCCCCCCCCCCCCCCCCCAGCTCCTGCCACTCAATGGACCAGCAAACAGGAAAGTTATTCTGATTCTGTGAACCACGCTCATCTGTAGTTTGGGGCATTATAATCTATGAGATTATAAAGGTAAAAAACTCAGCTAGGGCCCCTGGTTTGTGTCAGTTCCCTCTGTCTGAGAGAGCTGACCAAGATAAAGACCCAAGCAGAACCCTCAGGAAACCCACCCTGACTTAAGGATGCCCATTTCTCACCACACACTGCTCCCTTCTCTGCTGTCTCCCATAGACACCCCCACTGAGGTCTGAGTGAGCACCCAGATGACCACAGAAAACACTCCAGAGTCCAATCCAGCTAAGTTGTCATGAAAGCCCAGGCACTTGGAAACTTGAAACTTGGAAAAAAGATTTCCTACATTTTCCAGTGTGTGTGTGTGTGTGTGTGTGTGTGTGTGTGTGTGTGTGTGTATGCACACACACGTTTGCATGTATTCACATGTGTGTATATGTGTAGAGGCTAGGGGTTGGAATGTGGTGTTTTTCTTTGCTCACTCACACTATACCTTTTTTTTTTTTTTTTTTTGAGACAGGGTTTAACTATGTAGCCTCAGCTGGCCTGGAGCTCTCTATATAGATCAGCCTGGCCTCTGCCTTCTGAGTACTGGGATTAAAGACTTGCCTGGTTAACGCCTTATTTTTTGAGACCATCTCCCACTGACTCAAGAACTTGTAATTCAGTTAAACCGATCCACAGTGAACCCCATGAATCTTTCCAGAATTGTGATTCCAGACATACACCACCCTCAGGGGATATTTACTTATTTATTTTACATAGGCTCTAGGGATTGAACTCAGGTCCTCATGGTTTTCTGGCAGGCAATTACGGGGTCATCTTCTCAGCCCCTATCAAATTTTCTCTCCAGTAACGTATATGTAAGGTTGTCTAAAAGGGAGGGCCTTATGGTTCAAAAACATAGTAGAGCAGACATTTCTTCATGGGTGGAAAGCATCTTTCTGGGAGTTTAATGTGCAAACAAGGAACATTTCTGGGTAGAGATAACTTGAGTACCCGAGGTCTCCTACACCTGGGAAAGGAAGGAAATCGGTACTAAGAAGATCTGCATGATGATCTGGTTCTACAAGACAAAAACGTCGTTGGGAACTAATTGGTGGAGATGAGACACAGAATGAGGAACTGAGCCATATGAAAGATGGCGCTGAGAAGATCTAGAGAGCCATGCTCCTGAAGTCCGTGAAAACATCTCACTGCAGGGTCCCCTCACAATAATTGTGTTCTTTGAAATAACTGGCTCACGTCCCTCCACCCCAAGCTGTCACACTTCTAACCTTTCCTGTTTTAAGTTACCAGCTCCAGGGCCACCTGAACCAGAGCCCTTCTGGCTGCTGCAGATAAATTCAGCCCCAAAGTCCACAGCTTCCTGACTCCTTCTCTGCCATGGCAGCCCATGGGTCAGCTGACACGTCATTACCTCAGATATCAGCCAACAGCAAAGTAGGTAAATGGCCTTTGTGGGAATTTAATCAAAGTTCCAGAAGTTTCGGAGATGTCAGAGGGATCTCCCCACAGTCAGTCTAGGAGGATCAGAGAGTGGTGATTCATACTTTTAATCCCAGCACAGGGAGTATCCCGGGAGTGGTGACCTACACCCTTAATCCAAACTGAGTTCTAGGTCATTTTAGTTTACAGAAGGAGTTCCAGGCTCCCAGGCAGGCAGTGGTGGGGCCACACCTTAACTTACCA
The DNA here is from genome assembly GCA_033318265.1 of Phyllotis vaccarum. Lineage (NCBI taxonomy): Eukaryota > Metazoa > Chordata > Mammalia > Rodentia > Cricetidae > Phyllotis > Phyllotis vaccarum. Next base: position 139,604,171 of record JARWLC010000004.1, on the reverse strand, counting down.
AGAGAGTATTTAAGGCCAGCATAGAAAGACAGAAGGAGGAGGAAGCCAAGGGAAGCCAGGCTGAGGAAGCTGGAAGACAGCTGGGTAAGATCTGACTGTAGTGTTTATTCTCTCTAATATCTCTGTCTTTCTCAGAGATCTGTCCCTGAGTTTTATTTATTCGTGCATCAGGCCTTTAGAGCCACTTGGGCTAGATCTGGAGCTGTCTGGAGGCTCCTCCCACACACACTTATGTGAAGTACTTAGGTCTCCTCCATGAACAAGCATCTCATCACTGAAGATTTTCATCAATGTTGGTTCTCTTTCTGACCCCAGATCTTAGTTCAGATATGACTCACCTTAGCTCCACTGAGGCACTGACCATGTGGTGGTTCATCTTCCATAGCTTGATGGGATTTGGAATCACCAGGGAAACATAAATTCAGGCAAGTCTGTGAGGCACTTTCTAGATTGGATCAAGGAAGGTAGATGGGCAGCACTACTCCCCAGGGTAACACCTGGGGTAAGACTGAGCCAAAAGGGGAAAGTGAGCTGAGCACCAACATTCATGGCTTCATGCTTTCTGACTGGGCGTGTAATATGGCTAACTCTTTCACTTTCACGGTCCTACTACCCAAATAAACTCTTCTTCCTTTAGTGTTGCACAAGTAAAGGAAACTCAGAGCCAGATCTCAGGGAAAGGATGAACTATCAAAGAGAGGAAACATCACAGTCAAATCTCACCCACCTATCTTCCAGCTTCCTCAGCCTCATTTCTCATGGCTTCTACTGCTCAACTGTCTCTCTGTGCCTGCCTTAAATACCCTCTTTGCCCAGTTGTTTCACATCCAGGTTAAGACTAAAGGTGTGGGCTACTACTATTTGGTAGTTAGCCTGGAACTCAGAACATCTCCTCTTTCTCTGGAGTTATGGGATTAAAGGCCTGGCACCACCACTGCCTGCCTAGGAGCCTGAAACTCCCTCTATAAACTAGGATGGCCTCAGATCTAGTGGAATTAAAGGCATAGGTCACCACTTTGGGTCTTTCCATGTGCTGGGATTAAAGGTGTAAATTACTATTCTCTGATTCTTCTGGATTGGCTGTGGGTAGATCTCTCTGATATTTCAAACTGGTTTTTATTAAATATGAAACTTATCACCACACCTTAGACTCCCCATTTCAGGCATTTTGCCTCAGCCATGAGAAAAGTAACAATACACCTCTGTTGCTAGGTCCTAACAGTTCCCTCAGGGGAGGGATTGAGAAAGCACAGAATCAATGACACAGACCCAAGAGTCAGTTGAAAAGGACTAACTCCTCTATTCAACAATGGGGAGAGCCTTACATACCCTCCTCTCAGCACCCAGGTTGTGTCACAATCTGGTGATGTTGCATGGCTGTCTTTCATTAGCTGGAAACAATTAGGAGATCTGACAGCATCTGTTGCTAGGAAGATTCTCAATAGTCAGGAACTCTGGGCAGTGCCTGTTGCTAGGCATATTTCAAGCAATCAGGAACATTGGACAGCAGCTGTTGCTAGGCCCTCAGGAAGACTCCAGGTTGGCTTATAAGGAAGTACATTATGAGGATACACTGGCAACTTATTTGAGGCAATTTCCTTGGCCCTATGGGCCTGTCCTATCACACACTTCAGATTCAATACCATGAACTTCAGCTGCATAGATTCAGAACTTCAGAAAGCATAGAGAATGTATGGGGAGGGCAGGGGGGTCTTTACCATACTTGAGCTTTTCTGTAGTTAGTAATGACAATCCTTTCTGAATTGAAGAGTAAATTGACAAATATGGCTCCCCAGAGTCCCAGTGTGTTGGTTCTCTCCTCTGGGTGGTTAGGCTTCCAATCAGAACCAGCTGGAGCTTGTTCATAGGCCTTCTGTATCTGATTCTGAAGTTTAATGAGATCTGCAGATGGTCAGGAGATGCCTGGAAGGTCTGTGACCTGAGTTCTCACCAGAATCACCTAGGAAACTGGAAAGCAATTCCAATACCCAGCAGCACCCCAAATCAATTGCATCAGAAGATACGAGTAAAGCACCAGCCACTAAAGCTTCTCCAAGAGATTACAGGATCAGCCGAGACTGAACACCCTGTTTCAGAGGCTTAGTTTGCAGGCCTTACCTTTGAGAGCACTGCTTAGATCAACAGAAGGCATGCTCAATTACTTCCAGCTTCTCCAGTCAGGTTTCAGGGCCCATTTATTCTTGGCAGCTGCTGCCACAGCTGACTCCGTTTGTGGCCAATACAGAACAATGGTTACAAATTCTGTTCTGGGCTATGTGACGGTTCAATGATAAAGGTGCATGTTGCCTAAGAACCCAAGCTGGATCCCTGTGACCCCTCAGTCAAAGGAAAGAAATTACTCCTAAAAGTGTTTCTCTACCTTCTCTGCATGCACCACACACACACACACACACACACACACACACACACACACACACACACACACACACACACACACACCTATGTTTCTTTTTTTAACTGAATGGGAATAGAAAGTCTGAGGTGGATAAATCATGTGTATTAAAGGAGGATGAGTAGCTGGGGCAGGAAGGGAAGGATGGTAGCATGGATTTTGAAATGGATATCAGGTACTTGTGATACTGAAGGAGCCTGGAGATCAGCAAGAGCTTTGATCTGCTGATAGGTGCCACAGGTAGCCATATATCCTTGAACTTGGAATTTTCTTTGAGCCACCAACTAGTTCAGAAAAGACACAGAGATATATTATTAATAAGTAGAAGTCTTTAAAACTTAATTTTACCTGTTTTTGTTCATCCACATTTCTTTCATTCTGGATGTCCTTCTTTCCTGTTTCCTCCATGTCTGTCTGTCTGTCTGTCTGTCTGGCCCCTGGCATTGGGAAGACAATGGGAAAAGGAGACAAGAAAAGTTGTCTCCTTTTCTCCCCAGTCTAAATCCCTCCTCCTATTGTCTCTCCCTGCCTGGAAGTTCCACCTAAACCTCCCCTCTCACTATTGGCTGTTCAGCTTTTAATTAGATCAATCAGTTGCCTTAGGCAGGCAAGGTAAAACAGCAACACATCTTTACATAAACAAATATTCTGCAACATAAATAAATTCAACACTTATTTACATAGTTAGAGGCAACAGATCTTTGCATAGTTAAAAAAAAAATTCTGAAACATGTCACTTCTGCCTGAGGTAAAGAAAATTATTCTTTGGAAGATAGGAACCAGTTTCACAAGTTCTTGTGGAATGCTGGCTGTTATCTACCCACCAGAAATCCTATAGTTCAGTTCAAGCTTATTTCCAGACAAATGGTCATTCTGAGACCTAGCAGTATGTACCATTAATCCCAGAATTGGGAAAGCAGGTGAAGCTCTGTAAGTTAAGGCCATCTCAGCCACATAGAGTTTTCTAGGCCAGCCAGAGCTACATAGGGAGAAACTATGTCCCCCGCCCCCCAAAAGTTACACGTTGTGACTGACGAGAGAGAGAGTTGCAGTTTGCCACAGACACCATTGAATATTATTTAACTATCTCTTAAGTGAGAGTGAGTTCATTAATTCCAGTACTCTGGAGGCTGAGAGGATTTTTATTTTGTGGCCATCCTGGGTCAAAGAGTGAGATGCATTTTCCCTAAACAGTGAGTGTTTCTCTCCACAGCTTCTCCCTCTGCCCTCAAAGCAAATCTTCCCTTAACCATATGGGCCTCTTCCCCACACTAAGCTCCCACTCATCCACCCGGGTACCCACGGAAGTGCCTTATAGTCATGTCTGGGCTCTTGGGAAGTTCTCAGCTTCTCTTCTACTGTAAACATTTATTTCACAGTATCAATTGGCTACCCATTATCACCTGCTTCCTACACTGTCTTAGTCAGTGGTCTATTGCTGTGAGGGACACCGTGACCACAGCGACTCTTAAAAAAGAAAACATTTTGTTAGTTTTGGTTTTTGAGACAGGGTTTCTCTCTGTAGACCCTGCTGTCCTGAAGCTCACTCTGTTGACCAGGCTGGCCTTGAACTCAGAGATTAAAGGCCAAAAGAAAACATTTAATTGGAGCTGGCTTACAATTTCAGAGGTTTAGTCCATTATCCTTATGGAAGGGAGCATAGTGGCAGGCCAGCAGACATGGTAGCAGAGAGTTCTGTAACCAGATCTGCAGGCAGCAGGCAGAAAGAGACACCAGGCCTGGCTTGGGCTTCTGAAACCCCAAAGCCCACCTTCAGTGACACACTTTCTCCAGCAAGGCCACACCCACTCCTATGAGGCCACACCCCCTAATCCCTGTCAAGTATCACCACTCCCTAATGACCAAGCATTCAAATATATGGGTTTATGGGGCCTGCTCCTATTCAGATCACCACATAGACACTAGATAATATTTGCATTCCGAGAAGGAGTTAGGATATGAAGATTTGGAGTGGACTACTTGCAGAGGGGCCATCAAGCTTTTTTTTTTTTTTTTTTTTTTTGTCAGGGAGTCTCTATGTAACAGCCCTGGCTGTCTTGGAACTCACTTCATAGACCAGGATGGCTTTGAACTCACAGAGCTCCACTTGCCTCTGCCTCACAGGGCTGAGTGTCCCACCATGCCTGTCTACTATCAAGCATCTTTAATAAGGGAAATTCAAAATAAAAGACCCCCTGAAAGGCTTGTGAAAGGGGCCTCTTCAGCCACCGACAGTGAAGTAGAGGATACACGGCAAGACTGTCAGTGAGAGAAGTGGCTACAAGTGACACCTGACAGGCAAGGACATGGGGCAACTCATGGCAGCTGCTACTCCATCTTGGCAACTGTGCCTAAAGGTCAGCTGCGCTTTTGTAGCTGAACATCCTTGAAGCTACAGCTATGTTGCTCCTGCTGTCTCTGAAAACCAGGACCTTGGTGTTTTCCTGGTATCACAAAGTGCGTGCATGCTTGCAAAGCAGACCCTCTAAAGATAGGTTGGAGTGGGCTCCCCCAAGGCAAGAAGTTGTCCAGCGAGTTTTGCATTGTGGGTAGTAAAGGAGTTTTTGTGAAAATTTATGAGTTGGGTGATAAATCGTATTATACGTGGTTATCTTTTCCTTCCCAAATCGTGGTTGTCCAGATGTCCCTCTCTTAGAAAAGGCCACAAAGGGGAGCACATCAAGCCCACAATGGGAGTGACATTATGATGACAACAGGTCCTGTGAGGGAAGATTCAGTCCATTTGTTTAGGGTACGGAGGTGGAAGAACACCATCCATTCTGACCATCAGGAGACACAGCCACCAACATGTGCTTCACTGTGCTTTGCTTTCATTTCATGTGTCACTCCTGCCCACCTGGTAACAAAAGAGTTCCACACACAGATGTTTCAAATTCTCTCGCTTGCTTTCTGTAACCCTCAAAGTCCAAGGCATGCAGATCTGTGAGCACTGCACTTCAATACAAGGCTCCAGCACAGGACTTTCTTCCCAGAAGCTACCAGAACATCATAAAACTGTGGTAGGAAAACCACAAAGTCTGAATCCAAAAGCTGGGTACTCTCTTCACTTCCTATACACCCGGAACCAAGCTAGAAATGTCATTTTCCTATTGTAAAATGGAGACAGGAAGGAATCCTTTGCTCACTGGGCAGTGAAATGTGATACCTGCTTTACAGTGTCTGACGCACGGATGGCGGATGGCAATCAATTCAAATGAGTAACTTTGGGGCCACCCAGATGGCTCAGCCCGTAAAAGCACTAGCTGCCAAACCTGCATTCCTGAGTTCAATCCCTTGGAACTACACAGCCAAAGGAAAAAACAGACTCCCAAAAAGTTGTCTTCTAACATCACATATACTGCAGCGTGCTTGGCTCCAGCCTCCCCTCTCTCCCCCCAATAAATAAATAAATGTTTTAAAACTTAATTTCTCTATCTGAGAATGAGAATAAGGGCAGTAACATAGCAGTATTGGAAGGATTCTCGGGTAAAAGTGGCTTGCGAGGCACAGAGTCCTGGATCATCCATAGGCTATTTCAAGGAGAGAAGAACGGAGGTCGCTTTTCGAAATTTTAACTTATTCCGCCATCTAGTGGTAGACACTGTGGCTCCGGATTCATTTTTAAACAAGCTGAGAAGAGGGTCTTATGATAAATAAATTTATGCTCTCTAGATTTTGAAACACCTGTAAGAGAAATCTGCAAAAACCACATTTTTCATATTATACAAAATAGTATTTGAAACAGGTGAAATGACCCCCCAAAGCTGTTTGGAGAGGTATGGAAGGTGATCTCAATTACTCCTAAATACAGACTCTTCAGAAAGATAATTTAATAAAATAGCATTAATTAGTTCATTTTGTTCTTTTTGCATTATTATTAAAATCATATTTAATTTTTAAGGATGTATTTTTTAATTTATCTGTTCCTGTTTTATTTGGTATGAGTGGTTTTGCCTGCATGTTAGTCTGGTGCCACATGCAGGTCTTAGCACCTCCAGAAGTGAAAAGAGGATTTGGATGCCCTGGAACTTGAGTTTCTGGTGCTTGTAAGCTACCATGTGAGTGTTAGGAACCGAACCCAAGTCCTGTGCTCGAGGTGTGAACCTTCCTATCTTAAGTGGCTTTTGTTAGGCATCTTTTCACAGCCATGTATAAAGTAACAATCACACTTTAATATTTTTAGCCAGCATGCAAAATAATGGGTTTCATTATGATTTTTCCATGCATCTATGTCATTATAATAATTCTAATTCATCTGTCTCCCCCACCTGCCTCTTCCTCACTCCTCATGTCCCTCTGGCTGATTCTCTTCTTCCCCCCAGACAGTCCTCACTTTTATGTTACATGGGTTACCTACACACTGTGAAATCTCTTCCTTATGTCTCACAGTCTCTGGTTTTTAAGCCTATCAATTTATTAACATTGTGTGTGTGCCACAGTGTATGTGGAGGTTGGAAGACAACTTTGTGGCTTCACATCTTACCTTCTACCCTTTTCTTGGAGTCTAAGGATGAAACTCAGTTGGTCAGGATTGTATAGCAAGCCCCTCCCTCCCCAGCCCCACCTTGCTGTACTCTCTTGCTTCTAGTTTAACACACACACACACACACACACACACACACACACACACACACACACACACACGCACGCACAGTCATATGCATACATACTCACACGCACATATACACACACTTCCTTTCCTTCCAAAATGAAGAGACTCTAGCCGGGCAGAGCACAGCAAACATGGCTCTGGCAGGACTTCCCTTCTCCCCCGTTCCCTCTTCCTTGCTAAAATACTGCAAGATTACATTCCTCAAGCTAGCCACCTGATTTGGGCACTTCCTCTCCTAAGGCCTACTACTAAGGTCCAGCTATCAATGTATTGATGCCAATTAATCAAAATTCCCATTTTGGCTGCCCAATCAAAGTTAAACACCACATCCTAACACAGGGTTTCCCTTTTTACCTTTATAAACCACTGTTTTCTATGGGCCACATCTGTCTCCTCTCTCTCCAGAGGCAGTTGCTTGTTCCTCTAGGACAAATATTCCTTCCCCTTCTCCCTGGTCCCCCCCCCCCCACCCCCCCCCCCCCCCCCCCCCCCCCCCCGTCTCTATCTCCTGTCATTGTCTCTTATTACCTGCCCTTTGTCCCTCTGGGGCAAATAAATCGGGTGGCATGTTGTGCCAGGCCTGGGAGTCACTTGCTTCCTGTGGTGCCATGCATACCTCATGAAGAGCCTACTTCTGCCGTCTCTATTAGTTTGTTCCAGAAAGAGCTGGGCCCAGTGATTCTATCAGGCCCATTCATTGAGGCAGGAATTAATGAATGCCTTGTTTCCGGGCTATCCCACGGCCAATTTCTTAGCAGTTCCCATTCTTGCCATGTGGGGGCAGCAAACACCTTTCCTCTCCTCCTCCCCCTCCGCCATCTTGTAGGCGGCACAGTTTATTCAGATCTCTGTGGCCCAACCTAGTCCCAGGAAAAACTGAGTCCACAAAGTTTTCGAAATAAATAAACAAAGAATGACAGATGGAATCAGAGACCATCCAAAGTGATCAGATACACCCAAGGCAAACCAATCATATTTATTGATTGCTGCATTTAGCCCCAGATTTCCATAAGCCAGGCAGGGTCAGGGGTCAGGGTGAGGTGAAAGCCCTGAACTTAATGAAAAATAAAAAGGAAAGAGAACCAGAGGTCTCAGTCATCAACCTAACTAACACTTGGTTTAAAATGTCTAAAATTAAAAATTAACCAAAAAACCTGATATATAAAATATCCAATATTTATACATTGTTGCATCAGAGTATGAAGAATGGCCTCAGATGACACACACTTTATTTACATTTTAAAAAATTGTTTTATTTTTAAGGGCGTTTTGTCTTCTGGTATATTTGTGTACTACATGTGTGCCTAGATGGCCATCAGATACATAGCAACTAGCTACAGTAGATTGTGAGCCACCACGGAGATGCTGGAAACTGAACCTGGGTCCTCTGAAAGAGCAGCAAATCTCTTAATGTCTAGCCATCTCTCCAGCTTCTGGCATTTACTTAAGAAACTTTTTTTCAAGTGTGTGCATGTGTGCACACGTGTGTGCACTGAAGGTCAGAAGTTGATTGAAGGATGGTCTCACCTCATTTTTTTGTGTGACAATGTCTCTCAATTTCAGCCAGACTGACTGGCCTGTGAATCCCTGTGACCTGCCTGTCTGCCCTTTCAGAGATGGGGTTACTTCTACTTTAATGCCTTTGAAATAAAATCCTACATTTTATATATAAGAGAAAATAGGTGATATTAGTCTTTCTGGATCTGAAGTGATTAACATGATCATCTCCCTGCAAGTGGTGTAATCCCACTCTCCACTGTGGTTGAGGATTATGCCACCTTTCCTTCATTCATTTACTCACTGATGGGCACACAGGTTGATGTTGTGACTCCAGTGCTGTACACAGTGCCATCATAAACATGGATGTGCAGGCACTCCCATTTTAAGTTGACTTTGGCTGCTTCCAGAAGTACAATGGTTGTATGATATGGAAGTCATTTAGTAAAACTTGTATATTTCCAGAGTAGATAACTAGTTCACATTCCTAAAACAGCATGTGTTCTTTTAAAAATTAGTTATGAACAATTTCTTGTTTGTATATAGATATTTTTCCTGCTCTGTGTCTGCGCATCATCTGTGTGCAGCACCTAGAGTCCAGAAGAAGGTGCTGGATCCTCTGGAACTGGATTTAACACCATGTGGATGCTGGGAACAGAACCTAGGTCCTCTGCAAGAACAGCCAGTGCTCTGAGCTGTGAGCCATCTCTTTGGCCTCAGGGTTTCCTTTTTAACCCATGTTCTTACCTACATTAGTGTTGTTTGACTTTTGAGACAATTTCACTGTGTACCACAAGCTAGACTTGAATTTTCCATTCTCCTGCCTGTGGTGCTATGCCTGGCCTATTGCTTGGTTTCTGTTTTTATTTAAAAAAACAAAAAAAAAACAAAAAAACTGTGTATATGAACATGTGTGCACACATGAGTGCAGGTTCCCAGAGGGCAGAGGTGTTGGAGGCCCAGAATTGGGGTTATAGATGGTTGTGAGGTTTTTACAAGGGTTCTGGGAATTGAACTTGGGTCCTCTGGAAGAGTGGTAAAGTACTCTTCACTGCTGCCACTGTCTTCTGCCCTTTGTCCTAATTTCTTAAGAACAGTTATTCTGACTGAGGCGTTATGGAATCTCAATGGATTCTTTGACTTCCATTTTTCTGGGGGCTAATTGTGGCTATGAGCACTTTTCATAACTTTATTAACCATTTATTTTCACGTCTATACAAAAAAAATCAATACAAAAATCTATTGATTTTTGGATTGATTGGGCTATTCTTTAGGCATTTACATTTTTTAGTTCTTTATATTCTAAATATTAATTTCCTGTCAGATTAATGGTTAACAGAAAGTTTTCTCTTATTCTTCAAGATCTTCACTCTTGTAACTGACTCCTTTGGGGTGTGGCTTTTTAACTTGATGCGATATCATGTGTCAATTACTTGTCTGTTTGTTTGTTTACTTATGTATGTATGTATGTATGTATGTATGTATGTATGTATGTATGTATGTATTTATTTATTTATTTATTTATTTATTATTTTTATACAGTTCTCACCATGTAACTCCACCTAGGCCTAGAATTTCCTAGACCAGACTTGCCTCAAACTCAGAGATCCATCTTCCTCTGCTTCCTGGTTCTGGGACTAAAAGCATGCACCCTGACCTTTTTTTAAAAATGTTTTTCATTAGTGTACGCTCATGCAGTTGCACAAGTGTGGAGATCAGAGGCCAACTTCAAGGAACAGGTTCACCCTTTCCAGTACGTGAGTCTCAGGTCACCAGACTTGGCAGCAAACATCTTCCTGGTGCTTAGTTTCTGACACCTTTACACAAGCCGTCGTCATCTGGGAAGGGAGACCGTCAGCTGAAGAACTGCCTCCAACAGATTGTCCTGTGAGCACGTCTCTGTAGCATTTTCTTGATTAATCACGGATGTGGGAAGGCCCAGCCCACTGTGGGCGGCGCCCCACCTTGGCAGCCGCCCTGCATTGCTTAAGGAGGCAGGCTGAGCCAACCACAGGAAGTGAGCCAGTAAGCAGCGCATGGTGGTTTCTGCTTACACTTCCTGTTGCTAACGGAAGTCAACGACCTGAGAATTGAAGGTGAAGTAACCCCTTCCCTCCTTCGTCGTTTATAGCCATGGTGTTTTAACAGCATGGCTCCTTCGGTTCAAGGTTGCCTTTGCAGTTCAAGGTCATTCGTGCTTCCATGTGGATTTTATACTTATTTTTCCATTTCTGTGAAGAATGGCATGGGAATTTTAATGAAAATTGCATTGGAACAGTAAGTTGTTTGGTACCATGACTTCTTTTACAATTTGAATTCTGCCAGTCCATGAACATGAGAGCTCTTTATACCTTCTAGTACCTTCTTTTGTTGGTGTTCTATAGTTTGAGTGGAGAGGTCTTATTGGTTTTGGGTTAGTTTACTATTGCCGTTAATTCTGAGCCCTTGAGAGGTAGAAGCAGGAGGATCAGAAGTTCAGGGCCATTCTCAACTACATAGGGAGTTCAACCGGGGCTAAAAACAAAAAACAAAAAACAAAAACAAACAAACAAAACCCCCCACAAAGGTAATGAGATAAGACGGTCATTCAGGCTGTGGGCGATGGCTTGTTCGATGGGGAAGCCAGGATCTATAATCCAGGTGCCTACCAGAATCAGGCCTTCCTACTTATGAGCTGTAGGATTTGAGGCTCTCGGCTTTCATTTTTATGTGACTCAGTTTTCTCTGGAAAATGGGGAACAAATAGTCCTTAACTAGATACTGTTAAACAAAATGAGTGAGCGCAGAACCTCACAGGAGCTGGGGAGATGGTACAGCTCTGCCAAAGAACATGAGTTTAGTTCCCAGCAGCCATGCTGATCTCTCACAACTGTAACTTCAGCTCCAGGTGATCCCAGACCCCCTTCTGACATCCTTGGCCCAACGCTCAAGTACACACATGCACGCACACATGTGGTTTTAAAAATTTTTTTTTTTTTAAAGTCTCAGCATACATCCATGGCACACAGTAAGGAACTGCCCACTGGTATGGCTTACAGGGACCTGAGACCCTGGTTCTCCATGGGAGATGTAGAACGCAATGGCCCTATAAAGCCTGCCCAGATCTCAGCATCAGATTTCTCAAGAAATCAAAGTGGTACCTTTCCTAAGGCAGTCAGCCCGCCAAAGTTTACAGCCCACACTAAAGAAGTCTTTTTCCCATTTAAAAGTTCCATGCCACATATATTTGGAAATTTTTATTCTTTTTATTGCAAATCTCTGGTAAAAGAAAAGACAGGATAACTGATTCTCCTTTAAACTTTGGCGAGAAGAGTACTCCATTGTCTTCGCTGGATGACTGACCTCCCAGCTGCACACCAAAACACTGGCTGGGAAGGGGGGAGGGGTTGTAGTGTCACATACTGATGCTGGTGACAGCCTTCCAGATGCTCTGGTTTAACTAATCTGGGGGTTGGTCAGCATCAGCAGCTCTTATACTCCCCTGGACCCTGAGCAGCCAGGATGGAGAGTTCCTGCCCAGTTCCTACCACACGTACAGGCAGCATCCTGAGCACCTGGGTGATTCTATCAGCAGCAGCACACTGCTTATACCACCTGCTGGGCTAGAGTCAGCTGTGGTTCCCTGTCCCCCTCTTCCCAGGTATCATCTGTGCTCATCCTTCTCCCTTAGAGCCCCCAGAGGAGAGAGAGACCGAGGGGACATGGCCCTGTCCTGAGGCTTGTGCTTAATCACTCCCTGAAACATGGCTACTCCAGCACAAAGCAGGAAAGCAATTCCTGAACACCAGTGAGTTCTAGGTGGAAAGATCTTCCTATCTAGAGATAAAAAACATTTGCGGGGAAATGAAGAAATACATGATGGATACATATTCCTCACATGAGTCTCATGGGTCCAAATTAAAACAAAACTCGTCAAGTTACCGAGAGTGAAATATTAGGTACTTCAAGCAGCATACTTGACATGGGTCAACAGTAAGAGCCAGGTAGAATCTCATTGTGATTTATTCTAGAAATAGAAAATGATTTTGATTTTCCTGAGTCCTTGCAAATGAGAGGAGAGGAAAGGACAAGGTATTGTAGCGACCTTCCAGTGCCCCTGCTCTCTCTCCTGGGGTGCCCTTACCCTTCAATGTGAATCTCTTCTGTCAGCCATGACACTCACAGGCTCGAGTCTTCATCAGCTCAAACACAGTGGGTGAAATAAAACTGCAAAGATGCCAGGACATGTCTAGTCACGGCTTGACAAATGCAGTGTCCATCCATACAAAAGTGTGTGTATCTGTTTCACAAATGATGTCAAATTCAGCCCATCATGACAGTGATAAAATCGTCAGGACAATTAAAAAGTACATAGGATCCCAGTTTCACGTCACAACCCCGATGTGTTTACTACTCTTTCTGTTTTGCTGATAAAATTTTGTTTTGCAGGGGGACAGTACAGTGATGTGAGAAAAACCAAGGCACAAATATACAGGTACAACAAATATCTATAAAACCCAGCACTTAGTTATATTTGGGGAACATAAATCATAAAGTCTGAAAAATTCTCACATTCATTACAATTGATTGACAGTTAACTGTGTGATAAACAGACTGTTTGGCCTTCATCCCCCTTTTAAATATATGGCTATTGGTACACTGGCTGTGAATGGTTCCAAAAAGGGCTTTAAATATTAAAGGCTGGTGCCTCTAGGTGGATGTAAATATTGTGCCTTGTGGGTCTAGAGAAATGTAAGTTTCCACTTAATTTGTAATCTATATGGCAGTTACCAATTTAAAAAACTATTTTCATTATATAAATGGCAAATTTCCCCCAGTGTTAAATCTCTTCTATCTACAAAAGACAGGTGATTTACAAAAAAGACCAAAACCAAAACAAAAAACCCAACATTTTTTAAAAAATGCATAGACAACAATAATACAATACAGGTGTGAACTTAAAGCTGAATTCTAATCTACTAAGACATTCTTGTCATGTAGGGTAATACATACCTGTAGCAATTCACTCATTTCTTAATTTAAAAAGATCACCATGACAGTTTTTTCTTTCTCAAAATAGTAATCTTGGCTAGAGCATCAAGCATTGAAAATAAATTCTTTTCATTCATAGAAGCCTTTCAAAATCTGAGGGCATAGAGCTCAGCTGCACTTAAATAGGGAAATAAAGTTGTAAAAATTGTATTTAATATCTTGAAATAAAGGGTGTTTTCAATACTGAAGGTAAACATTTAGACCCATGAGAACATGTTTCTTGGCACATGCACACTCGGGACGGGATCCAGAATGCAGCCATGGCCCAGCTGCAGAGGTGTCTGGCTCTTAGCCCCACAGGCATTCTCCTGTCAGGTCCTTGCCCCAGCCCTCGTCACATGGAAGTTTCTGGCTTCTGCATCTGCTGGATCTGCTTCTGTAGCTGGTCCCTGTCCAGCTTCATCTTGGCCTCCAGCACTTGCCTGAGGGATCCTATGCTTTCGTAGATGGCTGTAAACCCTTGAGGAAGAGGCAAATGTCACAGGCGTTAATAGTTTAGAAGCAGCATCTTCCCAGATTCTACAGCAACAGTAATGGTTGGTTCCCACAGAAGCCCCAAGGATCAATCCTGGATGGGGACCTCCATGACAACTGTTTTTTAATTCCAAAGGGGATTATTGCAGTTGAGAAATAGGGCAGATGATCAAAGCTCATGCTGATATCACCAGAGAAATCACATCAAATGCCTGTTGACCAGATGGCCAGAGCAAGGCGGCCATCTCTCCTGCAGCATCTCTGTTTCAGGTTATGACCTGGAACGTAAGGGACCAATCAAACCCCAGCTGAGGAACTTCCAGCAAAACACTGCCCTGTGGTCTAAAAATACTAGGTTCCAGGGCTTCTGTGGTCAAGAGAACACCAAGCACTGGCCTCCAGCTTCTAAAGTGCCACACAGAACTCTACAGCAAACTCTTAAAGCCCAGTGGCCCCAAAGGTTAGTTCAGGGGCTGAGCTTCCGCCCCAGTGCTCCTAGGGTCTTCTGAGAGGCTACAGTTTTGTTTCCAATCTAACCCAATCTCTGGGTTAGGAGTGAAGGGTTCTGACTTCTGAGACTCCAGTCCACATTGCTGTGCTCCAAGAGGTTACTTCGGCTTGCTACCCTAAACTGAGCCCCAGAGAGGAAAAATGCTAGGGTCAGCCAGGCATGGTGGCATATGTCTATATGTCTGCATTTTAGTACTTGGAAGACTGAGGCAAGACTATGAGAGACTGAGTTTGAGGCCAGCCTGTTCTAAATCATTGGCGCTCTCTCTCTCTCTCTCTCTCTCTCTCTCTCTCTCTCTCTCTCTCTCTCTCTCTCTCTCTCTCTCTCGGTTTCTCTAATTAACAACCCTGGCTGTCCTGGAACTCATTCCATAGACCAGGCTGGCCTCAAACTCACAGAGATCTTCCTGCCTCTGCCTCCTGAGTGCTGGGATTAAAAACATGTACCACTGCCACCCAGCAAGACACAAAATAATATCACAAAGGAATTGATTCAGATACACAAGACTAAATGAGCATAAGAGCCAATGACTATGTGTGATCTTAGATTCAAATTTTAATGGTCTGAAGAACTGGGGATGTGGCTCATTGGGTAGATTGCTCACATAGCATGTACAAAGTCCTGGGTTCCATCCTAATAGAGCACCCATAAACTGGGCTTGGTAGCGTACACTTGTGATACAAGCACCCAGAAGCTGGGAGCAGAAGGATCATAAGTTCAAGGCTATCCTCAGCTGCCTAAAGGGTTTGAGGCCAACTTGGACCAAAGACCTTATGGAGAGAAAGGAAGAAAAGAAAAGGGAAGGAGGGAGGGAGGGTGGGAGGGAAGGAGGGAAGGAAGGAAGGAAGACTATAAGAAAAAGTGTTCAGCATCACTCATCAGAGTACAGATTCAAGTCACTCAGTGTCAGCTAACACTTGTCAGGAAGGCTGTGAGAAAGAAAACTAACTAGTGCTGGGGGTGTGGAGAGTAGAATCCCGGGTGGGTGGAAGTTTATTAAACACATCACAGCTAAGGCCCAATGTGGGAGCTTATGCCTTTAATCCCAACATCTGGGAGGCAGAATTCTGGGCCAGCCTGGTCTACACAGTAAGTTCCAGGCCAGCCAAGACTACATACATACATTTAAAAAAAAATCATAATTGGAGTGGAAAACTGTATCGAGGCCCTTAAAGACATTAAAATAGAGCAATGGCCCAGCAATGCTACCACTGAAAGGAAAATTGCCACCTAATAAAGGGGGTGCGTGTGTGCATGTGTGTGTGTGAGCATGTGTGTGCATGCGTGCATGTATGTGTGTGTATGTGGTTTTAAGTCTGCCCAGGCTGTCCAGGAACTCTTGGTAGACCAAACTGGCCTTGGGATTAAAGGTGTATGTGCTACCACACCCAGCCATTTAAAAAAAAAAAATGGGTGGGAGGGTGTCTGTGTAGCTGCTGGACCAACTCTCCAGCCCTGGCACTCCGATGTTTATTGCAACATTACCCGCAATAGCTGAGACACCAGAAGCAACCTAAAGTGTCTGTCAAGAGATGTGAACAGACAAAGATGGTGTGGTATGTGTATAGTGCCATCAGAATTATCAGCCTAATAAAAGAGCAGATCCTGCTGTTTAGCACAACGCAGCTGAAGCTAGAGAAAGCCATCTAAATGAAAGCAGACACATACAGAGAGAAAAATGCTGCCAAAAGGAAAAGAAATTAAATAGAAAAAGCCAGAATAAAATGGCAGGTACCAGGGGCAGGATGTAGGCAGACGGGAGTAAGGAGACCCGAGTCAAAGGGCATAAAGAGCAAAATACCTAAAATGAACACGTCTAGAGGTCTAAAACACATTATGAAGAAAATTCAAAATATTGTCTTTGGAGTTTTTGTTTGAAGTGTTGACTTAAGGTACACATGAATACACACACCATGCATACACACCATACACATACATATGCACACATACACACCATATATACATACATATATACATATATATATACATATATATATATATATATATATATATACACACACGTACATATACGCACACATATACCCCACCATGTGAGATGATAGGTAAGGTTAATTTATGTGAACACAGTAACCATTTTGTTACATATATCAAAACATAAACTTTAAGTATACAAATGAACGTGTTTTAAATTTAGAAAATGTTTGAGGGCTGGCTGAAGAGACGCCAGTGGTTGTGTTGACTGGTTTTATAGCAGATCGACACAAGCCAGAGTCACCAGAGAGGAGAGATCCTCAATGGAGAAAATACTTCCATAGCATTGGGCTGTAGGCATTTCCTTCATTAGTGACTGATGGGGGATGCCCAGCCCATCACAGGTACTGCCACCTCTGGGCTGGTGGTCCTGGGCTCTATAAAAAAGCAGGTTGAGGAAGCTCTGAGGAGCAAGCTAGTAAACAGCACTCCTCCATGGCCTCTCCTTCAGCTCTTGCCTCCAGGTTCCTACCCTGCTTAGGTTGCTATCCTGACTTCATTCAGTGATGAACAGTGTGTGGCGGTGTAAGCTGAATCAACCCTTTCCTCCCCAAGCTGCTTTGGTCACGGTGTTCATCACAGCACTGAGAATCAAGACTAGGGCAGTGGTTACTGCTCTGTCAGAGGACTGGAGTTCAGATCCCACGTCAGAGGCTCACAAATACACACACACACACACACACACACACACACACACACACACACATACACACACACACAAGAGGTGGGGAGACCAACTACACAATTATGTACCATTTGCATATGGCTGGCAGTTATCAGAAGTGCCCCAAAAGTGCACTGATTGTGGGCATGAATAGAAAGAAATCAGCAGGTGGCATTAAAGAAAATGTCCCGTCATTAGCAGGTTAAGCATCTTGTTTGCCTGTGTATCATGGAGATGCTAGATGGACCAGCAATTGAACTAGTACTTTAGATCTGGAGTATAGCTCACTGGCAGAGGGCTTGCCTAGCAACTGTGAGGTGCTAAGTTCAAGTCCCAGCACTATAATACATTAGCTAGCATAGATACTTAGAAAAAACAAAGACATTTTGCTGGATTTTTTTTTTTTTTCTAGCCAGCTCAGTCTAGGTTTCAGGGGAACTCTCAGTGAGTAGGTTTTAAGAAAGTGAGCTACACGAGCCGTGTGGGGTTCCGGCCTACCCGCATTGACTTCTGCTTTCATTTCCTTCAAGTCTTCATTCATCTGTAACTCCAGTTTGCTGATCCGCCCATGGACCTTCTCCTCTTCCGGTTTTGTTCTCTGTCCCTCCACGGTCTTCTTCTGACTCTCTTCAATTTTGTCAAGCCTGGCCGACATCTGGCTGAGCTTCTTCTCCATGTCTCTTTCACTGGCTCCCTGGGTCCATGATAAGAATTATACTTGGTTATTGGGGAAAATTAAAAAAAAAAAAAAAAAAAAAAGTGTTTGCCTTGTCTCTCACATGGGCCATAACACTTAACCATCTGCAGGGACCAGAACCACAGCGGCTTCTTGTCCATCATGTAACCATTCTCCAAAGTTATCAGGGTCAAAGATCTACATTTTCTACTATCTCCTGAGTTTGGTGTGGCCATATGATCTAGCCAATGAGGGTGTAAGAATAAGTACATGTCACTGCTTTCAGAAAAAGCTAAAGTACACTCGCCATATAGCCTCAAGCCTTCCCCTTCTCCTTCTGTTTCTACCATCCAGTCAATGGCCGGCGCTCTGTCAGCTATCCTGAATTGTGGGGTCAAGGGCTATCTCTGAGTCTGGCAGAAAGCTAGTCTGAAAGGATTCGGGGTCACTGACTAGTCCTCACCTATGTTTGTCCTGAAAAATGCACACCTGGATTTGATTTATGTGAGAGAGAAGTAAGTTTCCAACTTAGTGAATCCACCACTACCATGGAGTTCATTGTTAAGTTAAGCCAATGGGAAGCAGTAAATTACAGATGAGAACTCCACACATGCGCCAGGGTTCGTCTAGGCATGACGAGACGGTCTGAGAAGAGAGTCAAGGAAAGATCTGAAATACTGAATATTTCCTCGTCTTTGCAGTCTGCTATGCCTGTGTTTTGTGAAACTCAGCATCCAGAGGCTTTAGTGACACCAAGCCCTCATCAGCTGTGACATGACAACAGTCCTGTGATGGCATTGATGCAGAGCCTACAATCAACACCTGGAGCAAGCCGTCGGACCAAACCACACCGGCCACTTCTGCTCAGTCAAAAGCCCCTTGGGAGGAAGCCAGGAAAGGAAAAAGAAGCCGGTGCTATTTGTCTGCCGAGCACTGGTTCCCTACTATCTCCTGAGTTTGGTGTGGCCATAAGATCTAGCCAATGAGGTGTAAGAATAAGTACATGTCACTGCTTTCAGAAAAAAGCTAAAGTACACTTGCCATTTAAAACCTGCTGGTTTCAAATATGACAAATGCATGACTTTTGGAAGATACTTTTGGGAGTTCTGAAAACCCTTAGCTCTTTGAGAGAGGGGATTGGGAGCACAATTAGATGGGTAAATTGTGGATTCTGATCTGTCACCCTGAGAGAATGAAGCACACTGTCATTACAGCCTACGGGGAGGGGACAGAGAGAGTCACTCAGCACTAGTGAAAGCAAAAACTAGGTCACAACATTAAAATAACTAAATGAAAAAACAGAAAAACAGGATCAAATAAGTGACTGATGGCTTTATTTGAAATTGTGTGATGGACAATTGGGTTCACTAAAGTTGTGCCTTCAAAACATTAATTTAAATGTTCAGTTTGTCCTTTGTTAACCAACACAAAACATTCCCTGTCTTTTGAAAAAATATGAAGAACAGGGAGTTGGGGGGCATGGCTGGGTAGTAAGGTTTAAGATGAGATGTGATGGCTAGTGTTGTCAGCTTAACAGAATCTAGAACCAACCAGGAGCCTGGCCTCGGGGTGTGCCTATTGGGGGTGGGGGGGCATGTTTTGATTTTCTTGAGATAGAAACATCCAGCCATCATGGGTGGCACCCTTCCCCGGCTGGGCTCCTGCTGCCATGACCCCTCACCATCACGGTGCCCTTGACCCACCGCACCTGTGAACCAGAATAAAATCCTGGCTTTTGTCAGAGCATTTTCTCACAGTGACAGGAAGAGACTAAGAGCAGGTGTGAGAACCTGGGTCGGATCTACAGGACAAAGAAGGAAGAGAAGCAGAATGGGGGAATGGGGGAGGGAGAAGAAGGGAAAGCCGAGTGGGGAAAGGGAGGGAGCCTGGGAATTATAAAGGCAGGAATGCTTCAGCAGCTTCCGGTGGAGCCGGATTAAGAGTGCTGAGTCCTTAGGTTCTGGTGAGATGTCCCGGGCCTCCACTGAGTATCTATCATCGGAAAACATCAATACCTACACTGTTTTCCTTAACAATCACGGAAAGGTGATCGATTTTCTGTTTGAGCTCCTTCTCCATCCGTTCCTGTTCTTGCTGCAGCCAGCTCCGTGCGGATAAAATCTGGTTGCTGAGTTCCTCGACTGTACCTTTAAATCTAAAGCAATAACACAAGAAAGGAAAGAAGAGGCATGTAACGGGTTGAATGTAAAAGTCTTAAGCAGCACTAAACTGTTGACTCAGTGAGAATGGCATGCTTACCCCTCTCGGGACCACACGAAGCCTGGTGGGATACGGAAGCACACAACAGAAACTCACTGATGATGCTCCCCCCCAGGGGCTGGCAGCCCTGGCGTTGGGGTGACGCCACAGAAATGCCAGGGGCTAATAACTTCGGCACTTCTAAGGGTCCACGGTTCTCCTGGCACAGAGGACACGCCGTCCTTCATCTCCTTTTCCAGAATCTTCTCCTTACCCATACTCTTCCCCCCCTACATCACAGAGGCTGGTTTACTTTCTCTCCCATGTGTTCTATTGCTTTTTTCCCAAAAGACACAGCCTAATTCAAGCCAATAGGAAGTAAACTAGGCATGGTAGAACATGCCTATAGTCTCAGCACTTGGGGGGTATAGCCAGGAAGATCAGGAGTTAAAGGTCATAGTGAGTTCAAGGTCAGCTTGGGCTATCTGAGACTTTGTCTCAAAACCAACCAACAATAAAAAGGGGTGGTGGTGGAAAGTCTCCCTACAACATTCCATTCCTCTAGAGCCCTCCCAGAATCATTAAAATAGCTATCAATGTTTGCTTCTTTCCTTAATCACGGGCTTATTTGTAGTGATATGAAATGAAAGTATAGAAATATAAAGATACGTATAGATGTGTAATAGATGTAGATAGGTTATTTAAATAATAAGAACACCTATTAAAGTCACTAATTGCTCTGAAATGTGTGGGGTTTTTTGTTTTCTTGTATAAGGAGTCTTCACATGTCACTGGAGTACATGGCTGCCTAGCCAGAGATTACATTTGCTTCTCTCTCTTGCAACTAGGTGTATAGGACAGTTAATCTTCTGTATCATCTCGTCTGGATTTGAAATCACTTAAGAGACACACCTTGTGTGTGAGGGTGTTTCCAGAGAGATTTAATGAAGAGGGAAGACCCACTCTGAATGTGTAAAACACCATCCTATGGACTGGGGTCTGAGACTGGGGAGAGAGAGAGGGGGAGAGAGGGAGAGGGAGAGAGAGGGAGGGAGGGAGAGGGAGAGAGGGAGGGAGGGAGGGAGGGAGAGAGGGGAGGGGAGGGGAAGGGAGGGGAGGGGAGGGGAGGGGAGGGGAGGAGAGGAAGTAGTACACCAAACACCAGCATTCACTTTTTTGGCCTCTGACACGGATGTGCTGAGACTAGCCACCTCATGTTCCTGCTACACACACTCATCACCATGGTCAATGGTGTCCCCTCAAACTGTGAGCCAAACTCATTTTTATTACTTGAGTTGCTCGGTCAGGTCACAGGAATGAAGAAAGTGACGGTTACAGTGCAGTGTGCCAGGAAGTCAGGTACATGGCTCTGGTCGCATCCTCCAAAGCAGAGCTGTTGCTCTGAATTTTCCCCCTGTAGCAGCTGGGAGGAGCAAGAACTGGAACTACAGAGGCTCCACTCTGAGTAGTCAGAGCTGCCCTGTCTGTCTTGGAACACTGACCACAGAACATTAACCCCCCAGTAGATGATCTAATGCAGCTATCTATACAGATTGAGACCCTGGCCACCATTAGGATTTATACAACCCAAGTGTACGCCCAGTCACACGCCCCCAGAAGTTAGCATTGCCGAGATTTGCTATTCTGAACCAATGCCTTCCTCTTGGGACTCTAGTGAGATGTGAGGCTTGCTTGGATGAGCCACCAATTTTAAAACCTTCTTTAGGGGGCTATGGAGAGGGCCCAGTGGATGACACCTTTGCTGAGCAAGCATGAGGACTTGAGTTCTGATCCCCAATAAATTATTGTCTAGAGGTGATCTATAATTCCAGCATTCTTATGGCAAGATGGGAAACAGAGTCAGGAAACCCCAGAAGCTCTCAGGCCATCTGGCCTGAAGTACAAAGTGTGGTGAACAACCACAGACCCTCTCTCAAACAAAGTAGAGGTGAGAACTAACACCCAACCAAGGTTAGTCTAACCTCAACACCTATACCATGGTACACACGTGTATATGAACACGTGCACACAAAACTTTTTTAAAGGCCTTTTCCCTAATACTGGTGATTGAAACTATGGCCTTACTCATGCTAGGCAAGCACTTCACTCCTGAACTACATTCCCAGATGAAGACACTTAGTCACACCTCCCCATTTTCTTTCCCTAAAAGTAACGACCATATTCACATGGAAAATTTTGGGGCAACCATTATTTAACCAAACATAACCACATACTTATCCCTTGAAGCATCATTAATAATAAATAATGTAATATTTTTATATTAACTAATAATTAATAATAAGTAAAAATACAGAGTACTCAGCTTAAGTTCTTATCTA
This sequence comes from Phyllotis vaccarum, assembly GCA_033318265.1. Lineage (NCBI taxonomy): Eukaryota > Metazoa > Chordata > Mammalia > Rodentia > Cricetidae > Phyllotis > Phyllotis vaccarum. Next base: position 139,581,763 of record JARWLC010000004.1, on the reverse strand, counting down.
GCACCTGGCTATCAGCTCCCTAAACTGTAGACTCTACAGGATTAAGAACATGCTCTGTTTTGTTTTGTTTTTTTCTTGTGGCCTCTAGGCAAGTGCTCAATATTACTAGGGGCAGAGAAGATGACTTAGTGGGCAAAGTACTTGCTGTACAAACATGATGACCAGAGGCTGGATGCCCAGAATCCATGTAAAAAGCTAGACACAATCACTTGCATCTACAATCCTATGCAGCACTATGGAGATGAGATGGGAGAAGAATCCCACTGACAAGTTAATCTAAAAGCATCAGTGAGAAACTCTGCCTTAAAAAAAAATAAAATAAAAATCCAGGGAGGAGTGAGGTAGAAGATGCCCAACGTTGACGTTCACTTCCACACACTCAGGCACCCACTGGATCCCCCCCAGCATGCATACACACATATATACTACATATACACACCAAAGTATAACATCTCTAATACACATCAAATAAAAGGCTCACCATCATCCAACTGCTGGAAGCAGTAATGATGAAGGAAAAGTGACAATGTGCCACATGGAAACTTTTTTTTTTTTTTTTTTTTTTTTTGGCTTTCATTATTGTTTTCATTCTGTGTGATAAATAAAAACCAAGATGTGGGCAGGAGAGATGGCTCAGCGGTTAAGAGTGCTTGGTGTTCTTCCAGAGGAGGGAGTTCAGTTTCCAGCACCCATATCCAGCTGCTCACAACCACTGGTAACTTCAGCTCTAGGAGATCCAGTGCCCTCTTCTGGCCTCTATAGGCACTGCACCCATGTGCACATATCAACACAGACAAATAAAAATAAATCCTTAAAACAAATAAAATTTAGAAATATTTTAAAATAAAAGCAAGATGGAAAAAAATATGAATTTCATGAACTAAGAAAGAACTTGAGAAAACTCTTTACAAGCTGATGACTTACTTAGTATCCAGGAGCTGAAGCTGGTGGTTGCTGTCCCTGTGAGACATCTTCAGTTTGGTGCTCTGCTCTGAAATGGACAAGTCTACTCTGCTCAAAAGCTGAGAAATCTGGAAAACGAGATTAGATTGTAAAAATCTCACATCATGTCCTCAGGGCCCATTTCAGGTGTCATTTGCTCTATGCTGACCAGTGGCATTGAGAGTCACTTTACTAAGTCCATTTAGAAGCTCACCTCCTTTGTGTGTGTGTGTGTGTGTGTGTGTGTGTGTGTGTGTGTGTGTGTGTATGTATGTATGTATGTGTGTGTGTTTATGTGTCTGTGTGTGTGTATGTGTGTGTGTTTATGTGTCTGTGTGTGTGTATGTGTGTGTGTGTATATGTGTCTCTGTGTGTATATGTGTATGTGTATGCGTGTGTGTGTGTGTGTGTGTGTGTGTGTGCATGTGCACACATATATATATGAAAGCCAGAGGTCAACAGGAATTGTCTTTCTCAATTATTCTCTACTATATTTTTTGAGGCAGAAGTCTCTTATCTACTGGGTACGTTGGCTGCCCAATACGTTCCAGGGATCACCTGTTTCTACTACCCAGTTTTTAAAACACTTTTTTTTTTTTCAGGGGCTGGAGAGATGGCTCAGCAGTTAAGAGCACCAGCTGCTCTTCCAGAAGACTTGGCTTCAATTCCTGACAACCACATGGTGGCTCACAACCAACTCTAGTGGGATCTGATGCCCTCTTCTGACTAAAGTCATACATGCAGATAGAGCACTCATATACATAAAATCAATAAGTAAATCTTTTTTAAAAACCACTTTTTAGATTATTTTATTTTATGTGTATGAGTGTTTACCTGAATGTATGTATACCATATGTATGTTTTATGCCCGAGGAGGTCAGAAGAAGGCATCAGATTCCCTAGGACTGGAGTTACAATTGTGAGCTACCATGTGGGTGCTGGGAACTGAACTCAGGTCCTCTAGAAGAACAAGGACTCATAACTGCAGAACCATCTCTCCAGCCCCCAGTGTTCAGCTTGTAAGTGGATGCTGCAAATCCACACGCAGGTCCATTTGCTGTGCACCATATTCTTAGGGCACTTTAAGCATGACATCATCTCCCTGACTATGGCTTTGTTTTCTTTCTTACACACCCAGCAAAAATTAAGGCAGGGCACTGCCAAAATATTCATTATGCAGGGAGTGAGCAACTTCACAGCTCCCTAATGAGAACACCCAACTCCTAGCCAGGGCTGGCACCTCTACCAGTTGTCACGGTGTGCAGCCATCAGTACCTTGGAATTCCCCCAGCACTGTGGCTGCCAGTCTTGGGGGGGGGCAGAATTTCTGTGGCTTATAATGGCATCAAGGTTCCAGATGTTCCTCCCCAAGTGAAGTCCCAGAGAAGACCCTGTGTGGGCGGACTACCTACTTGTGGTTGTTGCTTTTATTGGGGTTTGTTTTCATCACAATTTAATGCTAAACTAGTCACATATGAAATGATCACATTTTCCAAAAAGTTAAATGTTGTTCAATATTCCTTCGTGATATTTGTAAGACCCAGATGAGCAACAACTAAATAACAATGCCTTTTTTTGGTGGATTTCTGTGTTGTATTCACCTTGGCTACCAGGAAACATCTATTTGCTTGTGTGATAATCTGGTTTTCCCCACTCTGGAACTAGGAACTGAACCTCAAGTTTTGTAAACTCGGTGCTAAGCTATGTCCCTAGCCTTGTCTTTAAACTACGCATGTATGTGCACACACACACCAAACTGGTGAAGTGCTGAGTTTTGCTTTATGAAGTAAATTATAAATTTCAAGGTAAAATGCCCCAAGATTCCTTTGCCAAGATATCTTGCTCTCTAGCTTGGGCCTACTTGAGTCCCACATAGACCACATGATGAGTTGGCTCATGCAATAAGGCCTGGTCAGCAGATACTATACTGGGTCACTCACCTGGGCAAGAGGTAGTTTGGGGGATATAATTTAGAATTTCTGGGGTATATGAATTGTCTTATGAATAAGGGGAGAGAATCTTTAAATTGGCACTGTACCCAAAACTCTCTGTGATCTGGCTGGCAGATTGACAAAGGGCCACTCCAGCAAGACAGAGGGAAGGAAGCCAGAGAGGGATGGGGATTTGCATAAACCCACACTGGGGACCCCAGCCGGCTGTTCTCTTAGCTGAGAACAAACTCTCTGCTTCTGAGGTGTGTGTGGTGTGCCCCACCACCATACCTGTCCTTCTGCATCTTTGATTTTTGTTTCCAGAATCAACTTGGCTGCTTGCTGTTCCTTGTTCAAGTGCTGGAGCCCCTCGAAGGTCGACTTATGCTCCGCGGAGAGTCTGGCTATGCTTGCGTCACACCTAGCCAGGCAAACAGCACACTCATTAAAGTGTAAAGGCGTGTGGAAATTATGAACACCTACACATCATTAGAAATAAGCACGATATTTTTTTAAGCAGGGGAGACAGCATGCACTTGTAAGGTGCCCTCTTGGCCTCCCTGGCTGCCAGTCTAGCCTAGTTGGTAAGCTCAAGGCCAGAAAGTACTGGCACACTTTACCCTAAAAGCACTTTGCTAAATGTAAGAAGCTGGTCTTAAGGAACCCTGTGTTAGTATGATTCCACTTACAGGAAATGTCCAGAGAGGCAAATCCTAGAGATGGGATTTTCTGATTTCCATGGATGGGGGGAGAGGAGGAGCAGGACAGTGACTGCAAATGAATGAGTTGTTTAAATGTTCTGTGATTGTGATGGCTGCAGAGTGAATATACCAAACCACAGAACCATATGCTTTAAACTTTTAAGTTCTCTCTCTCCACCCCCCATGTGGGGTGTGTGTGTGTGTGTGTGTGTGTGTGTGTGTGTGTGTGTGTGTGTGTGTGTGAACGCCCATGTGAGTGTAGTTCTTGAAGAGTATGGAAGAAGGTGTTGGGTCCCTGGGAGCTGGAGTTACAGGCAGTTGCGAGCCACCTGACATGGATCCTGGGACACAAACTTGGGTCCTTTGGGAGAGCAACAAACACATTACTGCTCAGCCATTTCTCCAGCCGCTCTACCCCATTGTCACTTATATGTAAATTATATAAATGTAATTATCACAAAATTATATATCAGAAATAATATAAATATAAAACTGTCATAAAATAAAATATAAAATTATATATCATAAAACAAAGAACAATAGTCAGAGGAAGGGAGAGAAGGAAGAAGAGAGGGGGAGAGCAAGAAGGTGGGGGAGTACTCTGTGGTCCACTGTGCCATTTGTGAAGGTCACAGCATTACCTCACTCTAATTCCTAATTCCCAAGTGTTGGGAGTTTACACTTTGGCATATGGCTATTTTCCTTCATTGATCTGCCAGCAGGCACACCCCACACCCTATCAGAGAAGAGTTTTGGGAAAACACAAACATACCAGTAAAAAAGTGAGATTTTCTCAGGAAGAAATGGAAAAAAATCTCTGGCCATGTCCTATGTGAAGTGCACTATGCTGAGGGGTGTGAATGTCCCTCACCTTCAAAGAGAACCTGCCTAACCTATACACACAAGTGAGAAATGAGGGCCTGTTTGCTGTTAATGTATTACTGATAGATCCATAAAAACTACAATTCAAATAGGAAATTATATGCCAGCCTAGTAATTTAGTAATATCACTTTAAATGCTAGGCTTCTTCAACACAATTATGTAACTGATGCAGGAAAGTCGAAATCTTGCCAAAGATCTTTATCTCACATGAATTCATCACAACAAAGTCTCATTAGCTTTCCAAGAGAAAGACAGATAGAGCCACCACCAAACAAACCCCAAATATCCAGTGCTTATAATAAGCACCTCACGTGGGTTTGGAATCAAGGTGTTTGTTAACAGGGAGAAGAAGCAAGTTGGGTGGAGAAGTTGACGAGACATTGAAGCAGAATGGAAGATTCCTGAAGGATTTCAAGAGAACTCTGTCTACATGCAATGTCATAAAGATGACACCAGTTTTCACCGTTGACTGAGGTGCTCAGAGCTGATGTTTGTGGCGTGGTCTCCCCTCCCTGCTGCTTATATGTACCATCAGTCTCCACCTGCATCTACCGTGGTGTGGTGGTTAATTCTCGTTATCATCTTGGCTGGAGTGAGGGCTTTACCTGATCCGGCATTTAGAAGAGAGAAGAGCCCCCCCCCCCCAAATGTGGGTGGCACCTTCCTGAGGCAGCTCCAACTAAAGGAGGTTTGAAGGGACACTGAGCATCTTGCCTCCATGCCTTTGCATCTCACTAACAAGGTCATCTGCCTTCCAGCTGCTGCTGCCACCTTCCCCACTGACATCAGACTCAGTCTTCTTTGGGTTCCCAGCATGGACAGACCACTGGCTCTCTGGGAATCCTCCAGGCCTTCAGCGCCAGGGTGGGAGTGCTGAGGCACCAGCCTCTCAGGCTAAGCAGCTAGTAGGTGCCCAGCCCCTTCCGCTTGGAAACACAGAGCCTCACTCTGGATGAAAACAGAGTGGGTGGAGCGTAAGTGGAGGGGTCGCTCTACAGAGTGGGATGTCAGGAAAGTCCCAGTCAAAGGTGGTCAGGGGGTTAGAGGAAGAAGGTCCGCAGTGTGAGAACAGCACATGCCAAGGCCCTGGGGTAAGAGAGTGGGTTTCTTTGGAGATTGCCAAGGATAGGGCTGTGGCTGAAGGGACAAAACAAGGGTGGGAAGAGAGCAGGAGGTGTTTGCCAAGTGTCAGACTAAGGGGTTTAGGGTGGGGTTCATCCTGCTGAGAACAGCAAATGGCAGGCAGGGCCAGGCATGGTGGTACACACCTGTAATCCCAGCACTCAGGAGACTGAGGCAGGACAACATGATGCTCTGCTGGAGCTACAGAATAAGACTCCATTTCAATTACAAATAAAGAATAAAGGGCTGGAGAGATGGCTCAGCAGGTAAGAGGGCCCACTGCTCTTATAGAGAACCTGGCTTCAGTCCCTGGCACGGACTTGGTGACTTGTAACCAATTCCAGAGGATCTGATCTCACTTCCATAGGTTCCTGTATGCACGTGGTGCATACATAGATTCAGGCACACATGTGCAGATTAAAGGCAAAACAACAGTAACAATGAGCCACAGCTGTGGTGATGTTATATATTTAATAAAATCAGTCTGGACTATCAGAGAACAGATCCACCCACAGTAAATGCAGGATGATCAGACAATGGTAACTCACACCTTTAATCCCAGCACAGGGAAAGACCAGGAGTGGTGACCTACGCCCTTAATCCCAGCAAATCTGAGTTTGAGGCCAGTTTAGTTTACAGAGGGAGTTCCAGGCTCCCAGGCAGGCAGTGGTGGTGCCAGGCCTTTAATCTTAACCTGGATGTGAAACAACTGGGGAAGAAAGTATTTAAGGCAGGCATAGGAAGACAGAGCAGGAAAAAGAAACCATGAGGAGTGAGGCTGAGGAAGCTGGAAGACAGCTGGGTGAGATCTGACTGCGGTCTTTTCTCCCTTTGACATTTCAGCCTTTCCCTGAGATCTGGCTCTGAGTTTCCTTTATTACAACCAGAATTTGCGTAACACACAGTAGTGTGCTCACTGCATCCTCCATTCAGTCCTCACCACACCCCTCCAGCCCTTAACTGATCTTTAACCAACAGCTGCCAACACACATGCCCAGGATACAAAGCACTACATTTCTACACCCTAACATGGCTCTCTCTCTCTGCTCTAAAGATGTCCTGGCCTCTGTGGGTCCCTCTCCCTAATCTGGTCCAGTGTTCATCAGTGCTCATTGTCACCCCAAACTGGCTGTAAATGTTTCTTTGCTCTAAATCCCCATTATTAGCTGCCTATTTGTACTTGGTTCTCAGTAGCAGCAGAGGGCAGAAGAGGCCCATACATAATCTGACAACTTCATCCCAGCCAGCTAAATATAATCTGGAGGGGAGGGGGTAGAGGGAGGTCTCCTGCAGCAATTCTTAAACACCAGAATCCAGGAACCTTACTATCATCAGATTCCAATTCAGTAGCTGTGGGGTGTGGCAATAGTGAACATTGCTAACGAGGTCACAGGTAAGAGTCAGGAAGATGTTTCCACTGGTCAGGCTAACCCTGACCACTTGAGCCCCTTGGGACAGGAGAGGATGGGCTTCTGCAATTATCCTCCGATCTCCACACATGCACCACAGTAAACACACCTGTGTGTAAGCGCACACATAAATACATAACTTTAACTGTAAATAAAATATTTTTTAAAATCCCGGGTAATCCCGAGGCTCTGGGTTTGTGAAACACACCTAAGTACAGTGAAAATCACTTTCCACGTTGGCAGAAAAACACATCTTAAAATTTCTAGCCTGTGGAAATTCAATAATTTCAGAAAAAAACCAAAAAATAATTATGACAAAGATGAGCATTTTAGAAGGCATACAAACGGTAAGCCCGGACTGTATTATTTAACTCAAAATGTCCATACTATATTTACCTGACAAAACTGACATCGGCCAGCAGAGGGCGCTCTGTGATTATTTCCTCCCATGAAGATCAGGCTAGCTTCGGAAATGAGATTTCAGGTCAACAAATCTCTACGGCGAGCGCTTTACTTCCTGACCATCTCCGAGCCAAGTAAAAACTGTTCTTAAGGAGTAAGGTCTCCCAACATTTGAACACCTACTGTGATGGGTAATCGTCACGGCCAGCTTTACTGAATTCAGAATCACTCAGGAGACACCTCTGGATTTGGCTGTAAGGGCGTTTCCAGAGAAGTGTGTCCGGAGAGGCAAGACCTAGCCTGAAAAGTGAGCTGAACCTTCTCATGGGCCTGGCTCCCAGACTGAGTAAAAAGAGAAATCAAGCATAGCAGCAGCAGAAGCCATTTCCGTTTCTTTCTTGGCCGTGGATCCACCCGAAGGACTGCAGCCCTCAGCTGTGAGCCCAAACAAGGTGTGCTTCCTGACGAACTTGCATCGGGCATTTATAGGACGGTAACTGGTGCGCTTACCTTGCAACTCTTCCTCGGAGATCTCCCAAGCCAGAGAGCTGGCGCATCTCCAGGGTCTTTAAGGCAGAATTCGTTCCATAGCTGATGTTGTCCCTGGCCCGGATCTGCTCCTGGAGAACCTGGGCGACACAAGGGTCACTGGGGTCACTGGCAAATTCACAGATGTTCACAAAACATTTCATAATTTGGGGAAATACATGGGTGTTCAATTCATTTTTTCCCCCATAAGGGAGTTTGTTTGTTTAAAACTACTAATAGTCCGGGCTGGTCTGGAACTTGCCCCGGATACAGGCTGGCCTCGAACTCCCATTGATCCGCCTGCATAAGGTGCTCTTTTTATCAGTGAACGGATAAACACGGATGTGTAGTAGTGGGGTTTATGAACATAGGGAACCAGGAGGCCTAGAAAGAGATACCACTTCCCAATAAAACTATGCTTTTTAAAAATTATTTTTCCTTAGTACACGGGGTATTTTATTTTTAGTAGAATATCTATCTGCTATGCCTTAAGCTGAGTGCAGACTTGTTTGTCTTTTGAGACAGTATTTCACTGAGTGACCAAGGCTGACCTCCAATTTGCCATCCTCCTGCCTCAGCCTCCACATTTTACAGGAATTACAGGTAAACGCCGCCATTTCCCACCCTTATTTTATTTTGCATTGTTTCATTTCAGTTTTGAATTTCTCTTTGATTTAAATATCTGAGGATTGCTTCAAATTAGAGGGCTGGCATGGAGGCACAGGTGTAATCCTAACACTCAGGAGCCTACGGTGGAAGGGTTTTAAATTTGAGGCTAGCCAAGGCTACATCACGAGATTCTGTCTTAAAAACTAAAACTAAAAACATAATTAAAACTGCTTATTTCGAGCTGTTCAGATTTTGTGGAGGGGTGTTATTGTTTTGTTTTACCATTTTTATTACATTTTATTTAGTGACGAGTGGGATGTGGAGGTCAGAACACAACTTTCAGGAGCTGATTCTCTTTCCACCACGTGGGTGTTGGGGATCAAATTCAAGTCTTTAGCAGCGATAGCAAGTGCCTCTTCCTGCTGCTGTCTCCAACGCTCTGTCTCTGCTACTTAGGTCTCACCATACGGCTCATGATAGTCTGTAAAATGGTTCATATTTTTAATATGCTAAGTTTTGCTTTGTGGCACGTGACTGAGTTGTTGAATTTTTATTTATGTATATGTGTGGGAGTCTATGCCTCATGAGTGTGGGTGCCCATGTGTAGTTGGAATTTTCTTTGGGCCACCAACCAGCTCCCAAATAAATGAATGCTCAGTCTTAGCATAGGCTTGTCCCATTAGCTCTTTTAATTTAATTTAACCCATTTCTGTTCATCTGTGCTCTGCCTCGGGCCTTTTACCTTTCTTTCATTTGGTATGTCCCACTTTCCTGCTTCCTTCTGCTCTGCCTGGTCCCTGGCGTCTCTCCATGCTCCCAGCCTAAAAACACCTCCTCTTCCCCACTATCCCTGCCCGGAAGTCCCGCCTATACCTCCTCCCTCACTATTGGTTGTTCAGCTTTTTATTACACCAATCAGGTGCCTTAGGCAAGCAGGTTTAAAAAAAAAAAAAAGCAACACAACGTTACATAATTAAACAAATACAACACATCTTTATATAGTTAAACAAATATTCCAAAAAACCCATGAAATCCGGACTAGGGTGTCTGGTGTTCTGGAACTGGAGCCACAGGTGGCTGTGATTAGACAGAGCTGCTAGGATCTGAATCAAGCTGGACTACAGGACCATCTTTCCAGCACCTACAATCTCACTCTGCTTTTAAAATTCTACTTTAACCTGGAGCTTGGTGAACTTCCCCTGTGTAACTAATATTTCCTCTCTTCTGTCCTTCCTGTTGGGCGCTTGGCTGCACCAAACCTTGCCCATCCTGACAGCTCCACTCTGAATTTAACTGTTACCTCTCTGGGTTTCATACTTTTTCCTGGGACCCACTAAACTCTTCAATTCAAGGCGGCAGTTTCACATTGCACACACAGGCCCTAAACATGTAACTCCTCCTTTATTCCTGGCCGTGGGTTCTCTCTGTTGGAAGACATGGCTTTCCTCCTCTGACTGCTGGGTCTTTGGATGAAATGGGGCTTTGTCTTTTCTCTGCTCATTGGATGCTTGGGTGGGTGGAAGCATCAGTGGGCTGGAGGTACAGCCAGTGAGGGACCTGTGCCAGGTCCTAGCCGATGACTGAGAGGAAAAGTCGGCCTCCAGAGCTGCCTCCACAGTGTCTCCTCACCTCCTTCAATGGCTCCTCTTCAGGCCTCAGTCTGAGGCGTTTGCAGGTTGGGGTTTTGCTACCACTGCCAGACCTTCTTATCTATGCTGTCCGGTTGCTCAAGAGGGTGGCAAAGGACTGGAGTTAGGGAGGAGACAATGAGTGACGGTGTCCCATACCTCCCGCACCAATATAGGGACTTGTTTCCCTGATTGTGTTCAGTTTGGTGACACATTTTATCGCCACTGAAAACTGAATTTGCAATTGCCAGGCCTGTTATTCTCTAAGGTTCTTAATTTTTGAATGAATGAGCCTGCTCTATGGGGAAGAATGCAAAATAGCTACAAGTCACCTATGAATGACAAAAACGTTACTCATCTGAGCACATTCCTGCACGGAGACTTCAGATCTGACTAATTCATCTCTCACTGATGAAGGCGCTGGTGGAGTGCGCACTCTCTCTCTTTCCCTCCCGCCCTCTCTCGCTCTCTCACTCTTGCTCTCTCCCTCCCTCTCTTGCTCTCTCTCTCTCTCTCTCTCTCTCAATAGGTTCAATGAGAAGTGACACCTATTAGAAGCAGTGAATAAGAAACAACTGATGCTTTCTGTCCGGGCTTTTTCAAACTTTTGATAGTAATAAGACACGAAGCCATGGTGCTCAGATGTCTTTGGGCATGCATACATGTCATTAGAAGGCCCAGTCCACATGCTGAGTCCCAGGTCCCATCCCCAGATAGACAAGGCTAAGGAATAGGTCTGAAGGTGGATGCAAAAGAGACACTCTGGTGTCCTAGGACACCAGTGCATTAGATGCTGAGAAAACCAGGCTTTGCTTTGGTTTTCAATCCCCTAGTAAAGAAAATGGAAAGGAATTGACAAAAGAGGTGCTTAAAATAATTAACACAGTCCATGTTTCTAGTAACCAGAGAAACAAACCATTCAGCAGAGGCTGGGGTGTAGTGCAGTTGTGAGAGTGCTTGTAGAGCAGAGCATGCACAAACACCACAGGGCAGCGGCCGGGCAGGTGTCTATCAGAAACCTGAGATGGCAGACACCTCGGTAATTCCAGCATCTGGAAGAAGAGGAGGGAAGATCACAAATTCTAGGGCTTTGCTGTCAAGTGGTGAGTTTGAAAGATCCTGAACCAGTCTGGAGCAGAATGCTAACAGTGGGAGTGGCTGGGGGTGTGGCAGGGGTGTGGCTAGGGGTGTGGCAGGGGTAGCTGCGAGACCCAGAGATGCTGGATATAAAGGCCAGGGCTGACTGGCCCCTTTCGATGCTTTCTGTTCTATGGTGCTGCCAGGCTGAACTAGTTAAACAAAGTCAGTGTTTGAACGCTTGTTTGTTTTGCTGTACTAAAGACTGAACACAGAGCCTTATGTATAACACTTACCCATACACCCAGCCCAAAGTCTACTAAAGAAAGAAAGAAGAAAATGGCAGGGGCAGTGGTGGTACACACTCCCAGCACTTGGGAGGCAGAGGCAGGGCGAATCTCTGAGTTTGAGGCCAGCCTGGTCTACAAAAGAAGTTCCAGGACACACAGGACTGTACACAAAGAAACCCTGTCTTGAAAAAACAAAAAATAAGTCGTATTTGTTATGGCTCAGTTGGTAAGGTTCTTGCCATGCATGACAAATAACCCTAGCTCCCATGTAACAGCCGGGGATGTCCACCCAAGTGATTCCAGCACTAGAGAGGCAGGAGGATCCTTGGCGCTTTAGGGTAAGACCCTGTCTCAAAACCATGATAGAGATACATTCAGAAAGATGCTCCATGTAAGCCTCTGACCTCTACACATGCATGAACATGTACACACAGACACTCCTTTTTAACAAATTAAAAATAAGGTATTTTAATTGTAATCCCAAAAGTACAACAAAAAAATCCAAGAGGTATGGTTGATGATGTAGTCAAAATTTATCCACAGTGTCCAAATTTTTGACTAAGTAATTCTAGTTCTTAGAATTAATCTTAAAAGAAAAAAATTAACTAAAATGATAAGTGTCTGTATAAATATGTTTTCCCATATGATATCCACACCAGCTATTACAGATGTCAAATCTTCATGCAAATATGAGGAGGTTCAGGAAGGATGTTCATCTATCTATCTATTTATTTATTTATTTTAGGGCCGCTCGCAGTAGCCCTGAGTAGCCTAGAACTTGCTATGTAGAGCAGGCTTGTCTCAGTTCACACCAATCCACCAGCCTCTGCCTTCTGAGTGCTGGGATTAAAGGTGTGTACCACCAGGCCTGGCTGTCATGGAAGACTAAAAACAAGGGGAAACAGAGTAGTGGTGGCACATGCCTTTAATCCCAGAACTTGGGAGGCAGAGGCAGGAAGATCTCTGTGAGTTAGAGGCCAGCCTGATCTGCAAAGTTAGTCCCAGGACAGCCAAGGCTACACAAAGAAACCCTGTCTCAAAAAGGGGAGTCATGTATAAAGAGTATAAAATAAACACACAGTTGATTCCCGCTGTGTGCTAAGAACCTTGTAAAATAAGGGAATGTTAACATCTTCCTTATTATATTTAGTTTGAGAGGAAAGCAGATTCCTCTTTGTTGTATTTCCCACATTACGTTTATAATCAGAAAAAAAAGTGTATGGCTTTTTTTGTTTTACAACTTAGATATAAGAAAAGTGCATTTAACTTTTACAGTTCTTATGCAGATGAATGAGGCATTGCATTAGTAATGCTTTGAAGAAAAATGTCTGAGCTTTACACGATATTCACATTACTAAAAGGTTACACGAAGGCGGAAATCATTAGAGGGCTTATTGTTTAAAGAAATTCTAGAGCAAAACTACAGAAACTCAGTAATGTCAGAAATGTGCCCTGATGTGCCATCTCGGAGCTTTTACTTTAGGATGCTGCTGGCCTTTGGCAAGGCATGAATCGTCCCAAACTGTCTTTAGTCTGTGCAGTTTACCAGACATGCCCTTAGGAGGCAAGGTTATAGCAGAAAGAGAGAGAGAAAAAAGAAAAGAAAAAAAATACAGTGGTCAATATATGGCCAAGTTTTTTGGACAAAGATGTTTTCCCCCTCCAAGAAGGAAGGGGCCAGCCACCTTGAGAAAGATACACGTCTTTTTCTCCCAAGGTAAAGCTTATCATTGGAGAAGATGCTCCCTTTCCCAAAGCCAGCAAATAGTATGACTCTGTGGGAGTCATCATGTAATGGTGTTTATGCATATAAGGTCCAGGTCCTCAGAGTTGCCTAGGAACTACCAATAGAGTTCTCCATTAGTCTCTGTCTGCACCTCTTCTTAGATGGAAAGGGATTTATAAATGAACATGCAGTGGAGAGCCCCCCCCCCCACACACACACACAGGGCAGCCCTTCATCAAGTGGGACCTCCCTGCTTGGCTCTTCAACCAAGGGAGGCTTAATGCTCTCCGGGTCCAGCTGTGTGTGGAACTGATCTGCTATTTAGTTCCACCTGGTATTTAGTTTCGTCATGGGCCCCTCAAAGCCTGCCAAATCCCAAACAGAAGTCTCTCCCTCCAGTATGCAGAAGGCTCTGCCATCTCTACCTTCAAAATAACTCCATATCTACCCACCACTCCCCATGTCTGAGCGGCTCCCCCAGCCGAACTGTTAGAACTCTACTTACTAGTCTGGGTACCTACCGCTCACCAGCCTCCGCCTCTGTTCTTGTTCGTTTATGCGGTTTGAGGTCAGACCTAGGATTCTAGGCAAGCTAGGCAAGCGCTCTACCTCTGAGCTACATCCCCTGGCCCCTTGCTTCTGCTATTGGTCCTGAACATTTTCTTTCACAGTAGCTGAAGCTTGTCAGTCTGTAAGCTCCACGGGGCGGGGTGGGGTGGACTGGAGGGTGGGTGGGTGTCTTGTCTGCTGTATTATCTCCTAATATATCCTCAGCATCATGAATAGAAATGAATTGTTTTCGCTTTAAGAAGTAATGAGGACGAGTGTGGCAGCACATGGCTATCTACAATCCCGGCTCCTCAGGAGCTGGGGTGGAATGGGGCAGTCCAGACCAGCCTGAACTACATCCATAACAAGACCCTCAAGGGGAAAGGCCAAAGGGAAACAAAAACAAGCCCCTCCATGAAGGCTTTAAAAAAGAAACTTGTATATATACCCTCTGTGTATCCGTATGTCTGTGGGTGTGTCTGTCGCGGTAACCTTGTGGAGGCCACAGGACAAGGTTTGGGCGCGGGCTCTCTCCTTCCATCCTGTGGGTTCAGGGGACCAAACTCAGATCATCAAGCTAGACTATACTTTTACCCTCCAAGCCATTTTAAAAGCGCTAGATAATGGTTTTCACAGGCAAACCCTAAACATCATATCCTGGCCTTCAAGGCTTCTGAGTACCCTCTTCCTTCACTTCTCAACCCTCCAAGTTGCTGGCTGGCCCTCACTACCCCTTTCTGCCTCTGGCACAGGCCACCTGGGTATCTCCTCCACCCCAGCCTGGCTGTCCTTGGCTGTGTTCAATCACCCTTCACCTGTAACTGTCTTCTCTAAACAGCCCCATAGTTACTCTCCACCCATTGTTTTATGTTCACTGATAGAAGCTGGTGTTTCTATGGTTACTTAGCCTTCACCTCCCACATGCCCATTGGAGTGTGGTATAGGGCTAAGGGCAAACCTTCTCTCTCTGGGTAAATGTCCCAGCTCTCGTCACTCCTAACAGTTCCTGCCTTACCCTAAACTCATTGTCAATGACGGAAGCCCCTAGTTCAGGCCTGGTCTTCTTGGTGGAAGGCTTCCAGATATCACAGTCTCATCGAAGATGAGCTCAGACAAACTAAAATGTAGAAGAGGCAGGGGCTGGGGTGAAGAATGCTCACCTAGCATGCATAAAGTCCTGAGTTCAAACCCTACCATTATAGAAACAAAGTTTGATGAGCCCTACCTGTAATATCCATAATCAGAACATGGCACCAGAGAAACTAGAAGTCTGGGTTATCATTGGTTTATTAGAAAACTCAAGGCTAGCCTGGGCTATATAAGATGCTGTCTCAATATCCTTATGCATATTGTTATATATACTTGTTCATATGATTATTACATATAGAGTGAGAGAAGGGAGATAGTTTGGTAATTAAAACTTCTTGTCACCATGTCTGAGGATCTACATCTGATTCCCAAACCCTGCTGGTAGAAGGTAAGAACAGACTCCCGAAAGTTGACCTCCACATACGTGAGAATACACAGAATAAAAACAAAATAAACATAATAAAATTTTAAAATATATATGACAAATTTAAAAAATTAACTTGTGAAACACTAAATGGACTCGGCAGGTAGAATTTATACATAAATATGCATATATGTGTGTACACACATTCATTTGTAACAATAATAATTGAAGAAAGGGGCATGAAGTTGACAGAGTGTGGGTGTGGCATAGGAGGAGTTAGAGAAGGGGGAAGGTGGAGTGGAAATGATACGTAAATATAATACTTATACTGAAATCCTCTAAAAAGTATAGGATGTTAACAATCAATTTGTACTCAAAATGCTGTGTCAACAGGATGAATGGCTAGTGAATTTTGTTTCTCTCCTCTTGGTGAGTCAAATCTATCCAGGAGAGTGAAAGCAACATGAATTTGGGGGCTGGAGAGATGGCTTAGTGGTTAAGAGCACTGGCTGCTCTTCCAGAAGACCTGGGTTCAATTTCCAGCACCCGCATGGAGGCTCACAAGCATCTGTAATTCCAGTTACTTCTGGCCTCTGTGGGCACCACACATGTGACGCACAGACAAATACGCGGGCAAAACATCTAAACACATAAAGGAAACCAGTAAATAACATTTGGAGGGCTGCGGACATAGCTCAGTGGCAGAGCACTTGCCTAGCATGTGCAATGACGTAGGTTCGATCCTCAATTTTTTTGTGGGGGTATGATAACCATCCCCCAAATCCCCATAATAGGGATTAGACTAGAGTCAGCTCACAAAACTGCAGGCTGGAATTCCCTTGTCAGGTAAATACATGAAGTTCAGGAGCCAAACCTCTCACCCTGCTGATGGCTGCACAGTACACCAGGTTCCTGCCTGTCACTCTAACCACCCATTAACACCCCTGCCTCCTCTCAGACTGGCATCTCAATAAAGCCCAGCACCACACTCACCGCTAAATTCTCCAGTAGTCTGTTTGCAAATTATTAAGCTGTACAGTCTACTTTGCTCCATGTGGGTTTTCCATATCCAGCTAAGTCAAAGTCCATTTCCCAAGTGTGCAGGACACAGGAAATGAAGGGGCAGGTCTGTGGATTTGAACCAGCCAGGTAGCAGATTCCATTGCATGGTTCTCACAAGCCAAAAACAAAGCAAAAGACCCAAGGGGACTCCAGTGGTTTCTCCAGCCACCATACTGGAAGGATGGGCCTACCACCAAGAGGTTCGCCAGGACTGATCGGGACTTGGCTTCTGAGGAGTGAAAACTGCTCATGTCAAAGACACCGTGCAAATCTAACCATGCAGAACTCACAGTTGACTATATTATAACTCTCCTACATGAACAATAACGCTGGTGATTTGTGGCAAGTTCCTGAGGAGTAAATAATTGATGACATGCTCCACATCACAAGGTACACTGTTAACAGAGAGACAGCAGGTGGGACGTACTGAAACAGGAGATTCTCCCACTTCACATTATCAAGTGCACACTCTGTCATGGTAGTCCAGAGTCGGCCATTTTATCTTTTATTGTATTTATTCATGTAGGGGAGAGTGTACCATAGAACTAGTGTGAAGGTTAGGGTACAGCAGCGGGAGGGGGTTCTGTTCTCCCCCATGTGGATCCTGGGGCTTGAACTCTGGTCATCAGACTTGGCAATGAGCACCTTTGCCTGAGGAGCCATGTGACTGGCCATTTTCACAGTGAAATTTGCTTCTAGAACATGAATAATAATTACAGGATTCTGTAAGGCAGAAGGAACTTGAAGCTGTAAATGAAACATTTATTGAGATCCTACTTACACTAAACCCTTTAATAGTACTAAAAATATGAAAGTTACTACTCAGTTCTGTCCCTTTGAGAATGACGTGGGCTGGTGCTGTGGTGACATACTTTGTCCTTTCTCCTGTAATGATGCTCAGAGCCACAGGACAAAGACACACGTAGGCTTCTCTAGTCATGTTTACCAACATACAAAATGAATGTATCTCCATTTCCCCAGCTGCATCAAGAGATGAGTGCGCTTCAGATATTGAAACTGACTTTGGCTTAAACTTTACATTATAAAAAAAATTACCTACTATTATTCTTAAAATAATACCCAGTAAAATGTAGACTGAAGTGAAAAGCAAGTATAAAACATTAATTTAAAAAACAACCAAAAAACCCCAAGCATCTTACAGAAGAAACTCATAAGAATCTAGCCCTCTGACACAAATACACAAATAAAATACAAATATTGTATTTGAATAAAATCTGAATATATCGCCTCTTCATTTTAAATATGTGACTAACTTTTTTACTATGCTCATCTTATAATAATAACTTTAAAATTTTTTATTTTTTATTATTTGTATTGTGTTTGTGCACGTGTGTGTGTGTGTATGTGTGTGTGTGTTCATCTTTCAACTGCCATACTCTCCCAGTTTTAAATTGCTGATAAGCAAAGAGTTACTTTCAGACTTTAGCATTTTTATTCTCCATCACTGTGTCCTAAAATTCAAATGTTGAAATCCTAACCGCCATGTTAGGAGGAAGTCTTAGGGATATAATTAGCTTATAGGGATAAGAATCCTAATGGATAGGAGTCCTAGCAAGATCTGGACTCCATATGTAGCCCTGTACTACTTACTGTAACAAGTCGTCTGGGGATGCAGCTCAGTTTGTAAACATAAAGCCTTGAGTCTGTTTCCCAGCACTGCACACAGCTGCTGTGGTAAGGCTGGATCCCAGGACTGGGGTAGGTGGGGATCAGGAGCTCAATTCATCACTGCCCAGATCTCAAGTTTTAAACCAGCGTGGACTACATGATTCCTAATAATAATAAAAGGAAAAGGGGCTTCCCTGCCATCTTCCTTGATGGCAGGGGGCAGAGCTTTGGCCCTTGAACCTCCTACTCAATAGTACATCAGGAAATACGACTCTGCTGTCTGAACCACATAACTTGAGGTAATTTGTCATAGCAGCCCAAACTGACTGATACAGCCATGTTTTTCCTTTGAGGAAATTTGGCTACAGTGCAGCAATTTAAATGTCTCATCAGGCTTCTGCATTTCAGATGTGTCTGGGCAGACACGCTTAGGTTAAAAATATATACAGAATCCATATAATTGGCATTCCACAGTGGAACCTTAAGCTTCTAAACTTCCTTGCCATCACTTTAACAGGATGCATAATTATTACCAGTGACAAGAAAGTAAACATTCAGATACCCAAAGTAAATTTTCTGTCTAAATTAGATTTTATTCAGTTTTCCACCGCTACAACAGAAATCATCTTTTCATTTGCAAAATTTGTGTACTCTAAAAGTGCATGGGAATGGAAAAGAGTGCTTTCTGGATGAAGCAAGAAACATCATTACATAAAATGTGTTTCAAATAGCACAGAAAAACAAAACTGTAATTTCAAATTCACTACACTATGAACTGTTTAAAAGCTAATCTTTTTTTTTTTTTTTTTTTTTTTTTTTTTTTTTTTTTTTGAGGCAGGGTCTCATGCAGCCAAGGCCAACTTTGAACTTCCTATAGTCAAGGATGATCTAGAATTCCTGATTTTCCTGTCTCTACTTCCCAAGTGCTGGTATTACAGGTGTGTACCATCACACCCAATTTCTCTGGGCTTCACACATGCTAGGCTGATTCTCTGCCAATTGAGCTACAACCCAGCCCTTAGAATCCTGAGTTTATAAAGCTAACTCTGAAATGTTACTCTCTGGATTGTGCAGCCAGCACTTGGGAGGTGGAGGCCAGAGGATCATACATTCAAGGACATTCTCTATATAACTACTTCAAGGTCAACCTGGGCTATAAGAGACTATGTCTTCAATACAAAAAGGCAAACAAAGTTCATGGTTCTAGAAGAGCTCCCTAGAGGCAAAAGGGAACAGAGAAAGGAGTGCATTGGGGAGTAGATTTGTTTTTAGTCTCAGTATCCTACAGATGGGCTTCAGAAGGTGAGTCACTTTTATGACTCTCCTGGAAAGGAGGCACATTGCATTTGTAGTAACCCCACATCTGTCTTCATTCTAAACTGTACATCTGTTCATTTCATAAGCTTTGTTCTGTGTTAGATAAGGGCGTCTCCTCCCAAATCCATGTTGAAACTCAATCCTCATGTGGCAGTATTAGGTGGGACTGTTGAAAGGTGACTGAGTCACAAAGACAGCACCTTCAAGAATAGATCCTGGATCTTTCTAAAGGGACTTGTGGAAACTAGGGGAAAGCTCAGTCGGCAAAGTATTTGTTTGAAGCATGAGGACTTGAAGTTGGTCCCCAGAACCCATATAAAAATCTGGGCATGGTAGTGAGTATCTGTAATCCCGTGCTGGGGAGAGGGAGGCAGGAGGATCCCTGGGAATCACTGGCCATCCTGCTACCTTACTTGGGGAGATCTAGGTCAGTAAGAGAGCCTGGCTCAAAGAAACAGGTACAGAACTTAAGGGATGACAGGAATGACACCTAAGATTGTCTTTGGCCCCCACATACACTCACACCCATCTCTACATAAGCACAATACACAGTGCACACACATATTAAATAAATTCCTAGTTTTTAGAAATCAATCACTCTCCAGGATTTTATCACAGCAGCACAAATGGGCACCGACAGCCTTCCCAATTGCCTTCAAATACTGTGCTTAAATAATAAGAAGATGAATAAGACAAGCTTTTACTTGAGAAGCTCACAGTCTGTTCCAGTCAGTGAATGCCTTACCTCACGTCATCCCCCATTTACCAAAGCTAACTCAGAGAGAGTCACAAAGTCAAATATGAAAGTTAAAAATTTGGCAGAAAATGTGGGAAAAAGCCAATGCAACCTTGGGTTAGCAATCAAACAGTTTTTTGGCCATACCACTAAAAGCATGAATCACAAAAGAGAAAAAAGGTAAGGCAGATTTCACTGGCATTAACAAGTGAGCTGGGCAAGCAGCTGGGGGAAGCGTACCGGCCTAGCATGTGCAACGCTCTGTGTGTATATCTCTGAGTTAGGGCCCGCCTGGAAAACATGGGATGTTGTCTGAAGTACATATGTGAAAGATTGCTTGATGCTAGTGTGGGGTAGAGCGCCTATGAATTTGAGGTAATGACATAGTGTTAATGAATGCACAATTTTGTAATTGTTTATAATCATATACTGGTTGGTGAATTTTTTGCTATATGTAAATTACACCTCAATAAGGCTCTATTTTTAAAAAACCACAAATCTAGGGTAATTCTCTTGGTAGCATGCTGACCTAGCATCCATGAAGCCCAGGGGTCAATCTGTGCTACATAAACTGGTGTGGTAGTACATGCCTGTAATCCCAGTACTCAGTAGGCAGAGGCAAAAGATCAATTCTAGACTACTAGAAACTTCAAGACAAACCTAGGCCCAAGAAATCATGCCTCCAAACAAATAAACACAAATACAAATCTGCCTAAGGAAACATGATTGAAACACAACCCTCAACAGGAAATAAAGGTTTCCCTGTCTGGACATCAACCTTTTTTATTCATATTGCTGAAAATTACATGTGAAAGGTACTGACCTCATAAGGAGATGGAAGCTCTGGCCGCGCCTGATGGGTTTTAAGCTTTCTGAACTAAATTGCATGGCCCCATATTCAAAACTAGAAATAAACTTACAAATTCTAAAAGTAGACAATATTGGCTTCATCAGAACAAATAAAGAGGAGTGTGAGAAGCCATTAAAACACCTAAGATGCCTGAACAATACAAGACGTGCTGTATAGTCATTTTGGCCTAGAAACATTTCATCTGGAGCAGCCAGGGCTGACCCGGTAGTAACTGTCTTCAAAGGCATGAAACTTCTTGTCTAGTTCCAATCTTCTCTGAGATCCAATAAAACGACGTGATAAAAAGCAAAGTAAATTCAGAACAAACACAAACTGACAGTAATTGTCATCAGACACTGCAGTAACTTTAATATAACTCAGATATTCCTGCAAACAGTTTCCTTGGCGATCATTAAGAATAACAAGACAGGGCTGGTGAGGTGACTCAGCAGGCAAAGGTGCTTGCTGCTAAGGTTGATGATGAGTTCGAACCCCAGGACTCACATGGTGGTAGGACAGAATTGACCTGCAAGTGCTCCCTGATCTCTATATATGCACCATGGTACACGGTCCCACTTACACACACACACACACACACACACACACACACACACACACACACCTCTATATATGTACCATGGTACATGGACCCACATATATAAACACACACATACACACCTCTATACATGCAACATGGTACATGGACCCACATGCACACACACACACCTCTATATATACACCATGGTACATGGACCCACATACTCACACACACACCTCTATATATGTACCATGGTACATGGACCCACATACTCACACACACACACACCTCTCTATATGCACCATGGTACATGGACCCCCCCACACACCTCTATATATGCACCATGGTACATGGACCCCCACACACACCTCTATATATGCACCTTGGTACATGGACCCATATGCACACACACACATACACCTCTCTATATGCACCATGGGACATGGACCCACATACCAACACACACACACCTTTCTATATGCACCATGGTACATGGACCTACATACTCACACACACACACACCTCTCTATATGCACCATGGTACATGAACCCACATATATAAACACACACACACATCTCTATATATGCACCATGGTACGTGGACCCACATATATAAACACATACACATGCACACACACACACACACACACACACACACATGATCTCACACACACATACATACATACTCACACATGCTCATATACACACACTCAAATAAATAAACTGTAATTTTTTAAAAATTAAAAAGAACAGACAAGATAAAGCATTTTTAAAAGATTTATTTATTTTTATTTTATGTGTGTGAGTGTTTTGCACGAATGTGTGCCTGGTATCTGAGAAGATCAGAAGAGGATCCTAGATCCCCTGAAACTGGAAGTACCACCGATGGTTGTGAACTGCTATGTGGATGCTGGGAACCAAACCCATATCCTCTGTGAGAGCATCAAGTGCTCCTAACCACTGAGCCACCTCTCCAGTCCTGTGGGGTCCATTCTTAATCCCAGAATTTGGAAGCAGGGCAATCAGGAGTTCAAGGACAACCTTGGCTACACAGTGGGTTTGAGGTCAGTCTAGAACACACAGGACCCTATCCTAAAGTAAACCTAGGGCTGGGGTGTATCTCAGTTGATGGAATACTTTCCTGGTATACACAAAAGTTTCGTTTCAGTCCCCAGAATGCCATGGCAACACGGTGCATGGCAACACACACCTATAATTGCAGGACTTAAGAGGTAGAGACAGAAATATAAGGAGTTTAAGGTAATCCTTGGTTACATGGAGTTCAAGGCCATCCTGGGCTAAGGAAGATCCTGTTCTAGAAATATCTAATAATCAGCAGCTCAGATCCGGTGCCTGAAGTTCTGGCATTTGAGAGACAGAGGCAAGAGGATTGCTATAAGTTCCAAGTTCAAGACCAGCCTGGGCCACATGTGAGGACACACCACAAAGGGGAGAAGGGCCAAAGAGGTGATTCAGTTAGCAAAATGAGTGCTGTGCAAACTGAATCCCAGCACCCATTAAGTGCCGAGTATGTACCTGTAACTCCAGAGCTGGGGGACAGAGACAGGCAGATTTCTGAGGATTGCTGGCCGGCCAGCCTAACCAAAAAAGCCAGTTCCAGGATCAGTAAGGGACCCTGTCTCAAAAAAATAAGGTGGTGTGATAGTTTGTCTATCTGGCATAACCCAGAATCACACAAGAAGAGAGTCTCAGTGAGGCACTGTCTACAGTGGACCAGCCTATGTGGAGGTGAGTGTCTTAAGTGATGTGGGAAGAACCAATCAAGCTGACTGGCAAGCAAATTGCATTCATGAATTCATTTCTCTTTGCTCTCAACTGGATATAATGTGGCTGGCTGCTTGAAGTTCCACCTTAACTTCTCCACAATAATGGCCTGTAATCTGGAATTGTAAGATAAAATAAACCCTTTGGGGGCTGGAGAGATGGCTCAGTAGTTAAGAGCACTGGCTGCTCTTTCAAAAGACCTGGGTTCAATTCCCAGCACCCACACTGCAGCTCACACCTGTTTGTAACTCCAGTTCCAGAGGATCCAACACCCTCATACAGACACACATGCAGGCAAAACAGCAATGCACATAGAATAAAAACAAATTAGTTAGTAAATCCATTGTCTTCTACATCACTTTTGGTTGGGTATTTTATCACAGCAACAGAAATAAAACCAGGACAGGTGGAACGCAATAGAGGCAGATACCAAAATCAACCTCTGTGACTGGGCCCTCCCACGCCACATGCACACAAACACACACATGACTAGTTGACAGCTGAAACTCAGACCTGGGTAACGCAACAGGGACCAGGTCTGGGGAAATGAAAATGACCCCTTACCTCAATATCCCGATTGAGTTGCTTCACAATAGCAGTGATATTTCTGATATGCTCCTCCAAGAACAGCCTGGCTAAGCGGTCACCTCCCCCTTTATTCTGCATCTTCTGCAAACTGCTGACGATGTCATCCTTGATGCGGAAAGCATGTTCCACCAGTGCTGCTGTGGTTTTCTCATGACAGAGGATCCTGTCTTCCAGCTGCTCCACCAGGCTCACAGAAGAGTAGGGTGCCATGGTCAGGGACTGGCTGTGTCGGGGCATGGTCCTCACTCGTCTGCAGATTTGGGAGGTAAAAGTAATCTTTCAAGCCAGATTGAAGACTTCCCTCTCCAAAAGAAATACAAATTATCTGTCTCCATAAACAAATGGGATTAAAGCAAAAAGTTTCCACCCAGGAGTTTTCTTTGGAAGCTAGACAGAATTTTCAGGTGATTATGCTGATGGAATTAAATGAGCTCTGTGGCTTCCAAGAAGCAGGAGCCTGGCAGAATAGACACACCACTGTCTCTCCTCCCCCCCCCCCCCGCCCCCACTGGCCCCAATCATCTATGATAGCTGTGATAGCCAGATCAAGCTGACTAGAAGTCTTTTGACCCCCCCCCCCCAAGCAGTGATCATGAACTCCAATGCCTCTAGGGTCCAAGCAGTCTCAGAAATGAGGAACAGACATCATACAGGATGCAATCAGAAGGGCTGGGGACTCTGGAGAGTTAGAATGTCCCCTGGGGTGCTATGGTTTTGTTCCACCCATAAAAAGACCATCAGAAAATGAGGACCTTTAAAAAATTTATTTGTTTAGGGGAGAGGCTATCAAAATGATACTTCAAGAAGAGCCAGGGAAATCAGATGTGGCTGTGAGATCACCTCACTCTTTAAATGACAGCTTATTTAGAAAGGACTTATGATATGCAGGCTGTGTGATGCATTTCTGTGAGCCGGTATTTCCCCACAGGCATCCATCCAATATGCAACTTCTGATTTCAAAGGGCTAATGGGAACATTTGCCTCAAGCTCCATGGTGATTTTACTGTTGGCAGGAAGTTCAAGTCTATTGCAGAACCACTGAGAAATCTCTGCCTTCTGTGGTCGTGGAGTAGTCCACAAGAGCCATCAGGGGGATGCTATAATGCGTTCTTCCCCTTAAACAAAATGACCCTTTATAATGTAAGAGATGCAGGCTTTCTCTATCATGACCCTCTTGCCCTCTAGCAACCCTCGTGGGACTGGTGGGGAAATATATACCTTAGATGCATATTTTCCAGATAGTATACCCTTCCTGGGTGATAAGAGAAGGAAATACAGTGTCCTGTTGGGCCATTTTCTTTTTAATAATTCACATCTGTTGGGGGAAAAAAATAAGTACTAAATTATTGAACAGCTTATACCTAGGACATAAAGGACCTCAGATTCTGATTATTTAAGATACCAGGAGGCTTATAAGTTGTGTGGCTACTACACCAATCAGCACTAGTTGTAAATGCTTTTGACCTTACACATGAAATAAACAGCTTCCCAAGAAGGGGGAACAAGCCTTGAAAACCAAAGTGCTTCTGAAATGCACGCTGTTAATCCTTACCAGACAGAGCAACAAGGACCATCACAGGCAGGTTCCGAAAATTTCCTCGTTCTCCATCTGCATCCTGAGCTTGAAACCTACTTTTCCAGAAGCAAGCCCCTCACCTTACCTTCTGAAATACAGGGGCTAGTACACAGCCCTTCCCACCTGCTAGATAATTGCTCGGCCACCCAGCAACACCCCCAGCTCCCAAAGCAATCTCCTTAATAGGTTTATTCAATCTTGTACTTCTCTATAGAAATTTTCAATAAGCCACCTTAGTAAATCTGATCTTGGTGAGCAATTAAGAACACTTGCTTCTAAATGAATCAAAAATAAAATCAATGCATGTTTAATGGAAGCTGATTTGGGAGAACCTATCTATCCATTAAGAGGATGGCATGGATGCACTTAGTTAAAAAAAACTTTGTTATAAAAGATAACCATTCATACCAAACCTTACCTACGCACACTATTTGGCTGTCACAACTTATCAGAAACTGGAGTTTTTAAAAGATTTTAGAACTTAGGTTTTTCAAGCCCGTGGTTAATGGGCTCAAAACAACGTGTGGTGGTACCCACAGGCTGATTCTGTAATTAGTCCTATTCCAGCGCTGGATTGAGAAAGCATTTCTGATTGGCACCATTGTTTTGGCATCAATTCTCCAGTGTTTTATTTTTAGACTTGCAAAATGTGAACATTTCACTCTCCCAGACAAAGAACTTCAAATTTTAAACAAATTACATTTAAGGAGGAAAAAAGTAACTAATGTCAAACAGGCTATGATGTCATTGAGGTCTTGGGTGTAAAAGAGAAGCTTTTTTGTTTTGTTTTTACCATTTAGACAAAATAGAATCAAGCGCAGGTGGAAACCTGGGATCATAGAACACTTAGAGCTTTAAGGTTATGTGACACTTTGGGATTTCATTAATGAAACAGCCCAACTTAAAACCCATTTAGTATCCATTAGGAACTATCCATACACTCCGGTTCCCCAGTCTCAGCTGCCAACAAAGAAGGTATTATCATAAATTGTGAAGTTGTTTACTAAGACTGAATGTCGATCCTATTTATACAAACCAGTGGCCAAATGTAGACTTTGGCCATCCCTTCGCTGAGGCTGATGTTACCCACCTTCCCAAGCTTCAGAAACCCCACCAGATGAACTCTGAAAGAGGAGAGGATACAGTCTTGACGACTAGACAGTCTCTTTCAGCCTCAACACTTCCATTACCTGGCATTGATTCCACGGTATCAAATTCCCTAAACGTGAGTTCATAAAACACACCAGCATATGCTTGAGCTGGTGACCTCCTGTGGGTGCTGCAAGAATTTGTCCATCTGTTCAGTACCCCTGGTCGGTTTGCACCAGGACTCTTCGTCACAACAGTGGAAGGGATCTCTGTTGCAGCTGAATTAGAGGCTGATAATAAATCACTAGATGAAATCCCTTCCTAGGTGGCATTTCCAGATCTTCCTGTGGTCAACTGCAATGCACCTGCCTGAACTTAGTATCTCCCCTGAGTTTATGGGTCCGATCTCTGACAAGTGGGTCTAAAGTGTAATCTGGAAGGTCAGAGTCATGCACTATTCTGACTGTGTCATAAATTCCTGAGATTTACTATTATCGGGGATTTTCAAAATACTTTAATAGGTGTGTTGTTTTCACAATTATAGACATTCGAGCAAGCACTTCTCCAATAAAACAGCAAACTAAGAAGCAGTTGCAAATGTAGAAACTGCTCACTTTTGAGTATAAAAACCGAGATGCAAACCTCGTTCTGAGTTCGGTTAGAACAAACACGCTTGCAGGCATGAGACCTGAGCCTGCGAGGTCTCCCTCACAGTCACAGCTGAAACTGTGGCCTGGATTGCCAGCTCATGGGGACCTGGGCATGTGGCATAGACACTGCAGCTCTAAGGTGTCACCCAGAGCATTTCCAAAGGCCCCATTCCAGGGGCTGGATGGTAGGCTTATAGGGTCCCCGGCAGGTATTTCCAATAAAATGACTCTGAATCCACTTGCCAAGGCTTGTTTGTTGGTTGGTTGGTTGGTTGGTTGGTTGGTTGGTTGGTTGGTTGGTTTTTTCAGTTCATTCAGTTACACTCATAACGAGCTAGCCAGGTGAAGGGTGGTTTCTATTTAATTCCTAACATTACATTTCAGAGGATTGGGGATGTAAATTAGTTGGTGGAATGCTTGCTAAGCATGCAGATGTTCTGGGTCTCTCCCCCAGCACAGCATAAGTGTGGTAGTGTCCATGTACAATCACAGCACTCAGGAAGTGGAGGAAAGGGAATCAGGAGTTCAAGGTCATCCTTGACTACACAGTGAGTTCAAAGCCAGCCTAAGCTACCCAAGATCCTATCTCAAATAAAGGGTGAAGGAGAGGCATGGAGAAAGGTTCAGCAGTTAAGAACATGTGTTGCTTTCATAGAAGGCCCAATTTCAGTCTCAGCACCTACACAGTAACTAAAAACTATCCATAACTTCAGTTCCAGGGAACGCAACATCTTCTTTTGACCAACAAGACCATGAACATAATGCACATTACATATACACACGCAGGCCAAACATCAGACATGTAAAATTTTTTAATCTAAAATAAATCAATTTTAAGGAGTTCTAGAATGCTGAACACATTTCCTGGCCTTTCCATCAAAACAGTGAGTTGCCAGCCTCTGTCAGGTCATGTGGATTCACAAATAAACCTCAGAGGGCAAGGAACAGTTTAGTGGTGCTGCCTTTGCCCACTCACTGGGGCTCAGATGGTGTCAGTGTGGTGAGGAGAATCCCTGCAAAACAGATTGGTTTTGTTCTCATCTATTAATAACAGCTATTTTGAAATGCTATTTAAGTCTCTATTATTTATCTGGACTCTTTGTTGCTGAGGGGGCTTTAGGGCATCAGGGGCGGCACCCTATAGGAATCTGTACCTCTTGGAAAGTCAGGCACCATGCCTGCTCATGGATGTTCATAAATATAGATTCATCAGACTTCATGATGGAAGAGCCCATCTTTTTAAATTATTGAGTTGCTTGTGGTGATTTACATAAGAATGGCCCCCATTTATTTGCATGCTTAGTCACCTGGGAGTGGCACTATTTGAGAATTGGAAGGTATGGTCTTGGAGGAAATTGTCACTGGAGATGGGCTTTGAGGTTTTTGGGGTTTTTTTAATGACTTATTTATTTTCATTTTTATTTGTGTTTTCTGCATGTGCATCTGTGTGAGAATGTCAGATTCCCCAGGAACTAGAGTTACAGACAGTTGTGAACTGTCATGTGGGTGCTGGGAATTGAACCAAGATCTTCTGGAAGAGCAGCCAGTATTTACCTCTGTAGCATCTCTCCAACCTCAGGCTTTGGGGTTTTAAAAGTCCAAGTCAGTCTCCCCCTGCCCCTAGTCCCCCTCTCTTGGCCTACAGATCAGAATGTAGCTCTTAGGTACTTTCTCCAGCACCATGCCTACCTGCTGCCATGCTCTCTGCCGTGACGATAGTGGATTAAACCCCTGAAACTGTAAACAAGCCCCCAGTTAAATGCTTTTTGTTATAAGAGTTGCCTTGGTCCTGGTGTCTCTTCACAGCAATGGAACAGTGACTAAAAACAGTATTAAACCCAAGTGGCATATCAGTGGCTGACTCAAGATGCCCCACCATTGTGAGGGTGACAGTAGCTTTAGGTCACCTTTCAGGAGACCTGAGCACTCCTGAAAGTGTGCTGCCACACCCAAAGAAATGTCTTAATGTTACTTTTTCCAACTGCTACATTTGGTGAGTTTTCTTTCTAGCATTAGCAAAGACACATTACCAAATGTTAAAATGGGAATCTGCCAAGTGCAACAGCAAGAACAGAAAAATATTATTAAAAGCAGGTATAAACTCTCTACCTACACCAGCACTACACCAGGGTTCACCCACAGACGGGGAAGGCACTTCTGACTCTCCTGCGGGCAGAGGGCTGGCTGTATGTGACTTTGGGCTTCTACCCTGCCTGACTTTCTAACTGAAAAGCTAAGGATGCAGGCTTGGAAGAAGCCTCAGCCTGTGCCCTTGTCCAGGCGGTCAGGGGACACCACTGCCCTTCTCTGCTTGCAGGGGAGTCTCCTTCCCAGAGATTCTCCTGTCTGGGGTGCTGAGTGCAGGACAGCACATTAACACTCTAACTATTTAGAGAGTGCAGGGGAGGGCTCTTGAGCCCTTCTATAGATAATTAAAAAAAAAAATCAGGGGAAGAAGCAATGAAGCAATATGAAATAAACAAAAAGCAAGCTCAAGGCACCAGGGAGTTCTGAATAACATCGTCCGGGTTAAACAATTTTAAGAATTCCATAATTCAAAAAGCAGCCCCGCACATTCCCTCCCACACAAATGCACTCTTTATTAAGCCGCACGCCAATGGCAGAATCTCTGCCTTCCTTTCCTCCTGCAGCAGCTTCTCCACAGTGTCTTGCCACAGCTATAAGGGGCTGGGAGCTCAGGGGCTGGGAGCTGGCCAGCAATCAGCAGAGAAGACACATCCACAGGGAGGATCCTACAGGACCCAGTCACTTCCTATGCTCACCACCCTAGAAGTTAGGTGTTGCTTCAGGAGACACCCAAGTGTGCATTCAAGCTCTCGGCTGCTTCTCAGGTAACACATTTCCCAGACACTTTCCTGGTGTAACAGAAAGAGATAACTATATCCCACTAGTTGATTTTAAAAAAAAAAATCACCAAGAACTACATTTCTAAAGGGCTAAAGGGGCTGTGTGTGTGTGTTGGGGGGGGGGGGATATGTTCTCAGTGAAAGACTACTTTCCCCACATGCTTGAGGCTTTGGATTCAATTCTCAGAACCACACAAGATCATAACAGTTAACTGCACAACAAAGCAGTAAAAAGCAAACAAGTTTCCCCTTTTTCCAAAAATCGTCTGGTTCTATATTAAAGAGTTGTGAAAATCCAGGAATAGAGGAAGGGAAGTGAGAGAGAGCTTAGATGAAATCCAGCCAGCAGGCCAGCCTGTGCAGCCTGGGCTTTGGTTGGGGTACTTCCTTTTGCTGTGATCAGTGGTGAATGCAGACTCCTAACTAGACGACAGGTTGAGAATAGAGAATGGTCAAATACACAGCCACAAATGGGCCATCTATCTGTTTCACCTCTTCCAGGACACCATCACCCAAGAGCTGGAGTGGGCATGGGTGTGGAGTGCCGACTTCTGGGCATGACAAGGTCATTGCATTAACAGAAGCTGTGGGTACCTGCACAAGGTGAGTCCATCCCAGTACGAAGGCCCAGGAGGCCCAGATCCTCTACTAGGATCTATGGGAGCTGGAGAAAGGAGATCCCTGATAATGTGCCCACTCTCCTGTGATTAAACCTCGGCCCACACTCCTATAAGCAAGTGAAACCCAAAAGGACACACACATGCATACATGCACACACATACATATTTACATACACACACGCACATACATGCACACGTGTGCACAAACGCAAGAAGAAGCATGAACACAGAAGTGGGTCTCACTAGAAAGAGGAACAAGATTGGCAGGAAGGGGAGGGTAAAGATAGCATGACGGAGGAAGTGAATATGATCAAAAGACATTATGTACATGTATGAAAATGTCACAATAAATCCTGGCATTGTGTATACTAATGTATAATTATTACATGCCATCAAAAAGAAAGTCATGCAAAAGGATCCCACTTCTCTGCCTCCTGTTTGCCATGATATTATACTCACTCTGTTTTGATGGACAGAAACCTCAGAGTACCTCTTGAGCCCCAAGAATCCCCCATGGGGCCTTGGTGCCCCCAAACCTTGTGTGCCTACACCCAGCTAGAATCTAAATCTGGGATCTGGCAGAGACATCCTCGGTGCATGATGGCTCTGGGCATCAGCACCCTTCTCGGTCAGTATGTGTGTGTGTGTGGGGGGGGGGGGGTCTGGCTGCTCAGAGCTCCAGATCTCTATGAGAACACAGGCCTGGGGCAGCGACCCCTCCGTGACTGTCTCTCCCCAAGGCGCTACCTGATTAGTTGTCTGTACCAACCAGGCCAGTGAATTCCGGCACTTCATCAAACTTTGATAATTTCCCCAAACAAAAAGTAAACCCCATCCAAGAAGTCAAAAGCCAAAACCATCCATGTAGTGAAAGGAAGAAGAAGTTATTGACAGAAAGAAACTAGAGTGAAGGTGTAGGGGGATTATGTGGTTCCATTGTAAATAACTGTCCCCTCCTATGAGTTTAATAAAAAGTGCTGATTGGCCAAAGGCAGACAGGAAGTGTGGGTGGGGCTACCAGACTAAGAAGACTCTAGCAACAGGAAGAACACAACAGAATGCCTGGGAGAAGCCAGAAGAAACAGAGGACAACTATGCTGCTCTAAGAAAAGGTACTGAGCCGCATGGCTGAACAGGATAAGAGTCATGGGTTAGATGAAGGGTAAAGAGTTAGCAAGTTATATGCCTGGGCCTTAGGCCAGTCAGCGTAAAATTATTGTAAGGACCTGTGTGTCTCTGTGGGACTGTGGGTCTGCGGGCCTAAACCTTGAGGCTAGGCCCGAAAGTCTGGGCCAGAAACCTCTTACTACATGAAGGAAAGCGAGAGATGGGACAGATGATGGAGGGAGCAGATGTCTCAGAGTCCATGGAGAAATCCTCCTTCTCTCACATTCAGCTGCCCAGTTGCAGTATGAAGAACCACGCGTGCCATTTTAAATATGCTGGTAGGTTTCTCTTCCCATGTTGTCGCTTCTCATTGTCTTAATGGATACCCCAATTAAGAGGTCACTAGGAGCAAACATTTATTTCACTTACAGCATGGAGATAGCTTCTCAAGGTCTGGAGAAGGTGCTCAGATGGTACAATGTTTGCCTCCCATGAACAAAGCCCTGGACTCCATCCCCTGAATCACAGAAAACTTGGTGTGGTGCTGCTCAACTGTGACCCTAGCACTCTGTGGAGTATAGAAGATGGGAAGCTAACAAGCATCCTTGGCTACATATGAATTTGAAGCCAGCCTGGGCTTGCATGTGACCCTATTCAAGGAAGAGGAGCAAGGAAAGAGAGAAAATGAAAATAGAGACTGGGGTGACGATTCAGTAAGTATAGCCTGAGGACCTGGGTTCAAATCCCAAGCACTCGGGTAAATGCCAAGTGGGCACAGCAGCACACCTATAATCTCAGTGCTCTAGGAAGCAGAGACCAGGATCCACAGGGCAAGCTGGTTAGCTAGACTAGCCTATCAGTGAGCTCTGGGTTCAGTCAAGAGACTGCCTCAAAATATAAGGGGATGGACCGTCAAGATATCAGTGTCAAGTTTTGCCCTCCATATGCATCAAGCCATGAGCATGCAAACACGTATCTGCATCACACACAGAAAGGGGGAGGGGGAGTGGATTATTCTCAAGTGATCCATCATTTTGCTAAAGATGCTATATGAGCCAAACCCTGCCTAACTCTTGGGACAGACACAGGTCTCACATCCACCAGTCACCCCAGAGAGCACCTCAGTGGCTCTGAGAACTTGCTGCCTTAATGACTGAAGCAATTCCCATAGTGTGAGAGAGAAAAGGACCCAATGGCTAAAGCCCTTCTCTCCCAAGCCTGAGGACAAAGTTCAGATCTCCAGAATCCATATAATGACAGCTATTATAATTCCACCTATAAAGGCAGAGACTGGATCCCCAGAGCAACCTGGCTAGTCATATCAGCAAGCACTGAGTTCCATTGAGAGACCCTTCCCCAATGAATAAGGTGGAAAAACAATGAGAATGAGTCCACCTACATAAGGCTTGGGCTACACACCACACACATACACACACCACACACATACACATATATAGACACAGACACAGACACACACACCACACCACATATACTACACACCACACCACACCACACACACACACACCACATATACCACACTCCACACATACACACCACACACATACACATATATAGACACAGACACACACCCACACACCACACCACACATAACACACACCACACCACACATACCACACATACCACACACACCACACCACACACACACACACCACATATACCACACTCCACACATACACACCACACCACACACATATAGACACATACACACACACCACACCACATATACCACACACACACCACACCACACATAACATACACCACCACACCACACACACACCACATATACCACACACTACACCACACACACACACCTCACACACCACACCACATATACCACACACATCACACCACACATACAACACACACAACACATACACACACAACACACATCACACTCACACCACAAACCATACATACATATACAGCACACATTCCATAAACCATACACACGCACACCACACACACACCACATAACACCACACACACACCACACCACACACACCACATATACACCACACATACATACACACCACATACACACATACACACCACACATCACACCACACATCACACACACACCACATACACACACACTGTTGTCTCCCGAGTAAGTGCCATTCCTGCACTATAGATGCTGCCACCTGCTGAGTGCTAGCCTCTTGGGAGACTCGAGACCTTGGGTGTGCCGGATGAGGGGGCAGGGTGTGAAAGAGAGTTAAGGTGATAACGGAGACAAAGGGGACTCGAGGAGAGACACAGGCAAAAGCGGGAGAAGAGGCAGAAGCTGGGGACAAGCATGGAGTAGAGTCAGTGTGAGTGGAAGGGGCAGAAGGAATCCAGCATGGCGGGAAGCTAGAGGGGAAAAAGCTAGGCGAGATGCAGTGACAAGACAGAAGCATGGCTAAGGGACAGACAGGTCTAAGATATAAGATGTACTGAATAAAGCTCGGGCCTCTCAGTGTGGAGAGAGCCTGAATGATGGAACCTAAACAACTCCTGAGTGCAGACTTAATTAATTTTGACGCTCCTCGCCTGGGACAAAACTCGGACCACAAAGAAACCGGACGCGGTAACACACCACACATATACAGCACACATTCCACAAACCATACTCATACACACCACACACACCACACACACAACACATAACACCACATAACACCACGCACATATACACCATACACACCACACACACGTACACACACACACCACACACACATACACCCATACACCATACACATACCACACACACCACACATACACACACCACACATACACACACACACACACACACATACCACACACACATACACACACATAAAAAAAGGAAAGAACAAATACTTTAGTTCAGTTAACAAACATTCACTGAGCTTCCACAATGCTGAACAGGATGGGGCCCCATGCTACAGAACCTTCTACTGAACAGGAAATAATGCTAGCAAGCCTCCAGCAAGTGTGAAGAGGCTGGAAACACTGCATGAGAGGCAGGAGCCAGGCTAGGACACCAGGCCGATGGCAGGGCAGTGTGAAGCAGGCTTTGAGCTGGGTAACTGAGGCAGTCTGAGAGGAGATGAGGAGAGGACAGAGTGGAGAAAATGCTGACTAGTAGCCAAGACAAACACAAGGGGTCCTGCTGGAAAGCAGTCAGCAAGAGGAGGGGAGTCACTGAGGTCACTGTGCAGAGCCCTTCCCTCCAGACCTCCCCAAGCAGGAAAGATGGGATCAGGACGGACAAAATAAGAGAGGTTGTGAAGGAAACATCTCCACACATGACAGTCATCCCCGAGGCTATACACCCCCAGGGGTTCAAGAGTTGACTCCAGAGAGGATGAGAGCCTAGGGACAGGACACAGTGTCAAGGTCATAAAATACAAAACAACTGGGGAGCTGGCCCAGATGGAAGAAACCCAAAGAGAGACATCACTGAGCCTGAGGCAGGAGGATTACAAGTTCCAAGTCAAACTAAACTGCTTGGAGACCTTCTCGGAAAGAAGGGGAGTGCTAAGCAATGCTAACCGGAGGAACCAGGCATTGCTCACTTCTGCAATACCAGCATGTGAGAGGCTAAGGCAGGAGGATTGTTATGAGTTCTGAGACTGGCCTGGGAATAAGAGCTTATCTACAAAAGGGGAGGGGCAGGCATAGGCACTTTCTGTGAAGCCTGATGGCAGAAGTTTTATCCCAGGGCCCTACGTGGTGGAAAGAAAGAAATAACCTGCTCAGCAAGAGGGAGATCATGCCCGGTACTGAGAACGTAGCTTACTCTTAAGGGCTTGTGAAATCATGAAAGAGAACCAGTACAATCCCTAACTAAATATTTGTCCTTATACCCACAGGTAAGTGTGGTGCTCACCCCTTGGAGACCATTACAGAAAACCACAATCAATCAAGGTGCAGGATTATGAAGCCCAGTCCTGGTGGATACATCTACAACATAACTCTTGCACTTAAGGCTCAGGGAACATAGTGGTGTGTGTGTGTGTGTGTGTGTGTGTGTGTGTGTGTGTTGCGCGGGGGGGGGGGGGTGTTGCCGGGGTGTGTGTGTGTTAATAACAGAGCTTCAGTGGAGTTGCCTTGAGATTCGGTTTCTTAGTCATGTCAGAAGCTGCACCCATAATGTCTTACCAACACAACTGCACAGACCTGAGCTGAACAAGGACAGCAAAACAGAGATGCTAAAGTGGATGGGGAAAGCCCATGAGGCCTCAGCCCTACACAGAGAGCTACAGGCAGCTCAGGAGGGCAGAGAGGGGGAGAAATAGTCTCCCTAGGGAAGAGCACAGCATTTGGCTGTCCAGGACGAAATGGTCAGCCCTAAAAACATACATACAAGTAACATTATATAGACTGAGAAGGTTGCATTTAAAAATATGAATGTATGGGACTGAAGAGATGGGTCAGCAGTTAAGAGCACTGACTGCTCTTCCAGAGGACCCGGGTCCAATTCCCTGCACCCACACAGCAGCTCACAGCTGTCTGTTCCAGGGGACCTGATACCAATGGCAAAACACCAATGTACATAAAATAAAAATCAACAAATTATAAAAAGAATATGAATGTGTGTATATATGTACACACCATACACACACACACACACACACACACACACCTAAATGGATTGTTTTAAACCCGAGATTGGATCCTGAGCTCTAAACCAAAGCCTTTAAAAAAGCTCTTCCTCTTCTGTATACAATCAGGATGCCTGAATAACACCTGTAAATTAGAGAGTAACACTGATTCACACTTAATTTCTTAATTTTGACAACTGCTGTATAAGAGGATATCCTTTTAAAAGAAGGAAATGCATGCTTGAGTATTTGGGACAGTACAGGTACATATTCTTCCCGTTGCTGTGACACCGTGCAGGAGAAGTTACAAGCTAAGTGTGTGTCTAAACACACACATCCACAAATAGATGCAAAGAGACAGTGGGAGAAAGTGCCAGAAAAATAAAACAAATGTGCTTGAAAGTTAATATTTATAGAACGTGGCTGAGATCAGAAGTTTTCAGTTTGTTGTTAAGCATTTCCACAAATCTGAATCAGTTTAAGTTTTAAAAAAAATTGAAAGGGAAGGAAATTGTTAAGGAAGTAGGGTGATAAAAACAGCCCTGTTAGGGACCCTGAGCCAAGCAGGGGTGGGAGATCTTGCTGGGCCTGACGGCCAGAGCCCCAGTCTCAGCTCTGCCCCTAAGAACTGCCTTGTGTTATCCTGTATTCCCTCTACTTCAGTCTCTTCATCCAGAAAACAAGGAAAAGAAGTGTTGGTCTCCCAGACAGAGAGCATCGGCTCCCCCACTGGGACACAGGAAGGTGGGCGCAGAGTTGTCACTGAAGCTGGGAAGAAAAAAGAAGAAGGCCAGGAAGGGAAGGGGGTGGGGGAGTCCAAGTTTAGAGTCCCCACAGCTAGGGGTCAGCAAGAAAGGCACCAAATGAGTGGAACCTGCAGAGACAGGGCAAGAAGACTGGAGAGAGAGGCACAGGAGGAGGGCAGCAGAGCACCAGTCAAGGAGCAGGACAGAGAGAAGGCTCTCTTGTGCAGCCAAGACTCCACCAGGGAGCCCTGTGAAGAGGCAGTTTCCACAGAAAGATAAAGGAAGTGCTCGGTCAAAGGAGAGGAACTCACTGAGATCAATAGGGCAGCTGGTCCAGCTTCAGCACAGCCTCTGCCTTCCCTACACCACAGCCATTAGCTCCCTGTGACTATTTCAATTCGATTTATTTAAAACCCAAATAAATCGAAAACTCAGTCCAAGCCAAGAGTGGTAGACATGCCTATAATCTCAGCCCTTAGGAGGCTGAAGCAGGAGGATTGTGAATTCGAACATAGTCTGGACCCTGTCTCAAAAATAAGTAAGTAAAAGAAAAAAAATTCAGGTCCTTGGTTGTACTAGACACATCCTGTGAGCTCTGTAGCCCATATGGCTAGTAACTACCATCGCGGTTTTTACTAGAGAAGATTCTGGTGGATAGAATGGAGACTAGTGCCGTTTCTTAAAGGAAGGATGTCTTGACTGTATGAAGGAAAGAGGGATGGGGAAGTGGAAGGAGGAAGAAAAGAAGGGCAAAAGAAAATGGCAAACTGACGAGCAAGACCCAATCGTGGCAGGCAGGAACAGAGTGTAGGGATGAGAGTGTGGAGTGGCTCAGGACAGACGCAGAGATGTTCCTGAATTTCAAACCGAAAACATAGGGACATGGAAAGGCAGAAAGGGAAATACTTGGAGATGCAAAGGATGGTACAAGTGGATTTACACTGAGGTGGAGGGCAGCAGCAGAGATTGTGGATACCCTCCATCTTATCTATCAAAAGCCACTCTGAAGAGGAACCTGGAGTTTAAGGAATAGAAAGCTGGGGCACAGAGCAAAGTCGATGCAGTCTGAGTTCATGAAGAATAGAATTCTTGTGTTTCACAGAAAAGCAAGCCTTCGTGAAATTAAAGCCAGCCTCAATTTAAAATGGAAGTGGTCCAAAGGTCTTTGTGACTTTCTCTGGGATGACTTGGCAGACTAGGAGAAGGAAATACAGACAATGAGGGTGGTTTGGAGATTAGAGGGTAGAATACAAGGAATCTGGGCTGACAGTGTGGCACATGCCTTAATCCCATCACTCTGGAAGCAGAGCCAGCAGATCTCTGAATTTGAGGGTATCCTTGTCTACACAGCATGTTCCAAGCTAGCTAGACTAAATAGTGAGTCCCTGACCCCTATCCTCCCCACCCCCTAACCTCCCACCTCCCCACCGCAAAAAAGTGAAAGTCAACATGTTGAGACCAAAAGATGTGTAGCCCTGAAGATGGGCTGAAGCCTTAGAATGCCAGGGATGAAGAGGCTGGAGTCCTTGGTGATAGTTAAAGCCTAGCACAGTAGATGGATAGAATCTGTGAAGTGGGAAGAAGTCTACATCCTGGCTCCTAAAAGTGGAAAACTGCAGACCCAGCAATCTACAATACTAGCGGTTGAAGGAAAATGCAGGCCGAGCCACGGGGTCAAGGCTGAGGCACTCCAAAGCCATTACAAGTACCGATGTAAATCCAAAGTCACCAGCAAGGCCAGCACAGAAGCTAGCTACTTGTGTGTCTTTGTTTATGACTTCTTCCCAGCCTCAAGTGAAGAGGTTTCCCAGCATGAGAGAGCACCAAACAAGCTGTTCTCTCCTCTCACCTTTTCTTTTCTTTTCAGGCAAATCAAACAATAAGAAAAAAATACTTATTTTTAATTGTATGTATCTCAGCACATATGTGTAAGTCAGAAGACAACTTAGAAATGTCTGACTTTCTTTCTACCCTATAGATTCTGAGGATCAAGCTCAGGTTGTCAGTGTTGGTGACAGACAGGTGCCTTTACCTGCTGGACCATCTCACTGACCTAAGCCTTGTTTGTTTGTTTTCACAGAAAGGGTTTTATTTGTTTGTTTGGGTTGGGTTTTTATGGTCTTAAATCATTCTAATGAATCCATTTTGATATTTGAGAGCGTCTAAATGTGCCTGTCTTTTTCAAAATGTGCTGGTAATCCTGAAAGGCTACCAGGTTTGGGAAGTCCTAAGTCGGAAACCCAAGGAGAGACTTGAGGCTGAGAAGACAGTACCACTTTCTAAGTGACACTAAGGACAAGGTCATCCTGATTCTTTGTGTAGATCCCAGAACAGGCTGTTCTGGGGGAGGTTGTGTGCTCGGACTTTGGAAGAAGAGGCGAAAGAGTAGACTGAGCTCAGAGACAGAAGAATAAAAATACAGGAATATGTCTGCAAGACACAAAAAAGGAGAGACACTGAGTGGCAGAAGAGCCACATGGGTTAGCAGCCACAGGAGCAGGAGAATGAGTCCTTTGCTGATGGACATTCTAAGGTGGAGGACTTGTGGTTCATTAAACAGTTGTAGGCTTGTTGACAGAATTCCTAGGCAAGGACTTTTGTATCTGTATGCTAGCAGACTTCTAATAGGTAACCCATTCAAAATTTCTAAGACCTTGGGTAGGCAAACTGGTAGAAGTTTACTCATTAACTGAAAACGTGGCTTCCCAGCCCATCTTTTTACACAGAGGAAGTCAGATTCCCATGGATATCAAGAATGTCCTTGAAACACAAAGTCAGAGACATCACAACCGACCAGCAATAGAAATCCTGGGCACCCCTTGTGCCCCCTTAGAGGAATGAGATGTTTATAAATGGAACATATGGGTAAACCGGCCTCCTTGCCATTTTTAGTACCAGCCCATGCTAAAATTAGGAGAAATACCAGTCTATAAGTCACTTCTACACACACACACACACACACCAAAGGCAGATGTAATGTACATTTCTTTATAAAGAACATATTTACTCTCAGAAACTGAATTTGTTAATTTTCATTACATTTATTTGTTTAGTTTCTGTACCTTGTATGGTGTGGAGGACAGAAAACAACTTGCGGAGGTTGGATGGTTCTCTCCTTCCACGGTGTGGATTCTGGAGATCAAACTTAGGTCATCAAGCTTGGTAGCAAGGACATTACCCCAGGGAGACATCTTGTCACCCCCACCCCCCAACCTATCTTTGAAGAGCAAATGCAAATGTTTGCCCCTGCTTCTAAGAGATTCCCTCTGTAGAGTCAAACCAGTCCCGCATTATTTCTGTGAAATAATCTCTAACACCAATACACACGGACTTTAAACTGAGTGCACGCATGCGCAACACACACACACACACACACACACACACACACACACACACACACACACACACACTTCTGCACATTGAAGAAATGACTCACTTAATTTGCCACTGCCTGCCACTACTGGGTTTTGATTTTACCTGTTCAGACACAAAGTTTCCTATCAGATCAACTACAGGAAAGAAGTGTTCAGTAGCTTGAGCCCAAAATGGTTTTAGGACTTTAGGGCACCGATGGGATTTTAATCTGTGCATTTTAACAAGCTTTTCTGGGCCACAGAGTATTCTCTCCACAATCTTCAACAAAATGGTATCATTTCTTGCCACTTTGGGAGCCAGCTCATTGGAAACCCCTTGCAGAATAAACATGGTTAAATCTTGCATGCCCAGAGGGGCCCTTCCTCAGCTCACAGTACCAACAAAACAGCCTTGTTCTGCAACTGGAGAGAACCAGGGAACCAGCGGGGGAGCAATGTGGCTAACCCACTCAAGGTCACTCAGCTCCTGCTGGGGGTGATATATCGACTTGTCCTAGTCCAAGCAAACTCTGCACACCCTTGGCTCGCCTAAAGCAGTCCCTCGAGGTGGGGGGTGGGGCTCTGCTGTCTGCTAGCTTGCAACCCCCGCGAAGATGCAAAGCCACTTGCGCTCTGCGCCCAACTTCAACCCTGCGCGCGTCAGCATGCAGTTAACCCTCTCTGGTCCAGAGTGTCACATGGGGCAGCGCAGCTTTATCTCTCACCCTCCTAGCCCCAGCACCATCCCATGCCTATCCAAGGAGTGATTGCTCCAAGGTCACATCAATGGTCCCTGCAGGAAAGCACTTGCTGCTTGATCCAGAGGATGCCCCGCTGCCTGAGGAGGAGAGGCACCCCTGAAGACTCACCCGCGCGCGGATCGGGCGCGTCGCGGCTGCCCATGTCGTCGCTGGCGCTCTGGGTGCGGTGGCCGCGAGCGCGGGGCTGTGCGGGGCGAACCGGGCTTCGGGCCCGCGCTCCAGTCAGCGCGCGCGCGGCCCGGCCCGGGGTTCGCGGCTCCCCCACCCGGGAAGGGCGCGAGCCGCCGCGCGCCGCCCAGAGCCGCTTCCGGGCGCGTTGCCTGGACGCGGTTGCCGTGGCAGCCCGAGCTGGAGGCTTTCCCCGCGCGCCCGCGCCCAGCCCGCCGGCGCCCCTCCTCCCGCCGCGTTCCCACACCCAAAATAGCCTTTCCGCGGCGCCGCGGGTCCCCACCCAGTCCGCAGCAGGGAGTCGGCGGGCGGGGACTTGCTTTCAGGAACCTCAGCCCTGTCGTAGGGCGCGTCGACTTGGAGCCAGAGGTAGGTTTCCAGAAGGATGCTTGAGTGAGATCCCAGCCTTCCAGGTCGCGATGCCATCCGTCATCCTCCAGGGAATCCTAGCATCCCTTATGAACCAAGCCTCGATCCCACCAAAATAGTTACCTGCGCTCTCCACCTCAAACTGGGGAGGAGTTAGGGGTGAGACCACAGTTAGAGGTGGTAAACAGCTCCTTCTGTTGCCCCACCAGCACAGTGATGGAACCCTCCAGGCGATAAGTATCTATGAGGGAATCACCGAGCCTCGCACACATCGGCCCAAGAGACCGGACCCAAGGAGAATGCTAGCTGGCTACACAGCTTTTCCTCCCAGCCCTCCTACCTTCTGCAAAGCTCCCAGAGAGCCCTAGCTCTCCCTCCTTCCCATCGCTGTTGGATTCTCAGCAGGATCCACTCATAATTTTGCTTCCTCTTCGTAGGTGGGATTTAAGCAGAGTGGGGGATCCCACCTTTCCTCGTCTCACTGCGCGTCTGGTTCATAGCTCTTACGTAGAGGCTAGAGGCGTGAGCTTTACCGGGTGCAGGTTCTCCCATCTAGCGACTCCTTAGCTCTCTCAACCCCCCAATTCAGGGGAAACTGGGAAAACTCAGGCTGTGCAACCACTTGGACAGGTCTGGTCTTGGAATCCTCGATCCTGTATAACATAATGACTATTTGTGTGGCCTTGGGTGTTCTGCAATTTTCTCGCCTATAAAGTAATAACTCCCCCAACACCACACACATACACACACACACACATACACACACGGCTAATGAATATTAGCATTCATTCAGCCAACAGTATTTATTGAATGTCTGCCAAGTGCTAGAACTATGCTTTATCTCTAAGGCGAAATGGAGAAGATGGAGATGAAGAGGACTCTGCTTGTCGCCTGGCCATTCCAGCCTAACACATACTAATTAGACACATGTAAAAAAGAGGGATGGCCTTGAGCCCTGTCTCGTGGAGAGCTGACCTAAGATCGTTCCTTTAGTGTGATGATTTTTCTTTCCTTATGCAAAAATCTGTGAATTCGTATTGGATTCAATCCTATGGCAGAAGGATCTTCATAGAGATCAGTGATAAAGTGCTTACCTTGCAAGCATAAACTTTAGTTCTATCCTCAGGATCCACCTTTAAAAAAAATGTCACATATCTTCATGCAGGCTCCCACAAATGCACAACATAAATATTTTGAAGCCAGACATGGGAATTTGATGTAACTTGTAACTCAAGAGCTGGGGAAGCAGAGATAGGAGATAGATCAGGACCCATTGGTCATTCAGTCTAGCTTTCTTCGTGAGTTCTAAGCCAAGGAGAGATCCTGTGTCAAAAAGGTGGACAGTGCCTGATGAATGACATTTGAGGTCGTGCTCTGACCTACGCGCGTGTGTGCGCAAACACACACACACACACACACACACACACACACACACACACACACACACATGAATGAAATGTATTACTTGCCACAGTGTCTGGAAAACCACAGATGTTACCACAAAGTGCCAGCATCCATCATAGTGAGGCCACAGATGGGCTCAAATACCTGTTCCCACAGGCTGCCTTCAAGTGTAGGGTGTGCCTTTCACACACACACACATACACAAGTCTGGCCCTGTCTGTTTTTGTTTCCTTCTCTCCCCTTCCCACTCTGCTCCCTCCCCATCCTGCTTCACCCTACCACACCCCTAGTAGTCAAGGATTCAAAGTCCAAGGGAGGCAAGAGAGTGAAGTCCTGAGAATAGAGGACAGCTGTCACCTCAGATAGCCTTCAAAATATAACAAAAACTCCTCATACTCTGAGGTGAGGAATACCTGGGAGCTGAGAGGGTTTTGCCAGAAGCACACACAAACCATTATTTAATTTTTTAAATTATGCTGATTAACATATGACACCAGATTTTTAAACGTTCATTTATGAGGCACGGTAGCCCATGCTTATAAATCCAGCAGTCAAGAGTCTGAAGTAAGAGAATCGCCACAAAGTCAAGGCTAGACTGGACAGGTTAGTATAGGTTAGAGAGACTCTGTCTCAAAGAAGAACAAAAATATTTAAAAAAATAAAAATAAAGATTAATTTAATTAAAAAAAAAAAACAAAATATCTTTGATGCCTCAATACCAGTTCTAAGATTTCAAAGCAGTCTCAATCAGGCCTATGACTTCCCACTTGACTTCACTTCATGATGGACCACAACTGTAAAATGGTTTTATCATGAAAAGCAAGCCCAGCAGGTAGAGGCATTTGCAGCCAAGCCTGAGCCGTGAGGACAGAACTGATTCCTGAAATCTGCTCTTTGAACTTGATACTTGCACCATGGTACATACAACCCCCAACACACAAATCTATAAATGCATTTAATTTTTAAAAATTAAGAAGGAAAGTAGTCTTGTAAGCGTGGTATTATAATATGAGTTGCCAGCTAGTCATAAGATGATAATAATTTGTACATTCTTCAAGGCCAGACAATTCAGGGAGTTTGCTTTTAAAGTTAACATTGTACTACTGATTTAATGTCCTGTCTTGACAGTGATGCAGAAGATAATAATGGACAGAGTATCAAACTGACCAGCAGGTAGACACAGCTAGGAAAGACAAAGAATGGGCTGGGCAGATGGCTCTCTGTATAAAGAGACCAGAATTCAGACTTCTGGCCCTACTAACAAAGCTGAGTGGGCATGGTGGTTACCTGCAATTCCAGCATTCAGGAGGCAGAGGGAGGGGATCCCAGAAGCAAGCTCACTAGCTAAACTAGCCAGGATGGTAAGCTCTGAGATCACTGAGAGAAGAGTAATCAAGGAAAATATACAGTGTCAATCTTTAACACCCATATGTCCACACATATGGGAATACATATATATGCATACACACTACACACATACATGACTAAAACAAAATTTTAAAGAAGTCAATGGCCCAGGTTAGTCAAAAGTGGTATTTGCTGAGGCTAGAGAGATAACTCTGTGGTTAAGAGCACTGGCTTAACCATCTTCCAAGGGACTTAAGTTCAA
Source organism: Phyllotis vaccarum (assembly GCA_033318265.1). Taxonomy (NCBI): domain Eukaryota; kingdom Metazoa; phylum Chordata; class Mammalia; order Rodentia; family Cricetidae; genus Phyllotis; species Phyllotis vaccarum. The sequence continues at coordinate 139,537,100 of JARWLC010000004.1, read as the reverse complement.
TTCCCAGCCCCCATATAGCAGCTCACAACCATCTGTAATTCCAGTCCCAAGGGATCTGATGCTTTCTTCTGGCCTCCGTGAGCACACATGCATGTGGTGCACAGACATACATGCAAAACGCCCATACACATAAAAATAAGTAAAAATGTTCAAAAATATTTTTAAATTATATTTGTAAGAATGTTAAGCAGAGCTGGGTGGTCGTAGGGCTCACCTCTAATCCCACCACTTGGGAGAGGCAGAGGCAAGTGGATCTCTGTGAGTTCAAGGACAGCTTGGTCTGTACAGAGTAAGTTCCAGGACAGTCAGGGCTACACAGAGAAATCCTGTCTTGGGGGGGTGGGGGGAGAGGTTGTAAAGCAGATGAGGCAGACTACAGGATGAGTTCAAGATGGATATGTAGGATTGTTACTTGTCTTACCCTAGGCTATTACAGCAACATAACTCGTCAGGCATCCAGATCTTTTGGTCTCATCCCAAGCTGTTTATCCGTAGTAACAAGGGGTCAAATTATCATCATGTTAGGGATGTGGGAACAGGTGGGAACAAGGAAGAACAGCTTTCCCACAGGGGAACAGTGAAGAAAAGCCAGTGATTGGGGGGGGGGACCATGTCAGAGAGGGCACAGACAAAAGAAGTTCACAGGTGACCTTTCTGAGTAGTTGTTAGAAGCCTGGGAGTTAAGAAAGACTAGGTGGTGGAGACTGCAAGGAAGATAGCTGTCCTGTGGTGTTTGAGGCAGCGTCTCACTATGTAAACCAGCTGCTGGTTGGTTTTTTGCCAACTTGACAAAACCTAGAGTCATCTAGGAAAAGAGAATGTCAGTGCAGGATTTGTCTCCATTAGGCTAGCCTGTAATCTGTGGGGCATTTTCCTGATGGATTTGATGTAGGAGGGCCCAGCCCACTGTGGGCGGTGTCACCCCAAGCAAGTAGTACTGTTTAAGATAGGTAACTGAGCAAGCCCTGGAGAAAAAGCCAGTAAGCAGTGTTCTCTGTGGTCTCTGCTTCAGTTCCTGCCTCGACTTCTCCTCATAGTGGATTACAGCTCTAAATTGAAATAAATTGTTTCTTCCTCAAGCTGCTTTTGGTCATGCTGTTATCACAGTGGAAGAAAAGAAGCCAGGACATCAGGTTTGCCTGAAACTCCTGGTCATTCTTCCTTAACCTTTTGATTCCTGAGATCTGCATGTGTTACCATGCCTGGCTAATGTTGACTATTTTTTTCTTTTAAGTCTTTTATTTATTCTTTAGCAATTTCATAAATGTATACAATGTCACTTATCCTGTCCACCTACAAGTCCTCTTTCCAGATTCCCTTTCAATTTCAACAGGGCATTTTCAACCTTTATATCATCCCTTGTTTTTTTTTGGTTTTTTTTAATGATTTATATGCATGAGTGTATTGCTTGCATCTATGTATGTGCAGCACATTCATGCCAGGTGTCCTAAGAGACCAGAAAGAAAAGTGATATAAAATGTCTATATACTATAAATAAAAAACTATTTTGGCTCATAACAATAGACAAAAAAATCAAAACATAAATGAAAAACAAAAGCAAAGTTAAACAAAAACACAAGCCAGCCCCCGAAGATTCAACATATAAAATAACACAAGTGAGTCACAGGCCACTCGACAAAACAAAATAATAAAAATAAATTAAATTAAAATAAAAAACTACCTAGCAATATGCCCAAGCCATAGGCCAAACAACATAAATTTAATGCAAACATCTAAATCATTTTGGGGGGGGGAGAGGCTGCAGGTGGGTCCAAACTGTGGGGAAGTCTGGGCTAGAAACCTCTTGTTACAGTCGGGTCACCTGGAGCTGGGGTTACATACAGATGGTTGTAAACCACCATGTGGGTGCAGGGACTCAAACCTGGGTCTCCAGAAGAGTGACCACTAGCTCTTAACTGTTGAGCTATCTCTCCAGCCCATGGTTTGTAAACTCACGAGTTCAATTAAGGTCATCTGTTGGGTTAATTGGACCCACAGATCTTGCGCAGGTAACCTTAATTACTGTGGGCTTATGAGTGCCCCATCTATGCCATGTCCAGAAGAACCTATTTCACAGCACCCCTTCCCACCATACAACTCATATACTGTCTGCCTCTCTTCTACAATGTTCCCTGAACCTGCTGGTCACTTTTTTTTTTTCTTTTCTTTTCTTTTTTTTCTTTTCTTTTCTTTTCTTTTTTTTTTTTTTTTTTTTTTTTTTTGAGAATTTCCACTGTGTAAGGAAGAGGAGGAAAACCCTAGTAGAAATTCCCGACTGTTCCACTGCTGTGAATGTATCATTGGAGAAACAGAAGGCACAGTATTGTCATTCATGCTGACTGTCAAAGACTCCATCCTTAATTCCATCTGCACGGTTTCCCTCTTTAAAACACTTCATCACAACTGAGGAGATGGCCCAGGAGGTGAAAGTGAATTCTCGGGGCCAACATAGTGGAGAGACTGGACCTCCACATCCTCTAAAGTGTGCACACAAACTAACAAAATGTAAAAAACAAAGTTAAATCAAAAATGAAATACTCCAGCAGTTATAAGACACCCCTACACACTTCAGGAAAGTGGGGATTCAAATTTTGGAACATTATTGTCTTGAAAATTTGGCTTAGCAGCTAATTAATCCAACATATGTTATTTTTATGTTATGTCTTTTTTTTCTTTTTTGATAATTACAACTCAGAGGACATTAACTTTTCTTCTTTCACATGTAAACAGAATAGATATTTATATATTTTAAAATAATGTAACTGACTAGTTGTTTTGCTAATAATCACCATTCTTGCTAATTCTTTCAAAATTATGTTTTATGCATGCATTTATTACTATCTAGCCTTCTCACAAGTATTTTTTTAAGCAAAAAATAAGCACAGCACAGCCCCAAAAAAGCATAACTATTGAGACGATCCTTCTTTGAGGTATTTATGTCTTCACTTACATAATTGCCTTATAAAGAGGGTAAATTCAGCCTTGCGTGTGTTTAAATAACTCACAACCGAGACTTAAGGTAGCATAAGATGACTTGCTACAGACATAAAGATTTTTTTTTGCTGCAAGAGTTTATGGACATAAATTCTAAAATAAGTTCATAACAAAATGCATTCATCCTAAATTCAGTTCCCCAGGGAGCACGACAGAATATTCCGTCACACATTGATTTTGGAACCTTCTCTTCCTCTTTCCTACAGCTTTCAGAAGATGAGCATCGGAGGGACAGCCCCCAGGCTTCAAGCATTCCCGGATGGGTCGTGGTACCCCAGTCCAGATAATGAGGTCTCTCATTATCTGTCAACACCTGTTTTGACTACTTTGACAAGATACTTGTCATTGGGCATTGATCTTCATAGGGAGGAGAACACAGAGATAATTTTGACTTCTGTTCAAGAATGAATCGGAATGATGAGCTGGGGGTGTCGCTCAGTCGATAGAGCATTCCCCCACAAGTTTGAAGCCCAAGAATCTCTCTCTAGCGTCACATGAATAGAGATTAGTGGCTCATGCCTGTCATTTCTGCACCTGGGAAATAGAGGTTATCCTCAGCTATCTAGGGAGTTCAAGGTCATCCTAGGTCACTGTAGGCTACAGGGGAAATTTTCTCGAGAAATAAAAATGAAAAATGTACATTCTGCCCTGCAAAAGGCATATGGAACTTCATAAAAATCGAACAAGGTTAGTTTGGTGTGTAATGTAATACTAGAACACTTGCCTAATTTGTGAAAATCCCTAAGAACAATCTCCAAAAATAAACTGATAGATAAATTATAGATAGATAGATAGATAATTAGATAGATGATAGATAGATAGATAGATAGATAATTAGATAGATAGATAGATAGATAGATAGGCAGGCAGGCAGACAGATGATAGATAGATAGATAGATAGATAGATAGATAGATAGATAGATAGATAGATAGATAGATAGACAGATAGACAGGTAGGTAGGTAGGTAGGCAGACAGATGATAGATAGATAGGTGACCAATAGACGATATAGATGGTACAGAGATACAGAGTGTCCTGACTAATTTTATGTTGACACAGGCTAGAGCCGTCTGAGAGGACCCTCAACTGAGAAAATGCCCCCATATGACTGGGCTGTGGGCAACATTCTCTTAACTAGTGGTCAATGTGGAGGATTTAACCCACTGTGGGTGGGGCCATCCCTGAGCCGGTGGTTTTAGGCTCTGTAAGAAAGCAAGGTGAGCACTCCTCCAAGTCCCCTCCATCAGCTCCTGATGCAGATTCTTACCCTGCTCAAGTTTTTGTCCTGACTTCCTTCAAAAAAGAACTATGATGTGGAAGTGTAAGACGAATAAACCCTTTCCTCCCCAAGCTGCTTTTGGTTATGGTGTTTTATTGTAGCAATAGAAACCCTAAAACACACAGATAAATTCTTAGATTAGATAGATGGACAGACATGGTGGCACAAGCCTGCTAGCCTAGCACTTAGGAGGGGGAGGCAGGAGGATGAGGAGTTCAAGACCAGCCCAGCCTTCATGAGACTCTTCCTCTTAAAAGAAAAAAGACAATGCATAGTGTTGTATTAAGTTTCTGGCCTGGACTTTCTGGCCTAGCCTCTAGGTTCAGACCCACAGACCTACAGAACCACATACTCACAGAAACACACAGACACTTATATTAATTACACGCTGATTGACCTGGAGCCCAGGCATATAACTCTTTACCCTTAAACTAACCCATGATTCTTACCCTGTTCAGCTTTGCGGCTTGGTACCGTTCTCAGAGCAGCATAGTTGTCCTTTGCATCTGCGGCCTTGCCTGGCATTTCTGTAGTATCTCTCTCTGTTCTTCCTGTTCTCAGAGTTTCCCCAGTCTGCTAGCTCCCCTCACACTTCCTGTCTGCCTTCAGCCAATCTGCATTTTTATTAAACTAGTAGGTGGGACAATTATTTACAATGTAACATAATCCCACTACAGCAGATCTTGCACCAAAAGCAAAATAAAATCAGTAGTATACAGTTGCTCTTAAAAACATAACTTTCAGTTATAATTGCTTTGCCCCCCCCCCAATATTTGAATACACTGGTTGTCTTCAGAGGCCATATAGGTGTTCCAAGAAGCAATAGGCTGTAGGATTTCCCAGGAGGCACTGGACCCCCCACATACAATAAGCTATGGTCACTGTAGACTCAGAAATAGCATTTTTCTTCTCCTTGGAAACATACATACTCAGATGACATTTTCTCCTTTGCCCTGAGGGAACTCATGCCGAGAGGGTGTCACAAGCTATCTGTGAGGCAGCAAATTGTTTAGCATCCCTTTTATGCCAAGTCCTCATATTCAGAAGGGTCCTACGGGAGATCAGAGGCAGTGATTCACAAGAAGAAACTTGAACACTGCCATTATTATAGTATTACTTAGCATGTCCAATGTAAGAATTTTATGATGATCATTTTCTCCCAAGCCCTTGTCTGCATAGTGACTATATAACAAATACTATAATACTCAACAATTACGTCCATCATCTGGGGATAGAATCTGGCCATGAGGCTGCCTGACTCATCTTCTTATCATTCTTATTACTTGTCTACCTGCCTGCTGTCAGCCCTACCCTAGAGTCAACTCGTTGCCTCTGAGTGGGTGACTGCCAATGTCTGGGACAGACATTGGTGCTGCTTCCCATACCCCAGGTCACTTTGACTCTCTTCCAAAGAGTCTCTTCTCAAGAACAAGTCCTGTCTTTAAAAAAAAAAAAAAAAAAATTATAGCAACTCAGGCAACTCACTCCTTGCCTAACTTGGACGATTTTATTGAATTGAGTTCCTAACAAGGCTCTTAAAAAAGGAGAGAGGGGAGCTAGATACAATGGCTCATGCCTATAACCCCAGCAGAGAAGTTAGGAGAGGATCTTGCTTCTTTGTTGCAAGTATAAGGCAAGCCTGGGTTACACAGTAAGACTATACCCGGCTAAAGGGGTGCAGAGGATGTCAGGGCTGGAGCAGATTGCTTACAGAGCACACTCAAAGCCCCAGGTTTATCCTCAGCACTGCATACACTTGTGCTGATTCATTCCTATATGCCAGCACTTAGAAGTCGGGGGCAGAGGGATCTGAAGCTCTGAAATACTTCAAGGTCACCCAGGATCTATGAGCTTCTGACTCAAAATGAAGTGGTGGAAATATATCAGACATGCAGGATGGTTCTGAGTTCCACCCACTGCAAAAGGAAGAGACGGTACGGTTGTGCATTCGGTGCTGAGAAGGTTAGCACCACTGTCCCATCATCCCTGTTCCAACTGCCAACAGCATCCATAACCCCCTCCCCCATGGCTATCTCTGAGGACTAACGTGGCCAGCAGGATCTCTGGAATCAGTAGCTCTCGACAATTATCAGCTGCCCTTCTCTGCTTTTGGGTGTTTGACTTGTTTTCACAATCACCAGAACAAAACACACAGCTCCCCGGTGCCCCTACAGGGCACAGGCTCTGCCCTTTGAGACCCTGCCTACATTTTCAGTTTCAGATCAAACCGCCACTCAAATCTCCTATGCTAGATCGGACACTTAGCTTTCCCTGATTTATTCTTTCTCGCAAATCCAGTCAGAAGAGTGAAAAACTAATTAAACCTGAGTCAATGGCTTTAGTTTATCCAGAAGACAAAAATCTGATGATTTTCATCCTTAAAAGTTAAGCTATTCTTGTATGAAGGTCTCAGTGACACATACAAAATTATTGGTAATTCACTAAGTTGGAAATCAAAGCTCTGCTTTAACTAGTCTGTAGTTTCTTACCTCAAACAAAATTAAAATCCTTTTTTTTTTCTTATGGACAGGGTTTTCTGTGTAACAGTGTTGGCTGTCCTGGAATTTACTTTGTAGACCATGCTGGCCTCATAGAGATCCTCCTGCCTTTCTCTTCCAAGTGCTGGATTAACCACGTGCACTACCACTGCCTGGCTTTTACTGACTGATTTTACTAAATATACAATATATCACCACAGTCCTTGGCTACAGAATGAATTTGAAGTCAGCATGATTTGCATCAAACAAATAAGTAAATGAATAAATTCTTCTCGTTCCCTTTGCTTCTCTCTTTCTGAACTCTTGACATGCAAACTTCTTACTACACATAATACACCAAGCCTTTGGGTTTTGTTTTTGTTTTTTGCCCTGACCATCCATCCATTCTGTTTCTGCTTCAAATTCCATTCATTTTGGATCTAGACTATCACATAGTTCACTTTAGAGCATCTGGATTGCTAGCTGGGTACCAGACACCTTTTGGGACAAGTCTGCCCCAAGCGGGTCTTTCTAAACTATCTTCATGATCCACACTGATTGCACCATGAAGCTTGATCACAACCTTAAACTGCTTTGCATGCTTGTGTTCCCCCTTAGGATATAATCTCAGACCAGGCGTAGAGGTTTTATACCTGTACTTGAGCACTCAGGAGGTGCAGGAGGAGAATCAGGAGTCCAGGAGTTCAAGACCATCCCTGGTTACACAGTGAGCCTGAGGCCCTGGGCTACAAAAGACCCTGTCTCACAACAAACAGGCAAACAAACAAAATGGTAGGTGGGTGAAAGGGAATGTCGGTAAGATGGCTCACAGAGTTAAAGACTCTTACCGCCAAGTCTAAGGATCTGAGTTCACAATCATTCATTTAGACAACGCAATTAAAAAATAAACATTATGGTCAGGGCTAGAAAAATGACTCAGTAGTTAAGAGCAATTACTGTTCTTGCAGAGGACCGGAGTTTGGTTAGCAACACCCACATGGAGAGGCTTACAACCATCAGTAACACTGACCCCTGGGGAAAGGATGCCTTCTTCTGCCCCTTCAGGCAACTGTACCCATGTACACATAGCTCCTCTGCCTCCCAGGCACACATGCACACATATAATTTTAAAACATGATAGTAATAAACCTTTTTTAAAAATCTTACAGTCTGTTCTTGCTCCCATATCTTTCCCTTCACCCCCCCCCCACACACACAATGCAGTAGTCTCCATGGGGAGGGCTACACAGAGTGACTACTGTATCCCTCCTACCTAAGAAAGAAACTGAGTCTCTAACGTACGAAGATCTGCTTGAGATCAGCAGGTCACTGACAGTTGGAGGGCTTGAACCTCAATCTTCAGCTCAAAACTCTGGAATCCACCACACTGTAAGTCACGCAATGTGCTTCAGTGGATAATTATTTTAATTATCTAAAATTATGGAAGAAGAAAAGCTGTCTTTGGCATTCATGATGATTGTAAATAGCTAACTAGATGAAATCATTTGTCTTTTTCCATGCTATAAAATTCATGTGATTGTTCCACTGACAGAGAGAAAAAAAAATAAGACTTTAAGTGAATGCTCTTTGTATCTGGAAAATTATTTTCATGTTAATAAAATAGGTTTTACCTAGCCTCTTCTATTTTTGATCAGCTAAAGATGACATTAAAGCTATATCTTCATTTTTTTTCTGTTGGGAAGTTGTTAGCATCATATTTGGAACAATTTGCTTTGTAGTTGATGCATTTATGTACTTTTGAACTGAATTAACTTCTAAATTAGCGTTGTAAGTCCTCTTAAAAAGATGTTTCCTGTTGGGCAGTGGTGATAAAGGCTTTTAATCCCAGGACTGGGGAGGCAGAGGCAGACAAACCTCTGTATGAATTCCAAGACAAGCTCCAAAGCTACACAATAAACCTGTCTCAAAACGACCTGGGGGGTATGGACGTGGATGTTTTATAGTGCCCTGGTCCAGTGGTAGTGTGGTCCATGACCTGCACATTTGGAGTAAGCAGGAGACAGAGATGCAGAAGCTGCATCCTAAGAAGAAAGACAGTTGATAGCTTCTTAAATTCTAAGTGCGTGTTCTTTTAAAATGCTCTCTGGTTCTTCCTCATTACTCTAAATTTTGTTTCCTTTTCATTTTTCTTGCATCAAAGAAATACATGGACTCAATTATAAAGCCAGACATGCTGGTACTGATGTTTCTTGATCTCTTACAATTATATATTCCTATGGGTCTCCTACCAAAGATGAGGAGATGAGGGTTTCACTGTTTGCCTGGCTCAGTCTGCCTTCGGCTACATACACTTCTCTTCCCTTAGTTTTCTCAGTACAGTGACAAATTATTTTTGATTAAACCAATTATCAGCAGTGTTTTTATATCATGACTATTGTTCATAGCTGAGTCAGATATGATTGCCTATCATTTTCTCAAACTCTTGGCATTAAAAATTGCTCTGGAGTTAGGCAGATGGCTCAGTCAGTAAGTCACTTGTTTGCAAATCATGGAGACCTGAGTTTGTACCGCTAGAACCTACATAGAAAGCTGAGCATAGCAGCATGTGTTTGGAACCCAGTAATGGCAAGATGGGAAGTGGAGACTCTTGGCAGGTTGGGGATGGGATCCCGAAAGCTCACTGGCCTCCTTGAAAAACTTCAGGTCCAATAAGGGACCCTGACTCAAATGAAAGGTTCCTGAGAACAAATATATGAGGTTGTCCCTCGGCTTTCACATACACACCATAAGTGCATACACCCATGTCTACACTTATACCCACACCATATGGCAATACCTACAGTGCTCTCTCTCGCTCTCTCTCTCTCTCCCTTCCTTTCCCCCTCTCTCTCTTTCAGTTTAGTCCTTTATGTATCTATCACTAATCCACTCATTAACTTTCTGATAGAGTTGAATTTCCCCACTATGGTCACATATATGTGGTATTCTGCCTTCCTTTCTCTTGGTTAGGGAGCATCTGGTTTACTTGGGTCGTTGTTTTGAGAATGAACTCCTGGAGCAGGTGAATGAGTCTCAAGCTTCTGTTGTGAGGTGTGATGATGGCTTGGCTTCTATTTGCAGGGGAGGTGGAAGGAGACTGTAGATCATGTAGAGGAAGAGATAACCAAACTTGTAATGTGTTAGGGAGAGAAGTAGTATCTCATTTTAACATGAACATCTGGGTAAAGCATGGTGTCACTTATGACATGGAAGACTCTGTGGAAAGAGAAGCTTCGAGACAGAAATCAAAATCCTGGCTTTGGACAGGTGGATTGATTGTCTTAGTTTCTTATCCTGTTGCTATAATGTGTGTGTGTATGTGTGTGTGTGTGTGTAAAACAGAAACAACTTCAGGAAGAAAGGATTTATTTTGCTTCATGGTTCAAGAGTATAACCAACCCTTCATGCCTGGGAAGCCAAGGCAGCTGGAGCTTGAAGCAGTCAGGAAGCAGCAGAGAGTGAGGGATAGTTATGTCAACCTGCTTCTTCATTTTTATTCCATCCAAGCCCAGGAAATGGTACCACCCACTTTTAGGATCTATCTTCCCGTCTCAATCAACATAACCCACACAGACAAGCCCAGAGGAAATGGAGTCCATACAGATATGCCAGAAGACTTATCTCTCTGGTGGTTCCAGATCCTGTCAAGTTGACATTAACTATCAAGATACTTTGTGTATAAGGTTTTTAATTGGTTGTTACTATGAAAAAATACCCTACAAAAGCAACCTAAGGGAAGAAAAGGGTTATTTGGTTTATGACTTCCAGGTTACAGTTCATCAGTTGAGGGCAGTCAGTACAGGCACTCAAGCAAGAGCTTGGGGCAGAAAACATGGAGAAATGCTGCTTGCTGGTTCACTCACAGGCTCTTGTTTAGCTGCCTTTCTTATACAGCCTAGGACCACTCTCCTTAGGATGATACCATCCACAGGGGGCTAGGCCCTTCCACATCAATTAAGAATCAAGACAATTCCCCCCCAACCCCGCAGGCCAATCTGAGGTAGAAATTCCTCAGCTGAGACTTCTCCTGTCAGATGACTATAGGTGTGTCAAGCTGATAATTAAAGGCAGCCAGGGCAGCAGAAAGCATGGTGACAAGCGGCCAGTTGCATCCTCAGCCAACATGCAGAGAGATGAATTCTGCCACTCCACCTATTTTCATCTTTTATTCAGTCTGGGACACCAGGCCATGAGGCCCACATCCAGCCTTCAAAGATGTAGGACTCTCAGCTATTTGCCAACAACACCTCTGTCCACGTGCTGTCATGTCCCACCATGATGGTAATGGACTGAACCTCTGAAAATGTAAGACACCCCAATTAAATGTTTTACTTTATGAGAGTTGCCATGGTCATGGCACCTCTTCACAGCAATGGAAGCTCTACCTGAGGCACATTCTATATGATATTTATGAGTAATTAGCAATTTTACCATATACTAAGTCATATGAAGCACTGGGAGTAAATGGGATAAAAATGTAGAAACAGAACAAGAGATGGAGAGCTGTGGAGAGAGCGTATTACTCTTGCTGAGGACCTGAGTTTGGTTCCCAGCCCCCACTTTTGATGGCTTGCAGCCATCTGTAACTTCAGCTTTAAGGGCATCTGATGCCCTCTTCTGGACTTCATGGGCATCCATTTATGCATATACATACATAAAAATAAAATTTTAAAGTCTAAAAAGTAAAAGAAAAATCTTTTTCTGTATGCAACAATATGTAACTGCTGTCTGACATGAAATGTGTTTGTTTGGCTTTTGCATTAAACTCACGTGTCCTCATTTTAAAAAGCCCCCGGAACAATCACTTACTGTTTAGCTTGCCTCAGCTAAGAGAGTTAAAGGCTGTTTAATTTTATAGACAATAAAGTTAATTCTCACAACTGCGGGAGGGCGGACAGAGCAGAATAAACCCACAGAAGGCTGTCTCCCACCTACACGGGGTCACTGTGACTGTTCATCTAAAACTTTGTCCTTGTCACATACACTTAGAAGGGCATCATAGGAATCACCCCAATCAGCATAAAATCTGCAGGTAAGCAATGCTTTCCGGCTTCTATATTGCCTTTTGCATCTCAATTTCCCAGCAGGAACATGTTTGCTCTGCTTCTTAGTGGGCGGTCCCTAAGGAATGAGTCTCCATTTTTATCCTGCAGTGGATTCTCTGGGCCATCATTTCAAGTAGGCAAGCAAACACAAAGTGCTTTCTCTGAGCCCAGCTTGAAACGCAGAACATATTTAGTGGTGTGGCCCCTACTGTTGAGCAGGTCCTCATCTCACTGGGCGGGGATCTGTTTCCTTCTTTGAATTATTTGTTGTTTTTATGTTATTTTATTTTTGTATGTTTTAATTATGCACATATATATGCAAATGTGCATTTAAGTACCCAAGCAGCCTAGAAGAGGGCATCAGATCCTCTAAAGTTAGAGTTCCAGGTGGTTGTGAGTTGTTCCAGGTACGTGCTAGAACCCAACCTCTGGAAAAGCAGCCAGGGCTAGTGAGCACTGTTTGTTTTGGATAGACACAAAACCAAGAAACCACTGGATATTGATGAATTACAATAAAGTAATAAGTTACATATTCCACACTTTGAGACCTGAATGAGATCAAGAAGGAACATATGTGTTGGGGAATGGATCAGCTGTCAAAGTGCCTGCTACTTAGAACCTGAGTTCAGCCTCTAGCAATCATGTAAAAATCGGTGTGCAATGGTGAGTGCTCATAACCCCAGCACTGAGGGCATGGAAACAGGATCACCCAAGCTTCCTGGCTTGCCAGTCTAGTCTAATAAGCCCTGGGGTCCCAGGGAGAGACCCTTCCTCAAAGAGGAGGAGGAGACGATGATGACAAAGGTGAACGGCATCTGAGGCTGGCCTCTGATCTCCACACACAAGTGCACATATGTACTCCCATATACATGCACACACACCCACAAACCACCATGTCCAGTTCACACAATACTAGGGTTGTAACTCAGGGCTCTGAGCATGCTAGGTAAATGCTCCATCAACTGAGCTACATTCCCAGACACTTAAATTTGATTTTCAATTGTCACTGTTTAATTTCGATATATCCATCAGCACAAGCTAGGAGGGACTGCATAGCCAACCATGAGCCCTCAATGTGTGTTTATGCCATGATGTTCATTGCATTCTATAGAAGAGAAAACTTGGTCAGTCTGCCGAATATCTTTGAGGTAAAATAGAGTGAGTCTTTGGGGTGGGGGTGGAGGAGCTAATACTGACCACAGAGCAATTTGATACTTAAGAATTTAAAGATACAACATTAAGAAGCTCAAGCAAATACAATAGGGGATAATGGGGTGGGATGTCTCTGAGCCACTGACTCAGCATCCAGACTTGAGTGGGGACTGAATCAGTATACTTGTGCTGGCAAAGCGCAGCCGGAATAGTCAGTGCACATCCATCTGGATATTCCAGAAGCTGAATCCACTTTCTATCTATAGCATTCCTCAGTTTGACTTTCCTTTATAAAATTTATTTCCCAAGATCCTTGTAGAGAAACCACAGAAATGTTGTAGCTGTCTCATCAGGACCCTACCCAGCCCCCATCAGCCCCCATCAGCCCTATTATCCATCCGGGCATATCCCCAGTAAAGATAAGCCGAAGTCTAAGATGGTGGCTTATAAAATCTTTGGCTTCTTTATTCGAAGAATGAATTTTGACAAGCAGTATTCCCCTTTGTATATTTTTAAGTCGGCATCTAAAAATGTTCACCATAGGTTCAAATAGTCAAAAGATATAATCTCCAGCATAACAATATATTAAGATAGCCCAGTTTGGACATTCATTTGTTTTTTAATGGAGTCTTATGTAGTTCAGACTAGCCTCAAATTTTCTAGCCAAGGACAACACTGAACTTTGATCTTCTTGTTTCTGCTTCCATCTCCCAAGAGCTTGGTAGTTTACACCCCCACACCAGGCTTTGTGCCATATTAGGGGTAACATTCAGGGCTTTATGTACAGCAAGCAAGCAGCGTACCAACATAGCTACAACTCCAGACTCAGCTGCAGCACACTTTAGACTGATTCCTGATCCTTTAAGGATCATGGCTAATAGATTTTGTAATGCAGATTCAAAAGTTAGCTAGGTGCCTGGGGCCTGGTACATAGGAAGCACTATTTATCAATGAAGAAGAAGGAAGTCTAGAGAGAGCTGGGAAGGGACAAGATGTTATCAGTGGCTCTTAGGAGGGACTGCAGCTGGTGATGCTATCTCACCATGCATGCCCTCAGCCTGTATCTGTTGCCTCTCTGCCATGGCCTGTTTCTGCTGTATTTAGGCTACACTTAGTGGATTTCTCTGTTTCTCTGCCAGAGAGCTTACTCCAGCACACTGGAGACTGTTGACCCTGTGACTGAGCCACAGAGTCAAAACTGGGAGAACTGACTCCTACAGGTCATCCCTCAACCAAGCCAGACTGGATGCTATGGCTAAAAAAGCCCGGTCTCCTCTCCTTCTGGTCAAGATAATAACCATACACACTCACCAAGGACTGAGTCCTGATAGCCCACAGTGATGATGTGACGCTCTGTTCTTTGTTCCTTTTCTGTCCCATGTTCTGTCTGCGTACCCTTACACTTTTTGAGACCACTTTCTTTATGCTTAATATTGATTGTCAACCTGACAGAATCCAGGAGACACCTCTGAGCGAGTCTTTGAGGAGTTTCCAGGTTAGATTAATTGAGGTGGAAATACTAATCTGTAAGGGACACCACTCCAAGGGCTGAGGTACAGACTGATAAAATGGAGAAATTGAGGACTGGAAGGGTGGCTCTGGGGTTAAGAGCATCTATTGCTCTTTCAGAGGACCCAGGTTCAGTTCTGAGCACACACATGGTGGCTCACATGGGGAACTCAAGTTCCTGGGGATTCAACAACTCTTCCTACTTCCTCAGGCATGCACACATATCTTGCATAAACATACACTCAGGAATGAACACATGTGCATAAAAGAAATATTTTTAATGTTTAATATTTATTTGTTTTAAATAGCTTAAAACAAATAATGAGCCGGTAGTGCTGGTACACACCTTTAATCTCGGTAATCAAAGCAAGGCAGAGACAGGTAAATCTCTGTGAGTTTGAGGACAGCTTGGTCTACAGAATAAGTTCTAGGACAGGCTCCAAAGCTACAGAGAGACCCTGTCTCAAAAAAACAAAAATAAAAACAACAACAAAAACCATGAAAGAATGAGCAAGGGGCTAGGGAGCTGGTTCGTGGGTAGAGTGTTTGCTCAGAAGCGTAAAGGCTGATATTCAAATTCCCAGTACTCACAAAAAGCTGGGCATGGCCACATGTATTGGTGACCCCAAGATTGACAGATCCCCAAAACTTGCTGACTAGCTAACCTTACTGAAATGGTGAGCTTCCAGCTCAGCGAGAGATTCTGTCTTGGGGAAGTAAGGTAAAAGCAACCAAGAAGTCCCCTAACATCCTTCTCTCTGCATGTGCATGCATGAGTGGTGTGCATGCA
Source organism: Phyllotis vaccarum (assembly GCA_033318265.1). Lineage (NCBI taxonomy): Eukaryota > Metazoa > Chordata > Mammalia > Rodentia > Cricetidae > Phyllotis > Phyllotis vaccarum. The sequence goes on along the minus strand of JARWLC010000004.1, from coordinate 139,521,854 downwards.
TGGGTGGTGTGCATGCATGGGTATTGTGGATGCATGGGTGCATGCACCCACATACTTTTATAAATGTACACCCACACACACTAAGAAGGAAAAGCTGATCTTGGGTATACTGGATGTTTCTAGAAGATCTGTTCTAAGTGGATGAACTCTCTTGAGAACATCTGAACTTCCAAAATTTGCAAATAGCTTCTGGTTTATTGAAATATAATTACACCATTTTCCAACCCCTCTACCTCCTGTCTTTCTCTTCCTCCCAGCTCCTTCCCTCAAGTCCCTGGCCTCTTTTTCTTTAACTATTATTGTTACAAATAAATATGTAAATACAGCCTGTTAAATCAACTTAGTGTGGTTTGTGTTTGTATGTTTTAGGGCTGACTGGTTGGTATTAGATAATCAGTTAGGAGGAAGACTAATTCTCCCTCTGTCCACAGTCATTCATTGCCTTGAAGCAGGACACCATGAAATTCTCCTCATGTACACCGGCGTGTCAGCTGGTGTCATTGTTCTGGTCTTGTTTAGGTAGCCATATTGTTTCCTATCATATATAGAAGATAAAAATCTCACAGCAGTCTTTCTGGTGCTCTGGCCCTTGTGGTCTTTCTGGCATAGGAATTGTGTTGCACATGTGATTTTTTTAATGATGTTTTGACTTAGTCTTGAGGCTCCGACAAGAGGTGGTCACGTTCTCTTGGCGAGTCATCAGCTAAGTCCGTATCCCAACCGTTCCCTTTAGTGAGCTCTCACATGCCCATCTGATCACTATGTGTGCTGGCCAGTTTCTATGCTAACACTAATAGGTTTTCTGTCTCGAGATAATGGGTTCCTCTGCCAATGCCGTAAGCTAGATCAAGCCAAACTGAAAAATGAAAGAACAGGTTTTTTTTGAGCAAAGCAACTCAAAGGTGAGTTCTCCAGTCCTAGAAATCCAGGCCAGAGAAGTCACACACCCCAACTAAAGCAAGAAGCTTATATAGTTTATAGGTCATAGGTAATGACGTGTCCATCACAAGCTGGGTTTGTGCCAAGGTATGGTCAAAAGCTGAGCACCTTGGGGGGGGTGGGGAATGACACTTGGGCTGCTGGCAACCCAGGGAGGAGCTGCCCTAGCCACCAAGAATGCGGAACTGGGCTTTTTGGTGGCTTCTCTTTGTTGGGAATTCTCTGAGAGGGCGGGGCTGGGGGAGAGAGAGACAGGAATGGGAATTTCTGGATCAAGCTGGAGTGAGCTGGAGGCTCCAAACAAACAAATACAACCCTATCTAGGGTCGTCTGGGAAGAGGAAACCTCAATTGAGAAAATGCCTATGACATTAGCATATAGGCATTTCTGTGGATCACTTAATTAAAGATTGATGTGGGAGAGCCCAGCCCACTGTGGGTAGTATTCCCCCTGAGCAAGCAATCCTGGGTTGTATACAGGCATACAGGTAGGCGAAACACCAATGCACAGCAAATAAAAATAAATAAATTTAAAAAGAAGAGAAAAGCAGGCTGAGAAAGCTGTGAGGTCCAAGCCAGTTAGCATCACTTCTCCATGGTCTCTGCTTCATTTCCTGTCTCTAGGTTCCTGCTTTGAATTTCTGTCCTGACTTCCCTCGGTGATGGAGTGTGGCCTGAGAGCTGAAAGATGAAATAAATCCTTTCCTCCACAAGTTACTTTGCCCATAGGGGTTTATCACAGCAACAGAGACTCTAAGACACTATTCATCCATCTTAATTGTCCCAGGGTCACCAAGCAGTCAGGGACAGCTCCTGGCCCAGAGTTCAATGGCTATTCAAATGAACAAGCCATAAGCCTTCTCATCTTGCCTCATCTGCTACTTCCCACAAGGCCTCAACCATTGGCCTTGGGCCTAACCTGGGTGTGTTGCTTAGGTAGTCTTGCACAGGGCTGTGGCTCACAAGATACAAGTTGATGGAGCTCCTTCCTGTTTTCTTGATCTGTATCTGGTCTAGCTACAGCTCACTGATACGGCATAAGCATGTTTTGCTAGCTTTCCTTTTAAAAAAATTTTTGATTGAGTTTCCCTTGCAAAGGGGTTTTGGAGGAACATTTCTTAACTAGCTCAAGGCTAGTTTTACGGACATATGAGTCCTCTATTTAAGGCCAGTGGAAGACACCCCAGGACCAAGACTAACGACCACTGTTAACATTAAAGAAAAAGAGAGTTTAATGAATATGAATACCGGTACACACACACACACACACACACACACACACACACACACGCGTGTGTGTGTGTGTGTGTGTGTGTGTGTGTGTGTGTGTGGACCCCAGGCATGATGCAGAAAAGCCTGGGGCCCCGAATATTCACAGAACTGGAGTTCCATTCCCAACATGTGGAGATTTCAAACTGCCTGGAACTCCAGCTCTAAGGGATCTAATGCCTCTTTTGGCCTGATGAGTATCTGCGCGCGCGCACACACACACACACACACACACACACACAGAGAGAGAGAGAGGGAGAGTCATATAAATAAGTACACAAATAAATCTTTAAGGCTAATAAAAGCAGTCCAAGGAGGCCTGCGATCCTGTCTGCATTCCCACACATGGCCCTCACTAACAAAAGAGCTGCAATGGATTCCAAAGGCAGAGGTGATCATGATGGACATTCCTCAGGATAGCAGGGTTCACACGAAGGTAAAAGAACAGGATTTTTTAAAAATAATTTTTGAGACTCCTACCTAGTCCAGAGGGGCCTTGAACTCACTCCACAGCCAAGACTGATCTCTAACTCTTGGCCTCCCTGCCTTTGCCTCCGGAGAGCAGGGACTGTCTGTATCTTACCATGCTGGGCTTTTTACCCTTCTGTCCTTCCCTTGCTCCGAAGCAGTGGATGCTCGTTGCTTGATGCTGCATGTTTGAAGGTTGCAAACCCGCTTCTGAACAAACCACTGTACTTTCTCGGTGGCCCCTCCAGTGGCAACGAGGGAAAGATGTTTCCTCTCCCAGTTCCTGGAATGTGTGGCTCTGGGCTCCCACCAACTCACTTAGAAAGCCTGTTCCTCTATTGTATCCCACCCCAGCAGCTGCTCCTTAAGTGAAACCCAGCCTGTGCTTGGCGATTTTTCCTCACTCTTTTGACCTGTGTGTGAGGCTGCAGTTTGGGCTCAGGGCTGGATACAGTAACAACAGCAAAGCTACTGTCAACGCTGAATGAGTAATGTGACAGTTAATATTCACTGCCAGCTTGACAGAGTCTAGAACCAGCTGGGAGACGGGACTCTGGGCATGCCTGTGGGTCATACTTTGATTACACTAATTAAGGCTGAAAGACCCATCTTAATCAATGAGACCATTGCTTGGGCAGAAGATTTTGAGTTGTAGAAGGTAGAAATGACAGGCTGAGCATGTATTTATCCCTCTCTGTGTCTTGACTATGGATTCCTGTAACCAGCTGCTGCAAGCCTCTTCTAACCAGACTTCTATGCCATGATGGATTGTATATCCTCCTACCCAGACTTCCATGCCATGATGGAGTGCACCCTTGAACTGTGAGCCAAGGTAAACCCTTTTCTTCTCTAAGTCAACTTTTATCAGAGCTGGCTTTTTTTTTTTGATGGGGGGGGGTTGTTTTTGTTTTTGAGACAGGGTCTCACTGTGAGCTCTGGCTGATCCTTGTGTTGTCCAGGCTGCCCTGGAACTCACAAAATCCATTTGCCTCATTTGTCAGCATTTTTAATCACAGAAACAATAACAAAATTCTAACGTAAAAATCTATGCTGTAGAAATATACGTAGTTTGAGCTTGGGCCAGTTACAATATTGTTCCAAGCCATTCTTTTCAGAGGGTCTCTTTCTCTGTGGGAAAACTTTGCCCAGGTGGATTATCCATTCGTGCCAAGGCTCTGGATGACTGGAAAGCCCCTGGAGTCTTGGTCTGTCAGTGCTGGATTGTTTCTCATAGTCCCAGTAAAGGCAAGTGGGGTTCAGTTTGTCCCTCCATAGACAAAAAGTAACTCATGCTGGGTATGATGTCTGTGGTGGCCAATACCTTTAATCTCAATCCTGGGAAGCAGATAGTTCTCTGTGAGATTAAAACTAGCCTGGTCTGCACAGAGAGTTCTAATTCAGCCAGGCCTACATACTAAAACTCTATCACAACAAGTAATTTACTTTATGGGACTGGAAAGGAAGCTATTTCACAGCTAACACTGAAGATTCAAAAAAAATTCATATATGTGCACGTGTGCACATATATATGTACAGGTCTGAGGACTTGTGAGAGTTGGTTCTCTCCTTCCACCATATGCATCCCAGTGATTGAACTTGACTTCTCATCCTTGGCAACAATCGTCTTTACCTGTTGAGCTGTTTGTCCAGTCCTAACTCTGTTAAATATCTGATAAATTACTAGCTCAAAGTCTGTGAGAATATTTTCTGGGGGGGGGGTTATTTGGGGCAGCAGCAGTATCTACACTATTTTTCTTTCTCTAAAATATAGCTTAGTTACATATTTATGGATCTATCTATTTATTTGAGTGTGTGCATACACCCAGGACATGTGGGCTGAGCGCCATGGTACACATGAGGACAGCTCGTGGGAGTTAGTCCTTTTTTGAAATATTATATTAGTCCTGGAAATCAGGTTTTCAGGCTTGGCAACAAGCATCTTTACCTGCTAAGCCATCTTTCCAGCCCTGATACAATTTTTCTGTACTAATGTTTATACTATATTAGTATCGATAGCATCAGTGGGCTGATAACTTATGTACTGTAATAATGGCATATACGCTGATGTCTGTACTAATACTGTCTGTAACAGTAACATTCTGATAATGTTCTCCTCCCCGCCCTGTTTCTTTCTTGCTGTTGGATTACACTAGTCAATCATTCCACCCCTAAGCTATACTCCAGCCCATATACTTTTGTGTGTACTAATTTCTGCACCTTAATATTTTCTATATCTGCAACACAGTCTGTAGTAGTAATAACCCCAAAATGACACTCTGTAACTCTGTGCTGTGGTTCCTCTCTAGAATACCAATAATGCATTGGAGAATGAAGCTAGGGATATTGATAGCCTTAGAGAGCTGTTCTAAGCGTTAAGGGGCAGCAGGAGAGCGCTAAGTCAGAGAAACTGTGGTACACAGCAAGTTCTTACAATTGTGATTATAAGCCGGACCCATGACCAGAGTATAGCTTTTCAATCTTTAGGAAGCCACACATGATTAGCACTGTGGCAGAAATGGAATGGACTAGACCCCGTATTTTCTGGTCCTCATTTCCATCTTCAGAGAGGCACTTTGTTGCTGGCCTGGGCAAGGCTGACTCATTTCACTTTGAATCTTAGTATTGTGTTTTGAAAATAGATTTGTAGGGTTTCTCTTTGAAGTTCAAATTTGATTTTACGTGGGCATGGGGGAGGTGTGGTCTGACTACACAGTCCAGGCTGACCTCAAATTTCAGACCCTCCTGCTTTCAACCGTTGAGTGTGGGATTACAAGCATGCTCCACCAAGGCAGGAACCATTTGGAGGAGAAGCCCATGGATTAAGATAGACTGTTCCATATGGTTTGTGAAATAAATGAACAGAAAAATCCGTATGTGTGACGATTCCCCTACCGTACCTGGCCCGATTCTCCGCTACTACACAGTGCCTAGGATGGTGTCCTCAGAAGCCCTGAGACTTCTGCAGAAGGGAAGTGGACCACGCTCCTTTCTTTCAATGTCATACCTCCTTGTTGAGAAGGGAACCACACAGACCTCAGAAAACAAATGGAATTTCTGTAGTAAAGTGAAAGATGATACAGCATGGTTTCATTTATGTAAAGTGTCTGGAAAAGCTAATTTACAGTGACAGAAAATAGATCAGCGCTTGCCTGGGGCTGGGGTAGGAGGGGATCAGCCAAAAATGGGTCTGAGGGAACATTTTGAGGTAGTGGAAATGTTCTAAAACTGGATTTCTGGTGATAGCTTTACCACTCCGTGAAGTTTACTGAAACCATTCAATTGTGCATGTACAATGGGTGGCTTTCTCTATATAAAGGCAGCTTTTTTTTTTTTTTTTTTTTTAACAGTGTGGGTAAGTGAATTAAAGCAGTATGCCAAATAGAGATTACTATCTGTGTTTTAATCCTGACAGTACTACTGGCAAAATAAATTGGAAAAAAAAAATTACATCCTGTCCCCAGCCTCAGTTTTCTCACCTGTTCAGTGGGTGATGATAAAGGTAAGCTAAGTACCACTTAGCACACCATCACCGTCACTGAGAAAGCTATTGTTGTTTCTTTATTTTCTCCTTTTTGCTTTCAATTTTGTGTACGTGAGGTTTTGCCAGCGAGGATGTTTGTGCACCATTCGGGTGCACAGGACCTGTGGAGACCAGAAGGATACCAGATCCCCTGGGACTGGAATTACAGAGAGTTGTGAGCCACCTTCCCGTCCTCTGCAGGAGCCACAGATGCTCTTCCCTGCTGAGCCATCTCTCCAGCCCCCCAGTACTTCTTAACGTATCATTATTTTATCCTTGACACAAGAATCCAAGAGACATGAAACTATTTGTTTCTTGACGTGGAAAGAATGCTCTTTCTCAGCTGTTCACGAGAATGATCTGAAAAGAAACTGATAGTTTCCTTTCCTGTGGCTGAGGCTCTCCAGTGTCCCCTCCTCAGTTTCCCCGGTCCTATCTCTAACGGTCCTTGATTGTATCCTTCCCTTCCAGGTCAAGCTGTGAGTACAAAAGGCAGGTCATCTGCTACTAGGCAGGTGGAGCAGTTTCCGGGAAGTGGCAGGAGCTAGTGGACCCTAAGTAACTGTCCCAGAATGGCTGCCCCTGGGAAATGGCCAGAGACAAGTGAGTCAGAGAGCTGGAGAGATAGCTCAGCAGTCAAGATCACTTGTCATTCTCATAGAGGACCCAGGTTTGATTTCCAGCACCCACATGGTGGCTCTCAATCATGTAACTTCAGTTCTGGGAGATCTGATGCCCTCTTCAGATCTCCTCAGGCACCAGGCACACATGTGGTGCGCATACATTTGTGCACACAAACCAATAGATCAAAAGGGGGCGGAGGGTAGGTAAATAAATTACTTTTTCTTTTCTTTCCTTTTGTTTGTTTGTTTATCAAAACAGGGTTTCTCTGTGGCTTTGGAGCCTCTTCTGGAACTTGATCTGTAGGCCAGGCTGACCTTGAACTCACAGAGATCTGCCTGCTTCTGCCTTCTGAGTGCTGGGATTAGTTACTTTTACCACTGCTGTGGTGACAAGAGCAAAAGGAACTTGAGGAGGAAAGGGTCCATTTCAGCTACAGTGAAGGGACAGTCAGTACATCATGAGTGAGAAGGCATGGTGGCAGATGTAACACAGACAACCACACCACATCTGCCATAGAAAGCAGAGAGAAATGGATGCTGGTGATCAGATCGGTTTTGCCTTTATATTCAGCCTAAAACCCCAGCTCCATGAGATGGTGCCTCCCACGTTTAGGTTAAGATGAGTTAGTCCTCTTCATGAACACCTTCCAAGACAGGTTTGTCTTCTAGGCAATCTCAGATGTGCCAAATTAACAGTATATATTAACCACCAGGGTAGATCTAGACAACTGAATGTATGTCTGGGTCCACGATGCCCAGAGGAAAGTCAAGGTTTCCTCAGAGAAGGAAACTGTGGTGGGTATTGTGTTAGTTAGAGTTCTCTAATGGAGCACAGCTAACAGAATAAATAAATACGCTCATATGTGTATGTGTGTAGACATATGGAATAAAGTTTATTAGCATGGCTTACAGGCTGTGGTCTAGGTAGTCCATCAATGGCTATCTCCTGATGGAAAGGTCACGAATCCCATAGTTGTTCAGTCCGTGGACTGGATGTCTCAATCCTAATCTTACCTTGGAGTCCTGGAGGATTCCTAGAGATGGTCTTCAGTCTGTGTTAGAATCCCAAAGAAGTATTAGCAGCAAAGGAATGCCTCAGAACAAGAGAGATAGACTTGACAGAAAGAGTGAAGCAGGAGAGAGAGAGAGAGAGAGAGAGAGAGAGAGAGAGAGAGAGAGAGAGAGAGAGAGAGAGAGAGAGAGAGAGAAGCTTTCTGTTTCCATGTCCTTTTCCAGAAGGTGTGGCCCAGATTTAGGGTGGGTCTCCCCATCTCGAATGGTCTATTCAAGAAAACCCCTCACAGGTGAGCTTTGGTTTTAGTTGATTCCAGAGGTGGAATTAATTAATTGATGACCAAGATTCTCCATCACAGGTAGGAAGTGAAGAGGAAGCAGCCCCATCCCAGGGCCCGTAGGAAGGTTTGCTCTCTGCTATGTACAAAGGTCTTAGCCAGCAAAGATAGACAAGATAAGTAGCAGGATTCTGGAGGGAAGAGGCCTAGAGCGGTCTCAGAGCCTTGTTCTCACTTTGTCTTTGACTGGTCAGACTGAACATTTTTAAATCATATTTATATTCATCCAATTCCTGCTGTGTGACCAGGCTCTTCTGAAAGAGGTCCTGACCCTCATGAACTTCAGAGTCTAGAGGAAGGTATGGACAATCAAAATAACCTATAACTTAGGAGCTAACAGGGAGAGGAAACAGCTACCCTTGGATGACCTAAAGTATCAGCACAGGTCTTTCAGAGGAAATGACATCTTAGCAGCACCTTGAGGAGAAAAAAGAGCAAAATTGCCCTCAGTCATTCCCATGTAAACAATCCTGATGAAACTCCCTGGGTCCTAGACACTAAGGGACTTCAGCTTGGAAGAGAAAAGGGGTCTAGTCTGCTACTGTCATAAAATGCCATGACCAGAAGCAACTCATAAAAGGAATAGTTAGCTGAACTCACAGTTCCAGAGAGAGCATCTATAATGGCAAGAACCAAGTGTTCACACAGGTGAGCCCATGAAGGGCATTTCTTATTCAGACCACCACAGAGGGGAACAAGAAGAGGTAATAGGGTCGATTATAATCAAATACATCATATACATGGATGAAATATCATAATGAAGCCCACTAGTATATATTTATATACAAATATGACCCATGCATATATAACCTATTACTATATATTTAGCTATATTTTATATATAACTCATTCTGTAATATGTAAACTCATAATATATACTTATATGTATATATATTTACTCACTAGTATATATTAACATATTACATATAACAATTAGTCTGTATTTATATATTATATATTATTAGTATGTTTATATTGTATATAAAACCACCAGTATCTATTTATATGCATAGGTTTATATAATCTATTAGTATATATTTACATATATGTAACCATCAGTATATATTTATATATTATTCCATTAATCTGTATTTATACATTATATAACCCATTAATAAGTATTTAATATAATAAAAACAGAAAAATGGAAATGGAGCAAAGATTTGGAAGGAGGAGTTCTTGGCAGAGAGGAAATAGATGTACAAAGAGCTTGGGCCAGGTGTTGTTCTGTGTTCAAAGAGTAGAGGAAGCCAGCATCTCTGGAGCAGAGTGCAAAGGAGGCAGGTGATGGATGCTTCAGTAGTCAGAGCCAGACTTTGTTATGGGCTTTGAAAAACACACTGACTTCATCCTGGGTACCACTGATAAGAGCTATTAAAAGAGTAATGAGCAGAGAAGCCAGTGACCTGATGTGTAGATTAATCCAGCCCTTGTGGCAAAGACACTTTTGGATGCAGGAACTCTCATTCAACTGTTCGGGGGAACACAGACATGAGTATCTTCTACCTGAGATGTCCTTGGGCCTTGTGTTGGTTCTGCTTGTCTGACCTTCCCTTGGGATAGTCTTTTCTGTGTCGGCCCTGCTCTCAGAGGCCTCTCATGCCTGACCCCGACAGTTAGGATCTGCCTGCCTATGGAAGCCTATCTTCAGAAACATTGCAGTCCCATCAATTCTCCTCGGTAACGTTTGAAAACATAGAAGAAAATGTTAAGAGCCAAACATAAAAAGGAAGATTTGGAGGGAAGGGCTGGGGGTTGGGGATGTAGTTGGCAGAGTACCTGCCAGGTACACACAAAGCCCTGCGTTCTATGCCCAGCATGGCAAATATTGGGAGCAGTAGCTCAGGCTTGTTACCTCTGCACTCAAGAGGTAGAGGCAGGAGAAGCAGACGTTCAAGATCATCCTAAATTGTTTATCAATTTGAGCCCAGCCTGAGATACATGAAACCTTGTCTAAACAACAACAAATATGTGTGTGTGTACATATATATATGATTTTTTCCCCAGGGAACCTCTCTGAAACTTCTTGAACTCTGTTATAACTTTTCATCCTTTGTAGTCACAGATATATTTTACTGTGTGAAGTATACTGTGTGCTCTGACAGTTAATACAGGTAGTTATGACAGGCACAGAAGAAAAATATATATGCATACACACATATAGTAAATTGGGACTGAATAAAGGTATTAAAATCTTCCAGGTGGTGGTAGCACATGCTTTTAATCCCAGCACTGGGGAGGCGGAGGTGAGTGGATCTCTGTGAGTTCAAAGCCTGGTTGCAAGTTTCAGGACAGCCAAGACTTACATAGAGAAACCATGTTTTTAAAAAAAAAAAAAAAAAAAAAAAAAAAAAAAAAAAAAAAAAAAAAAAAAAAAAAAAAAACCCCAAACCCAAAATAAACAGTATAAAAATCATAGTAGTAGGAAAAATAGTCTCAAGAACTTACAGACTCAACAGATTGAGGAAAGGGCCTGATTCCCTCACCTGGACCCATAAAGAGATCACAAAACCCTGAGATCAGCTCCTCACTGAGCTGTCCTGACCACCCAGAGCCGAGGGACAAACAAGCCGAGGCCTCGCCACTGTCTCAAGGTTTTCGGTTTAGCTCCTGTTGACTCTACTTCCCCGAACTGCCTTCCACCTGCGCACTGCTCTTCATCCTGCCCTCTGTGGCTCCACAGCCCACACTTCTGAGGCTCCACTCAGCTCTGATCCAGCAGCCCTACGGCAGCAGCTGATGCAGGAGCAGAAGCCTTAGAATCCGTTTTCTGGCCCCTGCAGAGACTCCGGTGACATCCTATGCTCTTCTCTCTCTGCCTCTCAGTTGGTCTCTTTCAAACTCCGGGAACTCTGCTGTGGCCCCTTTCACCCTCTGTAACCCACAGATCTATTTTACTGTGTCAAGTAGAACGCGTCCTCTGACAGTTAATGCTGGTACGTCAGATTGGAATAGAAGAGCCTGCTGCCTCAACGGCTATTTATGGAATCAGGGCTTCTTGACAAGTTGCTGCCAGCAGAAGCAATATACCTTGTGAATTTGTCGTTATTTAGTTAATTCTGACATTGTAGAAAGACACAAGTGAGTCTGTTTCTGACATAGCCTGTCTAATTTCCTTTTTAAAATTTCTCCCAGGGACAACACACAGGCCTTTGTGCAGGTTGGGCAAGTGCTCTACCATGGACATCCCACCCTGAGCCCCTCATCTAGCCTGTGCTCCACCCCCTCCCCCCTTTCAGGGCCCCATCTCTAAAGACTGACACCGTGGTCATTAGGGCTTCAATATGTCAACTGTGGGAAGGAATACTCATAATAGAGAGATGTGGGTAAACAAGTAGAATTGTCTGGAAACCCTGGGGCTCTCAGCTCTCTTGGGGAACATGAGACAAAGATTAAATGGCTCAAACAGAGAAATTACAGACTCATAAACTAAATGAGCTAGAACAGCAGTAAATCAGAAGGGATCCTGTACACAAGCAAAAATTAAAATTCAACTCACATACGAGCAACAACCAGAACATTTCAAGTTTTACCCAACAAAGCATATATTATGAAAAACATTAGAGATATCAGCCAAGAACAGGGTTTAGAGGCTTTAATTAACAGAATTGTTGCTGAAGGTTTCCGTTTGAACCCTAAGGAGACCCTGAGGCACATTGCACTTTGGGGTAATATTTATTGAGATTTGTAATTGCCCTGGACACACAAGGACAGTGACATAGTAGGAGCCCTAAGGAGAATTTGGGCCCATGAGGCCAAGTTAGGGGATTTTGATAGGTTTCAGAGAAAAGAGGAAGTTTCCTATAGTCAGACTGCCCCTTACTTCCTCCCGGGAGTAGCAGAAGGGGGTGTCTTGCATTGCCAGGAAGAAATGTGGGACTCTGAGGAAGTGGGGAAGTGAGAGGGGTCACAGCTAAATTTTTTTGAGGTATTGAGAATGGTACCTGGCCTTCTCCAGGAATCCCAGGACCTGAGGGGTCGGAGGCTAGAACCAACCAGTTAAGGGTGTTCCTTTATAGAAGAACCAGGTGGACATGGCCTGAACCCTGGCCCTGTCTGAATTCTAACATTTTATAAATGATATAATTTCTCCTGAAATTGATATATAACTGAAATTTTGAATTTTTAGTAGGTTGGGTCCCTCCCCCCACATACCCATTTTAATTTTTGAAGACGTGATTTCCCTGTGACACAGGCTGGCCTAGAACTCACTACACATAGCCAACGATCGTCTTGGAGCTCCTGATCCTGCTGCCTCTACCTTCAAGTGCTGGAATTATGGGTAGGCACCTCAGGGCACAGGCGGGCAAAATGTTTCTGCAAGTTAAGTCTACAATTTAGCTGGAGAGCTATAAATCTCTGAAGAGTTAAGAGAACTTCTAAAAGAGACTAAGGAGAAGCCCACCTAACACCTCAGGGAAAGTGAAGATACTGTACATAGATATATGTGTACCCCTCTCTTTAGCTATCAGACGATTGGATAGTCCCCAAGGAATTAATATCACCCTCCCCGACATAGAGGAGGAAAAGACTGAAGTCAGCAAGCAGCCAGATGAGGAACTTGTCCCCTGCGAAGAGACTACACAGAAGTTCATTCGTGCTGTCAGACTATCTTCCAGGACAGACCAAAACCAAGGCGGTGATGGCATGATGGTGGGGGAGACCCTACCATTCTTAACTGAGGGTGGCTTAGCTCTGCACACCTCCTACTCTATTTAAATCCAAACCTCCTGTAAGACAATGAAGAAGGAGTTGGGGGTCGAGTATCACAAAACCTCTTCATTCTTCCAATGTGTGGCCACAGTGACTAGAGAGTTCTTCCTTCTTACTATTACTGCCCTTTCAATCAGCATACTGAGGCTGTGGAGCAGGGCCTAGCTTGCTAGGGATGCCATGAGCCAAGTCAGCTTAGCCTAAGGAAAAGATACATTAAGGGTGTTAGTGACTCATGCAGTCTTCCCCGGAAGGAGAGGGAAGATTGCCTGGTCCCAGGAAGCTGCTGTAAGGAAGTTCTTTACTCCAGGGACTTTTCTTGTCTTCTGGAGTCTGCCATCATCAACTGCCACTTAACTCTCCTTAGCGAGGTAGAGAAACAGGTATTTGGACTTTGTATTGGTCTTTGAGGGCTGTAGTGAGACCCTGGGGTTCTGTACAACCATTTAAGAGAGAGAAGCAAGGGTACCAAAGGGAGGTGGGGGCAGGAGACTTGGGAGTTCAAAGCAACCTTCAGTCATGTGTCAGGTTTGAGAAGGCTAGCCTGGACTACGCAAGAGGCCTTCATTTGGTTTGAAACAAAAATTAAAAGGAAACAACTCCCTCACAAAACAAAACAAATAAAAACAACAAAAAAAATCAACTTGCCGGGCTTGGTGATACAGGTCTGTGATCCAAGCACTTTTGAGGCAGAGGCAGATGAGTTTAGGCCCAATTGGAACAAATGATCCAAAAAGCTTACGTTAAAGATAAAAGTAAAAATTAACAGAAGAAAATAGAATATTTTTGTGACTCCAATGGTAGAAGACTTTTCCTACACAAAATCTGTGGCTATGTGCATATGAGTATAAGCAACTGAGGTGTCGGGAGAAGGTGCTAGATCCCCTGGAACTGAAGTTACAGGTTAGAGTGGAGAAGAAGAAGAAACTGCTGATTTTGACTCTAGAAAACAGCAAGGATGCTTATTGTGCAAGAAATCATTCAGTTAACAGGCCAGTGATGGACCCGCAATTGTTTGCAACATCCACGGCCAATGATAATTTTGTATCCAGGTTGTACAAGGAACATCTACCAATTACCAGCATCAAAAACAAACAGGAAGTAGGGCTGGAGAGATGTCTAGATGTTTAAAAGCATCTACTACTCCTGAAGAGGACCCCAGTTTGCTTCCCAGAATCCACATCAAGCATCTCATATATCCAGCCACTTGTAACTCCAGGTCTGGGGGATCCAAGACTCTCTGTGGCTCATGTACCTGCACTCATGCATACAGACACATACACGTAATTAAAGGTAAAAATAAAATCTTTAAAAAAAGAGAGCCCAAATAAAAACTGACAAACAATAGGCAGTGGTGATCCCAGCACTCAGGAGGCAGAGGGAGGTGAATCTTTCCAAGTTCAAGGCCAGCCTGGTCTACAGAGTGAGTTCCTGAAACAGACAGGGCCACACAGAGAAACCCTGTCTAGAAAAATAAAAAACAACCACAACAAACCCGCAAAGGGCAGAGCTGGGCATGATGACATACACCTGTAATCTCAGCAGGGGGGGAGGGTGGGGAGGATGGGAGGTGGGGGGTTGGGGGGTCAAGGCAGGAAGATGAATGTCAGTTGAACTGCACAGTGGGGCACTCTCATGAGATTACTTTCAGAGTAACAATCCTGTGGAAGCATTTTCATCCTCATTAATAATTAAAAAGTAAGATGTCTAAAAATACCAAAATAAAAAAATAAATAAAAATAAAACTCCTACCCAAATGTTAGGCAAAATTTATGACCTTGAACAATTCTGGTTGTACCTGGCTCCCTTTTCACTCTTTGGTTTGGTTTTGTTTTTTGTTCGCTTTTTTTTTTGGAACGGGGTTTCTCTGTGTAGCCCTGGCTGTCCTGGAACTCCTTCTGTAGACCAGGCTGGACTCGAACTCACAGAGATTTGCCTGCTTCTGCATCCTGTATGCTGGGATCAAAAGCACTCACCACCACAACTTCCAGGCAAAACTCTACCATTTTGCCTCCACTTAGAAAGTGCCTTCTCCATTAGCCAAGCAGACTAAAACTCTCTTTGAAGATGAGGGATCTGGGATTAAAGTTGTGTGCCACCACAGCCTTGCAAAATAGATAAGTAAATAAATCTTTAGAAATAAATAAAACTAGCCAGTACAGAAGGTATAAGTAAAGCTGTAAGGCCTGGAGACACGGCTCAGTGGTAGAGCATATAGGTTCAATCCCAAACCTCATGTAAGAAAATAAAACTAACACACAGTGTATCTAAAGGACTAATGGGTAGGAGTTTGTTACAAAATAAAGGAGTGCGGAAGAAAACAATGAAAGTAAACCCTTGCCCACTCTGTTGCTCTCAGCCTCTCCTCTCTCCATGGACAACCTTCCTAAGACCCTTGGCCAATAGATCCCTGTTGGAGACGCAGCACAGACCGGTTTGGAGAAACAGGGATGGGATATTACTATTACCATTTCACCCCCAAATCAGGATGCCTTCCTCATTTCCAATTGTTCACTAATACCTAGGAGAGCAACTTGGATTATTACTTCCTATCAATATAGAGCAAAGGTATCATTACAAAAGTAAGAATCCTATAGCACACACACACTTAGCCACACTATGGTAGTAAACATGACAGTGAGTGACCCCTGAATAGACCTCAAGGGCTTCTTCTAAAAAATACCTTGGGCTCTGAGAAGCTGAATCATGGAGAGAACAGAGTGGACCTCTAGGGTTTCAGCTGAGTCCTTGAAAAAGAACGCAAACATATTCACACCTCTTTTGACTGAAGACAACATCGTTGCTTCTACCTAGCACTGAATACTTCATCTTCTCATGGTGTCAGGGAGGAATGATGTTCTAACCGTGAGCTGGCAAGTCAGATGGCTCAAGGAGTTCTTGAAAACCTTGTTTTTATTTCATGTATGTATGGATACTCCGCTTGCATGCATGCTTACCCCACCACACATGTTCCTGGTGCTCAATAAGGCCAGAAGGAGACATCAGAGCCCCTGGAACTGGAGTTACAAATGGTTGTGAGCTGTCACGTGGGTGTTTGGAATGGAACAACAGTTCTCTGGAACAGCTAGTACCCTTAACTCACTGAGCCATCTCTCTAGCCCCTCAGAGCCTCTTTGTGGTCAACTTTTATTTGACAAATTCATGGCTGAGACTGATCTTTTTCACTATAATCTCAGAAGATCCACACTCCTGTCTCTTGCCAGATTTGTCAACTGGAAATTGAAACACCTTTCAGCATTACACCCAGAGATTCCTGAGGACTTAATACACCTGGGAAAAAATGTATTATTTTATTCTCCTAACTTAAAATAGACCTCTTATCTGTGTATCAGAAAAGACCACTTACCCTCTAAATATGCAAAGAGGAAGTTTCTGTTCTTAAGTAAAATTTTGTAGTCCTTTGGCTGGAAGCAAGAAGAGATATTGTCTTAGTTACTTTTCTAACAAAGACAAATGTTAGCCAACAGAACCTGTAAAACCATAAATCAACTCAAGCATTAAAGAGAAGGAACACAAACCAGATTCAAGGAGGATTAACAGAATCCTGGGAGTTTAGGAAAGATCTCTGAGATGGCAACTGGGGCTGAGATTAAAAGACACCTGGGATTCACCAGCCAGGGGGACATCTTATCGGGAAAGCCTTCAGAGAGACACGCCTCTGGGAGAAAGCAGCCTTGGGTTTCAAGTGGTGAGGGCTGGAGGTCACAATTAGAACTATACTGTGAAATGATGCTTTGGTTGCACACAGGCTCAGGTAAGGGACAGGTCAAAGTTGACACTACTCAGCAGACCTTCACCAGTGATGTTTGCCAGAAAAGGGTATCAGTAGCCTGGACTGGCTCTACACACGCGTGGCAGGGAGAGAAGGCGTGTGAGAAGACACTTAAGGGAAAATCACAGCCGGCCAGTGGTGCACACCTCTAATCCCAGCACTCAGGAGGCAAAGGTAGGTTAGTTTGGCACCAGCCTGATCTACAAAGAGAGTTCCAGGACAGCCAGGGCTGTTACACAGAGAAACCCTGTCTTGAAAAACAAAATAACAAAGAAACAAAAGAAAAGGAGAGGAGGAAGAAGAGAAAAAAAAAAAAAACCACTAGACACATGATTTACATAACCTTCTGGTAGAATCTCATATAGCTCAGATTAGCCTTGAATTTATAAATGGAGGTAAAGGATGACCTTGAACCATTTGAAAAACTATACTTATTTATAAGTACGTGTATGCCACCAGAAGACAACTTGCCAGTAACAAGGTCTCACTTTCTACCATGTGGGTTGCAGAGATGAAGCTTAGGTCAGCAGGCTTAAAGCACAGCCTTTACCTGATGAGCCATCTTGCATCACAGACCCTGGATTTTCATCCTCCTCGCCTCCACCTTCCAAGTCCTGGGATTTCACGTATTTTCTGTCTCCTGCAACTTGTATGGTACTAAGGACTAAATCCAAGATCCTATGCATGCTAGACACACACTCTGCCAATGGAGCCCCATACCAAGCCCTGAGGTGTTATTTTCATAAGACACATCCTGCATTGTCGTTACCTATGCACGTGATACAAAATCTGCTCTCTCAGAGTGTGAGCTCTTCCTCCAATGCAGATGGTTCCAAAGATGTCCCTGTAACACCCAGTGACTCCTACAAGTGCTCAGGAAGGGACCAGAAAGCCAGCCCAGGAAGCCACAAGCAATGCCACTTCAGATACCATTCCCCAGCTTGGGTTTAGAGTGTCTGATGATGCCATGGTTAGTTAAGACTATGCCCACTTTCCCTCTAGTGCAGTTTATCCCTGATTGAAGACTCAGTTAACAATATTAGCAAGTCCACAGCAAGCAGCAAGACAAAGAGGCACACATCATAAGTCTCTGTCATCTCCCAGTCTACATGTCCATGCTTATGTTGCTGTATTTGGATAACCAAAAAAAATTTTTTTTTAAATTCTGATGGTTTGGCATTTGGAGTATTAAAGCAAAGATTCCAGCATGTATATCAGCATCATTAGCTGCCTGGGACAGATTGTCAGCCTGAGTTTCTACAGGCTCAGAGGAGTGAGCATATCCGGTGGGTTGCTTCACTGAAAGCATCTGTAATGAGTTTCAGTGATGTGCCTTTCCACAGAAACCAGCAGTGAGTCAGAGCTAATTAGTTCAATTCTTCCCCTAGAGCCTACCAGGGGTCAAGTTCTGTGCGATGGTGTTTCACAGCCTTGCCACACAGTTTCTGCTTTAATTGTCCTATCTGTGATTAATAAGGCTCAAGAACAATGTATGCAAAAGTGACAGTGGCAAAGATACAGACACACAGGACCCGAACCCCGAACAGTGTCCTAAGTATCAGAAATAACTAACAATGAAATGTTAGAAAATGTCTGGACAGGTCTGGTTGTCTTCAGAGTTGAAACCCCAATCATGCTGTATTTATGTGCTTCAGTTGGTAGATATTACAGCTACGACAGTTGATTGCTTGATGTGCATAATGTGTCAAACACTACCAATTGTACCACACCCACGGCAACACTACCAATTGTTCACACCCACAACTCTGAGTGTGCACTCTTTAAGGACTATGCTCTACCTCGTTGCTCCCCCTCATACGTCCTCTAAAGGAGTAGACAGAGATACACACTGTGGTCATGAAGCTACGGAATACTCCCAGGGAACAGATATACATTTTGAAGGCAATGAGAAGATTGAGGTGTGCTGTAGGTTGGGTCTGGAACAGCTCTGAAGGCCCAGATGCTGAAGGCTTGCTGCTCTGCATGTGGTGCTGGCAGAGGGCCTAATGGGAGGAAGGTGTGCCTTGGATGAGAACATTAGAACCCTTGCCCGTTCTCTGAGTCTTTCTCTCTTTCAATTCCTGGCCACCATGGGGTAATCACTACTTGTCTCACGTAGCCCAGGCTGGCTTCAAACTTCCTATGCTGCTGAGGATGACCTTGAACTTCTGATCCTTCTGCCTCTACCTCATAGGTGTTGGGATTACAGGTTTGTACCACAATGTCAATATATACAGTGCTGGGGATCAAACTGAGGACCTCATATAGTCAGGCACTCTCCCAATTGAGCTATGTTTTCAGCCTGCACCACATTTTCCTAACATGATGAACCCTGCAGCCATGGCCTGAAGTAAGGGCTGACAACCATGGCCTGAAGTCTCTGAAGCCACCAGCAAAAGAAACTCTTCTTTCTTTCAGTTTGATTTTGCTTCATTGCTGAGCATTAGCAGCACGCTCCCTTCTAAGCAAATCCTCTGCTGAAGAGCTTTAAACCCAGGCCTTTTCCTCTTCTTAAAGTTGCTTGGCTCAGGCGCGCTCTCTCTCTCTCTCTCTCTCTCTCTCTCTCTCTCTCTCTCTCTCTCTCTCTCTCTCTCTTTCTCTCTCTCTCTCTCTCTCTCTCTGTGTGTGTGTGTGTGTGTGTGTGTGTGTGTGTGTGTGTGTGCAATGATGGGAAGTTGACTATCTCAGGTAAAAGAAATGTTTTTCTAGGAGACCCTCCTGCCTCTTGAGCACTGTCATTGAAGGTTTGTGGCCCGTGCCCAGCCCATACCTGACTTTTCATGTGGGTTCTGAGGACTGAAGTCAGGTCTTCATGTTTATAAGGTAACGGCTTTACCAGCTGAATCATCTACCCAGCCCTTATGATTTGTTTGTTTAATGCTGAGGAGTTGAAACCAGGCACTTTCACATAGGAAACACTATTAGTCCAGATCTCCCACTTTGAAATGGCATTAATGAGAGTTTTGAGCCAAAGTAGTGAACATAACATCCCCAGGAAACAAACAATCTATCCCTAACTAGCATTTTGCAGTCTCTGTCATCACTGATGTAATCTCCACCTCATCGTCATTATCTCAACTCTTTCAACTTTACAGCTATATGACCAGGGACACAACCTAACATTTATAAAGCTTCTATTCCTCATTTTTGCATTGGAGCAGGAAAAATAGTTATCAAGGATACAGAGAGGAAGAAGAGAGATGGCATACATATAACACGATGCTTAGCAACTAGGGAAGGTTGATAAGTGGGCGTTATCTCCTGATGCCGAGAGCTTGCCTTCTTGATGGGTAGCCAAAACAAGTATTCTGATATGGCATACATATGGATGGAAGGAAATCACCCAGGTCCCCTGTGTGGAAATGTCTACTGTATTGGAGAAGAGGCTCCTGATTGCTTTCTTCCTCTCCTTCCTCCTCCTCCTCCTCCTCCTCCTCCTCTTCTTCTTCTTGTTGGGGGCTAGAGAGGTGGTTCAGCAGTTAAGAATGAGTACTGTTCTTCCGGAAGATCTGGATTCAGTTCCCAGCACCCAGATCAGACAACTACAAGTTGTCTGTAACTCTAGCCTCAGGGGGTTTGACACCTTCTTCTGGCCTCTTCGAGCACGTAGCATACTCTCTCTCTCTCTCTCTCTCTCTCTCTCTCTCTCTCTCTCTCACACACACACACACACACACACACACACACACACACACACACACACAGAGAGAGAGAGAGAGAGAGAGAGAGAGAGAGAGAGAGATTCACATGAATAAAAATAAAATATATTCTCAAAAAACTGTGCATGTTGCTGCCTTCCTGCAGTCCCAGAACTTGGGAGGTAGATGAGAAAGAATTGGGAGTTCAAGGCTAGCCTCAGATACATAGTGAATTCAAGGTAGCCTGGTACACATGAAAAAAATTGTATGTTTGTAGGAGTGTTTCAAGATATAGTCTCACTACTAGATAGTTCTTTTAAGATGTATTTGTTTTTATTTCATGTACATGAGTGTTTTGCCTGCATATATGTATATGTACCATACGGATCTGGTGCATCTGGTGCCCACTGAGGCCAGAAGAGAATCAGATTCCCAAGAACTGGAGTTAGAGATAGCTGTGAGCCACCATGTGGTGCTGGGGTACAAAACGGGGTTCCTCAGCAAGAGCACCCAGTGCTCTTAACACTGAGGCATCTCTCAAGTCCCATTATATTGTTATTTTCCATTTATATGCATATGTGTGTCTCCCTGTGTGTATGCATGTGTCTGTGGTTGCCCACAGTGGGCATCAGTTCCCCTGGAACTGGGTTTATAGGTAATTGTAGGCCACCAAGTGTGGGTGCTGAGAACTGAACTCAGGTCCTCTGTAGTATGGTGTTTCTGGCCCGGAGTGTCTGACCTAGCCCCGAGGTTCAGACCCACTCGCAGCCCCACTACCGCTTAGCACTAAATAACCACACAAAGGTTTATATTATTTCATACTAATTGACCTATGGCTCAGACATATTGCTAGCTAGCTCTTTCATCTTAACTCAATCTATTCCCATTCATCTGTTTAGCCATGTGGCTTGGTACCTTTTCTCAGAGCAGCATGGTTGTCTTCTTTCCTCTGAGTCTGCTGGCATCTCTTTGGAGTCTCTGCTCTTCCTTTTCTTAGTCTGGTAGCCCTGCCCACACTTCCTGTCTGCCTTCTGCCAATCAGCTTTTTATTAAACAGGACAAATATTAACAATGTACCAGAACATATTCTCATGGCAGTCTTCTTAACTTGTGAACCATCTCTCCAGCCTCTTTCTGCTATTTGAAGCATATTGTTACTGGTCATTTACCATGAAGTTAGCCTAGAAATTATTCTTCCTCTGTAGTCAACTGTAGCATTTTCTTCATATAGCATGTCAGGCTTTATATCAACCATCTTTTGTTCATCTCTCCTCTCCCTGAGCCCTCCCCAGTTTATGTAAACCACTATTCTACTGTCTACTGCATTTGGGGAGTTTGGTGGAGGGAGCCTCACATAGACTGACCTCAAGTTCACTAGGTAATAAGGCCAGCCTTAAAGTCTTGATTCTTCTGCTTCTAAAAACAATTTAAAAAATGTTTATGTGTGTTTTGCCTGCCTGTATATTTATACCTTATGAATCCCTGATGCCTTAGGAGGCCAAAAGAAGATATCAGATTAGAGTTATAGATAGTTGTGAGCCATCACATGGATGCTAAAAGTGGAACATAGGTCCTTTAGAAAAGCAGCCAGTGCTCTTAGCCACTAAACCACCTCCTCCTGCTTCTACTGCTCAGTGCTGGATGTGCAGTTTATTTGGTGCTGGGATGAAACCCAAAGCATACTAGGAAAAACATAATAACAACTGAGTCATAACCTCAGCCCTTCCAGGCACTGTAGATTTCAATTGGAATTATTTCTCTTCATTTTCTGTGTGATCTCACCCAGTAATTTTCCAGTGGGCCCAAGTTCTCACCTGCACACATTTAGAGCTTTGTCTCTGAAGAAAGCAGAAGAAGCTGAAGACTTGAGGACATAGATAGTGTCACCAGACTTAACACATTAAAATAAAGGTGCTATGTATTGTAACTGACACGACTATACCGGTACCCTTTTATCTCTGTAATCCCAGGATGCTGAGGCAGAGGGATAGGAAGCTAAGGTAAAGCCCTGGGCACATAGTGACTTCAAGCTTGGGATACATAATGAGACTATTAACAAAGCAAAACAGCAAATAAGGCAAAACAACCCTAAAGCTAGAGTATGATAAGTTCTGCGACTTGGTGGGGTGTTACAAAACACAAGTTTAAGAGATTGAGAAAGAGGACATTTAAGCTTGGGTTAGAGTCTCAGGCTAGGAGGCTTCAGGGAGAATCTTCTCTCATGAGTCATGTCCAGAGGGAATTGAAGCAAAATGAACCTTGGAGGCCAGACTCTACTAAGAAGACCAGGTTACTATTTGTCTTCCCTCCCTCTCCCCATCCCCAACCCTTCCCCTTTTCTGTGTATGTCTGTATGTATGCATGGGGTTTTTTTTTTCGTGTATATGTGGATGTTTGTGTGTGCTGGTGCATGTAGAGGCCCACGGTTGATGTCAGGAATCACCCTTGATCTCTCTTCCATCTTTTTCGCTGAGCCAGGGCCTCACAATCAAATTCAGAGCTGCCATGTCATCTCTAGCACATGTGAGGGTGTGTGGATTCAAGCTTTCGAAATCATGCTTGGGTGGTAAGCATGCTTTAGCCACAGAGATACGTCTAAGCCCACCTCAAGGTGTCTTATTTTCTATTATTATGAGGAGAGTGCTCACATGATCCTCTGCCCCCATCGGTTACCTCTTCCTCAGCCCTACAGCTCTCCTTCTTCAGTGACCAGAAGCCCTGCAGGCTAGCCACAGTCTACGGATGACATAATGAGAACCTAAGCAAGGTTTGATCCTTGGGCTTTATTTTATTCAGCCCAAAGTGTTGGGGAGTACCCTGATTTGCTTTGTCAGCTTGATACAAGCCAGGGAAAAGCAAATGCCTTTACCAGACTGGACTGTAGCAGGTCTGTAGGGCATTTTCTTAATTAATAACCTGGCCCACTGTGCACTGAGCCACCCCCTGACAGGTGGTCCTGGGTTGTATTCAAGCAATAAGGAAGAAACTAGCAAATAATTTTCCTTTATGGGCTCTGCTTCAGTTCCTGCCTCCAGGTTCCTGCCCAGAGCTCCTGACTGACTTCCTCAGTGACATAGTAGAGTGACTTGGGGGTTATAAGACAAATCCTTTTCTCCATGTGTTACTTCTGGTCAATGTTTTAGCACAGCAATAGAAAGCAAGGGGTGGCAGTGGTGGCACACACCTTTAGTTCCAGCACTCAGGAGGCAGAGGCAGGAGGATCTCTATGAGTCTGAGGCCAGCTTAGTCTACAAAGTGAGTTCTGGGACAGCCAGAGCTGTTACACAAAAAACAAAGAAAACTTGTCTCAAGAGAGAGAGAGTTAGGTTGCTTCTCATCTGAAATTCTATCACATTCCTGCTGACTTTCTTCTGAGATGAAAAGACAGGTATCAGAGCGAATACCAACTCAATGACTTTTAACTTAAACCTAGGCTGACATATTTATACCTATCATTTCTTATTGAGAGATAAGGAGCTGACCTCTGGGGAAAGACAGGCTTCAGCATCCCCATGACATCACCCCAACCACCCTACCCCAAAACATTTTCTTTTGAAGACTAGGCCTGACATAAGGCTGCTGGTATGCGTGTGTACCTGTGTTTATCACCCACTTCAATTTTTGCTGGCTAAAACCTCACAGAAGTCTTTTAGATCCTGGAAACCAAGGTAGGTCATGAAAGAAACCTCAACACCTTCCCTGATTTCAGGGCACACTGTTTCCCTCCCATCCTCAATTGCTAGAACACTGTAATCTCAGCCCTTTCTGCTCTGAGCTTTGCTATTGAGCAGTTAGGCCTTCTGGTCTACCGCACAACCTGAGTGGGACCATCTGCTGACCACTAGCTTCCCCCACAACAAGCCTGGCTCCACATAAGTTATAGGTGTAGAGAGAGGATGACCAGTAACCTTCTCCAAACTCTTCACCTGTTTACTTCCTCTCCTATACAAGATGTTTATTACTGCCATTTCTCACTCCTTTGTTCTGGAAAGGAACTCAAAGGAATCCAAGAATTATAAATTCCACCTGGGCTTCCAGGTTGTTCTAAGGTATTTTTGTTGAGGTAGGAGGACAGAACATGTTTCACATAGATTTTTTTAGCTTGGTATATAGAGAGAGATATGTAGATATAGAGAGAAGACTAAAAGAGAGTAGTTAGGTATCCAGGCTGACCTTGAACTTGTAGGTGTTCCTCCAACCTCTGCAAGAGTCAAGTGTGTAGGTGATTTTCTGATTAATGATTGATGTGGAAGGGCCTAACTATGGGCCATGGCACCTCTCTGGGAAAGTGGTCCTAGACAGTATAAGAAAGTAGGCTGAGGAGCGTATGTGGAGCAAATCAGTAAGCAGCATTTCTCCATGGCCTTTGCACCAGCTCTTGCCCACAGGTCCCTGCCTTGACTTCCTCGGATGATAAACTACAAACTCTGAGCTGAAATAAACCCTTTCCCCCCTTAAGTTGATCTTGGTCATGGCATATTCTTACAGCAATAGAAATTTAACTAAAGGCGGGTTACAATCTGGGTGGCAACTAGACATTTATACCAGGTTGTGTGTGCAGGGTAGGAGATGGGAGAAGACTCAAAAGGCCCTGGAACAATCTGGGTGAAGGAGAAAGGGCATTGAGAAGCTGACTTTGAGGAAAGCACAGAACATATGCAGGCTTTTAATTCACTTGTAGGGTTTTACTTTGTAACCCAGGATAGTTCAGAACTTGAAATCCTTCTGCTTCAGTTTCCCAAGTGCTGGGATTACAGGAGTGTACTACCATATCCAAATTGTGCAGTTGTTTTCAGGGATGTTTTTCTATGTTTTTGTTTGGTTTATTTTTATCTTAGGTGTATGGATGTTTTTGCCCGTACATATATCTATCTATACACCACATGGGTACCTGGTACCCACGATGGCCAAAAGAGGGTTTCAGATCCCCTGTAACTAGAGTTACAGATGGTTGTTAGCCATCATGTGGGTGCTAGGAGCAAACATGGGTCCTTTACAAAAGCATCCAGTGTCTTTTGAGCCAACCCCCAGTCTCTTTCTTTATTATGTAGCTCAGTCTGGTCGTTGACTTACTAGTAGCTCAAGATGCCCTTGAACTTCTGATCTTTTTGCTTTCATCTCCTGAGTGCTGAGATTACAGATGTGAGCACCAGGCCTAGTTTATGTGATGCAGCAGATTAAACCTGGGGTTTTGTGCATGTCAGACAAACACTTTACCAACTGAGCTCCTGAAAGAAAGTCAGTAAACCCTACGTTCTTGGGACTTGTAGAAAGTCAGATTTTATTACTGATTTGGAAGAAGGTGACCAAGGCTCAAATAACGAGCCCCACTTGAAGGTGATCTTTGTAGGCGCAGCTACAGAGGGCCCAGGTGCTGCTGGGTTAACTAATTTCATTGGATATGGAGACCTGCCTCTCTCTTCCCTAGAACTCACCATGGAAGATATTGAGGATGTTGAAGTTGGCTCCCAGATCTCTGCAAATGACACAGGGCTCCTACAGATGCAGCAGGCTCCCTGAAGGGCTGGCTGGAAGGTGATTTGAGAGGGCTGCACACTGAGTCTTCTGGGCCTACAAAGCTCCTTTTAAATAATGTTCTTCAGCTATTTTCTTTTTCTGTTTTTATGATGACAGTGTTTTTGTGTTCGTTAAATAATATTTAGAAAATGCAGTAAACATTCAAAGAAGCCGAGAAAATCCCTCTGCACTCTCACCATCCACTCTAAACATATTTCTTCCAACATGGATTTGTTCTTTACATAGATGAGAGGAGCAGTAAAGGAAGGAGAGCAAGATTTTAGCATAATTGGATGTACTTCCCTGAAGCGCTATTTTCAAGGCATTGAGGTTAATGTGATTTTAAAATGCTAGGATGACTCATCTTAGAATTATTGAACAATTTCATGATTTGGGGGGAAAAACAAAGTTGATTCTCCTTTATCCTGTCATTAGGAATTGCCTACCCTAACTCGCAGCTGCTCCTTTCAGGGTCCATGCTCAGCGAGGAGGAGAGTAAAGCAGAAATAGAGAATTCATAAAGGAGCAGCTGAAGAGGTGGTTCAACAGGAAAGATGCTTGCGGCCACATGGTAAAGGGGAGAACCTCCTGAAAACCATTCCCTGACTTCCACATTCACACTGTGCCCCACACAGGCAAGTCCCTACCCTTCACACGTGCGCACGAGCACATACACACACTAAAATAAATACTAAAACTTTAAAATTAAAAAGATACATATAGCCAAGTGGTGGTGGCTTGTGCCTTTAATCCTAGCAGAAGCAGGCAGATCATTGTGAGTTTGAGGTCAGCTTGGTCTACAGAGCAAGTTCCAAGACAGCTAGGAATACACAGAGAAACCCTGTCTCAACTCCCCCCCCATATATATATATAATGATATGAGTGTGGTGATATCATGCTTCTGAGGCTAAAGCAGAGAAATGGTCAACTCCAGGACTGCCTTGGCTGCGTAACAAGATTCTGTCTTAAGACAAGCAAAAATATCTATTAAAATATGTATAAGGCATATGCTAGTATGTCTTCAATACTTAAATGAATTATTAATCTGAGAGTTGTGGCTCATGGCTGTTATCTCAGCATGTGAAAGGCTGGGGCAAGAAAATCATGAACCTAAGACCAGACTGACTGGGCTACTTAACAAGACCCTATTAAATAAATAAATTAAATAAATAAATACATAAAACACAGATTATTAAATTTGCATTTCTTAGTCAAATAGACCTACTTTTTACTAATGTTAAGAGAGTCTTAAGATACACATTAGGTTTAATTATTTAAATTTCCTAATAAGTTTTATCCAGTAATACAGTTGGAGTGGAGCTTGCTGGTAGAGTGCGTTGAGTGTACAAGGCTCTGGGTTCAGTTCTCAGCACCAAAGACATTCACACCTTTAATTCCAGTACTCAGAGGTGTCAAAGGGCAGTGGGTCTCTATGTCAAAGGCCAGCCTGGTCTATCTACATAGTAAGGCCAGCAAGAACTACATAGTGAAATAAAACTCTATCTCAAACAAAAGAAAAATAAAACCCTATTCTAAAATTGATTCAGATTTTACACAACTTTGTATTTAATAATGACTTTTCTCAAAGGTGAAGGATGGGTGGAATCGGAGGTAGGACTATCAACAAGGAATATTTTAAGTGACTTCTCTCAATTGAACAATGATAGAAATAAGCTTCATTTTGCTGGAGCCCCAGAGAGAAAGGAGGACCCCAGATCATTTTTCTCAATGCATTTGAGAAAATTATTACTAGTCACAACTGTAAGCTTCCCAACCTTTGGGCCTTTGATAAGTTTTTCCTAAAACCTATATGGCCCCATCATCTCCCTAACAAATCCTATCCCTAATTTTTCACCTTTTATATGTGTGGAGTATGCACATATGTGTGCAGATGCTTGTGTGTTTGTACATGGAAGCCAGAAGAGTATGTCAGCACTCTCTCTCTCTCTCTCTCTCTCTCTCTCTCTCTCTCTCTCTCTCTCTCTCTCTCTCTCTGTCATATTGCTTTGAGGCATAGTCTCTCACAGAAGCTGGGGTAGGGTGGAAGCCAAAAAGTCCCAAGGATCTCCCTGTCTCCACTTCCACAAAGAGGTGGGGGAGATACAGGTGTAAGGTGTGGCCCTGCTAGGTTTTTTTTGTTGTTGTTATTGTTTTTGTTTGTTTGTTTGACTGCTGGAATCCAAACTCAAGTCCTCTTACTTGTATAGACATTATTCTTACCCACCGAGCCATCTCTTCAGCCCCATTTTTTTTGCTTTTCTAAATAATCTTTACAGCCGAGCAGCTCAAAGGCACCATACTAAACAGTTCTCCGTGTGCTTTCAGAACCTGAACTGCATGACCCCTACTTAACCTTTGCATTAATCTGCTCATGCAGCCATCTACCTGGCTTGGTAACAGTGATCTTCAACTGGGATGATGGCTTAGTCAGTAAAGTACCTGCCATGCAAGAGTGAGAACCTGAGTTCGAATCCCCAGCACCCATGTAAATGCTAAGCACAAGAGCAAGTATCTGAAATCCCAGTGTTGAGGAGGTAAAGAGGGGGGTCATGTGGGAATGTCAATATTTAAATAAAGGAGCTGTTTTGACCCTTGGTGAACACTGTAGCCAGAGACAGGAACACTTAGATATGAGAAGGAGGGCAGAGTCAGACACAGATCAAGCTGGACACCCAAAGAAGCAAAATTTAAGGAACACAGGTGAGCCATGGTCCATGTGGCAGGACAGATAGGTGAAAATGGGTTGAGTTAAGATGAAGGAGATAATTAGCAATGTACCTAAGTCATAGGTCACACAGCATGAAGTTAATATAAGTGTGTGATTTGTTGGGACTTTGGGATTGCTGGTCCAGAAAAGCGGTGGCAGGCAGATCCAAACTGTGGGCCTAGGAAGGCCAGAAACCCATTGTAACAGTGGGTACTTGGGATTCATTGAGTAGCTAGCACTAGACAGATTGGTGAGTTTCAGATTCGATGGGAGACTTGTCTCAAGAAATGAGATAGAAGGCCAGGGAGGTAGCTCTGCTAATAGAGCACTTCCCCAGCATCCACAAAGCCTTTGGTGTGATTCCCAAGACCACAGAAAATCAGGCATAGTGCCACATACTTATAATACCAGCCCTTGGGATGTGGAGACAAGAGGATCAGAACTTCACTGTCTTGCTCCCATTCCTCAGACACATCCACAAACAGTTTTGTGAGTTTCTTATCTTCTCCAGAGCTTTTCTCATGGAAACATAAACACCCACCTATTGACATTTGAGCTCTGGCTCTGCTCACCCTGTGTTGATGTTCTAAGCCAGGGCTTCACTTTCATATACAAAACTTCATATATGTATTATTATGCACTTCCCTCATTTTTTTGACCTTATCAATACATTTTGGGAATCATTTCACATTGGAAATCATCCTGCTTTTAAAGCTTTTTAAAATTTAAAGAACTCTATTAAATGCTGCCTCCTAATGCACTCAACCAGTTTTGCTTGTGATGGACATTTTGGATGTCTGCTGTCATTTGCTACGACAGTGATGCTTTGTACAAATGCCAATTTGCATTATGTGTGTATATCTTTGGAGAAATTCCAGAGAATACAGATGGATGGCTCAGAGATTGCATACCCATAGTGTTGAGAGGGAGGCTGTGTCATCCATACCCTCATTACTGTGGCAAAATACCTGTGTGAACAGATGATTTCTCTTGACTCATGGTACTTTGCCCTGCCTCCTGCTTTTCACCCTCTTCCCCAGTAGCCCACCATCTGGGCTCAAGCCTTCCACTCAAGGGCCTATTCAGGACATTTTGAATGCCAACCAGAACAATCCACCCTGGCCTCTAGAGGCTGATGACCGTCTCATAAAGCAGGACACATTTCTTCTATCTCAAGAGTTCCCAGCACCAGACAGAAACTCAAGTCCAAGATTTCTCTGATACCTCCAATGAGCTCACAGCTATGAATACCTATCAAAACCAGAAAACAAGCTATCTACATACTGTCAACATACAACAGTCCAGAGTACACATGCCAGTCAAAAATCTATTCAGGCCAGCAAGTGAGCTCAGCAGAGAAAGGTAATTGTTGCCAAGGTTGAAGACCTGAGTTTGATCTCGGAGACCCACAGGGTAGGAGAGAACCACTTCCTGAAAGTTGTCTTCCGAGCTTCACTCCTGTGCCATAGTGAGTGTAGCACACACAGACACAGGCACACATACATATAACTAATATGCAATACAAATTTTTAAAATATGTTACATATTTAAGAGAAACTCCTCATTCTGTTTCTAAGGATCTGTAGCCTTTTATTTTGTTTACATTTTATTTATTATCATGTATGCATGTGTATGGAAGTCTGTTCCAGTCTTTTTTCTATTGCTGTGATAAACACCATGACCAAAAGCACCTTGGGGAGGAGAGGGTTTGTGTGACTTACACTTCCAGTTCACAGTCCATCATCGAGGGAAGCCAGGGCAGGAAATGAAGCAAAATCATGGAGTGATGCTGCTTTCTCTCAGACTCTCTGCCAGCTTTCTTTCATAGCCCAGACCCCTACCCAGAAAAGGCATCGCCTACAATGAGCTGTGACCTCCCACATCAACTAGCAATTGTGAAACTCCCCCTACAGTGTCCATCTGATGGAGGCATGTCCTCAGTTGAGGCTTCCTCTTCCAATGTGTATCAAGTTGATAGCCAAGTAATTATCATGAGCTCAGGGTGCAATATTCTGGAGCCAGTTCTCTCCTTTCTGTGGGTTCCAGGGATTAAACTCAGGTTGTCAGGCCTACATGGCAGGTCCTTACACTCGCTGAGACACCTCATCAATACATTACCTTAAAAAAAAGACATGTTTTTGTCTGTTTTGGAGATGTATTTTATTTTAATTGAGGACATGTGTATTTGTATATGGGTTCATGTATGAATGCAGGTAACTTCAGAATCCAAGAAGAGGAAGAGGAAGGAGGATGAGGAGGAGAAGGTAACTTCAGAATCCAGAATCCTGGAGCTGGTATTATAGGCAATAAGTCATGTAATGGAAGGGGTGAGAACCAAACTTGGATCCTTGGCAAGAGCAGCAAGTACTCTTAACCACTGAGTATCTCTCCAGCCCCTTTTTGGACTGGCCCTGATCATTTCCTGATGCTATGCTCATACCTCCCAGTTCCTCTAATCAAAAAGGAAGTGCCAGGCCTAATGGCAGTTACCTTAGCCTCTCAGAGTGCAGAGGCAGGAGAGTCCGGAACCCAAGAGATCAGGACTAGCTGGAGCCGCACAGTGAAATCATCTCCAACCAAACAAGATGAAACAAAATTAAAGCAGGAAATAACTAAAGCTGAGAAGTCACAGGAGCTGGAACAGTATAAATTTATAGACAGAATTTATTCTAGTTTTAGAGTCCTTTTATATGTCATAATGTACCTTTTAATCTGCCACAGTTCATAGTATAAAAGTGCACATATATCTCCGTTTTATGCACGTTGGAGCAGCCTTTACTACTTCAGAAGCTTAGAATTGTCATAGCTCTTGAACTAGTGATCCTTTCCTGCTGTGACAAAGGTGGCATAAGCAAAGAGTGTTTATTTTCACTGTCTGTGTAAGAAAAGATACAGTCTGTGATGGCCAGAAAAGTGATAGCAGCAAGAGCATGAGGCTGCTGGTCACATTGCCTCTCCACTCAGGAAGCACAGGAAAAGAAAATCTCAAAGCCCTCCCCGAGTGACCCACTTCCTCCAAGTGAGGCTCCACATCCTAAATATTTCACAACCTTACAAGGTGCCATCAGCTGGGCACCGAGTATTCAAGCAGTTGAACCCATGGGGGATACTTCACATGCAAACCAATCGCTGCTTTTAGACTAGCACTGTTGGTCACGTGGTGGTCATCTGTTACCCTCCAGTAAAGTATCACTCTTGTGAGAAACAACCAATAACTGTGCTGTTTGACTTTATTTGGGGATTCTTTTGAACATGATAGAAGAGGCCATCTCCTGTTGGTGGCAGCTTTGACCTATTTGCATTAATACAGAAGGACATCACCCAGGACAGGCCTTAGCCACTTTTCTTGAATAGCCTCAGGACAATCATCCAGGCATAAAGGGACCCTCACATCTGCTTACTTAGCCAAGATCCACCTGTGCCACCATCTAAACCAGCCTACAGCATTGCTTCAATTCATTCATTCAGGGTGACACTTGCTGCTTTGGCAGGACTAGAGGATTGTGGGTGGGGTGGCTTAGGAGGTTGTGTATGAGGGTAAACTCCAGTAAAAGGCAAGTATGCTCCCAGAAATGTAAATGTAAAATAGTTGAGGCAAAGGACATCCTTGGGTGTACATAAAATTGTGGATGCCCAGCATCTGTGATGGCAGCTCCTGCTGAGAGCCTGGCAGGCACCAGTCACTACTCCAGGCATTCCATATATATATATATATATATATATATATATATATATATATATATATATATATATATATATATATATATAAAGGGGAAAGCAATGGTCTGGAAGCCACACTGTTAACATGCTGAGCACCAACAATAAAAAAATGTTCTAATCAAAATCTTCTAAATAGGGCTGGAGAGATGGCTCATAAGCTAAGAGCATTGGCTGCTCTTCCAGGGGTCCTGAGTTCAATTCCCAACAACCACATGGTGACTCACAACCATTTATAGTGAGATCTGACACCCTCTTCTGTCATAAAGTCAATAGAGCATTCATATACCTAAAATAAATAAATAAATCTTTTTTAGAAAAATGTTTTAATCATAATAAATCCCAGGCTGAAGAGATGATGCAGTAAAGTGGAGATGCAGGATGTGGTGGCACGTGCTTGTAACCCTAGTGCAGACACAGAAGAAGCTCCCGTGCTTGCTGGCCACAGTCTAGACTAGTTGGTGAGCTGCAGGCCATTGAGAGACCCTGTCTAAAGAAGAGGAATGGTGTTTATGCAGGTGTCACCTCTGGTCTCTGCATGCACACACTGCATACACACACACACACACACACACACACACACACACACACACACTCAGGCATGAAAAAAGTTAATTTCTCTGTGTATAATATTCAGTGAAAGGTGTCATCTTAAGCACAGAGCGAATCCACCTAGTAACATATATGCAAATCCTTAAGGGCATTTATTTATGCATAAGACACAGATGTAAGTACGTGAAATGAAGTAAAAGATGCCGACATTTACAGGGGCACGTGACAATAAACATGAGATGATGAGGTCATGGGTTTCTTCTTGTTTGTCGCTAAAAAAGATGGAGAGAATTAACTCTGAAGCTCTGCCAAGACAGCACATCAGCTAAGGCTGTAGACAGATGCGGTGGGCAGAATGCTGCATGGCTTCAGGGTAGAGTTTCTGTCCCACCTGATCCCTTCTCAGAAGCCACAACATCATGGCTGATCTCTTTACTTAAAAATTCTCATATTTATGTATGTCTGTGTGTGCGTGTAGATGTCAGAGGGCAACTTGTGGGAATCTGTTTTTTCCTCCCAGCCTGTGAGTTCTAGAGATGGAACTCGGGTTGTCATTCTTGGCAGCAAGCATCTTTACCAGTAATTCCAATTCTCTGGTCCTATTTTCATTTACTTTTTGATGTACTGGGATTTGAACCCAGAGACTCATATGTGGTAGGCAGGCATTCTACCAATGAGTTCAGACCTGCTTTGGGTGTGTGTGTGTCTATGTTCATGTACAAATGTATGTTCTTGTGAATGGAGGTCAGAAAAGAACCTGAGGTGCCTTTTCTCAAAACCCTTCCATCTTGGTTTGGTTTTGAGTCCTGGATTTGACCACATAGGCTAGCCTAGCTTCTTAGCAAGCTCCAGGGGTCCACCTGCCTCTGCCTTCTCAGTACTGGGGTTACAAATGCATGCCACTACATCCAGCTTTTATTTGTTTTTTTAAATGTGAATCTGGGATGGAGCTGGAATCCTCATGCTTGCCTGCCCAGCAGCACCTCACTGACCCGGCCATCTTTCCAGCCCTACAGGATGTGTTAAGACAGGGGCTCATGGGCCTCTCCCCACCTCTCTTAAATAAGATGTCAGGCAGCAGGGGACCATCTCTGACATCTGGACAGACACGTGGTCTGAGCATAACCTTCCGGGACCTGACATGACCTATAACCTGGGTGGTATGATGTGACAGGCTGAGATAGTGAGCTGGGCTCCCCTCCCCCACCCTTTCCTCCCTGGACCGCCAATCCAGAGCCAAGAGAGAAGTGACCAGTGAGCTTTGGGCAACTTGCTGACCTATCATTCTGGGGCCCGACTTAGGATCATAACAGACAGGATCCTTCCATTTTACAGGCTGAAATTAATGGAGAAGGGACATTTCTGAGCTAAATGAGGGGTGTTCAAATCAATGGGAAGAACATCCATTTACACAGAAAGAGGCTTTGAGGTTCCAAAAGGCAGAAACCAAGCATATTCCTCTGCTATACTTTTTCTTCTTCTTCTTCTTCTTCCTCCTCCTCCTCTTCTTCTCTCTCTCCATGTGTGTATGTGTAATTAACTAATTAAAGAAAGTTACCACTTAAATAAAAAGAGAATTGCATGATGATGGCCATCTGGGGCCAGAAAGCAGAGCAGCAAAGTCATGTCACTCAATGGTCCCCAAGGATCTCAGTTCTGTGTAGCATGCAATAAAGCAGTATTAACAGCACTGAAGTCTTCAGAGAGTGCATGACGTTCTACATTTTAAAGAAGGTAGCAAAGCATGAGCTCACTTTAGGAGTAGTATCCCTTTAAGAAAAATAATAAAGTTTTTGGTGCTTTAAAAAAGACAAGGTTCATCCTATGATTTTGTTATTTTTGTTCTTAAAATGGTCTCAGGGACGGGGATGTGGCTTAGTTGGCAGGGTGTTTACTTGGCATTCTTGAAGTCCTGGGTTTGATCCCCAGCACCATACTCATGGAGGATGGAAGAACATACCTGTAACCCCAGCACTGAAGGCAGGGGGATAAGAAATTCAGAGGAAGAAAAGGAAGAAGCTCAGGGCCAGTCTGGGGTACAGTGAGGCCTTAAGTCAGCTGTTCAGTCTCAGTGGGTAAAGGCACTGAGGCCGTGGGATGAGTACCCATGTGGTGGAAGGTTCTAACCTCATGGTCACCTGATTGCGTGACTGTCACACTGGCAGGGGCTTCCCCCTCTCCCACATAGGCACACAAAAATAAATTTAAAAAATCTTCAATATTGGTTGGTGGTTCAGAGCACTCTCTCCTCTCGAGGACCTGCTTCAGTTCCCAGCACCCAGATGGTGGCTCTGTAACTCCAGCCCCAGGGGTTCTGATGCCCTCTGCCAACCTCTGCAAGCATAAGGCATGCACATGGTACACAACCGTACATGTAGGCATACAATTAAGTCTCATGAAACTAAGTCTAAAACATTTGCTTTTTTAGAAAAAGCAAAAACTGACGATGAAAAGAAGAAGAAAAGCAAGATACAGACACAGAGGGTCTAGAGAGGGGCTCAGCAGTTAAAGCTCCTCCAGAGGACCTGAGTTCAGTGCCCAGCTCCCATGTCAGGGGGCCTCACAGCTGCCTGGGACTCTAGCTTCAGAGAATCTAGCTTTCTCTTCTGACCTCCACAGGCACCCATACATATAAATAAATACATTTTCTACACAGAGTGGACCCAAGAGACTTGGCCATTTGCAACACTTACCTCTGTATTAGGAGATGGAGTGAAATCATTATTTACTGCTTTTAAACACTGGAGTAGGGTGGGCGTGTAAGTTCAACATCATGCTTTCAAATCATCAAATATTTAGAATAAAAACAGAGTTTAAGGTTGAGTTAAACTTTTCATGGCCGTTGTGAGTTCTGCTATCTTTAGTTTCCTGTGGTGCTGGTGATCCATTCCCAGTCCATGCCAAGCATACAGTTAGAGTTCAGCTGCACCCTAAATCCACACTTGTAATCCTTATTGAATTTTAACAAAGGCAGAGCACTCCTGAGAATTTCAAGGCCTCTTGTGGTTGAGGCTGGCCTTGATCTTGCTGTGCAGCTGAGCATAAGCTTCAATTCAGTCTTTCTGTCTCCACTTCCCAGTGTATATTCTCGGGTTACAGGAGTGTACCACCATGCCCATTTATAGGGTACCTGGACGAGGTAAGTGGTACATCAACTGAGCCTTGCAAGTCTTATGTTTCATAAAAAAAACAGTGATTTCCCTAAGGAGCCTAGATTTGGAGAGGGCCAGGGTTTTCTAAGCATGTTCACCCAGACCTGCATTCTGGAAGCCTTTCTTTGCCAGACCCTGCTCCTGAGGATGCTCCTCCCAGGATAAGAGCTGAGCTGCAGAGTCGGGTAGATCTATGGATCTGATTCGGCATTTGCTTGGACAAGTTATTTCAAACTTTCTCAATTCAGTTTTCCTTTGAGACAGTGCCTCTTATGTAACCCTAGTCTGGCCTCACTATGTAGACCAGGCTGGCTCAATTTAGGTTTCTTGACTTCTAATAGAGCTAACAAGGGTGTAAGGAAGATTAGGTACAGGCCTGCTGATACCTAGTAAACTTAGCCAGAGACATGTGAAGACTAATGGGGTGGAGGGGCTTAAACAGGACAGTCCACACGATGTGGTAAGCCTGCTTCCTTAGCTCCTTTTGCAGGCTTTTCCCCTAATGATTTTTTTTTTTTAAAAAAACTTTGTTGTGAATGCCAGTGGAATATTCTTTCATGCTATTACCATGGAAACTAGTTTTCTTGCCTGATCTTAGTTTCTGGCTGGCTATTTTATCCCAGCCCCCAAATGCATTAGTGAAGATTGTTTAAAAATCAGTATTTATTCATATTTTTTTCATATAAAATTTACTTTTGTATCTAGCTTTCTTCCTTTGCGTTTAGATTCAGCTATAGTGCAGTTAATCATGCTCAGGTGTGGCTGAGGCTCTCACCTAAACAGCATCATAATATATCTGGGGGGGGGCTTATCTGAATGGCGTCATCATGGTCTGGAGTAAAGTTTTACAGTCAGGTAAGAGGCTACCAAGATACCAAGGCTTTAAGTGAGAATTAAACTCTTCTGGGCTGGATGTGTGGGTTGCTCTGCAGTACTAAACAGTGAAAGTCTGATAGTCTATTTCTGAGGTTTCTGAAAAATAGACACACTTGGAAGACTATTCATCTTAAAATTATGTTGTAGCTGATTGGGGGTGGCACATGGCTTTATTCCCAGCACTAGAGCGACAGGCAGATCTCTGTGAGTTCAAGGCCAGCCTAGTCTATAGATGGAGTTCTAGGACAGCCTGAGCCAGGATTACAGAGAAACTCTGTCTTGGAAAGAAGAAAAAAGTCTTGTTACTGGTTAGTTTTTGTTAACTCTGACCAAGCTGAGGTCATCTGAGGAGAGGGAGCCTCACTTGAGAAAATGTTTCTTTATAGAAATGTTTCTTATGACTGGCTTGTGATTAAGTCTGTGGGGGCACTTTGTTGATTAATGATTGATTTGAGAGAACCCAGCCTACTGTGGAGGTGCCACCCCTTGGCGGGTGGTCCTGGGTTGTATGAGAAAGCAGGTGTATTGAGCCACGGGAGCAGGACCTCCCTGGTCCCTCCTGCTTCTAGGTTCGGGACTTGAGTTCCTCTTGGTCTTCCCTTCTTGATAGACTTCAACTGCAAGCTGAAATAAACCTTTTTCTCCAAAAGTTACTTTAGCCATGGCGTTTTGTCACAGAAAACAAACTAGAACAAAAGGCAGGGACTTTTGAGATCTTTAAGATGTGTTGGAATGTTTACCCTCTAAGTATGTGTCTGGGTTGTCTGTCATTTGCATGCAGTGCTCAGAGAAGCCAGCAGAGGGCATTGGATCCCCTGGAAACGGAGTTACAGGCAGCTCACAACTGCCTGACATTGGTGCTGGGAAATGATCTCGGGCATCTGGAAAAACAGGAAGCATTCTTGACTGCTGAACCATCTCTCCAGCCCCAAAAGATAAGGATTTCTAAAACCATAATTTGGGGACAGACATCAGAGATAGTTTAATGGATAAAGACAATTGTCACCAGGCTGGATAGCCTGAATTCCATCCCTGAGACTCACATAGTGGACAGAACTGGTGTTTTTGATTCTCTCTCTCTCTCTCTCTCTCTCTCTCTCTCTCTCTCTCTCTCTCTCTCTCTCTCTCTCTCTCTCTCATAAATGTAATTTCAAAAGGAATTTGTTATATTAAAACAAAAAGAAGACAAATAATTTGGTGAAATCTAGAGTATCTATATAGTCTCTCATTTAAACTAAACTAAGGCTTTTGAACCAGAAAACCACAATAGAAAATTTTATCTAAAGCTTGTAGTTTTACCACTTGGGAGGCTGGGACAGTCCCAAGACATAGTCAGACCCTTACCCCCACCACAGAGAAACCAAAAGAAAGTAAGAAAAAAAGCACAAACTGCCTCCCCCCCCTGTTAAATCAAAGTTTTCGGACATAATAGCCCAAAACTGGCACTGTAGTGGAGAGGTCTCAAGGGTGACATTAGTGGCTGGATCACATGATCATATATGATTGATTCTACATTCAAAGGCCCTGGCAGCCAGGATGAAGGAGACACAGAGGAACCTTAATGATGTTGGGCCAGCAGAGCACTCCTGGGAATTTCACAATGCTCATGCAACAGTACCCATGACTCTACATACAATTTAGAGGCTGGGCGGCCTGACCTCACTCAGAATCCCACATCTGAATGCCCGACCTGGAACACGGGGTGGCTGGAGAAGGAAGGGAATCACCTCTGTGAACTGTTTTCACACCCATGTCAGAATGTTTATAAATGAGGGAATTGAAGCTCCGAAAAATTAAGATCTGATGGTCATTTTCAAAGGCCAGCTTATATGCCAGTAAATCTAGATATCTGACTTATTACTCAAACATAAAGCAATTATATATATTATAAGCTGGGAAGAAAGCTCAATTGATAGAGTGCTTGCCAACACCACATAAACTGAGTATGCTGTTGCACATAGAATCCAGCTCTTGGAAAGTAGAGGCAGGAGGATCAGTTAAAGATTATCCTGGCAAGTTTGGGACCAGTCTGGGTTTCATGAGACCTTGTCTCAAGAAAACAAAACAGAACAAAACCTAGAAAAGGATAAAATCATGAAAAAAAAAATGATCTTGGGGTTACATTCTCATCCGAGTCCTAACTACTTGGGATGTTTAGTGTAAATAATTTTTTTTTTTTTTTGAGACTAGAGTTTTACATAGCCCAGGTTGTAGCTGAGAATGACTTCTAACTTCTGATCCTTCTGTCTCTACATCTCAAATATTGGGACAACAGGCACAGACCACTTCACACAGTTTGTGATGGGCTGGGTCTGAACCCAGGGCTCAGTGCATGCTAGGCAGGTTCTTCACCGACTGAGCTATATCCCTAGCCCCTAAAAACTGTTTTAAATGCTTAAAAAAAAAAAAAACCCTTCACTAGTGAAGGAAAAACACTCTCAAATAATGATAAAATTGACAATTAGTTTCAAGGCAGTTTTTAATATATCCCAAATTAATAGACTGCTGATGAGCCATGCCCGGTATCAATACAGGAGAATTTTGGGGTTCAAGATGAGCCTGGACTATATAGAGAGATCTTGTTGGGAGAGGGAGGGAGGGAGGGAGGGAGGGAAGGGGAAGGGAGGGAGGGAGGGGGAGAGGGAGGGGGAAGGGAGGGAGGGAGGGAGGGAGAGGGAGGGAGGGGGAAAGGAGGGAGGGAGGAGAGGGAGGGAGGGAGGGAGGGAGGGAGGGAGGTATTTCAGCATTTCTTACTGTCCTCAGCATCTAGTGAAGCTGGCCCATGGACAAGATGGTAGCTTAGGCTTGTGTCATTTTGAAGTTAAAATCTGGTGTTCCTCGTGCTCTTTGTAAGCTCAGCATTCCACTCTGGCAATCTCTGTTCCTGATAAAACACCTTATAGAACTCTGAAAGGGCACACCCTTGTGACATAAGGAGTCAGGTCTGGGCACACAGAGGTCACTCCTGGCGTGTCAAGCCTTGGCAGGTTCTGAGCTGTTTCCTGTCTGTTTTGTCCTGAGCGTGTGGCCATTCTGTCACTTGTACAAATCTTCTGTCACTTCTTCTTTTCATTTTCACTCCTAATTATATTTTGCCCGTTTTTGTCTTAATGAGTCTCACTCTTATCCAGACTGGTCTGGATTTCCTGAGCTGAATGAAATAATCCTCCTGCCTCAGCTTCTAGAATATCTGGAATTACAGGTGTGTACTACTATACCTTACTCTTATGCGTGCATGTGTGGGGTAAGCATGTGAATGCACATGTAGACACCAGAGCCATTTACTTTTAAAAAAAATAAATTATTTTATTACTTTATTTTATTATTTTATGTGTAAGATTGTTTTGCCTGCATGTATATATGTGTATCACATGTACACAGTGAGTGCCCCAAGAGGTGAGAGAGGTTGTCAAACGCCCTGGGATTGAATTACAAATGGTTCTGAGCCACTACATAGATCCAGGAAGTGAAATTCCAGTACTCTGGAAGAGTAGCCAATGATCTAACCACTGAGCTTTCCTCCAGACCCACACATTTTTGAGAAAGGATCTCTCATTGGCCTGGCTTTGTTGAGCAGGCTAGGCTGGCTGGCTGACCGACCAGTGACTGAAAGCTTTTCTTCCCATCTCTGCCTCCTCAACATCCCAGGATGTTTCCATCTTTTTCACATTGGTTTTAGGGACCTAACTCAAATTCTCACACTGGCAGAGCGGGTAGGTCTTCCAGCTCCACATGAGCCATCCCCAACTATTTATTGCTCTTTATTATGCTAAAGCCATAAAAAGCTAGTAAGGCCTGGGATAGTTGTGCCTCTAGTGTCTGGCTTATCTCCCTGGAGGAAATTTAGTTCTTTGTTGCCCTAACAGTGGGAATAGTTAGAAAAATTCAAACAACATGATTACCTTTCAAATTGGTGTGAGATGGCTCAGTGGATTAAGGCACTTGCTGCCAAGCCTGACCACTAGAGCTCAATCCTTGGACCCCACACATGTTCAGAGTCATGTGTGCACCCTTTAAGAATTGGTGTAATCTACATATCATAAGATTGTTTTAAAGTGTAACCCAGTAGTTTGGGGTATATTCACAGGTTTACCACCTTCATCAGTACCGTAGGGACATCTTTGGACCATCCCTCCCAAAACAAAGTTCCTTTGTTCCCTCCATCCTCCACCCCACAAGAAGCCGAGACCTGCTTTCCCTCTGTAGTGATCCCACATGTGAGATTGTGCTTCGTGAACTCTGGCGCTGACCAGTCACATAAGTGGTTTTCCCACGTCTTTCCCTTTTGCGGGGTCTATCAGTCTTTCCTCCCTTTCCTGGCTTGGTCATGGTCCTCTGAAGGTACGATCACATTCAAACTGCAAACCCCTTCCGAGCCAAGATGATTTTTTGCTATCGCCAACTCTAGGGTCCTAGGTTCACGTGAAGGGTGACCAAATCTCACGATTTTCTGTACCCTGCAAGTTCTTCCTCAGACACTCTTGGAGCGCAGCCCCGCCGTGGCCCTGCTGGCTTACTTCCTCAACTCTCTCTGCACAAGGCACCAGACTCCCTAATCCTGTTTAGGAATCTGCGTTCCCTTCTCTCCTAGGCTACCTGGTTTCCTGAAACCGGACACCGTAGAGGACAGAGCTCTCTCTATTCTTGTTTTCCAAGGAAATCAATTCAGGTATAAAGGACGGGTGGAGGAAATATTTTCGACTTTCCTTACGATTCAGAAAGAATTTAAAATGAGAGAGAATTTCCTTTGGGCTGCGGTCACGATTCTGATCTTTTATGCAGATAAAATGTTTCTTTAAAAAAAAGAAAGAAAAAGAAAACTTCTAGGAAAATCATGCGACTTGGGAGCTAAATGGATGCTAAATTTCTCCTTAGAGGGAAGAGACACAAGAGTAGTTTCCTAGTCTCCCGGAGTGTCCCCTCGATCTGGGGGTGTTTCCCTGGGGACGGTTGGAACAGCAGCGGCGTGCTCTGCAGACTAGTGAGGCGGAGGACTACAGGATCCAGAGTCCTTTGGAAACTTGTAGTTCCACGTTGGTTGGTTACCTCGGTTTCCCTGAGGAGTGACGCTACAAAAACAAACTCTGATTGGTTAGGCCCGTGCTGAATTCTCCATTTATGGACAGATTGCCCGGCCCGAGCCCAGGCTGAGCCAGAGAAGAGTTCGGATTAAGTGTTATGAGAAAGAAGGTCCAGGCAGGGCAGCTGGACAAGGAGTCCAGCCGAGCGCATCGGGTGCATCTCTAGACAGTTGGGGATCTCCAGGTCCGAGTGTGCACCAGGTCTGCTTAAGTCTTGCCTCACCTAGCGTCTCGGATCCCGCCTGGATGGAGTCCCTTCTGGGTTTCCATTGGCTCCTGTGAGTGCTTGGGTGTCTGGAGCTTGTTTTTTGGCAAAAAGAATCAACTTTTGAAGTTCTCCCAGGAAACCGCGTTCCAGCCCCAGTGCCCAGGCAGCCGGACCTAGCAGAGACGCAACCGCGGCGGGAGTCACCATGGTGAGTTGGCTGCGCCGAGTCCCAACTGACC
Source organism: Phyllotis vaccarum (assembly GCA_033318265.1). Taxonomy (NCBI): domain Eukaryota; kingdom Metazoa; phylum Chordata; class Mammalia; order Rodentia; family Cricetidae; genus Phyllotis; species Phyllotis vaccarum. The sequence goes on along the minus strand of JARWLC010000004.1, from coordinate 139,479,491 downwards.
CTGGGATGGGGCAGGAAGCCCTGGAGCGGGGCACCTACCTTGGGCACGCTGCCCAGGCCAGGGGGTGGAGAAGGTGGACAAGAGAGTATGCACTTCTGGAGCGCCGATTTCCTGCTGTTTGCTGTAAACCGGTCTTGGCTGGGAAAAGGGACTGAAGCGGGCAAGGGAAACTCTCAGAAGTGGCTGTCTGCGCCGGGAAAGTTTTGGTGGCAGTGTTGCTTTGCTGTGCCTACCAGCTGTCGGAAGCCAGTGAACACATCTGGTTTCACCAACACAACCATGGGACCAAGGGACCTTTCTCTCCTTCAGGGAAGGAGGGGGCACGCCTGCGTCCCTCTGGTCCCCTTCCCTGGGTAGGCACCAGTGTGAGGTCCCTGGCAGGCTGATCGAGCAGCTGTCCCTCTGGCATGGGGAGGACCCGGACAGCCCCGCCTGCACTGGTGATGGGCCGCGCGCTGCACAAAGGCAGGCGGGGGGCGCCAGGTACCGCGGAACACCTGGCGGTGGCCAGGGCTGCAAGGACCCTGTGACGATGGCGCACAACGGCAGCCACGCTGGCCTGGAGCCCAGGCCCAGAGGGTCCCTGTGTGGGGTAAACACCTCCTTCCGAGGGCCCCACCCGGTCCTCAACTCCCGAGGACCGCCACCCTGCTTCACACGCCACAAGTCCCTGAGAGCGTCCTGGTTTTGTTCTTTCCCGCTTGGTATTGGGGAGTGTATGGCATGGACTGCCTCTCTCTGTTTCTAACTCATTTGAGATTTTTGTCGATACCCGAAGGAGTCCCCAGCCCAGCCATTCTCCTTTGTCAGTCCCAGTAACCTTAGCCCCATCCCCTGGGCTTTCCTGTGGTGTAGCTTTACTTCAGAAGGACAAAAGCATAGATTGTATTTTGGAGAGATTGCGAGTCCACCAGGACCAAAAGAAAAAAAGAGAACTTAAAAAAAAAAAAAAAAGAAAAAGAAAAAAAACTTAAAAAGTTCCACAAGGCTCCAAAGTTTCCACACTTGCTTCTCGGTGGAGGAACTTGTCCTCCTGGCTCTGTCGTTGTTTACTGACGGTGAGGGTGAAGCTTACTAAAGATGCCTAGCATAGCGCTAGCTTGAGAAATCTGTATCCCAGATCCCAGCGCCAAGCATCGGCGGCACAGGCCGAGTAGAGTCCACATTCAGTTTATGCGCAGCCCCTACCCCTGCGCTGTTTATTCAAAAGGATGATTTAAAACAAAGGAAACTTTTCAAAGGCATCCTGGCCCCAAGCTTTTACTTTTTACGTAGTTCAAAATTATGTCATCTTTGCCCCCAAGAGACAATACTTCATTTATAAATACGCTTCCTTCTTCAGTTTTGAGGTTTCAGAAGTCAGTCCACAGTGTACTCGGAGCTGCGGTTGGGTGGAGTTTCGCGGGACTCTGGAACTTGAGCAGTGTGATAATCCTGGTTGCCTAAGAATTGCTGTAATTACTTTCCGTGGTTCAATATTTCTAAAAAAAAAAAAAAAAAAAAAAAAAAAAAAAAAAAAAAAAAAAAAAAAAAAAAATCAATGTGTTTATGTCAAGGACTTAAAAGAATTTTGCTGAATTTAACTGTGTAAAGTGGTACCTTGAGAAAATGAACTTCCTTTTTTTTTTCTTTTTTTCTGGGTAGACCCAAAATTAGTCCATGCCTTTTCCAGAGACGTGGGAAAACACACTAAGTTTGGCTCATTGTATTTGGAATGGCTCGTTGACCCATCAGGGATGTAGAGGATGTGTCTTAGAAAACATTTCATGCCCGTGTAGAGAGGGTAGAGCCACCTCCTCATGACCTCCTTGCCATCAGCACAGATGGGCATGTTTTGGGCCTCTAGGAGGTTAACTGTGCATCAGATATGGTTGCCTGGACCACAGTTCACTGCCCAGAAAAGTTGAAACAGCTGCCTGTCCTGAAATAAATGTGCCATGGACCGAATTGTAGTATCAGAGCCATTTGGACAAAATTAAAGGAATTGTTTCTTCCATGACAAGTTTGAGTAGACTTATCAGCCGTGTGAACAGAGTACCCACAACTCAGATAGTTAGGAGCACAGTGAGAATACTCAATGTTATGTAAGAAGTTGAAGGTTGAATGGAACTTCTGTGTTCTGCATCTGTCTGGGCCTGCCCAGTTGAATCCCTCTGCTGCTCTGGACAGGAAGGGATGGGCCATTACCCTTGGTGGGTGTGACCAAGGGTTAGTGCCGAGCACAGGCCCTTGGCCAAGCCTCAGGAAGAACACCTGTACTGTGAATTCTTCTGTGTACTTGTGTGATGGCCACTCTCGATTGACAAGATGATGGGATTTAGGATTGTCACAAAACCTCAGGGCATATTCAAGCGTTCCTAGCTTAGGTGATTGGAGGGTGGAAGACCCATTCTTTACGAGGCAGCACCCGTTCTGTGGGTTGGGGTACCAGGCTGAATGAGAAGGAAAATAGGTGCTGAGGACCAGCAGTTACTTCCTCAGCATCCTGCCTGCCAGTACAATGTGACAGCTGCTTCTCGTGTTGGCTACCATGTCTCCTCTACCTTGATTGGGCCGCATCCCCACCAACTGTCAGCTCAGCCAAAGCACTTCCTGGAGTTACTTTTGTCAGGGAAATTTGTCACAATAAGAAAAGTAATTAATTGTGTGTGTGTGTGTGTGTGTGTGTGTGTGTGTGTGTGTGTGAGAGAGAGAGAGAGAGAGAGAGAGAGAGAGAGAGAGAGAGAGAGAGAGAGATATTGGACTAGTTAGACTATCTATAACTAAGGACCCATGACTTATTCAGTTGTGACTCATGATGAGAATTCATTTCAGACTCATGAATACAATGTATAGTTCACTTCTCCCTCATGAATATTAACTATGAGACACTAGCTCATCTCGGGAAACCCAGACTATATTACCAGGCTGTAGTTCTTGTTACCTTTTCATTAGGAGGCTTGAAGAGGTGGGGAAAAAACCCGCCTCTTCATACATCCTCACATCTGAGTGAGTGTTGATTAAGAGAGTCTACAAATATCCTGTTGGCTCTAATAAATAGCAGTATATAGCTAAGGTTTCCTTCATGGACTCTTGGCTTTGTAGTCTGTGACAGGATGGTTCCATTAGTGGCCATGGTCTATTTGCTGTGCGATAGACTAAAACCTGTGTATGTGAGTCTGCTTCCTATTTTGACCCCAGAGAGTGTGATTCACTGGGTTTCTGTGAACAAAATATGCAGACATGATTGAATATATCTCGCTTGACCATTGTCTTTGAAAACGTCCAAGTTACATTCCCTTTACTTTGCTACGTATTATTCCCGAGTCACTAGCAGGTATAGCACACACAAACAGAGCATGTCCTAGAACTCACTTTGTAGCCCAGGCTGGCCTCAAACGCAGCAATCTGCCTGCCTCTGCCTCCCGAGTGCTGGGATCAAAGGTGTGTGCCACTACTTCTGGCTGCAGCACTGACTTACAACTGATCCGGTAGACAGCTGACGGTGGGTGAGTTAGGTTCCTCGGTACAGGCTGGTGTGTGTTTACTAAGCCTGGAATCCATTTGGAATGCTTTCAGGGAAGTCATTGATTAGTTTCTCAGACTCTAAATGTCCCCTGGCCAAAACAACACAATTCAGTTAAACTGGAGAGCAGGGGTAACTTGATGGCTGAGGGAAGGTTAAGGGAAGCTGAATCAGAATGCTTCTACCTTGGATTGAGTGCAGTGGGCCAGCCTACGGCTTCCTCTCATGGAAGAGGAGTCCAGTTGGGCAATGGATGGACAGAGATGAACATGGGAAGGTGAAGGCCATCCCGCCCCTAACTCTGCTGAGGACTCCATTGGTAGGAACTTAATGGCTCTGGAGGCCAAGACACAATCTGGCCTCTGGAGAGTAGATAAGGAACACATGTCCCATGGATACACTGATCATATTACCAGGCTATCTTGTAGATAGTGGCAATCTAGATCTTGGGTTAGCACTGCTCATTTTTAAGTATCCTAATGTCATTGAAAGGCCAAACATGCTCATCTGTGGGTCATCTGCCTGCAGCTGCTATAAGCTCAGTGTGGCGTCTTGTGAACCACAACGCTTCCTCCATCTACTTGCTAACCAGAAGGTCTGTCTAAACGACAGCTGCATAGCCAGCAATGATGTCAGTGTTCTGTAGCCACACCTTCTCCTGAGGCCTCGCTAAAGAAGGTAGTTGGTTGCCTGGTATTTTGTACCTGTGGAATTTGGCGACTTAAACTGGAAAACCCCTATGCAGTTGCCAATTGGAGCTGTCAGAACAGAGTGAAGATGTGACAAGGACACACTTTCAGCTTCTCTTGCTATCCTTCACCTCTCTGTTTCAGTGGAATGCCCCATGTCCTGATGCTGTGTGACAACCCTTACTCCTTTGCCCCTTTCAAAGCACAGGAACCCAAGGTGTATTTCAAGAGTTATTCTTAAGGCTAGAGAGCAAGCATCTGTGAGCAGTTTATGAACCACAGATTTCTCTGCTCCTGGTGTGTCCTGAAGTCGTGTGACTAAACACCAAGTGGTGCTTCTCATTCAGATTCTAGCGCGCGAGCACACACACACACACACACACACACACACACACACACACACACACAGAGTTTCACTGTATAGCCACACAACCCACAGGTTGAGAACTACTATAGTATAGGCATGTGCCACACCTGGCTATAGCATGCAGAAATACGTTGAAATCTCTAGACAACTATAATTTACTCTGGACCTCACAGTGGGATAGGTAGGGATATAGAGTCATGCTTTTCCAGATTTGAATTTGAGTAATTTATATATATTATAAATTAATCCATTATATAAAATACATATAATGTATGCAATATTTAAACATGTATGAAAGAGGGTTGGCCTGCATGTATGTCTGTATACCATGTACATGACCGTGTACATGCCTGGTGCCTTAGGAGGCAAGCAGAGGGCATCAGAGGGCTTTGGAACTGGAGTCACGGATGGCTATTCTCCTTACTATATAGATGCTGAAATTGATTGTGGGTCTTCTGCAAGAACAACCAATACTCTTCACTTACATTTTTATCAATATATGATTAAATTTTTCTCAATAGTATTTTTCTTTCCTTTGTTTTTGTTTTTTCTAGACAGGGTCTTACTATGCAGCTCTGGCTGTCCCTGTCCTGACACTTTGTAGATCAGGCTGGCCTCGAACTCATAGAGATCTGCCTGCTTCTGCCTCCTGAGTGCTGGGATTTAAAGGTGTGCGCCACCATTGCTTGGCTTCTTTTATTTTTAGTTGATTTTTTTTTTTTTTTTTGGAGGTGGAGGATCCACCTAGTGTATACAGGATAAACACAGTATCACCCAGCCACATCCCCAGACCCTGGTATTTTTATTTCCCACTTTGCTTGGACTTGACATTTATAGAGCAAATAAGAGGTTAAAGGTTAAATGCCAATGGTATTAAAAATAAACATCTTAGCCCTGTAAGCTCATTCTATAATAATAGCAAGCAAATCATGTCCTGAATTTTGTACTTCAGAATTTATATTGGCGTAGCCGACAGCTTTTTCGTCATGCTAGCAGCTTTTTTTTTTTAAACATATTTTTTGACAGTTATATGAAGATAAGCAGAAGTTACAGCTCCTTTCCTAAAGTGACGGCATTGGCTTTAACAAGCCATGGGCCCTGTACTGTATGTCTGCAGGGTCTTGGCCTTCACGTCTGAGGTCTCATCTTGAGAATGGCAGTATCGTCATCCGAAGGCCTTTTAGCTTGCTTTTTTCATTTTTTACCTTGCACTTACTTATCTTTGTGTGTACATGCATCTGTAGAGGTTGAAAGGCAACTTGCAGGAGGCAGTGTTTTTCTTGCCACTGTGTGGGTCCTGGAGATCAATCGTCGGTTGTCCGGGTCGGCAGTAAGTGCCCTTGCCCACTGAGCATCTTGCCGGTCTTTCAAGCACTTTTGAACAGTCATTAATGAACTACAGAAGAAAGGTCTTTTTTTTAAAAAAAAAAAAAAAAAAAAAAAAACCAAAAACTTCCTTCCTGACCTAAAATACTGGTGACCACGTGACTGACACCCTACTCCCAGGGCTCTGTTTGGGTCCCGCTCAGCTTTCTCTTTTCTGCCTCTGAGGAGACGGCACCCATCCTACTATGGGTATGCAGTTTTATATAGAGCAGGCCGTGGAAAGTCAGGAAGGCAGGTAGGTCCTTCTCCTTAGGAATTAGGCATAAGAGCAGTGTGAAAGCAGTCCATGATCTCTTGGGTACTTACCAGTCATATACTGCATTATAGAGAGAAAAAGCATAGGGTACTTTCTAGAATGCCCAAAAAAGAGTTTAAGATATTTGTCTTAAACCTTTACAGAGAGAGGGGGCCTGGGGAACTGACTCGGTGGATAAGGAACTTGCCATGCAGATATCAAGACCCAAGTTTAGCTCCCCAGCATCCATGTAAAGCCTGGTTGGTATAGCAGCGCTGGGGTGGGGGCCCGGTCTTAGGGGCTCGCTGGTTGGCCTAGCTCCCATTTGAGTGAAAGACGATGTCTCAAAAAAATAAGGTGAAGTGACTAAGATATCCTTACATCCATTCCTGGTCTCTACATGTGCCAAAGGACCCCACGCCTTTATCCAGTGTAATCTAGGGCTAAGGATGCTGCTCGGTCAGCAGAATGCTTGTCTGGTATGTACAGCGTTCTGCATTTCATTCATATGTATACCTGGTGTGCTGCTGCACAAGTATAATCCCAGAGGTGGCAATATGGTTCTGTGGGAGTCTCAGGAGTCCAGGGTTCATCTTTGGCTGTGTAGGGAGTTTAAAGCCAATCTGGAATACACAAAACTATTTCAAAGAGCAAGAAGCAGAGGCGGGAAGGAAAGCCGGACATCCAGTTTAATGACTTCTGAAGGCTCTGGGATTTTGGATGTGCTGGTGGCAGAGTACAGATTTTCTGATCCCAGTCTAAGAAGGGGATGGATTAGAATCCTATTTTCTCAGCAGTCTAGACACAACCAAGATAGTTTTGTTTCTGAGCCCTTTCAGGAAGGCCTGCTTGAAGATGAAAGCTTGTTCTTTCTGATTCATTGCCACGTAAACCATAAAAGATTATAAGAAATAAAGTCCAAAGCATTCACCCGTAATACCATTGCCCTACAACACAGTAATTATTTTATGTCTTTGGGTTTCCTTCCAATCTTTTCCAACAAACGTTATTTGTATGTCATTGTAATTAAGAGGCAGATATATCACCCATGCTCTGTATTTTTTCCCATTTATTTTATAAATCCTTTACCTCAATAGACATATTCATGGTCTTTGCTGGTTGAATAATAGTCCCATGTAGCCTGATAGCCAAACCTAAGTTATAACTGTAGAATAATCTCTCCCATAAGTGTGTACATGAAAAAGTTGCCCTGGCACTCACTACAACTGTAATAGGATGCTCATCTTTCTGTGTCCCTGGAAATGGGAAGCCCCCTGTTTGATGTACAGTTGGACCAGGCTTGGGGTATACTCTAACATCCCTATGTTCTGACCTCCAAATATGTGTTGATGTGAAAACTTGCCCTATACCCTCAACTCTGTCACCATCTACAGGATGGTATATGACAAGACTCTGTTTCTTCTGCAAGTCTCAGCTGAGAGATGCCTTAAACATTTGGGGGGAGGCGGGGGATGCTGAGATCCAGAGCTGATGTAAGGCTTGGGAAGAGATTGGAGAGGAGCTGAGTTCTTCAGCTGAAACTTTCACTGATCCTGCAGGCCCTACAAGCAATGGAGGATGATGGCCCTTGCCTAGTCATGGCTGTCACTGGTGTCAAGTTCTCCTACTCCAGCTACCAGGTCCTGTGGCCTTCCCCATTGCTGAAAAGGAACTTGTGACCCTTGACCTTTGATATAGCGAAGGTCCTGGTCAGGGGACTCAGTTGAGGGCTGAGTTACTGCCACTCCCTCACTGTCTGAACAAATTTGTTTCAGGGATGCAGGGACAGGCATCTGGGAGCAGAGCCAGCCTACTCTGAATTTTATGTTATCCCAGATGCCTTACTTCAGGGTCCAGGTTCTGTCTGCTTTAGCATGCTGGTATCTGGTAGCTGGTACCTGTTGCTGGTGTTCCTGGGAGTCCTTTGTCTTTCTGTTAGCTTCTGGAACCTCCTCTATGAGAGGCGAGGTTCAGAAAGAAGGCCAGCCAGGCACAGTGGCAGGTGCATTGCCTTTGAGTCTGGGTTTTCAAACAGGCTTTTTTCTCTAGGTCTCTCCATCAAAGCTGCTCCCTCCCTGTCTTCATGCTCCTCTTCCTGTGGCAGCCACAGCAAGTCCGAGTTCCTTCAGGTTCTTCCACTACCAGTCTGGGATCCTTGGTCTGGCTTTCCAGCACATTCATGTGGTTCTTTGTGTCCTCTTTCTCACACTCTGAAACTTTCACTTCACAAGCTTGTTTGCAAGTTCATGGCCCCCTGGTAATAATTGTCTGGTTTTTTTTTTGGGGGGGGGAGGGTGGTTAGAAAGTGATCAGAGCCAGGGAGCCAGGTGCACTGGATGGTTTGTTCTGCACCACATCCTTGAGGGTCCCGGGCTTCTTCCCTGATAGATGGGCTCTCCATGTGCCTTATAATTCTTATTGAAAGGGACCATCAATTATACCAGGTATTAGCCCCCCCTTCTTTCTTTTGCATTTTGAGTCAGGGTTTCTCTGTGTAGCCACAGCTGTCCTGTAGATCTTCCTGGCCTAGAACTCAGAGATCCACCTGTCTCTGCCTCCTGCGTGCTGGGATTAAAGGCGTGTGCCACCACCACCTGGCTTGGCCCATCTTTTTGATAGTCTGGGCTTGGAAATCAGGAGTCAGATCTAATGATAAATACTTGTTTAGAATTTCTTCCTTTCATTATCTTTACCTCCTCTTCATTTCTAAAGCCCCAGGGAGCTGGTTCAGCTTGTTATTGACCCAGGTTTTCTGGCAGTACTCTGTACTTCCTGTACTTCCTGTACTTCCGACAACGTCACTTCCTGGAGCATAGAGCTTACTTTTTTCATTGGTTACAACTTGTTCTGCCTACTATATCCTGTGTCCTTTTGATTTCCCTGCCAGGTGCAGCCTTGGGATTGTAATATAAGGTTTGTTGAGCATGAAGGTTGTAGGGGGTTATCTAGGTGGGGAGAAATTCAGGCGGCACCCTCAGGAAATCAGCAGCAGGATTAAAACTGCCACAACAGACACGGTTGGCAGTCATTATGTGCCTTGCTCCTTTTCTGACTCACCAATATGTATTAAACATCTGCCCTATGTGCTCTGGGAAGACCCACAGGGCTCACATAGCTGTAATATTTTATTTGCTTTATACTTAAAGAGAATGCAAATGTGATTAAGCAGCATTAATTTTAAGTGGCGTATACATAGGTTATTTCTTTGTTATTCTTTGTGTTTTAACATCTTTTTCTAATTAAGAAAAAATGCATATAAACACATACATACAATTCTTTGTATATTTTTAGGAGCTGCAGAAAGCTGTGAAGCCCATACAAAATCATTCCCAGAGTTGTGTATATAGCACATGATATTTTTGAGATGGATATTAAGGTGAACGGTCCGTTTTGGACTTCTACTAGGTTATTTTAATCACTCGACATAGGTGACGTGAAGAGTAAGTCCCCACTGAGTGCTGTACCGAGTCACCAGGGCCTGTGTGCCATGTTGCTCAGCACTTTGACTTACCTGTTAGACGTCTTGACCTAGAGTGTGTGTATGTTCCTGATGTAACAACCCATCCCAGACACTGATTTCACCCATATTATTCTCGGGATTTTGTGTATTAGCTGGCCAGTTCCATCTAGGCTCTTCTGGCTTCTGTGGTCAGCTGGTGGCTTGGCTGGAAGTGTGTGATCCAGGACGGCCTCACTCCCCTTCGTGGTCCTTTGCTCACTTTCAGCTGTGGCAATGGAGATGTCACAACAGACTGGTCTTGGCTTGTTTTCATAGTAGTGGTCAATACCACAGCATAGCTAAGAACGTAGGAAGCATTAGTGCTGGCACACAAAATCTTCTAGATTGTGTTTGCATCATGTTTACCGTCGTCTTCACTGGCCTAAGCAAGTCACATGCCTCACCAAGAGGAGGTGAGGCCTACCCGAGGTCTGAGGTACAGTCCCTCCAACCCACCGTCTTCCCTTCACTGACTGATAAACTGAGGCAGGAGTAATCCCAGAAGCCATACCCTTTGAGCTTCTCTGTGTGAAGACACTCCAGGGTTGTTCCCGACACATCCTCTGCTGCTTTTTCCAAGGCAAGAAACAATTAGCGGCCTCTCAGTCTCCTTCCAAAATTGCTTCTTTGTTATTAAAATGAAAAGGTCAAAGCAATGCTTAATAACCAAAAGGAAAAGTAATTTCTATCTACTAAAGGGAACTCTGAAAATAACAAGCATGTGACTGAACCCAAACTTAGAGTACCCGGAGTCATACCAAGACAGACATCCTTTTGGATGAAAGACTGGAGCTCATTGCCCTTCCAAGGTGGAGGCCAGACTTCTCGCTTCCTGATGCTGCCTTTCTAGCCAGCACTGAACTGTCCATGTGGAGAAAAATATTCCTCATACAGACAAAAATACATATTTTCCTTGGCTAGAAAGCATGTCTCTGAACTATAAGATGATTCTCAAAATAACCTGTCACTCGCATATCATGTGACATGGAGTGGGCCATCTGCAGGCTCCTATACAACACACAAAGTATATGGGATTACTTTATTTTTGTTCAGACTTCAAAAACCCAGTGCTCTAGGAATCTCCCCCCTTTCCTCTGCCCTTCTCTCCTAAAAAAAAAAAAAAAAAAAAAAAAAAGTTCTCTTTAAATATTTTTTGAGACAGAGTCTGACTTTGTAGCCCAGGCTGGCCTCCAACTCACAATTCCTGGCTCCATCCCAAGTGCCAGAATTACTAGGGTTATAGGCATGAGCTTCACCACACCTGGTTCTTTTATCTAGAACTACATCAGTGCAAAGACAACTAACTCACGATGACCCCCGGCCCATCATTCTCTGCTTTCTCCTTACCCGTCAGAGCTGCATTAACGTTTCATCCACAAACACTTATCCTATTGGGGTTTTAAACCAAGCAAGAGTTGGCACTCGGTGCTCCTTGGCTGGGAAGAAGGGGTGTGTCCCAGACAACTTATAACAGGAGAGCCCTTGTTTTATAGAATTGTGTAGACATCTCTGGTCACTAAGGAGACGTCCCACAGTGCGGCCCAGCATCATTTACAGGACATCTGGGAGTAATACCTTCACATTTACTATTGTGACGTATAGGACAGGTGTCTCCCTGACCCTCCAGTCTTAGCTTCACTCAGGCACTGCATTTAGGTGTAAATGGAAGGTGGGGGGGAGTTTCATGCTTCCTCATTTGTGCCCTGTGGCTGTGAAAAAAATGCCTAAGCCTAATCTATGAGTGATCAGATGACCTTAAATATAGAATGTTAGATAAGAAATGTATCTAGTTGGTGTGGGCCCATGGCTCCAATGGAAAGAGTGAAGACCTGAGTTCAAATCCCTAGGACCCAGGTAAAAAGCTAAGTGTGGCTACATGTGTGCCTGTAACCCCAGCTCTGGGGTTAAGGGTGTGTGTGTGAATCCCCAGAGCTTCCTGACTACCAGCCTAGACAAAAGTCATTGTCTTTGGGGAATTAGGCAGAGTGACCAAGCATGACACCTGATGTCTTCCTCTGGCCATGTACGCGCCTGTACACACACACACACACACACACACACACACACACACACACACACACACACACACACACACACACACACACACACGAGAGAGAGAGAGAGAGAGAGAGAGAGAGAGAGAGAGAGAGAGAGAGAGAGAAAGAGAGAGAGAGACTATCCAGAAACTATTAGAGAGGCATCTATGAAATCTCTTCATATTTACATTTTTTTCCCTAGGAAGAAGATCCATAAATTCTCAAAATGATCTTTGACCCCCCCCCCCTGCTGCAAGTCACTCTCTGATACCCAGATAACATTAAGTGGTCAGTCCTCCATCCCAAGGTCACTTAGCAACTTACTAGCAGAACTGACCCTGGAATCGAAGTCTGCTGACTCACAGTCCAGTCCATTCTAAAGCTGCACTGACTGGAAATGCTGGAAATAAAGTGTAAAAAAGACTAGAGAGAAGGGAATTGAAAGTAGGTTAGTGAACTTTGGGGGCCAGTGAGATGGTTCAGGGATTAAAGACACTTGTCCTCAAGTCTGATAACTTGAGTCTGACCCCTGGGATCCACAATTGTCCTCTGACCTCCACATACCAACCCTGGCACATAACACACACCACACACAATAAATAAAAGACAGTGTTTCCCTGGCAGTCCTGGAACTCGATGTGTAGACCAGGCTATCCTCAAATTCAGAGATCTATCTACCTCTGCCTCCTGAGTGCTGGGATTAAAGGTGTGTGCTGCTGCCGCCATCTCCAACTGGCAGAAGTAATAATCAAAAATAAATAAATAAATAAATAAATAAATAAATAAATAAATAAATAAATAAATAAATAAATAAAAAGATTTCCTGAGAAACGTTAAACTAGTAAGGTAAGGTGTTGCTTTCTAACTAATCTGAAACAGAGTCGAAGCCTCCATCCCACATTTGTTTAATATTCTTCAGTGAGTAGAAATGCAAATTGAACTTTATGCAAATAATTGAATTCCTATTACTACCCTGATGGAGAGTTCAGGGATAGTAATTGTAAAATGTAATAAATGTAAAATTAGTTGAGGACGCCTAAGAAAGAAATTGGTTCTAGGTGCTGGACTCTGGGGCAGTTTTCTTTCCTGAGTAGTGGAGGCAGGGGTACCGAAGGGCTGGGCTAGCCTCAGTGGAGGCAGGGTACCGAAGGGCTGGGCTAGCCTCAGTGGAGGCAGGGGTACCGAAGGGCTGGGCTAGCCTCAGTGGAGGCAGGGTACCGAAGGGCTGGGCTAGCCTCAGTGGAGGCAGGGTACCGAAGGGCTGGGCTAGCCTCTTCCTTTCAGTCTCCACCCCACCCCACTCTGTCACACCAACCACATCCTTCTAGGATTAGCTGTTGCCCCACAGCCTCCTGTCCATGGCTTTAGTTTGCTTACTGTTACCCTGATGGAATATAGACCAAAAGAAAGCTGGGGAAAAAAAGAGTTTATTTTATCTTACAGCTTACTGTTCATCACTGAGGTAAATCTGAGCAGGAACTCAAGGCAAGAACTGAAGCAGACACTGCCTATTAGCTTGTTTGCTCTGGCTTGCTCAGCCTGCTTTCTTATATAGCGTAGGACCATCTGCCCAGAGGAGTGGTGCCACCCATTGTGGACTGGGACCCCAACACTGATTATCAATCAAGAAAATATCCCCACAGACTTGCCTACAGGCCAATCTGATGGAGGCGTTTTCTCAAGTGAGGTTCCTTTTTCCCAAATGATCCTGGCTTGGGTCAAGTTGACCAACAAACCAAACACCCTAACCAATCCACCAGTCTTCCAAGGCAAACAGGGAGCCTGAGAGGCACAACCCTGCACCTGCTCAGAGTCAGAAAACAAAAGCTGCCAAACCAGAGGAGCCCTCTCCTCCCACCTCTGCAACTTTTGTCCTCCCCTGCCCAGCCCTGCATTGTCTGCTCTTCTGAAACAATGAGACACTTGTCCTCTAGGTTTGAAGCTGTAAATCCAATCTTCTCCCTGGTCCTAGTATTTAAGAGTCAGTTGGCAAAGGTGGTTCTGGATCCTGCAGGTGTAAGATGGATTGAGATGCCAGGTTCCATCAGAGTTGCTCTACCTCCCCAGGATCCCTCAGGTTCTCGCTTTCTTACCTGCCAACGGTCTACCTAATGGAACCACGTGATGTTCCACCTCCAGGTTTGGACCTTGTCTCTAACTAGGACCTACTGTCTCCCCTTCTTCAGCTAACAGTCTATTTTTTTTTCCAAAGCCAGTCCTGATTCCACCTTTTTGAATCTCACAGTTGCAAGTTATTGCCTTCCAAACTCTATTCCACTCTCTCTGCAAAGATCATACAGTTCTGCACATTTTAGCTTTCCTTCTGATCAGTTACTTCTCAGGGTGACATCTTTCTCATTTAGTTCTGCATCCAGCCTCTCCTCCCAAGTTCATTCTGCCTGTGATGTTTTGTGAAGTGCTATACTAGTTATGATCCCATTTTAAGATTTAATGGGAAGGCTGGGAAGTTAATCCTGCCAGTAGATTACTTAACTCACATTAAAAATAATAATAAAGCTATGTCTGGTGGCATGCTTTAGGAATCTTGTAGATAGGGAGGCAGACACAATGGATCCCTGGGGCTTGCTGGCCACAGATGCCTAGCCTACTTGATGAGCTCCAAGCCAAGGAGAGATCTTGTCTCAAAGAGCTAGGTTGACAGCTCCGGGGGAACAGTAACCAAGGATAACATCTTTCCTACACACACACACAAATTAAAACAAGGAATTTAATGGGGGAAATGCTTGCATTTCTTTCTGCTGTGTGGAAGGATAGATATCCTTTAAAAATGCACCCTACATCTTTATCTTCAAAGACCAAAGTAGAGCATGGGACTGTCAACACTGTGCCCTTAAAACAACCCACTGCAGGAAACCACTGCTAAAGTAATCCTTAAATGAAGCTGTGGAAGGGTCCTGTGATTTAGATGTCTCAGCATTTCAAGGGAGTGAGACCCTGTTTAGAAAGAAAACCAACCAACCAAACAACAATCAAACAAAACATCCAAGCTGGAGAGATACCTCCGTGTTTAAGAGTGCTTGCTGTGAAAGCAGGAGGACCTGAGTTCAAATCCCCAGCACCCCTTTGAAAGCCGGGCAAGGCCATGTGTGCCTGTTTTCACAGTGTTGAAGGATAGAGACAAGCAGATCACTGACAGGCCAGCTTAGACAAAAGAGTTGAGCATCATGTTTGGTAAGAAATCCTGTGTGAAAATAATAAGATAAGGAGCAAACGAAGAAGATACCTCACCTCTGACCTCCACATGGACATGAATGCCTGCACACACATCTGCCCACACTACACAGGGGCCGGGGATGGTACTCAGTAGAGCTGGTGTCTGACACATATAAGGCTGCTTCTGCCACCAGCACTGGAGAAGAACAATACCGGGGTCTGGTGTTTCGGCCATGCTTCTAATTCCTGCACTCTAGAGGCAAAAGCAGGCAGAGCTCTGTGTGTTTGGGCTAGCCTGATCTACAGAGTGAGTTTCAGGTACACACACACAAAAAAAAACCAAAACCACACACACAGCAACAGAGTAAAAATAAGCAAACAAACAAAAAGAAGACCAAGATGTACGCAGACCTGAGGAGCATGATGTGGGCTTTTAAAGTGCAAGGTAACTAGACAATGTGGTATTTTACTGCGTGTGATTCGGAGTGTAGCTTGGATGCTTAAAATTTCTAGATAATCTAGAGAATGGCCAAGTCCCTCTAGTACCAAATGGACAAATTTGGAACTCTGGGGCGTTTCATAATATATGTTTTCCATGCTCAGATTCTGAGATCCCACAAAAGTATAAAAGAAACGATCCTCAGCCCGAGTGTTGGGAGTAAACCAGGAGTGGTCCAGGCCACCTGGAGACCTGGAGTCTGTAAAGATGCCTAGCCTCAGCCCCACGATTTGTAGTGAGGAATTTTGAATGGTTTGTAGACAGACAGGAATGGAGGGGTAGAGACAGGCAAGGCCAATTGAGACCTCCTGCCAGTGAGAGGTTTTCAAATGACATTAGTTATTAAATACTGTTTACTGTTCTGTCCCACTTATCAGTAAACTCCCAAAGGGGACATTTCCATGCTTGTGGCTGGTTCTTTTCTTTCCTTTTTTTTTTTTTTAAATCACAAACGTTGGCCTTGGCAAAATGGGGCAATTTAGCTGAACTGAACCAGACTGTTTTCCCATAAGGCAGAAGACCCTCTGCCCCTCCAATTCAACTCACTTGTATTAACTGCTCCCTGCAGTGTGAATGATTGATGACAGCCAGTGGGCCAAAGCAGACAACTGATTGTAAACTGGACATGTTTTCAAAGATTAAAAATAGCCCCCTCAGATAAAACCACATTTGGGTTTCCTCTCCAGTCTGCTTTTAATAGAACAGGATATTAGCCAGTGTGGCTGCTCAAGGAAGTCAGGAGAGCCAAAAAGGTTTCTACATCTAACTCTTGCCTCTCTGCTTCCAGTCCTTCCACTGGGAGAGTAAGTCCTTGCCCGAGGCTACACAACCAGTCTTGACTTGTCACCCCATGGGTGGTGCTGCTCTTTGTTGGGAAAAATGAAAACAAGATTCTACCAAGACTCCTTCCACTCAGTTCTTCTTCTGGGCTCACTCTGACCTTGAATCCTTAACCTGAGTACTCAGGCTGTTTGTATAGGTCTGAAAAATGACGAGTAGGTTAAGAGGTTGGGAGGGCTGTGGAGACCCTCAGGCTGTGATATTACTGCTGTGCTTTGTGTGTGTGTGTGTGTGTGTGTGTGTGTGTGTGTGTGTGTGTGTGTGTGTGTGTGTGTGTGTGTGGGAGGGAGGGAGGGAGGGAGGGAGGGAGTTTTTCTCCTGCAGCTAACAGGTGCTGAGTAGGATGATTTTTGCCATCCCCTAAGGTCTCAGAGTCTCCTTGAAGGCTGATGACTTAATTGTTTTGTTTATTGTGCTGGATGCAAATTCCAGAAGGTTCATAGGCATTTCAGGACCTCTTCCTTGTCTCTTGGCACTTTCTTTGGCTTCAAATGGCTCTTAATGTTTTCTCTTAAGGGTTTTGCCCTCATAATTTAGGTTTGACTTTCTCTCAATAGAGATGTTGCTGCAGGATGCAGAAAATGACTCAATTAAAAAAATAAAACAATTGAATACATTCTATCTGTATTATCTTGGAACCTGACACTTTGATTCACATACTTTAAGTTTTGGGAGTTAAAAGATTAATGTGCACAAAGGAACAGTAATACTTAGTTAGGTAAAAAAAAAAAACTATAAAATCACAGTAAATATGATTATAATATATGTAGTGAGGGTTTCCTACTTATTTATGATAATAGATTTTTATTACCCACATTTAAGATGATTCCATGTAGTAAGTGAAATTTATTGTTTTTGGAGGGGTGAGATAAAGCCTGGCTATGTAGCTTTGGTTGTTCTGGAACTCATTCTGTATACCAGACTAGGCTGACCTCAAACTCAAGAGACCCATCTGCCTATCCCTCCTGAGTGGTGGGATTAAAGGTGTGCACCATCAGGCTCAGTAAGTGCATTATCATATAACTTCTCTATAAATGAAACGTTTTCAATCAAAGGACTTTATAATACACTGAGTAGTTCTTCAGGGTGGAGTCTGGCATTTGGGCAAGGGAAGTGAGGCTAAGCAGGGTTAAATTCATTGATAGTGCTTTAGTATAGGTGTGCTGGCCTCCTTAGGGAAGAAAGGCTTCCTCTTCCTGAACACTGGACTTTGAGAATTCTCTAGCTAGGAAATCATGGGGTGGGTCTTAATGTTATAAATCACTGAAACAAACACAGGATAAGGCTATTTCTGGAAGTGTTTGCAACTATGCAGGCTCATGGGGCTATAGCTCTCCTTGGCTGCTCCCTGCCCATGGTTTTCTGTTTCCAGTCATTTCCACTAGAGACTTCAGGACCTTCCAGGGGCAGTGTGTACTGCAGAAAAGAGACCTGGATGGGAAGATGACCCGGTGGATAAAGAACTTGCTTTATAAGTACTAGGGAATTAAGTTCAGAGCCTGAATTCTGGATGCAGTGATCCTACCAGATGGGTGGAATGGGAGGTGAAGACAGGGTTTGTGTGCCAGCTAGCAAAAGACCCTGTTTCAAACAAAGTGGAAGAAAAGGACAGTCACTTGTCAAGGTTGTCCTCTGATCTCTACAGGTGCACCATGGCACACGCGTGCCCATGCTCCACACACACATGGAAGCACACACACACACACACACACACACACACACACACACACACACACACACACACACACACGGTACTACAGCTTCTGAGAGCTGGCCTATGCTGTCTAACATTGGTGCATCTTTTGAAGTTGATGTGATATTTCGTTCCCTAGATTTGCTGAAGAGAAGGCACTTGAGCCAAGCACTCTGCTCAACGTCGCCCATCAGTGATGTGGCAGAGGAGGGTTATAGATTCTGGGTTAGTTTTGGAGAGGTGTCCTCTGTTCCCAGAAGCATGCTTACCCATGCGCAGGCTGTGGGACCAGTATCATCACAGCACAGGGAACATTATACAGTCAGAACTTCCAGCTCCCACCCATACTTATGGATTTGAAAACTGCATTTTAACTGGGGCCCTAAGTGAATGCTTGGGAACACTGTAGCTAAGCAAGGCTTTGTGGGTCTGATTATGTCTCCAGGGGAAGTCCAGGTTTTGCTATCTAGAATGTCATTTCCAAGGATGGGTTCTAGGGGCATCTTAAATTTTCAGAAGCCCAGTTAGCCAATAGTTTATCCTGCTCAGTTAACACTCAAAATTAGTTTTTGGGAATGACATTGAGGGAGTATTTTTATCCGGGACAATTGTAGACTCAGTTTATTCTTATTAGATGTCAACGTAGGTTGTGCATAGCACACCAGGAGATCCTTTTAACTTAGACTATTCTTTCTGTGTCCGTAAATAATTCTAGCCTGGGTACGATGACTAATGGCTCTGAACTAGCTTGTGAAATCTAGTGAGAAGGTCAGTAGGTCAGGAGCCAAACCTGATAATCAGAATTGCCCCCAGCCTACCCTACTTTGAAAGTTTCAGGCCTGTGAAGACATCTGTCTTTAAAAAAAAAAAAAAAAAAAAGTAATTAGGACCTGAGGTTAACCTCTGACTTCCACACATGTAAGTGCAGCCTCTCCAGTGAAGTGCACCAGCAGGTGCATTGATAGTGTGGAGGGAGAGGCAAACACCAACTTCATAGAAGAGGAGGCCCTGGCTTCAAATCCCTGTGTGGATGGCAGTCATTACTGCCTCTGGCCACCTGCACTTTCTAGTAATCCTGTCATTGAAAGCTACAGAGGGCATTCTATATTCCACGTCCTGACAATGGCATGCATAAACAGCTTCTTCAGAATACTGGGCGAATGAACAAACCGATTTTCATATCATCCTTTGTAGTTCAGATAGAACACAGTCCCTAGGTCATTTCCCCTTGCCACTTATCTAAATTCCTAGAAGCCTAACTACAGGCTCATTTTCAGAAATGCTTTTCCTTCCTTCCTTCCTTCCTTCCTTCCTTCCTTCCTTCCTTCCTTCCTTCCTTCCTTCCTTCCTTCCTCCCTCCCTCCCTCCCTCCCTCCCTCCCTCCCTCCCTCCCTCCCTCCCTTCTTTCCTTCTTTTTCTTCAAGAAAGGGTTTCTCTGTGTAGCCTTTGTTGCCTCAGAATTCTTTATGGAGACCAGGCTGGCCTAGAACTCACAGATCACCTGTCTCTGTCTCATGTGCCACCACCATCAGCTGCAGCATTTTTGATGATTGTGTGTGTATAAATGATGCCTGTGTGAGGCTAGGCATGGCACAGTTTACATTTGGAGGTCAGAGGGCAACTTTGTGGAATTGGTTTTCTCCTTCTAACATGTATATCCTAGGATAGATTGAGGGCACCCCGGCTTGTATGGTAAGCACCTTGACTTGCTGAGCCATATTACCTGTTCTCCCCATCCATTAGCAAATTCTCTTTGAAAGAGTTTTACATTGCCAATTCAGGAAGGAACTTCAAAACTGGAAGTAGCTGAGTAAGTTAGAAACACTTCAAGAAAACCGAAGCATCAACTATCTTTCCTGAGGTGAGATGTGACTACCACTCCTCTGTATATTAGAGACTTTCCAATCTCCATCACCCCTTACTGATCCCCCACAGAGTTTGTGGTGGATAATAAGGTTGGGCCTTTTGTTTTGTTTTGTTTTGTTTGAGACTGAGCCTCCTGGTAGCTCAGCTTGTCCTCAAACCCACTAAGTAGCTGAGGCAGGCCTCGAACTCCTGATTCTCAGCTAAGTGGCACTATCATGTCCTAACCCTAAGGTTAGTTGTAATTATGTTTCTTCTCTGATGTGGGTGGTCCCGGAGCGAAAGTGCATCATCTGGTCCCTCTGTTTGTTGCTGTTTAGAGATGCCTGTGAGTTTAACCCAGGACTAGCAGACTCTCTACCACTGAGCTACACTCCGTCCCTCCCCCACCCCTTATGCTTTTTGAACCATAACTGTTCTAAACTTTGAACTTTAAAATTTTGCCTGCATCTTTTTCATTCCCCTCTCTTGGAACTCCCAATTCTGGACTTCTGGAAGTAAGATCACACTGAGTAAAAGTTAATGAAACTATGACTCAGTATGTTCTCCAGCCAGGGCATAAAGGTGAGTCAGAAGGCAGTGTGGGATCGCTCCACCCTCAGGCAGAGACAGAGGCAGGAGCCTGGTGGCTTGGAAGGAAGGCTCCCTCCACCCCCGTTATTTCCTATATAATTTAAGTACAATTTCATTTTTATAAAGGAAGCCAGAAGCCAGGTGTGGTGGTGTATGCCTTTAATCTCAGCATTCAGGAGACAGAGGTAGGCTGATCTCTGTGAGTTCGAGGTCAGCCTACTCTTTATAGTGAGTTCCAGGACATACAGAGCTAAGTAAGACCCTGTCTCCAATAATAAACAAACAAACAAATAATAAAACACCCTGGTCTTCATAGCGAGCTCCATGGCTATGTGAGACCTACTTCCAACAAACAAAAATTTAAGAAGTCAGAGTATCTTCCATAAATGGTAACAATGTAAATGTCAGTAATCCTGTTACAAACTCTGATCTCAGCACATCAAGCCCCCAGTGTGATTGCTGCTGAAGCCCGGTACTGCTGTCTCCTCCCCAACCCCTTTTCTCTTTCCTGACTCTGTCGGCGCTGGCCTTTGTAGCTAATTTACTGAAGCTCCAGCAGACTGAGCTTCAGGGAAACTCTGCCATTTCTCTTCAGTTTTTTACAGATTGTCTCTGAAAGAGGTTCAGGTTGCCCATTAAGGAAATTCTTCCTAATTAGAGGCCTGTGGCGTCAGCTTAGAAATTATTCAAGAAACTGGACACACTCTTCTGACCCAGCCCAGTTACGCTGTTTCTCATTGGTTTGGGTGAGCTGAATGTTCTGAATAGATGGACTTTTACCCTTCTGTAATAGAAGGTACATTGACAGGGTGGAGGACACCTACCCTTTCTGCCTTAGCTCTGTGCTGGAGGAAACATGTACAAAGCCTTGGCTATACACATGCTTAACGAGTGATTAAATCCACCTCAGTCACACTGAGACAAATCTCTTGTTAATTAGGCCATTACAAGTATAAGCAAAAGCCAGATGTAGTGGTACACACTTGTAGTCCCAGAATAAGGGCAAACAGAGGCAGAGGGGTCACTAAGAGCCTGGAAAGATGGCTCAGAGGTGAAGAGCACTGGCTGTTCTTCCTGAAGGTCCTGAGTTCAACTTCCAGCAACCACATGGTGACTCACAACCATCTAGAATGGAATCCAAAGTCTCTCTTGCATGCATGCAGAACACACATATCTTTTAAAAAAATACATAAATGAAATTAAAAACTCTATCCCATGTCTTCCCCTTAAAGAGTCTGAGGTGACCAAGTGAGTCCCAGGACAGCCTGGGCTACAGTTCTAAGACAGTGACTCAGCAAAAACAAAATGAAGAAATTGGAAAAAAAAAAGTTACAAACAGATAATTCCAGAAGCATATACATATCCTTAGCTATTTAGATCCAAAGTTACCAGTAATTATTATACTGATAAGGGTTTAACTCATCCTCTTCCCCACTTCTGCCCGGGTGTCTCCATGTACACTGTATCTTAGGTTCCCGAATCTCCAAGCCTTCCCAGAGAAATGCCTTCTTCATCTGTACCATGGAACCTACCTCACTTGAGCTGGTCCGATAGCATGTGTCATAGTTGACCTTGGGTTACAGTATCATACTTTACTATCATTAGGAAGTTGGGGTGCAGGAAGCAGTGGTCTCTGTAGAGCTTAGAGTCACTTGTGGGGCTCCCACGCCATCCTAGTCTGGGCTGGAATCAGACATAGTTGTGTGACTTTTAGAAGCTTTTTGGATACTTCCTAAAAGTAGTCAAAATTGAGAGCCACAGTTGGTGGATATTTAAGAATCATTGAGTTGGGCCTGTAGGTCAGTTGATAGAGAGCTGCTGGCCCATCATATGTGAAGTCCTGACTTCGATTTCCCCAGCACCAAATAAGCTAACTGTGGTGTTATATACCTGTAATTCTAGCATTCTGGAGATGTAGGACATGAGTTTAAGGTAATCCAGCTTAATTCAGGGTTAGCCTGGGCTACATGAGACTCTCACATATACATACACTATCCATCCATCCATCCACCCACCTATCTATCCATCCATCTGTCCTATCTCTCTGTCTGTCTATCTCTGACTGTGCTATGATTTGGTTGAACACCAGACACAACCTGATCAGAGTTCACGAACTGTGGTAAGCTCAATAGCAGGAGGCTATTGTGTTTTGTTTTTGGAAACTGCTTATTACATACACTGACTTCTGTAAAAAGAAAAAAATAGACTCATTCGGAATGAATAAGAGGTGAGCAATTGGACAGCCTGTGGCACCTTCTGTGATAGAGATGGGGCTGCCCGGTCCTCCTCTCCCCCTTGGGAGCTATGCCTTACCTTGTAAACCTCTGAATCTTGGCAGTGGCTTGCAAGCACCTGAGCAATTTGGGGCTGTGACACAGTCCTGTTTGTCACAGAGATTCTAAGAAATTCAGATGGGAAAACTGTTCACCCAGGGCCATTGCTTTACAGCTCTGTGGACCTCACTGTTATGTGGGATTTGTACCCTAGGCAGTGGGGCTGTTCCAATTTTCCTCAATTGTCTTCTTATTTTCCAGATTACATATATATGTAATCATCCCCCCCCCCCCCCCAGGCTGGAGATGGAGCTCAGGGCCTTGAATTCACTGGGTGACAAGCTCTCTACCTCTGAGCCACACCTACATCCCTAACCTTTGCCCTCTACTTTATTCTTGATTTTCCTCTTTTGCAACATTCTGCACTTTGCTTCAGATTTACATTCTTCAGCTGCCTTTCTGGTCAGTGACTTTCACTTTGTGCCACTCCCTGGCTGTTTGGAGGAGGCTATGGTAGCAGCCTGACTGTTCACACCCTGCAGCTTCAAAAGTCCACTCTGAACAGAGAAGTGGCTCCGGCTCCCTGGGACTTAGGTGATTTCCCTTTTCCTTGATGCCTTGTCCTGCACAGAAAGTTGTGAGGTTTAGATTTTCTTTCTGAATAAATTGATTCACAAGCTGTAATCCTGTCCCACCCATATGAAAACAGAGTTGCATTTCAGTCAATTACTTATCTTTTTTAATTCACTTTTGAGACAAATCTCAGTTTGTACTCCAGGCTGACCTCAATTCAGGATCCTTCTGCCTCAGCATCCTGTGTGCTAGGGTGATGTAGTAGGCAGTTTCTGGCCCAGACTTTCAGGCCTAGCCTCAAGGTTTAGATCCGCAGACTCACAGAGACACACAGGTGCTTACATTAATTTTAGGCTGATCAGCCTAAGGCCCAGGCATATAACTTGCTAACTCTTTACCCTTCATCTAACCCATGACTCTTATCCTGTTCAGCCATGGGGCTTGGTACTTTTTCTCAGAGCAGCATAGTTGTCCTCAGCATCTGCTGGCTTGTCTTAGCCGCTCTGGAGTCTCTGTGTCATTCTGCTCTGCTCTTCCTGTTCCCAGAGTTTTCTTAGTCTGGTAGTCCCACCCACACTTCCTCTCTGCCTTTGGCCAATCAGTGCTTTTTATTAAACTCATAGGCGGCCAGTCAGTGCTTTTTATTAAACTCATAGGCGGGACAATTATTTACAATGTAGCATCATAAATCCACTACAGGGTTATGTGAGCAGGTTTTGGTTGTTGTACTGCTTGTATTGTGTTGCTTTTTTTACACATGTATGTAGCCCTGGTTGGCCTAGAATTCACTATATGGACAGGCTGGCCTCAAACTCACATAGCTAGATCTTCCTGCCTCTGCCTCCTGAGTGCTGGGATTGCAAGCATGGGCTGCCATGCTGCAGAGAACACAAGTTGTTTCACTTAATTTAAATATATAGCTGGATCTTAAACTTCTTATAGAGAAGACTTTTTGAAAAGTTAGAGTTGGAAGCAGGGAAAACCCCTCTTTTTGGCCTTCACACCCACCAATACCCCTCCCCAGTGTCTCCACACTACATGGCTGATTTTAGCTCTTGCCTCCAGAAAGCTCTTAACAGAGCTTAGAACCCACTTGCTTTGAAGAATTTGAAAGCAACCTCTTTTTTTCTTTGAAGAAATTTAATTTATTTTCACTCAATGGTGTTCTAATAGAATTTTTCATTTTTCATTTTTTATTATGTGTGTGTAAGAGGGAGACAGAGGTAGAGATAGATAGATTGTATCTTTCTGTGGGCACGCGTTCAGTGAAGGTCAGAGGATATCTTTGGAGTTGGTTCTCTCCGTCTATGTCTATGTGAGTTTGAAGATAGAATTTGGGTCATTAGGTTTATGAGGCCAATGCCATCTCACCAGCCCCCAGTGCGGGTTAAAAATTCATAGTTCTTTTATAAGATAGAGCCATTTCTTCTTTCTTTCCTTTCTCCTTCCCCCTTTTCTTCCCTTCTAAAGCAGGGTCTCCTGTACCCCAAGCTGGCCTCAAACTTGTGTAGCCAAGGGTGATCTTGGACCTCTGGTCCCCCTACCTCTACCTTCTAAATGCTGGGGAGAGATGGGCACAACCATGCCTGGTTTATGGGATGCTGGGGGATCAAATCCAGGGCATCATACATGTTAAGCAAAGGCTCTATGGCCTGAGATTCATCTGTAGCCAATCTCTTACTCCATTAAATTCTAGCATGCATATTTACGTTTTGTTCTGGTTGTCATATATTTTAGTTCTTAACTCTAGTTGGAGATCTTTAAGGAAGAAGAAACTAAAAGTTGACTATGAGAGAGAGAAGAAAAATATTGGACAGGAAGAGGCAAATAGGTGACAGAAAATAAAAATAGAAGGGGAGTCTGGGGAGGGGAAGCTGGGAGTCCTGGGATTGATCTTATGTGGCTCTTGGGAGGAGGGTGGCCTGAAAGGGTAACTGACAGGCAACTGGACCACTCTGATGTGGAGGAGTTACCTGAAGGAAAGAAAGTCCACTTTATGTCATCTAGTTACATGTATTTCAGTCTGCACTAGGGAGCCAAGGGGTCGGTGAGCTGAACATATGGTTAGAAGCACAGGAAACCTCTTTGTGTTACCCATAAATGTCTATCCATAAATGCCAACACCCCAAAGTGATGAGGACCACTCAAGAAGACCTGGAAAGGATCTCAGTAGTAGGGGAATATGAAATGGAAGCTGCTTAGTCCACAATGGGACTAATTTATAAAATGTGCCAGACATTTTTCTTCTGGAGTGCTGACCTTGTGTTTTTAAAGTCTGTCTTTAAATGTTGATGAGATCTTGTGGTTTCACCTGCAAACTTTTGCTCAGCTTTCTCGGTTGCTTCCTAATTTTTATCCCAAAGGGTCAGAGACCTTGCTGTTCTTGCTTATGGCAGGTTACAAACCTTTGAACCCTGCACCCCCAGCAAGCCCTCTCCCCACTTCACGACTGCAGGCAGTGGCTGTTTGGAGATGTCCAGTGAGCCCAGTTGCCAACTTGGGCAGCAGGTTGGAAAACTCAGAGCTTGCTCTGCCCAGCATGGATCTGAGACCAGGAGTGCACTGTGTGCTGGGCAGCCCATCCCGTCTCCTCTTTGAAGTGAAAGGCAAGTTTCAATGCTGACCTAGTTTACGTGGCTACTATTAAATGCCCCTACTAATGAAGGTGGAGGGCAGCTCTGACTAAAGTGGCTGCCAGATTCCTAAGGTCTCTCCCTCCACAAAGCTTAAGTGATTCTTCTGACCTCACTGCACACACAACTCTCGCCAAGGGTCTGGTGCAATTATACCTAGTAGCCAGATCTGCTTATACCACCGAGTTAATTCCTGTAGAAGGGTTTAGTGTGATTAGTTTACGCTCCTGGGAGGCATTTCTCCATGGAGAAGGGGAGAGAAGAAAGAAAGGCAACTTCTTCTAAAACACTAGACAAATTGTGGAGGAAGAGAGGCAGAGAGTATGCTTAAGCCATTCTTGGTTTTACTCAGGAAAAGTCGGTTCTAAACTGGGGTTTTACATAGTCCTGTGACAGCTTTATGAGCAAGGTACTTACTGCGAACATTTTTTTAAGGTTGGTGGGTCAGTTCTCTGCTAAACATGATATACCAGATCATAGTTTTACAAGATAAAAAGTAAGTCATGAGTGTGTCCGTCTTTAGAAAAATCATGATCCGATCCATCACGGACGGATCTAATAACAGCCAAGTCAGTTTCATCCTGATCTTTGTACACATTGTTTTCAGACCTGTAGAGAACTTGACTTGGCTAGAGGAAAGAACTGTTCTCTAGAAGCTTGTAGAACCCTGCTTGTGTGTTAGCCAGTCCCCCCTTTTTATACCTGCAAAATGGAAGCCTTCATAATATTCACACTGAGCATGGTGGCACATCTCTTTAACATCTCAGGAGGCAGAGGCAGGTGGATCTCTATGAGTTCCAGGCCAGCCTGGTCTACACAGTGAGACCCTGTCTCAAAACAACAAGATACATGTATTCATCCTAACAAAGCACTCCGGAGGATTGGGATTGCTTTAAGGAACAGATAAAATAAGATATTGGAATGAGTTTTGAAAACTAAACAGTTTGAACTGCCTACAGTGACATATGCCTATAGTTCCACACATGGGAAACTGAGGCAAGAAGATCTCGAGTTGGAAGTCAGCCTGAGCTACCATGGCAAGTCCTGTCTCAAGAACAAAGGAACTATGACAAATTTCATAGGTGTAAAGAGAAATTACATCAGCAGAGATTCCTTTTAAGACTAGAAGTTCAGAGGGTCTGCCATTGAATCACTGGGGAATTCTGACATGGCCACACATCTAAAACTCAAGCTCCATTTACAGAAACCTGTAAGTTTCGAAATAAAAGACACCATGGTGTTCTGAGGCCTTAAGGCCCAATAGACACAGACACGAAACAGATGGGACATTTGTTCTGTTTATAGTGGCAGGGTCTTAATATATAGTCCAGGCTGGCTTTGAATTTCTGGTTCTCCCTCAGCCTCTTGAGACTGGGTTTATAGATAT
The DNA here is from genome assembly GCA_033318265.1 of Phyllotis vaccarum. Lineage (NCBI taxonomy): Eukaryota > Metazoa > Chordata > Mammalia > Rodentia > Cricetidae > Phyllotis > Phyllotis vaccarum. Next base: position 139,452,266 of record JARWLC010000004.1, on the reverse strand, counting down.
AGAGCATCCTTCCTGCTCCAAGGCTTTCCACTGTGTGAATTCTAAGGGTCAAACTCAGGTCATCAGACTTGGCAGTGAGTCCCCATACTTGCTGGGCCACCTTATTGGTCCCTTATTCTGTTTCTTTCTCCAGGTGGAAGTGAGAGTAGGGGATCTTTGTATTCATCTGGTGTAGTAGGGAGAAGGAACCCTCTGGGAATCTTATTGGGTTCTTTCACACTTCCAGACATGTATACAATACATCTTGATCATATCCAACCCTGGCATCCTGGACATGTCTGCCAAATCTCCTTCTACTTTCTCATCTTGTCTTTTGTGTTAGCAGGGAGAGCCCTATGCTGTGCAGCTTCATCATGATAAGCTTCTCAGAGCAGGCATGCAGCCAGCATGGCGTCTGAGCTATACCACACTAGCCTTTCTCTACATACATTAGGTCCTTTCCCAGCATCCTCAGGGGGATTGGCTTCTCTACAGAAGTGTTCACCTCATCCCTTATATCAAAGCTAATTGGCAATAAAGCCTTAGCTGTCTAATAGTGGCAGGTCTCCTGGGACGTAAGATGCTTTAAAAATGAAGTCCATCCTCTCAGTAACTAGAAAAAACAGGTGTTGAACTTCAGAGAGATCTGAGGATAGCCCAGTCAGGTTCTTGTTTTTTTCCAGCCATTGAGCATCATGTGGCAAGTGCAGGAGGCGAAGGTGCAAAGCGCCCTTGATGTAGGACCAAGTGCAGTTTTTATTTATTGTTCTTCATATTCGACATAGATGTGCTGATGTAAAAACCATCCTGTCCTGATGCAGTCACCAGCTGCTTTCAAAATCCCTCAAACTCAAATTCTGACAGTAGCTGGCAGGTCCCTCTTTGTGCTTGCCAGTGAAGTGTCTGAGTGGCTTCAAGTAATTTTAACATATTCTTTAATGATAGTCCACCTTTTATGGGGGAAAAAAAGCCACACATCTACCAATGTGTATCTAAGCTTATTTTTAATTTTAGCATATAATTTGTATTTCATTTATTCATCAAGAAATAAAGTTGTGGACTAAGCAAGGGATGAGAAGAAAATATTCTTTTTCAGTAATCTTACCTGCCACCAGAGTGTCTTTTTCTTACTTATAGTTTGACTGGGTGTTATTAGTTTTAACTGTCAAGTTGCTGTACTACAACCTAGAATATCCCGGGAACAGAGCCTGAGTGAGATATTGCCTGGATTAGGTTGGCCTATGGCATATCTGTTGGGGATTGGTTAGATAATAAGTTGATGTGTAAAGACTCAGCCCGTTGTGGGTGACACCATTCCCTAGACGGAGGGTGCTGAACGGAATAGGGCAGAGAAAGCTGGAAGGAAGCAAGCGGAAAGAGTAAATACATTCTTTTCTCTCAGCTGCAAAGTGGATGCAATGTGACAAGATGCCTTGCCCTCCTCAAAATGAGGAAGTGTAAACTGGAATTGCAGCCAAAAAACCCCTCTGCTCTCCTAAATTACTTTGATCAGAGTGTTGTATCCCAGCAACATCTATTCTGGTACACATATCTCTTTAACAGGGTCTTTTTAACACTGCTGGAAATCAAACAGAGCATGCTAGGCAAGATCTCTACCACTGAGCTTCACATCCAGCCCTGATACAGTCTTTGAACTAACTTTTATTCTCTTTCTCTCTTTTTTGTAATCAAAGAATACTAAAGACTCAGCTACTAATGGACTTGTTGAAACTTTATAGACATTATTCTCTGCTAGGGTTTGTAGATATATTTTGTAATATATCTTGGCTTCATGGGTCTGCCTTCTAGGCTTTTCTAAGTGTGACCTGTAGATGAAGCACACATCGGTGGATGGAGAGAAATGTTGAGAATATCACACTAATTTGGAAAGTAAATAATTCTAATAGGTAGCAAGGTTTGGCGAGTTTCCACCGTCAAGACAGCTTAGTGGGTAAAAGTTCTTTGTACACAAGCCTGCTGACCTACTTGAGTTCACTCTCCAGAACCATGTAAAAGTGGAGGAAAACCAATTCCACAAAGCTATCCTCTGACCCCCACATGCCCACATCCCTCACACACATAGACACACAGACACACAGACACACACAATTAAGCTTTAAAGGAAAAAGAGATTTTAGGAGACTTCTCTCAGATCCTCCGCTCTCTTTTCTTTGAGGCAGAGTCTCATGTAGACAAGGCTAGCCTCAATCTCTCATGTAGACAAGGCTAGTCTCAATCTCTCATGTAGACAAGGCTAGCCTCAATCTCTCATGTAGACAAGGCTAGCCTCAATCTCTCATGTAGACAAGGCTAGCCTCAATCTCTCATGTACCTGAGAATGATCTCGAGTTTCTGATCCTCTTGCCCTTTTAGTGCCGAGATTACAGACATGAGCCACCACACCTACTTTACATGGTTCTGGCGATCAAACCCAGGTCTCCGAGCATGCTAGGCAGGCATTCTCCCAACAAAACTACATGTTTAGCCCTTCTCTACTGGTTTGAACCAAACTCCTGCCTGTGGGACTGAAGGTTACCACTGAGACATTTGCCAAGTGACTTCCACAGCAGGGTAGGGTGACACCAGTGACAGTTTTATTACTGCCATCAGATCCCACTTTGAGCCAATAGCCATTTCTGCCACGTGTCACCAGTAGGAGGAACACCGTTACCATAGTGAGGAAAATGAGCCATTCAGGAGCATTTTCCCTTTGGCACTTTAGGAGGCATCTGAGATGTGGTTGCTTTGAAGGACAAGATTCTGCTAATGTGAGACTTTTGCTCCCAAGTCCTCTAATCTGAGGCTATGTTATCAGTCAGAATAACAATGGATATGAACCAATAGGAAGCATGCCATTAGGTTCAGTGAGAGACCCTTTCTCAGGTGAACATACCGGAAAAGCTATAGAGGAAGACTCCCCATCATTCTACTCTGGTTTCTGCATGTGTGCATGCTCATATGAATGTACCACACACACTAGAACAGACAGGCCTGAGCATCTATTGCTTTGTGTACAGAATAGCTTTTATTTGGCTAGGGATGGGGGTTAGATTTTGAAATGCAAGGATATTGATAAAAATTATAGAATCATGACAGGTGTCAGTCTCTATCAAGATGTGGCAGGGGAGTAAGGGTGACCTTCTCCAGCCTGGCCCCACACTCCTGCTGTTTCTTGAGGTCACTACCTATTACAAAACTATTCCTGCCAAGTGAACTCACAAATGCATGGCTGCTAACTCGGACATATGTGTTCTTCACTTGACAGTAAACCATATGATGGGCTTTCAGGAAAGTTTTGCTTATCCACATGCTTATCAAGGACAGAAAAAGGATAAAAAATCATGTAGATGAGTCATATTTGGGAATTATTGAAGAAAATTCCAACTAAAAATACTAAGTTCTTATAAGAACACAAGAATTTGAGAACTAGATTTGTGTGTCTGTGTGTGTGTCCTTGTGTCTGTGTGTTCTTCCAGGTGCCTCAGAGGCCAGAAGAAGACACTGACTCCCTTGGAGCTGATGTCTCAGGTGGCTGGATGTTGGGAACCGAATTCAGGTCCTCTGCAAGAGCAGCACACTCTGAGCCATCTCTCCAGCCCTCTCCTCCTGCCTTTTTTTTTTTTTTTTTTTTTTAATATCCTCTACCACAATGTTTCTTGATGAAGGTAATTGGTCTATTCAGTCAGGAAGTCATTGGCCTGTCACACGCTTCCCTGCTTCCCTCTTACGGGGCACATGTCCAGGAGGGTTCACTGATTCCCAAGTGTTTACCTAGCTGTAGAAACTTAAGAATAATTTACTGGACTTACTGTTTCCAGTGTAAACAGAGAAAGGGGGTGGGTGTAGGTGGGGGAGAAAACCTAGAAGCTATAAGCAAGGCAGGAGGAGAGAACTAGAAGAGAGTGCTCAGGGGAAAGGCAACCCTCCAGTACCGGGAGAAGGCCTGGCTATGCAGCTGGGCTGAGGTAGGTAGGAGACACTCACAGTGGTGTAGGAGATTGGCAAATTCATGGATTATGTAGAAAGTGGTAGCAATGAGGCAAGATAGTTAAAGTAGAAGGTGTGAAAACCAGCACGTGGCATTGGAGCAGGAGATGTCAGAACCTTTGAACAAGTGGCACTTTTTGGTGGGTTGTCCTTAGGTTGTACTTCTGAGTTCCTTGCAAAGCCACCACATACAGTAGACCCTTGAAGGCCTCAGAGAAAGGAAAGTCAAGTTCACAACTCATATCCTGCCAAGTTTACCTCCACGCTTCTTTCTGAGGATGGGGGGGTAGGGGATGAGGAACTGTTAGGTACCTTTATATAATAAAAATACTTATTGAGACCCAACATAAACCTGGGATGTAGCTATCAATAATGCTTGCCTTGCAAACATGGCATCCTGAATTCTACTCCCTGGAACCATGAGACAAAGCCAGATATGGTGATGCAGGTTTGTAACCCCAGCACTGGGGAGGCACAAGCGGGTAGATCCCTGAGGCTCACTGTCCAGCCAGTCTAGCCTCAAGGCCAATGAGAGACCCTGTCTCAGAAAACAAAGTGGAGATACTGGAAGGTGTCCTTTGACCTCTACATGCACAAGCACACCTTTGTACCTGCACACAAAATAACATAATAATATAGGGGAGTTATGGTGCAGCTTAATGATAGAGAAGCTTGTTAGCATGTGGAGTTGATCCCTAGGTCTTCTAAAAGAATAAAACACTAGAGGGCTGGTTGTGACAATAAAATTTGTCACATCTAGTAGAAAGCTAGCAGAATTAATTTCTTAGTCTTCTCCTGTTCTGTGGGAGCACAAAGTTCAGATTTAAGTAATGGGGACAATGGTGTGTGTGGATTTGGCATTAGACTGGTCAATGACCCTTCTGCAGATTTATGGAGGATGCTCTGACTTGCCTTAAGGCTGCCACTGCTGTTCAAGTTAATCTGTGTTGCATCAGCATGCACCTGCCCGCCTCCTCTGGTTGCCTCGTACTGAAGTCCTGCACTCCTGGCCTGTACTTTCTTCTCCAAATCAACTTGTGACCTGGATTTACTTATAATCTTGAGATGGTAAATGTGTGTGTAAGTGTTATAGAAAGTCTAGAATTTATTTCCATTAAATTGGCTGCACTATTGGAGATACTAATCTGGTCATACACTTTTATCTCACAAGGGTGTGACAGACGCTATAAGATTTTGCATTCTCCTTTGCCCGGGCCTTTGTAAATTGGTTTAATCCCCCTGAGAACAGTTCTTCATGAGCCAATTAGAAGTGCTGTGTGTCTACTTGATCTGTTTTAACTTTCAGTTTTTGTTTTCAAAAAGAGTCTCAAGTAGCCAGTCTGGCCTGAATCTATACAGGCAAGGTTTAGATTCTATCAGCCAAGGATGACCTTGACTTGATGACCCTTCTGCCTCCAACCTCCCAGATCCTGGAACCATATGCATGCGCCGCCGCACTCAGTTGATGTGCTTGGCTAGAACTCAGAGCTTGTGTATGCTAGGTAAGCACTCTACTGTACGGTGAGAAGGCCTCAAAAGATAAAAGGATGCGAGCAAATGCTCTGTAAAATTGTAGGGTAGTTTTTACTTTCTGCTTAATTTCTACGTGTATGTCAGCTCTTACATCCCAGGCTAACAAAGGAGAGCTTTGGGCTGCATTCTGCTTGAATTAGCCTCACCTCATCCTTATTTTAAAATGAGCCTTTCTGTTTCCTGTTGTGTCTTTTGAACATCACCCCTACCCTGCAATGATAAAAGAGAGCTGCAAGCAGTAAGAGCAAACCAAAAAATTATAGGATTGCAGAGTGAGAACTCCTAGATATAAAGAGAGGAGCCGTCTGGGGCAGATCTCCGGGAAGTGAAACAGGCTTTCGGGTGTAGCTATATGCACAGAGCAGCCACTGACACCTTGTGCAGATGTGTTAGTCACTAACTCGAGTAAAGTTTGGATTGCAGAAGGGATATGAAGTATTGCTAATTTAGACACATTTTTCTTGAGCTCACTGTTTTTGAGGTAGGAAAGTGGTAGATCTACATAACTTTGTATTAAGACACAGTTTGGAGCCAAACACAGTGGCACAAACCTGTCATCTGGGTACCCAAGATGCTGTGGCAGGAGAATCACAGGTGCAGGGACAGCTTTCATAATTTAGTCTCAAAATAAAAGGTAAAAGGAGGGGGCTGGACAAATGGCTTAGCAGTTGAAAGCTCATATTGCTTTTATAGAAGACCTGAGCTCTGACCTCAGCACCATCCCTGTAACTACAGATGCAGGGGATCCAACAATACCTTCCGGCTTCTAAGGGGGCTCACACTTATCCATGTGCGCTCTCTCTCTCTCTCTCTCTCTCTCTCTCTCTCTCTCTCTCTCTCACACACACACACACACACACACACACACGCACACACACACACACACACACACACACACACTAAACATAAATAAAATATTTTTATAGTGTAAAAGACAGCCGGGGTTATAACTTGATGGAAGGGTGTTTGTCCAGCATGCACAAGGCCTTCAGTTCAAGTATCTCAAACAAACAGAAGAAACAGCTTGGGGCTGATGTCAACAATGAGATGGACGTGTGGCCGTCGTGTACTGTCTGAGAAGCCTGTCCTTTTTCTTGTGTGTACCACTCTGCTGCCTTCTCAGCCCCAAATGCAGTTTTGTCGTTCCCAAGGACCCATTTTCCAACCTCAAACCTGAGTGCTTTTCCCCAGCTCAGAGATACCCATTCTTTCATCTAGTCGGAAGTTTGAGAAGAAAGGTTACTGTGACTAACCGCCACAGTATGGACAGTCTCTGCACAGCTACCTCTATCCCCAGTTCTGAGGAGCCTGAGGCAAGATCACAAATTTGAAAACGGATATATTTTCATTTCTTCCTTGCACTATACGTCTGTGGTCTGATTTAGGCAGAGCCCGGCAGCAGACCTCAGGACTATTTGAGAGTGTTTACTTTTTTACGTAATTGTTCTATATGCTCCTCTGCTACCTTTTGCACTCACTGTCTGTTTAACTTGGAAGCACTGATCTAACACTAAGTCCGGTGCTACCCTCGGAGAATCTGAGAGAGCAACTGCAAGGGAGGGTGCAGAGCCATTTACCTTAAATGATCCTTGACTTGAACGTTAGGGACCCCAGAAAGCCTGCCTGCTTTGACTTTTAAGATCTTCAATTACAGTACTTTGATTCTTACCCTTAAGAAAATTCTCCTCTGAGCATTTTAAGCCACGTGGAATATCTATTACTGCTTAGGAATTCACTGTGGTTTTCATTGATCGTGGCCCCAGACTTTGGAATATGTATTAATTTATCTGGGCAGAGAGTACAAAACTCCACATGTAGAATGCCGTGAACTCTCTGCTGAAGCAAAAGGCTGAAGCTGGGAATGATTAATTCAAAAAAAAAAAAAAGAAAAGAAAAGAAAAGAAAAAGAAAGAAAGAAAGAGAGAGAGAAAGAAAGAAAGAGAGAAAGAAAGAAAGAGCCCTTAAAACATCAGCATTAGTAACTATTGAGTTCTGAAAAGGTATAAGGAGGGTTTTTTTTTTTTGTTGGTTTTTTTTGGGTTTTTTTTTTTGGTTTTTTTTTTTTTTTTTTTTTTTTTTGCAGTTTATTTCCTGGAATATGGGGGTAATTGGACTGATTTCTTGTTTCAAATTGGGGCTGGCTTTCCCCACTGTGGACAGTATTTGTTTAGAGTCATTGGTAAATTATTAATCCACATTTTAATGTTTCATGTTTGAAATGCCAGTCCACCCTCTCCGTGGGGAACTGTGCCTACGCTGTAAGCAGCAGTGGCTTCTGGGAAGTGAGAATAGCTGTGGTTTGCTCTTAAAGACCTTAAGAGGGAATTTAAATAAAGCAGTGGCTATACAGGAAGTGGCCTGTTCAGTGTTGGACAGCTGGCAGTCACCATGTCCCAGTCATATGATGCCCGCCACTTGGAAGGAACGCTAACGTACTGTGGGAAAGTTTGGGTGGGCTCTTTCCTCTCCGCTTTGACTCACACAGGCCCTTGAGTGCCCTTTACTAAGTTTCTTCGGCTCCTTTGAACAGATGTCAAAAATCTCTTTGGGTTTGGAGTGACCCCAAATGCTTATACTCTGAGTCTTGGGTACATTTTTCTTCCAACTGTGCACAGGTCACATTGCTACACGGGTGTCTAAACCATTTCATTATAAGATTCTGGGGCCCCTCCAGCCTCAGCTAGTGAAGGTACTGTTAGGTCAGACACTGGCCTCTCTGATCCCCATACTAGATGGAGAGGAAGAAATGGAGAGAGACCTCATCCTCATGCTGGTTAGGGAACATGGAGGAGCCACGCCAAGCCTAGCGTGGAGTCTCATCGTCTAGAATGGATATTCTGTATTTCTAATGTCTGAGCTGAGCTGTGCTTCCCAAAGAGCAAAGGACTCAGATGTAACCATGCTGAACACTTAGGAAATGCTAGGTATGTTTTCTTGCTAATCATTTTCATATACTTACTACATATGCAACCCCCTGACTCAAGTTCTATTTTGAATGCCTATCTGGATGGCAGGGCTCTGGTTTTATTGGTGGGATGAACCCACGTTAAAAAGGATGGTGACATGTTCTCAGTGTTTAAGTGATAAACCAATCTTCCCTTGGTTTCTTTCTTTTTTTTTTCTTTATATATATATATCTCCCCGGTCCCTTCTCCCACCCCATCCTTTAGATTTTCACATGCCTAGTGCTTAAGCCTTGCAGAATCTGGCTAGTCTGTGCATAGCCCTAAGCAGAAGACCACTCCCGGTCCCAGGGCAGGACAATCCTTTAACCTGCTACCACTGATTGAGTAACTGCCAAATTCTTCAAGGCCTTTGACTGCCCAAGTAACTTAGAGGACAGCTTTCTCACCCTCAGTGCCTGACACCTCGGTCACTTAGCTCTGTGCAATGCTGTGGGGCAATGGACTTGGGAACTCTGTCACCTCTAGTACAGGTCAGCACTAGCCACCTCGCCTCTATTGACAGAGTCTTAGCTTTGTCCAAGATGTGTGTGGAAATAAGAGCTGGCCTGTCTTTCTTTGATGTCACACCTTCCCCACCCCTACCTGGGACATCAGCATGTCTCACCGTCTTGACTTACAGATCGGCGTAACTCTGTTCCTCGTGTAGCGATTTCTCCTAAAATAATGTAGAATGTTCCTGTCTGTTCCCTGTCTCCCTTCTTGGCCTCTGGAATTCTCTAATCTGCAGTTCAATGTTTAAAGTAAATAGATACAAATATTTACATAATGCGTACTCTGTGTCAGTATAGAAGAAGATATTTAGGGCTAGATTTCTTTTAAAGTTTTATAAAATGTCACTTTAAAGTGTATGATCTGGAGCTGTAGTTTAGCAGGAGAGTACATTCCGTCTTGGGTTCAATCCCTGGCACCCCACCCCCATGTCTCCAATAGTAAATAAAGGCACTAGTTCTACCTGTGACCTTGAGCTGCCCTTGTGGTGTAGGAGCTGGAGTGTGGGAGGCAGTCTTACATGGTTTGCACTCAGTGAGAGTCAAGAAGAGATGCTGTCCTGCAAAAGGGGCGGGGTCACTTTCATTCTCTTTTCTAAGACTCCACCCAGTAAGCCATACCCAGTGTCCAGTTCCTAGAGGAGAGGTGGCTGTCCCCTCAAAGCCTGCTTTCAGGTGTGCCTTCTCTTTTGGTTCCCAATGACATAAGCTCTTTGTATCTAGCAGAGAGGTGGACAGGACCTTGGCCATTGAGACAGGCTCACCAGGATACTTGTTGGTTCCTCTCCTGTTTCCTTCTATTTTACTGACAGAGGGAAGCATTCAGAGAGCAATTCATCACCTTTAGTTAGAGTCTTACTATAAGACACCTAAGGACCAGCGGCTGCTTTGACAGCCACTCCATAGACAAAACAAAACAAAACAAAACAAAACAAAAAAAACCAAAAAACAGGATTAGAGGCCTTACAATATAAATCCATTTGTGGAAGTGACATAGGCTCAGAGTACTATTTAATAGCTAAAAGTTGGGGCTGGACAGATGGCTCAGTAGGTAAGGACATTTGTGGCTCTTCTAAAGGACCCAAGGTTGGTTCTCAGCACCCAGGTTGAGTGGCGCACAGCAAGCGGGAACTCTAGCTCCAGGGGATCCACTTCTCATCTCTGGCCTTCTGGGATACTCTCACACACATAATCAAATTTTCAAAAAATTTAATTCTCTAGTGTGCATGTGATGGGTGAGGGTGTGGCAAGTGCATGGAGGTCTGCGGACAAGTTTTTTATACCCTTATAGGATTGAACACTGGCTATCAGGCTGAGCCAGATTATTGGCTCAGGTTTTATGATTTTTTAAAAATTGAACTATAGATGGAGTCAGGTTGACCTAATGACTTATTCTACTGAGCAGTTTTCCAGAGGAAGTGAGAATTATTTGCATATTAAGGGAAATACATAGTTCTCTGGGTTTTTCTCTATTCTTTCCTTCCTTTCTTCCTTTTTTATTTGAGCACCTGAGGATGAACATGAACCCAAATAAACCAGAAACTAAACCTTTGAGTTTGATCAGTTTAAAGAGCCTAAGACCAGGGGCTGGAGAGAGAGAGTTTGGTAGTTAAGAGCATGGGCTGCTCACCTGGGCTCCATCCCCAGCACCACATGATAGCTCACATCTGCCCATAACTTCAGTTCCAAGAGATCTGAAGCTCTCTTCTGGCCTCTGTGGGGACCAGGTAGCCAAGTGGTACACAGACTCAACCTGCAGATAAAACATTTATACACATAAAATAAAATAAAGATAAAAAAAAAGAACCTAAGGGCAGAGTCTGGGATGTAGCATAGTTGGCAGAGTGCTTGTCTCACATTCACAAAGCCTGCACTTTTGCCAAATGGGAAAGCTCATACAGGAGTCTCAAGTCTGATCATAGAAATGTTAGATTCATTTCTAAAAAAAGGTAACAGTACATTTTCATGAAGAAAAAACACTTAGCAAAGTGACTGGACATGTACATTTCTCCCCTAGTTCTGAGGACCAGAGGACCTCCTATATGCTGAGCTATACCCTCATCCTCCACCCCCTTCAGTACTTAGTTTCTGATGTTTATACTCTTACTGTTTTTATCTTTTCATTGGTTTATTTTGGTGGTACAGGGTTTGAAGGCTTGACCTTGAGCATGCTAGGTACATGGGCCACCACTAATCTATAGCCCCAGCCTATGTCTTCTTTTAAGATATGTCATTCAAGGGCTGGAGAGATGACTCAGTGGTTAAGAGCTGGCTGCTCTTTGATTCCCAGAACCCTCATGGTGGCTCCGAACCATCTCTAACTCCAGTTCCAGGGGATCCAATGTCCTCTGGACCTCGTGGGTACCATAGATGTGTTGCACAGATGTATATTCAGATAAAACCATGCCCATAGAATAAGAATAAAAGTTTTAAAAAGTACACCTTATTTATTCTATCAAGCTCTGAGTTGCAGTATGTGAGCCATCTCAGCTCCCAGCTTTCCTACATGGAAAGACTCTCTCTGTGCCGCATACTGTTCAGCTGTGACTGTTAGCATTCTGCTGTTGGCTTGCTTTTCTTCATCTTCAGACAGCCACTGGGTTTCCCAGTCTGCAAAAGTTCTCGTGGATCATGGAAGGGGATTTGCTGTCCCAGGCTCAGACACCAGGGCTCTTATAGCCAGGCCCCTGTCCCTCTGGCTATATCTCTTGCCTTAGCCTGGCTTACCCCATGACTCCCAGGCCTCCTCCCCTTCATAATGGCAGTGGGGCCCACATAAACACTCTTCAGTCGATGCTTACACACTTTCCATTTTATTAATTTCCATGTTAAGGTTGTATCCTTTTTTTTTTTTAATTTAATTTTACTAGAGTGGGTATTTTGTCTGTAGCTGCACACCATATATTTATCTGTGCTCAGGGAGGCCAGAGAGGGTCTTGGATCTCTTGGAACTGGAGTTATAGATGGCTGTGAGCCACCATGTGGATTCTGGGAACCAAACCCCAATCCTCTACTAGAATAGCAAGTGACTACTGAGCCATCTCCCCAGTCCCCAAATTGTGTCTTTTTTTTTATTATTATGGTAAGAAACCACTATTTTTTGTCAAAAATAAAACTCCATTGATTTGTTTTAGAAGCTTATAATTCTTCCAGCTAAAAACAATTCTTGTTTCCATTTTTATTTCCACTGATTTTTAAAAAGCACATTTGTCTCTTTACTAATAACCCTGAGAGCAAAAGGCTAATGGATGTGCTGTTCACTAACCTATAAAGGTTGATTTAGTAATCAGAAAGAGATTTGAAATTACATTTTAAAATGACATGTGTAGGGCTCAGAGGATAACTTTTGGGGGTGAGTACTCCTCCACTAGTGGGTTCTGGGGTTCAAACTCAGGTGGCCACTCTTAGTGACCAATGCCTTTGCCCACTGAGCTATCTCATCAAGCTCAGAAATATAGCTTCTGCTGATGTGAAATTAAAAAGACAACAAAATTAAAAGTATCATTTTAAGGCATCATTAAGGAAGAAAAGTATCAAAGACCAAACAACCATCATGCTGTTTGGAAATAATAAAATCTGGGTCATGACTCGTTTGGGTTTTGCCTTCCTATAGGCAGGCTAATGTTTTAAAAACAGCCAGGTGGACAGATGCTCTCCTCCCTCATGCCTGCTTGCTCAACTTCCACCTCACTGGTTCTAGACAAGAAGTTCAGAAACAATTGTGTACTCAGAAGTTTGGGGCTTGGATCTGAAGAGCTGGCCCTGAGTCGAGAGCACTGGCTGATCTTTCAGAGAACCTGGTTTGGTCCCCAGCACCCATGTGGTGGCTCACAGCAGTCTAAAAGTCCACTTCTGGGGATTGGCTGTCCTCTTTCGACTTCCTACAGCACCAGGCATGCATATGGCATGCATGTGTGCAGGCACTCATACACATAAAGTATGTGTGTGTGTGTGTGTGTTTGCCAGATGGTGGTGGTGCACATTTAATCCCAGCACTCAAGAGGCAGAGGCTGAGGATCTCTGTTAGTTCGAGGCCAGCCTTATTTTCAGAAGGAATTTCAATATGGCCAGCGCTGTGCAGAGTAAAAAACTGTCTCAAAAAATTAAAACCCAATGTGTATGGGTGTTTTACCTGCATGTGTCTGTATGTGTACTACGTGTGCAGTTACTGACTATTGTCAACACCCATGCAGCTACTAGGAGCTGAACTCAGTGCTCTTAATGTCAGAACCATCTCTCTAGCCCCTAAATAAATACTTTAAAAAGGAGATGTACTTTGGCATCTAAGAAGGATGTGGGTTTTTGTTGTTTTTCACATACTGTGGGTTTGTTTGTTTGTTAGTTTTTCAGACGGGGTCCGGCCTATCTAAGTCTAGTCTTGAACTTGATATAAATCGTAAGTTTCCTCATCCATGGCCAATGAGAGTGCCTGTCTCACAAGGTCATAAGGTCAGCTATCAAGACTAAATTAGCCCATAAGAGGGACCTTGGCCAGTTGCTGATTGTAGGTCACACCCTTTCCACTGTCACAGCGGCTTTTCTTCCTGTCTCCCAGTCTCCCTGAGGCTCCTGATGAATCAGACAATTTATTTTTCCAAGTCTGTGCCCCCGTGCTCTATCCTATAGAGGGTTGGTAGACAGGAACTCCACCTGTAGCCAGCCTTCCTCACCATGGTAGGTCGGCACCAACCCTAGCTAGCACCACCCCTCGGACTGCAGCCTGAGGTCTTTTGCCTGAGCACGTTCTGTGCAGAGGTAGCAAACTGTCCCGCATGGTCACCTTGTGTATTTCACTAACTGGTCTTTCGTTGTTTTGTTTTTTAAACACTTAAATGTTTTAATTATTATTTGTTCAATCTCTGGATGTTTTGCCTCAATGCATGTCTATGCACCATGTGTGTGCCTGGTACCCACAGAAACCAAAAGAAGATATCAGATCTCTAGGGACTATACAGGTGGCTGTGAGCCACCATGTGGGTACGGGGAACCAAAAAAACTAAGGTCCTGTGGAAAAGCAGTCAGTGTTCATAACTACGGAGCCATGCCCTTAACCTGAGCCTTTTGTTCCCATCACTCATTGGAAACAGGGCCACCCATACGATAGGTGAGCCGTCTACCACTGAGGCCCCAGCCCCCAGCTCTCACTTCCTCATCTAACCCTTTGGGGTCTCATCTAGCCCTTATTAAATGGGTGTGTGGACAGATACAAGGCTGGCATGTGTGATGTTTCTCTTGGTCCAAACACAAACATGAGGTGAGCTTTCTTCTGACCTGGTAGAGGTGGCAGGTGAGGGAATGGGAAGGCAGTCTTGTCAAGAATTCAGCTCAACATCCTGGGATGGCTAGGGCTGCCCATCTGGCTCTGCAACTGACAAGGTCATTAGGAAGTATGTTTTAGCAATACTGCCTTTCACAGACCCTGTACCAACTCCAGGTACGTTTCTCTTCAATTCCACACCTTCCAGTGTGTGTGTGGCTTGCTCTGTATGACATTACTTACGAAGACCAAAGGCCTCATGAAAACATGGAAGGAGATTTGCTAGGTAACCTGGAGAACTTTGCATAAATCCTCTCAGACATGTGCTGTGGAAATTGAGGGATTCAGGGTGCGGTCCTCACTGCACAACATAATGTTATAATTAAGTCTCATCTATATTGGCAGAAAGTGACCAGAAATAAATCGGGATGGGTGAATGGGAAGCAGTGTAAAACCATCACATGATCAGTCATCACAGACTTTTTTGTTAGACTTTTTTCTCTTTTCCTCATCTTTCTGTAATAATATGAGAGAGAGAAAGGGAGGGAAGGAGGGAGGGAGGGAGGGAGGGAGGGAGGGAGGGAGGGAGAGAGAGAGAGAGAGAGAGAGAGAGAGAGAGAGAGAGAGAGAGAGAGAGAGAGAGAGAGAACCACAGCCTTTTGTTTGTTTTGCATTTGGCAGACTTGGGGATGAGTTAACTAACATCTCAGCCTGGAGAGCAGACCCCATTCTCTTGTAATGGATCTGTCAGGAAGCTTGCAAAAGCCCCAGAGAAATGGCAGCCACTCTACTGTCAAGGACTTTTATGAGGGTCAAGTAGCCTTGGCACTTGGAAAGCCTGGAATAACTTGTGACTTGGCTTCAGCAGAGGATGCTGCAGCTGCCCTGTGACAGGTTTTATCAGTCGCCCATCCTGAACACACTAAGATAGTGGGAGATTGCTGTCCTCGGTCCAAGGCGCCCCCAACGTTTTGAATCTGTTCTCCTCATGGAGTTTTCTCTCCTGTTATCATTCATTGTCTCTTGTCAGAACCACCACAAACCATCCCCACCAGGCACTTACTGGGGCTCAGATGCCTCAGTGTAAGATTTGTTTCTTGGTGTTTATAAATGACCCCAAATGTGTCTGAGCAACCCCTGGGCTGTATTTGCCACTGAGAAAGTTTGTGCCCCACAAAATACAGCAGCAGAAAAAAGGGGAGAGACCCTGCCTTGAAATCAGAGCAGACAGAGAGAATCAGCCTGAAAAAATGTCCTCTGACCTCCTCATACCCATGTGGCATGTTCAGTCTCACATACACACACACACACACACACACACACACACACACACACACACACACACACACACACACACACACACACACACACAAGGTAAATGCAACTTTAAAACGATACAGTTACCCAGATTTCCTCCTGTTTTCCCATTACCCCCTCCATCATTGTTTAAAATAGTTAAGGCACATAGTTACTTTTTATTGGTTTTGTTTTGTGTTTTTATACAAGGGCTCATGTAGCCCAGTCTGTCCTGGAACTCTGTGTAGCCAAGGATGACCTTAAACTCCTGATCTTTCTTCCTGCCCTCACCAAGTATTGTCATTACAGGTGTTTGCCAATGTGCTCAGCTTATGTGGCACTGAGAATGGGAAGCCAGGGTTTTCCTGTGGCGGGTAAGCATTCAACCCACTGAGTCACATCCCCAACCCCATTGTTATTCTAATTCAGTAGAAAAAGAAACTGGAGAACAGAGAGACTGTGTGGGCTGGCTGAGTACCCATATAGACTAGGTGAGAGGACTACCCAGGTCCTCTACAGCCCAGTGCTGAGGAGGAAATGCCAAGCAGTCAGGTTTGCAGAGCAGGCCTACTCGGCTGACTCTTTCTCCAGTCAGCCTGGGTGTGACCCAGCCATTTTGGTGTCTCTTTGGTTCCACAGGCACAGGAGTAATTAAGTCATCTTTGTAATTTCACATGGTGCAGAAAGTCCCAAACCACAAACATCATCCCAGTTCCTACTTTTAAACTTTGAAGGAACTTCCTGTCCCCTTCCCGCCAGTTGGTTCCAAGACCTTCTATTTTCTCTAACTGAATGCATAGGATAGATGGAACATCCTGGTTTACTGAACAGGGGACTCCGGGGCCAACTCACATGAGCGAACATCCAGCCTTCATTTGGAAGGGAAAAGTGAGCGATATGCCCACACACTGAAGCTAGAAGTACAGACAGGCACACAGACCTTACCCCTTGTGTATGGAGATACATGATCCATTTCCATAGTGGTCACTGGAAAAGATAGGGTGGCAAGAGACATTTCTGTGTTCAAGGTAACCACAATTAAATCAATTATCTTTGGACTGTAGAATCCCTTGCCCCATAAAACTACGTTACATTCTGTGTTGTTATTACTGACACAGGGTCTCATGAAGTCTAGGCTGAAGCTAAGATGGTCATATACTTCTGATCCTCCTGCCAAGTGCTGGGATTACAGTTGTGTGTTCAATTTTATGCATTGATGAGGTTTGATCCCAGGGCTTTGTGCATGCTGGGTAAGCACTGTACCCACCAGCCACAGCCCAGTCTCTCTCTTGCTTTCTTAGACAATAGCCTTTTCGTGTTCTCTCTTAGATCTAGGGATGTCTATGAATAGCTCCTTCCTTTCAGTCACATGACACACACAGAGTCTCTGTCTGTATCTCCTACCTTATATCAAGATCTAGGTGGAATGGATTCTAGTTAGAGAATATTTCAACATTTTCTTGGTAGGCATAAACACTGCATGGTTATTTATGATATGTCTATCTAAGAGGACTAGAGAGATGTCTTAGTGGTCAAGAGCACATACTGCTCTTACAGAAGACTCAGTGCCTAGCACCCATCTTGGGTGACTCACATCTGCCTGTAACTCCAGCTTCAAGGGATCTGACACTCTCTTCTGGCCTCCAGGCACTTACACACACACTTAAATAAAAATTATTATTATTTTTTTTAAATTAGGGCCCGAGAGATAGCATTGTTGTTCCTACAGTGGATTCAGGTTCGATTCCCAGCACCTATGCCCTCTTCTGACTAATGCAGGCACCAGGTACATGCAAAATATTGACATAAAATAAATATCATATATGTATTATGTAGGTAGGTTGGTATGTATATGTATTTTCACACTCCTGAAGTTATGTGCTCACACACTCCACTCTGCATCAGAGCCACATGGAGGAATCGGTCCATTGCTTGCCCAAAGCCCCATGTGTTGAGCATTTTTCTTTAGGCCATGACTCTACATCTCTAGCAAGGTTGCAGATGCCTTGTGTAGTGTGCTGGGATAATCAAGAGTGGTGCTTGATTACTAGGGATGTAGTTCAGTGGCAGAGCATCTGTCTAGCCTGGGAGACACCCTAGGTTCAGTCTGCAGCACTACAGAAACAAAAGGACTAGAGAAGAATTGTGCTGCCAGGGTTGATTCCCAGCAGTGATGGGAGACCCCTTCTGTTGCTGGAAAGTCCCTCCTCCATTTGGCTGACTGAGCCATCTGCACCTTCCGGGCCCATACAAGTCCCCATTTCTCATGGAACCTCCCCTAATCTCTCAACAGAGCTTTCCTCTCAACTCTGAACTCTTTCCAACCTTTTAACGAGACCCTAGAATTTAATCTGTTGTTTGCATTATGTGTAGAGTGATATATGTCAGTTCTTTCCTCGACTATGTGGAACTGACTGGATAGCAAAAAAGAACCTGCCTTATCAGACCTCAGCAAAATACAGTCAATGAGCCGAAGGTTGAAAATAGTCAGGAAGAAGAGTCATGTACACTGGACATGCACAGATACTTCCTTCATCCTTGTTCCCTAGACAACACAGGACAGCAGCTATATACAACATTTATCTGTGATAGTTACTACAGGTGACCTGGGGGTGATTTAAATTCTTCAGCAAGGTGTGCACAGGTTATTTGCAGATAGCACATCTTTTATATTAAGGATTTGAGTATATATGGACTTTGACATCCTCCAGGTCCTGAAACCATCTTCCTATAAATCTGAAAGAACAAGTGAGGTCTGTTGCATGTGTTCATGTGCTGTCTCTCTGAACGTGGAACAAAGGGAAACATCCTGCGGATAATTCAGTAATCTAGGAGGTGAAGATTCAGAGTAGGTAGACATTAAATGGAATTGCTGCTCTTGTCTTACCAACAACTGTTGGCTGCAGTGGAGAGCCTGAAGCCCTCACACAGCACATACTGGACTTTTCTCAACTTAAGCTGTGGAGCCTTCAGCCCACTCGTGACTTTGGAGATGGACACTCACATCCACTCTCAGACTTTCTGTCCCTATGCTTGCTAAGTTCAGAAATTTTGATTAGAAGAGTTTCTCTGTCTCTGCTTTCTCTCACACCCTGTGTGTGTGTGTGTGTGTGTGTGTGTGTGCACAAATATGTATGAATGCCAGTGTGCAAGTGACATGGTATATGTAGAAGTCACATGATGTGATGACTAGTCATTTTTTTTTTTTTTTAACAATCTTAAGCATTTGTTTGCTTTTACTTTATGTGTATGGGTGTCTTGCCTGCATGAATGTCTGCACCATGTGGGAGATGTTGGGTCATCTGGAACTGGAGTTGTTAACAGGTGGTTGTTAGCCATCACGTGTGTGTTGGGAATCAAGCCTATGTCTGTGTGGTATTTTCTTAATTGTTGACTGATGTGGGAGGGCCTACCTCACTGAGGATGATGCTGTCCTTTAGGCAGGTGGGCCAGAGCTGTGTAACAAAGGTAGCTGAGTCTGAGAGCAAGGCAGGAAGCTGTGTTCCTCTCTGGTCTCTGTCTCAGTTCTTGCCTCCAGGTTCCTGCCTTGGGTTCCTGCCTTGTTCCCCTTTTCTCCCTGAGTTACTTGTGATTATGGGAATCTCGTAAAGCAACAGGAAGTGTAACCAGAACAGAGGACAAAGTTGATTTCAGGACTCACCTTCCATACGTTGAGACAGGTTTCTTGACTGCTCAGACAGCTGGGCAAAGGCCTGTGGCCATAGGAAGCACACTCTTAAGAGTGTAGGTACTAAGAAAGCTTCAGAGTCAACAGACGGGCAAAGCTCTAATCTGTGCGCAGAATTGGCTGTGACTCTGCCTTTCCCACACTGCCTGATCCCCTCTGCCCAGATGCTGCTGTCCATCACTGGGAGCGCCTGCCCTCCAGCTAACAGAAAACAACCCCACAGAGCCTCATTCTCCCAGGACCTCAAGCATTCACGCAGCTGCTGGAGGGCCCGGTCCAAAAACCCATACATACTCCATTGTTGCTGGAGGTACCCCAAGACTGGCTAGTGCCCAGACTGTCCTGGGAGGTTACCCTGGGTCATGTCTCCTTCCTTGGACTTGGTTTCAATTTGCAGTTAGAAACAGTGGCCTTCATTTTTGGCTGAGTGAAAGACGGGGTGGCTAATGATCTTCAGCCTGTCCTCTTGTCTCCGTGGATTAGCTGCTTTTTTCATTGCTATGAGAATAATACTTGACAGAAGCAACTTAAGGAGGAAGGAAGGAAGGTAGAATGGACGGACAGACTTTTCTTGGCTTATAGTTGGGGGGAAAGTACGTCACGGCCAGGAAGCCATGACTGGAGCAACTAGTCACATTGCAGACAGATTGAGGAAGCAGAGGGAGATGAATGTTGGGTGGGGCTCAGCTCACTTTTTTCCTTTAATTCAGTTCTGGTCCTCAGACCGTGAAATGGAGCCATATATATATGGTGATTCCACGTCTAATCCAGTTGACAGTAAAGATTACCCAGCATCCCCAGTGGTGTTCTCATTGTCACTGTCTCTCTCCTGGCTCACATCTCATCCTCAAACCCCAAACCTGCAGTCTTGCTTTAGAGACCACTCCACAGAGAGGCTTAGCCCAAGGCTGCAAGGTTAAAGATTCAGGGATGCTCACACCACCTTTGCTCATTAAAGGAAAAGCAGGGAAATAGCCCAAAGGTCCCTCGACAGGGTTTTTTGGTTTGTTTCAGATGAATAACACATGAACAAGTGACTCCTCATTTCTGTTCCTCATCTATTGAGTGTAAATTACTAATATCTAGGATTAGACAGTGACAAGCAGGGAAGTACTTTGTAAAGAGCAAATAGCTTTGCAAATGAAGGCATATGCTGAAGCAATGGCTAAATAAATAGATGAATAGATAAAAATATAAATAAATAAATAAGGCCTCTTTTGAGGCCTTTTACAGATTAAGTATTCCCAAGAGGGAATGAATCCATGAAGTACCAAGGTTGAAATATGACTGCATTATGGTGTTTCCTCTCCCCCCCACCAGCAAGCTCCAGGGATCTCTGCCTCCCCAGCACTGAGATTACAATCACAGGACACTACACCTACCCTTTTCTCACAAGGGCACTGGAGATTGAACTCAGATCCTCATGATTACAAGGCAAGCACTTAGTGAGCTAAGCCATGTCTCCAGCCCATCTTGGTGTTAGAGCAGGGTCTTGCTGAGAAGTTCAGGTTGGTCTCAAGCCTGAGCGGTTGCTCCCCACTCCTGTCCCAGCTTTTCAGTGTTGGGACTGCAGGTTTGCATCACTCTGCTTGGCCGAGTCTTTAAATGCTTCTCAAAGCAGACACCTCTTTAGGATCTCCTTGAAGGCCTGTCAGTGAGCTTGGAGCCCTCAGGAAAGCTGGATACAGATGGTTAAAACTAGGCCAGATCTGTAATCCTATCCCTAAATTGAATGAGATAGGAGGATTGGGAGTTCTGGGTCATCCTGGGCTACATAACAAAACGCAGTCTCTAAAACAATAGTTTCCGGGAATCACAGACATATGCAAAGATTTGTGGAGGCCTGGCTCTGCAGAAGAGCCTCCTTGAGGAATAAGCTTACTGAAGTTGACTGGAAAGTTCCATACTGAGGATTTGGATCTTTGCTGATCTTCAGGATGAGTTGTGCATTTGTCTCTCCCCGACTTAAACATTCTGGGTTTGCCCAGTTGAGGATGACGTTCTGAAGCCAGGTGGGTCCAGGCTGGTTCCCATTTCCTGCTCTGCCACTTTAGGGTGTGCCTCCTGTCTTTAATGGACCCACGAAGGAACTCTGCTCACCACCCTCTAATTTTGAGCAGGGGAGGAGGAAGGAGGACTGTCCACGTTCTCTCATATGTGACCCGCCCTGTGACTCTGGACACCTCCCTCCCAGTTACGTCACTGAACCACACCTAGTGCTTGATTTTTTTTTTTTTCTTTTATCCCAGCAGCCAGGTGCCCATGGCTGAAATAAAGAGCACATGACTCAAAGAAACAAATTACATTGTGCAGTTCTGCTTCTGTGTGCCCAGGAGTCAGCTGAAGAGGGGACAGAAATCTAAAGAGAGCTCTGGTCCCAGCAAGAAGACTG
The DNA here is from genome assembly GCA_033318265.1 of Phyllotis vaccarum. Taxonomy (NCBI): domain Eukaryota; kingdom Metazoa; phylum Chordata; class Mammalia; order Rodentia; family Cricetidae; genus Phyllotis; species Phyllotis vaccarum. Next base: position 139,430,680 of record JARWLC010000004.1, on the reverse strand, counting down.
GATGTGACTCAGAGTTTGCGTCATCTGCTGGGGAGTCTGAGGGCAGTTTAGACCTGATTGTCTTTTGGGTTTCACTAAACAGAGGCTTTATTTAAATTGTTAGGGAATGATTCTCCTCAACTCTTGTCTTAGACGCCACTGCTAAGGAAAAGACAACCACTGTGACATCCAGAACCAATGACGAGCTAGCCTACAGTATTGCTTAAGCTAGGCTGGTGATCACAGAACACCGTCCTCAGGCAAGGTCACTCTGAGGGCAGAGCAAGGGCATTTTATCATTTTGTCTAAGCAAGGACAAAACCGTTTCCTGTAGAAACCACAGAGCATCAAAGATATTCTCACGTGTCAGATGGGAGAGGCTACTGCTTCTTAACACTGTATGTTAAGCTCTTGTAGCCATAGAAACACCTTGCTCCTTGACATCACTGTTTTAGAGCAAACCCTACTATCTGAGACCCTCTGGTCAAACCCTCACCCAAAATCTTATGCTTGTCGAGGTCTCCCTTATGTGGTTGGTGCACAGCTGCCTAAGCCCAGTCAGGCTGTGTGTCCCTGGTGGTCTTTGCTAGAAAACTGAGATGCCTTGTACAAGAGGAGGATTCATTCTTCTCTCTGAGTTCAGCAAGTCTGGACTCATTTGGAGACTTCCTTGTCAGCTTGGGCCAGTTTCTTTGCCTCTGAAAATTTCAATTTTTGATCTATAAATTAATAATAATATCAAAAAATATACGGAGAATGAACAACAACAAAAGGGTGAGAATCCCCTCCCTCTGGGTTGGGACCAGGGCCTCACAATCTGTCCTTCTTAAAAAAGGAATTAATCTCAGTGCACGTCTTCCCAGTACCTGAGAGGCAGAGGCAGGCAGATCTCTGTGAGTTCCAGGCCAGTCTGGTCTACAGAGCGAGTTCCAAGACAACCCAGGCTGTTACACGTAGAAATTCTGCCACAAAGCAAAACAAGTTAAAAAGGAATTCTTTATTATTATTTTGTGTGTATGAGTGTTCGTGAGTGTGTGTGTGTGTGTGTGTGTGTGCGTGCGCGCGCGCGCGTGTATATGCGTGTGTGTGAGAGAGAGAAGGGGAGAGGAGCATGTACTTATAGCGCCACGTATGTATTCCACAGTGTGCATGTAGCGGTCAGGACAGCTTTCAGATCTTAGGTCTCTCCTTCCCACAAGGTCATTCTCCTGTGTCCACTTCCCATTTTGGCACAGGAGTACTGAGATTACAGATGTGTACCACTGTGGCTGGCTTTGTGTGTGAAGGGGGAGCTGGAGATGGAGCTTGGGTCCTTAGACTTGTGTATCAAGCCCCCCCTCAGCCAGCCCCCACATACATTTTTAACCCTCACTATCCTAAGCCTGAGCAGGCTATGAGCCCAGAGGCTGATCCCTCCATGTATCTGCTAAGGAATCGGCAAAGGACAGTCTGAGCAGAGCCCATTGAAAAGAAAATTGCTCTAAAATCTGAGGTCACATCCATCTGGATGGAGGCAAAAGCCATGTGTGACTGATTTTGTACCAGCTAAATAGTTAAAGAGAGCCCTGTCCCTAACAGCCCCTATAAATGTTCCACTGGGCTTCAGAGTTCTGAAGAAAAACTCTAGAACCAAGGCATTGTCCAACCCTGGCTATTCCCAGAATTACCTTTACTCCAGTGTTATGAGGAGGTGGGAAGGGAGTCCAGCAACTCCGCCCACCCAGCTGGGAAGGGCAGGAGGCGCAAATCCAAGTTCACATCCAGGCTCCAGTTTAAACCTCTTCTCATGGGTCTTTGAGGAACTGGGAATTTAGCGAAAACAGCTGCTCCAAATTCCGAAGAAAGTGTCTGTTACTGACTAGATGTCCTAGCATCCAAGAGAAACTTTCTCAAACCATCACAGCCAGGAGTCACTGCTGAAGGGGGAGGTACATACTCTCAGAGCGTCAGGTGATAAAATACCGACTAAGCCTGCTAAGGACTACTAAAGGCAAGCTTTCAGGACTGACAGGAATAGATGGTGCAATGTGCTCTGGGAAGGCTGGGATGACATTTCCTGGGTAGTTAACCAGTGGCCTGAGACCTGAGAATGTTAACTAGTGGCCATAAATTACTACATCAGAGTTGGGAAAGTCAATCTATTTACAAGTGCTTAGATGTAGATAGAAATTCCAGTGTCTGAATTGCCCCCCACACCCAAGAGGATAGATATTTCTAGGCTATATGAGTACAGGAGCTCATTTACAGTTAGCTGGGGAAGAATTTTAAAGTCCCAAGCATCCACAAGTTGGTCCTACTAAAATCTGATAGGAAAAAGTAGACAGCCCTCCCCCCCCCCCACGAGCTATTTCTGTTTTTCTCCTTCTGAAGCTGACTTTATTATTTAGGTATCTTCTTAGAAGTACCCCCATGAACCTGTTAGGAATGTCTGCCAGAATTCTTCAGAATCCTATTTCCAGCTCTAGAGGAGCAGTTTGGAAATTTCTGGATTTTTTCCAAGAATTTATCTTTATTTATTCTTCAGTGTTGTGTGTGCGCACATCATCCCATATGATTGCAGGTGTCTTGGAGGCCAGAGACGGTGTCAGATCTCCTGGAGCTGGAGTTATAGATGGCTGTGAGCCACCAGACATGGATTCTAGGAAACAAACCCAGCTGCTCTAGAAAAGTAGCAAGTGTTCTAACCTCAGAGCCACCTGGGAATTTCTTTTAAAACTAAATATTGTAAGACTGCTGGCTGGAAAGAGGGCTCAGGTGTCCCCATTGGTAGATCAGCTCATAGTCTTCAATCTTCCTTCAACCCCACCCCCAACCCCCACCCCCGCCACCATGTGGGCCACTTCCAGATTTCAAAGTGTGACAGCTTGGGGACATCAGAACCGCTTCCTCTTATGACTAAATCTGAGAGTGTGGGAGCAGTGGGGAAGTGGGGAAGGGAAGGCTGGGTGCTGGAGAAGTTGGTGATGAACGTAGAGTGGTTCTGGGCTTCTGCTAGTGTCCCTTGTTGGAATAGGCATCTGTGGCCTTCAGTGAGCACCAGCAGGCAGTGCCTTGGGAACAGTAACCCCCCCCCCCCCCCCACACACACACACACAGCCTTTGCCCAGAGGCTGTTTTAGCCGGACATGCTGGTTGATTTACCTAGAAGGCATTCTGTAGGGCCCAAGAAGCTAGGATATTTAACATTGGCCACTTTTTCTGATAATGCCTTACTGAGTGGCTAATTGGTCTGTAGAAAAAAGTCTTAGTGCTCAATACAGTGATCTTGCATTACATTAAAACGCTTTCCAGGTTCCAGTCAAGACATTTAAAACTGCTTGTGGCTCAAAGGAAGATCTCACACCAAATGCCTGCATTTGGCAGCTGTGCTTTGAGGTTTGAGGAGGGAAAAAAAGTGGTAGAGTAAGAAAAAAAATGTATGTTTGAGAAAATTTAGTCAGTTTAATTTAAATGAACAATGAAAAGAGCCGTGGAATGCCTCTGTCTAATTCTAGAATGACATCAGGGAGACTGCTCTCTAACCAGGGTCACCAGGTTAGGGCTTACTTGCTTGGGAAGACCAATGATGTGTGTAGACACTTCTCAGTTTACCTGACAGCCTGGGGTAATATTTCACAGCTCGGTGTGAATTACATCTGTATTTTTTTCCTGGTTAAGTGCCTCTCCTTCAGTGTTTTTATATTGTGAAAGAACTGAATCTCATGTTAACAAACCACAATGGAACTGTAAATGCAGGTTTGAGTAATTAACTTGTGAATCTCTGTGTCTTAAAAAACAAAACAAAACTTCTCCTATCCTCAGGGTCTACCACAGTATCCAGCACGAGGGTATGTTTGGATTAAAGGATCAAGTTAGTGAATGAGTAAGAGAAAAGGTCTTGGTTAAGGGGAAAGACTGCTAGAGGATGTGTGGCTGTCATTAAAGAATGCCACCCCTGCCATCAGCAGCTCTAGTTTCTGTTTGTATTTATGAGTCCTGGGAAATTAGGGGTAGCGGTTTCACATGGAGTACATGCCTGGTGGGAGAACCCTCCGTATGGCTTAGGGACAGGTGTCAGCCCCATTCCTCTACTCCTGATTTATTTGTACCCAGTCCCCAATGGCTTCCTCCACCCCTACATTTTAAATAGGTAGTTGTTGAAAGGCTTGGTAGCTGAGGCGGAGAGAAGCAGGGTGGAGGCAGGGTGGACCTCCAGGCACGAAGGTGGCTGACACACTAACCGTCTACATTCGTGCTCTACACACAGTCTGAACCGATCTCTTCTGTCTTTGGCCAGTGCTGTTGGTCATTACGTCACAGCTTGACCGGTGCTGTTGGTCATTACGTCACAGCTTGACCGGTGCTGTTGGTCATTACGTCACAGCTTGACCGGTGCTGTTGGTCATTATGTCACAGCTTGACGGTGCTGTTGGTCATTACGTCACAGCTTGGCCGGTGCTGTTGGTCATTACGTCACAGCTTGGCCGGTGGCTGTTGGTCAATACGTCACAGCTTGACCGGTGCTGTTGGTCATTACGTCACAGCTTGGCCGGTGCTGTGGTCATTACGTCACAGCTTGGCCGGTGCTGTTGGTCATTACGTCACAGCTTGGCCGGTGCTGTTGGTCATTACGTCACAGCTTGACCGGTGCTGTTGGTCATTACGTCACAGCTTGGCCGGTGCTGTTGGTCATTACGTCACAGCTTGACCGGTGCTGTTGGTCATTACGTCACAGCTTGACCGGTGCTGTTGGTCATTACGTCACAGCTTGACCGGTGCTGTTGGTCATTACGTCACAGCTTGACCGGTGCTGTTGGTCATTACGTCACAGCTTGACCGGTGCTGTTGGTCATTACGTCACAGCTTGACCGGTGCTGTTGGTCATTACGTCACAGCTTGACCGGTGCTGTTGGTCATTACGTCACAGCTTGACCGGCTGTTGGTCATTACGTCACAGCTTGACCGGTGCTGTTGGTCATTACGTCACAGCTTGACCGGTGCTGTTGGTCATTACGTCACAGCTTGACCGGTGCTGTTGGTCATTACGTCACAGCTTGACCGGTGCTGTTGGTCATTACGTCACAGCTTGGCCGGTTGCTGTTGGTCATTACGTCACAGCTTGGCCGGTGCTGTTGGTCATTACGTCACAGCTTGGCCGGTGCTGTTGGTCATTACGTCACAGCTTGACCGGTGCTGCTGGTCATTACGTCACAGCTTGACCGGTGCTGTTGGTCATTACGTCACAGCTTGACCGGTGCTGTTGGTCATTACGTCACAGCTTGACCGGTGCTGTTGGTCATTACGTCACAGCTTGACCGGTGCTGTTGGTCATTACGTCACAGCTTGACCAGTGCTGTTGGTCATTACGTCACAGCTTGACCAGTGCTGTTGGTCATTACGTCACAGCTTGACCAGTGCTGTTGGTCATTACGTCACAGCTTTGACCGGTGCTGTTGGTCATTACGTCACAGCTTGACTCGTTGCCCTGGTTTTCAGCTTCCAGGGTGCGTGCCTTCTTCCTGTGGAGGTGGAAGGCAGCCTGACAGGTCAGCAGTGTGTCTGTCCAGCATTTTCACCCTTCCCGGGACCCAGCCGTCTATCAGGAGGTCAGCTGCCATGACTCTGGGAAAGCCCAGATAGATGTCACTTAGTCTTTGTCTGGAAATGGGAAGAAACCAGTTCTAAGTTTTAAAAGTAATTTCTTATTTTTATTATTGTGTATGCATTGGCATTTTGCCTGCATATGTGTCTGTGTGAGCATGTCAGTTTCCCTGAACTGGAGTTACAGACAGTTATGAGCTGCCATGTGGGTGCTGGGAATTGAACCCCAAGGTGCTCTAGAAAAACAGCCAATGCTCTTAACCACTGAGCCATCTCTCTAGCTCCCTTTGGTTTTTAATTGTATAAGAGACAGTAAATGTTTGAAGTATGGGGGATTTACATAGCCTCCAAGTATCTCCCACACACACCACTTGACAGTTATGACAGGAAAAAATAGATTATTTCTCAGGAAAGCTGGGTAGGACAGGTCCTAAGAATGAACACCATCAGTAACCCTGGATGCCATGTGATACTTTGAGGACACCCACTTGCTTGTCTAGAATTCCAGCCCAAATCGTAAGAGCTGAATCTAAGTATGAGCAGACATCAGACAAGCCAAATAGGAGGGAAATTCTCTAAAATAACTGGCCTGAATTCTTTAAAAAGTCAACAATCATCAAAGACAAAGGAAAACTGTTACAAATGAAAAGAGATACAAGAAATCTAACAGCCAAATGTAACAAATAATTCTGAACAGGGAGGAAAATGGCTGTTTGGGGACACTCTTAGGGTCACTGGGAGGCACAAAAAAAATTGTATCAGTGATTCTGTCTGACCCTACAGCATGAGAAAACTCCCTCTTTAGGAAATGCACAGTGTAGGTAAGGAACGAGTGTCATTATGTACCCATACCCTTTTCAGAAATTTCTAGAGAAAATCTGGAGGACAGTAGACAATGACAATGGGAACACGGAGAACAGTGTTGCAAACTGGTAGGCTGTAGGAAATCTTTGTATATTTTTGTAGCTAGAAATTGCGTCAAAATAAAAGGTTCCAAAACCCCCACCTACCTCCAGGAGCAATGGATAGAAGAAATGGAGGAGAATGGGTCGGTTACCTTTATTGCCCTGGCACCTGTCAGCAACCAGAATGAGAAGAGAGAAAAAGAGCCCTTCACCCCATTTTGTTCCTCACCCCTGCCCCCAAGTCCAGTCAACCCAGCGGGTGGTTGCCTATTTGGAGGGCAGTGGGTCCAGAGAAAGAAGTGCTTGGTGCCCGAGACTGGCTCAGCTCTGCCCTGTAGAGTCAAGAATTCTCTCGGCACAGTCATGGTGGCACAAATTGAGGTCAGTAGGAAAACAGTCCATTTGCCATGTTGCACATTGCAATGAGTGAACAGTGAAGAATGTCTCCCAGTGAAGAGATGGCCTGGGAACCTTGCTTCTGGTTCTGAATATCCTTGAGAGGGCCCGTGTGGAAAACAGGAAGCAGCAGTTAAAACGGGAAATCGCTTTGGGCTGAATTACCGAAATCCCTCATTTCACTTAGAAGCTGGCATTGACCCTTCATCCACAGCGGGATGCCTCTTGCCTTTCTGTGCCTTGATGATTTTGCCCTTTCACTAGGGTGGAGCATTACCAAGCTCAGGCGCTTTTAAGCTGGAATTGCTACCTTTAAGTGTGCTTAGAAATTGGGACCTCACAGGGCTGTCTGTTTTCTCCCCAGCTCTGGGATGGAAAACAGCCTAGCTTCTCTGCTAGCGTGGGTTTCCTCCTCCTGCCCTCTCTTGATTTCTAGTAGGCGAGGTTGAGCACACACAGAGACTTACATCCCAGCCTAATAATAACCCCGAAGTAAGCAGCATGGCTATTATCAGGTTAGGCGACTATAGAGGTACGGTCCCCCCAAAGCAAGTGATAACACCATGCAGAGTGGCATGGTAGGTTGCTTGCTGAGTGAGATTCTGACTACAGTGGCTACAGCCTTTCTCCCCTTTGGAAGGAGAGTGGTTTCTCTGTGTGACCTGGGCTGCACCCTCTGATGGCGATTCCATCTTGGCTGCCTGCTTCCTGTCTCCAGAGCCAAGCACTCAGCCATGCCTTCCTGGCTCTCCTTGATGCCTCTTATTTTTCCTATTTAACTCAAATTCTGATCGCTTTCCCACAAATCACATCTATTCTAGCCTAGTTGTTCTGTTTAGGGGGTTCTCAGAAGCCAAGTTCAACCAAACCCAAGTGAAATTATTGTTTCTCTTCTAATCTTTTCTCCCTTATTTCTCGCTCAGCAATGTCTGTCTCTGCCTTCTGTCCAATTCAGGATTAAATTATTTGGGATCTTAAACTCAAATCTGATCTCCCAACAGCCCACTGGGATGATTCAACCTTAGTGATTTTCTCCCCAATCATAAGTTCATTGGACACACATTTACACAGCTTTTCATGTGCTCGGCTCTTCATTAGAACAAGCCAGGCTCAGCCCTGGAATGGCTTCTGACTGTAGAGGGAGAAAAAGAGGCATGAATAAACTGACTGTGAGGTGGAAATAGAATGCAGAAAAATTTTTGGAATCTGTGACTATTTAAGAGGCGGCATTTGCAGTAGGGTCTACACAGAGTTTGTTTAGACACAACATTCAGTCTGGGTAGCAGTATTGTTATGACCAGAAGATTTTTTTTTCCCAGAGAGTATCAGTCTAGGCTACTGGCAAGAACCCCGCGGTATTGGCAATGGAGCTGGGCTTTGAATGTAAAGCTTCAGTGCCTAATTATGAGGAACTTTTCGTTAGTGGCAGAAGAAGCCCAATGTGTATGGAAGGGCCCGGGTTACCACTGTATGAGGGTAGGAGAGACAGGACATAGGAACCGAGGAAGCCTATACGCCTCCCTGAGTTTGAAAAGTGGAGTGGAGAGGCAAAGCATACTGGCACTCAAGGTTAGGTGCACTTTACTAGCCAAAGGAATCCATTTCCACGTTCAGGCAACAAGTGTTTGGGTGGACCATTTGGGCAACAAGCAACTCTATTAATATGTTTTCCATATTTATAATAAAGAGCAAGGAGATTTGGGGGAAGAAAAGGTTTAATGAATATTATATGCAGATTTATTCAGCTGAGATAGGGAGAGAGGTACCCACATTTGATGCAGCAGATCTAAACATTTAGGTGTCCCCAAGAGTCATTCTATCTAAATGTCATACGAGTGGTCTAGAAGTTGGACATAATCAAGAGAATGTATAAAATCTGTACATATTAGCAAATGCACAGTTGACTACTAAAAGACGTGATGGTCTGAGGACTTCTGCAGACGTCAGACTTCTGCTAAGTTTGATGCAAAGATGATTCTTTTTTATTTTATTTACTTTTTTCCCCCCCCTTTTCAAGACAGGGTTTCCGTGTGTAGCTCTGGCTGTCCTAGAACCTGCTCTGTAGACCAGGCTGGCCTTGAACTCAGAGATCCACCTGGCTCTGCCTCCCAAGTGCTGAGATTAAAGGCAAGCACTCACCACAACCCAGTGATTATTCTTTTTAAATATTTTAAAAGATTTATTTATATAAGGACTTTGCATGCGTGTCTGCAGATGGATGCTCGGTGTTTGAAGAAGTGCAGCGCCTCCATGAAGGTGCTAGAAATCCAACCCAGGTCCTTTAAAAAATTGTTTTTGAAGATTTAATTCTTTTTTTTAAATCACATTTATTTTATTGTTTTTAGGGAAGGGAGGGACAGGTACTGCATGTGCTACAGCACGTGTGTAGTGATCAGAGGACAACCTGCAGGGGTTGGTTCTCTGGTCCCATCTTGTGGGTCCCAGGAATGGAACTCAGGCTCAGCAGCAGGTACCTTTATCCACTGGACCATCTGGCTGGCTCAGCAGCAAAGACTGTTAGGGACTTTCTCTACTTGTTTGGACTTTACTATGATATGACCTAGGTCAGTGTCGAAGGCTTAACAGTTCATATCACGTGTGAGTTTACAGACTTAGTTTCAGTTGTGAGCAGGCTGTGGTCTGTACTCTCTGTGGGGAGGAGGTAGGTGCTGCCCAAAGTCCGAATATCTGCTTTTAACTCACCTTTGTTTCCTATTTCCTTTATTACCTGCTAATTTTCAGGCTTATTTCATTATTACTTTTTCATTCAACACTAATGTCTTTTGGGCAAAAACATGTGTGCATAGCAAGTGGAGGCCAGAAGTCAATCCCAGGTACCCGGTTTTAACCTTATTAAAAATGATAGTTGTATTTGCATATGTGTGAGCATATACACAGAGGTCAGAGGATAATTGCCCTTTCTTTCCACCTTGTAAGTTTTGGGAATTGAACTAAGGTGATTAAAAGTGTCAGGAAGCACCTTACTCCTGAACCATCTCATGAGCCCTCCGCCTTGTTGTTTTAGGTAAGGGTCTCTTCCTACATCCCCAGTGCCTGGATTGCAAGCACTCACTACTGTACCCAGCTGTTGCTGCTGCTGCTGTTTCCCCCTCCTCCTCCTCTTCTTCAACACAGAGCACTGAACTCTGTTCCTCATGTTTATAAGCCAGGCGACACTTTATGTGGCAGGTCTAGAACATCGAGAGCTCTCACTAACCAGATTGCAGACCTTTGTTATTCTGTAGGTCTGAACTGGCATTCTGGGTGGAGTGGGTGTGGCCCATTTTGGTCTCTGTGGTTGATTAGGTGAACTTGATAGGCTGACTTTTGCCCTTCTGAGGATTTGATAAGCATTTGACACTGGAGTCTCTGACCTGGTTCCTGACAAAGTTCCCAGACAGACACCCTGAGAGAGTGACTGCACTGGCTTTGGCTCTGCCCACAAAGGCGGGCCCAGCTTTCCCTGTTGAGCACCCAAGGGAGGCCCCATCTTGCTGCCTCCTCATGGCTTCCTTCTCGTTGGTTTTTTATTATTGTGGCCCTGCTGAAATCAGATTTCCAGACACTTCTTAACCTTCCAACTCCATCATATCATCTTACTTTTCTCCACAGCATTTGTCAGTGTCAAACGGGACTTTTTTTTTTTTTTTTTTTTTTTTTTTTAATTGTCTTCCATGCCAAGGGAACATGCCTCTATGAAATCAGCCCTACAGACATGATCTGTTACTCGGCACCTAGAACAGTGTTTAGCTCCTAATATGGTGTTGGAAGGAAGGAAGGAAGGAAGGAAGGAAGGAAGGAAGGAAGGAAGGAAGGAAGGAAGGAAGGAAGGAAGGAGCAAATCAGTTTGGGTCTCATGTATCTCATTGGCTTCCAGCTTGCTGTATGTATAGCTGGGGATGACTTTGAACTTTTGATGCTCCTGTCTCTACTCCCAAGTGCTAAGATTACAGGTGTGTACCAGCATGTCGGGTTTGTATGGTACTGAGACTTTGTGCATGCTAAGCAGGTGCTCTTCCCACTGAGCTACATCCCAGCACACATTCTTGGCTTTCTTGTCTTCCATTTCCTTCCTGTCCTATACACTCACTCCTTGGCCTGTAGGAAAACAAACTTCCTTGAAGTCCATAGAGAACTCTCAAAGAGATATCCTGGCTACTCCTTGCTCCTAGAGTAGACGTAGCTCTAGCACCCAGTGCCCGTGTAAAGAGGCCAGAGAGAGGAGTAGAGAGAGTCTGCTTACAGGGTGCTGACCCGAGGCAAGTTATACCAGGGTTTACCAGTCCTGAGGTACCTCCACTTATTGCTTCAGACAGTGTTTCTCATCAAAGCTTCCTTGTATAGGTTGTTCTAGCTGCTCTGTGAACTTCTTCCATCTTGCCATCACTGGGATTGCAGGCGCGGAACACTATACCTGACCTCTAGGGATCTCAGCTCAGGGAAGGGGTTCTCACTAGCTTTGTATTCCTTCCACCTGGTAGACTGAGGTGAGTGCTGGTTGCCTCCTTCCCACAATGGAAAAATAAAGGAGAATGTGGACTGACCCTGAATTCTTTTCTCCCATCAATACCAAGTGTAGACGCATTCCTTACCTGTGGCATTTGGATCTTGCTGCTCAAGCCCAGAACGCTCTTTCCAAATTGGTAATTGGAACCCTCCCCTTCGCCCATCCCTTTACCCACTCCCACCCAGACAGTCTATCCAAGCTCTCTTCTCAAGCACCAGTGACCTAGAAAGTCTGCCCTTTCTTTGGCAGTGTGAATGATGTATGCAGCAGATAGGGGGGTGTTCAGATAAGGAACCCCACCCCCATGCCCACAATGGGCAGGCCCTGGTCATTTTGCAGTCTTGCTTTGTTGCTGGAGCAATGTTACAATTCCGTTAAGATTTTCATCATACCCGTCAGGAAACTCATGGGAGGGTTACTATAGGACCTTCACTGTGCTCAGGGAAACGTACAGCCCCTACAATGGGGCCTTTGAGAGCCCGGCCCAGAGCTGGGCAGTGATTCAGTCTATTCAAAACACAGAATAGAAAGGAACTGCACATTGTTTTCGGGTCCTTCTGCCATCTGTAGCATTCCTGTACCCAGCATTAGTTACGTTTCTCTGGTGACACACTTTCAATTTCACAGCATACCCGCTCACTGATAAATGTCACTTCACAGACACTTTATAGCACAAGACCTATTGGTACACAAGCCTACAGCCAGCACGTTCTCAGAAAAGATGATTAAACCTTGGTATAACTGGGCCTATAATTCTTGCACTTGGGAGGTGGAGGCAGGAGAATCAAAAATTTAAGGTCATTCTCAGCTAATACCAAGAGACCCTGTCTCAGAAACAAACCTTCCCTCCCCATAAAACAAAAGAAAAACAAGAAACAAGTTTGGATCTAAAGACAGGAAAGATCAGTTGGGTGTGTTTAAAAGTATTCACATCACTCTTAAAAACCAACACATTCTCCTGTAAAACAGCCACAAGAGTCTGGGGAGATGGCTCAGCTGTAAAGTGTTGGTCTCAAAAACAAGAGGGGCTAAATTTGATCCCTGGCACCTACATAAAAAGCGGGTGTGCCAGCGTGCACTCGTAATCTCAGCCCTGGGGAAGCAGACAAAAGAGCCTGCATTGGGGGTCACTGGTCAGCCAGTCTAATGAGCTGTAGGCCAATGAGGGACCCTGTCTCAAAACTTCCTCTTCCTGAGAGACACTCAGCATTGTCCTCTGGCTTTCATGTGAGTGCACACATACACATTCTTTTTTTTTTTTTTTTTTTTTTTAAAGAAACTTTATTTTATTGTATGCATATGAGTGTTTTGTCTGTATGTTGTCTGTGTACCACATGCATGCCTGGTGCCTACAGAGACCAGAAGAAAGCATCAGATTCCATGGAACTGGAGTTACAGACAGTTGTAAGCCACCATGTGGGTGCTGAGAACAGAACCTGGGTCTTCTGAAGAGCAGTTTAACCTATAAGCTATCTGTCCAGCCCCACGTACATACTTGTAACCCAGCCTCTGCGCCACCTCCCCACTATCTCAACCCCACCCCTTTTCTCTTTCTCTCAACCAAGACTATGTAGCCCCAGCTGGGCTCGAACTCTCCAGCCTTCTGCCCCAGTCTCCATGTGCCAGAGTTCCAGATGTAATCCACAGCCACTCACAATGTAGACTGTAGTTATCACAAGCAAAATAAGTTGTGGTTGTCTCACGATGGAGGCTGGAAAGAAACTTCTTCCCTATTTTTCCCCTTTAGAACATGTATGATATTTTATTTTATTTTATTTTATTTATTCATCTGACTCACTCTGGGATCACACAACTTTCCTTTGTTGTGAGTTTAGATCTCAAGGGTTGTTTTATTTTCTAGCTTCCTTAATGTTTTCCTCGTGTTTAATTTAAATCATTTGCCTTTTATCTTTCTCAGCATCTCAAGCTATTTGGTTCTTTCCTAACCTTTGTTCTCCTTCTTGCTGCATGGAATTTAAAAACAATACATTGAGATGCATTTTCTTTCCAAGTGCAAAGTGAGTGACTCCTTCAGGGTTGCACACACAGTCAGTCTCCACTAAACAAAGGCTAGACACTTTTCCTTTTGGCTCTCATGCAATCTTGGGGTGTGGGATCTTTGATTAATAATCCTGTGCTTTTGGCCCAACTCCCAGGAGGAGGAAGGGTCATAGACCAGGTCAGGAAACCTAGTGCTTATTTCCTAGAATTTTGGGACATGGATAGAAAGGGGCATTTGCGCATGTGGGGTGGGGACAACATACAGTACCAATGCTTTCAACACTTTTTGTAAGCAGACACCATACAAATGTGTTTGTGAATAGACATGGGGTTTGGCTGGCCATTCCTACTCACAGCTTTCTGGGTCCCATTATAAGGCTCTCCTCTATTTTTTAATTTACTGCCCCACTTGAAATGGAGCAGTGTACACTACATAAAAGGGTTGAAACATTCTTTTCCACCTAACACAGAGAGCAGGTGTCAAGTTCTGTTTTGTTCCTTGCATGGTCAAAACAAGTAAGGCTGGGTTTAGAGACCAACACACTGTTTGACTTTGGAAATGACAAACACTGGTTTTCTTTAGAGTTGAGAGATGGTTCAGTGGCTAAGATACTTGGCCCCGCAAGCTTAAGGATCTGCAGACTAGCACCAGAACTCAACTAAAAACCTAGGTGTTGGCAACCATTGGTAATCCCAGCTCTGGAGAGGCAGAGACATGTGAATCTCTGGGACCCAGACATGGTTGGCCTCTGGCTTCCACATGCATGCACACATGTATTTGAGCATGTCTGCACCCCCCACATACACAGGTTTCCTTCAGTATATTCTTAGCTGACTGATTTGGTGATTGGTATTCTTCCTATCTTGTCTATTCTGCCTGAGTGTGGATTTCTGGGGGTGATTTGACTCCTTGAGGGACTGAGACAACTTTTCTCACAGAAAAGCCAAAAACTAGTGTTTCACGTCCCTGTCCCATTTCACAGCCAAGGCCCTTCCTCTAACACTCTTTCACCAGTATGGGCCTAAATACGAATTCTCCCTCCCTCTTCCTCTCCCTCTCCCTCCCTCTCCCTCTCCCTCTCCCTCTCCCTCTCCCTCTCCCTCCCTCTCCCTCTCCCTCTCCTTCTCCCTCCCTCTCCCTCCCTCTCCCTCTCCCTCTCCCTCCCTCTCCCTCCCTCTCCCTCTCCCTCTCCCTTCCTCTCCCTCTCCCTCTCCCTCCCTCTCCCTCTCCCTCTCCCTTCCTCTCCCTCTCCCTCCCTCTCCCTCCCTCTCCCTCCCTCTCCCTCTCCCTCCCTCTCCCTCTCCCTCTCCCTCCCTCTCCCTCCCTCTCCCTCTCCCTCTCCTTCTCCCTCCCTCTCCCTCTCCCTCCCTCTCCCTCTCCCTCTCCCTCTCCCTCTCCCTCCCTCTCCCTCCCTCTCCCTCTCCCTCCCTCTCCCTCTCCCTCCCTCTCCCTCTCCCTCTCTCTCTCTCTCTTTCTCTCACCACACACACACACACACACACACACACACACACACACACACACACACACACTTTAATCTTGGATAAATTAAAGACAGTATGCCAAAGCCTCACTTAGCCCTTGGTACACAGATGGGGCTCTTGGGCTCATGAGGAACTGCATATACGGAAGTGACGCAAGTCACTTTCCGGGTGTGTCACCAGAGACAGTAAAAAATAAGGTACCAATAACCAGAAGTTTTCTTACATGGAGATTTCTTCACAGTTATGAGCGTTTCTTCATGTGACTCATCCATGCCCTGTAATCACACCAGACATGGTCAGCTCACATGTCATTTTCAATTTTAGTAATTGTAGCGGGGTGGGGTGGTGTGGGGTGGGGAGTAAATATCAGAAGGATCATCATGAAATCCCATAGTCACAGGTCTGAAGGTAGATGGCTGCTTCCTAGTTTTTGCACACATCCCCTACCTTTCTTCTTTATCTATTGCTGTTTATTTTTTTAAAGGCAGTGCCCAGGCTTCCCTACCCCCTCCCCCCACTTTACAAACAGAGGCCCATAGAGGCTGAAGTCACCGGGGAAAGTGCTCCTCAAAGGTGTGCGTGTAAGGTCACCCACTGAGAGATATATTAGGATGTACTGTCTGCCTATCTTCACGTTAAGAAACTAGGAAGAACCTAGGAGGGAGGAGCTGGGGTGGATATGATCAAGATGTGCTGTTTACATATGTGGTATTCTATGATACTCTATTTTAAAAACAACTAGGAAAAGGCTGGTTGTGCTGGCCTCTGCCATCCATCCCAGCACCCGACCTGATTGACCTTATCTCTGAGAGTTCAAGGACAGACTGGTCTACATAGAGAGTTCCAGACCATTCCCATTCAGGGCTACTAGTGAGAGCTTGCCTCAAAAAAGAAACTAGGAAGAAATTAAACTTCTCCAATCTTTGCTATGTGGAAGGGCACCAGGTCTCACACCTAGTCTGACTGCCAGGGGATCACGATTCATGAATAATGGGCTAGGGAGATGGCTCCGCAAATAAAGACACAGATGTCAAGCCAGAGGATCTGTGCTGGAGTCCCAGGACCCACATGGTGGAAACGGAATGGATTCCCAGGTGTCCTTTGACCCTTACACACATGTTATGGCACACACATACTCACACACACATACATACATGTGCACACAAATGAATACTAGTGTTTCATTGGAGCGGCTAAAAATGTTTAAATGCATAGACTCAGTTGGTTATGGTAAATATTCAAAATAGTATCTACTTTTCTCTAGGATTTGGGATGATTATAAAATCAAATTTTTAGAGATTAAGAACTACCTAAACCACAGGTTTGTTAGGGAAGATGAGAACAGAGAACCACCCAGGGCTGGGTTGGAGACTAGAAAACCAAAGTTCTTGATCCCTCTAGGACTGGTTCTGTGGAGCTGATGGGTCACCTCCATAGCCTCAGACCCCTCATTTGAGAGCTTCAGAGTGGTCAGCAAATGGAGAAGTGGAGTCAAAATTGTAGAGTTTTGGCTGGTGGCGGCGGCGGCAGTGGTGTATGCCTTTAATTCCAGGACTTGGGAGACAGAGGCTAGCAGATCTATGAGTCTGAGGCCAACCTGGCCTACAGAGTGACCAGGGCTACACAGAGAAACCTTGGGGCTGAGGAAGTAAGGTGTTGAATATGAATATTATATATTCATATATTCTGGGAGCCTTGGGAGATGGCTCAATTGGTACGTTAATTGCCACACGAGGATGAGGACCGGAGTTTGATTCTTAACACCCACATAAAAAACCAGGTATGTGGGACACAGCTGTGATTTCAACATAAGGAGGCGGGATAAGAGGATCCCCAGGGGCTTGCTTGCCAGGCAGTATAACCTAATCATGATGCCCTGGCTTCAGAGTCCCTGCCTCAAAAAACAAGGCAAATAGCTCCTGAGTAATCACACAAGAGGCTGACCTCTGACCTTGTTGAGCACACATACCACATATGCACTTGCATATGAGCACACACACAATGTCTTGCCCAGGCTGGTGGTATAACTGGGTTCTGAGAAAGCATGCTTGGTATGCCTGAAGCCCTGGGTTCCTTCCCAACAGGGCTGAAACCAGGCTTGGTACCTGTGAGGTGGAGACAGAAGAGATTACATAACTTGCCCGGGGCTATTTTTTTTTAACTGTAGATATTGAAACATTCAGCTTTTTTCAGAGTATTTAGATGTAGGGTTGCTTGGACCTCTGCACAATTAGAGCTCTTTTTCCTCAGAAAGAGTGTTTTCTCTCCTTTACCTACAAATTCATGCCTTTCTTTGCAGTTTAGAATTTAAAACATGTATTTGCCCACACTTAAACCTTGGTACCTGTGTGTGGCCGCCACAGAATCACACTGTAGCACAGATTCAGGATTAGCTCACTCAGAATTCAGAATTAGCTCACCAGGCCTGGTCATTCAAATCAGTGTTCTTGTAAAGCCATTACCAAAACTTGTTTATTGAATTGGGAGAGAGTATCTGCCAACTCTGTCCTGTAGTGATTAGCATTCTGGACACCAAATTGGGCTGTGGTCACAACAAGAGCCCCTCAGGAATTGTCAGGACAGGACAGTCTCTGCTTGTCACTCCACAGGCCCCATAACTCTCTCCACCCTCAGGCCACTGCTCACTGCCTCTTGCACACTAGACTTGCAACTTGGGTGAGGCTCCTCTGAGATAGTCCTTAACTGGGGCATCAGAAGATAGCCATCTGCCTCCTGGTCTACCCTGGGGCTCTTTCTGTCATCAAACTCATTCTTGGCATATCTTACCCCTCCTCCCCCTAATACCTCTTCAAAGTTCCTTAAGCCACAAGCCTGGTTTTATTCCATTCCTAAGTCCAGGGTATAAGTCCCGGGTAGAGAAGGCGGGAAAGGTCCTGAGCCCCCTTATTAGATAATGGAGGGGAGAAGAAGGTTTGCCCATGGCCCCGATGACGCTAGTCTGTTGACTTCCTGGCTACTCTGGTGACTTCCTTCACTTCTGCTGCCCAGGCCTCTGTGGTTCAGGACCTGGTAAATACTTTTCCCTAGTACCCAGAGGGCTCTGAGAATGAGTCCTTTATGGTTCTAGTTCTCTAAAGGAATGTGTTTAGTGGGGTACAGGCCAGGTCACCTGAGGAGCTCTCCATGTTCCTGTCAGAAACAGGGATTGCTCGCCCTAGCTTTGGTTTAGCTTGAGTGAGTCAGTAGTGCCCAGATAGCCTTGTCCTGTGGCTCAGTGTGCCACCACAAGATTCCTTCACTCCCCTCCCGGGGGCTGTTGATCAGTTAACACATCCTGTCACAGCACCCCAAGTGGCCCATAGAATATCAACATGCCACCATTTAAACCCTTTTTCCTTTCCTTTTTTTTTTCAATCACACACAACACACACACACAGACACACATACAGCACACACATACACACCACACATACATACACACACAACACACCCACACACATACCACACACACACAAACACACACATACAGCACACACATACACATACATAGCACACATACATGCACACACAACACACCCACACACATACCACACACACACAAACCTACCGAGTCCATTTAGTGTTGTTTGTATGTAATGTGTTTAGGGCTGACCACTGGGATTGATAACCCACTAGGGGGCTTGTCCTTGGAGAAAACTGATTGTCCATCTCCCAGTAGCCTTGATTGCCAGATGCTCTCTACCTAGGGCTGGGCCTTGTGAAATCTTTCCTATTTTCACTGGTGTGTTTGGCTGTTGGGGTCAGGAAGCAGGTCTCATTCACAGTTAAGATTTCCTGCATCTTCCCTGCCACGTCTAGAAAGCACCATATCCTAGCAGACATCCTGATCCGCTGGCTTTCACCAATCTCTCACCCCCTTTCTGAGATGTTTTGTGAGCCTTGGGTTTATTGTAGCTGCCCTAATTGGGCCCAACACCTGCTTATGTTCTTTTAGTGTTTCATGTTAGCTTTTAAAAACCACAGACAGGGCTAAGGAGACTGTTCAGTCGGTCAAATGCTTGCTGTGGAAACAGGAGAAACTGAGTACAGATCCCCAACATCTACATAAGGTCAGTATACTACATACCTTTCAGTCTCAGCACTGGGAAGGTGGGGAGACAGGAGGGTCCCTGAGCTTTGCTTATTGGTCAGCTAGTCTGCATGCTCTCTGTTCAGTGAGTAGCCCTGCCTCAAAGAATAAGATGGAGGGTAGTCAAGGAAGCCACCTGTCATCAGCTTCCACACACATATATGTGGACCCTGCCTCCACATACATAGACTCAAAACATGGGCAGGAAAACAACTCCACTACACTTCTAAAGGCTCTTTTCTAAGTTGAATCCTCATTGATAAATATCCACCCAGTTAACTTTTCAGAAAAATAAAATAATACGCAGAAGCAAAATACTATTTTTAAAAGTAAGATAGGAGTATTTGGCTATTACATCTCTATTCCTGTTTTGTATAAGTAAAGTTTTTTGGGTTTTTTTTTGTTTTTTTTTTTCTTTTCTTTCTCTCTCTCTCTCTCTCTCTCTCTCTCTCTCTCTCTCTCTCTCTCTCTCTTTTTTTTTTTTTTGCAGTCAATATAGAAGAGAAAAATTGAAGGGGGTGGGGGAGATTTCAGATAACCCAGGACAGCTTCAAACTTGCTATATAGCTGTGGGTGACTTTGGACTTCCAATTCCCTGCCTTCATCTCCCAAGTACAGGAATGTACCAATATGGTACCTACCATGCAAGTACCATGCACGCTTAATTTGTATGGTGCCTGGGGTCTACCCTGGAGCTGTGTGCAGGCTAGACAGGCAATCTACCAAATGAGAAACATCCAGCACCAGGAGGTTCTTGGTTGGGCTAATAATACATTCTCCTGGTAGGTCCTTTCTCTCAGAATAACATTAAGTTTAGGAACTGCTAGAGTCCGTGTGTGTCCAGAAATTATTTGGTTTCCTTCTGGTTTTGTTTCTGTTCTGTCAGTGGCATGAACGAGGGCCATGAAAGCTTTTCTTCCTGGCCAGTCTGCCTGCCTGATGACTTTGGCTTCTTCAGTCACCTAGAGAAACTTACTACATGGCTCTGTTTGCCTCAGAGATGATTCATATCTAACAAAGGATTACCATAGAGTAAAGTGGGGCTTTGTTTTGTGACTCTTGCTAATGACAGTCTTGTCAATGAGATGCTCAGCCTAAGTCATATAAAGATTCTTCATTGTGAAGAATAAAATCCTGTGAAACTGGCCTTGCCCAAGGCATCTGAAAGTGAGGGTGTGTGCTCAAGCCTGCTGATTGGTCCAGCTATGCTTCACTCCCCTGAGACCTTTACCTTGAAGGCAGAAACTGTGGGGAATTTCCTTAAAGGACTGTGCCTGGTGGACACTACTCCAGCTCCCCAACTGATGAGAGAGAATCTGCCATTGGCTGATTGGATCATCACTAGTCTGATTAAAGAGTTAGGTGAAGGTTAAAAACACATTTGCCACATAGGACCATTTCAAGCATTCAGTTCACATTGTTAAGTCAGACTGGACTGTAGAGTTAAGAGATGGGTGGTTAAGCTGGGTGTAGTGGTGCACACCTATAACCTTTGATTTCAGGTGGAAGCAGGAGGGTCAGGAGTTTCAGCGGAGCCTTGGCTATATATAGCAAGTTTGAGGCCAGCCATGACTATGTGAGATCCTGCTTCAAAGAGCCAGAGAGAATGAGTGTCTTTAAGGGGATTGCCTCTTCCATTTTGACTTCCTGAGGCTGGAGGCACATAGGTCAGCTTTAGAAACTTCTTAGTGCCACCTCCCAGCCCAGTATCCCCATTCATCCCTCCAGTAGCTGCCACAGCGTAATAATTATGTGGCTGAGATGAGCCGAAGAGACAGATCTCACAGTGTAGCCCAGGCTAGCCTCACATTTGCAGTGATCACAACAGGTGTGAATCAACACATACAGTTTCATTGGTATATCATGTATTCACTCAACTTGTACTGGCTGACACCAAGTGCTACATGTTAGACACTGGTCTGCATGCTAGGGACACCATAGGGGACAAATGTCCTCTGAAGACTGACTCCATGCTACAGAGCTTGGTCTTGTTGGAGGCCATGTTGAATCAGAGTGTTTTGAACTCTGAGCTTTGAGGCTCCTCACCAATACCCTCTATACTTCTCTTCAAGGAGAAATATTTCACGGCCGGCACTTATTATACAAAGGAAAAGACTGTTTGCAGCAGCGGAGCGGTGGACTTCAGCATGATCATGGTTGTGGTGCCACCTTTGTTCTGAGAGGCAGTGTTTAAGTATGACCCCCTGAGAGCCAAAGGCCTGGGTGGTGCCGAGCAATTTAACCTTTCTGTGTGCCGTTTTCCCGCCTGGTGAGATTGTTAGAATTAACCAAGTTATATATTCAATATTAAAATGAATAATATAGTTATTCTATAATAATAGTTAGGATATTCTATATCATTCATTCAACAAGTATGTGTGAGGCACCCACAAATGCACTGATCATTGTATTAGGTCTTGAACAGATGGTGAATGGGGCATAGTTCTGGGAGCCAGGCACCATGTTGTTGCTAGGGTGGGGTGGGTTTCTCAGAGAGGGCAGCCTGGGCTGATGCGACAGGAGTTTAGGGGCAATAGGTGTTGGAGGTAGAGAGGAGAATGTTACATCCAAACAGGAGACAGTGTGACTCAGTGATCCCACCATGCACAAAGAGATTTGGGAGAGGGGAGAGGAGGTAGAGAGGGAGAGGGGGGGATAGAGGAAGAAATCCATGTATTTGAGCATGGAGCCACAAAGCAAGAAGAAAGCATGGTTAGATGGGGCGGGGCAAGATAGGGAAATCTTGCTAAGATTTGCATATTAGATACAGGAATAGTTGCCCCATGGGGCACAACTTCCAGTGTCTAGACTAGGTTTGAAAAGCTAGACTGTCCCCCGTTTCCTGCCCTACTCCTAAGGGAGGCTCTAGCACAGCCTTTCAGCATGGGAGCTCATGAGCTGGATTATGGAAACTCATGGCCCTGGGCACCCAGAACACATGGGGGTGTTTAAACATGTTCTAGATAAGGGGGCAGGGAGAATGAGGACCAGAAGGGCAGGAGACATCCCTGTTTTTCCGGAAAGAAAAGTGGGTCAGAACCAAGCTGGTGGTTCTTGAAGGGAGCTCTTTCAGGGAAAAGGAAGAAGCAGTTGCCTAATAGTGAGTGAATGTCTCCTCAGCCTCAGGTCCAGCCCTGACCCAGGAGCACCTGCAAGGCATCCCAGTGTGGCTAGGAGCCTCTCTGAGGAGGGAGTGACTAGAACAGGGGTCTGGGGACCCATGAGGGAAAGTGCAGGGGATTGAGAGATGAACCGAATAGTTTGATTTCACAGATTTCTTTTGCTACCACTTACAAATGAAAGGGGATCTTGTCTTGCCATTTGAGACTCCACAGAAAGGAAAAGTCCGATGGAATATAGGGTTAACTCCCCACAACTGTCAGAAACAGGTGGGGATCGACCCAGTAGAAGACCACTGTGTGCGTGGACACTGCAGTGAGTAAAATGGATGTGAGCAATGTGGGGGAGAGTGTTTTACTGCTTAGTTATTCATTTCTTAATGTTTTCCTAACTATTTCTACGTAGCGAGGCATTGAAAGAACTACCAAAAAAATGCTTTAAAAAAGAACTTTATTTATTTTTATTTTTTTGGTGTTTTGACTGCATGTATATCAACACATTACTTAAGTGCCTGGTGCCTATGGAGGCCAGAAGAGGGCATCAGATTCCCCAGAACTAGAATTGCAGATGGTTATTAGCTACTGTTTGGGTGCTGGGAACCAAACTCAGGTCCTCTGCAAGAACAACAAGTGCTCCTAACTACTGAGCCATCTCTCCAACCCCATTTTTAATAAATAAGAATAATTATTTAGATTAAACAAAAATAAAATGAATAGCTTATGGGAAATTTCAGGGCAGACAGTGGGTAGAACTTGGATATTGAAAACGGTTAAGATATTTTAAATTGGTTGAAGTTTTAGGGATGGTTGAGGTATGATGTGTGTTAAATACCAGAAATCTTAGTAATTACATATAGACATTCCATTATGGGGGACAGGACACATTTCCACCTCAAATGTTAGCTGCAGGAGAACCTGCAGGTTGAAGCAAACATGAACCTGAATGTGTCTCTAGAATATGTTACTGTTTTGTGGTTTGAAACCAGGTCTCAGCTAGCTCAAATTACACCGTGTGGACAAGGACAACCTTGAACTCCTGATTCTTCCCGCCTCCACCTCTTAGGGCTGGGATGGCAGGCAGGTACCTCCACACCAGGTTTATGTGGTGCTGGGGGTGAGTCCAGGTCTCCCTACCCCTGGAGCTAAGTCCCTAACCCTGTTTTCTTCATCTGTGGAAGTGCTAGTCAAGAGAAGAAAGACAGAGGCAGAGAGACAGAGGTCATGAAAGCTCAGCATCTAAGAGATAGGTCTCTTCCTTTTCTAGTGTGATTCACAGGATAGAAACAACTGGGTCCTGTGCTGGGCTGGAGCACTGAACCACCATACTGTGTTCCCAGTAAGACTAGGGCTCATCAGCTTCTCCGTGAGATGCTCTGGAGGGCTTCCCAAGACTCAGGGATTCGGGAAGCCAGAAGAGCTGCCCTGTCCTATGCAGGGACCAGGTAAAGACAGAACAGGG
Source organism: Phyllotis vaccarum (assembly GCA_033318265.1). Taxonomy (NCBI): domain Eukaryota; kingdom Metazoa; phylum Chordata; class Mammalia; order Rodentia; family Cricetidae; genus Phyllotis; species Phyllotis vaccarum. The sequence continues at coordinate 139,407,159 of JARWLC010000004.1, read as the reverse complement.
AACACTATCTTTTCAGAACAACTATTTTGAGCGCCTTTCAAAACTATAAGCCATACAGAATCTACTCAGACTGGTCAGTTAGCTAATGTCACCCTAGAATGTATGTTTAAATTTTGCTATAGACTGAGTATCCATAATGTAAAATTCCCAAGTCTAAAATGCTTCACAGACCAGAGCCACAGTGCTGCCTGCTTGAGGCTGATGGCCCGAGTTCAGATCCTTCAGACCCCATTTAAAAAGCCAGAACATCTGCAATCCCAGAACTCCTATGGGGAGAGTCATGGACCTATCTGTTTGTTTTCTCTGTACAGCTCTGGCTTTCCTGGAACTTACTCTGTAGACCAGGCTGGCCCCAGCTCAGAGACCCGACTGCTTCTGCCTCCCCTGAGTGCTGGAATTAAAGGCGTGCGCCACTATTTCCAGCTTAAAGTAAACAGCTCAAAATAAAATTGCCAGATCAAAAAGGATGTGGATTTTGTTTTTATTTAGTTGACTAGTTTCTAAAAATCTAATACCTATTTTTAGCTTGCTCCCTAAAAATATTGTTTATGAGTCCGTAAGTATATTTTTAGACTCCCATCCTTCTCAACACTGGGCCTGTTGTGTTTCTGGATAACAGCCTCCGTTTTCTTGGCCTCTGAAGGGCAGTGCCCATGAAAAGACTCCTCCTCTCCTGGATGAAGTGGGTAAACCAGAGTTTGCAGAGGCGTGAGGCAAGGGCCTCCCCAGGGTGTGTGAGAGGATAATGTAGCCTCTGTGTGCTGCTGAGTCACCTTGCACTCCCAGTCTCACCCTGGTAAACACACACACACACACACACACACACAGAGAGAGAGAGAGAGAGAGAGAGAGAGAGAGAGAGAGAGAGAGAGAGAGAGAGAACCCAGTCAGAATCATCAGCCCTACTAAAGCTCCTGCCCTGTGGCCCTTCCTTCCCTCTGATGTGTCTGGGTGCATCCATCCACCTAAACTAGGCTATTACATAGGTATCCACATACTTACTTTCCAGAGCTTTCCTGTGAATTGACTGCTTTTTCCCCAAATTAACTGGCTATTAGAAACTATTATGGGTCAAGAAAGTCTCTGCTTGAGGCCTGGCTAATAGGAAAATCCTCATAACCACTAGTAATCTCAGGGCTACAAGAAAGTCCTCGGTTTTGATCTTTATAGTTCTCACTTGTGCTCTGTCCGTCTCTCCTCCTCTGCCTACTTTGTCTCCTGGCCTTATGGAGAAGGGGACAAAAGGAGATACTCATAAGGACACAGAGAGGAGAAGTTCTTAGAGGATGGAAAGGTGGCATCAGGGGGAAGATTTGCCTCTGCATCCCATCTAAGCACACCAGGCCGCTGCCGCCCAGCCAGGAGTCGGCATGATGAATAAAGGGGAAATATGAACATATCGTCCGGGTGATTTCCCCAGAACTGTGGCTCATCCTCACACTTTGGAGACAGTAGTTCATGTCCTAGAGCACTGTCAGCCACTTGCCTCTCCTTAAGGGTGACTGTGCCACCGTGGCAAGCACTCCCTGACTCTAAAGGCCTCTGTCATTAAACTCAGTTGCAGTACCTTATGCACCTTTGACTCTGTTGGGTGGTTGGCTGAGAGCCCTAATGTCACCTCTGTGTGTTTCCTGCCTTCATTCTGTGTGCTGGGTTCTGATCCCCTCCTCTGGTCTGGTAGGGGCAACTTCCCTCCACCCCAGGGTGCTTATACTCCTCTTCACTCCTCTGTTCTCTCTACCTTTATTTCATCTGATTTTTTTTAATTTAAATTTAATTTTCATTTTTATAAATTAAATTTTTTAGGTTAGCATACAAAGTAACCAATTCCTTTGTGACTCTTTCACCGATATGTGCCATTGTATTCTAGTCTTTCTTGTGATACTTCCTCTCTTGGAGACATTTTTTTCTGTCTCATCTATGTACCCAGTAGTTGTTTTTTTGTGCTGGGCAGAGGCAGAAAGGAAAAGGAAGGTGAGAAGCTGAGAAGACTCTTCTGCAATTTTACAAGATAATTCACAATGTTGGAGGGTGGTTGTGAAGACAGAATTTGTGTGTGCAGCCATTGTTGCCTGGGAGGTAAGGGGAAAAGAAAGAATTACACATATGCGCACGAACATAGGATCACACACACATACACATAGTCACACACACATACATACACACACACACTCACACAGTCTCACACACACATACACACACACAGAGAGAGATTCACGACCAGTTAGATACAGAAAAGTCGTCTGGTTCAAAAAAACCCATGTCTCAGTCTTTGACACTGAGAGGACAGTCATTAGCAAAAATTATATGCGTTCTTTTAGAAAGATTTAAACACTTTATATGTATAAATCTTTGTACACAAAGTATGTACCTATGCCTGTGGAGATAGGAAGAGCATGTCAAATCCCTGGAACTGGAGTTACAGACGATTTTGAGCTAGCCTATGGATCCTGGGAATTGAATCTAGGTCCTTTGCAAGAGCAGCAAGTGCTCCTGACTACTGCACTGAGCCATCCCTCAGCCCTGAGGATTTGTCTTTTTAATGAAGAATTTCACCCAGATACAGTCTGGTATCCTTTTATCATTTTAGACTTGATAGACATATATAAATGCCCTCTGGGCCATTGAGAAGGCAGTGGAGAGACCATGTTTGGGCAGGTCTGTAAAGAGAACCAGCTTCGCTTTCTGTCCTTGCCTCTTACTCACTGGAAGTAGCATGGCAATGTTAGCCCCTCTCTTGTGAGATTGCTGGGAATGGTAAAGTGAAGTCACTCTACAGGAACAGTCTCCATAACCTACAATGGCATGATATCCTGACAAGTCATAAGTTGAGAAACATCTCATAAATTGAAATGCTTTGCATACAGCTTGGCTTAGCCACATATTGCTCTGCTGGGCCATGGGAGAAGGTGAGGGGAATAAATTGTCCACCTGCTTAGAGCTGTGACTCTTTGCATATCAAAGTTGGAAGAATCATTCTTTTCTGAATGTGTGTCACATTAGTGCCATTGTGAAGTAAAAACCAAAACCAAACAAACATCCAACAAACACTAAGCTGGGGTTCACTGTGGTAACTGCTGGGTCATATTCTTGGTTTCATGTTCTAGAGAGAAGTCTGGAAAAGCGAGGAAGGGAGACATGGGGGATTTGTAGCTTGGATGACAGAGTGATCTCCTACTATGGAGGAGGCCCTGGTTCCATCACCAGCCCTGCACAAACCAGGAAGGCCTATAATCCCAAAACTCAGGAGGTAGAGGCAGGGGGCTCAGAAGTTCAAGGGCACCCCTCAGCTAGTAAATTTGAAGTCAAGGTGACAACTTTTAATATCAGTTTCTGGGACAAAGACACCCAGTAGACTCAGCAGGGAGCCCTATTCTTCTGGAGAATGATTGTCATCAGGAAGAGGAATCTGTCTCTGAGACAGCGAGCAGGACTGTGAATTGCAGAGAAGCTGGTGGGCCTGGTGACTGTCCGCATGACACGAGTTACCTTGAGGGTGTGCATAAGCATACGTAATGTGGTACCAGTTTCCCGTCCCTCGTTCTTTGTAGATATTCAATAACCACTATTGGTGGCTTTCTGTTGTCCTCGGCTATATTTACATTTTTCAGAGGGAAAGTAACTTTTCCAGCCTTCTGTGAGCATGTGTATGTGGGGAGGGGGGGCAGAGAACCAGAGAAGTACTCTGGACTGTGTCTGCTTGGCCCTGGGCATATGATGGGAGCCTATGAGTCAGGCTGTGGGCAGAGCCTTTCCGCTCTCTCTGCTTGCCACAGAGGAAGGAGGAATTGGTGACATCTTAAGTAATTTTGCAGAATTGATATTATGTATGGTTCTGGGAAAACCAAATATATCAAATGGGCAGCTTCTCTCCACTAGGCAGTATGGGTGGTAAACCTTCTCGAACTTCTTTCCACGGCTTGAACACTTGGTGTGTGGTATGCTTCTCCTGGTGGTGGCTTCCTTCTGGATGGCTTTTGATGACTGTTTCCCTCTGAGCCGCTTAGACTTAATTTTACACCTGTGTTCTCCTCAGACAAAACAAAGCAACTTCATATATTTTCCCTATGGAAGTTAATACAGCCTCCAATTTTTTTTTAATGTATTCTGTCTCTCACAGAGCCTCTACTCCTGTTTTCTCATGCTAGCTTTTGATATCTGAGCCGCTGGCCTTTCTAGATACCCTTGTCCATAAGGTTTCCCTGCTTTGTTGAAGTTCCCCAAGTCATGAGCTTACACAGTGGGGGCAGGGCTGAGACTTACTTGGTCCATCATGCTAGCCTAAGACATGGCACCTTTGTGAAGTGTTGGCACTTCAGAATCTTGTCTCTTGTCAGGATTACACATGAACTCTAGTTTCTTTTCTGTTTGTTGGGGGGGGAGGGGTTGCTCGATGAATATGCTTGAGAACAAATACTTCTAATTTCCTCGGAAATTTCAAATGTTTTGAGATCTACTTAAAAGGCCATCACTTCAGTATGCCATAAGGTAAAAAGTCTGTACTCTATCCCTCATACATTTTGCATGTCTGTTTTTTATATTATTATTTATTATTATTGTTTATCAAATAAACAAAATGGACTGTTTTCACAGAACATTGGAGCAGGGTGGCTTTTCCCCACTTATCTATAGGTTGCAAGGCTGGAATTCAAAATCTTTGCTGTGCTTTATGATACATTTTATTTGAGAATATATATATGTATATATATGTTTATATATTCTTGGATGTGTGTGTGTGCATGCACGCCTGTATTAAAAAACTCCAGGAGAATATGAACTACGCTAACCCCTTTTGTATTTTGGTCTCCAGGGCAGCAAAGGTGCCTACCGGTACCATTGGCAAAGTCACAATGTCAAGCATAGTGGTGTGGACGACATGGTGCTGCTCTCCAAGATCACAGAGAGCTCCATTGTAGAGAACCTGAAGAAGAGATACATGGACGACTACATCTTTGTATCCTTTATCTTCTCCTTTGCATGGCCCTGGAATAGGATGGGTCCACGGTAATTTCAGTCTCTGTCCCTACCGGAAGTATTTTCACTTTCAGACTAAAGGGCTGTGCTTCTGAGACTAAATGTTTTCCTGGAACTTCATGGGGTTAAAGTGCAGCTCTATTGTAGTATCTCTTTGAGCTACAACAGCATGCATTCTAAGTGTCTAAGACCCCTGCCTATCCTGGACAGAGTCCTGGTCTACAAGATTCTGTGTCATCCTGATGAAATGGTAGAGACTTTTCTGGCCAGACTGTGGAGGTTTGGAAAGAACACCTTGTGAATAGAAAAGCCACCTCCTGAGTTTTTCTGAACATTTATATTTACTGAAGGAAACATGAGAAGGGATGATTGGCTATTGAAAGTGCTTGGCATTTCCCTGTTAGCTTGCCAGATGCCATTTTATAATTGGGCTTTAAAAATGCAGAACACAAACCTTGTGGAAATGTGTGTTGACCTCATAGTCATAGAAAGAGAATTGGCAGTGGAAGGCATTCCTCCAGCAGTTGGGAATTAGAGTCAGCTATACATTTGTGAAATTGTCACCTGGGTTAGTCACAGCCATGCAAGGTCTGTGTTACCTTTACAGCAGTGCCAAGATGCTTGGTGCTGATGCTGGGGTGACTCCTGATGGTACAATGTCTAGAAAACATGGGTGCTTTATGATATGGTGTGCATCTTGGATTTTTTTTCTCCAGAATGCCTGGGGAGGTTCTCTTACCAGGGGTTTCTTTCTTTGATCTGCAATGCTTACTTGACTATTAGAATCACCAAAACCTAGACAGCCATACTTTTGCAGGCTTCCTTGGCTGCCTGCCCATCACTCATGTGTTTGGGTGTTTAACTCCCTAGATACTCATGTGGTGATGCTCATTACTTCAAGTGATGCCCATACTTCACTTAAACCATTACAAACAGTACTGTGTTGTATCTTAATTACAAAAGGGGGGGGGGTCCTCTAAATATTTGTGCAGTTAAGTTCCTAAAGCCCTCCTTATGTATTTGGATTTGTTGACCATTATACTAGCTTTATTTAAATTTTTAATGGACAGAAATGAGTTGTTTGTATATTATAAAAGGGTTTTGTGGGTCTCATTATCCCTTACTGGCCTGAAACTTGCTATATAGACCAGGCTTGCTTTAATTCATAGAGATCAACCTGCTCCTGCTGAGATCAAAGATGTACACCACCGTGCCCGAGCAAGAGTTTTTTTCATGTATGTGTGTGTGTGGTCACACATGTATATGCTGGTGCATGTACCCATACATGAGCATATAGAAGCCAAGAGGACACTGGTGTCCTGCTCTATTGCATGCCATCTTATTTTTTGAGACAAATGCCTCTCACTGGACCGGAAGCTCACTGCTTTGGCCAGGCTGCTTAACCAGGGAGTTCCTAACATGAGCCTGCTTCTGCCTCCCCAGCACTGGGGTTACAGGCGTGCTCAACCATGCCTGGCTTTTATGTATGTACTTGGGGACTTGAACTCAGGTCCTCTTGTTTTCACAGCAAGCCTTAGCCCTCCCTAGCCATTTCCCTACCTGGTAGAAATTTAGTTTTGATAAACTGAATAAGAGAAGACAAAAATAATGATGGCAGCAGTTGTCTAATGGCCTTCCAACCTCAAGCCAGACAGCCTTGCTGGATGCTAAGAAGAGCCCAGAAGATTCTTGCAGACAGCAGGACTTGTATGCAGAGAGCAAGTTGTTAAAAGCCCTTTCAAGCAGTGTATGATCATTGGACATGACTTACAAAATGCAGCCCAGCAAAGGAAAAGATGCTAAACCACCCCAAGTCCTTCCACCAGGGCGCTGCCTGTGCACTGCTCACACCAGGGCGCTGCCTGTGCACTGCTCACACCAGGGCGCTGCTTGTGCACTGCTCACATACAGTTTTCTCCCTCCTACATATACACATGCACACTTGTACTTTCTTGCTGTTTAACAAATCACGTCAACCCTCCTCACGCATTTTTTGCTTTCCCGCACTGTTCTTGGCACGGGGTGCATTGCATTAAGTGTTCACTGAATATCTCTTGACTCTCAAGACTTTAAATTCAGACAGCAGAATTTTTTAATGACTCAACAGGGCAGGGCCTGTGGGTAGTGAATGCCTCTGAGTGACTGACTAATGGTGTTTTCTTCCAAGGAAATGAGCTACTTGACCACTAATGACTTTATGATTTAGACATCTATCCCCACTCGGCATAAATGTGCTTTCGTTGGGCAGGTGGAAGGGTGTCACCTTCAGCTCTGGGGAGGCCTGGCAATGCTGATAGAGAGGTTTCTAACACATGGCAGCATCTGCCTACCCATCTTCCCTCTGGTTGGTGATCATGGTCTCCTTTACCACTTTAGTGATAAACTTCAGAGATAATCCATAGCTTAGCATTCCTGTAAATGAAAGCTAACTCCTTTCTTTGTTTCTTCCGTGTTTGTTAAGGCAAAAGATATATATATATATATATATATATATATATATATATATATATATATATATATATATATATATATATATATATATATATAAAACCATGCCCTTTACCTCTCCTGTTGCATAATACCAGCACTATTTTGTATTGTAGGTCAGCACAAAGGGCAATCAGCAGCTAATGTATGCAAACCAAGCATGGTTGCTTTGTTCTCCATTAGGAAACAAAATCCACTTAGAACACACTGACATTGTCTGGCCGATAAAGCCCTGCATTTTGAGCAATTTATTCCCCCAAAAGGAAGGTGGCTGAGTTTGCCATTCATTCTTAGAGATGGCTGCCACACTGCTTAGAATTACTTTCTAAAATGTGAGGGAAGAAAGTTCTGGAAATTAGAAAGAAAAGAACTGCATTCACACTTCACTGTCCATCCATTCCAGCCGCTTGGCTGAAGAAAATTCCTGTGCGAAGCACTTCACACTCCTCTGCTCCAACCGTCGTCTTTAAACTTTTTTCCTCAAAGGCCACACTCAAACGTGCTTGGCATTTTAATCCTTCATGAGGAGCTCAGGCTGTCCTGCCAGGCCATTGATTTTGAGAGGCAGTGTGTACTATGCTCTTAGTCATTCAGAATGAAGCTTCTCCCCCCTCCCCTCGGCAGCCAGTTCACAGACAGGGGACAGCTTGCTGGGTGAGACATTGGTCTTGTGACTGGAACCAAAGGTTTGAGTTCTGGCTCAGACCTTCTCCAAATATAGGACTTTGGCCAATGGCCTCGCCTTCCTTTGCTTTCCAGTAATATGTGCAATGAGGTTGACTTATGGCTGTAGGCTCTCAACACATTCTGGAGTATAGTGCTTTTTAGCTTTGCCAAATCTTCAAAACAAATATGGAGGGCTAGGCATGTAGCTCAGTTGAGAGAGTGTCTCTCTAGTGTGTATGATGACGTTCTGGGTTCATATAACCAAGCACTGAACTCTTAAAAGATGGAGACAGGATGATCGGACCTTCAAGGTCATCCTCCAATATGTTTGTAACTTTTAAGTTAACCAGGGATACATGAAAACACACACACACACACACACACACACACACACACACACACACAACTACAAAATAACAGACTAGAGAGATGACTCAGTGGTTAAGAATATTTGCTGCTCTTCCAGGACCCAAGTTCCCAGCATCCTCAGGGGTTCATTCACAACTAACTATAATCCTAGCTCCAGGGAATCTAATACCCTCTTCTGGCCTCCATGAGCACCCTATACACTCACATAAACACACGTATACATAAGTAAAAACACCTCTTTAAAAATAAGAAATAAATGATTTTTAAGTTAAGGAAAAGACAAGTGGGCCGAAGTACACGTCTCCACATCCCAGAGAAGACCATGTTATACTGCAAAAGGAAATGGTCCAAACCCGAAGATTAGTCCTTTATATCAGATGACTTGAACTTTATTTGTTAAAATTGTCATTATTATTGGGAGAGGGGCCCAAAGGTTCAGAAGTGAGTTGACAGCTTTCAGGAGTCCGTAGTCTCCCTGCACCCTTACATGGGTTTCCGGGATGAAACCCAGGTCATTAGGTGTGGTGGCAAGTGTCTTGACCAGCTAGCTGAGTCATCATCAGCCCTGAGTTGAGCCTCATGAAAAATTCAATGTGTTGCTCTTTTTTATTGCCCTTGTTACTTGTGCTGCAGGTGAATGAGTATTCACAGGAGCATGGGCCACCATCTGGGAACCAATCAGTTGAAGATCTGCCTGGTTCCTCCTGCCTCTCTTTGTCTATTAAATGAGGTGCCCTGCCCCCAAGCGCTCCATAGCTTTGTACCTGCCAGCAGTTTGAAAATTAACTTTAAGCCAACACCTTCACTGTGGAAGATCATGTGTATAGAGATAATGGCTCTGACATGGTCCCCGGAGGAACACCTGAATTATGGATTAGGTGTGGGAGGGAGTTCTGAGGTGCTGAGGACTTCAAGCACCCCCTCCCCCACCAGGACATTGAGCTCTCTGGCTCAGATCTCTAAAGACTCAGCCAGATAGGAAAGGTGAAATTGTTTAGATGTACAATGAAGTACTTAGAGTAACTTATTTCCTGCTGGTTCTGATGTAGGTACTTAGTGTGGAATCTGTGCATTGACCAAACGCCATTGTCTTCTCAAATACTTAAGCACCTGGGGATGCTGCTGGGAATTTTAGGTGAGAGGCTATAAAGTACCCTTCTTTCTCTCAAGTGTCACTACCTCAGCATTGGCCTAGAACAGTCTGAAAGAAGTTGTTCATAAAACACATTAAGACTAACAGCCACGGCTCCATTTTCTGCCCATATTCACCTGAGTTCTATTTATTGGGCAGCTGAGGGCTTGGGCTGGGGGTGCCTTTGGCTCCCTCCTCCGGCAGCTCTTTGGTCTCCTGTGCTGGTGACCAGTTTGTCCAGGAGGAAGTGACATTCTCTTTACTGTGAAGGGAAGGGGCACTGTCCTCTGTGGCAGGATCATGTCCTTCCCAGTTTGTCTTTGCTCAGAGCAGCCATCTCATAGCCTTCAAAATGGCCCTTCCCTAAGAATGGCTACAACCATTGAGCAAGAGAATCCAGATGAGACTTGTTGATTGTTGTATATTCTCTGCTCAAATCTTTTAAAAAAATCCTACTAAGGGCTGGAGAGATGGCTCAATGGTTAAGAGCACTGGCTGCTCTTAACCGGGTTCAATTCCCAGCTCCCACATGGCAGCTCACAGCTGTCTATAAGTCCCCTTTATGGACTCCCTCACACAGACATACATGTAGGCAAAACACCAGTTGCACTTAAAAATAAATCTTAGGGGAGAAAACTTTAAAAAATTTAAAAACCCTACCTAAGCTTCTATTTTATTAATATTTTAATTTAGTATATGGCTGGTATTGCCTGCGTATATGTGAACCACGTATTTGCCAGGGGGCTTGGATCTCAGAGAACTGGAGTTACAGCTGGTTGTAAGCCACAGTGTGGGAGCTGGGAATTGAACCCTGATACTCTGGAAAAGCAGCCAGTGCTCTTAACTGCTGGGCCATATCTCCAGCCTCCTGAGGTGGATTTTGGAGCAAAGCCTCCTAGTTCTAAGTGAGGAGAGACTGCAGAACTTCTCAACCCCCCTGCATGAATCCTTCACTGCTAACTTAAAGATTGCTATACAATCAAAACAAGGAGAATCCAATCATCTTTCAACCTCAGCTAAGCAAGGAGCTTTTCCATACAAGTGTCCCTGTATTACTCCAGGCAAACTCAGAGCTTAAACGCTTCACTGCTTACTTGCCATCCAGATTTGGTGAGGTAGGCTGTGTTTTTATTCACTAAATGCAGCCTGTCAACTGACAAGAGCAGGCAATAAAAGTATTTGCTAGTTACACAAGGGTGCTGCTCATTGCACTTCCCACCCAGTAGTCTCCTGCCTTGGCTGGCCTTCAATGTCTGCCTCCTAAGTGCCCAAGTCTCATGCATTTACCCTGTACGTGGTTTATGTGGATGCTGGGGAATAGAACCTGGGATTTACCACTGCTAGGCAACTGCTCCTTCAACCAAACTGTATTCCCAGCCTCTTGTTTTCCTTATGATCAAGAGTATGGACTCTGGAACCAGCTTGTCTGGGTAGGGAAGTAAGTATGGCACTTCCTGGCCTGTGTCTTTAAGCAGGTTTTAATTTTTTTTCCTTCTATCAATACAGGCTTTACAGGAGCAAAGTGGTGAAGGACTGAATACGTTGCCCAGGGGTGAAAGCTTGCTGGATAGAATCATGGGAGTGTTGCTCATGCACCACATAATGTGTTTATTCGGTTTTGTCTGCCAGTTATGAAGTCTTGGCAACAATGTCATAGGCGTCTTTCATCTCTTAAACAATTAAAATTAAGTAATTAAAAAACACCTCATCACTTCCCTTTTCTATCAACTCATCTTCATTTTTCAACTCGGAAGGTCTTTCTAGTCAGTAACAAGTGAAGGAAAAAGAAATCTAGTCATTTTGTGTGTTTGTGTGTTTGTGTGTGTGTTCACATTATGCCATAGCCACACCCATATATAATTTCTATTAATAATTTCACATATCATTCATTAAGGCCAAAGTTGTCGCCTGCCTTCTGATTTCAGAGATAATGTGCAATGACACATGGTCTAAGAACATGAGTTGAAGGAGGGAATAGCACCTGGCTGCTGATTGATTATTTCATTTATTTCCATGGCAAGGTTGCTAATTAAGTAGGTCTTGGTTTAGCCCCATCATCCATTAACCACATCTTAGAGAAATGTAAATAGCTGTGCTTTGGGTTTTAAGTTTGTAGCAAGAGAAATAGTGAGGAGGGGAATAAGTGCTTTTGCCTTTATGGTGTTCATAGTGTCCACACTGGCTTTCCTTCCAAGCAGCATCTCATCACGTGCTTTTGTAACATCTCTTTACTCACTGATCTTGTATCTGTGAAGGTAAACAATGGACCTTAACCAGGCTGAAATTCAGACATATATAGGGTCTGTATTAATCTCCGTCAACCCTTTCAAGCAGATGCCATATTTTGGAGAAAAGGAAATTGAAATGTACCAAGGAGCGGTAAGTTATTTACTCAATAAGTTACTGTAGTGTTCAGGGATTTTTGTCATTTTATACATAGTTTTTCTTAAAGTTAATAAATACATTTGCATTTTCTTATTAATTATTTATTAGGGAGGTTAAGTGACATTGATTTTTTTTTTAATTGGATGCTGATCTTCAGTATGTTCCTCAAGGAGTATAGACTAATGTGTGGATTAATTTACATATGGAGTTACCCAGAGTTTGGGGTGGTCTTCTGGCTTCCACATGTGCTTCAAGGTTATAAGTAATAAAAGGAAGGTCAATAGCAGCTGAGGGAATATGTCACAAGCACGGGACCTCACTTCACACTCTAGAACTCAAGTGAAAATGCAGTACATAGTAGTGTGCACTTGTAATCTCAGAGCTGAGGAGGTGCAGATGGGGATCCCTGTGGCTCACTGTCTGGTCTAGCCCAGTGATGAGCTTCAGGCCAATGAGAGACCCTGTCCCAAAGGAGTTGGACTCCTTTCCTGAGAGTAACATCCAAAGTTGTCCTCTGTCCTTCATACGAAAGCAAGCATGAACACACACACACACACAAGTCAGCCAGGAGGTGGTGGCACATTTTTAATTCTAGGAGTCAGAGGCAGGTGGATCTCTGTGAATTTGAGGCCAATTGGTCTACAGAGATCTGGGACACCCAGAGCTATACAGCGAAATCCTATCTCAAAAAAAAACAATAAATAAAATTAGTCATAGGTAAAAATAAATGAGATGCTGGGAAATTTGAGAATTAGAACCCTTGGTAAGCTTTGGCCATAGCTTGAAAATGAACCTTTGATTACTTCATTTACTAATGTGACTACTCTTTGTTCAAAGCCACTGCATAGTCATTTCATCCATGGGTTAAAAGTAAAACCAGCAACCGTTCCCAGTGTGTCTTATCCTGCAGTTTATCACACCTATTGACCCTAGACCTATGCATCTTCTACCTCCCTTTCCTTCTTCACAGCAGAAGCATAAGAGCCTTTGTTAATCCTGGCCCCTGGAAGCCAAACAAAAGAACACATAAATCCAGCAGTTGAAGTGGAAGGCATTTACCCAGAACAAGTGTGCACCCCATTGTTGCCAGATGAATGCTGGTAGCTGGAGCCTAAGGAGGCTGCCACGGGAGAGAACTTTGATAATGCTGCCTTTATAGGGGGCCAGGACAAGGGCAATACTGTCAGCAGAGTTCCGGGCCCTGCCCTGGTACCCCTGTCCATGATCCTGGGGCAGCTGGCCTGACCCACCCTCCCACCCCCCAAAACAGCAAGGCTCCAACATGAAGACCTAAGATCAAACACACACACACACAAACGCACACACACACTCACACCACAGACCTGTGTTTTTTCTAGTTCTCTGAAGAGTCACTGTGTGTCAGCCTCCTTTTACATTATCTTTTCAAGAGTTCTCTGTATAAAGATATCACAAAAGAAAAAAAAAATTACATTGCTCATGGTAATGCCATTATACAATTGGTTTTTACTGAGTATTAGATACTGAATGTGCTTTCAACAAGTACTATAACAATTCGTTGACCGTTGTATATTACCTTCCCTACTTCACAGAAGAAGAAACCGCCAACCAGGCGTGCAGAACCAGAACCTGCTAAGCTAGGAGTTAAACCTCAAGTATTAATGGCTTTGGGGTCTTGATTGAGAGACAGGAGCAAGGCGATGACCACGGCTCCCTAGGCCCTTCGCTCAGAGGCTTTGTGAAACTGTAGATGGGAAGGAAATTGAGCTGAACGTGCAGGACTCCAGAGATGGGGATGTAGCTCAGTTGGCAGAATGATCACCTATATGCACAAAATGCTGGATTCCACCCCCACCCCGGAAGAAACCTGGTACAATGTAGTTCAAAGTCATCCTCGGCTGCATAAGGAGATAGAGGCAAGCCTGAGATTCATGAGACCCTGTATCGCAATAGGAGGAATATAAATGATCGTTCAGGACTAAGGGCATAGCTTTCACTAAGCAGTTCTGGAACCTTAGTGGGAAAAGCTTGTGCCCTCATCAGGGTTCCTATTGCTATGATGGACATCAGGACCAAAAACAGGTTGGGGAGGAAAACAATTATTTGGCATATACTTCTGCAGTAGAGTCCGTCAGTGAAGGAATTCAGGACGGGAACTCAGACAGGCTTGGAATCAGAAGACAGGAGCTGGTGCAGAGGCCATGGAGGGGTGCTGCTTACTGGCTTGCTCCTCATGGCTTGCTCAGCCTGCTTTCTTCTACAACCCAGGAACTACCAGCCCAGGAATGACCCCACTCACAATGAACTGGGCCCTCCCACATTATCACTAATAAAGAAAATGCCCTACAGGCTTGCCCACAGCTGAATCTTATGGAGGCATTTTCTCAGTTGGGACTCCCTCCTCTCAGATGGCTCTAGCCTGTGTCATTGACATAGTTGACATAAAACCAGTCAGCAAGTTTGCCTTCTTATATCCCTCCACACCTCAGCATCCTCTCCATCCCCTCCTCCTGGTCTCCTTCCTGTTTTCAAAGAGGCATTACACAGAGTTCTGGTTCACTGATCTGTGTAGAAGAAGCCCATCTAAGACCGTGTCCTGAGGTCCCAGCAGGCCTCTCCTGTCACCGTGAAGACAGGTTTAACATATGCCTTGAATCCTGTCAGGAGTTCCCAAGAATGACCTCCCACTCTTACTAGGTAGTTGCCTATGGGTGGGGGACACTGGGTGGGGGGCACATGAGTGCCTTGCTAATACACAGTGCCTCACTCTCTCCCCTCCGTTCCCTTTTAGCACTGAGGTCCAGTCTTTAGAGCGTGGCACCAGCTCTTTTTCTTCAGCCCATCTATATACGAATGGTTTAAGCAAATTCTTTCTTATGTTTTTGTATGGCTTTTATCTTTTGTTTGCTCATTTCCTCGCATACCTTGTGAGACCCTCAGAGGAAAGACAATGTGTCACCCTGAACTCAGCTTGACAGCCTCAAATTTACAGTCTTATTCTCTCCACGCCACATGAAGCGTTTTTATTTTTGTTTATTTTTAAAAGATGTTCTTACATTTGTCTGTTTGTGAGCACCGTGGTGTGCATGTGGCAGTCTGAGAACAACTCGCCAGAGTCAGTTCTCTCCTACCCTGTGGGTTCCTCAGACAGAACTCAGGTCAACAGGCTTTGTTTGCTGAACCACATCACCAGCCCTGTGGTTTTGTTATTTTGTTATTTGAAATTGAGTTCCAGGGAGCCCAGGCTAGCCTTGAACTCACTCAGTAGCCAGTAATGACTGTGAACTCCTGACCCTCCTGTTTCAGCTCCTAAATTCTGGGATTATGGACATACGCACTGTGACAGCTCTTTTTTTTAATCCTTGAAAGTGGGTGCCTAGCAACTGAATGAGCAGGGCTGGAGTCAGCTGACAGAATGGTCGTTAGGTATGGGGCATGATTTGATTGGTGGACTTCCCCCCCCCCCCCCCCCGTTTAATTTTGTTTTATGTACATGGGCCTCTGCCTGCATGTATGTCTGGGTACCACTGTGTACATGCAGTGCCTGAGAGGCCAGAGAGGGGCATCAGATATCCTGGAACTGGAGTCATAGATGATTGTGGGCCACCATGTGGGTGCCGGAAATTGAACCTGGGTCCTCTGGACCCAGTATTCTTAACCACTGAGCCATCTCTCCAGTCTCTAGTTTTAAATCTTACATAGCTTAAAGAGCCTTTCACACACCCAGGAGACACTCTTATTTTAGTGTGTCACCTGCAGCCTTTAGAAAGGAAGCAAAGGAACCAAACTAGCTCATCCCTGTGAGGAACCACGCTCTTGCCATCTTCTTGTGTTAAATGTGTAACTTTCCCTCCTCATCTGTAGATATACCCCGTAGTCCCAGTGAGATCCAAGGATAGCAGCTTGTCTCCTAGAGAGGAAAAATACTGTCAGCATTTAGAATTCTGGTCCAAATGAGACCCCGGGTCTTAGCAGAACGTTTTCTCATAGTTGCCAAGTTGTCTCCAGAATTTGGAAGCAGAGTGTCCTTGCAGAGGCCTGCCTGGGTGGAAGGGTGGTGTACCTGGGTCATGTCTGAGGGCTGAGTCACAGATGTGCCTGTGGAGGAGTCTTTCCAAACTCCACCTTCGCTTCCCCAGGGTGCGATATGCTATAACCTAGGATAGTTGTATGAATCATTGAATAATGAAATCTTTGCCTGTAAATGCTAAACACTGGAGCTGTGTGTCATTGATCAGCCTGCACAAAGAAACTTACTGTGGTTTGGTTTTGGTTTCTGTTTTGCTTTCCTAGGCTCAGTATGAGAACCCGCCTCATATCTATGCCCTCGCTGACAGTATGTACAGAAACATGATCATCGACAGAGAGAACCAGTGTGTCATCATCAGGTAGGAAAAAGACCCAAGTCCACAAGCCTCTAGCCCTGAGCTGTCAATGCAGCCCAAAGTTCAAGGCCACTCAGCACGTCTGAGGAGCCAACAGGTGCTTGCTCCTTGGTTTACTTGGTAATTGTTCCTTGTCCAAAGCCAGATCATAAACTCACAAGACCCCACCCCTCAGTTAATGCTTGTTGGGGGAGGGGAGGCAATTTCTTCAATTGGTGTAGTCACTGGCGAGTTGCCCATGTTCCTGCCAATCTACAACTGTAATGGAACTTGCTCTGTCACTGAAAAGAAACAAAGAAATAAGTAAATAAATAGCTTGAAAGTGCTAGGGGGCTGCCTGGGGAGTGCCAGCAGGAGTGACAGTGTGGGCTGGCTGGTTTGTACCAAATGACACATTTGAGTCACCTAGGAAGAGGGACTCTCAATGGAAAAATTGCTTCCATTAGACTGGTCTGCGGGCAGGTCTGGGAGCATCTTCTTAGTGGGTAACTGATGTGGAAGGACCCAGGCCACTGTAGCTGGTACTGCCCCAGGCAGGTGGTCCTAGACTATATTAGAAAGCAAGCTGAACAAGCTACCAGAGCAAGCCATGTTCTTCCATGGCCCCTGCTTTTGTTTCTGCCTCCAGATTCCTGCCCCAACTATAGTGTTTTGGTTAGTGTTTTATCACAGTAACAGAAAAGCCAGTGAGGACAGAGATAGGAGAGTGTAATGAGGGTGAATATGATCAAAATATGTTATATACTTGTATGAAAATGTCATAGTGAAACCTATGTGTAGTATGAAGTTTCTGGCCCAGTCTAGCCCCAAGATCCGGACCAAATAATCATGCAAAGGCTTATATTAATTTCAAACTGTTTGGCCTATGACTCAGGCTTATTGCTAGCTAGTTCTCATATCTTAACCCATTTCTACTGATATGTGTTTTGTTACCTGGCTTGTGGCTTACCTGTACTTTTACATCTTGCTCTCTTGCTGGCAGCTTGCAGTGTCTCTCTGACTCCGCCCCTTTACCTATGCTTGGATTTCCTGCTGCCTATAAACTGGCTTGCCATAGGCCAAAACAGTTCCTTTATTATCCAATGGTATTTCACAGAAAAACATCCCACATCACCCATTAGAGATATATAATTAACAAATGCTAATAAAAACATCTAAGAAAAAAAAAAAAAGCTTTCTGCTTCACCAGACAATGGTGGCACATGCCTTTAATTCCAGCACTGGAGGTGGCAGAGACAAGTGGATCTCTGTGAGTTCAAGGCCAGCTTGGTCTACATATCAAGCTCTGCCGGTGGTGGGGGGAGGGGCCTCTTTGCTTATATCGGGTTGCTACTAGCCCTCAATTGTTCATGGCACTGAGGCTGCAGGGTGTATGGTGACAGGCAGGTTGTTCTGGTCATCGAGATAAATGGTACATCCTTGTGGGTTCTGGGTAACATTTGCATGCATGTGCCTGTGACTGTAAGTTGGAGGTCCTCCTTTACCGCTAAGCATCATCACGATTGTGCATCACTGTATATCTGCTGCACTTCCTTTCCCAGGCCCACCCTTTCTTCCTTAGCAATGAAGTAGTTCAGATTTAAATGTGTGCATGTGTGTGTGTGCCTGTGTGTGTGTGTGCCTGTGTGTGTGTGCCTGTGTGTGTGTGCCTGTGTGTGTGTGTGCTTGTGTGTGTGTGCCTGTGTGTGTGTGTGTGTGTGTGCCTGTGTGTGTATGTGCCTGTGTGTGTGTGTGTTTTGGTTTTGTTTGTTTTGTTTCTAAGTATTTATCATTTGCATCAAACTTTTTAGGATATCAGTAGCAAATGCCAGCACTAGGTGTGTTCACCTACATTTTACAATCCATTGTGAACTGCCCCTGAATGGTGACTTGGTTTAATTGATCTAAAATTTATTCACTATCATGAACACTTTCTATGCTAGAAAGTGAAGCATCCATGTTCCTATCACTTAATAGTTTTGTTCAAAAACTTAACTTCACCTGCATGTTTGTATTCATCCTCTTCTGGGGGGCCGTTGAATTTTAAAATTTAATTTTTTGGGACTGCTTCATGTAACTCAGGCTAGCCTCAAACTCGGTATGTGGTCAAGGATAGCCTAGAGCTTCTGCTCCTTCTGCCTCCTGTCCCAGTGCTGGCCGCCATCACACCAGGCTCTGAAACGCTGGGGTTGGAACCCACATGCATGCCAGGCCTGGAACCTTTTTGGAAGAGCTACTTATGATGATGTTCACAAACATACACAAAATTACGCATACTGTAGTATGTTCCTGGGTATCCCTCCTTCATTCTGTTAGTTATCAACACCTGGCCAGTCCTTATTCACCTTTCTTCTTAGCACCCTTGGTTATCTGGAACAATCCTAGAGGGCAAACCTTTTCATTTGTCTGGAATTAGGATATAACTTTAAAAGGAAATTTTGTGTGCTTGTGTGTGTGTCTATGTGTGTGTGTGTGCCTGTGTATGTGGGTTGTGGGGGGGCTGTGCCTGTGTATGTATGCCTATGTGTGTGTGTGCCTCTGTGTGCCTCTGTGTGTGTGTGCTTGTGTATGTGCTCCTGTGTATGTGTGTGCCTGTGTGTGTGCCTGTGTGTATGCGCCTGTGTGTGTGTGTGCCAGTGTGTATGTACCTGTGTGTGTGTGGTGCATGTGTGCCTGTGTGTGTGCACCTGTGTGTTGCTATGTAGAAGTCAGAGGATGTCTTGTGAGACTCAGGTCTCTCCTGTCGTGTGTGTCCTGGTGCTGGAATTAGGGTCATTGCCTTGACCCACTGAGTTCTCTCTCTCTCTTTCCAGTTAGGGTTCTGGAGATGGAATTCAGATCCTTGTTACACGTACTTTATTGACTGAGCCCTTTTCAGCTCAGGATAATTCTTGTCACTTTTTAAAAATAAACCATTTCTGGTTTGGGAGCCAGTGCCTAGCATGTCCGAGACTTTAAGTCTGGCTCCCAACACTGCCACACAAATGAAAAAGGAATCCTTTACTGTTTGATCTGCTCCACACTCCCATACTGGGACTGAGTTACACACGCTTCAGCAGCTGGCTGGTTTGCAGTTAGAAGCCAAGCAAAGCCCACACATCATCGCCCCTGGCTGCTGTGTCTCTCAAGTCTCCTAGTCGCTGAGCAATCTCCTTCATTCTGTTTTTCTTGACATTCATTTGTTAAAGAGAAGGGCTCAGGCCGTCTATGCTCTGGCTGACTGCATCCTGCAATGATGCTCTTTAGATCCTGTTGTCATAGTTACTTGTCTCCTTGCTGTGACAAAGTACCTGACAATAGCAATTTAAGGTTGTAATTTGGAAGTCATTTTCGATGTAAGCATGATAGCATGGGTCTATTTTTATTTGGGGGTTTTCTTTTGGCTCACAGTTTTAGGGTACAGTCCATCATGGGCTCAAGAACATGTGGTGGCTGGTCACATCGCATCTGCAGTAGAAAAAGAGGGAGATGAAGCTGGTGTTAAGCATGCTTTCTCCTTCAGTCCAAGGCCCCAGCCTGTGGTGCACATTCTGGGTGGGTCTTCCTGCCTCAATTAACTCAATCTAGAAACTTCTTCATAGACATGGCCAGAGTTTGGTTCCCTGGTAATTCTAGGTACTGTCAAGTTGACAGTTGATGTCAGTGACCCATATGTAAGTTGATAGTGTGTCTCAAAGTATGGCCAGTTGCAGATTCAATTTTTGAAAAAACACGTGTTACATAATGAACTTCATTCCTGTTGGTATCTCAGCGATATTCAGAGAGAGATCCATCGGTTCCCATTCTTACTTTTGCAATCATTGCTTAATTAAAGTTTTTTCTCATTCTGTTATTTCTTTTACACGTGATAAATGGACATTTTTTTAATTTCATCTTAAGATATAATGTTCATGGGAAAACTAGATAAAATGCCTACTCATTGTTGTTTCTCCTCACTTTTCAAAGTAATGAGCTGTTGCCCTGGCAACCTCTGAAGGTAGCATGTATTTATTTTCAGTATCACTTCAAATAGCTTCCCTGTTCACATTGCAGTTATTCCTTAATGCCTCAGACAACCTCCCTTCTCCCCTGTCTTGGCCTCCATGTCCTCTGACACATCTCAAGTCCATTTTCTTGTTGCAAATTGTCCAAGTTCATCTTGCTTGTGTCCTCTGGAGACCCGGAACTGGCCCTTTCTCCAAGGGGCTCTTGTTTCAAGGAAGGGAACATGATATTTAGACATCACTGTTCTGGGCAATAGCTGTCAGAGTTTCTGTTCTCTGCAGTGGACAGAGCTAAGGAATTTGAATTTCTAAAGAAAACAGTGAGGCATAAGTTCATTCTGCTAGCTTTTAAGTTCATTCTAGCTTTTAAGGTATAGAGAGTTATTTGTTTTTATTTATTGTTACTATTATTACTATTTTATGTGCATGAGTATTTTGTCTGAATGTATGTTTATGTCCCATGTGTGTGCAGATTGTAGAGCTTTAAAATACTTTTGATTTTTATATTTATAATGTGTCTCTCTTCTACTAAAAAATCTCGGTCTCTGATGATACAGACATGATTATTTGCTTTGTACTATTTGTATTATATATGTGTGTATATGCATATATATGTATATACACACATGTATTTAAATAAATAATATAATATTATTATAGTACTAACAATAATAATGCAAGTTAGTAGCAATACTAAATTAATTTAAAATTTCTTTTTGTTATTTTGATCCATATGCCCAATATTTGCATCCACAATATTATATATAATAAACATAATTAGATAAATGTAAATAAAAACTTACATGTTTTTATTTTATGTATATGAATATTTTGCCTGAATATATGTCTGTACTATATGTGTGTGTCCAATACCCATGGAAGCCAGAAGAGTGCATTGCATCCTCTGGGACTAGAGTTATAGATGGTTGTGAGAGGCCATATGGGTCCTGGGAATAGAAGCTGGGACCTCTGCAGAGCAGCCAGTGCTCTGAACTGCTGAGCTATCTCTCTAGCCCCCAAATATTGGGTTTTCAAAGTCAGCTAATTTAATATTTTTCTATGGCCTTCATGTGTCAAAGTGGTCTACCAATAGGATTATTTACACTCTTAATTTTTGTGTTTTAAAATTGTAAATATTGCTATCATTGACTTATTTTGGTTTTTTTGAAGAGAGTCTTGCTGACTAGCCTATGCTGGCTCCAGCCTCCTGTCACCCTGCCTCTGCTCTTGAGTGCTGTGATAACAGCCACTCACCATCACAGCTGGCTTAAAATCTGAGAATTTGGTTTCTTACAACCCTCTAAAACACTTACATGGTGCAAAATAAAAACAGTAAAGCAAGATAACAGGGACATTTAGGGGTAAATGTAAGTCCCCAGGCCCTCAGGATGAAGAGAGACTCAATGGCATTTCACCCCATGTGTCTGGAGGGAAAATAAAATCATTGTATTGCGTGTCTCTGGGACCACCATCCCGATCTCTCCTCACTTTCCAGTGTCTCTGAAGCCCACAGCTGTGTTCAGTCTCTTAGTTGTCACCAGCTTGCTCTTTCCTGGTGGTTTATGCAAATTGAGGGAAGATAGTCGTATTTTTGATGAATCCTAAATTTATTTTTATATTGCCACAGTTCTCCTATGCCAGCTTTTATCTTTCCCCATGATAATAGCTTTCTGGTTCAGTTTGCTCCTGGCTGCTGGCTCCCTCTGTGTTCCCTGTGTTCTGTCTTCAGAGCCCCACGCCATAGGTATTTTTGAGGGACCATTACAGTTCTACTAGAGCAACTTCTAGAATGTTCTAACTGGTTCCTTATGTTCTAACTGTATTTATTCCTTGAACTGATTCTTTTAGAAGTCGGAAGTTAGATGTAGATGGTAGATTAGATGCAGGTTAAACCATTTCAGAGGGATGCATAGGGAATGATAATTTGCTTGAGTAACAGGAAATGCTTTTGTATGACACCAATTTGAGGTCACTGGAGAGGAGGGAGGTGTTTCCTTCCCTGCATTTAGTGAGAGAGTTCATTTAATCAGAGTTTTCTGGTAGGTTCCTGTGTCCTTTCTCCTTCTTCATTCTGTCCCTCTTCTGGGTGTTTCCTGGGAAGGAAGTGATTGGGTTTGTTACTGGAAGACTTGCTTTTGGGCCAGCTCATGCCACTTCTACACTCAGATCCTCTGCCATCTTGAGTCACATGTCCCAGTGTGGAACCAGAGAGACTGCTTCCATGATCCCTCTTCGCAGCCATTCAGATGAGACACACTTAAGTTAGGAGATGTGGAGCCTGGCAGAAGAATTAAGAGTTTTGTCCCCTGACAAGATGACCCTCCCTTCTGTCTGGCTATAGTCAGTTCTCCCTAAGTACCAGGCTCAAACATTCATAAGAACCACTCTTGAGGAGAGGAGAGTGGGGGTTAGGTGGGGGGAGAGATGGCTCAGTGGTTAAGAGCATTGGCTGTTCTTCCAGAGGGCCTGAATTCATTTCACAGCACCCACTTGGTGGCTCACAACTGTCTGCAACTCAGGTCCTGAGAATCTGACACCCCCTCACAGACATAAAGGCAGGCGAAACACCAATGCACATAGAATGAAAATAGATTAATTTTTTAAAAGAACCACTCTTGGTGCCTATGATTACAGTTTTATTATAGCAACAGAATACAAAGCACAACCACATGAAAGAGTCCGCATATCAGATGAGGTGGTGGAGGGTCCAGATGTGAGGCTTCTCATCATGAAAGGTGTACACACAGAGGCATGGATGGTGTGACCTCCTCCAAAAGGGATGAGTGACAGCTACTTATGGACAGTCAGGGGTATTTGCTTGAGTCTCTAAGGTCTAGAGTTTTTAATCCAGGCTTCTATGGATGGCTCCAGCTGTGCCTTTCACCTCTACTTCCTCTGGAGGTCAGAGGTTCTTTTGTGTGATGCAAAGTGCCTGCCATAAATCACATTAGACAGCTTGGTGGCCTCAGCCCCCAGGAAAACAAAGATGGACCTAAAAGGGATGATGTTGCAGGGACCTTGACTTCATTGCCCAGTTACAGAGGCCAAATGCCGACCTCTCTTGTTTATCTTTGGTATGTCTGTTCTTTTGCTTCAGATCTTCAACCTGGCGGACTCCCCAACTCCCTGGCCTCAGTTTCTTCTCCTGATAATGAGCTGATGGAGCTGACAAGTTTTACGATTTCTTGACTTTGAAATTCTTTATCCAAGTCATGCATGCTGGGCTAGCAGCTTCCCAGTTGACACCCCCCCCCCCCCCCCCAGTTTTGATCTTGTTGAAGTGAGAATACACCTGGACCATTCTGCATTCTCTTTACCTTGTCATCCCTGGGTTTGTGTGGACAGAGCTCTGTTGACCAATTTTCTTTTTATTTCCCTGTGGTCTTTTTCTATATTATAAGAACATGGCTTCTATACAATAGCATAAAATTAGTTGATTGGGTGGTGGATTCTTTTGTAGGTGACAGGCTGGGTGGCCTTCAGGAAGGTGTCTGCATACAGTCATGAATTCACAAATGGCCATTTCATAAGGATAGTACCCTTTATCAGCGAAAGAAGATGAGATCTTTTGGGATCCACAAATCTAGTACTGGGATGAGGGGCTGAGCTGAGTTGGGATGGCAGGTACATGACACTCAGTAAGCCTGAGAAGAGACACAGGAACCAGAAAGCTAGTATGGGCTCCAAGCAGCTTCAGATAGGTGGCTGAGAGTGAGCATCCTGGAGGTTTAGGAGTCACCCACCAGCCCATGTCTGCTTAATTTGTTCATTATCTGTTCTCCAGAATCCATGTCTGGATTTGTGTGTTAGAAGCATATGTGGGCTGTTTTTGTATGTCAGAGACAGTTATATGCAAATCTTTTAGATCAACTCTCTGTGGTGTAGTTTAAAGGGGGGAGAAGAATCAGGAAGTTTCTATAACCTCCCCTGTCATCTGTGTCCCCAGACAAGCTCTTTATGAATAGGGTTGGCCACTCCCCCTTCAGGAGCCCAGGACCCTGGATAAGCGTCTTCGGACCTAATCAGCTGACACCTGAATCCCACCACATCTTGGCAGCATGTCAGCCTTTGCCTCCTAACTTATGTGGGGACTTATTAGACCCTGGAGAACATTTCTGTGTCACATTTATTGTTGACAGTAACAAACTTGAATCCTGTCCCTTTGGGCCTCCTGAGTCTGTATAACCTTAGCATATTTAAGAACTGAGATATTGCATACATCACACTTATTATAGTTTCATTTTTCAAAAATATCCTAAAGTATTTGCTTTCTGAAGAACAGGGTGACTGTTGTTAATGAATAACAGCTGGGAAAGTTTTCTTGTTTTTCTATTTGTTTCTTTGACATAAGGCATCATGAAGACATAAGATCTCATATAGACTAGCCTGGCTTTGAACCCACTATGAAGCCTAGGATGGTCTTGAACTCCTGATGCTCTGTCTCTGCCTTCTCAGTGCTCAGATTCCAGGCATGTGTCACCATCTTGCCTGATTTACATGGTGCTAGCATCAAACCCAGGGCATTGTACATTCTGGGAAAGCTTTCTACCAACTGAGTTATATTCCCAGCTCCCCACCCCCATTTTAAATTTTTTGTGTGTGTGTACATGTCAGAGGGGGAGAGAGTGCATGCATGTGCTTGGTGCACTAAGGACAATTTTTCAGGAATCAAGTCACTTCTTACCACCTGGGTCCCAAGGATTGAACTCAGGTCTTCAGGACCCCACTAAGTGATTCTACCAGCCCTTCTTCTCCTTGCCTTCAAAAACAATTAATAAAGACAGGGCAGGTAGGGGAGCATCTCCAGAGGCAAGGCAGTCAGATCTGTGTGACTTTGGGTCCAGCCTGGTCTGCATAGTTAGTTCGAGGTCTGAAACACAAAGAGGAATGAACAAAGGCACATTTTGAAGAGATTTGCTGATGGGTTGACTATGAGATGTGAAGTGGAAACAGCTACCACTACTGGATGGGGTTGTTGACTCACCTGCTTGAAAAGACATTTTGTATTTGGCTTCCCCGACAACTGCAGAGGTAAAGAAAGAGTGAGGCCATGAGAATGCCTCTAATGTGTGGCTGTGTGCGCTCCTCTCCTGGCTTCTGCACCACTAAATGTTCTGGATTCTCAAGCTGCCTTCCTGTCTTTGATGTATTTCAAGAGCCTTTTATTATTATCACTGGGACCCTTTTCAAGGCTCCCCTGGGTTTCTAATGGCCCACGCAATGTCTTGTTTATTCCGGCAACATCAGCCTTTGAGGCTCACTGTTTCTCTGATGGGCCCTGTCAGCTTTTGCCTCTGACTAAGAGAGATGGTTGAGAGTTGCAGGTGTCTGTGGATTGGAAGAGTAGAGACCCACATCTAAGCAGTATCCCCAAATTACCTTTTAGCTCTTATGGCTCTAAAGATTGCTTGAGTCAGGGAGGTCTGGCAACTTAACATTATCTTAATCACACTAATATCTTTCTTGTGTGTATTTGAGTGCACATGTGTATGTGTTCATGTGAATCTGGAGGCCAGAGGTCAACCTCGAGCATCATTCATTCCTCAGGTTCTGTCCACCTTCTCTTTTCGAGACAAGGTCTTTCACTGGTCTGGAACTCGACAAGTAAGCTAAGCTGGCTGGCCCATGAGCTCGTTTCTACCTCCCCAGTCCTGGGTTGTGGCATATGCCACAAAGCCCAGCTTTTTAGTTTTGTCTTGTTTTGATTTTGTTTCTGAAGGTTCTAGGGATGGAACTCAGGCCCTCATGCTTGCAAAACACACATTTCCATCTTCCCAGCCCTAATGACACAATTTTTACTCTTCTCGACAATGTGGCCAATTAGTAATTACATTCCTCCTCAACAGATCAAGAAGCTGTGAAGTATCTTGCCTTTGGAGTATGGCCATGCTGTGATCCAAGTCAGGGCCACCTGTGCCCAGGAATCCACTGTCCTTTGCTATTGTGAACTAGCTTGTGTTAGTTTAGCTGGTACATAACTGTTGCAGCCCAGCATGATTTGAAAGATCTCTGGGATGACTTTGGGCAAGGACTTTGTTTTGTTCTGTTTCAGGCCATAACTGATGCATGCCTTAATTGCTGCATTTAAAAGCTGGAGACTGCTGAAGGCTTGGCAACTAAGAACACCAGCTGCTCTTGCAGAGGAGGACCCGGGTTTGAAACCCAGCACCCACATGACAGCTTACTGTCTGGAATTCCAGTTCCAGGGAATCTAACAACCTCTTCTGGCCTCTTAGTGCACCAGACACATACATGGCACACACATGCAGGTCAATACTTACATACATAAAATAAAAACAAATATTTTTTTAAAACCCCAAAGCAGGGATAAGTTAGACGTACGTAAAAAAGGTTAATAAGGAATTAATTATCCTTCTAAACTGCTGGAGAATGATTTGAAATATCCTCTAGTAACATCAAAGGGAATTTTATATATAGCAGGGAGCCAACTTTGGATTTAAATGATCTTCAGACTAAACACTGGGCATTTCCTGTTTACTGGGCTGATCAAGGTGAGCCTTGCCACAGAGCCACTTTCTGGATGTTTGGGATTGGGGGAAGTAGCAACTGTTGTCTTTGTCACACTTTGCTCGGTGTGTTAGCATGTTTTTCCAAATTGTCTGCTCTGAATAGCAGTGGGGCTATGGTTTAGTATTTTAACGTGTTTAAGAGTTTATATTTTACTGTGATTTCAAGGTCTGGGCAATGATCCATCTCTCCTCAGCCCCAGAACCTCTAAGGTGGCCAGCAGAGAGGTATGTCACATCTGACTAATGTCAGTCTCAGGCCCCATGGTCTTTCAGGGGAAAAACTCTGAACAGGGTTACTGGTAAGGGCTGTCCAGAACCTTCTTTGATGTGGTTTCTAATTCTGGCAAAGTTATCTAGGTTTCTGATCATAGCAGTGCAGGCCTGCTATTTGTTCCAACTGTGTCTAAGATAATATTTTTGGCGGATTTGCTTAAATGGATACATTATCAGTAAAGACTCAAGAGCTATTCAGATTTGACCATCTGGAGCTGAGCTGGTGACTCAGTGTGTAAAAGGCCTGTGGAACAAACAGGGACCTGAGTTTGGATCCCCAGCACCCACATAAAAAGATGTGCATGGTCATACCCATCTATACCCTTAACAATGGGCATGGGGACCATGCAGACCCATGTAGCTCAGTGGCCCATTAGACTAGAGAGTCCCTGAGCACCACATTTGATGAGAGGCTGTGTCTCAGCAAACAAGAAGGGGGAAACAGAGGAAGGAAGACACTTGATGCCTTCCATTTGCACACACCCTTATTGGACGGACACACACACACCCTTCTTGGCTAACTTTTCCTCCCTCAAGGAAAATTAAATATTTTTTATTTGGTTTTAGAAACTTTTTTCAAACACATACTCCATGTGTCCCTAAAACTCCTAATACCCTTAACCCACTGTTGTCAATTCAACTTGCAAGCTTTGATGCCTCAGGGGGGAACTGGAGAAACACTCAATAGTCAACAACACTTGGCGCTCTCCCAGAGGACCTGGATTCAGTTCCCAGGACACCACATCAAGTAGCTCACAATTACCTGTGACTGTAGCTCAGGAGATCTGATGCCCTCTTCTGGCCTCCACAAGCACTGTACACCTGTGGTACACACACATATACACAAGCAAAGAAAAATAAAACCATATTATTTTAAACCTGTATTTAAAAAAATTAAGAAAAGATTGATCTGGAGGCCATCAGCTCATCTTAGGCTAGAGCCACACCCCTTTTCATCACATCAGCAAGAGGAGCTTGGACTCCATGTGCTGGGGGAAAAATGTTTGCATGGTTACTGTTACCTTTCCTAAAACACAAAGAGATACAAATGCACCTCATTTACATTCATCCAACCAGCCCCGAGGAAACAGTACTGAGAGGTTTCCAGACCCAGGGTGAAGTCTTCCAGCAGTCAAGATGGCTGAGTCTGTGACACGAAGGCAGAGATGCTTTCATACTTGCTAGAGTAACTGGAAGGGAATTAGAAGCAGCAATGCTTTGCAAGTAAGGAACAGCCTGACTCACAGAAACAGTTACTGGCCCCTTGAATTCAGTTAGTAGCACATTATGAATGGCTGAGGTTTGGATCTTTACAGCTAACACACAAATGCCCCATCGTTTCCTATTTGGGCTGCTATTTCCTATGGAGTCTGTCTTGACTTTGATTTTGAATTGCTAATCTTTGGAATAACCTGGGGTACTGCACTAGTTAAGTGTTCCTAGTCTAGAAACGGCCCTTGGGGGATAGGTAGGGCTCTGATGACAGAGAAAGAAGAATCTAGAATACAATAATTATTTAAATACTCTGAGGATTCTCCTGTTGGGCTGTCAGAGTTAAGGATCACTGGTGAGGTTTCATCATTTCCTAATTTTTTCTACTGTTCATTCATCTTTTTTGTTCACCTATGTGTGTGCCACAGTGAGTATGTGGAGTTCAGAAGAAACTTGTAGGACCGAGTACTCTCTTTGCACTATGCGTCCCAGGCACTGAACTCAGGTCACAAGACTTGGCAACAAATGCTTTTACCTGCTGAGCTGAGCCCTCTTGCCAGCCCCCATGTTCCTAATTTATAAAGGAATGTTCTGTTTGTTTGTTTTTCCAGCATTGGGAGTTAACTCAGGGCCTTTGGCATGTATGCTGGTGAGTTTTGTATCAACTTGACACAGGCTGGAGACCTCTCAGGAAAGGGAATCTCAATTGAGAAAATGCCTCCATAAGATCAGGCTTCTAGTGAAGCCTGTAGGGCATTATTTTAGTTAATGATGATGGGGAAAGGCCCAGTCCATTGTGGGTGGGGCCATCCCTGGGCTGTTGGTCTTGGGCCCTATAAGAAAGCAGGATGAGCAAACCATGATGAGCAAGCCAGTAAGCAGCACCCCTCCATGGCCTCTGTATCAGCTCCTGCCTCCAGGTTCCTGCCCTGTTTGAGTTCCTGTCCTGACTTCCTTTGATGATGAATGGTGATGTGGAAGTGTAAGCCAAATAAACCCTTTCCTTCCAATGTTGCTTTGGTCATGGTGCTTTATCATAGTCATAGCAACCCTAAGTAGGAAAGCATGTGAGGCTAGCACTTTCCCATTGAACTACATCCCCAGCTCTTAGTTTTTGAGACAGTCTTGAACTGTAACAGAATTTGATCCTCCTGCCTCAGCCCTAGAGCTGATTACAGGCATACTGGTGGTATGCCTTGCTGAACTTCTGCTGTTTTCTGCCCTCACCCCCAGAAGTCAAACAAAGCAATGGAATCAGGAAAGGCTGTCTTATACATAGGCAAAGTCAATGGCTGCTGGGAGCCCTGGAGTGAGTGGCTTGGGGTGTGCTGTACAATGTCTCATGTCTTCAACAGTCTCCTCACTTTAGACAGTGATGCCCCTCCCAGCAGCCAGTGCAGTTATGGTTATATATACTGTAACTTTCAATAATTATGGGACATTCCATTATTGTGCCATTATTTTAAGCAAATTACCGGCTGTGATCAATAAAATTTTCCTTTAAGTGTCTATGAACTAAAACTAAGAAATGAGCATTCAGATCAATGTTTAACCAGAATTAATTATTTTAAATTGCCTAGAAAAGAAAATCACAGCTACTGAGAATGTGGATGTCCTATTTTTGGACCTGACATACTTATTTTAATATATGAAAAAAGTTACTTTCTCTAGTATAGTTCTTCTCTTTTGCTTCCACCAATGAGATGTAATACTTGATCACTTCTGGGAGACAGGTCGGTCCTCAAAGATGCTTCTTGCCCAGTGACCTGAGTTCATTCCCAAGACTCACATGACTGAAGGTGAGAACACCTTCCTCAAATCATCCTGACTTCTGAATTCCACTTGTCCATCACTGGCATGAGCATGCCCCCCACATTTAAAAACATTTTTTTAAGAGACACAGTAATTCATGTCTGGTCACATTATTACTAAGGGCACTAAAGAGGGTTAGGTAGACTTTTACTTTAGAACTCTAAATTTGCTGTGTTTTTCTCTCCAGCAGATTATTCTAAGAAATTCTGAATACAAAAATGTAAATTTACAGAAATCAGATTAGTCATGGAGATATATAAAGAAGTTGAAAGGTAATAAGATGAAAGTGATGGATATTCGTTATCATTGGGATGTGAGCCTTCTTTTCTGTGAAAAAATGTTTTGAAAAATATAAAGTATATAGTTAATTGCCTGTCTCAAAAACTAAAATTAAGTGCCAGGCATAGTGGTAAGCTTTCTGTATGTAACCCAGACACTGAGAATGAGCAGGGGTGAGGCAGATCCTCGGAGCTCAGTACCAGCAGTCTAACCAGTCAGTAGTAGGCTGTGGGGTTAGTGGGAGACCCTGCCTCAAAATAAACAAATATGGTGGAAAGTAATGGAAAAGACATTGAAAAGACATTCTGACATCATCCTCTGGCTTCCATACTCATGTACACAGATGTGCAGAAGCACCTGGATAGCACCTGCACATACACAAGCACCACACACACACACATACACACACACACACACACACACACACACACACACACACACACACACACACACACACACGAACCATAAAAAGAAAGTAAGCATTAAGAGATTTGCAAGGGCTTGAGAAATGGCCTATTGCATGAATGATAATTTGTCTTATGATAAAAACCTGGAGGCAAATATTAGGGAAAAGCTGAAAGATCAGAAAGACAGAGGAACAAGCCACAGCCACTTCTCACCCAGCCACTCCTCACAGATCCTCAGACTGACGCCTCTGAGTCCTAAGCTGAAAAGGAAGGGGGTGGAAGGCGAAGCACTGAGACCTCTTCCTGCCTTGTATTTCTCTCCCCTGCCATATCACTTCTGTAGTGCTGGGATTAAAGGTGTGTGTGTGTGTTTCCCAAATACTGGGAACAGAGGGGTAGAATCCCAGGCGTGTGCTCCCACCGCCTGGCTCTCTTTGGCCTTGAACTCTGCTAGGATTGAAGGAGTGTGTAACCACTCCCTCACCTCTGTGGTTAACTCTGTGGCTGGTTCTGCCCTCTGATCTTCCTTATTATATATACAATATATCATCACAATGGCTAAGAGTGTGTATTATTCTCACAGTGGACCCAAGTTGAATTCCCAGCAATTGTTTTGGGTGACTCAACTGCTTGACTCCAGCTCTAAAGAAATCCGATGCCTCCTTCTGGCCACTATAGGCACTGCATACATGTTCACATACCATGCCACAGCCACACACATACACATAATTTTTTTAAAAAAAATAATTTTTAAAGGAAGAAATTACATCACTATCAGGACTTGTTTTGTAGCGAAGTGGTAGATCACTTGCCTAGCATGCATAAAGTTCAGGGTTCAATGCTCAGTGCCATGAAATTTTATAGAGGAAAGATTCATTTATGTAGCATCCACCTAAGTCTGTGCGGGCTATTCTGTCAACTGGCAACAGCCAGAGTCACCTGGGAAAAGCAACCTCAATGAAAAAGACGCCTCCCTCACATTGTCTGTGGGCATGCCGATGGGGCATTTTCTTGATTCATGATTAATATGGAAGGGTCCAAGTGGTTCTGGGGTATAACCGAATGCAAACTAGGCACACTACAAGGAGCAAGCCAGTAAGCAGCACTTCTGCGGGTTCCTGCTTTGCTGCCCCCCTTCCTCCCCAAGCTGTTTTTTATTATGATGTTTTATCACAGCAACGGAGAGCAAAGTGGGACCAAGGAATCTCTTTTCTAGTTGTCCTGCCCTTTCCTGTATTATTTTTATACTCTTATCAACCTGTTGTAGATACATTGCTGCTCTTGAGCCCTAGCCACCTGGTCTGTACTTATTACAGTCCCGTAATTATCTTAACTGTTTCTGTAATGTTACACTTCCTTTTTCCAAAGTTCTTCAGTGTTTACATTGTTACAACATATAAAGTAGTCATAAAAGAGAGTCTGTGAGGCCAACTGTAGCTGGGGCAAAATCACATACAGCTGGAAGGGAGATAGGATCCAGTGACCCTCCCACCCTCTCCTCTGTAGGAACATCAACACCTAACAAGCAGGCTGTTTAAGGCTGCTTGTAAGTAATCACAGCTGCTTTGACAATGGGGGAGGGGGGGCAGGGAGTGCTCTACAGTTGGAAACATTTGTTGATGTCAACCAGCCTTTGAGTTTCTTAGGACATAAGACATGCACCGCCAGTTTCTTGACTACCAAGAACAAGTATGAACCTATGCACTATGGCAGCCTGCAGTCCTAATGCTAGAGCCTTTTATAGATGTGGGTTTCTTTAACAAACTCTATTTTGGCAACACCAAGGCTACCCACAGAAAGATGAGATTTCAGATGGGATCCAGCATGTTTTGAATTGAGGTCATTATGAACAGAGGGGGATTTTGAGGGAAGAATGGGGATTTTTGGTGAGCAGACTGTTAACAAAAGGCTATTGCTGTGCAGTCAGGCCACCCAGCGGAAGGTAGTCTTTGTTTCTCAGGATGTGATTAATATTGCCTCATCATTTAATTTTAGCACTTCTAAAATAAGGAAGCTTGCATTACATCAAGGCAGAGTCTGAAGCCTCAGAATGCCCATTTTTGCATATATGTATATATTCTTATGTATATAGATTTACATATACATTTCTATCTGTATATATATCTAGATACATGTGTATTTATGTATATGATAAACAAAAGTAACACAGCATGACTAAAAGAATTGTCTGAAATGAGCAGCTCTTCCATTGTTGCCTTACCCTGACCAAAATCTCTGCTAATATTTTGGAAAAATGCGGCTCTCTCTGCTTGAACTTGAACACTGGGCCTCGTGCATCTAGGGACACTTACCTCTGCTCTATATCCCCAGTCCTTTAAAAATCACTTTTGTTGCCTGGGGGTGGTAGCTCATGCATGCTTATAACCCAGCACTGAGGCAGTAGGATTTTGAGTTCAAGGCTGACCTTAACTGTGTGGTGAGACCCCATCGCAACAATAAAAAATAAATTCTAACTATATTTTGTCTATAATTAGAGTGGGTTGCATGAGGTGAAATTACTTCATAGCTTTTTTTCCATTTACAAAAGTGTGTGTGGATGTCACTTGTAATTTCTGGAAAATTCCATCCTTCTGATATTTACAGTTTCCTAATCATGCCTCCTGTGATTGGACAACTAAAAAACTCAACTGGGGGCTGGAGAGAGGGCTCAGTTAAAGCCCTGGACACTCTTCCAGAGGACATGGGTTCAATTCCCAGCACCCACATGTTTAACAACTGTCTGTAACTCCAGTTCCAGAGGATCCAACACACTCCTACAGACATGCATGCAGGTCAAACACCAATGCACATAAAATAAAAATAAATACATCATACAAAAAGAAGGAAACTCAACTGTGTGTAGTGGCAATGGGAAAGGCTCAGTCTGTGCCATGCTCACCCAGGTCAGAGGAGTGAGTTGGTCCTGCTGTGGTTCACTTTTCTCGACCAGCTTCCTGCTGGTCCCCACCCCCACCTGAGTTCCTTTCTTTCTAGCTTCTCGGTGATCTATTCATTTGGAGACGGTGGATGGAAGAGCTGACAGGGACCAACCACTTCATGGTGTTTCTTTCTGTCCTCAGTGGTGAAAGTGGAGCTGGCAAGACAGTGGCAGCCAAGTACATCATGAGCTACGTCTCCAGAGTGTCCGGAGGAGGCCCCAAGGTCCAGGTGGGTGTGTGACGTGGACAGGGACCCCATTTGTAGCTGGCCATAGTAACACACACTTTTGATTTATTTGTAGCTTTGAAAGGAATCTATTTTGCAGAGCACGGCTGTAACCAAGGTACATGAAATGTACAAAGAAATTGTATGTTTTCATAGTGACATGTCTAACATAGAATGAGCCCTTAGAAATTAATCAAAAGGGCCGCCATTCAAACAGAGAATAAGAGACATGAAAGAGAGCTCAGATGAAAGGAAGTTTAAGTTATTCATCAAACATGAAAATAAGAGAAATTTATAAAACTATACCAGAACTGGGGCTGGGGACCTAGCTTAGCCGGTGGGATGCTCACCCAGATGCACACAACCCTGAGTTCCATCCCCAGCTGTGCATCCATCCATCAGGTATGCAGGTGCATGCCTGTAATCAGATAGAAACAGGAAGATCAGAAGTTCAAGGCCATTCTTGACTACACAGCAAGTTTAAGCCTAGTGGGGCTAGACTGGGGTGTATGAATCTCTCCCAACAAAGCAAGAAAACAAACAAACCCCCACTATCAGCATCATCATTAATAATTATACCTATCACATTGTCAGAACATCTGTAGTTCTTATAAACATTGCTGGTAAGAAAAAAAATGTTAGGGTACAGGCACTGTTGTTACTAATAGGAGCATACAATAGCACAGGTGTAAGGAGGCTGTTTCAGTGAAATAGGAAGTTACACATAGGTCCTATTTCACATAGCAGCCCCAATGTTTTGTTGTTTGTTGCTGTTTTGAGATGGGATCTTATTAAGTTGTTAAGAATAGCCTTGATTCTGAACCTCTTGTCTCTACCTCTGGGGCTAGGGGAATACATTACCATGTCCAAGTTATTTGGTAGTGGGGATGGAACCCAGGGCTTTGTAAATGCTAGGTAACCACCTAAGCATTAGCTAAGGGTTAAGTTGATCTCTTGAGTTGGGCACATAGGTCAGTGTTGAGAAGCTTGTGTGGGCTGGGTTGGAATACTTCCTTAGCATGCACAAAGCCCTTGTTCATCCTAAATACTGCATAAACCAAGTGTGGTTACTTGCATGTAATTCTAGCACTAGGGAAATGGAGGCAAGTAAATGGAGGGTTCAGGGTAATGTGGTTGAGTCCAGTCTGGGCTATATAAAACCATCTTTTAAAAAGTAATAAAAGAAAGCTGGTGTTGGTGGCACGTGCCTTTAATCCCATTACTTGGGAGGCAGAGGCTGGAGGATCTTTGTGAGTTTGAAGCCAACCTGGTCTACAAAGTGGGTTTCAGGAGTGTTACACAGAGAAACCCTGTCTGGAAAAACCTAAATAAATAAATAAATAGATAAATAAATAAATAAAGTAATGAAAGAGAGAATGCATGCCTCCCAAACCTTGTGCTATTCTCTCTTCTGGGATGTT
Organism: Phyllotis vaccarum; assembly: GCA_033318265.1. NCBI lineage: Eukaryota > Metazoa > Chordata > Mammalia > Rodentia > Cricetidae > Phyllotis > Phyllotis vaccarum. The sequence continues at coordinate 139,371,721 of JARWLC010000004.1, read as the reverse complement.
TGAGGCTACCATGGGAGCATATAGGCTTGGTCCATGGTCAGTTTTAGTACCTTCGTCTAGCCCTGTTTGCTGTGGCCTGTGACCCAGTGGCCAAGCTGCAGACGGTGAATGTTGACTTTTCTCTTCCTGTTTTCCTTTGAGGACATCGATCCAGAACTCTTGGCTCCAAATTAGTCAGTAGCTCAAGAGCACAAGCCAGAAGACTTGTTATTTCTGGAACACATTTAACCATAGCATGTGAATAATTAGATGTACAAGGAGTGAGTCACTGTCAAAAAAGCCCTCTCCAGCACCGGGTCCTATCAGCTGAGAAGCCTCATGTCTGTGATGTGTTTTGCACACTTTTAACTCTGGCATAGGATTGGAGTGTTCACACTAAGTTTTCCTGTTGTTGGCCAGGAACTGTGTCACACAATCTGGTGTTGCCCCTGGCTGACCTGGGTGTGAATCCATGCTAGAAAAAGCAGGAACGCAGGCCTGCTTTGAGGGTGTTGGTTCACCCTTCACCATGTGGGTCCTGACGATCAGACCCAGCCTGGGCAGCAAGCTCCTTGGGGGCAGGGATTGCTTTAAAATGCAGCTTCCTGGGTCTTGCCCCAGACCTATTAAACCTACCTCTGCATTTTAGCAAGACTCCCAGGTGACTGGTGCACATTTAAAGTTTGAGGTAACACAAGATTGTGTTTCTGTAGATGCTTGGGAAGGAGATTCGTTACCATCTAGCTAAGTCTTGCCTCTCGTGTGGCAAGAGGAACACTTGGGGAGGAAACTTCTCCATTCTTTGTTCCTCCTCACTGTGACCACCATCTTACCCAAGAGTGCAAAAAGGGAGTCAGGGCAAAGCAGTATGGGAAAACAGTCCCGGACTGTGGGGACTCTGAGCTCCTGGTGGCACGCTGCCTTTGGGATGCTGGTTGGGAAAGCTGGTCACATAAGTAGGATCCTGTGGTTAAATTATCAACCAGAGAGGTGACTCAGGTATCAGAGTACTTGATTAGCAGGCACAGAGCCCAGGGTTTGATCCCCAGCACTGTGTAAACCACTCGTGGGCATATGCCTATAATCTTAACACTTGGGAAGTAGAGGCAGAGGGATCTGGAATTCAGTTATCTTCAATTACATAGCATAGTTGAGGCTAGCCTGAACTACATGTCACTGTTTCAAAAACAAACAAGCAACAAGAAAAATTAGATGGGTATAGAAATGTACATCTTCAATCCCAGCACTCAGGAGGCAGAAGTAGATCTATCTCTGAGTTTAAGGATAGTCTGGTCTACATAGTGAGATCCAGGCCAACCAGAGCTACATAGTAAAAACTTATCAATTAAAAACAAAACAACAACAAAAACCCACAATGAATTCTCCAGAAACTCTCCAGGATATATGGATTGGGGACTCTTACCTTACCACATTCAGAAAGCAGGACTTTGAGGAAAGTTGAGTTTGGCATCATGTGATAAGCATCTATTATCTTCCTAATACCTTCTTGTCTGCTGCAACAGCATGTCAAGGACATCATCCTGCAGTCCAACCCCCTCCTAGAGGCCTTCGGGAACGCCAAGACAGTACGCAACAACAACTCCAGCAGATTCGTAAGTTTCTAGTCTCTGGGCACTTCCCATATCCTGAAGAGACAGGCTTTTCAGTCTCCCCTTTATCTTCTGAGCAGTGTGCCTTTTGACAGAAATTATTTTTGAGTTTTGAATGCAAACAAGATAATTTCAAAATTGGCTCCCTCCTTGAGTAGTAAGAAAAATGGACCGTTGATAAAAGGGAGAGCCTTGTCCTGAGGAAATTTGCAGGTGCCCTGAGGGAAGAAATGAGCACACTAAAGAAAGCCAGAGACCCAGGCCTGCTTGCTAAGCCCAAGATCTAGGCCGGCATGCAGGGCCTTTGCTTCTCTGCTCTTGGTCTGAAGGGAGGAGACACTTGGCTGAGAGAGCACCTGGGAGACCTTTCCTCTCCTCTAGACCTCTGCCTTACCTCCTGGATTTCTGAATCTGCTTTCTGTATGCTCACAGAATGAAGAGTCCCTGGCCCTAGTTTATCCAGGGTCAGGACAAGGCAGCTCTATGGATGCCATATGCCATCCTTAAATGTTTCTGACTGGAAGTTTTGGTGATGGGTTATTAAAATGTGACCATTCCAAAAGTTCAAAAGGTGTATTACAAAAGCAAGTACAAATGCCTAGAGATTTAGTGTCTTATTTCAGCCATGGAGCCTGTCTGGCACTCAGGCCAGAGCCATCTGTGAGGCTGGCAGTGGGTTGATTTTGAGATAAATAGTGGGTGGGACTTTCAAAGAAGAGTTTCTTTTTCACTTAAAAAAAAGATTTACTTAATTTTTTTCATTTAGTTATTTTCCTTTTGAGACAGTCTCTTACATAGCCCAGGCTAGCCTTAAATTCCTTTTGTAGCCTAGGATGGCCTGTCTCTGCACACACACACTCCCAGGAACTGCAGATGTATGCCACCGTGTTGGCATTGGCCTTTATTCAGAAAGAAAGGTCTAATTCTCAAAAGTCTTCCTGTGGCTCAGACAGCCATTGTCAAGTTCTCTGATGGCCAGCTAGGAAACCTGCTTCACACTTCTCATTGTCTTATTATTCTTGCCAGTTTCATTTTTTTGTACTTGGGATGTTTTATTCTGACCTTTCTAGGTAATGACAGAAGAACAAAGCTGTGAATCAATTTTCCGTGTGACCTTTCTCCCCTAATTATCATTCTTAACCTGCCTTGCAAAAATAGACACTGTCGACTGTAACCCTTTAGCTACCCACCCATACTTGCCTTCTTCAGAGAGCAGGGAATACATCGTTATGGTTTCCCTTGCTTTTTCCTGTTATAAGACATTTTTTTATTCTGAGAGTATAATTCATTCAATATTTAGAGTTAGTAAGAGCCCAACATTTATAACCATACAACCTCAGTAGAGAGAGGGGGAGAGCATAGATTCTCTATTCTTTGTGTCATGCTTAATGACTGACATCAACCAGGAGAACCCCCCCCCCTCCACACACACACACACACACACACACACACACACACACACACACACACACACACACACACAGGCGCCTTTCTCTGCCATGGCTGATAGCATTGAATGATACTCTTACCAATCATTAGAAAATGTAACTGTAAAGCCATATACAATTTTCTGTATATCTTAGGCAGGCAAGCATTGTAGAGAATGACAATAACCAAGATCCCATTGATTGAAAATTAACACATTCTTCTAGAACAATGTGGCAACTTTGGTGCTATGGGGTTTTCTGTCCCGTCTTCAGACACAGATGAGGAGAAAGTGAAGGAGTTATAAGCATCTCCTTATTTAGTGTAGCCATGGGACTGATCCTCTGAATGCAGAACTGTGACTGGCAAGCTCAGGAGTATTGTTTGCTATGATAAAAGTAAGGAAGTCTGGCTCAGAGCTGGGGGTAATCCAGAATGTCTTCCATTAATGAATTTCCTTGAATTATGCCCTGTATTCAAAGTCTGCTTGGAGCACCATGTTTTTGTTTACCAAGTACTAAAGGAAATTGCTAATTTTCTTGCAGGGAAAATACTTTGAAATCCAGTTCAGTCCAGGTGGGGAACCAGATGGTGGCAAGATCTCCAACTTCCTTCTGGAAAAGTCCAGGGTGGTAATGAGGAACCCAGGAGAGAGAAGCTTCCACATATTCTACCAGGTTTTTCTTTATTATTTTTCCCAATTTTTTATTCTTTCTCCATATTAAAAAAAAACAAAAAGCCAAAGCTGGGGGCTAGTGAGATGGCTCAGAGACTAAAGACACTCAATGACCTGAGATCAATTCCTGGGACCCACCTGGTAAAAAAGGCCCCATCTGTCTTCTGATCTCCAAGTATACAGCAGCATGAATAATAATGTGATTAATGTTTTTCTCTCTCAGCCCTAAAGGCAGAAGTCTAACAAGCCCAGAGAGATGCCCCTAGGGTTTGGGCAAGTGTCTAAAAGGGGCATGAGAATGCTCCTGTTCTCAAGGAGTGTTGAGTTCTAATTAGGGTGACAAGGCAGATTTCCTCAAGGTTAAATAATTAAGAAATTGTCAAAAAAACTTCAAACCATTTGGAGTGGTTGTTTGGTTATTATCCGGATAGGAATTTGCGTGGGAAGAGCTGGAGGTATGGGAAGTCAGGGATGATTAAAGAGGGAGCACCCTAGGTAGAAAGAGGAGGAGCTGCTGAACAGGGAAGACAAACGGGAAGAGCAAAGTGTACAAATACCTCCAACAGGGTCTCTATTGAGTGAGAGAGTTCAGCATGCCTCTCCTCAGACCCTCAGAACCCAAGCAGAGTATGGGTCAGTGCAGACAGCAAGATGCTTTTTTTTTTTTTTTTAGTTTTTATTTTGTTTTTTAGATTTTTAAAATTTTATGTGTGTAAGTGTTTTGCCTGTGTATATCTGTGCACTACATGTGTGCCTAATGTCGGTGGAGGTTAGAAAAGGTTGTCAGATCCCTAGAAGTGGAGTTACAGATGGTTGTGAGCCACGATGTGGGTGCTGGAATCTAAACCCAGGAATTCTGCAAAAGCAGTAAGTGTGCTTAACCACTAAGCCATCTCTCCAGCCTCTAAGATTCTTTCTAAGTATGTTTCAGGCTTTAGCTATCATCCGGTTCAGTCGTGACTTTTATTGTTGTTCGGTGCTGGCAAGCTAACCCACAGCCTCCCGTGTGCCGGGCAAGACCTCCTCCACAGAGTTACAGTCTCAGCTCTCTTTACTTCTTCCATTTCTGAGACAACTCACGTGCTAACGCAGGAAGGCCTCACACTTGATCCTCCTACTTTAGCCCCTCAAGTAGCTGAGATCTTAAGTACCTGCCTCTAGACCTTGCCAGTCCAGCTATTTAGAAAAATGTCTCTGAACATATAGAATAAGCACACCATATTCAGAATTGTAATGTTCGATTTAACTTAATGATTAGTTTCATATTAGGAATCTGTAGTTTGGTTTTTCTTTGGTCTGGTTTTGTTCTAGGATCGAAGTTAGAAAAAAATTAACTTATAGGAGATGCTCCCAGTCAGATCTATCAGTTACACAGGCATCTTTAATGTCGACCAATTCTTTTAGTTCCTATTTGTTTAAAAAGCACACAGCGAGAACAGAGAGAAATATGGTGTCTATACAGGACCAGGGGAGCACATGTATAGGATAAGGGGTCTGGCAAGGTCATTTCTGCTGTCCAGAAAGCCTCAGGGTCAAATCTCTAAGCTTTTGGAGATGGAAGTGGGCCAGAACCGGGAACAGCCTGCTGGATTGAGCCATGAGAAAGCAGGCCAGGAGAGCAATTTTGTGAGAGCAGTAAGAGGAAACACTGTGGGGTGAAGAGGTGCACTGTGTGGCTAAACCAGGGAGGAGCCAGGGGGCTGTAGTCTATTGGGCGGTCCCCCACAGGGTCGTTAGTGTGGCATGCCGTTCCCTTGCCAACAGAAAGACAATCCAAGTTCTCTCAGGCTTTATCAGAGTTAAGAACTGGAAGGTGGGCTGGGGAGATGGCTCAGTGCTTAAGAGAGCTTCTTTGAAGGACCAGGTTCAGTATCCAGACACACGTGGTACTCACGGCCATCTCTAACTCGGGTCCAGGGGATCTGTTGCTCTCCCCTGGCCTCCGTGGGTGCACATACGTACATACATACGTACAGGCAACACCTGTACACAGTAAAACAACACACTGAAGCTTGCAGACCGATCTGGGGCTAAAACAACTAAAACCAAAATGATACGTATAATCTCCCTCGGATTCTGTGGGCTAGAACCACTGAGAATTTTGGAATACATGTTTAGAGAGTTTTACCCACGAGGCTTAGGGATGGTGGTCCTGAAACCACATGGTGACTGTGGTGCGCATGTCTTGACACCCCCTGTGTGCTCTTATGGCAGCTCATCGAGGGTGCCTCTGCGGAGCAGAAGCAAAGCCTTGGCATCACCAGCATGGACTACTATTATTATCTGAGCCTCTCAGGGTCCTACAAGGTCGATGACATTGATGACAAACGGGAGTTCCAGGAAACCCTGGTAAGTGTGGGATGGGGCGGGGCTGCCTCTGCTCCCCTTCCTGAATGTCAGCTGAGGCAGAGGACAGTAAAGGTCAACCAAGCAGACAAGTGTGACTTGCCCCCTCAGTTAGTCACCATCGTAAGCACTTGTGAAAACCTGTGTTCAGCACCTTGGAGAGCCATGCACCCAGTTGCCGCGCAATAGTTTGAAAATGAATAAAAAAGCAAATTTATTATTATCCTCCTGCAAGAGTGTTCTGATAAACAGACAAAGACAACTTGTTTGTTTGCCGAGCAGCCAATACTTGGAGATCTGTTCCTTAGGAAGGCCACAGCCAACTCCTGGTCCTAACTGAACGTAGAAAATTTTATGGGCTGGAGATGAGTGCTTGCTGTTTGCAGAGGACCCAAGTTCTGTTTCCAGCAGCCACACATTGGCAGCTCGCACCTGCCTAGAACTCCAGTTCCAGGGGATCTAATACGTTCTTCTGACATCTATGGGCACCTGCACACACTTAGCACTCAGACATCAAAGGTAAAAATTAAAAATAAAATATACATTTTTAATTAAAAATATGTAGTTTTGGCTGGCCATAGTGGCATATACCTTTTATCCTAGCACACAGGAGGAGGCAGAGGCAGGTGGATCTTACTAAGTTCAAGGTCATCCTGGTCTACAGAGTGAGTTCCAGGGCAGCCAGAGTTACATAGTAAGATCCTGTTTTGAACCATCTCCCCCCAAAAAGTTAAAAACACTTTCATGGTTTGTTTCTTTCTTCCTCTTCATCTCATTTTTCTGTTTCCAAAGACTTCTTTGTTGCCTTTGAGTTTTGAGGTCAAAGGACAATCATTGTGTTATGAGCTGTTCATGCCACACATGTCACAGTCTAGGTTAGAACACTAGATTTTCAAGGGTTTGAGACCTGCCTGAAATTAACCTAAATCATCTCATCTAGAACATTCTAGAGGTAGACCTGTCACACACTTATCCTTCAAGGACTGCTTTGATGCTCTCCTTTGAGTCAACAAGCTCAGGCCTGACTGTCTACTGAGAACTGAGGGGGAACCCAGAATGATGGGGGAGGGTCAGTGGGAGGGCAGTTGGTCTATTGCTCAGAAGTTACAGGATAAGGCCCAGCTCCCAGAACTATCCAACCACAGCCTTCAAGGAACAAGGAAAAAACTGTGGTCAAAGGGCCCAACACTGTCTCAGGGAATAGTTCTCTCAAGTTACAGAAATCCAAGACTCGAGTTGCTTTAATTTAACGGATTCAGAAACGTGGCTTTCTAGTGGTCTGTAGTTCTGAAGATTTTAAATGGTGTTTTTGCTAATAAAATCTGTCTCTCTCTCCACAAAGGGGAAGACATCTTGGGGTGGTTGGAAATGGGATAGTAGTTTCCTTGGAGAGGGTTGGCAGCCAGAATACACATGGGACGGGACAGACCTAGACACGTGTGCCTAGACACCTGTCCCCTGAGTATCTATCTCTTCTTGGAGATCCTCTAGGATCTAGGGTGTTCTTAGAAAGTGTGTGTATATTTATAGATTTTCCTAGACAAGTTTTCTCTATAACACTCCTGGCTGCTCTGGAACTCACTCTGTAGCCTAGAGAGTACATTGTGTTTAAAAACAGACTTGCCCCTTCTAGCAGGACTTCTAATAACACATGAAGGCTTGTCAACACTTGTAACAAATGGCTTGAGGCCCTGAGTTCTCAGAACCCATGAGGAGGAAAGGAGGAAGAGAAAAAAACTACTGTAGCAGCAACAGGGCTTGGCAGCATATACTGTAATCCAGCTCTGAGGAGGCAGGGCCAGGAGAATTCCTGGGTCTTGTTGATGGTCTAATCTAGCCAAATCAGTGAGCTCCAAGCTTAATGAGATATCATGTCTCAAACAAATAAACATGGAAATCAAGATACAAAGACATGCCTAACATCACCTCTTGACCACCACATACTCATGTTCCTGCACACACATGAACATATGCAGTGCACACCTGTGTATACAGATAGAAAAAGGTAAGTGGGTACAGAGGGCACTGGTCACATTGTCTGATGGAGATTTCCCATCATCATTGCAGGCTAAGCTACACACTAATTGTACACTCTGTCTTGTTTGTCACCTGCTTGTACAGTCAGCAGCCAACCTGTCTGGCTAACTTCTCTCTCTCTTCCAGCATGCCATGAATGTGATTGGGATCTTCTCAGAGGAACAGACACTGGTGTTACAGATTGTGGCCGGAATTCTCCACTTGGGAAACATCAGCTTCAAAGAAGTGGGCAACTATGCCGCAGTGGAGAGTGAAGAATGTGCGTAGCTCTGCCTGGGCTGTAGAGTAAGGGGAGCGAGGGGTTACCTCCAATGTCACATGACCTATCCAAGCCTGGGCTGTAGAGTAAGGGGAGCGAGGGGGTACCTCCAATGTCACATGACCTATCCAAGCCTGGGCTGTAGAGTAAGGGGAGCAAGGGGGTACCTCCAATGTCACATGACCTATCCAAGCCTGGGCTGTAGAGTAAGGGGAGCGAGGGGTTACCTCCAATGTCACATGACCTATCCAAGCCTGGGCTGTGGAGTAAGGGGAGTGAGGGGTTACCTCCAGTGTCACATGACCTACCCTTTTGCATGGCCTAGATTGCCAGTGAGTTGGTCAGAAAAGAGAAGTCAGCCAGGCAGTGGTGGCACAGGCCTTTAATTCCAGCACTCAGGAGGCAGAGGCAGATGGATCTCTGTGAGTTCAAGACCAGCCTGGTCTACAGATCAAGTTTCAGGACAGCCAGAGTTAACACACAGAGAGACCTTGTCTTAAAACATATCAACAACAAAAATGGCCTGAGGAGAAACTAGATTTCTTTCTCGCACTTGTCCCTCCCCTCCCCTCCCCTCCCCTCCCCTCCCTTCCTCTGTGTTGTCTTATCTCACTCTTCCCCTCCTCCTGTCCTATGCTCTGGAGTTTTCTCTCCTCTCCTCTCCCTCTTTCCTACCCTCCCACCCTGTTCCTCTTCTCTCTCACACCCCCATGTTCTACACCATAGATGGTTTGAAAATTATTTCCAGTTGTTACTAACCTGGAGAAACCTGGCAGAACTTAACCTTGAACTAAACCTGGTATAATAATAAACATCTTGTTTATTTATTTAAGCTTGAGGGTAGGCACACATGCCATGGCATGTATGTGGGGGTCAGAGGACAGCTTCCAGGAATCAGTTCTCTCCTTCACCATGAGTGTCCTGGGAATGGAAAGCAGGTCATCAGAACCCACTGAGCCACACACTGGCTCTTCATGTAGTTTCAAAGTGAAGTCACACTTTAATGATGATCCGAGTACTGGCTTAGTGACTCATGAGTCACTTGGTGGGAACCTTTCCTGTGTCTGGCCTTTATGATAAATAGGTACCTAAATGTCCTGACCAGCAAATGACAGGATGCATGGTGTGAAATGCTCATAGGTCTGCAGTTTGTCCCATGGATCTGATTTAGATTAGTTTCTGGACACAGAGAAATAAACTTTTGACCATTGGGTTGACATTTCGGGTGGCCATGTCTGTCTTAGCCACATCCTTGAGACCCAAATGGTCATTTTTATTCTTTCAAAGGAAATTAGGGTCCTTCCTACAGTATTGGTCCCCTGTGCCTGTGATCTACCACAGACCCTGTGGCCCCAGCCACTCAGACATCATTGGTCCTCTAGGCCATTCCCAGAACTCACACCCACTCTAGCCACCCAGAAGGTATTTCTTCCCTTCTCAACATTCTTTGGGGATAATTTTAGATGCTTGGTAATAAATAGTATCCCACTCATTGCTGACAATGCAGCGGGGAGATTTCCATTCCAAATAAGGATCCTTTTTTTATGTTTTCGTTTTCTTTTCTCATAAGAGAGGAAAGTTCTGCTAACACCCAATGTTGATGTCTATCTTTATCTGATAAAGACAAAATATATTTAGCAAGGGAGGGTCCAGAAAACAGTAAAAATGCAGAGTGTGCATGGAGTTTAGGAGTATGACCTAATCGTAGTGATAACACTGCCTGTAAACTCCCTGGATTTCACTCTCAATATGAAACAAATGTACCCATGTGACCCAAAGGGGTCATACTCTAAATGACCAAAAAGGTGATCCTCCTTGTACTGGAGAATCAATTCAAGATCCTGACCCAGCAAACACATCTGTGGGTCCTCCAACCAACAAGAGGTTCACTGTTCAATGATGACATCCAAGGTTAGCAGCCTTCACTGGCACATGTGGAAACTGATAACTGCTTGTGAAATTCCCCGAGGGATGGTGTTATAGTGAGGTCAGAGAAGGCTAAGCTAAGAAGCAAATCAGTTTAACAGAGTACACGGCCATAGACATCATTCCTTCTTTGGATTCTGGGTTTTTCATTTGGTCATATAGTAACATGGTCAGCTGGGTACCTGTCTATGCCTTTGCCAACCTCTCTATCCCCTCCCTAGAGGTCACTAGGGTTCTCAGAGATGGGAGCTGCAAAGTAACCATACATACATTCTTTCTCCTTTTGGACTGTGATGGGAGCATCTGTTAACTGTGTTTCAGATTTCTTTGTTCAGGTAGCTTCATATTTGGGAGATTATTCTGTATCCATTTCTTTTTTAGAGCTGCATAGCATCCTATTGCTTGGCCATACCTGAGTTATTTAATGACCATCCATTGCTAAGTATTGAGATGGTGTCTGGGGTGTGTAGCTCAATTGGTACCTGACATTCATAAAGGCTTGAATTTGATCCCCAGTACCACATAAACAGGGCATGGTGGAACATTCCTGTCACTCTGGCACTCAGGTAAAAGCAGGATGAATAATTTTTCTTATGTCTGATTATATCTTTGGAATAAATTCACCAAGGGAAGCTTTACCAAAGCAACCCATGCTTTTCATAATAAAAGAAAGCATCTATTCCTAGTAAAAGGTAGGGCAAAGATCCCTTTCAAACTGACCCACTAAAGCAAACTAGCCTTCTATTGGACTTTGAGTTGATGGGAGCATAGAATTTCCTTTATGTTGCTGAGAAGCCAACCGAACCTTAACTGAGATGCTTGTGTGATAAGTAAAACTGTGTGCTTTGGGTTAAGTATTACCTGAATGTGATGAAATGTTAATTTAAGAACTTTGTTGAAGAAAAAAAAATACTACTTTAAAACCACTGAAGAATTCAAGTACATATGACGTTGTGGCCCCACCCATTGGTAAACTAATTAGAAACCCCCACCCAAGCCTAATAAGCTTTATCTTGGCCTTCCTCCTGTAGCCAAGGATGACACTGAACTTCAGATCTTCCCGCCTTTATCTCCCAAGTGACAAGGTTACAGGTGTGCACCACTGTTACAGAAGAAATATGCCTTTGCAGTGAGAACTCACTTAGAGATGAAGAAACACTCTTTCTTAGGTGCCTGGCCAACTGAGGCTAACAATACAGTCATCCTTGAACAGAAGATTTTACTGAAGTATATATGTGTTAGGTTTTTGCATTCCACAAACACTGTTGTCATTACATCTCTTTCTGAATCAGCCCAGGTTATGCTTCAGACAGTTTAAACAGAGAGGAAACTGCAGATAGGAGTTTTCACAGCAGAGATATTACATGTTGCCAGAATTATTTAAGTACTCCAGTGTTGTTCTTTTTTTGAATGGATGTAACCTAGGGTCATCTTGTTCACCTGGCAGAATTGTGTTTTTACCCCTAAGAGAACAGGGGACTTTGTGGCAGACCAAGACTTAGTGATAATTGTCACCCTGTGTTGCCCCTCTTGAGTGGTATGTTCAGCATGGCCCATTGGTTGGTTGAAAGTCTCTTTTGTCATGGGAATGAAGTCTAAAGGCTGGCCAATCCTGGTGAGTGAACAGTTATACCCTCACATCCTAAGCATCCCCAACCTCTAACAGGCCTAGTGGCAGGCTACTTATCTTTAGGGGACTTTGGAGACAGCAATCCTTCAGCTAAGTTCTGTTTATGTGACTTAATGTCCCCTCAGTGTATATATTAGTAAACCCTGCATACCATCAGTTTTATTACTTTGAGTTTCTTCTACATCATTGTTACACCTGGTTTTTGTGATGCTGGGAGTAAAGCCAGGGGCTTTGTGCATACTAAGGCAAGATTTCTACTGACTGAGTCACATACTCTGTTACAATAGGGTTTCTTGGCTCTGTCTAGCCAGGGGTCCAGACCCACAGACCTGCCGCCCCAGAGAACCTAGCCTCCTGCCGCTACTTAGGCCCTCCAAAATAACTCAGATGCTTATATTAACTTCATGCTGTTTGGCCTATGGCTCAGGCACATTGCTAGCTGCCTCCTTCATCTTAACTCAACCCATTCTCACTAATCTGTCTGCCACATGGCCCGTGGCTCACCTGTGTTCCTCACGTGTGCTTTGGCGGCTGGGTCCATCTGATCTGACTCCATCCTCCTTCTCCTAACTCTTCTGATTCCCCACCTACTTCTTCTACGGTGTCTGCCATGACCAAAACAGTTCTTTATTTAAAGATTGGTACACACAGCACACAGAAAGACATTCCCACATCAATCCCCAAACCTGCACTTCCTGTAACTGAATGAAGACGGAATTTTATTTTGCTCCACTCTTGACTTTTCTTTCTTGTAGTTCAGATCTAAGTAGGAATTAGCTTAAAGCCCACATCACATGTTAAATCTTCCTTCACTAACTTAATGTGTTGGTGAAGGGTTCCTCCTGGTTCTCAGAACTGAGTAACTCCATGTGTCTTACACAAACCCTTTATGATTAATCCTTACTTCTTGCCTCTCCTTCCCCAATCCTCATGCTGAAGCTCTTCCCCAGCTTCGGCCCCACTCACACACCCTCACGGAAATTTACAGCCCGAAGGAAGTCAGGCTAAGCAAAACTATAATTTCAGCACCAGGGCAGCCACAGAAGAAAATATGAGGCCATAAAACCTTGCGTTTGAAAAATATGGCATGGATTTTGTCCAAACCAAGTGCCACACTTCCTCAAGTCTGCTTAGCTCTTTCCCTAAGCGTGTGGCCCTGGCTCTTGGCCACACTCCATGCCGTGTTTCTGAAGAGGCTGCCGCTCTTCAGATCTACCCTCTTCTGCGGGAGAGCTACAAGATGTGGAAGGACAGCACATGTCCAGTCGTTCCCTCTTGTCTGTTTTGTATCAGAGGGCTTCATCTCAGCCTTGTTTGGTTTTCATAGCTAAGGCCATAAAGATAATGGCATGAACTGTTTACCGGCCAGCTCAATTCTTCCCCACTCTGGCATGGTTACAGGCTTGGGGAGAATCCCATGTTTACAAAACAGACGCATTGAGCTGACTATCCTTGTATAAAGCTGTTCACTGTGTAGTTCCCATGAATGACAGAGAAGCCCTAGTGAATATGCTCCCGTTTAATGAAATCTCAATAGGAAGGTTTTTCCATTTTTAATGGAATCTCCATAAGGAGTCCAACATGGATTTGACCTTGAAGGCCTCCTATCTCAGCCTCATGAGTAACTAAAATTACAAGTGTGTGCTACCATGCTCAGCTGTTCGTTGTGTGTGTCTTTGCAAGTGCACGTGTGTACAGGTGGAGGTCAGAGGTCCACTTCAGGTGGTGTTCTTCCAGAGTCTTATTTATTGAGATAGGGTGTCTCGCTAGAACCTGGGGTCACCAGTAGGCTAACCTGGCAGGCCAGAGAACTCCAGACAACTACTTGTCTCTGGCTCCCAGTTCTGGGATTACAAATAAGTACCACCACACTTGCACAGCAAGTTCTCACACTTGCACAGCAAGAAATTTACCATCTCAACTGTTTTCCCATCCCTTCTATAAACTGTTGATGATAAGGCATCTAGTGAGACATGTCATCCTTTATGCTCATAGGAAAGGCTTATTCCATCTCTGATACTTGGTGAGTGTTTTCCTGTCCCTACAACTCTATATGTCCAGTGTCATTCATGGATGTCCTCCTTATGAAAGGAAGCTGGTCAGAGGACCTGTGTGAGATCTCATATGGATGAGAATTACATTGTTATGCTATTAGATATTTTCCCAGAGATATATGCATTGACTGACTCTTCAGAGGTCTCCGGAGGGTCCCCTGTGCTGTGTCTATTGAAAGGCTTCTGGGTGGAGAAGTGACTCAGTTGGGGAGCACTTGCCATGCAAATCTCAGGACTGTGTTCAACCTCAGAACTGGTCTCCAGAAGTCATACTCAGTGGCTTATTATCCCAGCACAGGACAAACAGTGACAGGGGGGTCCACCGCATGGCCAAATCAATGAGCTCCAGGTTCAGTTAGAGACCTTGTCTCAAAAAATAAGGTGGAAAGCCGCCAAGGAAGACATCTGTTCTTTATGTGCACACCCACAAAAACATAGGAATACGTACACACAGGCCTTCTGACCCCTCTGCCTCCTGCTCCCCCAGTCTAGGACACCCCAATGCTGAAATCTATACTAATCTTTTAATCATAGCTTTTAGTTATAGGGAATGCTTAACCTACAAAACAGACCACAGCCCAAGCATGCCTTTGCCCCTCAGCTTACTCCTCTTAGCACATGCCATTCCCTGCAGTATCTGTACAAATCCTACCCTTTTTTGCCTGCCTAGTTCAGGTGAAGCCCCTTTCTTGACTACCCCAGAAAATGTTAATAGCTACCTGTTCTAAATTCTTCTAGGATCCTATAGTCTGTTTAGATGCACTTAATCTCCAGAAGGGTTCTTTATTTGATAACATTTCTAGATTCTGTCTTTTCCTCTTCCTTTTCTCCTTTTTGTAATCCCTCACAGTGTAAGTGTTCACTCAGTGGGGGATTGCTGGACTCACAGAGCCCATGATAACAGATGCTACAAGGTCTCTGAAAATGACGCCATGAAAATATTGCACCAAAGGGAGAAAACTTTACTCAAATCCAAAGAAATGTTTGTTGGTTGAGTTCCTGTTGATGTCTTTTCCCTAAGCCTGGGGAAAGGTCCATTTTCAGTAACTTAGTGTGATCTCAGTGGGGGGGGGGGGGGGGCTGGCCTGCATCCTTTTGGACCACTGATTTGAGGGATTGGAAGTCTCAGTAATCATAGGGGCTGATTTGCAGAATAGAATAACTGGGAAAAACAGGGTTGTTCCTGGCATGGATGATACATCTTCCCCAATAGGTTGGAAATTTCAGAAGTTAACTTTGGTACCTGGTACCTGCTCACACATGCGTAAGGGCTTCCATGTGCTTGGGAGATAATGGTTACAATTCTGAAAGACAAATATGTTTTATATTCTGCAGTTTTGGCTTTTCCTGCGTATCTGCTGGGAATAAACCAAGACCGGTTAAAAGAGAAGCTAACCAGCCGGCAGATGGATAGTAAGTGGGGAGGAAAGTCGGAGTCCATCCACGTGACCCTCAATGTGGAGCAAGCATGCTACACCAGGGACGCACTCGCCAAGGCCCTGCATGCACGGGTCTTTGATTTCTTGGTAGATGTAAGTAAACATGGGTGGACATGGGCAAAGCTTCAGGTTTTAGATATGACAACTAAGAGTTGGTTCTCTTGTTTACCTCACCCCTTTGCATCATTACCCTCTCTGCCCTGCGGATCCTCTCTCTCTGCTCCTGGTGAATCCTGAATCCAATTTCTAGATATTCACAGCAAGACTGAGTAGTTAAAACCAACCCAATAGCACGAGATATCCAGTAAAGGCCAGGACTGGAACAGAGGAAGCTGTGGTCCAAGACCATTCTTGACTTTTGGGTGTAAAGGTTTAAGAATGTTGTATATGCCTTTCCTTGCATTTCTATAGAGACATGTATTCAAGATCAGCTAAGCTGATCAGTTCTGACTCAATCAAGCACAGTTAAAGTTGCAATACTGATGGAGAGCAATTCTCCCGGCTGGCCTGGGGATAGTATCAAGTAGAATCTTCGTGCTGTTGTTTGGAGATCTCTGTTCATAGCTATGTGTACCTCTTCTTAGAGCTGCTCAATGTCCTCACAGTGAGCAACTGATTTTCTCCATAGTCAGTGACCTAAGACAGGGCCTGTGAGCAAAAGGCTATGAGTTATTTATGTCTTGATCTTGGACTCAATTGTCACTTTGACGCATTCAGTCTGTTCTGAGCAAGCCACCAAGAGTAGTGTACATGGATGGAAATGGGGCTGTACCTTTCAAAGATGGACTAGCAAAGGTTTTGGATAGCTCTCTATTGAGAGAAGTTTTTTGTTGGATTGACTTTTTCTTTTGTTTTGAGACGGTGTCTTTTTTGCTTATTTGTTTGTTTGGGGTTTTTGTTTTGTTTTGTTTTCCAAGACAAGGTTTCTCTGTGTAGATAGCTTGCAGGAATTGGTTCTCTCCTTCCAATATGTGGGTCGCAGGGATTGAACTCACTCTGTAGACCAGGCTGGGCTTGAACTCACAGAGATCCACCTGCCTCTGCCTCCTGAATGCTGAGATTAAAGGCGTGAGCCACCACGGCCCAATTTTGAGATGGTGTCTTAAGTAGTCCGGGCTAGCCACAAACTCAATATATAGCTGAGGGTGACTTTAACTTTTGATCTGCTGCTGCTGTTGATATGGGAATGTTCTACCATTTATGTTACAGTAAACAATACCTAGTTTACGGATCATGAACCAGGCCTTGGCACATGCTAGGCACTCTACCAACCAAGCTACAACCCCAGCTTGACTCTATACGTACCTTTAAATTAGCTCTGATACTTTTGCACACAGCATACTGTATAATCATACACACTTTTATATGAGAGTATACTTTTTTTGGTTGAGGGGAGTTGTTTTGTTTTCCCCGGCTGTCCTGGAATTTGCTATGTAGACCAGGCTGGCCTCAAACATGGAGATCCATCTGCCTGTTTCTGAGTACTGGGATGTACACCACCACCACCCAGCTACATATGATTTTTAAAACTTAATTTTAGTTTGTTGTAAGTGTGTTTGCATGTGTGTGCTCACTCAGAAGTGTGCCATAGTGCACATGTGGAGGTCAGGAGATAGCTTGCAGGAATTGGTTTTTTCCTTCCAATATGTGGGTCACAGGGATTGAACTCAGGTCATCAGGCTTGGCAGGAGGCACCTTTACCCACTGAACCATTTTGCTGGCCCTGTCTCTAGTGTAGAGATGTATAATTTATGTTCAGTAGTGGAAAACCAAAGTATAAATATGGCTTAACCAGTGACACCTTTAATGTTAGAATAAGAGCCAGTCTATACTCTGTTCTAAATACTACTTTTGAGTATTTCAGGGACAAAAGAAATCATTTACTATCTCCAACAATGCCAACGCTTAGATATTGTGTTGGTTTTCTGGATACATAGAAGAAGGAACTGAAAGGTTAAGAGAGTGGCTGGAGACCTCCCCGTTCCTGTATGGCTCTTCTTGGGGGACCTAGATTCCTGGCTGTTCTGCTTTCTTCTCTGTGTTCAAACAGGAAACCCAAGGCAGATCCTAGCTGGGAACAGCAGCCATTGGGTCCCGGGAGTCTGTGCCCAAATCCAGCCACACCACCCACAGAGCTCAGGCAGGGTAGGAAAGCTGGACAGTTAGGGCCTGCCCCCCCCCAATGCTGCTTGTGATTATTTTGGGGGTTTGATTCTGTGGGAGGTTCAGCGTCAAGTGTTACTCAGAGCCCTCATTTACTGAGAAGGGACTCTTAGGCAGGAATGCTGGTAGATGAGCAAAGCTGAGGGGTGAGAGAATGCAGAAAGGGGCCTAGATCCTACAGCTCTGTGTCAGTTCAAGGTATGTGGTAATGCAGTGACGGCCATGTAACTGACGTTAATTTGACCTGACATTAACTAGGCTGTGCTGTATGTATGTATGCTGTACTGTATGTCTTTACTCACCGGACACAAAAGGCTGTCATTTTATTTGCCCGGGAAATACCCATGTACACCAAAACACAGCATTCACCAGCTCCAGGATGACCTTTTCTTTTCCCTTATTTGCCTCCGTCCCCCCCCACTTCACGATGCACTGTCCTATTGAATCGTGTGACCTCTTCTTTCAATGGCATGGATCACAGACTCGGGCATTATGTGGCTTTAGTTTCCATCTAAGCTTCGCCTCTTGTCCAGTGTGATCTTGGGTATCACACTGGAAAGTGAGGGCGTGATAGCCTGACCACCACTGTGAGAGCCATGATGAACTGGACGGGCATTCTAGATGAAATATCCAGTGAGAGACTCTCTCAATCTGAAGGACAGGAACTGAGGAGATATCTCAGTGAGTAAGAGCACATGCTGTGAAGGCAAGAAGACCTGAGTTCAAATCCCCAGCCCCTACGCATAAGTCAGGCATGGCTGCTCGTGCTTGTAACCCCAATGCTGGGGAACAAGCTTACTGACCAGCCATTGTAGCTGAAACATTAGGCTGCAGTTCATTGAGAGAACCTCTCTGTAAAGACAGAAGCAGACAGCCGTGGAAGACCAGGACATACACATTCACATACACACTACACACATACCCCAAATAACAATAATAATAATCAGTATTATTTGTAGGTTATTCACCTTCTGTATATGCTTCTAGGAACTGGGACCATTTTATCTTCAGCATCAGTGATGCATTGTGTTCTGTTAGAGTTAAGTGGCTGCTGAGTTGGGGACCTCTAACTGGCAGATTTTGTAAGAGTAGAACCTCATTTGGGGCAGGACCTTGCTTATATCACCCAAGATGACAGATTCTTCCAGGTCTCTGGGCTTCTCAAGGAATGCTAGCTCTGCTGTCACTGTACGAACATCCCCCCCCCCCCCCCACACACACACACACTGCAGTTGTTGTGTGAATCCTCCATGAACCTGTCTTCAAGCTGTCCTGTCTCCAGGGGTCAGTGTGGTTGCTATGCAGTGGCCCCCTTGCTCCACCCCTATGTCTGTTCAATAAGGACCGAAGGAGTTATTTGTACTGTGTTTTTTCCTAGTCCATTAATAAAGCCATGGAGAAGGACCATGAGGAATACAACATTGGTGTCCTGGACATCTATGGCTTTGAAATATTTCAGGTAAGGAAGGCTGGGGAAATGGCTGCTGGGTATAAGTGCTGCCGTGCAGTCATAAGGATTTATGTTCAGATTCTCAGCACCCAGGTAAGAACAGATGCATACACCTGTAATCTCGATGCTGTGGGAGGCAGAAACAGGGTTCACTGGGGCTTGCTGGCTACCAGCCCAGCTCTAGGTTTAGTAGGACACTGTCTTAAGGGAACAAGACAGGGAGTCATCACTCCATAGCCCTCTCTCAACTCTGTATTATATGTATTGAACACACATATAAAAAAAAAAAAGTAAAAGAAAGGAGGGAGGTAAGAAAGCAAGAAAGAAAAAGGGGGGAGGGAGCTGAAGAGATGGCTCAGTGGTTAGAAGCTTTTGCTACTTTGCATGAGGACCTGGATTCAGTTTCTTACACCCACATCAGTCAGCTCACAACCACTGTGACTCCAGCTTCAGGGGATCTGATGCCCTCTCCTGGGCTTCCTTGACCCACACACACAAATAAATAAATAAAAGTAACAAGAAAGAAGGAAGGGAGGAAGGAAGGAAGAAATTGATTCTGGGTAAGGCCATTTTGAATCATCAGAGCTTTGTGGGGGAAGGTGACGTTCTCTGACCAACAAGAATAATTCTAGGCAATGGAGAAGGCAGCCCCAGTTCGTCTTTCCTTTGTGAGTTCTTCATGTACCTTTACCAAATTAGTGTCTCCTAAATATAAACCATGCTTCCTCTATTGACGTAGCCAAAGTTTCTGAGGCAGCTCTTTCACACAGACATTTTCGTGCATCACCAAGAAATGACTTTTAAATGATTTTGTGAAATGATTGCAGAAAAGGACCTTCTTTTTTTCCTTCCTAGAAAAATGGCTTTGAGCAGTTCTGCATCAATTTCGTTAATGAGAAGTTACAGCAAATTTTTATTGAGCTGACATTAAAGGCGGAACAGGTAAGTGGGCCTTCTTCCTTCATGCTCTCCTCTGTGTAGAGATCTCCCTTTTGATGGCTGGGTTTCTGTCTTCTGTTAGGAAATGTACCTACTAAAGTCAGCGGTAAAGCCATATGCCTTTGCAGTATTTCAGTCTTTGAAATGCAAATACCATCTGCTGCCTGTTTCTTTCTCTGTCAGCAAGTGAAGCTAGGGGCCTAGACTGAAAGTGGGCTGTTTTTGCTACTTTGTGTCCCACTCACCAAGGTGAGATGAGAACCCTTGCTCTAACCTCATTGCCTGGGAAACATGCTGTCCCAGATGGGCAGCATCCCCAGTCTTCCCCTTAAACTAGACCTTTTTAATAACGCTTGCATTTAAATTCGTCTTTGAACGATATCTTGCTTACACTCTGTTCTAAAAGTGCAGTGTAGGCTCTCTGAAATTCTTGGTGTTGTGCTGTTTTAGAATTCCAGAGTCATTGTCATAAATCGAAGCAGGGAGTCTGAGGTAGCAGAAATTTCTTCTTTTACAGTCAGGCACTGAGAGTTTAAAATCCAGCCTTGCAGTCCCAACAAAGGCTAGAGAGAGAGTCCTGAAAATCCTAGGATTCTCTCCCTGCCTCCTCCTGGTGGCTCTTGGCTTTCTTGTCTGTGGTGCTCTGGCTCCCTCTATCTTTCCCTCTGTTGCTCCAGGCTCTAGCCTTTCTCCTTTCTATCATTAAGACACAAATCTTTGGAGTTAGGGCTCATCCTGTGCCTCGAGTAATGTCATCAGGGGACCCTTTATTAATTGTTATCTACAGAGGCCTTATCTCTAAACCTTTAAGGTTCTGGGTGCACATGCCGTCTGGGGAGAAACTGCACCATCAAAGCTGTTTAGGGACCATTAGAATGTTAGCCATCCACCACTGAAGAGCGGCTAGAATAAGGCAGCCGGAGGAGAGGGAAGAACATCTAAAATGGCAGGAAGTAGCAGGGTCTGGTCATAGAGGTACTTTATGAGGCTTAATAAATTTGAGACCAAACTCAGAAAATAATAGTAACTGTAGAGGGGAGACTCGGTATAGTATGTATTCTGTTGTGTCTAACATACAGGATGTATTTAAAACAATTAGCTAAAAGTCACCCAGAATGATTCCTAGCTTTGTATCCTCTTTTTCTGTTTATTTTGTTTTTTTGAGACAGGGTTTCTCTGTGTAACCCTGGCTGTCCTGGAACTAGCTCTGTACAGCAGGCTGGCCACAGCCACACAGAGATCCACCTACCTCTGCCTCCCCAAGTGCTGGGATTAAAGGTGTGAGCTACCACTGCCCAGCTGCTTTGTATCCTCTTTTAAATTTTTATGTGTATGGGTGTTTCACCTATATGTATGTCTGTACCACATACATTTCTGGTGACCACGGAGGCCAGAAGAGTGCATCAGATCTTCAGGAACTGGAGTTACAGATGGTTTTGAGCTATCATATCGGTGCTTAGAGTTGAACCTGGATTCTCTGCAAGGGTAGCCAGAGTTCTTAACCTCAGAGTCATCTCTCCAGAACCCTGGCTTTCTATCTTGAAGAAATGGACAATGTCAACGTTGGTCTCAAAGAACAAAATCAGAAGAGTCAGGGTTATAGTACATGTCATAGGTGTAAGGAGGCCCTCTGCACATCTACCTGGAGGTTCCCTCATGCAGATATACTGAAAACTCTAATAGAAGACAGGTGGAAATGGAGCCCCAAACTGCCTATTACATACAAAGTTCTAGAAAGAGCTATCTGTCCCTATTTTTTTTTTTTTTTTTTTATTGTTGTGATCGAACACCATGGTCAAGACAACTTACAAAAGAAGGCGTCTAATTGTTCTTACAGTCTCGGAGGTTTAGTGCCCATAACAGCAGAGTAAAGTGATGACAGAGACAGCCTAGAGCGAAGCAGAGAGCACACTGGGAATTGCCCAAGTCTTAAAAAAATCTCAAAATCCACCCCCCAGTGATACACCTCCTCCAACAAAGACATACCCAATTCTTCACAAACAATTCCACCAACTGTCGACCAAGTATTCAAGTACATGAGTTTACTCATGCAAACGCCACCTGGATTCAAGAGGATCAGGAATTCAAGCTCATCCTTGAATATATAAGGAGTTCAAGGCCAGCATATGAGACACTGTCTGAAGAACAACAAAGAAGTTGTGTGGTACCAGTTTTTATGGCTCAGACAAAACATAAAACCATTAAGGTGTGAGATGTTTCTTTCCAATTACCTCTCAGTGATGGGAGAGTTCTTAGTGTATGTGAAGGAGATGCAGGCTCTCTCTTTCATGGAAGTTTACACAAGCTTCTCATTTCTGTCATCCAGGAAGAATACATTCAAGAGGGAATAAGATGGACGCCCATTGAATACTTCAATAACAAAATTGTGTGTGACCTCATAGAGAGCAAAGTCGTAAGTACCAACCTGTGGTCCCCTTCTCCAGTCTCCCTTAAATGAGCTTTTACTCTGCGCCCGGTGTTAATTTTTTTGCATAGAATGTTCACAGCAACATTATTAATGTGTAAATGTGTCACATGAAAATAAAAATGATGTTTTTATTAACATAATAGATAAGAATGTTCTCAAAATGCCAAATTGCAAATGGAAGTTGTTGCTGAATTCCAGAAGATAGCTTTGGTTGTATGACATAGCAAATGAGGAGCCATAAAAAGGATTACACCTTCTAGCTCCATCGTGTACTCACATACACAGGAACATGTATACACACATATACACAAAAAATACAATAAAATAAAAATAAATCCCTGAAGGGATAGAGCTATCTTCTTGGAAATTAGTTTCCTGGATCTTTAAGTCTGAATGATAAAACCTCCTTTGGGAATGTTAATGCATTCTTCCTGGGCGGAACAGCTGATGATCCAGATGGCAGTTGTGAGAGCTGTCTCCTGGCTTAAGAAGTGACCTCACAGGTGTTATGTTTTTGGAGGGGTCAGTGACCTGGGCCTTGCCTTCTTGGTCTCACCAGAACCCTCCTGGAATCATGAGCATCCTGGATGACGTGTGTGCCACCATGCATGCTGTGGGTGAGGGTGCTGACCAGACATTGCTACAGAAGCTCCAGATGCAGATCGGGAGCCACGAACACTTTAACAGCTGGAACCAAGGCTTTATCATTCACCACTATGCCGGGAAGGTAAGGCTGGAAACCACAGTTCATTGTGCTGGAATCTATCCATTTTAAGGGCTCCCCCTTTTGAGCCTTTAGGGGTGGCATTTGTTTTCCCATGAACCGATAGAGATCCATGTTATTTATTCATCCAAATAGGACCTTCAGAGAATCTGAAGAGTTAAAACAAAGCAGCGTCTACAGGCCTGCTTATCTTTAAAGCACAACTCTCCCTGGTGTATATTGCAGCTGCTGAAGCAATAGATTTTTGTCTTGACAGTTACAATCACAATCTTGCATTCCTTTGCTTTCCTGTGGGCACTGGGGCTAACTTTAATGTTTTTCCTTACACAGTGAGTATGTAGGTGCCTAGAGAGCAGATAACCACGTAGGGCTCCAATAGAATTTTGGATCATGGCTCTTGCATGCTTCTTGGTCCTAACGGAAATCCACAGATGGCATCTTCTCCCAGACAATCTCTGGTTAATCAAGGTTCCTGAGCATCGAGTTCAGGGCAGATGCGCAGTTTTGGTACTGCTTCTCAGAACAAAGACCAAGTTTTAGTTGACATACTTGATGAGTGAGCATGAGGACTCATTACTCTTTTCATCTCTTAGTTAGAACTTAGGAAACATAACTTCATGCTTAGAATTGAACCCAGGTCCTCCAGAAGAACAGCCAGTGCTCGCGACCTCTCCAGCCCCATATCATCACAAACCGGGGATGGTATTATTTCAACATGCGAAGCGGAGTGGTGTTGGAGTGCCTAGCACCTGACTCAGACATACGAACATGTATTCTTGAGAGCCAGAGTGTCACTCACAGATCATCTGGGGAGTCAGATCTTCATCATCCACTGTTAGGCCATGGTCACCTGAGCCAGCTCATAGCCTTTATGTGATAACAGCATGAAGGGCTGAAACCTCAAAAACTCCAATTAGAAAAGCCCACCTTCTGATGAGGATAGCCGTGCCCACCCAAGGATGGTTTTCACCAAAGAAGTACAGAGGATACAATGTGATTTCTTTTTGCTCTTGGCCAGGTTTCCTATGACATGGATGGCTTCTGTGAAAGGAACCGGGATGTGCTTTTCATGGATCTGATTGAACTGATGCAGAGCAGTGAGCTGTAAGTGTCTGCTTTATCTGGCATGCAGTACCCCTTGGTATGCTGTTGCTGTTGTTTTTAATGTATATCGGTGTTTTGCCTGCTTGTATGTCTGTGTACCATGTGTGTGCCCAGTACATACAGAGGACAGGAAAGGATTCAGATGCCCTGGAACTAGAGTTACAAATAGTTTGTGAGGCTGCCATGTGGGTGCTTGGACTTGAACCCGAACCCTCCAGAAGAACGGCCAGTGCTCTTGACCTCTCCGGCCCTGTGTCATCACAAACCAGGGATGGTATTATTTCAACATGCAAAGCAGAGTGGTGTTGGAGCACCTAGCACCTGGCTCCTTTAGAACTGCTGAGTCTAGCTCATAATTTAACCATTTGTTTTCTCAAAAGGGCGTTTCTTCTTCCAGTCTTTGTCTCTCCCGTCTGCCCCTAATGTTTCCTCCCCCAAGTACTATCTGTATGTCTGGCTTCATAGTCTTCCAAACTGTTAGGAAGGAGAAGCAGCCATATTGACACCAGCCTGGAATAGCTATTTCTGACGAATCTGCTTCTATAATACTTTGCCCCTGGGACAAAGCCAAAAGAATTTTCCACGGTCGCTAGTTTTTTAAAAGGTGGCTAATTAGCCTGAATTGCTAAAGCAAT
Organism: Phyllotis vaccarum; assembly: GCA_033318265.1. Lineage (NCBI taxonomy): Eukaryota > Metazoa > Chordata > Mammalia > Rodentia > Cricetidae > Phyllotis > Phyllotis vaccarum. The sequence continues at coordinate 139,346,897 of JARWLC010000004.1, read as the reverse complement.
TGGAGATGGAGAAGTCCAGAAAGAACTCTCTCTGCTGTCCAGGGAGGGATCTGTGTCTTTGTTCTTTATTCCTATTGTAATGTAAAGGGAAATGATAGTGTCCAGAGCCCTTGATGCCCTGCAAATGTAGGAAAAGGATGTCCTCACATCCCTCGCCACAGCAACATGCTTAGGTGGCACCACCCTTGATCTTTAGATGGAACGACACTCTACAGAAGGAGCAGTGATGGTATCCCATCAGGAGCCTGAAGAGGATCAGGAAGAAGCTGCTGCTGGCCGCTGGAGCCTTCATTGTTATTAAGAACACCTCCAAGATCAGCATCATCTCTAGGAACACTGGCCAGTGAGCTGTCCCAACATCTGACTGACACTGGAACCACCTGTTGCTGGCTGCTTCATGCCTGGAACATTCACAAACCAGATCCAAGCAGCCTATAGGAAGCTAAGGATGGTGGTGGCTGACCCCAGGATTGGCCTTCAGCCCCTCACAGAGGCATTTTATGTCAGCCTGTCTACCATTGCTCTGTGTAACATAGATCCTGTTCTGTACTATGGGGACATGGCCATTCTATGCATCAAGCAGACGCTCATCCAGTGGGTCTGCTGTAGACACTGATCTGGGAAGGCCTGAGTATGTGTAGCATCATCTCCCATGAGTGCCTGTTGGAGGCTGTGCCTGAGCTCTGCTTCTACAGAGACTGTGAGAAGATAAAGTGCTTACTGAAACTGCAGGAATTTCAAGGTGAATGGACCTTGCCAGCTCCTGAGTCACCGGCCTGAAGGTTTGCAGGTACCCTCTGTGCTTGTCCAGCTGTTCCCTAGGGACCACTGAGGACTGATCTGCAGCTCCCATTGCTCAGCCACGGAACCACCTGGAGCCACTTGTCATAAGTAATAGTCTGCAAAAAGCGAAAAGGTGGATAGAAACAAAGTTTCTAAACAAACAAACAAACAAAAAACCAAAGAAAACCAAGCCTAGGAGGAGCCTCTACAGCTTGATATATCAAATAATCATTTTGATTTATTTATTTTTGAAGTGGTGTCACCCAGGCTGGCCTTGAAATCCTGATATTCCTACCTTCACCTCCCAAGTGCTGGGATTATACATTCCTGTACATGATGGCTTGGATTTCTCCAGGACTTCCTGCATGCTAGGCAAGCAGACTATTGACTGCACTGTATCCCCAGCCAGAGACGGAATGACAGCAATTGGAGCAGCTTTCTGATAACTGCAATGAAGACTTTTCTTTTCTAGCCCCAGTGAGGAGCTATTTTGCTTCATTTAAATGTCTCCCCCAAAGGTCCACCATTCTTTCCCATGCTGGTTCTCCACCACCATCCTGCCCCATGCTGATGCTCTACCATCATCCTTCCCCACACTGGTCCTCCACCACCATCCTATCCCACGCTGGTGCTCTACCATTATCCTTACCCACACTGGTGCTCTACCACCATCCTCTCCCTATGCTGGTGTTCCACCACATCCCTTTGCCAGAGCTTTTTCACACTCACTTTTAAGATGTTATTATTTTTTCATTCAAAATGCATAACCTCAATGTGTTGTCCTCTGAGAAGGTCAGGGTGGCTGCAAGTCCTGGCTTGTGGGTTTCTTGGCAGCCAGGTGAAGGCATCTCACTTTCAGAGATGGTTTTTAATTATTAAAACTCCTGCCAAATTCAAGAGCTATTGATGGAACCACATAAACACCTGTCATCTAGATACAGCATATTGTTTTGTAATGTGATTGCTGTAAAAATCTGTGGTTATGTCTGGCCAGGTTAGGAGTAGACAGCTGGGGAAACTTCTTGGAAATTTCTAAAGACCAAAAGATCACTTGGCATATCCAAATGTCAACTTTTGTGGGCTATTTCATTCACTGAGTCAGTTATAAGATATTTATTGAGCTATGGTTCAGACAGTAGGCGCATTAGAGTAAACTAGATATGTCCCACCCTATGTCCCCAATGGATGCTCAGTCAGAGTTATTAAGGGAATATATTCTGCAGACAAATCCCCAGTGACTTGTGACTGTAACATTTGAAACTTTTCCTACTCAAGGGAGTGAGGGGTCAGTGTTACTTGCAGCCTCTAGCAAGCAGAAGCCACTCAAGTTATTGAATGTCCATCATTGTGGGGCTGGGGGACATGACTCAGTGGGTGCATGGCTTATTTAGCATACACAGCCCCCTAGGTTTGTTCCCTAGCCCCTCATAAAACTTGGCATGGGGCAAAGGACTGTAATCCCAGCACTTGGGTAAGTTTACTTTTCTTTGGTCTGCCAGCTCCCAAATAATGACATGGAGACTTATTACTAATTATGAAAGCTCAGCCTTAGCTTAGGCTTATCCTACTAGCTCTTATAGCCTAAAGTAACCTTTTTTTTTTTTTTTTTTTTTTTTAAATAATCTACATCCTACCACGTGATTTTACCTCTCTACCATTCTGTGTGCCCCACTCTTTCCATGTGCATATCCTGCATCCCTGGACTTTCTCTGTGGAAGTCCCGCCTATCTCTCCTAGTCACTGGCCACTCGGCTTTTTATTACACCAATCACAGCAATACCTCTCCATAGTGTAAAAATATCCCACAACACACTTGGGGAATGAAGACAGCAGGATCAGGAATTTAGGGTCATTCTGGGCTACATGAGGAGTTTGAGGTCAGCCTGAGCTGCATAAAACCATGTCTCAAAAACAAAGAAAGAAAGATCCTAAGGTGTGTAGGACACTCCTCCTTAAGCCCCATCAAAAAATTATCCAGGTATGCCACTCAACTATGATCAGATTGAGAAATAGATTCTCACAAGCAGAACAGCATAAACTGCCTATCCTCCCAACTCACACTATTTACAGGGCTCCAATTTAGAGCCCTGTAAACACATTGTATTCCATTTGTCCCAAGGTCCCCCCCATGCACACACACGCACGCGCACACACACACACACACACACACACACACACACACACACACACACACACTGTGCTGTTCTCAAGATGGCCCTCCGTTCCAAAGGGATGTTCTAAATGTATTTCTCTGTTTGAGACTCCGATGCGCTTGTATCTTACAGTTCTTTCTTATGTGTTTTCTGTCTGGTGTTCATTTGCAGGCTTGTACTGTAAATCACGTGCCTTTTCTGTGGCCAGCATTAGATGCTTCTGGACAGCACATCCAGCCCCCACAGAACTGAGAGATTGCTGATCCATTCTCTTTCTCATTTTCCAGACCTTTTATAAAATCTTTATTTCCTGAAAACCTGCAAGCAGACAAGAAAGGCCGCCCGACGACCGCAGGAAGCAAAATAAAGGTTGGTTCTATTCTGGGAGTGTTTGGATCCATGTAAGAGCCAGAGTTCTCTGGTAGTCAGTAACTGTGCCCTACAGCCATAAGGACAGCTTAATGTAGAGGTATGGTCACAGACGTTAGGCTGCTTGCCAAGAAAAGTTACAGGATATAGCTGAATTTGACTTGGCCATCCTGATTCCCCAGTTGGATGTCAAGTACCTCATGGCTTAATGGCCAGCACATAATAATCAGTTCTTTTAAAGAGGAAATGGTTTCAAAGTGAATCTGGAAGGATTTATGTTAAACTATCAGGAATTTTGTGGTTCGGAATCATGTTCTGGATATTGACGGTGCTTTTCCAGGCCAAGCCCTTAAAGCATGCCAAGTATGAAATTTGCCAGAAGCCTCAGTTCATCTTTAGGGGCGATTTACACATCCCTCCTCCCTGGGTCTTACAGGCTCTTCCTTGCTGTGAAGTGCAGGCACAGCTGGCCATATGGTAGTAGAAACTCTGAAATACTGTGGATAATGAAGAGTTTGAGTCAAGGTCACTTTATCCTGTAACTTTGTCAACTGTTTGCTGAACTTTGTAAAGATAATGCCAGTTCAGAATATTTTTAGGGCTGGAGATGATCATGGCATAGTTGGTAATAGGGGCTAGAGTATACAAATCCTTTTGGGTCCACTCCTATCAACCCACAAAACTAGGCATGGGGATACAGGTCTATAATCCCAGCCCTGGAGAGGTAGATGCAGAACCATCGGAAGTTCAAAATCATCTTTTGGCTATATAGTAAATTTAAGGCAGGTCTGGGCTGTATTAGACCCTGCTCAAAGGAAAAAAAAAAAAGGAAAAGAAAGAAAAATGTTTATCTACATATATGACTATATATGTGTGTGTGTAGTAACTCATACCAGCAAAATATGTCTTTAGCTTTATAATCAAAGAGATCACATGAATAATATTTGGCATTTGGGATTCAATTGCCTGTGACTTTTACTATCTAAGTTATTACCAACTTATTACTTAAATTCTCAGCATCGGAGGCAGGAGAGTTAAAAGTGGTTAAAAGCACTTGCTGCTCTTACACAGAACCCAAGTTCAGATCCTAGTACCCACACTTCAGTTCATAACCATCTGCAACTCCAGTTCCAGGAGATCCGAGGCCCCCTTCTGGCTTCTGTTGACTCCTGCACATACACGCTACACATCAACTCACACAGGAACATATATATATATATATATATATATATATATATATATATATATATATATATATATACACACACACACACATAAAAATACATAACTAGTTAATTTAGAAGTTCTCCACACCTCTTGCTTATCTGCAAGGTGGAGATTGTAGCACTAAAGGCCAAGGTGTTGTATTGTTGTTAAATCCAGTCATCCACCTACAGTGCCTGCATCCTACCCTATAAAATGCCCAGCGGCTGCTCTTCCATTCTTGCCTGCCAGTGTGTTCCCTCTACCATGCCCACGCCCTTGTCTCTACTTACTGGTGTGGATGCGTTTTTTTGAACATGCTCATTCCCTGTCCTAGACTTCCATTCACTCTACTTCACTCTGCATTCCATTCCATGAAACCCTTTGGCCTGTGCCTTCCTGATTGACACAGTGTCACAAATGTTACTGCACTGCCCTCTGCCCGTTCACTTCCAACTGATTCATGGATGAAGCCTGCCTTCCCAGGGCTTGATAACCTTCCTGGGGGTTTACTGGCTTCAGTACAGAACATCGTTCCGTAAGAGGACCTTTTAGGTTTTATGAATGAAGTCAGGCATGAAGTGGTGTGGTTTTTTTGTTTGTTTGTTTGCTGTTGTTTTTAAAATAGAATACTTGAAATATCTGCATGGATCAAGTGGTATTTGATTTCCAGTACCATAAACAACAACCAGATAGTTCTAAGCTGCTCCAAGCTGAGTGTGGTAGCAAACAAGATCCTGGCACTTAGGCAGTAGAAGCAGATTACAAGAGAATCGCCTTCACGGGAAGCAGGGGGATGGGGTGGGAGTAGGTACAGTCTCAACACATTTTTTTTTTTTGACACTTGCCTTAAGTTCTGGTGCTTAGGAGAGGATCATGGGTTCCATGCCAGTCTGGCTTACAAAATCTCAAAGAATCAAAGATGAAATGTTGTCATATTCTTCAAACTCTTGGACTCAAGCCAACCTCCTGCATCAGCCTTCTGAACAGAGGACACCACAAACACATTCATGTCCATTGGTGCAGGCTCAGTTTTGAGCTAGAAGGCTGAGCAATCTGGGTTATAGGGACATCATGTTCTTAAGAGCCAGTCTAAGACTTGCTTGGATTTGGGTCTCTGGGACAGAGACGGGAGAGGCAGAGAACAGATGTGATTTTCCTGAAGGCCAGATGCTAACATCTGCATGAAGGTCTGACTCATGCCTTAGCCTGAAGGACCTGGATAAGGACACATTCTGGGCTGGAACTCTAGTCATGAGACTGTCACATTTAGATCCAAGGGCTCAGATCCCCCACGGTTGCATGACTCATTTTCAAGTGGTCTGGAATATGCCTCATGAGTGGGGGATGGAAGCCTCTTCTCCTTTGAAGGAAGTTTGCTTCCTTTCCTTTGTATTTTTGTGTAGTTATAAAAGTTACCACCTTTCTGAACTGTACACAGAATGTTTAGAGCAGCACTTTTGGGACCTTTTCTAGGGAGGTCAGCCTGAAGTTAGTTATGTAAAGAGATTCTTGTATACTCTCACTTAAATCCCACCCTCTCCAATGGATCCTGTAACCAAGGTTGACTTGGTGGTCTACAGTAGTGAAAGTCTCTTTATTTTATATGCCCTCCTGAAACATCTCTGAGGGATACATAGCCATGGCCCAGTTCCTTGTCCCATCCATGTCCATACTATTTAGCAGGTGTCTCAAGAATATATTAAAAGGGACTTCAGGTTTCTGGATAGAAAATTTTACAATGAAGGTAGTTTTAGTGTTACACATTTTATTTTCTTTTTATTATTTTAAAATAAAAAACAACACTGATCTACAGGATTTAATTAGAATTGTCATTTGATAGACACTTCTATCAAGCTACTAAAGCAAGAAAATATATGCATTTATGAAGCTGGAGAGGTGTCTCAGCAGGTTGTTTCCAGCATCTACATGGTGACTCACAACCATCTGCAACTTCAGTCCCAGGAAAATCCAACTCCCTTGTCTGGCCACCAATGTAGGTTTTTCTGTGTCCCAGCAGCTGCTCCCAAATAACCACAAAGAGGCTTAATATTAATTATAAATGTTTGGCCAATAGCTTAGGCTTGTTTTTTTTTTAAACTAGCTCTTATAACTTAAATTAATCCATTTCCATTAACCTATCTGCTGCCACATGGCTCATTGCTTGTTAAATCATCTTGTACACATCCTGCTCCCTCTGTGGTAACTCCTCTGACTCTATCCTCCTTCCCAGCATTCTCATTGCCCTGGATATCCTGCCTAGCCATCAGCCAATCAGCCCTTTATTAACAATGAAAGCAATACATATTTACAGTGTAAAAAGATTGTTCCACAGCACATAGAGGGTACTTACACACACATTTATGTTGGCAAAACATTCATATGTATAAAATAAAATCTTTTAAACAAAACCTTAATGCATTTAGTAATGCTTGATTCTAAGGCTTCATTCAGTTTTATGTTGTGATTAGAAGAGGCTAATGTTGATATCAGAGTAAAGGTTTAGTGCTAGATAGAGCAGACTCAATCTCCTAGTGAGCCAAGGTAGACACACCAAGCATTCTTGAGTTAACCTGGAGATGATGAGTTACAGTACTGCCATGTCCATTCCTGCCTTTAAGACATCAGAGGCTTCCTAGTTTTATATACCCATATGTAGGCTGCAGCTGGAGGAACTGAAGCCTAGAAACAGATAGATGCATGGTGTACCACCTTTCACATAAAACCAGGAAACCAGGAGCGCCACTGAGGCTAACTGGTCAACACCCCAAGCCTCTCCTCACTGTCCCATCTTGTTCTTGAATTTTGATACCTGCTCCTGTTAAATAACTCTGGTACCTCTCTACCTAACCAGTGCATTTTTGGCTAGAGTCAGAACTAATCCAGTTTGCTTCATAGTCACCTCACAGGACGTCAAGAGCCATTGAAATTCAGGATAAGGACAACTAATGTGTATTCCTGTTTGTTAAAATTAATTATTCCACGACCTAGAGGGTCTATCTTGTTCAGGTTCATCCAGTTAACTCCTTCCCTGCCACACTGCACAATCCATATCACCCATAGGAAGGCAAAAGAGCACTTAACATGGTTAAGAAACATGAACTTGGTTTCAGATCTCACCTTTGTTGCTTACAGGTTGTGTTGTTCCAGGGAATCCTTCTTCCTACAAAGCTTGATGTTCTCATTTGACAAAGCAAAAGTAGGAACAGTCACGAGCACTCAGGGTTGGGATATATCAGTGACCAAGAACTATGTCAGGGGAGAGGTATGGTTGCTCCACTGGCCTCTGGCTGCTTTCCTTAGGCTGTAGTGCAGAGGAGGCATGCTGCTCCCTGCTTAGGGCTGAATAGCAATAAATAGAAATTAGTGTCAAAAACTGAAAGTGAACAAGAAATTTAGAGCCCTGAGAATGAAGAGCTGGATGCAAGGCAGAGGAAGGTAGAATTTTGAGGCCAATCTAGTCTCTGTGGTAAGCTCCAAGACAGTCAGGGTAATATACAGAGACCATATTTAAAAAATAAAAATAAAAAAATAAAATAAAGGTTGAGACTGGAGAGGTGGCTCAGCAGTTAAGAGTTCTGAAGGACCCAGATTTGAATCCCAACACCTACATGTTGAGTGACTCACAACCATCCAAGACTCCAGGGAACCCAATACCCTCTTCTGACGTCCATGAACACTGCACATGCACATGGTGCATATACGTGCCTGCATACAAAATACTCAACACACATAAAATATAAACAAACCTTTTAAAGCTTTACTCAGAGACTGTATAGTCTCTCCCTCAAGTCACCTGGCGTGTAGCAGAGATCATCAGATTTTGTTTCCAAATATAACTTTATCAGCAAAGAAGATAAAAGACAATTTCCTTTGTGGTCAGAGCCTTTATGGGCAGGGGCAACCTCTATACTTCTGCCCTCAATTTCAGGCAGGGTAAAGAATGCTGTTTTCCACACATTCCCACAAGAGCTTCATTCACGGATGAACATCCTGCTCTACTACCCATCAGTTTTCTAAGGGTTTCAGATTCCCAAATACATGAAAACAGAGAAGCCCTAACTGCTGACAGCAGAGCCCTTCTGCTGACTGTGAACGGCTCTCTGGTTTCCTGGCTGGCCTTCCCACTATTTTCTTTTAGAGGGTTCCCCCCTCCTTGTTTGCTGACTGGCTCAGAAGGAGAGTGTGCCTAAGTGGAGCATCATGGACCCCCAGGGTGTGCTCAGCTGTGCGGTGGGGTTGCTGATGTGAGCACTGCTCCTGTTTCTTCTGTGTGTGCAGTTCCCATGATCTGAAATACATCCTAAGCAATTCCAGCTTTATTTATGTGGCTTTTGCTGCTTGAACTCAGTCCTGTTCTGGGTACCCAGGGCATAGTTAATGATAGATGACTTTATACAGACTCATTTTGCTGGGTGAAGATTACATTCTGTCCCACAAGGAAAGTGCAGAGAGCCTGAAGGGAGCCTCAGACCCTGTAAAGGAGCCAATCGGGAGGGACACTGGATGAAATGGCATGTAAGACACTCACTCGTAAATGATATATTTTTAATGAATTTCACATTGTTTAGCTGTAAGTTTAAATCATTTTATTTATTATTATTATTGGCGGTGATGGTGGTATATGTATGATATGCGTATGTGGGTACCCACAGATCCCTTGGAGCTGAAGTTATTGGCACTTGTGAGCCACCTAATGTACTAGGAATTGAACTCGGGTCCTTTGGAAGAGTAGCAAACGCCTTTAATTACAGAGCTACTTCTTCAACCTCTTCCTCATCTTAATAAAGAGGTTGATGACATAGCAGGAAAGAGATTTGAGATTTTACTCTTGCTTATAATTTAAATAAACAAACAAAAACTGTCAAGACCCAAGCATGACCATGTGTGGCTGTAACCCAGCACTTAGGATGCTGAGACAGGAGAGTCAACAATTCCAGGTCATCCTTGACTAGATAGTGAGTTCAAAGAGCCTACGATGCCACAGACAGACAGAGACAGACAGATACACATACACACACAAGTATTTAGTGACTTCAGTCAGTACAAATTGAATTAGTTTGTTGACAATGGCATTATTTCTGATGAAAAGAATCACATGTAAAGATTTTCTTAAGTTTATCTATATATATAATATATATACATAACTTTATTTATTAGCTGTATTAAAAATACCTAATTGTTTTAATGTTTTCAGTGTTCAATTTCCCCAGTCTAGGTGTGATAAAAATCATCATAGAAGTCAGCAGCACCTCAGGGCTCTCCTGGACACCTGGCTTAGGCCCGAGGAGGAAGCAGATTTTTACATGACGATTTGTTTCCAGCCCTGTGCTCCTATGCTAGAATTCAGCAGGTTCTGTTTGGAAGCTCGTCCGCCACAAAGACTCCTTGTCTCTAACTGCTCTTCTCCTTCCCACTAGAAACAAGCCAATGACCTTGTGAGCACACTAATGAAATGTACACCCCACTATATCCGCTGCATAAAACCTAACGAAACTAAGAAGCCCAAAGATTGGGAGGAAAGCAGGTATGTCACAGGGAAAGAGGAGAGGGCGGGGCCAGATGAAGTGGGCGCGGCATGCATGCCGCAGCCCCTCCCCCCCAAGAACCAATCTCCATCCTAGGAGGAGACATGCGTGCTTGGTACTTCCTGCCTCTTTGATTTTTTTTTTTTTTTTTTCTCAATAACGTCTGCGAAGTAGTTCACCTCTTCTTGTCTTTGACATACATGTTTGCAGTATCATTCCATTCAAAATTAATTTTTTATGTTGATCTTGGCAAGTTTGGAGACAGGTGTTAAAATAAACCTTAGTATGGAAGAGTCACTGTGGTTTTAAAATTAGTTTGAAGCTCTGTTTAGATGTACAATATGTTGCCTATGTAGGATGCTTAGCTCAGGGTCGGAAGGGAAGCCTGAGGAGCAGGGAGGTTAAGGTAAGGCCAGTGATCTTAGCCCGTGAATATCCTGATCAGGACAGGCTAGAGGTCTTGAGCACTCCATATAAGAACAGGATGAGGGAGGGATGAGGCCAAAGGGATGCCCATGAGTGCCCAGATGCCCTGCTACCTGAAGATACCTGTGTCAATATGGTATTTGGGAAGTGACCCAGGCAAGGTGTAGTGAGTTGACAGCAGCTTTAAGGGTGTTAACTAAGGACATAAGATGCATCTCCAGGGTCTGGAGAAAAGGCTCCCCAGTTTACAACACTTGGTTTTGCAGAGGACCAAGTTTCAATTACCAGCCCTCACGTAGTATCTCACAACCATCTATAATACCAGTTTCAGGGGATCTGACTCCCTCTTGATACTTGCATGCAAGCAGGCAAAACATTCATACACATAAAATAAATATTTTAAATATGTTTTTAAAAGATTTATTTCTAACTGGGAAATCCAGGGCATTCCTATGAGGCCCATCTTACTGTGTTCCCTTGGAGCCTGGGCAGAAAAGTTGGGGAAAGGCCTCATGGTAGGGTAATGATAACTACAGAGGGTACCCAGTATCATCAGCACATCGCCAGGCCCTAGGATGTGAGCCTACCGGGATGCACTGTCCTGTCCGGAAGAAAAGGAGACTGAATTTTGTAAGGTGTTGAGTGACTAAGTATAAGTAACAATGGGAAGAGACCAGGCTTGAAGAAGCCAACTTCTGAGTACATCCTCTGAGAGACAGGGGTGAATACCTTTCTCATCTGTCCTCAAGCCCTGTTCTCAGCAATGACGGGTAGAGGATTTGATACCAAAGCCCTGTAAAGGGGGGAAGGACAGACAAGGAACAAAAAAAACTCACAGGCCCACCTAGGTAGGATATCACTGTCTGAAGAGTGTCCTTTCTTTCTTAACACTAGGGGATGGGCTGGGTATGGCTGAGTTGGCAGAGTGGTTATCGAGAATGCATAAAGCCCTGGCGAGGTTTTGACCCCCAACACACCAGGCCTGGTAGAGCAGGTACACCATCACGGCTGTAGCAGCTGCTGCTTTTGCTTCCTTTGATATGTGGTAGCTCTGGATGGCCTCATTATACAAAGCAGACTAGCCTCAAACTTAGAGATTCACTACCTCTCTCGCCTGAGCTTTCAAGTGCTGGAATTACAAGCATGTGCCACCATGTCCAGCCTAGCTTAATTTAAACCTGGCATCTTGGGATCAAACTCTGGCCCTCAGGTGTTTGCAAGGCTAGCACCGAGACCCAAAGCCCCACACTAGTGTCACCGCTGTGCTCTGCAGCTACCCATTAGTAACTGATTAGCATGGGACACCTTGTCTTCCACGTTGCCAGTCTGACTCATTTAAACAGAGGTTCTAGGACATAGTGTCTATCAGTAAGATCTGGTTCTTCGTGGTCTGCTCTGTCTCTAACATGTACTAATATGTGCACAGCCCACCCACTCACATGTGCAAATGTATGTGCTCATTCACATAGCAGTGTGGTGTCATGGGCAACCTCAGAGAAAATGTTGGCAACAGAAGTAACTAAGGAATACCTAACTTTACTCTTTCTCCATTTCAAACTCTTCCACTTTCCTTCCCCACCTCTTTCTGGTAAATAATCTTAAATAAAAGCATTTCACTTGAGCTAGAGAGATGGCTCAGCAGTTAAGAGCATGCACTGCTCTTGCAGAGGACCCCAGTTTGGTTCCCAGCACCCACATCATGGGCCTCACAGCCACCTGTAACACCTTCAGCCACCTTTACTCACATGCATATGGCCACACACACATACAAGTTACAAAATTAAAAATAAAGAAAGAAAAAGAAAACTTTATTTGTCTTATTAATAAAGTACCCCCAACCTCAAGAAAAACCTAATCTGTGCTAGAAGGCTTTCTTGTAGAGAAATTGTAGAGTAGCTACTGCTTGGACCATCCCCAACCTTGATGCTTCCTTCACACAAAATCCCCCTTGACTTGGGCTGGTGTGGTGTCTATAAAGTGCTTGCCTTATAAATGTGAAGACCTGAGTTTGATTGCCACTACTTATATAAAAATTTTGAGCCTGGCGGCGTGCGTTTATGATCCCAGTGTTGTGAAGGCAGAGAGGCTCGCTGGCCAGCCCGTCTGACATAAATGCTGAGATCTGAGGCAGTGACAGAAACTGTCTCAAATGAGATGGTTGGCATTCTTGAAGATGGCACCCAATGAGTGTGGCTTGTGCATACACGTGAGATCTCTCTCTGTCTCTCTCTCTTTCTCTCCCCCTCCTCTTCCTCCTCCTCCCCCTCCTCCTCTCTTTCCTCTCTTTCTCATCCCCCTCTTCCCCCCACCTCCCATGACTGTTCCTAGCTGAATTTCAGCCAGGACACAGTAAGCATTTACATGTCATGATAGCTCAGGGTGTGAGCTGATGAGTTGGTTCACATTTCCAGCTGAATAGCTCCCCCACTGGTTTAATCACAGATGGCTTTACTCCCTTGTGAGGATGGAGGGCTGAGTCGCTGGTGGGAATTACATGCTCAATTGAAGCTCTTGGTGGAGAGGGTTACTTATTCCACAAGTTTATGAGGTATGGGGTTTTTCTTTTCCTGTTGAAATGTGGTTTTGTTTGGCTTCTGGCAAGGTGACCAGCCTTGGATTCTGAATTGCTGCCCTCACAAAGTTCTCAGACTGTGGCTTGAGGGAAGGAGGGAGGGCGGGAGTGAAGATGGTCTGGGATGACCCCTCCCACAGGGTGGGAGTAGTGACCTGGGGGGCAGTGCCTACCAATGGTGATGCTCCAGCCAAAGCATCTTTGGTAGCTTGAAGTTCTTTTACACATTACAGGATTTGCTAGACTGATTGTCATGCAGCAGAAAATTTATGTAAGAAATTTCCTGAACCTTGCTGCTGCTTTAGCAGAATCTAACTTTATTCAAGCTGGAGAGGTGACTCGGAGAACAGACTTCTTGTCCTGCAAACATAAGGACCTTTGGGTCTCTACATCCACATAAAAGCTGGGCCTATTGTTGTCTGCTTACAGCCCCAGCATGAGGGCACTCAGAAAAGCTGCTCCTAGAGGCTTGCTGGCCTGCCGGTCTAGTCACAAAGGCAAGCTAAGGGCTGGAGAGATGGCTCACTTACTGCTCTTCCAGAGGACCAGACTTCGGTTCCCAGCATCCATGCCCTGTACTCACAGGTGCTCCAGAGAGCCCAGTAAATAGCAAGCTCCAGATTCAGTGACAGACCCTGTCTCAAAAAACTAGGAGATGAGTAGTGGATTGAGGAAGTCACCCCAATATTAGTTCCTGGTCTCCCCAAGCCCCAGGGTGGACATGTATATTGTGTGTGGGTACTTATGTGCCACATCCCTGTGTCAAGGTCAGAAGACAATTTGTGAGAGTATAGTTTTTGCCTTCTGTTATATGGTCTCAGACCATCAGGCTTGGCAGCAGGTGCCTTACTTGCTAAGCATCACACCAGTCTGTGAAGGAAGATCTTCACAAAGAGAATATTCTTTCCTGTGTGATTCATGGGCAAGGCCTGTGTGTGGTGAATCCATGTGTTTCCTGCTGGAGGCCTGGAGAGAAGCCAGTGCTTGTGAATAGCGCACTGAAAGCAACAAACATTAGAATTCCGCCACTTTTCAGCTAGAGAGATGCTCAGCAGAGGACCCAGGTTCAATCACCAACACACAGTTATATGAGCTCTAGTGCCCTCTCCTGGCTTCCTCGGGCATTGCATACACACCATGCCCATAACAGCCACAAGCAAATATTCATACCTAGAAATTGTTTTTGCTTTTTATTTTGTTTTTGAAGATAAATGGGCAATTCTACATTCTTTTCTTACTAAAGAAGGTGGCAATAATGAGTTTATTTTTGAAGAAATGGAAAAGGGAAATTATTTTTCCAAGTCAGGTTTCTAGAATGTCTTTGCTTCTAATTCGAGAGAAATGTATCAGTCCTTTCCTATAAAGACTCTGAAAGTTATTTGTCCTGGGGCTGAAGAGATGGCTCTGTGGTCAAAGTACTTGCTGTGCAAGCAGAAGGACTAAAGATTAGCTTTCCAAAGCAAAAGTAAATGCCACGTGGATAATTCTGGCCTAGGGAGGCAGAGAACGGGATCCTCAGAGCAAGTTGGCCAGAGAGACTAACCATGTCCACAAGCTCTGGGTTTGAGTAAACAACCGTGCTTCCTTGAATAAGGTGGAAGAGAGAAGATGATGTCCTACTTCCACCATGAGCAGACACACACACACACACACACACACACACACACACACACACACACGCACGCACGCACGCACGCACGCACGCACGCACCCTTGTGCACATGCACACACGGAAATGGAAACTATAAAAAAAAAGTGTTGTCCTAAAGGAGTCAACTCTTGTGGCTGAGAGATAAGAGTTCTATGCTGCAGGCCAAGTTTCAAAGAAGACCCGTGAGAGTCCTGCTTGGAAAAACACGTCTAGAAATGGGCTGACTGAAGTTAGACGCTTGGAAACATGCTAGATTTTCACTATTACTTTAAGGAAGAAGAAAAAAGCTAGTACCTCCATAGAGACAGGTGGCTCTGTGTATGCTGTATTCGAGGCCAACCAGAGCTTCACAGTAAGACATATCATTGAAATGTATTTTAGACTATCCTAGCTTGATCATTTGAAAAATTCTACAAATGTGGTATCATTGCATCTAGAATTGATATTAAAAATGCGATAATAGAAACAAGTCCAACAGCATTTAATTCAACATGTTCTTTATATTGTTGAAAAATAATTTTGTTTGTAATCCAAATATCAAGTACATGGGGCTTTATTTTTACTTTTTGTCAATTCTTTTTAGTGTTTACATTTATTTGTTTCTTTGAAGATGATATACATGAGTGCCAGGGCACTTGGTTAGAGGGCAAACAACATCTGAGTCATGTTTTCTCTATCATGGGGTCCAGAGATTAAACTCCCTTGTCAGGCTCAGTGGCAGACCTTTACCTGCTGAGCCATCTTACCAGCCCACTTCTTATTTTAAGACAGGATCTCACTGTAATATTCAGGATGGCCTTGAACTTCTTTGTTCAAGGGATTGGATCCTCCTGCCTCAGCCTCGTGCCTGATGTTGGGTTTCTATTTTACTGTTGTTCTATAAAATGGATGTGTAATGTCTTCTTATACGATCATATTAGTTCATGATATTTTTAGGTTAATATCATGAACTTCGAGAGTTCAACTTGGATACTCTAGTCTTGTAAATAAGTTCCCCACAGCTTGGTAATAGCATGTATGGGGAGCAAATGCAGAGTAGTTAAGCTGGTGAGGTGACTGGGTGATAGAATTCCCCAATGTCCTCCATGTTTTATCTTCTTTTTTAGGGTAAAGCATCAAGTAGAGTATCTGGGTCTCAAAGAAAACATCCGAGTGAGAAGAGCTGGTTATGCTTATCGACGTGTCTTCCAGAAGTTTCTACAGAGGTAATAAACCAGTTACCTGTGGAGTATGAAATTGTTTGGTCCAAATAAGCTTATTTATCCATTGAAAGCACATACCAAACACATTTTAATGCAGCCACAGAATCAGGCATCCATTATCACAACTAATTTTAGGATATTTTATTGCCCTGAAAAGAAGCCCTGCTTTCCAATATTGTCGCCTCTCCTCTGTCATACGAGGCACTGTCTGCTTTCTGTCACTGTCAACTCACCTGAGTCACATATATGTCCTCTGGGACTGGCTGCTTTTACATCGTGGTATTTTCAAGAGCCATCAGTGGTATACACAGTATGTTTACATCTTATTCATTGGTGAATAATATTCTATTGTATGGATATACCACATGTTACCTGCTCATTCATCGGTTGCTTCCACTCGGGGGCCAATATGAATAATGTTGCTGTGGGTGGCAGTTGTGTCTAAGCCTTGGAGAGAATGTATGTTCCAGTCCTCCCGGATGCAGAATTTAAAATGGGATTGCTGAGTCATATGGTAATTCTATGTTTAACTCTCGGAGTTACCGCCAGCTCTTTCCCCAGGTGGGTGTACCATGTTGCATCTGTACCCACAGTATTTGACGTTTCCATTTTATCCCTTTCTGTGCCAACATATGCTAATATCTGACTAACCTTGCTGGTGGGTGTGAAACGGTATCTCTCTGTGGTTTTGATTTGCATTTCCCAGATGGCAAAGGATATTCAAAGCTCTGCGTGAGTTTATTTGCCATTTATATTTCCCCTTTAGGGAGATGTCTGTTCGGGTTCTTTGCCCCTCTTTTTGTCTTTTTACAACAGACATAATATAGAATGTGTCACAGAGTTAGTAAACCTTCTGTGGCCTGAATCACCAATTACAAGAATTTATGATAACCGTGATATGAGAGGGGCGGGGCTAGACATGACTGGGTACATTAATAGTATGCCAACAATTACAAGAAAATATTTAGCCTAGGGTACTGGAGAGATGGCTCAGAAGTTGAGAGCTCTTTATCCGGAGGACCTGGGTCCAATTCCCAGCACCCACATGGCAGCTCATAGCTGTCTGTACCACCAGTTCCAGGGAATCTGGCACCCTCACACAGACATGCATGCAGGCAAAACACTAATGCACATAAAATAAAACTAAATAAATCTTTTTAAAAATTAGCCTAAACAATTTTAAGAAAATACTTGGTCTCCCTAAGAAGTAATCTAGGGCATTTAATTTCAATCACCTTGTAGAATCCATGTTTAAAGTTTATGTTTAGTCCTGGATATACATGAACTTGTTACATAGACCAAACTCACCTTGAACTCACAGAGATCCTTATGCCTCTGACTCCTGAGTGATGGGTTTAAAGGCGTGGGCTACTACCTAGCTCATGTTTAAATTCAAACTAATTTTTATATTCTCATGAATATATGTTTGACAGGTCCATATAAGTGGTCTCACTCTGTTACATTTTTTTGAAAAGGATAAATTTAATGTTCTTAAAATATGAAGTCGTTCTAACTTCCCTGATCCTTCTGATGAAGTGTTGTGTTTACTTAATTTCCTTTAAGAAATAAGGTAAACCTGGTTAGTAGTGGTACATGCCTTTACTCCTAGCACTTGGGAGACAGAGGCAGGTGAGTCTCTGAGTTTGAGGCCAGCGTGGTCTACAGGGGGAGTTCCAGGACAGCCAGGGCTACATGGAGAGACCCTGTCTTGAACACACCTCCCCCTCCCCACCCCTCACCCCATCCCCTCAAAAGAAAAGAAGATAATGGGAACTAGATGGTGGTTCACACCTTTAATCTCTCAGGTGTGATGCACTCAGGAGGCAGAATTCTCTGTGATTTTGAGGCCAGAGTTCCAGGACAGCCAGGGCAACACAAAGAAACCCTGTCTCAAAAAAAAAAAAAAAAACCCAAAAAGAAACACCAGGACAGGGAGGGTCAGAAATACTGTAGCCAACCAGATACGGGGACCTTTCTAGTCTTCGAGCTTTGTCACCTGTCACCGAGTGGAGCTGAGGGAACCTGGCTACAGTGACAGCACTGCCTTCAAGGCCCCTCTTGCCCCACCAGAAGCCCATGATCCACCCTATGGATGACCTCTCCTCTCCCCCCGCCCCCACAGGTATGCCATTCTGACCAAAGCTACTTGGCCTGTGTGGAGAGGAGATGAGAAACAAGGCGTTCTCCATCTGTTGCAGTCTGTCAACATGGACAGCGACCAGTTCCAGCTTGGGAGGAGTAAAGTGTTCATCAAAGCCCCGGAGTCTGTAAGTACCAGCTGCAGCTCCACGCTCTTCTTCCCATTTTGCCTCTTCCAGCTGCCCCACCACACGGGCTGGATGCCGGTGCCCCTCCCTCATGCCTTTCACAGCCTTTTCCCCAAGAGGCTCCCACGTCTCCACCCCTCCTCTACCGACCAGACACACTTGTTTCATAGCATTCAGTTATCTCATCAAGTACCACCCAGTACAATGGCTCCCTTTCCTCTTCTCCCGCTCTACAGGGTCAAGGTCATCTCCAAGGGCAAGGGCTCTGACCCCTTAGGGTGTTCTTACGTACCAAATACTCCAACAGAAACTGCCCAAAATTACTGTATTATGTGTATTCTTGCTAAAACAAAATACCCAATGAAAGCCACCTAAAAAAGAGAAAAAAGACTTTGGCTCATGGTTCCGAGATGGTGTGAAGCCAGGAGCTTGAGGCAGCGTCACCATGTCCACAGCCAAAGGCCAGGGAGCAGAGAAGGCTGTGCTTAGCTTGCATTTTCTTTATGTCATGTGAGAACTGAACCCCTGAAATGGTGTCACGCACATTTAGGATGGGTCTTCCCTTCTCTATTAACCAACTCTGGACAATCCCACTCTGGCACAAGAGATTTGTTTCCATGGCTACTGTAAATCCCATCCAGTTGACAAGGTTAATAATCATCTCAGTTAGGAATTATGTGTTCATGCTATAAGGGAAGTTTGGGCAGCTATGTCCTTGCCTAGGTCACCAAACAGGCCAGTAATGCATGGGCTCAGGAAGGGGCAGAGCCTAGGGTGGGGATCCCAGAATAGAGGCTGTCGGGAGTGGGTAACAACTCTGTCGGGACTACAAGACAAGAGACGTGTCTGGGCTGTGGGACCCAGGCACCCCTGAGGCAAGCTATACGTGCACACTTATACTTCATGAACTCTACAGGTTGATTGATCATGGAGATTTTTAATCTGTCCCGCTGCAGATGTGGGACTGGAGCTATGGGATATCTTCATGTGTGTAGGAGCCCAACGAAGCCCTGAGTAATATAGCTGTGTCTGTAGAGTAAGGACGCTGCTTTTTAGAAATGCCAGAAAGATCAGAACTTCAAGATCAGCCTCAGCCTTGGCTGTATAGTGAGTTTGAAATCAGCTTGGCCTACACAAGACCATGTTCTTGAAAGAAAGAAAGAAAGAAAGAAAGAAAGAAAGAAAGAAAGAAAGAAAGGAAGGAAGGAAGGAAGGAAGGAAGGAAGGAAGGAAGGAAGGAAGGAAGGAAGGAAGGAAGGAAGGAAGGAAGGAAGAAAGAAAGAAAGAAAGAAAGAAAGAAAGAAAGAAAGAAAGAAAGAAAGAAGAATTGGTGGCGAAGTTGGCAAATACACTCAACCCAAGAGGAACTAGCATGGCCATGGGAAGGAAGTGTGTTGCAAGAAATAGGCTAATTCTGGTGTCACAGAAATCTCCCTGTCCCAATTCCTGTCCTGTCCATGGCATGAGCCCAAGACTCAAAATCAATGGAGGCTATAGCTGAATGGCTGGCAAGCCATGGAAATTATTAAGGAAGGAAGTGGCACCCACCAGTAGACCATCTATAAGGCCGAGGTACCACTTCTCCACTCTGAGTTAATTTCAGCCTCGAGGCAATTTCCTTTCCAAATATAAAATGAAAATGCTACATCATATGCCATTAGGCAACCCACAGCATAGTTCCTGTTCTGCTAAAATGGCTGGAGTGATTAGTCAGTACAGCACAGCCTTGTCGCCTCAGAAGGCTCACTTTTCATGTATAATTAAAATGGCCCGATTTTTATTTTCTCCTGATTTTTTATTCTGATTTAATTGAGCCTTGGAATTTATATCCCAAGTCCATGTTTATTTTGGTTTTCCTTTAGCTAGCCTTCCTCCAGCTGTTAGCCATGCCTCGATTCCCCTTTATCCATCTCTAAACCACATATGCCACAGCCCCTGCCTCTCCCTTCCCCTGCCTCTTCTGTCCACATCTAGTCTTAACTTGGAAGCACTTTCCCCAAAGTTTAGTTTTTAAAGCCTGCCTTAGGGAACTGTTCAGTGGTTAAGAGAGCTTCCTACTCTTCCAGAGGACCCAAGTTCAATTCCCAGCAGCCACATCAGGAGCTCACAATTGCCTATAGCTCCAAGTCCAGAGGATCCAGGAGTTTTGACCTTTGAGGTACCCACACCAACATAAATAAAAATAAATCTTCAAAACAACAAAGTCAGCTTGTGATTTTTTTTTCCCCTACTCCTTACAGTGTTTGCTGAATACACACCAAATAACCTCTGTTCTTCAAAAACTGGTGTGAGTCACCAGACACCAGTATTTGTTTTATGCACCTGTCTGCTTGGTTTTTCTCTTTATTCTCTCTGATGTCTAACCCCTGGACTTTTGAGGGGGGAAAAACAAAACCCAAAGAAATTACACCCAGCTAATCTTTGAAATAATCTCTTGGATGTTGGAGGTGTTGGTATCATCACCTTCTTTCTGGTTACAGGAGTATTTTATATGCCCTCCCAGATTAGTTGAAAATGGAAAACCAAGATGAGAAACTTCAATGAATGTTCTCCCACAGGCGACCATGGAGCTGAGATTTTAAGCATCTGTCCCGTTGTTAAGTTGTGAGCCTCATTTTAGGTCTAGAAACATGTTCCGTTGTCCAGCTGGGACTGCACTGGTGGCTGTAGGGTTTGATATTCCTACAGTGACATTTGCTGTTCTGGATATTTCTAAAGAGCCAGGTCTGTGAATGGGAAACAATGGGTGGCAAGAAAGTGGCTCCTGAATATGTATACGCTCAGATAACACAGACAACGTTCTCAACTTCAGACCAATTCCCTTGTTCTAGAATGTTTATAAAGCTTTGTGTTAATATTTTATTTATGTGTGTATGTATATCTGTGTGGGCATAAGTACACCTGGGTGCAGCTGTCTCTAGAATTCAAAAGAGGGTGTCAAGAGTCCCTGGAGCAGTTGGTAGCTTCCTGATGTGGATGCTGGGAATCAAAGCCAGGTCCTTTGCAAGAACAATAAGCCCTCTCAACATCTGAGCCACCTCTCCAGCCCCTTTCTGGAACATTTTTCAGTGACTATACATTGTCTTTACTTCAAGTTTGCACTGGTCTGTTCTGTTTTCCCCTCTGTCTATGTGAACCACTGCATGGAGGTGGATAATCCATTTCTCCACAGTTTTACAACTGATGAAGTACAGATCTAGAGACAGTGTGTGTGTTCTGGTGAAGAGGAGTCTGCGATGCCTAGAAAACTTAGACTCTCTCTTCAGCCATACCCAATCTAGGTTCAGTGTTCTCATCTGTGAAATGGACATATGTGTGTTGAGTTGAAGAACAGTCTGGAAGGATTCTTAGCACTGGACACTCAGCACACGGTCGCTCTTTGTCAGTCTGCATCATTCCAAAGCCCAGCTACATGTGGACTGATCAGTATGAGTTGTCCACGTGGCCTGGCACTCCAGAGTCTGATTTGGGCCATTGCTGTGCCAGCTCTCCAGAGAGTCCCAGACTATTGCTCCAGCCTGGCTGCGCCAGCATGGTTTCTGCCCCGTGCCCTAGACACTCCTTGGGGATTGCACGAGGCAGGAAGTCTAGACTTCAATGCAACCAAAAGTAGGGCAGCCTTCTTCCCACAGCAACACAAACCCAGTTCTGGCGGAAACTAGAAGGTTCTATTCTGGGGCCGTTCGCAGCAGGCTACACCTGCTCAATAGACCTGGCTACCTGCTTCCTCCTTGGACCAAGGCAGGAGAATAAGTCAGGAAGACTGTGAGCAAGGGAAGACAGAGGCCATACAAGCACACTCAGAGTCAACCATTTTCCATTTCCTGTGTTAAGGGAAGAAACATAAACAAAAGGTGGGTGGTGCTCGTAAACAACACCCCAGAATAATAGTTTCACTATTTGTTCATAATAGGAGCTGCTGCTTATGTATTTGTTCAGTACACTGAACTTCCTTGGAAGAACAAAATTTGATATTCAGGGCAGGAAATGTCTCAGCAGTTAAGAGCACTTGCTGGTCCTGCAAAGGCCCTGTGTTAGCACATGATGGCTCACAACCATCCTTAACTCTTCTTTTGGAGGATCCAGCGCCCTCTTCTGGCCTCCAAAGGCACTGCTGAGCCTGGTACACATACATACAAACACTCAACCATGTAAAATAAATACCTTTTTAAAATTAATATAAAGTTTGCTCGGATCTTGTGGATTTGCCCATATATGTTTTCCCTGCTGTTCCAGCTATTTCTCCTAGAAGAGATGAGAGAGAGGAAGTATGATGGGTATGCCCGAGTGATACAGAAGACGTGGAGAAAGTTCGTGGCCCGGAAGAAATATGTCCAAATGAGAGAAGAAGGTATTTTTTAATCATATTGTCTGTCTGTCGTCTGTCTATCTGTCTGTGTGCCTGTGTGTACATGCCACAGTTCACATGTTAAAGTCATAGGAGAATCTGAAGAGTCAGATCTTTCACTCCACCCTGTGGGGCATCAGGCTCAGAAGCAAACATCTTTATCTGGCAAGCATATGCACCTGGAGAGCCTTCTCCCTGGATCACACTGAACACAGCTTAAGAATAAATGTAAGAACCAGGCATGGCGGCACACACTTTGATCCCAGCACTCAGGAGGCGGAGGTCAATGAATCTCTGGGAGTTTGTAGCCAACCTGGTCAACATAGTGAGAGTCTCTCAAAACATAAAGTAGTTTGAGCTTAAGAAAAATTACAAAATCAATCTTTCTTTTTTGATTTTCAAGCCTGGGTTTCTCTCTGTAGCCCTGGCTGTCCTAGAACCTGCTCTATAGACCAGCCCTCAAACTCAGCCTGCCCCTGCCTCAATAAATACTGAGATTAAAGGCATGCTCCACCACACCCAGCACAGAGTGAGTCTTATTCAGCATATGGCATGTGTTAATTAATTTTGCATCATTTAGATCCTTTGTGTATTTCACTCTGCTTCTTCCACCTCTTCCTGCCCGACTAATCCATTCTCCTTCTCTGCCCTCCTGGGCATCATAGCCTCAGACCTGCTGTTGAACAAGAAGGAGAGAAGGAGAAACAGCATCAACCGGAACTTCATCGGCGATTACATCGGGATGGAGGAGCACCCAGAGCTGCAGCAGTTTGTAGGCAGGAGGGAGAAGATTGACTTTGCTGACACTGTCACCAAGTATGACAGGAGGTTCAAGGTAACATCGCCACCCACCTCAAAGAGGCAAAACAGAGTTCTCATTTACAAGAATAGTACCTCTGCTTTAGTAGATTGTATCCGCTGAAGAAAAGTAAGTTAAAAAAATAAAAATATAAAAAATAAAAATATATTAAAAAGATAATAAAATAATAACAATAATAATAAAAGATAAATCAGAAGAAAAATAGCAGCAAACAATAGGCAAGCATCACTGTTAACATTTTGTGGGTGTCCTCAGTATCTTTTGATGCAGACATTTGCATATTTAGTTTTGCAAAATAAAATGTGCATTAAATGTTTTATGTCCTGTTAATGCCAGGAAGAACTTCCCATACTTAATATAGTATTCTATCTAGTAGATACTGAACATTTGTTTTGTTTCTGACACAAAGTCTCGTGTATTTGAGTGACCTCAAATTCCATATGTGGCCTGACATGACCTTGAACTTCGGATTTTCCTGCTTTTACTTCATCATGCCTAGTTTATGCAGTGCCATCGAACCCAGGGCTTCATGCATACTAGGCAGGCACTCAGTCACCTGAACCACACCCCCAGCTGACTTTTTAAAAAGCAACTTCTTGTATTAGTCAAAATGATAATAGTAATAATAATAACAACAACAATGGAGTAAATAACAGCACCAGCTTAATAAGAAAGATGTTGTTTTACTAAAGGAGTTCATTCCTTGTACCCTGAAAATGGACCAGCTGCTGTGTGTCCTTGGGGCCCCGTACTGCTCTGTAATAAAGTGATCAGACACATATCCTAAAGCATATTGTTCATTAGTGGCTAACCTACAGACACAAGGAGGAGGCCTGTTTGAAAGTCGTGCTATAACAATCCTTTGTAAGCTCACCATGTTTGTGGGCTTATCTGAGAATGCCCCTTTACACTTGTTGTCTTGAAACCTTATTATAGAACTATATGCATATGCCATTTTATAAAATAAAAAAGTCAAGTGTCATTATCATTGTGTGTGCCAGACCCTTCTCTGTCAAGAGGTCTGGGTTAGTAGTCCCACAGTAGCTATTCTGGTCAATGTGAAAGCTCACCAGCCAAGACAGCTGCCCTCTGACCCAGCTTAGCCCCAAAGTCTGACCTGCCCACAGCCACTTTGTCTCTAGAAATGACTCAGAGGCTTACTTATTACTTACATGCTGCTTGGCCTATGGCTCAGGCATATTGCTAGCTAACTCTTGTATCTTAATTTAACCTATTTCCATTCATTTGCCTTGCCATGGCCCATGGCTTATTTCTTTACATCTCACTTCTTGATGGGCTGGATGGAGTCTCTCCTGGCTCCACCCTCCTCCTTTATCTATGTTTGGATTTCCCACCTGTTTCTAAAATGCCTCGCCAGAGGCCACACAGTTCTTTTATTCTCTAATGGCATTCACAACCTACAACAAAGACACCCCACATCAGCACACTGTTGTCATAGTTGTCTCTCAGACCATGTCAGCCTTCTGAAAATCCCTCTCCTCACAGGGTGTCAAGCGAGATCTGCTGCTAACCCCAAAGTGCATGTACTTGATCGGAAGAGAAAAGGTGAAGCAGGGTCCAGACAAAGGTCTTGTGAAGGAAGTCTTGAAGCGGAGAATTGAGATGGAGAGGATCCTGTCTGTGTCTCTTAGGTGAGTACAAAATGATTGGAGGCAGGGCTTCTTCTGTGGCTCTCCTCACATCACCTGCTGCTCTAAGACACCACCAGGCCCATGATGAAGAGAACAGAATTTCCATTCTCCTCAAAAAAGACCTAAGGCTGGGGATGGAGCTCAGTTGGTAGAGCTCTTACCTAGCATTCATAAAGTCCTGGGTTCATGCCCCAGCATCAAATAAAGCAGGCATGGTGGCACATGTATAATCCCAGTACTTAGGAATTCAAGGCAGGAGGATCATAATCAAGGTCATTCTTGGCTATATAATTAGTTCCAGGTCAGCCTAGGTCACGTGAGACCCTGTCTCAAAAAGAAAGTGAAGCATTCTGATCAGTGGTGACCATGTCTACCTGGAAATGGGATGTCCCTCTCTAAATGCAACTGCTGGGCTCACGGGAAAGTAGGGTCTTCAGACTCGGGCCCCTGACCTATCAGGATGGAAATCATGTCTGCAGTAGGATAATCCAAAACACATTTGAATATGTCCATCTTTGCCTGTGTCTTTGTGGCTCTCTTTCTCTTATTACCCATTCCCAGTTTTCCTGGATCGGAGCCAGGTGGCACAGTGTAATTAAATGTGTAAAACACTAACTCAGGATGTGGTGACATTTCACAGCTG
This sequence comes from Phyllotis vaccarum, assembly GCA_033318265.1. Classification (NCBI taxonomy): domain Eukaryota; kingdom Metazoa; phylum Chordata; class Mammalia; order Rodentia; family Cricetidae; genus Phyllotis; species Phyllotis vaccarum. Next base: position 139,321,280 of record JARWLC010000004.1, on the reverse strand, counting down.
AGGAATATAGCAGTGTTCTTCCCCAGTGCTACCTCCGTAAAAGCCCTGGGTCACCCGAACAGGCTCTGGTGGCTGAGTCATCTTTACGCTTTGGTTCATTGGCTGTGTCACCCTGCTGGTCACACCCTTCCTGGCCACCCTTGGAGTTCTAAAGAACCCCGGGGAAGATGCTGAACCAGGACATAACTGGGTGAGCTGAAATGTACTGGGTCCACCTGAGTGCTGCCATCACACCTGGAGGCTGCTATTGTGGAAGTTACGATGTGTCTTCTGCCCTTATTGCCCAGTCCTGTATCTAGTCCATCAGTCTTCATCTAGATCGTCGTGAAGCTGGCCACCCCTCACCAAACACTTCTCTCCTGTTTACTGCATCTTCAAGGTTTATCCGGTGTGGTTGTTTAGTCTCAATTTGTTTCCCAACTCCTTCCACCAGAGCCTCTAGAGATGGAATATGTCCTGGTCAAATGAGTTTTCTCCACCCACCTTGCAGTATGCATGATCTACAGGCCTGTTTCCTCGTGGCCCTTCCTTTTCAGAAGCCCCTAGCCTAGAAGCTTCCCTGGCTCTAGTCACGTCAGTGCATTGCAGCCACTGGGCCTCCCACTTACCAAGACTAATATCATTCCCTCGTTTTTTCTGACCCGTTAGGTTAGGCCAGCAATTCAAAACCAGCCTAGTTAAGTAGTTGGAAGTAGAGGATGATGCAGGATTGAGCCCAACACTGAAATTAATTGTGGTACCAGATCCCTGAGGAGTGATGTAGGTGTGTGGATGTCGATGTGTAGATGTGTCTCAGAACACTTGGATGATGATGTAAAGAGTGCAGGGAATAACTTTCTTGTACTTCAAGAAAAAAAAAATGTTGCAACATCTGTATTGTGTTTTCAAGAGTTTATGAGACTTACTAGTTAGTTTTTGGCTGACCTGACAGTCACCGGATGTGTTTCTCTGATTCAGACTATTGAAGTATCCACAAGTTTGATCTCTAAGCCCATTGTTAGCCCTTAGGACCTAAGTGTTGGTAGGAAGTAGCTCTCTTCAGATAAACCAGCCATCCAAAAGCAATTGAGAAGCAGCTGGGACATATGCTCAGGAGTAAATATTTTGTATGAAGGGTTTAATGCTCATTTCTTTAAGCATGATAATGGTCTCATGCTTACTTTTATATATAAAGAAATTGTACTTTTTAATGGTACATACTGAAATATTAAGCCTAAAATAATATAATATTTATATTTTGCTGTAAACTTGATCTTAGCCAAAAGGTTGAGAAGAAATATATAGTCTGCTTTAAAATAACCTACTTTGTATTTATAAGAAGGGTCTGTAAGTGTGGATAAATACAAGTGTTCTTTCTTTCCAACGTGTGGGTACCAGGGACTGAACTCAGGTCTTCAAGCTTAGCAGCAATTACCAGCAACTCAGAAACCCTAGAAAGTCAGCCAAGAGGAAGAGAAATCTATCTTGAGTCTTAGTGCTTGTTCATCTGGCACTTGTGTGAACATACCCACACACAGGCACACAGACATACACATAACCTTAAAATAATAAAATCTTAAATCTCACACAACAGCAGTAGGTTGTATTTACCCCAACCCCTGGGGCCTATGACCTTCCTAGCCATAGAGTTTGACCAGATTTACAATGCCAGGAAATGAATTCCCTCCCATGGAGCAGGCCTCAAATCCAATCCACAGAGCAACCAGTGACTCCCATAAAGAGTCTTGTCACTATTACACTGATGAACACCTCTTGCCTGGCAGGCCAGTATTGTATGCAGAAGCTAGTGGTAGGTAAGAGTATAGATTTCTGTTCTCATCTAGCAGCCTACATAGCCCCTCCTGGGACCATGAAAGCTGGGAGATCTTCCCTAGTCCGTCTAAGATTGATTTCTCTATGTCCTTCAGCCAAAGTGTGTGGCATCGTCAGCAACAGGGCCTTGCCATTTCACTGCAGTGGGCAACCAAGAGCACTGGAAATAACCTGTGTGGTTTAAAACCCTGACAATAACTTGTAAACACTTATCTTGTGTCTGGCTGAGATTTCCCTTTAGTGGCCGTTGCCTCTGGAAGCATCACTGTCCACCCATGCAGGACAGACACCCAGCTTTAAATTCCTATTAGAACTGAATGCACTGATGACCGATGCTGTGGACTCCATCTGGCAAGGCTTCCGAATCTCCTTGTTCTAGGAGCTGAGCTTTAGAAGCTTGGAGTGAGGATGGGGCAGGTGGTGGTCAATAAATATCCCACTATTGGATGTTACTAGAAAAGCGTCTAAAGAGAAAGTACCTTAGACAGAGGCTCTGGCTCCCTGGTTGTCACATTCTTATGGAGAATGTTGAGAAGAACTAGGGGCTAGGGAAGTTAGCTCAGTTAGTACATTGCTTGGCTGGCATCCCTGAAGGCCTGGCTTCCATCCCCCAGTACCTTGTGAGTAGGGCTTGGGATCTAAAGCCTGTAATTCCAATTGAATGCTGGAAGGGGGAAGTTCAAGCTCTTCCTCAGCCACACAGGACTGTTGGGAGATGACTCGGTTAGTAATGTACTTGCTGGCTGAATAGATTCCCCAGCACCCACAGGAAAGCTAGCATAGTGGCATGTTCCTAGGATCCCATCATTAAGGAGGCAGAGAGAAGCATCCCTGGGGCTGAAGTCCAGGTTCAGTGAGAGACCCTAAAATAAATAAGGTAGAGAATGACTGAAAAAGACCCTGGATGTGGGCCTTTGGCTTCTCTCTGTGAGTGAGTGTGTGTGTGTGTGTGTGTGTGTGTGTGTGTGTGTGTGTGTGTCTCACTGTCTGTTTTACTGACCTGAAGGTATTGAAATCTGAACTTGCTGCCTGTGATTCAAGGGGAGTAAGATCCCGTTCCTTCCTCCCTTATGGAAAGGGTAATAGAACTTATGACCTATAGGCACGGAAGCTTCCAGGAGGAAGGGAAGGAGAAAGATGGACCTCTCACCTGACAGTCGGGAGAATCTTCTCAAAATAGGTTCAACACACAGTGTAGGGCCCTCTAGATCCGCTGCCTATACTCTAGCAGTTCTCAGCCTTCCCAATGTTGTGACCATTTGATGCAATTCCTCAGGCTGTGCTGACCCCCAACCATATAGTTACTTTTGTTGCTACTTCATAACTGTAATTTTGTTACTGTTATGAATCGTAATGTATCTATGCTTGCCAATGGTCTTAGGGTCTTAAGTAACCCCATAACAGGATTAGTTAACCCCCAAAGGGGTTATGACCTACAGGTTGAAAACCAGTGTTCTAGTTCTCTGTGGAACAGAATTCTGGGTAAGTTTTTTAAAAATTCATTTGCTTCTTTATTTTCCAGTCTATTAAAAGCATTTATTTTATGGTCAGGAAAAAAATGTTTTTAAAGACACGCTGTATTTGGAAATTGCCTTTTGAGCTTAAAAAAATAAAACCTCCTTTAGGGCTTTAGTGTGTTTCTGTAAAGATGACCTGTTGGTTAGGAGAGGGAAGATGACTTTTCAAGTGTTGTCAGCAATACAGTAAGACACAGGGGAGGAGAATGAAGAGGAAGCCAGAGCCAAGCCAGAGCTGGTGTGAGACCTTTCAGCACAGAGGGCCACAGGCGCCTGGAAGGAATTACTGCTTGTGTATATGAAAAAGACAGGGGTGAGATCCAAAAACAAGCCCGATGTTTCTTAAAGAGTAAATAAACCTAAAAGCTTTGTCTCCAAGCCCAGGAGTCTGACTGGCTTCCACCTGAGTGACTAAAGGGAAGGGCTTTGATTTGGATGATTCATAGCTAAAGTGTCCAGATGCATCTGTGTTCAGATTTATGCTGCTAACTGACACGAGGTTCAAGTCTGCTCGCATATGTGTGTGGGGGGGGGTGCACACACTCGCACACCTACCCACCCAAATGATAAATAATGACATTCAGGTCTAAGCACATTAAACCTCTCAAGGTCTTGCTCACTTCATCCTGTTGAATAATGAATAGTCTTCCAGAAAGAACCACCAGGCAGCTTGTCCAGACATGTCAGAGAGTTAGAGCAACAGTAAAAGCCCATTAAAGGAAAACAGGTCAAGAGAATAGAATTTCTGGCCTGGGTGGTGATCTAGCAATTCCAGCTGGGCAGGTCCAACACCTGGTCAGGGGACCACCCCTAGAAAAGTAGGCTTCTCTTAAGGCATGTGAAAGAGATAGGTGGAATGATTATTCCTTTAGTGGGATACTGTACGTTTCCTTCCCAGAATTCCTGCCCCTAGTACAGTCCTCCAAACTATCATGAGGTCACCAGGAGGCTCACTATAATTATAATCCCCCGAATAAATCAAATTTTAAAAATCAACTAAGTCAATCAAAAAATTTTTTGAGGCAAAAGATTAAATTTAAAATGTATTTTTAATATTTCCCTTTGTTTTTATTTTATGGGATGAGTGTCTGCCTGCATGTATATCTGTGTACCACACTGCACATGTGTGGTGCACACAGTGAGCAGAAGACGACATCAGATTCCCTGAGACTGACATTACAGACCTTTGTGAGCAACCATGTGGTCGCCAGTAAGGGGTCTTCTGGGAGAGCAGCCAGGGCTCTTAATCTCTGGGTCACTCTTTAGCTCTTAAAATATACTCTTGAAATATAGAGTCCTTGATTTTGAAACCACGTGGAAATGTTTTGCTTACTTTAATGGTTAACCATCAACATTTTTTTTAAGAAAGATTCATTTTAAATTGTGTGTGTGTGTGTGTGTGTGTGTGTGTGTGTGTGTAGTTGCACATTGCCCTCAGGGGTTAGAAAAGCTGGATTTACAGACAGCTGTAAGTTACCCAACATGAGTGCTGGAAATTGAATTCCGTTCCTCTTAACCACTGAGCCATCTCTCCAGCCCCTCAAGTCCCCTTGAAGACAGACTTCATCAATTTTATTATGTAATTCTTAGTCTGTGTTCTGTTTTAAGTTATACCTTTACTTATTTTTCCTTATTGCATCGTATGTATTGGAGTGAGGGAAGTGTGCACATTCCACAGCGTGCCTGTGGACATCAGAGGACAGTTTGCAGAAGCTAGTTCTCGCCTTCTACTGTGTGTCTCTGGAATCAAACAAACTCAGGTCATTCATTGTAAGAGTCTTTACCTGCTGGGCCCTTTCCTGACAGAGCTGGTGGGTGAGTAGGAGTGCAGCTCATATTAACTCTCCATCTCTCTCAGTACTATGCAGGATGACATCTTCATTCTCCACGAGCAAGAGTATGACAGTTTGCTTGAATCCGTCTTCAAAACAGAGTTCTTGAGCCTCTTAGCAAAGCGATACGAGGAAAAAACCCAGAAGCAACTACCTCTGAAATTCAGCAATACGTAAGTTGGGATCCCAAGTCCAGACTGAGAGGAAAAAAGGCCTGCAGGGTGGGCTGTGTGGTCTCAATCGTTCTTCATCCCTTTAGGTAGCCCTACTCTGACTGCCTCAGTATCTCCAGGAACAGGGAGGCTTGTTGTACTAAGTTTCTGGCCTGGACTTTCTGTCCTAACCCTAAGGTTCTCACCCGCAGTCCCACAAAAATACACAGATGCTTGTATTAATTTTATGCTGATCAGCCTATGGCTCTGGCATATTGCTAGCTAGCCCTTGCTCATAATCTAACCCATGACTCTTATCTTGTTCAGCCATGCGGCTTGGTACCTTTTCTCAGAGCAGCATAGTTGTCCTCTGCATCTTCTGGCATCTCTACTCTATTCTTCCTGTTTCCAGGATTTTCTTAGTCTGGTAGCACTGCCCATACTTCCTGTCTGCCTTCAGCCAATCAGCGTTTTTATTAAACCAGTAAGTGGGACAATTATTTACAATGTAACATAATCCCGCTACAGTGGCTTGCTGAAGACAGCCTAGGTGCTCATGAGTTTTGTTAGGGTCACATTTGTGTTTCTGTGAAGTAGTCAAATCATCAAAAGGTATTTTTAATCATTTACACAAAGATCATTCAATTAAGGGCTAGCAGAGTGAACAGTAGAGTCAGCTGAAACAGGAAAAAAGGACTAGAAGAGAGGTTCTGACTCCCTAGAATTTTTGGTGAGGAATCTGGGACTTGAGGTATGGATAATAATGCCTTGTCTTGAATTACCTTCACATGTTTTTGTGAAATGTTCTAATGGGCAAGACACTATATATTGTTGAGCTTCTAATCTCATTTTTGCTGAGTGAGCATTGTTTTCCTTTTCTTAAATTCCCCATCTATAGAGTCCATCTCTTTACCCATAAAAGTGAGGCAGTCATAAGACTGTAATGCCCTGGTGAAGGAACCTGACAATAGACAGCTACTTAGAATTCTTATTATTTCTTAAGTTAAAAGAGCAGACTATCCAGTGTATCACATAGGTGTATAAACATAGTGTTTCTTTTGGCATCTGAGGCTCAGGTACCAGTTTGTCAAAGCAGGGAAATTCAAAGCAGGAACTTAAAACAGGTAGTTGTATCATATGATATCCATGGTCAAGAGCAGAGAGAAATTAACACGTGCATGCTTCCTTGTGCTCAGTACTTTCTATACATATACAGTCCAGGATGTCTGCATAGGGTATGGTGCTGCCCACAATGGGCTGGATCTTTCCATATTAATTACCATTAAATAAAACAATTCCCTACTTGCCCACAGGTCAACATGATCTGAACTGTCCCTTATTGAGACTCTCTCTCAGATGTTAAGAATGTATCAAGCTTGTAATTAAAACTAACTATCACACCCCCTCCCATTTGTATTTTGGTGTTTCTCCCCCAATACCTGGTGAGTGATGGTGATGGAATAAGAGAATATTACTGTACAGTAACCGCAGTCTGTGGCATAAAATCTTCTGCCACTGGGTGCCTGACATATCAGCCTTCCACACAGCAAACAGAGCTAGAAGCACAATGTCACAACATAGGGAAAGTTGTCCCTCTCTCCTGTCCCTAGGCAGTCACCTTTGACCATCTGGGAGTGACCCTGTGATATAAATGAGGAAAACCACTCACCAACAGGGTTCTTCACAGATACCAAACTCCAAATGCCTGTGCTTCTGGCCTGGCAATCACCAAGCAGCTGTGCCATGTTGAGCTGTACCATCATCCCCTAGGTGAGGGTTAGTTGCTTGGGCTTGTCCCCATCCTGTGGTTGTCACCTGGGCAGCAGGTGGCTTGTGAGCATCATCTTCTCATTAGCTCCTTCTGGCTCATAATTTCAATCAATGTGCTTGTCACAGCCTTGAACTGAAGTTAAAAAAGGAGAACTGGGGTCCCTGGAGTGCAGGGGGCTCCCGGCAAGTGCAGTTCCACCAAGGCTTCGGCGACCTGGCCATCCTCAAGCCCAGCAACAAAGTCCTGCAGGTCAGCATTGGACCTGGGCTGCCCAAGAACTCTCGTAAGTGTCCCGTAGGCCCTGCCTCTCCTGGTACTGTGCACTTGGCTCTTCTGTGAAGATCTGGGCACAAAGAGTCTATGTTTCTCCTGCTGACCTGTGGTGGGGTTCTCAAGTGATAGGACATTATAAACTAAAATGGTATCAAGGAGAATGAGCAGGCTGAAGCATGCTAAATGTTTGTGTTCCTGGAATTCATGTCCTTGTTGTATTTAGAACAGTTTGTTTGGGCTGATATAAGGACAAGAACCTGAATTTGGGTCTAGTGAGATGGCTCAGTGGGTGAACATGCTTGCCACCAAGCCTGGTGACTTGAGTTCAATTCCTGATTGCTTGTTCATTTTAGGCCCTACCAGAAGGAACACCATCCAAAGCAGAGGGTATTCTAGTGGAACAAAGAACACCAATTACCCGATGAGAGCTGCCCCCGCCCCTCCAGGTATGCCATGCATGCACCATGAAGAGGTACCACTGAGTCTGGACCTGAAATTTACAAAGGATGTTTAGAGAAATGTTTCAGCCTGACTTGAGTTTCAAGCTTCAGTGCCCACATAGAAAGCTGGGCACTGTGGCGTGACTTGGAATCCCAGTGCTGGGGAGATGGGAACGGGAACATTCTTGTTATTTGCTGCCTTGGTTAATCAGTGAGCCTTAGGCACTTGGGAGAAACTCAATCTCAGGAAATGAGGTGGATGGCTCCTGAAGAACAGTACGTGAGGCTGACCTCTGACCTCCACTTGTACACAAGTACACACACACACACACATAGTAAGGAGATAAGGAGAGTGTTTGGGAAGAAATCCATTAGCTAATAAATACACAGCAGCCATACACATAACCCTAGAATTTAGGAAACAGAATCAGTGAGCCCACATTGCAGCAAAGAGAACAATCTGGGTTTCATTCCCCAACTCTGTCACCTCCTCAGGCAGAGAAGGATAAATGAGTTCCTGTCCACCACAAGCAGAATGCTGCTGGTTTTACGATGCCAGATGTTGCCTTCATGGGCCCAGGGTTTTTCTGGATATCAGTTCACCAGCACCAGGCTCCAGATATACACCGAAGCAATGGTTCATAACTAGTTATGGCCTGGTGAATTAATAGAAAAACATCTATTCTTAGTGAAATGAAATCCAAGAGGGATTCCCAAAGTAAAATAATAATAAAATAATATCAGAATTACAAAATGTTACAAAAGCTTTTTTCCCTCCCTTGTTTTATATTTTCCAGCTTGTTATTTTGTTTTTGTTTTTTAAGACAGGTCTCTGGCAAGGTGGAGCACACATTTAACGCCAGCACTTGGAGGCAGAGGCAGATGGATCTCCATGAGTTGGAAGCCAGCCTGTTCTGCACAGTGAGTTACAGTACAGCCACGGTTCTACTATGTAGAGCAACTCTGTTTCAAAAAAATAAAAACAGAGTCTCACTATGTGTCCCTGGCTGTTCTAGGACTCACTCTGTTGAGCAGGCTGGCCTCCAACTCCCAGAGATTCATCTGCTTCTGCCTTGGAGCACTGGGATTAAAGATATGAACTACCACACCCAGCATTTTTTGCTTTTAAAGAGGCGTTTATAACCCAAACTGTCCTCAGAATTGCTGAGTTGCTGAGCGTGGCCTTGAGTTTCTGACTTTCCTTCTGACTTTGCCTCCAGAGTGCTTAGGTTACTGGTGTCAACAACAATAAATATACAGTTTGTGTGATACTGAGGCTTGAACCCAGGGCTTTGTGTGTGATAGGCATTCTACCACCTGAGCTACCTCCCTACTCCCCAGCCTTTTCAGGATTTAAATAAATACAAGTCTCCATTACTCACAAGTTTCAGACCATAAAAAACTGCCCACAGTCGTTTTCGGGTCGGTCTCAACAGGTCATTTGGGGCCATATTTGAGCCAAGTCACAGCAGACGAGAAGATCGTATTTGCCCCAGTGCCCGATATGAGTAATTCCAAGCCATTCTTTAATCTCCTGCTCTGGGATCTCTAAGCATGAACACTGCCCGGCAGTGAGAACCTTTCTCTCTTTTGGAGTCTCTGCCTCACTTTAGTCCAGACTTCTTTCCTCTTTTTCTTCTTTAACCCTTGAAGAGCATCCAAGCTCAGAGGGACCCAAGAGAAACAGGGTTTATACATCCTGTGTCAGTGTTTAGTACTGGCCTCCTGCCAGGACCACCAGGTCGCTCCTTTGCCTCAGATTGCCAGCTGAATCAACCCATGGTGACCTTGAACACAGCCTCAACCTCTAAATGACAGTTTCCTCATCAGTCAAATGAGGGATTAACTCATGTCCATTAAACTCAAAAGAACTATAAAAGTGACTACCAGGCAGGCACGTTTATTTATTTATTGGAAGCACATGGGAGGATAGGGGTGTGTGCATGAATGCATGCACAGGCGCACCTGTGTGTGTGTGAGTGCACATGCGCGCGTGCGTGCACAAGTCTACATTCATGTTGGTGGCATGTGTGAAGGTAAAAATGAAGAAGAGATGCATATACATGTTGTATACATACATGTAGAGGCCAGAGGCCAATTTCAAATGTTGATTCTTGGGAGCCATGCAAAGCCCTGGCTGTACTGGATCTCACTCTGTAGACCAGGCTGCCTTGAACTCACAGAGATCCACATGCCTCAGGCTCCCAAGTACTGGGTTTAAAGGTGTCCAGCCCAGCCATACAGACCTGAAGTTTGCTAATTAGGCTGGGCTGAATGCTACAGCCATAGGGATCCTCCTGTCTCTGTCCCTTCCAGTGCTGAGTAACAAACCTGAGCCACCATCCCTGGCTTTCAGTGTGGGTGCTGGGGATTGAATTCACACACTCATGCTGGCAAGGCAGCTGAGTTCCTTGGATTTTAAAAAGTTCTCCGGCTCATCACAAACCATACTTTTGTAAAATGTAATAAAAATTAATTTGTAAAACAACGAAATCTGAAAAATCACATATAATACAAGCCAAATTTTATTATTAATTTCAACAGGCATAAAATATATCGGCTGAGTGCTTATTCTTGGTCTCTGAACTCAGTGGACAAATGAGTCTCTGGTGACATGGGAATGCTCCCCTACTTTCTATGCCCCAGGAAACACCACACCCTTTGCCTCTCTTTAACACTCTTGGCAGCAAATGGAGCCTCAGTGTCCCTCCCAGTCCCAGATGCTGTGGGGAGCCCTTCAGCTTCCCATTCACTGGGTCAGATGAGGAGAAAGGTCTTATTTGTCCCAACCATCTAGTTTCCATTCAGCCTGGAGCCTGTGGGAGGAAATGGCGAGAGAGCTGGCTGGATAAAAAGCCATACTTGTAGAATACTGTCATTCAGAATAGGAACTTGCTCCACCATTGCGGGGGAGGGGAAGGCCCATTTGTACCTTTAGAAGGATTGCCAAGATAACAGGGAAATGAGTACCAGGGCTGGAAGAAAGCAGGTAAAGGCTGGACTAGTCTCCTAGCCCTTTGATGAAGAAGCTGGCATTCTGAAAGATTACAATCCTTGCTCAAGACTAATGTGGCATTCAGAGCCAGAACTGAGTCTCTGAGCCTTGGCCACTCCATTGCCACTAGAGAATGTTGCAGTTTTCTGGTGCTCACTACTAAAGTGAGCCTCGAGGAAAATCGTTCTCTGCTCTGCCTGATATATCAGCAGAAAAGAGATGAGATAGGGCTGCTTCACACATGTCAAGGAGTATTGATGCCCCTATGATCAAGAGTTCACCCCGCCATCCATCCATGATTCACTGGCCAATGTACCTTTTAAGATCTTAACTAGAAGTCACAGAACTTTCTTCATCTACCTGATGTGGCTAGATGACTGCATTTCCCTCACCTATGTGAAGGGCTTCCCTCACTTCACACAGCAGTCTTCAGCCGAGGACACCCGAGACTGAACATCCAACTGTGTGACTCACTGATCCCTGCCCTCCTGAGTCATGATCTCATGGACCCAAAACCAGCTTGCCAGCTGGCTGCAAACTCAGCTTGCTCTGACAGTGGACTTGAGCTCAGATACAAATTCTTTTGCTACATTCAACAAGCTCAGTTGTGGCACTTCCTGGGCAGGTGACATTGGTGCTATCATATCATAGTACCCAAATACAATTTGATTCAGTGGTTATACCTTAGTAAAGTTGGGAGAACGATAGCGTATCAACTTTCTTATATTACCAGTAGTAATATTTTCAGATGGGGAAACTGAGGACCAGAGTAGCTAAATCACTTGCCTTCATGTAGTTAATGGAATAAGTAGGAAGGACCTTTTGGCAAAGCATCAGAAATTGATATTGCTTTTTCTCTTTCCTCTCTAGGATGCCATCAAAATGGAGTCATCAGAAACCAGTTCATGCATCCTCATGCTCCTGGAAACCAGAAGTCCAATCAGAAAAGCCTGTACACCTCTATGGTCCGCCCACCCTTGCCACGGCAGCAGTCCACAGGCTCAGACCGACTGTCACAGACACCAGAGAGCCTAGATTTTCTCAAAGTCCCGGATCAGGGTGCTGCTGGGTAAGATTTCCCATGTCTTGTGGTAAAGACAGTGAACTAGCAATCGTGCAGCAGGTTCAGGGGCTCTGGGATTGTCAGTGTGCTCATTTCTAAAGCTCAGTCTTCTACTCAAGTGCTGAAATCTAGGACCCGTGGCTGTGGGGCCAAGTCAATAGCAACATACCCCATTTCATCCCCTGGAAAGGGACTTACCTTGGAAATAGCCACAGTCACATGCTCTCAGCCACAAGAATCTGCTAACAAGTCATCTTTATGCTTTTCTCTGGTGTGGTTGAGTGATGATGGTTGTTTTATTATATCTGTGCCTGCACTGCATAAATGCAACAATTCATAGTTTCAGTAACATATGGAATATCCCAGGGTCTGGGAAGAAATGGCTCAGCAGCTAAGAACACTTACAGTCTCTGCAGAGGACCTGGGTTCTGTTCCCAATACATATGTGTCAGCTTATGACTGTTATATGACAAAAATTTCTTGGGGTACATAACACACATGACTACTCACCCCCAGATAGAGAGCCCATGACAGACACCAAAGTCCTACTTGATGAAGCAATGAGTTTTACTGGGGTTACTTACAGAAATGTGGGTGAGGGGTCACTTGCGGCATCACCAAGGCTCACCCTAGCATGAGTGACAGCTCAGGAACCTGGAGCTCACTATACAGCCTTCAGGCAGTTCAATAGTTTGAGTTTCTTTTCCAAGTGACTCTGGTCTGAACCTCTTGCAGGCAGCGGGGTGGTTTCTGCTTCTTCCAGGCATCTGGTCTTGCCTGGGTCTTCTTTGCAGCTATTCTCTGAGTGTCTCCATTGCCTAGGGAGGGGCCTAGTGAATCTGGTCAGTTTCAGGGACTTCCTGAAACTATCTTGAGTTATTGGCCTTCCTGATCAAGGAGCTTCCCTTCAGGATGGAATGTTTCAAACTCAGAAGAGACTGTTATACAGTGTTTACCTTTAACTCAAGTTTCAGGAGATCTGCTGCAGTCCTTTGGCCTGCACCTGCACCAGGACATTATGTGGTATGCATAGACAGCAGACAGACAGACTCTCTCTCTCTCTCTCTCTCTCTCTCTCTCTCTCTCTCTCTCACACACACACACACACACACACACACACATACACACACAAATAAACATTTCTAAAAATATTGACAAAGCATCATATCCTCAAATCCTATGAGATTTGATTGTTGATTATCAGTCTTGAAAACTTCCCAAGAGCCTGAGCCTCTCGAGCACAGAAGGAGCCTGACTGTTCAACCTGAAGAAGGGAGAATCCTGAAACTATGTGTAGCTCTTCAAAGGACTCCCCATTAGAGATGGGAAGTAGACCTGACCTGTGTGGTCACAGGGAAAGCACTAAAGGCGGGAGCAAGACCAGTGGGGGATCTCTGTCAGAAGGTATAGACTTGGGACCCGGTGAAAGAAATATGTCCTAGCCCCTCAATAATCATCATCATGGCTAAGCACCTGCTGACTAAGTTGTCTTCTCCATTCAAGTAACATCCCAAGCATAGAATGTATATTACTTTTCCTTCTCCCAATATGCCTGTGAACATGATGGTATCACATCAGTGTACACAAGGAAGCTCGGGAAAAGTAAGTGATAAGTCTAATATAAAGTGTCTCAATAAGATTTCATTGTCAACTTGCCCTATATGCCTAGGAATGGAGCCACCCAAAGTGGGCTGAGCTCTCCCACATCAGTTATTAATCAAGACTTTCTCAAAGAAATGGCCACTGGCTAATCTGATCAGTTCAGTTCTTCAACTGAGGTTCCTTCTTCTCAGATACTCCAAGTTATGTTGAGTTGACTTGTTTTGTTTTATTTTCTGAGGCAGAGTTTCTCTATGTAGCCATGGCTGTCCTAGAGCTTGATCTCTACCAGGCTGGCCTCAAACTCAGATATCCACCTGCCTCAGCCTCCAAAATGCTCCCTATCAAGCCTCAACTCTCATTTGGGCTACAGACAGGCAATTTATTAATCTTTATTACACAGATGGCCATTAATAGAAAGCATGCTACCTTCTCTTATGTAAATAGCTGTATCTTGCTTGTTCTCATGATCCAGTTGAATTTAGTAGTTCAGCTTCTGGCTATGGTTCTCAAACCCTGCTGTTCACCAGAACTGCTTGAAGGGCTTGCACTAAGGTAGTCAGCCTCAGCAGGTCCTCCACTCTCCATCTCTCCAGTGCTGGAATTACAGACACACATTGCCACAGCCAGCTTTTGATGTGGGTGCTGGTGATCTGAACTCAGGTCCTCATGCTCATATAACAAAGCAAGTACCAACTGAGCCATTTTCCCAGTTACATTTCTACCAAGTTCCCAGACAGTGCTGATGCCATGCATCCAAGGAAGAACCACACGGTGCACAGAAATCTAAAGGGCAACTGGTGTCCAATTGATACAGTTCATGGAATGGGGGGTTGGGAAAGTGCTGTTAATGTAGTGGGCTTTGCACTCGACCCAGATGCTATTCAAATGGCTGAACTTCACTAAAATAGTCCCGAGATTGCTCCTGGGCCCTGTTTTGTGTTCCAAAGTAGGCAGGGGATTATAAGCAGCCACCCTCCAAGTCTCCTTGCTCTGTCTGCTGGCTTCCTATTTGCTTTGGTTTTGGCAAGCAATGCTCTTTTTAGCCTGCCTTGCAAGTTGCAGACTTGCATATGGGCCAGCTGGGAGCATCTGTCAGCCAAAAGTAGGCAATGTAGGAACGCTGGGTCTTCACCAAGGCTGCTCCCTTCCAGCCCTGTAGAAGTCTTATGACACCCTCCCCTGCCTTCAAGCCCTGGTATGTGCTGCGGTCTTGGAGACTCGCTGGGAAGCTGGGAGGAAGGAGGGTGTCACAAATGTCCAAGAGGCAATGCCATTTCCCTGCCTGCCACATGTATACTGTGACATTAGCACACTAACTCCAGTAGCTACAAGATTCTTATTCATGCCAGTCTTCTGATTACACAGCGAGACATGCTTTGTAGATGGTCCTTAAAAGAAAGGAACATAGCTGAGTGTGGCAGCTCCTGCCTTTAATTCCAGCACTGAGGAAACTGGGGCGAAGGATTACTGTAGTCTGAGTTCCAGGCCAATTTCAGCTAAAGACTGAGACCGTGTCTCTAAAGAAAGAAAGAACAGAAGGAGGCAGAGGGGGGGTGGCCCTGGGGAGAGACCATCCCATGGTTAAGAACACGGCTGTTTTCACAGAGGACTTGTGTTCAGTTCCCAGCACTGACAGCTCCGCTACCTCTTCTAGGGTGATTAGATACCCTCTTCTGGCTTCTGTGGCACTGCACTGTATGGTGTACACACATAAAACCCACATGCACATAAAATAAAAATAAATATTTTCTTTCTAAAAAAAAACCAAGAGGATGGAAAACAGGACCCTAGTGTTTATTTTCTACAACACAAACTTGAAAATTCAGTTTCTAATGTGGCAGAGAACTTTACTGTGGCATTTCAAGAGACTCACGGTTACCTAAATTTAACAGTTTCTCTTTGCCAAAAGACAAAGTATTTTGGAACTGTAAGTGTACCCCAAACTTGTACTTTCTCCTTAAACTTGAGAATTCCTGTTGAGATCAAAGTGCCAGAGGCTCACCCTGAATTTACCAGAGCCTCCTCCCTGGCCCTCCATGCCCCCCCCCCCCCCGCCAAGTGGTTTTTTACTTCCCAGACACATTTTACACAGCCTTTGTTTCTTTTCAATCTCTCTCGTATCATGGTTGATATCAGTTGGTGTCATTAGCAACTCAGGTTTGTTTAGGAAAATATCGGTTAATTTTTCATTTAGTCGGTTGGTTTTGGAGAGACCAAGCAAGTGCTTTGCCACTGAACTACATACATTCTCAGCCCCTCAGGCTGCATCACCTTTGTTTTGTGGCATTTCTCACATGATGGCCACCACCGATGTCATCAAATCATTATTCTCCAAACAGCACTAAGCTTTAGTGATGCTTTCAGGGTAAAGATCTGCCCTGACTTCCAGTCATGGCTGTGCATACCTTTAATCCCAGTACCTGGAAGGTAG
The DNA here is from genome assembly GCA_033318265.1 of Phyllotis vaccarum. Classification (NCBI taxonomy): domain Eukaryota; kingdom Metazoa; phylum Chordata; class Mammalia; order Rodentia; family Cricetidae; genus Phyllotis; species Phyllotis vaccarum. The sequence continues at coordinate 139,305,392 of JARWLC010000004.1, read as the reverse complement.
AGGCAGGTGATCTCTGAATTTCAGGTCAGCCTGGTCTACATAGTGAGTTCCAGGCCAGCCAGGGCTACAAAGTGAGACCCTGTCTCAAAAGATCTTCCCTGATTCTCAAGGGAAGAAGGCAGATTCTGCAACAATTCCAAAGCAGCCACTCTCTCCCACCTTCATACTGATCCATATCAACTCTTGATCTAGACATCAAGTGTGCTGGACAGCCATACCATAATCTACCTACAGTTCGTTGTGGAAGAATTGAATCCAAGGCTGGAAATGTCTGTTGCCATTTTTAATACCATGTTTTGTTTTGTGAGAGAATAGCTACAGAGCTTCCAAGGATACTCTAGAGGTTAAGTCAAGTAGAAGTGAGGGGTAGGGCAGATGCTGGGTGGCAGGGCTTCCCACCATGCACCAAAGGAGGAATTAACTAGGTCGCTGTAAGTGCTGCCTGGGTGTGTCCCATCAGGCAATACTCTCCTAACAGAGTCATATTTTCAAAAGGCTTAAAATTTCCAGCAATTGTCCAAAAGCAATATTCTCAACTTACAGTCTACAGGAGCAGTCAGAACATGGCCCAAGCCAACTCCAGGTCTTAGGAATCCCTGGCACTCATTCTCACACTTCCAGTAATATCCTTGGTTTCAGCCTTTGGAGCAGAATGTAATTTTTAAAGCCAATACAATAAGACTTGATTCTTTTCCTTCTTGGAAATTCAAGACCCAAATTTTACATCTGCAGAACAAAAGCTTAATCCCCAGCTCTCCCTGGCACACTCACCTTGGGAATAACAGGACCTGCTCAGAAAGTGCACAGGAAGTGTCGGAGCACAGTTGGAAGGACTGGGCCATGGTCTGGCTCATATGCTAGTTCCCTTTGTTTTCACTCATCTGCAGAGCCATGCTCGTTGGCAGCTCGTAACTGTCACTTGGGTGCCTTGGTGTTTTCATATGAATAATGGGGAGAAAAAGATGCCAATGGTTGAGAACTAGAGAGATGACTCCAGCAAGTGAGGGTGTTGATCACCAAGCCTGAGGACCTGGGTTTGATCTCTAGGACCAGCATGGTAGGAAAGAACAGACCCTCTAAAATGTGCCCTCTGACTTCAACACATGAGCCCTGGCAAGCATTACATGCACCCTGGCAAATTAATTGATTAATTAAACTTTTTTAAATCGATAATAAATGAAAAGCCCACCTGTCTGGGCTTTCTTAAAGATTATAGAAGGACTAAACGTATAACAAAGCACAATGCAACCTGTGGGGTGGGGAGCTGTTTTTGTGTGGTTCTAGGAATCAAGCCCAGAATCTCACACATTCTAAGCAAATTCTCTATCACATTCTTTTGCATTTTTTCCTAGGGAGCTAGGCAGAGGAACACTCCCTACTATACTGTGGACTAGCCGTACGGTTTATGGTGCAGAGCAGAGGCAGGGCACACTGTCACTAGACAATGCACTCAATCTGAACAAATTCCTCTTTGCCCTGTGCTCCATGTGCCTCATAGAATAGCTGCATCGCTAATCAGCATCATACCCACATCTGATGGACCAGGGCAGGGGCACCAACTAGTCTTCAGTTTGGAGATGTTTGATGCCAGTTAGGTGTTCGTATCTCAGGAGAACCCCCAGCACTCCATGAGGCCCTGAATGTCAACTGGCATTGATCCCAGTACCTGCACCATGGTCTTCCCCAGCCACTGCTAGGATTCACCTTGCAGGTTAATTTCTCAGCATGCAACTCAGATGTGCTATACATATTTCCTTAGGAAAAATGAATTACATTCTGGGTTATAGTGTAATTATAATGCTCTGCTCAAGAGAGAAAGAGAGAGAAACGATTATTTATATATTCATTGTGTTAAGGGACAGAAGACTATTGTGATGTATGTAAATTTCTTGCACTAAAGGGGCTCATCAAGTCATAACAGGAAAACTAAGTTTCACTGTACAAAAAAAAAAAAATTACATTTGGGACCAGAGAGATTGCTTAACTTATTAAGAGCACTCACTGCTCTTCCTGAGGACCTGAGTTCTGTTTCCAATACTTACCCAGCAGCTCGCAGTCATTTGTAATTCCATTTCCAGAGTATCCAATGGCCTCTTGGCCTTCAAGGGTACCAGGCACACACATGGTAGGTACACAGGCAGACATGCAAACAAAACACCCTTATACATAAAGTCAAATGTTTTAAAAGTTAAATATAGCAGCAGCAAGATGGCTCATCAGGTGAAGGTGCTTGCTACCAAGCCTGTTAACCTGAGTTCAGTTACCTTGACCGAATTAGAAAACCAATTCCAGCAAACTGACCTCTGACCTCCACAAATGCTATAGTATGCACCTCCTCAACACATGCACACACACACACAGAGTAAATAATGTGAAAATTCTTAATTAAGAAAATTACATGTAATCAAATATTAGGTTTGTTTGGTAGTGTGTAGTTTCGTAGCTATATACTAACTTGCGCACACACATAGTAAACAATGCAAAATTTTTAATAAGAAAATTGCATGTATCAGATATTAGATTTGTTTGGTAGTGTGTGGTTTACTAGCTATATAGGAACATGTCTGCACAGGCACAGACAAGTCCAGAGATAAAGTAAACTTTGACTATGGCAGTACCAGCAGGGAGAGAAGCCTGGATTGCAACAGTTGCCAGTTCCTGGGTTATGTGGCTCAGATTTTGTCAACTTGACACAAGCTAGGGTTATCTAGGAAGATGGACCTCATCTGAGAAATTGCCTCCATCAGATTTACCTGTGGGCGAGTCTATGGATCATCTTCATCTAATGATTGTAGGCGGTGCTACTCCGAGCTCCGGGTTACATAAAAAAGCAAGCAAACACATTTATAGGCAATATTCTTCCATGTCCTTTGCTCAGTCCCTGACTTGAGTTCCGCCCTGGCTTCCCTTTGTGATGATCTGTAACCAGGACATGCAAGGCAAGAATCCCCAAGTTTCTTTGGTCAGTATTTTATGGCAGCAATAGGAAGCAAACCAGGACATGTGGTAAATGCACATACTAACACATACTATGGCCATGTGTCAGGTCATGTCTACACCGTGGCGGTGGGGGGGGGGGGGTTTGGTAATCACACTGACCTACAGTGTTTCCATTCCACATCAGTGACAGACTTCCAAAGCCTCCAGAACAGAGATAAGAAGATGGTTCTGAAGTGACAACGCTTGCATATTTATTCCTTTGCTAATTTAACTGTTAAGTGTGTAAGATTTAATTTTTAATGACTGTGTTTCACAAGTAGTTGACACCGTTCCTGGAAGTTTGAGCCCTCAGCTCTGATGGGGACTGGGCCAGCTCTGCTTAGGGGCCTTTCTGCCCTGAATTGCCAGTCACCATGGCTGGGAGTGACCAGCTCCTAGTACCTAAAAGACTTCATTAATCAATTTTTGGCAGTGTGTTGAAAACCATTAGGTCTTCATATTTATTACACAACATTGCCACCTAGTGACGCAGAAGAGATTGACTGGTTTTCCAAGGCTGTTGGGGCTTCTTCTAACCTAGCCTAGGTAAGGGCTGTTGTGACTGGCTGTGCTCTGTGCTGCTCCCAGGCACCCTAGAGACAGTGGGCTCCTCATCAGCATTCCTTGTTCCTTAGCTTCACGCCAAATTCAAGTACAGACCCTGTCTCAAAACAACAATGAACAAAAGACTAGTGTAGATAGAAGTTTCTTTGTCCTGCCTAGTCCTGCAGTCCATACAAATTTCTCCCACCAGAGATCCTACAGCCGCTTAGAAAATAGTTACTCAAAGGCTTATATTAATTACAAACTATTTGGCCTATGGCTCAGGCTCATTACCAGCTGGCTCTTACAACTTAACCCATTTCTATCTATCTATGTCTTGCCACGTGGCTTTGTGTTATTACCTGTACTCTTACCTCTTGCTTCTCCGGGCAGCTCACAGGGTCTGCTCTGACCCTGTCTTTCCTTTTCCTCCCTCAGTCTCTCTTGGATTCCCTGCCTAGCTATTTCCTGTCTTGCCATAGGCCAGGACAGCTTCTTTATTAACCAATGGTTAATATTAACACACATTCACAGCGTTCAGAAAGACCATCCCACAGCACTGTAGTGCTTGGTGGAGGCAGATTACTGAGTCTTCCTGTGTCCACTCTGACCCAGCTGCCCATGTAAGACAGTTTTCTGTCTTCTGACTCTCTCCCTCCCTTGGAACCCTTATACAGAAGAGTGTGTGCTACACCCCATATCCTTGGACAACCTCTCCAACCAGACCTCATCACTCTGCCCTAAGGACAATAGCACACCGCCCCTCCCCCTTTGGATGTAGGAGACTGAATTTCCTTGTAGAGGTATTTGGGGGTGGGGTTTGTGAACCCAGGTGTAGACGGGCATCAGTGCATCATGCCCTGTGAACTTCCAGGCTGTAGGCTTCCTCTCTCCTTCCTGGAGACCTTGATTCCATCCCATCCCCTCCCATTTCTTGTTGCTGGGAAATCAGATGATCAGGCCCTGGCTAAGGGCTCCTCCTAACCAAACGCTGACACATGCCCAGCATATATAGATGATTAATCAAAAGCTTGCTTGCTGGCCAGTAGCAAGCACTTCTCGGTGAAGGGAGATGTCCAATGGATGCTGGGTGTGATGTCATCGCTATGATCCATGAGTTAGTCTGTCATCAAATAAAAGTGATTTGTGTGATGGCTGAGATGAAGAGCTGGAGCTGTCCTGGGGACAGAGACAAAGCCTCACCCCAAGCAGGCATCCGGTGCCCACCCCACCCACCTCCCACCTGATGCAAGTGCACATCTGTCTCTCATCACTGGAGCGATGAGTATTTCTAGAAGGCTGACACCTTTACTTTCTGTTCTTATAGCTCTCAGTAGATATGGATAGGTGTAAGAGACAACCCTTCCCATGTTGATACTTACCTCAGACCCTTCTATTGTAATTACATTTATTTATTAGTGTATTATGTAGGTACATGCATGTTGTGGTGCATGTGTGGAAGTCAGAGGACAATTTTTGAGAGTTGGTTCTTTCCTTCTACCATGAGGGCTTGGGAATCAAACTCAGGTTTTCAGGCTTGGTGGCAAGTACCCTTTTTCCATGGCACCACCCTACTGCCCCCGCCCTCACCCCTTTCAGAAGAGTGCATAATCTGAGTTCCCTCTGTAGGTTTTGCTTTGGGTTGGCCTTAAGCAAAATGAGGTAAAATGTTTTCTAAATTTTTTTGCCCTTTTTAAAAAGTGTTCTTTATAAACATATGTATAACTGTTCCAGATACAAGTTTAAAGAGCTCATGCATAGGACTTGGCTCGGTTAGTAGAATGCTTGGCTAGCATGTATGAGGCATGAAGATGTGATTATGCATGTCCGTAATCCAAGTGCTTGGAGTGTGGAAGCAGGAAGGTCAGTAGAAGTTCAATGCCATCCTTGGCTTCATAGTGAGTTTGAGGATAGCCTGGGATACATGGGATCCTGTCTCATGATAGAGCCACTCACAGGAACAAATTGAAATTATTCATCTTGGAAACACTAAGGATGGTGAATTGACGCAGCATAGTATAAAGACTGGCATGATGGCTCAGCAGCTAAAGGTACTTGAACTAGATAGTATAGTGCTTGCTGCAGCCACCAAAAAATAGTGCTGTGAACTTGTGATGTCCCTGTGTCATATGGGCGTGTTCTCTCCACAGAGTCCGAAGACAAACAACCAGCCGACCGCCTCCAGCAGGGGGCAGACCGAAGCCCCAACCTAAGCCCAAGCCTCAGGTGCCACAGTGCAAGGCTTTGTATGCCTATGATGCTCAGGACACAGATGAACTCAGCTTCAATGCCAATGATGTTATTGATATTATTAAAGAAGGTAAGTGTGTGGCTGTCTGCAATAGACTCCCAAAGAGTGTGCAGGGAGTCCATGGACTCACTTACCAGAAGTGTGAAGACCAGTGCTTCTCAACCTATGGGTTGCAACCCTTTCAGGGATTGAATGTCCATTTCACAGAGGTTGCATATCAGGTATCCTGTATATCAGATGTTTACATTACGATTCATAACAGTAGCAAAATTACAGTTATAAAGTAGCAGTAAAAATAATGTTATGGTTGAGGGTCACCACAACGTGAAGAAGTGTATTAAAGGGTCACAGCATTAGGAAGGTTGAGAACCACTGGTGTAGAAAGAGATAAGCCAGGCCTCAAACTATTTGACTAAATTTTTTATAATGTCAGAGACTGAACCCGAGGCCTTGAGCATGTTATGCAAGCGCTTTACCACTGAGCTGTGCTCTTGGTTCTCTTGTGACTTTTTTAGTATAGAATGTCACTAAGTTATCTAGACTGGTCCTGAACTCACCCTGTAGCCCAGGCACAAATTCAGACTTGGGATCATCCAGCCTCAGCTTCCCAGGTAATTGGATTTATAGGCTTGGCTATCAGGCCCACGGAGACTTTTTAATAACTCCCCTCTTTAAGGAATGAGGGAGGTGTACAAGTACATATCGTGACATCATCTAAACACATAAAGTCTATGATGTGATGGCCTGAGTGTTAGAGGAAAGTTCCCAGACAAATCCACATCAGTTCAGGTCAAGTTTTCCTACCAAGCAAGTAAAACCCAAAACTTAATTTCCAGAGCTTTCTGAGTTTTATCACTGCGGTGAGAGTGGAGATGCTCACATCCACATGCTGGGGAAGTAAGTGCCCTACAGAGTGCCTATAAGCAGCCTCCTTCTAGGGAAATAGGTGGAGACACTTGGCAGCCATTCCCCTAATTCTTTACTCCTCACTTCAAAATCATTATTTTAGATTTGTTCTTTATTCCACCAAACCAAATAGATATCTACAAAATCCAAATAGATATCTACATGTATTTAAAAAAAAATGTCCTAGAAGTATGACAGAATTTTGTTCCTAATCCTTTGGAAAGGATCTCCTGCAACTGTAGAAATCTGAGACCAGAAAATCATAGGTTTTGGGCGAGGGCACCACTTAGTTGGCAGAGTACCTATTTAGCCCAGAACCCTGAATTTGATTTCCTGCACTGCCTCAAACAAGATAGCATGGTGCATGTCTGATATCCCAGAACCCAGGAGGTGGAGGCAAAAGACCCAGAAATTCAAGGTCATATGTGGGGATATATATCAAATATAATAAGAATAGTCAGAGATATCAGAGGGATCTACCCACAGTCAGTCTAGGAGGATCAGACAGTGGTAACACACACCTTTAATCCCAGCACAGGGAATATCCTGGGAGTGGTGACCTACACCCTTAATCCAATTTGAGTTCAAGGTCATTTTAATTTACAGGAGTTGTTCCAGGCTCCCAGGCAGGCAGTGGTGGTGCCACAGCTTAACTGAGTGAAAAAAGTATTTAAGGCAGGCACAGAAGGCAGAAGAAGCCATGGCTCACACTGTTAGTCCCAGCACTTGGGAAGCAGAGGCAAGAGAATCTCTGTGAGTTCAACGTCAGCCTGGTCTTCAAAGCAAGTTCCAGGACAACCAGGACTGTGACACAGAAAACTCTATCTGGAAAAAACAAAACAAAAAAAGACTGGAGGAGGCGGACCTGTCCTCTGGTATCTCGGACTTTTTATTATATTTGATATATATCCCCACAGTCACTCTCTATTACATAGGAAGTTTGAGGCCAGCTTGAACAGCTATAGGAGACCCTGTCTGAAAAATAACAACAAACTCAGATGTTGATAAACTACTGAAGTATGAAAACATAAAGAGCTAAGCTCAGAGGAGACACCAATGGGAAGGAGTGCATAGGACTGAGTCAGTACCAGTTCAATAAACGGACTCTGACTTGGGGGTTGGGAATGGTGACACAGGATATAGCTGGGCCTGAGTTGTCCTGTACCATGATGACCTGCTGACTGTGGGCAGACTGCTCTGAGCTGCAGGTCTGGCCAACGTGGGTCTTACTAGGCTCAGAGCTAGAGGCAGAGTTCTCACGTGTGCCCTACCCAAAGCTTCCTACCCAAAGGGGATACAACTGAAGGTACCCTTCCATGTCTGTCCTCCTTTTCTTGTTTTGGTTTGGTTTTTATTATTATTATTATTCGGTTTGGTTTGGTTTTGGTGGGTTTTTGTTTGTTTGTTTACTTGTTTTGAGACAGGATTTCTCTGTCTAACCATAGCTGTCCTGGAACTCACTGTAGATCAGACTGACCTCAAACTCAGTGATCCACCTGCCTCTGCCTCCATAGTGCTGGGATTAAGGGTGTACACCACCACCACTACCACCTGGTTCTGTTTTAAGAAGTCACCTTTATATTTTCTCTCTCTCTCTTTTTTAGACAGGGAGGGTTTCATTTAGCCAAGACTGGACTTAAACTCCTGATCTCCCTCCTTGTACTTCCCAAGTATTGGGATTACAAGCATGGACCACCATACTGGTTCATGCAGTACTGGAGATTGAACCCCAAGGCTTCATGCATAGAAGGCAAAGCAGTTATCAACTGAGCCACAGCCTCAGCTCTGGACTAAGTCATTCTGTGCCAAGGGACTTTTTTGCAACAAAATAAAACACAGAAGGAAGAAAGTATGACTGGAACCAAGTCACTTGAGCCCGTGGGGACAAGAGTGTGGCCCACACTCACCTGTACCTTTTGCCTTCACAGATCCTTCTGGCTGGTGGACGGGTAGACTACGAGGCAAACAGGGCCTGTTTCCCAACAACTACGTCACCAAGATCTGAGGCGCTCAGAGACCTGACTACAGGCAGAGGAGCTCCAGGCGTGGACTAGAGAGGGAACTTTCTGGGGACTCTCCTGATCCATAGTGAGCAAGGCCTGAAGCTATTCTGGCACCTTCCTCATGGAAGACACAGAAAAGCTTGGATTAGGAACAAGGAGTGTCACTCCATAAATGATCCTAATAAATAGCCTAATCCCGGGGAATGCAAAAGACAGCCACCCACTAAGATTTATTTATTATATTTAATCTGGTGAGAGTAGTAGGAGCCACTGGCCCCAGCTCACTCACCAGACTTAGGGGACAGCAGGTTTCCACTCTTGACAAGTGCCTTTAAGAAGAGCACATCTCGTTCATTCATTCATTCCTCTATTACACACCTGACACATTCCTCTCTGCTGACCCTCCTTCAGGGAGGACCCGCCCTCAGGAGGCTGGACTTGGTGTGAACAGACACTCATGTGTCCGTGCCAAGGACAGGCTGTTCTTCAGAGCCCACGGAAGCCTCGGCCACTAAGACTGCTGCTGGTATGGAAGAAGCTGGATGCTAGGCTCTTGGTCTTGCTTTCTCTGGGTCTTTGGTTGTAATGTGGCTGGCCCATGTTGGTTTTATGTTTAACGCTGTGCTTATAATAAGAAAGATATGCCCCCCAAGCTGTACATTTATAAAAAGTGATCATATACTGTATATAGAAAAATCTAGAAGCACGTATGAATGCAGCAGGTAGTAATCCACTGTATCCATTCATGAAGGTAGGATTTATTACAGGACTCGCACCAGGTACTTACAGATGTGCCCTCTCCTCTTCGCCTACAGAAGCTATCACTGCATTCCTGCACAGCCCGGAAGACTATCCCTTTCTCTATCCCTGTAGGTTAATCTTCCTATGACCCTTCTGCCACCCTCCCCTACCTCCTAAATAAAAGTAAAGGAATCAGTGAAATGCTGTGCTCTTTCATGACATTTATTGTGGGTTATAACCACCTCCTACCACCACCACCACCACACGTGGGTACACACAAAGGGTGGTGGAGTCATACCCACTATTGTTTCTCCAATTTTCATGACTACAACAAATACCTGGGGTGAGCAGCTTGTGAACAGGAAAGCTTAATATGAGTGTATGGCTTAAGAGATCTCTGCTTTTGCTCCCTGCTTTTGAAGTCTAATAGGAGAATCAAATAATTAAAGAGGGGGCTGGAGAGATGACTCAGAAGTTAAAAGCACTTCCAGAATGCTGGACAGTGGTAGCACACGCCTTTAATCCCAGCACTCAGGAGGCAGAGGCAGGAGTTCAAGGCTAGCCTGGTCTACAGAGTGAGTTCCAGGACAGCCAGAGCTGTTATACAGAGAAATCTTGGCTTAAAAAAAAAAAAAAAAAAATGCCCTTCCAGAAGACCCTGGTTCAATTCTTAATACCTGCATAGTGGCTCGCACCATCTGTGACTCCAGATCCAAGGGATCTGACACTCTGTTCTGGCCTCCACAAGCACAAGGCATAGAAATGGTGTACATGAAGACAAAACACCTATCACATGATAATGATAATTTTTAAATGATGAAAAAGGAACATGCAACTCCATAAACTAAGTGGAATGATGAATGCATGTTGTAATCCCAGCACTTGGGAAGTACAAGTTGGAGGGTCAGGAGTTCAAGTTCATCCTCAGGTACATACTCAGCCTGGGACATGTGAGGTCCTGTCTACAAACAAAGAGAACACCCGAACACCCAAGGAAAACCTAAACGAAGCTTCAGAATGAATCCATAAACTATCTGTGCCAGAGACTGAGTATTAGCTTGATCTACCACAACCCTGAGAGAAAAGACTCGGTCCTTATGCACATGGCTAACTGTCACATTGTAAATAATTGTCCCACTTACTAGTTTAATAAAAAATGCTGATTGGCCAAAAGCAGACAGGAAGTATGGGCGGGGCTACCAGACGAAAAAAACTCTGGGGACAGGAAATACAGAGCAGAAATGCCACAGAGTTGCCAGACAAGGGAGCAGATGCAGAGGACCACTGTGCTGCTCTGAGAAAAGGTATTGAGCCCCATGGCTGAACAGGATAAGAATTATGGATTAAATTAAAAGCAGGAGCTAGCAAGTTATATGCCTGGGCCCCAGGTCATATCAGCATACATTTAATATAAGTGTCTGTGTATTTCAGTGGGACTATGGGACTGTGGGTCTGAAAGTGCGGGCCACAAGGCTAGCCCAGAAAGTCCAGGCCAGAAACCTAATATAACAGGTAACATCTGCACCACAGCAGTCAGTCACTCAACTGGAAACAACCCCAGGCCACCACGTCTAGGCCAGTGTTCCTTTATGCCTTACTGAAGACATCCTCTAAGTTCAAAATGTCAGGGTTTTGTCATAGCATAGATTTTATTTTTGCCACTTACTTAACCTGTTTAACTTTAGCTTTGAGTGCTGATTGGGTGGCATGAGGTTCTTCAAAATGCCCATAACAACCTAGAAACTCCCAAGTCAGGGCATTTAATATTTAATGGGGGAAAAGTAACAAGATGTGGTAGCTGTTCTTTGTTGTCAGCTCAACTACATCTGAAATTAACTAAAACACCTATGAGGGATTTTTTTGTTAATTAAATCATTTGAAGTGAAAAGACTCACCTTTAATCTGGGCCACATCTGCCAGCAGCCTATAGAAAGGATGTGGACGATGAAAGCTCGCTCTGTGCGTGCCTTCAGTCCTCACTGGCATTTGAGACTCTGGCATATACGGAAGACCAGCTGGGGACATCCAACCTCACAGGTGAACTACTGGATTCTTTGCCTTTGTGTTGGCAATCAGGCATTGTTATACTAGCTAGACCACAGACTGTAAGCCACTCTAATAAATCTCTCTCTCTCTCTCTCTCTCTCTCTCTCTCTCTCTCTCTCTCTCTCTCTCTCACACACACACACACACACACACACACACACACACACACGTTTTCTGTTAGTTTTGTCCCCCCGAGAACCCTGACTAATTATAAAGACATTATAAACCATCTTTGGCACATGCCACTCATGTTCTCTTATGACACCCAAGGTTCCTCTGGCTTCTACATGAGTACGTGTGCACTTGTGTGCATACACAATCTGCCATCTATTGAGAGAAGCTGAGCACCAGCACCCTTGCAAAGTCATGGATGTCTAGTGATAGTAAAACTCTGTTCCTTGGTCTCCCTTACTGTTCATTCTGAAGGAAGCTGGAATGAGCTTTACTAACTCAACAAGGGCTACTTATAAAACTCTGTAATAGGATTTCAAACCATAAAAATGTTCAATGCCACAAAATGCTTGAGACTTACAGACATCCTCATCAGACAGCCCTGACCTGTTCAAGGACAGCAGATCACAGGAGACCAGACCTTGGAATCCGCTGTCAGGCAGAAGGCAGTTTTCACCAACGCTCAGTAGAGGAACTGTTGAGTGTCTTAGGGTTACCATTGCTGTGAAGAGACATCACAACCACAGCAACTCTAAAGAAAGCATTTTAATTGGGGCTGGCTCACAGGTTCAGGGGTTTAGTTCTTATTGTCATGGTGGGAAATATGGTGACACACAGGCAGAAATGGTGCAGAAGAAGCCAAGAATTTTATATCCGAATCGCTGGGTCCATAGGCAGCAAGTAGAGAGTGAGCCACTTAGTCTGGTTTGAGCTTCTGAAGCCTCCCAAAGCCCACACCTGGTGATGCACTTCCTCCAATAAGGCCACCCCTATCCTTTCAAATAACACCTCTCCCTATGAGTCTATGGGGGCCATTTGCATCACACTATCACACTAGGCTAAATGATTATTGTGGAGCTTGAAGCATTTGTGAGTCCTGAAAAACTTGGGTTTGATGTTTTCCCTCAAAACATCTGTTAATGTCTTCTCATATTAATATGTTAGGAAGTAGCCACTGTAAGAGACATTGTGGGGGCTGGAGAGATGCTCAATGGCTGGGAGCACTGGCTACTCTCCCAGAAGACATTGATTGCCAGCATCTTTATGACGGCTCTAATTTCAGAGGATCCAATGCCCTCTCCTGGCCTTCAAGGGCACCAGGCACACATATGTAGCTCATATATACATGTAGACAAGTGCTCATTCACAAAGTAGACTATGTTTAGAAACTTTGTTTTACATCAGTGGTTGGTGACCAAGTACATATCATTCCCCCGGGAGGAGGGGAGCATCTTAGGGTGGGGTAGAGTTTAATGGTACAGCACTCTTGCTGGACTTGTGGCCCTGTGCCAGGCCTGGGGTTCCATTCTCAGTAATGATGAGGATGTAAGACAGGATGGAGGTGTTTAACCCACTTACAGCTACAACAGCACATCAGGAAAAGCCATTCCACTTTCCCACTAACAGTATGTCTGTCGCCTAACACGACGTCTGTCAAAAGCTCCCTGCTTGCTTGCATGGTCACCCCAATTTGGCTGATCATGAGGGTCTCTATGATAGACCTCACCTTGGTGAGACAGCTGTTTTTGTGCAGGGCTGAAAGAGCAGGTGAGGCTACTCATGGTTATCCACTCATTTTCAATTATGTGTGTGCTCACACAAGCCTGCATGTACCTGTATATAAGTGTTTGCACATGCATGTGGAAGTCAGAGGTCAACCTCAGCAACTGTCGCCTGATTTTGAGGAACAGGTCTGTTACTTGGAACTGCCTGTCTGAAGGAGAGTTGGAGGGTGTAGGTAGAAGAGGAAAACAAAAGTAGACTCCATGAGATGGGGGGTCCTTGCTGCCTCGGGAGAGGAAACCAAAGGAAGACATTGGTGCTTGGATGGAGGGGACACCTAAATAGGGCCAGTGGGAGAGAGGGGAGTGTCCAGCGAGTGGCCTTCTAAAACACTGAAGCCAGCTTCCATTCATGGGCCTCCCAGGCAGAAGGGTGGAGCCATTCTTTTACAGCATTCAGTACTTCTTTCCCAAGCAGGAAATGAGTTCAGCATGCGCTAGACAGCCGCCAGCAACCTGTTACGTTTCTTGAGATCTCTTGTCCAGGATTTAAGAAGATCTGGGTGAAAATCTTGGAGGACTGAGAAGTATCCAAGACCCATCTGGCACTCCGAGAGCCCCTCCCAACTTAGGAGACACCCCAGTTAGCCACCCACCTCCACAGGGAGTAGGGGGTTGGGTGCTTCGAATTTCCATTGCTGGAAAGGGATTCAGTCCCAAGCCAAGAGACAGTGCAAACTCAACCCCCCACCCCTGAAACTGACCATCTTTCTGGGGAGAAAGAGGGAAGTATAGTGGGATGTAAATAATTGTCCCGCCTATGAGTTTAATAAAAGGCGCTAATTGGCCAGAGGCAGACAGGAAGTGTGGGCAGGGCTAAACGAAGAAAACTCTGGGAACAGGAAGAGCAGAGCAGAGAGCAAAGAAATGCCACAGAGAAGCCAGCAGAAGCAGAGGACAACTATGCTGCTCTGAGAAAGGGTACCGAGCCACATGGCTGAACAGGATAAGAATCATGGGTTAAATTAAGAGCAGGAGCTAGCAAGTTATATGCCTGGGCCCCAGGTCAATTAACATACAATTAATACAAACGTCTGTGTGTTTCAGTGGGACTGTGGGTCTGCGGGTCGGGGCCATGAGGCTAGACCGGAAAGTCTGGGCCAGAAACCTCATACAACAGGGAAGAGCACAGGCTCCACATTCGATACACCTGAAAAAGGTGGGTGGGGATGGTCATCCCTCTGCTTGAAGGCTTCCTAGCCCCACATCTCTCTCTTGAGCCATGAGTAGCTAAGTGTAGGCCCATGGGATTTGGTTGTATGGAAGGAAAGACCCAAAGGCCTGCTCAGTTTTCTGTTTCTTGAGCCATTCAGTAATCTCAAAGTCCCAGACGAACAGGAAGGGAGGGACACCAAGCTTGCTCTGAGCTTGAGGTGAGAAGTGCCTGGAGTTCACATGTTTGTGGCTAGGAGGGCAAGTCATGTCTCCACACTGGTAGGTCCCCGAAGGGTTTTAACTCCTCAGAACCTGGATCTTACAAGGGCTACTGGAAGTTTGCCCTTGGCTTTTTCTCAAGAGAGGTATGAATGGTCTGTCTCAAAGCGCTGTCAACGTATGTGAACTAAGGGAAGGGCTGGGTGGCAGGAGCAGGGTCTCCCTTAGCTGGACTGTGAAGGAGACAGCCCTGATCCCGCTAGTGCTCCTCCATACCACTTGTCCAGCCAAGGTGCCCCGGCCTTACAGGATGCTGAGTCTGCCGTTCTCTCGGCTTCTGGGGGTCCACACTGGCTGTGGGGGCTGTTCCCTAAACCTTCAATGGGCCTAGCTTCCTTCCCCAGGACCGCAGCAGTCAATCACAGAGAAAATGAGAGAGGACCCTCCACCTCAGTACTAATTTTCCAGGTGCCACTAACAGCTGGCAAGGCAACGTGGGAGGGGGAAGACCGAAGAAGAGGACTCAGCTGTGTCTTGTTTTTTTTTTTTTAAACTATAGCTTGGACTTGAACAAATGTTTTCTGCAGTTCTTTTTTTAATTATTTTTTATTTTCTTATTAATTATTAATTTTCCCCAGCCCAGTCACATTTTCCCTCTCTTCTTTCTCTCCTCCCAGCCCCATCTACTCCTCCTTTCTCTTCAGAAAAGGCTAGACCTCCCATGTATATACCATCCAGGCATGGCATATCAAGTTGCACTAAGATTAGGCATCTCCTCGCCTATGAAGGCTGGATGAGGCAATCCAGTAGGAGCAAAGGGTCCCAAGAACAGGCAAAAAAGTCAGAGGCAGCCCTTGATCTCACTGTTAGGAGTCTAAGAACCCAGGTTAGTTGATTCTGTGAGTTTTCTTGTGGTGTCCTTGGTCCCTCGGGCTCCCATAATTCTTTCTCCAATTCCACAGGATTTCCTGAGGTTCACCTAATGTTTGGCTGTGGATCTCTTCATCTGTTTCCATCAGTTGCTGGGTGAAGCCTCTCTGATGACAGTTGGGCTAGGCACCAACCTATGGGTATAGCAGAATATTATTAGGAATGATTTCATTGACTTAATTTTTTTTTTTTTTTTTTTTTTTTTTTTTGGTTTTTTTGGCCAGTCATGTTTGGTTGTAGGTCTGGGCTGTTCAGCCTTTGGGTCATGACTCTCCAGGCAGTATCGGGGCTCCTTCTCATACTATGAGTCTCACACTGGACCAGTCATTGGTTGACCACTCCCTTTACTTCTGTGCCACCTTTGTCCCAGCCCATCTTGTAGGCTTGTAGAGCAAATTATAAGTCAAAGGTTATGTGACCAGGTTGGTGTCCCAATCCCTTCGATGGAAATCTTGCCTGATCACAGGAGATGGCCAGTTCAAGCTTGGTATCTCCTTCTGCTAGGAGCCTCAGCTAGGGTCACTCACCTGGGAGTTTCCATTGTGTTAGGTTTCTAGCTCATCTCAGAGATGCCCCCGATTCCAGTTGTCTCTCCAGTGCTCTCTCCCTCCATCTCCCCCCATTTGATCCTTCCTGTTCCCATGCCCACCCATCCCCATGTGAGTCCCTCTCCCCACCCATCTGTGATGTCTATTCTAATTCCCCTTCACAGTGAGATTCATGTGTTCCTTCCCCTTCAGCCTTCCCTGTCACTTAATGTCTTTGGGTCTGTGGGTTGTAGCATGGTTATTCTTCATGGCTAATATCCACCTATAAGTGAGTACATATCATATTTGTATGGGTTACCTCTCTCATTTGAGACAGGGTTTCTCCGTGTAGTCCTGGCTCTCCTGAAGCTCCATCTGTCGACCAAGTTGACCTGGAACACTGAGATCCTCCTGCCTCTGCCCGGGATTAAAGGCATGCTCCACCACCTCCTGGCTGACCGTTGCCTGGCTCTCTGCTGGGTCTTATTGCCTGCTCTTCCGGCCGAGCATCCCCAAGCCTATTTTCTCTATTCTTTCCTTTTTGATCACTGCTTTTGTTTTGCCCCGTGGTACCAAACCCACTTTTGTTTTCACTTTCTAGTTACTATGACATAAACAGACTGTGGATAAATGGCATCCGTACTATTTAGATTACAGGCAAATCACTCCGAGTGATCTGAATGTTTATCACAATTGCTTATAAGTTATAAGCAATTAGATTATAAATTAGAGAAAAGGAGTTGAAGGAAATGTTTACTCCAAGAGGGTTTTGAATGCTAGATGTTTTTTTTGTTGTTTTGTTTTTCAAGGCAGGGTTCTCTGTATAATAGTCCTGGCTGTTTGGAACTCACTTTGTAGAGTAGGCTGGCCCTGAACTCAGATCTGAATGTTTCTGTCTCTCAAGTGCTGGGATTGAAGATGTGAGCCACCACTGCCTGGCTTGAATGCTGAGTCTTTCACAGGCAGGATAAGATCAAGAATTTATTAAGGTCTCAGGGTATTGAAGGATGATATAGAGCAAATATTGCAAATAGACTCCACCTTCTCCCATGGTTGCCAATCAGGAAGGAGAGGATGCAAATACCTATATGCATGTTGGGAAAAGGGTTCCACGGATGCTCTAGAGAAGACATGATCTGGACAATGTTCCAACATATCTTTTGTCTTATAGATGCATAGTCGTTAGCAAAGCCTGGAACCTGTTCAGTGCACAGGCTTTAAGAATGGAACACACAGCATTTTCAGAACATGGGCCTGGCCTGAACTAGAGGATAAAGAAGTGGTCCCCATCAGAGTATATAACTGCTTGTGAGTAAATCAACAATGTACAAGGTCTCCACAGCTCTGAGTTAATCCTGCTTGGGCTGAGAGTTAGATGGCCAGTTCTTTGCTGGGTAAAGCTTGAGAAGCTGCTGCAGGTCACATGTTTCCTAAGTATGTCACAATCTTCCACCAAGTGTTACCAACAGGAAGCATTTTCAGGGCAGTCCCCAGAGGCAATGGGGGCTCATTAGGTGTCAAGTCACCCAGGAAAACAAGGATTGGTTAATCACCAGAGCTCTGAAGTCAGTCTGCTATGTTCTGAGCACTGGGAGGAGGTGATTCTCATTCTAGGTTCTGGCTTCCTATAGTTGTTTTTAGCAGAGGGAGGGGGGACAAGGGGCTTGAGAACCCTGGCTGTCCTGGAACTCTGGCTGGCCTCAAACTCAGAGATCCACCTGCCTCTGCCTCCCAAGTGTTAGGATTAAAGGTTTGCGCCACCACTGCCCGGTTCTGGCTCCTCATAGTTAAGTCTGCAACATCTACTTTTATTGCTCCTGATACTGTTTTTCCACCTTAGATACCAACCCCTTGATCTACCTTTGGGACTATGACATTTTTTCCTCCCAAATAGATCCCCCTGATACCAGGAATGACTCCAGACTGCTTCCAGCTGAGGACTCACCCTCTCTGTGTGACTGATTCTGCTACAGATGCTACTGGCATAGCCTTGCCTCATGGATGATCAGTGAAATGTAAGAGAAGGTAAGTATGAATAGCCAGTTCCTGTTGAAAAACTGGAAGAAACAAACAGCCTTTGTTAAATACAGGCACAGCAAGTATCTGGAACCTTGTTGGCAAGGACCCATGAACTGTATATAACCTATTTCAGTTGGGCGACACTGGACTCAGGGCCACATAGCTAGTATGAAGCTCCCCAAAGGCCTCCAGGCTGCTCATCTGGGGACCAGATAGGAACATGACAGAAGGCAGAAATGAGGAGCCAACCCTGTTTTCCAGTTGTGGCTGGTAATAAGAATTGCTTTCTGGAGTTCTTGCAAATAACTAACACTAGGGTAATTTTGATGGTGGATAGGTCCTAGAACAAGGTAGAACCTGAATTCTGAACTTATTAGAAGCTATTGGTGATAAATCTGAGCTCCAGTCTCTCCCTAGCAGATCACTGGCATCTTTCCCAATCTGGCTGACTGCAGCTCTATGAACTGTGGTGATTTCCTAATCATTGGAAATGCTTCAACCGCAGGTTTTGAGAGATCATGTGAGGCTATAGCAGAGCAGTGGTCACATTACACGTGTTCTGTGAGCTTGGTAAATGGGGTATTGTCATGGAGATGCTGTGGTTGACAGTAAAGTAGCTCCTAGGGCAAACCCATTGGGGGTTTTGTTATTGTTTCTTTGTTGTTTGTTTGGGTGTTTTGAGACAGGGTTTCTCTGTAGCCATGGCTGTCCTGGAACTCACTCTGTAGACCAGGTTGGTCTCAACAAACCAAGTGTTTTGAGGACTGAAAGGACCTGGTCCTGAGGACCTGTGGCAGGAATAAGATGGCAATATGGACCTAAGGAAGACTAAAGAAAAAATGGGAGATGGCAGGGACTGAGCAGAGAGCAGCCTCTCCCCAGGTTAGACCAGACAGTATTAATTGTTCCCTGTTGACAGGCTGGATAAACACATCCAGGTGGACTAGAGAACGAAAGTAGACCCCTGACCAAGACTTTTCATACTCCAAGTTTCTTCTGAAGTCACCACTCAGTTGCCTTCCCCAACACCAGGCAGAATTAGCTTTTCAGACATTCAAATGCTTTTCTGTCAGGTAGTGTGTTGTCTCCCGAGTATGTGCCATTCTGGCCTTTAATGGCCCATCCTACTAAAACCCTATGTTTATAGAGGAAATAGGGAAAAACCTGTTTTCCTGCACTATAGACGCTGCCACCTGCTGAGTGCTAGCCTCTTGGGAGACTCCAGACCTTGGGTGTGCCGGATGAGGGGGCAGGGTGTGAAAGAGAGTTAAGGTGATAACGGAGACAAAAGGGGACACGAGGAGAGACACAGGGAGAAGCGAGAGAAGAGGCAGAAGCTGGGGACAAGCATGGAGTAGAGTCAGTGTGAGTGGAAGGGGCAGAAGGAATCCAGCATGGCGGGAAGCTAGAGGGGAAAAAGCTAGGCGAGATGCAGTGGCAGGAGAGAAGCATGGCTAAGGGACAGACAGGTCTAAGAGATAAGATATACTGAATAAAGCTCAGGTCTCTCAGTGTCAGAGAGAGCCTGAATGATGGAACCTAAACGACTCCTGAGTATAGACTTATTTAATCTTGACGCTCCTTGCCTGAGACAAAACTCGGACCACAAAGAAACCGGACGCGGTAAGTGGAGGTCATAACCGAGACCCACTCGGTAAATGGAGGTCCCACTGAGGTCCAGGAAAGTAGGATTAAGCGTACAAGACTCACGGTACAGAGACCGGGGAAGGAAATCTGGGAAGTACCCAGGATTAGGCGCCTAATAGATAATAAATATAAATAGAAATATAGAAGGAAACAGGGAATTTAAATAAAAGCTCGAACCGCACTCGGATAAAGAGGGACAAGCGGACGAGGTCACCGGTACAGAGACCGGGGAGTGTCTGGGATAAACCCAGGAGTAGGCGCAAGTTCGGTTGGTTCCGAACTTCCAGAGTTACTAAGGTAACAAGGAATTTAAATAAAGGACGGACCGC
Organism: Phyllotis vaccarum; assembly: GCA_033318265.1. NCBI lineage: Eukaryota > Metazoa > Chordata > Mammalia > Rodentia > Cricetidae > Phyllotis > Phyllotis vaccarum. Next base: position 139,285,364 of record JARWLC010000004.1, on the reverse strand, counting down.
ACTCGGATAAGGGAGTTTAGTACATGGTTCTTGACAGGGGGAGCCTTAAAGTTTATAAAAGACATTGAGAGATCCAGCTGAAATAAGTTTAAAAAAAAAAAAAAGAGAAAAAAAAAACTTATAAAAAGCACAGATAAGCCATGTGCCACGTGGCAGACAGATTAATAGAAATGGGTTGATTTAAGATGTAAGACCTAGCAAACAATGTGCCTGAGACACAGGCCAAACAGCATAAAGTTAGTCATTTTCTGGGCGGCGAGCGCCTAAGCAGTCTCGAGCGCCTAAGCAGTCTCAAACCGCAGGTCTGTGGGTCTCAGGCTTCTGGCCGCCGGGGCAAAAAACCTCTTTGTAACAGATGGCTTTACAGTTCTTAGTAGCAGTTATTTTCTTTGGTCTGTTCTGTTTGCTAGCCGCGAATAAAAACGCGGTCCCTTTAAGAACTTAGCCGCGAATTGAACAAGTCAATAGCTGCGTATAGAAACGCGCGGTCCCTTTAAGAGATTTGAGCAAGTAACTGGCCGCGAATAAAGGCGCGGTCCCTTTAAGAGAACTTGTGACTGAGCAAGTCAATGGCTGCAGGGTCCCTTTAAGAGAACTTAAGCCTCTTTTTAAACTTCTGAAGGGAGATGCTGAACCCATCTCCCTACCCGGATTTTAACTCCTGAGGCCAAGAAAGCCCTTACTAAAATAGAACAGGCATTACAAGATATGTCAGTACATGAACAGCCTTTGCAATTTTTAGTCTTGGCTTCTAATTTTGCACCTACTGGTGTTTTTTGGCAAAAGGGTCCCATTTATTGGGTACATCTTTCTGCATCACCTGGGCGCACAGTTATTCCTTATCCTGAATTAATAGTTCAATTGTTATACAAGGGTAGATGCTTGGGGCAGGCTTTATTTGCCAAAGATGCAGATATAATAGTTTTGCCCTATACCCAAGAAATGGTTGCTAATTTGATTCAAAATGATGATTCCTGGTGTTTGTTTTTGTGCACCTTTAAAGGACAGATAGTTCAAGCTTATCCTAAACATAAAATCATTCAGAGTTTTAAATTATGCCCTTTTATCTTTCCCAAGATAATAAAGACTCAACCTATAGCTGGGGCACGTCTACTTTTCACTGATGGCTCCAAGACTGGAAAAGCAGTAGTTGTAGATGGGGATCATATAGAAAGCGTAGTAGTGCCTCAGGCCTCTGCTCAGTTGATAGAAATTACTACTATGATACTTGCCTTTCAATTATATCCTGCAGAGACCCTTAATATATGGCCAATATTATGCCCCAACTAGAAGTGGCCCCTCATGTGGAGAATCATCAGAGATTGTTAGCCAATTACAAAGCTTACAGATTTTGATATGGTATAAAAAGCAATGTGTTTTGTAAGACACATTAGAAAACATTCTGGCTTGCCTGGACCACTGGCCAAAGGCAATGCGTGGGCAGATAAAGCTACCCAAATAATTTTGGCTCTACAATTACACAAAAAGTTTCATCTCAATGCTCAAACGTTAAGGCATCAGCCACAATGCATCCTCTAGACAATGGCAACCGCCAGCACCTGCTGGCCAGAGTTGGGGGTGGGCTGTCTGTGTTTATCCACCAGGTGCTAAAAAGCCAATCTGGATACCTGAGAGGTGTGTGCATCCTGTTCAACATAAAAAGATTGTGGTTCCTGAAGCTTCTGGTGAGGCCAGTAAATAAGTAAGTAAGTTTTTTTTAAAAAAAATAAAAAATAAAAAAAAAAAAAAAAAAAAAAAAAGCCCTTTGTTTTCTACTGTTTTTGCCTTCAATTTAGGCCACTGACACGGCTGCCAATACGGTGCCCATACAAAAATCTTTCATAACATATGATTGAGGCAGTTGCTTTTAATAGCACTGCTAAGTGTAATGCCAGCACTCATTTTTAAGCTACCCCATACCTCTTGGTCACTTCACCCAGATTCAAACCCTGGAGGGTGGGGAGGGTTTCTCTTTAAACTGTTCAGCTCTAAATTTCAGCTTAAGCAACTGATTGGAGTAAAGAACATCCCAGTGCCCTGAATGCTTTTCTGTCAGGTAGTGTAGCCCCAATACCCCTGGGGATGGTTACTTGCAAGAATTGACTAACATATGTTGAGAGTCTTGTTAGAGTCGAAAGAAAAACAAGGTACTGACATGTTTAGGGTCTTATGAGCAGAGTCTAAGGAAAAACAAGGGACTAAGTGGGGGCTGTCTCCCTCCATTTACAGCCTTACAAACAGCTGGTTTTAGATACAAGCATCCAAGCAGTTGCTCACCCCAAGTCTAGCCAGGGACTGTCTCTAGATAGATAAAAGCAGATGTTCCTATTGGATTGATCTGGGTGCTCACTGCCACTCACCCATGACCTTACAAGGACTCTAAAAGGAGTACCTTGTATTGGAGGCCTTCGGGAGAGCCTGCTCCAAGATCACCTTCAGTAACCTTAATAACAAGGTAAGGGGAAAAAAAAAAATCCATGAATTTGTCAAGGGCTAGATTTTTTTCTATTTGATGGGTAAATAAGGAAATGTAACTTTCTTTTACTGAATCTTTAAAAATCCTCTGAAAATCTGCCTCTACACAGCTACTTTTTGACACATTCTCCATTCTTCTACACAGCTATACATACCTACGGTTACATCTCTTTCTAACATGGCTTCTCATCTACCCATGTCTCTGCACACAGCCACATCTCTCCTATAGTCACATCTCTCCTCACACTTCTTACATCTCATACTTTATTTCTCATTTCTCTACACACTCGGCTACACCTTCCCTAATACTCAAATCGCTCACTACTGAAAAAAACTCTATAAACAAATATGAGTTTCAATCCACTCTGTTAAAACGTGACAAGTCACAGAGTTTCTCTCAGGCTAGAGAGGTCACGCCGACTGGGCATTGTGAATAAAGCAAGAATGTAGTTCTGAATGGTTAGCGTTACCAGACAGAAAATGACATTGAAATTCGGGACTTAATAAACAGTTAGTTGGCTTAACCTTGAGTCTAGAGATACATGAAGAAAGTCAATTACTATAGGTTATGTCCTGATGTTATCAGCCTGACCTTGGTTCAACAAACAGGTACCTGGGAACTTGTCCTTGTACAGTTTATCTCCAGGGGCAGCCAGCTAGTCTATTTTGGATTTGAAAAGGCTGACTTTGTAGCTGAGAATACTGTCATATTTCTATGTCAGTCTGAAAATATCCTTGCATTATTTTTATTCATCAGAAATTATACAGCTTATAGAGAAGTCATTTTCCTGACCATCCACAAATATATGTGCCCATAAGATTGAGATGTAATCGTGAGATTACTCATTGCAGGTATTAGGGAGATACCACAGCTGTTCTTAGGGAAGAAATGTGGCACGTGAGAAAAACTACAGACAGAAGCAACTAGTCCAGAGACTGTGGTCCTGTAAACCTTGCTTGATGGGAATTCTCCATCAGAGAGTTGTCTGGTGGGTCGACACCTGAACTATCAATTGCCATCTGCTGTATACTCCCACAGCCTCAGGCATGCTTGTCAATCCCCATTCCCAATACAAGGACCAATGGCTAAGACTCATCTGGGGATAAGGCTTTATCTGCTGCTTAGACCCATTCAGTATAGAGTATACAAATATACATGGGATCCCTTAAGAAAATCAATAGCTTTATTTTTCCTCAATACAAAGCACAGTTACACTATACCATTCTACATTTCTTCAGTATGGAATACACAAATATACACTGGATACCTTAAGAAAATCAATAGCTTTATTTTTCCTCAACACACAATTAGAAAACTAGAGTATGTACAAAATCAGATGTGCACAATGGAAGCCCAGCTACTAAGGCCTGCCCATCAGAGGAGAGGCAAGGTCTTTGATGGTTTTGGAGTTCAGTTGAGGGATCGTGCTGATCTTCAGGAGTCTGCTGCTGGCATACTTGTTCTTGACGGCCTGCAGAAGTCAGTTGTGGTTAAGTATGTTTCAGGACAGCCCAGCATACCTAGTCTAACCCACAGTGTAAAGGCTATGGCTGCCAGCTCAGACAGCCTGCTGATGCACAATCCCTAGGCCTCTCTCCCAGAACACCCTGCACAGGCTATCTAGGAGGTGAGGGCTCCGTCCTTGGTAAGTGCCACCAGGACTGACAGCACAAACTAGAAAAAGGGGGCTGGAGAGATGGTTCTGAGGACCCGGGTTCAATTCCCAGCGCTCAGGACCATCTATAACTCCATCCACTCCTTTCTGCTTCTACAGGTACCTGGGATGCATGTGTTATGCTGACAAAAGCCTTTAATCCAACATGAGGGAGACAGAGGTGATGGACCTCTGAGTTCAAGGCTAGCCTGGTCTGCAAAGCAACCCTGTTTGGAAAAACAAAAGGCAACAAAAGTGTGTGGCAACTAGAGCATCACACATCCCAGCCACTGTGCCCTCACCACTCATAGTCACATCAGAACTGCGTGCCAGCGTGATCATTCAAGTAAGGACACAAATGCTTTGTTCTTTGTCACTCGCCCCTTATGGGTATTGATATATTGTGTCCCACAGGCACAGCACATCCCACACCCATGTTTCCCTCTCATGAGTCTCTCTCCCTCCTCCATGTTTGTTCACTAGGAGCCTTTTCAAAAGGCCTGGATGATGTAGACCCTCAATAACATCAGCTGAATTTGAGGCCATAAGAGGGGGGCCCCCTCTTCCCAGACCCATGGCAAATAGCCTTTCCTGCTGTGGGATAACATGGGCTGGCTGACCAGGCACCAAGCTTAGCTAGCCAAGGTTAATTAATCAATACATTTCGTTCTTTAGAGACTATGATATAAGGACCACCATGCTTGTTAGTAACATATTTCCACACACAGCCCAGAATCGGATGCTTTCCCGAGCTCAGGACACTAGCACTTACAATGAACTTGGTGAGGTTCTCACTGACTTTCACCACGTTCTTGGCCATGTGCTGCATGACTTCCAGCACTTCGCTCTCCGTGTATCCTGTGTAATACTGCTGCTTTAAATTCTGAAATACAAGCAGACGCTCGATGGGCCAGAAAATGCTTTCTATGCTTCAGAACACACACTGTGTCTCCTGTGTAAGAGTTGTGAGGATGCTGGGCTGGTAGTGCAAGCCTGTATCCCAACTGTTCAGGGCTGACAGAGCACCTTAGTATCAAACCCTGAAACCCTGTATCAAAGTGATAACAGCTGGAGATACAGTATGTGTGAGGGCTTGGGGGATCAATTCTCTAATATGACTAAAATAAATTAAAAAAAAAAAAGCAGTGGAGAAATTCTTACCTTGTAAAATGCACTCCAACCTAACCATTTCCCAGCACCAAGCCATACAGCATGGCTCTGTCCCTGAGACAGGGCTAACTAGGACAGTAAGAGAAGCTCTCAGTTCTAACAGACCAAGTGCTCATGGCATGTTTGAAAGCAGTTTCACGGGTTTGGAGGGCATCCTATGCAACAAGCATACTTTCCAGCCCTTGCTGGGAAAAGGCAGCGTTAAACACATACACAGAAGAGTACAGACCTCTTCCCAGAGTGATATTGGCTCACAGGTTAGCAGTGCTATTCTAAGCTTGAAGGCCCAGTCATGGCACAGTGGAAATTCAGACTTGAGAAGTAGCTGTGTCAGTAAAGTACATGCCTTGCAAACATAGGGCTCCAAAGGCAACTTTCTTTCTTAACTCACCCATTTCCCCTGGCCCAGCACCTTCTGGGACAGGCAAGAGGCAGCAGCTGCAATCTGAGAAGGGTGATAATGCACCATGTCATAATCGATGAGTGTCAGCTCCATCAGATACTTAGCTAGAGTGTGTTGTTCAACATCCACCTAGGAAAGAGCAGCACACTGAGCATCTTGAACTTGGACTACTTAACTTCCAACCTTCTCAAGAACACCATGAGTTAAGAGCCAGAGCTCTCTAAAGAAGCTCTTTGATGTTTTGAGGTGAGACTAAGCACATGCCCACAGACACAGTGGCACTCACCTCCCCAGCTTTTGAGGCTCGCCTTAAGAAGTGAGGTGGCAAAGGCCGGCCCAACTCGAATTTCAGCTCTTTCAAAATCAGAGTCTCCATTTCTCGGATTTGGGAACTGGTGTAAGCATTGTCTGTGATATAAACAAAGTCTTCGATATTTGGAGAAAACATCTCCTCATATTTGGAAGCCAAGAGCAGAGCTGTGATCCCAACCAGCTGCAGCTTCTTCCGGCAGACTGGCTGAGCCTAATTGAAAATAAACACATCCAGGGTCATCATTGACCAGATTCAACTGGGGCTCTAGGTGGATAGCGTGAAGAAACCAAGCTCTTGCAGGAAGTAGGAGAACTGAATGGCAGCAGTAAGAAACTTCACTGAGCACACCACTGTTACTGAGCAGTTACTATTCTGGGCACAGTGATAAGATTCCAACATACTATCTCATTTGGTTCTCCCAGATGACCTGACACCAGAGATTTAGGTAATAGTCCCAAATGTCTGCACAGCCTTGACCTGTATATGGTGTGGTCTGTACAGAGATAAATCACAGCAAAAGTGAGAGCTGAATGGTGGGCTGAAGTACTCCTTCCTCAAAGAACACCCATTAACCACCTTGAAAAACCCCTCATTAAAACAAATTGCAACACATACACACAATCTCTTACCAATGCTTCAGAGAGAGGAGGAAAAACCTCAGTGAACTACAGTGTTTAACTGTGTCCTATAAACTTCCAACAGCGGCTGGTGAGATGGCTCAGTGGTGAAGGCTTGGCAACTGCCAAATCCGGACCTAAGCTCACGCTCCAGAATCCACAGGGTAGAAGGAGAGAACCAACTCTCAAAGCTGTCCTCCACCCTCCAGGGGGCTTCACACACTGAGTAAACTTAAGACAAGAGGTGGGAAGGGGAAGAGAATACCCAGTGGGTAAAGGCACCTGCTGCCAAGCCTGATGACCCAAGTTCAATTCTTGGAACCCTCATGGAAGAGATCAGAACCAACCCCAAGTTGTCTTTTCTGCCTTCATGCTGTGGCACACCCATGTCCCAAACACACGAGTAAAAGTGCGGGTTGGTTTTGTTTTCTTTTTAAAATTATTTACTTATTTACTCTATGTGCATGGATGTTTGCCTGCATGTATGTCTGTGGAATGTCTCAGATCTCCTGGACCTGGAGTTACAGACAGCTGTGAGCTGCCATGTAGATACTGGGAATTGAACCAGGTCCTCTGGAAGAACAGTCAGTGCTCTAAACTGCTGAGCCATCTCTCCAGCCCCTTTAGTCTTTTTTAATTGGAACTTTTTTCTTTCATTACTGGAAGTCTACACACAACATAATACTATACTTTCCTGCCCAGTGAGTTTACTAAGAACCAATCTACCAGTTAGGATTCTGAAGTCCCTCACAGCCATTATTTTAAGTGATAATTATCACCATATTGTTAGAGCAGAAAGAATCTGAACTTGACCTAACCATATATTAATGAGCATTGACTTTTAAGCCAGTCTTTGTCTACAAGGGTGCTGTGCTGGATGACACCCTGGCTGTTCTTGTCTGGCAACTCAGGCCTGGGGGTGGAGCTCAGTGGCAGAGTGCTTGCCTAGCATGTTTGAAGCTGTAGGGCTCCACCACCAGCATTGGGCAGGTAAAAGAATACATCTGATGCCTCTTCTAGCCACTCAACATCTTTTGCGCTAACAGCTGATAAATATTTCAAAGGTGGTTCTGGTGTGTCAGCCACTCCCACATTCCTCCTCCTAACCTCTAGGTTCCCAGTCTGCTCCACACATGTATCCCTGCTTCTTGTTTTTGGAAGAATTTGGTCTCTTCTTGAATTTCTATGGTGATTCATTACCACAGTTAAATAAAAACCAAGATTCTTAGCTGGGTAGTAGTGGAGACAGGTGGATCAGATAGTGGGTTCAAACCTGGTCTACAGAGTGAGTTCCAGGACACACCTAGAGCTGTTACACAGAGAAACCCTGTCTAACCGTCTTCCTCCCCCCCCCCCACCCCCCAAAAAAGAAAGAAGAAACCTAAATTCTCTCACTCAGGTCATTGTAGACATTGATGAGTATCAGACATTAAAAATGGTGTGGGCAGGACTGAACAGCAGCATCAAAGGCACCAGAGGCTTCAGCTCACTTCTGTGCCATGTGATGGTCTGTTTCCCTAATAAACGAATGCAGCTCTGCATTGAACATTCATTCATAACCAAAACTTCTTAGCCCCAAATACCTGTTCTTATGTGACAAGCTGTTTTCAAACATAAACACACTAAAATTAGTATGTAAAACTACCTTTAGACTTACAAAATAAGGTATACATACAAGACCTCATACAGTGACCTCAGGATTAGACCTGAATGCTTGCCTGGCATGTTCAAAGCTGTAGGGCTCCACCACCAGCAGTGGGCAGAATCTGAACTTGACCTAACCATATGAGTATTGACTTTTAAGCCAGTCTTTGTCTGCAAGGGTGCTGCTGTGATGGATGACACCCTGGCTGTTACTGTCTGGCATCTTGCGCCAAGTTCAATTCCTGGTCAAGATACTTTCATTATCTATGTTCAAAAAAAAAAAAAAAGTTCTGGCCACAAGCATTCCTGGAAAGGGCACTGACCTTATGTGTCCTGGAGCCTTTGCTAACAGGATTGTCCAGAGTCGGTCAGTGGCATCAAAGGCCTGACCATTGGCCTACTTCCCCATTTTAGGAACTGAAATTCTCTGGCATTTCAGTAAGGTTGCCAGTCTTTGCCTTCAGAGGAGACCCAGCTCAGCTTTCCATTTCAAAAGCATCAGTGTTTACCAGCACCACGTCTCTGCAGCTGTACTCACCTGTAGAAAGCGGTCCATGATGGCAATGCACATGTACAGAGTTTCCTGTAGAAGCCTAAATTTGGAATGGACTTGGACCAGCCAGTCCACCAGGATGGCACGCATACGTCCATTTATATCTCTTCCATCTAAGAAGTGTGGGTTGATGGACTGCAAAACCTGTTTGTGCAATTCAGAAGTTTAACAAGTTAATATCATATCCTCCCCACATCCCTGCTGAAGTCTGCATTCCTAGTGCAACCCAAACAGAAAGGGCCGCCCACCTCCAGCTGCCGGAGATACTGGTAGATGTCCTTCACGTAGTCACTGCAGAGTTGAGGGTTCTCCCAGTCCTCATTATCTATGTCCTCAATCTTGCAGAGCAAAGCATCAGAGAAAGCTTGACAGAGGTTCTCTTCCTTCATGGAGACATCCTCAGGGATTGGAGAAGGCTCCTACACCATTAAGAAAAAGGCCTGACTCACTGCACTGGTGGAGAGCCTACTCCTGGCATCCTTCACTGCTTACACAGAGCTGTTTTCTGTCTCCTGGTGAGCTGTGTAGTTAGCTAAGCTGCGTTCACACATTAGCTCTCACACAGTAGGTGCGCAAATAATGAAATGTGAATGAGCACTGAGATCAGAGACATTGGAACTAAGGGCTCCCTGGCAACAACCTCTCCTAGGATTCTGTTTTCACTCTTCTAAAATAAGATCCTGGTAAGCAGAAGGGCTTATCCCAGTCTGTGAGTAGCAGCAGGTGACAAAGGTTTAGGTGAGATCCGGCCTGTATCTTATGGACTGATGCTGATGGGGTGGTTATTTGAAACTCACACAAATAAAGTTATGGAGCTCAAACAAATATTTTTCTTCTTGTTTGTTTTTCAAGACAGGGTTTTTCTGTGGAGCCCTGGCTATCCTGAAACTCACTCTGTAGACCAGGCTGGCCTTGAACTCAAAGAGATCCAGCTGCCTCTGCTTCTCATGCTGGGATTAAAGGTGTGTGCATGGCTCAAGCAGATAAACACTTCATAATGAAGTATAAACCATTATTTGAAACAGAATAAGCAGTCCTTCTCAAAGTGCCTAACAGGACTCATTTCTAGACCATAAAGAATAAGTATTAAGGGACTAAAATGCAAAAACAGAGCATAGCTCGTGCAGTCCAGCAGAGTTAAAAGCTGATGTGCTGACGCAGGCCTGCGGTCTCTGCACTAGGGAGAATGAAGATAGCCATGATCCAGAATCTAGCCTGAGCCAGCCAGAGTTCCAGGTTAACTATGCTAGAGTGAGGAAATGATTCGAAAATAACACAATTTTAACTAAGCTGAAGATTAATAATTTTTAGTCTTAGAGTAGGAAACAAGGGCTGGAAGGTAAGGGAAGAGGTAGTTCGAAATATGACCTGCCTCTTAGGGTCCAACCAACCAAGGCTAAACAGGTATGCCCACCATTTATTCAGAACTTAGAAACCTCAGAGAAGTAGAGTGAGTGGGATGCAATGTCCTGGGGAAGAGCGACCCCTTTCATTTCACTAAGTGCTGCAGGCCCACTGTGCTGTCCTCTGTGGGGGAGGTGCTGAGAGGATCAGTAGTAGGTAATAATAAGACAACGACAAAGTTGCTGACAGGTGCTGCCTTGCCTCACCTGTGTGACCTGAAACTCAGATCTCACCCAGTGCTAGGTGCAATGGTTATCAGAAGCCAGAGTACAGGGGAGGGGTGAGGCAGGGAGGGGTGAGGCAGGGAGCGGTGGTCAGTGGGTTCTAAGTCAGGCACTCAGGTGTGGTTGCATAGCCCGGCAACAGGAGAAGACAACCACGCTGCTAGCCTAGTACTGTAGTGGATTTATGATGTCACACTGGAAATAATTGTCCCGTCTATGAGTTTAATAAGAGGTGCTGATTGGCCAAAGGCAGACAGGAAGTGTGGGCGGGGCTACCAGACTAAGGAAACTCTGGGAACAGGAAGAACAGAGCAGAGATACTAGAGAAGCCAGCAGATGCAGAGGACAACTATGCTGCTCTGAGAAAGGCACCAAGCTACATGGCTGAAGAGGATAGTTTAAGGGTAAAGAGCTAGCAAGTTATCTGCCCCAGGTCAAGCAGCGTATAGTTAATACAAACGCCTGTGTGTCTCTGTGGGTCTGCGGATCCAAACATTGAGGCTAGGCCTGGAAGTCCGGGCCAGAAAGCTCCTAAAACACCATACCATATTGAAAAGCTTCTTTTTGTTTGTTTCTTTGAGACAGCTATGGCTGTCCTGGGACTCACTGGCATCGAACCCAGAGACCGCCTGTCTCTGCCTCCCCGAGTGCTGACATTAAAGGTGTGCACACCACCCCTTGCCAAAGCTTCTTCATTTTAATAGAATTAAACTAGCAATTCCTGAAACTAAGGTTGTCTGGCTCCCAGAGCTAAAGCTACACGTTTTTCTACTTCCTCCTCTCCTCACTGACCCAGCACACACCTCGTCTTTCTAGCCACCCTTAGCAATAGCCAGACAGAAAAGGGAAGCATCCCAGTCCCTTCGTGCCCGACAGCTACCCCCATCTTGCCAGCTGAGTTTGACTCTTATAGCCGAGAGACCCTGCTATAGGTCCGTTCCTGAACACAGCCCATGCTGTTACTAAGTAGCTGTTGCTTTGCCTTTTCTTCTGAGCAACCTCACAATGTGCTGCACGTTTCTCCAAAGCTAAGAAGGACTCTGAATATCTTCCAGTAAGAATGATCCAGAAGATAAACGTTTAACCTTCATTTGCCTGTTCCTCCCCCACTCTCTGTGTGTGTGTGCGTGTGTGTATTTCAAGAGGTCACATGATTACTCAGAAATAAGCATCGTTTTCATACATCAGTTAAATAAATATCAGCCAGGCAGCGCAGCACACTCCTTAACCCCAGCACTCAGGAGGCAAAGGCAGGTGCATCTCCGTGAGTTCCAAGCCAGCCAGGGATACACAGTGAAACCCTGTCTCAATAAAATATAATAAAAATATCATAAACATGAAATTTAAACTTCATTAATTATGGTCAGCAGCCCAACATTTGCCCTTAAAGAATTATTAAAAGCAATGTTAAGATGACAAGAATAATATGCAGGTTAAAACCTTCAAACTAGACTAACAAAGAAGACTCCTGGTTGTCATGGACAATGAAAAGGCCAATCAGAAACAAGCTGTGCCACCTGACTTAACTCAGAGCCTCTTATGTGGAAGCATGGAGGGATGGGTTGGGGCTGTCAGAGGGATGAGCACAGGGAGACAGGGAGCACTGGCTTCTGACATTGGCTCCTATACTGCCCTGTTCCCATTTTCTTTTTCTCTGACACCGGGGTCTTGCTGTGGAGCATCAGGTTGTCCTGCTGCCTCAACCTCAGTGCTGGGACTAGAGAAGTGCAGCACGGCCCTCCCTCTGAACAGCTGATGACTTGTCACAGCAAAAAGCACAGGCTTCCCTTCACTCAGCAAGAGGCAGCAACAAGGAGGCCAGCTGTCTGTGTGTATCTGTTTCCCTGTTTACAGCTGTTTCTTGTGAATTCTGCTTTATCTAAAAGACAGAGAGCACTCTGCTTATCTTCCTTTTGCTTGCAGCTTTTATTATTTTCTTCTTCCTCCTCTCAAGGTCTCATGTAGCTTAGGCTGATTTTGAACCCATGACCTTCAATTTACTTACAGCCCTACCCTATCAGTGGGACATAGGCCAGCACACCACCTACTGTTCCTGTAATGCTGTCAATCAGTGGACTTCCCAACCAGATTCTTAGCTTCCTGGTCTGCCTGGGCCCTATGAGACTTACTTGGTCAGTGCAGCAAATACCTTTCTTCCTTCAAACTATTCAGTTTTTATCAAGGCCTCACAGCTCAGAAAAACACTGGTGCACCCCCTCCCCAATGATGTGTGAAGAACTGCTGTGAATGCCTGAATTAAGTCTCAGCCATTGGAGAAACAGCTGCCTATTCTACACAGCAAGAAGCTCCTCCTCCAGGTTTGCACCACTAAGATTCTGGGAACATCCGCTTTTGTGGACATAGAGATCAATAGCTTTCTGGGGAAATTACTAAAGTCCCTCTGTTCTACTGGTGTGTGCACACCTCCAGGGACTATCTGTAAAGTGGCAGCAAGTAGGGCAGGTAACAACCAGTGCTAGGCAGGAAGATGACTCTCCTGCCAGAAATGGGGCTCCTCTACCTTACTGTGGACTCGATGGTCCCTTCACAACTGTGATTTGGAAATCAGTCTCTGAATGGGAGCAACTAACTGCTCCTTAATCCCTGGTAACTTCTAAAGTCACAACTTCCAGCACATCCTTTAACCATAGGTGGTATTTTAAAGACTGTTTTTAGTTATGAATATACATGAGGATGGGAGGAAGGGCTGCACATGAGTGGAGGTGCCTAGAGGCCAAAAGAGGGCATTAGTTGAGTCCCCTAAAGCTGAAATTATGTGAGCCACCCAACACAGGAGCTGGGAACCAAGTCCTCCAGTCCTCTGTAAGAATAGCATGTGCTCTTAACCACAGAGTCACCTCTCTAGTCCCTAGAAGTAATTTTACACAGACTGAGCTCTTTGGCCATGTTTTGTCTGACACCTAGACATGCGGCTCAATTAGCTGACATTTGCCTAGCAGGCATGAGGTCCTGGAGTTGATCCTCAGCACCACAAAATGAGCATGGTAGTACTCATTGTGATCCCAGGACTTGCTGAGGTAGAGACAAGTGGACCAGAAGCTCAAGGTTATCCTAGGATACACAGAGTTTGAAGTCAGCCTTGGCTACATGAGATCTTGCATCAAAATAGACACAGACACACACACACACACACACACAGACACACACAGGAGATATAGAATCCCAACCCCCGAGGGCTATGAATGGAGCTGTAACTCTCTTCCCGAACTTTCGGCCCTGCTTCCTCAGACAAGCCTGTGCCTTAGTGTAGACCTGCAGACTCCTTGACCAAAGGCTTATGTATGATTATATAAAAGCCTATTGCATCTTTGTGCGACGATGTCGTTGCTTCTGTTAAGCACTTAAGGCTTAAGTCTTAATTACTGTTGTACTGCTGTGAGAAGACACCATGGCCAAGGCAACTTACAGGAAAAAAAAAAAAAAAAAACCAAAAACAAAAACAAAACCCAACAACAAAATTTGGGTCTCCCAGTTGCAGAGGGTTAGTCTATGACCATCATGTCAGCATGACAACAGGTAGGCAAGCAGGGTGCTACAGGAATAGCAGAGAACTTACATCTTGGTCCACAAACACAAGACAGAAAAAGCTGAAAGGGAGCGGTGTGAATTTCTGCAATCGTAAGGCTCACTCCTAGTTACACACCTCCTTCAACAAGGTCACACCTCCTAATCCTTACCAAACAGTTCCACCAACTGGGAACTAAGTATTCAAATATATGAGCCCATGGGGGTGTTCTCATTCAACCAACCCCTGCCCCAAGTCCCTTAGCCTGTCACATTTTTTTCAGAATCAACACTGAAGTTGGGGAGATAGCTCAGTTGGTGAAGTGCTTGTTCAAGTCTGATCCCCAGAATCCAAATCAGTATAAAAGCTAACAGTGGTGATATGTGATAGGGAGTCTGAGACACACAAATATTAGGTAGCTCACTGGCTGGCCAGCATAGCCTACTGGGTGAGCTCCTAGCAGTTGAGACCTTGTTAGGAAGGGAAAAAGGTCAGGCCTAATACAATGGGATACGCCTTTAATCCTAGCACTTGAGAGGCAGATGCAGGCAGATCTATGAGCTCCAACCCAGTTGGAGCTACATAGTGAGGACACCCCCCCCCCCCAAAAAAAGGTCCAAGCAACTGAGGAACAGCGTCTGAGATTATCCTCTGACCCGGACATACACACACCCCCTTCTGAGGACCAAGTAGCCTTGGGCCACTGAATCCCCTAGAATCTGTACCCTCTTTGAGGTATCTTCCTAAGATTGAGGCATTCCCCAGTCATCTGACACTGCAATGCCTGAAGTCATTAGTGACACTCCTTAAGATTGCTGACTTTGTTTTAGGGAACATGTCTCTCCTAGATATGCCTCCTGAGGCAAGACAACTCTGGAACCTTAACACAACTGTATGTATACAGTAAGTGTGCAACCTAGGCATTTTTCCAACATGTCTGAAATTTCACTTTAAAGCTTCTCTGTGTTGTTACACACACAGAGAGAGAGAGAGACAGAGAGAGAGAGAGCTTATTGCTATATCTTGGCACTTAGACAATGCCTATCTCATAGTAATTATATATGAGAATATGTATACACTTGAATTTATAAGTCCAGCTAAGCTACTCAGTTATAGACTACCATTAATCAGTGTAGAAGTATGACATTACTGTATTTTTACTTGAGTTTCAGATTTCAGAGCGCTGGATTCCAGTTGTAAGAGGGTCACTTCTACTGTGCATTATTTTAATAAACACCACCACGTTGGGGCTGGGGAGATGATGACTCAGCAGTTAAGGGCACTGGCTGCTCTTCCAGAGGGGCCCAGTTTGTTCCCAGCAACCACATGATGGCTCACACCATCTGTAACTTCATAACTTCAGTAACAGGGGCTCCTATGTCTGTCTGTCTGTCATCTCTTTTCCTCTCAGGGCACCAGACTTGAAAGTGGTACACAGACATACATGCTGGAAAAATTCTCCCACTCTTAACATTAAGATGAAAGAATTTAAACACATGTGGCTAGTTTACAGCCGCCTACCTTTGGAGCCAGAGTCTCCATCTGTACCGGTTTCACAGAAGCTGTAGGTTTCTCATGTTTGTTGACATTTGGCACTTTGGTGGGCTGAACTGGCACTTTGATGTTCTGAGGTTTCTGTATAGCAAAAGAACAGTGAGCATGGCAAGACAAGCAGTGTGGGCCCCGTATAGTATGCCTCTCCTCCTGACCCCCCTTGTATAGTGTGCAACCCCACATGTAGTGTCCCCTATAGTGCAGCCCCATATAGTGCCCCCCTATAGTGCAGACCCTGTATAGTGTGCCCCCATATAATGCTCCCCATTATAGTGCAGCTCGAATGTCACCTCTCCCGTTACCTTGGCCACTTGGACTGCTCTGGTTCTGACTTTATTTCCAATTTCTTCTAATACTGCCCGCCGAATAGTCACATGGTTCTTAGCTTTAGGAATAACTCCTGTGTCAGTATTGTTCAAATCACTGGACACCTTAAAAGAAACAAAACCAAAAAACCCACAACCAACAACAAATAAGCAAACAAACAAAAAGTTAAACAGAGAAAATAAAAAATACCTACCTACCTAATGTCAGATACCCCAATTCAAAAGTGCTCTGGGAAGTAAATGCACTGAAGTCTGTTATAAAGGAGAGGGAGGGCTGGAGATGGCGCTCAGCAGTTACAGCACTGGCTGCTCCTGCATCGGACAACCCCAGCACCCACATGGCATCTTTTAAGTGCCTGTAACTCCAGTTCTGGGGATCTGACGCCCTCTTCTGGTACCTGAGAGTACTGCACATACATGGTACACCATTTGTGCCTATGAATTTTTTTTAAAAGTAAAAGAATACATTTTAAAAAATCTAAAAATGCTATTTGAAGTATCACTCTAAAATCGCCCATCTACCTTACCTATAAAACAAAGATCTTATGAACTGTTTTGCATATTCAGCGGTCTTGAAAAAATGTCAAATTTTCACACCCCAACAATTATTTCCCATAAACACCTGTGTCTCTTGTTAAGTAATCCTTGTAGATTACTTTAGTTAGAAACCTCCCTTCACTGAACATAACCATAATGATAAAGAGCTTTGATACCAATAATTAATAATAAGTCAGGTTGTTTAAAACTCCATGTCTCAGAGCTATTATATGAATCAAGCCATAAGAAATGGCTCTTACAGATAGGGACCTTCAGAAACACAGCTTTTCATAGCACAGATTCTCTCAAATTAAGGATATTTAGAATGAAGACAGGATGTGTAAAATAAGTTTACCTCTTGAGTTTTGAGAGAGAAGTGTATGAAAAAGAAAAATCTTAGTGTCAGTTACACATAACTGGCTTGTCCATAACACAGTTAAATAAGACTTGCTGTCCATATCCCAAAGTTTATTCTGTTGTGTTTTTCCTTATGAAATATTTATTCTACAACTCCTGGGATTAGGGGGTCCCTAATTTTAGAATACCTCTCAACTAGGGTGGGGGTGGGGTGTAAACTGACCTATCAGGATAAGCCAGGCAAAACCATAACCATAGCCCATCCCAACAGAAAAGAGTAATAAATAAAAAGTTAAGTATTAAATAACTTGAAAGGACCCATTAGCCAAAAATTACTTGCTACTGGGAATTAGGTCCACAAGACACAAACCCTGACTGTATAGCCATCACTGTTTAGGAATTGGAATCCCCGATTGTTGAATCTTTCTTGGCAGCACCCCACTGCTAATTTCAAAATGTGCTTTAAAGTTCAATGTCTTACGAGTTAAGGCCTAGGAATGAAGAGAGAGACTACGTTTAAGTTCACGTGGGAGAGGAATTGGCAGCTTTTAACTACCCAGGACAATGGCAGCCAGCTGAGTCAAGGCCCTCTAGTTTTCAACAAAGGGAAAGTGAATTCAAGCCTAAAAGCCAGTAATGCTTTTATTCTTAAAAACAAAAAAACAAAAAAACAAAGCAAAAAAAAAAAAAAAAAAAAAAAAAAAAACGGGCTTTCCCCATTATCTGCAATACCAGGGTTCAAGTTTTGTACGTTTCCTATTAGACTTGGGTGAGGTTTTTGGTTTTGTTTAAGAAAATAAACCCACACTTTAATGAACGAGGAACCTGGAAGACAGTGTGCAGACGCCAATGGGAAGTCCACATAAAGCAAATTGTGAAAAATGCGAAAAGCTGAGAAACTGTACTAGACGGCTTCCCGGTTCCTCCCGGTCCTCATTCCCGGCACAGTGCAGCCCTGAGCAGTGACAGGGATAGGGACCCCAGGCCCTAGCCACTGCACAGCTTTGTCAGGGCCTCCCCGGCAGCCCCCAGGGCCACCGGGCAGGGCAGGGCAGCACAGGCCGGCCGCACTCACCGTCGGACGTCGGAGCAGCGCCATGGGGCCCGCGCTGCGAAGTGCGGACTCAGCGCAGCCACCGGGGTCTGCAGCGCCGTTAGGCGTCTCTGCGTCTCGCTGCTTCCACTCACTGCCGGGTCCGCAATTCAAATACCGCGCCGCCCGCGTCCCATTGGGCAGCCGCACGCACGGCGCACGCTCCCCATTGGCTGGGCCGGGAGGCCTTCCTACACACTGATTGGCTGACTTCTATTTGTTTGTCATAGCAACCAGAGAGGCCGCGGGCTTTGTTGTTTCCTTGCCTACAATTTTATTTTTAAATCCTAGTACAGGAGATAAACAAATCCAGTCTTTCCTTCCACTCGAAAGACTCGAAAGACTATAAAGGTTTCTTCTGTTCTATGTGGGTAGAAGTGGGCTCTAGCGAACATCCTGGAAACTTGGGACCTTGCTTCCTCTTTTGAAATCCTTACTTGGCAGCTTGGATTGGATTGGTTTAGGGAATAGAGCTTGTATCTCCAGGTTGTTCAGGGCTACACGATGAGAATCGAACGCTGTGGTGATATATCCTTAATAAAATTAGCCTGGAATATCAGAGAGTCAACCACAGAGCCAAGCCACGAAGGTCAGGAAGTAACAACGGATCCCCAGCAGAGGCGTAAATCAAACTAGAAGTGACTTATGAGTCACAGCACGGAGATACTAGCCGGACTCAGAAGTATTTGTCAAATGACAGTGTAATGTGCACAAGGTTTCAACAAGAAAAACAAGGTGTATCCCAAGTTGTGAACAGTAAGAGGAAAGCCAAAGAGCAGAATGTTAGGCTAAATAAAAGGTGGTGGTCAAGATGGAAAAAGTAGGCTGAGATGGGCAGCTGTTGCTTAGTGGTATGATGCATGTGCAAAGCCCTGAAGATGTGTTCCCAACATGAATGAGAGAAAATCAAACCACCACCACAGAAAATAGTCCAGTGCCCCAAAGCAGCAGAACATGAGGTCAGGCTCCATGTGAAACTTGACTCACATCAGGTTCCCCATCACTCTGTTGTTTTAAATCTCTTCTGCTTGGGAAATACAAACACAGGGACTGGCGAGCCTTAAATAAGACTGATCGGGATTGATCCTCCCTACCCAAATCCTTTGGTTGTAGCATATCTTATTTCCAACCTGAGTCTAAAGGAAGAACCAGAAAAACATGCTGGTGGAATTGTCCCTATAAATTACACAAGGATATGGGGAAAATCAAAGAAGCAGAAATAGCTGTTTATATTCCATTAATTTCTTTCTCTCAAATACCCGCTTCAGGAAGTTTTGTGGCTGTTCACTGCTCTGGCCATCATCCTTGACATCACAGATATCATAGCTTTCTCTTCCTGTGAAGACTTGGTTTGGTCTGGTAAGGAAATGTCATCGGCAGTCTGTACTGTGAAAACTAAAGTCCTCCACCTTGAGACCTGGAGCTACTTTGGGGGCTAAGCAGTTTCTAGTCCTTGATCCTGAATTCTAAACCCCCAAGGTCCGGCCCTGCTGCAAAGTATCTATTCCCCATCCTAAAACAATTAATCAGCGGGCAGTCCTACACTTCCCAGATAGGACCTGAGACAGTCCTGCATTTCCCCAGCAGTGGCCCCCACCAGAGGGATGAGATAAAGAAGCTTCCTTTGGACCCTGGCAGCCCTGCACTTCTCAGCGTGATTACTGCATTTCTGTGGTCCTTAGGTCTTTGTTTTAAAAAGCCCTGCTTTGAGTAGGGAGGGGCTCACTTCTCCACTGGCCCTGCTGTGTGACAGTCATGAGCTGAGCTCAGCTGTGCAGCTGTAATAAACCTTGCTTTGCATTTGCATTCAGAGTGTGATTCTGGGGATCTTTCTGGGGCTCGCTGAGACTGGATAGAGCACACTGCTGCTGTGATTAAGAGGTGAGAAGCAAAATGCACACAGGCCAGAATCGTCTGTGACTATAGGACAAAAG
The DNA here is from genome assembly GCA_033318265.1 of Phyllotis vaccarum. Taxonomy (NCBI): domain Eukaryota; kingdom Metazoa; phylum Chordata; class Mammalia; order Rodentia; family Cricetidae; genus Phyllotis; species Phyllotis vaccarum. The sequence continues at coordinate 139,265,579 of JARWLC010000004.1, read as the reverse complement.
AAAAGGAATGCCCTTGTAAATGCCAAAGAGGACTATTTCTGCCCATTTAGCAGCATCTCATGATACTGCATTTGCTTTCAAAGGCCAAACATTTGGGGATTAAAGCAATAATTGATATTATCTTTTTAACATTTTTTTATTTTTAATCACTGTGTATCTGTATCTCTGTGTGGTGTAGTGGAAACTCCAGCATTTGAGAAGTAAAGGGCAGATGGATCGCTCTGAGTTTGAGGCTATAGTCTACATAATGAGTTCCAGGGTTTACATAGTGAGACCCTGTTTCCAAAAAAAAAAAAAAAAAAAAAAGGTAAACATATAAATGAATTAGTATCAATTATAAAACAGGTCAACAAGTATGTATTGTGTATCTACTTATCTAAACTACATATAATGTATGCAAAAGATAAGCCTAAGCTATTGTTATGTTCTGAAAAACATAATACCCCACAGCCTGGAATTCTCTCCATTTTAACTTTGTATATGAATTATATGACAGGGCAGTAGCAGCACATCACTTTAATCCTAGCATTCAGGAGGCCAGGCAGTCAGATCTCTGAGCTGGAGGCCAGCCTGGTCTACAGAGCGAGTTCCAAGACAGTTAGGACTAGACAGAGAAAACTTATCTTGAAAAACCAAATAAATGTATGTGTAGGTGTGTACATATGAGTGTAGCCTCCTGCAGAGGTCAAAGGTGTCAGATCCCTCTGGAGCCCACTAACTACTTAACACAAGTGCTAGGAATGCTCAAGTCCTCTGGAAGAGCAATGTGTGCTCCTAAATGCTGAATCACCCTTTTCAAGCCCTTGCACAGTCTAATGCTCTCCAATGTCAGTCTACTTTTTGGCTTTTCCCCAGGGAGGTAGCAGGCCTGGCCTTCTGTAATGTAGACTGGTGATGAAATGACTTCTTTTGTCCTTCTCCAGTGTCAGGCATGGAACTCGGGATGCCTAGAGCTTGGAAATGTTTTAACATCAGGCCCCATTCTGGTCCACAAGTATACTTTTACCGCTATTCACCCTCCATCAGCATGCATACTCTGTAGTGACATTTACTAAAAGAAAGACAAAACTGAATGAAAGCAAGCACCAAATTATGCAAATATCAGTTAGGTGGATCTCACGAACTCCAAGATGGCCAATGTAAACCATTACCCTTTTATAAACACTAATTATGAAACACAAAGACAATAGAAATATAAGTTATTTATTAATCAATCCACTTACAAAGCAGGTCGCTTAATGCAAGCTTATTGACATCTTCACATATGATCCATGGGAACATGTCTTCCACATACAGACAGTGGTATTACTGACTGGATGCATTTGCAATCTTGGGCATATTAAGCATACTTAAACAAATAAAATTAGGCTATCCTGTATATGAAAGTATCTTGATAATATGCATCCTGAAGTGGATTAAAACTTCCTCCAAAGGAGAAATGTTAGTATGTTAACTTTTACTCTATATTATGTTGTAAATCTTTAACTATAGAAATTAAAATTTTTAAATCAGTGATCGACTCTTGGTAATGTCTGAAGTGGGTGTCTATATCCATAGCCAACAGTAGCCTGACAATATAATCTGTGCCTCACAGTATCTGCAGATTTATTGTTTTCAAGTTTAGAGAGAAATAAAACAAGAGACATGTAGATTCAGCTGACTTTATTTAAACTATAAAAAAATCCCTTAAAAGTGAACCTGGGGCCCTTAGAAGTTCTATGAATGCATAGATACCTGCCAATGACTGAATCCTAAATCCTGACTGAATGACTTTATAAAATTAAGTAAGCAGATATCTTAATTATCCGTGCTTAGCAGAAGACCTAACGAAATTCTACATGTCTTTATCAATTTCCCTAATTTTTAAAATCTGCAAGTATATACAATCCAGCTAACTCAAATTAATATTTAGTGTTCATCAAAGCTGTTTCACAGCAGCAAAAACTGGATCAGGGAATAAAGTTCCAAATGGCATAGTGAAAGACAAATAGGTCAGAACAGCAGTCTAAACATACGGCATCAATAGCAACTCTATCTTGCACTGTGCTGGAAGAAAGGGTACACCAAGAAAATTCCTACTGATCACTCTGGTCATGTGAGTACCACCTGCATCTGATTGACATGGGTTGCATTCTGTTCCCAGTATTAAGGGTGGTACTTAACTCAGAACTCCATATTGTAAATATACAGCAGCCATTTTGTCCTAATTTAATTAAGGAATGTCTTAATACACAATATTATTTTCTAGAGGATCTTTATACATCAAACTAAAGTACATGATTGATTAAATTAAAAGGTTAGTAATGGATAAAAAAATTCATAATTCTCAAGGTACTATGTAAAAAACAAAACAAAACAAAACAAAAAAAAACCAAAAAGACCACAAAATACTACTTACTAAAGCAGCTAATCTTGCCTGCAAGTTTAGGGTCACAAGCCCATAATATGTGCAAAGAAATGCAATACAAGGAATCATGCAAAAATACAGTAAAATGATACAGGAAGAAATGTCAAAACTAGAAAAAAAAAAAACACAAAGCTTTTATAAATACATCAAAATCAACTGTGTACATAAGCTGTAGGTCTAGCGGTAGCTGTACCATGTAGCAGAGTTAGCACTCCGAGTTCAAGGCTTCCAGATCTGCGCAGGTAAGTCATGCCATCTTTGGTTGACTGCAGTACCAGGAAGGATGGGAATGAGAGGGACAGCAAGAGTTCTGAAACACAGTGTCAACTTTCACTTGGCAGCTGGGCCTCAATGTCCACTCTGCATATGGGGCACTTCTTATTGGTGATCAGCCACTGATCAACACACACTTGGTGGAAAAGGTGCATACATGGAAGGCGCCTATCATGTGAGGAACACAAACAACAAAAATTAATTATGGGACATTGATTTGCAAATGAAGGGTATAAAGGGTCTGAAGTGACTAAGTGACTCTATGTTAAAGCACAAAGACTAGAGCTGGCAGGGTAGCTCAGTGGGCAAAGTATTTGCTATACAAGCCTAACAACCTGAGCTCAGATCCTCAGAACCCACATAAAAAGCAGCAAGCAATGGCACGACACATCTGTAACCCAGAATATGGGATGAAAACAAATTTCCCAGGAGCTGGATAGTCAGCCTGGTATATACAACAGTGAACAAAAACAGAGACCCTGTTTCAATGGTGAGGACCAACATTCTAGGTTGTCCTCTGACCTCTACATGTGCACTATGGTACTCATATGCTCACATGTGTGCACAGACAAAAAGACAGACAGCTGCATGCACCCACGCGCACACACCCACCCCTATCTTCTCTAACAGTTGCTCATTATAAAAATGGCATTTGACAATTTATGAGTTACCAAGATAAGGGACATGTGCATGGGGACAAAGTATAGAAAACTCTGAGAACTGTCAAATTAAGAATCATGCTGGTGTTTACTCTAGTTTTGTCTTTTACATGAGCAGCTAAGGCACTGGAGATGAAAATACCCTGTTGTATGATGCTGCAAACACTTTTAAATACCAAATCATTGTGTTGCTTGTGAGGATTCTTTGAAATATATATTCCTTTAATTGCTGTAGCAGTAGCTGTGCTGTGGAATTAAAGAATGCTAGAACATGTAACATTACTTCAACCCTGAGGATCTTTGTAGGATGAAGCACATGCCTGAGGTAAGGAGTATTGTTTTCATAGGAAAATAAGCACACCCAATGAGCAAATGCTATCGCTCTATAGGTGGGCCAAAGGAAAATGTTCACTTCAGAATATCAGACCAAGTTGCCAATAGAAACTGAAAAAGATAGGGTAACACTAAATCTAAATTTAAGAGTAAGATAAAATTTCTGCTTAATAACTTTCTACTCCTACTTATCATTAAGAGCTGCTATTCTCACAGCTAAAACCCTGAAATGCTCTCTTCCTTCCTGGACACTATCAGTAACACTAAAGAGACTGACTCAAATAGCTACACGCCTTCACTGGAAACAGAATGCTAAGACCACAGGGACTGCAGAGATGGGTCAACAGTTAAAGAGTGCTGGCTGGTCTCCCAGAGGCCATGATTCCCAGCACCCAGTTCCCAGGAATCCAATGCCCTCTTCTGTCCTCCTTGAGCAATGCATGTGGATGATGCACAAACTGATATGCAGGCAGAACACTAAGGCACTATGTATTGCTCTCAGGAGCAATACATTCTTTTTAGGTACTTAAAAACCCCTTATCACATGGTGTAATGAACAATGTCTCTTTTTCCTCTCAGCCACTAGTTGAAGAGGTATGATGAGCAGGGGGGTAGAGGGTACGTGGGCGGTACTTATAGATTTGAGTTCCAAGATGGCAAGGGCTACACAAAATGAACCCTATCTGGAAGAAAAATAAGCAAGCAAGCAAGCAAAGTTTGATGACATTATCCTTAGAAACAGAATAAATTATTACAGCTATTATGTCTGATGTGACAGTAAGTTATTAGTTTAGAAATTAGTGTGGTAACAAAACAATTCCTTTAACAATTATATGAAGACAATTATTATGCCTCCAAATAATACTAGATTAGGATAAAATCTGCTAACTCAAGAAAGAAGTATGGTTTTGCTGGGCATAGGGGCACATGCTTGTAATCCTAGTACTTGTGAGTTAAGACCAGCCAGGATAATATACCAAGACCATGTCTCACAAAACTGGGGGGTGGGGGTGGGGGTACGACACATGCTCACAATAGAGTGCAGAGAGATGACCCTCTAATCTAGGTACCAAAATCCTCTCAAATTATCATTCCTGAAAGATTTACAGAAGATAAAATTTTACTACAGATGTTCCACATGCATTCTTCTTTATGACTTTGATCCTTTCATGGCAACAGGGCACATAAGTAATAATCTTTACTTGGTTTCCAGTTTACTTTTAAATAAATGCCCTTTTAAGACATATTAATTTAACTATCTGTAAGTTAATCACTTATTTGTGTTGCCGAGGCACAAAGCCACCACTGTGCAATTAGACAAGGGCTCTGCCACCAAACCATAATCCAGCCCTTTCTATTTCAGAGAGTAGATGTTAAATAAGAAATAGCTAGTTACCTCACATCTTCACCTTCCTCTAAAATAGACAAACAGATAGTACATTTTTCCTCTGTGTCTTCCTCAGTCCCTTCTTCCCCATCTTGTTTGCAGTGCAGTTTCCTCTGTGAGAACCAATCAGTTGTTACCTTATTAGCAGAGATGACATTATTGAACAACTGAGTAAAGTCTGTGTTTATTTAAAACAAAACAAAAACAAAACAAACAAGACCATATATTCATGTAACTCACTTCCTATTAAACAAACTGTCATGAATTAACAGATGAATTAAGTAACTACCAATTAATCGACTCCTAAAAGTTAGCAAAAAAAGCAAAGTCAAAAGGTAACACTCTAGACTGAACCTTATTACTGTTAATTCATGACAATGACATTCTGCATAATTACTATTTCAACATAGTTAAATAAATTATTCTTCTAATGACTATTCCAAACATCTTTAGTATTTAGTTTAAACAAGATATACAGTTAGTGGTAATACCTGACTGACACTCTTAGAAAACAAGCAGTAACTTCCATGTTCATTGTTCTCTGCACAGCACTAAACATTATCTGTTCACTATGAGCAACTTATTTTATGTCTAGTTTGGAATTTCCACATTTAGCACTATAGAAATATGAATTAAACATAAGCAAAAAGCCAAACAAACAACAACAACAACAAAAAAAACTAGCTAGGTGTTTTAGCTGTTTTGATTTTCCAAGACAGGGTTTCTCTGTAGATATAGGAAGCTGGCCCTGAAACAGAGACCACCAGCCTCTGGGATTAAAGGTGTGCACCACAGTTGTTTGTTTTATTTTACAGCCTAGGCAGGCCTTAAACTCACAGCAATCTCTTTGCCTCAGGCTCTCTAGTGCTAGGAATACAGGTCTGAGCATTAGGAGTAAAGATAATTTAAAAGTTGTAGTATTGCCATACAATGGAATTTTAAGACGGAAGCTCAGCATGGCAGCCACACTGATAATGCCAGCACTGGAGGCTGAGGCAGAGGAGTTCAAAGTAAAGTTAGCCTGGGCTACACAGCTATACCTTATCACCAAAACCAAATAGCTGAGAATTAGCACTCAATAAAAGTTGGTGCATAAGAGCTTCCGATCTGTCCCCCTGTAGGTTTCTTTTTTAAGTAGAAGAACCTATATATATATATACATATATATATATATAAATATTATAGAGTGAGTATTATAAAATACACTAGAGTATCTTGAAGATCACTTAAGAAATCTATGACTTCCCATCTGAAAAAGACCAGAGTACAGCAAGAGATTTCAGAGTATTTAATTCAGATAATTTTCATCATGGGAATCATCAATAGTAATACAGTTGCTATACTTCACAGAATCAAGGGTCTACACACTCCACTTTATGCATTATCATAACAATCCTCACCTTTTTATATTTATGTGGATATGTGCATCTTTCAATTGTTCCCTGGGATGCTCCACGATTGACATTTCCTAATCTTTCCTCCAGATGAATCAGTTCCTGAAAGTGAAGAACAGTTAGTATTAAAATCACTGTGACTATTCCTTTAAGAGCAGTCGATACTACAAATGAAACAAGTTTAAATATTTATAACCCTGTTATATCAATACTACAAATGCTGGTATTGCAGCACTATCCTGTAAATCAGGACATGACCACATAGCACTGCAGAAGTCTGGATGTGCACATGGGTACAGAAGCCAAATTCTTTCCATTACACCAAGAAAACAGAGCAATTAAAAATCATACCAACCACAAAAGAGATCTTCAGCTGCACACCAACTGGCTTTCCTTTCTCCAAACTGTTTCTCTACCAAGAAATCTTAGACCAACTATAATTTTCCTCCCATATTCAAATGGTTTTTTATTGTATGTTTATGTTGATCTGTTAGGTTTTTACATTTTTTATTTCATGTGTATGGGTGTTTGGCCTACAGTACGTTTGTGTATTATATCCATGTCTGGTGTCTGAAGAGGCCAGGAAGGTAATGAATCCCACAAAATCAGAGTTACAGACAGTTGTAAGCCATCATGTGGCTACTGGTAACTGAAGCTGGGCCCTTTAGAAGAGCATCCAGTGATCTTAACCATTGAGCCATCTCTCCAAACCCTCCACATCCTTTGTGTGTTCTTGTAAGACAAGGCCTTACTGTGCAGTGCAAACTAGCCTGGAACTCATTAGGTAGACCAAGGCCTGCCTTTACCTCTCATGTGCTTGAATTAAAGGTGTGTACCAGCATACCCAGTTTAATGAACCTTATATATTCTTTTATGGTAGATATTCACATTCAATTTCTTTAAGCAGTTTTTTTTTTTTTAACTTTAAGATAGTTTTCATAAACCTTTGTCTAATCCCAGAAGCAATACCAGAAAATCAAACATCTGACTGCTTTCTGATTCTCAGCCACAGTAGCCATTCTACTTAACTATGAACACACAATAAATTAACTCTGCACTAAAAATACCATGACAAATATCTTCATTTACTTTATTTCATACCTCAAAATTGCCCCTGAAAGGACCTCTGAATGATGTTCCATCCAGTCCTGAAGAAATGTAACGGATGTGAGGATAGCCTGCCATGTCAGGAACCTGTTTTTAATACAAGATATGAATAAAGTCATTAAGATTTGTATTTTACTGCTAACATTGAAGATACTCAACCTCCATTCAACTCGTGAACTCAACTCAAAAGACAAACATGACTCTAACTACACATTATATTAAAAGGAACAGTAAGGCTCCCCTTAAAATACAAGCTTTTATCTCTGAAAATATGGTTGGAAGAAGTAAGGAAAACAGCTGTTTCATGAGGTAACACATTTCCTCCTCAAAGAACTCTGCATATAGTTGGATGTGGTAAGACAAACTTGCCCCTGACTACTAAGAAGGCTGAGATAGACTGAGTTTAAGGCTAGCTCTAGTTTCAAGATCAGCTTGGGCAACAACAAAATACACTCTGCCATGCCACTAAAAAAAAGTCAGGTGTGGCTGTGCATTCCTTTAATTCCCAGCACTTAGGAAGCAGAGGATCTCTGTGGGTCTGAGACCAACTTGGTGTATATAGTGAGTTCCAACAGGCTATGTAGAGAAACCTTGTGCAAAAAACAAACAAACAAACCCAAACAAAACAAAACAAAACAACCTATGTATTTTTTAAGCTTTTTAAGCCTGCTGGTCTCTTGGTGGTAGCAAACAAACTTAAGAACTAAAGTCAACCTCTCAGTATTAAATAAAAGCATACAATATTCTTGCCTGCCAGTCTTGATTCTGTTAGTCTGTTAGTAAAACTAATTTTAACATGTTTTTTTATTTTAATTCTTTTATTCAATATAGTGCATCCTGACTATTTCAGATTCCATTTTTCTGTGAACTGGCCACAGGTTAAACTTATTTGTTATTCCAGGGACACTTCTTTATAGCCACTTATGGCCATCATGTGTGTCAAGAGACTGACACAGCCTGATTTGGTGCTCCCACTCATGTTGAGAGGCTCTGGCTTCTCTTAGCTTTTCGGCATCTATTCAGTGGCTTGCTTCTACAGTGATGCTTTCACCATGGGCTTTCTTTCAAATTTAATGTGGATCCAAATACAGTTCTCGGGCACCATCTAGGGATGCTCCCCAAGGGAGGCTAGTGGTAAGCCTCTAGGTAAGCTTTGCTCAGATGTGCACAGCAGTGCTACTGCTGCCTGCTCACAGATCAGTGATCACATGGAAACATAGCAAACCAAGGTGAAAGACTGGGGCTTGTAGCACTCTGTCTCCTCTGCAGTGGCTGTGTTTCCAGCCATTGTGCAAAGTTACTGCAGCAGACATTCAAGTCAACTGACTATATATGAAGAAGACAGAGCAACATCATATCTTCATAAATAATCTCCACTGTTTTTCTTTACCTTCTCCAACAGTATAATTATTTGTTTATCTGTTTGTTTTGTTTTTGAAGACAGGGTTTCTCTGTAGCCAAGGCTATCCTGGAACTCACAGAGATCCCCCTACCTCTGCTTCCCAAGCACTGGGTGGGATTAATGTCATGAATCATCACCGCCTGGCTATCCAGCACTATTTTTTAAGAAGCCTCTGCTAAATCAAAACATACTTCTGGAAGGCTCTACAGTTTAAACTGACAACTCACATGCAAAAAATTCAAAAGAAAATATCTAAAAGAAGCTCTTAACCTTCAATGGTGTATTGTTACATCAGCTGCAGCTTTTTTACTTATAACAAAGAACACATGAAGCAAATAACTTCCTTCAAGCAACTTGGAAAGCAATTTACCTCCACATATTCTGAATCTTTTCTGAAACCCTTTTCCTGTCTTTCCTCTGCCTTCTGTAGATGCTTCTTCTCCTACTCAAATATGGTCTTCTGTTTTACCCCACTCTGGTCCAAATTTAATTGACTACTCCTCACTTCTCTTTGAACAAGCTGTTCTTTCGACTGGCTTTCTGTCAAGTCAAAGCATTTCTTCTTCCTCCAAACCTCAATGCTCCTTAATCCTGGAATTTCTACCATTTCTGCCCTTCATAGGCAAGCTACAAGTACTGTATATTTACTGTTGCATGTTCTCATCCTTTTTTTTTTTTTTTTTTTTAAAGTACCCCAAGGGCTAGCAGTGTGTCTCTGTTGCAGAGTGCTTGCCTAGAGAGCACAGAACTCTGAGCTCAATTTTATCACCTCAAAAAGGGCGGGAGAAAAGAGGGAAGGAGAGGAAATGTAACCATCTTTATTTCTCACTGTTAAACCAACGACAAAATCCATTACAAAGTCAACACTCCACAAGCTTTATTCTTCCGCATTATGAGACACTAACTGACCATAAGCACTTACAAAGATTCTCTAGCTTTGCTTCTCAGCTTGAGCATATTCTTATGTGTTTGACATACACCACCCTTGAAAGCTGTTTCTTCTCTCCACTTACTTTCATACCACTTATACATTCTTTCTGAAAATCTACTCCTCTTCTTGGATTTCTTAGCACTAAATAATCTATTGTAAAGTCAAAATCTTATCCTTGGCCCAGATATGTTTCTTATTGGAAACAACTATCTCAGATTCAGTATGCCCAAAATCTCACCTAACCTTTCCTCAAGCCATCTAATATTCTCCAATACAGTGAAAGGCATTTCACCCTTCACCCAAACCAGAAACCTAGAGTAAGCATTACTGTTTCCTGGTGCTTTCCCTTCATCTACCAGTGCAGATTTCAGGAACTTAATTACCTTTATGTCTTCTATCACAACACTTAAGGGAGTTTCCTTCTCTAACCTCTAAATCTCCTTTTCCCATAATGGAGCAAGTATCTCCCTTTCAAAAATAATCAGATTAAGTCATCCAAAAAGCTTTATAAATACAATAAAAACATCTCAGCTGGGAGGCAGAGGCAGGTATATCTCTGAGTTGAGGCCAGCCTGGTCTACATACTGAGTTCAAGGCCAGCCAGGGCTACCCAGAGAAAACCTGTCTCAAAATAAAACAACAGCAACAACGGACTCCCCTGGTGTGGCTCTGAGTCCCAGCTTCCTGTCAGAGCAGCTTTGTGCTTTTGTTCTCTCTTCTCCCCCTCTCTCTGCTGCTGAACACAGGCTCATGAGTGCTGGGTAAATGCTGGCACTGAGCTTCCACAGCTAGTACATCTGGAGACAAAAGTGTGGGAGGATTCCCCAGTGCTTGCTGCTGTTTGATGGCTCTCCCTACAGCACAGAGTACTCCCTTTTGTCCTCATGTCTATAGTTAGCATTACACTGATCATTATTTTTCAACATTAGAGCAACCAAATTTGCATCAAAACAGACATAATCCACTGATGGCCAATTCACTGATGCAGGCATCTCAATGACAGCAGATTCATGTTCATCTCGGTATGCAAAAAAGTCCACTTCTCAGCAATTCAAATTACAAATTCAGATTTCAATATATCTAATATCTTTTCAAAGTACAACATCTAACTAACTAATTGGGGGAATTATGCCTAAATTATAGCAAAATACCTACTGTACCAAAATATACTTTAATAATTTAGAAAAGGAATGTTACTTCTACAAGGCAAATGTGTCAGAATATTAAAAATTCCCATTTTACCATTAAAGGAAGTGCTCCTAACTGTAGGTGATGAAGTCGAGGAGGGGCATGATAATGGGCCAGGTGAGGGTGCAGTGCGCCAGGAGTATAGGTAGCTGCAGTCACTCCAGCTTCAATCCCCAGTTCCCTAAGAAAGAGTGAGAGCAGTTTATCTCTGTGTCTTTCTTACAGTCTCCCTATATTGCCAACAGAAATGGAAGCAATTTCAAAACTCCTGTAATGTTTCTTAACTTATAAAGCTAAGGCAAATGTAACTTCTCCAACTTTACTAATAATTTCAAGTATATTTCAGAAATAAAGTTCAAAAGGCTTCATTATGCGAACATAAACAGGAACCATTTCAACACAGTTTCACTCAGTCATAAAAGCAAGACAGATAGCAAGTGGTCTCTAGGGTCCCTTCCAACCAAGGACCTGCCTATCCTCAAGGAGACACCAAATAGAGCTGACTTTGTTGGTTCATCTGAATGTGACACATACAAGTGCAGAAGTGGCGTGTGATGGTGCTCCATTTGCTTACTCCCACTCTGTGCTCTGCTGCAATGACCGCCAGTAGACTAAAAGGAAAATGGAATGCAAACCCATTTCATTTCCAACCATAACCAGAGAGCTGGATAAAGAAGCCAGACGAGCATCACATCAGAAGTCTGACCTTAGGAGCAGACACTCTTAAAAACAAAAAAATACTCTAGTCCTTGCTGTGGAATAATCTGTACATTGTGAAGATGTGTTGCTCTCATTATTGGTATAAAGCTATTTGGCTGATGGCTAGGCAAGGTTTTCAGGGCAGAGAGAATGCTACAGAGAACAAGGGTGAAATCACAGGGGTCTAAGGAGACACCATGAAGCACAGAGCAAACAGGTTGAGAAATAGATGAGGTAAATGAGCCTTGGGGCAGCATACAGATGAACAGAAAGGGATTAATTTAAGTTATAAGAGCTAGCTAAGAAATAAGCCTTAGCTATTGGCCAAGCATTTACAATTAATATTGAAAATTAAGTCTCTGTATGGTTATTTGGGAACAGCTGGAAGGAAGTCTAGACAGGAAAACCCCACCTACAAAAGTCTGCCTACAAGTCCTCTCAATTATATGTAAAATTTGTCGAAGTCAAGCTAAGTTGTAGAGAACTGATGAGTATTGGCTAGGAAGGAGAGGCACACAGGGAACACAGGCTGTAACAGGACTATGTTCTGGTTTTCTACAGCACCTCCTCATAGCTGAATAGGCAGCAATAAATATACACTCAAAAGTGCTTAAATGCTATTATAAAAAATGTTAAATGATAAGGTATGGATATACTAATTAACCTGAGCTATCATTCTACAATGTCCCCAGCCTGACACAAAGTAAACAAAACCAACAGATGTCTCCCTGCTCCCTGCTTTCTTTCCAGGCCTCACCTCACCCCCAGAAACGGCTTCTCCAAGAAGAACTGTCTTTCTACACAGCTCTTTTGTGGTATGCATTTTGCTACAGGGATTTCGCCCCAGTGTTCCCAGAAGCTGCTTAGCATAGTTTGAAATAAGTAATGTACTGACCAGGCAGATCTCTCTGGAGCCTGGCGAGGATGTGAGGACATGGTTTGAGGCACATGAATATGATGCCCATGGCCATAGTTTGGGTGCATCCTATGTGGATGGGGCGGGGGACGTTCATGTGCCCGCCTGGAAACACAGAACACAAAAAAACCACTGGAAATAATTGAATAATTGGTTATTTCTAAATGTAGAAAAAATATCTAAAGATAAACATGATGAAATTTACATTAAGAAACATGTATTATAAAATTACTAAATAAAAAAAACACGTGAATATCTCTATACAAACTTATAGTTCATTTATCCTACAATCTCCAATTAAATAATTATCCCAGAAACTAAGCATGGTGGTGAAAACATTTAATCTTAGCATTTGGGAGCCAGAGGTAGCTGGGTCTCTGTAAGTTTGGGGCTAGCCTGGTTTACATAGTAAGTTTACAGCCATCCGAGGCTAGCTACATAGTGAGAATCTGCCTCAAAACAAAACAAATTCCATAAAAAATGTAAATTTTGCATTTCCTTAAAATTCCTTACAGTATATATTATAATTGGGAGAGCAGCAGAACGAAAATGAAACTTTAAAAAGTTAAAAAAAAAAGTTGTGTGCTTAAACCAGTTAGTTACGTCACATAAACATATATGGCTATGAAAGTCTTTATTTTTGCTACAGCTATTTTAAAAATTCAATCATTTTAATAGATAAAATATGAAGATATTGGAGACAGGTCAGAGGAAAGTTTGCAGGAATCTGTTTTTTCATTCTGCCATGTTAGGCCTGGGGATCAAACCTGAGTTGTCAACCTTGGCAACAAGCACCTTTACCCACTGAGACATCTTGCTGGCTCCACAGACATTTTCTATAAAGGCTAACCATTTAAACATCAAATCTATAGTCATATGATCTCCGAGAAAAAACCAGCTAGGTCTTATGTCATGTCAAAAACGTAAGACATGTGTGAATGAAAAAGTTAGGCTGTTTTCTGATAAAACTTTATTTACAGTTGGGTTGGAGCCCAACCTATTGTCTTGACAATTCATAAATCACATGACTGAATAGCCAATCCAGAATTGTCAAAAGAAAAAGTTTTCTTTAAGTCTTCTAATAAATATGGAGGGACTACACTATTAGAAGGTTAATAAGACTTTTTTAAGACTGTATGTGGCCCAGGTTGGTGTGAATGTAAGAGAATTCTGACTCTCCACCTCCCAATTTCCATTTAGCACCATGTCTAATCTTTATGCAATGCAGAGAACTAAATCCAGGGCTTCATACATGCTAGACAAGCATCCTACAAACTGAGCTATACCTCAACCCTCCTCAGCTTTTGAAACTTTTTTTTGTTTTGTTTTTGATTTTTTAAGACACGGTTTCTCTGGGTAGCCATAGCTGTCCAGGAACTCATAGAGATCCACCTGCCTCTACTCCGAAGTGCTGGGGATTAAAGACATGTGCCACCATCACCCGACAGTTTTAGAAACTTCTACTACTATTCATTTCTCTTGTTAATTAATAGTTAATAGCATGATAAGTTGATCAGATCTTGGATATTTTTCAATCTTGCTTTTTAGGATCAATGTTGATTATCATTACAAAGAAACTGACTTATTTGCTTGAAGACATACTGTCAATAGCTACAATGCAGGACAGGACATAATAACGTTATTTTTAACTAGTAATTCTCCAGATGGAGGTAAAGCTTAGCCGGTGGGAAAACACTTCTATATTAGGTGCAAGGTACCAGGATTCAATGCCCAGCACCACTCCACCAAAAAAGAAAAAAACAAACAAAAAAAGTAATTTCCTGGTGTGCTGAAAATTTACTATAGTTACACTGCTTTAGTGTGATAATGTATGTCTGTCACAGTTTCTAAACAGGAAAGACCAATGGAACATGGGGGAAAGCAAGCCCAGCTTCCTTAAACCACGAGACCTACGTTGGATGCTGCATCATCCTCCTCCGCTGAACTTCCATCCTCTGCATCACTTCATGAGGGTGCAATCTCTGGGCTGGAGGTGCTGGGGCTGGAATATGGTGTGAAATCGGCTGGTGAGCAGGAGGAAGATGCTGAGGGATGGGTGCAGCTGTACTGCCTAAATGAGTTGGGGGCGGGGGTGCCACAGGGTGAGATGCTGCATGAGAAGATATCTGAGAATGGAAAGCATGGACAGGATGAGGAATAACATAATCCACTTGAGGGGGAGGCTGAGTCTGAGGAGGGGCATTTCCATGAGAGTGAGGGCAACCCGAGGCTTGATGGTGCAGTGGTCTTGTCAAGGAAGCATCTGCAAGAAAAGTGTTTCCTGTCAATGCATATCGATCTACTTTATTCACAGTGTTACAACAAATTATTTATTATGAGACTTACAAAACCTATCATGAGACTGTACCAAAATTTCTGGGAAAGTACCCTGATTAAAACTGGTAAATGAGGTGACATCCTTATGTGCTACTTCCCTCCCCTCCTTCTCCCTTCTCTTCTTCCTCTCTTCCTCCCTCTCTCTCAAGCACACACTCAGACCACTTCTACAGAAACATATCTGAGTTTTGTGTCAGAAAAAATTACCTTAAATACAGATAGCTGTAGACAAAACAAAACACCCTTCCTAGAGTTACCATAATTAATATCCTCATTTGTAAGATACAAGTATATATTACTAACCTCATACAATCAACCAAATATTTAATAAGAAATTGAATTTTCATTATGTTAACTTATAGGTAGGTGTGTGTGTCTGTGTGTGTGTTTTACAGGTTTAGGTGCCTGTGGAGGCCTGAAAGGGGAGATTTAGACGTCCTGGAGCTGGAAATACGTTACAAGTGGTTGTCGGTGCTGGGAACCAACACTATATATTCATAATTATTGCTTCGTTATGTTTGTTTTTGAGTCAGGATTTTTCTGTGTGGGCCTGCCTGTCCTAGAACTTGCACTGCAGATTAGCCTGACCTTTAACCCAGAGATCCACCTGCCTCTGCCTCCTGAGTGCTGGGATTAAAGGTGTGCACCACCACTGTCTGGTCTAAATTTTTTAAGTGAATGTAAGGGGCTGAAGAGATGGCTCAGTGGTTGAGAGCACTGACTAGTCTTCCAGAGTACCCAGGTTCAATCCCCAGTCCCCACCTCTCTATAATTTCACTGGATGGATTCCCTCATACAGACATACACGTAGGCAAAACACCAATGCATAAAAAAAAAAAGTACATGTGAGTCTAGACAAAAGTAATTTATTTTCTAATCACTTCCTTTTTTTTAAAAAAAAAAAACAGAATTATCGATTTGTATTCTTAGACTTTATTTGGCTTTTTTATTTAAAGTATTATTTGTCTATGTGGAAATTTTGTAATGAAAATAAAAAACATTTTTGCTGCCACTGAGTTTTGCTTTTCTGTAGTCAGATTGAACACTGGAAACAGAGTTCAGTGCTACACTGTCCTGGGTTCAACCCCAGAAACTGGGAAGGGAGGAGGGCAGCACACATGACTAAATCCCACAAATATAAACGTTTTAGTTTTTTTTCAGACAGTAGTACCTTGACACATAATCTACACTGATATCAAACTTGCATCCTTCCCACCTAAGCCTCGTGTATGCTAGAAATATAAACATGTAGCTACTCCCTAAATATGTTTCACTTTCCATAATGATTTACAGAGAGATACTTTCTCTCAGGTCTTCAATAAAAATCTTTACATTTCAAAGTCATTATTAAAATATTCATCTCCCTTACTGAGAAACCTGTATACACTTGATATTTTTAAAAAATGTCAATCTAGGCATAATGTGCCATTATACTCTCAGCTCCTAGAAAGGTGACACTGGGGGAGGAGAATGTTAAGTTCAAAGCAAGTTGAGCAACACAATGAAAAAATGAAACAAAACAATAAATATTATTTTAGTCCAAACTTCACTTCACTGAAGGAACACACACACATACATACACAGAAAGAGCGAGAGAGACAGCGAGAGAGAGAGAGAGAGAGAGAGAGAGAGAGAGAGAGAGAGAGAGAGAGAGTGAGAGAGAGAGACTGATTCAAGACAGAGTTTTTTTCTGTGTAGCCTTGTCCTGAACTCACTCTGTAGACCAGGCTAACCTTAAGCTCACAGAGATCTACCTGCATATGCCTCCCAGGTGCTGCAATTAATATCTGCCACCATGCCTGGCAGAACAATATTGTCATTGATTCAGTGCAGTTAATCTGCTGGCCAATAAACTTTACCTTCCTGCCTTGGTCTTCTAGCACTTAGAATACAGGCACATGTCGCTATACTAAGCTTGTTTCCATGGGTTCCAGAAATAGACTTCAGGTCCTCATGCTTACATGAGAAGCACTTGACTGATAGCCCTCCCCCATTGCATCATTTGGAGATAAGATACTCTAGTGATCTAGGAAAGATATAATTACTCTCTAGTTTACTAACAGAGGACTATATTCGGTCATCTCTTAAGTCAATTTTTTATAATTTATTTGTAGTTTATGTCCACAGGTGTTTTGCCTACATGTATATCTGTGTGAAGATAGTTACAGATAGTTGTGAATAGCCACATGGGTGCTGGAAATTGAACCCAGGTCTCCTGAAGAGCAGCCAGTGCTCTTAACTAATGTGCCATTTCTCCTGCCCCAAGTTATTATTTCTTTTAATCTATAAAAGTACACTTATTTGTGTGTCAATAAGCACACCTGAGGGCATATATGCAGAGGGTAGAAGAAAACTTGGTTATGTTCTTCCACCATTTATTTATAGTGGGGAGAAGGTCTTGCCATGTGGGCTGGCGTTAATCTTAGAGATCCACCTGTACCTGGCTCTTGGAGTATTGTTACTCCTAATATGGTTTATAATTTTTAAAACTATTTTTCTTGCCCACTGCCACTTTTTAAACAATTTCCTGCAAGTCTTTTTATTAAATCAATTTTTATTCAAGAGGGCACATAGCTCCACAACTCCGATGACAAAGAAGTTAGGTTGTTGCCAATCACCTCTTGCTAACTCACACCAGCTACCCAGCATCTTTCAGAGCTTTCCAACACGGCACTCATGAGTTTTACACAATCAGTTCTAGAATGGGTCCATACGATTTATGTAACCAGCAAAGACTGCCGCCCATATAGGCCACCTGCTCTTCATTCCCATTCCTTTTAAGTTACTTGTACTTAATTAAGCTTTCTTTTGGTTTCTCCTCATAGGGAGAAACTAGGTAGCCCAGACTGGGCTTAAACATTAAGATATCATTCTGTTTCAACCTTTCAAGTGCTGGGATTACAAGGCATGTGCCACTATGTTCAGTGGTTTTTGTTCTTTTTAAGGCAAAGTTTTGCTTTCAAGTCCAGGCTGGCCTTAACCTCTCAATTACCCTGCTTCCAATTCCAAGTGCTGGTATTGAAAGCATGCACCATCCTATCCACCTTCCTTTGCAAATTTATATATGTTCTTACCAAGTTGGAAGTATCTACTTAAGTAAATAGATGCCTATCAATTACGCATAAAATTTATGATAATTCCTTTTGAAATTGCTTCCTAAAAGCTCTACTTTTCTTAGAGAAAGGAAGCTTCTAGAAGATGTAGAACCGTTCATTACCAATGGACACCCAGAAAGACATTCAACCTCCAAAGCAGCAGCTGATGATATATATTTGTGCAGAGTGTCACCCTGAAAATGAAATAAAATCCAAGGATCCTATCAGATTCAGAAAGTGTGGATACAAAACAAAAGAAAAAAAAGTACAAGAAAAGGAATAAGAGATTGGTGATTTGGTTTTATTTATTTAGTTTTTTCAAGACAGGGTTTCTCTGCGTAACGGCTGACTGTCCAGGAACTCACTCTGTAGACCAAGCTGACCTGGAACTCACAGAGATTCCAATGCCTCTGTCACCACACCCAGCCAGATTGGTAGTTTTTGATGCTCAATGAAAAGTGGGAATTTCAGAGTGTCTTCATTCATTTGCCCCATAGATGTTTCTTTTAATTTTATAGCTTTTGACTTAGCTTATTTGTGAATATAACTGTATACCTATGACTTTTTTAATTTTAGAATGCCATTGGGCATTAATAGTTTGTATAAAGGAAATTTTGGTTTAAGAGTGGAATATAAAGTAGAATATAAAGACTGCTTAACTCCATACTCACTAAACCCAATAGTACACACCCTGGCTCAATGGCTGAAAGTAGCCTCTGCTGGATACAGTAATATGTATACACATGCCTGTATTTCAGCATTCAAGCTGAGGAAGGAGATAGGTCATGAGTTCCAGGCCACATAAATTGAGAAACCTAATTCAACTTCCTTCCCAAATAATAGCAGATAACTTTATTTCTATCATCTGATAGCAGAGCTCTATAGATTGCAAAACATTTTTTAAATGGCTTCCTAAGCACAGTGGTTTCATTGCTTACTCAAGACCAAGCACTTTCAAAAGCAAACAAGTTTTCTTAAACAACAGTACTAGTGGTGTACAAACTAGTCAACTGGGTCAGAGTTGCACTCTTTACCAAATCATAATGTTTCCTATTTTACCAACTGAAAATAAAGGCACTCAAGAGCTCACCAAAAGACTCTAAGCTAACTTGCCAGAGCTGGAGAAATCCACTCAGATCATCATTTCACGTAAAAACCAGTACTTCCCCTCAACCATTCTTTCCCAGTGCGATTTCAATGAAAAGAGAGGTATTCGAATGGCATATATAGTACATAAAGTATACTAGCCATCTGTTTTTATCTTTTCCTTTTCCTTTTTTTTTTTTTTTTAAAAAAAAAGGTTTGTTTATATGCCAGCAGACCAGAAGAGGGCATCAGATCACCATTACAGATGGGTGTGAGGCACCATGTAGTTGCTGGAAATTGAACTCAGGACCTCTAGAAGAGCTGCCAGTGCTCTTAACTGCTGAGCTATCTCTCCAGTCCTAAAAATGTTTTTAAAGGGAAGTGGGGAAACGAGAAACCTACACATATGACAAATACACTCCACAGAGAAAGCAGCTTAGAGCAGGGTAAATCAAAATGCCTCTCACATGGGAATACAACTCAAATTCCTACCTTCACTCACAGCTCCCCCACTGACAAGTAAACACTGGTTTAATCTCTTCAAGAAATACTGAACAGTATTGATTTGCAACTGTATTTCTTTGGCTACACAAAGACTTAAGCAACTGCAAACCACTTATATACTCATCAAGAGAAAACATTTAATAAAATCAAATATTCTGAAGGTGTTTTGAAAAGATCAGTAACGGAGAGGAAGGAAGTGTAAAAACAAGCACTGCTGAGCTCAAGTTTTTCGTTTGTTTTGTTTTTCAAGACGGGGTTTTTCTGTGTACCAGCCCTGGATGTCCTGGAACTCCTTTTGTAGACCAGGCTGGCCTCAAAGCCACAGAGATCGATCTGCCTGCCTCTGAGTGCCGGGATTAAAGGTATGCACGATGATTGCCTGGCTCTGAGCTCCAGTTTTATGAGTTAGTCATGGTGAGAAAGAAAACAACGTATTACTAAATCACTAAATCAAATAAAAATGCAGAACAATGTGTGATAAAATGGCTTGTGGTTGTTTTTATTTTATGTTCACTGATGTTTTGTCTACATGTATGTCTGTGTGAGGTTGTCAGCTGCACAGAACGAGCTACAGACAGATGTGAGCTGCCATGTGGATACTGGGTATTGGAGCTCAGTCTTATGCAAGAGCAACTAGTACTCTTAACCACTGAGCCACCACGGTTTTTCTTTTATTTTTTCTTTTTAAGATTTACTTATTATGTATACAGTATTCTGCCTGCATGCCAGAAGAGGGAGCCAGACCTCATTATTTATGGCCAGCATGTGGTTGCTGGGATTTGAATTCACAACCTCTAGAAGAACAGCCAGTGCTCTTTACTGCCTCCCCATCTCTCCAGCCTCAGCTCATGGTTTTTGAAGAACAGATATACTTATGTGTGTGTGTGTGTGTGTGGGTGTGGGTGTATATATATATATATATATATATATATATATATACACCCACACCCACAGAAAACTTGACTTTTTTTAATAATAAATCTGGATTGGTACTTCTGAGGAACTAAGATTAGTGAGGTAGGAGAAAGAGTTTTTAGTTTTTTCATTTAACAATATCCTAGTTTAAATTCTGTAGAATGTACATGATACATTTAAAAAAATTTTTAATTTTATGTGCAATGGTGTTGTGCCTGCCATTTATGTTCCTGTGAGAGTTTGGTCCCCAAGAACTGGAGTTACGGACAGTTGTGAGCTGCAATGTGGGTACTAGGAATCAAACCCAGGTCCTCTGGAAGAGCAGTCAGTGCTTTTAACCACTGGAGCCATCTCTCCAGGCTACATGATACATTTTTATGATAAAGATAAAATTACTTTAAATTTAAAACATCAATTTTTATTGGACATGTTAAAAGGAACTGAATTATCTGCCTTGTATGAGAGAGGGACGAGAAACCACCACATTAAGATCTGAGGAAGGAATGGACTGAAGACTGACTACCACAAAGTGTCCCCGCCTGCTACCACCCATCAACAGTTACTCATGGTAACTGGTCACTCTTGGCAAAACAAATTCTGTTTCTAAACATGCTCTAACTCAAACTTTGTATTTTACATTGTAATAGTAAGAATCTAAACAATACATCACTAATTTCATTGTTCCACGTTTAGCCTGATCCCAGCTATGTCTGCAAGGATAAGTTTTACTAGTAAAATAGAAGAAACTTAGCAGGATAAATAACTGAAATACAGACAACCAAAACAAAAGGCAATATCCTTACTAACTTGAAGGCTTACTCTTAGGAAAAGTTATTATCAAATAATTTAAGCTTCCATTTTACAATTAGCGAAGACTCAAAGTGCTATGTTACATAGCCCAAAGGTAGTTATCGATTCCAAGCTTTCTAATGGACTTGAACTTCCTTATAGCTGCCATGCCTACTTCTGTTGCAGTTGCCCACACCAAATGAACTTTTTCCCAAATGGCAAGTCATTCCGTAAAATCCTCTCTCTTATGTTGTGGTTAACTCAGAATTCTTTGAATAAAACTTGAGAATTCTTTAATAATAAAATTTCCTTTATTGTGCCTAGAAATTCCACAAAGTTTTCAATGTCTTCAAGTACTTCTAAACACTAAAGCCAAACCCCTTAAAACTTTTTCTTAAGAAATATAAGGTGCAAGGCAGGCTAGAGAGATGGCTCAGAGGTTAAGAACAATGGCTGCTCTTCTAGAGGTCCTGAGTTCAGTTCCCAGGATCCACATAGTGGCTCCCAACCATCTGTAACAAGATCTGGTGCCCTCTTATGGCATACATGCAGACATAACACTATATCCATAATAAACAAATACATCTTTTTAAACACACACACACATACAAGGTGTCACTGAATACATCCATTTCACCAACAGTTGTATAGAAAAAAATAAATCCCATTCTTAAACCAAATAAACTTTACAACTACAACTCCGACCACTCTTAAGCCCATGGGGGAACTGCAATGCTCATTTACACACTCTAGCTCTCTGTCCATTAAGTCTGTACTTACAAGGAGGTGGCATATAATGCCGACATGATGAAAGAGAAGGCTGTGGAGGTGGCTGGGGCTGAGGTTGTGCAACCATACTGGAGCCATAGCTATCTATTGCTAATGGCTGAGTCGGGGCAGCAGCAGTAGCCTGATGGCCAAAGACTGCAGCTCGGGAAGAAGAGACAGGGCAGCAGGGGTCGAAGGCAGATGCACCATGGAAACCCCCACTTCCATGAGTCCTGAGAGCGCTGCTGCTCAGATCAACTGGCAATGCCTGCTGGGTAAAGAACAATTAAAACTTGAGAACAATTTCTAAAGTTTCATGAAAACATTTCTTGTCACATGACAAAATATTCCTAGTGCTCTCTAGAAAACAAGATCTTCAAATGAGTTTGGGAATGGTAATTCTTTGTATGGGAAAAATCAAACACAAAGACAATAGTACTATATAAAGGCTGAAATTCAAAATTAGCAATTTTACAATTAAAATGTAAAATCAACTGCATTAAGGTGAAGTATAAGATACAAGATAAAGGGTTGGGGAGATGGCTCAGTGGTCAAGAGCACTGACTCCGAGGACCTGGGCTGTCTGTAACTCATGTTCCAGAGGATCCAACCCACAACAGACATACATGCAGGTCAAACAAAAATGTCTATAAAATGATAAGTAAATAATTTTTTAAAAGAGATAAGATAAACACTTAACTAATATGTTATTGTACAATTTATTTCTTGGGGCTGAAGAGATAACTCACTGGTTAAAAACACTTGAACTTTGCAGAAGACCTAGGCTCAATTCCCAGCACCCACAGTAGGTAGCTCCTAACTACCTGAAGCTTTAGTTCCAGAGGACCTGGTGCCCTTTTCTGGCCTCCCTGAACGCCTGCATGAATGTAGTGCACAGAGACAAGCAGAAAAATATATACACATACACATAAAATAATTTGAGACACCTCAGACAGTATGTTATCACAGCACTGAAAACATTAGAATTCTACTAACAACCTGTCTGTCCAAACTTTCTGTATTATTTTGTTACATTCAACTAAAACTCTAACAGTTAAAAAAGATAAGAGCATGGTTGGTGGCACACAGCTTTAAGCCCAGTACTTACTTAGGAGGCAGAGGCAGGAAGATCTCTTGAGTTAGAAGTCAACCTGATCTACACAGTGAGTCAGGAAAAGTTAACATTTTCTCCCCTCAAATCATGTGACTTGCAAAGAACAAAGTGCACAGTAGGTTAACTATTGCCACCAACAATGAGTATATCAGAAAAACTTTACAAGAGTCTTCACGTTTCCTGCATGGAAATGATAGACATGAAAGCTATTCTGTTGATCTCAATGCATTATATACAAATAACAAATTACTATATAGAGAAATATACACAACTATGTGTTAGTTATTTAAAATTCCAAGTAAACACTGGGCAGTGATGGTGCATGCCTTTAATTCCAGCACTCAGGAAGCAGAAGCAGGCAGACCTCCGAGATCAAGGCCAACTACAGAGTGAGTTCCAGAAGATCCAGGGCTACACAGAGAAACCCTGTCTCAAATACCAATTACCTTCCCCAAAAGAAAATTGTGAAGTAATTAAATCATACTCTAAAGCAGATTATAAAGCAAGAATTGCCTTTTTTTTAATTGTTAAGTAATTTAAACACACTGTCTACCAGTTAGTTAGGTTCAGCACACTTACAGCTTTTGAAAGAAAGTAAAAGCCAGGTGTGGTTAACATACTTATCACTCTAGCCTACAGGTTAAGGGCAGCAAAACAAACCTAGCCTACACACTGAAGATTTTATGTGTGTAGTTACATGTGGCTAGGAAGATGGCTCAGCATGAGGACATGAGTTTGATTTCTCCAGAAACCACATGACAAGCTAAGTGCACATCTATAACCTCAGCCTGGAGAGACAGAAAGGGTGGTTCCTGGGACTCATCCTGATCAGCACCAGCTCACAAGTATAAGCTAAACCAACCTTTTCCTTTAATCCAATGGTTGTCATCGTCCTAATGCTGCAACCCTTTAATATAGTGGGTTGTAGTGTTGTAGTGACCCCAGCTATAAAATTGTTTTCATAACTATAATTTTGCTACTGTCGGGAATCGTAATGTGTTTTCTAATGGTCTTAGCAACTCCTGTGATAGGGTCATCCAACCCCACAAACACTCACACAAGGGCTGTGACACAGGTGAGAACCATTGCTCTCCGGTGAACAGAACTGGCAATGACAGTCATCTACTGACACCAACCGAAGGAAACACTGTTTATATAACTGATTAATCGCCCCTGTAGCTTTCTCTTCTCTTTCTTGAGTCAGGGTCTAATTATGGATTCCTAGCCATCTTGGAACTTTCTAAGAGGCCATACTCAACTAGAACTGACAGAGATTCTCCTCTCTCTCTCCCCACCCTCCCTCCTTTTTCAACACAGGGTTTCTCTGTGTGGACGTGGCTGTCCTGGAACCCATTCTGAAGACCAGGCTGGCCTCAAACTCAGGGATCTGGCTGCCTGCCTAAGTGCTGGGGTCATCTCTTAACCAGCCACACTCTTTATCAATTCAACAATACAACAGTCACCTGTCAGCAGTTCTCTCATGAACAGAGAAGCTGCTTGAGCTACCTCACCATTGCCTCCATCTCTAATTAAATCTACTCTCCTTCCAACTGTCAGTGCTCAGAAAGGAAACATTCCTTTAGGGGAGGGCCTTCCACACCTCCTTCACAGAGGCACAATGCTTTCAGACACCTAGGTAATATCCTCAACTGTTACCAGAAGCAAACTGAAATCATGGCCATATATTAAACTAATTCTTCAAATTCCCCCCTGATAGCAGCAGCTAGCTTCATCTTTTAAAGAGACTTTTCCATTATTGTTAAGTAATTAGAACCCAAAAGAAACAGCAGCAAAATTTGAAAGGAAAAACTGAGGGCTTTAGAAAAGGTCAGGAGACACAAAATGGTAGCCTCTCTCAGCTCTCAGTCTCTGCTTTGTTCATCCATATGACGAGCCAGAATATTATCTTTTTTGAGAGAGAGAGAGAGCGCGCGCTTGTAGGGCTCTGCTCTCTCTTTTCATTACATGAGTTCCATGAGTTCCAGGGACTGAATTTAAATCAGGATTGACAACAGATACCTTTACTCACCACACCACCCCAATGACCCCAGAAGAAAATTTTACAATAATTATGTTCACTTTCCCATACCATTGTTCCCCTTGTTTACAATAATTTAAACCTTTTGTAAACCAAGATTTAATTTAAAAATTCGCAGCTCATTAAATTAAGTTCTCTTTGCATTTGAGAATATAGCTTAGTTTACAGAAACACTCACTTTGACAGCACCAAATACACTATAACACATCACTAGGGTTTTCCACTCTTTCTGAAGCAACACAAGTTTGTTTGTTTGTTTTTTAAGCTGGGGAAGGGGAGGATATTTCACAAGCCCCACACACCTGATCATGGTAGCTGGAACTAGAGCTGCTATTTGCACCACAAGGAGCCTGTACTTGAGGTCTTTCCACAGGACAAGCGGGATCATTGAAGGAAGGAGAAACTGGGACCGCTGGGTGGGGAGTATGGTGGTGGTGGTGATGATGCTGAAAATGGTGGCCGTGCTGCTGAAAACAACTTGAGTGTGGATGTGCTAATGCATGGTGACTCTGTGACGTCCCTCCGCATGGTGAGTGCTGGGGACAGCAGGAAGGTAGCCTTGGCATTGCTGGAGGGCCCGTTTCTGGGACAGCACTAGATGCAGTTCTCCTTGAGTCATCTTGAACAGAAACAAACGCAGAGAATGATCAAACACCCCTTCACAAAGTAAGTGCTGTGTTTAATCTGTAAACAAGAATTTAGTGTGGTAGTATGCTCATGAGGTTCAGCAGTGAAGTGATGGACTTGCTGCTTGAGTCTAAACACCTGAGTTAGATCCCCGGAACCTACACAAAAGGAGAGAAATTACTACCTAAAATTGTCATTTGAACTACACACACACACACACACACACAAAATCAATTAGTTGGTGTAATTTTTAATATAAATATGAATGTGATGGTGGCATATGCTTAACACACAGTATAAAATGTTGTGCAGTGTCTCCACTATAACTTTTCTGAAAATAAATTCTTCAGAGGTTTCATATGTATCATGTTGTATAAATCTGACAAGAAATGATCTTTTCTTAGTATTTGTTAACCAATAAAATTTCAGAAATATCATTTGAAATCTTCCACTTTATACTACAAAGGAAGATCTTCTGAATCCCTTGAGCAGTAATACCAATCACTTTCCCACATTACAGACTGGTAGGTACATTCAATTGTACTTGAAGGCATAGAATCCACCTTAATAAAATATCTGACTGCCAATCCTTTTCATTTCTTTCTTATTTTTATAATTTTTATTTCTATTACTTTTTATTATATGTTGTATAGTGGAGGGAGTCGTGTCATATAGAATGTTAGAATGAAGATTTGTCTCATCCTAGTAGGAAAAAAAAACCACCTGATAACATAATATCAACTCAATGAGTATTTGCTAAACATATAAATACAGCAGGTGAAAAGCATAATTCAAGCATATGCACAGGCTACAAAAGTGAGCTGTGTTGAATATGACAAGTTTAAAGGTGACTCCTGAATGATCCAGGGAAGATGTCCAAGAATGGTTAGATATAAAGTCACATAATGTAAAAACAATGCAATTATGAAAACAGGAGAGCCCAGGAAAGGCCTGGAAGGAAGACAAGAAGACTGTCACCAGACATATAGTGTATGTCTGAAAGTCACTCTGAAAGAAGTCAGAAGCAAATTAAAGAAAGAACAGGCCAGACAGTAGGTGAAAACACTTCCCACTGAGTCTGAGGACCTGTGTCTAATTCGTGGACGCCATACTGTGGAGAGAACTGACTTCTCCAAATTTCCCTATGATCTCAACACTCACTCATGCCTGCACAATATAAAAATATTTTAATAATAAAGTAAAAATGTAGAATGGAAACAATCTGTATCAAGTACACAAAGACAAGTCAGAGGTACCTGTACACATACTAGGAAATGGAGCTGGTAAAAATACAGAAAACAAAGAACCAATATTATGGCTAGAGACAGGACACAGACTCAGGATTCTGAATAAGACGATGGATTAGGAGTGAAGCAGGCATTTGGAAAGAACTGCAGGCGTAAGCACACAAAGGCTTTTTACAAAGGCTAACTAACATCAGGTGCTGTAAGAGCACATGCCTGAAATTTTTATTCTTTAATTTCCTTCCCATGGGGGATGAAAATGGTAGAGGGAAAAGAAAGAGAAGCAATTATGACACCAAAGTAGGTTAGTACCAAAGGCTTTCTTGTGAGGTGCTCAGCAGCTGTGGAGGCACCTTATCATCACCTGCACCTTTTAGGGACTTGGATATGAATAGAATTAACTGGCTTAAGTGATTCAAGGTTGAAAATATGTATAAAGGAGGGAGAGACACAGTAAGTAGTTGAGCTGACATTCCTATTGGGTTTCTGTAAATCAATTTGGCCTGGTGGCAAGTACAGTTGAATATCAAAAATGAACTTCCAGAGACTACAGTGATTGTAATACCTAAGTAATGAAACATTTAAATGGTACTAAAATAAACAGTCATACATAATACATGAACGAAAGCTTTATCTGGGCAGTGGTGGCACACACTTTTAATGCCAGCAGTTGGGAGGCAAAGGCAGGATCTTCTGAGTTTGAGGCCAGTCTGATCTACAAAGTAAGTTCTAGGACAGCCAAGGCTACACAGAGAAACCCTATCTCAAAATAACCAAAGTTAACTAATTAATTATTTGAAGTTTTAAAGTGATAATGAAATGGAGGTAGGAATATGATGGCTATGGCTACCAGGAGAGGGGAATGAAGAGTAGAAATCCTTACCAGAAACATGCTACTGACCCCAATCAAAATATTTAACTTTTGAGATTTTATATAAAAGGGAAAATGCAAAGTCAATACCAAGGCATTTTTAAGTATTAAGTGATAACATAAAATCACATAAGAGAAAAGAAAACAACACGTAAGAGAGGCTAGAGCATAGCTCAGGGTAAAGAACTCTGGCTGGTCCTCCAGAAGACCCACCAGGTACAGTTCCCAGCATCCACATGGTGACTCACAGGTGTGTATATATATATAAATTCAGTTCCAGAAGATCTAATGCCCTCCTTTGGCCTTCATGGGTACCAGGTAAACACAGGTAAAAGACACACATGCAGGCAAACACTCATACACATTTTTTTAAAAACCTGGTTTCAATTAAAAAAAAAACAAAATTGTATAAATTACCAAGTAAAGTTTCAAGAAAGTATGGACTCAACAAATTAAAGTCCATTTTGCTACTGTCTACATTTCCTTTTAGAGAACACGGTATTTGAAAAACATCTTTGGGAACTCTCTCCATGGATAGTTTTCAATTATGTCTTTAGTTTTCCAGAAAAGAAAGTCTTACTGAATCCAGCTGTTAAGTAATTTTCCAGTCTGCTCAATGAAAGTCAGAGATGTTATCAGAATTAAAAGCAAAATGTATTTTAAACCATAAAGTGCTCTCATTAAAAAATGGTGATATAGTCAATTTATGAGCTATAGACTCTCCTGATATGTCCTTGTTAGTAAGTTTCTGTCTGCACCACTGTGCAGACATCAAGCTGCCTAAAGCTAGTGAGAGAGAATCAGCAATATAACTGCTAACAGAAACACAAGAAATAATGTGATCAGGGCTGAAAATACAAAACTCTTTAGGCTGGGTATGTAGATCAGTGACAGAAAACACACTTAGCATATACGAGGGCCTGGGTTCAAGCTGAATAAACAGAAGAAAGTTCTTTCTGACCTTGTGTTAGGCAATGTTTCTTATCTATGTCAGAATAACAAAAAGCAACGAAAGTGGAATAAATGACATCATTGAAACCTTTAAAACTATCACCATCTTAATCTCAGAATACGCCTAGGAATGTAAGTGGCAGGCTGTGAGGGAACTGATTAATTTTATCAAGGGCAGCCCGTTTTTTTCTCAGCAGCCGTACCTTTCTGCATTCTATCAGCATGTCACTGGAGCTCCAACTTCTCCACCTATGAGCAGTGCTGGTGACTCTGCTTCTATTGTTCTTCTTATACTATGGACACCTGTGTAGGTGTGACTTAACTATGTATCTCAGCATTGCTTTACTCTCATTTCATTAATCAACAATGATGCTGAGCATAGGATTCATTGTTCGTTGGCCTTTGCAAAGTTATCTGTTCAAATCCTTTGTCTACTTTTAAATTAGGTTGTTGCTTTTATTATTTCAAAGTTCTTTATGTATTCTGGGTACTAGAACCATTATCTGACATGACTTACAAATGATTTTTCTTGTATTTTATGGACTTTCACTTTCTTGATATTATCTTAATACACAAAAGCTTTAACTCTTGATGAAATTCAACTTACCTACCTTCTGCTTTGCTGTCGTCCATGATATCAGCCATGTAGTTTTTCTCAAGTTTTCTTAATTGAGTTAAGATATTTTGGTCACAAACAACACATAAAATTCAAGTATTAAATCATAATATAAGCATAACACATAATGCTTTGCTCACAAGAAGTACCTCACAGTCAAAGAGTATCTCAACATTTTTACATACCCCCCACAGAAGAACCAGCTGCACTATTGCTTGCAAGAGTAGCTGCAGTCTCTGACACTGTGGAAGGCTGGCTACTGGCCGCAGCTGAAGTAGCATCAGAGGCTTGCTCAGAGGTAGATGGATTAGAATTGTTAATGGAAGCGCTAGTAGTTTGTGATTCCATTCTAGCAGAAGTGGTTGGTACTACAGTAGGTTCTACAAAACACAAAACATCAACTTAGCATTTCACAACAGATTAAAGAACAAGTTTTATTTTAATTCAAATTAGCAACTTATTTTTCCTCTTTGAAATAGTCTCTTGCTATATGTAGCTAGGCTGGTCTTAATAATTCCCCTATCATGGCCTGCCAAGTGTTGCTTAAAGGCACATTCCCCACACCTGGACAAGTTAATGTCACTATGATAACGACTAAAATAAAAAAAAATTTTTTAAAAAAGCACTAAGAACAAACTTCCTAGTAAGTATAACACACAGTAAAGAAAGCTTTCATGAAACTTCACTGCAGAGTCAACTAAAATGTCACTGAAAGACAGGAACTAGATCAAAACCCCAGCCTGTGCTTGTATAATCTAGTTCAATAGATGTTCAAAGTTTTCTGGTATGACTAAGGGTGTGTGTCGATGGTAAAATGTTTGCCTACCAGGTGAGGGGTCCTATGCTTGACCTCCAGAACCAAGAAAAAAGGTCTCCAGTAGCTAAGTGTTGTGTCTATTTATTACAAGGAAAGAGAGAGCAAAGTCCAAATCCTGCTGCCGGGACACGTGGTGAGACCATCAAACACCAAAGTGCACCCCTGGCACAGCATAATCCCAAGACAGGCTGCCCAGCCAGCACTGTGGATTTTATAACCACTCTTCATGTTCTCACCAGGAAAACTAAGAGGACAACAGGTGTTTCTGCAAAGAACTATGAGAACAAAATGGGATCATTGACAAATGTACCTTATTATCATCCTTTACACAGAGTAACCATTTCATAACATTAGCTATGACTTTTAATACTTATTTTAATGCCTTGGTTTTTGAAGGTTTTTATAAATATAAACAAATACAAACATAAGGATTTTTTTCAAATATAAAGATGTTAAAAGTAGTAACATCAATACCTTCTAATAAAATTATGAATAGGTAAAGATCAAACATCAGATCAAAAACTGGCCATTTAACATATTTTATCAAGTTCTCTTCATATCCCAACAGTTACAATTCCAGCTTACCATCTTCATCAACAGTAAGGTCCACAACTTCTGCTGCGTTCTGCCTCAGGGGCTGTATAACAGTAGAGATCCTACTTCGGTTTCGAGACTCCTGTGGGCG
This sequence comes from Phyllotis vaccarum, assembly GCA_033318265.1. Lineage (NCBI taxonomy): Eukaryota > Metazoa > Chordata > Mammalia > Rodentia > Cricetidae > Phyllotis > Phyllotis vaccarum. Next base: position 139,234,426 of record JARWLC010000004.1, on the reverse strand, counting down.
ACCTGTATGCGAACTTGAACCTTGGCTCCAATGAGATCTGGAGTGTCCAAGGGTTGAACGAGACCTTAAATGATGTCAACTTTAAGTTAGTTAACTATAAATGAAAAATGAATTTTTTTTAGTCACTGTAAAACTTCACAAGCTTTTCTTATATGTAAATTCTTCATGCAAGACTTCTTCCAAGAGACAATAGTCACAGATTAAAAACAATGACTAATGCATTCAATAAACTTCTGAAGGAAGGTACCACCGACCAGATGAGTAAAGCAGACAAGAGATGCTCTCAGATCAACCATTCAATTCTATGAAAAGATGGGATTGCTGTTCTTGGTAACCACTGTTTTGAATATTCACTTGGATTATAAGTTAATATTAACATACATTGTAAGGAATATTCCAGGCTGCTCACTCTAATAAAAGAACACACACACACACACACAAATCTCAAATATGATACACAGTCATGTCTATATAATCATGTCACAGGCTAGGTTTGCAGAATCTAACTTTGGAAACCCTGCGCCATGCCAAGCTTCTGGTCCTACTCTAATATAATACAACAAGCAGAAATAAAGAAGTGGCAGAGAGAGTTCCTGGAGTTGGCAGAGATGAATACACTAACTAGTCTGTGAGTTATTTTCTTGAACTACTTTAAGTATTGAATCATAATCATAAATACCTTAAGTGAATGGCATTGCACTCTTCTTAATCACTTACAGGCATTTAGATATTTGTTTTTTTAAGCATTCAAAATAATGATGAAAGAGTACTTAGGAACAGTGTAATAATATTCTTATCCCATCTATGGCTTCAGAAAAACAAATAAATCTGTTTTTGAAAAATTAGGCAAAGTGCTGTATGTTGGTGGCACAAGCCTTTAACTCCAGCAGTTGGGAGGTAGAGGCAGGAGTGTCTCTGTGAGTTCGAGGCCAACTTTGTCTTCAGTGTTAAGTTCCAGGACAGCAATGGCTACACAAAGAAACCCTGTCACAAGGGAGAGAAGGCAAATAAATCACAAGTTGCTATGGAGTTTGTATTCTTCATCTGCTCAAACAAAGTGTAAAACTACACTTACTGTAAGTTTATCATCAGCGTGTGTGGCAAATGTGAGCCAGATCCTCTATTACACAAGGTTAAGCATTTAAGAAAAAAACATCAAATTCAAAGTGGGCTACTGTCCTTAACAATATTAGAGCAAAAGAGTTCCCAATCAGGTGGCTCACACTCATAACTCTAGTTCCAAAAGAGCTGACATTCTCTTCTGGCCTTAAGTGCATGCATGCACATCCTGGAGCTGGAGAAATAGCTTAGAAGTTAATAGTACTTTTTGTTCTTGTTAAGAATTTTGATTATATTATCAGCACCTACATGGTGGCTCCTATCAAGTCCAGTTCTAAAGGATCAAATATCTTATCCTCATTTGTGTGGGCACTAGGCACACATGTGATGCACATAAATATATATAGAAACAAATGTGAAGAGTTAAAAATAACCCAAGTTAAAATAAAAATTTTAAAACATTACTGAGAAGCCCAGACTCTACAATGAGTATTTGGGGGGTGTGGGTCTATCTTCTCTGGAAAGCAGTCCACAGCAGACAGCTCCAGATCTACTCTGTGGCTCTTTTGTAAAACCTCACAGGGTGTTCTGCCTTTAGACAGGCTACTGGACACAGCATAAGTCCAAACGTAAGGCAACAACAACAATGTTACAGAGACCATCAAGGCTACCACAATAGTGGCAACTGTCCAATCCTAACAGGAAAGACTGAAAGTTAGAAAGGCCAAGGACCACAACAAAGGTGTATCTCAGAAAACAAAAGGAAACTACCTAGGGATCCTGAGACTGGGTTCATTTCAAGATCACTGTCTCTTACTTGGAGAAAGGTTTGTTTGGTGAAAGCACCTCCAATTCCACATGGAAAACAGGTCTTATTCTCTAACAGTTGAGAGATAACACAAATGATGAAGTGGTGTTCTGTGTTCGAAGCAGTGGCAGGGTAACTGTGGCTGCCTATGGCACACACTATGGAGCGTAAATTTCCCCAGTTTGGGGAAATCACTTAAAACCAAAAGCAATAAAGGGAGATGGGGCTGAAGAGATGTCTCAACTGTTAGGAGGATTTGGCTGCTCTTACACAGAAAGGATCTGGGTTGTCCTGGTGGCTCTCTGTAACTTCAGTATCAGGGGATCGGATGGCATCTTCCAGCCTTCATTGGCACAGTACATACATGATACACATACATATATGCAGGCAAAAGCCATACAAATAAATAACTCCCACATTTTTTATATTATTCTTTTTTTTAAAAAAGGAAAGAAAGAAAAAAGAAATTGAAAACAACTTCCCTGCCATGAGAAGCCACACTCTAATGGGAAAGTAGCAAGTAGAAAAGCACATACCATCTTTAAATGTACTTCTAAACACATTCTAACACGAAAATTAATGAATATTCATCCACAGACTAGTTTGGTGTGTCAAATAAGCAACTCTTTACCACTAATAACAATATTTGCCATCATCTTAAGCACAGGATAAATGAAATGTTAATTTTTTATTTTACACCAGGGGCTATGGTGTCAGTCATGACAAGAGTCACGGCATGCCCAGATACCTATCTAAACAAATGAAATCTTTCTACTACTTATTAATTCAGAACTTAGATAGCATGATCAAATGAAGAGTGATAGCCTTAAAACCTGGTTCCCATAATATAAGAGCACAATTTTCATGCACATCAATGAGGATAATCTTGACATAAGAAAATAACAAGAGTTGTTCTTATATCAACAAGTATATATTCAGAATTATACCCAATATTTGTATATTACAGTTAAAGGTCAAAGTTCATAAATTCTGGCATTACAAACTAAACTCATTTTTAAAAATATTAAGTAAAACTACTATTTAGAGCAAATGGGTTATGATAAAAAATACTATATCCCTACCTCTGCTGGCCTGAGACAGAATGTTTGCAACAGTGAGTTTTATTTTCTTCTCCAGGTGAATCTAATGTAGCCTGGCTTTAAAACTAGTACTCTAGAACAATTATAATCAAGCTGAGAATAGGGGGAATGGGTAACAAATATGTTAAAGCATGTATATTTAAAAGTTCAAGCATACTACTAGGAAATAAAATCTCACCGATAGCTTTCTCCAACTGTAACAATCTCCACTTCACTGTCTGTTGAGGTAACATTAATTTCTTCATTGGCAGTGACCTGGGGAGTGAAGGAAGCTTCTATCACCACAACATCTTCATCAATACTTCCTGGAAACAAAAAGCAAACCCATTTAAAAGGCATGTGTTGGCTAACCACTAGGCAAAAGTTTTATCATAACCTTGAAGACTTTTAAATTAACATGAAAATAAAGGTGAGTTATATTGCGTCATCTCTTTTGTGTTATTGAAGAGCCAACAGATGAGTCTAAAGTCAAAACCACTACATCTTCAGACATGTTAAGTGGAGGGCAAAAGACAGGAGAGGGAAGAAAAGTAGCTGGTAGTGGAAGGTACTTGGGGTGAGAATGAGTACCAAGAGCTGAGTATATGTAAAGACATAAGCTTTGGAACTGGATCCACATTCCAAGAGCACTCACTCTGTGCCTTCTATAGTTTTGAAGGTCTCACTTAGGAAGCTGTGTCATTCAGAACACTGCACACAGCATCAAGAAAGAAAATGTTCTTTTCTTACTATCATGACTGTGAGAAAAACTTTACTACCCACACAGCTTAATAGTTTTTACCTAACATCTGTACTGGTGGGTAACTAAAATTAAGGCAGAGGGTGTTTTATTGTGAAGGCAGAGAAATGGAGTGCGACTTTTTTAAGAGCACGGTCACTGTGAACAAGCTCATCTGCACTGGGTAGAATCCCACTGCTGTGAAAACCATCTCCTGCCTGCTCACTCTGCTACTAAATGGTATCCATCCCTTCCCCTCCAACACCCCAGCTATCACAGTTCTGCTGTGTTTAAGAACTTGACTGTGTCAGATGACTCACATAATTAAAAAGGCACAGCATTTTGACTGTTTGTAATAGGCTTGTTTCACCCAACAGAAATCAAGTACACACACAGATTTTTACACAGTTGATCATGACAACATATTGACAACAGTCAACCATGAGAAACAATTCAAATGTTTTAATGAAACAAGGAGAGACTAACTACTAGTCCATGAATGAACCTTGAAACTTTATGCTGAGACAGAAAGCACACAGGAAAGTTTGTTTATGCAAAACACCTAAACATAGCAAATGATATTCAGCAAACAAAGGAAAGGTTGCATGAGACTGGGGAGAAAAGCAGAAACAGAAAGTTAAATCTCAGAGGGGAGGCTAGAGAGATGGCTCAGAAGTTAAGAACACTGGCTGCTCTTCCTGAGGTCATGAGTTCAATTCCCAGCAACCACATAATGGCTCCCAACCATCTATAATGAGATCTGGTGCCCTCTTCTGGCCAGCAGGCATAAATGCAGTCAGAACACTATATACATAACAAATAAATCTTTAAAACAACAACAACAAAAACCTCAGAGGAACCTAAGAGATGGATGGTTCAGCGGGTAAAGGCACTTTGCTACCAAGACCGCTGTTATGAATTCTACCTCTGGGACTCACACAAGAAGAGAACCAAATCCCACAAGATGTCCTATGACCTTGACATGTACAACTCAGCTACCCCCACAATACAATAAATAAATTTAAATTTTAAATGATTCCAATAGTAAATCTAAACACACAAAGAATTTAACATGATGGCATCTTAAATCCATAGGGTTAAAATATTAATGGGTGATTTGGAAACAGCTGGATGGTTCATGAATTCAGATTCAAGCTGAGTGTGTAAGCAGTAGGAGCCTGTAACCCCAGTACTGGGGAGAACTGTGAAGACAAGTAGATCCTTGGGGCTCAATGACAGGTCAGCCTACCCAAATAATGAGCTGAAGTTCAGTAAGGGACCAACTGTTTCAATGAATGAATGAATATTAAAATAAATATAAGAGAGCAACCAAGAGACACCAAATGCACTCCTGCGCACAAATGTATACTTACACCAAGCACAAGGAACGCACACATACACAACACAAAGATTATAAGTTATAAGAAAGTCTCATATCCATAACTAACTGGAAACTCCAAAATCTTAGTAGTATAGAACATTAAGTTTAAAAATAAATTAAAGACGGGCTGGAGAGACAGCTCAGTGCTTTAGATCACTGGATGCTCTCTCAGAGGACCTGTATTCAATCTTTGGCACTGACACGGTAGCTCACAACAGTCTCTAACTCCAGTTCTAGGGGATTCAATGCTCTTTTCTGGCCTCTACAGACACTACACACACAGCACGCAACATATATGCAAGCAAAACATACACTAAAATATTAGAATGAGGTAATTCTCAAAAATAAATTAAAATAAACAAAAATAAATCAGTGGGTCAGGTAAAACTCACTGAACAATCACAGAAATAAAACACTGAAACAATCCTAAATTTTATTAGATTATCTTAAAATACCAGAATATTGCTGGACTTGGTGGTACATGCAATTAATTCCAGCACTTGGGGGAGGGGGGGAAGCAGGTGGATCTCTTGTGAGTTTGAAACCAGCCTGGTCTACATAGTGAGTTCCAGGACAGCCAGGGATATAATAGTGAGATCCTGCCTCAAAATAACAAAACAAACAAACCTGAATTTCTTTACAAATACTTCATGGATCAAATTATAGGTTATAACCTCACTGTAAATTAGGATAACTCACTGTCCAATAAGGATGCTATTAACCCAACACTTCATTATGGGTTTCTGTTTGTGAACAACAACAAAAAATCTAATTTAAAAGCCAATTAACAAAGATGCATGAAGAGGAAACTATTCTCAGAGTTCTGGTGAACACACGAACTGATGCTTGTAAAACAACATACAATACTAACTTCAACTAGCTTGAGATGAACTGCCGAAAAGCAGTGGATAGCACTCAATTGCTGTCTCTTAGAACTTATTTCTATCAGACACTACAACTACACTACATCAACACAAATGCTGATGTACACTTGTATACCCAAGTATAAACCACACTGACACTGGCAGATAAAGTAGTTAGAACACGGACACTCCAACCCTATCCTCACTAAAACATACTTGACTTGGTCACCAAGCCTGGACTGAAAGTCAAGACTTTACCACTGGCTTTTGCCAGTCACTAAACATGTGATGTTTTTAGTAATGTAAGTATTCATATGTGTCTAAGGAAAAAATTATTTCCAAAGAATACAAAAAGCTCAATTCTTTGAAAGAGTGGAAATTGGTAGCCTGAAGTTTCTGTCCCACCAACAGCTCCCAAATACCCACTAGCTGCTTCCCAAATAATTCACTTGGAGGCTTTATATTACAGTAAATGCTGGGCCAGTAGCTCAAGCATATCACTAAGTAGTTATGACACTTAAATTAACCCATAATTTTTATCTTGTTTTGATACCTTTCTTCAGTTCAGAATTCTCATCTTGCTTCCTTTGCATTTAGCTGGAGAGGACATCTCTGCATTTCCTCTTCCCAGAATTCTCCTAGTCTAGTCGCCCCACCTCTATCTCCTGTCTGGTTACTGGCCAATCAGATATGGGGGGCTGGAGAGATGGCTCAGAGGTTAAGAGCACTGGCTGTTCTTCCAGAGGTCCTGAGCTCAACCCAGCAACCACATCATGGCTCACAACCATCTATAATGAGATATGGTGCCATTTTCTGAATACCGTATATATAAAATAAATAATAAATCTTTTTAAAAAATGAGTGACAAGTCTTTACAGTGTACAAGAGCAGCATTATCCCACAGAACATTTTTAAAAACAGAACTCCCATTAATATTTCAGCTTCTTCTGGAAACATTCTCCAAATGCACAAGCTATAATGAGAAAAGCACAGGGAGGATTAAATGAGAGCCACACAAAACTCTCAAAACAGCCCTGTGGCTGGAATTATCTACCACTTTCATGGCATCATCCACTCCTGAGATGAGAGGAACTGGACAAAAATTCCTTGGACATTCTAGCACAGCTGCTGGTAACTTTAGTCTGCATCAACTATGACATTTTCAGGTGTTATTCAGATATATATACACAGGTGTGCAAGATCATATAGCAAATGTTATCAAAAAGAGCCAATTAAACTATAGAATTCAATCAAGCACAGGAACTGCATAACTATTGAATGTGCATGCTGACATGAAAAGAGCATTATTTATCTCTGCAAATTTTCGTATTTTATGTTCCAGCAAAACTATTAACAGTTATTACTTGTGGGCAGTAAGAATGAAATATCTGGAAGAAATTTATTTTATGCTTTTTTAGTGCTTTTTAAATTATGTATTATGTGCTTTAAAATGTTATTTTATTTTACGGGTATGGGTGTTTTGGCTGCATGTATGTGCGCACCATATGTATGTAATGGTTGCAGAGGCCAGAAGAGGACATCAAATCCCATGAGATTAGAGTTATATGCAATTGTGAACCATGTGGGTGCTGGGAATTAAACCTAGGTCATCCTCTATAAAAGCAATTAATGCTTTAAGCATTAAACCATCTCTCCAGGTCTTAAGTCATTGTTTTGTTGCTGTTCTTCAAACAGTAGTTTAAATATTTCTCTACAAACCAAAAAAAGGTCAGGGTTCATTTTCACTTTTAAGACGTATACTTCCCCCAATAAATATTTGATACTTCACATACTTCTTTTCTTTATATTATATGTTTCATTGCTCTATTTACATGTATGCAAGTATGTGACTGATGCTCAAAATAGCCAGAAAAGGGCATTGGATCCTTTGGAACTTAATTACATATGATTGTGAGTTTCTATGTGAGTGCTTGGAATTGAACCCAGGTCCTCACAAGAGCAGCCTGTGTTCAATCTCTAAATACACCATAGTTGAGATAATTTAATACTACCAAGACAGACAGTATATAAATGCAAAAATAGTTACAGTGAGTATTAGCCATCAAAAACTCTCTTGATTCCCTAATTTCAGAAAATTAACCTTAGTTCTAATCTTAGTACAGACTTGCCAATTCAAATGTCAGTCCAATAACTCTTAAAAATTATAACTGTAAAAACAATGGATTATCAGGATTGTTTGCTAAGAGGGCATACCACACATACTTTTCTCCAGGACGGAAATGGAGAACACATGGCACACACAGAAATGATATGTACTTTAGTAAGCACTATCGGGATTAAAGGGACCGTATCACTTTAGGTACATGCTTGCATAGAACATGTTAAGGACCTGTGGTTCAAGCCCCAATATGCAAAAACTAAATAACAAAACCACTCAAACACTGAAACTTATTTTTGGTTTGTTCTCTGGGTCAGGCTCTTACTGTGTAGCCCAGGCTGTCCTGGGACTCACAGAGATCCATCTGCCTACGCCTCCCAAGGACCGGGATCAAGGATGTACACTCCCAAGAACTACTACTTTGAACTTATTTTTTAACAGTAGAAAGATGGTAAATTTAGTTTGGTGGCACAGTACATGCTTGAAATCCCAGCAGAGAAACTAAAACAAAGATCAAGAGTTCAAGGACACCCACAACAAGCCGACTGTCTCAAAAAGAATAAACAGTGAACAACAGGAAAAATAAGATTAAGCAGACTTTTATAGTGATTATAAACATTTTTAATAGGACTGAAAATGGGGGAAATTATAATAGTTACCTGTAAAAAAAAAATCACCAAAGTAAGACATATTTTAAAAATACTAAAGAAAAAAATGGAATCAACTCATTTAAAAGTTAATCTAGGGCTGGAGAGATGATGGCTTAGTGGTTAAGAGCACTGGCTGCTCTTCTAGAGGATATGGGTTCAGTTCCCAGCAACTACACAGTGGCTCACAACCACCTATAATGAGATTTGGTGCCATCTTCTGGACTGCAGGCCTACATGCAGGCAAAACACTAAAATAAATAAATCTTTAAAAATAAATAAAAAAAGAGTTAATCTAGCCAGGTGTAGTGGTGCACACCTTTAATCCCAGCACCACTCTGGAAGCAGGAGCAAGTGAATCTCTGTGAGTTCAAGGCCAGTCTGGTATACACAGTGAAATCCTGTCCCATATTTATCATCACTGTCATCATAATTGTCATCTAGTTATAAAAAAAAGTCACCTATAAAACTAATTTACAGACATACAAAAATCAATTCAGACTTAATTTTTGTCACTAGAAATTCTCTGCATATCCTGGAGTTAGAGCCACAGTTTAACATAGTTGATTATTTATCCTGTTTAAGAATCAAAGCAAAGAGAACTTGTTTGAAAGCCTGGATGTAAGCACAATAGTACAACACCTACTGCTCAAGTGTTCTCACCTGAGGGGGCAGCGGGGTTGCTGGGGTTCTCACTGGCAGATGCGCACAGGTCCTCTTCTCCATCTGTTGAGGAACTAGAAGAGGAGTCACTGCTGAGGTCATTCTCACTGGAGCTACTGGAGCTGGGGAGGAGCGCATACTTCCTTTGGGCCAGCACCTCCCGCTTCTTCCTTTGCACCAGCAGCCTCTCCTTCTGCTTCTGTGTTCTCTGTGAGGAACTGCTCTTCACTAGTCTCTTTCTGCATGGGAGTCTCCTCAGTGCATTACCATGAAAACAAGGTCTTTTCATCAACAAGCCTGACACAGACTCTGTCTCACTTCGAGGCCACTTTTGGGAGCGTGCACTGTGACTTCTGCTTTTAGCATTCAGAACAGGCTGGGACTGTCTCACTGAGACTTCTTTGTCCTCATCTGAAGTCACAGTATCAGAGTCCCCAAAATGGAGACTAGATGAGGGAGAAGACAGACACTCACTGAAGGAAGAGTCATTATCTTCATCACTTGGTGTTTCTAGATGTTGCCTCAACCCTAGGATTCCCTGATTTTCTTTGACACAATTCTGTACATATGAGGGGCCAGCCTGTTGGCTTTTGCGCTTTTTCCTCACAACACCACTTTTTTCTTGTTCCTGCTGGTTGCCATTCATGTCCTTCTCTTGTTTTGAATCATCACACAGGTGAGAGAATTCATTCCCCACTTTGCTATTAATCATCTCCACTTCTGCAGGGAAGCTCTTGGTGGCCCCTAGGGGCTGTGGGTGCAGAAGGACCCCCTTCAGACTCTCCTGTGTTGTGGGCGCATCAGGAGGAGTCCCACTCTTCATAGCCACTTTTAGAGTGTAGAGCTCGTTATATTCAGGAGTCCATTGAGACATGGGAAACTTAAAGAAGGCCTAGGAGACATAAGCCAGACATTGAAAGGATTCAGTACATGTGCTACACAAGTGACTAAAGCCTGCAGCAGCCACAATGTGATGAGCTAAGCTAGCCACCTGACTTTCTCACTCTTCTGGTACTTCTGCAGAAACACAGTTAACTAGCACACAGCACTAGACGACTTAGAGTGACCAAATGGAGCTTGCAATATTCCTGCTAGCTTTCACAACACAGCATATTTGATCAAAATCAAACACTTCATGTATTAAAGCTTACTTCATTAGAATTCAAAAGACTGCCATGTGAGCCAGCAGTCCAGCCACTGGGTACAGTCAAAGGAAACCAGTCTGCTGAAGTTCACACCAGCACCCCCCATGTTCACTGCAGCATCAACCACAATAGTCAAATGGTGGATAAAGAAAATGTAATAACTATACAATGGAATGCCATTCACCCATAAAAAAAAAAAAAAAGAATGAAATACTTTAATCTGTGATAATCTGGATGAAATTATAAATCATAACATTGAGTGAAATAAGGCAGACTGAAAGGCAAGTTCCACATGACCTTATTCATATGTGGGGTGGACCAAACTTAATCTTACAGAAGTTGAGAGCAGAATAAAAGTTACCAGAGGCTGGAGAATAGGGTAGAGAGGTGAAATAAGGGATGGCTGGTCAACAAGTATTAGTTACAGATAAATATGAATAACAAGTTTTGGTGATAGTGTGTAATAAAGTGAGTCCAGATAATACTATACTCTTGTGTTTCAAACAGCTAGAGAAGATTTTGAAACTATACCCCAGAGAAAGATGTCTGTGAAGGCATATATGTAAACCTGACTGAAACATTACACTACGTACAAACTTATCAAAATATCACATGGTACTGAAAATATGTAATATTTAAGTTTTTATGCATCACTAAAAGTAAATTTAGGTAGGCTATACTCCTGAGGATTTACAGGTAGCCAATGGTTGCTAAGGGTGGGGAAGGCATTTTCTTCTCTGGTCTTGACACTGATAAGTTGACTATTCTGTGAATAATCTCTTGCTCATGTTCCTGGTAGCAACCCTAATGGAATTCTAGCTCAGCATCACCAACAGCAAAGATGTAAAAGCAGAAGAGGGATGACTTGGGAAGAGGAGAGAGAGGGATCCATGAGAGTGAAGTAAGAAAGACTTGAGAGAGTGGAACTAGAGGTAAATATGATCAAAATATAATATATACACGAATATAAATGCCATAACAAAGGTCGTCTTACACGTAATTGATATAATTCTAGTAAAAACTTAAAAAAATAATGTAATTTAAAGTCTAAGAAAAATATAATGAAGTCATCAAATCACAATACTTTGGGGGCTGAAGCAGGAGTCCTGCAACAATGATTGCAAAGCCAGTTACAAGACTCCTATCCCAAGAGATCCCCAAACCCTACGCCTGCCCCCTCCCTCAATGAAAAAGACTAGTGACTACAGAATAGTCACCATGTGTTATAGAACGCTGCCTTCAGTACTGCCCTCTTCGGCTGTCAGCAGATCTGAGTGCCAGGAGACTGTTCAAGATTGGGCCATTAACTCTCCTTCATCAAAGAAAAGGGATTTGTGAGGTCCACATCTTCCCAAGAGTTTACAGACAACAACTGCTAAAAGCAGAGGCTGTGAGTCACCCCATCTGGGATTTGCAGACTATAAGAGGAGGGGGCTTATGAGCCACACCCTTCCCCAAGAGCTGACAGAAAATAGCTGCTGCTGCAGTGTAGCCACCTGATCCCCTAAGGAATCTCAGTGAAAAATTGGTTCACCAAGCCACAGCTCAATTGTGGGTGCCATTTGGGGTGAGTAGACATTTGTTCATTTATCTTCAGAAAAATTCAAATCTTCCCTTTGATTTTAACATGTTAAAATTGTTTAATAAGTACTTCCTGCACATTTAGATGGTTTTTACATTAGATGAAATAATAGAAATACAGCTTCTTTCTCCTATGACTAATGAGACCCTAATTCCAACAAGCTTAACATAGCTTGTACATTTAGAGTCCAAACAGCAAGCCTAGAGCAAGGACCAGGATGCTGAAGGTCACTGTTAAATCAGTAGCACAGAAAAAAACAAAACCTCTCTTAAAACTGATCTATGTGTGCTTAAATTACCTTCCTCTCAAACTAAGCTACTAAATGAGGGAACTTAATTTACTGCATCAACACCAATGTAATCTTTAAAATTTTTACTGATCTGATGCATGATGTGTGTGGCACTTGTGCCATGGTGCAAATACAAAGAGACTTTGTGGGGTTGTTTTTCTTCAGATATCAAACTCAGTTGTCAAGGCCTGAGTATCAAGCACCTTTATCTGCTGAGCCTTCTCACTGATTCACAAGTGTAATTTTGTAGATTAGAAGGACACTATGTAAAGTTGTGAACATCACTCAAGCTGAAACACTCACTAGAAAGGTAGTTAGCCTGACAAGTGAATTGCTGTGCTGAAGCAGTATGAGAATCTAAGCAGTCGTAAACATTGTTTGTGTGTTTTTGAAACAGTCTCAGTACCTTGCCTTAGCCTTAGTACCTTGTCTCAATCTGTAAAAATTCCTGGCACATAGCAACCACGTGGGAAACTCAACATGGCACAGAGCAAGATATGAATTCCTGGAATGTAGTGACCACATGGTAAATATAACAGGGTCCCAGCAGAACACACTGCTTAGGGAGGGCATGACCCTAAGTGTGCTTATGTAAATCTGTGCCCACTCATTCTCTTAAAAGGAGCCACCATGTAAAAGCCTGTCTCTCTCTTCAGCTTCTCTCCCTCATAACAGCTCAGCAACTCCACTGAATAAACTCCAGTGTGGCGCAGGTAGTAGTGGGTCAGATCTCAGGCGCAAAACCAACATTTTGGTGCCGTGACTCAGGCTCTCTCCTGGGCTTAGGTACACATAGGCCAGGAAATCCTGATCCAGGGCCACCACCAGACCACCTTCCACTTGCCTCACCACAGTCTGTTCAAATACCACTGGCCTCGATTGGTAAGTTTTCCCTTTCCAGTCAGCATAAATGCGAACTAGTGTCTCTGGAAAAGACTGTTGATCGTCCAGCTTTCCAGTAAGGCTATAGTCCCGCAGAAGACCACCCCCCAGCCACGATCTTCACTGGTCACAGCTGTTCCTTCTCGCTGACACTCATTTCTGGCCTTTCCTGCTATTGAAGTCCAGCTCGGTTCCTTGGATTCTGTTCCCGGGGCACTATCCCCAGGGCTCTGTCCAAAGGCCTAGTGCTGCATTGTATGCCCACTCTAGGTGCTGACAAGTGTCCATGGTGGCTTAGCGGTGGGTTTTACACCTGCTCCTGAGACCTAAAGAGTTTTTAGGGGTGGCAAGCGTAAGTTTGGGTTTTGCCTTACACCTATCCTAGGTGCTGACTAGCATCTAGTAATAGCATGGTTTTTATGCCAGTTCTCACGGTGGGTAGGTGGCTAGCGATGTTTTGTGCTTTGTTCTAATGCCTACTCTAAGAGCTGATGGGTTACTTAGCAGTAGCCAGGATTGTTCCACTGGGACCATTCACTGGCTGGGTGACAACCCAGATTTAGTGATGGAATCCCTCCCCTCTGGGCCTCAATGACAGAGAATGAGTCAGCAGAAAATGTCTTTCCATCCTCATCTCTAGGATGTGTTCTTGAGACTCTCAAGCCACTTAGTCTTTTTGCCTTGCCTAGACACCGCCAAGCTTATCTGTACATGCACACACACACACACACACACAAAAAGGCTTCAGTACCCCTTAGATCATAACTCAAAATAGCCTGTTCAGATCCAATCCATTTTCCTCCTGGCCCCCCCCTTACAAAAACCTGGCTTTCTTTTTATAATAAACATAAGGGTGAAATGTAAGGCTTCCCAGCACATAAAAGCCATGTGGTAAACACAACATGGTACCTGCAGAACACACTGATTAGGGAGGGCACTCTGTGCCCACCCGCTCTTTTAAAAGGAGATGCCACATGAATATTTGTCTCTGTGTACCTGCTCCACAACTCTCCTAAATAAACTCTAGTGTGGCATCTGCTAGTGTGTGTCTGATCTCACACACGAAACCAACACAAACTGCCAGGATCAAGGGTGGCTCTTCCCTAAGCTTTCAAGTAGGGAAGACTACAAGTACATGCCATTACCTGGCTTTACATGTTATTTTCAACAACAGTTTTTATTAATCACAACATGTACATATTCCAATCTGATGAGCCTTTGGGCAACTAGCACCCAGAAGAAAACATCAGTGTTCATCACTTCAATCCTTCAACAACTGGGACCATTATCTTAACTTTCAAAAATGTTTCTCCCTTAACAGATATTTTTAAACCACTTCTTGTTGTTTGTTTGAGACAGGGTTTCTCTGTGTAACCTTGGCTGTCCTGAAACTCCCTCTGTAGACTAGACTGGTCTCCTAACTGCCTTTAGAGTTAAAGACCTTCAGATCAGCCTGTTTCTGCCTGCAAGTGCTGGGATTAAAGGTGGGTACCACCACCACCCAGGTAAAACACTTCTTAAAAACAAAACAAGTATTTTATGTCAAAGATTTTCTTCCCTGTAGTGGATTTATGATGTTACATTGTAAATAATTGTCCCACCTATGAGTTTAATAAAAGGTGCTGATTGGCCAAAGGCAGACAGGAAGTGCGGGAGGGGCTACCAGACTAAGGAAACTCTGGGAACAGGAAGAACAGAGCAGAAATGCCACAGGGAAGCCAGAAGATGCAGAGGATACCTATGCTGCTCTGAGAAAAGTACTGAGCCCCACGGCTGAACAGGATAAGAATCATGGGTTAGTTTACAGGTAAAGAGCTAGCAAGTTATATGCCTAGGCCCCAGTCAATTAGTGTACAATACAAGCGTCTGTGTGTCTCTGTGGGTCAGTGGGTCTGGGGATCCAAACCTTGAGGCTAGGCCCAAAAGTCCAGCCCAGAAACCTCTTACTACACTTCCCTCTCTGTAAATAACAGTTACTAAAATGCATAATTTTCATGGGTCTTGTGCTTTATTTCACGGCCCTATTATCAGAAAACTGTGACGGCCTTTCCTTAAAGAGTGCCATTCAATCCTTTTCTTAATATTAAAAGGTAGGCAATGATGTTTCCAACTCTGTCATTAAATCTTACATGGAGTATAGCACAATGAGAGAATCAATTCACAGAAGACAGCAAGTCAGATGGAGACCATCACAAAGTCAGGAAGAACAGCTCAAACGAGGTACAGGCAGGTGTCAGCAAGACGGACAGAAGTATGCAATATTGGCCATAGTAACAGATACAAATTAGTCCTTAAAAAACACTTAAGGAACCTGGAAGCAGATATGCTCTGAATCCCAGCACTTGAAGGCCGAGGCAGACAAATCTCTGTGGATCTGAGACTAGCCTGGTCTTCAAAGCAAGTTCCAAGCCAGCCAGGAATATATCACTAAGACCTTGTCAATTAGTAAGTAAATAAATAAAGGGATGGAAATTGGAACCATGTCTTGCTGATGGTAATGTAAAATGGTGCAGCCACACTCAGTGTACTTCCTCAAAAGACTAAACTCAGTGGAATAGCTCTGGGCCAAAGCATATACAAGACAGTGTTCATTCACCAGTATCAGAACCAGTACAGAATTAACTGCTGACCAAACCCATGTAATGGGTTATAACTTAAATTATTAAAATTAAAAATTAAATTAAAAATTTTAATTAAATTAAAAAAAATTAAGTGCTGTTCCACTACAAACTAATGAACATCATGTGAACCAATCATCAAAGACATCTAGGGTTGGAGAGATTGCTGAGCAGTTAAGAGCACTTGCTGTTATTATAGTGGACCTGGATTCAGTTCCCAGCACACACATGGAAGCATCTGTAACTCCAGTTGGCCTCTGTGGATACCAGACACAAATAGATACACATACACACTAGCAAAATACTCATATATGATAAGTCTTGGATTTCCTAGTTGTTGGGTTCCTCTACCACCAATGCAATAAGCCAGATCAGTAAGTCCAGATTTAATAAATAGGGCAAGGCAAAGCAGAGCATTCCCAGATGGCTCTCAGGAAGGATATTAAAGGAGTGAGCTACCATGACCAGCTGACTTTATTTTGTTTTAGACTGGAACCCCTGGCTGGCCAATCTCTCTATGCATACTGGGACAACCTTGAAATTCCCTATCTACACCTCTCAAGTTCAAGTGCCACCACACCTGGTTTATGCATCAGTGCCTGGGGTCAAATCCAGGGCTGGGGATAATAGACAAGCACTCTATCAATTGAGCACATCCCAGTCCTAAAGATACAGTTTTAGAGAGCTACTAAACAAGATGTTTTTAAGCCATAAGAGATCTGACATTTTTCTATAAAAATTCTAGAGATAATCTTAAAATGAACTAGATACACTAATGCCATTTAAATATGGGCTTACGCAAGTGAAAAAAATATGTACCAAGGATACTACTTACTTGGGGTGATATTTGAAATTTTTAATTCTCTTCTGAATTCAGACAAGTACTTTAGAATTTGCCAGTTTGAATACATAAAATCAACTAACTGCTTGACAGGCCCACTCTTACTATTCAACCACTGCTGGCACTGGAGACAGCTGCTCACTTAGCTGTTCCCAGACATCAAGACTGTTATTAGCAAGAAACACATTTTCCCAAAAGGTGTCACTCTGAACTCTCAATTATATTTCTGATAGAAATCTACGAATCTATAATACGTTCAATTACAAAAAGGGTGGTGAGAACCTTGAAAAATGTATTGGCAAACAACTAATTTGTACCTCTAACAGCAAAAAAGAAATGACACCAGAAAACTGCTATTAAATGCAGCTTCTTTTTCTATTTGACAAGGTCTCATGTAGCCAAGGCTGGCCCTGGATTTGCTCTCTTCCTTCCTGGACTTACAAGCATTGAGTTTCTTTTTCCTTTTGGTTAAGATAAAAATGAAAACATAAAAACAAATCAATGATCTTGTCTACAGTCGCCCCTCCCCCCGGTAAAATATATATATACTTAAGTTATTATCAAAAGATTCATTTAGATCCTTGGCCATGAAGCCCATGATGATATACATAAACTATTATGAATAACTCAGATTGTTATAAGAGTGACCTTTCTTTCTTTCATTTGTTCATTAGACTTACTTAATTCTACATGTATGAGTGTTTGAACTGTATCTTAGTGTTATACTGCTGTGAAAAGATGCCATGACCACAGCAACTCTTGGTTTTTGAGGGTCTTCTCTCTGTAAAGCCCTGGCTGTCCTGGAACAACTAGCTTTATAGACCAGGCTGGCCTCAAACTCACAGAAATCTGCCTGCCTCTGCCTCACTAGTGAGGGGATTAAAGTCATGCACCACCACCACCCAGCTTGCTACAGTAACTCTTACACAGAAAAACATTTACTTTGGTTTAGTTCATTGTCATGATATGGATATTCAGGCAGAACTGCTGCTGGAGAGATAGCTGAACATCCTACATCTTGAGTGGCAGGCAGCAGGAAGTGAGACTCTGGGCTGGCTGGAGCATTTGAAACTCCAAAGACCACACCCAGTGACATACTTCCTCCAACAAGGTCACATCTACTCTAAAAAGGCTATACAATTCCTAATCCCTGCCAAATCTTTGAGTCTATGGGAGCCATTCTTATTCAAACCAACACAGCTAGCCTGTACACACATGTACAGCATGTCTGCCAGATGCCTACAGGGGTCAAACTAAGGTAGCAGGACCCTTGCAACTAAAATTAGACACACCGCAAGGGTATTGGGAACTGAACTTGAGTCCTTTGCAAACAAGTACTCTTAAGCACTAAAGCCATCTCTCCAAGGCCCTAGAGTGTTGTTTTCATAGAGTAGCATCAAAACTCTCTAAGGTAAAATTACAGAACAAAATCCTGTACTTGTTAAAATCACCAATTCTACAAAGGCTACTCTGATGAACCTGAAGAACTCAAGAGACACCAGAGAGCAAACCTACATTCCAAGAGCCAAAATCCACAAGAACTGCATAACACTGACTTACAAAGAATTAACAGATAGAGAAGAGACAAAATAGGTCATGAAACACAGAGAAGAGAATACTGAAAGAATTGTAAGAGCAGAGATGGAAGCTGGCAGGGCTTAAAAAAGGAGCCCTATCACTTTAACAATAAGTAAGATGACAAATGCCAACAGGAGACAGGAAAAGGCAAGGCATTCTAAACCTTTCACGTCTTAAACTGAAATTTACATAATTACAGTTACATTTTCAATGGCTCATATAGTAACAATATAAAAAAGGGATAAAAGGTCAAAACTGGAAACATAATAACAGCAATTAAAAGGTCACTACTTCTACAAAGCAAGGACACACAAAGACAAGGAAACACTAAACACTAAAACTGAATAATCATAAAATTATCCAGGATCATCCCAGTTCTGTTGACCCTGTCTGTGCCCAGGAAGCATCTTGTGCTGTCATCCTAGTTCAATTTGTATACCCTGCCTGGATCCCTCTCACAGAGGCCTAGTTTTCTCATTTCTAATAGCCTTTTTCTATACACTTGCATGAACTCAAAGAATACAAATCAGATCACATTCCATTCCTTCACTGGAAACCTTTCAGTGGTTTCTAAATGCTCCAGAAATAAAACTCCAACTCTGAGTGACCTCATGCTATGCCTCCAGCTCCTCCTAGCTTCCTTTTCAGCCACCATCATAGCCAAACTGCCCTTCTTTCTTTCTTACCTGTGACAAGCCTTTCAATCTTGGGTCTTTGTTCTTCTGCCCTTCACTGAAATCTTGGGTTAAATGTCCTATCTGTGGAGTTTCTCTGAGTGGTCTATGGCAACAAGGAGTGTGTGCCTGTGTGCCTAGGAGTATTCCAAACAAGAAAAAAGTAACTGAGTAAGAGCTGCAAATCTACTTTGAGACAGAGACAGGTGGATCTACAAGTTTGAGGCCAACATGGTCTACAGAGTGAGCTCCAGGACAGCCAGGGCTACAAAGACAAACTCTGTATCAAAGGAAGAGAGAGACAGAGAGAGAGAGACAGAGAGAGAGAGAGAAAGAAGAATCCTATACTATAAAGACACTCACAGTTTACTATCAGAATCTGACTTTAATGAGCTAAAATGCACAAATTCACATTCTGGAGGAACTCAGAGAATGCAGCAAATAGGGAGGGACTCTGGCACCAAATTCATGGAGCCATGACATTCAAGTGAAATGAAGGAACAGTCCGAGGATATCCATGTCTAACAAAGGCAGGAGCCTCAACTGCTGAGGAATTTTTCAGGTTTTGTTTCTTAGGTCGGAGAATCACACTACCTAACATATTTAAGGAGATCTAACTAATAACTAAGGGAATGAAAGGTATAAGCTATAAGGAAAGCCAGGACACCCAGGGAAAAGCTCTCCAATGAACAGGCAATGAACAGTTTTAGCTATTTCACTGGGTTAGCATGCAAAAGTGACTAATAATCTCTTTGCCCACCTCTAGCTCCAGGCCTCTAGAAAGAAAGGTGGGCTTCTATTGTCATAACAGTGTGCTCATTGTTATTCTTTATCTTTCATTTTGAGGAAAATTAAAAAATAAATTAAAAAAATAATGTTTCCAGTTGCTATTTCAAATCAGGTTTTACAAAAGTTAATTCAACAATAAACTCTTCTAAAAACCAGAATTCCTAACAGGGTTTCTAAGAGGAAATGGGCAGGATGTTCCAATTCCTATTAAATAAAACTACAGTAATGAATGAGATCTCACACCCCCTCAACTTAACCCCTAAATCACTTCTAAGGAACTTCCAAATTAAAAGGGGAAGGAGTGAACTGGGTGTAACGGTGCATCCCTTTAATCCCAGCACTCATGAGGCAGAGGGCGGTGGATCTTTGTAAATTCCAGGCCATCCTGGTCTATATAATGCAGTCTCTTAACAATAAAGTAATGATGATAGATAAATAGACAGACAGAGCTGAGCAATGGTTGCATGGTAAGCAGAAACAGGTAAATCTACGAGTTCAATGCCTGCCTGGTCAACAGAGTGAGTTCCAGAACAGACAAGGTTGAGAAACCTTGTCTCAAAGACTTAAAAAAAAAAAGTGGAGGTGGAGCTGGATAAGGGCTGGAGAGATGGCTCAGGGACTAAGAGCACTGGACTGCTCTTCCAGAGGACCAGAGTTCAATTCCCATCACCTACATGGCAGCTCACATCTGTTTGTAACTCCAGTTTCAGGGAACCTGACACCCATGGCAAAACCATCAATGCATATTTTAAAAAAGGGGGGTGGTAAGATTTAGTTGTGAGGGCACTTACTTCAACTCTAGTTTCAAGCTTGATGTTCAGAAAACTAACTTCAAAACTGCCCTTTGACCTCTACATATACATCATAGTGCGCGCATCCTACACATATAAACCATACACATACACAAATGAAAATACTCATTGTCATTCTCAACATTATTCAAAAAATTAAAAAAAAAAAAAAAGCTTTCTAGATCCTACAGGACTCAGTGATGGAGAAACTGAGACATGAAAGGAGAAGAGAGCTTTCTACAGAAAATCTACTTTATCGCCCACCCAGGGCAGTTACCCTTGGCACCAAGACAAGAACAAAATAAGAAAAAAGCCTAACTTTTCCTTATTCAGTCATGATACAAGTATGCATTCCTTGTACTTTTCTAACAATTTTTACTTAAATCTTAATTAAATTTTTGTGTGTGTGTGTGTGTGTGTGTGTGTAGATCAAAGGACAACTTGCAGGGGTCAGTCAGCTCTTTCCTTCCAACATGCCAGATTCACGGGTCCTCAGGCTTGGCATTAAGTGCCTCTTTACCCACTGAAACATCCTGCTGACCTGCTAGCTTTTAAAACTAAAAAGCTTAACAGTGATTTTTTTTTTTTTTAAGGCTACTTCCTAAACTGTGATACTTTAGGGTAGTGGTGCAAGTCTTATCAACCAAATACCCAGGAGGCAGAAGCAGGCAGATCTGACTTCAAGCAAACTATCTCAGAAAAAAGAAAGGAAGGAAGAAAAAAAAGAAACAAGGGAGAGAGGAAAGGAGGAAGGAAAACAGAAAAGGTGAGTTCTTAAACTCTGGAGGCTGCACAAAAAGAAAGAGTTCAAAGCCAGCCTGGGCTACACTAAACAGAGAGACAATGTCATAGAACAAAC
Source organism: Phyllotis vaccarum (assembly GCA_033318265.1). NCBI lineage: Eukaryota > Metazoa > Chordata > Mammalia > Rodentia > Cricetidae > Phyllotis > Phyllotis vaccarum. The sequence continues at coordinate 139,213,020 of JARWLC010000004.1, read as the reverse complement.
AAAAAGCTACTTCTTATATCTTAGCAGGAGAGTCAACACACTGATGCTACTTAACACTATGATACAAAAGTACGATGCTAAAACCCCACCACTGATCAGGCAAATACCCAGATTTAAACTTCCTAGGCTCAGAACTCAGAAGCCAAGTAGCTGTAGAGGCCAGTATCCTCACTGATGTCTCCAACATAATGGACAAAAAAAAAAACAAAAAAAAACCTTAGGATATGACTAAGTAGGTGCTGGAAAGATGCTCTCTGGCTAAAACCACTTGCTGCATTCAAGGACTCAAGTACAGTTCCCAGCACCCATATTGGGTGTCTCAGAAGGCAAAGAATCTGAAACCCTCATCTGGCCTCTGCAGGTACCCACAAACACACACAAACACACGGCATTACTAGTACACAGATGAAAGACAGGAAGGGAGGGAGGAAGAAAGGAGAAGAGACTAATAATCCTTTTGACTACGATATAACTTATCCAACATGCATGAAGCCCCAGGTTTGAACTCCTTTAATCCTTGTACTTGGGGGAGGTAAGAGACAGACATCTTAGCCTACATATTGAATTCAAAGTTAGCATGGACTACATGAAATCTTATTTTGAAAAAAGAAAAAAAAATTTAGGTTATATGAAAGAGTCCCCCAGGGCAATGTGGTAATCAAGCAAGTAATGCAGTATTGGATTCTAACCCCCAGGAAGACCAGACAAGGATGAGTTCATATTGTTATAAAGCAAATCTTCTGAAAGCTAACCATTTCCATCCTCTTCCAGAAGTTAGACAACAGCACGGCATTCACCAGCCCAAGAGAGCAACTCTGAGGGGAATCCCAGCAGATGCTAGTTCCTTTCCCTTTCCCAGTCAACATCACTGGTGGCCATGTGGCTACCAGGGAACAGTGTCAATTAAGGGATAAGGGTCCTCAGCTGAGGCATTCTTTTCCCAAACCCACAGCCATAACAAAAACATCCCACAAAATGAAGTACAGTCTATTAGACACATGACAGATACTTAATATTGCCATAACCAGCAAGAAAAGGCCTAAACAAATTGTGAAACTAGAGACTGCTTTCAAAAACCTGGAAACATCCTCTCTGGAGAGACAAACACACCTTGAGAGATAAACAAGAAGTTGGAACTGGGTGAGGGAGATAAGGGAACACTACCTTATCTTTGTCATGTAAATATAAAGTTTTTGTAAAGTCAATTTAAAAATAAGAAGAAAAAGATCAAGGAAGTATTGTTTACAAAGCTTCCCTAGGCTCTAGAAAAGGTAGGGAACAACTGAGCAACAACAATTTCCCCTGCCAATAGCTTCAAAAGTTTTACAAGAGAGTCCTGCCAGCCCCCTAACTAACTTTGTAGATCAGGCTGGCCTTGAACTCACTGAGATCTAACTGCCTCTGCCTCTGCCTCTGCCACCCAAGTGCTGAGACTATAGGCATGCACCACCACTGCCCCAACCTAAGTGTCCCTTTTTAAGAGAAAATTCAGGCCAGGCAGGGGCAGGCAGATTCTCTGTGAAGCCAACCTGGTCTACAGAGTGAGTTCTAGGACAGCTGGGGCTGTTACAGAGAAACCCTGTCGAAAAAGAGAAAGAAACAGGGGAGGGGAGGGGAGGGGAGGGGAGGGGAGGGGAGGGGAGGGGAGGGGAGGGGAGGGGAGGGGAGGGGAGGGGCGGGGAGGGGAGGGGAGGGGAGGGGAGGGGAGGGGAGGGGAGGGAATTCAGAAACACTGGGTGGGAGGTCTTATCCATGTGAAGGCACAACAGGAAGGTTGCTAACTGGAACCAAGGAGGGAGGTCTCAGCAGAAATAGCCAACTGCTTGATCTTGAACCTCACCTCTAGAGCTCTAGTACAACAAATACAGTTTCATTGTTTAGGTCACTTTGTAATAAACATGGTCTGAATACCTTAAATGTGCTAGAATGCTCGCATTTAGTATAAATACAAAGGTAAGTCAGAACTGTCCTTACTGTGTTATAGCACAGCAGACAGGGAGGTCTATCAGTAAGCAATTCAAAATTAGTATGCTGGTGTTAAGGCAGACACAAGCATTCAAACAAACAGCCTTAGAAGCTGGTCTAATCCTTACAGTGAGGGTATACCAGGAAAACCTTTCCTCGGAAATAAAAGGAACTCGGCCATGATGGCACATGCTTATAACCCCAGCACTAAGAGGTCACAGCCACAGGATTGCCACAAATGCAAGGTCAGCCTGAGCTACAGGGTGACTTCAAAGTAGCAAGGTAATGTCTCAAAAATGAGTGAGATGGGCATAGTCAAGAAACCAAAAATAGCCACTCTGTGGGTGAAAGAGAAAAAAGCTTATTCTAAACTGCCAAGGAAGTCTCTTGGGAAAACAAAGAAAAGCAACAGGGGAGAGGGAGGATATTTTCCAAGGTTATAAGGGAACAGGGTACCTGGGAGGAAGGGAGCCTATCCTGGGACAGGGGCTTACTAGTAGGAACAGAGGGAACTTAGAGACTAGACTAGCTAATAGGCACCAGAGTTATATGTTAATTGGAGAGCCATGTCCCTAGCCAAAGACAAAAATTCCTCTTAGCACATAGGGACTATTTTCAAGCCCCTGCAGGAATGCTGGCTTTTTTCTAAATGCCCCACCTTGAGAAAAGAAATTTCTTGGAGGACCCAACCTTCCCCCCCCAAAAAAATAAAGTATCAAAACAAAAGGAAGGGAAAAGGAGTGAAACAGAAAGACAGAAACCCAACTGCCTACTTTTTGTGAACAAAGGTTCCCTGAATGAACCATATTTAATAGTGAAGTGTATGCAAAAATGCAACAAGTTACCTGAAAGAATGAAAAGAGAAAACATCTGACAATTGACACTCTTCAAAAGTGTAATTCAACCTCAAATAGCTATTTGTCTAGAATGATCACTGTGGAGAAAACTGGGATGACTTCATTGAGGTACTTTTATTTTTAATGTATGTATTTTAATTTCAAGTGCATTGGTGTTTTGTCTACATATATCTTGTGTGGGTCAAACCTCCTAGAACTGGAGTTGTGAGCTGCCATGTGGGGCTGGGAAATAACCCAGGTCTCCAGAAGAGCAGGGCTCTTGACTGCAAAACTATCGCTCTAGCCCCTCATTAGAAACATTTCAACATTTGAAAAGCCTAGATAAAAGCCTATAGCAGGCAGAAGACCTAGAGTGCACTCAAGTCTAACAAGAGGAGGGCCTGTTACTAGAAGTAAAGCTCTCTGCTCTTTCCATCTTCTACACTAGCCCTAAGCCCCACCCTCTCACTTTCACCACCCTTCAGCAGGAAACAGGATCACAAGTTAAAAACAGATGCAAAACCCAACCACTTTCTGACACCAGACAAGAAAATCTGAAAAAAATTAATAATGCAGCTCTGCAGGGTGCTGGCAGCATACGACAGCACTTGGCAGGCAGAGTCAAGAAGATCTTTTGTGAGTTCAAGAGACCCTATTTGGGGAAAAAAAGAAAAAGCTTACCAAATTCTAAAGGTTTCTATATATTGCCACCATCTTGTCACTTATAAAAATAGGATGGAGTAACATGAACACTACGAGGATTTCCATCACAGAACATAAAATGTTATTAGTGTTACCTTACACAGAGGAACCCTCCAAGTCATAGCGAGAGGCAGATGCTTTAGCATAAGGCTCAGATACACTATTGTTTCTACTTCACTTTGGCAGCTCTGGTACCAAAGGACCTCGAAAATGATGGACAGACCTTTTGATACAACTTGATCTTTTTTCACTTACTCATTTTCACACAGTATCTCCTAAGTTGCACTGACTATCCTCAAGCCTGTGATCTTAATGCCTCAACCTCCATTGTAGCAGAAATGTGACTACTTACATTATACATCAAATAAGTCTATTATTTCTTGAAGGCAGACAGCCTGTCATAAAGTTAAAGAAAAGGTATAGAATACGCCCAAAGTGACCAAAAATGGAAGCAAACTAACAAAACATAAAATTAAAATCAACCAGCAGTGAAGTTAAGATACAATGTAATCAATAGTAAAGAGGCAAGAAAAGGGAAGAAAACCAAAGCACTGAACAGTCGGAACAAATAGAAAGCAAGTAGCTGACAGACTTTCAGAGGATGAAGGGTAACTTGACCTGTGGTTCAGTGACTGTCCACCATGTCCAAATCCCTTTTCTATCCCCAGCACTACAAAAATAAACAGCAAAGAACCTAGAAATACTTATTAATACCATCATATGATTCCCATCAAGAATGACAAGATAACCAAGAAGAAATAATCTCCAACAATGTTAAAACTTGAGAACAATATGGGGAAAAAATTAGTCTCACTATCTGCTTCTGACCAAACACAAAATTTATCCTAACAACTGTACCATAAAAACATCCACAAGAGAGAGGCCAAACAAGCCAGACAATGGGATGGGGAAGGAAGGGAGCACTATTGATGTTCAGTGATTGTTTAACTCATTAGACAACAACGAAATCAAAGCCTTTTGCTCTTCAGAGATACCAGTGAAGAAATGAGAAAGAACAGAGGACATTACAAATGCATATGTAATTTTAATCCACACACACATACATTCAGAATGCATGAAAAACACTAAAACCTTGTGGTAACTTAAAAAAATGGGTAAAAAGATGTAAAAGAGACATTTCTCGAAAAGTAAAGAAAAAAAGCCAATAAAATGCTCAGTATCTCCAAATTACCAGAAAATATAAATTAAAACTACAGTAAATTCCCACTATACTACCAATAAAAGCTAAAAGTATAAAGAACCAATCATCAAGAAGCAGCATAATCAAATGCTACAGACTCTGTAGCTCCTAATAGTTAAGTAGACATCTAACCAACCATTCAGTAATTCCAAGCATATAGATGGTCACAGTTTTATTCATGGCCAATTTTTGACAGAGCATAGATAAAATGAGATGCTGACTTGCAGCATCACAGGAGCACCTCAGAACCTCTGCTGAGGGGAAGTAGATACACATTATCTGTGTGAGTCCATCTAAAGGAACTTCTAGAATACATACACTTGAAACTACAGTTCTGGCCACTTGGAGCTAGGGCATTACTTAGAGTAATTCAGACTGGGGCAAATCCCTTGTGAAACCTCTCCTCTATTCACACTGCATATTCCAGACAGGCAGAGCTAAATATCAAGGAGATTTGTGAAGAAACTCTCCTTTGTTGAACAGGCACTCTGTGATCTATTATCACTTACTGCTCAGTGTAGTGAAGTAAGAGACAAAGCTTATTTTTTTAAAAAATGCATTTTACTGCAAGTAAAGTTTAAATGAAAATAAATGTAAACAAATATCCAACTGGTTAATGAAATGAACTTGTGTTTTGAGGGTGTGTGTGTGTGTGTGTGTGTGTGTGTGTGTGTGTGTGTGTGTGTGTGTGGTGGGTTGTTTGTTTTCAAAGTTTTGCTCTGCAGCCCAGGCTAGCCACAAACTTGCACTTTTCAGGCTTCTATTTTCCAGTGCTAGTATTCCAGGCATACACACCATCCTCAGCTAGAAGTGTAGTATAAGGGAATAGAATGCAAATGCCTGCAATTTGTTTCCTTTCTGTTCACTGTGGTGCTGAGAATTCAATTCAGAGCTAAGCAGGAGCTTTAGACTGACCTAAAGCCCAAGCCCTTACAACTGAATTTAAAATAAATATTAGTTGTACATGGTGATACATGACTGTAATCCCAACACTCAAGGAGGTGGTAGCAGAAAGATTCCAAGTTTCAAGGACTACACACAGGAAGATCCTGTCTCTAAACAAATAAATACAAAGTTACTAAAAGGGGCTGTAAAGATGGCTCGGTGGTTAAAAGCACTTGTTGCTTTTGCAGAGGACCTGGGTTCAATTCCCAGCACCCACATCAACAGCTCACAATGATTTCAATGGGTGGGGGAGGGGGGGTAGGAGGAGAACAGTGCCCTTTTCTGACCTTCGAGATCAGAGCTTATACATGGTGTACATACATACATACAGGGAAAATACAAGTAAAAAAAATGAATAAATATTTTTTTAAAGAAAAGAAGTGACTAAAAGGCTTGACTAACAAAGAAACAGACAGATGACTAGAAATTTGAGAAAAAAACAAACAGCAAATTAATTATAGACTGTGGGTGTCTACTGCACAACCTATTCATTTTCTACAGCATTTTCAATTGTAAATAAAACACTAGAAGGAAAATATGTGACAAATGAGCACCAGACCCAGAGCTCCACATGAATTTACTGAATAAAGATAACTAAGCATCAAGCATCAGACCAGTGGCTGTCTAGGGATGAGGGTGACTAAGGATAAGAGGAATACAAAGAATATTCCAGGGTGATGGGCCATTTCACCTCCTAACTGGCAGTTCACTACATGGATGTATACATTCGCCAAAACTCACTGACCTGTAAGGTGTGACTTGTACTATTATCAGTTCAGCTGATTTTTAAAGTCCACTGTAAAAAAGCTAGCATACACAGGAAAGTACACAAAAATTAAGATCCTTCCACTTACCACTGGAAGGGAGTGAAGAAACAGGAATTCAGTTCTCTTGGTGAATACCTACCTCAAGCTAGACGACCTCACTTAAGTGGCGAATCTCCAAACCCTCCTTAAGAAAAGGCAAAGAACAACAGGGTGTGGTGGCACTTGCCTTTAGCCCCAGCACTCAGGAGGCAAAGGTAAGTAAGCAGATCTCTGAGCTTGAGATCTGGTCTACAGAGTAAGTTTCAGGAGAGCTGTGGCTGCAACAGAGAAACTCTATCCAAAAAATAAAATTAAAAAAAAAAATATTTACCTTTAAAAAAAAAAAAAAAAAAAAAAGCCAGGCAAGTGATGCAGCCCTTTAATCCTAGCAATGTGAAGCAGAGGCAGGTGAATCTCTGTTTCAGACCAGTCTGGTCTACAAAGTTAGTTCCAGGACAGCCAGGACCGCTATTAAAAAAAAAAAAAAAAAAAAAAAAAAAAAAAAAAAAAAAAAAAAAAACCTTTGGAAGTGGGGAGAAGGCCAAAACTTTGAGCTCCCAAATAAGGTTGGAATAAATAAAAATAAAGGCAGAAAACTAATTAATTGAAGTATGATGATGATAGCCGTGAGAATATAGGATCCACATAAGGAATAGTGGTTCACCACTATTAAACCCAGCACTTGGGAGACAGAGGCAGGCAGATCAACTCTGAGTTCAAGACTAGTCAGTTCCAGGCAAGTTAGAGCTACACAGTGTGACCCTGTATCAAAACACAAACAAATAACTCCCCTCCCCTTAATAAATGCAGTATGTAATTTGGGGAGAAAAACTGCTCTTTAAGCTGTTTGTATTTCATATATATGGTTTTGGTCCATCAAAGCACGTAATCTAGAAATTAGAGAACATGTCCTAAAGAAAGATTCTAACAAAGAACTAGGGCCCTGACAGAATATTGAAAACTGGACAGGAGGAAACACAACAGGACTGACATTACACTCAGTAAGGAGAATTTAACTATCTAAAGTAAACAGTAATTTAAACCATGTATTTGTGCTTGCCATTCTGCTCAGTCATGCCCAGAATGACAGCTCTGCTCTGTAGCTGGTCTTCCTTCTTACGTGTCTTATCTTGCTGTGCTGTCAGATCCTCATGTTTCAAGACATTTACCTTCCTACATACAATAGACCATACTTATCTGGTGTGTAGTGGGATTATATTATTACATTGTAAATAACTGTCCTGCCTACTAATTTAATAAAAATGCTAATTGGTCGAAGGCAGACAGGAAGTGGGAGTGGAGCACCAGACTAAAAAACTCTGGGAACAGGAAAAGCAGAACAGAGATGCTGCAGAGATGCCAGAGAAGTCTGCAGATTCAGAGGACAACTATGCTGCTCTGAGAAAGGTACTGAGCCACATGACTGAACAGGTTAAGAATCACCGGTTAGTTTAAGAGTAAGAATTAATAAGTTATATGCCTGGGCCCTAGGCCGATCAGCATAAAATTAATGTAAGCGTCTATGTGTCTCTGTGAGAATGTGGGTCTGATGCTTGAGGCTAGGCTGGAAAGTCCGGAACAGAAACATAATACAACACTAGTGTGTACAATAAAAATGTGGTTCATTCTAACAATGAAGGAAAAGCAAAAGCAGAGCTGATGTGCTTTGAGAAGTGGTGCACTGGGGCTGGTAGGACAGCTCAGGATAAGGGGCTTGCTGAAAGCCTATTACCTGAGTTCTGTCCCTGGATCTCATGGTGAAAGACTCAATTCTTCAAAGTTATTCTTTTTCCTTTATATGTGCACTGTGATATATTCATATACATGCATACAGTAATAAATTTTAAAAAATTAATGTAATTTCATAGAAAATGTCTTCAAATACATAGTAAACATGTTTTACATTCTCTATAAGACTTTTTCATTAAATAAACATTCTATATTAAAGAATTTAGCTATTAAATTTAGTTTTGTAAAACCAATCTACTCTCTAAATATAAAAAAATGAATTTATTTACATTTAAATATTATTTTACCACTAAGACTTTCAAAGAAAGCCCAAGATCAGTGATCTATATTAATCACATTTATCAAAAGTTCATTTTGAGCCAGGCAGTGTAAGGACAGCCAGGACTGTTACTAACACTCCTGGGGTGGGGGGGCAGGAAACATATTCATTCTGTTTAAGCAAAGTAAATGATTCTGATTATCTTCATTTTAAATACTCTTCAATCCTTTAAAATTTCACCCAAAAGGCAACAAAAGTTATCCAACTGATAGAAACTCTTAAAATAAAGACAATAAGGCTAAGAAATCAAAAAACTTTGCTACCTCTCTTCCCAGAGTCTCCCACTTTCTTCCACACCCACTCCATCACTCCCTGCTGAGGGGGGGGCAGGAGGAACTGATTGCTATAGCATCTACACTTGGAATGTTCCTTCCCTCCCTCCCTTTTGAGACCCGCACTATCCACTTCAAATTCTAACAACCTGCTTATGAAAGAGCAAACAAACAAAACAACCACTATTTTCTCTCTCTAGGTCATTTCTATAATCATCTATAAATTTTACTTATTTTTCACCCCAAAGCTTAGGTAGAACACAGAGTTGGCATTCAATCAGTATTTGCTGAGTCCTATATAAAATATTTGAAAAATTGCATTGCAAGCAGTATAGTTCAGTGGTGCTACATTTGCCTAGCATGTTGCAAAGAGGCCCAGGAGCTCCAAAAGCCCTTCCCCGACCCACCCATACACTAACTATACTAAGGGGGGGAAAGATAAAGAAGCATAGACTCATTTACCATAAGAAACCAAAATCGGAGCTGACAGGATGGCCCAGCAGGTAAAGTGCTTGCTGCTCACCCTGATGACCTAAATTCAATCCTCAGGAACTACACAGTAGAAGAAACTGATGCTGTGTTTGCTCTCCTCCACAAGTATGCCATGGTGCATGTGTATGCACTGGCACACACACACACAAATAAATGTAATATGAAGACTTTTATTAAAGATGTTGACAACTGGTTAATTCTCTGAAACAAGCAGTTCTCGGTTTTGTTTTGGTTTTGGTTTTTCAAGCTCTTCACACCCAAGGGTCCCAATTTTGATATATAGCTTTAATCTACTAATAACATATTCAAAAGTAAAACTGAGTACATCTGTAAAAGTAATAGTATTATACACTATAAAGCTAACACAAATGTTTCAAAAAGAGAGAAAATGCTATACGTGTTCATGAATCTCCTAATGTCTGGCTTCACAGCAGAAAGCCAGCACCTATTCAGCTTTAGTTTTAAACCTATGATAGGTTGTGTTAGTTAACATATAAGAAAATACAGTTTTGTGTAATTATTTACTGTAAAAAGGAAGTCGTGTTTTTAACAACCTTCTCAGGTAAGTGTAGTAACAAGGGTCGTAACAGAGGACAGCTGCGGTATGGACTATGAAACTGTAGCAAACTTCATATAATCACACTGACAGTCTATTGCTTGCCAGATGCTATGGCTTATGCTGGTGATACTAAAACCTGCAAGTATAAGAGAGAAGGATGATCTCCTCTGTCTTGCACTTCATACACATCTTTCACCTAGTAATGATTTTTCTTTTTTATAATTTATTTTTATTTTATGTATATTCGTATCACCTGTGTATATGTCTGTGTAAGGGTATTGAATCCCCTGGAATGAGTTTACAGACAGTTGTGAGCTACTATGTGAGTGCTGGGAATTGAACCTGGGACATCCTGGAAGAGCAGCTAGTGTACTTAGCCACTCAGCCATCTCTCCAGCCCCTACTAATGATTTTCTAAGGTGTTAAAACTGGTTATTTTTTAAAAATACTGAATAATGCACACCTTACAGAAGTGAATGAATTTTGTTATATATAACAGCACATAGGAACAACAACATCCATTTGTAAAACCAGCTACTTAGGAGCCTAAGGGAGGTAGGCCACCCTGGAAGACTGGGAAAGAAAGACCCTAGAATGCAGCTCTATGAGAGAGCTTACCCACCACTCAAATGGGTTCAGGCACCAGGAAGGCAAAGTGCTGCTATGACTATCATGACTGCTCAGTAAGGTCCTGAGAAACTGCCAAGCTCATAACAAAGGGTAAGTGTTCTAAGGTTAAAAGCCGATGAGACATTCAGATGTCCTTGAAATGACACGCTCACTTCATTTACTAATCATATACGTTCTTTTCCTCCAGACAAGCACCACACTTTAGTATGCAGAAGTGTGACCCAACCTAACATCCTTCCTATCTCATCACATGAAATGTTACACAACTTTTTTTTTTGCTGCTGTTTTTGTTTTTTAAGTCAAGAGTTTCATGTAACCACAATGGCCTCACCTTACTATGTAGTGATAACCTTGACCTTCTCATCTTGTCACCTTACTTCCCAAGAGGCATGTGTCACCATGGAATTAAACCCAGGTTATTATGCATCCTAGGCAATCACTCTTATCAACTGAGCTGAATCCCAGAACTTTTTTTTTTTTCTTTGAGATTTATTTTATTTTATTTTTTTAATTACAGCCCAGATCTGACTATATCCCCTGCAGTCCAGGCTGGACTTAATTCATAACCACCCTGCTTCAGTCTCTTGAAAATTAGCATACACTGCCATGCTCAGCCTCATCACATGGGGTATTACAAAACACATGTATTCAAAGTAAATCTAACAAAATACTAATTCTGCTACTCAATATACACATAGGTTTTGGAACCAGGTCTCACTATGCAGCCCTGGCTGTCCTGGAACTAGATCTGTGGATCAGACTGGCCTTGAACTGACAAAAATCCACCCACCTCTGCTTCCCAAGTACTGAGATTAAAGGTCTGTACCACCACACTAACACCAGGTAGACTATTCTTAAGGGGCTAGAGAGATGGCTCAGTGGTTAGAGTGCTTCTTGCTCTTCTAAAGAACCTGATCAATTCCTAGTACTCTCACAACTGCTTCTAACCATCTGTAACTCTAGTTCCAGGGGACCTGATAGCCTCTTCAGGGCACCAGGCAAACACATACAACACAGACATACATTCAGGAAAAGCACTCATACCCATAAAATAAAAAAAAAAAAAATTTAATTTTAAAAGAAAAATCTTAAGTGTAATAGCATTTTTACAGTGTGTGTGTGTGTGTGTAGCCATTTTAAGTACAAGGCTAACATGGCTGCCCATTGTCTTCATTGTAAGTACAGTGATGGCTAGTATAGTTGTCTACTGCTGTGGCTGTGAACACAATGATGGCTAGTGTAGTTGCCTACTGTCATGATTTTATGCTACTGATGTTTTGTACAATCACTGCAAATGTCAACAACTGATGACATCATTAATACATCAAATAAAAACTTATTATCACTGTGAGATAGCTTCAACCTGGCAGACTTTTTGAAGTAAATTCAACTCCTCACACACACACTTTGAGCTATTTTCTAGGCACACAAACAGCTGTAAAAGAAGGGCCAGGTGTTACGTTGCCAGTCTTTAAACCCAACACTTAAGTGTCAAGAGGCAGGTGGGTCTCTATAAACTCAAGGGCAGCCTGGTCTACATAGTGAGTTCCCACCCAGCTCAGGCTATAGAGAGAAACCCTATCTCGATAAGGGGAGGAGAGAGAGAGGGAGACAGAGACTCAGAGACACTGAAACTACAAGTTTAACAAGTACTAAGATCATTCATTGGGGCTGAAGGGATGCAACTCAAAGGCAGAGCATGTGTCTGTGCTCAATCCATAGCCAGCAACCAGGAGGAAATAAGGCAAGAAAGACAAATGTCTATTTCTTCCCATGCTGAGCTGTTACAATTTAAACCTAGGCTGTGTCAGGCAAATGCTCTACCACTGAGCTCATCAGTAGCCCCTAGAAAAATATTTTATTCTATTGATGTGAGTGTATGATGTGTATGTGGGCACATAATGCTGTGGCACCTGTCTGAATATCAAAAGACAACTTTCAAAAATTGGTTCTCTCCTTCTACTTTGTTCAAGGATGGAATTCAGGTTGTGAGACTTAAAGAAGCGATTTACCCACAGAGTCACCTCACATGTCCCCAGAAAAGTAAATTTTTTAGATAGAAAGTGTCTCTTTTTTAAGTAATGACTTGGGATACTGAATTTTTTTTTTAACTTTTAGGCTTTTCAAACTGATATTTAAAACCATGTTCCAACAGTAGTTGGTTCAAAAATAAGTTTAAAATATCGCTTGGAAGAAATAAGTACATTAGAAAAAAAAAAAGAAAAAAAGAAAAAAAAAAAGGCTGGGCATGGTGCCACAACTTTTAACCCCAGCACTGGGGAGGAAAAGCTAGTTCTCTATAAATTCAAGGCCAGCCTGGTATACATAGTGAGTGACATAGTCTACATACATAGTAAGACCTTGTCTCAAAACCAAACTTAAAATAATAAAACAATAACCCATGTACAGGTGGTAGAATGACTATGAAATATACCAAAAAGCTACAGGAACTGCCTATAATGTGGACACTCCTTAGTAATATCAGTGCTGGGGAGGGGAAGACAGGTGGATCCCTAAAGCTCTCAAAACAGCCAGTCTAGCCTACTGAATGACAGGCCAATGACAGAACCTGTTCCCTATCTCTACCTCCAACCCAGAACTCCAGAAACACCAAGGTGGGTAGCATATGTTATGGCTCTTCTTGGTTGTCAACATCTATATTTAACTAAAACCCAAGTGTCTGGGTAGACTTAGAAGAGAATTAAAGGCATGCACCACCATGCCTGGTTCTCAGGACTATTTTTAAAATGACATTAAGCCAGGTGTATGCCTTTAATCTCGGCACTCTCCAGGCAGAGGCAGGTAGATCTCTAATGAGTTCAATGTCTGGTCTGCCCTACTAGGGAATTCCAGTCTAGCCAAGTCTACATAGTAAGAATCCGACTCAATAAACAATAACAACCAAAACAACAACAAAAAAGATGTTATCAGAAATAATTAAAAGTCCCATTTTATAAACAATGTAGTAGTTCACACTACCCAACACCTGGCAGGTAGAAGAAGCAAGAAGATCAGAAATTCAAGTAACTAGCTGGGCCACAGTAACACAAACCTTTGGTCCCAGCATTCAGGAAACAGAAGTATGGCAGATCTATCAGTTCAAGTCTATTCAGCCTAGTCTACAGAGTTCTAGGATATCCAGAGCTACACAGAGAAACCCTGTCTCAAAAAACAAAAACAAAAACAAACAAAAAAACAAAAACAAACAAAAACAAAAAACAAAGGGAGGGCAAGAAGGAGGAAGGAACGGAGGGAAAGGAGGGAGGGAACATTCATATTGAGAACTTTCTGAAAGTTGTAAAAGCTGGGCATTGCAACTCAAACTTGTAGTCTCCATCACTTTGGAGGCTGAAGCAGGAGTTTACCAGGCCTCAGAGGCCAGACTGGAACATACAATGGGAACCGGGTTACAATAAGCCCAATCTTAGGAAAACGCAAAACAAACAGACAAAACACTTGAGTAGTTTCTCCAATGGACAGCACTACCTACTATCTGGCACAAAAATGGCTCCATCATAGGTTAATATATACATATGTGTCTCATTCTCAGACATGTATCAACAATAACAGTTATGCTCCCCATAGAGTTTTCTCTCTGGACATCTGTAAAATAAATGGTGAATACCAAAAGAACTAAAACTAGGAGCTCGTAGGTGTAGCACACACACACACACACGCATCCAAAAACAGAGACCAGAAATGAGTAACATTTATCAATCTTACCCTCATTTTACTGAGAAAGCTCTAAGTACTGGCAAGGTTAACAATATACTCACAGATCCAATGGACAACAGGCACACACCTAAAACCCATGTCTACTGTCTCTAGACCTAAAGTTTTTTTAAAGATAATGTCACCCTTGGAATGGTAATATCAAGTTCTAACAAATCTTAGTTACTATTGTTTTTGTAACTGTCAGTCATATCTCCCCCACTAAGGTCTCAGCCCACCGGGATAGGGTCAAAGTGGGGGCACATACAATTAGGCCATAACTGAAGCATGATCCCAAAGCCTTTCCTTACCATGGCATATATCAAACACTTAACACTCTAAATATTCTGATGCAGTAAGTTTTCTATTCTATATTTTCAACTTAAAAAAAATATACACCCAGATGTACCTGCTGAATAACTTACTGTTCCTTTGCTTCATCCAAGTAAATTGCAGTTTGCTTGGAACATTGGTAGAAGTCTCAATTTTTCACAAATATGGAGCACCGAAGCAAAACTTGCTAAACATAACCTCAGCTAGGATACACTCTTCATTAAAAGAAATTGTTTTTATTATAGCTTTTGTGAAATGTAAACTGTAGACACAAGTACAATGATTTTAAAAATTAAAATTAAAAAAACTTGGCACTCCTAGATCCCCAGAAGGCCAAAGCAGTTAGATCCTTGAGTCTAGTCTAGGATCTAAAGGCCAACTAGTTCTGGTAAGACTTCCAAGATACAACTGACCAACAGACAGAGACAAATGGGGAAAGATGACAAAAACCACACACGACACCCAGAGCTGGCTATCAAGAAAATACTGTTCTTACTAATATTCCCCAGTGTCATTCAGGCCAATTCACAAATATCCTCACTAGTTTTTTCAAATCCTACTGAGAATCTAAGATGACAAACAAACAGAATAGATTGAAATATTTTGCTACCCTAAGAGAGTAGCAAAAACAATACATATATTTGGGGGAGGTTTTTAAGACAGGGTCTCTCTACATGGCAGGGGCTGCCTTGAACTCACTATGTAGACCAGGCTAGTCTTGAACTCAAATATGCCTCTGCCTCCCAAGTGTTGGGATTAAAAAAGGCTTTTCGCCATCCCGCTCAACAAAAGCAATGTTTAAAGCTAATTAATTTGTTTCTTTTCAGAGTACAGGAGTTTCCTTATAACCTGTGTCACAATGTAACAAAATACTACAGTTACCAATTTCTACATAAACGTTTTTACCAAAAGAAAAAGCAAAAACAAAAATCACACAGTAACAAACTATCAAATAGATCCGGAGGAGCTGGAGAAAAGAGTTGGAGTCAAGAGTGCTTACTATTCTTGCAGAGGACGCAACCTACACAGGGCACTTCAAAACTTCCCTTAACTCCAGCTCCAAAATATTGCATCCTCTTCTGGCCTCCACAGGCACCTGCACTCACATGCATTGACCCCACACACTGACATACACCCATAGGAATGATTTTCTTAAAACGTAGATCCCTGTCCTAATAAAGCTAGGTAAAATTAGAATTATGAAAAGAACGTCTACGTAAACTCAAAATCACATGAGAGCTTTTGCAAACACAAACAGGCAAGGAGATGGAAACTCAGTTCACATTTTCCCAATTCTGTTCTTTTTGGTTAAAGCGGGACCCCAAAGCAAAAAAAAATTAAAATATAAAACGCCAAATGGAACGAAGTTTGGTTCAAGACAGGTTCAAGAGCTATCAGAACTCTTTAAAAAATGAAGTCTCTATCAGCTGGCTCGCTGCTACTCAAGAGTTCTAAACTCACTCCGTCCATAAATCAAGGGACAGGAAAGCTCTCAACAATACAATGGAGTCACCTCGTATTTCAGACATGAGCAAAATAAATGAAGGCGCTATAACTTCCTGATTTTTTTTTTTTTTTGGACGCTAAGATTCTCACTTGTTTAAAGGCATTAATGTTTAAAGCCCTAGGAAGTGGTGACAAACCTCTATTTCTCAGTACAAAAACCGATGCTTCCACCGCACCACTGCTGATTCCGATCAATTATCTAGGCAGGATAAAGAAAACATCTTTTTTTAATGACTAACCAGCCAATTCCACACAATATCAGACGCGTCTGTCTTCTGCTCCACTGACTGCGCGTGCTCGCCCGCACCGGGCGGCTCCCGGCTTCGGCCCGGGTTACCTTCTTCACTCCATTGTCACCCCCACGCCTCGGCCTTCAGCCCCCGTCCTGACGGCGAGCAGCGGCAACAGGGCGCGATCCCCTCACCCACTCCCTCGCAGGAGGCTGTGGGTGTGTCCGCGGACCGACTCTCGTCCGGACACAATGAGCCGCTCCGCGCCGCCCGGGACCCGCGGTCATCCCCCTGCCGCCGACCCCGGCCGCCTGCCGCGGCCCTTCCTCTTCCTCCCTACAGCTCGGCCCCTCCCCCGCACCGCGCAAGCGCCGCTGTGCCGCTCCCCTCCCCCGCACCCCCCTTCCGCCGGCGCCCTTACCCGAGTCCGCAGCCCCCGTGCGGCCAGGTCCGGGGCTCGCTGGCGCGAGCCGGCAAACAGCGCTCGGCGAGGCGAAGCGACGCTGAGACGGGCCGGGTGGTTCTCCTCAGGAGAGCGTGTGTCAACGCCGCGGCCGAGCGTGCGGCTGAGCCCCGCTCGCCTCGAGCCGGCTCGGAACACCTGATCGTAGCCCACGCGCGTTCGCGACCCTGAACGGCCGGCGTGTCTACGCCGCGCACTCCCGGCGCCCCACCACCATCGCCGCCGCCGCAGCCTAGCCCGGCCCTCCCCGACTGCGCGAGCGCGACACCGGGGGCCTTTTACGACAGTTCGGAAAGCAAGCGCGCCGGACCTACACGCCCTCTCACGGCGGTGTGTCTGCGCGTGCGCGGACCTGCGCCTAGTGGGCCCGCCCCCTTTCTCCCCCAGCCTGTTCCCCTTGCACTTACTTTCGCCAACTCTTGACCCAGTTAAGCGACCTTAAAAATAAGCTCTTTGGGTTTATTTTCTTCCGTGATTTCGGACTCAACAACACTTCAGCATAATTCTGCCTACATCCTTATTACTTTTTTTTCTCTACTAAAAACTACAGACTGCATTTGCAGCGCTCTTAAAGAAAAAATGGATGTCTTTCCTAGTAAATAATACCCAAACCAGAGATCACATCTCCCTGTTCAAGTGAATTGTTTCCAGAATCAGTTCAAGCTTGGTATTAGATAGTCTGGGAGCTCTAGCTATATTATCTCTGAACACTTCTTAATTACCTCTCAAAACAAGAAGATCGCAATGTTTTATTGTGTGCCCTAGGAGGACAAGATATGAAGACAGAACGTGAGCTCTACAGCCATTAAGACTGGCTTCTGGTCAGAAGGCTGATTTATTAACACCTTTATAAATCTCAGTTTCTACCTTTATAAACCAAGATAACTGTATATTCTTTAAAAAACGATCTTGTGAGGTCAAATATAACAACCTATATAAAATTCCATATATTAAGTGTTCAGGAGGCATCAATTTCCTCCTTATACACCTCACTTCTATTCACTCATGTTATTCAACATATTCATTGAAGAATGTGTTTTTAAATTATAAAACAGGAGAAATGAAAGAACATTGGATGTGAATTTCCTCAGCCCCCTAATTCCCTCTCTCTCAAAGTAGAATGCTACATGGACTATTGAGCCCATGATTTATTGACTCCTGATATCTCAAACCTCTATTTCCATTCCTTTTCTCCCTAAAGCTTTTGACCTATATTCTTTTAATAATGTAGAGACACTTGCCACATACAGCTTTTGAACATTGAAATAAAGCACTATTGAGTTTGGGTTAGCTACATCAACTTTCAGAACTACAGTTTAAAAATGTGAAAAGCCCAATACTTTGTATGTTACAGTAGTATCTTTACTTCGGTGGGCTAAGTTCATGGAGACCAAGATGATCTGTGGTGTTTTTATCACAACAAATGATTCCCAAATCATACATGATACTGAATTTAAAAATGTAACAGCTTGATACTCAGGTAGGTTGATTTCGAAATTAAGTCCAACATGGTATAAAATAGCCAGGGAATTCTGGCTATACATCAGAGAAATGCCAAGATACAGATGGGATGATTTCTTCCCACTTGCTAATAACATCTGGAGATGTTTTGCCTTATAACACAAAAGAGGTGGCCATCTATTAAGCAGAAAGAAGGGATACAGCTAATACCACCTATTTGCACAGGATAGCCTTCAACAAAATTTTCTATACCAAAACTGTTTCTTCTTTTGTTTGCTTGTTTTTGTGAGGGCCTAGTGCATGCTACCACTGAACCACATCCCCAGCCTGGGCCTAAAGTGTTAGTACAGTTGAGAAGCTCTGGGTGTGGTGGGTTGAAGGAAAATATGTCCCCCCAAAGTAGTGGCATTATTGGAAGGTGTGGCCTTGTTGGAGGAAGTGTGTCACTGTGGAAGCAGGCTTTGAGGTCAGAGGACAGACCACTTCCTGTTGACTTCAAGTCAAGATACGGGACTTTCACTACCTCTCCAGCACCATGTCTTCCTTGCACACCACAATATCACATCATGATGATAATGAACTAAACCTCTGAACTGTAAGCCATCCTAAATTAAATGTTTTTCCTTAACAAACGTTGCTGTGGTCAGCTGTCTCTTCACAGGAATAGAAACCCTAAGACACTGGGTTAAAGAAAATACACTATCAGGCCAAGCAGTGGTGATGCCACAATTAGTCCCAACACTCAGTAGGCAGAGGCAGACAGATCTCCTGTTAATTCTAGGCCAGCCTGGTCTACAGATCGAGTTCCAGGACAGGTTCCAAAGCTGCACCACAAATTGTGTCTTGGGGGGGAGGGGGGAGAGAAAGAAAAAGAGAAAAGAAAAGAAACACACTATTAGCCCCATGGTGGTGCAAGCCTTTGACCCTTGGGCCCAGGGAGGAGGAGTGCTGATTTAGAGGCCAGCCTGGTCTAGAGAGTAAGTTCCAGGACAACCAGTACAATACTGAAAAGATATGTCTGTGGAAAAAAGAAAGAAAATAAAATACACTATTAAATTTTATTCACTTGCTTTAAAAAAACAAGCAAAACCTCTTTACCGTCACTTCCAGTAACTCAAAAGGTATATTTTATCTCAGAATTATATTTTTTGGACACAGGCATCTCATATACATCATATCCCTAATCAGTGAATATACATGCCTATTGTTTCTGCTAACTACTTCATCTTCTCCAGTCTCTCAATAGCACCAAATAGAAACCTGAAGTTAATCTTTAGCTGTTATCTGTCTTCCTCACTTCCTACCTCAAATTGAGTAATAATTCTTTCCAATTCTGCCTCTGACATATTTCAAACACCCACCCTAACCCTCTGCATATTTTTCACATGTCTAAACTTCTAGTATCTCTGACGTTTGTTTAATGGACATTGATCAAACACTTGCTGTATTGTATGCCAGACACTGCAAGTATTAAGTACATCCCCACCACCTACCCTACTTGCCCTGTTTTAGCAGGATCCAGGAAGGAAGCCCATTCTTAATATGGAAGGTACTTAGAGGGTGTTACAGTGTCCTGAAAATATGGGCAACATGACAGACAAAGCTGGAGGAAGTAAGGTTTGAACCAAGTTTTAAAACATGAGAAAGGACAGCTTAATGAGGCAAATAGACGTCTGGGCAGAGACAGTCGAATATACAAGCTAGAGAATTCTGTGCCTGAAACAGCACCAAACAAATTTCCTTCTGAGATCTGACTAACTTGCCAAAAGATGAGGGAAAAGAACAAAGAGAAGTGCATTGAGGACATTTGAATTTTTTCTTACTAATATGTTTAAAATAGTTTTTACTTAGAATTATGGAAATCCACTAAAGAAAATAATCTGAATAGTGAGAGCCTGTCTCAGAAAAAAAGAAAAAGGCATAACCTGAGCACTGATAATCAGAATTGAATACTAGAGATAACATTACCTGTGCAGAGTAGAGGGTGGGCTAGGAAGAAGCCAAGAGTTGTAGTGGGAGACAGACCAGGATTACAACTGAGGAAGGAGGAGGACCCCCTCCCCTGGCTCTATCCTGCCCCACACCTCCAGCTCCTTTACTGGGAGACAGGCCAGATCTAGGGACTAAGATCATTGCCTAGCCCAATTGTCATCAGAGAGGCTTTACCCAGCAACTGATGGAAACAGATGGAGAGACCCACAGCCAAACACTAGGCAGATCTCAGGAATCCTGTGGAATTTGAGGAGGAAGGATTATGGGAGTCAGAGGAGCCACCACAGAAAATCACACAGTCAACTGACCTGGGCTCATGAGGGCTCACAAAGACTAAACTGCCAACCAGAGAACTTGCGTGGGACTGACCTGGGCCCTCTGCACACGTTAATAGTTGTGTGGCTTGGTCTTCTTGTGGAACTCCTGACAGAGGGAGCAGGGGCTGTCTCTGACTCTGTCACCTGCTCTTGGGACCCTTTCCTCCTCCTGTGTTGCCTAGTTCAGTCTTAATAGAAGAGGAGGTGCCTAGTCTTGCTGCAACTTCATATGCCATGGCTGACTCATACATGTGAGACCTGCGCCTTTCTGAAGGGAAGGGGAGGGTGAGGGAGGAGCCAGAAAGAGAGCACAGAGGAAGGGGAAACTAATCAGGCTGGGGAAAAAAATTGATTAATCAATAAAAAAAAATCCAAGTCTGTGGCTTTAAAATAAAATGTTCTAATTGCATAATTCACACTATTCTACAAAAATGTGAATTCTCTGACAAAAATTTGTGATTTTATGAAGAGTGCCAGAAACAGGATCTGCAACCTAAAAAAAATTAAAAATAAATAAATAAGAACAAAAAGATGGTGGCCAATGGAATATCAAGATAAGGAAGGGTTGATTCTTCCAGGTTTACAATCATGGGTACATCCTTAATTGCTCATGCTGTTCAGGAAAGACAGGTTTACAAAATTCAGCTTCTTGAGTAAGAGACTTTAAGTTAGAGGCAGGACTTGTCTGTTCTGGTCAAGTAGAGTTTTGAAATGTCTGACATTTACCCAAAAAGTCGATTCCATTTGGTCGCTGGGTGTCTAGGTCTGAATTGAGGAGACCACTGGCTGATGATGGGACTCTGGATCCATTAGTATCTATATCTGATAGCTGAAGCAATAATTTTGGTGAGGTTAACCAGAGAAGTACACAGATACCTGGAATGTGGAATGTCTGATATTTAAAGAGCTGAAGAATAAAAAGAAATTCCAGGTGGAGCTCAAGATACTTACAGTCGAAAGGAATTTGAACAATGAAGCACAAGATCAAGGATTTATGAAATGCCTGTTGGTTTGACAGTAAAGACATCTGTAAATATGACCAGTTTCATAAATTAGCTTGATTTTTAGAATGAAACTTCTAGACAAGAGTGGTTTGACACTCGGGTAATTATTTGACAAAATTGGGTGATGGTTTTGGTTGTCACAACTAGGGAGAAGCTGCTCATATCTAGTAAGAGGTGCTAAGCAGTGGACCGTGGGGAGGGTACCATCCACAGCAGAGTCACCTGGACTAAGACGTCAGCCTCTCAGCTGAGAGGTCATCATACTGTGCAAAGCATTGAATACTAGTTAAGCCAGAATTGGTACTATTTCATTAAATTAATAATGAACGAAAAAGAGACAAATCAGTAGGGTAGAGAGTAAAAAAAATAAATAAATAAGGACTTAAATTTTTTTGGTATATTGAAGATGAAAATCAAAAGAAAAAATGTAAATGAAAATAATAATATAATTATTATATATATATTAATATAATATATAATAATATAATAAATCTAATAATCCCTGTAGAATAATGGGTGCTCAGTTGCATAAAATTAGTCATTTTACTGAAACAGGTGGAAAGTGATAGGAAAATAGAATTAGGGTTGTTTGCTTATGAGGTAAATGAAGCCTGGGCATTGAATGACCTTGATTTCTCTATGAAACCCAAGGTAAGTACCTTTTACCTAGGTAGAAAGTTTGAAAGTAGCTGGGTGGAGAGTGATTAGAACACTGATTAAAAGCATCAGTATAAGCCAGGGTGGTGTTGGTGCATTCCATTAAATACTCAGGAGGTGGAGGCAGGTGGACCTCTAATTTTGAGGCCAGCCTGGTCTACAGAGCAAGCTCAGGGACAGCCAGGGCTACACAGAGAAACTTGTTTCAAAATACAAAAGAAACAAACAAACCCACACATCAGAATAGCCTCTGACATAGTGGCAGAGTAATGATGGCAAACCAAAACAGTTGGCCCAATTCAGAAGATGATTGCACTGGAGAGATCAGATGCTGCGGCCTCAGTCTGCATCAGTAAAGGGATGAATGGTAGGAGAGAGCTCCTACCTCAAATAGCCCATCTCATCAAAATTCTACACTAAATAACTCAGGAATAGCAAAAACGGAGACAATAAACTGCTTAAAATCCCTTAATAACTCTCCATCACCTTCAGGTCCTAAATCCTTAGTTTGACAAATAAAACTGCCCAAAGTCCATATTCTTAGGTATCTTTTCATGTCGGGTTTTACCATCCTGCCCCCTCCATGCCCCCCACCCCGTTAGATTTCAGCACTTCTTAAACTTCCCAACTTGTAACTCTTTCAAAACAAAACAAGTAAGTAAAATGTACAATGCAGCTTTCCAGTACCAGCTTTGGGTTCCCTCCCTGAAATTAACAACTTGTGTTTGTGCAATCATGTTTACCTGCTGGAACGGAAGGAGGATCCCTTTTCCCACCCAGGGCTAATTCATTTGATCATCAACCATTTGCCTCCAAGGAAATTCTTCCCCAGGGGGTTTTGCCTTTCCTTTTCAACTGGCTCTTTGACTTCAAAGAGGACTCAAGCTTTGCCCTTCGCTGACTACAAACCTGCTGGATGTACACCTTTATTTCTTACCACCCGATCTTTGCACCCATTGTTTCTGTGTTCTGAAAATACCCTTCCTTCTCCTCCACACTGCCACCATTCACCACCTGCCTTTGCCTTCCAAGCCCTCCTCTTTGAAGCACTCCTGTACCTCTTGAAATACCCAGCAGTAACCATTCCTTCTGCTCTAGTCTCTTCTGTGTTCATACTTACTTTACAAACTATAGTCTCTAATTTACCACTAAGATACTGCAAATCTGTAATTTTAGCCAAATCACTTAAAATCTCTATCAATTAACTGAAGTCATCATCTGTGGATGGGTCAGAAATATCCATATGCATTCCAGGCCAAATCCTCTCTCTCTCTCTCTCTCTCTCTCTCTCTCTCTCTCTCTCTCTCTCTCTCTCTCTCTCTCTCTCTCTCTCTCTCTCTCTCCCCCTCCCCCCACCCCCGTCCCTGTCTTCCCAACCCCACCCCACCCCCGCCCCATGCATGAGTGTTTGTTTGGTCTGCTGATATGTCTGTGCCATGTGTGTGCAGTGTCTGCAGAGTTCAAATTCCAGGGAACTGGAGTAACAGACAGTTGTGAGCTGCCGTGTGGGTGCTGGAATTAAACCACCGTCCTCTGGAAAAGCAACCAGTGTTCTTAACCACGAAGCCATCTCTCCCAACTCCCTAATCTGTATTCTTGAAACTGCAGCAAAATAAAGTTTAGCACATTAGCCTGAGTTCGTGGGTCAGAAGTATCTAATTCTGTGTCTAATTTCAGACAGGAGTTTTAGGAGCATGGTCTAAACATGGAAACACTGGGGTGATGAGATAGCTCAGTATGTGTGTGGGCCCAAGGGCCTGATAACCTGTTAACAAGAGTTTCGTCCCTGGAGACCACATGGAGCAGAACTGCTGATTTCTGAGGGTTGTTCTCTGATCTGCACCTGTGAATGCCTCCACCAGAATAAATCCCAGAATAAATGTAAAAATCATAATTAAAAATTATTAATAAAAAACATGGAGCAAGAGTGAAGGCTGAGTGGTTAAGAGTACTTGCTGTTCTTCCAGAGGACCTGGGTTCAATTCTCAGCTACTATGAGTCAACATGGTGGATCACAACCATCTATCTCCAGTTCCATGGGATTTGAGGCTCTCTTCTGGCCTCCCCAGGAAGTAGGCACACACATGGTACATAGACATGCATGCAGACAAACACCCATACACATATAAATAACTACCAAATTTTAATGTAAAAATAAAAATATGGAAAATCACTTCAAATAAAGAAAACAATAGTGTCTACAAATGAACAAAAACCAGAGAGAGAGAGAGAGGTACCCACTGTCCACTGTATACTTCACAAGTGAAAAAGCTTAAAACTGAGATTAACCAAAGACATGGTCAGATTTGTAATGAAGACGGTGATTCAAGGCAACGATGTGGGAAAACACTGGGAGATCTAGAGTATTTTCAAAACTACTTTCCCCAGGAAAGCTTTGGACAGGGTGGGAAAGATCTCAAAAGAGCTTCTGAGAACACTCAATGATTCACAACAAACTCCTTATGGGTGTACTGGAAACTGAAGCTGAGAAGAACATTATTGTAGGGAGATTGTGTTGTTTCATTGTAAATAATTGTCCCACTCACTGGTTTAATAAAAAGCGCTGATTGGCCAAAAGCAGGCAGGAAGTGTGGGCAGGGCTACCAGACTAAGAAACCTCTGAGAACAGGAAGCACAGCAGAATGCCAAGAGAAACCGGAAGAAGCAGAGGACAACCATGCAGCTAGCTCTAAGAAAAGGTACCGAACCGCATGGCTGAACAGGTTAAGAGTCATGGGTTAGATTAAGGGTAAAGAGTTAGCAAGTTATATGCCTGGGCCTTAGGCCGATCAGCCTAAAACTATTGAAAGTATCTGTGTGACTCTGTGGGTCTGTGGGCATAAAATCTTGAGGTTAGGCCCAAAAGTCCAGGCCAGAAACCGCCTACTACACATTATAGACCCCATAGCTTCAAGTTTAGCTAATGTGGTCCAGCTCCTCTGTGTGTACACACAAGTGTGCATGTGGATGCAGGTGCTCATGGAGGCCAGAGTTCAACCTTGAGGAGCCATCCTTCTTGTTTTGATAGGTCGGGACTCTGATTGATCCAATTAAGCTAGGCTGGCAGGCCAGTGAGTCTAGGAATCTTTTTGTCTCTGTCTTCCCATACTGGGATTACAGGCAATGCCACTATACTTGGATTTTTACATCGGTGCTGGTGAATTAGACTCAGAACCACCTACCTGGTCCCTAAAAGTTTGTTTATATAGAAATGAGATTGTATTAACTGTAGAAACCATGTAGCTCATGTAGAACTACATGGTCTTTGTTGTAAATACAAAGGGACAGAGGCTAAGGTAGTCAATAGATACAGCTTTCATTTTCTACTAGTAAACTGTATTAAGAAGCTACTTGATGTGATGATAACCATAAAAGAGAAGTTTTGTTTTGTTTTTGAGACAACACCTATTAGCTCTGGCTGTCTCAGAACTCTGTAGACCGGGCTGACCTCAGATGCTCAAAGAGTCACCTGTTTCTGCCTCCCAAATACTGTATTAAGGAGGGGTACATCACTACATGTGGTTCAAAACAGAATTTTTAAGACTATTTGCTATGTTTTAGGTTTCTCTAACTGCAATAAATATGGCCCTCAAGATATTTTGGATCATTAGTAACTAAACTAACATCACAAACTGTAGTCTACTAAAATGATATAGAATACCTGGGATTTTAATTGGACATGGTGACACACATTTGTGACCCCTGCAGTCAAGAGATAGGAGTAGGAAGATCCTGATCAAGGGCAGCCTGCACTGCATAATGAGACTCTGTCTTACCCACTGTCCCACTCACCCTCCAGACAAAAGCCTGCCTAAAACTCTGAAGACAAGCACTTGAAAGCCCATGCAGCCTCAGACATTTCTGGTTATTAAGCCACGTTCTGTGCACAAATGAGGCCAGCTGGTTCCAGAAAAGTATTTTTAAATAAAGCTGTTGAAACTGAAAGGAAAGACAGTGCCCACAATTGGGGACAGATGCCTCGAATTGTGACTGAAGAGTCTCAGCTGACTGAAAACTATTTTCAGAGGAAGTTTAGTCTGTTAACCTAACAGTGGCTTTTCTGACAACTAGTCCAAGACAACACAAGCTTTGCTCTGAGCTCTGACTTTAGGTTGCTTTATGTACTTGTCCATGCTCTGCAATGCTGTTTTGGAAATCCATGATTTCCAAAGTGTTCATCGCTGCTGGCTAGAAGAAAGTTTCTGATTACTGAATAATGAGGCTCCATACATGGCAAAGGCCCTCAGAGTTTTAACATTTCATGTTTACTAGTCAGATTTATATGAACCCTGTGAAGATTATAATTTCACATATGATTTACATAACTGGTTGCTTTTCTTCTAGTCTACAACAGGAGTAAAGATGCCTGTACAAATTTTTATTACTAATCATAGATAAGGTAAAGTTTTCCAAAATATTAAAAGTTATTATTCCACGAATCCTATCTGGTATTATTATAAAAACCTGGAGCCAACCCAAATGGTCTGGAAACTGAATTCAGATTCTCTGCAAGAATAGTGTACACATTTAACCATTGAGTCATTTCCCCAGACACCTCAGTAAGGCAGTAAATAAGAATTTAAGAACTATTTAACATGTTATATCTGAAGGCCTCTAGCACTGTGTGCTTCTGCTATATGTTTTGAGGTGCTGGGGATCCCCAGGATCTGAATGCAGGCTTGGGAAGTGTTCTATCAATGAACAGCCAGCACATAGAGCACAAGTCATCATTATGCTAAATGATTCAAAAACTTGAAATGATTTAGAGAGTTTAATTGATTTGAGATTATAGTTGATGTTAGTCAGTTAACTAATGTTGATAATGTCAAACTCTGAAACCTATTTGCTTCAATTATGCAGGTCAGTCCAACAGTCTCCAATGTGGAGTAATGTTGAAATGGGAAATGGTGCCATCTACTGAAATAAGTTACTACAGCATCTCAACAACCGGTTCATTTAGAAGAATGTGAGGTATTTATTTTCTAAAAAATGTGCATCCAAGGGCCTGTAAGGTGACTCGGCAGGTAAAGGTGTTCAACACCAAAACTGAAGCCCTGTATTCAAGCCCCTGAACCCACAAGGCAGAAGGAAGGCAAGAACCAATTCCTCTAAGTTGTCCTCTGACCTCCTCCACGTGCATGGTGTGGCTTCCCTTGTGAACATCTTAAAACACACATATTTTCATACAGCAAATATTCTTTGATTTAACTTAATCTTTCTTTTCAGTCAAAGACAGAAGACTATCTCCATGCATTTATCATCCCCAACATCATCCTGACAGGGGAATTGAAAAGGTACCGACCTAACACAAGAAAATAGGACCAGGTTATTGGCAAGAGCTGTTGAGTCCTGTAGCATAGTGGGAAGAGGCAAGAGCAGATTCTCACCAGAGAGGGCTGGTAGCTTTATGTCTTGCTGGATCTGAGCAGATAGGACTGGCCAGGAGCAAGATGGCCCAAAGCACTAGACAGGACCCATAGAGGAAGAGAGCAATTGTAAGCCTTTCTCTGGCAACGGCAGACCTCTCCACTTCTCTCTTCACCACACATGAAGAATATGGTACCTGGGCCTTTAACTATTGTCTAATAACAGGGCAGGGAGTTGAGCAGAAAAACCCA
Source organism: Phyllotis vaccarum (assembly GCA_033318265.1). Classification (NCBI taxonomy): domain Eukaryota; kingdom Metazoa; phylum Chordata; class Mammalia; order Rodentia; family Cricetidae; genus Phyllotis; species Phyllotis vaccarum. The sequence continues at coordinate 139,185,252 of JARWLC010000004.1, read as the reverse complement.
TTAAACTAGTTATGGGGAACCAGGGAGGGCAGCTGGTGTGACAAGCTGTGTCACATATTTTACATTCTAATGTTCAGGGGCCCCACATGCCTAGCAGTAGGCGGCGTCCATTTATGCAGACTTCAGGTTTGGTTTTTAAACATTTATATTTACTGACAGCTAAAAAATGCCAGTTTTATGAGAAGCTAAACACAAAAGAGACACAGGTAAGTGCTTTTGAATAAAAGAAAAATATTTTAAATTCTCTAATATCCTCAGACATTTAAAAATGTAGCAGTCTTTAAAAATTTTTGAAGCTTCAAAAAATTGTTTATTAGTATTTGCCTGTGTGTATGTCTGTGATCCACATGTGCAGTGTCCTCAGAAGCCAGAAAGGATGCACTGGATCGTCTGGAACTGGAGTGACAGGCAGTTGTGAGCCACCGCGTCAGTACTGAGGAACTGAACCTGGATTCTAGAAGAGCAGTCAGGGCTCTCTTGGCACAGCACGTCATTCTTATAAGAGGGACAAAAGGCCATAAAGAAATCAAGGTAGAATGCTTAGGAACTGAAATTATGATTTCAGAGGTTAAAATTCAGCACGAGGACTGAAAGATAAAAAGAATAAAATCTTTCAAGATGTTAAAAGAAACGGTAAGAGCAGACCTGGAAGCAAAATATCTGAAAGGGATTCTTTTAAAGAAAAACCAGAGGAAAAAGAAATTATGAGAAAAATATTTAAATTTCCCAGAACTACAGAAGAATTCAAAATTTTAAAATAACTTAATTATCTGCTGAGAGACCTTTTGTCCACTTTAAATAATGTTGCTGTAAGCATTTACATACAGGTGCCTGAATCCTGGCTCTCCATCCTTCAGGATACGTACCTAGGAGGTGGGTTTGCTGGGCCAAATGGTCACTCTGTGATTAGCATTGTGAGGAAGTGGTAAACTGTTTCGCAGCAGCCACACAATTTTATCTTACCAAAAAACAGTATTAAGAGGCCTTGAGTATGTGGGCTCATGAGGTGGTCAGCCTCCCAACTGGCTGGGTTCACAGCTCCTTTTTTTGATAATAGAATCCAAGTGGGGAGGTCAAGTACTATATATTGTTGTCACACTTTTGTTTCTGGGGTGGGGCTGGGGAGGGGGTGTGTGGAGACATGGATCTAACCTAACAAAGCTTTGATTCCGGAAAGGGGGGACACTCTGGTCTGGGAGTGCAAGTGTGCCTGACAGCCAACAGATTCAAAAGTTCAGCCAGCAGATAAGGGGCTTGGGTTTGCACCAAAGCTGGGGTTTGTGGCGAAAAGTTCAGCCAATAGCAACTGTACCCCATATCCCTTTACCCAATCCTGAAATGCCAAGACGTGCAGCGCCCTGCTTACATAGGCTTTCCTTTAAAATGCCCCTCACATTAGGGCTCGGGCCAGTAACCCTCCTAACCCTCCACTGCAACAGAACAAAGGGTTTCGATCCAGGTTCATTTTTGAACCTGACGAGTCCAGCTCCATGTTGGTCTTTGGGGGGTCCCTCGACATGGGCACAACAGGTGGGGGTTGTTTTCTTCTCGTTTTTTTTTTTTTTTTTTTTTTTTTTTTTTAGTGAGTACCTTAGAAATTATCATAGTTCTTTTTTAAAAGATCAAAACCTGCTGGGTGGTTGGTGGCACACACCTTTAACCCCATCATCACTCAGAAGGCAGAGGCAGGTGGATCTCTATGAGTTCAAGGCTAGTTTGGTCCTCAGAACAAGTTCCAGGACAGCCAGGACCGCACAGAAGCCCCACCCTGGTGTGAAAGAGGGAGAATCAAAACCGGATAATGTGGTGCTGGAAAGATGGCTCAGCAGTTAGGACCCAGGCTTAATTTCCAGCACTCAGATCTGAGGCCTTCTTCTGGCATTTTTGGACACTGCACAGGCAAACACTCCCACGTATAAAATAAAATAAACCTAAAAAATAAAAATAAAACCCTGGTATCGTTACCTTTAGTGTCCTGGGCAAAAATCTATAAATGACTTAACAGCATTTACCACATATATACCCCCAACATACTCAGTTTTACCATCTGCTGAAATTCTGTAACTTTTAGCTCTGAGAATGTACTGCTTTGAATAACCCTATTTTTATAATCAATAATTTATGATTTACAACTATTCTCATCCAATATCCTTCTCCATCCCCCTGCTTCTTGAAATAAAGACTCTTTAAATCAGCCAGGCTAGCTTCAACCCTGCTTTATAACCTAGGCAAGCTTTGAATTTATCATCTTCGTACCTGAGCCTCCTGAGTGGCTGAGATTACGGGACAGGGCCACCAGGCCCAGCTGTAATTATTTCTTTGAGTTCCATTACTTTCTATACCTCTGATTCGTCTTTCATTTTGTTTCTATTTTTTATTTAAAGAAAATGTTTACAGCCAGATGTGGTGGTACCTGCCTTTAATATCAACACTAAGGTAGAAGAGACAGGCAGATTACCATGAGTTTGAGGCCAGCCTGGTCTAGTGACACAGATTGGGTCATTTAGGACTATATAGGGAGACCCTGTCTAAATAAATAAATGAATGAACAAATGAAATCTTTTTTGTTTGCATGTTTTTTGGGTTTTGTTGCTCAAATCCTAACTAGTCTTATAATAAAAACCCAGAGCCAGATATTGGGGAAAATCAAAAGATCAGAGAGACAGGAACAAGCCACAGTCACTTCTCATGTCTTCAGGAATCCTCAGACTACAGAGGGGAAGCAAAGGGCAGAACTCTGTCTCTTCCCATTTTATATTTTTCTCTGCCTGGCCATATCACTTCCTGTTTCAACTTTCCTGGTGCTGGCATTAAAGGAGTATGTGCTTCCCAAGGTTTGGGATCCCAAGTGCTAGGATTAAAGATATGTGCCACCTCTGCCTGGCTTTGTTTCTTTTTTGGACTGGATTAATCTTTAACTCACCAGATGGATCTCTGCCTCGCAAATGCCAAGTGTCCCCAGTGCCTGGCCTCTGTGGCTAACACTGACTGGTTCTTCCTCTGATCTTCATTTGATACGTAATATATCACCACAAGGTTTTCCTGTTTGCTTTGTTTTCCAAGACAGAGTTTCTCTGTGTTAACAGCTCTGGTTGTTTTGTAGACCAGGCCAGCCTTGAACTCACAGAGACAACCCTACCCACTCACCCACTCTCCTCTGCCTCCTGAGTGCTGGGATTAAAGGTGTGTGCCACCATAACCAGCAAATAAAATCATTTATTGTGTGTGTATAATGGGAGGCTGGTGCATGTGCCACATTGGGCATGTGGACCAGAGGACAACTTTGTGGGTGTCGGTTCCAGGATTAAATTTAGGTCACCAGGTTTGCATAGGAAGGACCTTTACTCTCTGAACCACCTTGCTGGTTCACCTGATTTCTTTTTTCTTTCTTCCTTTCTTTCTTTTGTTCTTTCTCTTCTTTTCGCTCCCCTCTCCCCTCCCTTCCTTCCTTTCTTTCTTTATTATGTGTATAGTATACAGAAGAAGGCACCAGATCTCATTACAGATGGTTGTGAGCCACCATGTGGTTGCTGGGAATTGAACTCAGGACCCCTGAAGAGCAGCCAGTGCTCTTAACCTCCCACCTGGTTTTTTTTTTTTTTTTTCATGCAAGATTATATTTCTTTTCTATTGGCAATATTTTACTTAGAGCCTGATGTCTTCTGCCCTTGATATCATCAGTGAGTTCAACAGTGGCGGGTTAAACTGCTCTTTTCTTTCTGTCTTTCCTTCCTTCCTTCCTTCCTTCCTTCCTTCCTTCCTTCCTTCCTTCCTTCCTTCCTTCCTTCCTTCTTCTATAGTGAGCCCATCTTGGTTCATTGAAGTTCTATTTTAATGTGGATTTGAGCATTCATTTTTGCTGATCCTTCTTTGGCTCTGTGGAGTTTCATGAGTTAGTGTGCTACTAGATATCATCTCTAGGACCATCCTCTTTCTTCCTCTAGAACCTCAATGAAATTTGCTGTGCCTTATTATGTCTAGTGTAGCCTTCATTTTCTTTATGGTTCTGTTATACACATACACACACACATACACACACACATATGTGTGTGTGTGATCACTCCCCTGTGTCTACATTAATTATTTTCCATTTTTAAATTACTCATTGCTTCATTCTGGAATTTCATTCCATTCTCTTCGGTAGGGGATTAATCTAGTAATACCACTAAAAAATTGGTATTAACTTTTTTTTTTTGACATAGGGTTTCTCTGTATAGCCCTTGGTGTCCTGAAACTCACTCTATAGACCAGGCTGGCCTTGATCTCAGAGATCCACCTGCCTCTGCCTCCCAAATGCTGGGAATAAAGGCGTGTATCACCACTACCTGGTGCTGTAGCGGGATTGCGTTCTGTTCCATTGTAAATAATTGTCCCACCCACTGGTTTAATAAAAATTGGCTGAAGGCAGACAGGAAGTGTGGGCAGGGCTACCAGACTAAGAAAACTCTGAGAACAGAAGAGCAGAACAGAGATACCACAGAGACACTAGAGAAGCCAGTAATTGCAGAGGACAACTATGCTGCTCTGAGAAGAGGTACCAACAGGATACGAATCATGGGTTAGCTTAAGACTAAAGAGTTAGTAAGTTATATGCCTGGACCCTAGGCCGATCAGCATAAAATTAATGTAAACATCTGTGTGTTTCTGTGGGACCGTGGTTAGAACCTCAGGGCCAGGCAGGAAAGGCTGAACAAGGAACTTGATACTACATGGTGGTATTATAATTTTTGATTTCTAGAATTTTTTTTAAAAAATTTATTTTATGTACATTGGTGTTTTGCCTGCATGTGTGTGTGTGAAAATATGAGATTCCCTTGAAACTGAAGTTACAGACAGCTGTGAGCTGCCATGTGGGTGCAGGGAACCAAACCTGGGACCTATGGAAGAGCAGTCAGTGCTCTTAACCTACAAACTGAGCCATCCCTCCAACCCCTGATTTCTAGAAATCTTTGTGTGGCAAATGTGCTGTGTCATTGTTTTAAAAAATATAGTTCATGGCTTCCTGTAGTAAGAAGTTTTGGGCCCAGCATAGCCCTGAGGTCTGGACCACCCGCAGTCACAGAGCTGCTAAATCTAAAGAAACAACAGAAGCTTATATTAATTACAAGCTGCTTGGCCTATGGCTTAGGCATATTGCTTGTTAACTCTTCTTCTGAAACTGACTTATGATTCTTTTTATGTTTAGCCATGTGGAGGCCTGGTACCTTTGCCCTCTGTAGCACTTCGTCTTGCTTCTTCTGCATCTCTTGGCGTCTCTTGCTCTGTGTTTTTGCTTTTTAGGATTTTTTTAGTCTGGTAGCCCCGTCTCTACTTTTGTCTAGCATATTGACCAATCATTGTTTTATTAAACCAGCATTTATAGTACAAAAGCCCAGTCTCACAGCAGCTTCCTGTTAAATTTTTCAGTTTTTTTGTTTGTTTTGTTCCCTAAACACAGTCATCGTCATTGTTTTTCCAAGACTGTCTGGTAATTCTGGGTCTGCAGTCTCCTGTCACTTGTTTTTCCTGATAATTCTGACTCCTGACTCCACATCTCTGTGTGTCTTTTTCTGATTTCAGGAGATTGAGCTTGAAATGATTTTTACAGATGTCACCCGATGCTAACTTCCTCCTCAGAGGATTCTGGCTGTATTTGCCAAGTGCTCAAAGCAGTATGCAGAGCAGAAAAGAGGTGTGAGGTTTCCTCCACCAGCACCTGCCCTGAAGGACTATGGTCCACACCCTCCCTCTCAGAGTACAGCTCTTCATGCCCCTATGCAAAATCTGGTACAGATCACAATCCTTAGAGGGCTACTTGTATTCTAGCCTTTATTCCTGGAGCCCAGGAAGTCTTCTGTAAGCAGTTTAGTGACTCATTTATCTCTCCAGGGTCTGCACAGAATACAGGAAAAACCTGCTTCCAAACAGCTCACTCTGGGCCCCAGTTCTAGTTCATGTCCTGCTTCTAATTCCTATAAAATTACAAGGTGTTTCATGATTTTTTTCAATCTCTTTAGTTATCTGCAATGGGATGGCAAGTGCCAATTATCTAGCCCAGATGTTCTGCCTGTACAGCCTTTTCTAAGGAATTATGTATGCAACTTCACATGTGTGCTGATATCTCAGTTTTATATCTTTGTCCTCATCTTTCTTTGAACACCAGATGTATCTGTTCAACTGCCTAGTCAATATCTCCACCCTATTATTTCATGGGAACTCCAAGCCCAAAGACACATACAATCAGATTTATATCTATGTGTCACTCAATTCTTAAGTCCAAAGTTTCAGCTTATACTTTAGTTTTTAGGTTTATTTATTTTTATGCTCTTGTTTCTGTACACCATGTGTGTACCTGGTGCCCACAGAGATCAAAAGAGCACTTTAGATCCTTTCAAACTAAAATGGTGCTTTTGCTCTGCCATGCGGGTACTAAGAAACAAACCCAGGGCCACTACAAGAGCGGCCAAAGCTCTTAAGTGCTGAGCTAATTCCACAGGCTTTACTATTATTGTTATTGTTATTATTTTAGGAAGATCTCCCTTACCAGGTATCCTTGGCTAGCCTGAAACTCTATATAGATCAGGCTGGCCTTGAACTCACAGATGCACTTGCCTCTGTCTCCCAAATGCCAGGATTAAAGAAAGGCATGTGCCCCCACACCTAGCAAAAAAACATCATTTAAATGAGAAATACACAAATAAGTACTGCAAATTTGGGGGTGGGGGAGGGTTAACCAGTAAGTTGTGCCTGCTTTGGCAGCACATATATTAAAATTCAAACAATACAGAGAAGATTAGCGAAGCCCTTGTGCAAGGATGGCACAAAAATCCCTGAAGGGTTCCATATTTAAAAACAAAACCCCCAAACCAGGCGCCGGTGGTGCTGATGCTTACCTTATCTTAGCACTTGGGAGGGAGAGGCAGAATCTCTGTGAGTTCCTGGCCAGCCTGATCTACACATTGAAAAACAACAACAAACCACAAGAACAAAACAAACAAAGAAACCAGGAAGGGAGGACAATGTTAATCAACCTGACTTACACCCAGTAACAACACATTCCCACCCAAGGCAGCACTGTACATTTGTCAAATTATATTATACTCTGACCCATAAAGCAAATGCTTATAAATATAGAATGAATTAAATCATGCAAAAAAAAAAAAGATTAAATTAGATAACAGGAAAGTATTTGAAAAGTGCCCTATACATAACTGGAAGCTAATCAAAACAACACCCGAGTCAAGGAAGATCAGAAACCAAAAATTTTTAGCTGAATAAAGATAAAACCACAACTATTAACATTTTGGAATGCCATTAACTCCAAATTTTCCATAATTTTTCTGAGTGTTCTCAGTAAAAATTCTAACATTAAATATTTATATTGGAAGAAAAAAAGGAGGCTTTAAAGTGAGTGACCTATGCTTTCATTAAACAGAAGGCAGGGCGTGGGAGACAGAGACATAGGACACCACACCAGAGAACCTAAGAGGCTCCTGGGCAGTGGGCTCCTGACAGGCTGTGCGCTCCAGTGGAGCTGAATCAGAGACGCCCTGATAAAACATAAACTTGTTCAGCGGATTCAGGAGATGGCTCAGTCAATAAAGTGCTAGCCATACAAACATAAGAAACTGAATTTGGGTCCCCAACGCTGGCTGAGAAGCTGGCCAGTGCACATCTGTATTGTCAGCACTAACAGGATCCCTTTGGCTCCCTGGCTAGCCAGTCTGGCCAATCAGTGAGCTCCAACTTCAGTGAGAAAGCCTGTCAGAAAAATAAGATGGAGCCTGCCTGAGCATTGACCTTTGGCCTATAATTGACCCCACCCCCCCGCCATGTGCATGCATGCGCTCATCTAAAAAGAATTCATTCAAGAAAATTATTTTTGCTTGAAAACCCCCAATCCCATCAGACACTTAGGGGTACTGTGACGAAGGCAACTCCAGGAGGAAAGGGTTTCTTTCGATCACTCTTCCACTGCACTGTTCGTCACTGAAGGAGGTCAGGACAGGAACCCAGAAGCCAGGAGTTGAAGCCTCAGAAGAATACAGCTTACTGGCTTGCTCTCCCAGCTTGCTCATCCTGCTTTCTTATAGAACCCAGGACCACCAGCCCTGGGTGGCCCCACTCGCAGTGGGCTCAGCCCTCCCCCATCAGTCATAATTAAGAAAATGGCTTACAAGCTTGCCTACAGTCAGGGTTATGAGGCATTTGCTCAAGTGAGCTCCCTCGGATGACTCTAGCTTGTGTCAAGCTGGCATGAAACCAGCCAGCACAGACACACTATGCAGTTGTGATTGTGTCTTTAGGACCATCTTGGCTGTGAACCTGTCTCAAACTTTTCTTCCTTCTGATGATCTTGATAGCTTTTAAGATTATTGTTGTGTATCTGATGTGTGTTTGTGTCCACTGTACATGTGGGGTTCAGAGAACAGCCTTTGGGAGCCAATTCTTTCCTTCTGCTGTGGGTTTTGAAGACTGAATTCAGGTCCTCAAGCTTGCATGGTGAGCTCTTTACCCACAGAACCACTGGCCGGTCACTGACAGTTTTAAGGAATCCCAGTAAGAAACAAACAAAAAGCCTTTGGGTAGGAACGTCTTTCCTTGGGATCTCGATATATTTAGGTATTGGGGACTTGAACCACAGCCTTGTATTCAATGGACAAGCTCTTGGCCTCTGAACTATACTGTAAGCCAAATGAAAAAATTCTCTTTAATTATGTAAATTATTCTTAAAATTTTAAAAATTATCATTTTAATTATTTTATTATTTCACTTTCCCTTATAGTAAAGGCACACGATAACTTTTTGTTTCTCCATGGCTTTGGGGACCAATCCCAGTACTTCCTATATGCTAGGCAAGCACTCTACAATGAGCCACATCCTCTGCCCAGGACATTTACTTCAAAAGACATGGCACAGTGAGCTTGCAGGGATCAGAGGACAGTTTGTAGGGGTTACAGGACAGCTTGTAGAGGTCGGTTGCCTTCTGCCAATGAGGGTTTGTAGGACTGAACCGGGGCTGTCAGGTTTGGTGGCTTTCACCTTCACCTGCTGGGCTATCTCATAGGCCTTTTAAATTTTTATTTTGAGGCAGGGTCTTATGAGGTAGCCATTGAGCCATTGTCTGACCTGGAATTCACTATGTAGACCAGAACAGCCTCAAACTCACAGAGATCCAACTGCCTTTATCTACCTCCCAACTGCTGGGGTTATTTATTTATTTGAGACTGGGTCTCCTGTTTCCCAGGTTAGCCTCACACCAGCTATGTACCCAAAAAAGATCTTGAACTTCTGATCTTCCTACCTGTTTCCTGAGTTCTGGGATTATTGGAATGAACTACCATGTTAGTGTTGGGGATAACACATAGGACTTCATGCATACCAGGCAAGCAGTCTAGTAACTGAACTATACCCCCCCCCCATTCCAAGGCATCTTTTCATGTCTCAGTAGACCCTGAGAAATATGCCATTAATATTGTTATAACAAACAAGGTCAGTTCTAGCTGAGATGGTATACTTACTGCCAGTCACTGATGGCAGATCCCTCCTCCAAGACAGAATGACATTATTATATATAGTGTGACTCTGGAAAGCCTAACTCTCTGAACATCCATTGCCACATCAAAATCCGTATCAGTCAGTCTAAAGACACGGAAGAAGCAAACAAGAGAACACAAAAAACAGAGGAAGAATTTGGAAGTTTGAGTCCACTGTGGCCCAAAGCACAGCAGGAACCTTTCTTTGAATTAATATAGCACAAAGAAGTGAAAAAAAAAAAAAAAAAAAAAAGCAAAGCCCTTAGAGATAGCAACACCTCTAAGGTTTGCCTCAGGAGAGCGACCAGCCAGGACCTGGTCAATGATCATGCATGTCTGGATGTGAATATGAACTAGCTCAGAAGGGGGCCTGGACACAGCAATTATCAACAGAGTTAACTTCTGACCAAAGGTAAGGAGTAAGGGAGTTAGCAAGGCATCTCTTTTGGTTTCATAAACTCTTGGAGGGGGTAAACTGAGGCAAAGCAGCAGCTCTCTTTGGAGTCTGTATTGTATGTGTTTATGTACCAAGAGTACTACTTATACACAACATGAGATCTTGGAAAACAAAAATAAAAGTTTAATATTTTAGGGAGAGAATAAGCAAGAAGTCAATGGAATGGCAAACAAAGGCAGTAAAGGGAGAATGAGAACCAGACCTGACTCTACAGGATGCTCTGCTGTTTATGAATTCATTTATTTAAAGATTTGTTCATTTGTGTGTTTTTGTAATCTGCTTGTATGCCTGCATGGCTGAACAGGAAATCAGAGAAGAAGGGACCAGATCCCAAAATAGATGGTTGTGAGCAACATATGGTTACTGAGAATTGAACTCAGGATCTCTGGAAGAGCAACCAGTGCTCTTAACTGCTGAGCCATCTTTCCAGCCCGCTTATGAATTTAAAATAAGGAGAAGAAACAAATCTCTGGGGTCCGGAAGAAGATGGAAGACATCAGTGCATATCAATACATGTTTGTTTGTTTTAAACTAGATCCAAAAAGCTTTGCCAATGAAATTTTATAAAACATAAATATTTTACACTAATTCTATATAAACTCTTTCTACAAAATAGATGAGTGACTACTTCAGCTTGTATGTTGTGCAGCAGCCTAAAGCCAAAACCCAAAATATGAAAAGAAAATTTTAGAGCAATACTCCTCTTGAAGACACAAAGATCCTTAAGAATTTCAGTGGTGGGACCGGAGAGAGCTTATGATCTAGAGCACACACTTCCTAGAAGAACCTAGGAATCTGGCTGGTCCACTGCCACATCAAAGGCACACAGCACCAAACAAGCAATACTAAAAACAGAAAGAATTTGAGAAGTTTGAACCCAGTGTGGACCAAAGTCCAGTTCTTACTGTCCATGTCCAGTGAGTCACAACAATCTCTAATTCCAGCTCCATGGATCCAATAGCTTTTCTTTTTTACTTCATAGGCACCTGAACTCAACATGTACAAACCCTCACCCCTCACACAGATACATATAAACACATAATTTTAAAAAATTTTTAGAAAAGATTTTAACAAATGAAAATAAGTGATATACAAGTAGATAATGTATCATTGCCAAATGTGCTTATCGCAGAATACACGCTTAACTTCATTAAAAAATGGCCTGTTTAAGCCACTATATTTTCATGTTGAAAAGCTTTATAATTATTTTAATAGCTTCAAAAATATCATTTGATAAAAATTCAACAGTCACTCATGATAACTCACAGCAAAGTGAGGTGTAGTAAGAGGTTTCTGGCCCAGATTTTCAGGCCTAGCCTCACAGGCCCGCACAGACACACAGACCCGCAGTCCCGCAGTCCCGCAGTCCCACAGAGACACACAGAGGCTTACTATAGTTTTAGGCTGACCAGCCTCAGGCCCAGGCGTATCTCTTGCTAGCTCTCTCCCCTTCATCTAACCCATGACTCATCCTGTTCAGCCATGCGGCTCGGTACCTTTTCTCACAGCAGCATGGTTGTCCTCTGCTTCCTGCGGCTTCTCTCTGGACTTCCTGTTCTCAAGAGTTTTCTTAGTCTGGTAGCCCTACCCACACTTCCTGCCTGCCTTTGGCCAATCAGCGCTTTTTATTAAACCAGTGGGTAGGACAGTTATTTACCATGAAAAAACACAATCCCCTACAGTGAGGGACTAGAGAGATGTCTCAGTAATTAAAGAACTTGCTGCTCTTACAGAGGACCTGAGTTCAGTTCCCAGCACCCACATGGTGGCTCGCAAACATCTATAACTCTAGTTCCAGAGTATCTGTCTTTGTCTTTTGGCTTGCAAAGGTATCAGGCACACACAAGGTGCACAGAAATACACTAAGCAAAACGACTACATTCATACAATCTATTTTTTTTTTTTATTTTTTATTTTTTAAGATTCGAAAAGAGTCCTCAAGAGGACTTGTGAACTGCTGATTTCTGAACATGGTTGGATATTGCACTCATACACTAACAGGATCTCTGGTTACCTGCACAAGCCCTACCTGATAAGCCCCCCCCCCCCCCATAGCTAAGGAGTCATTGGCAATTCACAGCCATAGTAACTCTGGTGCCCTAGTCTGGCTTCTGACAGTACCAGGCATGCATGTGATACATATACAGAGAGACAGACAAAACATTCCACACATACAAACAAATATGTTTAAAAGTCTTCAATTAAGAAAAGGTGTCTACAGATAATATCCATTACACTTTGCAGACTTGGAACGGAGAGAATAGGTCATAGCTTCTGCTATTAGACCTGTTTCTTGTAGACAGATTTTTCTTTGGGCTGCCAGCTCACCTACACACACACAAAAGACATGGAGACTTCTTATTAATTATGAAATCCCAGCCTATATCATAGGCTTGTTTCTAACAAGCTCTTACAACTTAAATTAGCCCATTTCTGTTCATCTGCCTCATGGCTCGTGACTTTTTCCCCTTCTCCTGCATGTGCCTCTCCCTCTGCAAACAGTTGTCCCACCTAACCTCTTCCTGCCTAGATATTGACCATTCAGCTCTTTACTAAACCCATCACAGTGACACATCTTCACACAGGGTAAAGGAGTATTCCTCCACAGTTTCTTTCCTTATTGTCAATCAAATGATGTCACTCTGTGAGCACAAGTGCCACATTTTATCCAATCAGGCCACTTTACCCTCTGTTTCCTACCCAGCCCTGACCTTCTTAAGGATGAGTCTGTATTTATAACTTCTTGTGTGAGCACTGGCTGCTGACTCATTAGGAGATCAGAATTACCAGGGATGTGAGGTAGTTACTGAGCCATCCTCCCAGCCCCTGGCCCTGCTTTTGTTCGATGCATGGCTTGGAGTCTTAGTGAAGCAACAAGGCAAGAGAAAGGAATAAAAGTGATATAAATAGGAGAGGAAACTAGAAAACTCTGAAGTAGGTGTGATAGAGCCACAGAATGTAAAACCAAAATACAGAAATTAGTAGCCTTTCTTGCTACCAATAACAGTTGTTGAGCAAGAAATCAAGAAAAATTCCTATTCTCAAAACTTAAAAAAAACAAAGACAAAACAAACTAACTAAACCACCCTCAGATTAACCTAACAAGTGAAAGACCCCCATTATAGAACTTTAGACACTGAAGACCTGGGCTTGGCAGCACATAGTTGCAATACTGATACATGGCTAGGTTGAGGCTGGATGAAGAGGTCCAGGGTCATCCTTGGCTATAGAGTGAGCTAAAGGCTAGCCTTGATTACAGGAGTATCTGTCTCTAATTCAATATTAAGAAAGAAATTGAAAAGACACTGGAAGATTGAATGAGCCATTCATGGGTCATTCATGAACATGGTTGATAAAATTAAAATTGTGAGGCAGTTATAGTATCCAAAACCATCAAAAGATTCCAAATACATGTAAAAGTCCATTGTCTTTCTTCACAGAATTAGAAAATAAATCTTAAATTTAATGTGGAAACCCAGAAAGATGCTAAAGCACCTATCCTGTGCTTAGTAATTCTACCAATAGGTAGCTTCAAAAACTGAAGGCATATATCTACAGAAGCCTGTTTCACTCTCAGGCCATGCTGGCTGCTGCCCTAGGTTGGGAGTCATTTTGCACTTAAAGCAGAAATATGGTGACCTCAAAGATGATGGAAAAGTCTTTGGCTTTGACCAACTATAGCTAAAACTTTTTATGATAGCAGACATAAAATAGCCCCAGCACATACTGACTCTGAAGGTGATCAGATAGGATGAGTGCAACTGGTTATTCGTGCCGACTGCCTTGCTTAGAGAAAAATCTGAACTATAATACTATGTTACATTGTCCAGAACCGGTGTCCTTCAGTACAGGGGCTGTACTGAGCTGGGCACAGCATGTGGAAAATACTACAGAGTGTTCACACTGGCTGTCACTGATCCAGTCGGTTCTGATCTCATCAGAAGCATGCCAGAACAGACTGAAGAAAAACAAAGTAGGAAAGCATTTTCTTAACAAAGCTTGTCCACAAAACAAAACAACAACAACAAAAAAAAAGACAAATACAAGAATTTTTGTAGCCTTATTCTTCAGCTTTTCTGTCCGCTGAGAGGAAAAAGAATCGTTTAACTGGAAAATTCAGGCAATGTAAATCACACAACAGATTACAACAAGATGGACTATTGATTCATGTACCAACCTGTGTAAGAGAGACCCCCAAAAGAGCATTTAAATCCATCATAAATTTAAAATATGCAGAATTGGGCTGGAGAGATGGCTCAGTGGTTAAGAGCACTGACTCCTCTTCCTAGAGTCCTGAGTTCAACTTCCAGCAACCACATGGTGGCTCACAGCCATCTATAATGAGATCTGGTGCTCTCTTCTGGACACATGCAGGCAGAATACTGTATACATGATAAATAAATACATCTTTTAAAAACATACAGAGTTAACTGACCATGACATAAGTCAGAAGAGAGGTTATCTGTGAGGAGGCAGGTACTGACTGAAAAAATATGCAGTGGATTCTTCCTGGCTGCTAAAAATGTTCTTTGTTTTGAGTTGGATGTATTTGAACCCATATAAAGTGATGTTCAACAGTAGATCATGTGTACAACAGTTATGTCATAGGACATGATCATGTAGGGATTGGTGAGATGACTCAATGGTTAATAATGGCTATTTTTGTAGAGGGTCCAACTTTGGTTCCCAGCACCCACACGACCATTCACACCAAAGTATAACTCCAGTCCCAAGGGATCCAATGCCCTCCAAGGACACTATACACACATAGTGCACAGACATGCATGAAGGCAAATTGTCATACTCATAAAATAAATATTGCAAAAAATTTCTATCACCCAGTGACTTTATGACCATATTAGTTTTTATATAGTCTATGATGGTCACACGTTGGAAAATTAACAGCACACTTCTTCAAATATGTTTCTATCAATAAGCAATAGATAAAAAAATATGCTTCTATGCATATTTGTTGTTTTGTATTGCAAAAGGATTTATCATGAACATTTCTTTTGTTTGTGAATATTTTCTACCCCCAAATTATTTTACTAACATCTATATTTTCACATGGGCAACTGATCTTATCTGTTTCTGTTGCTACTGTGAACTGTGTGCTCCTTATGGTACACTCAGTTTGCCCAGAGTGACAAGTGAGATGTCACTAGCTGAGTAAATGCTGCAAAAATTTAATTCTCAGCTGGGCATTAGTGATGAACACCTTTTGTGCCAGCTCTTGAGAGGCAGGAGCAGAAGGATCTCTGTGAGTTTGAAGCCAGTCTGCTCTACAGGGTCAGTTCCAGGGCAGTCAGGGTTACACAAAGAAACCCTCTCTTGAAAACAAACACACAAAATTAGTTCTCAGATCTTGTCCAGGTGAATCTCTGACATCTTGCAAATGTACCACCTGGATTATGAAGTCTCCTAGGCCATAGTAAAAATGAGGCTGGAAGATTGCCCATGGAGCTCTAAGGATCAGACATGAAAATCACTTACATCAGTTCCACCCACATCCCATTAGCCAAACTGCTAGGGAAGTTTCAACCCAACTGCCTCAGCACCAAGGAGAAGCACACATGGCTTTATCTTCCCTGCAATTCTCCACAGGCTATAGTAGTGTAGCTTAGCAAGTCTGGCAGATATAAAGCCCTGGACTCAGTCTCCAGCATCACAAAATGGTAACAAATGAATGATTATAAAGTTAGTGATGGTCAATGGAGAAGCATCCTTTTAAATATAAGGCAGCTACAGGAAAGAAGAAAATGTGGATGGAGAGGCCTCCTCAAAATTCCCACACAGAGATAATTCATAATCTCCAGACACCTATACAGTGAAGAAATATTATCAGCCTTCTTTCCTTCAATGTAGTAATGCATATTTATTGTTCCTTTGTAAACTAGGCTGATACCCATAGCATGAGCACTTACAATCGGACAGCCGCTTACCAGTGTGACTGACTTCTGCCTGAAAAGCTGGCCTGTATGTGCACCATGAGTCAGATGTATTTATTATGAACCTGTTTTTCCAGTAGTGTTTCTCTAATTATATGGTTTAATTATCTATTACTCAAGTCTAAGGAATATAAGTTCCAAAATTCAAAGAAAAGTCTTCATCCCTTTGAAGAGACATAGCTGGGCCTGCTTCACTAAAACTTCAAGTAGGCTCCTTGAAGCCTTAGGAACAGAAACACCTGTTGAACTATGGAGGGAGAAGGTCCTGCTCACACTGCAGCTGTGGCTGCCTCACCTTGCCTCCCTCTAGTTTGAGTAAAGTCAAAGGCAACTGCTGGCCTGTCATTCTGGTGCCCCTGGCCTGGAGAATACTCATTTTCCTTGGCCGACTTGGACTCCTGACTACCATGAAGAATAAAGGTAAGCCTTGAGGGACTGTACTTAATCCTACTGCTGCACACACACACACACAGACACACATATACACACTCACACACACACTCACAGTCACACATATACACTCACACACTCACAGACACAAATATACACTCACACACTCACAGACACACATATACACTCACACACTCACAGACACACATATACACTCACACACTCACAGACACACATATACACTCACACACTCACAGACACACATATACACTCACACACACACAGACACACATATACACTCACACACGCAGAGAGAGAGGGAGGGAGGGAGAGAGAGAGAGAGAGAGAGAGAGAGAACAAACACTTCACGGCTTCTTACAAGTTTAATAATAGTGGGTTGCTAATGTGGTCACTCGATGTTTGAACCTAGACAGGCCTTTAATACATTAAAAGATTAGCCAACATCTTCATCTTTTAAATGGAAATATTCAAAGATGTATCATCAGTGAAACAGAGTCAAAGCAGGGGTAGACTCCACCCTATCACATAAAAGGGGAATAAAAATCTTAGCTGAAATGTGTTGGGGTGCAGCTTCCCACGCAGATGGTAAAGTCATTAGGAACGCACAGTGGTCAGGTGAAGTCTTCTATAGACCTCACATTCCAAAAGGAATCTTCAGCAGTTACTGTCCAGTCATATTTTCCAACCCAGACACTTCTGCCTTCATAAGACAATGAATCCATTGCTAGATGAATGAGCTTATATAGAAAGGTTCAGAATAAATTTAGAGATTGGTAAATATCAGACAGAGAATACTAATTTTGCATTTTGTCTAGAAACAGCTCCTGTACATTTATTCTTTAAAGTGTTTGTGATACTTTAAGAAATATCTTAAAACTGGAAGGCCTAAGAAAATATGCATATGTTAAATTTCTTGGCGTTAGAAGCTAAGTAGGGTCTTTGGAAAAGGCAGGTGGACACTAAACTGAGGGGTCTGGATGGAGATGTGGTTTTCTTTTACTTATTTGTTTGTGTTTTGTTTTTTCAAGACAGGGTTTCTCTGTGTAGCACTGCCTGTCCTGAAACTAGCTCTGTAGGTCAGGCTGGCCTGGAACTCACAGAGATCCACCTGTGTAGGCCTCTTGAGTACTGGGAAAGGTGTGCACCATTGCTGCCTGGCTTTAGATGTCGGTTTTCTAACTCCATGTGGCTAGTGATTGTGGTCAAGATCTCCCTCTATTATAAAGGCATTTGTGTGTGTGTGGGGGGGGGTGTCTAAGAGTACAAACTTCTGTAAGTGAGAAATTTAACTCAGCTAAGAACAAACACATAATTTATTTCATTATGTAGTAAGAAAACTGATGTAAACAGTGCACTGTTGGCATGAATGAACGATGCCAGCTAGCAACCATCATCCTTCTCCTAACTCATCTTTGTGGAGCCTTAAATCTTGAAAGGTCACATGTACCCTTCCGATTCTGTATGTATGCTCTAGTAATCAAAGGACAGAATGTTAGCATTCAAGTCTTCCGTTTGCCAGGTGCCTTTTTTTTTTTTTTCTGCAATGTTGGAGTATTCAGCTCAGACCATTCACATACTGAGCAAGTGCTCTACTACTGAGCCACATTCCCAGCCCTGTGAGGTACTCTTAATGGGAAAAGAACACTTCTGGAGTTTCTGTCTACATATTATGGTCCTAAACTGTGGCCCATGGTCCTCCCTAACTTTAGAGTAAAGAACTGGGTGTTTCATCTTTACATACAGAAGAAAGCTAGAAAAAGAGGGATTGAGTTGGGCATGTATTGACTTGGTACTTAGAACCTTCTCCAGTACAACCAGGAGTACTAGAATATTTGAATGGAGGTAAAGAGAAGGCGTGAGCTTAGGAGAGAGTCTCCAGATGGAGCAGGATGTTACAGTGCTGAGTGGAAAACTGGAAGATGGTAATATTGCTGAATCTGAGGGAAAAGAATTTTAAACAGGAATTATCATCAAAAAATGCATGAGAGGTTGGTACTTAAAAGCTTGTGTTCTATTTTAGAGCTCAGCAGGTGGCAGGAGAATTTAAAAGAGCAAGTCAAATGCAGTAAAGTAGTAGGGACAGAAGCCAGGTCAAAAGGAGTTCAGAGCACATGGAAACGCGTGGGAAAAGCAGCAAATGCAGAACAAATTAGATAGCTCTTTTGGAATGCTCACTGTAAAAGGAAAGACGGAATATGAAATCAGATTTAAAAAATCACTGTGTGGACAAGGGCGACCTTTAATTTCTGATCCTAAATGCTGGGATTATAGGCATGCTCTCCCACGCCCAGTTTTACAAAAGAACTCGAGATGCTACCCCGACTTTACTCACGATCGACAAGTTTTCTACCAACTGAGCTACATCCTCACCCTGTCCTCTTCTGCCTCTTCCTTCCAGTGCTGGGAGAACCTAGCTGTAGCAGCCGGTGATGGTGGTGAATCCCCTTGATCTCAGCACTAGGGAGGCACAGGCAGATGGATCTGTGAGTTAGGGGTCAGCTTGGTCTCCAGAACGAGTTCCAGGACAGCCAGGGCTACACAGAGAAGCCCTGTGTCGACAAACAAAAAACAACAAAAAATTTCTATCCTTCTACTCTGTGCGGCTGCTTCTGTTCCTTTCCCCCTTTTCCTGCGTCTCCCTCAGCACTGTGGGTGAAACTCTTTCATCTAAGCCAGCCCTCTGTTCTTACCATATTCTGGATCCTTGTGACTTCTAACTTTAAACTCAACTCTGATACCATTTTAAAAAATGACTTTTATTTATTTAGCAGTTAATGTCATGGTCCCGTGGATCTAATGAGTAAGGCCGTCTGTAATCCATCCTCTCCTGCTCCACCTCGCCCTTCACATACGAATAGCTCCCTAACTGGTCTTGCTGCCTCCTTTCTCAACACAGCATATATGAAAATCCTCATG
Source organism: Phyllotis vaccarum (assembly GCA_033318265.1). Lineage (NCBI taxonomy): Eukaryota > Metazoa > Chordata > Mammalia > Rodentia > Cricetidae > Phyllotis > Phyllotis vaccarum. Next base: position 139,166,005 of record JARWLC010000004.1, on the reverse strand, counting down.
CTGCCTCTCTAGACAAGTCTTGTCATCTCTCCCTTGCAACACACGTGCAGTATCCTGATTGTAATAATCTTTCAGGTCTCCTTACATGCTGATTCTGTTGCCTTGCCTCATCACCGTGTATTTTAAAACTCAACTTTAGGGATGTAGCATGCTCCTGAGACTGTTTAGAACAACAACAACAAAAAAGGTCTGAAACTGTTTCATGTCCAGAAGCGCCTTCTTTTGATGGGTGGTTAGGAGAAACCTTCCATTAAGGCCACATTAGACTCATAGTTACAGATCTTGGCAAGTTAGAATCAGATTGTCTGGGCGAGTATGGTAACCCTGGCTGACCTGGACTTCAATATGTAGAGTACGCAGGCACAGAACTCACAAAAATCAGCCTGTCTCTGCCTCCCCTGTACAGGGACTAAAGGCCTGCTCCTCTGCTCCTTACTTTGCTTTATTGTTATTGTTTGGTTGGTTTGGGTTTTTTAAGACAAGATTTCCCTGTTGAGTCTTGACTGTCCAGAACTCATTCTGTAGACAAGGCTGCCTCCCGAGTGCTGGGATTAAAGGCATGTGCTACCATGCCTGGCATATTTGTTATTTTTAAACAGAAGTAGTTGCTTAAAAAAAATCACCAATATGATACTCTTTGGCCTTCTAAAGAGGAAGCCCGAGGTCCTCTAAAGTCCAGGGTGATAAGGTTTTGTGTCTATTTGCATTACATTATTTATCAACTAAGTCTCAATCAAAAAAAAAGTCTTATTCTTTAGAACTAGACTCTCAGATCTGTTACTATGTTGCTATTAATTGTTGCAATGACACTTTGCCTATATTAAAAGTGATAGCAATAAGTGCTTTTTGTTCCTGCTAGAAATATTTTCAAAGTTGGCAGTTAATAGCAACATCTGTCAAAAACTCCTTCTAAAATTATGCTTGTGAAAAAAATTTTAATCTAAATGTGTGTGTGGGGTCGGAGGGGGGTTGGACAGACGTCTCAGCAGTTAAGAGCACTTGCTGCTCCAGGAGGATCTGGGTTCAATTCCCAGCATTCACAAGATGGCCCACAACCATTTGTAACCCCAGGAGATCCGCCACCTTCTTCCAGCCTCTGTAGGCACTAAACATGCACATAGTGCGCAGACATCCACGCACATAAAAAATAAAAAAAAATTTCACCCTAGATTCTACCTCCATTAGGAATGTTATTTCAGAACCCATAGTGTTCTTTCCTCCCTCCTCCCCTTCCCTCCCCTTGTCTCCCCCTCTCTCCCCCTCTAGTAGGGCTCATGCAACCCAGGCTAACCTCAAACATACTATGTAGCTAAGGATGACCTTGAATTTCTGATCCTCTCCACTCTACCAAATGAATATATCTCCAGCTCCTCATAGCTCCATCTTCATGTGACAATCATATTTCTCCTGTCCTTTATAGACTTGTCTCTGAAGGTTATCTCAAAGACATACTTTAGTTTGTCCTTTTTAAAAATCATAATAAAATAAAATGTCATAATCTATTATCTTTTATATTTGGTTTAATTTTTAAGATTAAAAATATTCATTTATCATTTATTAGCACCTGTATATATCTGTGTGGTGTGTGTCTATGTAGGATCACATGTGTGTGGCCACATGGGGAAACTACAGGTTAAAGTTAGGTATCTTTTTATATTTCAGGCTATCTCCCCAGTCCATTCTTGGTTTCTTTTGCCCAACATCATTCTTGTTAGATGTAGCCATATTGCTGTAGGAAAGAAATTATAGTTGCTTCATACTGAGCGTGAGAGAATATTACATTGCATGACTATGCTACAATCTGTTTATCCACTTTTCTGTTAATTGACATTTGGGTGGATTCTGAGGTGTGGTTTACAAATACTGCTGCTATGTGCACATATGTTGCTTAATAACAGAGATATGCCCTGAGAACTGTATCATTGAGTGATTTTGTCATTATGTGAACATCAGAGAGAACTCATACAACCCAGATGGCTATGGTGTCACCAGGTAATATGACCTCTTTTCTTTTAACAACTTGAAAAAAGATTTTATTTTTTAAATCATGTGCATCTTTGTATGTCTGTGTGTGTACAAACAAGTGCAGGTGCTCACGGAGATCAAAAGAGGGTGTCAGATCCTTAGGATCTAGAGTCACAAGCCATTGTGAACAGCCCAGTATAGTGCAGGAAACTGATCTGGGTCTTCTACCAGAGTGGTCATATTCTTCCCCAATCAACCACCCCTCCAGCCCTGGTCAATATACTTTTTTGGGATCACCAAAGGCTAAATGGTATGTGATTGTATTTTTCTTCAATAGAGCATGTATTTAAATTCCTGGGCCAAAGAAACAAGTAGTTCTGTCATTTTCTTAAATGATCCTAGATGCTTGCTAGGATTCACACATTTTCTCTCAGCACTAGAGTTCCAACCATACCATTATTAATCCTCTCTGATGTAGATATTACACTGGGATATAAAAACAAGGCATCAGTTTGAATATGCTCATTTTGATTTTCAAATACATTTTAATTATATGTACACTTACTTAAATTATATTTGAAATATATTTGTTACATGTACTTATGTATGTCAATATAAACTTGTAATTTTCATTTTGATAAAGTGCTTTTTTAGGTCTTGACCATTTTTTACTGAAATTTAAAAGAAATTGTCATTTTAATTATCATTATTGAGACCAGTGTCTCATCCTGGTAGCCCAGGCTGGCCTCAAAAGAATATAGTAGTTTCAAATAAGTGATCCTTTGGCCTCTGCTGAACCTTCTGCTTTGTCTCTGCTTCCTGGTGTTGGGGTTGCTAGTGTACACCACCACACTCAGTTTTATGCAGTGCTGAGGTTGGAACCCAGAGCTTAGGGCACACTTGACAAGCTCTCTACCAGTGGAGTTACATCCCCTAAGGGCAAACATTTTTAACCACACTGCAGGCTCCTCTCCAAACCATTCCTTTGTTGTTTGTGCTTTGGTGGATACATCCAAGTCTTTTCCTACCACACACTCCCAAAATGGTTTTGAGGAGAAACTTCCACGAACTAATGATACTCCTCCTTCTGGTAACTCATCTCAATGGAAAAGGATCCTTTGGGAAAAATTTCCTGGGTCACACAACTATGTGACTACAGAAAACCTGATCATTGTCCCTACTTGTCCTAGAATAATATATTAAATACTGTGCTGTTCCATTGTTGTGGGATATTTAACTATGCAAAGATGTGTTGCATTTGTTTAATTATGTAAAGACGTGTTGCTGTTTTACCTTGTCTGCCTAAGGCACCCAACTGGTCTAATAAAAAGCTGAACAGCCAATAGTGAGGGAGGAGGAGGAGGTATAGGCGGGACTTCCGGGCAGTGACAGTCAATAGAAGGAGGGATTTTGGCTGAGGATAGAAAGAAAAAGAGATGCCAAGGAGACACCAAGGGCCGGGCAGTGAGACACTGAGGAAGCAGGAAAGTAGGACATACAGAATGAAAGGTAAAAAGCCCTGACGCAAAATGTAGATGAATAGAAATATGTTAAATTAAGTTAAAAGAGCTAGTGGGACAAGCCTAAGCTAAAGCTGAGCATTCATCATAAGTCAATGTGTCCTTTATTGGCAGCCCAGAGAAAATTCCAACTGCATCCCATCTCCAGGTTTTCTGTCATAGATCACTATTCACACTCTGCTGACACTCTGTTCTAGGTGTCTGTTCACTTACATTTTCCTAGTGTATCAGCACACTGAAACTGGTAGTATGTGTGCCCATATATTCTCTGCATGATAATCTTTATTATATCATTATTGTTGTTATTGAAACAAGGTCTCACTATGTAGCCCTGGCTGGTCTGAAACTCTGTGTCCAGCATACAAAGAAACTTTGCTATATCGTCTTCAAATCCCAACAATTTTTATAGATAACAACATCTAGATAGAGGTTTATATATGTATATGTGTGTGTGTGTGTGTGTGTGTGTGTGTGTGTGTGTGTGTGTGTGTGTGTGTGTGTGTATTGTTAGGGTCCTACCCTCAGCACACCCTGCCCAATGGCTGTCATGCTATGAAGTTATGTCTCACCTGGAAGCACAAGGCCTGTAGGCCCTCTCAGTGTATCTCTCCCTCCTGTGTCATTTTCTTTTTATGTCTTTCTTTTTCTTTTTCTTTTTTTTTTTGGGGGGGGGAGGGAGGTGAGACAGAGTTTCTCTGTGTAGCTTTAGAGCCCGTCCTGGAACTTGCTTTGTAGACCAAGCTGGTCTCAAACTCAGAGACCCACCTGCCTCTGTCTCCCGTGTACTGGGATTAAAGGCCTATGCCACCTCACCCAGCTTCCTTACTGTTTCTTAATGATCACTCTTTCCCTGCCTGCCAAACAACACAGATGAAATACCATATGTAATTCCATATATTCCAGCCCATCTTTGCAGATCATTCCTTTATTAATCCTTTCTAAAGTTCTTCAATTTGGTTTGCAACCCCTTTCCTGCTGGAATATTGATTAATACTCCTTCACACTTACACCGGTTTGTTTCTCTTCCCATAGTCCATGCTGGTGTGGTTTGGTGTTGGGTGCTTGATTTGCGGCACTGAGGAGCAAACCCTGGGCCTCACTATGCTAGGCAGAAACTATCACTGAGCCACATTCCATTCCTCTTGTGCTTCCTTCTTCCCTCCCACCCAGTAACGGAGTTTAGCGCCTCATGTATGACAGGCAGGTGCCTTACAATTGAGCCTTTTCTTGATTTTCAGAAGAGGTCTCACAAAATATCCAGCTTGGCCTTGAACTCTAGGCTCCAGGAAGGCCTTTAGCTTCTTAAATTGTAGGATTACAGGTCTGGGCTAACTCATTTTTCATTCTTGGTAATTCTTACTCACTACTCAGATCCCCGATAACCAGACCTCTTCATTTGTGTTTTTCTACTGAAAAACATGCTAGTTTTATTTATATCATTGTCTGGTCCTAGAATTGCTACTTTTGAATCAAATTTGTAGTAACACTCATCACTTCAATCTCCTCTCTCCTAGGGATTGAGTCTTACCATGGAGAGCTGCTGGGGATTAAAGCCAGCACCTCTGCAGTCTGTGGCTTTTAAGGTCTTGGTTGCCTGCATATTCATATTCTATGTGCAGAGCCAATGGTCTGCTTTTCTCTTTGTCATTTAATGTACTTTCTAGTCATAGGATCTTGCCTCTTTGTGATCATGATTGGATGCTAGGCCTTCTAGTTTTAGTATTTGTAGAAATATTTGTGAACAAAGGTCAAGTTTTATATACCAATATAAAGATAATCTATATTTGCTCTACCCAAGAAATGGTGGCACTAATATTACAAATAACATGGGTACTGGGACATGATGCTGTTTTCAGCATATGATACACAGATGCAGTCTGTTTTGGGGTTTTATTGCTGTGAAGAGACACCATGACAACAACTCTTATAAAGAAAAACATTTCATTGGAGTGGCTTACAGTTTCAGAGGTTCAGTCCTTTATCATCATGGTGTGGAGCATGGCAACGTGCAGCAGATATGGTGCTGGAAATGTTGTAGGCAACAAGAAGTTGACTGAGACACTGGGATAGGAAACCTCAAAGCCCACACACAGTGATGAACTTCCTCCAACAAAGCCATACTCACTCCAACAGAGCCACACCTTCTAATAGTGCCACTCCCTATGAGATTATAGGAGTCTGTGGGGATTTAATAAAGTTTCAGAAGTTTTGGAGATATCAGAGGACAGATCCACCTCTTCCTGTCTTTTTTTTTTTTTTTTTTTTTTTCTGAGACAGAGTTTTCTAAAAGACAGGAGGAGGTGGATCTGTCCTCTGATATCCCCACAGGAGTCAATTACATTCAAACTACTGCACAGTTCTTGCAGATTTCTTTAGTTCAGGTTTATCTTTGGTTCTAGAATGCATCACATTAGCATCTCAAAACAAAACTGTCTTCTCCAGGACAGCCCTTACATATTCTTACCTTCACTTTATGTCCTTAAAACCCACTTAAGGGGCTGGAGAGATGGCTCAGTGGTTAAGAGCACTGGCTGCTCTTTCAGAGGCAGCTCAAAATTCTACTTTCCTGTTCCAGGGATCTAACATAGACATATATGCAGGCAAAACACCAACATACATAACAGAAAAATAAATAAATTAAAAAAGAAAATAATCACTTAATACTCACTTAAATAAAACCACTTAAGAATGATGTTCAGTGCCTTAACAGCTTCTCAGCATTAACAAATGCCTCTTATAAAAAAACAAACAAACCAAAAAACTTCAAATGGTGGGTTCATCTCCTTAAAGTCTCAGTCTTTCTGTGAGTCCTTCCCAATTCTCTCTCTGGTGCAGGGAATCAGGTACTAGACCACAGTTCATGCAGGTAAGTGCACTACTTGTCACTCAGCAACATCTTTGGGCTCTTAAATATAGCTGAGTAAGCATTTGTCATTACCAGAAGTTCCAACTTTTCTTTAGGACAATGATAAGATAGTGCATTTGCTGCCAACAGGAAATAGCTGGGTCAAGTAAAGTCATTTCAATACAAGCCTATCTGAGGGGAGTTGTCAGGAGCAATGATGTACAAGGCTGGCCTTGAACTCAGAGGTTTGCCTGCCTCTGCCTCCAGAATGTTGGGATAAAATGCTTATGCCATTACTACCCAACTTGAATAATATTCTTTTAAAAAAGGTGTGGTGGTACACACCTTTACCCTAGCACTCAGGAGACAGAAGCAGGCAGATTTCTGAGTTCAAGTTCTCCTTGGTCTACAAGAGAGTTCCAGGCCAGCCAGAGCTATATGCACAGTGAACTGTACTTATTATTGTGTGTGTCTTGAGTACACGTGGAGGTCATAGAACAGGTTTTTGAAGTTTCTTCTCTACTTCCATCCTTATAAGAATTTTGGGGATGAAACTCGGCCCAGCAGGCTTACTTACTTAGTAAATGCCTTCTTGCTGGCCCCCCAAACTTGATTTTAAAAAGCTTGAACAGTATATAACGAACAACTTTGCACACTTGGCCTCACTGGCGATCAAGTCTGGGGCTTCAGGAATGTTTGGCAAGCACTGTACCACCGAACATCATCTCCAGCCATCACAGTCCTTTGCTTTTCATGTGACTAAGGAACACCTCACCATACTTGTGTCCCCTGTTAACAACTTACTACATTTACTTTTGTGATTGCTAACATAATGTCATTTTTTTCCAATTATTTGCAAATAAATTGCAGGCAGAATGACATTATCTACTTCTCCTAGGACTTTCTACAAAACCCTGTCCTATTCCACGTTTAACGTTGGTGGGATGACACAATCTAGTAAGTTGGTTCCAATTGTCCCTTTACTGTTGTCCCCTTTCTTGAGCCAGAATCCAAATAATAAATATGCATCATGTTTGTCATGTCTCTGGTCATTTTTAATATCACTGCTTTTATTTTTACCATAGTGTTCTTTCAAAGAGGTTGGAGCAGGTATCCTACCTAGAACTGAAGATAATCTGTTATTTACTCCTTGTCAGATCCATGGTAAGCACTCTCTGTATTTGGGAAAGTAAAATCTTTCTCAAGGGTATCAGATGAGAATACACAGATTTCCACCGTAAGAATACTCCATTATTAAATAGAGGCCTTTTTCTCCCCCCTAGATGGAAACAGCTGAATAAAAATTCATTCCCTTTGAACATATTAATTTGGAATTGGTAATACCACCCCTGGTTAAAAGATGATACAGAAGAGGAAGAGCAATGATGGAACAAAACCCAAGGTTTACTGCAAATATGGATCATAGGTGTTGGCCCTTCAGCAAAATTTAACATCTTAATTTATTGTGAAGGATGGGATGCGGTGCAATTGGTCTGGAAAATTAAGAGCCTTTGAATTCTAAAATTCTCCAAGTGTGAAACTCACTTGTAGTATAAGACAGTTGAAGAAGGAGTCAGGAGGCTTGGATACTCTGCTGTATACAAGCCATGTAAACTTTTGTAAGTCATTTGATCTTTTTAAGCATCAGGGAGATTTACCTCAGAGCTGGGCAGGAGCATGAGGGTTGTTAGACATATGAGTTCCTTAAAAGCCATAAAGAAGGCAGTGGTGGCACCTTCAGTCCCAGCACTCAGGAGGCAGGAGGCTCTCTGAGAGTTCCCGGCTAAGCTGGGCAAAAGAGTGAGTTCCAGGTCTACACAGAGAAAAACCCACCAACCAACCAAAATGAACCCCCCCCAACTGTCAGATATGATTTTATAACGTCCGTTTGTCCTCATTTGAACTAACTGCATCAGAAACGGCAACCCATAGTGAGCCACATCTCAATTTAAGTTTTAAAACTAGGAAATTGGAGAGAGGGGGTAAAGACAAGCACATAAACAAAACCCACCATCAGTAAATATTAGTCCAGATCCTTCAGTATCCTACCTAACTTCATCGAACTTTCGGTTTATTCCATAAATGTTTATGTTGTGGTGATTAATAATACCGACTAAAATTACGAAGAGATACTCACTTGTACGGGTTGGTTCTCCATAAAGAGGCCCCTGTCTTTGACATCCTAAATGGTGGGGGCGCAAGACTGTACACAGGGCATAGGATCAGGGAATCAAGTACCTATAAACTAATCTCTTTTTGTGAAGAATTTTTCATTGAGCCGTCGTGTCCACCGGGGTGGATGGGCAAACAGACTAACACGGAGAGGACTTTTTTTTTTTTTGGTGGTTTTTAGGAAAACGGGGCAGCCCTAGAACGAACTAAGCTGCAGGGGGTCGCAGCGTGACATTGTCCCCTGCGAGAATCAGTGGGTCGCGTCTTAGAGGTCCCCCGGGCTCACAGCCTCAGGAGGTGTCGCTAGGGGTTCGGGGCGGAACCCACCGACCCAGGTTCACTGGTGTACCCCGACCACCTTTTGGCGAAGATTCCGTACTTCTTCCGGGGAGGCTTGGCATGAGCACACGCCCCCTTCGCTTCAGTGGAAAGGAGAGGCGCGCCTACTCTCCGTACTATGGGGTACCTCTCACGAGGCAGTGGCTCCAGATTCGAGACGCGACAAAATGGTTAATGGAGAGGTGGGGATCGCGGTGGAAAGGACAGCCATGCGGTCCGACTTTCCCGACCTTCTGGGGCCAAGCAGCGGGCAACGCGGGTAGTCGCGCAGAGCTCCGCCCCCGCCATACTTGCTCAGCGCGCACGCGCACCCGTCATCCGGGTGTCCCTGCAGGTTGCGCCGGGGGGGGCGTGGTCCCCGCGGGGGGGCGTGGTCAGCGGCTCATTGTGCGCTGCGTAGCGCGGCGCCGCTGGCCGCCCGGCCCGGGGTTGGAAGTTGGTGCTGCCGCGGCCACCGCCTCCACCGCCGCTGCCTCCTCCTCCGCCGCCGCCGCCCTGCAGCCCACTCGCTGCCTCGGCAGCGCGCTGCTTTCCCAAGATGGCTGCCGCTGCAGCTGCCGCCGCCGGGGCCGTGCCAGCCTCGGCCGCCTCCGGGCAGGCAGAAGGGAAGAAGATCACCGAGCTGCGGGTCATCGACCTGAGGTCCGAGCTGAAGCGCCGCAACTTGGACATCAACGGGGTCAAGACGGTGCTGGTCTCCCGGCTGAAGCAGGTGAGGCCCGGGAGCTGCGTGCAGTGGGCAGCGTAGGCCGCGCCGTTTGGTTGCTGCGCTTCCGCGGTCGGGGCGGACCGGGCGGCGCCGGTGCGTGCCGGGCGCGCGAGGCCCGAGCCTCCTCGACAAGCCTGGCCTTCCAGCGGCCTCGCGAGCCGTAGCTGGTCGCGCCCCCGTCTCCCCCGGGACATCCTCTCGATCGGCGCGGTGGCCTGCCGAGGGCGGTGCTGCAGACCCGGGAGGCTCTTGGTACCCGGCCTGAGATCGGTGCTCAGCGAGTGCGTCGCTTGGGCTCCGAGGCGATGGTTAGTTTGCTGACTTGGCCGAAGTTACCGTTTAATTGTCCTCAACCGTTTCCTCACCCCACTTCGGAGAAATCGGTAGTGGGAGTTAATGGGTGGATGAGAAGGAAGGTTTATCTTCTTCCCCTGGGCTTTTAGTTGATTTGTTTTTAATTTTTAATTTCTTATTGCATCAGCGTAATCTACGTTCTCAGCCCCTCTTAGCTTTCAGGTTTATTCACGTGAAGCCTTGGAATCGGAGAAGGGAACAAGTGTACACAATACACGTTAGGAAAACTCTTCGTTATTTAAGTAGCTACAAACTTTTCTGTAATAGAACATATTTACATTCTTGTTTAGTATATGTGACTTAATAATTACCGACTCATTGGAATTTCAAGTTCCATGGCATTTTGATACTTAATTCCCCCCCCCACACACCCCGTGTAGTATAACTCATTTATGACGTCTGTTTGTAAAGTAACTGGCAATTCTAATGTCTTGAGGCTTGAGGTTTGCTAATATATTTTCATTAATTTTTTTAAAAAAGTAAGTTTAGTTAGTTTGTGTAGCATATTAACTTCTCTTTCTAATGTAGGCTATTGAAGAGGAAGGAGGCGATCCAGATAATATTGAATTAACTGTTTCAACTGATACTCCAAACAAGAAACCAACCAAAGGCAAAGGTTGTTACGAGTTCTGAACATATTTTAAAATATATTTTGGTTATATAACTTGGCTCTGCTCTTGTACCACTTGCCCTGTTTATATAGTGCTACTCTTTGCTATTTCCCTCTGGCACTCTGCCTTCTTGGGTCAAGGAAGAAAAGTTACTGTTACCAGGCTCCGAGTAACTTGTAGCCTTTTAGATTGGCTAAAGTTGACTAGAAAGTGAGAAAGTTCTTTATTGACTCTGGAGAAAAGTACAAAGTTATATTGCATACCGATCCTTCATAGTAGGATGTGCTGAAGGATAAAATACAGTTTTGATCCATATCTACCTTGCCCCACAATTGGCAGAGTTTTGATGAAATTCTTACCAGACCTTTCCTTGGCTCTTTGCTGTTCTTTCTAGTGTATTAAAGTTCTGTAGCCTTTATGTTTAGTGTTTTATTTGACGTACTGGTTATTTTGCATTTATTATGCCATCTAATAATATTAGCAAAATTCAAAAGACCTCATCAGTCATACTAATAAAGGCAAAAAGCCAGAAATAATTAGCTTTTAAAAAAGTTTTAAGCTATGGGGATACTAAAGGTTTTTAATGTCATAACTTTTAAATTAGGTTAAAAGGGAAGAATGATTTAGTGTGAATAGCTAAAGGTAATTTTCAAATGAACGTCTTGGTAATAAATGGGAATTAGGTATTTTTGAACACATCCAGCTAGTGTAATCTTACTTAAATAATTGCAAATCCTCCTTCCTCCTCATGAAGGACTGACAGAGGGTAGACAAATCGCTGTTTGGTTCCTGGTCTCTATAGTTTTTAGGCAGATTAAGTAATGGACTTGTGTGGCATTTTGTTATTGTAACATAACTTTCTTTACTGCTGTACCTATTACTGATCTATACAGGATCGTAAAGAGAGTAAGATGGTTGAATAGGCCAGGCAGGGGCAGCATCCAGTTTTGATCTCAGCACTGAGGAAGCAGAGGCAGGTGGATCTCTGGGTTTGAGGTGAGTGAGTTCCGGGACAGCCAGGGCTATACAGAGAAACTCTGTTTGGAAAAACTAACTAACCAATCAACCAACCTAAGGTGATTGAATAGATTAACTTTTAATAGAAGAGGATCTTCAGTTTTGACCTTAAACATTATGTCTCAGGACCTGGCCAACTTAATGTCTGAGATTTCTTGATTCAAGGTTTCCTAGGTGTGCTGATGGAAATGACAAAGTGAGAAGACTTGTTTCCTGGGTCAGTAGTAATGGCAATGTGGAGATAGACTTTTAGAAGTTTAACAGTTGTCTTAAATATCTGTAGCTTTTAAACGAGATACATTTGTATCACCTTGGAAACTGCTGGCGAAGCAGTTGTTTCATAATGAGAAAGAAAAGTGACAGAAATGAGCATGTTTTGTGATAGGTTTCTGATTCACAAAACTTATTTGGTGTATTTTGATGGCTGACAAGCCATGTCTCAAATTAACAATGATTTTAGTGTTGCTATGCCATCTGATTTATTCAGTTCAGTTCACACATGCTTTTATTTTATTTTGAAATTTTTATTCTTTATATTTATTATTCTGGGCATATGTGTGTGTGTGTCTGCTTACAAATGTAAACAGAACTTTAAATATATATATATACATATATATATACATACATACATACATACATACATACATACATACATACATACATATACATACATACATACATCTTCTGGGGTAAATCTCAGTGGTCCAGCCTGTGGGTTCACTCCCTGTCACTTTCCTCCCCCACCTAAAATATGTTAAATGATGATGCTCAGTTAGGTTAGAGGAAAAGAAGTCTATACTCTTCTATATGGAAGTTTAAAAAGCACAGTTACAAGGACAAAAGCCTGTGGTATTGATTATATTGTTGTGGGTTCTGGTATTTGTAATAACATGTAGCTAATACCAGTTTGTATTCTGGATTAGTTCTCAGTTTCCTTACAGTCTCTTTCCTGGGAACTTTTTAATAAGTAACCCAGCTGAAAGCTTCTCCCATTGAGAGTTACTATCATATTACTTGGGTGTGTGTTAAAAAAGCAGTTCAGCAGGTAGAGCTAATGCCTTCCTGCCTTGCTGCAGAGATACTGTATCTGATTCCTTTTAGATTTCAACCTTCAAAATCACCTCTACACTTAAGCAAATTATGTATTAGCAAATTAATATAGCATTCAGAATTAAATATAATAATTTAATTGTGTTGAAACTAGTTTTCAACTGCATAGTTTTCAGTGCATAGAGGCTAAAAAAATGCCAACAGATGTAGGATTTCCCCATATAGGAGTAAGTATAATTTGGAATTTTGGTTTGGCAAAGCATCTCATATCTAATATTTTTGTGAGAAAATAATACAGATAATATTTATGTGTTTATTTTGTAAAACTTTCAAAAGTTATTAACTAGGATAATGTAATCAGTAGCCATAGAGCACTTTTTGAGTAGTTTTGTCCCAGTGGATGGTCATTCTGTCCTGCCTCCTGTCTTAAGTTTTAGTATGTTGAATGTTAGTCACTAACAAAACCAGTGAAAGGTGGGCTTGGAGCACAGAATTGTCACAGGTGTTTCTCCAGTGCCTACTCCACTGAAAGATTCATAATGTAAGGATCAATGAAGGCCCAGGATGTAGTCTTTACGCCTGGGACAAGTGATAAGTTCTGAAGGCTGGTGTAGTTTACTTCAGGCATAAATAGTTTGTCAGGTATCTCAGGAGCACAGTACACGTTGAGAATGCACAGCTGCCCGCATTGTTCTTCTGTCTGTTACTGCTGTAGCTGCATTGGAAAGCCTCCTGACCCTGCTGGAATATCATCTAGTGCCAGGGATCGTATGTCATTTTCATTTCATGGAGCTGGCTCATTGTCTCAGCCATGAAAACAGTATTGTTTATCACTTAGGTACTCTTGAACTTTTTTCAGCTATGATATCAAATATGGTATATAGCTAATTTATGTCAGTATAGTACTTTATTGCCAGGGCTGAAGACTTAAGGTTTTATTTCCACTTTATGAACGTGTGTAAAATAAACTGTTGATTGTGCATGAATTGCAGAAAAAGTCATTATTAGTGTTGATGGCATGAGATTTTAATGAAAAGATTGAACCACGGCTTAGAGCTCATGTGGATCATTGATTTACTTAATCAGCCATTCTTCTGACAGAATGAAAGGACCTCAGTGTTTACAGCTTCTGGAGTTAACTGCAAATTCTATCTGCACAGCCTGAGTCGCCTGTGTGTCAGCTCTTCTACTCTCTAATAGTAGTTTAGTGTTTTTCTGATCATAAAGGTGAAGTGTTTTCTTTTTTAAATTAGGTAATATATAATAATAATAATAATAAAATAATAAAATAAAATAGCTCAAAACCCTACTACCTTAAATGTGTCATTGTGTTTAAGGTTTTTTTTTTTTTTTTTTAGATTTAAATTTTTATTTTATCAGCCAGGCTGTGGTGACACATTGCCTTTAGTCCCAGCACTGGGGAGGCTGAGGTGGGTGGATTTCTGAGTTCAAGGCCAGCCTGGTCTACAGAGTGAGTTCCAGGCAAAGGCTACACAGGGAAACCGTGTCTCGATAAAACAAAAACAAAACACAAATTTATTTTATCTCTGAGTTTTTGCCTGTATGTCTGTATGTACATCACATGCATGCTTGAAGAAAGCAGATGTTGTATCCCTTGGAGCTCAGAATCCTGAGTTAGATTGTTGTGAACCACTGTGAGGGCTGGGAATCCAACTCAGGTCTTCTAGAAGAGCAACAAGTGCTCCCAATAGTGGAGCCATTACTCCAGGCCTGATTATCTCTTTTCAACAACTTACATAACTACATCATATACTTGGTGCTTTGTTTAAGGCAGGTGGGTAGGAACCCCTATGCTCAGAGTGGGGATCTGAAGTCTCTTTCTTCATATATTTCTCACTCTGGCCTCTCTAGTCACACCTATGATCTAAGTGATATTCTACACTCTGCATTAAAGTCATTGGAATTTTCAAAATCAGTCATTTTGTCCCCACTCCTTTGAGGCTCAATTTCCATGTTCTGTCAGGGTCAAGGCTCCAGTCTTCTGGAAGCTTCCAGATGGTTCCTATGTGAAGCTGGAGCTATACTGTCTTTTCTGGGTGACTCTACTCATCAATTTTATAGGTCCAAAAACTTTTTACATTGCTTTTGCTTTATTCTCACAGATCTGCTGAAATGTAAGCAGAACTTTAAATATATGTACATATATAAACACATTTATATATACAGAATAATTTTAACTTTTTTTTTAGATTTATTTTATGTGTATTTTGTCTCTGTCTGTCTGTGTACTGCCTGTGTGCCTGGTGCCCTTAGAAGCCTCTAGGATAGCTGTGAGTCACTCCTGGGTCCTCGGCAAAGGGAACCAGTGCTCTTAATCACTGAGCCATCTCTCCAGTCTTAGAACCAGCTTTAGTTCATGGGTATAAACTTTAGCCTAACAGGAACTCAATCAATTGTACTACTTTTCATTTTTACTAACTTGCTTTTTTATTTTATTATTGCTAGAGTGTTAGCCCAGATCTGTGGCCTCACATATGCTGGGCGGGTGCTCAACTACTGAACTACACACTCCGGCCCTTTCACTATCTTAAAAGTCTGGAATATTTATTCTAGTTATCTTTAGATGATAGATATAAGGGACTTAAAAATATATACTTTGGGTATTGATTCATTATGGTGAATGTGAATTACCTTTTTATATACACACAGATCTATGTATAAATACATGTATGTGTATGTTTCTTTTTCCTTTTTTCCCCCTGAAGTAGTTTTTAAAAAAAATCAAATTCATTTATTCAGTGACTGCAATAGATAAGACAGGTTACAAGGACTTTTAGAAATTTTGCTTTATTAATAAAATGTTAGTTTATAGAAGCTAAATAGAGAGAGTGTGTTGGTATGCACCTGTAATCCTAACACTTGGGAGGGATTGAGACAGGAGTTTTAATTTTGAGGCCAGCCTGGGCTATATAGCAAAACTTTTATCTCAAGAATAAAGTAAAATAAAGCAACAGAAGCTAAAATACATGCCAGCAGTTACCACATGTATACTTTTTGTTAAAATATTCTAGGCCAGGAATGGCAAGATGGTTCAGTGGTAAAAGGTGCTTGCCACTGCACAGCTTGAGTTCGATTCCTGAGGACCCATATGGTAGAAGGAGAAAACTGGTTCCTAAAGGCTGTCCTCTACACCTGAACTAACACATGCCCATACACATACCAGACACACAAAATAAAAGGTAATGAAGATTATTCTAGGCTGCTGCATGGGTTTGGGAAGATGTTTTGGTTGGAAATATCAGCGGTTAGTTGGAAACCATATCTTTCCAACAGGCATTTTGAAACTACTCTTCCTACCTTGACTGAGAGCCACCACTTCATGTCTGCTAGGCAAGAGCTACCATTGTGCTTTACAACTCAGTCCTTGTCTGTGTTTCATAGCAAATCTCGTGTTTAAAGTTATTTGGAAAATTACTTTAAAATCTACTTAAGTGGATTTTGTTTTGTAACTTTTCTTAACTTAAGGAAGATTGCAATCTTTATAAGGACCAACTTACCTTTGGAGAAGAAAAATCAGTTTGTAACCTAAAACCATGTTGTTTCTTTTTTTCTGAAATGTTTAAGTTCTGAAAGCTTAAAAAAAGTTTTGTGGTTAAAAATAAGCTATTCCTGTTCAATATAACTTTATATTTTTCAGTAAATATTTTTCTTGTTTTGTTTTTTTAAGACAGTTTCTCTGCTGGCCTTGAGCTCAAGTTTCTGCCTGTCTCTGTCTCCTGAATGTTGGGATTAAAGGTGTGTAAAAACATTTCTGATGATTGTGAGGGAGTTTAATTTACTAAGTGGAACCTAGAGTGCCCACTCTTGCAAAGCCTGGAAGTTTGCAGTTCTTATGCATGACTGGCCTCAAGGTTTAATAAGTTGTTGACCTACACACTGTCACTCACAGACATGTTTCTAGTTTTGTCACTTTGGTTTATGTGATTTTTTTTTTTTTTTTTTTTTGCTTAAATAGCATTTTGGTGACTTTTATATATTTCAAAATCTTTTTTTACTATAGCTTAAGATGTGATATGTTAATTTTATTTTCATTTTCTGTTTTTTTTTTTTTTTTTCCAGACAGTGTTTTCTGGTCAGCTTATTCTCTAGTTTTGCTTCACATTAAAAAGTAGTGTGTACTCTTCATTACTTTGGGCTAGCCTTTATCCTGGATCATGCTACTCTCCTTTGGGCCAGTCTGCTCTTCTGTTGTACACACCAGATTCTTTGGGGGACAGAGGAGAGGAAGTTGTCTGGAGGACCTTTGCTGAGCACAGGATGTGAAGAGGAGCAGGCGGAAATGGTTACCACTGTATAAAGTGGAAATGTAGTGTTCCAGAGTTTGGTTCTTCTGGAAGTCCTTGGACATCTGTGATAGCACTAGAAGCCAGAGACCTGCAGATGGAATTTATAGCATCATTTAAAGTCACTCTAGCCTTGTTGGCAGGATGAGGTTGCTTATGAATAGCTCTTTGACTGTCATATCACCTCTTACCTTTGTCCCTGTTAGACCTAACAGAAGTCTACACCTTGGGCCTACTGGTGTCTAACCTAGGACTTAGTCTATTATGACCATCCAGGTGACACCTGCTGGTTCTGGTGCCAAACTGGGTTCTCTGTTGTATGGTGCACATGGTGGCTTATGCAGGTTAGTTATATTTGTGAGGAGAGGTAATAACTTTTTTTTCCACAGAGGAAGCAATTGCAATATAGTTTCAAATTCAACATTAGTTAAATAAACCCAGAATTACAGATTATGAAAGTGGTCAAAACCTAGTGTGAGTTTTCAGTTTTCTCAAATGCTGGGTACTGTAGTGTTACCACTGTGTTAACAGTCTTATTCTTGTGGCTTTAAAGTTTAAAAGGAGATAGTAACTGTATAGTGCTTTTGTATAACAGGACATCTGGAAACAGTGCAGAGCAAGCAGTAAAACATTTCTTGTCTGTGTATCCTGGGGCAAGTTACTTAACTGTTGTCAGTTCCATAGTTTACAGTTTGGGGAGAAGGATATTTCAGAGACAGGGTTTCTCTGTAGCCCTGGCTGTTCTGGAACTTACTCTGTAGTCCAGGCTGGTCTCCAACTCAGAGATCTGCCAGCCTCTGCCTCCTGAGTGCTGGGATTAAATAAAGGCTTGTGCCACCACAGTTTACATTTGTAAAGATGGGGCTTTGGAGCCTTTATTTACAGCAGAAGAAATAGTAGTTGAGCAAGAGACCCTTTTTAACTCCTCAAAGATCTCCTGGCTTCTAGGAGTAGAATTGGACTTGATTTAAGTACACTATCTTTGTAATATTTTTAAGCACAATTTTCTAGGTTGTGGAATGAGTGCTTCAGAGTAGCTGGAGGGTGAAAAGCATAAGTATGTGACTGTGTAGAAAGTTTCCCTTGTGGCTGGACAGCAGGAAGCGAGTGAACAGCGACAGTGGTTGCTGGTAGTTTTTCTTGAAGTGTAATTTGAGCTTCCTCTAAGTAAATTAAAGCAAGTGGGCTTCCCCTTGGAGTGTACCTGGTGTGTGGCTTGTTGCCATGCTGTGTAGTGTCTGGAAATTGTGTGCATTAACCAGTTCCTAGAACAAGGCCTTTTTGGTGGGTCAGAAAAGTCTCCCTCTGGAATTGAGAGGTAAGCAAATGACTTTGCTAGTTTGAAGCATGCTACTTGGCTTCTGAGCTCCTTATCTCTTTGTAAAATTGTGGAAACCTGTCCTGTGTACCCAAGCATTCCTGTAAAAATAAGTTGTATTTTTAAAAGTGCTTTTCAAATTGTAAGACAGATTTTCATTACAAAGAGAAACTTAGCATTTTTGAAGCGACTAAGGGAGTTTACCCTAAGTTTTATGTAACTCCAGTATGTATTTGTAGAGGGAAGGGCTTAAGGTTTTAAAAACTTTTTTCTTTAAAATGTAGCATCCTTAAATTAAAACAAAAATGTTTGTATCTTATGTGTCTGTGTGTTTGCCTGTACGTATGTGCTGGTGTCTGGTACTGGTGAGGACCAGAGGAGTGCATCTGAGTCCTTGGGATTGGAGTTACAGATGGCTGTGAGTGGCCATGTGGGTGCTGGGAATAGAACCTGGGTCCTGTGCAAGAGCTGCAAGTGCCACTATCTGCTGAGCTGTCTCTCCAGCCCTTAATGTTTTTATGAGATGTCCTTTTATAATGTAGTAGAATAATTCAGTGGGTGTATTGCACCCAGTTTAGGAAAGCATCACCTTTGTTGTTAGTTTTCAATAAGCAAGGGTTATGCAGTGGTTGCCCTTGGAGTCGTTTCTATATTTAGACTTCAGGCTTCCCGTAGGCTTTTTTGATTGTTGTGTAAGAAATTTATGATAAAAACAATGATAAAAATTGTAAAATTTAAAGTGCATTATACATTTATGCTTTGCCTAAAATGTAGGCACCAGTATTCTAAATAGGAAGTTTGAGCCAAGTATTGTATGTAGTCCCACACTAGAAGGCCGAGGTTGGAGAATCATTGCCAGGACAAGGCCAGCCTGGGCTACAGAGTGAGTTACAGGCTACCTAGGGCTGCATACAGAGTGAAACCCTGTCTCAACTCCTTCCCCTTTGAACGTGATTTTTTAAAGACTACACGTTCTCACAGTGGCATGAGGTGCTGCTTGAGGAAGTGGGAAGCGCCTTCTCCCCGTCTTGCTTCTTACACTGTAGTCTTTTGTTTCTTGTTACCGCTCATCCACTCACAGAGAGGGTTTTGGATGGAGAGCATGTAAAAGATAGCAGGTGACTGGGTAGAGGAGATGGGAAAGCTGACTGACTTCTTAGCACTTCCCCTTGTGGCTGCACCTTCTGCCTAGGCAGCTCTCAAGGCCTGTTCAGGCAAAAGAAGTGCAGTTTAGTTTACCTCAGAAGGAAGTACTCATCCACCTTTCAAAAGAGAAGGAAGGCTAAAGTTTACACACTAAAGTTTTCGTGGCTGTGGTTTTCTAAAGACAGTGTTTACGGCGCATTAGCAGGTTTTTAGGTAGACTTTGGAGGGGGGCTTATATTGAGAGCACACGCATTGGGTGTGCAGATTTTTTTCCAGAACTGCAGTTACACTCTTTAAATTTTACCAAATAACATAGTTTTGGAAATAAGGGCTAATCTAAGGAGAGAAATTTTGTAGCCAGGAAGCTGGGGATAATCTGCATCTGGAAGTCAATTCTCTTGCCTTGCGTCTGTTAAGTGTCATGTTGAGTGACCAGCACCTGGCCCTCTTGCTAAAGTGGTATACTGCAGCTTTGGGAGAAAGAGAGCATTCAGCCAGTCACTGTACCAAAGGACTGTTTTCCCTTCGTGGGGATGTGAGAGGTTCTGGAAACAGAACTAGGCAGTTTGTATGTTGTAAGGGTGAGGGAGATACTTCTGTCATGTAGCCTAGGTTAGCCTCAGGCTTGAGAAGTAACTTGAGCTCTTGATCTTCCTGTGTCCACCTCCCAGATTGGTGGGATCACAGGTGTGCACCCACATGGCTGACCAGTGTGAGAGGTTTATGTCAGAGAAAACTGTTAGGAGGATTGAGGATTTTATGGGTGTTGAGTCTTGAACTTGGCTGTAGGTGTTTGGTTACATATATAGATTGTAAAATACTGTTAGACGTAAGAGTCCTGACAGAACTGAAGACAGGCTGTATGTGTATGAAGAAAATGCACCATTGAGTTGAGGTGATAAGTCCTGACCGTCCATGTCAGTGAGGAGGTGGCTTGGCTTTGGGAAGCTCTTCTTGTTAGAAATAGCTGTAACGAGGTGGTTTGTAAGTAGTTCCAATTAGCTTTCTAGGTGATTTTAGGAGTGGAGAGTGATATAGTAGAGTGAGTGTAGAATGGTCTTTTTTTTCTTCTTAAAGTAATAAAATGCTGGTTGTTAGCCCATTTTCCTTCTTTCGTAGGTAAAAAACAAGAAGCAGATGAGTTGAGTGGAGATGCTTCTGTGGAAGATGATGCTTTTGTCAAGGTAAAGTTAATCTCTAGGTTAAGATGTTTACTTTGTGTGATGAATTCATGGATTTTGACTTGAACAATAGACATTGAAGAACATAGGTTAAGACTTAAATATTGGGAATCCCACGAGCTCTCATAATTGAGGTATACAAGAAATAACTCTGTAGCTAACTGAGACATGAAGGAAATCTAAGCTGGGTATGGTGGCACATGCCTTCAATCCCAGCAGAGGCAGGCAGATCTCTTGAGGCCAGCCTAGGCTACACAGACCCTTGGCTTAAAAAACAAAACTAAAACTAATCAGTATGTTTGGGTATACAAGTGGGAACCTGAGGTGTGGGGACCTGAGCAACCAGGATAACAGTTGGACTTGGGGAAGATACTGGTATTTTTTTCAGGCTGCTTATTGCATTGCATTAACTTCTATAATATTACAGTATGTAGGACTTGGTCATGTATATCTTAAAATCAGAGAGGGAAAATTGCTGATGTGTTGCTACCTAGTAAAGACCAAATTAAGAAATTTGTTACAAACTTTAAAAATAAAAACACCACATCTTTTTGAGCCAAAAGGGAATGTGCCTCAAAAACAGAAAAATCAGTAGTTTTGATTGAGACAGTGATAGTTTTGTTTATTACAAGTATAGAACAAGTTATTTTTAGTTGTAGTTGGGTATTTTGTTTCTTTTAACACAAAAGTGTGCTGTTGAGTGTTCTTAAGCACTGTGGCATTTGCAGGTATGTGACCACAGTTCCTCTCAGTTGCACGCATTCTTATTCCTATGTGTTCTGTGTTAGTTCACATTGTCACAGTTGTCTCCCGGTATTTGTGTGTTGGCTATGAGGTCAGCTCTTTCCGTTTTCCCATTTGTAACTCCTGTAGCCCAGCTCTGAGCCCTTTCTGCTCCACCACACCACACAGAGATAGAAGCATTTCATTGAGAACCTTGAAAGCAGTTAGTTTTAGTATCCACTTGCCTGGGAGCCACTAAACCTAGTGACTGTATCCTAGAATCAACTTTTGTTGGAGCCCTTAAGTATTCTTTGGTTTTGGTAGCTATTATTCTTGCGGTATGTCTTTCACTGGATCTATTTCTTTGTTAATATTTTTGTACTTCTTTACTAGTGTGTGATTAAACAAAAAAATTATAGAAAAAAAAACATTGCAAGTTGTAAAAAGAGTGATTCCTTTCCTACCGTTTTTAATTTGTATCAGTTGCTGGGATTGTTGGGGGAGATATGTGCTTTGTTTAGTAGAGTAGTGAGATGGCCCATCTGCTGGGCTGGGGACTTCTGTGTCAGCCTTAAAATAATCTGGTGATGCCCAGAAGAGCAAAAGAGATTTTTAGAAAACTTTGTGTGAATATGCTTTTAGTTTTCTTCACTTTGAAAGTATATGTGATGTATTTGATAATATAGGTGAATTTTTTTCTTGCTTCTAGAACTGATAATTTTGGAAATTTCTAGACTAGTGGGGTAAATGGCACCTACTGCCTAGATACTTGGGCAGTACAGCAGTTATTTCTGTAAGTGCAGTCCAAGTTTGCTTCAGAATGGTGTAGTTCCTTCAGTGACTCCCTCATCTTTTTGCTTCTGTGCGGCTGTCATAAGTTCCCGGCTTCCGCTGCTCCCTAGACACACTGTGGTGGTGTTAGTCACACCAGAGCCACTCTGCACTGTAGAGCAGCCACGGTCTTCACTGTCTGCCTTTCCCACTAGTTATTTTCCCTACAAATGGCGAGTAGACTGGCTTGTCTTCTTCAGCCCAGAAAGAACCTCTTCTATCTTGATTTGCTGCAAGAAGAAGGAAGGTGTTTCTGTGGCTGTCAGCCCTTCCTCTCACCAAAATACCCTATCTCTCTATATTCTGAATGGGATACAGTTCTTGTACAGAGCTAGTCCCAACCTGTGTCCTCTTCCTATTTAAATTGGCAGTGAGAGCTTTTAAATGATTAATATGAATACTCTCAAGAGTAGATTGATGCAGCAATTGGGAGTTCTTTATGATTAGAAGTAAACTTCATGCTTGAATATGCGCATGACTTTACAGGGACTTTGATGTTAAATCAGACTGACATATGGAGAATGGAAAATCAGTTCCTTTCTTAGAAGCTAAGCTTTCTGGTCAGCTCCTAGACTGTGGCTTAGAAGCTCTGAAGCAATTGAGCTTAAAGTTCCTCTCTAGCAATTGAGTTTGTATTTCAGTGTGAAATTTGAGATTCAGTCGTGGCTCATTGGTTTGCATTGACTTCGTACTTAAAAAACAGGTTATTGACAGGTAAAAATGCTTGGACTTTCACCCTGGGAATATCATAAATTACAATCAGATCTGCTGCATGTAGAGTTGTAAATTTCCAAAAGTGTTTGGTGGATAACCCACACCACTTTGCCTCTAGTTGTACCAAATTTTCTTACCATTAAAAGGACTGTGAATTGGAGAATCAAGAGACACATGAACAAGATGGAAATGACGAGCTAAAGGATTTGGAAGAATTTGGTGAAAATGAAGAAGACATTGTGCATTCCCAGGAGTTGCTTTCTGCAGAAGAGAACAAGAAAAGTCATGAATTACTAGAGGCAGAAGCAGTAGAAGATAGAGAAAAAGAGGACGTCGGGAGTCAGGTCTTTAGCCAGTTTTGTTAAAACATGACAGATAAATTACTAATAGAAAATATTTCCTTTTTAGTTTGATTTGGAAGTCTCAGAACTTAAAAAGAAGTTTATTTATAAAATTACCCAGAATTCTATCATCTACTTTTAAAATTTTTGCTTATTTTACGTATATATGTACATAGTTATTGCCATGCCATAAATTACTGTTGATTCTATATTTTACTTTTATATAACATGCCATAATGACTTCCTAATTAGGCTACTTTCTGTTTGTCTAATTGCCTCTTTACAACCTTGAGTATTTAAGGGTTGGGGGTTTTTTATGCCACTAGGAATGGCCTTGCCAATTTTACTTGGTATTGGGTCCTTCCACCCCCATTTGCTGCTTCAGTAGGATAAAAAGTTACATTTATTCATTTATTATCAAGAGTAAGAAAATTAAAGTTGAATTGTAAAGCCATTTTTACATCTTTCCTTTAAAATAGACCATTTGTTCTACTTTGAAGTATGTTCAATCTTAGAAAAACCAATGAGGAATAGGAAGTGAGGACTATTAATATTGATAAAGTACTTGCCTCCTGCGCAACCTGGTAAATGAGGGGTTCAGGACTTTTCTAATTATGTAGTGGCATGACTGATATTTTTATGTTGTCATAGTGTAGCCTGAATTCCTGGTTTGGTGCCCACAGTTATCAGAGCATGAGGCAAATGATAACCAGGTATAGGCATCAAAGCGTTTCCATTGTACCCAGATGTTTTGTAAAGCAAAGCTGTTGTATACCTTTTACATAGGAAACTGAAGCTCAAGAAGGTGAAGATGACACCTTTCTAACAGCCCAAGTAAGTTTGCATTTAGTCCTGTGAGTATAAATAATATTGTGGGTGGAAGGGCTTGGAAAACAATCTTATTTTTACTTTGTATTTCTTTAATTCATAAAGCTGCTTTAAGTTTAACCCTGAACTTTGAATGTGATGTGTATAAACTGTTGGCAGCTGAAGGTTCTGGTGCCACAAAAGTGATTAGGAGTTGAGGTTCCTGCTATTTTTGGAGTTAACAAAGTTCATTCTTGGTGTAAAATAGTAGATACTTCTCAAAAAACAGACTTTTGGGAAGTCTTTATAATCTTAATTTTTTTTCCCATTTGGTGTAAAGTAATTTAAAGTCTGATATCCTTTTCAATGCTTTAATTTTTTTTTTTTTTTTTTGTTAGTGTTTAACCTTCCTAGGATAAACTTTGATAAGAGTAAGAACAATCTCCTGTTCTTAACATTGTTGTGGAATGTGGAAATGTAGTGAAACTTGTTTTGGTCCATGTTATGAGTAGTATACGCATAAAAGTATCCTAGTGTTGTAAACATTTATAACTTGGTTTCTGCATTGTTAAGAACTGTCCTGTCTTTTCATCTATTCACAAGGATCTGTTGTATGTTAATCCTTTAAGTGCCATGCTTTAAAGTACAGATACCTTCCCACTCACCATTGACTAGTTTGTTGGATTTAGAAAAAATGGTGGTGGTGCCTGTGACTCAGTAGTGTCCACTAGAGGAACAGTTAAAGAGCGTATGTGCAGACTGTGGAGCTAGGGCTAGAGAGATGGCTCCCTGCTTAAGAGCATTTCTGTTTGCAGAGGAGCCAGGTTTGGATCCCAGTATCCACATGGTGGCTTACAGCCATTTATCACTCCAGTCCTAGGGGATTTGACACCCCTTTCTGGCTTTTGGCAACAGACATGCACATGGTACACAGACATACATGCAGGCAAAACATTCATACATATAAAATAAATCTTAAGTAACAAAAAACAACAGCACTGTGTAGCTGTCTGTCCGTGGCTGTGTGCCTTTTCGGTGGATATCTTGCTTTTGCCATGGTGGTGCTCAGAGGGAATGAGGTGAACAGAGGCTCCCTGTTTATCTAAGTGGAGGAGAAGTAATGTCTCTGGAGGCAGTGTTCTTGACTACTTGTAATACTCAGGAAGGGGCCTTTGGACAGTGAGAGGCAGCAGGCATGCCCCTCTTCTGACTGTGTACATTCATTTCTGCGTGATAGATGAGGGAGATCAATCTTCAAATGGGGAATACTATTCTAGATTACTTATTTTCAGAAAACTGGAATTTGTGTATTTTTGACAACTAGCTTTTGAATTCCACTGCTGGGATGCTTCTAGGTTATATAGATTGTGAGCTGCTTGGCAGTGTTGCATCTAGGAACCCTGTTTACACCACAGGTTACTTTTCTTACAACATGTTTTACAGGTGGCAGTAAAGTATCTCATGGAACAGTTATCTTTTTTGAGTTTAAACCAATTTTTATAGCATAGAATAAGTGAACCATTCCATCCTGATAGTGAAAGAAAGCAGCTATTTCACAGCTCAGGATATGAAACATAGCAAAAAATAGGGAGGCTACATCTTTAAAGAGATTTTAAATAAAATCTTATAGCTGACAATTATGATGCAGTCTCTAACTTGGAACTTGACAGGTGAAACAGGTATATCATAGGAGCAGGATTGCAAGTTCAAGGCCAGGCTAAGCTACATAACTAGACCCTGTCTAAAAATCCACAAGAAGAAAATATAGCCAGATGGTGGTGGTGCACATCTTTAGTACCAGCACTCTGGAGTCAGAGGCAGGTGGATTTCTGAGTTCTAGGCCAGCCTGGTCTGCGGAGCAAGTTTCAGAACAGCTGGAGCTATGCAGAGAAACCTTGTCTCTAGCAAAAGGAAGAAAGAAAATTACCATGTTCTTTATTTTACTTTTTGTGACTAGAGACATACAATCTATGCAGATTTCCCCTGTGATCTGACACTTGTAAACATGTTTCATGACTGTAGAGGAACAGAGGGTGTGCTACCCAGCTCCAGCTATTTTCAGTCCCTCAGTCTCACTCCTCTGCCTCCATTTACACTGTACTTTCTGCACTGTTTAAAATCAAATCTGTTTTCCTGACTAAGTTCAATATGTAGCTTTAAAAGAAATTTCTAATATAAAAATGATAATGTCATTAAGTAATGAAGTTAATGTTTAAATACTCACTCATCTGTGGCTATTTTTTCTTTAAGGTCTTGTTTGAATCAGACCTATCCGCTGTGATTGATTGACATGTCTGTTAAGGCCCTTTAATCTGGAGGCTTGCTCTGTGACTTAGTTTCTCCTTGTTTTATTTTCTGAAAAATATAGTTGACTTTCTCATAGAGCAATGGCTACAAAGTCTTTCTTAGAGGGTCAGATAGGAAATCTCTTAGCTTTTGTGGGCCATTTGGTCTGTGCTACAACTGCTCAGCTGTGCCACAGTAGTGTAAAAGCAGTTACAGACTATGGAAAAATGAATGCGCCTGGCTGTATTTCAATAAAACCAACAGTTTCTCAAGCCCCGCATTAGAGCTTTTAAAGTCTAGATTTTCCCCCCAAGACAGGGTTTCTCTGTGTGTCCTTGGCTGTTCTGGAACTGCTGGCCTCAGACTCACAGAAATCCACCTGCCTCTGCCTCCTGAGCGCTGGGATTAAAGGTGTGCGCTACCACTGCCCCTCCATTCCACTGTGTCTGAACACATCCCTGCTGACTGGAGTTAGTGACTTGAGTTGGTAAGTTGGTGGCAGACTCAAGGGCAGCATGAAGGACGAGTCTTTGTAGGGGCCACCCTTGTGTGTGTTTCTGTGTGCCCCTGGGTTGTCGGTGTTCATTTCAAAGTGCTCATAGTATTAACTGGAATATTTTAAAAAGTTCCAGCTTGGTTATCAAGGAGTGTCATTTATAAAGGAAAACCAGGATATATATTTGATTTTTCTCCCCCTTTTATTCATCAGTTTCCAAAATAATGAACTAGTTTACCAGCACCTTCAATAGCGCTAATGAGCTTTTGGGTTGTTTGCTCCTTCCTTCCTTCCTTCCTTCCTTCCTTCCTTCCTTCCTTCCTTCCTTCCTTCCTTCCTTCCTTCCTTCCTTTCCTCTCTCCCTCCCTCCCTCCTCCCTTTCTCCCTCTCTCCCCCCTCCCTTCCCTCCCTCCCTCCTTCCTTCCTTCCTTCCTTCCTTCCCTCCCCCTCCCTTCCTCCCTCCTCCCTCCCTCCCTCCTCCCTCCCTCCCTCTCTCCCTCCCTCCCTCCTCCCTTTCTCCCTTTCTCCCCCCTCCCTTCCCTCCCTCCCTACTTCCTTACTTCCTTCCTTCCTTCCTGTTCTTTCATTTCAGGCCCATGGGTTTACTATATTTAATGTATGTCTGTTGTCCTTGAAGTTGAGTGTGTTCTCACTTTGTTAGTGAGCACTTTTAGCCATCTTTACTTTTGGTGTATATAAAGGTTCTCTAGTTTCTTTCTGCTATACCTATGTGTAGCCGTTGCTTCATGTTTTGGTAAATGCTGTGTCAAGACTGCAGTCAGGGTGATGGCTCTTCACTGCTCCTGAGTTGTTCCTTGATTCTAGGCCTTTTCTGTAACTAGTTCTTAGGGATTCTTGGAAGTTATTCATTCTCTTTGGCTCATGGAGGCCGTTACTGACAATGACTTAAGAAGCCCCATTAGTTCAAGCATTTATATCTTCACTGAGTTGAACAAGTTTCTGTATTGCAGATTAGTTCTGCCCTCAAGGAGTAGAACACCAGTTGATACATACTTCGGTTGATTTGTTTCATTTATTCTTAATTATTGATTTATAAATCTTTAATCTATGAATTTTCAGGATTCTAATCTAATTTTATACACATTTAAAATATATTCTTGATTTTACACTAATGGTATGAAATGAGATATTAAAGTATCCATGTAGGAGATATTACATAGCACTGGCTGCTCTTCAAGAGGCCCTGAGTTCAATTCTCAGCACTTACATGGTGCTCACAGTCTTCTATAACTGCAAAGGAACTGTAGTCCTCTGGAATCTGACATACATGTGGATAAAAAATACATTAAAAAAATCCTTTATAAAATACAAACAAGAATGATGTTTGTGTGACAGCAATAACCTGTGTTTAGTGTATAAACCCATTCTTCAGCTTTTGACTTAAAGTTTAATTCTCTGCATGAACCTTGATTCCTGATCTGTTCTACCCGTTATAGTACTGTGACTTTGAATAGATTCTCTTAGTCAGTTTGAACATTAGAAATTACGGCTGGGATGTAGCACAGTTGGGAGAGTGCTGCCAGCTACGTACAAAGTGTTGGATTTGATCCTGGCACCATATTTTAAAACAAACCCTTTCTTGCTGGACTGGTGTATTATTCTAGATCCCAGTGTAAATATGTGTAATTAGTGTTTCTTTGTAATGTTGTTTGAAGATGTCATTTACTAGAGAATTTTCTGAACTTTTTTTTTTTAATTTTTAATTTTTCATTTTTCATTTTTTTAGAATGTTTTAAATCCTTTTGGTCTCAAGAAGCTCTTTAGTACCTGGGTTTGATGGTACACAGCTTTAATTCCAGCACTTGGGAAACAGACACAAGAGCATCTTGGTGGGTTTGAGACCAACTTGGTCTGTATAGCAAGTGCCAGATCAGCCAGAGCTACATAGTGAGATCCTGTCTCAGAAACAAAAGAGAGACTAGAGAGATGGCTCAGCACCTAAGAGCACTGGTTGCTTTTACAGAGGACCTGGGTTTGGTTCCCAGCACTCACACGGCAGCTCACAACCATCTGTAACTCCAGTTGCAGAGCATCCAGTGCCCTCTTCTGATGTCTGCAGGCACCAGACACACATGAAGTGTACTTACATGTAGGCAAAACACTTGTACCCGTGAAATAGAAATGAATAGATCTTCAAGAGAACAAAAAGAGCCCCTGTAGTGCCTTAAGATGATGCCATGTCTGTTCCTTTACCTGTTTACCTATGTGCACAGCACTTCTCTAATCTGAGGGACCTTCTTTCCCTTTTGAAGGGGCAGTTGGGGGAGACATAAGATCTGCATACTTCTCAAAGCATCTGTTCTCTTCATAAAGTTAATGCTTATCCAATCTAGAATAAAATCTAGATGGATGGCATCACAGAATAAATTGTTTTAATGATAACGGTCAACTAATTACCTACATCTCATATTCTTTAAAAATTACTTCACATTAAACATTAATTACATTTATTGTGTGTGTATGTGTGTAAGAGGACAGCTTGTGGGAGTGATTTCTCTCCTTTTACCATGTGAGTCCATCATACTGTTTTCAGTAAGTAATACCACACTGGTAAGAGTTTTCTAAGTTCTGTTGAACTCAGTAGTCGGTTAGAAAGAGTAGCATCTTACAGTATATATGTTTAGTGACTTTATTTCAGCAGACACTTAGTGCTTGTTATGGGCTTAAACATTATGCTAGCCCATTGCTGTTGTCCATAAAGCTCAGATTGTTTCCATTTTTAGCTGAACCAATTTGTTTTTCCCACACTGTTCAGCACATTGTCAGCTAGATGTCAGGCAGTTTACTGATATAAGATAATTTTAAAGGCTTATTCAGTCAGACTAAATATAGGCCTGTCTTCTTTTTTTTTTTTTTTTTTTTTAACCACAGAGACACATGTATATCACAGACTAGCCTAAAGGATGGCAGTAGAATGTGGTTGACTGAAAAGTGTGTTTGAGGCTTGATTTGATGTTTTGCTGTCCCTAGGGTATGTTGAAAGAGGGGAGCTTTGTGTTAGGTCCTTTTCAGCATTTGACGAAGGGTTGTAGGCACACTACAGGGTAACTACTTGAGTACCTGCTTTCTAGAAAATGGGATTCATTTCCATACATGAAATGCTTTTAATCAAGATAATCCCCAAAGTGGTTAATTTAGAGATTGTTATCACTGGGGAGACTATTTTCAAAAATGCACTGCATATTTGTACACAAGTGTCATGGGCATGGACATTTTCCTTTTGCTTCTTTGACTTCTTGTCTATCTATTATAAAGAGTTGGAAACATATGCAAACCCCTGTTTAATCATAATAGTGCTATTAGAATAGTGTGCACTTACACGTGTGGTCACTCACTAGCCATCAGCTCTCGTCACCAGCATTGTTTCCTAAGAATTAAGTCAGACTCCTCTGCCTTGTGGGCTTTGGAGGATGTGTGCAGTGACAGATTAACCACTGTGTGGACACTGGGCTTGTGAGAGCATTGAGTAGAAATGTTGAATTAAGAAAAATGTCTAGGAAATTGGAGCAAAGGCCAGTGGAGTGGTAGCTCTGTATCCTGAAAGTCCCTCTGTTGACGATCTGCCCAACTCTGCCTTGCTACTACCACTTGGCCTATTGGATATCTTTTCCTTCAGCCTATCATGTTGTGTCTTTAATAGAATAGCTTGAAAGTGGTGTGATGTTGGTGCTGCAAGTAAATACTCACTAAGAGATCTCATTTTATTTCCCTTTCAAGGTGCATTAGTAAATTGTACCTGAGTTTGAAAAGAAAAAAATTATTCAAAATTTAAGAATAGTTTATGGTCCCTTTGCTGTCACCACCAGCCACTCTACCAAAGTAGAGTGCTGCACATGAGCTGTGTAGCCAAAAGATCAGAGGTTGTGATTTATTTCTTTAATTTAGAGAGAGGGAGGGAGAGAGAAGGAAAGGAGAGAAAGGAGTGTGTGTGTGTGTGTGTGTGTGTGTGTGTGTGCGCGCGTGCGCGTGTGCGCGCGCGCGTACGCACCTTATCCCATTTGTGGAGGTCGGAAGACAACTTGTGTTAACTAAGTTTATTCTTTCCTTCCACATGTGTGTTCTAAGTGTTGTCAGGTGTGGAAGCAGGTGCCTTTACCAATGAACCATCTTGCCAATCCCATGTAGAAGTTTATTCAATTGTTGGGGACTAGTCAGGTAGCTCAGTCATTAAGAGTACACGCTGTTCTTTCAAAGGACCAGGATTTGTTTCCTAGCATCCATGTTGAGGCGCTCATAACTGCCTGTAATTCCAGCTCTGAGGGATCTGATGCCTTCCTCTGGACTCCAAGGATAACTGAAGTACACACACACACACACACACACACACACACACCTCTCAAAAAACATATTAAACTTTAAAATTAAAAAGAAATCATAGTATGCAATATTGGTACACAGACCAATAGAGTTAATATTGTTGATTTATATTATAAGCATGAGGTCCTGAGTCCAGAACCCCAGCATTCATGTAAAAGCCCATTGTAATGCACACTTGTAACTTTGGAATGGTGAGGTGAGGATGATGGGATGGGACAGGTAGATCCCTGGAGCTTTCATGGGCCAATCTAGTTAACTGATTAGCTCCAGGTTCAGTGAGAGATCCTGTCTTACCAAAAAAGAAAAAGGAAAAAAAAAAAGGTTAGGGAGCTATAGAGGAAAGATAACTGTTATTGACCTGTTCTCTGTGTGCATGTGTACTAATTCACTCTTATTCATACATGTAGATACAATGTTATGGTTGGTATCCATGTTAAAATCTTAACTTTGACTTGAAAGTTTTGCTTGGAATCATCTTTCACTGCTAGGCAGGAGTTGGTCAAGCCCTTCCTCGACTTGCGGCATGAAAATCACCTGGAAACATGTTAAATGGAGCACATCCTTCAGCTCTGTTTCAGACCTGCAGAATCAGAAGTGTGAAAGCCTGTTTGAACATGCACTTCCAGGCTTCTGTTGTACAGTGTGTTTGAGAAGCAGTCCTTTAAGGCTTGCTTACCTAGCTTACCTAGAACCAGCTGTATCTGCACATCTGTATTTTAAGAACTGTGTGACTAAGATGTTTCTGGAAACATCTTTTGAGACTGTTGCACTTACTTTTCTGTATCTTATGCTGGGAGAGTTTATCTTGGAGGAACTAACTCAGTAATCTTTCCAATATTTTCTTAATAAAGATTTTTCCTGGCTGCAGGCAGTAATCTAGTTTCTGCCAGGCCCCTCTGCCTTTCAATAAGCTACTTTTCCTTAAAAAGACTAAATTCCTCCTCCAAGAAAAACATTGTCTTATTGAGATATTTCTGATTTAAAGTTAGCACATAGTTAATTTTGGGAAATAGCAAATATTTTAAGTTTAAATCATTTTAAATGGTTGTGCTCTTTGCTTTATTACCTGTAGCACAAATGCCATTTTTAAATTGCTGTTCACTAGTACATTTATGATGGCTTTGAACTCATTTAGCAAATGTTTTTAAAGGAAGTAGTTTAGAATTGACTTTTGATAATCATCCTTTTCCCATGTTGAAGTGTGAAGAAAGGAAAGCGGGGTTTGTTTGGTTTTTTATTTCATTATCAGGCATTCAGTCCATTGCAGACCTTACTTCTGTGGGTCATGGCATGCTCAGCACTCTCCCCACTAAATTAATATAGAAAAGCTTTCTTTAAAAAGTGAGACCTGAGTGACATAGAATAATCATGTCAGCCTCTTTATTGACAGCTCTGCGGAACAAGCAAGGTTTGGATTATATTAACTAATTTTGGTTAATGAAATGATACACTTAATGAGAGATTTGCTTTCTAAATTGTAGCATCATATTTAGCAGAAGAGTGCACCGTAGTTTTAAATGGGTCTGAATTCTGATTGGAATATATTTACGTGTAATGTGTATCTCTAATCAGTATTTTAAAATTACCCATCAGTTTACTTTGACTGATTTTTGTGATATTATTAAAAATGTAGTTCTCCCTGAGTTTATTTTACATTTGATTATTCTTTGAATTTCAGGATGGTGAGGAAGAAGAAAATGAGAAAGGTATGTTTGATGCTAACTAAGTAGAACTTTGAATTTATGGACATTTAGAAAAGCAAAAGTATATGACAATAAACATTCCTTATTTGAAATCTTATTTTAAAATAGTTTATTTTTAAATTATCAATTTAGTGAATTAAGTTAGCATCTTAATTTTTCAATTGGTTTTGATTTTCTTTTGAACACAAGCTATGTTCTGACTTAATAGTACATATCAGTTACTGTAGTGAATGATACCATTTTTCACGTAGATTTAGTCGTATTTCAAAAATAACTTTTAGCATACGGTAAGTAGATTCTGTCTTTAGGAATGGCACTGCAGTAACTCATACGTGCTTATTGGAGTCTTAGTTTATGACTCAATGAATTCTGTACCAATCCTAAGAATGATGAATGGCCAAGAAACTGGCTTTTATTTGCTACTTTAGAGCAACTTTCATATAATTTTCTGACATGTAGTGGCTTGGGAAACTGTTATATTCAATACAATCACAGGGACAACAGTAGCAATACATATGGTCACTATGAGGTTGAGTTCTTGGACAGAAGCCACATTATCATACTTGGACTAGAAAGGACATGGAGCAGGCTCCTCAGCCAGGCAGAATAAAAAGCCCAGAAGCAACGATGGAATAAAGCTACTGACTGAAAAATCTCACATACCTGAGACCTTCCTCTCTGTGGGAATGCAAGATAACTTTGCAAACAGTCATTGCAGAACACCTGGACAGAATGCAGATAGCAAGCAGCCACTTTCCTAGATGTCATGGAGGAGCATCTCTGGAATCTTCCATTGCAGTTTTGCATTCGATTCTGGACTACCCAGGGTTTGAAGAGTGAAAAGATGGGGCTTGGAAATACTCTGAAGACCAATGTCCTAGACTGTGACCTTCCAGGAAATCACCAAGGATCAAATCCCAAGATGAGCCGAACGTTGACTAGCAAACCTGCACACGTGCCACTCTACCATAGAGGAAAACAATTCCGATACCATTAACTTCTGAGCTGAAATGAAGAGCCGCATCTTGAGGATGGATCTCACTGTTATTGTTTTGATGTTTGTATGTAGAGATCATTTTTTTCCCTGAAGAATAAGTGATCTAAGTGATCTTAGGTAAAGGATTGTGTATGTTAGTTAATCCCTTGTGTTCCCCCTAACCCTCCATCAGTGCTAATGACTGGCTTTATATTTTCTAGGTCCTATTCTAGCTTATGAATGTGAAATTGTTTAAACTTCTTGTTTTGCCATATTTATTCCTGTTAAATCCTCTTAGATATAGCAGGTTCTGGTGATGGCACACAAGAAGTATGTAAACCTCTTCCTTCAGAAGGGAGCCTAGCTGAGGCTGGTCACACAGCTCAGGAAGAGACGGAAGCTAATGCGACTGGGAAAGAAGCTGAGGATGACAACATCTCGGTCACAATCCAGGCTGAAGATGCCATCACTCTGGATTTTGATGGTGATGACCTCCTAGAAACAGGTAAAAATGTGAAAATTACAGATTCTGAAGCAAGTAAGCCAAAAGATGGGCAGGACGCCACTGCACAGAGCCCGGAGAAGGAAACCAAGGATTATGAGATGAATCCGAACCATAAAGATGGTAAGAAGGAAGACTCCATGAAGGGTGATCCTGTCGAGAAGGAAGCCAGAGAAAGTTGTAAGAAAGCCGAATCTGGAGACAAAGAAAAGGATACTTTGAAGAAAGGGCCCTCGTCTACAGGGGCCTCTGGTCAGGCAAAGAGGTTTGTTTTTCTATGTCAGTTCTTTACGATACTGAAATTCCAGCATTCAATAAGATCACGCTACATTAAGGGGGTGGCTTCAAGACCATGCACAATAATTAGTGTCTTATCATCCTGCCTAGAATATTTTTGACCGTCATAAGTTACTTAAGATTCAAGATCTTCATGATATGCAGTGTGTCCTACTGAGTGCATTGTCGAATTTTCACCATATATTTGTTTTTGTTTTTGTTTTTGTTTTTTTAATTTTTTTTGGTTATTTTTGTTTTTTGGTTTTTTTTGTTGTTTTTTTTCAAATTGACAATTTTTATGTTTTATTTTTTAAAAACCCTTGTGATGGTGGTTAATGAGCAACTATCAGTTCTAAGAACACAAAATGAACTCAAGTCCCAGTCCTGAAATCTGGAGAAGATGGCCATATATCCACTGAATAGAATTGTCAGAAAATCTAGATCTTCAGGCATCTTGGGCAAAATGAGTGCAAGAATCCTCAGGGAGCCATTTGATCAAGTAGCCTAATAGAGGCCTTTGGCGTGTCGGTGTGTCTGAGTAGAGCCTGTTTGCAATGCTGTCAATGTCAAGCTGTTTGGGTTTGGTTTGGTTTTTTGTTTTCATTTTTCTTCTGGTGATTTGCCTCTTTAGCTCTTCAAAGGAATCTAAAGACAGCAAGACATCATCTAAAGATGACAAAGGTAACTGATACTTTCTTCTGTTTGTCCCATAATAACATCATACATTTTCCACCAAAAGTGTGAGTTTAGCTGTCTGTGTTCCCTTTGACATTTAGTCTTCAGAACTTTGTTGAGATGATGACAAGTTCTGATAACCTTTAACTGGTGACATTAAAAGATTACAGCAAACTCTGCCATTAACTAACCTTTATCCTTTAGTTGTAAACTTGTATGAGCATGAGAGATTGGAGAAATAGCTTTAGTTGCAGTGAGTTTGAAACATCAGACATGATCACTTCCATTTCTCTATTTTGTTTAGAATGAAACTTTATCATAATTATATTTGTGTAATCTACTTAGAAGAAAGGCAGCCTAACATTTGGAGTACTTCATTCTTTAAATAAGGATATACTTAAGTTAACATAGCAAGTGTACAGTATTTAAATGCTTCACAATTCACTTCCTAATTTGATTTATTTTATGTTGATGATTGTCCTATGTAGGGAAATAATTTTATGTTCAATTTCTGTAAGATCTGAGGAACAGTGTAATTTTTTATTGTATATTTATTGCATAGTTGTACATGGTTCTATGTTACATAAGAAGAATCTTTATACAAGTGTATGTTGTTCATTGAGCATATCCCAGGGGCTTATTTCATTGTTTGTTATTATTTGGAGCTGGCTGGCTATCTTGTGCCTGTGAGCAATCTATGTGGCTTCGTCTTGTGTACTACCAAATCCTCAAATCTCTCCTGAGTTTCAAGAGGATTGTGTGCATTGCTGTGGGTTTTGTTTTGCTTCAGTTTTTGGTATTTTGAGACAAGGCTTTTCTGTAATAGCCGTGGCTGTCCTGGAACTTGCTTTGTAGACCAGGTTGCCCTTGAACTCATAGAGATCTGCCTGTCTCTGTTTCCCGAGTGCTGGGATTAAAGTTATGTGCCACCACCACCTGGCACCTTGCTTTGGTTTGCGCTCCACTGGTGTGTTTAGTAATTAAAAGTAATTATTGATTGATTCAGTGACTGTAACTGCATTGCCCCTGTCTTTTACAGTTTGGTTTAATGGATAAGAAAAGGTTTATCTTTTAAATTTAGAAACTTAGTAATTTTGGTTAAGTGGTACCTTCATTCCTGTTATTCAGAACTTTTCCCTATAATTTCATAAGTACCTAGGCCCAACTATTGCTAATTATGTGTGGATACACAAATTTCTAATTTGCATGTCATAATGTAAAACATTTTGATGACTGCCCTCAAGAATAGGGAAAGCATTAACTGTTGGCATTACAGTTTGAATCATTTGTATTTTTTCTCCCTAACGGCTTACACTGAACAGCTTTGCAGTCACATTTATCTCATGTGACTTTAAAGCATTTTGGAAATGTTGACTTTTTCTGCTTTTGTACATGTGATAGCACAGCATTTTAGAAAGTGTTTTCTGCTTCACAGCACTAAAGAAAGAGGGCACCCGAGACACTAACTAGCTTGTGTGCTTCATCTACTTAGATGTGTGAAGCCATAACGATATGAAGGCAGTTCAGAAACAAGCTGTGATCATTTTTCTAGTCTGTTATTTTAAGATCTCTAATCTTCCTCTAATGATTGTTTTTTGAACGTTGTTTCTTACTTAGGTCTCCAGTTATTCAACTACATGTAATTCTCATCTTCTCTTAATCTTTCTCTAGTAGAAAATGAAGGTGGCTGTGTGTGTCTATGTGTGGTGCACACCTATAATCCCCGCACTTGGGAGGCAGGGGCAAGCAGATCTCTTGAGGCCAGCCTGGTCTACATAGTTGTAGACTAGCCAGGACTACACAGAGAAAAACCCTGTCTCCAAAAAAGGAAATGAAAATGCGTTACTAGAACGTTTGTTCCCAACTGAATCTACCCTGTTTTCATTCCCATTTCTCAGATCCTTCAGGGTCCATGACAGATAGCCAACACTGGAGCAGTCTGCTCATTGCCACAGCACTGGTCCAAGCACCCCAGCTCAGTGTGATGGTTGAGGACAGGTGATTAGCATTTGCTAGAAAATGTTCAAGATTTAGTGGAATATATGGACATTCCGATTTATTCTCTCATTGCTCTGGTTGATTTTTATAATTAAGTTTGTAAGATTTTAGATATTTTAATGTTAGGCTATCGAAGTTGAAGTGAGGAAGGATTTTAGTGGAAGCCTATGAACCTTGTAAATTACTGCAAGCCCTTGAAGGCTCTGGTGTTAAATCATCCTAGGGAGCACAGGCAGTGCTGGTGGTAGCAGTGGAAGTTCAACCAAGAATATCTGGGTCAGTGGACTGTCTTCCAATACCAAAGCTGCTGATTTGAAGAACCTTTTTGGCAAATACGGAAAGGTACATTCTTTTTGTCTCTTAATCTTTTTAGTATTCAAAATGATTATATAGATATGTCATACTTTTAAGATTTTAGATTTATTTACTTAAGTTTACTAATTACTGCTTATTTACTTATAAACTTAATATTTATTTCATGTGTATGAGTGTTTTGCTTCATGATGTGTGTGCAACCAGGTGTGTGCCTGGTACCTCTGGAGGTCAGAAGAGTTTCTTGAAACTGGAGTTGGGAAAGTTGTGAGCTGTTATGTGGATGCTGTGAATCGAACTTGAGTTCTTTGCAAGAACAAGTGCTCCCAACAGCTGAGTCTTCTCTCTAGCCCTGTAGTCTATATTTCTGTATCTCTGAGCCTTGGGTTATAACTTGAGTTCCCAGAATTGAGTTTTATTTATCATGATGCAAAGGATCTAGA
This sequence comes from Phyllotis vaccarum, assembly GCA_033318265.1. NCBI lineage: Eukaryota > Metazoa > Chordata > Mammalia > Rodentia > Cricetidae > Phyllotis > Phyllotis vaccarum. The sequence continues at coordinate 139,128,053 of JARWLC010000004.1, read as the reverse complement.
AGATGCTGAGACTGTAGTAAGAGGTTTCTGGCTCAGATTTTTGGGCCTAGCCTCATGGCCTGGATTTTCAGGCCTAGCCTTGTGGCCTAGACTTTTGAGCCTAGCCTCGAGGTTTGGATCCCCAGACCTGCAGACTCACAGACCTGCAGACCCACAGTCCCACAGTCCCACAGTCCCACAGTCCCACAGTCCCACAGAGACACTCAAGCACCTATATTAGTTGTACAGTGATTGACCTGGGGCCCAGGCATATAACTTGGTAGTTCCTGCTCTTAATCTAACCCATGATTCTTATCCTGTTCAGCCATGTGGCTCGATACCTTTTCTCAGAGCAACATAGTTGTCCTCTGCTTCTTCTGGCTTCTCTGTGGCATTTCTGCTTTGTTCTTCCTGTTCCCAGAGTTTTCTTAGTCTGGTAGCCCCGCCCACACTTCCTGTCTGCCTTTGTCCAATCGGCGCCTTTATTAAACTCATAGGCGGGACAATGATTTACAATGTAACATCATAAATCCACTACACTGAGACTCTTTGGTCATCCTGAAAATATAAGTAACTGGAATTAGGTAGTGGAATATGTAAATTGCAGATAAATATCCTGTTGTGGAGGCTCTCATACACTAATGAGAAAAATGAAAAAAAACCAGATCATGGGACCACATCCCTAACAGTAGAGAGCAATTACAGGACACTTACCAGTAACTAGTGCTGGCCTGCATCTCCGTGCAGTCATTTCTTTCTACTTCAAAAGTGTCAGCTTAAAATTTCAGTCTCCAAATATACAAGATAAAGATTTTTTTTAACTTGCTCTGCTGTTACCTCTTTGAGGGTGGAGCTCTTATCCTACTTTGTGTGCACGTGGTAGGTTTTAATTGTTTATTAAATTAATAATCGGTATTGGTTATCAGAATTATAGCATATTTTGTGTTCTGTTTCAGTTCCATACTTTTAGAGATACAAAGCAGTACTAATGTGGGCACTTGTCAGAATATAGAGTGCATGAGACAACATACACCTGATCACAAGCCTGCACCAATCTTCTCTAAAGTTTACATGACGCCTGACAGCTTCTAGCAGCCTCAGTGGTACACTGTAGTACACTGTAGTACACTGTAGTACACTGTAGTACACTGTAGTACACTGTAGTACACTGTAGTACACTGTAGTACACTGTAGTACACTGTAGTACACTGCCCAGTGCCCTTTCTGCCTCTTCTCAGCCCTGGACTAGTCCTGCTTTGCTTTTCACCCGTCTGTCACCTCTAGAATGGAAGTTGTCAGCTTTTGTAGACAAGTCTTAGATATATTTTGTCTGCCCCCCTTCCCCCCCATGTGTGTCTCTGTCTCTCTCTCGCCCTAGCTGTTATGGAACTTATTTTGTAGACCAGGCTGGCCTCACATTTACAGAGCTCCACCTGCCTTTGCCTCCCTGAGAGCTAGAAATAAAGGCATTTTAATCCTGGCCTTTTCCCTTTGCTGGTGAGTCAAAGGAAAGAGTTAGGATGTCTGTGAACTGTCTGCAGACACCACCATAGTTGTCTAAGAAGGTCAGGGTGTGCCCACAGGAGAAAACTGGGGCAACTCAGTTTCTGTTTGTTTGTTCATTTTGTACGATTTATCCACGAAGTCTGTTTGGGCTTTATATTTGGATAGAGGATAGGATCATTTCCTTAGTATTTTAAGTCCATGTTATCAAGGTAGGTGTTGGTCATAAAAACAGTAAAGAACTACATCCACGTACATCTTCACTCCCCTTTAGTCTGATGGTCTCAGTGCTGAGTCCGATTGTAGTCTGTTTAGGAGTGCGTACAGCTGTACAATTCTGAAGTATAATCTAACTTTATAGGTCTTAAGTGCAAAGGTAGTTACAAATGCTCGAAGTCCTGGGGCAAAATGCTACGGCATTGTAACGATGTCTTCAAGCACAGAAGTGTCCAGATGTATTGCACATCTCCATCGCACAGAGCTGCATGGACAACTGATTTCTGTGGAGAAAGTAAGTATGACTGTTTATAAAAAGGAGATGAACAAGAGAGCTGATCTGGAAATCCAAAACCCTAAAATTTTTTGAGTGTTAACAGTGGTCAAAAGTTTTTATTTTGGTGAATTTCATAGTTTTTAGTTAAAATGTTTACCAGGGAAAGTGGATACAGTACCTCTAGTCTAAATCGACAGGGAAAATGGATGCTGGTATCTGAGACCCAAAACGTGAAACAGTCTCAGTCCAAGTATTTCAGATAAGAATAGTCAACCCATAGCCTCAGTCTACAAATGTCAGTCATTTATGGTGGTGCGCGGCTATAGTCCCAGAACTTGGGAGGCAGAGGAAGAAGTCAGGACTACTGTGGGCCATCCCCACACTGAGCATCATCCCATTTCTGCCTCACAAGTGCTAGGATTACAGGCCATCTTGACACCATTTAGATAAGGCAACTTTAAAGCTTATGAATTTTTTTAAAAAGTATTTTTGTGTAAACTTTTCAGGTCAAAGGCGACCCTTCTAAGAAAGAAATGAAGAAAGAAAATGACGAAAAGAGTAGCTCAAGAAGTGCTGGCGACAAGAAGAACCCGAGTGACAGGAATGCCAAGTAAGGGTGACGGCAGCCCCAGGCTAGGACTGCTGTTCAGTAGACAGGCCTGTTTTACACAGCACAAGTAGTGATGCTCTTTTCTTGTCTTGATATGGTCAGGACGCAAGCCTCTACCAAAAAAGAAGAAAAGAGGTCATCTGAGAAATCAGAAAAAAAAGAAAACAAGGATGGTAAGAAAATGGAGAAAGACGAGAAGAATGATAGCGGTTCAGGTGGACAGACTTCAGACTCGATGAAAAAAGGTGAAGAGAAGAAGCGAATAAGTATGTCCCGTTCTCTCAGTCTCTCAGTCCCCGCTGTGTCTACTGCTCGTCTTTAGAGATTGTCTAGAAGACAGCTCTCCCCTTTCCTACCGTACGGTCATATTCTTCTAAGCAAGCTCCCTGACTGTATTCAGTCCTAACTGGATGGAGCAAAACAGAAAAAAACCAAACAATAAAAACTTGAGCGGTGGCCACTGATTTTCAGGATTTCATTGAATTAGGATCTTCTGATATCATCGAAAATATTTGTTAACAGATTAAATGATGGTTTTTGCATTTAAGTAGAATAAGTATTTTTTACTTATATCAGGCGAAAATTTAATTTTTATTTATGCTCCTTTTCAACAATATTTTGTTTGTTTATCTAAAGTATTTTTGTTTTTTAGGTTCAAAGAGTCCAGGACATATGGTGATACTAAACCAAACCAAGGGAGATCACTGTAGACCGTCAAGAAGGGGCAGATATGAGAAAGTAAGTCTGTTTCCAAAAGATAAAGAAAGCTCTTATTTTCAAACCACCTTGAAAGACATAGTTCAAGTTCAGAAATTTTTAAAAGAAAATATTACTAGTTATTTGAACTAGTTATTTGAAAGTATTTTGTTGATTTATTTTTATTTCTGTGTATGAGCCTGCATGAGCTGATATGTACACCACGCATGCAGGACCCCACCACCCTCTCCAACACACACACCAGTGAAAGCCAAAATGCATGACCTCAGATTATTTGAACTTCTGGTCTTACGGTTTTTCTTTTGTAGGTTCATGGAAGAAGCAAAGAAAAGGAGAGAGCTAGCCTAGATAGAAAAAGAGACAAAGACCACAGAAGGAAAGAGATCTTGCCTTTTGAAAAGATGAAGGAACAAAGATTGAGAGAACATTTAGTTCGCTTTGAAAGACTGAGACGAGCGGTGGAGTTCAGAAGGTAGGAGGAGCATTTTTGATAGCTGTCCATAGTGTGCGTCTTTAACTATAATCGAGCCTGCTAGAGGTTATGTGCCCCAGAAGACTGTCATTCTCAGGAAGTGATGAAGGTATGACCTAATGACTTCTTAACTGTGCATAGCATTCTACACTTAGCAAAGTCCTTCTGATCTTCAATAAATTTTAGCTCAATTCTCTAAAGCTAATTAAGCCCAATATTTAATAGTAAAATATAGAGGCCTGGAGAGGCAAAACTGACTCTTCCAATGCCAATGTGGCTTAATGAGTGGCAGAGTCAGGACTCAGATCCAAGTCTGACTCCAAGTCCAGTGCTCTTTCCTCTATTCCAAAGATGCTGCCAAAAAAAGAAAAAGAAAAGAAAATCATGTAAGCTACAGTGCTGAACTGTCACAGTATGGGAATCCTGCTAGATTCTTTGCATTAGTTCTCAAGTGAATACTGAGTTGCTCTGTGGGCTTCAACACAGTCCCTACTCCTTATTAAAACAGACCAGAGACCAAGAGCAAATGTTTCTATTTTTAGTGTTAATATTAATAAACCAACATGAGTTCATATCTACATACCCTTTTCTAGGAGCCACATGAAATATTTCTTAGCACAGAGATTACTCGTGGACTTCATCTACTCTAGCTCAGATGTTAGGAACTTCAAACAGCTTAGGAATACAACCATTGCCTGTATATGGCTAAAGAAAATGATTCTTGCAAAACTCACCTCCATAAGTGCTAGCTTCTAGATTCTGCTCATCAGTAACAGGTTTGAGAAGAATGGAAGTGGGGTGCTGTTGGAGCAGTAACTCTCAGACCTGTCAAACAAATGTCTATTTAACTTCTACAAGCTCCCTATGTTGCTCAGGCTTACTGTTTACTCCTGAGCTCAAGGGGCCCTTTTGCCTCAGTCTCCTGAACTATAATCACAGCACATACCACTACCCCCATCCCAGTGACCCTTTAAACTGTTGAGGTGTGCTTTCTTCAGACTCCTGGAGAAATAAAGGTGTGTAGTCTATCTCCTGTAATTTTCAGAAAAATCAATGTGATGATTTAGCAGTAACATTAAAATGAAATAAAAGTGATTTGTAGCAAATATATGTTCCAGATATAAATGTTTAGATGTGAAGATACATGTACTAGTCAGATGTTTGTATCCTATTGGACTCACTGAGAGTGTGAAAGCTTCAGATACAGACCCATTTTAATGTGTCTCATTGGTGAATCATGTAGCATTTTGATGTGATTTCTGAAATGGTAACACTCTTGGTAAAGCCCTAAACAAAATACAATTTCCTCCCTCCCCCACCAAAAAAAAAAAAGTAAATTTTGAGTTGTGTTATTGAAAAATTGAGTTCATAAGCCTGTGCTAAAGCAAATAAACAAGCCTAGTGTTTATTAAAAACAGTTAAATTCTAGGCTACCTTTTAAAGGTTTTGTTGTTTCTCAAGGGCATGGCTGTCCTCTGTGGCATAGGAAAGGGTTCAAAAGTATGAGATATTCTTTGCTCTGTAGAGCACGCTCTTTGGTCTTTAAAACTGTGCTGACAGTTCATGCATCATCAAGTGGTGTAGAATTCCTGGTCTCTTCCCACTTATGGTAACAGCCCATTGACTGCTGTGTTCATTTAAAAATACCACACCAGTTTTTATGGGAATAGTACTAACCAATTAAGAATACTGAATTGCTACAGGCAAATATGCAAGTGAGCAAAAAATATAAAAGTGGATTACCTGAGTGTCAGGAAATGAAGAAACACTGTGCAAGGCCAGTATATGTTTGTACTGAATTATCTCTGACTCAAAAGCATGTTACCTGGAACTATCTATTAGAAGCCAGTATATAGCCATAGGGCACCACTCTATTATTTAAAATTTGCTATAATTGTGCTTGTGTTCGTAATTCCAAGCCATCTGAATGAAGTATATACATTACTTAAGGAGATAAGGATATATGGTAGATAATAGAAAATTTCTATCAAAATAATTGATAAAAGTTATAGTTTTGAGCTGGTTATGATATAACACACACCTATAACCTCAGTACTTGGAGGCAGAGGCAAGAGGTTTGCCACAAGTTCAAGGCCAGCCTGGTCTACATAGTGAGTTTTAGGTCAGCCAATGCTACATAGTGAAGACCCTATTACAAAAATCTAAAAGAAAAATTATAGTTCTACAAATTTATCTTTTTTAAATGTCAATTATTGGGTTTTAACTATGGTGGGATTTTAAATTAACCAAATAATCTAAAAGGCAAATAGTGTGTAAAATTTAGGTGCTTAGTTGGCACTCATAAATAAGTGATAAGTCTGGAATATGTTTAAAGTTTTATTTTGCGTTCTTTCCAACTACATTAAAATTACTAAGATTAATGTGGAATTTAAAATTGCCAATCACAAGGAAAAATTCAAATTCAAAGCTATTATTTTTCACACAGTGCTAGCATAATTTAAGTATTTCTAAATACTGATTTTTGTTAGACGAAGAGAGATTGCAGAAAGAGAGCGTCGAGAGCGTGAACGCATTAGGATAATTCGTGAACGGGAAGAACGGGAGCGCTTACAGAGAGAGAGAGAGCGCCTAGAAATTGAAAGGCAAAAACTAGAGAGAGAGAGAATGGAACGCGAACGCTTGGAAAGGGAACGCATTCGTATTGAACAGGTGCAGTCAGAAAATCTTTTCATCTTGAACAACTCACCTTTGCAAACCCTGTGATTTTTACCCTCAAGTTTGCTTTACTCACGGTAAAGCTCCTGCAGATGAGAATGAGCGTTGAGGTGTCCCTGACAAATAACCAATTAGGCACCAGTTAAAAGGACAGTGACTAGTCACTTGCTTATCGATTGCAAGTAACCTGTAGCTCCGCAGTAGAATGGCAGCCTAATGGTATGAGCATAGGACGGAGTCCAGCATAGCTGTGATCCAGGCTCTGTCACCGCCCCAGACTTAGGAAATAACACGTACTTCCTCACTTAGCATGGGAGTCACCCCCAAGGCTGAAAAGAAACAACGTCTCTCTGCATAGTTGGCACCCAGCTCTCTCCATACTTATTATGAACCCAGTTTTCTCATTTCTTTTAGGTGTTTTTGTTAAACTAAATCTGACCTTCCCCCAAATGCTCACCAGTTTCTACCACTCAACCCCTGTTATTTTAATAACCCAACAATAGCTGTAGTCTAGGTGATTAATGTTTGTCCCAGTTGTGTGCTTTGCCTAGTGTTTCTCTAGGATGGCTTCTTAACCCAGATGCACACTTACCTTCTGTCTTTACTTTTGTGTTTGGTTCATTCCTATGCATCTGAAGGAACGGCGGAAGGAAGCTGAACGGATTGCTCGGGAGAGGGAGGAGCTCAGAAGACAACAGCAGCAGCTCCGTTATGAACAGGAGAAAAGGAATTCTTTGAAACGCCCCCGTGACGTAGATCATAGGTAGTGCGTCCTCTTGTCCTTGGTCATTTCACTTGCTATCTTGTTAGTGAGCTAGGGTTAGAGAGTCAGAACTCACATGCTCCCGACTCTGGACTACAAGGTCATGGCTAACATGGAAGGGAAAGGGCCGCAGACTGGTAGGACCCAGTGTGGTGTCCTTCTCTTCCCTCTCCAGTCTTCATGGGGTTCACGGTGCCTGAGGACGTAGCTCAGTGTTGTGGTGCTAGGCCCTGGGCCATCCCAGCACTTGAGGGGAAAAGAAGATGGCTTCTTATGACACAGTGTCAGGTATTGTCTTTTCCATTTGAAGATGTAAGAACAGACAGTTTAGGCTGGAGAGATGAGCAGATGGGCAGGGTGGTCGCTGAGCAAGTGTGATATCTGAGTTTATATATCTGGCACCCACATAATCCTAGCACTGAAGAGGAGAGATGGGCAGATCCCTGAGCTCTCTGGCCAATTGAGAAATCAGTTCAAACAGGGAGCTTCAGGTTCAGTGAGAGATCCTGTCCCAAAAAATAAGATGGAGAGCAACAGGAGGTCATCCACATTGACTTCCTTTCTTCACACACACATCTGTGTGCACCTAGACAAACACTGTAAACATGTGCACACAAAGCAGGCAACCTTTTTTCATCTGTTCAGTCAGTCCTGTACTGGCTTCTCACTGTTCTACCTTGAATTTAGTAGCCTTTTATGTTCATAGTTCCAAAATAGTGAATGCTGTTTGATTATTATAAAATAATTTCTATAAACGAGCAAACATTTCTCTTCAAGGCGAGATGAACCTTACTGGAGCGAGAATAAAAAGCTGTCTCTAGATACAGATGCACGATTTGGTCATGGATCTGACTATCGTCAACAGAACAGGTTCCTTGATTTCAGTCACCGAGATCGGGGCAGGTTTCCTGACCCTGCATCTGTGCAGTCTTCATCCTTTGAAAGGTGAGTGGACACTCTGAAATACTTCACTTGAGACAGGAGCCTGGAGAGTCAGAACTGTGGTTCTCCATGATACTGAAGACGTGCTGAGTCAAGCGAGTACTCAGAAGAAACTGTTTAGTTGCTCTTCACTGATGGGATATTGGCGGTCTCCTCTTCTCGTCTTCATGGATGTGGTTTGAGGGAGGTACGGGCTGAAGAGCTGAAACCAGCCAGGGCTACACAGATTTGAGATTCTACCTTATAAAAACCAGTTAAAAAGTTAAACAAGAACAAATGTGAATGAGGATGTGCCATGGCTGTCATGAACTGAAACATGCAGGCTGGCAGGGACTCAACTGATACCATTTTTCTTGGAAAAGAAACCAACCTTTGTGCTAGACATAGCTCGATTTGAAAGAAAGCTCTTACTGTTAGTAATGGAGCTTTTCTGGTGGCCTTGCCATAAGTTCCCCTAAAAGAAAGTTTTGTGACTATAAGTTATGCAAATGACATTGAGAATAAGGGCAAGTAAATGCTTCTGAGGATCTGCATTTGTTTTCATCAGTAGACGGGAGCGGTTTGTTGGTCAAAGTGAAGGGAAAAAACCGAGACCAGCAGCCCGAAGAGATGAGCCAAGCTTTGAAAGGTACTCCAAAAACTTTAGCGATTCCAGAAGAAACGAGCCTCCACCACCAAGAAATGAACTTAGAGAAACAGACAGACGAGAGGTACGAGGGGAGAGAGACGAGAGAAGAACAGTAATCCTTCATGACAGACCTGAGGTGGCTCATCCTAGGCACCCTCGAGAAGCCGGGCCCAATCCTTCTAGACCAACTTCCTGGAAAAGTGAAGGAAGCATGTCCACTGACAAACGGGAGTCAAGGTAGTTGCTTCTTCATGGCACATTGAGTTTTTAAGGATTATGAAGTGAGGTTTTGATCATTCATGTGCTGTGTTAACAGAGTTGAAAGGCCAGAGCGATCTGGGAGAGATGTTGCGGGACATAGTGTGAGGGGAGCACCCCCAGGAAATCGAAGCAGCGCCTCGGGATATGGAAGCCGAGAGGGAGACAGAGGAGTAGTCATCTCTGACAGAGGAAGTGGAGCACAGGTAAGAGTTGCTGGAAACTTCTGTTTAGTCTTTAGAAGACTCTGAAGCACTGGAGACATACTCAGGTTTTTTTTTTTTTTTTTTTTAATTTAAGTTTATTGTTTTTATGCGTATGGGTATTTTACCTGCCAGTATATACATCTGTGTTCCATTTTTTTATGTATGGTGCCTGTGGAGTCTACAAAAGAACTTCAGATCTTCTGTTACTAGAGTTACAGTCAGGAGCCACCATGTGGGTGCTGGGAATTGAATAGGGTCCTTTAGAAGAGCAGCCAGTGCTTGTAACCACTGAGCCATCTCTCCAGCCTATAGGAGATGCTCTTGACAGGTGTCCATATGGAGAACCATTCTGTTGTGGTCAAGATACCAGCTTCCTGCATCAGATCTTTCTCAAGTTTTTTCTTTATAGATGAATATCAGTTATCCAAAAAAGTAGATACTAGCTTTAAATACATTTTTCTTTTCTTTTCCTTTTTTTGGTTTTTTTGAGACAGGGTTTTTCTGTGTACCCTTGCTATCTTGGAGCTTTGATTTGTAGACCAGGCTGGCCTTAAACTCAAAGACTCAGAGATCCTACTGCCTCTGCCTCCCAAGAGCTGGGATTAAGGACATGTGCCACCCTGCCCAATACAATATTTTTTATTTGAATACACGGGAGAGAGAAGTGTGGGAAGGGAAAAAGGGATCCTCTATGTGCCATGGTATATGTGGAAGTCAGAGAATGACATTTTGGGAATTGGTTCTCTCCTCCCACGTTGTTGAAAGGCAGAATCTGTTTCAAACTGGCTGGTAGTTTGCGGGTAGTTCTCCTGTGTCTGCCTCCCATCCTGGGGGTGCTGGGATTACTGATATACACTACAATGTCTGGCTTCTTAAGTCTGTCCCAGAGGTCTAGTTTAGGCCTGGCTTTCATGGCAAGCACTTTTACTTGCTGACCCATCTTACTGGCCCTCAAACTTTGTTTTTATTATATTTCTTGTTGTACTTTAACAGATGTTATAGTTGATAATTGACCCTTCCTAATGATAACTTGATTCTTTTAAAACACAGAACACACTATCACTTGATCTGCATCCTCGAACAGGGAACATGCTAATCTCTTATTCTGATTTTAGTGTATGTACTGCTCTGAAGCTAGCGTATTAAGTACAGAACTGAAGCTAAAGTTATGTGCTTTTGCTCTGTTTTCTAAAGGTAGACAAGTAGAATCATTTTAAATTGCTTTTTATTTTTTAATATTTTTCTTATTTTAAAAAATTTGTGTATTTTATGTAAGCTGGCTGTGGTGGCGCATACCCTTAATCTCTGCATTCCTAAGGCACAGGCATGTGCATCTCCAAGTTTGAAGCCAAGTTATTATACAAAACAAGATTCAGGGCAGCTAGGGCTACATAGAGAAATCCTGTCTGGAAAAGGCAAAAGAAAAAAGTAAAATTTATTGTATTTGAGTGTTTTGTCTGCATGTCTTCTGCGCATGCAGCACCCAGAGGCCAAAAGAGGGCATCAGATCCACTGACTAAAGTCACAGGTGAGCTACCGTGTGAGTCCTGGGAATTGATTCTAGGTCCGCTGGAAGAGCAGCCAGTGCTTTTAACCACTGAGCTTTCTCTTGAGTCCCCAACTTTTATTCTTTTGATATTTTGTTGACTTGAATATTCTTTTAAGTTACTGAGCTTAACAGAGGGAAAGTATCTATAAATGACACAGATACACAAACATTGCACTCAGCTTAAAGCACTCTCTTAATTGATAAAATACTGTCATGCGTAGTAGGAGGTTTCTGGCCCGGACTTTTCGGGCCTAATCTCAAGGTTTAGGACCCATAGACCTGCAGTCCCACAGCCCCACAGTCCCACAGAGACACATAGATGTTTTCATTAATTTGAGGCTGATTGGCCTAAGGCTCAGGCATATCACTTGCTAGCTCTCTACCCTTCATCCAACCCATGATTCTTTCTGTTCAGCCATGCGGCTCGGTACCTTTTCTTAGAGCAGCATAGTTGTCCTCGGCTTCTTCCGGCTTCTCTCTGGTGGTCTGCTCTGTGCTTCCTATTCTCAGAGTTTTCTTAGTCTGGTAGCCCCACCCACACTTCCTGCCTGCCTTTGGCCAATCAGCACTTTTTATTAAGCCAGTGGGTGGGACAATTATTTACAATGTAACAACGCAATTTCCATAATGGTGTCAGATGATTGCAATGTGAATAGAAAGGATACACTTTGTTTTCTTCTAAAGAAAAGGCTCATGTATTCAAGGTTGGCCTCTTACTGTGTGTGTAGCTGAGGATGAAGCCAAGGACCACCTTAAATTTCTGATTGTCCTGCCTCCACCTTTGGAGTGCTGGGATTATAGGCACATACTGGTTTCTGTGGGACTGGGAATCCAACCCAAATAGTCTACCAACTGGGCTCCATCCCTAACCTCAAAGGACACACTTTTATGAATTTTTAAGCCACATAGAATTGGAGCTGTGTTTGTGTTCACTCCAGTCCACACCAGGCTTTATCACAGCATCTGCTTTCACCTTGTTGTTATGGGTGTGTGTGGTCTCTGTCCTCAGTTGCTTTCATTTATTGAGTCATGGTCTCTTGCCGAACCTGATGCTCACTAATTCTGGTTAGTGGAGGTAGCTAGCCTCTCCAGGGACCTTCTGTTCCTACCTCTCCATGGGGCTGCCTTACTAGTTTTTCTTCAGGTTTTCTGTTTTGTTTTGTTTTGTTTTTTTTGTAGTCCAAACTCAAGAGATCTACCTACCTCTAACTCCCAAGTGTGATTAAAGGTGTTCGCCAACATGCCCAACTTCTTACCTAGCTTTTATGTCAGTCTGGGGATCTGAGCTCCAGTCACACTTGGACAGAAATAAGTCTCTTGAGCCCTCAACAATAGCATTTTGTTTTAGGCAGAAAATGTTTTATTGTGTTGGCGTGTACAGTATCATTGGAACATCATTTCACCCAGCACATTTATAAAGTCGGCTTGTGGCTCAGTGGTTAAGGTATTAATGAGTCTTAATAAGGAGAAGTGTTTGCACACGTTCATTAAGCTGGTTACCCTGAACAAATTTAAAACTATGGTATGATGCAGATCCCCTGTTTTATTTAGAATAGAACTTAAGACATTTTTCTAGATCAGTACACTGCATTCAGAATCCCTTTTAAAAAGATCCTGAGGAGTAGAGCCTTGGATTCTCTGTCAGGAGATTACAGTATTAGTTCATCAGTTGTTTGGCCTGTATTGTCTCTAAGCCTTTGTGGATGCAGACAGCTTTGCCTAAACTAGGTGTCAGCAGGCCTTGACCCCTGCCTCTTGTCCTTACTTCTACAAATACTTGTTCCTACGTCCTCACACTATATATCCATAATGGAGCACCATGTACAAATCACAGCACTAAGTAGTGTTGTGTAAAGTCGGCTAGCTTTTTCTCTATACTGTTTGCGAGTTCTAATCATATAGCCAACCTCAAATGCCCTTTAACTTTTGACCACTTGTTTGTGTATATGGAAAGTTCTTTAGACCCTTCCAGCATTTGGAATTCCTGTGGTCAAATGGTGGGTGTGGCCACAGAAATGTAGGTACTGAGGAGCCCCTACCAATTGGTGCTCACACCTCCCATCTGGTCCGACACTGAAGCACAGTAGTAAGGGTCAGTGCACAGGGCAAAGGAGCTAGGACTCACTTTTTCATGTGCTGTCCATAGCACTATTCTGAAGAAAGGCATGTAGTGGAACGTCATGGACGGGACACAAGTGGACCAAGGAAAGAGTGGCATGGCCCACCCTCTCAGGGGCCTAGCTACCATGACACAAGGCGAATGGCTGATGGCCGGTCGGGAGCAGGCATGATAACCCAACATTCAAGGTGAGTAGCTAATCTGTTAAGACCTGTATTATATAACTGAGTAGTCCTTTTCCTAAAGATTGTTTGTTAATTTCTAAGATCACATCGCAGTAAGTAAAACCCCACTGTTGTGGCCTCAGTGGGGTCTCTTCAGCCTCATCAACTTACCTGTCCTGTTTCACACCCTGCTACTTTGCTCTTCTGCTGCTCTGTCTTTCCTGTGTCACACCTGCATAGACATGCCATTTGCTTCTGTGTTGCTGGGAGAGTGCCAGTGACTTGTCCGTTTACGGTCTTCTGTTCTGGGTTCCTTACCGTATGCTGTTTCACCCTGATGCTTTCCTCACTCTGAAGCAGTCTTTTGGTTGCTTCATTTGAGAAGGGTTTAGAGTGTATAGGCTGACCGCCTTCACGCTCAGCCTGGGGGGCGGCTGAGGGGGTTGTGACTGAGCATGCCCCACAATGCCAGCTCAGCTCCCTTTTATTTGTTTTCCAAGATGGTTTTCTGTGTAACAACCCTGGCTGTCCTGGAACTCCATTTGTAGACCAGGCTGGCCTTGAACTAGATCCACCTACCTCTGCCTCCCAAGTGCTGGGACGAAAGGTGTGCACCAGCAAGCACAGCCAGCTTTGGCCTTTGTGTCTTCTTTCCTCCTCGACTTCCTTCCTGGCTCCTCAAGCAGATGAGCTTCAGGAGTCACTCTTCACTGCCCTCTCCCTGGAATTGTGGAGTTTATTATTTTTTTCTTCCTTTTTTTGCCTCCAGGTTTTTTTTCTTTTCTTTTGTTTTGTTCTTTAATGTTTTGGTGCTGCTGTTTTCAAATACCTGACTGGGACATGGCCCAGACTTGATGTTTCTTTGGTCTAGAATAAATTCAAACTGGCGCCTGTCTACTAAGCATGTTTCTGATGCTGCCTTTCTCTGCAGTCAGCCTGTGCCTCATCTTCTCTCTGGTATTCACACCACTTCTGAGTGACTGTGGGACTGCGTATTTTGTTGTGTCATTTACTTGCTTCAGAACCACAGTGGCTTCTGTAGGTCACAGATTTAACCAGAGTTCTAGGCCAGTTCAGTTTGTTGTTTGTTTTGTCTGTTGAGACAGGGTTTCTCTGTGTAACCCTGGCTGTCCTAGAACTCACAGAGCTCCACCTGCCTCTGCCCCCCAAGTGCTCGGATTAGCCAGTCTGATTTTGAGCATTTCACTGTCAACTTTTACTTTCATGATAATAAAGTTTTGGAGTGTCTTTTTCTTGTCGTTTCCTGGCATCTTTAATGCTGCTCTATACATAAAGATGTGCAAATATTGTTGAGTGACTTCTGGCAGTCAGTTTTTGAAGCTCTAGTGTGTACCACATCTCCTTAACTGCTAATTAAAACAGACTAGAGAGTCCCACCCAGGGTGTTCTGAGTGGGGAGTAGAGTGGTGTATGCCATAGGACTAACAGTGGGGGCTAAGGAGGATCTGGAGTTTGAAGTTTCCTCGGTTCCATAATTATACCGTTTCAAAAGAAATGAAGAGGCGACAGGGGACGAAGGGGCTGTGAGCTTGCACTTTGCACGAGCCTCCGCTGCCGTGGCTGCTGTGGCTGCTGTGGCTGAGGTCCAGGGAGGGTATTTGGAGAAGCCTCAGTGTAGTCCTGTCATGTGCACAGCATCTGTTTCTGAAGGAGCAGGCGTTGACATAAGAGTGCCGGGGTCACACTGTTGCTCCCTACATATGTTAGCGCTGTGCCTTGGACAAGATAGACTTTCAGGTCTCAGTTTTTTTCTTGGTAAAGAGGGGTTAGTAATGATACCCACTTTACAGGATTTGAGTCTGGTTGTAGGTCAGGAAAGCAGAGAAGAACCTATGAGTGGTAAGTGCTGTGAAGGAATTTCTTGTGATTGTTTGTTCTGACTCATCTTTCCTTTTAAACCCCCTTTCAGCACCGCATCCCCAGTTAATAGGATTGTACAATTGAGTGGCAACTCCATGCCAAGAGGAAGCAGCTCCGGGTTTAAGCCGTTTAAGAGTGGACCTCCACGGCGGTTTTGAACACAAGCTCCCTGCCGTGGTGTCAAGATAATTTATTGAAATCTCCTGTAAACTTTACTTGACTACTTACGAGGAGGACCTCTGACTGCTCGAGAGCTCTCTCTGACTGTTGTTTTTCTTTTTAAAAAATTTAACATGATTGCTTTTCTCAATTTTAGAGAAGATGTTTAAATAGTTCTGTTGAAACTTTTCATAGTTTTGTGTATCATTCAACTTTTTTCTTGCAGCACTGAGACCCGTTTGAAAGGGTTGACATCGAGGCCGTTCTGTTTGGCTCTGTGTGAACAGGGAGTGGTTTGCAGCTCAGAGTTCATTTGCAGCTCTGTGCTGTCCCCAGTGTTTGCTGCCTCCATTTTGAAGGCTACTTGAGCTTCAGACGCCTGCTGTCTAATCTTTAGAAATAAGATTGTTCCTTGCATTTCGGAGTATTATGTAACCTATTTTTGCAGAAGGTACTGTTACATTAAGTGCATCTGTGTATCCTGGTTAAAAAAAAATGTAATCTTTTTTGAAATAAACCTTCATATTCTGTATAGTTGCTAAAGTGTTGAGGACCTTTTTAACTGTAAGCTGAAGGTAGATTTTTACATAGGGAGCAGTACCCTTGTCCAGGTTTGTGTGGTATAAGACTCCATAGATGGAGGAAACCAGGTCTTTGTGCCTTATGTCACAAGGGTATCATACTGAGTTGAGTAGGTAAGTTGAATTTGTTGGGAGCCTTTACAGTTTGATGGATAAATTCCATCTCTCAGAATTATAACATTTTCATCTCTTCAAATAATGCTGAGAAGTGGAAGAACCCCAGATTCTAGATGAGTGAATCAGTCATGGTTTTGTAAACACTCGTCTGCAGCAAGATCCTCTTTGTAAGAATAAAACCCCACACTTGTCTGTCTTTGTTCCAGCCTCAGGAGTTAGTTTTCCAGCCTTCATGCTAGGGAGTCCCAAGCAGCAGACTTGATAAGAACTGAAATGGCAGCATTTGCTCACTGTTTTTAGGACATGCAGCAAGCTTTGCTCTGGTCAAGAGTTGAGAGCACACTGTGGATGTGCTAGAAATTCTCTAGCCCTTAGTTAATCATCTTTAGTCGGAAAGCTCTTGACATAACACCACTTATTTCATAGCAGCATCTCAAAGCCTATGATAGAAACTATCCACCATGACCCAGACTATCTATGATCTTGGTCAAAATAATGGTCTGTTCATATCTAGTGAAGGATGGAGGGAGGGAGTGGTACTCTGGTGTGGACTCTTTGGAGAAGTTCTTGTCAGTGTCTGGCCCTGGATGGAGGGGCATGAGATGTTTTTGACTCTTTAATGGCTTCAGGCAGCCGACTCTGGGGTCTGGTTCCCTGGGGACCGCCCCCCTTTTTGTTTTGTTTTGTTTTTTGAGACAGGGTTTCTCTGTGTAGACCTGGCTGTCTTGGAACTCAATCTGAGATCTGCCTGCCTCTGCCTCCTGAATGCTAGGATTAAAGGCATGGGCCATCAAGCCATGCTCAAGGGAAGCTCACTTTTAAATGCAGCTGATTCTCATAATCTGTCACTTCCTGCCTTACGGCTATGAGATGTGTGAGTGTGTGGGGGTGTGTCCACATCCATCTGACTCCCATTTTCTACTTCTTGACATATTAGCACAACAGAACCTTCAGTGTTCACTATAGACTGGGTCTGCTCTTGTTGGTAGTTAGATAGGGTGACACTGTTAAGACTCACTTCTAAGCAAGGACTCTTGTGCATGGTTGGCTTGACTTCTTTGGTGCTCATAAGTAGCCAAGGGCACAGTTAGTGTCCTGTGCAGGTCTCATTTGGGTATCAGAAGGAGTTTGCTTGTTAATGTTTCTCTGATTAATTTTGTTTGTTTGTTTTTTAACTGGTCTCCTGTCTGTTAAGCATATGGAGTTACATTTTCAGCCTACTGAAGGGGGATTAAAAAATTAGTTTTCGAAGAACTGGAGATATGGCTCAGTGGGTAAGAGTGGTTGCTCTACAAGTACAAGGACCTAAGTTCAAATCCCCAGCACCTACATAAAAAGATCGGCCATGATCATGTGTGCCTTGGACCCTAGTGCTGGTAAGAGTTTACCTAAGTGAAGCCATGCTTCAGATTCAGTGAGAGCCTTGTCTCAAGGCAATAAGGCAGAGACTAATAGCTGATACCTGAAGTCTTCTCTAGCTTTGGCATAGGCATGCATGCACTTTACCATTATAGCTCCAGGTGTGGTTGCTCAGGCCTGAACTCCCAGCACTCTGGAAGGCAGGAAAGTCCCATAACTTCAAAGCCAACCAAGGCTACATGATGAGACCAAAAATAAAAAAAAAAATAAGTGGGAAGTAAGTAGGGAAGATACTGGATGTCAATCTTGGGTACGTGTGTGCGTGTGCACGCACACACACAGTCATACACACATGTACACCCATGCACACGTGAACATGCAAATACACAGATACATATTAAAAAACATTTGGAGTGTGTGTATGGTGTATGTGGTCATAGTCTGGGCTACATAGACCATTAAAAAAAAAAAAAAAGATTACAGGTCTTTGAAGGGCTAGGCATGTTTGTTTAGTAGTCAGAGTAAACCACTAGTTAGTAGGTTGCCTAATGTGGGAAAGTCTATTTGTTCAATCCGCAGTACAAATAAATTAGCTTTGAGTGTTGAAGAGCCTGACAGCCCTCAGACACTATTTTCCTCATGTTACAGCTTTTTCTAGTTTAGGAAACTTGAGAATCCCACCTGGGATCATTTAGGCTTGAGAGTAGCATGAATCTTGGGGCACTATTTAGCAGAGATGGACCTGAGTCAGTGGTGAACACTGGATTTAGAGACACAGGAGGGACTTGTGCTCAGTGGGGTGCTGTCCAAATGCTTTACTCCAGTGTTAAGAGATTACAGTGGTTTGGGAACAGAAGGTTGTGGTTATTCAAGAAAACCAGTGTGGCCAAGATGCTGAACTCAAACCTCACTGCGAAAGGGCACACGTGAAAATACAGAGCTGCTGATGTGGCCCGTGTACTGTCACTTAACACACCTTCCACTCTTAGGCTCACCAGTTACATTTCTAGAGAAAGGTTTTTCTTTTTTTTGTGTGTTCCTCATTAAGTACAGCATTCAAGTGAATTTGTTGCTGTCCTAAGTATCTATTATTCTCAGGCTCTTAAATTTGACATGTTCAAGCCAGGCAGAATGGTGTGCATCTATAATTTTAGCCATTAAGAAGCTGAGTTTTAAAGCCAGCCTTGAGTAAATTAGCTCTACAGAATTAAAGAATCATGGTGTCTCTTCACAGCAGTATTGGCTGTAAAGAAGAGAGCCTGTGTGAGTTTCTGTGTTCTATGTACATGCAGTGCCTGTGTATAAGATAATCAGAGTTTTAGGCTGGCTATGTGCCGGTCATGTATGATGATCATTCCTGACTGTCAGCCTGAACCAGAATGTCCTAAGATTCTTACCTCTGGATATGTATGAAGACATTTCCAAGAATTGACTGAGGAATAAAAGACCTCCTCTCCACAGCGTGCAACACCTGACAGGCAGCTGGCTACTGACAATAGTATTCCAAGGATATTTAAATATGTATCACTGCACATGGCTGTGTTTCTTAGCTGCTTGCTTTGATTTTCTGCTGGTGCTGTGGCCATCCTTTCCTAACACCAGACTCAAGCTTCTCCAGTCTTCCATTGTTGACTAAAGACCAGAAAAACTTCAAGGACTCTTCCAGGACTCGTGGACTGAACAGCTTCGAGGTTCTCAGCAGCTCCAGTGTATAGATGGCTATTGTTGGACTGCCCAGCCCACTGTTGATGTAAGCCATTGTATTAAATGCTCTTTCACACTGAGAGGTAGTACTCAGGGGTCAAAGGCAGGTGGGGAAAAGCTGGAATATCAGAGAGAGGAAACAGATTACAGCCAATTCTCACCCAGCCAGCTTCTCAGGCCTAACAGGGTAAATGCTGTCTTCAAGAGTCCTCTGGCTGGTCACTTCTACAAAACCAGTGAACGTCTGCCTTAAGTATTTTTACCCCCCAGTTTCACTTCCAGGTTCAACTCTGCATCATAACCCTAGAGTGTTAAAGGTGTGAGCTACTACTGTTTGGTTGCTAAGCCTTGAACTCACAGAAATACAAAAAGCTCTGTCTCCTGAGTGATGGGATTAAAGGTGTGAATTTCCACTCTCTGCCCTTCATGACTTGACTGTGTGGTGATTCTGTCCTTTGATATTCCAGGCTGATTTTATTAAATATCAATATATGGCCACAACCCTGTTTAAAGCAAGGAAAACAAAGTGCACTCTCTCACTTATTGGTTCTGTTCCCCTAGAAAACCCTATCTAATGCAGCACGTTAAATATTTTCATAGAATCAAATAGCCATGTTAGGCTCGTTTTCCCCTTTTTATTTTCACGTATATAGCATGTTCTATGTGTGTGCACATGTGGAGACCTGAGGTTGATGTAGGAATTACCCTCAGTTACTCTTCCACCTTATTAACCAAGTCAAAGTCTCTGTCAGACCTAGAGCTCATTGATAAAGCTAGTCTTTCCTGATAGCCTGCTCTGAGGGTACCAAACCTCTGCTGTTCAAGACTGAAGTCATAGCTGGGCAGCCATCACATGGGCTCTGGCCATCTGAACTCTGGTCCTTAACCTTCTGTGGCAAGTGATTTAACCACTGAGCCATTTCCCAGAGCATCTGGGCAGTTTGCATGCAGTAATTTAATCCCCACAAGACTTAGGTGTGGGTGTCAGTGTAGAAGGAAAACCAAGAATGATCTCCAATCATGGAGATGACAGAACTAAGATTCAAACACAGACACATGTGTTCAGGACTTTGAGACCATTTAATCCTCAAGAAGCAGAAATACCTTGGTGGCTAGGCACTGTGCTTGGTAGCCCCAGTGTTTGACAAATAACTTTTCACAATGTGTATTTCCTTTACCCACTACTTGATTTTAAAATAACTTAAAAAGAAGCTTCTGTGTTCAAGATTATTGTTAAAATTCAGTAATTCTTTTTTAAGTTTTGTTTATTGAAAACTGGAAATATTTATCCTTTCTGTGTTCAAATATTTTGTCTGAATCTGTCTGGGCACCACATGCACTGCCCTTAGAGACCAGAAGAGGGTGTCAGATCTCCTGAGACTGCAGTTATAGACATGTGGGTGCTGGGAATTGAGTTCAGGCCCTCTGCAAGAGCTCTTGATTGTTAAGCCATCTCTCCAGCCCAAGCCTCTGTGTGTGTGTGTGTGTGTGTGAGAGAGAGAGGGAGGGATGAGGAGAGAGAGAGAGGAGAGAGAGAGAGAGACACGGAGAGAGACGGAGAGAGAGAGACAGGTGTGAAGTGGGTGGACAGGAGACGGTATGGAGATTTAGTTCCTTGGAGTTGATTCTCTCTGTCCATTTTTATATGAAACAAATTAGGATTAAATTCAGGTCTTCAGGCTTTTGTGGCAAGTACCTTTATCCACTGAGCTAACAACTCAAGTCCAGTAGCAAGAGATCTAGCACCCTCTTCTGGCTTGCATATACATGTCACACAGACATACGTCCATTCAAAATATCCACACATATAAAAATAGTACAAGCCTTTAAAAAAAAATAAAGATAATGGATCTCTCCCCCTCTCCCTCTTCCTCAGCTTCTCTTCCTCCCTCCCTCCCTCTCTCTTCCTCTCCCCGCCTCTGTGTACACCAATGCCATGCCCTCCTATAACTCAAAGTTTTTCTTACAGGCAAAAACTTATGATTTCTTATTGATTGTATGGTAAGCCTTTCTCAAATGTAAATCCAGGGGTCTCCTGAATTTTTTAAGCTAGTGCATCTCTCCAACTTCCATTTCATTGGATCAAAATATGAATGAGATGCACACATAGTTGTTCTGTGGTCATGGAATGTCAAAGGGAAAGTGACTCAAGTCCAGGGTTTCAGTGTAGGAGTCTTTAGTGATGTTATGTTAGATGCAATTGTGTGCGTATGCACAGAGGCCAGAAGTCAGCCACAGTGTCCTTTGGGGATGGGTTCTCTTCACTGGCTTGCAGCTCACTAATTGGACAAGGTTGGCTGGTGGGTGAGCCCCAGGGATTTGAGACTGTCCTCTTCTCCAGCATGGGTATTACATGCTCACCTCCATGCTCCATGTCTAGTTACGCCTCTATTTCTGTGGTAAAACTCCATGACCATAGCAGCCTATAAAACAAGTGTTTAACTGGGCTGTGGTTTCAGAGTCTATAATGGTGGAGTAGAAGTGTGGAAGCGGAGAGCTGACATCTTTATCCACAAGGAGGAGGCAGAGACATACTGGGAATGGTACAAGTCTTGGAGCCTGCCCCCAGCGACACAGCTTCTCCAAAAAGGGCACCACCTTATCCTTCTCAGTGGTTCCACCAACTGGGGGCCATTCTCATTCAAACCACCATAACCCACGGTTTAAAAACACGGGTTCTGCAGAGGAAGTTCAGGTCCTAATGCTGTCTTCCCAACTCTCAACTAGAATTTTTTGAATTGCAGTTTTGGTTGTTGCTAATGTGTGAAAGCATTTGAAATTATCTTAAAGTAGAATTTACAGGTAGGTGACTAAACACAACTATCAACAAATTTAAATAACTTTTATCACCGGAAATCCTAATCCTTTCTTTTCTTTTAAAAAATGTTTAATTTTGTGTATTCATGTGTGTCTGTGTGTGGCTATGTGCACATGAGTGAAAGCCCCCTGAAGCTGGAGTTACAAGTTGTTGAGAGCACCTAACGTGGCTGCCAGGAACCAAACTCTGGTCCTCTGAGAGAACACTACATGCTCTGTAACTGCTAAGTCACCTCTCCAGCCCTTCCCAGACCACTCCTCGGCCTAGACAGCTACTGTTGTCCTTATTTTTAAGTTTCATAAACCTAGAATCATACAAGTCACCCTTTAATTCAATGCAGGGTTTGCATTTAGGCCATGTTGTTATGTGTCAGCAGGTATCCCAACAACAGATATTTAACATTGCAGGAAGCTGCTGGAGAGAGTTCTGAAGTCTGTGCCGCTCTGGGTGTTGGCAGTACTCCTGGTGTTAGCTGTTGCATGGGTGTCATCTGGCTGTGGAGTTAATTTTTTTTTAGCTCTTAATAAACTTATACACTTACGACATAAATTTGTGTGAATATGTGTCATGTGGACATCTGAAGGTCAATGGACCACTTGAAAAGTCAGTTCTATCATGAAAGTTCTGGAGATTGAATCCATGTTTTTATGCTTGGTAGCAAGCTCTCTTACCCACTGAGCCATCTCATTGGCTTTTGAATTTTTGTTCTAATGATGTTACATATCTAATGATGCTTTTGATAATTGATATAGCTTTGAATTGTTTACATTTTTTGTTTTCCAAGACAGGTTTTTTTCCTGTATAGCCCTGACTGTCCTGGAACTCACTCTGTAGACCAGATCTGCCTACCAGAGTACTAGATCGGTGTTTGTCTTTATCTGAGTTTTAAGTCCTCTTTGTGTATTATGGATCAGATGTGCACTGGGGCTATTGTGTTGACGGCCTGCTCTCCTTTTCCCCCTTTCTGAGTCTTGCTGTATCCCTGGAATTGAACTCACCACCCTTCGCCTCTGGGATTATAGATCTGCACCACCATGCCTGGCTCATTGTCTACATTTTAGCTTTGTTTAGAAATAAGGTCCAGCCCAAGCTAGTCTGGAATTCCTGTTCAGTCTCCAGAGGGTTGGAATCCCAAGCCTGCACTTCCAAAATTAAAGATGGCTGTGATGGTGAGATTCAGTACGATGCTTGAGTACATAAAAGTCAGTCTCTCTGTTATAGTCCTGATGAGGGAAAGCCTGTACCACCACCCACCTGGTTACTACACCCAGCTACAGAGCTGAGGGGCAGTAATTGATGGCAAGTGTGGTGAGGTTTGCCATTGCTCAGGACTCTCCTCTGGACTAATTTGAATAATGAAATTCTATATTTATTATATATATAGTAAAATGACTAGAGATTACTGTCCCTAGTCATCCAGCTTCTGTACTATCCCTGATGTCTTTAAATATGAATCAATAGCCTGGCATGAGGCCCTAAATGAGGCCATGATTGAGATTTGAACTTAGTCAACTCAATGAGAGAAACTGGTGTCAGTTGGAGCATTTTGTTTGAAACTTGAGGCAATGTCTCACGTATCCTAGCCTGGCTTTTAGCTCACAGTGATCCTCCTGCTTCAGCCACCTGAGTGCTTGGATTACAAGTTCAAATCACCATGAGTATCTACAACAGAGTTTTTTAATGCCACATTATGCTTGACCATTCATGTTTCGGACTGATTTTGAGCTATAACATAAATAGCTTTGACTCACTTTGAAAAAAATAGGATAGCTTAGTGAGTAGAAGAGCTTGTGGTAGCCTGACAGCCCCTGAACCAGTGCGGAAGGAGAAAATGATCTCTTTTCAGCTTTTCCTCTTCTGAGAGCTGTGTGAGACAGTGGCTCTTCCTCAAGGTTACCACTTTGCAGTTTAGAGTTGATTATTAACTCATCTGTCAAACACTCATCTAAGCGAGTCTCAGGTAAATGTGACCAGCCACTCAGACAGCAGTTTATAGTGTGATGAGCTGACACTCACAATGTTTGGTCTAAATATCAAAGTTTATTGAAATAAAATATAATCTATAATAAAAAATACTACGATGTTATTTACTGGTTACAGTTTTAAGTATATTAACAAAAACATCCAACATTTTAATCCAATGATGATACTACACTTGTGGTACAACAATGAACTTGAGATTAAACATTGAATAATACTGAATCATTGTGTCAGAACATTTTATACTTTCCCACCTGTATTCAATGTCTTTTCAGGAATAGTTTCCAAAAGTGAAACTTGAAATTTAAGACATAATTTTAGAGGTGTTCTTAGCATAATTAGCATTTAAAACAGTAAGTCTATTTCACAGAAATCAGTTGGGCCCTGTGATGGGTAGGAGCATTTTAGGTGTCTTTTCAAAGAACATGTCCCAGGGCTTCAGTGTCATTGCTCTTCATTTGCGAGTTTCTAGAACGAGGAAAGATGCTGGGACAGACAGAAAAGGTGTGGAGGCCCGACAGGCCGTTCTTACAGCTCATCTCAGCTCCCGCAGCTCTATTCATCACGGCAGATTAGCCGCATACTGAAGAGAACCTGTTCTTTTCCTTACTACTGTTCAAAGTAAGTTTCCATCATCATTCTGTTTTACTTGTTGCTTTCCCAAATCTGTTTCAGCCTATGAATGTAGCCCATATCAAGGGAAAAAGACCCGTGCTAGCATTAGGAAATGGCTTTCCTGGGAAATTATCCCTTTTGTTATTAAGCAGACACACATCAGTCTTCTATTATCTGGTCCTATGTGGATCTGTAATAACGGTTGTCATTTTAGTAAGGAAAATAATCTTCACAACTACTAGAGCAAAGCTACTAAATAAAACAAAACTGGGAAGTGAAGAGACACTGCACCCTTTCACAGTGGTTATGTCATACATACTGGGTGGGAGAGACAGCAGCAAACACCGACAAACCCGACACCAAAGATTAAACAGCAATCCCTTGTCTTAAAACTCACGAGTCACAGCTGCTTCCTAGGGCATTTTGTTAGGATGTCGTCAGTGATTTGTGATTTATAATGGGCATATCAGCTCCTTGACCTGCCACATAAAGCTGTCCAGACTGTTACTACTACTAGTAGAGTCATAGGAGCTAGGACTGTCCTCTGCAGATGTGACAGCGCAGGAGTGAACATTTCAAAGGTGACCAGTGACAGATTATGACAGATTACTGTGTGAGCTCAGTAAGTCTTTACAGTTCATGCTAGATAAAGTGGGTGCTTTCTGGGGTATGGGGGCATATGTTCTTTAACTTTATCAGGGGACAAAGCTTGGGTTTCCTATCTCTGCTATGATACTTCAACTAGTTAATGGGAGGGTATCATGCCCTAAAAGATACCAGTTTATTAACCAAATCTAAGTAAGCTTTGTTAGAACAAGGGAACACTGAATTTGAGGCATTAGTGAAGATTTATACCCTGTTTGCTGAGTTTAGTTTTCTTGAGTTGAGAAGATAGAAAGTAGAACCCTACATGTACAAAAATATATGCCATCAGTTTGTTAAGCTCTGTTTCCTAATAGCAGGAACATTGGGATTAAGTAAAGACATGCATGAATTACATTTCAGATAGATTTTCAAAGTAAGTTTTCCATCATTCTGCAAGGTTCATATTTTGCTTTATATTCTCTATATAATTTATTCCCTTCGGGGACCTTTTATTATTTTCAACTGTTACATGAGAAAAGTAACCTCAATTCTTCATAACTCTTCCCTTAACAGTTTAAAGTGGCGGGCGCTAAATTATCAGAGAGCCAAGGTTCCTTTGCGGTTTCTACCACATGGTGTAAAGGAGCTGACTTGCACACATCAGAGTCCATCTACACACTAAACTACAGATAGGTGGTCAACACTGACAGCAGCAGCAGAGAGAGCAGTCAGTTCCTGATGCTGCTTTACTCTAGAGGGAAAGACCTAGAGGCTCTAACCACTTAGATCTGTAAAAGGTACAGGGAGAACAGGTCTGTAAAATGTATTTTATAGGACAAATATTCCTGGTCTTGACACTCGTCTACAGAATACAAAAGCAGCTGCAAATATATATTTTTGAAAGCCATGATGCCACATTTGAACTAATGCTACAAATTCTAACAGCATTAAAAACTGACTTAAGTCATTATAAAAAAAGCCTGCACATTCAAGAACAGAGGATGTGCAATGTCTGTGATGATCTCAGTAATTCTCAAAGTATGGCATTTCCTCAGAAGACCCACGTACTGGGGAGTGGAGGAGGAGCACCCTGCACATAGAGTAAACTGAGGCGCACAAATAATTGCCAAAATAAGACAAAGGTTTGTTTTTGGAGACAGGGTCTTATTACTTGCTCAGGCTGGCCTTGAACTCAGGATCCTTCTGCTTCAGCCTCTCCAAAGGTAGGATGACAGGAATATATTATCATGTCCAGACAATGGTTTCAAATATCAAATAATCCAGAACTTCACGTCTAATTCCTTAAAATATGAGTGACTATCTTTGCCTTATTTTGTCAAACACTTTTTCAATTTAAATTATATGCTTAAGACAGTGATAGGTGCAAACCTATAAGCTTTCTGTCATTAAAAAAAAAACTGGTATGATAAGAAATGGATAAGAAAGTGAAGCAAAATGCAATGTTTGCAGTTTGCTTTTTGAAAGAAAGTTAAGCTGGTTATGGTGACATATACCCTTGATCATGGCAGTGAGAAGCTAAGGCAGGAGGATTCTGGGTTTGAAGGTAGCCAAGGCTACAACTGTTGATTCCAGGTCAGCTGGCTACACAGCAAAACCATGTCTAGAAATGTAAGAAAGACTGAGGGCAGCTCTAACTCTTGCCTGGATTTGCTAGGATTTCACAGACCTCTGTCCACATGCTCGTACAGTGACCAGGAGTCATCCCTTCTCACATCCGCACAGAAAGCTAAGGAGCTTTTATGTGAGTATAGAATGGCTAACACGAGTTCAGTCAACTTATATCTGATAGAAACTTAAGTAAGTCAAGATCAAGAAGCCTGAGGAAGAATTCAAAACATAATATGGGATAAATTGTCAAACTGAAGAAAAGTGAGACAATAAAAACAAGATAGATAGAAACCTAATCCCAAACTTAAGCCTCTGTCTTGCTCAAACCCTACCTCACTTTAAAACATGAAGTTATTCTACCCCGAACACTGGCTAGGCATGAAGCCAATGCCATGATTAACTGCTTTACACCATGTCACTCAGTGTGTCTATACACATATTCATGTTCTGGGGATTAAACCCAGGATTGAGCATTCCAAGCAAATGCTCTACCACTGGGTGACATTCCTAGACCTGGTATGTGTGTGTGCACTTTTTTTAAATGACAGCTTTTAAATTTGATACGTTTTTCTTTGAGGCTCAAACAGAAGTCATGGAAATCCTGCCTCAGAAACACATAAACATGCTTCTAAATATCGATAAGCTAGTACAAGTTATAGCACTGTTGTACAACAGGGTTACTCAGGAAGACGTGCACATTACTAAAGACTGACTAGCAGCCTTTAGACTATCTATGAAAGTGAGAGAAAATCTAGGGACCATATCTGTTCCTCCACCTGCCTTCTGCCAGCTCATGCTGAGTGGGCACATGAGTCAAATGTACCTGAAATTTGGCCTAGAAACATTAAGCTCCAAAATGTTTAAATTCTAATGTCTGTTAGCAAGGTATGTATAACAATTTCAAGTTTTACAAAGTATTGTGAGGGGAAAAAAATTCCTCAAAATACCATTTCAAAGTCTTATGTACCCAAATAAGCAGCACTTTGCCTGACTATCACTTGTTACCTTGAGCAAAACATAGGAAATAAGCAAGCATACAGCAGTTTAGATCCTTGACAGCCTTTGAGGACAGGAAAACATCTCAGAAATTTGTTTTCATAAAGTCAAATATTTAATTTCCCCTACTGTAGTCAAAACAAATTATCTTATTATGACTCTTGTCATATCAAACAATTCCAGAAATGTAGCCAAGCCCGACTTGGAAATCTGCTGTAAGAAAAGAATGGATTAACAACCACAACACACTGCTTGTCATAAGTGCATGTGATATCTACTTATCTGATAGGAGGGATGCTGGTTTTGAGTATGTTGTGTTTGGTTTTGTTTCTGTTTTTTCTTCTAGAGGGAATACAGTATGGCAGTATTATCTTTGGAACAAATTAAGATAGTAAAAAATAACATAGTTTCTATATATAGATTCTTCAAGGGCAATAAATATTGTATATAATTATGAAAAAATATGTCAAGTATACTTTTTAAAATTACTTAAAGTTTATTGTTTTCTAAATTAAAATAATAGACTGTTCTGGGAAAAGCAAACCCTGAGGTTTGAACTTTCTCCTTTGATCATCAGAGTGGGGTTTATGCTAAGGTCAGCCCCACCCAAAGGGTCTGATCTTTGACAATTCTTACTCAGTCTAGGTTGAAACCAAGAGACTTACCAAGCATTTTATACACAAATTTTATACCCCGGCAGGTTTTCTAATTGGTTCCCACGCTAGCATAGGAAATCTGAAGAAATAACAACATAAATAGACATGTAGGATAGTATAGAAGGATATAAAGGATACAGCATGGCCCTGAATTGTCCCCTTATAATAATACTTTTCATAAATAAAACTCTACTTTTTTACATACAGGTTCATCCTACAGCTGGTTTGGGATTATGAAGAATGTTAATGACAATAGTCTTAAACTCTAGACTACTGTTCTTTTGGTCGTCTTTCGTTGCTTCCAAACCACAAGAAATATTCTCTTATTGGGCATTCAGTTTGTGATACTCCTGAACAAACAGGTTTACTGAGGCTTAGGGCAGATTACACAGCTACCTGCACTGGCAATAATCTTTTAAAAATGACTGAAACAAACTTTAAATACAAAGTATATAAAAAGGACTGTTAAGGATAGTTTTCCAAACTTGATTTAGAAATGCAGTATATGCTGTCTCATCACAAAGCTGAGTAAATATACTTTCAGAATCCTATAAATGATATAAGATGTCTTAGGTTTATTTGGTTCTCATAAGTTAAAAAAATCTGATTGCTTTTACATAAATTCCTTCAGATTCCTGCTATGTTCAGAATTTTATTAGTATCTTTTCACTAGAGTCAAGAGATTAACTCTCCTTCAGAAATGTGCTTTTTATTTGTTTAAATAACTATGCTTAATTTTCTAGCAATAAACATGATTTAAAATTTAAGGTTCAAGGTAATTCTAGAAAAAGGTAGACAGTGAACTCTGCTCTTCTCTGCCATCATATTTACAAGGCTGAACATGGGTGTGGTCTCCTCCTCACTAATTACATCCTTAACAAATAAAAACCACCACCGAGGGAGGTTACACCTAAAGCTGTTCAAATTCCTCAGAATCTCACAACACTACAAAGTCAGTATCTGATTTGGTTAGGTTATACATATTAGTGTCATGTAATTTTTTTTTTGATATTGGAACATAAAAAATATTTTTTTCTATCTAAGTTGGATCCAAGCTCCATTATCAGTTCTCAAGATAATAGCTAAAATGTACATTACTAAAGAAAGGTAAAGTTGTTCAAGGGCTGAACCAGTTCAATGTATAATAAAGGGTCATTTATTCCTGCTTTTTCCCGCTCCCTATATTAAACTCATTTTTTTTATGGATTAGGACATAATTTAATGTAAATGTTTCAGAAATAGTTGTGCTAATAATTACATCTTGAGAAAGATCAGACTCAGGTGACCTCCATCCATTGTCAGACAGAACACAGTAGCTTACTAACTGATTGGAATTGCAATGTCACAAAACACAAAATGGAAGTGATATACTTATTTGGCTACAAGTGACAACACACAACAGTTCCAACTTGTAACATAACTCCAGCTCATAAAGAGTATATTGTGTAACTTAAAAAGTTGATTGTAACAAAGTAACAACCTTCCCCTGGAAAACGAGCAAAATCCATTGGGAGATCAGGCACAGACGGTAGGTACTGGGTCTTCCTTTCCGTCATCTGCATAGGTGGTTCCCACAGATGCCAGCACTTCCTACAAAATCACACAGCTATTTTTTTCCTTTTCTTTCTCTTTCTCTTTTTCCCGGGGTTCCTTGCGTTTCCGGTCACTATTTCCAGGCTGTTTTACACTTGATGGAGAGGCTTGTGCTGGCTGGCTCTGCTGTATGAGAAACACACATGTGCAGAGATGACTAACTTTCCTGGGCACTGAATCAGAGCTATCTAGAACCACAAGGCAAAAGGCATGCTTGGGGGCATGGCTTCTGTTTAGACAGATTATGTGTGTGGGGGGATGTTAAACTGACAATTTTGGTAAACTATTTTTTTTCAGGACTTTGTTAAATATAATAAACAGATCTCTTTTAAAAAAGAAAGAAATCCTGAGAACTGAGAGTATAAAATAAATGTGTGCTATGAGATCAGAGAACTTGAATGAAATGAAAAGCGGATTCTAACATGGTAGGACTCACCTGCTAAGCTTTGTTAGTGCTTGATTAAGAGGAGAAGTTTGACATGTATTTTAATGAAAAAGAGGGAGAATGTGTGTGTGTGCTATGAGTGCAAGGTCAGAGGTGTACATCTGGTGTCCTCTGTCACTCACAG
This sequence comes from Phyllotis vaccarum, assembly GCA_033318265.1. Lineage (NCBI taxonomy): Eukaryota > Metazoa > Chordata > Mammalia > Rodentia > Cricetidae > Phyllotis > Phyllotis vaccarum. The sequence continues at coordinate 139,097,732 of JARWLC010000004.1, read as the reverse complement.
AATCTGGAGCTAGGTTAGTGGCCAGCAAGCCCTTGAGGTCCTCCTATTTGCCCACCACAGTTCTGAGGTTAATGGTGTATGGTTATGTCTGGTCTTTTATGTGAGTACAGAGGATTTGAACTCAGATCTTCATGTTTGCATTCCAAACACTCTTAACCTGGTGAGACATTGCCTCAGCCCCTTTAATGGTAAATTCTGTACTTAATCCCAAAAGGCATCTTGTTTTCTTGCATATCCAAGCCAAAGGGAAAGATTCTGGCATGGGTTAGCATAAAGTAAGGGGATACTTTTAAGTTCATGAATAAAGACTTAGCATGCAGAAACTTGTGTGGCAGTCACAAAGTGCTAAGGAGAGAGATGCTAAGCTATGTTGAATATGTGTTGAAACTGAGTTAGATGGCAGCACTGTTGTTTCTAAAGAAGCCTCAGGATGAAGTCTTCTGTTTTACTAATAATAAGTAAAGGGGCTATGAGAGGCAGAGGGCTGTATCCAAATGTTTGCAGTAGGGAGGAGAAACCAGCAGAACTATAAGCCTATATTTTTATGGCTCCAAAAACCTTTCTAGCAAAACTTCAGACTCTTCCTAGCTCAAAGGAAGTACTTTATTTGAGTTAGTTTATAGTTTATAGCTTTAAATGTCTTAAAAGAAAAAGGCTAGTTAGTCTTATCAAAATGTCTTCATGAAGTCAGAAATATGTTAGGATAGTAAAAATCTTAGAACAATGTGAAAAAATCCACAGGAAGAGCTAGAAAGATGACTTGGTAGTTAAGAGCATTTGCTCTTGCAGAGGACATGGGTTTGATTCCCAGCACCCACATGGGGGCTCACCATGTCTGTAACTCCAGTCTCAGGGAATTTGATTCCTCCTGACTTCGGCAGGCACACACAGTACACAGATATACATGCAAACAAAACATTCATATGCATAAAATAAAATAAATTTAAGGCAAAACAAAACAAAACAAAACAAAACCCTTCAAACCCTTGAGTGCTGGCATGCTAACACAGCTGAAAAGCCAGAGCTAACCAACTGCTTCTGCTAGACAGACATTCTTTTACTGCTGAAGTGACTGTCATGTTTGAGACTCAGCTGCAATTTTACCTGAACCTGTGTGGAAGTGGTGGCAGCCACAGCCACCTGCGCCTGCTCCTGCTCCTGGTAGTACTGAGAGGCTCGTCTGTCCTCCTCTTCCTGGAGCTTCTTTGCCAGCTCTAGGTCACTGATTCCTTCTGGGATCTGCTCCCAGTTGATCTCTTGGCTCTGCTGCTCTTGCTGTAGTGACAGTGCCATAAGGTAGTCCTGAGGAGTTCAATCACAACCAGCTTCAGCTTAGTGGAGACAGACACTCATATGCCCTGAGAATGGCTCTTACAGCATAGGGCTTTTAAAGCTCTATTTCTAAGCACTTCTTTACAGAGCTGCAGATTAACTTCATTAATATCACTGCTCTATATAGTTTTAGAATTCGTCTGAAATCTTTTCTAGAAGCAATAAGTAAGGCATTTTAAAAAAAAAACTACTTACAAAAGAAACATGGAGTATGGGACATGCAGGCAAGACAAAAAACCAGAAATATAAAATCTGAAATTACTGTAACAGATGTAACCATTGAGTATTTAAAGCCATCTAGTATTTTCTACATTCACATAGAAATTCAAACATATCTCCCACCCTCTAAAACTATTTTAAGCTTTTATTTTCCATTTAGCATTTATTTTTAAAATAGTCTAAGAACTTCATAAGATTATTTACTTAATTCTCTCCCCTCCTGCCAAAATTGTTTTTCTTCTTCTCTGAGGCAAGTGTCTTGGGCTGGTCTCAGTTTCAGATCTTTGTGCCTGGGCCTCCTGAGGCTGGGATTACACCTATACACCACATATCCAGCTCAAAGAATGATTTTTGTTTTTATTTTACATTATTTAGTTATTCTTTTTTTTTTATCTGCATGAATGCCTGTGTGAGGATGTCAGATACAGTTATGAGCTGCCATGTGGGTGCTGGGAACTGAACCCAGGCCCTCTAGAAAAACAGCCAGTGCTCTTAACCACTGAGCCATGTCTCCAGCCCCTTAGTTACTCATCTTTTTGAGGAAGGCCCTCGCCATATAGATCTGGATAGCCGCAAAGCTGCCTGTGAGTGGAAGCCAGAGGACAACCTCAAATGTCATCATGTTGTCTCTCCCCCCAACCCCAGAGTAGAACAGTCATGTGCATGTGTGCACATCTGTGGTGGTCAGAACAGGGCAATGGTATTTTTCTGTACTACAGTCTTGAGACAGGGTGTCTTGGTGATTAGAAGTTCATCTTTTGGACTAAGCTAAGCCAAGTAGTCAGCCTGCCCTCAGGAGACACCTGTCTCCATTCCTAATGCTGGAGTTACAGGCCAACTTTTTACATAGATGTTGAGAACTAGGTTTGAACTCAGGTTTTCCTGGCTGGCCAGTGAGTCCCAGTGAGTCCCATCTTGTCTCTTCCTCCTCTACACTGAAATCACAAGTGCATTTAGACATTCCCAGCTTTTTACTTAGGTGCTGAGGATTGAATTCAGGTCCTCAAATGTGGGCTTCAGGGACTTTATGAATCAACTATCTCCCTGGCCCCCAAAGATGGATTTTTTTAAAAGCCAATGTAGTTATAGTCAAATTCAGTTACTAGGTAATTACATCTTCTCCTAGCTACATACTTAGATTATCTCCTTTGATAAACTGGTCAAAGTTATATCTAATTTATTAATTTTTACATTTATTTATTTGTTTACTTATTCTTTCTCTCTTTCTCTCTCTCACCCACTGGGTGGTGGTAGCATACACTTTTAGTCCTTGCACTTGGAGGCAGGGGCAGGTGCATCTCTGAGTTCAAGGCCAGTCTGGTCTACAGATTGAGTTCCAGAACAGCCAGGGCTACCCCTGGTCTCTCTCTCATATATATCTATACACACACACACACACACATAAATACATACATATATATATATATATATATATATGAGAGATCCCCCTTTGTGTGTGTGTGTGTGTGTGTGTGTGTGTGTGTGTGTGTGTGTGTGTGTGTAAGCTCTTACTGACAAGCCTGATGACTATAGTTCAATGACTAGCACCACATGGTTGGTAGGAAAGGACAGACCTGGACATTGTCATCTGACTTCCAGGTACACTGTAGTACACATACTTACCCATACACAAACTAGTAAATAAATACAATAAAATGGATTACTGGTTTCTTTTTATGCCTGTTTTTTCCTGTGCATTTTGTACATAGCAGTCTTTTAAAAATATAACATAGTTCATGCACTTTCCACATCTAACACTCAATGTAATTATTCTACATAGGACCTGGAGAGATGGCTCAGAGGTTAAGAGTACTGGCTGCTCCGAGGTCCTAAGTTCAAGTCTCCATAACCACATAGTGGCTCACCATCATCTGCAGTGAGATCTGGTGCCCTCCTCTATGCAACTGTAAATGCAGGCAGAGCACTGTATACATAATAAATAAATACATCTTAAAAATTTTGTTCTACTGTAATTAGAATGAAATTCAAAGTCCTCACTATGACCCTTAAGAATCACAGAGTATAACTGATGTTCATATAGAATGATCACTTTCCTATTTAGAAATGGGAGAAGAATTCACAGGTAATGAACAGCCTGGCAGTGGTGGTTCATGCTTTTAATCCCAGCACTCTGAGGCAGAGGAAGGGAGATCTCTGTGAGTTTGAAGCCAGTCTGGTCTACACAGTAAGTTCCAGGACATCCAGGGCTCCACAGAGAAACCCTGTCTCAAAAAAACCAATAGAGATAGATAGATGGATAGATGGATGGATGGATGGATAGATTGACAGAATTATTGGATAAATCAAAAGTTTTAGATAAACTAGCATTTATCAACACTGGATCTTGCTATGTTGCCTACTGGTTCCAACTTGTGAGCTCAGTGACATCTGACAGCCTCTCAAACATCTGTGCACATTGCTTTAATTAAGAGCATGTATTTTAGCCAGGCATGGTGGCACAAGACTTTAGTCCCATCATTTGGGAAGCAGAGGCAGGCAGATATCTGGGTTCAAGGGAGCCTGGTCTACATAGGGAACTCCAGACAAGTCAAGGCTGAATAGTTAGACACTATATCAGGAGAGAGAGAGAGGGAGGGGGGGAGGGAGAGAGGGAGAGAGAGAGAGAGAGAGAGAGGAAGAGAGAGAGGGAGAGAGAGAGAGAGAGAGAGGAAGAGAGAGAGGGAGAGAGAGAGATAATTTTACCTGATCTATTTGGTCTTGTTGACCTTTGTACACAGTCTCAGGATCTGAAGGAGGTCGCAGATGGAATTCTGAGTCGCAGAAATTTCCATCACCATCTACATTGTGCAGACTTTCCCAGACAACTTTTTCTTCAGTCAGAAACCCCTGGTCTGTTACCAACAAATACAGTTGACCCTTAATAAGAAATAACAATGAAAAGGAGTGTTAAATTTTCCCAAACTGGCCAACATTATATTTAAGGAACATTTTAAAGCCATATGTTTGAAGTAATTATTCTAACTGGATCTGTGTAACCCAATAAAAAGACCAAGCAGATAGCTTCTGTGCTCATATTCACCTGGTTTTGCCTGGAGCTGGTAGTCAGCACAGCATAGTTTAACAGGAGATAATGAGCTTCTGGCATGCTAACTGACAAACAGCTTTGGGGTTTATAATCTCATTTTACAAATAGAAAGATACAACCAGGAAGCATATGCAGAAAAAAATACTACATTATCTGGTTTTATTTACTTAAAAAATCAAGCTAAAAGAGTCAATCAAACCCAAACCATCCTTTCCCTCTCTCTGCACCTTTTGCTCTTTAAACAATAAAAAGCTCAAAACTCTGTGTGTGTGTGTGTGTGTGTGTGTGTGTGTGTGTGTGGGCTGGTGCACAAGTGGGGCCAGAAGTGTGTCAGACCCCCTGAAGCAGGGGTCACAGGCTGTTGTGAACCACCAGGTGCTGAGGACTGAAGTGAGCTCTGCAGTAGCAGTGCCTGTTCTTACACTGAGACATCTCTCCAGCTCTGTGTGTGTTTTAAGTGCCCCACCAGTGAGCTATACATGTCCTCTGCCCTGTTACTGTTCAATCAACAACACAGTGTCCCTGGTGCCCTCCTCCTACAGTTCTTCCTCTTTCTTACCTTCAAATAAAGTTCTCAATGATCAGACACCTTTAAACAACTAAATGGAATTTCACTTAAATGTGGTATTCTTTGGGGAAAAAACTACCACTCTTAATGAAAGGGTAGAAAGAATTAACAAATTATTACCTTACTGTATGTATTTATTTAGCAGTGCTGGTGAATGAATCCAAGACCTTATAGAACCTGTTAAGCAAGTTTCTTCAGCACTCTGTTGCTCCTCAAACCACTATTTGCTTCCTAGCAGCTCTAGTATCACCGGACACTACTTTTCACTTTTAATCTCCAAAAGGAAAACCTCACAGCCTATTCTTTCCCTCATTCCAACAGACAGATAGATCTCCTTTAAAATCACAGGTTGCTCAGGTGAGGTGGCACAGTGGCACATGCATTTAACCCCAGCTCTCAAAAGGCAGAGAAAGGTGAATCTCTCTGAGTTCAAGGCCAGCCTGGTCTACATAGTGAGTTCCAAGACAGCTAGAGCTACATAGTGAGATCGCTTCAAAACAAACAAATAATAAAATAAAATCACGTTGATATTCTTCACCTTCTTACGATTTGCTTCTAACATGTTTGGAATCTTCACTTTTCCATCAATGTTTTAAAAAATTAAAAAATGGGCAGGTTGGTGGTGGCTCACACCTTTAATTCTAGCATTCAGGAGGCAGAAGCAGGTGGATTCTGTGAGTTCAAGGCCAGCCTGGTCTATAGAGTGAGTTCCAGGACAGCCACGACTATTACACAGAGAAACCTTGTCTCAAAAAACCAAAACAAAAATAATAATAATGGTAATAATAATAAAGTTAAATAAACATGGGGTGGAGTGTGGTGGAATAGTTTCAGGGTTAAAAGACAATCTGCATTTGATTCCCGGGACTCATATGGTAGAAAGAGAGAAATGATTTACCAAAGTTGTCCCCTTACCTCCACAAGTGCACCATGTTGCACAATAATCTGTATCTAAGCCATCACACAAACTTTGTACACTCCCCAATAATAATAACAAACAAGCAAACAAAGCAAGCCAAGAGCCAGCTACAGATGCAGTGGTATGTGACTGTGGTACTGATGGAAGGGAACCTGAGATGAGAGCATTATTTGGATCCTAGATTTTAAGGTGAGCTAGCAATGTAGAAAGTTTGAGGATAAACATGATGGCAGAGTACTTTTCAACCTGAAATTTAGGAGACAGGTAAATTTCTATGAGTTCAAAGCCAGCCTGATATACGTAGTGAATTCCAGGCCAGTCAAAACTACATAGTAAAACTGCCTCATAGAACATAACGAACAAAAACATGAAAAACACCAATCTTGAGTTCCATACCTATATCTCTAACCCCCTTCAGGGAAGAGCCATCACCCTTATGTCCAACATCTCCTTTTTTGGCTGTGTGTGTGTGTGTGTGTGTGTGTGTGTGTGTGTGTGTGTGTGTGTGTGTATGTCACATGACCTGGGCTCAAACCCAGGTCCTCTGGAAGGACAGCTGCCTTCTCCACTCCAGACACTCAGGGCTCTTATCTCTTCTTCCCTAGCTTCCTAGATGCCACACTCTAACTTCCTTCTTGCCTCATTCTTTTTCAGCTGTCTTTACTAATGTTTCTTCCTTGAGTTGATCCTTTAAAAGTTGACATTCATTAAATCTCTACTATTGGTTTTCTCTTCTGATTCCTTTTCTTGTAAGCCCCACCCCAATTATTCTATTTTTTTTAAAATCCTAAAATTCTATCTGTATGTCAGTATTTCCATTTTGAAGGTCACCTCAGAAGTACCTCTTATATTCCAGAAACCTAACATATATTTTTTCTTATATCTGTTTGTTTGTTTGAGACAGAGTCCTGTAACTCTGGCTGGCCTAGAACTTGCTATGTAGACCAGGCTGGCCTTAAACTCACAGAGGTTCACCTATTTCAGCCTTCCAAGTTCTAAGATTAAAGGTGTGAGCTACAATGCATGATCAGTCATGTATGATTAAATAAGAAACATCACAGTCCACAAAAGGTCCGGAAATCACTTATTTTTCAAATTTAGATATCTGACTGATCTAACTTCTGATGGACAAACTCTGGAATCTTTCCACATTGCATGGCCATCACTACCCCTTGTCCAAATCACTATAATCTCCTTCCTTTATCTTTTCGAGTGACTCCTTACTAAACTCCATATTCACTCTCAAAGTTTAAGTAAATAAATGTCACACAAAGGGCATGAGAGCACATGTCATTAGTGCAGCATTGTTAAGCTGCAAAATAAACTTAGCAGGAAATCTTAGAAGCAGGAAAAAAAAGGCAGAACACACATAATGTTCTGAGCTCCCAGGATCTTACAGATAGGCCTGTTAAGTATACACAAAGGCACATCCCACACAAAATTGGGGATTCCTAGCTGGCCAGTAAAGGCTTCCTGGCTCCTGACAAGGCTTAAATAGAGTAGAGAACATCAGAAGTGACATAGCTGTATGATACAGTGCTTACCTATCACTATGAAATGGGAGGGGAAGAGTGGAGGAAAAAGGGAGGCGGGGGGAGGGGGAGGGGAGAGGGGGAGGGAGAGGGAGAGGGAGCTCTCAGCCACCAATGAATCAGAGTCCATGTTTTCTCAAAGGAATATTTCATTCTTCCTTACTCTTGGGCCATTAAGAAAACAAGTTTCATCCAGGTGGTGGTGCTGCTGCCTTTAATCTCAGCACTGGGGAGGTGGATCTCTGTGTTCAAGGCCAGCCTGGTTCACAGACTGAGTTCCAGGACAGCTAGGACTACACAGAGCCCTATCTATCTCCAAAACTAACAAACAAAACAAAAGCCAGAAAAAAAAAATCTTACTTCTAAGCTTCCACTTCACAGTCTCTTTAGAAATGACTACCTCAGGGACTTTTCACACATGCTGCTAGGTAGTTCTGTTTAGTTATTTCTTTTTTGCTGTTAACCAATCAAACTCAGATGATTCATTATCAGATTTCAGAAGTTTTATTTTCTTTCTTTTCTTTTTGCAATGCTGGGGGGCTGAATCTAGGGTCTTGTGCATGCTAGGCAAGTGTTCTACCACTGAGTAGTTAGTTCACTCTAAGTCCTTAGGCTTGCTAGGCTGTGACCTTCTTAGGGAAGTGTTTCCAGATAAAATTCTGATAAGAGCTCTCAGAGTTCCTAATATGTGCCCTTGACAAGCATCTCAGTATTAAACAAAGAAGTCCTCAAACAGCAGAAACCATGGCTGCTGCATCTATGACTGTAGTTGTCAGGGTTTGCTTAACTTTGTTAGTGAATCAGTAGATCCAAGGTCTGAAGACAACATTGAGGGAGCAGCCATTGGGATCTGACATACTTTGGCTTTAGATTCTTGAGGAATGTGAATGATTCTCATCTTACGGCTTGCACTCTCCTAACTATAAAGCTGAAGCAATAAAACGTGCTACTCTTAAAATATGATAGTAATACAAGAGCTAAGGCTTTGGGTATTCTTTCATTGGCAAACATATCATTTTATACTACCCCATATTATCCATCGATTAAAAAGCACTGATGGAAACATGAAGATGTGATTTATGACTTCATTAAGTTAAGTTATTAGAAAATAAACAGATACTCACGTGGGAGGTAAAGTGGTAACAAGACACAGAACCGTAAAACTCAGTAAGGATATGGGCACTGAAAGAAAGGATGGCTACAGGCTACAGCAGCGCTCCTCACTCTTAGACCCTGGGAAGCACTGAAGCTACTGATGCAGGACAATGGAGCAAGATGGTGGAGTGCTTGCCTAGTATGTGTAATCCTTTAAACTGCAACAAACTAAACAGTCAAATAATAATGGCAATAAATAATAATAATAAAACCTGGTGTTCAGGTCCCACCCTCTTTAGAGATTCTGATTTCATTACATTAGTGGTAAGCTCTGGACACTAGTATTTTTTTTTTGTTTGTTTTTAAAAAGCTATCCAAATAGGTCCAGGCTACAATCAGGGCTGAGAACCACTGGTCTAAGTATGTTAGTATCCGACATGCTTCTTTAAGAAAGGGTAATTTTGGGATAGGCAAACAGAAGTAAGGAAAGTTTCCCGAATAGTATGAAGACATAAGAATGGCAGTAACTGAGAACTCATTAAACTCTGCACTGTGGCAGAGGGGCCATCATTTTATCCTTTAGGCATAGGTGCTAATTGAACATCTGTGCTGTATTACCAACATGGTAAGAATAGCATTCTGCCATAGGGTCTAGGGTGATGATAAACTTCTGAACTAAATGTTACCTGTAAAATAGAGACAAATCTAAGAGATGAGTTAAAGAGATGGATTCATAAGAGTATGAGTGTATGTATGTAATTTTAATAAAAGCCAACAATGTCATAATGATAATTTGCATGTGTGTGGGGGTGTAAAAGACTATTCTTACATAGCCTGAATTTGAACTTGCAATTCTGCTCAGCCTTTTCAATAGCTTTGATCACAGGCAAGCACCAACACATTCCAATGTAGGGCAGGTCTTAATTCTAACTTCTAATATTCTTTAATACTTAAATATAAACATCTTTCATTCATAAAATGGTCCTAGCTCTACATTTTTTTCCCTGTAAGTAAGAAATAACCTAGGTAGGCAGATGCCTGTAACCCCAGTGTTCGAAGGCTGAGGCAGGAGGACCACAAATTCAAAGCCAGTGTGAGTTACCCAGTGAAATCCTCTCTCCAAGAGAGAAGAAAAGTAAACACTTGAATGCAATAATCTGTGATAAAGAAACTGAGACTTACTTTAAAATAAAGGCTGACCAAGGCAACATTTCAATTGCTAGTTCATTCCATTTTAACGCAGAATTTAATAATAATTACCTTCACAACTTGGTGGCAAAGGAATATTATGTTCAATCTTATTCTGTAGCAGATCAAAATACATCGCTAAAGCTCCTTTGATTGAGAGTTAAAAAAAAATCTGTATCTATGTCCTACCTTGTGTTTTGTCATGGTGCTAAAATGGTTATTCCGAAAGAACACACAGAGTTCTCCTTCCTGAACCGTTGAAGTCAGTTCACATAATCCATGGTACGTCAGTTGAGTGGCTGTATTGTTTAGAAACTGCTCAGCTACAAAGCCTATGGAACCAATGTGAACTATGAGAAGGAAGAATCATTTCAGAGTCAGAAAGTTATTTTTCCTATTTACATTTGTCCCAACTGTATGCATCTTTCTAATTTTTCTATGGGGGCAGTGTCCCTGGTCATTTCTGTCCTGAAAAAAAAAACAGTGATGTGAAACCATTTTCATCCATAGGTGTAGTTTCCTAACTCATGAACACTCTTTCAGGTGTCTCTAAGAGACACAGACACAATGAGACAACAAAAGGGAACTTACTCCACAACATTTAAAAAATGAATTCCAGACCATCCAGTGCTACACAGTGAAACCCTGTTTTCAAAACTAGGGAGGGAGGGATGGAGGGAGGGAGGGAGGGAGGGAGGGAGGGAGGGAGGGAGGGAGATAGCATCAAGAGATGCAGAGAGTCAAGCTGAGTTTGCCTTAAGAGATACTTCAATAAGAAGCTAAAAATAGCTGGGTGGGAATCTTGGCAAGCCCAGTGTAGCTGAGCAAGATGGATTAGGCACTTCTTTCCCATTACTTTTTGTCAGGCCAGGGCATCTGGAGATTCAAAGGAGTTGTAGAAAGTTTCAGTGCAACACAACAACAAGGACTTGGTTGGGAGAGGAGAGTTTGAGGCTTATAGCATACACTTGTGTTTATACACTGGGAAATAAAGAGTCCCCTTCATGATATTGTTATCACCTCGTTCAGCAAAATGTACCACATTAAAGGATGCATCATCTGCTCATAAGTACTCCTGGTTGCAGTATCCATGCTCATAAATGCTTCCTTGAGAAAATACAGACAAATTCACTGGAGATGGAGCACACTACCAGTATGTTGGTGTGAAATTCAAAGTGAACACTAGACCCATCTTTTCAGTATTCCTTTTACAGACTAGGAATTAGGCTCAGAGGAAACAGATGATTTGCCCAAACTAGTTATGGTAAAATGAAAGATGGGACCAGAGGAATTATTTTTGGTATTAAAATATTACCAATTTAGTGCAGAGATAATTATGACTTCTACCTGAATTACATATTGCTCCAAATCATAAGGCATAAACTTATTAAAAATTTAAAAATACAGTGTTTCCTAATTCTTTTGTTGTTTCTTAAATGACATTTTAATTCAATATTTGTTTATATTTAATTCAATATGAATTCAACTTTGAATAACTAATTAAATGGACTTTTTAAACAGAAGAATACCAGCTAATAAGTATAAAAGGAATAACAAAAACATGATAACCACCATAACCATAACTGGTTCAGTTAAAAAAAAATCAATGATTCCAAGTCTATTGAGTATACAATTCTTAGAGAAAAGGCTATCCACAAAGTTTCAAAGCCTTATGACAGATTATTAATTACACATTATTACCTATTAATTACAATTCAAAAGGGCGATTTTATAATAAAGTTATTTGGCCTATTCCACCTCACTGAAGTTTAAATAATGACAATCTGGCTTATGCACCCAATTTGGTGCAATAAGAAGACTACTATAGAGGCTGTCATCTGTGTGGCATTCCAACCAGAACTATATCACCTGTATCTACTCATAAGAGAACAATCAGATAAATCAAAATTGGGGCCCTCATGATTTAAAAAATGTTAGTTGAGAAGAGTGGGAGTATATGAGGGCTGAATAGAGAGAGTGGGAAGGGAGGGGGAAGAGAACAATGCCACAAATGTATGAAAGTTTTAAAGGGGGCCGGAGATAGGGCCTAGTAGTTAAAAGCACGTACTGATCTTGCAAAGGACCTAAGTTTGGTTTCTAACACCCACAACTGCCTATAACTTCAACTTCAGGGGATCTAAAGCCCTTTTCTAGCTTCAGTGGTCACCCCCATACCCATGGCAGAAGGAGAGAACCAGTTCTGGAAAGTTGGCCTCTAACTTCTGTATGCATCTAGTAACATTGCATGCACAACACACTCACACACACACACACACACCACACATGCACGCACGCACACAAGCATGCACGCACGCATGCACCTTCTTGGCCAGTGGTAGAACTTGGTGTCAATGCTCCTTCCTTTGTAAGGGCTTGGGGTAGTGGTTGTCTGGCCTGAGCTTGTGTTAGTCTGATGAATACTGTCACAGTCCCTATGAGTTCATATGTGCATCTGCCCTGCTGTGCTTGGACAATGCTGTTTCCTTAAAATCATCCACTGCCCGTGGCTCTTCCACTCCCCTCTCCCATATAGACCCCTGAATTTTGACAGGGAAGGGCTATGAGAAGACATCTCTTTCAGTGCTGAACACTCCAAAGTCTCTCTCTGTATATTGTCCAGATTTGGATCTTTGTGTTAATTACCATATGCTGTAAGAAGCTTCTCTGATGTGGATTGAATAAGGGGCAGTGATCTATGGATATAGCAATATGTCATTAGGAGTTGTTTTATTGCTGTGTTCATTTAGCAGAGTAGCAGCAGTACCCGTGACCTATCTAATATCAGGTTCCTGGCCTCATTTACAGTATCAGATATGGGTTCTATCTCATGGACTAGGCCTTACATCCCATCAAAAAGTGACTGGCTACTCCTATACCATTCAGGCCACTATTTGTACCAGTGGGCATATCTTGCAGACAGGGTTTGTGGTTGGGTAAGACTGATGATTACTTTACTGCTCCAGTAGTGTATATAGCACCTTCTACCACTATGAGTGCTAGCCAGTAGAGGTGAAGCTTGCAGTTGAGTACCAGCTAGATTTCTTTAGGGAGAGAGAAAAATCAGTTTTCTTCAATGGAGTATAACCCCTCCTCCAACTCCAGGGCAGGACCTATGCTCAGGAGTGGTTGACCAGCACTTATCATATTCCATAATTTTTGGTGTTTTTTTTTTAAAAAAAGATTTATTTATTTTACGTATATAAACGATCTATCTGCAGGTACACCTTTATTCAGAAGAGGGTATCAGATCTCACTATAGATGGTTGTGAGCCAACATGTGGTTGCTGGGAATTGAACTCAGGACCTCTGGAAGAACAGGCAGTGCTCATTTTATTTTATTTTTTAAGAGAGGGGAGAGAAAGAACAAGAAGTTGGGTGAATAGGGAGAGGAAAGGATCTGGAAAGAGTTGGGGATCACAAAAGAATACGATAAAAATATATTGCACAAAATTCTCAAAGAATAAAGCAAAGGTTTAAAATAGAGCAGGAAAGAAAAGAAAGGCAAAGGAAAAACAGGAATTATTCCAAATGACAGAGATTGAAGCTGTTACAACTGCTAACTGATCCTTGGCTGGAGTGTATGTTGAAAGAGATGGAAAAGTTACGAGGGTGTGGTTAAGAAAACCAGGGAAGAGAGCGTGTGTGTAGCATCCTGCCTAACACAGCAGTGACACTGTCTGAAGTCACTGTGATCAGAACAAGAAGATTATAAGAATTCTCTTTTCAAGAGACAATGATGACACGTTCATGAGTGAAGTGATGTGACACTTGCAACTAACTCTAATATGATCTAGGAAGCAAAAATGTGTTGTGTAGGAACACAGAAAAAAGATAGGAAATGTATGAAAACTGGTGAATTAAGAGCATGTGAATATTTACAAGAGAATATTTTTTATAGTTTTGAGACTTCTCAAAATAAAAGTTGGACAAAGAAAAATGATAAATATTACTTACATTAATAATTTTTTCCACTACTTAATAAAGACAATATGAATGCAATTGGGTAAAAAACATTTGAATAATGAGTAAATATCCTGTAGTTAAGTTTTATAAGTATGTGTTTATCCAAGGAATAGTTGTTAAGAAGTTACTTCTAAAAGGATGTGAAACTAAATGACTGATTGAGTCGGGGAGGTCTGGCAGCTGCTACTGTGAGGGTTTTCTTATTTTCCTGTCAAAAGCACTGTAACAATGCTGTGCTGTGCTCACAAGGTGTCATCACCAAAGAGAAAAGCTGCTTCTGCCGACACCAACCATATAACATTCTTCCCCACCAAAAAGAATGCTAGCAAAAATATTTCTTATATTCTGAGGCTTCATGTCATATGGAATGTTTGGATTTTTAAAAGTAGTTGTCATTTAATGGAAGCTTCTAAGACTAGTAGTACACCAATTTGGATATTTTATCTACTCAAATGAAGATACAGTTGAAGGTTACTTATAAAAAGAAACCAGGCTACTCTTGAACATGAATCAAGGAGGTATGACCACAAACCACGTGGAAAGAAGTTGATAGAATGTGAGTAAAAACACTTAGTGTGGTTCTTCCTTGTTTTGGGGTCTTACATAGTCATGACTGGTGTTATTTCAAACACACTATATATTGCTATTTCTTATCAGAAAACTAGTCTAGCTTTCTGTGATAAACTTTACATATGATTATTTCTTAGGGTAAAAATCATATAGTCTTTCACTGTTATAAAATTGCCTATAAAGGACTTTATAATAAAATGCATGGTATATGCACCCGAAAATTCTATGCACTGCAGAGCAGGTGCTTCCTTCTTGTTTTTGCCAAGATATTTTCCCCAATTATTCATACTATGTAACCTACACCTATCCATTATCATGAGGAATCTGAGTCAAAAAAGCAATGAAGTGATCAAAAAATTGACTTTCCCATGTTCATTGTATTTAATTAGTGTGTTACCAACTCCTACCTTTGTAGAATCACAGCCTGGAATGGAAAGGATGCTCTCAGGCTGTTTCCAGTGGCTTTTCTTCCATAACATGGACACCTAAAGTCCTTTTCATGATAGCATTCTGCTTCTTATCACTTTCTGAATCTTACTGTTCTTTTACTTACCATAGAATAGTAGAACTATATTTTTAATTATTATTATTTATTACTCTTCTCTCTCTCCTCTCTCTCTCTCTCTCTGTATTGTGTGTATTGTGTATGCATGTTACTAGATGTATATGGAAGTTAGAGGCCAACTTTCAGGAATTGGTTCTTTCCTTCTGCTATGGGTTCAGGGATCAAACTCAGGTCATCAGGTTTGTTGTGGGAAGTGCCTTTACCTCTGAGCCATCTCACCAACCAATTATACCAAAAGTATAATTCTAACAGTATATTGGGTGTTGTTGATAAAGTAGATTTCATAGATAGAAATTTCCTTTATAGGCTTCTTTTCAGGAATATATCTGATACCAGGAATGTAGAAAGAAAGGAGCACATTTAGTGAGTAGAATTCTGCATATAGAGAGAAAAAAAGATTTTCCTGTTTGTTTTGAGATAATTTCACATTGTAGTTCATACTGGCCTGGGACTCACTATGTAGCTTCACTGCTCAGGCTGGACTCAAACTCATGGTAGTCCTCCTATCTCAGACTCTAAAGTTCTGGGATTAGAGGAGGCATGAGATACTACACGAGGCAGAAAACATTTTTATGATAGCTTCATTGCCTGTTTTCCTTCCTACAATTTAAACATTTTAGCTTAAGTTATAATAAAACAGATGTCACTCAAATCAATGTTCCTATATGTTTATGCTATCTCTTCAAGTAAAAGACAGGATAAATTTTTATTACTTGCATTTTTGCATAAATATATTAAGCTCCTGGATAATTAATATAATTAGTAGGATTAAGATTAGTTAATATGAGATTCATGCACACATCTTTTTATATGCTCTTATACAGTCCTGTTTTTTGGTGTGTGTGGTGTTCATGTGGAGGGCCAGAGGTTGGTAGAGGGTGTGTTTCTCAGCTGCTATTCACTTGTGTCTGAGAAAATGTTATAAAGCAACCATAAAAGAGCAATATAAACTCAATGTTTCAAGACAAGTCATTTTATCAGATGTCAGCAGTATTCACCCACCTTCACTGACCAACTGGCTGTTGTCTGACTGCTTACAGGAGATGATCTTCTCCACCAATTGGTTGTAGCTGCAGCTGCCAACAGCTTTTACAATGTCATCAATCTGAAAAACAAATGACTGTCTTACTAGCCCTGGCAAGATTAGAGACAGGAACAAAAACAATCCCATCACTCTGTAAGCCTATGAAATGCTTAGCACAGAGCCAGAACCCAGCAGTTTCTGTTTACAACTCAGTCTCACACATTATGAAAACTATAGCACAGTTACACTGGAATTGTGCAAAAATGATGGTCATTACATGCAAGTGTAAAGACTATACAGATGCGTTTAAGCAACTACAATACATGAGGTATTCAGGAAGAAAAATAAGAAAATTCAGGGGGGTAGGGAGATCACCCAGCAGTTAAAAACACAGGCTGCTTTCCCAGAGGACCTGAGTTCCTTTTCCAGTACCCATATAGGTGCTCACAACTGTATAGTTCCAGAAGCCAACGCCCTTTTCTGGTCTCCAAGGCATTGCATACACATGTGATACACAGACAGATAAAACATCCATACTCATAAAACAAAAACAAACAAAAAAGAAAGGGAAAACAGTATTCAGATGAAATACAGATGTTTGAAACAGTGTGGTGGCACATGCCTGTGACCTTGGTGCTCCTCCACCAGTGACACTTTCACACTTATTTTACTTTTTTTTTTTTTTTTTTTTTTTTGAGATGGGAGGGTCTTATAAATCTCAGACTGGTCTCAAACTCAGAATGCCCATGCCATCTGCCCATCACTTTTCTTTGATTAATTTTGAGGCATTTCTTTTTTTCCTAAAATATTTCTATGTAATTATTAACAGCAAAACACAAATCTGTTTTAATCCAGTCCACAGTCATGTCTTTTTAAATTATGTGCTGAGGCCAGCCTCAGTAACAAAGCAAGACTTACCACAGAATTAAAAACAGAAATTGTTAATTATTTTCTTCTTTATTAAAAATTAAAAAACATTTACATTTCATGAATTCTTCTAACTTCTGCTATTATTTCTGTAGAGTTTAGAACTTTTGAGTACCCAACAGATCATGCTATTTGTTAAGGATCATTCAGTTAGATTTGTCTATGTTACACTCAATATATCCAGTTTTTCTTTACATTTGTGATGATTTTACTTTTTGTTCAAATACTTACTTAGATATATATACTATATTTATTGTAATAAAAGGTTAGTGATAGCAAATTACTAATTGCAATTTGAAAAAGCTTTGCTTCATTATTGAAAAATGGCTTTACAGCAACAGCTAATTATGGGCTAGCTTTTGTCTTCTTCAGCTCACTGAGGCCACCCAATTATCATCTAGCCTTCCCCTTTGCTCTCAAGAGGCTAGTTACAGAAGGTGTGGTGGTGTGTATTTGTAACCTTAGCACTTGGGAAGTAGAGGCAGGTGGATCAGGAGTAAAAGGTGAATCCTCTGTTACATAGTAAGTTTGAGGCCAGCACAGGATTCTTGAGACCCTGTCTCAAAACAAACAAAGATTAGTTATCAATGAATCATTTGGAAATATCTTCTCAGTGACTGAATTCTAGTATCCATTATTCAGACCACTATAGATATTTATTTGCAAGATAGTTTTCTCTTTTGAGACAAGGTCTCTCTAATAACATGCTATCCTCAAATTCAGAGAGATCTGTCTGCCTCTGCATCCCAAATGCTGGTATCAAAGGTGTGCATTACTACACCCAAGCAAAATAGCTATTTATAGAATTAGAATCCAAAGAAGTATCCAGTTCTGAAAGGTTTTTGTTTCTCCCTCTAGGACAGGGTTTCTCTGTATAGCCCTGGCTGTCCTGTAACTCACTCTGTAGACCAGGCTGGCCTCAAAAAGATCCACCTGCCTCTGCCTCCTGTGCTGCTATGAAAGGTGTGCACCACTACTGTCTGGCCTGAAAGGATTTTAAGCTTTTGTGTTTTCTTGTTCTCTTCTGAGCAACAGGATTTGTTAAAAGCAAGAGAGTGAAACAGTTTTAAAGCACGGAGGCCTCTCTTGGGAACCTCTGCCTAGACCATAAGCACTCAATGAGCCATCTCTGTATTACACTGAAGTTTATTTTTTTCTGTAAGTATTATTCAACTGTATACTAGATAAGTTACAGCTACAAATACAAAGAGGTAACCTGAGTTTAGTTTTTAAGAACTCAGTCTAATGTTCCTCAGGCTTTCATGTGCTTTACAAGAAGTAAAATGACCTGATATTGCTACTTGCCAGGATACACCCAGTATGTGTAAAATGCTAGGCATGGTTGACTTTTGGTGATAACCTCAGTGATAAGAGTGCCAATCAAAAACAGATGTTCTTGTTAAAGTGAACTACTCCCTTACTGCCCAGATTCCTAATTGTTTTGAGAAGCAGACAGGGATGGAGGAGGATATGAGCAACCCTTTGCCATGATGTCCTCTCTATAGCTAATGCAGGCACAATGCACTCTATCAGTATTTACTAAGCACCTACAGTGTGGGACAAATTATTCTAAATACTGAGACATAAGACCCCATAAAATAAGTATTTATTGGGAAATGGCAGTTAGGTAAATGAACAGATAATAATTATAGTTAATGATAATTTATAAAAACATAGTAAAGGGAGAGAAAATGGGTGAGAAGAGGGAGAGTAATAATTTTAGGGAGGGTTTCTCTTACAAGATAATATTTGACAAGAACTTTTGAAATACAAAGAACCAAAAATGTGAAGATGTGGGAGAACAAGGTACCCGGAGAATAGCAGCCCTCAGGGAGAATCCAGTCAGTACAAACTGAGCTGAGCTGAGAATCCAGACTTGCCTGGCATGCACAGGGGTCTGGGTCCTATGGCAGGACCTGTAGCAACATCAGCAGCCATTCTCTTTCAAACCAATACAAGGGTTCTAGCAAACTATTAAATCTTAGGATATTTTGAAAAACCCTGTAAACTTGCAAATGATGTGAAAAGTAGGTATTATTCACTTGACTCTGCAGTTAGGGTCAGAAGTCTTGAGCAGGCTTGTCAGTCTGGAAGACTGTGTCTGTACCCTCATGGTTTTGCTAATTCTAGGTCAAAGAGCAAACATATTAATATTAAAAAATATAAATTTAGATAAACTTTCCTGCATGTGTTTTATGTGATTGTTATTTTTAGGTATATGGGTGGTTCGCTTGCATGTATGTCTATGTACCAGTGCCATGCCTGGCAGCTGCTTGTGTCAAAAGAGAGCATTAGATCCCCTAGAACTGGAGTTACAGTCAACTGTGATCTGCCTGCCAGCGTAGTCAGTGCTCTTAACCACTGGGCCATCTCTCAAACCCCCTGTATTTATATAACTGAAACTCTACTTACCTGAGGGTCCACTAACCACCCATGATACAAAGGAATATCTAGAAGATCGAAGACTATGCACTCTGGTGTGTACTCGAATACTCGCACCCCAGTGAACCTGACATTCACATCCAGGCCTGTCTGCAGTTTGTGCAAGATCGCCATAGCATCACTCATATTCTAAAAATACAAAGAGAAATAGAGTTTAGATGAATTTAACAACTACAAAAATAAAGCTGTACATGTTGACAGGCAATGTGCACCTGTAGTCCCAGTAGGGTTCTTAGTTGAGTCCAAGATTTGCAGGCCAGCCTAAGTAACACAACAAGGTCCTGTTTCTCTTTTCTTTCTTCCTTCCTTCCTTCCTTTTTTTTTTGAGAAATGGTTTCTCTGTGTAGCTCTGGCTGTCCTAGAACTCATTCTGTAGAACAGGCTGGTCTTGAACTCACCTACTTTTGCCTCCTAAGTGCTGGGATTAAAGGTGTGTGCCACCACAACCCAGCCTAAGACTCTGTTTCTAAGAAAAAAAGAAAAGAAAAAAGTGAAAATTTCCATTTTATCCAAGTTATTCCCCTCTTCAATGCTTTTATATTCATTTTCTGATTTTATTTTATTCTTTTTTTTTCTTATGTCCTGCAGCCCTAGAGATCAAACCCAGGGCTTTATGCATGGTGGACAAACCACATCTTCAGCCTCTTAACAGACTTTCATTAAGCACATACTGTGTACCACACACTAATCTGAGTTCCATAGTTACAGTAGTGAATATAACAGGATTTCTGCTGTCAAGTGATTAGCATGGTATTACAAGAGAACCCCATGTAATGTACAATATGATGCCAAGCATCAACAAGTAAAACTAAGAAGTCTGTGAGGTTGTACAGAGTGGCAGAAAGTTAGGACCTATTCTTAGACTGGGAAATCTAAAGGAAAAGTCTGAAGATTAAGGATTCTGCCATTTCAAGACCCAGGCTCAACAGCCAAGAAGCAGTAGTGCAAATGTCCATGACATTGTTATCAGTAGTAAAAGAAGGAACTCCTGTCACATGCGACAGCATAAACTAACCTTAAAGAATGCAATAAGTTCCCCAGAGAGAAGATGGTTTATGATTCTGATCTATATAATTGTAAAGCGACCACAATGACCAGAACAGAAAGTAGAAGAAAGGGCCCCTGGGACAGTACCAGTGAAAAGTTTGAAGTTACTGCTTGGTGGGTATAGAATTCAGTCTCACAAGATAAAGTAGTTCTAGAGCTTTCTCATATCTCAATGTGAATGTAGTTAATATCTCTAAATTGTACAGTTTAAAATAATTGCTGATAAATGTAATGTTACATGGTTTTTCTACAACTCAAGAACTGGAGACGAGCTTTTGAGCTATGAAAAGATATGGAAGAACCTAATTGCACATCACTAAGTAGCCAAAGCAGGTCTGAAAAGACTGTGACTCACATGTGAAATATGGCTCTGGAAATGGCTGATCTTGTAGAGACTCTAAAAAATTCAGTTGTCAGCAAGTCAGCAATTGGGGTAAGGAGTACCTAGCAGCACACAGTGAGAAATTTCTGTGCTGTGTTCTGCTGGTTGATAATTCCATCACACACTTGTCAAAACTTACAGAATGCATAACACCAAAGATAAAATCAAATGCAACCTATAGACTATGGGTGACAATCCTGTGTCAATGTAGGATTGTTAGTTCAAGAACTGAAGTTGCCCCCCCCCCCAATCCACTTTGTTACAGATTCTTCAATGCTGACTGATTGGAATTTGTAAATGGTTGGAATGTTGGAGATCCAAAGCCCAAATTACCTAGGGCTATCTTTGGTCTCCTTAATAGGCTATCATCTTTGTGGCTATTAGGTAAAAACTTTTAGAAGGCCAGTCTTCTAACTTATTTCCTAGATGAGACCGTCCCTGTATGTGGTCTAACAAACATACTACTGTGGTGTGGGAAGGTAATAATGAAGAGGTTGTATATGCAGGCTGAAGAAGAATGGTAAGCATATGGAAACAGTTGCTTTTCCTATATTTGATTTTGCACTGTGTATATTGAACATGGAAAAAAAAGAGGACAGAGGGAGGGAGGGAATAAGAAAAAGAGAAAGAAAGTCCTGTTTGAAAACTAAGTTCTGGTCAGGTAGTCAGGCAGCGGTGGTGCACCCCTTTAATACAAGCACTAGGGAGGCAGAGGTAGGCGGGTCTCTGAGTTAGAGGCCAGCCTGGTCTACAGAGTCAGTGCCAGGACAGCCAGGGCTACACAGGAAAACCCTGTCTCAAAAAACAAATAAAAAATTCAAACAACAGTAACAACAACAATAATAAAAATACTAACACAAAATAAGCATATTACAATATTTGTGGAATATTATAGATCTAAGTAAATGAAGGGAGTTGTAGGTGAAGTCCAGGAGATAGGCAGAAAACAGATCATAAAATCTAACTTCCAAAATCAAGGTAAAGGTGCTTGCTGCACAAGTCTAATAATTTCATTGATGGAACCCACACTAGAAAGAGAAAACTGATTCCTGCAACGTTGTCCTCCTGACTTTCACATATAAACTGTGGCACATGTACATAGATGAATTTACTAATTAAGTAAAAATAAATGTCACAAATCATTTAACAAAGATTATTTAGAAACCTGTCTTTCTGATTATTTTAACATTAAACATAAGAATAAATGTAATACATCTCACAGAGCAGATAAAAACTAATGCATTCTATAACTGCAGCTTTAGAGAGGTGGAAGCAGGAGGCCAGGCTAGGCTCCTTAGTAAGAACAAGTCTCAAAAGACAGAAAATAATGTCCTACCATTAAATAACCATCAAGATTAATAAACTGAAAAATAGATAAATTTATAAACAAAGGTTAAAATTTATAAACAAATGTTAAAGAGAAAACATTTAGACAATTATTCCTAATTCCAAATTGATAATTATGGTATAAAATATAAGAGTGAGGGATGGTTGGTTGTTGACACTCTAAGAAGAGATTACTATTGGATCCTTAAAGGTGCTGGCAAAACTGTTTTAGAATTCCTCACAAAAGTACTTTAAGCATAATGACGTATTTTAAAGTTAAATACAAAAATACTTTTATTTATCTTAGACAGTCTTGCGGTATAGGCCTTGAACTTTCAGTCCTAATCACTCACACTGCAATGATATGCTGCCACAGCTAGCTTCAACATGAGTATATTTTACAAACACAATTGTGATCATTTAAAAACTTGTCAGGTTGAGGGTACAGCTTAGTGATAGAACCCTGATATAGCTGTGTAAGGCCCTCATTTAATAACCTACAACTGCAAAAATAAATAAATGAAATAAAAATTGAAAACCTGTTGCCATGCACACTGTGTTTTCTTACCCTCGTCTATTTGGCAAGGTGAGGAAGTGTGCATTTTCAACTTGGTGGCTTTTGATAGAGGTTTCATGTGAATCTCACAGCTCTGTGTTGTTCTTTCCAAATGTAAGTTTGACCATGTAGGCCCACAGGTGCCTGGCCAGCAGGCAGGATTCCTGTGAACAAGCCTACCCACCACCATCCCTCATCAGACCCTGTAGCCTACATACCATTCCTCAACACCCCCCATCCCCTACCCTCCACCTCCCACCCCTTGAAGACCTCAGCAGCTCCTTAAAACACACGAGTTGAGTGACCCTCTTCCTGGCCGGTCAGCCCAGTCTCTAGGCCTGGGCACTGGAGTAAAACTCATGCCTTCCTCCCCCACTGCAGCTTCAGTTGCAGGCCAGCAGGCAGGACTACTGTGGACAGGCCTGCCTACTACCACCCCTCGTTGGACCCTGTAGCCTACAGGCCCCACTCCATTCCCCAAACCCACCCAGCCCCCCGGAGACCTCAACTGCTCCCTGAGACACAGACTCCACTGGCTCCAATTGCACCAAGAGTGCCTAGTAGACCAAGAACAGCTTCCTGAGACACAGACACCATTTGAAGCGATTGGAGGAAGAGAAGGGTAGAGACCAGTCCGAGAACACATTCGCAACATAGAGAACAATATGGCACCACCATAGTGGTTCTACAACAGCAAAACCTGAACATTCCATTATAGAAATAGCAAAAGAAAGCAACCTTAAAAATAACTTTATGAAGATGATAGAAGCCTTTAAAGAAGAATAAAAAATTCCCTTAAAGAAATAGAAGAAAAGACAAACAAAAAATGGAAGAAATCAATAAATCCCTTAAAGAAAATCAAGAAAAAGCAATCAAACAGGTAAAGGAAACAGTTCAAGATCTGAAAACTGAAATAGAGGCAATAAAAAAGACACAAACAGAGGGATGCTGGGAATGGAAAGTCTGTGTAGCAAACGGGAACTACAGATGCAGCATAACTAATAGAATGCAAGAGGTTGAAGAGAGAATTTTTTGAAGATACGATAGAGGAAATCGATTGGTCAATCAAAGAGAACATTAAGGCCAACAAAGTCATAACACAAAACATCCAGGAAATCTGGACACCAGGAAGAAAAGTGCCTGGACTGGGGGTGGTGGTGCAGGTCTTTAATACCAGCTCTTGGGAGACAGAGGCAAGTGGATCTCTGTCTCTGTGACTTTGAGGCCAGCCTGGTCAACAAAGAAAGTTACAGGACAGCTAGAACTGTTACACAGAGGAACCTTGTCTTAAAAAATTAAAAACAAACCAACAAAAGAACAGGTGCCTGATACCTGTAAGCTTTAAACTGTGCTCAGATCCAGCATGCACCTTGCTATACACTATTCTTAAAGTAAATGGTAGTTTAGAATAACTTCAGCAATACTTTTTATACTTATTTTAAGTACAGAGTAGTCTGAAAATGTTTACTGAGGTTGGGGGAGAAGTGTGTGGGTGCCATAACATGCATGTGGAGGTCAGAGGACAATCTGAGTAAATGTTTCCTTTCACCAAGTGGACTCTAGGAATTGAATTCCTTTATGCACTGAATTATCTCAGTGGGATCAGTTATGTTTGCCTAAAGTCTCTATATATCCTTTGTCTCAAAGTAAAATAGAGCTTTTCTTCCACCATTCAAGAGTCCAAGCCACCATACTTGAAATGCAACCACAGACTGCACAGTGGTTTAAAAGAACAAACATGCTGCTGTCATCTGCAAGCACTTGTCAGATGGATCCTTGGGACACATCAACAGAAGTAAAATGACACTAAAATAGCCAACCATGATTCTGAATTTGACTTTTGATGTTATCCAAAAATGCCTCATTGAGTTCAGTAAGAAATTATATAAATTTTATATAAATGATATAAATCAAAACTTACCATGTCATACTTTTAAGATATTATTTACTGGTTTTTGGTGGATATAAGTCATGAAATTAGAAAGGAGACTCTGAAAGTTGAGGGAAAAGAAAGAGAAACAACAGAAATGGAATTCATGTGAAGTAAAAGAAAGCTATTGAGGAGAAGAAAGGGACCAGAAAAGAGGAAGGACAGGAAGGGGTAACATCGGAACCAAGCATGTATGAAAACTCTACAGTGAAACACATGACTTTGTATGCTAGCTTTAAAAACATTTGTTGATTTTATATACTAGAAGCTGATGTTAAGATTTCATTGAGAAAGAGGTTTATCCTGCTAAAAACTGTTTGAAAAATCACTGCTCTAAACTACAAATTATCTTAGTAACTTTTGGGCAAGTTACTGAGTAGTAAGCCTAGGTCCTTCTGAACTATGATTCAGTCTTCCCTAATATTTAAATCAGCAAACAAAGTTGACTCAATTATAGATTGCCTACAATGCAAGATGTTGGTTTTTCAACCAACATTATTAGGACAGTATTAGGACAAGATTATATGAACATTCAAATTCAAGAAATTTGTAAATTAATTCCAGCACTCAGAGGCAGAGGAAGGTGGATCTCTGTGAATTTGAGGCTAACTTGGTCTACATTGTGAGATACAAGCCAGCCAAGTTTACACAGTGGGACCCTATCTCAATAAACACACAAACAAAAATGAATGAATAAACAGAAACGAATGTTCTGGTTGTGAATTTGCTCCTGATAATTATTTTGTTTTTTGGGAGAGGGTCTCACTGTATAGTCCTGCTTGGCATGGAAATCTAAGCAGATCAGGCTTCACCATGATCACATATTTTAAAAGTTGTTGGGACAATGAGAATGAATCCCCAGTGATGTTCATTTCCTCCCCAAAGTGACCCTTCCTTTCACAAACAGAAGCTAATTTCTTTTTCTACCTTCTATTGAAAAATACAAAGAAAACCGAAGAAAATAAGACTTGCTTGTTTATTCCCAGCTTCGGTAGTTTTGAACCTACTGTGCTTTCATTACACAGAACAGGGTCTCTAAAGAACACACCAAAAAAGCTGTGGACCTGTTGAAATGACACAACTGTAGAATGTTTCTTGACATCTCAGCCAGCATTTACTCAACTACCTGAGTGTTTACCTGGCATGTAAAAGGTATTGAATTCAATTCTCATCACTGGAAAAAATGATAATAACTTAAATGAAACAAGAAAAGATAAATTACTGGGCAGTGGTGGTGCATGCCTTTGATCCCAGCAGAGATAGGCAGATAGATCTTTGTGAGTTCAAGGCTATCCTGGTTTATTTTATTTTATTTTTTTTAAAAGCCAGGTTATCCTGTACAGATTTATATGATAATATCAATATATCATTAGCAATACATTAATAGAAAATGGCAATCCAAAAATTATGGCTTCTGAACCAAATATGACTCTGAGTTAAGATATGTTTGCTTACATTTTTAAAGGGTAGTTTAAAAAAAACAAAGAAAGCATAAGCAATAGACTTAAACTTATGTGACTGGCAAAGACTAAAACATTTACCCTGCAGTTCTGTATAAAAAAAAGTTTCAAACCACAGACAATGATCAATGTGTATATTCATAACACAAATTACATATTTTAATGTAAAAATGTTTATTACCTGTTCATAATTTACACGTTGAATTTCTGAAATTTCTTTTGGCTTTGCCTCAAGCATGTAGTCACCTGTAAAAAGAAATTATTAATTGCCTTTTAAAAATGTTCTTTATGCTTATAAAAGATTTTACCTATACACTTTAAAACACTGCGGCAACAGGTTACTTATAAAGCTGACCCCTCAGTTCTATTCAGAGAAAGTCAAAGTTAACTACTGACCTCACAGAGTTTTCAGTGTATACATATAATGCTCATGAATTTTCCCTTTCCTCTCCCCTTTCTTCCTTTTTGTGGTACTATGGGCTGAATCCAGGGCTATCTCCAGCCCCTTTTAACTAAAAAACTGTTTATATAATATTATATGTATTATATTATATACTCTATATATATATATATATATATATATATATATACACACATATGGGTGTTTCCTTCCATGTAGATCTGTGTACACCAAGTGTGCCTGGAGCCAAGAAGAGGTCACCAGCATTCCTGGCACTGTGCTTCCAGAGGGTTGTGGCTGTCATGTAGGTGCTAGCAATCAGACTCAAGTCCTCTGCAAGAGCAGAAAGTGCTCTTACCCACTGAACCATCTCCAGATCCCTTCATTTAGTCTTTGAAACAAGGTCTCAGTAAGAAGCCCAGGCTGGCCTTGAACTAGAGATCTTCCTGCCTCAGCCTCTTAAATTACTAGATTTATAGGCCCATGCCACCAGACCCAATTTGAATTCTCTTTTTTATTTTCCATTTTACAATATATTTGAGTATTTTTATGACCTATACAGATCCCAAAGAATGTACCAACTTAAATTTCTATAATAATTTAACTACTTCTCCAATTATCTCACAAACCACAGATGCTACCAATCTGCCACTGAGGCACTCTAGTTACTGCTATCATTTTTAATGCATGTATAACTTTTCAATATATGTGGCACCTTTAAAAATAAGAAGCATAATTTTAGTATGTATCTGTCTTTTTCTCTGCACACACACACACACACACACATACACACACAGAAGTTTCTTGAAATTTTATTTATGTGTATGGCTGTTTTGCCTGCACATATGTCTATGCATCATGTGTGTACCTCCAAGGCCAGAAGAGGATATAAAATCCCCTGGGACTGGAACTACAGACAGTTCTGAGTTGTCTCCAGGTGGGTACAATTGAATTGGGTCCCCTGGAAGCACAGCTATTGCTCTAGGGGGTTTTTTGTTGTTGTTTTTTTTTTTCATTTTTTGTTTTTTTTTTTTTAAGACAGCATCTTACTATGTAGCCCCGAGTGGCCAGGAACTCACAGAGATATACCTGCTTCTGTGTCCCAAGAACTAATAAAGCTACATAAAGACATACAATGCCATATATGTATATAATTTTTATATAAAGATTGTGGAGCTCTTGTGTATTAAAGTAGGACCTTGAACATGCACTAAGTTCTAATATTGAACTACAGCTCCAGTCTATGAATATTGCCTGTGAAATTAACTGAATGTGTATTTTCTTTAATATCATTGTATTTATCATCATTTTATTGAGTTGTAAAATCTCTTTTACATTTTTGCCATGTTTCTATTTATTTGTGTGTGTGTGTAAGTCAGAGAACAAGGTGTTGAATCCCCTGGAGCTGGAGTTATAAGTGGTTATGAGCTAACTGACATGAGTTCTAGGAACCAAACTAAGTCCTCTGGAAGAACAAGTACTCTTAATCACTGAGCCATGTCTATAGTTCCTGAAATTGTGGTTTTTAAAGAAAATATCCAAATATGACAATATGCTATCTGTGTCAGATCATGCCAATCTTGTGTCCAGTGTCCTCATTGAAATCACAGCTCATTCACAGCAAAAAGTCAGTCTTCACACCAGCCAATTGGACCCTACCTGATCTAAATCCAATGATTCTGACCCCATCTCCTACCATCTCCTTGCCCCCTCTGTATTCTCCTTGTCATCACCCTGGCCATTTAAAGTGCACTAATCTAGCTTCTGCCAACATATATTTAAGTATTGAGTAATTTATCTACAACTATGAGGTCCCTTAGCCAGAAAATATGGATTAATGGATATAAAATGTGTGCGTGCGTGCGTGTGTGTGTGTGTGTGTGTGTGTGTGTGTGTGTGTGTGTGTGTGTGTAAACCCTCCACAGGCTTTCTAAAAACCCCAATTCCAATTACTTCATTTAAACTCCACCTTCTCTCTCTGTCTCTCTCTTTCTGTGTCTCTGTTTCTCTTACACACACACACACACACACAGAATTAGCTGGTTGCCTGGAACACTTGAGACAAACTATGAGCTATCTATCCTTCCTTCCATCCATCCATCCATCCATCCATCCATCCATCCATCCATCCATCCATCCATCCATCTTTTGTGTCTTGATTTGTAGTTTATGCTGACCTCAAACTCATAATCATTGCTTCCGCCTCAGCCCACCAAGTTGGGAGATTATTGATATACAGCATTATACCATCAAATGTGGTAGGAAATATTTTGTGCATGTGTATGTATCTATGGGCACACATGCACATGAATGAATATATGTAGAGGTCAGACTTTGCCATGTGGTATCTTCCTCAATCACTGCCTTTTTTTTTTTTTTTTTTTTTTTTTAGATTTATTTATTTGCTTGCTTGCTTGTTTTATAAGATAGAGTTTCTCTGCATAGTCTTGGCTGTTCTGGAACTTACTCTGTAGACCAAGCTGGCCTCAATAGAACTCAGAGATCTGTCTGTCTATCTCATGAGTGCTGGGATTAAAGACATACGCCACCATACTTGGCTAAGATTTATTTTTAATTATGTGTATATGTGTGTCTATGTGGGAGCATGTGCATGTGAGTACAGGTGTCTGCAGAAGCCAGAGGTGTTGGATCTCCTGAGCTGGAGTTACAGTTGTGAGGTACTTGCTATAGGTGCTGGGAACTGAACTCTAGGTCTTTTGCAATAGCAGCAATGTGCCATTGAACACTATGCCATCTCTCTAGTCCTTCACCTTATTTTTTGATCCCTTATATTAAGATCTCTCACAGACTCTGGAGCTCACCAATTGGCTAAATTGGTTGACCAAGAAGCATCAAAGATTCTCTTGCTTCTACCTTCCATGTAGTACAGGCACGTGCTGCTGCACTCAGCTTTTACATGAGTACTGGGGATCCAAAGTCAAGTCCTCATGTATGTGCAGTAAACATTTTACCAACTAAGACATCTTCTTAGCCCTTGACTAACAATATTTTTAAATAAAAAATTAATCACTAAAAGTACTAGAACAATATGAGTAAAGATATCTTATTTGGTAATAATATAAATATGTAAGTAGTTTGCCAATTTGCAAAAGGCATAATATAATGTGTAATCATCTCTCTAGACAAGTTAAATTTGATATAGCTAACCTACAAGCTAAATTACTAGTCTTTTAAAAGGGTTTATTTTTACTGTATGTGTAAGAGTGTTAGTCTACATGTATGTATGTGCACAAGTACATGCCTGGTACCTGAAAGCCAGAAGTAGGTTCCCCTAAAACTGAAGTTGCTGTACAGTATGGATACTGAAAACTGAATAGATGTCCTTTGCAAGAGCAGCCAGTGCTCTTAATTGCTGAGCCATCTCTCCAGTCCCTACTAGTCTTCAAGGAGATAAGAAGCCTGGGAAAGAAAGCAATTCAACACATTGCTTTCTTAAACAAGAAAGACATTTCAGATGAAAAAGACTATAAACTGACACAGGTCCACAAAAGATACTTTAGGTAGCAGTATCTCTTAGCATTTTCTCATCCTTTTTGTTTGTTTTGGTGTGTGTATATGGCTTATTATATTTGTTTTTTTCAGCTCTATTGATTAGATCCAGGACCTCACACTTACTAGCCAAGTGCTCCACCACCGAGTTACATCTCCGACCCAACTTCTTCAACTTTAATCCAAATTGATACAATTTTAAAAAGGTGTTTTTCTCATGCCAAAATTTCTGTATTATTTCTCATTCTACAGTTTACTGGGATTAATTAATTAGTGTGATATTCTATAAATTCTGCCCAGTCTTATTTATAGTTCAGAATTCTAATGATGGTCAGAAGAATGTTGTAACAGCCAAGAATAGTAACATACTGATAAAATTTTTAATTAGCAGATTCAGAACTATAATTTTAAAATAGATTATATAATAGCACCAGTAAAATAACAGCTTTGAAAACTTCATTTAATTTTGTAAAAGATACAAAATCACCTAGTCTTTGGTACTGACCTAAATATTCCATCAGCTGCTCTGCAGTTATGATTTCCATCATTGGTGGTAGTTTCACCTGAAAAAAAAACGGTATTATTTCTATAAAACATGTTCCTGATGACTGAATGGTTTTCTGCAGTCAAAAACAAGCACACATGTGCACACAGCTACACACAAACACCCACTATATAAATACATCAACATTCATGCTTATGTACAAAGTCACCCAGGTATGTCGCTCATGCCTATATTTCTAATACTCAGTAGAATGACAGCCATGAGTTTTAAGTCAGTTCAATCTATAGAGTATTACTCTTTCTCCAAAAATGCAAATAAGAGTGAACAAAATAATTCAGTAGGCGAAAGTCCTTGGTAAGTGAACTTGATGACCTGAGTTTGACCCCAGGAACTCAGGATGAGAGGACAGAATGGACTCCCATAGTTGTCCTCCAACTTTCATATACATTGTGATACATACGCACACCAAGACACACATGAATCTTTACTCACATCTCATGCACACATACACAAGTAATATTTTTTAAATGTTAAAAAGCAAATAAAATAGCAAAAAATAAAGTAAAACAAAATCAGTCCTGTCACTGTGAGGATTATAAGGTGATAGAGAATCATATAGAGATATAGAGAGGCCTGAAAAGTCATGTCCTTTTAACACCTAACGTAACTGCTGAGAGTCCAGAATGAAAGGAAATTTAGTCAAAGACCAGGAAGAAGCACCAAGAATATAACAGGTCATCAAATGGAATCATTTTCTGGAAGGCAGGATGGAACAAAGTTTCATATTCATAATTTCAATCTACCTTGGACATGTTTTGAATGGTTCAAATAAATACAGTATTAAATTATTAACTAAACCATAAAGAATTTATTTGCATGATTTATTTAAAATATAAAGTTTGTAGGGTGTTAGTGGTTCACTCCTTAAATCTCAGTACCTGGGAGGCAGAGACAGGTGGGTCTCTGAGTTCAAGACCAGTTTGGTCTACAGAGTGAGTTCCAGGACAGGCTCTAATGCTACACAGAAAAACCCTGTCTCAAAAAACCAAAAATACAAAACAATTAAAATATAAACCTTAAAAACTGCAAAAATATGCCATCTTATTTAGAGGTGCATATGTAGGTGACAAAACTATAAAAAAGAAGGTAAGGAAATACAAACGCTAAGAAGGCTGACAGTTTGGACTATGCAGGGAGACCCTGTTGACACTGGGGAAGTGGAGCAGGAAGATCAAGAGTTCAAGGCCATCTTTTGCTATACCATGTGAAGCCAGCCTGTGCTACATGAGACATAAGACTTCGTTTCAGAAGATGAAAAATAAAACCTAGCCACAAAAACCTAGACTACAATTACTCCTAAAGGTTAAGAAAGAATTCCAATAGAGAACTCTAAGAGCTTCTGGGGTGCTACAAACTCAGGTGGCTAGGACTATACAGTAAGTGTATACCCTCGGGCATACCTTGCTGCCCTAAAATAAATTTTCAAAGGAGTTGTCAGATGAGTTACATATACCATGGCCAATGACTAACTATTTTAACTGATATCCATAATCACACTATGTTATATTAATGAGATTAAAGAAACATAAATATTCCGGAGACTGAAGAGATGCCTTAGCATCTCTTGGCAGTTATAAGCACATATGTGGTGGCTCACAGTTGTGTGTGACTCCAATTCTAGGTGATTAAACACCTCCCTTTGGACTCTGAAAGCACCAGACACACACATAGTGCACATATACAGACGAACACTCACACACATACAATTTTTTGAAAGTCTTAAAAATATTCAGGATGGAAATTCCAAATAATTACCATATCAATGATAGGAGAACATAATTAAAAATGTATTAGTCATTTTCTGTCCAACCAAGGAAATTGTTTAAATCATCAATTTCTCCAATAGCTCCCTAATTTTTAAAGAAGATATTTTAAGTTTATGCTATCAAATGTGTTAATGACATATTAAAATGTTTTTAATAAATGATAAAACAAGTTTTCAAAATGAAAATATAGCAGTGTTAGCCTCTCTGAAAACATATATGACAGCTGATGCTTAGGGTCCAGTTGTCTTCTGGATTTATCACCTAGTAAAAACAAGATACGCCACAGAGGCTTGCTCATTATTTTATTCTAAATAATTTTTATTCTCTGTAACAATATATTCTAAAGAATAATTTTGGCTGCAAGCAGCATTCTAGTTACTTACTAGTCCAATACCCTATTGCAGTGTACTCAACCAACCATTCCTCCAAAAAATTTTTAAAAAATGATTTATTCTTTTTACTTATATGTATGTATCTGTGAGTATGTGCCTTGTGTGCACACATACCCAGAGGCCAGAAAAAGGTCCTAGATCCCATGGAGCTGGAGTTATAGGCAGTTGTGAGCCCCAACTCGGATGTGGAAAATCAAATTCAGGTCTTCTGCAAGAGTTGTTTGTGTTCTGAACTGCTGAGCCAGCTCTGCAGCCCACTTTCTACATATAATTTTAAAACTGAAGTTCACTTGTAAATTATAGTTTGCTGTCTGTTTTTCTAAGAAAAAGTTGGGTTTCTTACTCACATTGTTTATGTATTCTTTGGCTACATTTCAATATATTCTACTTTTTTTTTTTTTTTTTTTTTTTACTACAGTAGCAAAGTTTAATTTCTCTAACAGAGACTCATGAAACACAAGGCCTAAAATGATTACTAACTAGTTTAGAAATGTTTATTACTTTATTTTATATGTATGGGTGCATTGCTTGCATGTATGTCTGTGTACCTTTTGTATATTTGGTGCCCACAGAAGCCAGAGGACAGAAGAGAGCATCAGATCCACTGAGCTGGAGTTACAGATGATGGTTGTGAGCTGCCATGTGGGTGCTGGGAATTGAACCAGGTCCTCTGGAAAAACAGCCAGTACTCTTAACCCCTGAGCCACTCTCCAGCTCCACTAAGTAGTTCTTTACAGGACAATTTACTAATTTTTGCTTTAGACTACTCTAGCCATTGTTATACAGTATTTATCAAAGTACCACTTACAAATATTTCTTCTGCTCTTTATTTTATGTATATGAGTGCTCTTTTTGCATGTTTCCCTGCATGACAGAAGAGGGAATCTGCTCCTATTATAGATGGTTGTAAGCCACCATGTAGCTGCTGGAAATTGAACTCAGGACCTCTAAAAGAGCAGGCAGTGCTCTTAAACTGCTGAGCCACCTCTCCAGGCACTCAGTACCATTTTTGAAGTGCTGATATCTAGTTACTTAGTATTCTAATGATGGAACTTTCAATTTCACATCAATCTAAAAGGGCCATTCATACATATCAATGTTTTTTAATTATTATTATTTTTTTAGACAAGGCCTTCCTATATAACCTTAGCTGGCCTGGAGCCCATTATGTATGCCTCAGACTCACAGAGATCCACCTGCTTCTGCTTCCTTCATGCTGATTAAATGTGTGTGCCATCATCCCTGTCATTTTTATTGTTTCTAACTTTTTTTTCGCATGTATTTATTTTGTGTTTGTAATTGTAGGGCACACATATACCTGAGCATTCTGTGGAGGTCATAAGATAACTTTCCAGAGTCCATTCTCTCCTTCCACCATTTGGGTCCTAGAAATTAAACTCAAATTGTCAGGCATGGTGGCAAGCACCTTTATCTGGTGAGTCTTTTTGCCAACTTAAATGATGTTTTCTTTTTAAAAAAAATTATGTGTTCTCTTATTTAAGACAGATTCAATGTGACAAATTCACCAGACGATTTCATGAACAAATCATTTATCCTTTCTCAAGAGATCTGCAAGATGGTCAAGCAGGTAAAGGAACTTCTCACAAAGCCCAGTGACCTGCCAATTTGAGTTTTGTCATCTGAAGCCACATGATGGAGGGAGAAGCAGGCTGTCCCCTGGCCTGTACATATGGACTGTGATGTACCCTCCCGATATATAAATACAAGTAAAAAGAAGGAAAGTAAATCCTTCGTCTAGTTTCAGCAATGCTGTAAATTAAGAAGCCACAGAGACTGGGGCCATAGCTCAGTGGTGGAGCTGCATTCGAATGCATATGCACAAAGTCCTAGGTTCAGCCACCAATACCAGAGGATAAGAACAAGATGGATACACTGAAGAGTGTATGAATTTTCCATATGCATCCTATAATCCTAGAGGTCTACAGAATTTCAGAACATAGTCTTGATTTTTTTAAGAGGAGACTGCTTACCATGAGCTGTTTTAAGCATATAAAATAGGAATAGCCACCTCTATATTAATATTAGAAGTAGCCTCATGAGAGACTAAAAATAAAAATAGTAAAATCACAGTGAAATTTTAAACAGGAATGTAAAATGTCCTAAAAGTAATAGGCCAAGATTTTAAGAAAATGAGGAAGTAGTAAATGCAGAAGATTCAACATTATTAAGAAATAAGGAGCAGCTTATATAGATGATACTAATATAAGCCTTTAATACCCAAACTCAGGAGGAAGAAGTAGATCACTGGGAGTTTGAGGCACACTGAGTCACTCAGTGAGTTCCAGATTGGAGTTAGACCTTGACCTTGTCTCAAAAAACGAACAACAGTATCACCAAAAGAGAGAGGGGGAAGAGAGAGAGAGAAAGAGAGAAGAGGGGGTTGATCAGTTATTATAGGTAATTGTTAAATTCTGAATACAATATCAGTAAGTATTGAGGAAACATACAATTAAGTCCTAACAACTTTTCTAATGTGTGAGTATGTGCCCATGTCAGTCCTTGCATGAACAGAGGCCAGAGGAGGGCACTGGGTGTCCTCTCTTCTGTCATTTTCCTCTATTCCCCTGAGGAAGGATGGCTTCCTTAACCTGGCGCTTGTATTTTCAGATGGGCTGGCATCAGTAAGCCCCAGTGATCTTGACTCTGTTCTTCAACAGTGCGGGGATTACAAGTGTTTCCAAGACCACATCTGGCTTGTCAGCAGATGCCAGGATCTGAACTCAGATCCTCATGGTGACACAGCACTCTTGGTAGCCCTTCTGCCTCAGCTTCTCAAGTGTTGGGATGCCCAGCACCTACAGCTTTTTAAGACAGACACACTAGAAAAGATAATAAAATTGAGTTTGTCCAGTCTGTCTATTAAATTATCTACTAACTGTGATTTAACTTACTTGTCACCTTAATTGATGACTGTGAAGTAAGTCACAGGACATAATTAATTCAAAGGTTAAATTAAGGCTTTGAAATGTTTGTCCAAAGTAAGTGGATGATTTGTAACGTGACTCGAGACTCGCAGCAAAATAAGCTCTTCTTTCATTATGACATCATG
The DNA here is from genome assembly GCA_033318265.1 of Phyllotis vaccarum. Classification (NCBI taxonomy): domain Eukaryota; kingdom Metazoa; phylum Chordata; class Mammalia; order Rodentia; family Cricetidae; genus Phyllotis; species Phyllotis vaccarum. The sequence goes on along the minus strand of JARWLC010000004.1, from coordinate 139,061,938 downwards.
AACTTCAAAAGAAAAAAAAAGAATGCATAAAATATGTTCAGTCAGTGAGATGTCTGTCAGAATCAGATGTGTCCAACCTGCCACACTATGACATAGCATTGTTATCCACAAAATTAATACACACACACAATTTCAGAATGTTTAAAGTAAGTTAATGATTCTATTTTAGAGCACATTCCTATTATCCTGGGGTGCATGTAGTCTGCTGTCAAACACCTGAGGGTAGAGGTAGAGTGCTTGCTTAGCATATTAAATTTAGTTCCCAAAAAGAAGTTGCACCAATATTAAATATTCTATAAAGTCTGATTAACTGATAGAACTTCAGTGATTGTGGAAAGACTGGAACATTGTAGATTTGGAATCTAATTATAATTTATCTCGGACTATCTTTAGTTCCCTTAAGAATTTACCTCTGTCTGACCTAACATCTTTGGAATGTATTAATGTGGCAGATCACTGGCTCCCATTAACCTAAAACAGAAGAAAGTCAGCAGAGAGTATGTAAGACCCATACCTGAGATCCTTCCAAACTTCCCTCATCCCCTTATTGTGATATAACTCCCCTATCTGATGTTTCCACCAATGTATTTGAAATATTCTTTGCTCTGTTACTCAAACAATTTCATGAAACTGTTACCATGTCAGAACATGGGATTGGGGCAACCTAAATCTGTGTTCCCAGGACAGGGCCACTCATTTTTGGCTGCAGAATAAAGAGTTACCAAACACTTTTTTGTTTGTTTGATCTGATTTTTTCAGACAGGCTCTCTCAAGATAGCACAAGCTGGTATCAAACTGACCACAAGGTAAGAAATGTTTGTTGTTGTTGTTTTAATGTGGTCAGATTCTAACACAATAAAAACAAAACATTCAAAACAAGTAGTACAATGTGGCCCAGATCCGTAATCCCACTCCCAGGAGGAGGACAGAGAAGGAGCAGAGCCAATTCTAGTGAATTTGAGACCTGTACCAAAACCAAACTAAAGAAAAAGCAACTTAATTAAAAGTGGAGAATAAAGGACTGGAAAGACAGCTCAGTGGCTCCAGATCACAGGCTGTTCCTTTAGAGGACCCAAATTTGATTGCCAGTACTCACATGGCAGTTTACAACTGCCTATAACTCTAGTCCCAGCAGATCTGATGCTTTCTGGCCTCCTCTGGCCTTCAAAGGCACATACATGGTACACATACATACAGACAAAACAATAATATATAAAAATAAGATAATTAAAAAATGAAAGTAGAGAGTAAGTGGCAGAAAAGGTGGTTCGGGTTAAGAACACTTATCAGAGTTCCATTCCCAGCATTTATATCTAGATCACAACCATATCTCACTCTAGTTCCAAGGTCTCTGATGCCCTCTCCTGGTCTCCGCCAGCACCAGGCTGATACACATGCATGAAAAACAGCCCCTTCCCCAAAAATGTACTTGGAAGTATCTTGTATTTTTAAAAAGTGGAGAAAAATGGGGAACAGTATCAGCGTTGACTTTAAGCCAGATATGTTGCTGCACACCTGTTATTCTAGCAGTCAAGAGGCTGGACCCAAAGGATTGAGAGCTCAAATGCAGTAATTAAATCATATCCTGTTTCAAAACAAACAAACAAAGTAGAAATAGAAGTTACTATATTCAAGGACCTAGTTTCTTTGTACCACATGTGTTCAAAAATCAAATATCCCTTACCTGGACCTTAATAAGCATGATTGGAAAAGGAAGGCTTTTTCATTGAAGGAATACTATCAGAACCAGGCATCCACCCATGCAGGATTAGGCCATTCTCATCTACTTCACTCACAAGTCCAGAGACACATATTACTTTTAATTCTCAGGAGAAATTACTTCTGATTCTTGGGATAGGAAGTCCCAGAACTGTTTCTCAAATCTTGTATGTAGATAAGGTCCTACCACTGTGTAAAGTTTTTAATTTTCCATACAAGAGCTATATTTAAAAGTGAGTAGGCAGAGGCTAAGATAAAACCTTTGGCTCACCATCTGTTTTTCCTTTTTTTATAAGCTATAAACACACTTGGAAAACCTCAAAAGAGTTTTGTGATTACTTTAGAAAAATATAGTATGAAAAAATTAGTGTGACTGCAGCTCTTCTACAGGTTTGGGGTAGGAGAGGGCAAAGTAAATCAGAAAACAACATGAAAGATTTATGAAAAACATACAGAAGAAGAGATAAGATATCAAAAAGTAGGGAGACCCTCAGCAAATAGTTACTGCTGGAAAGATGCTCATAGACATGGAACACTTTAAGGTGATAAAACAGAAAATGTCCATTTGAACTTCAAGTTCCATTTCTTTCTTTCCTTCCTTCTTTCTTCCCCCTTTCCCTCCCTCCCTCCTTCCTTCCTTCCTTTTTTTCTTTTTTGAGACAGGGTTTTTCTGTGTGGCCCTGGCTGTCCTGGAACTCACTCTTCAGACCAGGCTGAGCTCAAACTCAGAGATTTGCCCACCTCTGCCTCAGAAGAGCCACAACCACTTTTATTTATTTATTTATTTATTTTTTTGCCATCGTGCTACTCAGCTTTCTTCTTGCTCACTTATAAGTCCCTCTTATAAACGAAGAAACTAATCCTCAGGTCTAGAGAGAGATGGTTCAGTGGTTAAGAACTCAGATTCAATACCACTTACACGGTGCTCCACAACTGTCAGAAATTCCAGTTCCAGGAGATCTGGTGCCCCTTTCTGGATTCCTGGGCACCAGACATGCATGTAGTACATAGACACACGTGTAAGCAAAACACTCATACATACTAAAGAAGAAACCCTGGAGTTAGGTGAAGGTGATCTAGGCACACCACAGACATGAAAATGCTATAAGGAGTGCTGGAGATGCAGCTCACCTGATAAGTGCCTGCCTAGAACACATGAAGCCCTGGTTAACCCCAGAACCACATAAACTGGGAGTGATTCCAGTACTTTGGAGGTTGAGGCACGAGAACCAGAATCCATCCTCAGAATACCCAGCAATCTGGAGCCCAAACTGTGATATATAGGACTGTCTCAAAAACAAAAACCAAATATAACAGAATTCATTATTTTCTATATAATTAGTATTATGTGAAAGTATGAATATGATTAAAGAGTATTATATATATGTATGAAAATGTCATAGTGAAACTCATTATTTTGTACAATATAATAATGATGTATAAAAAAAACTTGAAGCTGGAACAATGGCTCAGTGAAAAAAGTACACCTGAGTTTATTCGCAAATAAAAACTGAACTGCAGTGTCATACTTCAGTACCTCAGCCCTGGAGGGTAGTGAAGAACAGGCAAAAGCAGGGCTCACTGGCCAGTCAATCTAACTGAACGGACAAGTTTAACTGTCTTCAAAAACCAAAGCAAGAAGTATTGAGAGTGATACAGAAAAACATCCAACCACTGTCCTCCACACCTACACACACACACACACACACACACACACACACACACACACACACACACACACACACACACACTTTCTTAGACACTATAACCTGACAGATAATTATGTTTGTGTACTGTGTATGGTGGATGCCTTTTGCTCTCCTTTCCAACATCAATCATCAACCTCCCATCAAAGAGTCTAGAAATCTCTGCTGACTCCCCAAAGACAAGTAACATTTTTTTATTATTAGAAAAATAGTTTTGACCTCTAGAAACCCTGGCTCACCTTGAGAATACTACTTGACATTGTTTCTCTCACCCATTCCCCTGTCAATCATTAATAATGACTTATTTTTGTTGGCATAGTCTACAGGCAGAAAAGGGGCTGAGAACCACAGATTTAAAAAAAAGTATTCAAATTCATTAGCATGCACACTCATTCACAGGCTAACCAAACCCATCAAATTTACTTCTTGCTCATGACCCTTTCTTTCCCCTTCTCAAACTTGGAGGTGATCAAAACAAACTATCTCTGCTCTTTCTTCAAATGTACCCTTTTGTCCAGAGGCCTTAGTGTGTGTGTGTGTGTGTGTGTGTGTGTGTGTGTGTGTGTGTGTGTGTGTGTACACTTGTGTACTTCCTTAGTGCATTAGGGCTCCAATTACTCTTTATGTCTGCCTCTTTACCATATACTGGAAGGTTGATATACTTTGTACTATCTTTACATTTATAGTGTCTTCCACAAAATCAGCACCCAAACGTGGTTACACATTTGAATATGTCTTTCAGAGTCATTTTAAGGCTCATATATCCACAAAATAATCCAGGCCATGGTAACTCCTCCTCCCACTCTGAAAGTGGGTAGCCGTCCATAGGCTCTGGGTTTGGACTAAATAAAAAGGAGAAATCCAACTGAGCAGCCATCTCTCTCTGCTTCCTAACTATGAATGCAATGTGACTACTACTTCAAACTCCAGATGCCATAACATAGAGGATTATACTCTCAAACTGTGAGCAAAAATAAACCCTACTTTCAGTTGCATTTGTCAGGTATTTTGGTTATAGCAATGAAAAAATTGGTGCTCAGGAATGAGGCCCTGGCTATGATAAACCTGACCATGTAGCTCTTAGACTTTTTGAACTGGTCTTTAGAAAGAATGTGCAAGTATGGAACTCTGGGATAGAAAAGCCCTAGTATGCTGTAAGCAGAGGTTAATCTAAATAATCTTTAAATTTGTTAGCATGCATGCTCATTCATAGACTAATACAGATGATTGGAACCCAGATGATTCATCCCATCAAGAGGCCCAGATACTCAACATAAAACTGCAGTATTTGGTGTTTGGGATTCTTCTCTTACTATCCATCTCACTTCTTCATAACTGGCTAGCAAAATTCATTCTATTCTTCTAGGAAACATTTTATCTGGAGGTGGAATTATCAATTTGAAAACATGCTGAGATACATCTCAGCCCTCAGAAACTGCAAGCTTAAATATGACACTTTATTCTGAGGCCTCAATACACCTGCTATTCCCCTTTAGTGATCAAGTATCTTAGATTTATCACTTAATTGTTAATAACTTTAGCTTCCTTAGTACATTCTAATGTATAGTTACTAGTAAAAATGCCAAACCTTTGAAGTAGAGCCAAAGAAACAAGGCAAGTAAAAATTATACACAAGATGAAAATATACTCTTTAAAAACATTTATGGTAAGTGGGCTCAGACACCTTTCCTTAATGGAATTTATTTTAAAGGGCTAGCTGTATCTTCCCTATCTCCATTCCATCATGTACCTACACCCAAGGGTGGCAGGCATCATTCTCTAGAAAACAATGTACATATAATCATTAAAACTTACGCCATGATATCAGATTGATAGTTAACTCTGAACATCACATTTTTCAATCTCCACTGTTTTGTATATGTGATAATGTCAGTAAGAAGGAGTAATATATGGGCGAATACAGCTAAAAACATTCAGGTGTAGGTGTGGGGTCTAGATTCCACCTGTTTAGAAGTACATCATCATTTACAATCTTTAAATGATTGTTGAACTTTTAATACAAAAGGGACCTGAAAGTTAGGGACAATCCTTCCTGACAAATACGTACGTAGATAATCGTTCGTTAAAGAAATTCTGGAATTAATTTCATATAAGAAGGGGCTTTTGGACGTGGTGGTGCATGCTTATAAACCTAGAACTCTGGAGGCTGAAGCATGAAGAACATGAGTTCGAGGACCGCCTAAGCTACACAGAGAAACCTCTCAAAAAAGGGGGAGGTCTGATGAATGAAAAAACAAGGAAGCCATCAGCTGACAAACGGCAGTTTCCTCACCCCATTTGGCCCTCCCCACAAGCTGTAGGAAGTAGAAAGCTGCAGATTGTACCTTCCAGGCCAGAAGCAAAACATTGAGGATGGCCAGCAAAGGGCAGGGTCCATTCTCATTCTGGGTGATGATGGGCGTGTTCTCCTCTTTCCACTGGATCCATTTGATGTGATAAACTGACTGTCCGGGAAAGCGTTCTTTGGAGGCCGCTAGCACCTGAGCCGGGTCCTCCTCCTCCTCCTCCTCTTTGCACAGAGGTGCAGCCCTGGGCGGCTCCGCCGCGCCCTCCTCCACGTCTTCGGGGACCCTGGTCTCCGCTCCCTCCTCACTATTGAACTCAGAGCTACTGGGAAAAGAATGCAGGTTGGAGAACGACTCTAGGGAGTCCAAGCTGGGCGAGTCCCCAGGGGGGCTCGGCTCGCTGCAGCTGCCGCTCAGGGCGCCGGCGCTGCTGGGCTCCTCGGCCGCCTGCTCCACCCCGCAGGTGCCCGCGTCTCCCACTGGCCCCGACCCTCGGCCCGCCGCGGCCTCGGCCAGCTCCGGGGAGGCGGTCACCTTGTGCTGCCCTCTCGGAGGAGCTTCCGAGGCGGCGGGGCTCGGCGACGCGCTGTCCTTCAAGTCTGAGCCCGCGCCGCAGCCGAGCTGGGAGGGCGACGTCGAGTCCCCGGAGCAGCTCCGCGCGGCCGCCGCCCCCTGCCCGCCGCTCTCCACCGCGCGTCCTGCGAGACCATCCTCAGCCTCGCGCCCGCCGTGCCGTCGCCCTTCCGGCGGCGACTCTCGACCCGTCGCCACCCCGAGTTCCAGAGACTGCAGGCTGTCAGGGCCGCTCTCCATCCCCGGCCGCCCGCCCTTGGTCCTATAGACACCGCGGCCGGCTCTCCTCAACCAGCGCCTCCGACGCCATGACAGCCGCTCAGTGGCAGCTCCAGCGCCCTAGCGCGGCCTCGGCCAGGCACGTCACCGGAGAGGGCGGCGGGAGCGCGCGCGCGAGCTCGCGCCCGCTCGGCCGGAGCGTGCCTCCGCGTGACTGCGCTCGGTGAGGCGTGGGGACCCACGCGGAGAGCGCTTCTCTCCCGAGGCCACGCCCCTCTCGCAGGTTCAAGCTTTGGAAAGCAAAGCGAGACTAGGGGGCGTGTCTGGGGCGTGGCCAGAGGCAGGGCTGGGGCTTCAGCAAAGCCAGTAGTAGCCTCTGTGTGGGGCCGGAAGTTGAACTCCCGGGCATCCCTGCTGCGCCCGGTTACTTTAAAGGCAATCGCCCAAGCTGTAGCCGAGTGTGGTCCAGCTTTGGGCTTGTGCCTGGTGAGCCCCGAGAAAGTGGCAATAGCACTGGAAGGGAGCCATTCCCTGAGGTTTCTGGAGAGAGGTTTCTTTAGATTTTAATATTGAAAATTGGAAGCGTTTCTTAGGAAATGCAGATTTTAAAGGAGGAGATCTGTTGGAGGCTTTTAGAAGACTGCGCTGCACGGGGCAGCTCTCCCTGGTTTTGGCTGAGAATCCTTGTGCTTCCTTCCCACCAGCTAGCTACTGGTCTGTCTTGCCGAGGCTTCAATGCGGTTGTGGATACTGGCCTACGCCCCAGAAAAGAGGGTAAATGTGGGTCAATAATAATAAATTAGTTTGCGTTTGAAGTAAGCCAAGTCTTTGCGGTTCTATTCACTTGGCTCCTCTTTGCTTGGGGTGAGAAGCGTCTACTCCAGAAAAAAAAAGAGATTATTTTTTTCTAATTAGAATTGACTTACCATGAAGCCTTGATGTCTGCAAAGAAGCCAGAGTTGCTTGCAATTTCCCCCCCCAAGAGTGGATACAGATCTTCTGACCTCTTTTGGAAAAAGAGTTTCTTTCTGGACCCTCACCTTTCACAGATGTCTAGGCTCAGAGGATATAAAAATGAACAAGACAGGTCTTCTTTCAGGGTCAAACATACAAATACTTGGCACATCTGTCTCTACTGGTTGGAAAGGTAGACAAAATAAATGCATTGTTTTGCACATTCACATTTTAGCATCAGTATGTTGTTGAGTAGTGTGCTTCACACTAAAGATGTCACTATTATCTTCTCAGATATTATGGTCCGTTCAGTTCTCTCTCTTGCACTTCTCTCTCCTCTTCCCCCTCCATCTCTCCTCTCCATCCCTTTCTTTTCTTCCTTACCTCTCCTTTCTCTTTCCAATACATGTGAGACAAGAACTCTACAGAGCTACACTCTCTACCACTGTTTTATTTTATTATTTGTCTGTTTTTGAGACAGAGTCACAATATGCAGCCCTGGCTGGCCTGGAACTCCCTATGTGGACAAGACTGTCCTCAAAATCATAGAGATCCACTTTCCTCTGCCTCTTGAGTGCTCATTTAGTCTTTTTGCTCCATTTGCAGTATATGCTCACAGAGTACATTTTCCTCGTGATGTAAAAGAAGGTGTGCTCCCCCAATTTTAACTTTTGAGAGGGTCTCACTGTGTTTGAGACTGGCATGGAACTTACAGCAATCCTCTTGTACTCTCTCCCACAATGAAATTTTTAGATTTTAGATATGAGCACCTGATTTTTGGTTGTGAGCCTAGCCTTTAACGATTGAGCCATATCTCCAGCCAATAGCACCTGGTTTTTTTGTGTGTTTGTTTGTTTGTTTTTGTTTGTTTGTTTGTTTGTTTTTGAAGATTTGCAACTTTTGATGGGTGGTGGCACATGCCAGAGACAGAGGCAGGCAGATCTCTGTGAGTTCGAAGGCAGCCTGGTCTGCAGGGTAAGTTCCAGGACAGCAAAGGTTACAGAGAGAAACCCTGTCTCACAACAACAGCAACAACACAAATATTGACAACTTAAAAAAAAAAGTCGAGGCAGTCTCACTATGTAGCCCAAGCTATCCTGAAAGTTGTTATGTAGACTAGGCTGACCTCAAACTTACAAAGTCTTGCCTGCCTCTGCTTCCCAAATGCTAGAATTAAAAACATGTGCCACCATGTCCAGCCTGATTGGCAACTCTGGAAAAAAGATAATGGAAAATTTCTTTGGAATGTTTAATTTTGGAGTTTTGCATATAGCTGTCTTTATGTTTATTCATGACCAATAAATCCTGCTGTTAAATTTGAGTTTTTCTTTAAAAAAGTAATTGCAGACCTTAAACAATTAAGAATATGCCCTTGGATTTGGTCACTTTACAGTATTGAAATCCATGAAGTACTGCTAAAAATATCACCGATTTCAGAGACTTCAGATTTTGTATGGAGCCTTAAATGTAAACGGAGAAGTGCAAAGATGTGTTGTATGACAAAATTGGGTGAGTAAATGAACTATCTGTAGGCCAGCATAGACACAATAGAAATAATGGAATATACTTCTCCAAGAATGACTTTTCACCAGATTTTGAAAATTCTCTGTTAATAAACCTATACATTGGTAGTTTTTATTAGTATGTGTTTCAAATTGAGGCTGGACAGGTGGCTGGAGGAATACAGAGCTTGCTATTCTTGCAGAGGACCCAAGTTCAGTTTCACCCTAATCATTGCTTGTGGGGAAAAGGTAGCGCTTTATTTTGTGTTTATCCCGTGTTGGGTATGAAGGTCTTCGTTTGAATGTAGTGGCTGTTTCCTGGCTTCCAGATGATTGCCAAGTAACCTGCTAGTATTATGACTCCAGAAACTTTTGCATGTAACCTGTTCTCTCTGAGTTTACCTTCTTCCTCCTTTTCCCTTCCTCCTTTCCCCCTTCCTTTCTCCTTCTTTTGAGAAAGGGGCTGTCTGTGTAGCCCAGGCTAACCTGGAACTCACGATCTTCCTACCACGGCCTCACATTAAGTTTCTTCTTCTTCTTCAAGCTCTGACATTGCAGTATTTCCTTCATTCATTGCATTGGGTACTACAGTCAGTATAGAAATTTCGTGTTATTAAATTATGGGAAATTGATTATTTCTTTAATAATTCTGACTTATTCCCTGATTTTCAGTCTTTATAATTTCTGTTCTTCATATAGTTAATTTTTAAATATTCCCTCTAGTTCTTTTTATTGTTAATTACGTGTTAACTTTTATTTTAGATTATTGATTATAATTTTATATTATCCTTTTTATGTTTTATATATATACATTAAGGATTCATTTATTTTATTGTATGTGAATGAGGATTTTGCTTACATGGGTGCATGCACACTGGGTGTGTCCCTGGTGCCTGCACATGTCAGAAGAAGATATTGGTTTTCTAGAACTGGAGTTACAGATAATTGTGAGATATCATATGGGTACTAGGAACTGAATCTGGGTCCTCTGCAAGAGCAGCAAGTGCTCTTAACAGTGTATGTATTTAGTGGTATTAGGGATTGAGATGTAGGGGAAAGAAATATAGAACAAGTCTTGTTTTGGGAAATAAGATACTGATAAGGGCTGGGTTTGGATCCCCAGCACCCAGATAAAAGCCAAGCTCAATGGTATATGCCTATAGTTTCAGAAATTGAGGGACAGAGACAGACAGATTCTAAGAGTTCCCTGATCAGTCTATCTACTGAAATAGGGAACTTCAGAGTCAATGAAAGACCCTGTCTTAGAAAACAAAGAGGGTGGAGCGCGGTGGTACATGCCTTTAGTCCCAGCATTCAGGAAGTAGAGGCAGGTAGATCTCTGTAGTTTGAGTCCAGCTTGGCCTACATAGCAAGTTTCAGGCCATTCAGGACTACACAGTGAGACCCTGTCACAAATAAAAAAATCAAAGCCACAACAAAGCAAGAGCAAGAGCAACAACAAACCCCAAAGAGTTTACGAGTGCTTGAGAAGGGAGTGATTGACCTCTGGCCTCTACACAACCCTTAAAGGTGAGTACATCAATACACGCATGCACAAACACATACTATTGCCACCCACCAAGACAAGTGACATGAAGCTCTTGTTGAGAATATGTCACAATGTTAAATAACCATTAAGAAACAATAAATGCTATAAAAATTCAGAGGAAAGAAACCCATGTGAGATAATAATTAAAAGTATAGACTGAGTATTGCCATAGACTTAGGAGATATAAAGCATATATCTCTTAACCATCAACATTATTATTATTAATAATATTGTTAGTGTTTTGGATTGTATTTGAACCAGGCATTTATTTAGCTCTGACTAGCCTGGTACAGCACTAATTCTGTATTTCAGATTGGCCTCAAGCTTGGCACAACCCTCCTGTTTCTACCTTACAAGTAAGCGTTGGAATTACAAATGTGAACCACTGCATCTGGCTAAATTTATGTTTTGATTTATTTTGTGTTGCCAGGAATTGGACCCAGGGCCTCCTATTTGCTAAGCATGGGCTACACAACTAAGCCTCACTCCGACCTTGATTATTATGTTCTGTTTTGTTCTATGGCGGCCCAAACTAGCGTCATACTTTTACTCAGTCTCCTAGGTACTGGGATTACGGGCATGGGCCATCCCTTTGGCTTTAGTCTGTTAGAACCGTGTTCACTTCAGAGCTACATCACAAATGTTCTAGCTGTCATATCAGAAGCCTTTGACTTTCCCTGGCTTCTCATTGTTCTTCTATCAGTCCTACTGATTTTATGTACCCTGTATTTTGTTCCTCCTCTCTGTGGCCATTCCTAGTCCCCATACCTTTATAAGTAATGTGTAGCACCGTTTCACCTGCTCCCTGGTCTCCGGTCTTCTCTTCTCACAGCATATACATCCCTCAAAAGTCTTTGCTTTTATTAGGTTGACATTCTACTAATGAATAAATTGGTGGTTCTTGTATTATTCTGGGTTCTCCAGAGGAGCAGAACTGAGGGAATGTACACATATTAAAAAGGGGATTGGCTAGAGCAGCATATGACTTGAGAGGGACTGGGTGGTTCAATATTGTCTGTCTGCAGGCCAGAGAGGCCGAGAACCTGGATCTGCTCAGTCAGTGAAGCTGTATTCCTCAGCAATCCCAGTTTGGTGCTGAGGGGCTGCAGAGTTTTTTGAGAGTCCCTGGTCTTCAATCCACACTGGAGTTTGAGGAACCTGGAGCCTGATGTCAGCAAAAAACCAGCAAGAGCAATAGAAAAAGACAGACACATTTATCAAGGAGTGCAGGCAGGTGGCCAGTGCCGCTTCCCCCTTAGACCTCCCTGTGTCTGGGCCAGCCAGCAGATAGGTGCCATCCACTTTGTGGAGGAGGGTCTTTGAAGTTAATTCTTTCAGGAAGTGCTCTTTCTCACACATCCACTCTCTTAGTTTATTACAGACCCAGTCAAGTTGGCATTCAAGATTAACCAGCAGAGATATCATAATTAGCTATATCAAAATGAGCCCTGAGCAGAACATGTGATGTACACAGGGTGGATGTACCTTAGCTCCACCTCATTTAGTTTTCAGCTCAACATATGTGAGGTAAAATCCAGGCTTTTCATGTAACTCAGTGGCCCCGGCTTTGGCCCTCAGCTGCTTGCAGACACTCTAGCTTCCTGCAAAGTACATCCCCAATTCAATTATTTCCTTTCGCCCCCATGAGGAGCCCTGCACCTGTTCAGAAACAAATCCAATGCTGTGATAATGGACCAGGTGCTGCCTCTGCTCCATGCTGCTTCAGCAGATGCTCCTCTGTCCTGGCGATGTGAAAGGAGAGAGAGAGAAACGGTCCTTTCCCCATTTAGTGTAGCCCTCATATGCTATAATATTAGTGAAATGGTTCTCTCAATTGTACTCATATAATCGTTTCAAAAAATGGAACCTAGATGTGTACCTGGATGCTATAGATTGTACTAGCAATAAATCCAAGGAGTACATTTCATCACTTTCAAATACTCCCTAGTATTTGAATTGATCCCCTAGTCTTTGGCCAGCTTATTATTGGATCAAGTTTAATGTGCCTTCTTCCTTCTTTCCATAGGATTTCTCTCAAGAAAGAAAGAAAAAAGTCCTGCTAAGGGTTGGATGCATATAGCCTATCGGTTAAGTATGTATTTAGCATGCATGAGGCTCAGGGTTTAATTCTAGAATGAAAACAAACTACACAATCCTGTCTTGTCAATCTACTATTTTACGAGATAACTCTCAACTCTGGTACAGTTATTCTCAAAGTATATATTTTCAGATTGACAATGCCAACATTACCGGGAAACTTATCACACACACACACACACACACACACACACACACACACACACAGACGCACACACAAATTCCTAGGAATGGAAATGAACAGGTTGATCAGTGGTAGAGTGCTTGCCTAGCATAGGCAAGGTTCCAGATTGTGCGTGTTTGTGCGTGTGTTTCTGTGTGTGCCTCTGTGTGTGTGTGTTGGAGGAGAGGAAAATGTGGTATTTAAGAAATTCTCCATGTGATTCAAATACACTGTAAAGTTTGGTCATTGGGCCGGAGGATGTAGCTCAGTAAAGTGCTTTCTTAGTACACATAAAGGCCTACATTCCATCCCCAGCAGAGTATGAATTGGGTTGGTGGTCTGTAATCTCAGTACTTAGGAGGGGGAAGCAGGAGGATCAGGAATGGAAGGTCATCCTCAGCTTCATACTAAGTTGTTGGCCTGCTTAGGTTATGTGAGATCCTGTTTAAAACAAAACAATCAGCAATGGCCGTCAGCACTACACTAGGACTGAGAGCAGCCAGGGTGCATGAAAAACCGAAACAAACCCAGGACAGGACATGGCAGTGTATGCCTGTAATCCTAGTGCTTGCAAAATAGTTTTGTGATTTCATCTCTGTTTCAAAAACAGGACAGATCAAACCAAGTAAAACAAACAAAAAACAGATATGAAACAGCTTGGTCTTCTAGTTTTTTAGTAATCCTTCATCATGTTTGCTTAGAAGAGTAGTTGTCAAACGTCAGTGCTATTAATTCTCATGAATCAAATGACTCAAAATCCTGCTCAGATGTGTTCTTGGACCTCACCCCTGGCATTCTGACCCAGAAGAATTGGAGAAAAGCCCAGGAACTTGCAGCTTCTGACAAGCATTCGGAGTGATTCTCCTGCAGGAAGTGTCCTGGCCTGTGCATTGAGAAACAGTGGTCTCCAGCATTCTCAGATAGGAAACACCCTCATTAATGAGTAGTGTAGTGTGTGTTAAGATTCATGCAGTAGGAGGTAGAGAGATGGCTCAGTGGTTAAGAGCATGTACTATTCTCTTAGAGGATTTAGGTTCAGTTAACAGCACCCATGTGGCAGATTACAATCATCTATAATTCCAGTTACAGGAGATCCTCAGGCACCAGGCATGCATGTGGTACACATACATACATGCAGGCAAAACACTCATACATATAAAATTAAAACAAAGTCAGCTTTAAAAAAGATGCATATAGTAATAATTATGATACATTTGATTCATAATTACAATGAGACATCTCCTTAATTTATCAAGTAATTAAAACATAGTTATTTGGGGGGCACAAAAGTGAATGGTAAGCGTGGAAGCAGGCCAATGCAATAGACACTGTGATGAACAGAGCTCACGGGGCTGGGATTAGAACCTGCTCTGTTTGTTCTCTCATTTTCTAAGTTTGGGTCCATTTACTTAACTGTAGTTGCTACTCTTTGTTTAAAAGAAAGAAAGAAAGAAGAAAACAAACAAAGAAAAATGGGATAGGCAGGAGCATATAACTTAGTTGGTAGAATGCTTGCATAACATAAGGAAGTCCGGATTTGAATCCAGGTGTAGTGGTGGATGCCTGTAATCCCAGTGCTTGAAAAGTAGAGGCCAGAGAATTAGAAATTTAAGGAATTCTCAGCTACATGAGACCAGCTTAGAGTAGTCATAAGACCCTGGCAAAAACAAAGCAAAAAACACGAAAGACAAAAAGCTAAGGAAAAAAATTATCTTAAATAATTTTATTCTACTTTTTGTTAGATTCTTTTTATTTATCTCTGTGTCTGTGTACATATGATAGGATTTTACATGTGTGCGTGCATGCAGAAGCCAGAAGAGGGCATCAGATTCCCTGGAACTGGAGTTACAGGTCGTTGTGAGCTACAGAGCATGGGTGCTGTGAGCCAAATTGAGGGTCTTTGGAAGAGCATCCAGTGCTGTTAAGCACTGAGGCATCTTTCTAGCCCATACTTTATTATTATGTAAATTAAATGAGAACTTAGAGCAAACAACTTATAAATTATAAACAGATTTTCAATTGTGACTGTTGTGGGAATGAGGAGCAAACCCAGGACTTTGCACGCGCTAGGCAAATGCTTTCCTACTACTGAGCTATACCCTAGCTCAGATATATCTTTATTATTTTTAGGGATATTAAACTAGTAGCAATCTAGTTAGATACAACTAAAGTATATAAAACGAAATGAAAACATGAAACTTGTAGGCTGTGCAAAACGGGCTGAGGATTGATAGGAATGAAGTCACCAGTGATAATTACATATCTAAACCAAAGCTAGGCTTGGTAGAAAATGCCTATAATCTCAGTCCTTGGGTGACTGAGGCAGGAGGATCACAAATTCAAGGTCATCCTTAGCTACATAGCAGTTTGTAGGTCTGCTTGGGATTTGTGAGACCCTACCTCAAATCTCCTCTCATCCCCCAAATTAAAAATCCAAGTAAATATAAGAAGAATAAGCTTAACTATTTGTAATAGTTCCCCAGGAGACTGGATTTTTTTTTTTTTTATGTTTAAAATGAAGGGGAATGAAGGTAGAATTCTTTCAGCATATTTGAGGTCCCAAGGGCAATTCTCAACCCAGAAATAAATACTTAATGGTAAATAAATAGGGCTGGAGAGATAGTCCAGTAATTAAAGTGCTTGCCACAGAAGCATGGGGATTTGAGTTCAGTCTCCCAGAAGTTCAGTAAAATAGCTGAGAGCATCAGTGCTGGGAAGGCAGCAACAGGAAGATCTCTGGAGTCCATTGACTAAGTAATTCTAGAGACTTGATTACAAGATTCAGAGTTAAGCTTGCAGTAAAAAGTGTAATTGGGTGACAAGAAAGGACAGGATATCTGTAAAGAGCACATGAGTCATGAAGATAATGTAAAGCTAAATGATTTTCTAGTTTTAACCCTGTCACAGATTTTCTCTTCTTTCTCTTTGTGGTGGATAAGTGCATACAAATATAATTAATAGTAAAGTGTAAAATTCAAAGCAAAGTCCCCCTCCCTAGCTTCAGTGTCCAAATGTATAGAAGTTCACCAAAATGTGTAGGCTTTTGGGAAATGCTTGAATGGCTGCATTAATCTAGTTGTATGAGGTTTTTTTGTTTGAAAGTTATACACACCACACCACACCACACACACACACACACACACACACACACACACACACACACACAGGTTAGAAGCCCAGTGTATTATTCTCTTTCTTATGCCTGTGGCCAAATAGCTGACAAGAAGAAGTAAGTAAGTTGGGAAAAGAAAGAAGAAAGATTGATTTTGGTTCATAGCTTGAGAGGTTCAGTCCATCATGACCGGGAAGGCCTGGCAGCGGTAACTGGTGACTGGTCACATTGTGTCCCCGGTCATAAACACAGAGAGATGAGCATTGATGCTTGTGGCCCTTCTTCCTTCCCCCCTTATTATTCAGTCTAGATTCCAGCCTGTGGGATGGTGCTGCCTACATTTAAAATAGATCTTCCTTCCTCTGGAAACATCCTCACAGATGCACCAAGACCAAGATGTGTATCTCCTGGGAGATTCAAATCAAGTCAAGTCGACCAGGAAAATTAACTATCATACCTGGTATGTCTCAGTTTCTCCATCCCTAAAATGGACTACAGTACGTATGTGAGAGTATACATATATATGTGTGAATGTCTGCCTCCCCCTGCCTTAAATATCTTCCCCACCCAGTTGTTTCACTTCTAGGTTCAACTCTGCATATATGTGTGTGTGTGTGTGTGTGTGTGTGTGTGTGTGTGTGTGTGTGTATGTGTGTGTGTATGTATAAGATATCACACAGTATTGTTACAAAGAATAAACAAGATTTTGTGTATAAAAGTATTCATTAACATTAACATTCCAGGACTATTATTTGATAAACTGGCCATACCCACATTAGGAACAGAATAAATGTTCACTGCATTTCAGAACAACAGTGACACTGCCATTCTGTAAGGTTTTCTGGTCCTTTGCTTTTGCCCTTAGTGCCTGTTGATGTCAGCTGTCAAGGTAATAATAGGAGAGTCTCCAGGAAGTAACACAGGCTTAACGGTGGAAGAAGGCTAAAAATAAAAGGTGTTTTGGACTAAAACATGATTGACATTACTGGAGCCAAAGAAGTGTAAGCAAAATCAAGGACTATTTGGAAGTCAGTCACAGGTCTCACAGGAAGTTTCCTAACGGGGAGGGTGAGCACCGAGCGACATGAGACATGTCCAAAGAGGGCAGTGTCTACTCAGGTGTCTACTGCCACCCACAACTGACAGGTATTTGATGGTTCTAGCAAGAGTGGCTTTAGGGATGATGAGGTGGCATCATAAGGCTATGAATTAATGTGACGTTTGAAAGCAGGGGAGATTGGAGAAGGGAGACAAGCTTCCTGTGCCTGGTTAAACAAGGGGCGGACTTGTCTAACCAGGGTAAGAGCAGAGAGAGAAAACACAAGGAAAGGCACACTCACTATGACTTGGTGACCGACTGTGGGTGACAATATGAGACTCTAAGAGACTTCCCTTTCATTTATTTTTGTTTTATATGTATGAGAGTTTTGTCTGCTTTCTGTGCTCTCATGGGCCAGAAGAAGGTGTCTGGTCCTGAGGAACTGGAATTACAAACAGTTGTGAGCATCCTGTGGATGCTGGGAATTGAACCCCAAGTTCTCTGGAAGAGCAAGGAATGATCTGGAGCTACTGAGCCATATCTCCAGCCATCTGATTTTACTCTTGGTCCTGAGAGACTGGAGATGCTGTTATCAGATAAAAGGAATGAAATATATTACTGAGTTTGGCATGACAAGGAGACATCAGCAGGTGGTTTAGTAGGAGTTGAAAATTTAAATTTAATTTCTGGGTTGGGGATGTATATTGCATGAATTCTAGTTGGTATCTAATAAAAACCCAGAGCCAGATATCGGGGGGAAAGCTGGAATATCAGAGAGAGGAAACAGATTTTTCAGGCTGAACAGGGTAAATGCTATCTTCAAAAGTCCTCGGCCTGGCTGGTCGCTCCTGCAGAATTTGTGAATGTCTGCCTCCCCCTGCCTTAAATATCTTCCCCACCCAGTTGTTTCACTTCTAGGTTCAACTCTGCATTGTAATCCTAGAGTTAAGATGAAAGGTGTGAGCTACTACTGTTTGGTTCCTTGAACTCACAGAAATCCAGAAAGATCTCTATCTTCTAAAATATGGGATTAAAGGTGTGAGTCACCACTCTCTGACCTTCATGGCTTGACTGGGTGATTCTGTTCTCGGATATTCTAGGCTTATTTTATTAAACATAGAATATATCACCAAAGATGTAGCTCAGGTGTGGACTGTTGGCCTAGAATGCATAAAATCCTAGACTTGGTCTCTAGCTGCACTTGAATGTAGTTCTAGCTCTCAGGAGTTAGAGGCAAGAGAACCAGAAATGCAAAGTTATCCTCTGCTACATAGTCAATGTTGGTCTTAAGTCTCTACAGCAAGCATTTTTCCTTAGTATTGTTTGCCTGATATATCATATATGGCCATTTGTTTACTAAGGAAATGTCTCACTACTGTACCATGAGGATAGTTTTTACAGGCTAGATCTTAATGAAATGCAAAACAATCATAAAACCTGTTACTGTTAGAATCAAAATCGTCAGTTATCAATTAAGAAGCAATGCTGCTACAGTAATTCTCAGAGCAGCGTAGCTGCATAAACCGATGTCATGAATCACTTGGAACCCAAATAAATAAAGGTGGAGGGAGAGAGCTGACTCCATAAAGTTGTTCTTTGACCTCTACATGAGTATTTTGGCTATGTACCACTCAACAATCTTTCTTTCTCTTACACATACACACACACACACACACACACACACACACACACACACACATGCACAGAGTTAAAAATAAGTGACTGCTTTCCACTAGATATTTATTTGAGAAAGGAAAATAGTATTCTATTTAACACATAACAATTATCTGCTAGGTACTTGTAATTGCTTTACAACGTTAACTAATCCGAATTTAATCCATCAAAAATAATTACAACATGCAATTTTCATTTTACAAGGGAAATATTGTGGTTATAAAGGTTTTGAATAACTTGGCCAAAGCCAATCAGCTTATAAATGACAAGGGTGGGATTCAAGCTCAAGTAGGTCTGTGATGGATGGTATAGATGCAGACTTACCCTGTTACATTTTTCACTGTCCTCTTCACTTGCAAAATGTCAGCAATGGAATTAAGACTTCAAGCAAAGTAATGGTCCAAAATTGTAACATGGACATGTCATTCATTATAATGTGGATGTGTAGTGCTATCATGTTTTACAAAGGAAACAGCATCTTAGATGAAATGTTCAGTGATTACTTCAAATTTAAAAAGAAAATGCTCTTTGCCTATGGTTACTGGAATTGATTATTAACAGTACTACCTAACACCAGATTTGTCACAAAGATGGATTAATAACTCATAAAAACCCCTTAAACTTCACTTGTGAAGCTTCTCTGCAAGAGAGAAGTAGAAAGCACATATGATAAGCAACTGTCTGTGGGGTAACTTTCCTAAGATTAGATCCTTTAAGAAAGGAAAAAGAAATAATGGCGTTCAGCCATTCTCTGTTAATTTCATATACCTCAGTGGAAACAAGGAACAGGATAAACATAACGATGTGGGAACTTTTGAGTGGAGCAGTGAGATTAGTAAAGTGAAAGAAAATAATTTCTCAAGAACAATTAAAGAAAATAAGCATACTTCTTAAATGTGTGACAGTGCATGTCCATAATCCCAGTGATGGAAGATGGGAGGCAGAAGGATCAGAAGTTCAAGTTTATCCTTGGCAAAGTAATGTGTCAAGAGATAGACTGGGATAGATGGGGATGGGAGATGGGGCGGGATAAATATACTCGCCTTTATTTTTGTTTTATTTAAAGATTCACATTCGACTTATTGATGTAGATTGTAGAAAATATATAGGACAGAAGTAAAAGAATTTCAATTTATTCTTATTATCAATAATATAAACTCTTATACTGTGTCAACCTAAGCAGAATACCAAATAGATAATTAGTATCATCAAGAAGTTGTAGTTCTTGAAATACGAGTGTAAAGAATCAAAGTTAGTGAGAAACCAAATACCAGCATTGTACAAGTTGGCTTGAAGGCGGTATGAGGGAACAGACTAACAAAGGGGTATTCTCTGAACTGGAGATTAAGGACCGCCGCGGCTATTTATTTTTATTTATTTATTTTTTTGTGCCATGGCTAAGGCCTAGTATGTGACATAAATTTGTTGGGGGTTCAGGAAAAACTACCCCTTCCGGCATCTTTCTCCCTATTGGGTCATCCTAGTTTAGGTCCCCAACACTGCTGTCTATCGCGGCTAAAATCAGTGCTTGCTGGGACTGCTTTTGTTTACTTGGCAGCAACAGAGCTTCAAGAGAGGCAGGTAAAGAAGCGACAAAAACCTCTCGTTTTCTGGAGGCGAAGAGGCGGAAAGCCGTTCCTCTAGAGAGCCTCTGGCTAGGGCGTGAGCCCCAGGGACAGTCCATAACAGCTGGAAGAACCGGGTTGCACTTTCACAAGGAAAAGAGCGCTCCCGCCCGGGGCGGTGGGCGGGGCGTCCCGAGGCCCCGCCCTGCAAGGCCAATCCCAGCTCTCCGCCAGCGGACAGGAAGCAGCGGCGGGGCCTAGCGGTCGGGGCGCCCGCCTCGACACGCATGCGCGCTATCCCGGGCACCGGGGGGAACAGGGCGGGACGGGAGGCAGGGGCGCGGCCTCCGGAGCGCATTGGATATCGGAGCGTCACGTGGCGAGGAAGGAGGCGGAGGTCCGCGGCTCAGGGAAGGGGCCGAGACCAGGCAAAGAGCGAGGGCAGGGAAGCGGGGAAGGGAGGAAGGAAGAGGCCGAAGGGGAGGGAGGGCCCTGTTTTGGCGGAGCGGGGCGAGCGGCTGGGCCCCAGAAGTGGAGCGAGAGGGAGGCGCTTCGTCGGTGCAGCTGCCGGGGAAGGCTCGTCTGGACACCCAGCGCCGGTCGCGGCTCCCTCAGGATCGATGCACCGCGGTTAACCCGTGAGGAGGCGGCGGCCACGGAAGATGGTGTTGCCGACAGTGTTAATTCTTCTCCTTTCCTGGGCGGCGGGGCTGGGAGGTAAGACACTACCCCGAGCGGCGGCGGCGGCGGCGGAGCGGGTGGCCCGGTCGAGCGCAGCGTCGCGAAGCCGGGCCGTGCGTGTCAGGTCTCCGCAGGTTCTGTCAGCTCCCTCCGCTCGCCTCAGCCGACCCCGAGCCGCGCTCCCCGCGTGCTATTGTCCCCCGCGCGCTCCGACCGCGCTCCCGCCGGCAGCGGCCCGAGCAGGCTGTCGAGTCCCGGTCCAGGCCTTCCCCGCCCCCACGGGCGGGCGGCCCTACCAACCCGGCTTCTCGCGCCGCTTACCCGGGAGCCAAGGAGCCCAGGCCAGCCGCCCTCGCGCACGCCCGCAGCCACCTCGGTCCTGCCCGGGTCCGTGCTCTGGGACCGCGCAGACTCTCAGCAACTTGCGAGGTTGGCAGCTCGGCGTGTGCATTGTTCTGGAAGCTAAGCGAGCGAGGGAGCGAGCGCGGCGATCCGAAGCGGATCCGGGCCGGGTGTCGGGCGTCGGTGTGCGTGTCCCACTCGGGCGCCTTCCCTCCCCATCACGCTCGGTTCGGAGTGTTTGCAGCCAGCGCGCCGGAGTGTGTGTGTGTGTCTGTGTGTCTGTGTGTCTCTGTCTCTCTGTCTCTCTGCCGGAGTGAGTGCTTGTGAGTATCTCCGTTTCTGTCGCCCTGGGGCAAGGCTTTAGTTGACTTAGGAGAATGGCAAACTGCTTTAGGATTCTTTTCGATTCATCCATTTGTTTGAGACCCAACTTGCAGAGTTTTCTTAAACTCAGGTGAAGCAAATGTACCGCGTAGTGGATTGTCAAAACTGCTCCCTCCTCCAACAAATTGGAGTTCACAGTTGCTTAAAATAGGCTGTTTCTTGATGCTTCGAGTTTGAGAGACTTTCCATTCCCAGTATTTCCTAGGATAGGCATTATTATTTCGTTCTTATGAGAAAGTGCTGTTGTCTGACTTGCCGCCCAAGTGACCTGATCGGGTTTAACTTAAAAGCATTGAATTGAAAAAACCAAAACCAAAGCATGCAGGAATGCTTTGGATGGTTGTCTGCAGCCTAATTTGGTAATTTAGAAAATATGTTAGTATTTTCTGTAGTGTTCTCCCCCTTGTCTCATTGACTTAACGACCACAGGGCCCAGCCTATTTCTGTCCTGCTTTCTGCTTACTCTAAAGTTGGTTTTGTGTACTCAGACTTCTGTTGTCGTTTGTACTATTCATTTATTAGGTATACATTTTAGATGATAGCCGCAAGTAGAGCTTTTTTCCATTTTTTTTTTTTTAAAGAACCAGGTTACAGACTATCTGTAAAGAGCCTCTTTAATATTTGTATTTCTTGTCAAAATACTGCAACCCTGGCTGGGTGTTTTTCACGTTTTGTGATTACGATCAGGAATTAGACACTGTTCTCTATGAGTTAATAAAAAAAGTAAGACAAACACAAGATACTTTGACAAATAAGTAGTGATATAAAATGCCTTTTATTAAGGAAAACAAACCAATGTAGTCCATGTTTGGGGGAAAAGCAAATTAACAGCATAATCATTGTGGGTAAAGACTTATTCAAACTCTGGAGTGTCTTACTGCACTAAGTAATGGTTCAAAGGGCAATTTTTGTTGTGCTTCTGTTATAAACCTAAAAAAAATTAAAAGCATACAAGTAGTAAGGCCGTGCAAGGCTTTAGATTCAGGACCCCCCACTTTAAGGGGTAAAAAATCCTCCTGTAATTTCTTTGTAATTTATTGTACTATATGTTTTTATTTAGTCTGTGCCAAGTATAGCTAAGTTTGTATATTTTGTAATGCTTTGTAAGATAATTTGCATTTAGGCTGAGTAGATGTTGGTTTTAGTGCATTGGAAAGTTGAATGTTTATAAGGTTAGGGTAGGCTGTAGAAGTACCAAGAACTTTAAGGTGTGAGTCATGTTTAAGTGCAACTGACCTCTTGGTTGCTTTCATCTTGACTGTTTGTTAATCGCTGTTGTGTGTGAATTTTTTCTTATTCCACTTATGTGAGGGAGGGGAAACTGGAAGGAGGCAATAAAATGTTTCTTAATGTCTCAATAAAACAAACTTTCCTAGTTCCCCTTCTATATTAGCAATTGTCTGGCCCTGTGCTGTGTTTGTAGAAAGATACCATGGCATTTTTAGTTTGTGAAATGTCTTTATGGAAGTACTAAAACATACATACAAAATGCTTCTAAAAAGTTACTTGTATCCTAGCAAGATGACCCAGTAGGTAGGAGGAACACTTACTTTGAAAGCCTGACTACCTGAGTTCTAGCCCCTATTTTGTAGTTGAAGGAGAGAACCAACTCCAGAAGGTTGTCCTCTGACCTCCACATGCATGCCAGAGTTCCTCAAGTCCATATTCACACATGTACACCACACCAATAATAATAAAAAAAATTAAGTTATTTGGAGACAGGTTAGGAATTCATTGGTTAATTAACCAAATTATTCTGATTAACCAAAGAATTTTTATGCATTATGAATGTGTGAGTTGTTGTTTATGTTGCTACACTGTAACTCTAAGTGATCCTCCTGCCTTCATAGTAGCTGGGACTACAGGTCCAGGCCTTTACGCAGGGCTGTTACTTTTATGCACAGAAGTATGGGAAAGTTGAGGTCTTTACCTGTTTTTGAAAAATTATTTTGTGAGTGGTGGTGGAGCATGCTTTTAATCCCAGCACTTGGGAGGCAGAGACAGGCAGATCCCTGAGTTTAAGGCCAGCCTGGTCTACAGAGCGAGTATCACCCAAGGCTACACAGAGAAATCCTCTCTTGAGGCGCCCCCCCCCCCCATATTTTGTGTGCTTGAGAACTCAGAAGGTTATTAGTTATAGCAACAAATTCATCCTATAATGTTTGGCTTGATGAAGTCATCCATGTAATGAACTTTGGTGTATGTGTGTGTTTTTTTAATTTAAAAATCTGATGTAAATGCTCATGTTCTACAGAAACAAAGTTTCTGGGTGCCTAGCCCAAAGAATTTAAAGCTTGAACTGTTTTCCCCCAGCTTCTGCCAGCAAGTAGGAGTATAGAAAGATACGCTATTTTTGTTTTTGCCTCCAAGGAACTTGGACTTTTTATCTTCTTAGAGAGTCCAGCACACTCTGTCATCTAAACAAGGTCAATTTCAAGTCATTCTCAACATTAGCAGTATCCCTTGTGTTTGTGTACAGTACCTCTTTTGACAGGGATGAAGGGAATGGGCATGGTGGGCACTCCTTTGTTTCTGGTGTGCTTTTAATAACTTGCTCTAGAACTTGCTATACTGTGTATTATTGGAACTCTTTTTCCTAAGGACGTTAACCTAAAGGGTTGGATGGGGAGTGCAAAGGACATTTCTCTGTTCATGAATCTATACTGTATAGGAGTTTTTCTTTAAACATTTATGAATGTTAAACAAATGTAGGCTTAAAGAGATACTTTTTCTAGTGTCTGCTAAGTGGCAAAATATTCAAACACAAGTTAGTGGGCTTTTGTTTTGTTTTGGGTACTGGGGATTGGATCTAGGGCGTCCTAAATGCTGGGCAAGTACTCTACTACTGAACTGCATACCAGGTCTCCCCTAGGGCCCCCCCCTTTTGTTTTAGACAGGGTCTCACTAAATCTTAGGCTGGCCTTGAGTTTGGGCGCTTTCTGAGTAGATGGGATTATAGGTCTATACCACCAGGCCTGATTTATCTCAAATGAGAAATCTCAAAAGTTTTAACTCACTGCTCTCTGTACCTCATACCTGCCCCCCCCCCTTTTTTTCCTTTTCCTTCTTGGAACAGGGTCTCACCATGTGACCCACACTGTTCTCAAATTTCTGGTCCCATGCCTCAGTTTACCCAGGTGAATTCCACCATGCCAGACCTAAATAAAAACTTTCTTTGGATGTTGGCATCAGCACATATCTTTAATCCCAGCACTCAGGAAGTGGAGGCAGGTGGCTCTCTGGGTTCAAAGTCAGCCTGGTTTACATAGTGAGTTCTGGGACAGCTAGGCAGCTAACATAACAAAACCCTGTCTCAAAAAATCCAAAAGAACATCCCCTCCTTTATTTTCTGTTTTTAAAACTTTAATTGAAAGAATTCCTCTTTAAAAAAGATTCATTTTATGTGTATGGGAGTTTTTCTTGCAGGTATGCCTATGTACATTGTATGTACTTGGTGCCTGTCAAGGCTAGGAGGGAATTTCCTCTAGATTCCTCTAGAACTGGAATTACAGACCGTTGTGAGCCACCATGCTAATTCTGGGAATTAAATTTGAGCTCTCTGGAAGAGCGGCCAGTCCTCTGAACCATTAAACCTTCCCAGACATGATTAAAGGTGTGAATGGCCATACAGTATTTCTATTTGTCTGCTGGAGACTTAAACTCAGGCCTTCATGTTTTGACAAGTGCTCTCACGCACAGAGCCGTTTCCCCATTCCCCATCCACATCCCCAGCTGTCAGTTTTTATAGTAGAGACAAGGAAACAGTGTCAATGAGTGGTGGAAAAGCTGTAATAATTCCTATCAGTTGAATTCCTACAGGGAGAGAAATGCTATTCTCCAATAGGGAGATGGTCTTGAGTTAGAACTGGGCATAGCTCTGGTCCAGGTAGGTTGAAGAAATACATATGAGAACAGTTTCAGATAATGTGCTCTTCCTTTGCTTCCAAAGAATTCATCCTGAATCTATTAGAGTTCCAGCTAAATAATGAGCAAAGTATCCAGTAAGAACCAGGGGTTCTTGGGTATCTGAAATTGGTAGGAGTTGTGGAGCTGCACTTTAAATGAGAAGAAAAGTAAAAAATAATAAATTTATCAGAGTGCATAAAATGCCAGGATGTAAAAATACAGTTCCAATTATGTATTGTAGTTGCGAGTGAAGTGAAATTTGATGAAGCTGTAGAGCTGTCACCTAGCTAGCTGGGGCAGTTTGTGAGGTAAAAGAGAATGATGATGCACATAGATTTAGGAATTAGATTTGAGAGACAAAAACAATTGTTTTTGATTTGTTAATTTAACATGTTGGAATTAGTCTCTTTGGTTCCAGATTGCCTGATGCACTTGCTTATGTTTAAATTGTGAACTTAGCATTTCAAAGACTACTTTCAAATGGCAGGAAGACCCTTGCTAATTGGCCATAATGGTCTGGATTTGGGTTATTCATAATCTGGGCCATTACTAGGAGGCAGAACAGAATTATTTCACTAACTCTAGTTAGCATATAATGAAAACTTGGAGCCAGATACTGGGAAACCACAGCCACCCAGCTAACTCCTCCAGGAATCCTCCAACCTAATGTCTGAGTCCTCAGCAGGGGGGGGGGGATGGGGGGGGCCGGGGGGGGGGGGCCGGGGGGGACGGGACGGGACGGGACGGGGGGGGGGGGCACGAGACGACGAGGACCTTCTTTTGCTTTGCCTGGCTCTCTTAGCTTCCTCTTTCCACATTCCTAAAGCTAGGACTGAACGTGTGGGTTGTCCTCCTGATCTGGCTTGGTTCTGTGGTTAACTCTGCTATTCCAGATTAATTTTTATTAAATATATATCACCACACAGAATACTATGGAATGAAGTTGATATCCATGTTGAGAGATTGGAATGTAATACAATTAGGAGTAAGTTAGCTGCTTAATGAATTGTGTGGCTTAGTTTCAGGTTAGAGTAGTTACTGTAAAAATAAAGATTTTAAAAGTTATGAGGGCTGGTAAGGCAGCTCAGCAGGTAAAGGCACTTACCACTAAACCTGACTACCTGAGTTTGATCCCTGGGACTTACATTGTAGAAGGAATGAACCAACTCCCATAAGTTGTCCTCTGACATTCTCATATATTGTCCCCTCACACACACGCACGCACACACACACACACACACACACACACACTAGCACTGGAAAAACTTGGCAAATGTTTAATGTTAAACTAACAAAATGTACTTGGGGCTTACTGTTGAACTGAGCTTTTACATTGGAGAGTGGCTTTGTAAACCTTTGAGGATCTTAGTCTTTGAAGTTGAAATTATATTGAGGTTTTGATTCTAGATAGAATGTGGCGGGGGTGGAGGGGTGGGTGAGTCTGGGACTTGATACTACTATGCTTCTTCCTGGGACTGCTTTAAAAGATGGCACTGCACTTCAATTTTCTATGGCTGGTGATTTGGGAAGTAGTATTCTAGAGAGTTAGATAATAGGAATCCAGTGAATTTGGGATAGAGGGGAGTGCATAGCTTTGAAGATTCACTAACACAATTTAAAAATATTTCTATATTTTTATTTTATATGTATGAGTGTTTTGCTACATGTATGTATGTGCACTATGTGTATGCCTGGTGCCTGTGAAGGCCAGAAGAGAGCATATATATCCTGTGACTGGAGTTATATATAGATGGTTTTGAGCCATCTTGTGGGTATGTGAACTGAACCCAGGTCTTCAGTAAGAGCAACCAGTGCTCTTAACTGCTGATCCATTTCTGAACTGTCTCTCTAGGTTCCATTTTTGTTGTTAATTTATCTTGTTAGAATTAGCCTCTAGAATTTTATGTTTGGTACCCTTGATTAAAGAGTAGTTTAATTAGTTTGGACTGTGAATTTTCTACATCAGAAACAAGCTGGGAAAACAAGATTGTCTTTACATTTTAGGCAAATGATTGTATACTATTTGTATAGCAAAGGCTTTCCATGTCTTTACTTACATTGATGCTGATATGACACAGAGTCACACACATACTTGAACTTTAAATTGAGTTTTTTAATAATAGCATATGTCAGCCTAGAAGACCATAACTGATGAATGGCTAAAAAAATATGATACTGCTTAGTGGTGGTGGCACATGCCTTTAATCCTAGCACTCAGGATGCAAAAACAGATCTTTGTGAGACCAGCCTGGTTTACAGAGTGAGTTCCAGGTCAGCCAAGGCTACACAGAAACTCTGTCTTCAAAATCAAAACCAAAAATATGATACTTATATATTCAGTGGAATCTGGCTTAGCCATAAAGAATAACCAAATTTGCAGGAAAAATGGATAGACACATATATTTTTTTCCTGTCATATGCAGATTCTAGAGGTGTGTGCCTGTGTGTGTGAATGTGTGTGTGTATGTGTAAAATCTCACTGGGACTTGAGACTTGGAGTTTACTGAGTAGGCTAGGGGTGCTGTCCAACTAGTGAGTCTCAGGGTCAGGCTTTTTACGTATATCCTGGGGTCTTCATGTTAGTGTGGCCAACAGTTTATGAACTGAACAATCTACCCATCCCTGTGATTTTAAGTGTTTTAGGAGCTAGCACAAAGTCTAGCTCACATCAAGATTTATAATGAATGTTTTGTTTAAAGTACAGAATTATGGCTGATGAAGAAAGCCAGCAGGTTAAAAAGAAAAGCCGGACAAGCTGTGCTCAAGAATCCACAGTGAAAGGAGATAACCAACTCTGTCCTCTAAGAGTCACCATGGCACATTGATGTTCACCACTTTCAGACACACCTCATAGGCATGTACACATGTACCATATGTAAGAAAGTATTGTTAGCATCATTGCTTGGTGAATGTGCTAAATTTCTGAGTGCGTGTTACATAGCCATTTTCATTAAGCAAGGCTGTAGTCTAGTGAAACAGTCTTTGAATTGCTGTCTGTGTACAGTGTTATAGTTTAGCTTCATTCTGTGAAGCTAAATGTCATGATAATAGTTGTTAAAATTAAATATTCTTGTAGTACATTAGAGAGTACTCCCTCCAATTAATATAGTATATTATCAGAATTCCAAGTAGACAGTAATAAGGACTAGGTATTTTAATCCCATTTGGCTGCTAACCTTGGAGGTCATTGTATTTACAAAATGGTTTGGAAATAGGTTATTTGCACTTACAAATCTTAACTTTATTTTGATCAAAATGTTTAATTTCCCTGGTGACTTATAAAATCTGATTTTGTCATATAGTGGTACAAATATCTTAGTAATCCAAGAGTCTTTACCCTTCATATATAGAGTAAACCATAGAATTGTAATTCCCAGAGGTGTGACATGGGTGGAAGGTAAGGCAGTGTGTATGAGTTTAGAGTGAAATGCAAGATAGATGTGCAACAACAATGGAAACAGTGTCTGGAACTTCTTGTGTCTGTGTGGGAGATAATGTATGTAGGTTGAAAACTACAGTCTTTATGTATATTACCATCTGTGCTGGTGGTATTTATTTGAAAGTATATGAAAAATTTCAGATATAAGCATAAAAATCTAAATTATATACATGGTTACAGTTTGGAATTTTAAAACTTTATTTCTTAAGTGAATGGTAGAAATAGAATAGTCAGTGAATTTTAATCATTCATGTCCTGTGTCCTGTGTGATTGATTTAGTTTGTAATTTGTGAGTTACTTAGTTTCACTTCTGATCCAGCTGGCCTTATTACTTTATTTATAGAGTCTAGTTTATTTAAAAATGGAAGTGTTGAAATATGATTTTAATATAGATGTACCCTATTATCTTGAACTTTCACTTGTAACTGTGAGGTGTAGATAATTGATTCTAGATTAATTTACTGGTTTCTAGTGAAGAAATGGATGCTGGTTTCAAATTGAAGTTTTATAATGTAGAAATGGTGCATTAAAGTGCTTTGTTAGTTACATTGTTGAAATATAGAACATAGTTCCTAGAAGGCTACTTTTGTTATGAGAGAGCAAGTTTTTAAATGTTGCGTAATATTTCAAGATCAGAGTGAATATATATCAACATAAAGAGCATTGGTCAAGGATGTTTTTTGAGGTATATTTGATTGGTGGAAAAGAAAGAGAATTTTCTTTTATGTTAGAAAATGTTCTTGAAATCGTAGTGTTGACTTTAATTGCCAACTTGACTGAATTTGAAATCACCTGGGACACACAACTCTGAGGTCTGTGAGGGTATTTCCAAAGCGGTTTAGCTGAGGGGTGAAGCGCTACTCTGAATGTAGGTGGTGCCATCCTATGAACTGGGGTCCTGGGCAGTTTGTAAAGGAAACAAAAAGACCAGAAAGGAGGCTGAGCACCTGAACTCTCTCCTTCCAAATTACAGACGTCATTTGACCAGTTGTCTGAACTTTCTGAACCACATCTTCCTCTTCTTGGGCTAGACTGCCAGGCAACAGCAGTGAGAAGTAACTTAATAAATGCAGTATCAAATTTTGAAATTAATGTAAGTGAAATGTAAATGAAAAGTGTTGGAAGTAACTTGATTACGGTAATCTTCTGAGGCGTTAGAGATGTGCCAATTTTAGTCTGTCCCTTACCTTTTCATGTGTGGTAATTGAGTTTTCTATTAAGTAGATTTAGTATGTTAACATTTTTGTATGTTTTCTTTTGTTCTTTTTTCATTTTCTTCTTTTTTATTTTTTTTAGACAGGGTTTCTCTATGTAGCCCTGGCTGTAATGAAACTCACTCTGTAGACCAGGCTGGCCTTGAACTCATAGAGATCCCCTTGCCTCTGCCCTAAGTGCTGGGATTAAAGGCATGTACCACCACTGCCTGGCTCCCATTCTTAAGATTGTATATCAGCTCCACTGTTGAACCACATCTCCAGGCTCTAGCATACTCATTTTTAGTAGGCTGAGCACAGGGAGAACCCCTTAGCTGTGAGAGACAGTTTATGTGTTTTCCACAGTAGTACACTTATGTAATTGGAGTACAGGGTGTTTTTAAAAATTATTTTTTACATTCATTCATTTATTTGTGTGCATGCCATGACAATTGTTTGGAGATCAGAGGATGACTTAAAGGGGAGATGGTTCTCTCCTATGTGGCAGTGGTTGAACTCAATTCCTCAGGTGTGGTGGCAAGTGCCATCTCACCGTCCTTTTGTGTGTATGTATTAAATGTGGGAATGTTCAAATTTTCCACTGGGCCTGTAAAGTGTTAGGTACTGTGTGCATTTTATTGTGTATTTTGTACAAGGTCAAATTTCTGAAATCTACAACAAAGGACAAGAAGGCAAGCTTCTGCTGGTATGCTTTTTTGTGTAGGTGAAATAAAGTAGTAGAAGAGAAAGATAGTCTACCTGACAACTAAAGTGCAGAGTGGAGTGATTTAATATAGACACAGTGCTGCAGTAAAATAGCCCTGAGATTATTG
Organism: Phyllotis vaccarum; assembly: GCA_033318265.1. Lineage (NCBI taxonomy): Eukaryota > Metazoa > Chordata > Mammalia > Rodentia > Cricetidae > Phyllotis > Phyllotis vaccarum. The sequence goes on along the minus strand of JARWLC010000004.1, from coordinate 139,030,982 downwards.
TGTCATTTCAGCCTCCCCTGATAAAGATGTTGATAAGAATGAGCCTGATCAAGATGTGAAACCATGGAGAGAAATTAGTAATAGTTCAAGTGGAAAGATATATGGCACATGGAAAACCTTGGGCCATCTAGAAAGGTTCCTTCACTGGAAACTGTCATTTTTCACTGACCTCAGATAAGGACCATTTCACTCTGCACTCAAGGTTAAATGTGTGTTGTTTTGCCATTGTTAGAAAACATCATTTCGTGGGAACACCTTTAGTTGTATTCTGTGCTTGGGGAAAGAGTTTTGGTTGGCACCTTTTTTCTTTTTATTTCTTTTTCAATGTTGGGTCTCAACCCCTAGGCTCTGTGGATGTTAGACAAGTTTCCTCCATTGAGTCACACCCTGGCCTCTGATTGGTGTCTTCTGAGCCCTTCCTGCCAACTCCCCTGGTGTTCATTGGTCCCTGGGCAGTAATGCATCAATAATGAAAAGAGATACTCTAGCTCTATGCTTTTTTGGTTTTACTCCTGCTTCTTAGGAGACTGTTCATTTTGTACACATCTGTTTTATGTATTTAAGGAGTTTAAGGCAGGGAAAATTTTATTATGGACTAGAAATCCTGTGTTAAAATAGAAGCAAGCTTTTGGAGGACATGATTTCTTTGTTGGTACTTGGTAGGTAATTTCTCTGTACTTCTATTGAGGAGTTGATTTCAGTCACCAGTTCACTACTACTGCCCTCAGTTCTTCAGTTCCTGTCCTATGTGCCCACTGTTCTCGCATCTGTCCCACTCATCTCTCTTCAGTGTCAGTGTCAGAGACCATCCAAAGCATGGTCCGAACCAGTCAGTGACAGATTATGTACTTCACAGTGGCTAAAGCCAAGACTTTATTGTGTGAATTTTACCTCAATTAAAATATCTCAGTTGAATAAACAATTAACACACCTGTCAAGTAATTAACTAATGTAAGTAGAAGTCAAGTTTGTAAAAACCTGTATGGCTGCCTTTGCATTTCATGTTCTTTTCTGTTTCAGTAAAATTTGCTCCTGTATGAGGGCCTTTGTGCTTTCTGGTCCTTTGCACGCAACAGTTATTTTTGATATATGTGGTTCTATTATGAGTTTCTTTTATTTTGTAAACTTAAAAAAAGCAATAAAATCTTAAAATGATTTCAAAGTATGTAGTTTAGTAGTGTATGGACATTCACATTATTGTAGTTTGCTCTCTATTGAGTCTATTTTATATGTTAATCATCCAGATTACCTTCTGTAAAAGTGTCAAAAATATCAGCTCCTTCCTTGGACTTCTCCAGCCACCATTTTCCTATACTTTTCATCCATTAAAAACTATTATAGCTTTGTTTATTATTCATCATCTGAGAGTACAACTCTATGAGATCAGTAGCTATTTATTTTAACTTAAATGTTTGTATTCTCAGCACCTAAAGTAAAGCCTACCACATACATTAATAAGTGTACCCAGTATGTATGTGTTGAATGAATAGATGAATCAGGAAGTCAATAATTTCAAATTATGTAAGAATCCCCAAATTTTTGAGAGTGTGCATTGGGGGAAAAGTGTTTGGAGAGTCACATTTGTCCTTTTTCTTTCATTGAGCCCCTTAACATTTAAAGTGGTGTCCTAGACCAAACCTAAGACTTCAGTAACTAGCAATGCATTTTACCACAGAGTATGCTTCAGTCATACTGTAATCAACTTTTAAAGTAGAACTGATTGCTGTTTTTGCTAGTGTATTCATTTTGTTCATTAAGTACTTTTACGTGATTTTTTAGTTAAAGAGGTAGAGTAAGTGAGAATTGTTTCTATAAGAAAGAACTAAATTGCTTTTTAAAAACAACTGTGTCTTCCCATCTGAAAGTATATTTTATGTTTACAGATGTTTACTAGCATGTATATCTGTGCACTCCTTGCGTATCTGATGCTCGTAGAGGCTAGAAGGTGTCAGATTGCTTGGAACTGGAGCTAACAGACACTTGTAAATTATCATGTAGATGCTTGGAACCTGGGTCCTCTGAAAGAACAGCCAGAGCTACATCTCTCCAGTCCCTGAAAACATTTTAAAGCCTGTATTAGTTCATTGCAAAAAGTAGCCTAAATGGGTAAATAGGTGGTTTTGAAACAGAATTATCTTATACTCATCTTCCTCTCTTAGCCTTCTTTATGCTGGGATTATATGTATCTGTCACCATGTCCAGCAGTAGTTTTAACAATAACTTATTTTATTTTTAGGTGATGTGTGTTGTACACCATTCTAAACACTTAATACACACCACATACGTTTAATCCATTTAATGTCACTTTTAGGTATAGGTACTGGTATCTTACACCTTTTTGAATGGGAAAACTGAGGCATAGTGAAGTAGGTACTTAATACAGTTGTGAAAGTTGCATGGATATTTTACATGGAAATTTGTGGAAATTCATTCATGGTAATTCTTAAGATATTTCCTCCTTTATCTTGCAAATAGATATAGAAGTTTTTATAAGAATAAATTTTATTCACCTATCAGGCTTGTTAGGAATTCTGATACTTAGTTTCATAGGATCGCAGTGATTAGCTTATAGCTTTTAATCTCTAAAATATAGTTTTCCTTTCCATTCATTATTTATATTGGTATTTATTGATCATCTTTTCCTCTTTTGGAGATAGAGTCTCATTATGTATCCTTGGCTGATTCTCCTTTCTCTGTCCATAGGTGTTGGGATTAAAGGTCTACACTACCATGCCTGTACCTTGACTATTGTTCACATGCTAAGGATCCATGACTGAGCAAAGTGCCTATTTAACCGTGACTCCATATTTCAATGTGGTGTTTGGTGGTACATGTTTGTTAGAACTCATAAAGAATACCAAAGTAGGACATTAGAGTGTGAGTGATGGCAATGTACACTTTGGGGTCAGAGAACTCAGGAGGACAAAAAGGTGATGGATAGAGATATTACACAGAGAAGGAGACCTGGGAGAGGAGAAGATGAGAATAGATACCGATTGGGTGGGGGAATGCAGCCTCTTAAAAGGATTACACCTAGCTTTGTACGCTGTAGTTTAGACTCTGAGTCTGAAAGGCTAACATACTTACACTTTTCTTGAATGGCATTACTTTGCTGTGTAAAGGATAGATGGTAGGAGGTTAGGAATAGAACCAAAAAGGAGGTCAGTTATTTGTCATGGGTTTGACTGTTGAGATACTTTTGAACCTTGTTGTGTTTGGTACATTTTCACCTTTTGGAGATCCAAGTTTCTTTGCAGCACATTTCTTTCTTTCTTTCTAGGCATGTAAAGAAAGCTATTGTTATGGTAGCTATAGGCACCTGTAATTAGAATTATCCCTGGAGACTTAGGTTTTGAATTGAGCAGACATACTTTATTTGATGAAGTTTTGACATTAGTGTACATCTTTTGGAAAAATTTCTCCTACTAATTGCTTTTAGGTTGAGCTTCTGGCACTAGAAGGGCTGAGGGTGCAGCTCAGTAGTAATGTGGTTGCCCCAGCATACATGAGGTCCCTGTGTTAAAAGTCCCCAGCACCACAAACAAAGACATTAGAAAGGCGATGTTTCTAATATTTTCACATATTTTGATGGGCATGCTGCTTGTTTCTGGGAGTTAAAAGTAGAAAGATTTGTTACTGCTTTTTTGTTTGTTTGTTTGTTTGTTTTTTCCAAGAAAGGGTTTCTCTGTAGCTTGGGATGTCCTAAAACTCTCTGTCACCAGGCTGGCCTCAAACTCACAGAGATCTGCCTGCCTCTACCTCCTGAGAGCTGCGATTAAAGGAGTGTACCACCACTGCCTGACTGGGGTTTGTTACTGTTTTAAAATGTGGAATTTTACTCTTAAGTAGATAGTATTATATAAGAAGTGTAGTGATTGAATAAAATTACATTGGGAGATAACTTGAGTATTTATGAGAACAATTTTTCTGAGGAGGATTTACAAGATGATCTGTAAGAAACACAAAATCTTGGTTTTGTTTCTACTAATTCATGATTTCTCTTGATTAGATTGATATTGTAGGAAGGATAATATTGTTAGTCCCAAGGCATCTACAGACTGATAGAACCTGAACTGGAAGAATAGCAGGTAACAGGAATCAGGACTAGAGTAGATGGGAAGGAACTGGAGTAGATAGTTAGCATATTGACATTGGGGAAATCAAGAAAGCTTGATGCAAAATTGAGAAGGCTAGAGGCTGTGCTCTGTTTAGATAGAGGTAGGTGAGTATTTTAACATGTGTCTAAGAGACTTGATGGAAACCTGTGTTCTTTACTTTTTGAGTTCCTGACCAGTTGCTAAAGTATAAGAACAAAGCTCAGTTGAGTCACTCCTGACTCTGCATGTGGAAACAAGCAATTCTGTGGTATCCAACTGAGCTAAGTGGAGCAGGGATTGGAGATTGGCCCAGGCTCCTGTGGAGTAAACCATGCCAATTTCAATTACTAGCTGTGGAAATTAAGGGTATACACATTTTTGATCTATAAAAAGTACATTCCATTCCTCTTTAGTATTTCATTATATGTAGGTTTAAAAATATATCTTAAAGGTAGATGTTAGTTTTGAAGGCCATGTCACTGATGTATTTCATTTCAGTTTTTATAGTCACATCATCATCATGAATGATGCCTGACTTTATGAAGAAAATACAACTGTTAGATATTATCTTGAGCTCATTGATACCTCACTTACCTCCCTCAGATTGTTCCTGATTTGCTCCATGCTCTTGTGCTTGTTACATATCTCCTTAACAACGAGTTTCTTCTTCTTTTTTAAACAATACCTAATAGTTTTTAATTAATGGGTCCATTTGGTAGATTAAATAGAAAAGTTGAGAGCAGTACATAGCCTGGTAAGTAGCAAGTGCTCAATAAATTTTAATTATCATTACATTTAACGTATAAGTACCATTGTGATGGTTAGTCTTTGATTATCATTTTGATGCCTAGATTAGTAGTAAGGAGAGGATTAACTGGGTGAATGGGGGGTGATAATCTGATGTGGGAATGTCTTTTTGTATGTTGTAAATAGTAATCTTTAAATAAAGGAGCTGTTTTGGTCCATGACAGGCACCATAGAAAAAGTAGGAGGAGGCATCAGAGTAGGTAGGAGGAGCAGGGCAGTCAGACAGAAGGAGCCAAAAGCCCAAAAGATCAACATGTAAGGAGAGACAGAAGGAGCCAGAAGCCCAAAGGAACAACATGTTAGGAACACAGGTGAGCCACGGGTGCAGACAGATTAATGAAAATGGGTTGAGTTAAGATGTAAGGGCAAGCTAGCAATGTGCCTGAGCCATAGGGCAAACAGCATCAAGTTAATAAGTGCCTGAGTCATTTCTGGGGCCTAAGGAACAGCAGGCGGCTAAGAGGTCTGGGATTGCAGGTCTGTGGGTGTGGGCCTCTGGCCGCCTGGGGCGGAAAAAACACATTGTAACAATAATCCCTGCTCTGAATATGGTTGGAGTCATATTCCAGTAGGTTTGAGCCTCGGTGAAATAAAAGGAAAATAAGAAGGAAGCCTTCTCTTTGTTGTAACAAGTCCTTTTCTGTCCCACCAGCCAGCTCCCACATTAAGATATGGAGACTTCTTATTATTTATGAAAACTTGGACTATAGCTTAGGTTTGTTCTGAACGAGCTCTTATAACTTAAATGAACCCATTTATATTAATCTACGTTCTATCATGTGGCGTTACCTCTCTTCTGTCTGCACCTCCTGTTTCCTCTCCTTGTCTCCTGGCATCTCCTTCCCCTAGATTCTTCCTCCTCTTCCTCTCTCTCCCCTGAAGCCCCACCTATGCATCCTGTCTAGCTATTGGCTGTTCAGCTCTTTATTAAACCAATCACAACAGTACATCTTTACACAGTATACTCCGCTTCCTTGCTGCTGATGTCAGCTACTCTGTTTTGCCACTGTCTCTGCCATTGTAGGCCAAACCCTCTGAAATTGTGTCAGAATAAGTGCTTTCCCCTTTAAGTTGTTGTCTCAGGTTTTTGTCTTTGTAGCCATGATGTAAAGTTAACAAGTTTGTTTTAGCATTTATTTTACTTGCCTATTTTTAAATCAAGTGCTAACTTATAAATTTAAATTACATTTATTTTTTGGTGGGGGTGGGATTGAGGGCATGAGCTTCCCATGGTGTTCATAGTTGCTCATTTGAGAGTTGGTTTTTTTTTTTTTCTACCTTGTGGGTTCTAGGGATTGAATTTAGGCCACCAGGTTTGGTTGCAGGCAGCTTTACGTTACTAAGTCACCTTTCCTGTCACAACTAAGCATTTAATTAGGCAAAAATTTTACCTGACTAGGATAGTCTCTCCCCTCCCCATACATTATAAACTGTCATTGAAAACAAAATTAGTCAAAGAAAAAAAAATTCTACAACTAAAGTACTTAATAAAATAGCCCTTTGTAGTTTGGGGATTTTAATTTTTCTTCTTAAGATGTAAAATATGAAGCTCTATTTTTTTTGTGTGTGTGTTTTCTAGCCAGATTTTCATGTGAATTTTAAAATACTAAATTTTAAAAATAGAAATAGGAGGAAAGCATTAGCATGATTTTATGAATATGCGATGAACTAAAGGTATTCTTACTAAAGTTGAGGGAAAAGTAAAAATGCCTTAGCTTTTTGTTTGATGAGTGGTTAGGGGTAATTCTAATTAGTATAGTACAGTAAGTTAATAACAGATAAGGTTATAGTAGATTAGGGAGGTTTAAATGTGTGAGAGAGAAACAATACTAGGAAAGAAAATAATTTTTTTTTAATAAGTTTTGTGTATAACCATGGACTTTACAAGTTCTCTCCAAAGGGTTTCAAGGGAGATAAAACCAATAAGGGACAGATAAATGGATCTAGATGATAGAGATGTATTAGGGTTTTTTTTGTTGTTTTTTAAAAGAAGAATTGACTTGTTATGGAGGCTGAGAAGTCTCTTGGTAGGCCATCACAGAGAGAAAAGGAGAAAAGATGATGAACAGTTGGTGATTTGGTAATGTTCATCCACACTGATTAGGTCAGTTTTTATCTGCTACACTCACATCCCTGACTCACATGGCAGTCTCCTAGACAAACCCAGAAATAGCACTTTGGCAGCTCTCTAGGTTATTTTTTTTTTTTTTTTTAAAGTTTAGTAAGTTAAAAAAAACCCAAGTTTATCTTATGTGTGTATGAGTATTCACGTGCAAATATATCTGTATATCACATGGATGCTTACTATCTCTGGAGGTCAGAAGAGAGCATCAGATCCCCTAGATCTGAAGGTACAGACAGTTGTGAGCTGCCTTTTGGTGGATGTTAGGAGTCAAACCCTAGTCCTCTGAGAAATCTCTCCTGCCCTGTCCCTAGATGTTTGTTAATGTAGTCAGGAAGACACTAAGATTAACTAGCACAGAGTTAATTGATCTCAGGTTAATGTTTTATTGCAGCAGCAGCAGTAGTAGCAACAATAAGGGTGCTTTGTACTTGAGTCAACACTAAAGAGTCTTTAGCAACCTCTGAAACATTCTGTCATGGCCCGCCTGCTTCAGCCTCCTGGAGTGCTAGGATGACAAGTCTTTTCAGCTCTGTTGCACAAAAGCAATGATAAAAAAAAAAAAAAAAAAAAAAAAGTAAATTAATGATCCTATCTGTTAAAAAACAGATACTGTCTGCAAACTGGCTTTGGGTTATTGGTTATGGATTCTTGCATTATTTGGTAGGTGTGTGTGTTTTTTTTTTTTTTTAAAAGCAGTTCTTTTACTTAGAAGCATGGGTAGTCCCTAGACCTGCTAGTACACAGTTGATGCTTCAAGCAGTCTTCATTTAACTGGTTATGGGATCTTGGGCTGAAAGTTTGGCAGAACTTTGAACCTAGATACCTACGTTGTGATTCTATACAGAATATACTTTCATTCTTACCCATGTATCTCTTGTGGCATGTGTCTTTTCCTCTGGATTTTTTTTTTTGGGGGGGGTATTTCCTTGCCACAGTTTATTTTAATGTTTTGACCCTCTAGTTTTCACCCATTAGCCTATGATTTGCCTTTATTTAGTTTTCCTTTACATGTATTCTTTTGGGTTTAGTGTTGACTTAGAGTTATAGATATATTTTTTTTATCTCCCTCCAAATACTTGTTTTCCTGTTTAACTAGTATGTGTGTGGGTGTTGAAACAGGGTTTTTCACTGTGATCTTGGCTATCTTGGAACTTGCTCTGTAGACCAGGCTGGATTCTCAGAGATTTGACTGCCTCTGTCTCCCTGAGAAATGGATCAGAGGCATTTGCCACCATTGCCTGGTGTAATGGGGCTTATTCTTAATAGCTGCTTTTATAGCCTTATCTGTAAACTTCATCATTTCTAATATTCTCTTTCTAAGGACTGATTTTTGTTTTAGTTATGGGAGGATACACACACACACATTATATGCATATTATACACATGGCAATTGTTGGATAAAGAACATTCTGATTTTTATATTCGGAGGGGTTTGTTAGTATCTTTTCTTTAAACACATTCAGACTTTCTGGCAGTTAAACTACTTGGAATCAGTTAATCCAATTTGTTATTTAAATTTGGAAGACCATACTTATTTTGCTCAGTTAAGATAGATCTAGAGCAGCTGTTAGTCTATGACAACTTGTACCTCACTATTAAGGAATTACTTATTGGAGGGCTATATCTAGTGCTTCCTATACTTTCTTTTCTTGTGATATGAAAATGAGTACTTATCAGACCTGTGTTAGATGTGTTTTGTCTGGACGTTGTAGGATATACTTTTCATCTCAGCACTCAGGTGACTAGCCTAGCCTTTATATCAAGTTTTTGACAGGTAGCCTATCTCAAAAAAATAAAATAAACAAAAACAGTTATTCTCCTTCCTGGTAGTTCTTATTTTCTGTGGTGGGATAATTTATTCTTTATATCCAGACCATAACTCATCAAACGCTCCAGATATTATAGCTGTCTTCCTTCTGGCAACTCTGTCCCACAAGTCTTAAATGCTTGGCCTCACTGAACTCAGCTTTCTAGGTTGCTTCTTGGAAGTTGTGGCCATTTGGAATAGAACCCACCCCATTTGTTGCTTTGTCCAGTTTCTCATTGTTTGGGTCATTTGTTAAATTTAGTTTATCTTTATTTCCTCCTAGCCAGAACTGGATGTTGACTTAACAGTTTTTACCGTTTTTCTTTTTTGGAATCCTTTAAGTGTAAATTGTGGATATCATGCCATTTAACCCCCAACATACTTCAAAAAACTGTCTCTTAAAATTCAAGACCTTCTGCTATGTAACCACAGTATTATAATAAAGAAAAGTAGCAAAAATCCCTCAGTGTCATCAAAGTCTGATTCTGATTTGCTCCAAATTATTTTTCTACATTTGTTTCCATTTTAGTTGGGTCGATGTTTCTGCCTTTGATTCCCCCCCCCCTTTGGTGGTTTTGTTCTAATGTGATTATGCAAGGTATTCTTTAAGTGTACATTTAATATTTCTCAGGAGAGATTTTATTCTGGGTTATAAAAGAAATTTCAGTGTATTTGAAAGGATATCATACATCCTGTATTCTTTGGCTATATAAGAATTAAGCTAGAAGTCAGTAACAGAAATAGGTTCTGGGATGTATTCAATGGTACTGCTGGCCTAGTATGTATAAGGCTCTGGGCTTGATCCCCAGCACCACAAAAAACAATAAATGAAGTAATCAAGTTGTAGTTGAAAAATCCCCAATATTTGGAAACTAGATAATAGTATTTAAAATGGCATATATATCAAAGAATAAATTAGAGAGGATGGGGATGAAAGTAGAAATGGAATGTAACAGACTTTTTGAGTTACCTCTGAGGCGGTACTGAGAGAACATTATAGTACTGAATGCCTGTAAAGTTCACCCAGGATTAGCTGCTGCCTCCTCCTCCTCTTCCTCCTCCTTCTCTTCTTTTCCTCTTCTTCTTAAAATCTAATTGTAGTATGAGGTTTTTGGCCCCGACTTTCCAGCCTACCCTCAAGGTTTGGACCTGCAGACCCACAGGCTCACAAAGACACACAAATGCTTACATTAATTTTAGGCTGATCGGCCTAAGGCCCAGGCATATCACTTGCTACCTCTTTACCCTTAATCTAACCCATGACTCTTATCCTGTTCAGCTATGTGGCTCGGTACTTTTTCTCAGAGCAGCATAGTTGTCCTCTGCTTCTTCTGGCTTCTCTCTGGCATTCTGCTCTGTGCTTCCTGTTTTCAGAGTTTTCTTAGTCTGGTAGCCCCGCCTACACTTCCTGTCTGTCTTTGGCCGATCAGCGCTTTTTATTAAGCTCATAGGCAGGACAATTATTTACAATGTAACATAAATCCACTACATCTATTTGCTGTTGTTTTTTGAGAAAGGGTCTCACTATGAAGATCTGGCTGTTCCTGTGCTTGTTTTGTAGATCAGGCTGAGTTCTAACTCAGAGATCTATCTGTTTCTGTGTCCTGAGTGCTGGGATTAAAGTTGTGTACTACCATGAACTATAAAATAAAACTGTAGTTAAAATGTTTTTACAAACAAGATGATTTCATTGGTTAATTTTGACAAAACTAGAAAGGGGTAATTATACTAATTTTATTTTAATTTATCTAGAAAATTGAAGACATACTATTTTCCCATTCATTTTTTTACTCTGATAATCGTAATAGATACTTAGTGGAACAGGTGACAAAATTGGCTTCTATGGTGATAATTTTTATCAGCAAAAATGTGATTAATGTAAATTTGTTCAGCCTGATAAAGTATATCCAAGACAGACCTACAGCAAATTCAAAAGCTTTGTGTGTGACTAATACCACCCTTGCAATAAGCTGGTTTTTGTTTTTGTTATTTTGAGACAGGGTTTTTTTTTTTTTTTTTTTTTTTAAATCATAGCCATGGCTGTCTTAAAACTCAGTTTGTAGACCAGGCTGACCTCAAACTCCCAGAGATCTTCCTACTTCTGCCTTGCCAAGTGCTGGGATTAAAGTTGCGTGCCACCACCCTGGTCTGGCAAATGTCACCCTTATAAGTGTGTGAGAATGTTAGTTGGAGATTCAGCAAAGTAGTCAGGAGGCAGTTGGTATATAATTATTCATAGATATTTGAAAATAATCGATGGGTTGGGACTAGTTAGAACTAGAAGGGGGCTTCAAAATGATACTAATTAGACTGTTACCTGTTTGCTTGTTTTTGTAGGTCAGTATGGAAATCCTCTAAATAAATATATTAGACATTATGAAGGATTATCTTACAGTGTGGATTCATTACACCAAAAACACCAGCGTGCCAAACGTGCAGTCTCACATGAGGAACAGTTTTTACTTCTAGATTTCCATGCCCATGGAAGGTGAGTAAATTTATTGCTGATAGTGTCTGAAGTCTTGTGATTCAGTCTGCTAAAGGAATAATTTTTTTTTTCTAATGGAAAGCTCCCCATTTGAAAATTGATCCTCCACTGGAATTTGGTTCATACATTTAAAAATGCAGTCTTTTAAATGGATTGCTCTATTATATATTTAAGTCACATGTAAATATTTTTGAATTGTGAGTATGAGGTCCAATCTTGTATGCTTGCTTGTAGAGGATGGATGGTAACAAGGCTAGGAGGTTGTAGAAAAGTGAAAAATCATAGACAGGTAAGACATACTTTATTTACTAATATACAAGTGACTAGGTAGTGAGATCCTGACAAGTATTCAGGCTCACAAGGACATACATGCAGGCATACACTCTGACCTGGCGCATAGGCCAGACAGAGGTAGGGACAATGGCAGACACACAGAGGCAGGCTGATGAAAGAGAAGTCAACTCTCCTGTTATTTCAGGCCATATTGATATGGGATGTCTTTCTGTATGATGTGAATTACCATTGGGTAGTAGAGAACTGTTTTGGCCTCTGGCAAGGCAGCTTATAGGCAGCAGGAAATCTAAGCCTAGAAAAAGGGGAAGGAGGGCAGAATCAGAAAGAGCTGATTTGAACTGCCACCCAAGAGAGCAAGATGTAATGGAATATAGGTAAAGCCCCTAGCTACGTGACAAGACATAGATTACTAGAAATGGGTTGAATTAGTTGCAAGAGCTAGCTAGCAATAAGCCTGAGCCATAAGCCAAACAGTTTGTAATTAATGTATGCCATTGTGTGATTATTGGGACTAAGCAGCTGTGGGCAGTCTGGACCTCAGGGCTAAGGCCAGGCCAGAAACTCCTACACTCTGTTAGGTATAGTTATATAACAGATGACATCAGTGTTTATTTTTGAGGTTCTTGGATATCTGGTGTCAGGCATTTTGTGCCAGCTCATAGCCCCTCCAATGTTGGGTGTTAGCTATGTTTTAGCTAACTCATACCAGATATCCATATCAGCACCATGTTGTCTAAACATAAGCTAGCCCTTATGGCCTCCGGTTCCCTACAATCAGATTTGATAATAGAAAAATTACATCTTTTAAAAAAAAGATATTATTTGTCTTTCTACTTTTTCTATGTTTTATGTTTAATGTAGCTTTTCTGGTACCAACAGACAAAGTAGCTAATTGTTTAATCTTTTATTAATTCAATTTTACTAGTTTTGTAATAACAACCTGTAGACAGATTACCTGTTATACTGTTCAATTCTCAAACAGAATTGTGAAGAGATACAGAGAGGAGAGCTAAGGGAGAAAGAGAAAATTAATTATTAGATGACCGTTCGCAGTGTTTTACTCACATTTTCATAAATTTTATTGTGTGTATGGGTGTATACATGATATGGTGTACACATATTGGTCAGGAGACACTTTGTGGTATTGTTTCTCTTTTTTCCACTTTTGTATGGGGTCCAGGCATCAGGCTGTCAGGCTTCCACAGAAATTGCCTTTATTTGCTGAGTCATTCAAATGCCCTTCATGTGTATTTTATTATTAGTCTCTTAACACTGTTTAGTTTCATCCCCTCCCTCCATGGTAAAACACTGATAAAAAGCAACTGAACCTCTTTTTTCAAAGTAACATATCCTTAGACCCAAATTCAAAATAAACCTTTAAAATACATATGTTGGTTTAACTTATCATCAGCCTTTACAATCGAATGTCTTTTTGCAGTTAGCTTATTACCAGATAAAAAATTAAAATAAAGCACAATAATATACGAATCCAGACTCTTTTGTGTATTTTTCATCTTTATACGGTTTATTATATTTTTGTTACTTTATTTCTTTTTTTAAGGACTTTCTTTACCCTTTTTTCTTTTCTCTCCCAAGCTTACACTTTTTTTTTTAACACACACTGTAGCCTATTGAGAGGTTTTTTTCCCTCTAAATCTGTTTTATTGCTATCTCTAATCATTTTTTTAACCAGGAGAGTTTTTAAATTGTTAAACTATGTAGCTAGTTTAACCACTAACTAACTCTACCCCACTTGACTTTTCAACATGGAGAGGAGGTACCAGTGAGTCAGCCTTACCTACCCAATCTGGGAAGCAGTAATAAGTATCATGGAGCTATGTTTTTAAGTCCATGGCTGTGCTCTCAAACCTGCAAGCAGTTGCTGGGAGAAGCCTATTTGTACCATAACCCATGAGAGAGACTTCAGAAATTGGCCATGCAGCTCCTGGCAGCCAGCTACGTCTAGCAGGCAGCTTCTGGGAGTCTTTGCACTGCTGATGGCATGAGACTGTGAGAGTAGGAAGCCCAGTGTGCTTTCATTTCTGTTTGTTGAGAATCTTTTAAAAAATTTTTCACTGCCCTACATTGGGTACGATTTATAGCCTGAAGTTTCTGGCCTGGCCTAACCCTAAGGTTCAGACCCATCTACAGCTGCTTAGTGATAAATAATCACAAAATGGCTTGTATTAATTACAAACTGTTTGGCTCATGGCTCAGACCCATCACCAACTAGCTTCTACAACTCAACTCAACCCATTTTTATTAATCTATTGTATTGCCTTGTGGCTCATAGTTTGCCTGTTCTGTTACATCTTCTCGGGTGGCTGGATTGTATCTCTCAGACTCTGCCCACCTCCTTTTCTCTGCTTGGATTTTCCATCTGCTTCTAAGTAGCTTTTTTATTAACAAATGGTAACAGAGTTTATTTACAGTGTACAGAAAGACATCCCACATCATCTTCACTTGTGAACTTGAGTTGAAGAGCCTAAGTCTTATTTGAGTTTTTACATAGATAATGGTCATAGTGAGGAAAAAAAAAAGGAGTGGGGGAGAGAGAGAGGAAGAAGGAAGGAATACAGCAATACTCAGGATATACAGAAAAGGCAGATGTCATATTATAAGACATTGGGCTTCTGTAATAGTTTCAGATAATTTGTGTTTTTCAATCCTTGTCTTCATGTAATAGTGTATAATGTACCAGGAACTGTTTTCCTGTATTCCTTTTAAATACTAGCCAATAACAGGTTCCATCCTGCTATCACTATTATACAGTCTTGCCTCAACTACCATATATTCGTGGCTTAGCTACCATGCATTTTAGGCTTCTATAATACCAATGTGCTATAATCTCCTAAGTAATTTAGTTGATGCGGTCTTTGTAAACTGCAAGTTTAATCTTGTATAAGTTTTGGTTCTGCAGTTCTGCATTCTGTAACGTAATATCTCAATATCTCTGTAGGTTAGTTTGGATGTATCTTGGCCTTTGTTTCTGCCATATCTTTCTCCAGCAAGGCCACACCACCAATAATGCCACTTCCTAGGAGCCTATGGGCCATTTTCATTCAAACACCTCAGAAGGTACAGGACAACTCTTAGGGAGTTGGATCAAACTCAGGTTAGAGGAAGGGGGGGGGGAGAGGGGAGGAATAGAAAGAGAGGGGGGAGGGGAAAGAAGGGGGAGAAGGAGGAAGGGCTAGAAAAGAAGAGGAGGAGGGAGGGGGGAGATCAGAGATGTTCCAAGCCTTTGGCAGGAGGAGAGAGAGGAGAAGGAAGAGAAGAGAGCCTGGAAGGGGAAGAGTCTTTCCTTGAAGGAAGCTTGACATCAGGACACTGAGTGGGCCAGGTTATTGCTTACAGGATTCCAGTAAGTGAGTTAGAATACTAACATCCTCTCCCCAAGTGATGCCTTTGCTCTCTTTGGTATCTGTAAGAGAATAATTTTATGGTTGGGGATCATGACAACATGAGTAACTGTATTTGAAGGGTCACAGCATTAGGAAGGTTGGGAACCGTGCTCTAATTCTTGAACATGGTTATAATACACATGCAGGAAAATTTTCATCTTCTGGTTTCATCTCTCCCTCCCTCTCATCAGCCCTCCCCCGCCCCTCTCTTATCCTATTATATAGTTCACGATTTGTACAGTTTGGAGGCAGGGCACAGGTATGATGGCATTTCTCTGTATAACCCAGGCCTGGATATTACACAGCCATCATCTATGGGCCTTGTGTTCTTATTCTCGGTTTACCACTTGCACTGTAGACCAGGCTGGCCGTCAACGAGTGCTGAAATTAAAGGCATGCACTACCACTGCTCAGCTCCCCTTCCTCTTATTCCTATTTTTCTTACACTGTTTTTGTCATTTTTGTGTGTTTTGTTTGTGTACCATATTCATGCAGTGTCCTCAGAGGCCTGAAGTTCTCTTGGAACTGGAGTTACAAAAGATGGTTCTGAGCTGCCATGTAGGTGCTAGGGATTGAACCTAGGTCTTCTGGAGGCATCCAGTGCTGTTAACCATTAAGCCATTATTTTTCATTTCTTAAAATCCTTCAGGACATTTGGTATATATTCTGACACTATGTCTCCACATAAAAATTTTCTCTGCAGAAATGTAGGGGGTTATATGCAAGTATATATTCACTTATATTTTCTGTTTTTAAAAAATATATTGGCTGGAAAGATGGCTCAGGGAAAGACACTGGTTCTTCCAGAGGGGCCAAGTTTGATTTATAGTTCATGACCATCTGTAACTCCAGTTCTAGGGGATCCAGTGCCCTCTCTGACTTCCACAGGTACCAGGCACACACATGGTGCACAGACACGCATAAAATAATAGAATAAAAATATAAAAAATTATAATATACTTACTGTGTTAGTTACTTTTATATTGCTATGATAAGACACTATGACCAGGGCAGTTTTACTGTTTCAGAGGCAGGGAGTATGGCAGCAGGTAGGCATATATATGAGCAGTAGCTTAGAGTTCACATCCTTTCTACAAGTAGAAGACAGAGAGAGCTAACTGGGAATGGTGTGCACTTCTGAAACCTCAAAGATCACCCCTAGTGACACACCTTCTTCAGTAAGATCACGCCTCCTTATCCTTTTTACAAACAGTTTGGTCAGTTGGGCACCGTGTATTTAAATATATGAGCCTATGGGGCTGTTCTCATTCAACCTACCACATTCCTTTTCTGTATTTTTTTATTTCCCTTCAAAAATCTTTATATCCTTGGTTTCATTAAATGTAAGAATTTTATTTTTTCTAGGTTGTTTTTTGTTTTGTTTCTGATAGCCGTTGTTTATTTAACTTGATTGGTTGTTTCCAGTCAGGTGTTCTTACCATAAACTGGTAGAATGAATATTCTTCTTGGGGTATTTTCTATTTATGTATGTGTGTGTGTGTATGTATGTATGTATGTATGTATGTATTTACTTACTTCTTTTTAAGGCAGGGTCTTTTTGCAGTGCCCTGGCTGTCCTGAAACTCACTATGTGGACCAGGCTTGCTTCAAGCTCACAGAGATACTGCCTCTGCCTCCTGAGTGCTAGGATTAGTACTCCACCACACCTAGTTTCTTGGGGTATTTTCTTATATTAATTAACAGTTTTCTTATTCTTTAGCCACAAAGTGAGTATTCAACAATTTGATAGTAGCTATGTGGAGTTAAGGTAGACTTCAAAGCTTCAGGGTTCAAAAAGGTCTCTCCTCTAACCCTTCCGTCATGTGGCAAATTCTGAGCAGTCTTTAGATCTGACCAACCAGCTATAAGTAAGGGGTGCTTACAACTTCTCCCTAAAGTCAGTTTTCAAGAATGGATCACAGAACGTAGGAGAACAGTTTTTTTTTTTAATTAAAAATATTGCATACAATATATTTTGATCATGTTTTTTCTCTTCTCCCAATTCTTTTCATATCCTTTCCACCTCCCTAAGCCACCCAACTTTATGTTCTTTTTTTTCTCTTTCAAAAAATAATGCAAGGAAAAGGAACAAAAACAAGAAACTTAAATCCCTCAAAACTACAAAACAAAAATTCAAAGAAGCAAAAGTCTAATAAGACGAAGAAAAAACCCCATAAACAATGCAAAATAGAACAAACATTAGTTAACAAAATTATTATTGAGTTTGTTTTGTGTTAGCCAACTACTTCTGGATTTGGGGCCTGCCCTGAAATATGATTGATATACCCAGTGAGACATTTTTCTCTTTGACAGTGGGTATTAAATGCAGATAGCTTCTTAGTTTGGCTTGAACCTGTGTTTGTCTTGTGCATACTACCACAGTTGCTGTGAGTTCATATGTGCATCAATTCTGTTGTGTCTGGAAAATATTATTTTATTGGACTCTTTCATTACTTATGGCTCTTAAAATCTTTGCACATCCTCTTCTGCATAGATCCCTGAGCCCTGGAGGGAATAGCTTTGATGAAAGCATCCCATTTAGGACTGAGTGCTCCAGAGTCTCTCTGCCCATTGTCCAGTTGTGGGTCTCTGTTAACTCCCATCTAATGCAAGAAGTGGTTTCTCTGATGATGATTAAGCAAGGCTCTGATCTATGGGTATACTACTCTATACTTAGATTTTACCGCTATGTTCTTCTTAACAAAATGATACTGGTAGGTTCCCCTAGGCCTGCGACCTATCTAGTCTTAGGTTTTTGGCTATTTTAGCGTTATATCTCAGGATTATGGACTGAGCTTTAAATCCTATCAGAAAGTGTTTGGTTACTCCAATAGTATGTGCGCCAATATTACACCACTCTATCTTGCAGGCAGGTAACTGTTGTAGGACACAGGGTTTGTAGCTGGATGATAATTACTTTTCTCCTTTGATAACCTACAGAGTACCTTCCAGTACCATAAATGCTAGCCACCTGTGGATGCTCACCAGATTTCACTGTGTATGATAATGAAATGACTGAACATGTTATCCCTAAACTAGCCTCAAGTTGGGCTGATAATCAGAAAGACTAAGAGACTAAGTGTTGGAATTCCAACCTCAGAGATCAGAAATTGTAGAGTGGATATATAAAAGTCTATAAAAACATTAGTCCCCATCAACTCATCCTGAGGCTGTATTACCTCTTTATAGACTTTGACATGATTGGAAATGGACTTTTAAATAGGGATTAAAGACATTCCTATCATTGAGGAGATCCCAGAGTTTTAAGGGCTTTGTCACAGGAAATGGATACAAAGGCTAGTTTGTTATAGTTGGTTGTACTGGAGGTCATTTCATTATGTACAAGCATGCATAAGAATTCCAGAAGAGGAATTTCTATGCTAGAAGCTGCTGCTACTGCCACTTATTCTTTTTATCAGCTTTCCTAAACAGATATTATACCAATTATTCGCATCACAGATGAATATGACTGTTAAAAATATGTAATGTGTTGTAAGCAACAAGGTTCCTTCCTGTTTTACTATTCAAAACATACATGAGAAGATAAGCTGTAACAGTACTCTTTTGTCATATTTGTCATAGAGGTCATGGAATAGGAATTCTGTTGTATGCAGACTTGAAACAATTAATGGAAGAGTTTAGTAATGATAGTTCAGTTGTTGCCATTTATATTTCCTGCAGGCCAACCATTGTATTGACTTTACATTATAATCTCTAATCCTTAAAACAATTTAACAAGATAGGCAGAATTTATAATTTAATTTAGTTTTATTTTGAGACGTGGTCTCATTTTATAGTCCCACCAGACTGACTGACTCTCTGATTGTCTATCTATCTTCCTATCTCTACCTATCTATTGTATATATCCCCAATCAATCAACCAGTCAATCAATCTTTATACACAATCAATCCCAAATCAATCAATCAATCAATCTATAATATATTCAAATCAATCAACCAATTTGTCTGCCTGTCTGCCTACCTACCTACCTATCTACTATTTATCTATCTATAATATATCCCAAATAGACAAATTGTGTGACACAGTTCTTCTTTTGAGTACCTTTTTTTGAATATTAAGAAAAATAATTTAAGATTTGGATCTTTTAAATTTCTTTTCCTCTTCCATTTTTCAGACAATTTAACCTACGAATGAAGAGAGACACTTCCCTTTTTAGTGATGAATTTAAAGTAGAAACATCAAATAAAGTACTTGATTATGATACCTCTCATATTTACACTGGACATATTTATGGTAAGTTGGACTTTTGGACTTTTATCTAACATTTTCTTTGATTTTTTTTAAACAAAAGGAAGTATATATTATAATTGTAGTTAGACCTTTTACAAAAGGTTGTGTAAATCCTGAGAGGGAAGAAAGTGGCAGAGAAAGAATGTCTTGCCATTTTACTGTCCAGAGTGTGAAGGATTCTAGAAGACTCTCAGATCCTTAAGAATCAAGGCTGCCAATCTGTTGGCCAGGGACCTATTCCCTAGAGATTCAGAAAATACTGAGAAAGCAATCCACTGGATCTCTGGTCCCTTTTTCAACTCTGTACCTGGGGATAAATTCTGGACAGGAGTCGTGCACCCATGAGAAAGGGAAGAAGAGATTGGCATCTGATCCTAGGTGGCTGTCACTACAATACTTATCATAAGATAGTCTAGGGGAGGACTCTGTTTCTTGATAAGCCCATATCCATAGTTGGTTTATACTGTCCTTTCCATAAACACTTCTATCCCTAATGCCTCTTGGCCAAACCCTGTTAAAGCTTTTCTTAATGGATTTCCAACTTTGTTAAAACAAAAGAAACTCATGATGGCCCTGCTGTTGGTGTTCATCCTTTCTGCTGAGCTTCCGTAGACTGGATCACCACATGCAGCAGAGGCACAAGCCTTAGAAGAAATGAGAGCTCTACATAGCGTCACCTGTCTTGCTTACCTTTGAGCCTGATATTCCTATGCCCAAAACATGTAGGGAACTTTGTGGGTTTTTAACATTTAGTTATTAGTTTAGTTAATTAAAAACATTTTTTAATTTTTTTCTGTTTTCAAAACAGAACCCTAGGAAATAGAGCAAATTATCTAGGGCAATGGTCTTTGAAAACAAAGTCATCTATGGACTCACTTTTGTCCTGACCCATGGGACTTCAACGGGGTCCCTGTCATCTGTAGGGAGAGAATGAGGGGGGTCAGGAGGCACAGAAGGAGGACCACAGGACAAGCTGTTCGAGTGGTCTATCTTTATTATTTCCAGACTGCTTGTGTATGCTTCTGCAGGGAGAAGGGAGGGCTAGTGAAGGGGTGAAGCTGTGAGCCAAGGTCAGTGTGTTAGGCCATTATGAGTCAATTGTCAATGTGCTCCCTTGTGGCTTTTCCAAGGGCTGTCTTAATCTAAAGAATGACGAATAAGGGAATTCTTTAGTTGACTCTTAGCTAATGAATCTACTCCTGACATATTTTACATGATATTTAATAGTGAATTATGTGATATGCCACTTGTGAAATCTGTAACACTGACTCTTGGTGCTTCTAAGTGTTAAGAGTTTATAACTGGTTTTGCCTTTTGTTTGTTTGTGTTTGAGGCAGTATCTCTCTTTCTCTTTTTTTAAATATACTAACCACTGTTCCCCCTCCATTCCCTCTTCCCAGTCACTCCCTAGCTTCCCCACCCTCCTCCATCTACTCCTTAGAGAGGGTAAGAATTCCCAAGGGGAGTCATACAGTCTAGTATATCAAGTTGAGGCAGGACCAAGCCCTTTCTCCCAGTTTCAAGGCTAAGCAAGGTATTGAGGCAATATATCTTGCTATGTAGTCTAGAAAGGCCAGGAACTAGCAGTCTTTATTCCTCTTCTTCCTAAGGAACAGGATTGCAGGCAGGTACCCCCACATTCAGAGTTTTCAAAATTTTTTCAATGATTTTTATAATGTTTTAATTTTTCAGGGAAGAAATTAGCAGTTATTTCTGAGTTTTATTTAAAGAAAGAAAGAAAGAAAGAAAAGAAAAATTAGAAAAACCTAAAAGGAAACTGGCAATAGAGATCATTTTAGCCTGAAACAACATAACAAAGTCACCTTAGGAAAATTTCCCAGGCTCTTCCTTCTTAAAATTCATGTGTTTTTCTTGACACTTGTAACAAACAGATTTTACTAGTTAAAAAGTTGCTGGGAGGCACAGGCATGTACTTAACCCAACAGGAAGTTCATCTGACAGCAAAGTGGAACAGACAGGGAAGTCATAAAAGAGGCTAACATAATTCAGTATGCTAGGCGATAATAACTCTACATTAATAATTGCTAAAGACATTCCTCCATAAGTCAAATCTGTCAAAATTTTCCTTTGGTAAATGAGGTTTTTTTTTTTTTCTCTCAAAATCATAATGTTTTGAAAAATTAAATGCTTAAAAAAGAGCTCTTAATTTTTTATTATACTAGAAATGAAGCATTTTTTGTACTTAACTCACCTGTAAACTAACCCAAGTTTCTAAATTTTAGTTAGTTTTTTTTTTTTTTTTTTTTTTCCTCCAGTCTTCTAATTGTAGCCAAAGGAAAGTGTTTTCCTGGCTGTTTTTAGTGTTCTCTTACTTTCTTCATTACTTGTCTTGCTGAGCTGCCGTTTTGGTAGGTGATGATCATAAAAGTAAAAATTAAGTGAGCTTGAGTGGAAAGATGTCATTTAAAGAGTGTTTTGGGGGCAGATTTGATGGTACACAGCTACAATTCTAGCTCTGGAGGCGTAGGCAGGAGGGAGCATGAGCTCAGGACCATTAGGGCTACCTAGTAAAAAAGTTCCAAACAAAAAACAACACAGCAGAAAAATATCCAAATCTTATTTTTAGTTTGTGATTAATTGAAAATCAACTAATGTTAATCTGTAACTTAGAAACTGTGAGAGTCTGGGTCTAGGAATATTTCACATGCTCCAGGGCCAGATGCCCCAAAGTTACAAAACATCCTGTGAGTTGGGTCCAGCCTTGTCTTCCTCTTCCTCCCTCCTTTCTTCTTTCATTTCTCTTTCCACTCTGCGCCGCCCTTCCCCTTCCCCTTCCTCTTCCTTTCCTCCCTCCCTCTCCTCTCTTCCCCTTCCCCTCCCTTTTCCTTTTATCTTGTCTCCTCTTCCCTCCTTTCTTCCCCCTCCCCCTTTTTAATACTTGCAATTGAACCCAGCAAAATAATTTTGTGAGAGATGAATTTTTAAAAAGTAAAATTTTGGGTTTTGTTATTGTTGAAGACAAAAGCCTTGTTAATAGTGTTCAGGCTGATCTCAAGTTCTATTTCAGTCTCATGCCCAGCTTTGATAAATTTAACTTTAAATCACCTCTTTAAAGACCTGGGCCTGTAGTTGCAGCTACTGGGGAGGTGGAGGTAGGGGGTTTGAGGCCGAGCTGAGCAACATAGTACTGATGCTATCTCTAAGTAAAACCAGAATGGATGGTGGTACTGTAGACATGGCTCAGAGGGAGAATGCTTGCCTCCGATGTGAGAACCCTTAGTGAAAAAAAAGCAGAACTGTGCCTCTATGTCATTTTAATTTTGGTGCTTAGATTTTGTGACTATTTAAGTAGAACTAAAAAGCACTCCACTTTTTTATGTTATTTCTCTCACTAGAGAATAGTGAGATAGTTACACATCTGTCCAGCGTCTTTTTTAAAAGACAGAATGTCATTCATCCCCCAGGCTGGCATAATACTCAGTATGCAGTTCATTCTCACCTTGAAATTGCAGGTTCTTCTTGCCTGGAGTTCCTGAGCATTGGTACTATAGGCATGAGATACCACACCTGGCTGCTTTGTTCAGAATTTTAAACAAGATTGTAGAAATGCTTTTGTTTAAATTGCTTCTGAACTACTTGGGTCTTTTCCATTTAAAAATACACTTGTAAGATCTGTAGATGGAAATGAGGCCAAAATGAAACCAAACAAAACAAAAACTGTAGTGTCAAGTTAGAAAGGAACTTTTCACTTGTGGTGAATTAAAAAGGTACTTTGAGTGTCTTTATTCCGAAAATACATAGTTTATTAGAGGATCTGTTTGCCTTTTTAAGAGGTTAAGTTAATTAATTAATGGTATTGAATTACTTACTATTATCTGAATGTCAGGCACTGGGCTCTTTGTGAGGCATATGACTGTCAGTATGTCAGATGTTTCGTTTTCATTGTTGTATAGGTAATTGTCCATCTTTTTTTTTTTAAAGTAGTGATTGTTATTCATATTTCAAATTAACTTGATATATTTTATGTGAAATTTAATTTCCCAGGACATTTGCAAAATGTAAGAATGGCTTAAAAAAACAAAAACAAAAACAAAAAGGAGAATGTGGAAGTTAAAATTTCAAGAATTTGTTGCTTTCATCAATAGGTGAAGAAGGAAGCTTTAGTCATGGGTCTGTCATTGATGGAAGATTTGAAGGTTTCATCCAGACTCGTGGTGGCACATTTTATATTGAGCCAGCAGAGAGATATATTAAAGACCGAATCCTGCCATTTCACTCTGTTATTTATCATGAAGATGATATTAGTAAGTACTCACATTTTATACCAGGTGGGTCTTTGCAAAGACATAAGAATCCTCCTAACTATGTGGCAACAAGTATATCCTGGGCTATTTTCTTTCCTAGGCTTATTCAGGTTAAACAACCAGAGTTTAATAAGCAAAGTCTCTATTTAAATAATGGGTCTGTATAGTATAGCAGTTATCAACAAAGGGCAGTCATACACTCTTGGTATAAAACAACCAATTCTTTGGAACTGTGAATCAACCAAATCCACTTGAGCTGGAAATCTAAGTTCTGGTATCATCCAGTCTCCTTAATTACAATGTCTTATGTCTATGGCTTGCTGAAGGAACAGCAATGTCATATCTTTTTAATATCAATTTCCATATGAACATTTATGTAGTATTTAAGATTTTTTCTGACTTCTAAATCCACTGAGTACGTCTTTTTAGAATCTTAAAACAGTAACTTGACCATCACTTGGTATAACTCCAGGCTTACTATGGATTTGTTGGGATAATTCTTTTTCTGTGTTTAAGGATAGAAAATTAACTTAGACTTTGTGTTTTAATTCTGTCATTGTCTGTGTTTCCATGGTATCCAATTGTGAGAATGTGCCATTAAAATAACACAAAAACACACTCCTATAATTTCTATGCATCTGGAATACTTTTCTTTCTTTTTAATGTAGTCAGGCTAGTTTCTCTAGTTTTACCTGTTTTTCTGACTTGGTGGCTTCCTCCTGGTTTTATTTATTTTTTTCTACAGATAGGAATTTCTTATCTTTATTTTATTCTCATGCTTAGTAACATACTGGCAAGTGTGAGCTCTGTTTTGCTCCATTAGCTCTGACAGTTTCTGTACTTCCATCAACTCAATTGCTTGTTGATTCTGATGATGAACTGTTGTGGGGGAATAGCCCAAGTTTATAACTGTTGTTGCTTGTTATCTCTTGGGTGTATTAAGGATACTCGTGCTTTAGTCATCCTTATTTGACACCTTCCCCCTTCACCTCCTGGTATTTCAAGCCCTTATAATTTTTCTTTGGCACCAAACTACAATCCTCCTCCATAAGTGGGAATGTGGATTATTTTGCTTTTCTTTCTGCTTTTCTGCTGACAGAATTTTTCTTCACTGGGCTTGTGCTTTTTCTTGAAATTTTCTTACTAATTTATTCTTTTTACAGTCTTATCTCTGTAATCGCAATGTACAATTCTACAAATACAGGTTCTGTGATTTCTGCTTCTTTAATATTAAAGTAACACCATGAAGCAGATCATAAGTTCTTAATAAAATGTTGAAATCTGTTTCCCTAGCAGGTGTCCTTTCTGAATAAGGAAGTTGAGAAATGTGTGGACAGGTTGCTGTTCCTCCCCATTACTGTGACTGTCTTGCCATCAGTGTCTTTGCTGGGTGTTTGTGCTGCTGTGTCTCCTGAGAAGTCTCCCAGTTTTCTTCCTCCTTTGGATCTCTGTGCTGAATATATGTTCTTTGTTTTTCTTTACTTTTACATTTACCCATTGTTATGTCTCATTATAACTTCTAAATTTCTTAAGTTTATGTCAACATTTCTTATTAGACATTAGTAGTAGTACTAAGATGCAAAGGTAGTTTTTTTTAAGATGACTTTGCTTACTACTTCTCTGTTAAGTATAAATGTCAAGATGAGCATATAGAAACGAAAATTTATACGTGTTTCATCACTTTGTTAGAATAAAATGAATAGGTTTTGTTATAACATTTTTATAAAATGTATTTTAAATTCATATTAAAAAAATAAAGTTGTTGAGGCAGGAGAGATGGTTTAGTGGATAAAAGCTGTGCAGCACAGGTGTGGAGACGATCCCATTTCCCACAGGTGTAACAGCAGCGCTTGGGAGGTAGAGATGGGATTCCCAGAACAAGCTGGCTATCTAGACTATCCAGAATTGGCAAGCCCCAGGTTCACCAAGAGACTTTGACTTATAAGTAAAGTAGACAGCTATCAGGAAGACACCCAGTGGTCAGTTGGCTATGATACCTGCAGATATGTGTAGCCCCCCATCTGTATCACACACCATATAAAAACCACCTCTACCAAGAATTCCAAACCACAATAGGAAGTTGGATTTACTTGTCTTGCAAACTGTAGTTTACCGACATTCATTCTAGGGGATGGACAAGTATATTTACTTTTAGCCAACCATCTTCATTAGGTGGTCCTAAACAAAGCAGCATAGTAAGAAGGGTAGTTGTTTAATGTTGCCTTGGCACTGCATAAGATTCTTTATGTGTGTTAATTATTTTATTCTTTGTAGCTCTGTAAGGTATAGGCAAATATATTATTCCTACTTTATAGGTAAGGAAAGGAAGACTTGGAATCTTGTGTGACTTGTGGACACCATCCTCTGTGCCATGTGCTCATGGGAACAAACTGTAAATCCTCATTACTTTTTACTACTGTTATCTGTGGGGCTTTTCTGACATCTGCACACCTTCCCAAAATTATACATCTATTGCTGTGTTAGACAAATTCTGTCCTTGGGATGGATTTTCCCCCCTATTTTTTAACTAATAAAAAGAAAGTTTATGTTCTTTAATGCATGCTATTATTTCTCATAATTAGCCTAGTGCCAGTAATTTATTTTCACAACTGAAGTGTTAATATGATTGTTTATATGCTGTGGATATGTATAAGTGAACTTATATAAAGATTCTGATCAGAATTTAGCCATGCTTTCTGAATACTGTTTTTGGACTTCTTGGTATAAATGTATAAATCCATGTGGAAAATAATAATAATAATAATAATAATAATAATAATAATAATAATAATAATAATAATAATGTTCTGGAGAACATTAGGTAATGCTTTTTAGGCAGAAACACTGAACAGTTTCTCCAGGTGCTTTGATACACACCTGGATATGATGCTGCTCACTACAAAGAGGTACCAGCTTTGAAGTCATATATGTTCAGTTCTTTATTGCAGCAGTAAAAAACACTCTCCTAATACTAAAACTATGACAAGATACAAATGACACTTAGTTCTCTGCTTGCTGGCACATTTTATTTTGAAGAAATAGCAAAACCACTGCCTGTTATTAACTCTAATAATAATTTTGATATGTGTAGATCTTAGGAATGCATGACTGTTTCCCCTCAGAGCCTTTCATATACTCTGAGGCAAAGGTCTAAGTCATTTTTCCTACTATACTTTTATAAAAATAGTTAAATTCTGGATTTAAAAAAATCCCTCTTAATTAAATATAGAAAGCTATGGTTTAGTCTTTATTTAGATTTATTGTTTATTAGTTTTCCTGTATATGTGTTTCCTGTTACTTGTGTTTCCTAGGGATGTAGATGCCCCTGCTCTTAGTTAGCACTGTGAGCTATAGCTGTGGGTCTCCTTTTTCTTGTGTTTCAGTGAGAAGGCACATAATTTCATGAACTTAAAAAGATACTTAAAACTTGGTTTTATCATTTCAAGATGGAGATTTCACTCATGTCCAAACTTTATTTGTGGAGGCTTTTGTATGTTGCTTTTAATATTTTTAAAATGTCAGTTAGAAGCTGGATGTGGTGATACGCCGTGCGTGTCATCTCTGCAAATGCTAGATGGAGGCAGAGTCATCTTCAGCTGTGTAGCCAGTTCAAGACCACCCAGGCTATATGAAAACAAGTCAAACAACAAGTGCACAGTCTGAAAAGCAAGTAAACAAAAATTAGTTAATTCCACATATAATTTCTAAAATTGTTGGCATAATTGAGTTTTGTTGGTTACTAAGCTTTCCAGCTCCTTTGTGTCATCATGAGATGGTGCTGTCAGAGGGAGAAAGAATTGAATTTGGGGTTACTAGCACTGTTGCTATTTTATGATGTGATATTGTAATGTCACTTCTATAACACAATATTCTGAAGATTGTCTTTAAAGTATTCTGGTCACATTTAGGGCTAGTGTAGAGTGTGAAAATCTACTTATATTGAGTTGTGATAAGCTAAGTGATGGAAAATAATGATATCTGAACTTTGTGTGCAAGAATACTAGTTATCTCTCTTCTGTACAATTGAATTCATAGCTTTTCTTTTGTATTGGTTTTAAATATTGAACATAGACACAATAAAATATTTGGAGCAAATATAAGAATTTAGAGATTAAAGAAACTTGTCAAATATTTTATGCTTTCTGATAAATATATGTAATAGGCAGGTATGGTGTGTTGTCAACTCACATTAGATAGATAGAGGTGCTTTTTTGTTGTGTTTTTATATTTCCCAATTCACCTCTGGGAAATATAAATTTCTCTAATCATTTTACAGGTAGAAAATTGAGAACGCCAGTTAATAGCAGTTAATTTAAAAATGATATTAAATTAGAAATCTAATTTGCTTAAAGATTAGATCAGAAGAAACTAGGTATATGAAGAACATTTGCAACATTGGTGATTTGAGTTAATAAGGATTTCAAGTTTGAAATCCAGCCTATGTTTCATAGGGAGTTCTGGCCATCCTAAGCAGCAGAACTACACCCTGCTTAATACACAGTAAACAGTAAAAATAACAAAGTGTAACACACAAGCAAAAATTAGATTAAAAAAGTCTTATTCAGTCAGAAACTATACAAGCAGGACTTGTTGAGAAAATTTTAGATCAAGACCTTTTCTGATTTGTTACCACATATATTGGTCTGTATATATTTTTATCTTTAATTATAAAATAAAGTATAACTGTAATGAACTACATCATTTCAGAAGCATAAGATGATTTAAAAACATCAAAGATCAGTTATAAAACAATTCTAGGAAATGTCATTGAGTTTTTTTTTTCTTCTGAGAACTGTTTCTCTCTTGTTTTCTAGTATTTATTTTACAAAAAGATTAAATTAGTAGACATGGTAGCTCATGTCTATAGTCTAGCATTCAAAGAGCTAAGGCAAGAGGATTGTGAATTTGAGGCTAGACTGGACTACCTAGTGAGTTCCAGGATGGCCTGGGCTACAGAGTGAGACCCTGTCTTGAATAAATCAACATCAACAAAAAGAGCAGAAATTAATTAATTGTACAATCTAGATATTATAGTTGGATGTAATTTCAAGTATAGTTTTCAGTAAATGTGATGAAATGTTTGTGAGTATTGATTTGTTAGTAAGAAGATTGAATTCAAAAGATCTTGAAATTTTATAACAGTATTTTCTTTTAGAATATTGGCAAGTAAGTTAATACAACTCTGGAAAATATTGGTATTCGCTTAAAGCATTCTCTCTCTCTCCTCTTTCCCATTTCCCCCTCCCCTCCTCTTTTCTTGAACAGGTGTCTTGTTCTAGGCAAGCTCGGCTGGATTACATTTCCAGCCCAGCCTTACTTTTGAATGTGTCCTTTGTAACAGTCTGTAGAACTGTTAGAAATTTAAAAAACAAACAAACAAAAAACCATATCTGGGAAAAGCAATTTAGAAATGGAAGATAATTCCTAGTCGTAGTTGGTGAAATGAAGGCCAGCAGGAAGCTATTGAAGCAATGTTTTTCTTTCTTTTCTTTCTTTTTTTTTTTTTTTTAAATATATGTCTGCATGATAGATGCCTCTGAGAAAGAGTCAGAAACCAGCTGCTGGCTAGAAAATTAAATTCAACTATATTGGTTTATAAGTGTACAGGAAATATTGTCTTAAAAAAATACACCTTGGAGGCGAATTTTCACTTAGTAGAAACTAACTTAGTAGAAACTAAGTGGAGGTGCGTTGGCACAAACTAGTTTCACTTAATAGAAACTAACTGGAGGTGCGTTGGCACAAACCTTTAATCCCAGCACTTGGAGGTAGAGGCAGGTGGATCTCTGTGAGTTCGAGACCAGCCTGGTCCACAAAGTTAGTTCCAGGACAGACAGGGCTGTTACACAGAAGAAATTCTGTCTCAAAAAACCAAACCAACCAAGCAAGCAAGCAAACAAAAAAGCTAAATGCTATAACTTAAACGAGGATGGAAACAAACCCCAGAGTCCTTAGTTGGAAGTAGAAAGGCTTCCTGGGGCTTGTGACATTCATTGGATTTGAATCTTAAGACAAGAGGTCTCCTCTAGACTGCCAATGTAAAGAGTCTGTGATTATAGAAGTTGTTACCTGGTTACAACAATATTTCTTTTTATTTAGCTTGGGGATTTGAGAAAAGAAAAGACAAATCCAAACCAAATCCATTAGCCAAACACTGACTTTGTCTTGGAGGCATCCACTCAATACTGTGGACAGTGTGGTATAGGTGGTTATAATCAGTGGGTGAAGTATTCTTGTATTTTAGTTGTACAACGTTTTACAACTCACAGGTTCTGTGTTAGTTCTGTGCTGTTACTTTAGATAAAAAAGACTTGTAGAGGAAGGATTTAGTTTGTCTTCTGTACTGGAGTTTGTTCTGCTGCTTTGTGCCTGTGGTGACAACAGTGAATGTATGGTGGTGGGTAGTCTGCTGAATACTGTTTTCCTGTGTCTTCTGGGAATCTCGAGAGAGTGACAGGGAAGGGCCCGATTTCTGCTAGGTTTGTCCCGCTGCCTTTGAGCACAATAGGTGGCCAGGCCTGCAGCAAATATTTCATTAACAGGTTTAATGATTATTTTTTAACTGACATTATTTGTATGTTTGATCTTTTTAGGTCCTGGTATACAGTGGTAAATACTACAATGTTCCATCATTTTGGACTTCAGGGTAGCGATTCTGTTTATAATTGGTTACAGTACAGGAACATTTCTCCTGTTGCTCTGTGATCCCCTTTGTTCCAGAAGTCAGGACATGCTTGAGTCAGCTCTCTCACCTGTTTCCTGGAAGTTGACTGCCCTGTGGGCTGCTCTTTTCACCTTCCCCAGACCTCCTAACCTGGGCCTGGGGTTGAGTAGATGATAGGAGAAGAGGGGTTCTGTCCACTGGAGTCCTTCCCTCTCATAGTCTATCCCTTCTTCTCTTGGTCCTTGTTATTTGGGCAACTGTAGAAGAAATGGAAATATTCTTAGTTAAGGAATATGTCCAATGATAATGACGACAGTTTCCATATATTATCTGTTGGTGGAGTTAATTGTATTTTAAATTTACTTCATATTAAGGGTTGCATTATTTGATTTGGTTTTTGATTTTATATCTGCTTTTGTCTGTTAGAGAGCCATGGTGAAGACCCTAGACCTTAATGCATAGAGGTGCTGCCCTCATGGTGGGGAAGCTGCCAGAAGTGACTGTAAATTTCCTACCTTAGTGGAGTGGATAATTGAGAGTCATCTACTTACTTGCTGTCTGTGGAGGTGCCATAGTGTTAAGTGTGTATGTATTATTTATATTTATATTTGTGTTTCCTACAGCAAAACAAAAGCAAGAGGTTTGTATGCAGAGGAACTGGAGGAAAGGCAGGAGCTCTAAAGCTGATCTTTGTTTTAGACTGGCTAATGTTGTTCACTCAGTGCTCATTCTTTTGAAAGAATCACTGTTTGGCCTTTTCAGGGAACTGCAGTGCATCCTATGATTTTGCATCTCAATGAGGGCTTATTCATTAGTTGAACAAAGGCTTTTTCTAGAAAGGATTATATTGTCAGTAATTTTAGAGAGAAACTGTCATTGTCCGTTGGGTTTTTTTGGGGGGGAGGTAGTTAATATGGTGGCCAGGGAAAATAGTCTCTTAGAAATTTTTAGAAATATACAGAAAAAAATTTATACTTGGCTTCTGCCCTTTTTCTGTCATGAGAATTTTGTGCTGACAGTATTTAAAACATATAATAGTGTTTTGTTGCTTTGGAATTTTACTTTTACCCTAAAAAAATTTACAACAATTTGTCTTTATCTTATGTGAAATATAACTTACAAAGAGATAAAACATTAAATGTTTAAACACAAATCTTTGATCATTTTAAAATTAGTTTATTAAATAATATCTTTATTGTTTATTTTTATATGCATTAATAACATTAAAAACTTTTAATCTTTTGACAGAAATCTTTAAACATTAAAACAGTTACAATTTTTCCCATTGATTATTGAGGTCACTTTGCAGAGTTTGAGAAATTTGCAGGATCAGTTTTATTTCCTGTACAAAATGAAGCCACCTGTTGCTAACTCTATGGGAGTGAAATTGAAATGGACTTTGGAGTAGAATGGAGGTTCCAGGCCGCTTGGGACATTAACTACGGCTACAGGACATGACTTTTGAATGACCATAGTCCTGGTTGCCAGGGGCATAGGTAAAGAGTGGAATTTAAAAGGGATTCGGTTGGTAGTCAAGGAGTCGGATAGGTGGCAAATGAGGGCTAGTGATTAGTTATAATCCTTGATGGCATATAAAATGAGATCATTGGCATGAATGTTGTAGTTTCAAAGAATTGATGGGTGATGTGAGTAAATCAAGATCTAAAATTAAGAAATAAAGGGAAGTGACTTTTAGGGGCTGCAGATTTCCTACGGTACATGGAGTATCCATGGTATAATCTAGCCTTCAAATGGCTATTTCCTTTCTTTCTTTTTCCTTTCTCCCCTCTCTCCCTCCCTCTCCTCCCTTCCTCTCTCTCCTTTCCCCTCCTTCTCAGTCTAAGGCAGAGAGTGGTAGATAGCCCTGGGTATTTATTGAAATGGGGGGGGGGCAAATGATTATCTTTCTACTAAAAGGTTGCTTTTAACTTCATGATGAAGTTGAAGATGCTCTTGACCTTTGCCAGATAATGGACTTTAGAGGAGCTGATACTCTTTTGATTTAGATAGTTGTCTTTTCACAGTGACATAGGGGCAAGGCAGTTTTATACTAATTCTAGGCTGCTTTCACTCAGGAGTGACAACCTGTTGGATATTGGTTCTGTTAAGTTTCTACTGACTTTCCCTAAATTCCTGCTGATGGTTGCTCATATAGGCAATATGATATACCCTGAACACGGCATATATTTGACTACCATATGAAGACTAGAAATCCACTCTAATATGAAGTATATGTAATTGTACACAGTGTTACAATAGATTTGTTTATGTATATAAATGTATTAACTCATATCATTTATCAATAGAAAAGGTAAAATGCCCAGTAGATAGTATTTGTTAATTTTAGGATTAATGATGAAATACCTAGCTTGCATCCATAACAATGTATTTAATGAAAACCAATGCTGATCATAATTTTAGATGACACAGCCCCAGACAGTGAAATATCCCCAAAGATCAAAATCCTTTAAGTCTAAAGTAGCAAAAATTATATAAACCAGGCATAGTAATGTATCAACAGGTAGTCAGTCCTAAGGAGGCTGAGGTAGGGTAGTCCATTTCAATCATTTGCAGCCAGCCTTTACCAGGCTCTGCCACTCCACTCCAAAACCTCACCACTCCAAAAGTTTAAAATGCAAAGGGAGGGAGGGAGGGAGAGAAGGTGATTGAATAAGACCCCCAATGTCGACCTCTTGTCTCCACGTGCAGGGATACAGCATATATCACACACACACACACTACTGTGAAACAACACAGAATTATAGGACAACAGTACGTACAGAAATCTAGTAGGGAATGCTGCAGTCTACATATACAGACTAGAGGAATTTCAAAAGGAGTAGTACCACATGAGCTACAAGATAAACAAGCAACTGTTCATCCCTGTGTAATACTTCAACTGTGAAAGTCAGCCAGCTTTCAAATGCTTCCTCTGTAGTGTACTTTTTGTGTGTTCAACTTCTAGCATTTTTCATTTTTGTTTTTTCTCCTGCTTAAAATTTAACATTATGTCCTGTAATTTGCTATACTATTTATTTCATCCTTGTAATGCTTATAATACTGAAAGTATAAAAGTTTTAGATCAAGTCTAGTTTTGTTTTACGGAGGTTTTGCAAGTTTGACTTCATGAAAATGCATTGTAAACTGAGCATGATGGTGTCTTTCATCCCAGCACTTGGGAGGCAGAGGCAGAGGCAGAGGCAGAGGCAGAGGCAGAGGCAGATAGATCTCTGTGAGTTCTGGGTCAACCTTCTCTATCTAGCAAGTTATAGGCCAGCCAGAGTAACTTATTGATATGGTTGTCTCAAAAACTAACAAAGCTCCATAGCATTGACTTATTAGGTGTAAACATTGTGTGTCTGTATATACACATCATCAAACTATTCTCATTTAGTGAAGATTTTTCTGTATTTGTGAATGATAAATTTCTTTCGAGAACTTTACTATTTGAATTGCATACATAATTTTGTCCTATTGGGGCTTTTGATCCAATCAAAAGACTTGGGCTGTTTATCACTGTTTTTTGGATGCTTTGGATTCTGAAGCTGTATACACACAGTTGCTAAGCCTAGATAGTAATTTTTATATGTTCTACCTTTTGACATACTTCTGTAAATGTAAATCATCTGCTTACCATTTTTGGACTAGTGTTATTGTTAGTAAGCCAGAATGCACTAAGTACAGTAGTTATGTGTAGATGTATTTTATTGTGCAAAGTGGCCTGTTCTTTCATGTATTCATATGCCTCTTTTTTAAAAGTGTTAATAAATGCTTTAAGGAATATTTTACTTTTTTTTTTTTTAGTGGTGTGTGTGTGTGTACATGTGTGTGTATGTGCATTCAGTATACATGTGCATGCATGGGTAAGTTATTCATAAATTCATTTATTTTTTAAAATTTATTTGTTCATTCCTTTATTTGTTTGTTAACATTTGTTAATTAATTAATTAATTTTATTTATTTGATGGAATCCAGAGACTCTTATGGGTATGGAACTTACCACATAGGCCATGCCGGTTTAGCATGTAGGGAACATTTCTTATTCAAGCTATAGCATCATTCTGCTGTTAACCAGGTTGGAGTCTATTGTCCATTCAGGAAAAAAGACCATGGAAGATTATGGCTAGTTACTTCAGCTAGAACTTGGTTGTGTGTGATACTTTACTTGAAGGGAAGCTACAGAGTTTGGCCCACATACGTTAGCTCAAGATATTTAGGAATACTTTGGTCAATGACTTTTAAATTGCCTCAAAAATATTTTAAAAATTTATTATTAATTTTAGTATTATTTTATAAAGCAATTAACTATAGTTGAGTTTTCAAAAAATACTTAATTTTGATGATAGCTTTAAAAAGTCTGACTAAATGATTGGTATGATAATGTAAAAAGGTCCTTGAGAAATATGTATTTTGTTGAACAGATTATTCTTACCCTACTCTGGTATACACTTTTGATGGTAGGTGTTGTTGAGGTTTAAAGGAAGGGATTGGTTGTAGGAGATATGTAGGGAATATTATTGTGAAATTTGCTGAAAGTGATTTAATCACAGGGATTGTCTTTTGAAACTCTTAATTTCAGTAGTCACTTATTTGGGGGTAATGTTTTCTATGTGCTCTTGTATCTGTCCTCTAGTCTACCTGAGTGTGTGAGAGAAAAGTTTTGATTGTGGCTTAGGGTGGGGAGTGGGGTTGTACAGTTTTAGATACTTCATAATAAATTAAAACTGTAATTAAACATAGCTCTTTGGAGAAGAGTGTCTAATTTAGTTCAGTAAGAATGACATCAGACTTTAAATATTTTTCTTTGTTATACTTATATTAACCTAAGGTAAGTGTTAAAATGAGAGCTTACTATCTTAAGTATTGACACTATCCTTAGAAATTTTTATAGAGGCACCATGCACTTATTCACAAAGGAAAAATAGGAACATGGCATACTAATTGATTAATAATCGCTCGTCATACTAAAACAGGAACTTAAAAATGTAAATGTCACAGTTTATGTGGTCAACCATTTTGTATGTCAGTACTCTTAGAGCTTTTGTTTTTCACTTGCTGCTGTTGTTACTGGCTGCCATGGTTACTTTTCTATTGCTTGTGATGACACTATGATCAAAGCAACTTACAGAAGAAAGGTTATTGGGGGTTTATATTGAGGGTGAGTTCATGACCATGGTGGCAGGGAGCATGGCAGCAGGTGGGCAGGCAGGCATGTCTGGAGCAGTAGTTGAGCACTTACATGTTGAGACATTAACCACAAGGCCAAGAGAGCTAATTGTGGATGGCATGGGCTTTTGAAACCACAAAGCCTACCCCCTAGTGTCACACTTCCTCCAACAAGGCCACACCTTCTAATCCTTTCCAAATAGTTCTACAACTAGGGACCAGGCATTCAAGTATAAGAACCTATGGGGGCATTTCTGGTCAAATAGTCACACCAGCTATGTCATCATCACCCACATTGTTGTTTTGTAAGAAATAGAATACTATTTTTTTTTTAACTTAAAATTTTTTGATATTTTAATTACAACATTTTCCTCTTTCTCCCTCTAAACCTTCCCATATATCCCTCTTTGCTCTTTGGACTCTATGACCTCTCTTTTCAATAATTGTTTCTCACTTATATATATATGTGTGTGTATAAATATACATCACTAAATATAACCTGTTCAATCTATATAATGTTATATATCTTTTCAGGACTGATCATTTGATATTGGATACCTAACTAGTGCGTTAGTCCTTGGGGAAAACGATTTCTCCTGCTCTTAGCATTCCTTAGTTGCATGTAGTTCTTTGCCTAGGGATAAGACCTTGGCTTTTCTCTATCCATTTCAGTATCTGTATTGGTGTCATCCATGTTCAGTTTATGTTTGGGCAGTTATGTTGGTAAGACTATGAGTGTAGCTTCTGACATTATAGACACACAGTCTCATAGCAAACTCCCTGATCTTATGACTCTTACAGTCTTTCTGCCCCCTTTTCCACAATGTTCCCTGAGCTCTAACTTCTCATTTTGATTGGTTGTGGATTTATGTAGTGGTCTCTGATTGTTACAAAGAGATTTCTTTAATGTGGGATAATTCTTTAATGTGGGATAAAGCCTACACTTAAGGATTTAAGGACAGATGTTTATTTGTTATTAGGAATTATGGTTTAATAAAGGAAGGAATAATGGCTTAGTAAAGAACTAGTTGTAGATTCTACTTTTATATCCATGAATTCACTAGCATTGAGTGGTTAGCTAGGTTTCTAGTACCATGCATGTTTTCCTTCTTATTGACAGGCCTTTACCAATTAAAGAGCTCTTGGTTACCTCCAAAATAGGTGTGCCCCTATTACACCCTTAGGGTTATTTTGTCATACTGGTCATTGATTTGCTTTATAAGCATTATAGCTAGATAGGGCTGTTTGCCCCTTTCCTTTGGAAGCTGCATGGTATCTTCTGGTACCACGAAAACTGGTACTTGGGAAAGAGGCATTTGGATCAGTTCCAGGTCTCTAGACCTTGTTTCTGAAGTTCTTGGAAACAACCAAGGGAAATAGCAATAGGCTGTATGTTTTAGGGGACTTTTGGACAGTCTCGGCCAATTCAAGAGAAAGCTTCTTCTGTCTGGTATTGGGGTTTTGTTTGGTGGTTTTTGGCTCTTGAAGGGAGCAATGTAATCCCAGATGAGAAAAGTTCACTAAAACTATTAAGTATATTTATACCCAGAATTACATGTTTTATAGTTAAGGTGCATAGTTAATAGTATGATTCCTTAAGGCATTTGGAGACATCCTTCCTTACTCCTATGTTTACCTTCTTCCCTACTTCCTAAAGAGCCTGTCTTTCCCTATGTCCCCATAAGATCCTTTTCTCCTGCTCCTCCCCTTCCCTCACCTTTTAAAGGAGCTTCCCCTTTCCCTTTCTGCGATCAGATCACAGTACCTTATTTTCTCCCCCTTATCCCATCTTGGAAATGGTTGCATTTTACTTTCCTGGTTTCTGTAGTTGCAGCTGAGTTACTTTTCAGTGTGTACTGTCCTACCTGCATCCTGGCATTTTATTTTGTCAATCCTCTTAATTGTGGTTATTGGGTCGGGTTGTTAAATGTGTTCATGAACTAAGGAGAGTTTTAATAAGAATGGAGTTTGTAGATTGTTGAGAGAGTAGAGTAAGTATTTAAATGACTCACTTAAATTACATAGTTTATTTTAAAACAAAACCAGTTTAACTAAAGATAAATTAATTAATACATGAAGGGAAAACATGATGAAATAATTATTAGTTTGTATAACATGCCTCTGAATTGTGCATGGGATAAATTTAAAATAAATCTACTTTTTTTTATGTCATTCCAATGTTTTTGGAGGACACTTTATCTGAGGCCAGTTAGTATTTCTAGAAGGGCTTGAAGCCAAAGATAATCTTATATTGTGCTCAAATTGAGGGAGTTTATACATTCATAGTATAGGAAATTTAATGCACTGAAGGGAAAGTTATACATAACAAAAAGAGGTAAGTTGCAGTTTTAAGATGCTCTGTTTATCTGAAGTGGTAAACAGTGATTATTATTGTGTTTTTGAAATTAGAAGTTGCCCACAGATAAAAAGCTAGAACCAGCATTTAAGTCCCTAGCATAGGTGCCTTTCTCATGAATATTCACAGAACATTTATGGCCTTCATTAATCATGATATTTAATGTTTAAAATTTATTTCTATTTGGTGTGTGTGTTGCCTGCATGTGTGTCTATGCACCACATCTGTGCCCGGTATCCACAGAGGCCAGAAGAAGGCATTGGATCTCCTGGAACTGGAAGTACAGACAGTTGTGAGCTACCATGTGGGTATTGGGAATTGAAAAAAGGTCTTCTGGAAGAGCAGTAAGTGCTCTTAACCACTGCACCATCTCTCCGGTCCCAAATTAGGATAGTTAATTTTTCATTGATAAAATGCTGGCTCTATTTAAACCTGCAGCAATGGTATTTCTTCTCTGCTTCAGACTATCCTCATAAATATGGCCCACAGGGGGGCTGTGCAGATCACTCCGTCTTTGAAAGGATGAGGAAGTACCAAATGACTGGAGTAGAGGAAGGAGCACAGGTAAGGATTTCAGCACTTGTTAAACTTAAGATGTGGAAATGTACTTGGGCAAGTGTTTCTTCTTTTCACATATATGTCTTAGGAGTGATGGAGCATTTATATCACTGTTGTGAAATATTTATGCTTGTTTCAAAGAAGCCATGTGCATAACTTGGCAGCAGTAAAGAGGTAGTGCTACTCACTCATTTTAAAACTGAGAGTCTTGAGTCTTTAGACAAGGTGATTGATTACTCACCCTAAATAAAAGCTCAGTGTTAATGACATTTTTATTACAAATTGGTCTTTTCTTTTTTGTTCCCATTTAATTTTTTAGTCATAAACAGTCTATGCTATGTTACCATGCCCTTAAATTTTTATACCATTTGAGTCTCTAAGCAAATGCTAGATAAACACTCCAGGAGAATGACAGACTTTAAGACTATGTGAATCTTCCCATTGTAGTGAACACCATGCTGGAATCCCAGTAGTGGGAGGCTGAGGCAGGGTGAAAATGTAATGAATGTGTTCTCAAGTTCTTAAATTTTCTGTGAATAGTTAAAAGTATACTTGATTTTGTTAAGTTAAGGATTATATAGTTACCTCTAAGTTAACTTCTTCCTCTAAAATATAAGAATCCAGAAAGACTGAAAGGAAAAATATGCAAGAGGTAAAAATTTCAAACTCCAGTCAGTATTATATATACTTTGTTAATACCAAAGTAGGCTTCAGGCAAGAAAGCATTTGTAAAAGAAATATTTATAATGTTATTATATGTTTATTAATATAATAAATTATTTATATAATAAATATATTCAGTTCTTTTGTGTTGCGACATAATACTATAACTTCAGAATTTATAAAGGAGAGCCTGGGGTGGTAGCTCACTTGGTAAATACCTGTATTCCTAGCACTAGTACAGGCAAGATAAGAACTTCAAGGTCATCCTCAGCTCCCTTCCTGCATGAGATCTTGTCTCTGAACAGAACAATATAGCTAAAATAGACCAAACCAGAAGGAGCAGTAGAAAGACCATATGACAGATTTCAGTCCACTTCTCAGGGAATAGTTGGATAAAGAACAAAGCCCAATAGAGATATGCAAATTCTGTATTATATGATTAATAAATTTGACCACTTAATTTATGTTAAATTTCCTACTAGGAAATATCTCTCACACTAAAGGCTAACAATTTAAATTTTCCCCTCAGAATATTTTCATATTGGAACATTCAGATTTTCCTCCTGAAGTTAAAAAAAGCTGTATATGCAACTTTAAATGTACTTAAGATTAACATATAAATCCTTTATGTATGAAGTAACATTACAAATATGAACTATATAACATAAACTTGTGCATATGAAGTACTTCTCAGTTATTTTCAAGCTGAGCAGACTGGTACCAGTTAGAAACCACCTAAATGAAAATCTTGAGGAAAATAGCATCAAAGGCGTGCTTCCTCTAAATGTACTATTTAGGACTATAGCTTTTTAATAGTATTGATTTCTCTCTCCCCCATGATTGGGAATTGAATTTAGGTCTCATACAAGCGCTAGGCAAGCACTTGGCACTGAACTATATCTCTAGCCCAGTAGAGTCTTGTTTTTAGCCTATGATAGTTCTGTTTTTAAGTTGTATATTTTTTTGT
Organism: Phyllotis vaccarum; assembly: GCA_033318265.1. Taxonomy (NCBI): domain Eukaryota; kingdom Metazoa; phylum Chordata; class Mammalia; order Rodentia; family Cricetidae; genus Phyllotis; species Phyllotis vaccarum. Next base: position 138,991,069 of record JARWLC010000004.1, on the reverse strand, counting down.
GGTATAGTCTCTATAATATAGATATGTAGAGTAAAATAATTATTATAGTAAAGCAAATTAACATACTTATTATCTCACTGTTACTCCTTTCTTGTGGCACATAATATAGCACTTAAAGTTTATATAAATTAACAGAATTGTCAAGGGAGAAAGGAAGTATAAAATGTGAACGTGAATTTTGAGTTGTGGCTTAAGATTTAATTCAGATTCTATGTGATTATCAAATTAGGCTTACAATTATGTTTTTGAAGTTGTAAACTTTTTGAGTGTTTAAGCTCAACAGTAGTGGTAATTCATTAAAGAAATACTGCCTGCTAAATCTATTAAATGATAACAATATAGTAAAGACCAAACACAATGTGGCTTCTTTTCAAAAACTTATATTCTAGTGGCTCAGGTGATAGTGATGAGCTGGGGACAGAAATTAACCAAGTAATAAATGTAAGGTTGCCCTGTATAAGATCGGTGAATGGTTCTGTGAAGTGATAGAATGGGTAAATTTGAGGGAAGATACTAACCAGATTGAGAGAGACAGCATAAGCATATACAGCTAATGGCAAGAGACAGGCAGGCTATGTTCTGGAGACTTCTACAAGGCTTCTGTTCTTGGGCTTTGGAGAACTGGTTTTGGTCATATAGGGTCTTTTCTGGAAGCAGCATGGGCAAAAAGTGGTTGATAAAGAGGTTGCACATAGGAAGAGCTGAGAGCCTTGTCCTTGGAGTAATAGAAGTGCATTGACATATACCATGCAGGTGTGAAGACCAGTTAAAAGTCCAGGGATGGTAGGTAGTTTTAGCTGGAGCGTCAGGACATAAAAAAAGTCTACATTCCTTAGTTAGGAGTTTATAGGACTAGGTTGTAGATGGGAACTGAAGAAGATACTAAATTACTTTCCGTGACTATTGACTTACTTTACATTTAAACAAATACATTTTAAAAATACACTTTGAAAATGTTTTTAAATGAAAGAATTTCTTGAATGGTAAGCTGTGTGGAGAATATTATGGGCAAAAGTGATGTTTATGTGTAATTTCTAAATATTACAAAATGTAAGTGACATGTTTATACATATTTATTGCGTTGATACACAAACACACACACACATTTGTACGCGCACATACAGAGAGCATCAGAGAGACCTCATTATTTCCATCTCCTTGGGTTTTACTACTTTTTGTATGTGTTAGGGATAATCAATATTTTTGTTTGGAAGTTTGTCATTACCTGCAGTAGAGCATAATTGCCTTGCTTAGCTATACAACATCAGAGCATGGCAATTCTCTTCTAGGACTTGGAATCTACTAGCTATTCCTCATATTTCTGCTTTTCTTTCTAGCTTCTTGTGGCGCCTATTTTAGACTAATGGCTTTAGAAATATTTACAGCTTTAGTCACATGATATGAAATTGTCTGACATGTGTTCTAAACTATAAATATGTGATTGTGAAACAAGTTAATTATCAGAAATGACTCTTTGATATACAGGCACGTCAAGAGGAGCATGCTGCTAGTATTGGTCCTGAGCTCCTGAGGAAAAAGCGTACAACTCTAGCTGAAAGAAATACTTGCCAGCTGTATATACAGACAGATCACCTGTTCTTTAAATACTATGGAACCCGAGAAGCTGTGATTGCCCAGGTACTTAAAGTTACTCACTGTGTTATGAGTTCTTCTACAGTTTTATTATATAAAAGCTAAAGAAAGTATATTGTTTCGGTTGTGCCATGGGGAAGTGTGTAAACTACGTGCAGAGAAGAGAGAAGAAGGAATGGCTGGTTTAAATTTTGGACTGCCAATCAGAGAAGAGAGATAAAGAAAATAATTTCCTAAAGTTACTGATGACACTGAAACTTAGGCTTTTGTTATTGTTTGTTTTGTTTTGATAGGACAATGCTTTAGACTTGGGCTGGCCCCATGCATGGTAGATAAGTATGAAACTTACCTTTGAAAACAATTCTATTTTCATTTTGAATTTGAAAGAGAGAACAGAAATTTTTTTCCAATAAGAAGTGCATGATTTCTGTTTTGTATCTTATTGTCCTTATTTAGCAGTTTCCAAGTAAAATTATTACTTATAGTCCCCCTTTCCCCCAGTTCTTACTTTGTAGCCCAGGGTGGATTCTTCTGTTTCAGCCTTCTAAGTGTACTGGGATTACAGGTTTTCTCTACCACACCAGCTATGGTGATGTCTATTAATCCCTATGGAAATAGAAATGTTTTGAGAGTACCCTTTAAAATGTCTTTTTATGTTTTAGGTACCTAGAGAAAGTTTGTTAAATTTATTTTTTACTCAAATAATTTGAGACTAAGAAGATGGAGATATTGTGATATAAATGATGATTGCATTTTGGTGGTAGGAATAGACAGTGAGGGTTTTAAGAAATGTGAAAAATAGAAAGAATACAATAAGCTATAGTTTGGGGATAATGGAAGAATGGGGAGCAATGAGAACATTCTAAGGGAAGGAAACAGCTCTGTAGAGAGACAGTGTAATCTGAGCCCTCATTTAAGTATTCTTAAATATCCACAGAGTCTTTTAAAGAGAAAGGTGCTCTCAAACATTGACTAAGGATTGGAGTCATGAATTAGAGTCACCATTTGAGAAAGATAGAGATGGTTAGAGATAGGAAACTCAAAGGTAAAGAGAGATTAACTTCTTGCAAAATAGGTTATAAAATCATGTCTAGAGAACTATCTGAATTGCTACAGAAGTACAGAGTGGAACAGAAACAGTGAGAAAACTGGATTAGGCATTTGGGAGCCAATGAGGCCAGGCATGTGAGTTTAGGATGGACCCTTCAGTCCTGCCTTCCTGCCTCTTACGAGTTTATCACTGTAGACTGCTTTTGAGATGTTCACATTTATGCTACTTGCTTGACCATCTTCTGTACCTTTTTAACAAGTTTTGAAAGTATATATACATATTTCCACTTAAGTGATACTGTTTTGTAGATGAGTTGGAAGATTGCATGCAGAGTGGGTCAGAGCCAGTGCTTAGGTGAGAGTCAGTCAGCAAAGTAAACAAACACTTCTTGAGATCTTTCATTAAATTTATTTCCCTTTAGAATTTAAATAGATGTAATACCCTTTTTATATTTAGATTATCTCCCTCCTGTATACCTCATTATAGTAAAACTTTGTTAATTTATAGGGACCTTCTCCATTTTATTTATCAGTTTATCCCCAGCCCCTGAAACAATGCCTAGTACATAGAAAGTAATCAGCAAATCTGTTGGCATTTGTGCCAGTGCAACAACAGAAGGACTGTTGTCGAGAAAGGAATGCATGCCCTGATACTGTTAGATTCTTGTAGAAAGTGTTTGAGTCTTAAGGACAAATAAAGGCATTCCAGGCATTGAAGTGTGTTAAAAGGAGGGGACATGATGAAACAGTTTTTAATAGGACTGACGTAGGGGTTCACTTACTGATTGATTCATTGGTTGGTTGATTGACCAGAGCCTGGGAAGAACAGAGTATCAAGGTTCTGCCCAAGCTCACTCATCTTTTCTATTCTGTTCAACACAAAGCAAATCCATTTTAAAATTTAAATGTGTTGCATAGTTCTTGATGTTACAAGGAGAAATTAATAATCTTTTTCATATTTCAGCAGTGCCCCTAAAATGCTTTGTTTTCTTTTTAATTACTAGATATCCAGTCATGTTAAAGCAATTGATACAATTTACCAGACTACAGACTTCTCCGGAATCCGTAACATCAGTTTCATGGTGAAACGCATAAGAGTAAGGACACCAGTAACAACATTTTAAAAAGTAAAAAGGGGGCTGGGAAGATGGGCTCAACAGTGAAAAGCACTATGCTCTTTCAGAGGACCTGGGTTCCCAGCAGCCACATGGCAGCTTGAAAACTATCTGTAACTCTGTTCTGGCCTCTATGGGAACCTACATACATGTGATGTATTTATGTAAATTATGGCAAAACACACATAAAACAAAAATAAATCTTAAAATAAAAAAATTAATAAGAACCAAGTTTACAAAGGAAGAAAATACTTGCTTTTTACTTCATCTTTATACATGAAATAACATAGTTTAAATCATATCTACTCTCGCTGCTTCTCTTTTGGCTTTAGTGTACATATGTGTGTGTGCACACACATGCACACACACATGAGTTTATGATTTAAGAAAAAAAAATCTATGGGGCTGGGGAAAGATTGTTCAGTTGGTAAAGTACCTGCTGTGCAAGTTTGAGAACCCAAGTTTAGATCCCCAGAACTCATGGAAAAAAGCCAGTTGTGGCCTCACGTATCCATAACGTAGGTACTGGGAGAGCAGAGATAGGGTGATCTCTGAAGCTCATAGGCTAGTCTGCCTAGGCAATTTGATGAGCTCCAGGCTCAGGGAGCAACCTTGACTCAAAAATGAAGAGAACATTAGAGGAAGACATTCATCGTCAACCTCTGACTTCCACGTGAACATGTACACATACCTCTACAAAGGTAGAATCTGCAGGGCCTTAATCTATACTATAATCAAGGTCAAACAGTACTGCTTTTGGGGGGGGGGGAGTCTGATAAACATTGTTTTACTTTGCTTCTTTTTAATTACTAGTTTTTAAAAGTTTGCCTTGTGCATGTTGTTTTGGATGTGCCCCTTTTGTTATTCTAGGGCACAGGAAAAATAGATACAGTGTTTAAATAAATCTAGAAGTTGAAGAAACACTTATAATCTTGCATGAAAATTCATAGCTTAAAATGTCACTCATCAGGTTTTGAGAAGTCCTTTAAGATGTAAAACTTTCTTTATATTTGGCTATGGACTCTCTTCTGTGGTAACATCATTTGTAACTCTCAAAACCTGTTGAGCAGAATCACAGGGTACTGATTATAATTTTGTGACATTTCTCTTATACGAACTATAACTAAAAACTAAACCTAAATTTTAGATATATTAAAACTGGATAGTTAATATTTAAGCATTACTGATTTAAACTAAAATGGTGTGATTTCCTTGGAAGGCGAACTCCTCTAGGACATAAGAGAAAGGTGGGCATCTGTGGAAGAAGTAAGGTTGATACTTGAAAGTGTTGTTTAGTAAAAGTCTGGTTTTGATTGATTGTTCTTCAGATTAGGAAGGAGGGACTGTGGAGGAGTAGTATTAGTCGCTAAGTATTAGATAAAAAGATCTGCAGGAACAGTTTAAAACAGTTAAAGGAGTTGAGAAAGTAAAATTCAAAATTATTTCATACATCCAAGAAAACAGTGAATCAAGAAGTTAGTTAGGTTTAACTCAGCGTGCAAGAAGAACCAGGAAAATCTGGCAAACCCAATCTTGGATTCCAAATTGTTTCATGTTCTAGTTATTAGCTAATGATGAGGTTTTGGTATCTTTATACTTGTCTCTATTTGTAGAGCTCCCATTCAGAGACCTGCTTTGACAGTTGAGTTTGAGAAACCACGCTTTCTTTCTTAGAACTTGGAGAGTACAGTGTCTTCTGTTGAAGAATCTGGCAGATCTTTGCTGAGAAATTTATATCTTCAATTTCATTTTCTCTGCCCGGTTTCCTTTTGTTCTTTTTGTTTGTGTGTTTATGGTTTCTGTGACCAGTTCAGGACTGTGTGCAATTCTCTAGAACTCATAGGAATGTTGTCCAGGCCTGTGTGGGAGAAGGTGTGTAGAGAACAGCTAGCAGTAATTGCTTATTTAAATTATTGTTTTGGATTTTAGATCAATACAACCTCCGATGAAAAGGACCCTACAAATCCTTTCCGTTTCCCAAATATTGGTGTGGAGAAGTTCCTGGAGTTGAATTCTGAGCAGAATCATGATGACTACTGCTTGGCCTATGTCTTCACAGACCGGGATTTTGATGATGGTGTTCTTGGTCTAGCATGGGTTGGAGCACCTTCAGGTAGATTGTGTAATAATGTCGTAATACTTGGAAGGAAAGGCAACTTGGGGGAAGATTAGGATTTACTAAGTGTAGGAGGAAAACAGTGCCTGTACAGAACCTTAATTCACATAACCTGAGTTAAGACCAGATGCGTAACAATGCAGGTGGTGGGATAGATGAAGCAGCTTTTTATTTGGAAAGGAATATGAGTTAACCTTGCGATGTACAAGCATGTAATTTCAGTTCTCAGACTGAGTCAGGAGACTTGGGAAGAAAGAGAAATATGGAAAGTACCTTGATTTTGGGAATTCTAGAAGCTGACACAGTTTTGTGGGAAGAAGTAGTACTTGTGACACTATAAAATGGAAACCTACATTTTCCCACGAAAGCTAAATACTATTAAATTCCCCTGCTGGTTGAAATAGGGCCTGACAGTCAAAGGTGAAAAATTAATACTTTTGCTTTATCAAAAGGAAAAACAAAACCAAAGTCAGTCTTTTCTGTTCTGCAATGAGAGAAAGAACAAAAAAAACTTTGGTCAGAAGAAGCAGCAGGTAGAAAGAAAGAAAACATACCTTATTTCCTTTGATCTTTATTTTTACAGCAGAGATGGGCTTCCTGAAAGGCAGTCTGGGCAGCAGGGCATGTGCCACATACAGCTCCGTTGGTATCATTCACTATGGAGATGGGTAGTCCCCAACCCATTACAGTGGGCTTGAGGAATCTGTTGACAAATTGAGATTTACTTGCTGAAAGATGAGTAGGAAGAACCTCAGATTGTTTGGATATGCATATGAATGTGTGGTGTCTGAGTTATCTGTAAACTTTCAACCATAAACAATTATTTTTCCTTTTTTTGTTTTGTTTTGTTTTTTGAGACAGAGTTTCTCTGGGTAACCCTGGCTGTCTTGGAACTCTGTAGCCCAGGTTGGCTTCCAACTCAGAAAGATCGGCCTGCTTCTGCCTCCCAAATGCTGGGATTAAAGGCCTATCCCACTACCACCCAGCTGACTTCTTCTGAGGCCTCATTTTATTTAAAAATTGACTTTTCTTTACCTGGTATAAAGCACATTTTCTCATTTAGTTTATTCTATGATTTATTTAGTATATTTTATATTTGAAAGTAGTGTGTTTTACTTTCCATTTCTTTTTAAAGAAACTACCGAATTCCCTTGTTTGTATTTTCAGTGTTCTCCCCCCCCTCCCCCCTCCCCAAAGATGTACTTGATCCGTGTATCCCTAAACCCTACTGTAGCATTCATTGCTTTAGCTTTGTCTTTGGTGGTCCTCTTTTCATGTTCCTTGCTTGCATTGTGACACATTGTTAATCTCTCTCTTTTCAAAGATGTTTCATGTTTTATAAATTCTATTCTCTCTTTCCCTCAAATAGCTGGAAGATTTTTTCAAAAAATTAATCATTTTTCCCCTTTCTGTTAATTAGTAAGTATTATAAGAGCTTGGGTATTTATTTGGATTTTCTTTGCATATTTTCTAGGTAGTCTCAGGTAAGTAAGTGGTTCTCCTGTGAACCGTAGCTAGCTGGGCTTGTATCACCTGGGAACTGAGAAATGTTACAGTTCATAAGCTCTTCTCTGGGCCTGTGAGTCAGAAACTCCTAGTTTCAGCAGTCTTTGAATAAGCCTTCCAGAATACACTGTGTGCACTAAAGTATGAGATCGAGAACCACCAAACTATTGTTTGTCTCTAAAGCTTACTCTCCACATACCTTTGAGAGCAGACAAGATTACTTCAGACTGGGAGGGAACCTTTTACATTTTCATTAACAGACTGTTGTTCATTTTTAAAAAAATAATGCCTGTAATCCTGGCAGAATCATGAGTTCAAGGCCAGCCTTTACTACCTAGTAAGACTTTGTCTCCAAAAGAAAAAAATTGGGGGTTGGGGGAAGGAAGAAGGTAAATTGCAGTCAGGATATAAATATAAATATAAATATAAATATAAATATAAATATAAATATAAATATAAATATAAATATAAAATAAAATAAAATAAAATAAATTTTAAAGAAAGAACGGAATGGGGGTGGATACTACAAAAGCTTGAGCAACTTTCTCGAAATATTCATGTCTTTTACATACATAACTGCTTAATTTCCTTTTAAAGAAGTTTATTGTTTCTCTAGAAAGGCCTCCACCCCCCACTCCCTGCACTGGTTTTGAAGAGTGCTGTTCAGGTGGATTGTAGGATGTCATAAGCTGATGTCAGATGATTTTCTTATTATTAGATGGGGTATGGATGCTTAATATTTATGCCTAGATTTCAGGATACTTGTACCATCACCTTTAGATGCTACTCATTTTACTAAAATGGCACTAGGTAGAGTGTTTTTATTGTTAGATTCTTGTGTGGATGAAGCAGGACTCTCCTTGACCTATTGTGAGCATTGATAGAAGATTGAATAGTCAAAATGGAAAATATGACCCTCATTTCTCCTCTCTTCTCTGCTCTTTTTCCTTCTTTGTTAATAACCTTTCTCCTTTATCTCAGGTGTGGAATGTCCTCTAACTTGACTATTAAATCCCCCACTCTGGGTCTTAGAATGCTTTTTCCAAAAGCTCTTAGATAGACGATAGGCAGAGAGATGAGAGGCCAGAGTGAGGGAAGGATGGAGTCTTTTATTTTCTCTTGGCACAGTTGCCTTAATACAGGGTTTCTATCTTGAAATAATACCAGTGGCTTTGTCCTCAGTAACTGAACCGATTTTGAGATTGATATACACTTTATTTTGCAAGGAATGTCACATATAATCTACTTGATTATCCCAGGATAATGGTTCCTGCTTCCCAGCAGAGGTATACTGACTGTATTTACTTCTTTCTTAAGAGAGGAAGCAGGACACAGGGACTCTGCTATATTGAGCATTATCATGTGGAGTAATTGTTGAGGCTCTGTGGGAATAGCAGTGCCACTAAGAAAGAGCCCTGGGCTCTTACCTGATTTATATATATGTATATACATATATATATATATATATACATTCCAGAAAGTTATTTGCATCAGATTAATTTATATTATAATTTCTCTCCTTCCTTTGAGACTATCTTTTTCTTATGTCTTATTTGTGTTTTAATCTTGTTCTTTTTAGAGAATGCTTCATAGCTGACTTCTTGAGTTTATAGTCTGTTAGTATTAATCTTTCATTTTTATTTGGTCCAACTAATCTTCATTAATTCTTATCTTGTTGTTTAATTTGTCCTAAATTTAATTCATTAAATTCTGAAGTTATTTCACTATTCAAAAGCATAGTAGTGGTGATGATGTTACATTATGGTTAATTATTACAGAATATGTATGTAGATTATGAGCTGTAGTCCTCTTTGCTGACCCAGTTGATGAATGAAAATGAAGGTTGAAATATATTAATAGTCAGTTTCTTGTATTTAAATCTTTTGTTTTTAAAATAATCTTTTTCTTCTGTGTTGGAACTAGGACATCACGCACTCTGCTCAGCTTCTTCTTGCTTCAGGCTTTCTTCTAGTTGTGTTCTGTCTTAGGTGTCTTTTATCAAAACAAAACAAAACAGTATCTGCCCAGTGAACTGAATTGTCTTGAAGATTCCCACTTAATATGCCATGCCTACAGTGGAATCATCAGAAAAGAGCTGGTTCCCAAACAAAGATATATAGGAGATGTGACTCAGTGACAAAGTACTGGCTTAGCATGTTTAAAGCCTAGGGTTTGAGCTACAGCACCAGGAGAGAAAGTCAATCCAAAACTCAGGAAAATTATTATAGTTTCTTTAGGGTTAAACAGGTAAACTGTTACCATTTTATGCAATGGCTTTGTAACAGAATGAGGGCTCCTATATACAAAGGCTGAGCTTGACTTTATGTTGAATTGGACCTTCTAGTTGCAGATTCTCAAGCAAGCTTTAGTGCTTGGATTACATCAAGTCTTTAAGTTAGATAGCTTTCACCTTGATTCTATTGCATTTCATTTGCTGAACCTCTTTAACACACCTCTGAAATAATTTTTCTGGCTTGTTCATGGGCATTCTGTCCTGTATTAGCATTTCTCAACATTGTCAGTCAAGTGAACATAGCTGAAGCTTGCTTGGGATACTTACTGCTTTTAATTTGAATAAAAAATATTTTACTCTTCTCATTTTATTCACAGGTTTTATTTCTCTCTGATGACTCTGCAGCAGAATCTTACATAATTTAAGAGTAGTCAACTTAGTGAGATGTTGTGTCTCTAATTGAACTTCTGGTATGTCAGAACTAGTTGGAGTATTTAAAGACCATAATTTATAAAATAAAGTTTAGTATCTTATTTTTTATGTGTAATTTGAATTGCTCCAATGTATGCTATTAGTCTATAATTATATTAAACTCAAGACTCAGAGCAGTTATTTAGGAGACTAAGCAATATATGAATCACAGAGACTGTATTTAAGAAGATATTCTCAAACTTATATATGACTTTGCTCTAAGTTAGCTAGACCTGAAAAATACAGAAATATGTCAGATTTTTTTTTTTTAATGTGCCTATTTACTCATTTTTCTTTTTAAGTGTTGTGCAGTGTGGAGTCTTCTGTGCCTGGTTCAAATTTGACAGGAGATATTTTGGACCAGTTTCACATGGCAAGTCTTTACAGAGATAGGATATTAATTTACTACTTGCTCAGAGCTAATGTGTGGTGTTTAATTGTTCTGGAGTACTTACTCATAGATTTAATTTCCGAGTTCCTAGAATGATGTAGCCTTCAGAAAAAGAACAGAAAAGATCAAGTATTCATAAACTGATTCCTGTTTTCTCTGTTGCTTTCTGTACAGGAAAGCTTGTATAGAGAGACCATCATAGAGGTTGTCCGTGCTTTCTGGGCTAACTCTGCACTTGGCTTACTACTCTTTACTTTCCTTGTCCATGAAGTGCAGTATGATCTCAGCTTGCTAAATCATAATAGTTTTTTTTTTTTTTTCCAAGTTTATCTCTGCTGCCGTATATTTGTTGGGAATACAATAATAGGTTTTTTATTGTTGTTTTTGTAAGGGCAAGAGATAAAACAAGGTTCTACTAGACTGTCTTTGAACTTACGATTCTCTTGCTTCAGTTTCTTGAATGCTAAGATTAAGCTATATTCTACTATTCCTGCCTGTCATCAGGCCATTCTTGCAGTTCTGTTGCCTTCTATTAAAGGTTTTATCAGGAAATTAAAACATTAGACTTTTTAAATGGTTTAGAAAAATGGCAGTGTGCTAGTGTGTTCAAACTAAAGTGAAATACATCAAATTATCTTGATATCTTAAATCTATTTGATTTTGTCTTTTAAAATACTGGGGGTGGGGAAACAAAGGGGAGGGTAAGGAAGGAGGGAGGGAGGGAATATATAGAGATTGCTGAGTACTTAAGAATGCTTACTGCTCTTGAAGAGGACTCAAGTTCAGTTCCCAGCACTCACATCAGGTGGCTAACAACCACCTTTTAACTCTAACTCTAGGGGATCTGGTACCCTCTTTTGGATTCTGTGAGCACCCACACATATGCACATACCCAATTCCCCAAATATATATATATAAGATTAAAAATAAGTCTTTATATACAAAACTAAATAGGAAAAGCTGTTTATTTAAATAGTAAATTTTTGTGATGCTAAGGACCAAATCAGGACCTTGGCACCTAAGGCAAGTACTCTGCCACTGAGTACTTTTAAATGTGAATATATTTATAAAATTATTTATAAAATTAATTAAAGGAAAGAATAATCATGGTGACATATGCCTGTAACTGCATTTCGGAGTCTGAGATGAAGACACTGGCAAATGACCAACTAGGTTGTGTTTTCTCATTTTTTTTCTTGTAACTGCCTTTGGCTGTGAAAGCATTGTTATTTTAATCTTGAATTCCAAAGTTCTTGTTAATGAAAAGACAAATTACAAAATAGGTTACTATGCTTACTGTAAGTAATTTCTTTTAAAATTTGAAAATGAATTCAGGGCACATTGCAAAATCATAATTCAGTTTTTTTTTTGTTTTTTTTTTTTTTAAAGTTTCACAGCTGCTGAAGAGTTGTCTGACTAGTACGGTAAACTTCTAGCCAGCCAGATACTCATCCCTATTTACTTACCTGCCTTTCCTTCCTTCCCACCTTCTTTCCACCTTTTTTCTTTCATCTCTTTATTTCTTTAATCCATGTTTCTTAGTTGATGTTTTACCAACAGAATGCATGACAATGCATTGCATCAGAGGACTACCATCACATACTGATTGGTCAACAGTGTTTGTAGAAGTGGCTTTTGCAGAATGTACTTAAGGATATTTTATCTTTTATTTAATATTTAAGTTTTGCTTTTAAGAGATGAAGGGGTATAAACTTTGATTCAGTATAAATGTTGTCATACTCAAATTTAAAGGAAATATAAATGTTTTGCTCTGTTAATGGAAGCAAAAATTAAGGACTTTTTGATGCTAGGAAACTTGCAAGGATTGTGTTCTCAACCCAGAGTTCTTTACAGGTACCATTAACATTTTATTTTAAATGATTTTGTTTTAAATCTTGGACTACAGGAACTTCGGAGTATTTGAGTCATTTAGGGACTAGTTGTATTTTAAATTGAAAGTATAAATGTTTCAACTTTGTATAATGATTTAATTTACTGTTTACCTATTTTTTTGGAGGGGAATAGATAACTAATTTAGTCTTTTTATGTTTTCTTTTTTAAATATCAATTAGGAAGCTCTGGAGGAATATGTGAGAAAAGCAAGTTGTATTCAGATGGCAAGAAGAAGTCATTGAACACTGGCATAATTACTGTCCAGAACTATGGCTCTCATGTGCCTCCCAAAGTCTCTCATATTACTTTTGCTCATGAAGTTGGACATAACTTTGGATCTCCAGTAAGTACTGCCTGATAATTAAAAAATTTAAAAGGTGATTAGCTTGAATTTTATCTCCAGTGATATTTTACAGTTCACACAATGTGCATATGAATGTTTAGTGTTAATATGCCAGAGCATAGTGATGTAATTTACCATGTTGAAAACAAGAATTCTGTGAAAGCATAGAATTTTATCTGGTTTCTTCGTGGGAGGGCAGCTTTGATATAGGGTTTCATGTAGCGTACAGTCTTGAATTTCTGATCCTCTTGCCTCTGCTTCCCAAGTTCTTTGAATAAAGGCATGCACCGGCCGTTCCCAGCTCAGTCTGGTTTATTCACACAGAAAGTTATTTATCTATATTTGCTGGTTCTGAAACAGTCACTAACATATAATACACTCAGATTTCTTTTGAATGATTTTTCTTTTAGTAATCTAGTAAACTGTATGATGGTTCTTTGTCTTTGTTTCTATTAAAGCAATGTTGTGATTTATTTGACTATATTTTTCTATTGTCTAAATAGATTGATACTTTAAGTTTTCTTATGATAAATTTCTGATACACAGAAGGAGGATTGGCATAACATGTCATGGTATCACATAGAATAGGAATTAGCAAGCTTTTCCCCAAGGGGCTACTTGAACATTTTTTTAAGCTAACATTTTTTCTTATGATCCATGTTCTTTGTTTTTCAGTTCTTCAAATATGGAAAGCCTTTCTTAGCTTAGCTATATATTAGCAGCTTATGTGTAATATGAACTCATTTGCTGACCTCTGAGTTGGTTAGTAATTATCATGGTTTTGCCTTGTCTGCTTTAAGTTAAAATATCCTTACATGCTTTAGAAAAAAAGGTTTCATATGTAACCACAATGTGATTATTGCACTTATTACAGCTGTCTTTGGTACTCTGCAACACTTTTTTTCATTCTGATTTTTGAGTGCTCTAAAACATCAGTTCAACTCGGAAATAGGAAGTAGTGAAAGATTCTGCCTGCTTTTGCTGGAGCTTATCAAATACATGTTTGGGAAAATTCCACATGAAAACTCTCTAAATTCATCTTATTTGAACCTTATATTTGTAAACATGGAATTGTTTATTATTTTAAAAGTAATTTGTTAGTGTTAAGAGTATAGGTCAATATAAAGTACATGTGTAGCATACATGAAGCCTAGGATTTAACTTCCAGTACTAAAATAAATAAACTAATAAAAATTCATGAATTTGTAATTTAAAAAAATCTTAAAGGCAGTGCTAATTCCAAGTCTGTAAATGTGTTGTCTCAGACTTTGTCTAATAAGTCTCCCTTGGAAACTGAGAGGTTATTTTCAGAAGAGTTCATGAAGAATCAGAGATGAACAGAGGGCTGATGCTGATGGTTAAGTTGGCAGTTTCAAGTGCAAGGAAACGTCCTTTCTTCATAGCCTCTTCCATTGCAAGCCTCACCAGAGGTGTTGCCATACTCTTCTAATACCTTTTTCTTCTCTACCTCGGGGCCTGGCTTGTTTTATTTTTATTTATTATTATTTGTTTGTAGATTGTATAGACCTGGCTGTTCTGAAACTCTCTGCATATACCAAGCTGGCCTCAAACTCATGGTCATCCGCCTATCTCTCTACTTCCTGAATGCTGGAGTTAAGGGTATATGCTCCATCATATCTGCCTGACCTGTCTTGTTTTAATGTTCATATAAACCACCTAAGGAGCTCAAAATACAGATTCCTAGTGCAGAATGAGTTTGTGTGTGGGGCGGGGGGTGTGTGTGTGTGGGAGGAGCTAATGTCAAGTTTCTTCTTCCATTGCACCTCTTTTTTTTTTTTTTTTTTTTTTTTTTAAAGGCAGGATATTTTACTGAACCTGGAAGCTTGCCTTTTAGCCAGTCTGATTGTGTGACTTGTAAGCCCCTGGGATTTGTTTAACTGCCAGCATATTGCCTTGTTCTACTTTGATGTGGGTTCTGGGGATCTAACTAAACTCATGTCCTCATACTTGGGTGGCAGTTTACTTGCTGGGCCACCCTCCCCAGTTCCCTCACTTCCCATCTTAATCCCTATCTGAGTGCCAATGAGTGTCATTTAGTAAATTAACATTGTATGTTTTATAAATTATTTAATAGATAATTTGTTCTTGTTTCTCTTCTGCTTTATTAATCATTTCCTCTCTTACTACTTTTAATGATCTTACTATACTTAATCACACCCTTTCTTTGTTTACGTTGTTAGTTCTCCCATATATATATATACATATATATATATACATATATATATATATATGGTAGATGCTCAATAAGTATTTATTGAGTGGTTTATAGATGAGCTGGAGCCATAAACCCCCAAGCCTATCCACCTTGACATAACTCTTTGAAATCTCTTTCTGCCCACTTTCCTCCTGCTATGTCTTTGTGGCACCTAATGTTTCTCCATGTGGTTTATGCTATTTTTTATGTTCACTTTTCTTATCCCAGATATTTATTGTGCACTTGTAAACTTCTTTGTAAGCTTTATTGTGGAAAGCTGTAATCACAAACAAGATCCTGCTTCTTAGTATGAGAAGTCTGTTATAGTTCTGCTTTTACCAGAGTGGTCTTTGCAAATCTAGCTCTAGATTTTATGCCACTCTGACTTTACTCCTTCTGTGTGGTGATACTGCTGATAAGATTTTCTTATCCTATATTAGGCCTTGCCGTAATTCAATTCAAAGAATATATACGGTGTCATCTCCTCTCACCTTTTAAATGGGATGAATCTCCTTCGGCTTACCTTACCTTGAAATCTTTCTTTAAAATATATTTTTATATGTTTAAATGTTTTTTGTCTGCTTATCTGTCTGTGTATCACATGGGTGCTTCAAGTCTACAGAACAAAAAGGTATCAGAACCCTTGGAACTAGAGTTTACAGATAATTGTGAGCTACCATGCAGGTTTGGAGAACCCAGGTCTTCTGCAAGAGCAGCAAGTGCTTTTAACTGCTACCATTGAATGCTCTTCGGCCATTAAAAAGCTTAGACCCTTCAGTGCTTTTCTCACATTGGTACGCTGAGACATAGATAATCATTATACTCAAAGCAGGTGCAAAGTTTAAGCTGTAATAAAGCCAAATATAGTCATAGGAAATAGACCAAATTGTCAATAGTTGTGGTCAATAGATTGTAATTGATTTTTAAAATATATTCCTAAATCTTTTTCTAAATTTTCTATGAATATTTTGTTCCTTTTGCTCTTTGTTGCCCATCCTCTTCTTCTATTTCTTCTTCTCTTGTCTTTGATAGGTTCTCACTGGAAAGCCTAGGCTGACCTGTCTCAGCCTCTTTAATGCTGGAATTACCGTCTGTTCCACCAAATGCACCTTATGAACGTAGGAAGTAGTTTTTGCTGTTTTGTTTTTTAACTAAAGTTGTAGCATCCTTGTGAAAACTTTACTCTTAATTTGAGCTCTGAATCCTTTTGACTTCTAGTCAAGGTAGTCTTTTGTGTATATATGTCTGTGTCAGGGGAGTGAGTGTCTTTATACTTCTTTGACAGTTTTGTTCTCCTATAACCATTGGTGAAATCTGTTATGCCATTCCTGAATAAATGAGACTAGGCAGGTAGTTCACAACTTGCTGTTTTTAAGAATGTAACTCTCTTGCAAAGTTTCATCTGTATAGGTTTAAATATTTTAAGACTTTGATGTAGAACTGGGTATGCTAATATTTACTTCCTTGAAAGGTAGCAAGTGATTCTATGATTAAGAGCTATGCAGTTTTGGATGTTTTTTCTTTCTGTCTCTAAATTTGAATGATGAAACTCTTTGTGGTACCATACTTAATCGGAAGCCAAATTGGATTGTAAGGAGCAGAAACATAAAGCAAGGTAATATTGTGTACAGAGCAAGTGGTTGGTAGAGGCTGAATGTGGGCTCAGGAGAAAAGCAGGGCAGAATCAGGAAAAGTAAGATGTGAATAGAGGTCTCTGATGAGGAAATCTAAAATCAAAGTTGACTTGGTATTTATTGTTGTCTGTAGAAAGTGGGGTTGTTAGGTATTCAAACCAAGACTGAATTAAATAGAACTGCCATTTTAGTACCTAACATTTTGCCCCTTGCAATGATGAGTACCTTAATTACTTGAGAACATTGTATGTAAGGTTTGTTTCAGGTGTTTGAGTATGTATGTTGAGGGTATTGTGTGTGAGTGGTACATGCAACTGAGTGTGTACCCTTGTACATGCAGGAAGGAGACAGAAGAGGATGGTGAGTGTCTTTTTCAGTCTCTCTTTGTAGTAGAGCCTGTCTGGTTATCTAGTGAACTGGTATCTGTTTCTGTATTTCAGCAATTAGGTTGTTACAGATAAGCATGACCATGTCTGATTTTAATTTTTTTCTTAAAATTGTTACCACATATGTGTGTGTGTTATCACATGTGTACCACAGCACGTGAGTAGAAGTCAGAGGACAGCTACTTCTGTTTGGGTCCTGGGGATCAAATTTAAGTTGCCAAGTTGGTGACAAATACCTTTACCCCTGAGCCATTTCCCTGGCACTATGCATGGCTTTTTTTTTTACATGGGTCCTGGATATTTGAACAGAGGTCCTCTTCCATGCACAGCAAGTGCTCTTATCTACCAAGGCATCCACCAAAATCTGTGTTGTTTTAGTGCATATATATATATATATAGGAAAGCAGATGCTGCTGGGGTCTGCTACTTCATTCCAGCTTCCCAAGTGTGTTTTCTTTGGGAAAATTCAGGTAGCTCTTCTGATGTCTCTGCTACCTGGGTAGACTACTGGAACCAAAACCACTTCTGTGCATGTGTTCATACACAGAACTGTCTCCTTTATTCTGTGAAGTAGTGTTTTGATCTCATGCCTTGAGTTTTCTTAATTTCATTTAAAAGTAAAACGTGTGTTTCTGTCTCCAGTCAACATTTTACTCAGCTATCTTTTACACTAAGTCATAAGGAAGTTGCCACTGCCTTGAGTTCTTACTGCCTGCCTTCACAAGCACTGGTCTTGAGTTTCATTTTCCTCTCTTCCTTCCCAAACCAGTTTTAGTGTGTAATTTACCATGTATTTTAGTGAATGCTAAGTAATCCATATCATTACTGCCAGCCTTAAAAGCTTCTTTTTAATAGTCTTTATGATGGTGTATGCTCAGTTCTAATCCCTGATTACAATGCTTTAAGATAGTTTATGTTTAGAGCTTCAGTTTTCCTTCTGTACTGCAACTGTGGCCCCTAGCAGAGCAAGTGATTATCCTAATTCACCATCCTAGGCGGTCGTTAGATCCTTCCTCCATGTGACTTCCACTGTTCTGAGAAAATTCCACTTAAGCAGATGACCTGGAAACCCTATTTTACTTCCTATTAATGTAACATCATATTCTATTTGGCAGCATGATTCTGGAACAGAGTGCACACCAGGAGAGTCTAAGAACTTAGGACAAAAAGAAAATGGCAATTATATCATGTATGCAAGAGCAACATCTGGAGACAAACTTAACAACAACAAATTTTCACTCTGCAGTATTAGAAACATAAGCCAAGTGCTTGAGAAGAAGAGAAACAACTGTTTTGTTGGTATGTATACTTCTCAATATTTTAATTATTAACTTTTTTTTTCACATGCCATGGCATGTATATGAAGGTCAGAAGAGAACTTGCTGGAGTCAGTTCTCTCCATTCACCATGTGGGTTCTGAGGACTGAGTCTAGCTTGTCAAGCTTGGTGGTAAGTGCCTTTCGCCTGATGAGCCATCTTCCCAGTCCCAAATATTTAAACATTCAGAAAACTACAAAGACTCTACTTTAAGAACATCTCCTGTCTATTTGGTTTATCAAATACTTAGGAATTTGCCTCTTTGGAACTAAGTTGCAGATGGCAGAGTACTTTAGCTAGAGTTCATTATTGTTTGAGATTCTTCCTCCCTACTTCCAGCTCTCCCTTTGATAGGTGAATTGCACACTCTGAGTTTTTGTGTGTCTATGTATGGCATTTGACTGTACATTGAACATATTCACCAGTACCTCTTATCCTCCCCTTTCACTATTTCCTCTCGTTAGTTCCCTTGTTCTCCTAAGGTAGTTTTGCTTCTATTTTTTGTCATATATATATGGTTTTATGGATTTGTATAAAAAGCTATGAACCAGAAATGAGAAGACAGCATGATACTTGCTTTTGAGATATTGGCTAAATTCACTTTATATGATTATCTCCAGTTGTATTTATTTTTCTGCAAACAGCGAAAAACTGCTCTCCTCATGGCTGAAGCCAACTCTGTTGTGTATGTGCTGCGTGGGTGTGGTAATGCACACCTTTAGTCCTAGTGATTAGGAGGCAGGGGCAGGTGGAAAGTTATGAGTTTAAGGCCAGCCTAGTCTACATAGCAGGCTCCAGGCCAGCCAGAGCTACACAGCAAGACCCTATCTCTAATCTCTAATCAAACAACAACAAAAACAAAGTGTGTACATGTTGAAGTTTCTTCATCTCTTCCTCTTGTTGGACACCCAGTCAGTTCCACAGCTTAGCTGTTGTGAATAATGTTTTAGTAAATGGGTGTGTAAAATGCCCAAGTTTTAATCACACTATTTGGCAAATAGCAGTTACCTATGTAAACCAAGCAGCTGTGAAGATACAGACCATTTCTTTCAGCCTAGAAAGTTCTTTATTCCACTTTGCAGTCAGTCTCCCAGAAGCAACTGCTAACTGATTGTTTAACCAGAGGTTGGTTTGCCTGTTTTAAGATTTCATACAAATGGAATTCGTAACTTTTTCCATTTATGGAATTTTACTTTTAACTCCACATAGTATTTCAGGGTTCATCACAATGTTTTATTCTTGTTGCTGAATAACAGTGTGTTAGAGGACTGAATCTAGTTTCTGTCAATGGGCACAGAGGATTCATACAGTGTATATTTTTTTATATCCAGTTTGTTTTCCTTAGCAGAAACTTTGCAAGGTTTGCCCCTGTAATAACATGTACCACAACTCTCATTTTAAAGGGTAAACAATATTCCACTGTGTAAGCATACCAGATTTTGGTCTTACATTCAGCCTTATATCTCTCTTGTAACAATTATCAGATCCCAAATATTCTGCCTAATCTTAAAGTTGTTTTGTGTATTCTCCCCTTCCACAAGATTATAAAATTCTTGAATGCAAATATCGAGTCCTAATCACTTTTGTACATAAAGAACATTCAAAGAAGGACTGATCAATTGAGGAAGATGTCCAGATAAGTCTGCCCTTTTTTTTCAGTACAGTTTTTATTGGGTAAGTATAGATTCACATACAGTTACAATAAGCAGAAGGAACTTGATACCTTCATCTAGTGTCTCCATTAGTAATAACCTTACAGCTTGGTAAGTGTCATCAGTGCACACTCCGCATTCCTTACTGGTGTCTTCTCAGGGTGTTTGCTTCTTTTCATATAATTTGATTACATACATAAAGACAAGATTCAGAGTCGTCTATCAGGACAAGGATACTCAGTGTTATCTGCTTCTAACCACACCTGTCTGCTCATACCTGTACCTGCCTGTCTCTTGCTAACCCCTGCCCACCCCACTAATCTTTTTTTCCATTTCTAAAATACTGTCCTTTTGAGAATGTATAGATGGATTTATGTAGTGACTAACCTTTAAGGCAGTGCCTTTGTTTACTTAGAAGAATTTGCTAAAGATCTATCCCAATTTTATCAGTAGTTTGTCCATTCTGTTGCCAAGAAATAGTCCTTGATATATAATGATTTGTTTAGTCATTCATCTGCTAAAAACAGCTGGACTGGCTATTTATAGGGTTTTGCTTTTATCAATTGTCTATAAAATTCATGTGTAGGGTTTTGTGTGTGTGTGTGAGAACATACACTTTTTTTATTCTTTTGATAAACAACTAAAATCTAGTTAATAGACCATATAGTGATCACTTGTTTTGTTTTCTACAAACTCCCATATGGCTTTCTAGGGTGGCTCTACTACTTTACATTCTCACTATCTGGTTATGACTAGTCTCACTCTCATCATCAGAATCAGAATCTGGTTAAACCGTTCTGGCTGGAGTGAGACAATAGTTCCTTGTTTTATTTTTCATTCCCCTGGTGACATTGATGATCTATTTTACAGCTTATTAGCTGTATTCTCTGATGAGAACTCGTGTTTTCTCAACTATTTTCAAAGTATGTTTGTTTTTATTTTTTGTTTTCATTGAGTTTGGAGATTGCTTCATATAATCACTGGTGATTTGTCAGATTTGGGAGGATTTTAGTGGTTCTTGCTGTAGCACACAATCTGTCTTGTCTTCTTGTTCTGAGTGCTGGATTATAAGTGTGCATCACTATGCTGGACTCAGATAATGGCTTACTGATGTTTTCTCCCAGCCTGTAGTGTATTTTTTAATCGAGTCTCTAGCTTTTTCTTTTGAGGCTTCCCCATAGAGTAGATTGACATTCCATTGATGCTATTATTTATTACTGTCAACGCTTGTTTTTCTGCCACTTATTTTCTTCAGTTCTTCATGTAGAAATGCCTTGTAGATGGTAAGAGTTTTCACAGTAAACTTTGAAGTTGATTATAAAAACGGATGTATTGATAGGTAGCTATTTGGAAGAAGATTATATGTGAGAACAGCACATGCATTTTCTGATTTTTTTCTATTGAATTACATGTCACCTGAATTATAAAGTTATTACTAGCCTTTTAAAAGTCATTGCTTTACTCATTATGGATGGTCTAGTTGAAGACTGCAAAGACATAATATAAGATCAGATAGTGGGCTGGAATTTCAGTGACTCCTAAGATTTTCTTGAATGAATTAAAAGAAACTTGATCAGTGTAAAGCCTATCTTCTTGGAGTAGTTTTCACTTTTCTGTGCCATAAGCGAGATGTGCTGGGCGTGGGTTCCCTTTTTAAAGCTCAGATTGGTGCATCATGAAGAGAAGAGTCTAAGTTTTAAGGTCCAAGAACCCCAGAGATTCATCTGCTTGTTCATATTGGGTATATGAGCTATACCAAGTCACAAGCCCCTTGGAAGTTAATTTTGTTACTAAAACATGAAGTCATTGGTTTCTTGTCATTCCCAGGAAATGTCCCGAGGTGATTGTGTGACCACACAGAGTAGCATTCCTGGTCTGATTTTTTTTTTTTTTTTCCCATCATTTGTTTTTATTGGTGCTAGGGGTTGAATCCACTATTGTAATTTGAAGCTTCAGTGAGAACTTTAGAAGTTAAAAATATATATTGAAATTATCCACCAGTATTTAGACCAGACTTTCTAACTTTAATTATTTAAGATCTGTTCTTGTACTGTTAGGCTACTTGGGACTACAGAGAATGTATTCAGTGTTAATACATATTTTTTCACTTAAGGAGCTTGGTCTAGCCAAAAAAAAAATGTACATTTCAAAGTTCTTATTGATGATATCTCTTTTTAAAAGTGAGTTATTCTATAAGATAAAATTATCCAATGTCTTTAACAAATAAATGATGTAAAAATAACAATTCAGGATGAGCCTATTTTATAGTAAAATAACTTAAGAGATACGCCATCTAAAGCAACAATGGAGGAAGAGCTGGGGATAGGAGAGCCTTGTTTGGAACTTGATTTAGTGCCCAACTATAAAGAGATAGTCTGAACTATTAGATGCTTAGTAATTAAGCATCTTGATGATTTTATTAACTGTGATAATGATAAAAGGTTTATAGCTTAGACATGTAATCTGAAATATTTACTAAATATATTAGGTGTGGTGATTTAAAATGCTACAGAATAAAAATGGTTGAAAATAAATAAGATAAGAGAAGCATACATGGGAGGTCATTATGCTTATTTTCTTACTACTTTATGTATGTTTGATAGTTTTTTGTAACAGACAGGTTTTTCTCCTCTTCTGGGTGAGAAACACTAACTTTATTTGCATATATATAACATACATGTGTGTAGTCAGCAAAGCTCAACTGTGATGTGCCCTAAATAGTAAGTTACTAGTTCTGTAAAGAACATAAGAAGGACTCGTGAAATCAATCCTCTCACTGTGCAGAAACAGAGGCCCCCAAAGGGAGTGACAGCCTGAGGTTTCATCTTTGGTTAGCTGCACTGCCCTTACTAAAAACACAAGTCTCCTGATGTCCACATTCTGGTTTTTTTCCTTAATTACTCATCAAAATTTCTTTTTCTTTTTGGTAAAGCTCTAAAGAATTTGTGGATTTTATTTTATCTTTTATGTTTATGTTGTTTTGCCTGCATGTATGTTTGCATCATGTGTGAGTCTGATTCCCTTGCATCATGTGTGAGCCTGATTCCCTTGGAGGCCAGAAAGAAGATGATATCAGATACCTCGGATCTTAAGTTACAGACAGTTGTGAGAACCATGTGAGTGCCAAAAACTTAAGTCAGGTCCTCAGGAAGGGCAGCAAGTGCTTTCAAATAAATGGTCAAGCTGTCTCTCCAACCCTAAGTTTATAATATTGAAGAAAATTAATGTGTGTATACAGTGCTCACCTTGTCCTGTTCCTTTTCTTCAGAATCTGGCCAGCCTATATGTGGAAATGGGATGGTGGAGCAAGGTGAAGAATGTGACTGTGGCTACAGTGACCAGTGTAAAGATGAGTGTTGTTTTGATGCAAACCAGCCAGAGGGGAAGAAATGCAAACTGAAGCCTGGGAAGCAGTGCAGGTATGTGCCTTGCCATCCCCATTGATGCAGACATGCCTCCAGGATCACCCACAGCAGTTAGGACAGATTTAATGCTGATGTCAGGAGATCATATGGCTATTGAAATTTGCCCAGCTTTCTTCTATTGTTATTTATTTGTCTGGAATGACAGTATCCTGTTGTTGAGATTTGGAGCAATCCATAATTTAGTGATTTGGGTATTGAAAAAACAATGTGAAAATGCTGCTCCTTACAATATATACTGTTTAGTTCTTAACTGAAAACATGGCTATCTTCTGTCCAAATAGAATCTTAAATTTAAAATATTTGGGTAAAGTGGGGCATGTAGGCTTCTGTAACTTAGTGTCATAATGTTATTTCAACTTGTCAGATGCAGTCGTGATTACAAGCAATAGACTAGATGGTTAGTCTATGTATCCTGGTTTGATTTTAGTAAAGAAATGTGTGAATTGACTAATATGTTATGTAGCTATGGAAAAAACAAACAAATAAAAACACCTGACATTTCCTAATCCTGAATTCACTTCACAAAAGGCTGAGTAAGAATGCTGACTATAGAGTTCTTGACTGTGGAAATGAGATACTTAATCTTTTCTTACAGTTACTAGAATGTTTAAATAGAGTAGTTTGTTACTAATAATGTTTGAAGTCGTGTTCCAGTAATATACTTGCTATTTAAGTTGATGTGAAAATCAGGCCCATGTCCAAGTGATTTACTTTATCTGATCATTTAACGCTTCTCCTAGTCCAAGTCAAGGACCCTGTTGTACAGCACAGTGTGCATTCAAGTCAAAGTCCGAGAAGTGTCGGGATGATTCTGACTGCGCAAAGGAAGGGATATGCAATGGCTTCACAGCTCTCTGCCCAGCGTCTGATCCCAAGCCCAACTTTACAGACTGTAACAGGCATACACAAGTGTGCATTAATGGGGTAAGCACTTGATTTAAGATGCCTTAAATTTAAGTTTTATTGAGTGTCCGTTTTCAGAATAATGGTTGATACTGAAAGCTCCATAAGGTACTCTGGTCCCCTGTTCAGTTTTATCCCTGTCTGTTCCCTACAAAGCCATGGATGTATAATGTGACATAGTTACATGGTGGCATACAATTAGCTCCTGACTCACCTTTCATCTCTGCAACCATATGTCTTCGCTATTCACAAGAGTAAAAGCAGACGTGTTCTTACTTGCACTGCTTTTAAGTTGTATAAATTACTATTTCAGGAGCTTGAATAAAAGAACTCATCTGGTCACTTTCCCTGGGTGTGAAATCTTTTGAGCTAAATGTTACTTTGTTCTGCATAAAGAAAACTTATTTTTTTCTGCTTATAGAGGAGCCACAATAACCAACACCAGTGTGGAACTGCCTCATTCTCTGCTTTTGTTAAGTTGTTTTTTTTTCTCCTTCCTTTAATTGCTTTAAAGGTTGCACAACTTACTTTCATTTAGTCTTAGATATATTTTCGTGTTATTATTGGTTGTGATATTCATCTGTGTTTTTGTTTGGTGCCTGGGATCAGACCCAGGGTCTTGCATGTTTTAGGCAGTTGCTTGCCATGGAGGCACATTTTGAGCCCTGTTGTTTATTACTTTAAATAAACCCACTTTGTTATTTGATATTGGAAGCTTATACCCACCTGTTAGCATGGACAGTAGTCTCGACTGCACAGATACTAAATACAATCTGCCTTCCCAGCAATGTGCAGGTTCCATCTGTGAGAAGTATGACTTGGAGGAGTGTACCTGTGCCAGCTCTGACGGCAAAGATGATAAGGAATTATGCCATGTTTGCTGCATGAAGAAAAGTAAGGCTTAAAGTCTACATCCAAAATCTGTTATTTGTCACAATTTTTTAATTTCATCTTTTGGGAATGAGGTTTATTAGGAGAAAGGACCTCAAGACCATGATTAAGCCTTTAGGTGGGAGAGCATGAAAAAGGAATAACAGTATCAGAAAGAACTTAGCGGAGTCTTAAAGGGATAGAGGCTTCCTTTAAAACCTTTTAAGAGGAGACTTTTAAAGCAAGAGGGGAGGGAGAGAGAAAGCTACCATGAGAGTGGTGGCAGGGGTGGGGTTAGGGTGGGGCAGAAAAGATCCCTGTCTTTAATTTTCCCCTGTTAAATTGATACACAGTCTGGACAGATACTTTTCAGCTAAATTGGCTCTCTTAAGAAAAATTTAAATGTAGCATTGCATTATGGTCTTTATAATGTTGTTAAATGATGTATTAGACCAAATCTTGCCAGCTGTAGGTAATAGTATATGTGCACATAGGGCAATGGTTTTTAAAGCCATCAATATTTAATGTCTGTTCATATTTTAACATTTAAGGCAAATGATTAATGATGTTCTCTAACAAACTAGTTTAGGTTTGTGTAATATGGGAATGAATTTACAAAGTTCCATCCTTGTGCTTTTCAAGATTGTCCTGCCAGGTATTCTGACCTGTGTTTGGCACTTCTTTTTCCAGTGGCCCCTTCAACGTGTGCCAGTACAGGGTCTTTGCAGTGGAATAAGCAATTCAGTGGTCGGACTATCACTCTGCAGCCAGGCTCTCCATGTAATGACTTCAGAGGCTACTGTGATGTCTTCATGCGATGCAGATTAGTAGATGCTGATGGTCCTCTAGCTAGGCTGAAAAAAGCAATTTTTAGTCCTCAACTCTATGAAAACATTGCTGAGTGGATTGTAGTAAGTACAGTCTTCATTCATAAAAATTTTACCGTTTGATCATAATTTTACTTGGACAGTGGTCCAGTGTTGGAGGAAGAACACTGGCCTGTTTATACTTGAATTACTGTATGTGTAGGTTTTTAATGTTTAAATGTTTTCTTTTGAAGATTGGATCTCTACCTGAGTGTCATTTAAAGTTCTGTTATAAGCAATAGGAGTCATTCTGTTACCCTCTTCTGCTTGCATTCTCTCTTGCAGGTGATGTCTTCTGGTGGTACATATATTAGTGCTTTCATTGGGCTTTTGGGGAAAGTTCTACTTGGTTTATGTATTTCTCTTTTGTTTCAGTATAGCAGGTACACCCATATACATATATTTATTTATGTACTTTATGTATATGGCTGTTTTGTCTGTGTGTACATTTACACATCAGAAAAGAATATCAGTTCCCATGGGACTACAGTTATAGATGGTTGTGAGCTTTAGCTTTGAAACAACCATAGGCTCATTTACTCATGGAAGGATTACAAACCTAGGATGTCCTTAGACATTACTTGGTGAACATTGTCTAAGAGCACTACAGGGCCTAGATGAAGTAAGTTAGAGCTCTTGGAGTTGGCCTAAAGTATCTTCATGTCCATGGAGGAAAGAAGAATGCATTGGATTTCTTGGAACTGGAATTGCAGACAATTGTGAACTGCCATGGTGGCACTAGAATTAAACATGGGTCCTCTGGACAAAAAGCCATACTCTTAATCACTGAAACACCTTTCTAGTCCTTAAGCCAACTTTCAACCACAGTAATAGACACGCTTTACATATTCCAGTGTTATAGCTATTTGTGGTGCTTCATTGTAGAATATGTAGGTCTGAAAAAGGAGTATTAATACCAACAAAGCATCTCCATGTTGTGTCTCTAATGGATCCCTGCCCACACTGTCAGTGTTACTAGACAAACTAGAAAAAAGAACATGGGCTATAGTGGGATAGAATAATAACTATCCCAACAAGTGGTTTCTTAAGTGTAGAATTCAGTTTGGGATATGGAAAGCAAGCACATAGAAGTGCACCTCAATTCTGTGTGTTGTTTTCATAGAAAACAGACTTTTGGAGAAATCTTTAAATGAATTTTTGTTGCTATTGGTTTGGCTGGTTTTTGTTTGTTTTGTTGTTGTTTGGTTGGTGGTGAAAACTGACCCCAGGGCCTCTGACATCTTGGAGAAATTCTCTACCACTCAGCTCCATCCCAGCCATTGGGGTGTCCTCAATTGAGGTGACACTAGAGCTGCATTCCTAAGAGTTGACATGCGGAGACATTTCATGGAGAAGGAAGTGCAGAAAAGCCACGTGTACGAGAACGTTCTACACTGAAACAGTTGGAAAGCCTTTAGAAAAGCTTGATGAGTTTTTTTTTTGTTTGTTTTTTTTTTTCTTTTAATTGATAACGTACTCTGTTTAAAAGCAGGCCAACTTTTTGTTCTGAAGCTTGTCTGCCTAAGGTGAGTTTCCCGTGGGTTCTTTAGAAACTAACTAGAGCCATGCTGTTCTGTACACTCCAGGTTCGTGTTTGCCTTTTCTCCCACTCACTAGACCACTTAGCAGACTTTCAGTGGGAAACTTCAGGGAAAGAGTTTAGATGGAAAGGGGGTTTAATCAAACCCCTTGCTTAAGTAGTTGTAGCACTGAGAGTTATGTGGAATGTGTTTGGAGCATAGGAGACTGGAGACTAGGTATTACAGGTAGAAATAGCTGTTGTGGCAGTACTAAGCCTCAGCGTGAGTGGGGTAGGACTGCTATTGTCCTCTGAGCTTAAGAATCAGTCACACTGAAGGAGACACTGCTCCCATAGGAGCTCTGGGATGTGCAGTAGCTATTAGAGTAACCAAGGGTTCTACTGATTTTTACTAACTGGGCTAGGAATACTGAGCTTCCAACATTGCTCAAAATTGACTCTAGACTGCTGGGACAGACTCACAAGGATTCCTGTATCCTGTCTCTTGATAGTAGCAAATCTGTTTCTTGACAGTGAGTAAAAATTGTATAAAAGTTAAAAAAAAAAAAAAAAAAAAAGGAATCCATAGAAAACTTTTGTAACAAGGATGATATCCTGAGAACAAAGAAGGAAGGAACTCTAAAGTTGTTTCTATTGCAAACAAAAGAGCATTTTAGAAAACTGACACTCTAAGGTAGAATAGAAGAAGTAGATTAGATTCCAGGCTCCAGGTCTCCAAATACACATTCAGCAGAACACAAAAGTACATCTGAGCACACCTGGAGCAGTTGGAAAACATAACAAAAACTGGTGTTTTGTCTTTTAGACTTTTATTTTACCCGTAGATCATAAACCAACCCAATAGTTAGTTGCCTTACATGACTTGAGGGGAAAAAAAGTAGGTTTCAAACCCAAGGTTTCTAAGCCAGATTTAGCTCCATTAACATGTTTTCTGTGGTCTATCCATTGTTTTTAGAAACTCTGAACAAGTTTGCCAGCATTCAGCAGATTTCACATAAAATTTCAGATTTGTAACTTCTCCTAAAAAACAGATTGTTGAACAAAAAACAGATCTTTGAGCAGGAAGGCGAAAGTGCAGTGTACCTTTCCATTGTGTAGGCAATTGAGTTTGCAGCCCCTGTCATGGTGAGCATAAGACAAACTGGAAACTCCTGTCACAGACTGCAGAATAAAAATGAAAACAGAGCTAGGCAGTGGGGCGCACACCTTTAATCCCAGCACCAGGGAGGCAGAGGGGATCTTTGTGAGTTTGAGGTCAGCTTGGTCTACAGAGCAGTTGAGACAGGGTGGGTGGGTGGGTGGGTGGATGGATGGATGGATGGATGGATGGATGGATGGATGGATGATGGATTGATAGATGATGGATGGATGGATGGATGGATGGATGGATAAAACTGTCCTCTTTCCCTTTTTTATTCTCCCTTCATATTTTTGGGGTAGAGCTGAGGAAAGAACTGAAGAAGGATCTCATTTGGCTCAGGCCAGCCTCAGTTAGTATTAGTTGAGGCTAACTCTGAATGAACTCCTACCTTCCTTTCCCAGTTGCTAGGGTCATAGGCATGTGCCACCACATTTGGCCTCCCTCTCCTTTCATTACTTTTTATTTTCATATCTTATGTGTTTGAGTGTTGTGCCTGTGTGTATACCTGTGTACCTTGTGTGTACCTGGTACCTTCAGAAGCCAGAAGCCTGTGTCAGATACCCTGGCGCTGGAGTTACAGATGGTTCTGAACTGCCATGTTGGTGTTGGGAATTGAACTTAGACTTGGAAGAGCGACCAGTGCTCTTAACCACTGAGCTATCTCTATCACTTTTACATTTAAAAAACAACAACAACAACAAAAAAACCCAAAAAACAAGAGAGACCAGACAACTTTCTGGAATCCATTCTTTCATCATATAGGTTCTTTTCCTGAACAGTTTGTTTCTAAAGTCATTGGATGAGTCTAGACAAGGTAGGAATCCATGTCAGGAATGAAGAGCTGCAGTACCACAGAGATGGCTGGCTAATAGAGCCTTACTGGTTAGGAGGTGTGAGGAGCCCAAATATTATGAGCATCCTCTGCCCCTGTGGAATGTGAGTACCGTTAGTATTCAGGTGGAGTGAGTAGAGTCTACAGAGCAGGAAAAAGACTGAAAGTACAGTAAGAGACCTCCGCCTATGTGGAAGGCAAGTGTCATGTCAGTGTGCATATGTGGTAAGGAGGCCTCTTCCTAGGAGAAGAACCAGGATTCAACAGAGGCATGGTAGTCCAGGACTCAGGTATTGAAAGAACAAGATAACCCTGGAAATTTTTATTGTGTCAGAAAGTAAATGCTTAAAGAATGAGATGGGGAAGGTGTCAAAACTCCATGATAATAATAGTATTGGGTTATAATCCATTGTATAGGATAGGAAACCCCAACAGAACAAGTAAATAAATAAGTGATAGTTGGTGAAGAATAGAATGTTTACATAGTTCCAAATCTCTACAGAATACTCATTGATTTCACAAGGAAAAAAAAAGTCCTGGATAATATCTGGTGGATAGAATTTCAATCAGGTAACCAAGGTTAATTAGTATCTTAGTAATGAAATCAGAGTCATGTTCTGCCTGACAGTGTGTGATAAAAGAGTACAACATCCCTTCTATGACACTCCTAGTAGATGCATATACCCTGATCATAAGAAACACTAAGAAATTCAAAATTGGTCCTTACTATCCTGTACTTAACAGCTGCCCTGAAAATTCAAATGTGTTTATTTATTTTGTGTTTGTGGGTATTTTGCCTGCGTGTATTTGTGCATCACATGCATATCTTCCCTGTGGAAGCTGGAAGAGAGCATTGCATCCCCTGTTGCTAGAATTACAGATCATTGTGAACTGCCATGTAAGTGTTGGGAATCAAACCCAGGTCCTCTATCAGTGTATCCAGTTCTCTTACACACTGAGCCATCATCTCTCCACCCCCAAAGTGTCAAAGTCTTAAAGGTCAGAGGGGCATGTGGGACCCTTCCAGACTGAAGGACAGCAGAGGGGAACAGAAGACAAAGCTTGCGTGGGTCTATGATGATTATAGCCTGAGTATCTAGGAAAGTACTTGTTGTACTTTGGTGCCATTCGGGAGACAACAAGTACTCTTGTAGGTATCTCTGTTCATCTGTCTATTGGTGATTGCATGCGCACATGTATGTGTAAGACAGAGTTTGATATTGGGTGTTGCTTTCCACCTTTTTTGTTGTTGACACTGAGTCTCTCTTACTGACTAAACTAGCTGGTCAGCAAGCCCCAGAGATCCACTTGTTTCTGTTTCTCAGTGCTGGGATTATTTATACCTGGCTTTTTACATGAGAGTTCCGAGGATCTGAGCTTGGGTCCTCATCTTGGTGGCAAGGCAATTGTTGATGAGTGCCAATTGTCAGCTTCTTGTTATGGGACTTTCATACTGATGTGCTCAGGGAAGTAATTTAGCACATGCAGCTGACTCTAGGTCAGATTTTTGAAAGGTCTTTGTACTTTTCTTGCAACTTTTTATTAAGTTTGAGATTTTTTAAAAGTGAAACAAAAAGTGTTTTAATGTGAGAGAGCCTTTGTATGCATAAAAAGTAGCTGGAGTGTTTTGGCACAACATAGCATGTATTTTTATTTTAGGATCTGAGTAAACAGTACAGAGGTAATAAGTTGTGTAAAGCCTTGGATGATAGAGGCATTTTGAATGTTTGTTTTGTTAGAAATAATTAGCAATAATTGCATAAGTGTTACAATAATCTGTATTAAAGCCAATGTGGATATTCAGAATTTGGAAGCTGTAAACACTCATATGATGGTTGTTAGTATCTGCTGTCTTAACAGTTTAATTCTGTTCCTATTCAGGCTCACTGGTGGGCAGTACTGCTCATGGGAATTGCCCTGATTATGTTAATGGCTGGATTTATCAAGATTTGCAGTGTTCACACTCCAAGTAGTAATCCAAAGTTGCCTCCTCCTAAACCACTTCCAGGTAAGGTGCTGAGCAACGGGTACTGCTGTGAGCAAATACAGAGCAGGAAGGATGCAGCACCCACAAGATTTTAGTAACTGAGTTTATGGGATTTTGTTCTTGACAGATTACCTAATAAATAATTCACTGGCTGTATACTTGTTTGTCCATCCAATCTAGTCACTAACTCCAGTGTAGTGCTAATCCATCCTGAGTGTCAAGAAACATTTAGAATAACATTTTGAATTTTGGTTTGACTCCCCCACCCCTTGTTTTTTTGTCTCACTATGTTACTATACCTTGTTTTTGTTATGGTACTTAAGCTGCTTTTAAATTATTGGTCTTTTCATCTGAATAGTTAATGGCTCTGATACTATTTGGAATGTCTCTGTTTCTGTAGTAGTTTCTGGTATGGAACACATTTTCCTGGATGAGGCTTACTGAGAAGTACGAATCTGTATATAGGGAAGTCTTGGTGTAGCAGTTTGAGATGTCTCTATTCTTTCCCTCGGGAGGATACCACCAGTAGGATAAGTCAAGTCTGGGCATTTGAAGAAGACAGCGAGTAAGCAACTTATCTGTATTCCACATTAGTCAGTCTTTAACAGTCCATCCTTTCCCTCTCCAAAGGATAATGTAGCTACTCATCATTACAGGTGTGGGGAAGACATTGCCTAAGACAGTAGAAAGGAAGCTAGGGTTGGGTGCTAAGATCTCCCCGTTTTTAGGAGAGCCTTGTCGGGTCAGCTGTAATGCCCTTCTTGAAGTAGTTCCTCTACTTTGTATTTTCCCTCTGTTCCTTCCTGTGTTGGGACAAGAGAGCCCACAAGTAGTGGTAGGGGTGAGAGGACATTGATTTGATACACTTGTTTTTGTAAGTTCTTGGTCAGAACTCAGGCTCTTGTGTCAGTTTTAACACATTTCCAAGAGCTACTGGACACGTTTTAGGCACAGCTACCATGATGTTCTCCTGTTGAACAGATATTTGACTGTGTATTGACACCTCTGAAACTGAATGTCATTTGTTAAACCATAAAACGTGCTAAGCACTTACAGGAACAGACTTAAAGCTTTCACAACAGACTGGATGAGTTAGTTACCACCCTACTGTGCAGACAGGCCTCAAGTGTCTATCAGAGCTCAAGTCATAGATTTTCCCCTCAAACCTAAATTAACTTAGACTAATCAGCCTAATTCTTAAGGCCTGTCAAGTACTTGGAATGTGGCTCATCTCCACTGAGATGTGCTGTTAAATATTAAATATGAATCAGACTTAAAGACAACATAAAATGTGAAACATTTTAGTGATTTTCATATTGAGTACATGTTAAAGTTGGTGTTTTTAATTTGAATTGCCTAAATGAAATAAGTGTTAAATTTATTATTTTATCATGACCACCATAAAACTGAAAACTGTGTTACAGGGCACATACTTCTGCTGATCAGTCACAAAGAATAACCTTGCTTGGTGAAAGAGCACTGGCTTTTGAGGGTTTTGGAAGTGGTGCCCAGTAAGTTGTTTTGCTTTTGTTACAGGCACTTTAAAGAGGAGGAGACCGCCACAACCCATTCAGCAGCCACCGCGGCAGAGGCCCCGGGAGAGTTATCAAATGGGACACATGCGACGCTAACTGCAGCTTTTGCCTTGGTTCTTCCTAGTGCCTACAGTGGGAAAACTTCACTCCAAAGAGAAACCTGTTAAGTCATCATCTCCAGATGAAACCCTCACAGTTCATAGTTGAAGACAAAATGGCAAGAGATCATGTCCTCAGACCAGGTGGAATTACTTAAAATTTAAAGCCTGAAAATTTCAGTTGGGGGGTGGGTGATAGAAAAGAAACCCAATTTTCTTATGGACAGACATTTTTAACCTAATGGCACAAAGTCTTAGAATATTATTCTGTGCCCCATGTTCCCTGTTCTTCGTTGCTGCATTTTCTTCACTTGCAGACAGACTTGACTCTCAATGAACTTTTATCACAAATTGAAATATATTTTTTTCAACTGCCAATCAAGGCTGGGAGGCTCGACCACCTCAACATTGGATACATCACTTGCCAATGTACATACCTTGTTATATGCAGACATGTATTTCTTACGTACACTGTACTTCTCTGTGCAATTGTAAACAGAAATTGCAATATGGATGTTTCTTTGTATTATAAATTTTCCCGTTCTTAATGAAAAATTACTGTTTAATTGACATACTCAGGATAACAGAGATTGGTGGTGTTCAGTGGTCCAGGATTCTGTAATGCTTCTCACAGGCAGTTTTGAAATGAGAATCATTTTCCCTTTTCTTACGATGGAGTTGGTTCTTACACTTTTTTCCTTGTCACATGGCTGCTGTGAGCAGGAGAGGCTGTACTGAAGAAGGCAGCCAGTCGGAGTTCAAACTGGACAGCAACAGATTTGGCTTCAGAGTCAATTCTTTATGTAAATGTCTGCTTTTGCTTAGTATTTAACACTTCCTAATTCAATTCCCTTTTAAATTGCTAGATGAAATTTTATTTATGCCTTGGTAGGAATTATGTCAGAAATGATTATTTTCATTTGTAGCCTACTTATTCTTTTGTGTACTCCATATACTTAAAGTCTGCCAATTCTGTTTTTATCTGATAGGGAAAAAAAATCAGTATCTTCATTGAAATATTTGGACAGATCTTTAGCACACCATCACTGATCATTGGTAACCACTAGAGACGACTAATTTGCTCTGCAGGTAGTTGAAATTGTAGATAGGACGTCTGACATTGTTTTTCCAACCCTTAAGCCATTTTAATAGCAATGAAGGTAGACAGCACAGTGTACCATTACAAACTTTTTTTTAAGCAGATATATATAATTGGCATTTTTAAAGAAAGAGAAAGCAAAAGCATTTAATGTATTAACAGGCTTATCGCTATGCAGAAAATGGAGGGGGCATTAAAAAAAGTATAAGCTTGTGACATATTCATTGCTTCTGTTTTCCAGCTACATCACTTAAATTAGAAGTCAACAGCAGTGATTTTCCCGGCTTTACATAGGAGGCAAATTTAGGGAAGGTTGACAAGATTACTGTGTTTGGCTTTCTTTTTCTTTTTCTTTTTTTTCTTTTTCTTCTTTTCTTAAGAGTCTAAGGTTTACACAATCACTCATAATGTGACGCGAGCCAGCAAGGCCAAAAACGCTAGAGAAACAATGGGATCTCTCCTTGTAAACTTGTACAGTACATGGTGACTTTTTTCAAAACAGCTTTTTGTACATGATTTAGAGACAAATTTTGTACATGAAACCCCAGATAGACTATAAATAATTCTAACCCAACAAGTAGGTAGCTGTGTATGACACTGCTTTAAATCATTCAAATGCCTTTGTTTTGGGACTGTGCAAAGGTTGGAAGTGGGTTTGCATTTCTAAAATGGTGACTTTTATTCTGCAAGAGTTCTTAGTAACTTCTTGAGTGTGGTAGACTTTGGAACATGTACATTTTTTGCTTGTAATGTTATCCTGTGGTAGGGTTTTTTGGCAGTTACACACTGCCCTGTTTTATTTTGAGTCTAAGTTAAATGTTTTCTGAAGAGATACATGCACTGAACTGTTTCCACTGCAAATCAAGATGTGGTAAAAATGAAAGGATCAGGACCAGTGAGATCTAATACTACTGTCAGTTTAATGTCCACTGTGTTTTATACAGTATCTTTTTTTTGTTCACTTTGGAAATTTTTACTAAAACCTGCAAAAAATAAAGTATTGTGCAAAGATGTAAGGTTTTTGAAACTTGAAATGCATTAATAAATAGACTTGATGAAATCAACTTGATGGGTCTGTACTCTTTGAACTCTAAAACTGTGAGAGGCAACTGCCCTACTGAATGAAAGGCTACTCAGCAGAACAGTGTCTCCCTATGAAAGTGCAGACATCTTGCTCACAGCATGGAGCCACAATGAAGAGCCCAATTGGTATCGTGTCATACACACAGTGCTGCTCTTCCTTGTTGGTAGTCAGTGTCCAGGACTTGTCTTAATAAAGAGCTGAGCCTAATAGGAGACTTGCAGTCTTCTTTCTGTCTTCAACAGTTCTGAGTGCTAAGTGCCTCATTAGTGTCTCATCTCTATCTGGGTGAGACAGTGCACATCCATTATCTCAGTACTGCAGGGGAAGGTGGAAGGAGGCCACCCTGGGCTATATGCAGGAAGGTGGGCTCTAATGTAACATTTTCCTGTCTTGGCAGATTCATTGCCAAAAATTGACATTGTTATACTATCCACAAAAGAAATTTTGTACGTAGAATATTGCCTTTTGTGGAATAATATGCCCCATTTTTTTTTAAATTAAGACTAGCTATAAATGATTGGTACATACTAAATAAGTAAATGTGCAGTGCTTTGGTTTTGAAGTAGAGGTCTCACTCTGTGGCTGGCCTTGAACTCACCATCCCTCACTTCTACTTTCCAAGTGTTAGAATCTGGGATACTTGTATCTGTGCCCCTTTTATAATACTTTCACAGTAGAATTACCTAATAATGGGAGGTGGAAAGTGGTTTTTTGTTTTTTGTATTTTTCATAAAACTGACAATTTTCACTAAGCCAGGTAATTACAAATTTGATGCTTTATTTACTGCTGCTTAAGTTTTGTTTGAAATTTATTTTGGTGTAATTTTCTAAATTTTGATGTCAGTTTAAAACATATCATTACAATTTCAGGATTTAGTGATTTCCATAGTGCTAGGCAATATGTGGGTCAGGGAAGGATTTATCTAAGGACAGATAGCTTTTTAAGTTTAGTCTTGGCTTCTTGGTATTTTCAGGACTGTTCTCTTGAGTACTTGAATTTTGTTGGATGTAAAAGAAAAGATTTGCCCAAACCAAGCAAATTTTCTATTTCTAAGTCTTGTCTTGGGCAGCTGTGAGTGAGTGTGTGTGTACACTTGTCCTTGGAAAAGCCTTTAAGATCTCATGGGGTATTTCTAATTAAAGATCTCAGAGAATTGATGTAGCCAATACATTGTGATTTTAGGCTACCTGTCTCACCAGTGCAAGGGAGATAGTCAACTTCCATACTTAAAGGGTCAGGATCTCCCAAAGCCAGGGAGCAAAGAGGATGCTAGTTAAATGTAGCCGGTGAAGATAGTTCCATCTTTAGAGGAGTCATTAATGCTCTTAAGAAATTATTGGAGGAAACTCTTTTCTATCTCAGAAGCAAAAGATCATCACATTGCCAAGAGTGCAGCTTTGGTTTTTTAGCATTTTAGATTCTCAATTTAAAAATTCTAAGCCAGATACCACAGTGCATTTGCTAGTAGCCCCAACTACTTAGGCTGAGGCAGGATTGTTTGTTTCCTGAATAGAAGCCAGCCTGGGCAACAGAGCAGACAAGTTTCAAAACAGGAAAGCCACAACAACAAAAATAAAGACTTCCACTTGATTCCTTTTTCCTACTTATTACCAGTTTAACGTTTTCAATATTGTTCTGGACCAACTCTTTAAGGCACAGATTAGACCTTTGTACTCCATATTCCTATATATATCCTTTGTGTTTTAAGATATATACATATGGACTATTTTAATTGGAAATTTGTGTATTTTACAGTTGGAGCTTTTCAGAATGTGTTCTCTATTAAAAAGCAGCTGGACACTAGATAAAATATAAGAGTGTTGAATGCAATGTTTGTTACCTTCTCTTTGTCCTGAAATCCCCATGAAAATGACAGGGCTAATCTAACAAAGAGCAGAAAAATGAAGAACATGGTAACAAGAACATATTTTTGGCAACAGCGAAGCATGCAGATCCAGATCCACCAAATTCTAAACATGAGGTGGAAATGGGTGGCTGGGAGTAGGATAAGGCTGATCTAGTTTGTGCTGTCAAGACTTGAGGGCACAGTATGTGAGGAAATGCATAGGACTAAAAGCATGATCTGTAAATCCACCATTCTTATTTAACAAAATAATGATGCTGTATTAACCTTTTTGATTGCTGTAATTATTGCACCCTGTGGAGGTATGTAAGCATTTTTA
Organism: Phyllotis vaccarum; assembly: GCA_033318265.1. Taxonomy (NCBI): domain Eukaryota; kingdom Metazoa; phylum Chordata; class Mammalia; order Rodentia; family Cricetidae; genus Phyllotis; species Phyllotis vaccarum. The sequence goes on along the minus strand of JARWLC010000004.1, from coordinate 138,953,590 downwards.
CATTAATCACTTCCCCATCATTTAGATATTTAAGTTCCAGATTATTCAATGTTTTAAACAGTCCTTTGTGGAAATCTAAACGTAATAATATATTCTTAAAACTGGCGTTTTGGGTTAAAGATGTATGAAAGGTCATTGATTTTTAATAAAGGTGCTAGTGTCTTTACTGTTAAAATGTAAGAATTTTTTTTCAAGAATATGCTTTGAAAATTTCTATGTATGCAGCTACATAAGTTTACTAGAAACAGCAGTGAAAGACTTGCTGTTTAATTGATTTCATGAAGATAAAAATTTGGTGCCCTAGCTATGATCTTCAAATATCAAAGGGATCAGACTTCTTGGATAAATGATTAATTCTGTGTGTAGAGAATGATATGTACCAAGTCAGGGGAGCTATAGCAAATTCTATCACACCAGAGGTCTATGGTTCAGGAAGCACTTGGAAGATAATTTTACCAACAATGAGTATCTTCAATAGATTAAAGCCCTGATTTTACAAATTCATAGTTACCTTTGGAATATGCACATTTCAAGATATCCTGACCAACAAAGTGAAGAAAAATAGAGAATTAAGATGTCACCATTTTACCCTCTGGTGATGAAGGGGAGGGACTGACTCCCTCCAGTCACTGCCAGCCTTGGGACTGCACCTCTCAATGGAAGAACGTTTCTTCAAGAGCAGGCCCTCTACGTCTGACCAAATCCCATCAAGCGTCCAGATCTGACACCACTTTCTAGAAACAGGAAATCAAAAAAGGAAAGCTTGAGGAAGTCCACACAAACCAGAGTTGGCAAAGCTATATAACAAATGAACCTATTTTGTGTGACCAACTAAAATTCAAAGAAAGGAAAAGATTAATTAAAAGGGACTTAGCTTGTCAAGAAAGTTGATGAACTTACTTGGATTCTGGAGTAGATAAAGATCCTTAGGAGTATATGAAAATTTGATAGTTGGTGATTACAATTATTTTTAGTGTTTATATTTTATTTTAATTTTTCGTTAGGTACTAGATGCTGAACTCAGGGCTTCATGCATGCTAGGCAAGCATCCTGCCATCTGAAATACATTCCCCAGTCTACCTACATCTTATTTTAACGTTAGAGTGTCATGTGGTTACATTCTTAAAAGGAGCCCATATCACATAGAGATGAGAATTGAAATATTATAGAAGTGATGTGTAGTAGCTTAAGATTTTTTTTAAAAAAATAACTGAGGAATGTCCAGTATGTAGAACATAAGTTGAAAAAAGATTGGCTATGAGTTGATAATTATGGAAGCAAAGGGTATTTAGCAACTCATTATACTATTTCCTCTACCTATATTTAAATGTTTTCATTAAAAATGTTTTAAATATGAATTGAGTTCATATAAAGGTTTACTTAAGACAGTATTTGTAACCTATATTCATGTGATTTTTATAATGATCTTTTAGTAGAATTAAGCACAAACCAATCAAGCTAACATAATTATATTCTGCTCCAGTTCCAATGAATGATTAATTGATTTTGATTTTGAGAGTAAAGTTTGCAACTACCAGTCATTTGGGAGTCTTAGTAAGCAGCTGTATGATTCCTCCTGCTTTTTTCTTTTTGTGTGGTTTGCTAACTACTTACAAGAACTTTATTAAAATCAGAGGTGGTCAGGTTATCTATCCACAGTAAGCTTATAAATCCTACCTAGTCTGTAAACTGGAGCCATCATCTTTCCTGTTTAAGTGATAATGGTCTCTGGCAGTGCAAATATTTGTTTAAAAGGCTATCTTGGAATTTTCTTTTTTGTTTTTCACTATCAAGATTAAAGTAATTTGTATAATATGGGTTGTCTTATACGAAAAGAGTTGGGAGTATGAAGGCTCTTTAATAATGCTGATAAATTCAGTTACTGTAAATGTCATAGCGTTTTACTCTTTCTTTTCCTCCACTGACTTGGGCATAGGAGCTAACCTTGTGTGTTTCTGAACACAGGCTGTCTTTTTTTTTTTTTTTTTTATAAATTAAGGTGTCATAAATTCTTTTTTCTAATTTAGTTCTGTGATGGTTCTTAGTTTTCATTTTCCACAAGTACCTGTATTAGTATCTTTGTCAATCCTTTCTCTTGACCTCATCAGAGCAGGGTTGTAATTCTGTGTCCTATAGCATACATACATGCTAAAATGTGTATACTGATCATTCACCTGTCATTCACTGGAAAAATTATTTGTGTTAATGGCTGGAGAGATAACTCAGTAGTAGTTAAGAGCACTGGCTGCTCTTTCAGAGGACCTGGATTTGACTCCCAGCACCCACATGGTAAATGCTAACTCCAGTCTCAGGGAATCCAATGCCCCCTTCTGCTGCTGCTGGCACTAGGTGATCAAGCATACAAGCACACAAAACACTCATACACATAAAATAGGAAAAGTAAGTTTTTAAAAACAACATGTTAAATAATTTGTATTTGTTCTTTGACAGTTTTGTACATACATTTTTATATTCACCTCCAACTCCTGCATATCCAATCCCCAGCATGTATCCCATCCAGCTTCGTGTTCGTTTTCTTTTTTAATAACCTACTGTGTCCACTTAGTGTTGCCTGCAAGAGCATAAATGACCTACCAGTGTCCATGCTTCCAAACACATAAAAATGACCCTCTCTCTTCCCTATCACTTACCAGTTGTGAGTAGCTCCTCAGCTAGAGACAGGATCTCATGAGTGCTTCACCCATCTGTGATGGAGTTATTGACTGGCTTGATCTTGCACAGGTAAGCACAGCTGCTGTGAGCTTATGATTATGCCTTGCCATTTCCAGAAGATCATTTCACAGCTCTCTTCCCCATCTTTATGATGTTCTCTGAGCCTTTTGGAGGCCGAGCACTCAAGTCACTCACTCTGAATTTTGGCCAGTTGTGGGTTTCTGAATTGACTGCTGCTCATTCAGAAAGAAGCAGCACTGTTCTGGAAATATAAACATAAATATTTAGATGGCAGTTTGACAGCATGTTAATTTATCAAAATAACAGTAGCAAGTTCCCCCATTAGGACCTCTCCCCTCCCCACCTGTGGGCTTTTGTCCAGGTACACACCACACACACACACACACACACACACACACACACACACACACACACACTTTAGAACAACTTGAAAGAGTCAGCCTCACCTGCTTTGTTGAGGCAGAGTATTTCTTGTTTTGAAACCTGTGCTGAATCTTTCAAGCTGGCCCATGAGCTGGGCAATTCTGTTTTTCTTTCATCTTGCCATAGTACTGGGATTACACATGGCCCCCATACCTGACTTTTTAAATGGACTATTTGGGATGTCCAGCTTGGATGGTAATCCCTTTATTTGATGAATCAGCTCCCCTAGCTGTTGTGGAATAACCCTGTACACTGTGAATATCTATCACTCTCACTGGTTAATAAAAAGCTGGCAGGCTGGGAGCCAGGCAGGAAGTTTGGCAGGAAAGCCAAACTGAGAATGATGGGAAGGAGGGTGGAGTCAGAAGAGACGCCAACAGCTGCTGAGCAGGCAGGATGTATAAAATTTGAGACGACAAACCGTAAGCCATGTGGCAAAACAAAGATAGAAATATGGGCTAATTTAAGTATATGACTTAGCTAGTAACAATCCTGAGCCACTGACCGAGCATTTATAACTGATATAGGCCTCCGTGTGGTAATTTGGGGAGTGACTGCTGGGTATTTGGGGAAAGGCAGTTAGGATAGGAAATGTTCGATTACACCTGGGCCTGTACATTTCTTAAGGGCTTGATTGTGCAAGGCCAATGCTACATAAAAATAAAGTAATAAATTTGGCCATGTCCTTGTTCTGGTGGAGTTTGTGGTCCAGTAGGTTAAATGTGTTAATAAGCACACATATAATTAAATTTGGCATTCCTGCTGTGGTGTGAGGGAGAGACCCTCAGTGACCAGAGTTGAGAGCAAAAATGGGTCTGAGGGAGGAGGCAGGACCTAGTTAGGAAGGGGAAAGAGTGTGTAAAAACTGTGTTTGAACCAGAGAGTTGAAGTGAAGGTTAAATGATGTATATAGTGATTTTAATAATACTGGATTAGTTGGATGCTAATAACTACACTCCCAGCCCCAACCAGGAAAGGTACGTTTTGCTCTTGGTGTCATCAGATGTAACCTTGGTCATCTGGATTCCTCTATTTTTAAAATGGTTTTTGTTTGTCCTTGACACTATTCATGAGTGGCTAGTGAGTACATTAGCAGGTGCCATGCTTGGCGGCTCACTTTAGGATGTTGGCCCAATAGTCTGGGAGTTGTGAAAGGCTTTGGGGCTTTTAAACCATGAACTTGATATCATGAATGCCATAGATGTGGGCTCAGAACATGAAGCCTCCCAACAGGCTGAGTGGTATATACACCTCTCACCCCTCTTCACTCCCATAGTCCTACCCATTTCAGGCCATACTGCAGCATTTGATCAAGCTCTTGAAAGAATGCCTTACACTCCGTGGAAACTTGTATTCACTCACTCACTGCATGACTGAAGTTTGTCCCTCTAACCCTCCAAGGATGGCATATGGAGGTCAGATGACAACTTCGGGAAGTGGACTTGGCAGCGAGTGCCACTGCTGGCTGATTCATCTTAACAGCTCCTATAAAAAGGTTCCAAGCAGAGGTGAAAACTCCAAGGCATAGCTGAGGAGTATGGGGGATGGAGCACAGTGACTTCCTAACAGGAAAGACAGTGAATCAGGTTTGAAGAGGTTAAAATGTGAAGGGTGGTTTCGGTTGCTGATTACAGTAGTAGCTATGTTTATAGATAACAGAATCTGTAAGGAAGGAGCTGGTGGTTTATTACCCATACGACCTTGTAAAGGCCAGTAAAGCTCTTTCAAGGTGGTCTCTCATCTGTGAAGTAAGTATACTAGACACTTCAGGGAAGTGTGCTGGAGAAAGAATGTACATAAAGCACCTTGCATGTGGGGAAACTCAATACCAACCTGTTTTTTTGTGAAAAACTGTTTATTGAGCTAGGAACATTTAATTTCCTGGCTTTAAGTCTCTTCTCAATAACCATATATTGTGGAATGTTTCTTCAACTAACGTTGAAAGGTTGGAAGATGTGTTACACTTGTTTGTGCTGTGGAACATTTGTTTAATGATGCAAAGATGTGTTGCATTCTTTTATGTTGCATCTGTTTAACTCTGTGAAGCTGTGTTACTTTATCCAAAATGCCTGATGGTCTGACCAGAGCAACTTAAGGGAGAAAGGGCTTACTCTGGCTTACCACTGAGGGGGTTAACACATCATGGAGGAAAGTCAAAACAGCAAGTTTAAAGCAATTGACCACGCTTTCACAGCCAGGAAGTAACTGCCCAATTCCCTTTTTCCATTTTATATAGTCCAGGGTCCCCTGTCCAGTGAATGGTTCCTTCTACAATCAAGATGGATCTTCTCACACCAATTAATAAAAGAAGTATAATCTCCCTCAGGCAGGTCCATAAACCCTACTTCCCAAAGGTGATTTTCCATCTTTTCAAGTTGACAACAGGAACCATTGCACCAACTTTCTGTTGCTGGAACAGAAAAACCTGAGACAATCCACTTATAAGGGAGAAAGATTTATTTTAACTCACAGAGTTTTTTCCTTTGCTTTTCTGGGCCAAAGTATAATTCTGAGCATTAAATTTTTAAGAAATGAATTGAAGGCAATCATCTGTTGATATCTAAATAAGTATTTGAGGAAAGTAGAGCTAGAAAACAGGAGATAACAGAAATCCAGAAGGGCATGTGTGAGAGAAGTTACAGTGGAAAGGAAGGGGTGTCAAAGATGGGGAGGAACTTGGAGCTGGAGAGCAGCACGTGTCAGTGCTGAGAGGGCATGCTCCTAGGCACAATCTGTCTCCACATCCCCTCAGAGAAGAGCAGGCCCTGTTGATGGATGAAGAACTGTCATGGCATTGGTCAGTTAGCTAATTGCATAAGCACCACATGGAAAACCGGAAAGCAGCTGGAGAAAAGGACAATGTGGCAATGGAGATGGGCAGACTTGCAGCTTGGCCCTCCTCTACCTTTCCTTACTGAGGTATTTTGTTGCTGTTTGTCACCCTGTAACCCACGGAGTAGGCCAGGCTGCCTCTGCTGCCCAAGTGTTAGGATTAGCGCCATGCCTAGCCGGCAGCACAGTGCTGACCTCAAACTTACTACAAAGTTGGCAGTGTTGTTCAGCTTCTTTCTGATCCTCATGTCTTTACCGCTCAAGTGCTGAGATTACAAGTATATACCACTAGAGTAGGTATATGTAGTGCCGGGGATAGAACTAGGGCTTTGTACTTTCTAGGCAAGCTATTTATCAACCAAGCTCCTCCCACAGCCTTTGGATTACTAAATTTTACAGAAACATCTAAGAATGTGTTCCCATTTTCTTTTTCTTGGTGGCAATTAAATAAATTCAATGTTTACAGAAGATCCGGGGAGATCCAAGAGAACATGAGATCTCAGAAAAACAGTAAAGCAAAAACTGAGCCCAAATCAAGATGTGTTTTAATATCTGCTAGTCAAAAATGAGAGAAACTTGTCCCTGTCTGTGAAAGGCCATTCTGAAGAAGTCCCTTCCCTTCTTGAGTGGATCATATCACCATCTGCCTCAACAACTCTTCTACAGTCTGGTACTAAAAATAGTAAGTGAATCTCAGCAGATCTGGGCCTGGGGGTGGATGGGAAGAAAAGAAACATTCCAGTGTTCTGCCATGGAGTGTAGCTCTGCCGGTGGAGAGGAGTAAAAGCAGACTTGGAGTCTGGTGTGAGCAATGAAGCAGGAAGGAACAGGATATTTGGGTGGGAGGAAATATGTGTCTAGTTTTCATAGTTTAGTAAAGAAATATTTGGTTGTGAACAACAGAGAAGGGAAAGTAGCCAAAAATCTGTAAAAGAAGCTAAACTAAGGAGATGGAAGGGAAAAGTTTATCAATGTGTAAAAATAAAGATAAATGAAAAGAAGAAACAATTAGAAAATTAGTAAAAGAAGTCAATAAGATCATGAAGTCTAGTTATTACACTAAGTACGAGTGGGCTAGATTCCCACATTAAAGTCAGAGACAATTAGTTGAGTCAAAATTTAAAATTGGTTATCTAGAACAAAAATATTAAAGTTTAAATATTTTATTGTGTGTGTGTGTTGTGTGTATATGTGTTGTGTGTATATGTATGCACATTCATGTCATGGCAAAAGTGAGGTTAGATGGCAACTTGCTGAAGTAATTCTCCTCTCACCATGTGAACCCCAGGGATCAAACAGATCAGTAGCATGGCACCAAGTACCTTACCTACTGAGCCATCTTGCCTATCCTAAAACAAAGTTGTAGAGAAACTTTAAAGGAAAGTTGACAATGAAGAGATAAAGCCTGTAAGACTTAATGGAAGTGGACAGAATGCAGTTGTAGAGCATTTGTCTAGGAGTCTAAGATTTAAAACACTATAGAATGAATAATAAGTAACATTTTGTGAATCAGAACCAATATTAGTAAGGTTATGAGAATTAGTGCAACTGCAAATACAATATAATAAACATTGAGATATTAAAATCTTAGGGTTGGTTTTAATATACAATCAACAAACTCATTTTATTTTTAAAAAGTTTTTTTTTAAAAAAAAAAAAAACCAAACAAAAACAAAAACAAAACTGGCTTGGACCTCATGATTCTTTTGCCTCAGGTCCCAAATGCTAGAATTACAAATTGACATCACTATACCCAACTAATAACTCTGTATATATGTATATATATACATATATATGTATGTATGTGTGTGTATGTGTGCAAAGTAAAAAAAAAAAAAAAAACCCAAAACATTTTTATATACCCAGCAAAACATTGTAAGGACTTATAATCTACTTGATTACAAAGCAAATCTTAAGAAACTTAGAAATGACATGTCTTTATAGCAACATTAAATAAAATTAGAAATGATTCTAAATGACCAAAATTGCTTAACTGAATTGAAAAATACTTCCCAGATAACCTTTAGTGTAAAGAAAATAAAACAAACCTTGTAGATTATCTTGAACGCAATAAAAGAGAACAGTTTCCACAAAAACTCATGCAAAAGAACATGGACAGGCTTAGAAATCATTGTCATCCAAGAAGAATGGCCAGGAATGCGGAGATGGCTCTATAAGAGCCCCTCTGATACTGGTATAAAGACCTGAGTTCAAATCTCTGATAACCATGTAAAAATCTAGGAAGGACCTTGTGTGCCTGTCACCCCAGGTTGTTGAGTAGACAGAGATGGATCCCAGAATCTCACTGGTGAACCAACCTAGGAGAAAAGTTTCAGATTCAATGACAGACCCTGTCTGAAGGCAGTAAGGCAGAGAGGAATGGAGAAAGACATCAGCCATCTTGCTCTGGCTTCCACATGAGCACACACGGTACACACATTCACATACTCAAGTTCTGTCACCATACCCCACCACCACACATTTACTGTGCTGGGGTTGAACCAGTCTTTGCTATGCTAGGCAAGTGTGCTTTGAGCTCATTAAACCAATAGGAGGAACAAATATTTACAATGTAACAGAACACAATCTCGCTACATTAATAAAATGCAGATTGGCCAGAAGGCAGACAGGAAGTGTGGGTGGGGCTACCAGACTAAGAAAACTCTGGGAACAGGAAGAGCAGAGAGAGATGCCAGCAGATGCAGAGGAAAGAAGACAGCCATGGTGCTCTGAGAAAAGACACCAAGCCACATGGCTAAACAGATGAATGGAAATGGACTGAGATAAGATGAAGGAGCTAGCTAGGATATAGCAATATGTCTGAGCCATAGGTCAATCAGCATAAAATCAGTATTTGTGTGATTATTTGAGGCTAAGCAGCAGTGCAGTTGAGAGCGAGTCTGAACCTCTGGGGTTTGGCCAGAAACTTCTTTTTACATACCTCCTCCTGAAAAGAAACAAAAACATTTTTTAAAGTTACATTGGGTATGGTAGATCATGACTGAAATCCCCAAACTCAAAAGGCCGAGGCAGGACAATTACCTTGAATTCATGGCTACTTAGTGAGACTCTGTATTAGAAAAACAAAACAAAACCTCATTTTAAAAGAAGGTCATGAACCAGAAAGGGGAACTAATAGGCCAGGGAAGGTGAAGAGAAGGAGAGAAAGATAAAGGATGATTGGATGAGATACAGTATATACAAATAATGACAGTGTTGTGGGGAAATTCCTTGGTCCAGTTAATATACACTACTCAAAATTGTAAATTTCAGCATATTACCTAGACAGAAGTCTCAGGTCATTGCAGTAGAATCAAAATATAAGAATGATACCTCCCCTAAAAAAGTGTGGGCCAATATCACTTATGAAACGAAGGGGGTTGGCAGGATGGCTCAGTGGGCAGAGGTACTCACCACCATCTCTGGAACCCATGTGGCGAAAGGAGGGAAGCTATTCCTGAAAATTGTCCTCCCACCTGATAGACGAGTTGTGGCATGGACACACCCACAGGTACACAATATAAACATGTAATTCGTAAAAAGGAAAGTAAATATAAATGTTAAGATCTTAGCAGATAATGTCCAGTAATGTAGTAAGCAGGGCACTGCAGCTCTGGGAGACTTTATCCAGGGATGCAAGTGTAGAGCAGCATTAGAAGATGCATATATTATTTAAAATTATTAATATTGGTGTTTTGCCTTCATGCATGTCTATATATCACATTCATGCCCTGGGTCCACAGAGGCAAGAGGAAAGCATCATATTTCCCAGAACTGGAGTTACAGATGATTTTTGAACCACCATATACCAGAAAGCAAGCCTTGGTGCTCTTGAAGAGCAGCCAGTGCCCTTAACCACTGGGCCATCTCTATCCAGACCTATTTTTGGTTTTGATCACTTTAAAGTCTCTCCCTCTCCCTCCCCCTCCCTTCCTCCCTCCCTCCCTCCCTCCCTCACCCCCCCCCAGCCAATGTGAGTACCCGTGCCCGTGGAGTCCAGAGAGGGTATAGTATCCTCTGAAGCAGAAGTTACATGTGGTTCTGAGCCCTTTGACATAGGTTCTGGGGGCTGAACTCAGATCCTCTGCAGAAGCAGTGGATGCTCCTAACTTCTGACCTTTCCTCTACCCCTTATAGAACTAACAGGCCCTTCCTCCCCCCCCCTTACAGAGTTAACAGGCCCTCCCTCCCCCCTTACAGAGTTAACAGGCCCTTCCTCCCCCCCCTTACAGAGTTAACAGGCCCTCCCTCCCCCCTTATAAAGTTAACAGGTTCTTCCTTCCCCCTTATAGAGTTAACAGGCCCTTCCTCCCCCCTTATAGAGTTAACATACTTTTGAGGCATTTCCTAAGCTTTAGGAGCAACAACTAATAAAACCAGAAAACCACTTAAATACAATATGGTTCGTATGCCAAAACCTCAACAAAGCCCTAAACCAAAAAGTATACTAAAAGGCAAACATTGAGATTACAGTGAATCAAGGCAGGAGCAATAGACAGGAGCATGAGTGTTGCTAGTTAATGTCATCTGGGAGGTTCCTGTACATCCAGGAAGGTGGGGAAATGGAGTCAGCAGAATACATCCTTTGGGTAAGGAGATAGTTGTCCACCATGAGATCTTAGGAGGAGGAAAAGCAAATGGAACTGGCACGTATGTCACATGATTTGATAAGATGGACAGATACAGAATAAACAAGCTCAAAAGGCACATGAAGTAAAATAAAATAAAAAGCTCTATAAAATAAAGAGTGACTTTACTCATAATAATGGCCAAATGCTTTATAAAAAGTGAAAAACAGAAAAATACATAAAAGGATGTCTGAACAGATGCATAGCATTTTCCTGAACAAGAACTCAGGTAAGAAAAGGCTAGTTCTGTGTTTATCTCTATGCATATCTGGTGCCCAGCTAGAAAATCAGCAGGGATGATGGACAATCGAGTAGTTACCTAACATCCCACCTGAAGGGCAGTGAGTATGCCACAGTGTCTGCACGCAAGTGAGGATTTTGAATCCTGCCTACCCAGTGGCTGGTGCTGTAATCCCAACACTGGGGAGGCTGATGTCAGGGTGAGTGCTGTGAGATGGAGGCCTGTCTGACCTTCCCAGGAAGCTCCAGATCATCCTGGGCAACAGTGTAAGATTCAGTGTCTAAAAAGCAAACCCAACCAAAACAAAAAGATTCAAAAATCACTTGTGTGGGACTAGAACTATCAATGTTGAAAGATAAATAATCCCAGCAAATACTTTTGGTCTATGATAAAAGTGAGATCATAGCTCTGCATCGAAAAGCAAATTAACTTTAACACACATTGGCTTCGTTTTTATCCAGATAGAAGAAAATAAAGTTTGGCACTCTATCCTCATACCAAATACAAAAATAAATTTTAGATGGATTAACGCCTATAGGAGATGCAATAAAAACATCTCAGAAGAAAAATCTTTATTTGGTATAATTTGTAATTCAGTGAAAATAGGAGTTTTAACTAAGTCAGTAAGCGATGTAATACACATTTTCTGGAGTTCAATAAACAAAAAACGTCAACTACTGCTTAGCAAATAATATAATTAAACCAACAGTGGAAGGCCTGGAGAGATGGCTCAGCTCCGAAAGGACACTTACACTGGTGCAGAGGACTGGAGTTTGGCTCCTAGAACCCACACTGTACAGCTTACAAATGCCTGTAACTCCAACTCCAGGAGTCTTGACAGAGACAAGCACGTGTGAGACAGAGAGACAGAGAAAGAGACGGACACAAAAGAAAATAGGAGCATATTTGGGAAAATATTTGCAAGGATGCTGAAATATAAGGGATTGGTGTATTTCAGAAAATGTGTAGTTCTTGCAAACCAGCAAGGCAGGTTTTATGAAAGAATAGAATTGTACAAATAACTCACACTAACACACACAGAAAGTTCCTCAAACAGCAGTAGGTGAAGAAATAAACCAGCAAGGTCCTTGTTCATTTTTAATAGATTGCAAAGATTCAAATGAACAACATATTTATTTTTGCTTTATAAGGAGATAGTGAGAAGGAATGAGTTCTTAGACGTGGTTCGTGTTACTACCAAGTGTTGAGATATTTGGGAAAGTGGTATGGTAACATCTAATAGTGTGTGTGTGTTTCTGAAGAGGTCATTGGAATTAGAGTTATAAATAGTTGTGAGATTCTGATCGTGGATGCTGGGAATCTAACTCTGCAAGAGCAGCAAATGCTCTTAATGATCCCTCTCTGCCCCCTCTTTTCCAGTCTCTCTCTCTTAAAACAGTCTTGCTCTGTATCCCAGGCTGACCTCAGATTCACAGTAATCCTTCTGCCTGGGCCTCTCAAATGCTGGGATTCCAGGTGTGTGCCTGCAATGAGCATATTCTTTATGGGAATACGTATATATGGCAGTAGGTGTATAAGACTTTAGAAACATCTCAAAGCTTACGCTTTCTGTTGTTAATGTAAGAAGCAGGGCAGCAGCCCCAGGAGAGAAAGAACACAAAGGAAGCCGCACTGGCACCTCCAACATGTGAAATGTGTTTATATGAAAATAGAAATTAGAAAAGGATCCATATGTCTTATAGAAATATATCACCAGTTTAAAGAGAAAACACAAGTGATAGAGATCTGTGTACTAGGCTTCAAGCTTGGCTTATATAAATGTCTGCAGTCATGTAAATGAAGGGTCACCAGCAGCAGGCTGTTCACCTCCCCTCATTGAATGAGAGACAAGTGGCGGCAGGAGGTGTCTAATTTCTTTATACTTGTCTTTGCCTTGTTCCCTAAGTTTTTCTTGTACTGTTGTAAAACACTTGAAAAAGAGAAATTTCAAAGACCCACACAAGCAAGTGTGGGCTAGTGTTGTCCGAAATCTGATGAGATGATTTCCCTGGATACTTACTTGTTAGAACTTCAGGGTATAGGTTGGTAGAGTGCTTGTCTGATGCTTGAAGCCTTGGGTTCCGTCTTTAATGCCGTATAAACTGGGCATGGTGGCACATACCTGTGATCCCAGCACATGGGAAGATGGAGTTCAAGGTTATCCTTGGCTACATAAGTTTGAAGATAGCCTGGGCTCTATGAACAAAAGAAGCAGCAGTGGGAAGGAATGAGATGTGCTGGGGGCTGTCAATAATATGTGAACTATTGGGATTCCAGGAGAAGTGTGTGCTGTAGGAAAGGGTTGTCCAGCAGATGGTGACTTTATAGACTGACTTTCCATAGTCTTCCTTTGGCCTGCTTGTTTATGCCTGGACCTACTTCTGTGGACGAATGAGCTTTGCTGCACAACCTACTTTGCTACTCCACAGATGTACCATTTGCAACCAACCTGTGCCTCGAGGGCGCAGCAAATGTGGGATGTAGTATTGCCCTGCCTCTTCTCACAGGCCTCAGAGCCCAGCTAAAGTACCCCCAGGGCACTCTCCATCCCTTTGTCTCACAAGGAGAAACACAGTCAAGCTTTTGCCAGAATGGTAATATGTCAGTGTGTCTCCTGAGTGGGCTCGTAAATCAGTGCAGAGTCTCTGGAGAGCCGCACATGTAATCACTGCTTGAGCCAGTGTGTCGCATATGCAATGAGCAGATGTGGCTGCATTATTCCATCTCCTTCTTTGACTTCCCTGCTTGAATCTACTTTTAAAAATGTGATGTTGATGAACACACCTCCCTTGGGGAATAGAATCCACTTCCGACAGAACTGGCACCCAAATTTGGACAAACCAAGGAGCAGTCTGAAATGCTTAGGTTAACCACTTGCCATGTTGGAGTTCTTGGCCCAAAATGTTATGACGTATGTGACACTTCAAATTTTTCATGCTAAAGATGAAATAATTGCTAATTATATCACCCATGAAATTTACATAAATGTCAGAAGACACGGTGCTGTAGTAGAAATGTGTTTAGTTCTGCTTTCTTTTTTTTTAACCCATTGTATGAAATGTGGTACTTATTTATACACAAAGTGTCTATGCATGGTTTGTAGAAGGGCTGCCACCATGAACATCTGTATCACCACAACCTAGAGATAAAGCCGAATACTGCTACCTCCCGGGGCAGCTTGTAGTCCTTCCCCCTTCCCAGAGGGGCTATAGCCTCACAGTCATGGCAGTAGTTTGCTGCTTTTGCTTCCAGTTCTACCAAGTCTCTCTATTCTGACAATGTGTGCTGGTTTGAATAACAATGGCTCCCATAGGCTCACATTTGAATGCTTAGGGAGTGGCATTAGGAGGTGTGGCCTTGTTGGAGAAAGTACATCACTGGGGGTGGGTTTTGAGGTTTCAAGTGCTCAAGCCAGACCCAGCATTTCTCTCTTTCTTCCTGCTTCCTGTGGAGATTTAAAAAAAAAAACTCAGCTACCTCTCTGGCACCATATCTGCCTGCATGCAGCCCTGCTTCCCGCCATGACTAAAATAGAGCTCTGAACATAGGCTAGCTCCGATCCACTCTTTTCCTCTGTAAGAGCTGCTATGATCATAGTGTCTCTTCACAGCTATAGAAACTCTAACTAAGATATAGCTCTCAGTTCAGTTCCATGTTTATATCATATCATACACATTTACAGTGTCCCTGTGAAACATCCGGGGATTGTTTCCTTCAGTGCTAAGTCCCAGTTGCTTGGTTGCTTCCCTGGGCCCAGCCTGGCCACATCCTTTATCATGGCCGGGGATGTGGACATGGGCCTTGGTCCATCTTCACCCCTGCATAGCATTCTCTTAGTAAAGTAAGGCTTCATATCTGGAGATACTTGGGCTATTTCCTATTGCAATGGTTATGAAAGCCCCCATATACACACACATATATGTATATATGTTATATGTTCATAAAATTATAAATGTATTTATATCTTATTTTATTTTTAGACAGGGTCCTCTGCTGCCTAGGCTGGCCTTGAACTTAACTATGTAGCCAAGGATGATCAAACTTCTGGTTTAATCTCTGCCTCTACCTCCCAAGTGGTAGGATTACAGACACCGTGTTCAGTTTATACAGTGCTAGGGCTCAAATCCAGGCTTCCATGTATACTAGGTAAGCATTCTACCCACTGAGTGACATCCCCAGCCTTCAGATGAACTCTTTTGTACATGCCTCATGAGCTTTGTGTGCACAGATCCTATAGACAATATAGCAGAGTGTTTTCTCAAAATGGATGTTTTAACTTGGTTTCAGAAAGTTAGTGATTGAATATGTGATTCGGTGTGAACTGATTTTATTGTGAGCCTTAGCATTTCAGATAGTGGAAAAATATTGCTTATTTTGATATGTCTAGCCTGTACACAAACTTTATATATCCCTACTGTTTTACATGTTTTCCAAAGGGAAACAAAAAGAAATCATTCAGATAACTTAAAGTTGATGAGTCAGAAGCAGGCATCACTTTGTTTTTCTTTTTCTCTTGAGCTCTGGTCCCGAGAGCAGGTGAGCTGAGCCATGTGGAGCTGAGACTCTGTACATCCCCCACCCTGTCTAATGTGCACAGCACACGCCATCTCTCTGAATTATTTTAGTTGCTGGTCCAACTGATAATCATGCCTAGAGCTTACGTCCACCATGTACTTTGTAATAGAATTTGCTACTTAAAACACAGTTCATTTATTGGACAATTAGAGATTTGATGTCTGACAGACTCTGTTCTGGCTCCTATGGCAAATGGTCACAGCTTAAAAATTCATCTCTCAATTCTTGAAACCAGCTCTGAGGCCAAGCTGCCTGCACATCTGCAGTCTGGCAAATCCATAGTTGTGCATTCTCAAATAGTGGAGAGCTGAGAGATCAGGTCTCTTTAGCCCCTTTTAGGGCACTAACCCTACTCAGGAGAGCTGAGTTCTCATAACTAATCACTCTCCAAATATAATAGCAAAAATGAAAATGCAGATTTGGTTGGTTTGGTTGGTGGAGAAGGATGCTGAGACCAATTACACTTCAGAATAAGTTTTATTAAGGTAAAGAGTCTGGTGTCCATGGAAGCCATGACCAAGCCCTGAGGGGAAAACGTTAGGAAGGCTGGTAAACTGTACCAGAGGGTGCCTTGAGCAGAGGTGGAGGGGGCACTCTGGGCATTTTGAGAAAGATAATCAGAAAAGATAGCTTAAAGTAAAAGACATAGGTACCAAATCCTATAAAAAAAAAAAAAACAATTAATGATTTTTAATTCATGTGTATACATTCTGTGTTTGTATGTAAGTACATAGAGTGTAGTACCCATAGAGGCCAGGAGAAGGCATCAAAGTTACTAGCTGTATTTACAAGCGGTTGTGAGGTGCCCAACATGTGTGCTGGGAACCCAACTCAGGTCCTGTGCAGTGTGGGCTCTTTAACCAGAATCTGCCAAATTTCTTTTATAGCATTTCCCCAGAGGCTGGTATTGTGAGAGCTGAGAAGGAGCCTGTGTTATAAGACCCTGCTCTATGTGCAGGAGGTAGAGAACAGAGAAGAGAGAAACACCAGGGTTGGGTGGGGGAGTGGAGTCTGTGCACATTGCAAACCTCTGCCTCCATCAGCACATTACTACCTAAGTTTTAACATGTGAGCTTTGGGGAACACACACATTCGGTTCATGGGAGACTCCTTGAGATAACTGAGTTTTCCATTCACTTTTGTCGTATTAGTGGAGAAAAAAATAATTGCATTTATTAGTTAGTTAAAATTAAAATATCCACTCTCCCACTGATATTGCTAGTAGGGTAGTAGAGTTCTTCTGTGTTTGGCTCAGTGAGTTAAGCTATATGATGTGCCTTTCCTATGATGTAGACTATTTCTTTTAGGGAGCTATACTGTCTTGACGGGTGCTACACATAAGTGGGGGTTAATTAGGATTTTGTTTTATCAAATGTCAATAATGTACTAAATAAGTTTTATTTTTCCTGCATGGTTAAAGATTTTGGTCAGGAAAAAATAGCAAGGAAATGCAGGGAAATTGACTTAACTGAAAGAGACATTGTCAGTAAGAATAACAAGTCTACAATGGCGCTTACATTTGAACTTATTTACATAATTAACATCTAATCTGAAACAAATTTGTGAAACTTAGTGTACTAATGCTTGCTAATACTTGAAGAGAGCTGTGTAACATAGTGTTTAGGCTCAGCTTTTATATTTATTTTGAGACATTTTACATTTCCTTTGTGTGTGTGTATGTAAGAGAGAGAGATGAATGCTCGAGAGAGAGAAAGAAGGCCTTGAGTGCACGAGGCCAGAGGACAACTTGTTAGAGTATATTTCCTCTTTCTGCCACGTGGGTCCCAGGGACAGAACTCAGGTTGTCAGGCTTGGTGACAAGCACCTTAACCTACTGAGCCATCTCACTGTCCCCATATAAGATAGTTTTAAAGACTAGTTTATAACAGCAAAAGACACACTCCTTTATATGTAAGTTTTATTTAAATTTATGCACGATTCTTTGTGTAATTTTGGCTTCCAAATAGGGCAACCGTTTCGGATAAAGAATAGGTTTATTTATTTTGCATGTGCCTCTTCAACTCATTGGCTCTTTCGCTTCCATTTTTTTGAGTTCACTTCGCATTTCACAAAGACTTTCTCCTGGGTGGGGTGAAGCTGTAGATCATTCACATTTTCAGGGCAAAATGTCATTCTGAATAGAAAACCAAAAACCAAAATTAAATAAATAAATCTATAAAATTGGTGAGATGTTTCAGAGGGAGCTTATAGAAGTGTCTTATTTTCTATCAAATACTAGTCCAGTTGTTTAATGCGTGTGAAATGATATTTTTACAGCAGATTCTTAGGTTTGAACATATTTTTATAACTTCAGAAAAAAAAACTTAAGTTGGTGAAAACAGTTTTCAGGAGGCTCTCCTCTGAAACCCCGGGGGCTGGCTTCCTTTGTTTTTTTCTAGTAACAGCTCTTCAAAAACTTGAGGTTTTTTCCTCTCATTACATGTCCCCTACTCCAGGACAAGCATCCATACCTCCTCACCTTCCTGTTCAGGCTCAGAATCCCAGCATTCAGCCTTGCTAATTCAGCCTGCAGCCCCCTCCTTCTATCTATTGGTGCTGATACTAGCCTCTTAGGGTGTCTTTAGGAAACCAAACATCTGGTAGCTTTGACCAGTATTTTTCCGTAAGAGTGTTGTTTTATAATAACTTCAAATCTATCTATCCTCTGTTTCCTATCATCTACCTACCTACCTATCATCCATTCTTCTATCTAGTCATCTATTTATCTATCTATCTATCTACTCACTTATCATCTCACATGTATCCCTTCACCCATCTTTCTGTCTATTCATCCAATTCTCTATCTATCCATTTGTCATTCATCCAGAAATCTCTCCACCCCTCTACTCATCTGTTATCTATCTATCTATCTATCTATCTATCTATCTATCTATCTATCTATCTATATATTCATTCATCCATCCATCTGTATGTCTGTCGACAGAGAATTCTACCTTATGGATTCTTTTGATTGTACCTAGGTTAGAATCTTTACTAAATCAGTCAGACATTTTAAGTTAAGAATATGATGTAATTTAAGAATTTTTTTAAGGACCAGATCTCATCCAACTCAGGCTGGCTTCAAACTCACTATGTGTGAAGTATGACCTTGAACTCTTGATCCTCCTACAGCCTCCTCCTGACTCCTGGGATCACAAGCATGTGCTATCACACAAGCTTTTGTGGCATTGGGGACCACACAGGGATTCAAGATTAATGGAGGATGGCACCACTTAAAACAACATCCCAGCAAGAAAAGGGCAATGAGGGTGACCCAAGTAAGGTAGATGAAGACTTAGACACTCTTTAGCTATGGGGCTTCTGTGAACCCCAGACTCCTGATTCACACTCCAAGTCACTTCTGTAAAGTCCTGTGAGATCTCTGTCCCATGTCCTCTGTATGTTGGGAGCTCACTAAGCCTTTCCCCTCTTCCTCCTGTTCAGTACTGTGAGGTGTGTGTGGACAGCAGGGTGGTGTTTTATACCACCGTGGAGGGCAGAGCACAAACTGTCGCAGGGAACATGAGTAGTTATCTCTAGCTACGAGAATGTTGAGAGGGGTGGTGCCCAGAAGCACTGTTGACCCAAGTGCCTTCAAAATCTTGCAAGAAGAGATGAGGATGAGGAGGAATTTGATTTTCTCAGATTGGTTATGTGGAGGTCATTTAATAGCTGTGGAGTATGCTTTCAGCAATCACCATGATTTTGCATTCCAGGGAGATAAAATCTCAGAGTGCGGTTGCATAATGGACTGAGGCATAAATCCGCCACGGGCAGGCTCCAGGCAGTACAAACTGAGGCTGAAAAGCCGTGGGGTTCAGAGGTGAGCAGCCTACTGTTTGCCCTCTTTGCTAACTGGAGCTGGACTTCTCATGAGGATGGCGAGAGACAAGAGATGGATTTCTTCTTTCTTGAACACAGAGGGCAGAGCTAGGAAAGGACCTTCAGAAGCCCAGACGTGTCTTGCCATGGAGCATACAAAGCTACAGGAAAGTGTGGTTGCTATAGCAAAGCGAGTTGAGCATCCCTCTGCTAACTCTGTAAGCACCACTGGACCATAATTCCTGTTCTTCTTTTTCTATTCCCATCTCCACTCCTTCTTGTCCCTAGGAACTTTGGGGCCAGGAAAGATAACACAGCACAAAGAGTGGCATTTCTTAGGTGGGAGGGAGGGGTCATCACATTGTTCTCGTCAAGTGTCCTCACACTTCTCCTAGTTCTCTTCTAAGACACTGGGTCACAAGCTCTGCACGTGGGTTCAAGAACTCAGCATATATAGTAAGCTTTCCAGTGACTCTTTGGCACCTAAGGCAGAGAGGAGTGAGCAGAGAGACAGAGACAGAGAAATAGAGACAGACAGAAACAGACACAGAGACATACAGAGAAGGTGACCTACAGAGAGAGAAACAGGATACACACAGGAAAACACACACACACACACACACACACACACACACACACACACTAAAACAGTCAGAGAGAGAGAGAGAGAGAGAGAGAGAGAGAGAGAGAGAGAGAGAGAGAGAGAGATTTTGCAGTCTTCCAGGCCTTCCTTCTCCAGTGACCTATGCACATGGGCTTCACAAAGCCTCAGCCTCCAGAGGAGCAGCTGACAGACAGAAATGGGAAGAAGCTGTCAAGCACTCAAAAGACCTTAGTGGTCATCTTTGCCTTCCACCCTGGACAGAGCATTCAAGGGAGGACCCCATGTCTTCCCTGTGCCCCATCCCTAGGAAGTCAGGTGACTTCCTGTGACTGATGGGAAGTTGAATTGAGAAGCTGCTTGGACCCTGTAGGCACAGTGTGAGGAGATATTATTGTCACCTTTTCTGTGTCTCTCCAGCTTTGACCCAGATGGTCTTCAGAACGAGGCCTGAGTAGTGAGGTTTCATACCCCATGGCATGATGGTCTGCACCGTGTTCCAGACATTGGCCCACACTGCACTGTTTTCCCACTTGAACTTGATCATGATCAACTCGCCAACGTCTTTGTCCAGTGTGATAAGGAGGGAATAGGTTTTATTGCTGGCAATTCCTTCACCCCTTGAAAACACACAAAAGGAACCAGTTAACTGAGGTTAGCTGGAGCAGACAAATTACACTAAGGATGTCCAGTGACTCTGGGGTATTTTTGTTGCATTTCCAAAATAAGTGTTCAATAGATAATATTGGCAATAGGTATGACAGATTAAAAAGGGTTTCACCAACAGTAAAATTAGGAAAGTGGAGTTGGAAGTTTCTCTGTCCTGCCCTGCCGGTCCCACAGTCATTTAGTCCCAAACACTTGTAAAGTGTTGGCCTATGGTTCAGGCATATTACTTGATTCTTATCCATGTTTAGTCACGTGGCTTTGTACCTTTTTCTCAGTGTAGCGTTCTCATCTTCCTTCCCTTGGCTGGTGTCTAGTCTGCTCTTCCTCTTCCCAGATTCTCCTTGTCTGGTCACCCCACCTATACTTCCTAGCTTCTGGCCAATCAGCATTTTATTAAACCAATATTTACAATGACAAATATTTACCATATACAAGAGCATAATCCCACAGTAGGAAATTGTACTTTTTTATGTTAATCAAATCAAAAAGGATCTGAGATATTTTGCTGTCATGAATAGCATTAACATCTTTAGGCTTGGTGGAGTTGGGCGATGGATCTGGATGGTCTCTGTGGTTGACACACAGATACTTCATACCACTCTTTTTTGCCCTATAAAAAGGGCTATTTCAGTATAAACAAAATCACCCATTAAAGCTACACAGCTTCACGGGAAAGGAAAAAGCACATAGGAAAGGATTCATCGACTCACAGAAAGATTGAAGCACTACTGTGAGGCATTGTTACTGCATTTGTTCACTGGTCTCCAAGACCATATGGTTCCCATCACTGAGAGCGAGAGGTGGGCTCCATGCCCTTTCTATGATCCAGAGCAATCTCTCACAAGAAATTATTGAACATATAGAGGGAACACTGGGTCTAAGTGGAATAAGTTGGGTGAAGAGTTCCCTGGTATGGCTTGTCTCAGTTCCTTCTGCCATGTTCTATAGAGATGGCTGACATGGGTATATACCCAGCTACTGGGCTGTGATCATCCACCCTAAGGGAAAACCCTCCAGAAACTCTCCCAGCAGAGCACTGCATTTGGTGAATGTTCGAATCAGTGTCATGATCAGAGACCCAAAGCTGGGGACAATCTTTAGGAAGCTGAGAGCTGTCACTGAAAAGAATGCTTAGCTCACGTCATTCCCCAAGGGAGTCTATGGGGAAGGTTGAGATGCCAGAAAAGGTTGTGGTCATTTTCTGGCTGGGAAAGTGGGGGAGTCTCTGGGTGAGGCATTATGAGGCTATTGGTGTGAACAGGTATGTCATGGATGGGGTGGGGCTTGGGCTGGTGCTCCCTGATGACTGAGTTGTACACCTGTGACAAAGAGAATGATTACATCTTTATTTCCAAGCCCATTTTCCTGAACTCACTGGAAAGGTGTTTGGGGACTTTGTGAAGATCCTACCCTCTACCCTCACACCTTTCCTCCCATCCAGGGCTTGTCTAAATTGCACAGGGCAATGGCCCTATTACTTTCACAGATGGTGCTCAGAGATCCTCCCCTGAGCTGGGTGAGCCTGAGATACCATGTGAGAGACAGGATTGGGTATGTGTCCCACCGACCATCATGTTTGGGGCAGCCACAGTGAAAGTATCCATTGAAAAGTGTCATGACCACAGATGGGGCCACACTAGTACTTACAGTGTGATGGGAACTTTCTTCATTTCCTCTTTTGTTCCCAGAAGTGACATGGTAAAAGTGGGCTCTACTGGCTTTTCAATTTGATTGATGAACTGGATCTTGAACTGGTAATGATAAACTAGAGGTGGGGAGGGGCGAGAGGGCAGAGAGTAAATAGGGACTTTTTTTTTTTTCTGCCAAGGTTGACCGCCAATTTCTTTTTTAAACTTTATCTATATTTTATGCACGAGTGCTTTGTATATGTACCTACACGCCAGAAGAGGGTATCAGATCCTTTTAATAGATGGTTGGGAGCCACCATGTGGTTGCTGGGAACTGAACTCAGGACCTCTGGAAGAGCAGCAAGTGCTCTTAACTGCTGAGCCATCTTTCCAGCCTGATTTTGAATTTCTTCTTTTGCTCTACCTCCCTGAGTGCTAGAATTGCAGGCATGTTCTACTACACCTGGCTTATTCAGTGCTGTGCATGCTAGGCATATTCTCTACCAACTGAAGATATGTTTTAAATGAAACAGAATCTTGTGTGAACAAGGCTGACTCAGGCTCCCACCTCAGACTCTAAAGTACTGGAATAGTAGGACTGTGAATACTATTAATTTTTTTCTTCTCCCCTCTATGTATCCTGAATATGGCACAGAACTCATATTGTATTTATAATAGTAATGATGGCGGCTGGAGCTATAGCTCTGTAAGAGACCTAGCATGTGGGAGGCCTAGCACCACAAAAATAAGATTGTATTGTCTATCAAAAGATAGTGGAACTGGGGACCAGGGACATGGCTCAGTCAGTGAGGCACTTGCTTTGCAGGTGTTAGGACCTGAGAAAATCTCCACATAAAAGCCACATGTGGTGTACTTGCTAGTAATCCCAGCTGTTGTGAGATTGTAGACAGATACAGAGGAACCCTGGAGCTTGCTAGACAGCTGGTAAAGTTCCAGGACAGTAAGAGACCTTGTTCTTAAAAAAATGGATGGTCCCTGAGAACTGACACCTGACGTTGTTCTCTGGCCTCAGGAACTCAGGGCCATTTTCCACTGTTGCTCTCCTAATACTAATGACCACCTATCCGTGTTCTAGCAGTTGCTAGGGTCAAGCTTCTGCAGGTCACATGAGCCCACTATCCTGTGGGAAGAGGGCGAGCCTGGCTCTAGATCTTCCAGTGTGCTCTTCTGCAGGCTTCTGGGAGGAAGCCTTTCCTCTTGCCTACCTTAACACAGGCAGACCCTGTACTTATCCATGCTCATATCCTCAGGCTGGATCCCTCCACAACATTACAAAAGGCTGTGGGTAAAAAATAATACCAGGCCGAGACCAAGTCCTAAACACTTGGCAGCTATGAGATGAAGGACGCTGGCTTCTTATTCCAGAAGCTTCTGGGAAGGTCTTACACGATTTGGTGGTTACCAGGGAAACCCTGTAATTAGTAGGTAGTGCCAAGAAAGGATCTACCCAGGACACAGGCTGCAGATACTAGGGTAGGAGCCCTGAATGTGGACCAAAACAAGAGGCCATGTGACCTCTTATGCAAGGGGATACTTGACATTGGTTGAGTGTTCAGTCTCATGGTGTTGGGGTGAGTAGAACTGTAGATGTTCCACCAGGTGCCTTGCATATGATATGATCTCATTTAGCTCTCACAGCAACTGATACTATTATTATTTCATTCTACAAAGGAAATTTCAGCACACAGAGGTTCCATGACTTTCTGAGGACCACACGGTTAGTGGCAAGTAGTGTTACAGAGATCTTCCAAGGTCTGCCCTTTCCTCTGCTCACCCTCTTCTGACTGTTGCCAGAGTCCTTGCCAGCTCTCTACCACCCTTCTCTCCAGGGAGTTCCACTTGCCCTTCTTCCATATACCCAGGCCAGACACTGGGGTCCTGTTCCTCAGCTGAACCCTACACTGATGGATTCTGATGATCCTGAAGAAATTTTAGACAGGGAAGTCAGGAGTTAGAGATAGTAAAAATTGGGACAGAACTCCAAACCAGATGTCTGGTTGCAAAAGAACCTTCTCATGTCACCTAATGGTGCCCTGCAAGTGGTGTATGCCTTTTGAAGTCAATGACAAATGTTTGACCTGGGAGTATCTCAAGGCTAAGTGTTTGTCCCACCTGGTAACATCCATCATGGGCTGATCTGATCCTACAGCAGAGGCTTCCTTCCTATCTTTGAAGGTCTGTCCAGCCATGACTCGGGGTAGAGAGTTTCTTGTCCCTAAATTGGGTTGTTTTTTCTCTCCTCTTTTCCTAAGTGCTTTATGGGAGGAGACAGATTTCCACATCAGGGAGGCTGCAGTTTTGGGGATTCTGGGGACAGTACTATTGGACCTGATCATCAAGGCCCCTTGAGCTCACACAACCTATGAGGGGAGCTGCCTTGAGGCCAGGAGGCAGCTGTTTGTTCAGGAAGCAGGCATGCAAGGGTGTGGTGGCATGTAGCTGGAATTCTAGAACCCAGAAAGCTGAGGCAGAAGGACCACCACAAGTTTGAGGCCAGCTTGAGCTACACAGTAAGGTCCTACCTTAAAAATCCAAAACAAGTTAAATTAAAATAATACAATGAAATGTTAACAAAAGGCATGTGTGAGATGAGGCTGAGTAAGCCAGTTCCCAGGGAGCTCACAGCAAACCTGATGGGGGGGGGGGTGGATCTCATATGATGTTGGAGCTACTAATATTCAGAGAGCATTCCTGTAGACCCCACATCTGCACTGGGACTCTGCATTGTCCCTGAGTAAATGCAGCCGCATTTTTGGAGAAATCTTGAAGTAAAATGAATTCAACATGAAAAAGCCTCTTAGGTGTGGATATGGTGCAGCAGGGAGAGGGCTCATCTAGCATTGTCAAGACTCTGGGTTAAGTCCCCAGCCCAAACCTGACGATTGGTTCTTATTTGAATGTGTGGAAACATTTTTCTTAGATGCTCACAGAATTACAAAGATGAAGGAGGAAAGCATGGCTACTTTGCTTATCTTATGATGTGTTTAATTGGGTTGCTAATAAATGATTTGACCAAAAAAAAAAAAATTACCCCGTGACTTCAAAGAGTCCAGATAAGCCTGTGTTCTGACACAGAAACAATTTTACGCCTCGTAGATAAAAGGCCCGAAGGAGTCTGCTGACCTGGAAGGAGATGTGGTGACCCTTCCAGAGCAGAAGCCTGGGGTGAGGCCAGACTGTGGGAAACCCCACATCCTCATTTACTGTGGGCTCCACCAGTGCCGTTTATTAAAATGAACAAGACTCCGATTTTTTCTCTTCACAGTGGCATGGTGAACACAAGGTAGAGAATTTGTGAAAAGAAAATGCTTTGTTTCCTTTTTTTTTAAACCCCTCTGTGAACTGTTACTGGGCCTAGAGGTCTCATGACCCTTTCTGCAAATACCACAAAAGGCTTTGCTACCCAGAGTTGTGGATTTTATCTCACTGAGATGTAGGAATGAGCTCTTTGGTGCTTTCCTGAACTTCCCAGGACTAGTTTCTATTTCAGGAAAGCTGACGATCACTGGACTATGTTGTCCTAAGTGCTGAGGCAGGAGACAGCCCAGCAGGCTGGGATTTATTGATCCAGCAGGGCAAGGGAAGGAAGGAAGGGTAGGGAAATACACAAGAATGCTTGTGTGTCTGTGTATATGTGCATCCATTTGTGTATGGTGCACCTGAGTAGATATGTATATGTAAATATGTCTGTGTCTGAATCTATGTATTCCCATGCATGTGTATACATGTATCTGAATGTATGTAAGTATATGTGTGCATGCATGTGTATATGTGTACATATGCATGTGTATATGTAGGTATGCATGTATGCATTTGCATATATAAATAATGTATATGGTATATTTGTGTGTGTGCTTCTATATGCATGTGTACAAATGTCTCTCTGCATTTGTGTATATGTACATATTTTTATGAATATTTGTGCACATGTATACATGTGTCTATGTATGTATGTAAATGTATACATGACTGCATTCATGTATATATATGTATGCACATGCATACTCATTTATGTATATGTGTGCATATGAATATGTAAATATGTATATATGTTTATGCATGTGCATGTAGGTATACATATGCATGTATATATATGTAGGTATGGATAAACATGTATGTGTGTGTATTGTGTATATGCATGCAGAATATAGTGCTGGTTGGCCTCCTGTTTTTAACTCCTTGTGTTGTGGGTTTTTATTGTATGGCAGTAATAATAGTCCTAATCTGGGAAGCAAAGCCCAGAGTTCGGGTTCTCTTTGCCACCAATACTTTGTGCCCTCTTTGTAACTTAATTGCCCTGCCTTTGAGATGGAACACTCCTCACAACACCTGAAACCATAGATGTCCTTGCCTTCTAGAAGGTGTCACTCCATGATGCCTTCTCCTGCCTTGTCTCTGTGGGATTGACTAGGCAGGTGAGACCCAACATAAAAACTCATCTCCACACTTGTTGACACTATTTCCTTTGAAGCTAAAAATCTATATTCCTTACACTGATTTCAGGTTTCTTGCTGTTACTTTTGGAACTCTTCCTGGAATACAGTGAAACCTCCCAAAGAATTAGTAGAGAAAAGCCAAAGACCCTAAGTGGCAATTTGTCTGGTCACCTAGAGGAGGTCTTGATGTGGGAATGTCTTTCTGTATGCTGTGAATAACAATTTTTAAATAAAGGAGCTGTTTTGGCCCATGACAGGCACCATAGAAGAAGTAGGAGGAGAAATCACAGCATAGGTAGGAGAAGCAGGGTGGAGTCAGACAGACCGAGCCAGAAGCCCAAAGGAGCAACATGTAAGGAACACAGGTGAGCCACGGGCCACGTGGCAGACAGATTAATAGAAATGGGTTGAGTTAAGATGAAAGAGCTAGCTAGCAATGTGCCTGAGCCGTAGGCCAAACAGCATGAACTTAATATAAGCGTCTGAGTCATTTTGGGGGCCTGAGCAGCAGTGGGCAGCTAAGGGGTCTGGCAGGGCAGGTCTGTGAGTCTGGGCCTCTGGCCTCCCAGGACCAAGAAAACTCATCACAACAAGGTCTGGTGAGAATGGAGAGGCAGGGAGGAGGTCCTTAGTAAGTCAGGACTGTGAGGCTACTCTGGGTCTGGGTCAGACACTTTAGAGGCCATGAAAAGTGGAAGGAATCCAGGCACCCAGGCATCCAGGCTAGCTGCAACTAACTGTAGTGCTTACCATCACAAATGGTCTGACTCCTCTGATCTTGAAGTGTTTGTAGAAAATCTGAGTGAAACAAATCCCATAACTTACAGCATTTTCTAGCCTGACTCTGTCTCCTCTCCCCTAATATGGGTTGTCTTTTTGTACACCATGAATTATTCTCAGATAATAAAGGAATTGTTTTGGCTTATGGCAGGCCAGCTTACAGTCCGGTGGGAAATCTAAGTATAGATATAGAGGAAAGAGGGCGGAGTCACAGAGAGATGCAATCTTGCCTCCCAAGAAGCAAGATATAATAGAGGACAGGTAAGCCACGAACCACATGGCAAGACAGAGGAATAGAAATGGGTTTAGTTAAGATGCAAGAGCTAGCTAGAAATAAGCCTGAGCCAGGGGCCAAACAGCATGTAATTAATAGAAGCCTTTGTGTGTGATTATTTGGGACCAAGCAGAGCTGGGGATCCAACCTCAGTCTAGGCCAGGCTGCAGGCAGAAGAGATTCATTTGGACTGTGAGGCTAGGCCAGGCCAGAAATTTCCTACAACCCCCACCCCCATACTATGAAAATAAGTGTAGTGTGATGCCAGGCAGAGTATCAGCAGCTCTTTCTCCACCCGGGTATCTCATCTGACTGCTGAGAAGACAACACACCAACCCAGAACTAGCTAAGCAGGACTTAATACAGATTCCTTCCTATCCTTTAAAAACAGCCTCCCAACTGGAAACATTTCCTCCGGTATGAGGACAGGAGTGGATGATAAATTGCCTCGACCCACTGGGTGGCCCATTTTCTGGTTCTCTTCTGCCAAAGCAGCACTCAGCAGCATTTACCCCGAATTCTGGCAGGGAGGGCTGTAGAGAAACGGTTCCTTTGATGGTTCCATCAGTTATCTTGGGAGCCAGGGGAATGTGGGCCAAGTTAGTAAAGCTACATCAGGAGGTGACATTTATCTTGACACACCAGACCCTGACCAAAAATGTGAAGCACATGTCCTAGAAAAATATGAATAGTAGATTCTCTCTGTACACCAGGGTTGAGCAAATGTGTTCTTTTTAAGGTTCTATATGTGGCTTTAAAAATGCTGGTGGTGGCTGGGAGCCCACATCAAAGATGACCACAGCCATGGCCATTGGAGAATGGGTGGTTATGTGGGCTGCGTTAAAGGCTACCAGCACCATCAATAGAATGTTCTGCAGGACTGGAATGTTCCATTTCTGTGTTGTCTGATTTAGCTGCCATGGATTTATGTGAGCCCTTGGATGGAGACTGGTATGAGGAATGGCATTCTGGATTGTTTGTTTTTTATTTTTTGAGGTATTTAAATCAGGGTTTAGAAGGTGGCTCAGAAGGTAAAGGTGTTTGCCAACAAGTCTAACAACTTGAGTTCAATCCCTGAGACAACATGGTGGAAAGAAAGAATTTCTGCAAATTGTTCTTTGATGTCCATAAGTGCACCACGGCACATTCCCCCTCCCATCTCGTATATTATATAATAGATATAAGTAATAAAAACTGTAGGAAGTGTTTAATAGCCACATAGGGTTAGTGGAGGCTACCCTTACTGGACAATGATATAGTGATGACAGAGTTGACCAGGCAAGTCTCACAGGGTGTCATCTACATATTCCCCAGGGCAGTCTGGTGTGGCCACTGACACACTGATCCCATGGTGAGGGACATCAGCTTGGACCCACGCTCACTGGAAGGAGTGAAGAGGAACTGGAAGACCAACGACTCAGTCTCTAACTATATCCCTGGCTGGTTTCCCTGCAGTCCTGATGAGACCCCCATATTGCTAGCAAGGTGGTACTGTCCTCACTGGGTGTCCCTGGAGCAAGATGATTTATTGAAATAAAGAGAAATAATTGTTTCTAAGGGGCTTGATGCCTGCCAGACTACACCAAGCCCCCGAGATGAGTTCTGACAGTGAATGAGGGCACTGGTGGGTCAGACAAAGGAGGAAGACTGAATTCTCAGAACAGTAAGCATTGACTGGGCCCTATATCTCTGCGCATGCGTACAGCTCTTCTTCCCTGGCTTCCTTCTCTTGACATTGCAGCCCAGGGGCTTCTGAACCTTCGGGTATGACTCTCACCTCTGAAGGGGGCCTGGGCTTGGGTGATGAAGAAGAGCTTCTTACTCTTGCCTGACCAATCCATGCGGACATCATAGCCCAGAGTGTTGCAACGGCCCTTCTTGCAGTTCAGACATAGGCCCTGGCTGAAACTGTCCATGTCGCTGCACTGGAAGCCGGTGCTCTGCAGGTCACTGTGTTGCAAAGAGTCAATGAAGAGGTGTATGGAGCGCTCATGGGCACATTTGATGGTCTGGGTTATGGCTGAGATACAGGACAAAAGACAATTAGCACTCTGAGCTCTAAGTGGCCCCAACAAGATTTACAGTTTCAGTCCTAAGCAGGCGTGTGTTGAGTTCCCCCAGACAACAAGGGTCTGTTGCAACAGAAACGCTAAAGAGAGTAGATCTCTGTAGCTCCCACAGCGAGATCACCTTGTTATAAGAACATGGATTAGAAGGTGTTTTTTATAAGCACCTGATGTTACTAGGAAAATGCCAGTTAGCACAGTTCACTTCTGAAGTATTCTCAAGGGTTAGCAAAGGCCCGGTGCTGCGGTCTAGACAGGGAGTTACTTGGATAGGGCTGTGGGCCTCCTCTTTTTTTTTTAAACACACACACACACACACACACACACACACACACACACACTCGTGTATGGCACAGATCAAGTGCTAAAGTCAGAAGACAGCTTCGGTGTGTTCCTCCTCTCCATGGTTCTGGAAACCTCAGGTCACTAACCTTGCGTGGCAAATGCACAAACCCACTGAACCATCTTCCTGGTCCATCAGCCTTTTGCTTTTAAGACCAAGTCTCCTGTTGTCTAGGCTGGCCTGGAACTCTTGCCTTTGGGGGTCTGAGGTTACTCTGTGCCTGGTTTTAGGCAGGGTGGGTGCTGGAATCCAGGCTTTCCTTTTTGCTGTGCAGGCAGGCACTCTTTGAAGCTACACATCCATCCTCCTATCATGAAATTTGACCTTTTAAAAGAAAACCTTCTACTTTCTAATCTAATCTGTAGCAAATTATTCTAAAGTGATGTCAGGGAACAACCAGAAGACACAGAAATACTTAAAGCCAGGTCAGGCACAAATCATCTTGCCTAGAGCCACTTCCCGTAGTGTTTTAAAACTAAATGTGACCTCAGTCATCTTGGTCACCATCAGCTCTGCTGCTGCTGTCTGTTAGGGGGCTTTTCTGCATGCTGTCCACTCAACCATGCCCAGTCTCCCCAACATTGCCTGGAGGCAGTTGTTCTAACAAATGAGAAAACAGCCTCAAAATACGTTCTCTTAGCTCTGGGAGAATACTCCATGCTGGGCGGGGTGAGGAGGGCTGGGGAAGTGGAAAGTCTTAGCAAACTGCCTTCTTCTTCCCAGGAGTGGTTAGGGGTGTGTCTCAGAATGGGAGCACTTTAGCCTAGGAAACAGGGACTTTGAGTTCCTCCTTACCCCTAGTCAGGACAGGGTGCAGACAATTAGTTATATCATTTAAAGTTTAGTAAGGAAGAGAAAATGGCAGTAACCGGTCAAAAATGTGTTTCCCAGGTGACCAAACACTATCCTAGGGTCTGGGTTGAGCTTTGTAAGGAGGGCTGTAGCTCTGGGAAAGGAGTGGGTGAATCAGCTTCGACCTGTTGCTGACTGGAGGAGTGGGGATGCTGGGGAGATGTAAAGGCAGATAGGGGGAAATTCCCAAAAGGCTCTGGGGTGTAGCAGAAAGCTGGGAATGCAGCCAACTGGAGTTGGTGAGGCAGTGAGGTGTGTAAAGGTCTTTCTGGTACTGGAGAGGTGAGGGTGGTGATGGAATCCCTGGGGAGTGCTCAGCCTGGGTTTGGGTGATAGGGGTCGGAAGCTAGTATATAGAATTGGGGTCTCTAGCTGTCACAGAGAGACCTGGCATGCTCTCATCTGGGTGATGTAACAATGAGGAATCTGGAATGCCTGCCATTTCCATGTACCTGGAAGGTGTGGTTGCTGATGGCTTGCATGTTCTTTAATCCCTTTATAATCCCATATATGTTATAATGTGCATGCCAATGGATCAGCTGCTGAACTTTGCATAGTGGGATCTGAGCATGGGGAACAGTGAGAACAGTGGTCAGGAAGCAAAGCCCAGGCTAGGGAGATAAGTCAGTCAGTAAAGTGATTGCCACAAAGACCCGAGTTCAATCCCAGAACTCAGGTATAAGAGCCAAGTATGGTGGTGGGTGTGCCTGCAATCCCCAACCTGAGGAGGCAGAGACAGGCAGATTCTTGAGGCACTGAGAACCAAACCAGTGGGATACCATGTCTCAAAAAATAAGATGGAAATTGTTTTCTAGCTTCAATATTTACTCATATGCAATTGCACACACACACACACACACACACACACACACACACACACACACACACACACACACACACACACACAAAGTCATATACCCTCCTGTGGCTCTGGAGAAAGGACAACAGGTAGGCCCAAGTCTCAGTTCTCACAAGGGCAAATGCCCCTGGAGCAGTCATTCTGGGCAGGGGTGGGAAATGATGGCTCCTGATGGTACTTGCTCTTCCTCCTGGCCTCTGAGGTCCTCTGAACTGTCACGGGGAGCAACTGCCTGGGGACCACCAGCCCTCCAAGAGGGCTTTGAGACCCTATACCAGGGTCTCTCGCTTTGCTGAGGTGATCCTGGAGGCCTCAGGAGAGTGTGAGAAACAGGCTAAGACTCTAGGCTATGACTTTGGGTTCTTACCACTTAAGCCATGTTTTGCAATGTATTTGTAGAGCTCCAGGAAGTGGCAGCCAGGCTGGAAGGTACCCCCATTGGGATAGAAGTCATAGTGGGCAATGGGCTGTTTGATGCCCACACTGAGGCCCATGTGCTCCCGGGTAAAGGTGTGAATGGCGTCCACAAAATTGGCATCATCTGGAGAAAGACGGTCGCTGGGGGAGGTTCCCTCAAACATAGGACCTGCAGGGTCCAGCCCTGGTAAGAAAATGAAAGCCAGGATAGATAGATGAGCATGGGCAGGGTACATTTCTGAGCTAGCAAGAAGGGGACACAAAAGTGCTTGGTTCTTCTCTAGAACTTTTTCCTCTAGTGTTTTAGCTGTAAAGCCATAGTAATTCACGGTGCTGAAAATCACCCAGGGCAGGCATTATTCTAGGGGGGAAGAGGTTTGCAGATCAGGAGGTAACAATCAGGTAATGAGTGAATGCTTGATTTATTTAAGCAAATCAATTTTAAGTGCCTCCCCCGGTAGTTTCTACAGCATCTGTTTGCATAAAAATGCAGCAGCCCACGGTGCTCATTATATGCAGTTCTGACTTCTTAGGCAAAGGAAGAGTTTGTCTGCCTGTGTGTTATTGGTAGTCTCCTGGAACAAGCTGACTTCCCACACTCATGCCTTCTTATTGGAAGGTCCAGAACAACCTCAGGAAGGAGTGAAAATGTCAACATGGTGTGTCTTAGTAAGCCTCAGGTTCCGAGTGCAGGAACGAGAATGGCCCCTGGCTGACCTCTTGGGGAAGTACCTATGCACCATAGCCTCTCCTCCTCTCACTTGCCAGAAGTACCCTTTGGTGGCAGGCCACAGCCCCGACTGGCTACCGTCCTTGCTGTAGCCAAGGGAGGAATTCACAGTGAGCTGTTAGATCACCAGTTCTCCAGCCCCACCTGATCCATATTTCTCTCTTTAGGCTAACAGCAAGACACTAAGGAGCTCTCCTCCTGTCTCCTGTGTGGATATGACACTGCCAGCTGGAGCGGGGAGGCTGAGGGCTTAGGCCTCATAATGTCTCACTCTGTGAAATTCTGCTTTTTTTCCCCCACTGTGTGTGTGGTATGTGCATATTTACAGGTGTGTGTGGGCACCTTTGCAGTGGGTGTGCACATGACACCTGGAGATTGATGTTAGGCCTCATCCTTGATTATTCCTCACCATATTCAAAGAGTCAGGGTCTCTCAATCAATCCCTGAGCTCACAGGGCTATGTGGCTTGCCATGGGGCTCTCCTATCTTTGCCTTTTGAGGCTGGAATTACAGTGGGATGCCACACCCATTTGGTTTTTATGCATACTCTGGGGATCCCGACAAATTCTGGTCCTCAAGTTTGCTTGCAATATTCCTGTCCACACTTTGTGGAATTCTGATCCTGTTAGCAGGACTTTTTAGTAAGGCAAAGCATTTGTGTACATTAGAGGCAGGAGTGTCAGGCTAGATATAGAGTTGAAGGCTAACCTGGGCTACATGAGACAGGTTTCAAAAATAAAAACCACAAATAGACAACGAAACCAGTAAAAGTTTCTTGCTACAAAATGTAACTGGTACCCTCTTTTGGACCCCTTTGAAACAGCTAGGACAGTGGAGAAGTCATGGGAAGCAGGCTGTCCATTGTTCTGCATGCATATGGAATAGCAACAATTCCTGATAGAAGACACATTGGGGAGTGGTTGGTGTCATTTCCTGAATTAACATCATTGAAGAGCATAGGGAAGCAGGTGTGTGCTCACTGCACCCAGCAGCCTTGAAGCTTGTGTGGGATTATCCATGGGGTTACCTGTGATTCTTCCAATCTTGTGCTTTCCACCCAAGGAGCTGCCTGTAAATCCTGAGACATGTGCCCCCAGGCTGTAGCCGATTAGGTGAACTTTGCTCCGAGAAAACTTGACAGATTCCTGCCAGACAGAGAAGAGGGTTGAAGGAGGATGCTATGAGGCCAAGGGCCTTCCACAGGGCATTCTGTGGGGCACCCAACCATGCTTGGTGCTGTTCATGAATCAAGTGCTTACATTGGGAAACTGACCTGACACCTCACTGACTGTCCGCTTGGGTGATAGAGGACAGGGGTGGCCTTTCTTTGGGATATCCTGGTGACTGATGCCTCCTGCCTGCCTGGCTTCCACTAGACATTGGTGCCCTGCAGAAACTGGGGATCCCCATTGTCTTTACTTTTCAAGGCTGTAATTACAGGGGGGATGCCACACTTGTGTGGGATTGATGGCTAAGTGTATTTAGATTTCTTAGGACAGATATATCCAAACTTTTGCCTTCTCTGAGCTTTACTGAGGGAAGTATAGTTGTAGGTCACATTGGGGCATCCAAATTGTGACAAGCCACAGGTTTCAAGATCATATATACAGTTATTTTGTGTGACATTGTAACAGGATATTGTCATTTACAGAGCTCATAATGGATTACCGTGCATTAGAACTTTAAACATTACACAAAAAATCTCATAATTTTCTTTTCCCAATGTTTTAAAAATATTATGACGTGTGTGTGTGTGTGTGTGTGTGTGTGTGTGTGTGTCAGAGGACAAGTCGGTTTTCTCTTTCTACTAAGGGGGTCTTGGGGATTGAACTCAGGTCCTCAGGCTTTGCAGCAAGTGCTTTAAGCCATAGAGCCAGCCTCTATGGCTTAATAATAAATAATAAATATATTTATAAATAAATATATTTATTTATTATTTATTAATAAATAATAATTTTTATGATTTTGTAATGGACTGTATTCACAGTTATCCATATGTCCTTGTCTGTGTTCTGTTGCTGTGATAAAACACTGACCAAAGCAACTTGGGGAAGGAAGGGGTTATTTTAACCTACAGATTATAGTTCCTCCTGAGGGGAAGTCAGGGCAGGGAACTGAATTTTGGGACCAAATGAAAACACAGAGGAACACTACCTTCTGCCTTGCTCTCTGTGCTTTGCTTTCTTGTACAGCTCTGTACTACCTGCCTAGGGATGGCACTGGCCACAGTGGGCTAGATTCTCTCACTTCAGTCACTGCCGCTGCTGATGAATAAAATGCCCCACAGGCTTATCTACTGGTCACTTATCTACTGGCCACTTTGACAGAGGCATTTTCTCAACTGAGTTCATTCTTCCCAGAGGACTTTAGCTTGTGTCAAGTTAATACTACACTAACCAGCACACCATGGATACGTGAGATAGCCTAAGAAGTGAGGGGACTCTGCTGCTCCGGGACAATGGAGGGGTACTCAGTCAGGACTGGTGGCTGGGCAGTAGGAAGAGGATGGCTCAAGAAAAGCCTCATATGTGGCCCCAGACCTGCAGGCTGCACAATGAGGTCTCCTGGGGTAGCAGGGAGATCTCTTGGAGACCAGCTTACCTTCCTTACTGTCAGAGGGGCAGATGGACTTACCTCCAGCCATAGGAGAAGACCAGCCACTTCCTGGCCTACGACACGGGTATTGCGGACGGCAATGGCATAGTGTTGGTGTGCCAGGGACATCCAATCCACCAACCCCACGTTCACGGGTTGGGACTGTCGGGACTTCAGTGCACCCACTAGCTTCCAGATCCAATTTTCTAGCAAGCCATCTATCTGAGGGTGGGCCATAAGTTGTCAGCCTAGCTGGGAGGGGAGAGGAGCCCTGTGCTAGTTTCTAGGGTCACTGACTACACAGCCCTCGTCTTTCTCGGTCTCAAGGATAATACTAGATCTTTATCCCCAACAGAAAGGCCATGGCCTAGGATTCCTCAGCCTAGAGCTGGGGATATTTGGACTTGAAGAGCTTTTGCCCAACTGTCAGCCCATCTCTAGCTCCACCTATGTGGTGTCAACCCCATCTCCAGCCCCAGATTTTGGAAAAACAGTGTGCCCAGACCTTGCCACATTCTCCCCACCTGAGAATCACTGTCTGAATTTTCCCCCACGGTAGCACTTTCTGCACCCTAAAACAATGGAAAAGTGTGTGAAAATGAGGTCTGAGAGTTGACTTCAGAAGGTCAGCTTTACTGTGCCTGGGGTCTCACAGGGTCTGTTCTGTTCTCCTCTCCCTTTGGTGGAATGAACCTGAGACCTGGAGCTCTGCTTGAATAAAGTGTAGGCATGCCATTGTGTTCTCAGAACTGAGTGTACTGTGCCTTGTAGAAAGCACCTTTCTTACTCAGAACCCAAGTTTGATCCTTAGAAGCCACATACATTTTTTCGATGTGGTGCTGGAGGTGTGAATATCAATGCTGTGAATATCAATCTTTAAATAAAAGAGCTGTTTTGGCCCATGACAGGCACCATAAAATAAATAAATAAATGAATGAATGAATGAATGAATGAATAAATAAATAAATAAATAAATAAACCAACAAAGTCAAAGACAGACTAAGCCAGCCGCCAAAAAAACAAAATAAAACAAAAAAACCAAACATATAAAAAACACAAGTGAGCCACGGGCCACGTGACAAACATTAATAAAAATAAATTAATTTAAAATATAAAAACTAACTAACAATGTGCCTGAGCCATAGGCCAAACAACATAAAATTAACATAAATACCTAAATCATTTCTAAGGGCCTAATCAACTACAGATGCTAAGCGGTCTGGCACAGCAGATCTGTGGGTCTGGACCTCTGGGTGCCCCGGGTCAGAAACCTCACTGCCACAGGTCCCTTTGCAGAGGACCCGAGCTCTGCTCCCAGCACCCATGCCTGGCAGCACACCATTACCTGTAACTCCAGTTTCAGGGGATCTAGCACCCTCTTCTGGCCTTGATGGGTACCTGCACTCTCATGCACATACTCAGAGACACACACGAATAACATTTCCACTACCCTGCTTACTCCTGAAACTGAGGAACCTGGGAGGTGCTTTACCAATGCCGTGTGTGGTGTTATCATCGGCATTATTAAAATCCAATGCACTAGGAAGAAAGACAGTGAGCAGGAACATACAGAGAATACAGCACGTCATCACTTCCTACCGACCACCCGTGGATGATCATGACCAGTGGCTGGGAGGTGTTGAAGCCACAATTTTGCAGTGTTTCTGGGTGCTGGACTTGGAGCTGACAGCCTAGGTGATCACTGCCATCTTTGAAGAGCAGGAATCTGGTCTTTGCCTCCTGTAGTGGTTTCCTTACTTCAGCGGCTTCATAACTTCTCCCAAATGGCTCTGGAATACAAAGTCAGGACTGCAGCTTAAACCTGGCGTGTGTTCCGTCAACACTGGCCCTCGAGACTACACACAGGTGATTCTGAGTTCCAGCTGGTGCTTACTGGGGGGTGCTAGAAACCAGCATGAATGCTATCATGGAGGAGCCCAAGGATATTTGTGATGAGATGGCCAGATGGGGGAACTTGAGAAGACCCCGTACAAGCTGAATGACCCGACTTTCCACTTGATGAGTAGCCAGCAAGGCACTAGCTGCCTGGCTCCAAAGCTTGAGGGATGTAGGTAAGGCTCACAGATAATTAGGAAGAGGCAGAGTCAGGATTAGAACTCAGGTCTGTCGCTAGGGCTAGGGAGCCAGCAGAGGGAAATGTCACTATATGTCACCCTCCAAGCTCATTCTGATCTCCCTATAGGCATATTATGTAGCATAAACCTTGAAGGGACTTGTGGAGGAAGGTTGGGGAGAATCTCAAAAAGGGTGATAGATTGTCCTTGAATACTAAGCCTGGCCTAGAAGGGTTACTGGGGCTGTGCATGTTCGGGATGAGGGGTGGGGCCTTCTAGGTGAGGGTATGATGAATGACTCAGAAGCATTTGTGCCCATGACCAAAGGACACACAGAGAGGGTGGGCAGGATACAGCATGGATGCCAAAACCTTGAACTTTATGTGGTGGGGGCAGGGAGGATAGCTCAGTTGGTAATTTGCTTGCCTTGAAAGCCTAGGGACCTGAGTTCAATCCTCAGCACACACATGTAACATCAGCCCTTCCATGTGTGCTTGGAATTTCAGGTTGTTCTGGGTTCGTTTCCACAGATGTGATAAGATGCCCCGATGAAAGGTGACTTAGGGAAGAAAGGCTTATTCTGTTCAAAATTCCACCTAAGTAAGGGTGTATTGTGAAGCTAAACTCAGAACCAGCCCTGGCATCTGGTACTTCACCTCTATGAATCTTGTTTTTCTGTAAAAATGTGCCCTTGCTGGCCTCTCAGGAGAGTTCCTTCCTGTGTATATTGACTCTAGATTTACATCTGAGAACATGTTTTAGCCAAGGTGCCCAGGTGCCAGCTGAGCAAGAAGAAAAAAGAGTTTTCAGATAAGAGAGCCCAGGGAGAGCCAAGCGCACGACTCTCCCATTGGATTCCTTTCCTGTGCGTGAGAAGGGATGTGATGACCATCCCTTCATCTTCTCCACTTTGCACATTGGTCACCTCTGATGCTCAGGCCTGGCTGACTACAGAGGGGGTGCCACAAATAGGGCTGGGCATGAGTCTAGGTTAAAGATTTTTCAAACTCATGTCCAAGAGAAATGATGGAGGAAAAGAGATTTTATACCTAAAATAATGTGATTCAGTGGGGGATGTACACATTGGAGGGATGCTGTGGAGAGGGGCCTAGAGCTCCTTTGCCCAGCTCCAGAAGTTAGACACAGGATCCACGGGAAGACATGACACACAGAAGATACTTGACTTTAGTTGCAGAGACTAATAATGGCACAGAGACAGAATAATGGCAGTAAGCCAACCAAGATAGCTTAAGTAATTTCGCATTATGTTTTATTCATTTGTGTGTGTATAGAAATATATGTGTGTGTCTCAGTACATGTGTGAATTTCAGAGGACAACGTTTGGGAGTTGGTTCTCTTCTTCTACCATGTGGGTCCCAATAACTGACCTCAGGTCACCAGGCTTGCCTGCAAGTGCCTTCATCCACTGAACCATCTTAGAGACCCCAAGACAGATTGCTAATACTCACATTCTAAAACATACAATGTGGGATGAGGCTTCTGGCAGAGGCCTCAGATCATGTTCCAAGTAATATTTGGAACATTTCCATTCAGTCTTCTCCCACTCCCCAGAGATATTTGTCCCATATATATAAAGATTTATTTCTATGGCTATGTGCACATGAGGGCAAGTGTCCGTGGAACCCCACGGGCATCAGATCCTCTGGAGCTAGTTACAGACAGTTGTGAGCCACCCAACATAGGTTTTGGGAAACTGAATTCAAGTCCTTTGCATGAGCAGTATGCGTTCTTAACCACTGAGCCATCTCTCTGGTTTCTCTTTAGGTATTTATGTGGCCTTTTCTGGGATCATATACACATGGTTTTATATGCCTCTTCACCTGCCATAGTGGTTTTCCACAGCAGTAAAAATGTTTCACAAACATGAAAGGTTTTCAAAGGTGATATGATTTATCTGTTTCATTTATATTTAGTTTGTTGTCAGATTTTTCTTTTCTGTAATTTAGAACAATTCTTTGATGGCCATCTTTATGTTTAAATCTTTGCCAAAAATCTATGTGATCTCCAGTAGATATTCCCAAGAGCAGTCTTGATAACTTGTAGTCCTTTTATATCTCTGTATAAGTTCATACACATTCACAGTATTTTCACTGTATCTGTTTTCCCAGGGCTAGGAAACCTGGGGCCTCACAAATGTTGGTAAGCATGCTTTTGCCGAGTTGCATTCACAGCCTATTTCCAGCATATTTTTTTTCCTTGTGTGAGATATTTGTATATGTGTGTGTTGGCATAAATGTGGGTGTGTACACATGAGGTCAGAAGAGGGCATTGAATTCCATGGAGCTTGAGTTGTAGGTAGTTGTGAACTGCATGTTATAGTGATGGGAACCAAACTCGGGTCCTCTGCAAGAGCAGCAAATGCTCTTAACCTCTGAGCCATCTCTTCAGCCTCTCATATCTTAAGAGACAAAGACTCCAGCAATATGAAGCCAGCTGGTTTTGAAAGAGGCAATATTGCCTGAAGAAAATGGTCAGCTATTTCAGGAGACTCTGTTCCTCTGTCTTGGACAAGGAGGTGGTGGGGGATTAGGAGACCTACAGTTGTTCTCTGTATGGTAGCAAGTTCCTGAGGATGCCAAACACCTTCTTTAGTCACAAGGATTTCAGATATCATTCCTTGCAGTGATTTCTGTATTCTTAAGCCAGCTCTTGGTTGGAAGATCCTTAGAAATTCATACAACAACAAATTACTTCCTCTTCTCTTGGGCAAAGACATCATCAGGTGGGTGACTTCAGGCAACTGAGCTAGGCCATCTGGCTTACGAAAAAATCAGTTGAAGTCTCTGTATGGCCTTATTTCCTTCTGCATGAAATGCTTGTGCAGGATGCTTCTGTCAGGTGCTTGCCAGGTACTGGATGAAGTTAATGAAGCAAGTGCATGAGATGGAGGCCTTGAGTGCTAACGTGCTCCTGCAGAACTGTGTGTGTGTGTATGTATGTGTGTGTATGTGTGCACATGCAACCATACTTTTGCTCTGTAAACATGTATTGTTAAAAATATTCCCTGGCCTGGCTGGAGTCCTTTGGAAAACCATAATTTCTCAGTGTCTCTGAAAGTTCTTCAACCACATCCTCTGCCCAGGATGGAATATTCCCACAAAATAAATGTAGCTGCTACTCTGTGGCTGCTGGCATCAAGCCAGTGATTGAAAGTTGGGCTATGTTGACTTTGGAGTTTCTTGTATGGACCTAGGCATTGTGGCTCAGTTGGTAGAGCCTTTGCCTAGCATTGGGAAGCCCTTGCTTCATTCCTAGCACTGAATGCCTCAATGTGGCAGCACAAACGGTAACCCCAGCAATCGGAAGCTGGGGGCAGGATTAGAAGTTCAAGGTCATCCTTAGCTACATGAGGAATTTGAGGCCAGCCTGGGCCACATGAGACCCAGTCTTAAAAAAGGGGAGATGGCTGAAGAGATAGTTCAGAGGTTAAGACTACAAATTTCTCATGGAGATGATCTGATTTGGGTTGCTGGCATCCCCTCCAGGAGACTCACAACTACTCCAGCTTCAGGAGATCTGATGCCTCTGGCCTCCTAGGACAAATACTTAGGTGCGATATGCTCACACAGAGATACACCCAGACACACAATTAAAATATTTTTAAAAGCACATGAATTGGAAAAGCTATTCTCAGACTTCTGGCTTCCTTTTCCTACCTGGCCCTATTAGTCGGTTAGAGCTTCTCCTCTGTGCATATCTTGTAGATGCCCTATGGGGCACCATGCTGAAGGATGTCAGCAGCTAGTGCTCTGTAGCAAGATTGTCTGGCTTGAGTCCCAGCTCTGCTGCTAAGGCTCTGTGGCCTTGACCTCCCAATCTCCTCTGTAATAACAGACTAGCCAGAG
Source organism: Phyllotis vaccarum (assembly GCA_033318265.1). Classification (NCBI taxonomy): domain Eukaryota; kingdom Metazoa; phylum Chordata; class Mammalia; order Rodentia; family Cricetidae; genus Phyllotis; species Phyllotis vaccarum. The sequence continues at coordinate 138,912,163 of JARWLC010000004.1, read as the reverse complement.
CACCCCCACTAGGATTATTATAAGCCAGAGGTGGAAACACATTGTTTCCCATGAATGTCCAACCCTTTGGCTTCTCAGGGCCACACTGGATGGAAAAGAATCATCTTGGCCACACAGTAGTGCACAGCCCACAGGTTTAGAGAGAGAGTAACTATTTATCTTTTCTGACACCTGGGCATGAAGTTCATGCAGGAGATCTTACAGTTCAGTTGCAAAACCACAAACAACATACCCTCTCAAATACACACAAATCTCATAATGGCTTAAATATGTTTACAGTTTTGTGTTGGGTGGCGTCCATAGCTATGCTGAGGTAAACATGCTTGGGACTAAATGGAGGGAGAGAGTTAAGTCCTCTCTTTAGATCATCTGAAACCCTGATCCTCCAGCTGTCACCTCTACAGTATCCAGGGTCACAGACTTGTTCCTGTGTGCACATGTATATGTGTGTGGATGTATGTGTACTCGCCTGTGTGTGTGTGCCTATGTATGTGTGTGATGTGCCTGTGTGTGTGCCTATGTATGTGTGTGATGTGCCTGTGTGTGTGCCTCTGTGTATGTGTGTGTGTGTGATGTGCCTCTGTGTGTGTGTGATGTGACTGTGTGTGTGATGTGACTGTGTGTGTGATGTGACCATGTGTGTATGTGTGAGTGTATGATGTGCCTCTGTGTGTGTGTGATGTGACTGTGTGTGTGATGTGACCATGTGTGTATGTGTGTGTGTGGTATGCCTGTGTGTGTGATGTGCCTGTGTGTGTGCCTCTGTGTATGTGTGTGTGTATGATGTGCCTCTCTGTGTGTGTGATGTGACTGTGTGTGTGATGTGACCATGTGTGTATGTGTGTGTATGATGTGCCTCTGTGTGTGTGTGATGTGACTGTGTGTGTGATGTGACCATGTGTGTATGTGTGTGTGTGATGTGCCTGTGTGTGTGTTATGTGACTGTGTGTGTGTGTGATGTGACCGTGTGTGTATGTGTGTGTGTGGTATGCCTGTGTGTGTGTCATGTGCCTCTGTGTGTGTGTGTGTGCCTCCACCACCACCCTATTGTAGGAAGTGGGGGGAAATAAATCACACATAAGTCACTTAATGAAAAGAGAGACTGGGTTTAATCAGGGTCATTTATATAGACTGACAAGGAGTCCACTTACTTTTGAGGAGGGATAGGCACACCTAACCACCCCTCAAGAAGCTAACAGGAGACATAGAGGATATGATGACCTTGACTATTAAGAGCCACAGGTCACCTTGGAGTCCTAGTCCCAGGCAAGATCTTTGGGAACTTTCTAGAAAGAACTTCAGTGGGCACCTGCGTGTTCAGTGGGGACTGGATCGCCCTTCTCAGCCACTTCTCAGTTACATGTTCCACCATGTAACCCCAGTGCTTTGGTTTCTTTTTTTCAAAATATATTTTAAAATTTGATTATTTGTGTATGTTAGTTGCATGTATGGTATTTTCACCAGTTTCTGAGGATGTCAGACGATGGTGTTGGATACCCTGAAACAGATTGTAAACCACCATGTGGGTGGTGGGAAGTGAACCCAAGTCCTCTTCAAGAGAAGCAAGTTCTCTACCGAGCCATCTCTCCAGCCCTGCTCTGGTACTCTGAAACTGGCTTCAGGGGAGTATTTACACTTTGGAAATGGCTGGAGTCTAAAACTCAGATTTGAATTTAATTTCTTTTTTTACAATTTATTTAATGTGTGGATGTAGATGTGACTCTGTGGGGTGTATGTGTCATGGTCAGAGGTCCTCTTCTACTCTGTCACCATGCTGGAAAGCAAGCATCTTTACCACTAGGCCAACTCATAGGCCCTAGATAATTGTTTTGGTGAGTTTAGGCTTGCACAAAAGATAGAGCAATATACTGGATCCAGATGGCTTCTGCTTCCGACCCTGAAGCCCCTCAGAGCTAAGGAACGGTGGGAATGAGAAGGTGAATTCTAGGTAACAAGTCAACAAATAGTTGTTTGATGTGAGGGGCCTGATCCACCCTCTGCAACTCACACAGCTGGGTACCCAGGAGGAGAAGTCGGGACACCACCGGTGCAGCCTTCTTCTCTGTGGTTATGGGGCAGCTGACCTTTGGACAGTCTACCGAGTGTGGATGCCAGCGTGGATGCCTGCAGTGGCCCGTGTGCTGGGTGGCTCCTGTTGATGCATTTGCTCACTTCCTCATTCTGTGTCCCCACTTCCCAATAGGGAAGTTGCCTCTTGGTTACACAGTTTCTGGAGCAAGCCTTGGTTTTACTTGATTTTTGTTGTTACTGTTTTTGTTTGTTTTAGTCTTGCTACTTTTCTCATTTAAAATTGTATCTGTTGTATAAAAAACCAGTTAACAGCAGAAAACAGAATTTTAAAAAATGCCATAGCAGCTTATCCCCCTACCTGGTAGACTTCTTGTTTTTCTGTGTTCCTATTCTGCACATGAGGTATATATACATTTTTACACAACTGTGTAGATGACCTTTTTATTTTTTTTTCATCTTGAAGAACACAATAAACATCCCTCCATGTTTCTATGGTGTTCATGTTTACATTCAAAGGCTGAGTAATATTCCAGCCAAGGAGTGTTTGCTAATGTGTGTATCCTTTTTCCTGTCGCAGGATAAGCTATATATTCCCGACTGTTTACTTATGTAAACTCAACTTCACAGAGAATGTTTCTTCTTAGAGAATTACTTCCCTAGGATGGCTGGCTGGTGTGAGAATACTTGATTAACTGACATTGCTTTTTTGACATAATGGTAGAGCATCTTACGGCTCAACCCCTTCCTGTAATTACCTGTGGGCTGTACTGACCTCCAGACCAAGGAACCCATCCTGGGTAATCTCAGGCCAACTGGACATGTAAACTGGAGTTATCCCAAAAGTAGGGAACCTCAAATGAGAAAACGCCTCCATAAGATCCAGCAGTAGGGCATTTTCTTAATTAGTGACTGATGGTAGGTGGCCCAGCCCACTGTGGGTATGTCCATTCCTGGGCTGGTGGTCTGAGTTCTGTAAGAAAGCAAGCTGAGCAAGCCCGGGGGAGCAAGCCAGTAAGCAGCACCCATCCAGGGCTTCTGCGTCAGCTCCTCCCTCTGGCCCTTGCCCTGTTTGAATTTCTATCTTGACTTCTATCAGCAATAAAGAGTGCTCTGAAAGGGTGAGCCCATTAACCCTCTCCTCCCTGAGTTGCTTTTTAGTCATGGTGTTTCCTCACAGCAGTAAAAACCTCACTAAAGGTGATGATGGGCTGGAGACATGGCTCAGCTATTAAAGTACTAGCCAGGCCAGCATGAGGACCTGCTGTTGGAGCTCTAGAACAGAGTAAGAAGCTAGGCATGGCAGTACAGGCCTGCAATCCTGTGGCTGCAGATGCTGGAGAGGCTGGAGAGGGTGGAGAGGCTGGAGAGGCTGGAGAGGCTGGAGAGGCTAGAGAGGCTGCAGATGTTGGAGAGGCTGGAGAGGGTGGAGAGGCTGGAGAGGCTGGAGAGGCTGGAGAGGCTGGAGAGGGTGGAGAGGCTGGAGAGGCTGGAGAGGCTGGAGAGGCTGGAGAGGCTGGAGAGGCTGGAGAAGCAGACATGGGAGGATACTGTCGCTTGCTGGCCTGGTGCCTAGCTCACTCTGTTGGTCCAGGGTTAGTGGGGAGCTTGTGTTTTACTTTGTTTTCTATCGTGATGAACACCGTGACCGAGAGGAGCTTGGGGGAAGTGGGTTCATCTCATCCTACATTTCTGGGTCAGTCCATTGCTGCGGGAAGCCAGGGCAGGAACTTGTGAGGGGTGCTTCATGATGATTCCCTCATTGGCTCTCTGGCTTGCTCAGCTAGCTCTCTTATACAGCCCAGTCCTACCTGCCTAGGGATGCTGCAGCCTCACTGTGTGCTAGGCCCTCTCACAGCAACCGTCAGTCAAGATGATCTTTCACAGACAAGCCACAGGCCAATCTGATGGAGGCAATTTTTGTGTTGAGGGTCCCTCTTCCTAGGTGAGTTTAGGTTGTTCCAGTTATGACAGTAAAAACTAGCTAGCACATTCTAGCTCAGAAAATAATGTATAGAATGATAGAGGAAAATATATGACCTATGACCTCTATAGCATGTACACACACATGTGTGTGTGTATATATACATGTACACACACAAACATGTACACACACAAATATACATATGTACATACACATGCACAATAAATAAAAGTAATGATGGAGTAAGTTAGATGGAGGACACAGGGTTCAATATAAAATAATAAAATATTTTATAAGTCAATATAAATAAAGGTATGTTTATAGGGCTGTCAGGTCCTCTTTCACTTGATGTCTCTTTTTCCAACTTCATAACATCCCTATGAAGAAGGAACTAGCTATCCAGATTCAGAGAGGTTAAGAATATTGACCACGGTCACACGGGAGGTACATATGCCAAGCTTGGCTAGTCTGACTTAGATCTAGTTCTTTATAAAATTTATTTCTAGTGATTATTACTTTGTGTATGTGGGGCAGGTGTGTGCATGTGGAGGTCAGAGGACCTGCTTTGGGGGATGTGGGGTGGGGTCTTGTCTCTCCACTGTGACTTCCTGCCACTGAAGTCAGGTTTCCAGGCTTCCACAGCAAGTTCTTTTACTCACTGAGCCCCATCTCCCTCCAACCCGCTGTTCTGATGCCGCTTCCGATAATGCTCTGCACAGACAGCCATTCCATCCTCACAGTGCCGGGAGGTAAGCGCTACTGTGGTCTCCTTTGGAAGTGGGGCCCAGAAGCAGGTTCAGAGAGACCCAGTTCCTGTGTGTGCTCCAATGGGACCCGAAGTTAGCTGCTGTGGAAATGACTTTAATTACGTAAAGATGTGTTACATTTCTTTATGCTGCATCTGTTTAACAATGTCAGGATGTGTGTTTAATTCTGTAAAGATGTAGTGTTTGTTTCACTCGGTCTGCCTAAGGCTCCTGACGGCGGAGAACGGGAGGGGGGGGGGGATAAGGAGGAAAGAGAAGGACATGCCCTGGGCCAGAAGTCAGCCAGCCACTGGCCAGTCAGACACAAGAGATACAGAAAGGTAAAAAGGCCTGAGGCAAAATGTAGATGAAGAGAAACAGGTTAAATTATAAAAGCTAGCAAGAAATGAGCCTAAGCCAAGGCCAAGCATCCATAACTTATAATAAGTCTCCACGTCATGCTTTGGGAGCTGGTTGGTGACCCCAAGACGAAAGACTGCTACAGATATTTCCTTCAGAGTTCCAGAAGTGAAGTCACCCCTGGGATAGCCCCATACACCTGCTTGTCCAGGCCTGCTGGACACACTCTGAATATGAAGTCCACAACAGTTTTGGTAACTGTGCTCCAGGGGTAGGAGTGTGACCACTGTACGGTAGGTGTAGTGATGTCACAGAGGACCAGTCCCTAAGAGAAGGCATTTCCAACAATGCAAATGCTCATTAGTTACCCATCTTTAAAAGATTATTTAGTGTGTGTGTTTTGTGGATTCCAGAGATTGAACTCAGGTCATAAGGCTTGTGTGGCAACCACATTACCCCCTGAGTCATTTCATGCCCATCCCCATTCCCACCCAAGGTGTCATGTATCTCAGGCTGGGCTCAAACTCACTTTATAACCAAGAAAGGGCTTGAACTTCTCATCCTGCTGCCTTGGGTTTCCCAGTTCAGTGATTCAGATGTGTTCTCACACCCAGTATGCAGTGCTGGGGATAAACCCTAAGGCCTAATAGGGACTTGGCAAGTTCCTTTTAGAGTCTTGTACATCTCCTTTTATCCGGCCATGGACATTCTAGAACATGGACCCCATGGAAGGTCGATGTTGCTATGCCTCCCTTACATAGGAAGATCCCTCTCCCATGTGTTTTCAAGAGGCCTGTGGGCTTGAGCAAACCTTTTCACCTCTCATTTGGACAACAAGGGCTTTGAGTCACTCCCTTCATGAACCACTGCATCACTCTGAGGCCTCCTAGGTGATAATAGTGAGGCATTCTAAGCTTTTTGACTCAGCCAGAGCAGGGTTCTCGCCTGAAAACCAGCTGGGTCCTGATTTCCATCCCTGACAACCAAAAAACTTGGAGAAGTTCCCAGGGTCATTTTGGTTCTAAGGAATGTGAGTACTAAGGCCACTGCAGGCTTTCAGTATTTGAAAGGTCCAGGGGAAGATTTCTTCAAGGTCAGAGTTAACCAGGCAAAAAGCGGAGTGACAGTCAGGACATTGGTGTCCAGGGACTGCTGGCTCTGATCTGCAAATGTGCCTTCTCAGAGCTGCAGCTGGCTGTGACGTACAGGTATGGCCCTCTCAGAACAATAACCACCTTCAGTTCCAAAGATGAGTGCTTCTACCGTCAGAACTGCATTAGGCGTTAACTCGACTAAATTCCCCAAGATTATGCCTTATGACAGAAAACACCCAAGTATAGGAAATGTGTGCTGAAGCATGAAAGATGTGCTCTGTGGAGTGGGGGCCTGGTTGAAACTGGGCCTGATCCATCTCTGACCCTCACTAGGGCTTTCCCATAGAAAAGCCTGAACTGAGATCACCAACTGTGGTATGCTTTTAGACACAAAGAGCCCAGCTCCATCGCATTCCTTTCTTTTTAAGAACAGGGTAACATGTAGCCCAGGCTGGCCTCTATTGCAATAAATCTTGCTTGCAATATATCAAATACAGGATTAATATTTATTGGAGGGTATTTTAACATTCACGATTATAAGTTACACCTTAGGACTATTTTTTGGTGATAGGATGGTCCAGGCAATGATGGGTGCTGATCCAATCTCCAAGAAAGCAGGAACAAAACGGGTCTCTCAAGATTCCAGCAGCACCTTTTGAAAGGGGCTGGCCACACCCCCTTCAGGCTCCCAGGACTCTAGAGACACGCCTCCCAACCTTATCAGTTAACACCTGAATCCCACCACATCTCAGTAGGTGGGGAATCAAAATAGTTAAGAGGAGGGCGGAGTCAGACCAGATCAGAGCCAGCTACCCCTCCAAAAACATAAAAAACACAGGTGAGCCACGGGCCACATAGCAGGACAGATTAATAAAAATGAGTTGAGATTAAAACAAACAAACAAACAAACAAACTGCTTGGTAGACCAAACAACATGAGCTTAATATAAGCATCTAAGTCATTTTGGGGGAGCCTAAGCAGATGCAGGCGGCTAAGGGGACTGGAGGTGGCAGGTCTGTGGGTCTAGACCTCTGGCACCCGGGACCAAGAAACCTTATTGCAACAGGCCTCAAACTCCCTATGTAGTTGAGGATGATCTAAAACCCCCCATGTTCCTGCCTCCACCTCCCTAGTGCTGGGATTACAGGAATGCACCATTATACTAAATTTTTGCAGCATGGGTGATTGAACCCGGGCTTTGTGCTTGCTAGGAAAGTACCCTACCTACACTTACATGTCCACTCCCATTCAGTTTCCTGAGTGCTGGGATTACAGCTGCTCTCAGTGGAGTTTGGCATTCAATGCAACCCCCCCCACCCCCATTTCTTTCAGAGCTCATATCAGATCTCTGTTGTAATCCACGGTTCCTTCCAGACCTGTGTCTGTTCTTATCCACTCAGGTCTTTGCCATCCAGTTAGCTTCTTTCTGTAAGTTTTGTGAATTCTGTGTTCCTTTGGTGCTTTGTGCCTTCCATGATTGACTTGGCAGGGTTCTTCAGTGCCAGGAAAAGGAGGCCCATTTTTGGAGTGGGGAGTGTGATTCCTGCTTTCTAGTTCCCCTTTGGGTGATTCTTTGGGTGATGGGTGGCAGAGTCTGCAACCAGTGTGAAGTCTACTGAGCCGAGTCCCTCTCCTCTCGGCCAGTCGGCCAGTCTCGGGCTCTCTGTCCAAAGGAGGAAACTCAGCAGCCAGACTAGACTTTCAGTCTCCTTTCTAACAGGGGACCGAGACACACCCGCCAGCCAGCTTGCTGCCCTGCTGCCCTTCTGCCCCCGCTGAGAGAACACTGCCATTCTAGTCTTTGTAATCTTTACCCAATTTGCCTTCACGAGCTTAGCATGCAGACTCCTTGGCACCCTGCCCAGGGCAGCTGACTTGGGAGTTCTTCGGAAGCCTTGAAACCTGTATTATCATAGAATGGCAGGTCTTTTGTGGTTAAGAACAGGAGCCTAGGCCTATGAGATGGCTCAGTGGTGAAAGGCACTTACTGTCGGGCCTTATGGCCTGAGTTTGGTCTGGGAACTCATGATGTAGAAGTTGAGAACATTTAGGCTCTTGAAAGTTGTCCTCTAGCAGGGTGGTGGTGGTGGTGGTGGTGGTGGTGCATACCTTAAATCCCAACACTTGGGAGGCTAAGGCAGGAGGATTTCCCAAGGCCAGCCTGGCCTTAGAGTTCAAGGACAGTCAGATCTACAGAAAAATTCTGTCTCACCACCCCAAAGGGGAGGAGTTGTCCTTTGACTTCCACATGCACATTGTGGCAGCCATATTTACAGGTACACTGTATGGCATTGTATGAATAGCACTGTATAGTACTATATAATCACTGCATGGCACTACATAGCACTGTATGTATAGCACTATGTAGCACTGCATAGCACTATATAAGCAAAGGAGAAAGACATGTTCCTGGTGTAGCAGGTGCTTGGTCCATAGGACAGATATATTTCACAGGAAAGGAAATACAGATGGTCTTTAATACCTGGGAAGATCAAACCTTGATTCTCAGATGAAAAATACAAATGGAAAATGTGCTGATACAATCTCACCCTTTGAGGGGTAAGCTTCTATACTTGGCCGCATACCTTCCTGACATATTGGCAGGATGAAAAACTGTGCAACTCCCCAGGAGAGGAAGGCAGGTTACAAAAGCTACAAAAGCATTTACTCTTTACCTCCTTTTCCAGAGCTGTGAGTTGAACCCAAGGTCTTATGCATGCTACAGAAATGTTCTACAACATGCTATTCGACAATATGCTCTTAAACACAGTGGTTTTGAAAAAAATCACTTATTTATTTGGGTGTTGGAGCATACTCTAGCACTTCTGTGCAGGTCAGAAGACAATTTACAGAGTTCTCTCCTCTCATCATGTGTCTTGGGGATTGAACTCAGGTCCTCAGGCTTGGCAGCAAGCACCTTTAGCAGCTGAGCCATCTTAGAGATCTCTAAATGTATTTACTCAGTATTTGCTTGCTGGAAATTTACCCTGTAGATCCGTCTGTACATTTACAAAATAAAATGAATAGAACCATTCTCTATTGTATCATCTATAATTATGAAATATTGAAAATGTCTGCAGTGTCCATGTAGAGTCCGGATCACTAATCAGAGACAAATCCCTTGGTCCCAGTCTGAAAAGGTTTCTAGAATGTATTGCTAAGTGGTAAGCATTAGTACCAAATATCAGCAAGCCTGTGATGCCTTTCATGGGAGGAAGAACAGTAAATGTATTCAGATTTGCTATTAACTATGTGAAGAGACACTGAAAAGATATGAAAATCGGGAGTGGGTGAAGAGACGGTGGGGGTGAGGCTGCAAATCTATTCTGTTTTGTACTCTTTACACTCACGGGGAGATTTACCCCATATTTTGTTTGGTTTTCTTTTGTTTTTCTAACAGTCTGATTGTATCCGTGGCTGGCATGAAGCTGGTCATTCTCCTGCCTCAGCCTCTCAAGTGCTCGGATTGCAGGCATAGGCTACCACGCTTGCTGGAATAGTCATCTCTTTGAAGTCTAATGTTTAGTAACTTAAGTAAAAGTTTCTGATTTGTTGCTTCTTGATTCGACTTCCCATGACTGTGGAAATATGTTCTTGTACACTGTAAAGATTTGTTATTCATATTGGTTTAATAAAATGCAGATTGGTCAATAGCTAGGCAGGAAGTAGAGGCGGGACAACCAGACTAGGAGAATTTGGGGAAGAGGGAAAGGCAGAGATCAGATAACCAGCCAGACACAGAGGAAGCAAGATGAGAATGCTGACCTGAGAAAAGATACCAAATCACATGGTTGAAACATACATAAGGATTATGGGTTGACTTAAGTGTAAAAGCTTGATAGTAATATGCTTGAGCTACTGGCTCAGCTTAATTTTACTATAAAATTAAGCCTCTGAGTCAATTATTTGGAAATCAGCTGCTGGGCATTTTAAAGTTTCAGGCTGGGGATGAAACTCTAACTACACGTGATGACTCTTTGAATACTGCTCAGCTGTTCATGAAGTTCCTTCCTTTGCCCCAAAGCATTCTGGGATCTGACCTCTCCCTGCCTGACTGTGAGACCCAAAAGTCTTCTTAGTTTCCCATTCATATAGATGCCTGGATATTGTGTCTGATATTCAGACACCCAGATACCATGACATAATACTGATGAATGGTTGCTTAAGAGGCCACCCTGTCTAAGACAGGTCTGAGAGAATAGGGTGACCCAAGAGGATAAAGATAGCCCCACAAGGAACTTCCCACATGGGTAACAACCTCTCTGGGCAGAACTGGTCCTGCCCAGTTCTGCAAGTGCTTAGTGCCATGGAACAGAGCATGCAGGGACAAACAGAGTAGCAGGGGCTGGGCTGAGGCTTCATGGTGTCTGCACTGTTGATACAGCTTTGGAAGGGATGCGGGAAGACAGGCTTCCACCTCACTGTACCCTGGACCTTTCCTATTTGTTCGGAGGCCTTTGAGATACAGACACTGGGCTAGTAGTCAGTCCATCTGGGCTGGTGCTCATGGAGTCCTAGCAACAAGCCTATTTTAGACATGTCAAACATGATGAATATTTCAAAGTAGCAACAGCATCCCTAGGAACTTGTAGTTCACACTGGCAGCCAAGATAAGCCAGGATCTTTGGAAAAACAAGATCTTGGGTAGGACACGAAAGTCTTTAATAGAGGCTCTATCTACCCCAGATATGATCAGCAATGATGGGGGCTCTGTGGAAGGACAATGAACCATGGGATCAGTGAAGATGTATTTCCCCCCCCCCCCCCCAATGCCTGAGATCTTCACCGAAAGAGGTGGTTTACAGAGAGATCAGCTAACTAGCAAGGTGCAAGAGTTCTCAGACAAAAGATAAGCAGAGACCTGAGGCTGGAACCAGAAGGCTGGGGCCTGCTGAGCGCTGTCCTATAGGGTGTGTCCAGTGCAAGGCTCAGGAGAGCCTGGGGTGTTGGCCTCCACTAAGACACAAAGTTTCTATATGTCTGCATTGGAAAACACTCTAGGAAACGTATTACTAAAACTTGGTTTCTTGCCCAGAGGTAGTGTGTCTTCAGGGAACCAGACCTGGAGCTCAGCCTCCAGCCAAGCCTCCTCTGCCTGGAGCATTCCTGGTTCTTTGCATTCTCTGTGGGAAGATGGCTCAGCCTAGACTATTTAGAGGAGGCAAGTGGGGTAGGCTATTGGGCTTAGGTAAGTCACAGGGAGTGAGAAGTGTCAAGGACCTTGCATACGGACCACAAAAGTTCTAGGAGTGGGACACTGTAGGACCCACTAAGAGCATCACAGCCAATCTGTGGGGTGTCAGAGGTGGGTGGGTGAGTGAGAGCCATGCTAGGAGCCTACAGTAGAGAGTCTGGTCTGCCTCACACCCTACTCACCAGCCACAGGGAGAGAAAGAGTGGAGGAGAGAGTCCTAATCCTCTTCATCACCATAATGACCCCTGTGGCTGTCTCCTGTGCCTGGACTTCCTAGATAGCATGCTACATGGGGAAGGTCTGAACTTGTGCCATATCCCCTCCCTCCCCACGGGCGCCAAGCAGCATGAGCTGACTTCTGTTTTCTGCTCTCAGAACCCTCTCCAGGCACTCAGCCCCCCACCTCGCGTCATCACCCACTCTTCCTTCCTCTCCCAAACCAGTCAGCCACCATGCACTGTGGCAGGAAATATATCCTCTGTTCCTATACCCTCCATCCCCAATGCCAGGTTGTCTGAGCTTCCTGCCCACAAGTCTTTTGCCTAGCCCAGAAGCTAGTGCTCTCTCTCTCACCTTCTTCTTGTACCTCGGTCCTCAACCTTGAGGATCCATAGGCAGCTCATTTGGCAGCGGATGGTGGGGAGTCTCGCTGCCCCTCAGATGCCTTACACAGACCTTCCAAGATGGACTTGGCCCTTTGAACATGTTGGCTTCATGACCAGGCTCTGAGCTGTTTCTATGATATGCATTCATGGGTCCTGACACTCAGTACAGGGCCTGAACATTGATGGGCTTACTAGCTGAGCTTAATTAACATGACAATGCTGTTTTTCTGTCCTTTATAGGGAAAGATTTGTCACGAGCCAATACCAGGAGGAAGGGAAGTCTGGAGGCAGGCACCTACCAGCTTCCCTTCTGATACCTAACCCATTTTCTGGAGTTAGAACAACTGTCTCTTTCTCTGTGTACCTTCTAGGAACAAGCTGGGGCAAAGGCATTGCAGGAAGAAGAAAGTTCTGGACGTTCTCTGAAATCATGAGGAGTTCTTATTTTGTTAACTTATCAAAGCCCTCTAGACACCACCCCCTTTTCCTCCCTTCTCTGATTCTTCCTTTATTTTAAGCTATTACATTTAATTAATTAATTTTTGACACAGGGTCTCTATGGAGTCCTGGCTATCCTGGAGCTTATCGTGTAGACCAGGCTGGCCTCAAACTCCTTACAGAGACCACCTGCCTCTGCTTCCCAAGTGCTGGGACTAAAGGTGCACACCACCACACCTGACTTTATTTTAAGCTTTTCAATTACTTAAAAAAAAAGTCTGTATGAAATCTTTGCTAATTCTATACTCTTTCTGGAGATATTGGAGTGAGAGCTTTGTGGCTCTGTGACTTTGAGACTGTGTTAAGCGACTTCAGGGGCTTTCTGCTGGTCAAAGAGACTCTGGTTTAGGGGTAATCTTTCCTAGAGGCCAGTGATGGGTGGCAGCTCTCAGCCATCAGCTCTCAGACACATTGTCTTTGGTGCCAACTGCCCCGGTCTCTGCATTTCCTTTATTTGGCTGGATATTTCTGGACTCTTGGGGGAAGTCCCAGCTGTGAGCAGCTTCCTTTGTCTTCTTGTCCCACAGTGTTTTGTGGAATCCTTGGTGTTAACGTGTCTTTTCAGGATGACAGACACTACATAACTCGTTTCCCTGAACCCACTCCCTCGCAGTGCTGCTGTGCCCTTGTCCCTAGGATGTGATAGCTCTTGTGTATTTATTTTTGTGTATTTATTTTTGGCATATCTGTATTTATTTTGTGTATTTTGTGTATTTATTTTCAGCATATCTGTGCAAATATATGTTGCAAATATATATATTGGCCACGGAGAGTCTTTTGATTAAAAATCTGTGGAATGAATAGAAAGCAATGCTTTAGGTGGTTGAGAAACTGAGTAGCCAAATGCAGGGTTTTACAGTATTAGACTTAGTGCCCATGCCTGAGAGCCATGGAGGTGGTTTAGAGCCTGCTGTGGGACTGAGGATGGGGTACAGGGGTGACAGGGCAGGTTCCCCAAATTGCCCACTTCTGCTTCTTCAACCCAAGTATCATTGTTTTTGGACTCCAGCATTTTCCGATGGAAAGTCTGCTTGTAGAAAGGCCTTTGAGGCTAATGCAGGTTCAAAACCACAAATCTAGACCAGCTGTTTCTTATAAATACATACATACATACATACATACATACATACATACATACACACACACACACACATACATACATACATACATACACACACACACACATACATACATACATACATACATACACACACACACACACATACATACATACATACATACACACACACACACACACACATACATACATACACACACACACACACACATACATACATACATACATACATACACACATACATACATACACACATACATACAAAGGCGGTGGAGCAAGATGGCTCAGCAGTACTTGCTACCAAGCCTGAGCTTGAGTTTGATCCCTGAGACCTACATGGTAGAGCATAAAAACCAACCCTCGAGAATTGTACTCATCTGAAGGCGAGGCCTTCAGATGGAAAGAAATGCATGCTGGGAGCAAGGGCTGCGGTGCCAACAGTAACTCTGGAGGAGACAGTACAATCCCCCAGTCTCCAGCAAAATGAACTCTGTAAGTATTCTATCCACTGTACTCTGTAAATATTCTATCTGCTGATAAAGAGCACAGCTCCCAAAGCAAGTGGAGAGAGGGGCCGTGACGGACATGCCTGCCTCAGTGGCTGGGGTGACTGAGGAGCCTCTGTTGAGACATGCACCTTATACAGACTCAGCACTCAGTGTAGTGGTAGGGTGAGCTTGAGGAGTAACAGGGTAGACTGCTGACCTCTTCTCAACCAGTCCTGTCCTGGTGATGTGGTTCCTTTAATAGCTATTTGTACTAACTGTACTTCCTGTCTGGCCTGCTCCGGTCATTAACCTCTTAACCGAAGTGCCCTGACGTGGCAGAATCACAAAACCACTTGGTTCCAGAGTCAACTTTCATTTTTAAGGGGTTAGAGCTTATTTGAAAGAAGTATATAGGAAGTCATGCTCATCTCAAATGTGTAAGTCTGTAGGTTTTTACCGGTTCACAAGCAGGATAGTCTCCCTCAGGGTCGTGACAGAAGTTTCCATACGCATACCCAGAAGGCCCCCTCAGCTGTCTCTAGCAATATTATCCATCACCAGATATATACCCACCACTGCCTTCTATCACTGGGAATATATTTTTCCTGTTTTTCAGCTGGATTCACATAGTAGGTCCCTTTTGCCTTCTGTCACTGGGAATGTATTTTTCCTGTTTTTCAGTTGGATTCACATAGTAGGTCCCTTTTGCCTTCTATCACTGGGAATGTATTTTTCCTGTTTTTCAGCTGGTTTCACATAGTAGGTCCCTTTTGCCGTCTATCACTGGGAATGTATTTTTCCTATTTTTCAGCTGGATTCACATAGTAGGTCCCTTTTGCCTTCTATCACTGGGAATGTATTTTTCCTGTTTTTCAAACTCATGTCAATAGATTCACACAGTAGATCTTCTTTTGTGCTTGACCGCTTTACCGAACACTGTGGGAGGTGCTGTGTGTGTACAGAGCCTGAATCTTGCCGCACTGGAGTGTCCCAGGGAGCCTTCCAGAAGCGACTCTTTCAAAGTGGCCTGGATGGGACTATGATCTGAGCTTTTGTAGGCAGAGTGAGAAGAGCAGGCTGAGTTCAGAGGTGGCTTCAGAAGAGAGGACTTTTAGATCAGGTCCTGGCTGGACAACTCTTCCTTCCTCACCTCTGAGTCATCGTAGGGCGACTGCAAGTCCCTCTGATTTTGTTTCTCTGTGCACAGAGTCAGCGTCTTCATTGCTGCTTTCTCAGATGTGTGGACACATTCTCCAGAATCAACCTTTCCTGTACTTGGCAGTGAGGTTCCTTTAATTATGCACTTCCTGTCTGCCCTGTCCAGGTAATTAACCTCTCACCAAATGATCTGACCAAACTAGAATCACCTCTAGGTCTCACACCTGAAGACAGTGTCAACCAGAATGGGGAGTTCATTTCTTCCTTACTAACCTGGGGGTGTTTGGTTTCATGGTATTTTCTGAAAGTTTAAAAATTTATTATTTTTATTAAGTCAGGATTTTAAGTATCCCAGGCTGGCTCTAAACTTGTTCTGTAGCTGAGGGTGACCATGAACTTCTGGTCCCCCTGTATCTTCCTTTTGAGAGTGCTGGATTACAGGTTACAACAGCAAACCCCATTTATGTGGTGCTGGGGGTAGAACCCAGGGTTTTGTGCATGCTAGACAATCACTCCAACCACTGAGCCACATCTCAGCCACATCTGGAGATATTTTTAGTTGTTAAACGTTAGGGGTAAATGAAAGCTATTGGCATCTAGTTGGCAGAGGTCTGGGGTGATGCTAAGACAGACCTTAGCCTTCAGTAAGGAATTGTGCATCTTGCATCTCAGTCACATTGCTATTGAGAAACCCTGAGCAGGTCACATCAGGCACTTACTGTCTTTCTTTATCTGATACCAAAGGAGACGAAGTGTGCATGGTGAAGGGGCTCTCGTCCTTAGGGTGTACTTGCCACCGGCTAAGAGTCACCTAACCTCTGCAGGTCCTTTCCCTCCTCTGTTGCTGGGAGCAGTGATGCTTGCCTCTTTGCCTGCAGGATCCCTGTCCTGCATCTTAGGGATGCTTCTGCATTATTTCACGTAATGGTGACAGAACAGTGCTCGGGTGTTTTTGTTGCAATGGCAGTGGAAAGATACCTTCAGTAGTCTCAGTCCTCTATCTGTGTGGGAAAGGAACTCACTCACAAAGGGTGTTTCCTGAGTCGGCAGGACTTCAAATACCCACAATTCCCGTAAGCTGCAGTTCTGGACATTAGAACCTTTGGCCTAAAAATTAAATTCTTGTGAGGCATATAAAAGATATTGTGAAAAACTTTTTAAAAAATGTGTGCTAGTCATTTAAGAGGCTTAAGGCTTTAGACACCCCAGGGTGAGGATATGGGAGGCTGTGATAAGACAAGAACAGAACACATTGGTGAGCTTAGCAGTGGAGAGAGGGGGCCGATCTCTGTAAGAACCAACAGGACAGCTGTGCTCAGCAGGCAGAAAAGAAAGAGAATTGGAGAGACCACTCACTGGTGGTTAAAAGCACTGGCTGCTTTTATAGAGAACCCTGGCTTGGTCCCTAGCACCCACCTGAAGGCTCACTACCATTTGAAACTTCAGTTTTAGGTATGTAATGCCCTCTTCTGACTGCCATGGGCACTGCAGGCACATGATGCACATATACACATGCAAACACTCATACACATAAAATAATTGGGGAGGGAGGTTTACTTAGTGAGTAAGTAAGAATGAGATGAGGTAGGAAGTATGTTCTACAAACATCGGCTGGGGAGGTGGGTCAGTGGGTAAAGTGCTTGCCACACACTCACTAAGACCTGAATTCGAGTCCCCAGCACCTGAGCATCATGGGATGCATCTGTAACTCAAGTACTGGAGGAACAGAGACAGATTCCTGGAGCTCTCCGGATGGCCAGTCTAGCTGAATCAGTGAGCTCCAGGTTTAATGTGAGACCTTGTTTCCAAATATAGAGGGGAGATAGAATAAGGAAGATCCTTGGTATTAACCTCTGGCCTCCACACAATGTGAATATACATGTGTACACATACAATACAGTTGTTGAAGGGAGAATTCGCGATGGGCAATGTTGGGTTCTGGTAATTAGCTGCCATATTGCATTCACTAACAAATAACTTAAATAATGCTGTTTGGAATCTGGGGCAAACTAGCTTTAGATGGAAGGCTCCCTAGGCCTGTCTATACATTTTAGTGGGAGTTTCATGAGGACCAACATGTTCTCAAGTTACCTAATAGGTTCTGGGGATGGCATTAATTTTTTCAGTTAGCTTTGCCCAATTCTAAAATTCAAAACTCTTTCATAGTTGGAAGGATGGCATCCACATTAATTTCCTCACATGATGTAACAGTACAATGTCTCAATTAAAATATGTCTGTGGATTCTTTTTTGGGTTCTCTATAGTGGCTTTTACACTGCTTTGCTTTCAGTTTGTGTGTGTGTGTGTGTACCTGTATGTGTATGTGGGTATGCGTGTAAGCCATATGTGTGTGTGTGCCTGCACGTTCATGCGTGTATGTATGTATGTATGTATGTATGTATGTATGTATGTATGTATGTGTCTATGTATATGTGTGTATGTGTGAGCCTTCTCAGGCAATTTTCTTATTTCACTATCACATGAAAAAATGTAGAAGCATCCCTAAGCAAATTGTCTCCCATATCCTCACCCTGGAGCATCTAAAGCCTCATCTTGAATGACTAGCACACATAAAAAAATTTCAGCAGACTCTTACCATTTTCTTGGATTATTTTTCTTGATACTTTCCACGTTTGGAAAGCACCCAGGTTCCTAAGTTTTTGTAGCTTTTATCATAAGACATTTTTTGGTCCCTTTTCTACCTTTCCTTTTTCAGTTAACAGACATGGAGTTTCTTAAACGGTCCTCAGCACCATGTTGCTGTTGTTCGGGTCCCAGGTCTCCCCCACATTTTTGCTTAGTGTCTTCACTCAATCTCCTATGTTCTTGTTCATGAGCATATAGAGTAGAGTTACTGGAACTCTTGGCCTGGGACTGCAGCCAGTCGGTAGATAGTTTACATAACATAAGTGAGGCCCTAAATGCCTTTCTGTAATCCCAACACTTGGAGGTAGAGGTAGGGGAATCAGAAGTTCAAGGTCACCTGTGGCTACATAGCAAGCTTGAGGCTAGCCTGTGCTACCTGAGCTCCTAACTCATAACGGCAACACACATAAATCCTTGTCTGTTCTTCCTCACTCATTCTGCCATTGCTATCATCTTTAGCTTTGTTCAGGGTGACCTTTTTTTTTTAATTGTGAGGTTTTGCCTTCCTTTTTTTTCATATAATTTCTGATTGGATACCACATTCTGAATTTTATCTTCTGGGGGTTAGGTGTTATTGAATGTTCTAAATATTATTTAGCTGTGTTCTAGGTACAGTTACTTTACTTGGAAATGGTTTGAAGCTTTTGAGGCTTTCAAATTTTGTTAGATAGGGCCAGAAGGCTTTATCTTGGGGCTGATTATCCTCGTCCCGAGATGATAATGCTGTGAGTCGTCAAGTTTCTCTATCCTCTTTGCAGTGCTTTCTCGGTGACCTCTCTCTGGAACCCCCTCCTCTGTCAGCTCTAAACTCTGTGTCTCTATCCACAGTGAGAGGCTGGTGGGCTGGGAAGGCCCTCCAGGCAGCAAATTGAAAAAAAAAAATCACAGAGCTTTCACTTTTACTTCCCTCTCAATATGGCTGTCCTGTGCTGCTTGTTACCCAGGGCTTGAAAACATTTCCCCGGAAATACTAAGAACAGAAGAAAAACCCCAGTGACATCTTTGAAGTTCAGACACAGGTGGCATAGCTCCATTGCCGTGCGGTCAGGGGTCAGGGGTCAGGGGTCAGGGGTCAGGGGTCAGGGGTCAGGGGTCAGGGGTCAGGGCTAAGTTGTCAGGTGCTGAGATATACTTATTCTTAAAGCCTCACTCAGTGTCAGCAAGAGGAACGGCATTGACAGGTGATCATCAAGGGAATAGAAGCTCCATGCACTTGTGAAAGATCTAGAAAAGAGAGGGATGAGAAAGTGGACAGTCCCATGGCAGTGCCAGCTCCCACTATAGAAAGAAGCCCAGAGCACCAGGCATACTTTATTCCACATGAGATCACCTCCTGCTCTCTGGAGGTCAGTGACTGACACCTGAAGCCATGAACTTCAGGTTTCCTTGGCCCTATACTCTCTTACCCAACTTTAATTCAGTTTTCAGAGTCCATGGATTTTTATCTCCAAAATGTCTTCCAGTTTAACCCTGCCTCCTAATTCTAATTCAGACCCCAAATGTTCCCATAAACCTACTATTTGGCAGTAGGGAGGGCTTATCACCCCTCTGGCACTGAATTTCCCCTTTATAGACTCTACTTACATAGTATGTATAGATCACTTTTACTTCACATCGGTGAAATTTGATTCGGATGAAGCTCTACCCAGAGAGGTGCATGTTAAAAGTATGAATGTGTGCTGACATGGTAGCTGGTGTACATAAAGTCTTTGCTGGGTAAATAAGCAAGCTTTAAAACAAGGGGCTAGAGAGGTGGCTCTGTGGTTAAGAGTATCATTATTCTTTAAGAGGACCTGCGTTTGATCCCTAGCATCCACATGGTTGGCTCACAGCTATCCATAACCCCACTTCCAGGGAATCCAATGCCCTTTCTGCCTTCCACAGTCACACTCACACATAAAATAAAATGAATACATCTAATAAAAATCTTAAATAGAAAAAAGGAAGTGTACAAGAACCTTGTTTCTCAATAATTATATCCCACAAAACAAGCTATATCTTAGCCCAAAGTATTACTTTCAGTTTTAATTTGCATTTTGTCACAGGGACAGTAGAAATAAATGCACAGCTCCATTAACTTCTTATGTTTACTGAACTAGGTAGTTGCTCTTGTACTCAAAGTTAAGGGTAAATCGGAACAGAACATAACACTTGTTCAAACAGTAGCAAATTCTGCGTCTAGGGCTGGAGATGAAGCTCAGTTGGTAGAGACAGCACTTGCCTACCATGCACGAAGCCCTGGGTTCCATCCCCAGTACCACATTAAACTGGACATGGTGGCTCACACGTGAAATTTAAGCACTCTGGAGGCAGAGACAGGGGGATCACAAGTTCTAGCTCATTCTTGGCTACATAATGAGTTTAAGGCCAGCCTGGGCTATAGAAGACCTGGTCTCAGAAAATCCCAGACCCAAAACAACCAACCCACAAATGAACAAGTGACCCAGCTAACCAAGCAATTAAACAAAACACAGCATCACTACTTAGGGATCTGTGCTATTTCTTGTTCGGTTAATGTTTTTAGTGTTGTGGAAGGTCTTTACATTTGTTTATTTTAGGGTTTTTTGTTTCTCTTTTTTTTTCTTTTGAGACAGGGTCTCCCTGTGTAGCTCCGGCTGTCCTGGAACTTGATATGTAGGACTAGATTGACCTCCAACTCCCACCTGCCTCTGAGGTGCTGGGACTGAAAGGCATGCTCTGTTGCACCTGGCCTCTTAGGTGCTTAATTGAAAGCTGTAAATAAATGGAGGCCATCCAGCTTCAACAGCTACAGAGCGTAGGTTCGGAAGGTCAAGCTGCTCGCTATGACCACAGACAGGTACCAAGCTCCTCCAGTTGGGCTGGCTGTCAGGACCTTGGTTGTCTAGGTCCCTCTGGTATTAGTCTCTCCCTCTGCCTCTTTCCCGTAACAGCATGGGATTGCTTCAGTCACCCTCTCCCAGCCTGTCACCAGCTTGTCACAGGCTTGATGGAAACGCTGCTAATTTAGCATGATGGCTTTCTGGCTGGGTGAGGTTGGCAAAGGCAGAGGAGATGTTTGTTTACCCAAGAGAAAATGAGTTGAAGCCCCACCTGCCATGACAGCCTTGCAGTTTTGCATATGGTAGAGAGGATTCCAGTGCATGCAGCCACTTGTGAGTGGAGCCAAGACTCAGGCTCCAGCTGCTTAGGGGTCTTTCTGATTCCTCAACTGTTTCCTTCAGGGGGCTGTGTCCCTGGAGAACCTTACCCCTTTCTTGGTTTTATGCTAATTGCAATTGGTCTGCCCGTTCTTGTTTCTCTTTTCCATGTGTCTGCTTCCTTTCCTTTTTCTTTTCCACCTTTGATTTCTAACACTTCCCTCCATTGTTCCGAGGGTTGTTTGTTTTTTCAGGGGGTTGGCTTGTCTAATAGGAGTCAGGGCCAAAAGGGCCAGCTCTGACTGTGCTGTGCCTCCTGGGGAGCACGGAGGAGCTCTCTGCTTTGAGGGTTGCTGAGACTATTTGGATTAATACCATTTGTTCTAGTATTTGTTCATCATTTCTGATCATCAAAGAGCTCAGAAAGGTCGGAGCCAGTGCAGTCTCTCCCAGCTTGTCCTTGGGAGCAAGTGTCTGGAACAGGGTTGTTCTAAAATTGTTTTCTCAGTGAAGTGGGCGGGCTGCAGATTCACATCAAGGGAGTGTCAGCTTTCAAAACAGCTCCTTGGCAGAAAGGGATGTGGGATTTCAGAGAAGCTGGAATCTATTCAGTGCCCGTTAAAGGACCTCCTTGATTCCAGAGTGTGCTGTGAGGAGTCTGGGCCTGGGCCCAATGAACAATTGTGCTCCTTGGTAGCAGGGCGCCTCAGAAAGTCAGCTGCCTTTGGAATGAGACATGTGTCAGTTCAGAGGAGAGTTTTGTTTTCCCTATGTTCCCCTGTGTCTCCTTCCTTGCTACTTTTATTCTATTGATTGATTGATTGGTTGGCTGGTGTTTTGCCTACTGCAGGGAAGCTGAAAGATGGAGCTTTATGCCAGAGTCTGGAGGATATTGGTGAAATGATCTTCATCGTGGCAGGTCATTTTGTCAAGAGTGTCTAGCTTCCTTACATTGACTGTGAGGACAGGGACCAGGATTCTGTCTTCCTTCCCCCCCCCCCCCCCCCCCCCCCCCCCCCCCCCCGCAGATGACCTCCAGTGTATAACCAGAGTCCTAGAGCAGGGTGCTCACCCTGAAGCTGGGTCTCCAGCACCATAAAGAGGCTACTAAGATGAAGGCTGCAGGTCTGAGACCCCCTCTGTGGCCTTAAAATATGGAGACCTAGATGTCATTTCCTGTGCTTTGACTCCAGTGAGTTTTCTACACAAGTCAGTGGACACATTTTTTCCGGTCCTTCCTAATAGCTTGTCTTTCACACACATCCCTGCTTCTGACTTTAGTGGACTTTTCTCTTAAAAAGCAAATGAAACAACTCAAAACTTACCCCCCCCCCCATTTTCTTTTAAACTTGGATTTTAAAAGGACTCAAATTTTATTGGGGAAAAAAAAACCCTTTAAAATGGTGCAGGTCCTCACAATATAAGTAAAAACGTCCAAAATTATCAACAATCTCAGACAGAGAAAATCATTACTAATGATTTCTTTCTAGTTTAAAAAGGCACCAGGCAGGTGGGTGAATCTCTAATCCCAGCATTCAGAGTGTTTACTGCTCTTGCAGAGAACCTGGATTTGTTTCTAACAACCACATTAGATGGCTCACAACTGCCTATGACTCCAATTCTGTAGATTGGATGCTGTCTGCCCTACTCAGTCACCTGTACACACATGGTTCATACAGATGCGTGCAGGTATACATACAAACATGCAAGTATCTACATGTGTTTGTATGACCTTAAGTAAACATACATAAAGACACATGCATTTAGATTAGAATTCTGATTTTGAAACTTATACTGGCTTGAACACTTTTCTTGGTAGCCATCCTTTTTGATGGCCACAGGGAATTTCCAAGTAACTATTGCAGTAACCTGTGACCAAATGTAAACATGGCCCTAATACAATCTTACTCTCTCTTGTTTTGTCTGGCTAGGCAGTCTGTACTGAGCTCAAACTCACCATGCTCCTGCCTCAGTCAACTGAATACCGGGATTATAGCATGTACTAGATCATAAACCTTTCTCTACCTTCCAGAAGAATACATTTCTGGAGGCCTTTCTGGAAGTGGAGTTTCTTCTAGATAACCTGGACTTTTAAATCACTCTTAGTACATGATGTCATTTGTCTGTTGGCTCGAATCTACCCTTAACTAAAGCAATGATGTCCTTGTCCTTCTGGATACACGGAACCTGCCAGCTAGACCTCTGTCTCTCTTACTAGCCCCTGCCTGGGATCCAGCCCCTGGGGCCCTGGTGTTTATTGTTCATAAGTGGGCACATCTGCCCTCACACCTCAAGAGCCCTTGTGGTAGACACTCTCGGGATGCATTATTGCTCCATCTGTTTGTGCCAGGGTCTGGGTTTAGCAAATAAGCAGATACTTTCCTTTCCCAGTGGAAGAAGAAGACAGAACCGAGAAGGAGGAACAGAGGAGACTGAGGGTACCTCATAATCATGCAAAACCACAGGTGACCACTTAATTTGCCTTTTGTATCATTTCCTGTAAAGCAGTACATTTGTGAAGTCTGGAGCTCTGGGTTCTAGTGTTAACTTTCTTAGTCACTGGCTCAGTGACTTTGGGGAGTCTCTGAGGCTATGTGTGCCTCAGATGAATTCAGTGATAATGCCTCTCGGGCGTAGTTGTTGAGAAGAAGAAATGAGGTGTGGCTTGCCAGTATTGGCACATTGAAGTACAGCTCATGTGTTGCTTAGCAACAGGGATATGACTATGGGAGTGACTGAATCAGTCGGTGATTTTCCAGTGTGGACAGAGCTCTTGGACACATAGACAGAGCCTACTTGATAAACCTAGGCTGCATGCTCTGTGTGTGTGTGAGATATGTATGTGTGTGTGAGATATGTGTGTGTGAGACATGTGTGATGTGTATGTATGTGTGTGTGTGAGATATGTGTGTGTGACATGTGTGTGTGTGATGTGTGTGAGATATGTGTGTGTGACATGTGTGTGTGATATGTGTGTATGTGTATGTGTGAGATATATGTGTGATGTGTGTGTGTGACATGTGTGTGTGTGTCATGTGTGTGTGTGTGTGTGTGTGTGTGTGTGGTGTGGTGTGCTCCTGAAGCCAAGATGCACACAGTAAGGTAAGAATAAATCCTGCACAAGAGAAGATGATGTAATCAAGAGGTGTGCTAAACAGGAAATGGGAGGCCGCTGCCTGCACATACAAGGAACAATGAAAATATGGCTCAGCAAACAAACAGAACAGACATATGGTCATTTATCATCATTATCAAGTGTGTGTGAGTCTATATTCTATAATATTACCAGTGCAGCAAGTCTGTTTACTCCACCAGCACACAGACAGGTAAGTAATGTGTATGAGGTCCCAGGCTCCAGGGCAAGCTCCTCTGCCACTGTGGCGTGTGACCTCTGCTGTTGGCTGAATTTTCCTTATGCCATGAAGTTAAAAAGAGGTGTGACTATCCTCTCCATGCCTCCTGCAGTGATGTGGGCCCTTTATATGGCAATATGTCTTTCTTGCTGAGTTTCAGAACAGCCTGTCTGGACCTTTTGGCCTCTGAGTTTGCATTCCCTTATTGAAGGTCATCAGAAACAGGATACAGGGTTAAATGGCTGGAATGCAGCGTTGTTTGCTTATAGTGCTAGAACTTAGGAAGCTGAGGCAGGAGGATCTCCTGAGTCAGAGTTTGAGACTCATCTGGGCAACATAGTGAGACTCTGGCTCAAAAACGAGAAGCAAAACAGCAATGATAGAAACCAAACCAGGCAGGGGAGATGCATCTGTGGTTAAGGTACTTGCCAGGCAAACGTCAGGACCAGGGTTTGGATACCCAGAAGTGAAATAAATGTGCAGTGAGCATGGTGGCCCCCCTGTAATTCCAGCCTGAGAAGGTGGAGGCAGAGGATCCCCAGAGCAAGCTGACTAGTGCTCTGGGTTTGATTAAGAGATCCTGACTCAGTGCATATGGTAGTAGAGCAGTTGAGGATTATTCTCAACATCAAACTTGGGCCTCCACACACAGGTACACACATATGTATACACACCCACTTACACATGGGTACCGACCATATGTACATACATACATAGGAAATGAGAAAAGAAAACCTAAAAGCACAGATACTGCACTAAAGGGCAGATATTTGGTGCACAGTCATCTCTGGAGAATTTGAGGTGTCTGGGAAAGTGGATGTGGTTTTAAGTTGTCACCCAGGTAGCCTCGTGACCTCAGCCAAATTGCTGACTCAGCCTCATTTTCCTCCTTTGTGAAGGGGAGTGTGAAGAGTGGAGTGTGAGGGGGAGTGGAGGAAATTGTGAGTGGACAGGGTGTGACCAGGTGTCTTGCAAAGGCAGAAGTTAGAAATCCAAGAAATTGTATCAGTTACTGTTCAGTTGCTGTAATAAAACACCATGATTAAGGCGACTTACAAAAGAAAAATGATTATTTGGCTAAAATGTACAGAGGGATAAGAGTTCATCATGTCAGGGAGTCATGGCAACAGAAGCAGGAAGCTGAGAGATCAAATCTTTAACTGCACGCATCAAGCATAGAGAGCAAAGCTAGGGCATAGGGCAAGGCCTTAAACTCTCCAATCCCACCTCCAGTGACAATTCTTCCTCCAGCAAGGCCACACCTCCCTAAACCTTCTGAACAGTTCCACCAGCGGGGAACTGAGCATTTAAACAATAGAGACTAAGGGGACATTTCTCATTAGAGCACCACACAAATCAATGGGAAAACTTCTTATGTGACAACTGTGTGCCTTGGACCTTATAAGTGCGCTCAATTCATTCATTGAATAAATTCTAATATATCTGCATGTGTCCACATGCATATTTTCTTTTTAAAAGCTGTGTTCTAAGCTAATTGCTAGGAATAGGGTTTAGGCAAGGCTAGTATTTATGGCAATATAGCAGTGTTCTCTGTTAAGTAAAAATCACGTGAAATCCGTTACTGCAGTGTATGGTGTTATACACTGTGGGCTGAAGAAGCTGATGATAGGTTTTCTCCAGGTGTGACAGTGAGGGGTGTGGCCTAGGGAAAGCTGTGGGGGATGTTTATCTCCCTCCAATGAGAATGTGGCCAAGGGAGACATGAGTTTTCTTAGGAAAGGCGTTCACTGGGCTATTGAAAAGCCCAGAGGAGCTACAGAGAAGACGAGTGCGGTCACAGCTGGATAGCCCTGAGATTACTCAAAGAAAGGGGGTCTTATTCCGTGCTTCAAATGTCCATCTCAGGCTGGGTGCGTGCCCAGTCAGGCACATCTTTGTGGCTCTTGGCTGATGCTGATTTGATTGGGAGGAAATTTGGAAAGCCAGCAGAGGCTCTGGTTGGGAAACTATAGAAGGTTGTGAGCCAAGGGGAGTGTGCAGCCCCTGTCCTCCATGTAACAGGATAGCGTTGTTGATGCAGGCAAGGCTGGAAGGCAGAGAGATAATAAAGCACCCATTCCATGATAGCTACTGAGGGCCAGGTAGGTAATCTCACCCAGTTCTCAGCAGCCCCACAGGAAATGCACCAAAGCTTCATAATAGTTGAATGGGGGATTAGTTGTGTTCAGCATTCCATAGCCAGTCAGGAGGAAAACTGGAATTCAGACTCTGGCCTGTCTGGTTCTAGTAAAGCCTGGAGAGAGAAGCCTCCACATTGTGGTGTTCTTAGGTCTGGGTAGGTGTTCTTGCTTTGTGCAGCATGGCTGGAGCAGTCTGTTGATTGTTCGTTTGGTGAACTATCCAGGAATATTCTACCTCCTTGTATTCTCCTCCATTTCAAAACTGGTGATTTCACTCCTTTTACCAACCTCTGAGATTGGGTTCTCTTGGATCGTTGTGCAAATACACTACTAAGAGTGTGTGGCTAGTGGGAAACACAGTGTAGTAAGGGTTGATATAGTCAGGGTCTCCTTCAGCTGCAGGGGGCCACCTCAAAATCTAGTTGGGGTCAAAGGTCTGGCCACCTCAGCTCAGTGTGGGACACTTCTCAGGCCATATCAGGTCTGGATCTTGTAGCACTGCCACAGTTGGAGGCTGCTGGCTGGTTTCTCCTTCTGTCCTTGACTTCTGATCTCTATGAATACCCCCCCCCCCACACACACACACCTTCTGTCTTGTTATCTGCCTGTTGGAGGACAAACTGCGATGCTTGGGCTGGAGAGACAGCTCAGATGGAATAGTGTTTGCAGCACCAGGGTTCTGGTTCTGGTCTCCATCACTCATGGTGGCAGTTTGAAAATGGCCCCGAAGGAGTGGCACTATTAGGAGGCGTGGCCTTGTTGAAGAAAGTGTGTCACTGTGGGGGTGGGCTTTGAGGTCTCTTTTTCTCAAGCTTCCCTCAGTGTGACATCAGTCAACTTCTTGTTACCTGTAAGATGTAGGGCTCTCTCAGCTGTTCCTCCAACCATGTCTGCCTGCATGCCGCCATGCTCCCCGCCATGATGATGATGAACGGAATCTCTGAAACTATAAGTGAGCCACCCCAGTTAAATGCTGAATGGGTGAGCTCCAGGTTCCAGGAGGGATTTTTGTCTCATAAAAGAAGAAGAAGAGAAGAAGGAAGAGGAGGAGGAAGAGGAAGAGGAGGAGGAGGAGGAGGAGGAGGAGGAGGAAGAAGAAGAAGAAGAAGAAGAAGAAGAAAGGATTGAGTAGATACCTGACTTCAACCTTGTGCATGTGGCACACACACACAAACACACACACACACACACACACACACACACACACACACACACACACACACACACACACACACACGACAGAGTAGCCACTAATAACCATGGTGATTTGAAGTAGGGTGAATACAAATGCTATTTTGAAACATCTGTAACAACTTCGTTGGAACTTACTGCCCTGTGTTATCCATACTCGTAATGGAAAGAAGTGCTAAGGGTTAAAGGGAAGTTTTAAAGGTTCGCGGAGAGCTGGTTTTTCCCATTCACTTTCATGAACTTCCGAGTTCTACCCATAGACATTCAAAAAGGTCCATGTCTGGACACAACATCAAGATCTCCTAATTTAAAGGACGTTTAGAAGATAAGGGAAAGGTAACTACAAAGACTGGTCCAAAGACATAGAATGGTGTGAAGAGGCAGCATCCACAGACGTGATGGGGTGAACACCCCTAGCAGATTAAGGGCAGGACCCCAGCTAGATATGAATTTAAGATAAACAGAGACTTAAAAAAAAAAAAAAGAAGTAAAGAAAGAGTAGAAATATATCCCATGAAATATTAGGGAAATACTTTTGCAAAAAATTATTTGCTATTTTCCTCTAAGTGGGGCAGCATTTAGCCCAGAGGTGAGGCCTTAGCTGGTCCTCATAAGAGGTCTCAGTAGGCAGCAGCCTCAGGCTGCTTTCCTGAAGAGGAAACTGCTAGTTCTTGGACACACTGGATAATCATTGGTCACTCACGTATGACTCAGTATGGAAGAGGCTTTGCCATTTTCCCATGGGTCTGAGGCCTTGGTCCCTGATATGGCCACATCATACATTCAGTCAGGACTTCATTCACTCCCCATAATCATTCAGCAAAATTATTCATTAGTTTGAAGGACTTAATGACATTTTGGCCCAATGCGTGTTGTAAAGGACATGAGAATGGGGACACACGACAGTTTTGGAGAATAACAATAAACCATTTTGAGCTAAAGAGAAGGAACATGGGCTTTGCTACTTCCTCTCCATGATAGATCTTTAAGTGGGTGCTGTTCTAGCTTCTTCTGATAAAATACCCCGAAAAAAGCAGCGAAGGGAAGAAAGGGTTTATTTTAGCTCACAGTTCCAGGCTACAGTTCACTTGGGGAGTCAGGGCAGGAACTTAAAACAGCTAGTCACATGACAGTCAAGCCAACAGAATGGGCACATGTATACTCAGGCTCAGGCTACCTTCTCTGCTCTTACACAGTCCAGTACCCCTAACTAGGGAATGGCACCGTCCACAGTGGGCAGGGACCACCCACATCAATTAAGTTTAATCATGACAATTTCCCCAAAGACCAACCTCATCTTGGCAGCCCCTCACTGATAGTCTCTTCCTAGGCTGAAGCTAGGTGTGTCAAGTTGGCGACCATCACAGGTGGGTATTCCAATTGTGCTTGCCTTTTACCAGAGTGATCAGAATGTTTTGAGTTCACATATTTATCCAGAAGGAGGCATTTAGAATGGTTTATTAAATGTAAATATTTCCTTATAACATTTTCTGTGTTTTGTCAAATTAGGTCTGACCAGAATTAGTATGTACCTCGTGGTATATCATCCGCCCTTCTCAGCTAGCTAGGGCTTTATAACCAGTGAGAAAATCCTCCCAGAAGAATCTTGACTGCCTCAGGTCCCTTGGCAGTAGTGGTCTTTTTGTTTTCCTTCTTTCTTTCTTTCTTTCTTTCTTTCTTTTCTTTCTTTCTTTCTTTCTTTCTTTCTTTCTTTCTTTCTTTCTTTCTTTCTTTCTTTCTTTCTTTCTTTCTTTCTTTCTTTCTTTCTTTCTTTCTTTCTTTCTTTCTTTCTTTCTTTCTCTCTCTCTCTCTCTCTCTCTCTCTTTCTTTCTCTCTCTCTCTCTCTCTCTCTCTCTCTCTCTTTCTTTCTCTCTCTCTCTCTCTCTCTCTCTCTCTCTCTCTCTCTCTCTCTCTCTCTCTCTCTGTCTTTCTTTCTTTCTGCCAGCTTGGAATGCTTCACTGACTCATTGCAAAGCTGGCTTCTCCTAGGCTTTACTTTCTCAGGG
Organism: Phyllotis vaccarum; assembly: GCA_033318265.1. NCBI lineage: Eukaryota > Metazoa > Chordata > Mammalia > Rodentia > Cricetidae > Phyllotis > Phyllotis vaccarum. The sequence goes on along the minus strand of JARWLC010000004.1, from coordinate 138,882,534 downwards.
AGACTTATCCTGACACTCTGTATTCATGAATCACACCCCCCCCCCCATGTAGGTCAAAAGTTAACATTGGATGTCTTTCTGCCCTCTATTTTTTTTTTTTTTTTTTTTTTTTTTTTGAGGTAGGGTCTCTCCCGGAACCCAGCACTTACCCATTGGCTAGTCCGGGGAATCTACCTGTCTCCACAGCCCTAGCACTAGGGTCTTAGACAGGTGTCACTACACCCATATTTACTTGTTTTTATTTTTTAGCTTTAACTTGTGTGCTAGGGATTCAAACTGACATCCTCACGCTGTGTGGCAGGCATTTTATTGACTTAGCCTCCCTTCCTACCCAGATCGGTTCTTTGTTTTCATTCATTTCCGTGGTAGCTTGTCTGATGCATCCCCCCCCCCATGTTTTTGTTTTGCTTTATGATACTTCCAGGACCTGCAATGATTTCATGTTCTGCCTTCTTGCTTATTACAGTATTTTCAGAATCTAATATACCCTGGATAGTACACTACACCATTGCCATCTATTCTACCGAAAGGGAAAAAGAAAGCCTCAGATTAAACAGTGACATGACGCCTTAATGATAGCTTGGCGCCATGTGTGGGTGGGTTGCAATGACCCCTTGCTGACCAGAGAATCTGTTCATTTCCTTTAAGTGTTTCTCTGTCATCGGGAGTTTTACTCAGAGCATGATAGACAATCTTTTTACACATGCACCAATAAACTCAGCCTATATTGTGATTATCTTTCCATAACACACTTGTTTGTTACTTTATAGGAAAATACCCGATGACAGGTCACTCCTCCAAGATTAGATTTATGGCTCTCCTTCATCTCTGGCTTTTTGTGTGCAAATCATAGGTGTCTTTTCAGAAACATTTAGTCTGGCAATTAATCTTAACTGGTTGGGTCAGTGAGTTGATTTAGCTGATAAAGGGTGCTTACTGTCAATCAAACCAGACAACCTGAGTTCAATCCCTTCAACCCACATGCAGGAACAAGATAGCTAACTCCTGAGAGTGATCCTTTGACCTCAACATGCTATGCCATGTACACGCACACACACACACAAATAAATAAATAAATAACTATAAAAAGTTTAAAGCTTAACTTGTACCATTCTACTGAAAAATGAATAACTTGATTGAAGTGACAGCCAATGAGCATTTTTGATTCATGTTGCCGCCAAGACCTAGCCAAGAACATTGGTAAGATGTATTCAATTTTAAAGATATTAAATATGAATGAAGATATGCTGAGGAACTGATAAGGCAGCATTTCTGTGTTTTATGTCAGGGAGCAGAGTCCTTGTTGCTTGTGGCTGCCAGTGTATGCTCTGTACCTCACCCATTCATGGGAAACTCAACACACAGGTTAAATGAGTGGGAACTTAGTATGATCCTGCACATGAGCATTTTATTAGCAATAGAGTTGATATGAGTCTGATGGAAATAAAATAATATATGCAGAATGTCTGCTATTTCTCATTTTTCATTTATTCATTGATTTTTATTTTATGTGTGTGTGTGTGTGCCTGAGTGCATGTATATGAACCACATGTGTGCAATAGTTAGGGCACCCAGAAGAGGGGGTCAGATCACCCAGAGCTAGAGTTTTAGGTGGTGTGAGCCACACAATGTGGATGCTTTAAATAGAAATCAGAACTCTTACCCACAAAGCTATTTCTCCAGCTTTACTGCTGCTATTTTTTTTTAAAAAATGTCTTTATTCTATATTAGTTTAAATGTCAATACCAATTGCAAGAATGAGAAGTTTGGCTGATAAATAGGGTGTGGAGTCTCCACTGACAGAGGTCTCCTTGTGTCATGAAATCTTTTTGGATAACACATTTATGTTTCCAGACAGAGACTCAGTATCAACTACTAACAGTGACAGAGGTGATTCTTGGTCACCCAACAGATTGGAAGGACAAACAGAATCATATCCATGTTAGTTATGTGGTAATGCAGTAGGCACACAGGGAGGGTCCTGGCTTGTTAAAAACTAGCAGGTCATAATGTGGTTGTGTGTGTGTGTTTAGGTTGGAGGACAACTTGTCAGAGTCAGTCTCTCCATATGTGGGTTCTGGTGACTAAACTCAGCATCAGGCTCGGCAGCAAGTGCCTGAACCCACTGGGCCATCTTGCTGGCCCAAATGTGGTTGCTATACTTTGGAAAAGTATGAAAGAAGGATGGTGCAGGCATTGTGGAAAACTGAATATCCTTCGAGAGTAGGAAAGAATTGCTCACCAAAGTACCCAGACTACCATTGTACACGTCTGTCTCATTGCACAGCAGGCCTTGATTAGAAGGCATTGCTAGGTTTGCAAACGAGAAACAGACTTGTAGCTCAGACTCTAGCCTGAGTCTTCTTGAATCTCTCAGTCACGGCCCTTTAAACAACTCTGTGGGGCTCAGAGGACCTGGGAGCTGAGGAGTGAGTCCCAGAGGTGAGCATGCAGGGTGGAACTCTGTCAGAGAGAAGCCCAGCAGGCAGATTAGATGGATCAGTAGACAGGCACGTTTATAGGCAACACTGAGAAGCAGAAGGCTTGGGTAAAGAGCCGATTCTGATAGACTGTCCGCTGCCAATCCTGTGTATCCTCTTTGCTCGTTCTCATAGCCTTGTTTCTGATTCCTATATCCTTTAGCGGCTTCTGAAAGCGCTATCGTGCTGGATCTGCTGTGATACAGGACAAACACAGGATGGTGAGGCGGAAGGAGGCTCCATCAGGAGTGACACTTGGAAGACTGAGATGTAAAGGAAGAAGTATAGAAAAAAGCCAAGAAAAAGCAGCAAGAGTGAGGGAATAAACACCCATTATGACTGGTATGATGATCAATATCTATGAAGATGTTATTATAAGTAATCATTTTATGAACTAAGTAATAATATTAATAACTAATATTAAAAACCCATTGACTCTTGCCAAGGTCAAGTTGAGTGGTTGCTTATGTTCCTTGAATTTAATTAATTAATTAATTAATTAATTAATTAATTAATTAATTAATGTTTATCACCTCGACATAACCTGAGGTCATCAAGGAAGAGGGACCGTCAACTGAAAAAAAAAATGCTCCCGTCAGATTGGTCTGTAGAGAAGTCTGTGGGAATATTTTCTTCATTCATGACTGATGAGGGAGGACCCAGCTCCTGGGTGCTGCTGCTCTTGAGCAGGTGGTCCTAGACTGTATAGAAAAGCTAAGCAAGCCATGGAGAGCTGGCTAGTAAGTAATGCTCCTCCACGGTTCCTTCCTAAGTTGCTTTTGGTCATGGTGTTTATCATGGCAACAGAAAGCAAACTCGGACAAGACCCAAGGAGGAATAGGGAGATAAAGAGATGAGACTAAGGAGAGCCTTCCCTGGGACAACTTCAGTTCAGGCCTTTCCTTTAGGCCTCAGCAGTGAGTTCATGGATGGATATATCTTTTGTCTTGGAGCAGGGTCGATGTGCTGAATACTCCCATGTTAACAATTCATTTAGCTCCGTACTGATTAGCTGGGTGGATCTGTCTATAGGGAAGGCATTGGGATTAGAAAGGCTTCCTTTGTCTTAGCCAAGCAGAAGTGGAAGGTTCTCCTACTTTCTGAGTAACTTCTGAGCCCCAGCAAATGTCACCGAACCTGGCTAGAGTAGTTCCTACTTTGGGGGTGATCAGCTGCCTTCTACTGAGGTGTGAAGGTGCCTGCTGGAGTTTGGGTTGCAAACCTACTGGCCAGTGATTGGTTCTGAATCCCAGAACTATGCAGGTTGAAACACATCCCCAGGACCACTTTCCCTCTGAGGAAGGACCACTTTAGGGGGTCCTTTGGTTTTCTAAGTAAGGGGACTGTCAACAGGAAGCCTTGAGTCAAAGAAGTAATTCCAACACAGACAGGATGGGTAGTCCTCACAGTGGGTGACTTCATTCCTAGGACCCCAATGCTATGTCCTACCTTAACACTGAGCTAAATCAAGGGGGTTTGGCTTCTACTGCTTCCTTCCTTCCTTCCTTCCTTCCTTCCTTCCTTCCTTCCTTCCTTCCTTCCTTCCTTCCTTCCTTCCTCCCTCCCTCCCTCCCTTCCTCCCTTCCTTCCTCCCTTCCATGAGGACAAAAGAAAACCTGTTTTTCTAACCAACCACTCCCACCTTGTTTTTCTCTCAAGAGTATACAAACAGTATGAACTGCAAACGTTTTAGCCTTTGCAAAAGCCAATTTCACTTCCTGACAAGCAGAACTACATATTGTACTTGCAGAAGGTCCAGGCACCTGGAGCTCCTTCCCTTGGCTGGGATGGAAGGAAGGGAAGAGGAGAGGGGGGAGGGGGGAAGAGGGTAGAGTTGGGGGGGTGGCTTTGAGGAAGCCAGAGGTGCTTCCAGGAACAGAGGCGGCTTTGAGCAGAGCACAATTCAAAGGCCTATGTCCCCAGGGAGAACACTAGGCCTTTATTGTAGGCTCCTCTGACTACTTGGTATGATCAGCCGAAGAAAATTATTGCTGCCTGGTCAAATTCCTCAGAGTGGGAGTCTGGTCTGGGAATCGGGAACGGAGTCAACAGAGAATGAAGGGAGAAGGGAGTGGGTCATTTCCCTCATGCTTTCCTGGCAGCTTCCTGATCTGCTCAGGGTCCCCTCCCAGAGCTGTGGTGTTCCCCGGAGCAACTGGCCCAGGGCCTTCTGTGGGATGGTGCCCATTCCAACTCAGCTGTGCCCAAGCAGGCTGGGTGTGGCTGTGATTTCTGCTCTCCAGAAGGGCTGTGGCTTTTTAGTAGTGGGCAAAGGTCAAAGCAGAGACTCATAATTTGTCAGAGTGCCAAAAACAAGGGACTGCCAGTGCTGTTTTAAATAGGACATCTATGCCACCATTCATTTCCAGGCCCAGGGACCATCAAAGAAGAGGAAGTAGGAAGACAATATATAGCCATTTCTTGAGTATGTGGCAGGTCCACTCCTGTCTGTAAGCTATTGTGCTTTAGTCTCAGAGATATCTCTGCCTTGTCTCTGTGTCCTCTCCCAGTGCTGGGATATTAAGTTCCAGGAGCCCTAGAACACTGAGACTCTCAGTGTTCATTTTCTTTGCTGTGGTGTTTTCCCCCAGTACAGCCTTTCACACAACTCAGAAATAAAACCACACACATTTGTACATGTGAGTCCTCTTTCTCTCTGGCTGTCTTGATCTCGGTAGTGCCACATAAGAAATGGAGATTATTTCTTTGTCACCAGAAGTATGACAGCCTTATAAAACAGGGCATGGCCTGCCTACTTCTTTCTCCTTGGGTTCAGATAATGGGGCCGTTTGGATTCATAGCTCAGAGTAGTACTTAGCAGTCTGTGACTTCCCTGTGTGTGGCCTTCTGGTGGAAAGAACATTACTGGTTGATGGTGGCATGTTATTTCAGTCTCGTTTCTGACAATAATGGTACAAATTTCCCTTCTTCTGACACATTCGAGATTGCCGAGAGGCAAAACACAAGAAAAGAAATCTAAATTTATTCTTAAGAACTGAGAGAGCTACAAAATGAGTTGTTAAAGGTGATGAGGGGACCAGTCAGGCCAGTGCTGCAGGCTGAGTACCAAGGTGTTCTCTAGCTGCTTCGAATCTCCATGGCTTCTGGACCCTGTCCTACCACCTGGAAGACCCCTCTAGGGGTGATGACACCCAGAACAGGGTGAAGGACGTGAGGATTTTTCTACAGTTCTGTAAAAACATTGTGATGTTAGTGTTATCAATCTGACAGGGTCTAGAATCACCTAGAAGATGTGCCTCTGGCAGTGTGTGTGTGTGTGTGTGTGTGTGTGTGTGTGTGCAATCTTGGTTGTATTAGCTGATGTGAGAAGCCCCATTTTAATTGTGGTCATGATCATTCCGTGAGCAGGGACCCTGGACTTTATGCAGAGAGAATAAGCTGAATATCAGCATGCGTGCATTCTTTTCCTTCTTGCGTGTGATGTGACCAGTTGCTTCACCATGATTTCCCTGCCATGATGGATTGTAACCTGGAACTGAGCCAAATGAACCCCTTCTCCATTAAGTTGCTTTGGTCATGGGCTTTTTTTTTTTCTTCTTTTTTCTGCAGTAACAGAAAAAGATACTAAGACAGTAAAGGGTCTCATGTATTCCAGACTGACTTACATAGAGATTTGTAGCCAAAGATAACCTTAAACTGCCCTGCCTCTACCTCATGAGTGCTAGGTGTATATCACCATGCCGGATGTACGCATTGTTAGAGAGTCAAGCCTGGGACTCCACGCGTGCTAAGCAAGCATTCCTTCAGTGGACCTGCATGCCCAGCTCTCACTGCAGCTTTTATTTAAAACTGTTTGAAACTCATAAACCATCTGTTTTCTTTGAGGTCCAAAGGTGATCATGTGGTATAAAAAAAGAAGAACCATTTTTAGAATGGGCAAGCTCTCATTGTTCTTGCCTTGGGGTGTCTTACGATGGCATATTTATTTCCCTTTGTCCAGAGAGGTTACCACCCCAAATGGGCTAGAATGACCACACTATCAAGCAGGCTTTTATGGCTGTAAGAATTGAGTTTGAATGGAGCCCCAAGGGAACTGGTTGACCCCAGCCCGGATGCCCACACTCTGCCCTCTGACCCTTTGCAATAAAATTTTAAAGTTGAGTATGGGATTCTGCAGCAAATGGAGCTTTCTGGAAATTTCTTTTGTTCTCTACTTGAAAATTACGTCCTGTCATATCTGAAAATAGATCACAGGGTTGGTGGTGTAGCTCACTGTTTTCTCTCTCTCTCTCTCTCTCTCTCTCTCTCTCTCTCTCTCTCTCTCTCTCTCTCTGTGAGTGAGTAGATACATATGTGCATGTAGAATCTAGGGGACAATTTGGGTGTTTTTCCTCAGGTGCTTGTTTGCTACATTTATTTAAAAAGGCAGGGTCTTTCATTGGTCTGAAACTTACAAAGTAGGGTAGGCTGGGCTGGAGGGCCAGGGAGCCCCAGGGGTCCATTTGTCTCTACCTCCTCAGTGCAGGGTTTAAAAGAGTGTGCACATGCTATGCCTGGCATGTTCATGTGGATTCTGGAAATCAAGTTCAGGTCCTTGGGTTTGTAAGGTGGGCATTTACATGATGGAGCCATCTCCTCAACCCTTTATGGGGCTCCTTTTTCTTTTCTTTCTTTCTTTCTCTCTCTTTTTCTTTTTGGTTTCTCAAGACAGAGTTTCTCTGTGTAGCTTTGGAGCCTGTCCTAGAACCTGCTCTGTAGACCAGGCTGGCCTCAAACTCACAGACATCCACCTGCCTCTGCTTCCTGAGTGCTGGGATTAAAGGCGTGGCCACCACCGCCCATTGCAGGGTTTCTTATGAGCTCTGCCTCCCTCCCTCCCTCCCTCCCTCCCTCCCTCCCTCCCTCGCTCCCTCCCTCCCTCTCTCTCTCTGTTTGGTATGTACATATGTATGAAAGCTTATCCACAAGTCTGGGTGAGTCCTGTGCCCATGGGATCTGCATACCTGCTTCCTGATTTTGACCTCTGCTACCCTACTCTGTTCAATGTCCTACACTCAGATGTTTGGTGTGTGCTTTGTCTTCGGCAGGCAAAATATCTCAGCACCTTCTGGGCTCATTGAATACTGTGGAGTGATGGGGAGCTTCAGTCTACAGGGTTTCTTGGGGATGATGGGAACCATATATTATTCATCCTTCTGTTCTCAAAGCCCAGTGGGCTACTTGGCTCATGGAAGAGCCCCACACACTGATTATTGAATTCATAAGTGATGGATAAATATGGATTCTGTACTTTCTCTTCAGCCTCGAATCCCTTCAGTTAGAAAAGTTGTTTCTGATTTGGGAACCCTTCACCCTGGTTCTTATACATTAGTGGCAGAGTAAACCACTCTGAAGCCTGTGACATCAAAGTGTGCTGACAAAAGTAAGTGAGGATTGCTTTAAGGAAGAAAAAAGGTCAGGAGAGGAATGACAGGAGGTTCCATGCAAAATTTGCAAACCCAAGTTAGGGAGCTAAGGCGTGATAAGACACAAACATTGCTTTTTTTTTTTTTTTTTTTTAAGGACTATGTACTAGCACCTTTGTGTGCTAGGTACCATTGCAGGCTATGTATCTGTCCACAGTGTCCAGTCTAGGGTCTGAGCATAAAGAACAGCATAATGGTATGGACAAGACCTCCTCCGTGGAGGGCAAGTGCTGATGGGAAAGATATCTATAGTAGTTTCCTTCCTGTTGTTAAGATAACATATCCTGGCAAAGGCAAGTTAAAGGGGACAGGTTAATTCGGGTGTGTGTTCCAGAGGTTATAGAGTCCATCATATCGGGAAAGGCATGGCAGTTTGAGCAGGAGAACCCCTGTCACAAAGCATTGGCAGCTCAAAACAGAAGTGGAACAGCAAATGGGGACAGGCTATATGACCTCAAAGCCTGCCCCTCGTGATGTGCTTCTTCCCACAATGTTCCATCTACCTCCTCAAGGTTCCATCACCTCCCCAAACAGCACCACTAACAACTGGGGATCAAGTGTTCAAACACATGAGCCTATGAGGGGCATTCAAATCACAACAATATCTATAGTGTGAACAAAAGACAGAAAACAAGGTGATTGGAATATCAACCTCTACTTGAGTATTCTGGGAGCTGTATTGTCAAGGCCTCACTGGTCTTGCCCTTCAGTTACCCAATCCTCTGGTCTAGCCTGGAGCATTCTTAGCTACTGCCTTTCGCTCAGTCTGTGCATCTCATTCTAGCTTACTCAGGTATGGGGCTGGTTGGGATTTTACTCCTGTCCCCAAACACCAAAATACGTAACAGATGTCTGATTCTTCTTCTTTTTTTTTTTTTTCTATTCTCAATTTTCCCTGCCTACTTGAGACTACAGGAAATTCCTCAAGTGTGGAGAGCCAGCAGCTCCAAGATGGCCCCGAGCTCAGAATCACAGTTCGAGCCAGATGCTCTGATTTAGGTTATGAAAGTAATTTTGGGCTTTCTTTATTCTAAAAAAAATCTTGGTAGGATAATTTTCTCATAAGTAAATTGGCTTCTGTGGAGAGTTTTAAAAACAGCATTGTAAAAACTAGCAAATATATTCACGACAATTTAACCCATCCTTCCTTCTTGAGACTAGACCTGACCAGATGTCATACTTCAGTTCATCCAGCCCTGTTGGGAATTCTTCATATTGATAGAAAGGAGCCAAGTTCTATACCTTCACTGAAGGTTCTATTTAAGAAAAAGAATCCAATGTCATGAATTTCTTGTTTAGACAAGAGGCTTCAGAAAGGGCTTTTGGGGTGAAGGGCTGTCAAACCCAAGCTGTACTGGTTCCCTGGCAAGTTTGCCTATGGTGACAAGCCCAGGTGAGAACTAAGGTGGGCTGAGCTGAGCAAAGATGGATGGGAAGACAGATGAGGAACTGTCTGTCACCCAGGGATGCGAAGGAGGCAGAGTGTGAGGAGGGAGGAGCATGAAAAAGGCAGAATGTGGGGGGAGCTGAGCATGGAGGAGTGGATGTGCTGAGGTCCCCCTCTGGGAACAGTTGGGGCTTACTGACTTAGAGCCTGGGGAAGGTTTCTCCTGGGAGGCATGCTTAGGACTTCAGAAGAGGTATGAGTAGGGAAGGGCTTATTGTGACATGGACTCTGGAGATGATGACCTGACCTTCTCTAGCTCTAAGAAAATACACAGAAAATCACTAACTCTTTGACTGGCCATTGGGCCTTATTTGCCATAAAAGGCAGGGAAGTTCCTGGCTCAGAGGCTTTTTTCCAAGAGATACAGCCTGAGCCTTCCCTTCCCCATCTATTAAGGAGAACTGGCAGCAGCTGACAGATTGGCTTGGGGAGGTAGGGGGGTGGGGAAGGGGATGGGGGAGTGGGGGAGTGGGAGAGTGGGGGGTGGAGATGTAGGGACCCAAGTATTGCCCACCTGCTCACCCTGCTGTGGGCGTCATTTGTTGTGTTGTAGGGAGCTGGAGTCTGAGTCCATTGCACATTTTATAGCCTGCTGGGGGAGGGGGCCTTCTGTAGATTCATGGCCTTGGAATGAGCTGCCTCTCTTGTAGATGTAACTACAGCAGGTCCCCCAGTGGACACCTCTATGAAACCAGTTCTTTTCAGAAAGGACAGTTCTCATGGTGGCTTACTTTAAATGGGGAGAATTCTGCAGCAGGGCTGGGTGGGGCGCCCTGTTTAATTACCTGGGTTAATACTGGCCTCACTTAGACTAAAATGTGATTGAAATGTTCTCAGTATCTTCTCTGCAAAAGTGTATAAATATTGAGCCCAAAAGCTGTATTTCTATGAAACAAATCTTGTTTATTTTTATTTTATTTATTTATTTTTGAGGCAGGGTTTTATGTCGTTCAGGCTGGTGAGGTCCCTGTATAGACAAGGATGACCTTGAACTCTCTCCACCATCCTGCCTCTGCATCCTGGAAGCTGGGATTCAGGTATGTACCACCACACCTGGCTTACAGGCCTTGTTTATAAAGCTGGGTTTTCTTTGCCTGACAGGAAAACCCTAATGTTTTTCCATCACCTCTCCTCTCCATCTTTTCTCCCTTTCTTGGTTTCTGCGTTCCTCCTCCTTCCTCATTTTTTCATTCATGGAACTTTGAGTTCATACCAGGTCCTTTGCTGGTCCCAGGAACGACAGATGAATCAGACAAGTTACCCGGATGTAGGTGAGCACACCTGAACACACAGCAACAAAGAGCCTTTCATGGAATAGGCAAGTCCTGGGGAACCAGCTTCCCTACCTTGGAACAATTGACAGCTGTATGTGATGAGGCTTAGCATGATCCAGGCCTCTACTTGCTGGAACTCCCTTTTCCCCAGATATGACAACCTCACAAGCTCTCAGACTGCCAAATGTCTTGGGGGAAACAAAAACACTCTAGTTAAGAATGCTGTGAACTCTCACCTTGGTGGAAATCCCAGCAAGGTCCCAAGCTCTGCTTCCGGTTGTGCTTCCAGGCTGTGAGCTGTGATTTCAGAAGCAGCTGGCTGGATTTCCTTAGGCTCCTCTTTTTGTGTGTGGAAACTGAGACTGCAAGTGTGCATGCATGTGTGTGTGCTCATACTTGTGGAGACCAGAGATTGACCTTGGGTGTCTTTTTTAGTCACTTTGCCTTCCTATTACTTTAATTTTAGACATTTATTTATTTATTGTGTTCATGCACCCACACCTTATTTTTTTGAGGCGGAGTCTTTGACTGAACCTGGAACTTACCATTTTAGCTAGACTGACTTGGAAACTAACAGGTGGAATCATGGAGGCATTGGTAAGCAGAACTGTACTGCTCAGAGCAGCGTGCCTTGGTCAGGCCATTCTGAAGATGAGGCTGAGAGCCAAGCCTCACAGCCCAAGATCATGACTCCAAGTCTACTGCTCTGGTCTCAGCAGCACTATGGGGACCCCAGGGACACATACTTTCCCTGCTGAGAAACACCCTCAGTGCCAATTTTAAAGGCTGTTTTTTCAGAGTCTTTTGGGCAGAAGAAGGTTCAAGAAGGAATGGTCTTGACACCAGGGCAGAGATATTTGGAAGCCATGGCATCCCAGGCTGAACTGGTGGGTACTTTAAAATTGTCTATTAAGATGGAAAAACTAGGGTTGTTAAGTAAATCTGAAGGAAAGGCATTCAAATGGTTAGGCCAGATCATTTCCAACAAGAACTAGCAAGAATAGTTAAGGCCTTGTTTTGTATTCAGGTGAAAAAGCTAATTGTAAATCAGCTCTATTGGGTTGATAGAGAAAAAAAGTCCTGTCCAAGTTATCTTTTGCAGCCCCTAATTTCCTGATAGTGGGTATTGGCAATTGGAAACACACACGAGTTGATTTATACAGTAGGATCAGCCATGCCTCAGGAGGGGAGGAGTCCACATTAAGTTAGGTGAGCTACCAAAGGACAAGTGGCTGTAGTCTGGATATTTCAACCATAGACCTCCTGGAGCTCTATAGCCTTCTTAGTAGCTACTCTCTATCACGGCTCTTCTACCTCCCAGGCTCCTGACCTTGTGTGGTCTGTTACCACATTATGCAGGGCTGGTCTGAGTGTGGCTATAGCAATCCCCAGAGTGAGCTCTGGGGTGCATTTTCTTGTCTTGGTCAAGCATTGAAATGACTACAGACCCAGCAACCTTGCAAGCTCTTAAAAGTCTTGAGCCAGATTCTCTTGATTAACCTCTTCCCAGGTTTCCACCCTTGGGGAACTTAGAGGCAAGAGATGTTTGTCATTTTGAGTTCCTAAATCTGGAGCTTGTTTGCCATGAAGCAGTGGCTGATTGTACCAGGAAGTGGGCTATAAGAGTCTCTAGTAGCAGCCCCTCAGCCCTCCAAATCTTGCCACCCTGGGCTGTTCTAGGAAGCAGAATTGTACTTTGGGTTCCATCTCTTAACCACCTCTTATAAGAAACTAACAGAGATGAAGCCACAGCACAGAATTCCCAGGAACTACTCTCTGTGGTCATGCATCTCCATCTACACACAGACATGTGTGAGCAGAGAACCATACAGTGCCATGTATGCATGCTGGACTGGACTCAAGTACACACCACGTGTACAGAGGCTTTCTTGCTTATCGGCTTTCCCACGTTCCCCCCACGATGCCTCAATCTTCTGTATCATTTTAGTGAACTGAGCAGCAGCGGCACCAGAGCCCCCACAATGAGAGGTGCTGATCCAAGCAAGCAGACAGGAAGCAAGCTGGAGGACCCGGGGGCAGAGAGAACCCTGCCACGTGAATCATATGAAGCTTGTCTTGCTCATATGAGGCTTATTTTGTTAGAGTCTCTAATAGGGCTATGGCCACTCTTGGTGCAAAGAAGAAACAGGACAGTATGGAGTAGGGTGGGAAACAATTCTCAAGACACTGCAGGGTGTGGGTGTGGGAAACAGACTTTCTAAGTTTATGAAGTCGGTTTTCTTTTTACAATTTTAAAATTACGTTTTAATTCAAGGCACGGTGGCATACACCTTTAATCCTAACACCTGGGAGACAGGAAAGTGGATGTTGTAAATTTAAGGCCAGCTTGATCTGCACAGGGAATTCTAGGCCAGCCAAATCTGCTTAGTGAAACTTTGTCTTTTTAAAAAAAAAAATTTAAAGAGGACATTTTATTTGTTGGGGGAGGGGCTCACATGTGGGAGGAAGAGGACAATTTCTCTTTCCTCTGTGTATCCCTAGGGATCAGACCCAGGCTCCAGGCTTGACAGCAAGTGTATGGCACATTGACTGAGCCATTTCGATTGCCAAGATTTGTTTATATTTATTTGTTGAATGGGTTATTTGTGTGTGTGCCATGGTGCATGTGTGGAGGTCACAGGACAACTTTTGAGAGGCCATTCTTTCCTTCCACTGTGTGGGTCTTGGGGATCAAACTCAGTTTCTCAGACTTGGTGCCAAGTATCTTTACCTACGGAGCTGCTCACTGGCTAGTTTTCTTTTTGGCAATAAGAGAGTTCAGGGCCAGTAAGAGAACGGGTGTGCATCCTGGAAAGAGAGGACAGAAAAAAACCATGAGGTGCTTTTTTGTTTGTTTGTTTTCGTCCCCTTCCTGCCTTTGGTGGCTGCTTGGAGGAGAAGATGGTGCTCATGAATGTTGCTCAGGCATCAGATTGGACTTCAGGGAAATTTGCCTTTTCTAGAAGGGTTAATAAGCTAAAACCAAAGTACACATAGAGAGGGAATTCAGGCTCAGAGTGAGGGCTGGTGGACTGTGTGGGACACATAGGCTTGGTTTTTAGATTCTGCCACCAGCATAGTGAACGTGTGAGTTTCATGGCTGAGAGGATGGGCGGAGTCTAGGGCTCACTGCCCTGAGGAGGAATATGGGCTCTCATGGAAAGTGGCTTTGGGCAAGCTGTGCCACCTCTTTGGTTTGTCCTATCTATAAATGGGACTTAATTGATGTAGTTGCCACTTGATGTTTATCTGGGGATAAGAACGAGCTACTGCTTAGCACAGATTAGTCATGTGGTAAGAATAAAGGACATTATAGTTTTAAGTACATCTATACTGAGTACTGTAGGGATGACTCGGTGGTTGAGAGGACTTGGTGTTCTTGCAGAGGGCCCATGTTCAGTTCCCAACCTCCACACAGTGGCCCAAAACCTATAGTAACTCTAGCTCCAGGGGACCTGGTGCTGCATCCTAGCCTTCCCAGATACCTGCATGCTTATGTACATGTTCACACACATAAAATATTTTAAAATACTGTAGCTACGTATATAGTAATGCCATAACTAGTTATAAAATTAATGCAGTGACATCATAATGATGTGTATGTTTTCAATTGCCATTAATGGCAAAGTTTAGACTTTAAGTACATGACTTTCAGTCTTCTATCAGTCTCCTATGGGCTCTTCCCAAACAGGACTCAAGGACTTGGCATAAATGAGGGCCAAGCTGGCTCCAAGCCACAGGGGAGAGGGTGAAGCACCTCTGGACGGAAGTGTAGGGGCATTTCTCCCTGCTGCCTGAATCTGGATGGCCCTTAGGCACTTGGCAAAGGTAATTTACTTCTGTGGCCAGAGGAGGTTGAACAATGGGTACCCTGTTGCTTTCTGGGGCTGCATCAAGGTTCCAACTAGGTCAGAAAGGCAGAACAATGTCTCTATCCCAGGTCACATGTGAAGAATGCAGCAGCACTGGCAGAGAAGCCTCCCAGCCTTCAGGGCTGTTAGTATCCTAGAAAGACCAACTGGAATCTTCTGGCAGGTGGTATTTCAGGCACCACTGAGCTGTCACAGGATGATAGTCCCATGCTGTGACAGCCTCTTAGGACAGCAGCCTGCAGTCAAACCCAGGGTGGAGGAAGGACCTTGTTATATGTTGCTGTTCAGACAGTGACAGTGTCCATGACCCTGCCCCCACTGCCCCTGGTGTCTGAGTCTCCTCCAGCAACACACACACACACACACACACACACACACACACACACACACACACACACACAGAGAGAGAGAGAGAGAGAGAGAGAGAGAGAGAGAGAGAGAGAGAGAGAGAAAGCAAAGCAGGCAGAGGGGATATATCTGTGGTGCCATTGCTGTCTGACAACTGGTTACACAGCAGTGTGACACGGCACATATCAGCTATGAACACATCAAAGATTTGTTATAAATACAGGAGTGAGGAGGCATGGCCTTGGAGGAGATAGTTTCTACTAGCTTTGACACTTGCTGTAGGTAGTCAGCTAGACCCCCCCACATGTCTAACCTGTGGCCTCTAGGACCAGCCTAGTTGCGAATATTTCTTAATTTTGGTAATTCAGTTGTGGGTCCTTGAGTGTGGACTTTGTAGCTAACATCATGTAGCAATATCAATAAGTTGGACATGATTGCAAGTTTAAAATCATTTTGTCACAACCATATCAATTATAACCATTCCCCCTTTACAGGCCAGGAAACTGAGGCATAGAGTTGAACTGTGAAGAACAGGACCAGGGTTAGATGTCTTGGGGACTAAGACACTATTGTGTGCCTTTGTATTTGGCAGGCACAGTCACCCAATGAAAGGCCAACTTCTGAGCTTCTAGCTTTAGGGAGGGTCTGTGTAGCAGGATGTCTGTTTTCCTGCAGCCCTGACTTTCAGGGCTAGGGATCAGGATCAAATTCCCTTCCTGGATTTTCAAAGGCTCTTTTGTTCCTTCACCCCCAGAGTGTAGGTAAAATCGGAGACCGACTTTGAGGCAACAATGTGGAAATTCAATTCCCTGTGAACTCTGCTCCTGCTAGGCTCTGTAATGGGATCACTCTTGCTTAGCAGGTGTGCCACACTCACGCTTCCACCTGCTGTAATTACAGGCTCTCCACACTTTTCCAGCTCCCCGATTTCTGAGCTCTGAAAATTTTGCAAGTGTGTCTCCTATCCTTAATAACTGGTTGGCAGCCATTCATCAGCACCATGAGCAATCAGGCAACGCCTCTCCTTTCTTGTTTGAGAGACAGATCAAGGACTCTACCCACTTAAAGTCTTTGGGTTCAGAGAGCAGGGGATGAGGACAGGGATGAAACATGTCTCCATATTCCATTTTGGGTTTTAATTTATATTCTCCCAGAGAGCTGTGGATTAGAGGTTGTGAAACTATCAGGGCAAAACAATTTCTAAAAATAAAAGTGATGTGCGTGTAAAGGGCGGGGTTTGGAGAAAGGGCACCTTGCATTTTTCCTGGGTTGAGATGATAACAGGGGAGTTTATCTAGTGTGTGGAGCTGGTTCTTAGAGGAGGGAGAGTGGTGTTAGTGGTGCCTGTCAAGAAAGAAACCTCGGAGAGCCCTACACACAAAACTTGCAGGTTGGGAGTGGAGCCCACTGCATTGTGGAAGGGATACAATCAATGCTCTTTCTTCCTTTCTTCATGAAGTTTTATTTGTTGTGGTGGGGGTGATGAGGCATTTGGGGAACAGGGCTAGAAGCCAGTAAATAGGCTGAGGGTTATTGGCATACACAGCTCTCTCTAGACACTTCCTACCTAGCCTGTTCCCATGAACTATCCCTGTCTCCACCCAACTTGTATTATTTAAGTCATGACTCCATCAGTTCTGTGGTCCTTTGGCAAGTTCCCTAAAGCCTATGAGCCTTAGTTTTCTGGTTTTAACACAGTGGATTATAAACCCTATCTCATAGAGTGGTTTGGGCTGAAAAATGAATTTAATATTCTAAGGAGTCTGAGAGGTCATACGTCCCGTGAGCACAATTTTTCTTGATAGCATTTAGTGGGTTATGTCAAACTCCTTAGGAGGCATCTGTTAACCATGACAAGCCTGCAAGGCCTCCCTTCCCATAATCATAAACAGTTAAATTTTGGGCCATGGGCATGATGTTTTTGGAGAGGTGAAACTGTTTGGTATTCTATTATGGAGGAGACTGTCTCTTCAGGTTATCTGAATGGTCAGTTCTGTATGGTCATGTAATTGAAGGCTGAAAGAGAGCCCTAGCTATGACTTTCACAGATTCCCATGCCTCTCAACAGTTCTGATAAGAGCCATTAGGGCCATAGAACCAGAAGTGAAAATTTGAGTTTCCTAGATGGGGGTAGTGGCACATGTCTTTAATCCCAGCACTCGGGAGGCAGAAGCAGGTGTGTCTGTGAGTTCAAGGCCATCCTGGTCTACAGAGTGAGTTCCAGGACAGCCAAGGGTACACGGTGAGATTCTGTCATGGAAACAACAAAACACCCCCCACTGTTGAGTTTCCTTCTCAAATGACAGAATCAGGACTCCTAAATCTTTCCCTTTTCCCACTGAAATGTAAGAGAGAATGCACCCTTGCTCCCTTGGTGCTGCCAAAAGGAGTATTGAAAAGGAGTAATTTACTCTTCTCTGGAATCATTTTACTATCTCTGGATACTGGAATGGAAGCAGCATTCCAACATGCCTTCATTCCCAAACTTCTTCCTCTCCTGAGACCAGTTCTTCTGTGCTCACGGTTCCAAGCTGTTACTTTGTCCCTCTGACAGTTCAGGGAATGGGGCATGTTGTCGAGTTGACAGTCCCCGTTGATTCCAGGTAGAGATGGGAAAGGCCTCAGCTTGGGAATAAGTGCTTTGTGACAGGCTGATGTTGAAAGCGAGGGCTTTGCTGAGCCAGGGTGGACATGGGACTATCCAAAACACCCAGCATGCCACCTAGACCCCGCAAGGAGCTTAACAGATAGCTGGTGGCCAAATGGCAGTGTCCTGGTTCAAATTAACTGTCAACCTGACATAGCCTAGAACCATCGAAGAGAGCAAGAGTCTCAACTGAATGCTTTCATCTAGTTGGTTTGTAGCCACGCCTACAAGGGACTATCTTAATAGTAGGAGGGCCCAGCCCTCTGTGAGTGACACCATTCCTTGGTCGGTGTCACTTGGCAGCTTTCTAAGTATTAGCCAAAAAACGAGCCTGTAAGCACCAAGAGGGATCCTTCAAACAGTGTTCCTCCACGGTCCCTGCCTCCCAGGTTCTGCCTTGAGTCTGTGTAATGACTTCCATCAATAATGGATTGTGATGTGGAAGTATAAGCCGAGTAAGCCCTTTCCTCCCCAAGATGCTCTTGGTTAGTGTTTTATCACAGCAACCTAGAGGAGAACAGTAAGGAAACTGAGGCACACACCTTTGTGTAATTCAGCACCAACCCAGTGTGATTTTTGACCTCTAAGAACTGTCTGATTCCTGAGTAGGAAGGAGATTTAGAATCAATTGGCCTGACTTCCTTACTTTATATCTTCAAGGAAACTGAGGCCAGAGTTGAGGAAAGCCCAGCCTTAGGCCACATGACTGCTGGTAGTGGGAATTTATGGTAGACACAGGATTACAATCAGCCCCATTTGTACCTCAGCTGAACGCCCTTAAAATAGTTGTGATCAGCTTTATGTGTTAGAGGTACTAAAGGCGAGTGAGGGAAAATATCTAGCAAAACCTGCTAATTGCCTATTTATTTCAGTCCTAGCTCTTGAGAAAGCTGCTTCTGACGAATGCCATGAGCTCTACAAATGTTATAATTAGACAGCGTATTTGGGCCAGAACCTTCCTGTGCAAGATCATCAGATAGGAAATAATAAGACCGACAAGCAAGAACCAAAGATACAGTCAGCTTTCAACAACAAGCCTTCTGGAAGCTTCTTATTAAGGGTCATCTTTTGCTTTAGAAAGCTGGTAGGATTCCCAGATGGGCTACACAGCTTCCAGTGCCAAACACACCATTGCCAACACTAAAACTACTAGCTTTGCCTTATTGAGCACTTATGGTGTACCAGCATGCTGTCCAGGCATGCCATCTCTTCATTCAGCCCTCACAATATGTCTTCAAGGACAGAGATCGTCCTAGCTCACATATGAAGACCAAAGACTTGCAAGGTTAGGTTGTTAGTTTTCAGCTGCCTCGCTGGGATTTGAACCCAGGACCCTGTGTGCCATTCATGAAGATCTGCTGTCAGAGCAACACAATCAAGCATACATCAATCATGACTCTTTGTAGCTAGTGTCTATATAGTTAAGTTCCAGCTAAAGGATTCTTTTTAACTTCACGGATGGCACTGTGTGGAAAGTGTCTTTCTACACCAGACACACTCAGCTCACCCTCTGTCACTTGAACAGTCATCTATCTCTCCTCTTGACTTGCTTGTCAGTCACCTGCATTTGAATTCTTTTGAGTGAAATGCATTTGTCGAGGGATCCCACTGCATTATCCTCCAAGCTTCTATGGGCAGATAAAACCAACAGAAGAGAAAACAGCTTCCATGGACGAGGGTTCTGGACCTCTCAGAATAGGAGTTTGCATGTGGGCTTCTTGGCATGGTGCCCTCTTTCTGCCCGGCTTCTTATTCCTGACCCAGGAGCTATTTTCTACCACTCACATGGAGTCTATGCTCACATTACACATCTCACTTTAACATCCATGGCTGGTCTGCATCAGACAAAGGACAAGGCACAGGACCTCACAGGAAGGAGAAATATCTACATTAATAGAAGGAGAGAGATATCCAAGGCAGCTTGGACCATTGCTGACAGCAGACACAGCAATCCATGGATCTAACTAGGGTGAACGACCACCCTGCTAGGTATGTCGCAGCCCTGATTTAGCTAAGTCCCACAAACCCGAGGATATTTCAGTCTCAGTTAAAGCACGAGAGTTTCCTACACCCAGTCTGAGGAGATGTGGAGGGGATACTGAAGTCAGATTGATCCTGGGAATCGGGTCTTTCCAGAAAAATCTAAGGGAAATAGAGGAAGAGCTGAGTCTGGGGCCCAGGTGTCATGGAGGGACATGGGAGAAGAAAGTTTGTGTGAGTGCAATAGGAGAGGAAGTAAAACGTAAAAGGAAAACTGAGTCATATGGTTTGTGATACAGATTGTCTAACTTCTGGAAAGAAACTGAAGCCCTGCCTACCAGATGTTGGGAGCTGTTTTCATTAGATGGGTATCAGATGGTACTTGCATACCAGCTGATGTTCCTTCCACCTGTCCACATCTGGACACGGCTGATGTCTGCACACACAAACATGCCTCTTGGAAGTTCTTCCTGTCGTTTTAACCCTAACCTACATGCCAGGTGATCTCAATCCACACTCTTCTTTACTCTGATGTCCCTGGGAGGCAGCAGCGGGGTCTGGGCCTTCCCACTCACTTCTGGATGACTGGGATATCTCAGGGATTTCTCTGATTGGTGGTCCACAGAGTGTGTGTGTGGGGGGTCCCTGTATTCTCTATAGGTGTTTTGTATATTGTCAAAACAGCAGAGGCTCTGGGCTCACTGCCAGTGCATGCCGTTGCCGGACTGCAGAAGAGATTGCAGGCCAGAGTTACTGCTTGGCGGAGGCTTTCTGGGGAAGAGGGAGAAAGACTGTCAGAGGGATCATGGTGGACGAAGGCCTGGGACTCTGTAGGAGTATGAGGTGGGACAGAGGTGACTACTGTGTGCCTATGGGACAGGATCCTTTCTTCTCATTCCATCTAACTACCACCCGCCGCCTGCTCCCCGACCCGTCACTGCTACAGGCTGGTGCTATGAACTAACTTTCTCTGAGTTCACACGCATCCATCATGGCCCCATCCGGAGCCACATCTCCCTTCTGGATTCTGCTCCCTAGCTAGTCTACAGAGATGGAGGGTAATTCAAAGCTGATGTTATCTCTTCCTGCTCAACCAGTAGAGCAGATTCCTTTTATTGTCCCACCACAAAATAGCCCTTGGCATTTAGGTGCTGCCGAGATAGCCCTGCTCGTGGCTGGGCGGGTTTTCTCCTTCTTCACCCTTCTGTCATAGAAGACTTGCTAGGTTCCTAGAATACTTACTTCTCCCTCCCTCCCCACCCAGACCACAGCTTGTAACCTACTTCCTCCCTGGTTAACCAAGTTAACTTCTGTTTGTCACCCATGTTTTCCAGTGAACACCATTTCCTTGGCATCTTCCACAGCTCCAGTCTACCTATCCTCTGGCAGGAGACATCTTCTGATTTGGGGTAGTGCTTCCCAATGGCAAGAGCATGAGCCTGGAGTTGGGGTGCTTGGTTCCGCACCTGGAGCCCCCACTGACTAACTGCTGAACCTTAGGCAAGTCACTTGCTAGCTCCATGCCTCAATTTCTCCACTAATCCCAATGGGAAAGAAAGTAGCATCTCTCCAGTAGAACTGGTGTGAGGATTAAGTGGGCTAATGGTGGCAAAACTCTCATTGATGCCGTCCGTGACTGCTAGTATACTATACAAGCATTTGGTACACTTTGGGTATGGAATCCACGCTGTTGCATTTAGTCGGCCTTTTTGTATGTGACCCTATGTGATGAAGCCAGTGGTAGCCCCGCCCTCCTCAATCACTCTCCACCTTAGTTTTTGAGGCAGGGTCTCTCACTGAACCGGAACACACTGGTTCAGCTAGACTGGCTGGACAGCCTAACTTATGGATCCATCTGTGTCTGCCAACCTAGCCCCAGACTACTTCTATGCCTGTCATTTTTATATTGGTGCTGGGGTTGAGTTCAGGTCTTTATGTTCCTGTAGCAAGCACTGACTGAGCCAGCTCTCCAGTCCTAGTCAGGCACTTCAGGGGGCAGGGACTGTCACTTAAGTATCTCTGTGCACTGACCCCAAGAAAGGTTGGATCATCCACAGAGGGAGAGGGACAGAGGAATGGAAAGGGGGGGCCACCTTGGTGGAACCAGGTGCCCGAGGCTGCTTGCATGTTTAGTCTGCCCAGGCCTGGAAAATCAATAGCTGACCAGACAGTCAAGAGGCAGAGAGTTCCTGCCCCTGGCTGGTGTTCCCGGACCACTTTCTTGAGGAAAGGGACACCACTGGATATTCACCCAAAATTCCCACTGGGGTTTTTGGGTAAAGTTCTATCCCGACAGCTCATGTTTGTTATAAATTAAAAAAATTAAAAAAAGAATACTGAGGAAGGACCTGGAATGACTGAGGTTGTCACTTCAAAATCCTCCTTTAATAAAGAATGGCTGGAGTTAAGATCTTTGATAAGCAGATAGATCTCCCAGAAAACAAATTAGAACATACTTAGTTTTCTGGCCTCAATAGCACCTTCCTCCGAGCTCTTAAATCACCAAGAAAGGAAAAGTGGACTCATTAGAAAAAAACTGATTCAGGACAACCTGCTAGGAGATATATTTACTTAGTGAGCCTGGTCTTCCCAGAGCTGTGCTCTTTAATGCCCTAGATACTCTTAACACAGATGGGGAAGCAGCTCCTTCCTCTCTATTTGTGGTTAACTTTGGGAAACGGAGCTTGAATCCTGTCTAAGGTGGTGACAGAGACATGGGGAGGTGAAACAGGGTACCCCTGACCTCATCCATGCCACTTGCGTCAATACATATGTATGCATGTATGTATTTAGGTATATATATATATGTGTGTGTGCACATGTGCACATTTGTGTACACATGTGTACATGTTTATATGTATATATTTGTATATATGTGCATACATGTCTTATGTGTATATATGTATATACATGTGCATGTATGTTTATGTGCATGTATTTGTGTGCATATGTATATGTAGGTACACATGTGTGTATGCATGTTTATATGTGTATGTAATATTTTAGAGTGACTTGTCAGGTACAAAGCATCTGCCTCTGGGGTCACAGGAATCACTTTGTAAGTTGTTAGAACTTGACAGTTGTTGACTTGTAAAACACCAGATCCAAGCCTTTCGGAACTGAGAGGACTTGCTGATCTCTGCCCACCTGCCACTTTTCTGCACTGAAGTGGGGGCTTTTGATATTACCAGCCATTTCTTGAACTCCACAATTCTAGTAACTTGGCATTTAGCAACAGGCAGAGGGCTGTGTTGCAATACTTCATAGTAAGTGGGTTTGCACTGACTTTCAGTAATGACAAATTCGAGTTACCAATAAAGCATTTCCTTCCTTTGTAAAGAGTTTAAGTTTGCTTGGTTTGAGACAATTGTGTTTTTCTATAAACATGTAAATCCATGCTAGGGGGATCCTGTTTGGGACTGTAGCACACACTGCTTCCTTGCATACTCAGCTCCCTTCTCCCCGAGTGAAGCTCCCTTTAACATGTAGCTCTAGAGGTGAGGCTGTGAGGCTGTCCAGGCCCTGATGATCAGAAATCACCTATTCAACTGTGCTAAGTACTGGTGATAGTCCTCAGGGAGGCAGAGTGAGAGCAGAGAGGCCCAGGGGTGCCTTACCACCAGCTCTCCTGTGGTTAACCCTGGATCCTTTCAAAGGCTCTCCAATGCAGATAGAGAAGAGCCTGAGTCTGAGCTTGGAAAATTGTTCACTGGCTGTAAACAGAAATGCTGCTTCAGAAATACAGGAGATGCTGAGGGACTTGCTGGAACAGCCAGAGGTCTTGAATTTCAGGAACTATGCTCAAGGTAGCTGTGTCTGAGGTAGAGGGGGCTGGTCCCCAGAACTTTAGAACAGCAGTGGTTAAGTAAGCCATGGGGCTTTGTGAACTGTTTTTACCTTTATTAGAACCTAAGATCTGGGAATTAATTGTTCATTTTGTCAAGGAAGCAGCAAAGCCCATAAGGATTAGGTGGCTTATTGCAGAATTGGATCTGTCTGGTTTTAAGGAAGCTCTTTGCTCTGCTTTGTACATGCAGACAGCATCCTGTATAAGATGGTTATAGCTAGAGAACAGCACAAGTCAGAGGTGCCTCTCTATCCATTTAATTCATTTAATGATGATTATCTTTTAAAAGAACATTTAAGTGTCCAAGCTTTGTCTAAAAAAGGCAGAAGGATCCCATTGATTGCCTCCAAAGTGGGGACCCTATGGCTGAGAGGAGGCTTTTTACTACATGCTGTTCTGTGTTGTTTATAATTGTGTGCATGTGATTGGCTTACTTTACAAAAAGATATGAAGTTAAAATGTAGTATTAGAAAAGAAGGGGAAGCTAGTGCATATTCTTGTTAATGACCTTGTCTCATACAGATGGGGACAGAGCACAGTAACATCTTCCTACTGCATCTCACCCCAGCCTCCTGCCTGCTCCTAAACTCAATCATTGTTCTTGTCCTAGAGACCCTTCATGCACACACAGGCACACACACACACACACACACACACACACACACACACACACTGCCCCTGTACTTGTTAGATGAAGCCAGGCATTCTTGTTGATACTTTGTCTTTTCATTTAGAAATTATTCCATATACATATTTTTATTTTTTCTAAAAAATGTATAGTAATTTTTACATGAATTAATGACTTAAACACCCCGTTCCTTGTTAATAGACATTTAAATTGTGTCTAGTCTTTAAAAATATTCTTTAAAAATTATATTTATTCAGTTTACTTTGTGTATGGGTGTTTGCTTACATGTGCCAAGTTTGGTGCCCAAGGAGGTCCAAATAAGGTATCATATCCCTTAGAACTTATAGTTACAGTTCCATGTGGGCACTGGAAATTGAACCTGGGTCCTCTGCAAGAGTATCAAGTACTCTTAACCACTGAGCCATCTCTCCTCTCCAGCCCTATTTTTAAAAAATATTACCACATTACTACTACTACTATTGTGTTTCTTTGTGTGTATGTAAGTCATAGGGAACTTTCCAAAGCTGATTCTCTTCTACCATATGGGTCCTCAGTATCAGACTCAGGGCACCAGTCTTGGTGAAAGGTGCCTTTACGTGCTAAACTAGCTCTCCGGTCCCTTGTGTCATCTTCTTAACCAGAAACTGTGGGGTTACCAGGAACCTGAGACCCTAAATTATCCCCAAGAAACCTGATATCTGACTGGATCTCTAAGAAATCCCTTAAGAAGCAATGATAAAGGAAGGCCTACATTCCCAAGATCCCAGAGAGCCGTACAGACAGGAAACATCAAGAATTCCTGGAATAGGATCCCTTCATAGTTGGTATGGTCTTGGGGGAGGTTGCATAGGCAAAGCAAGAGGCTGATGACAGTGTTAACAAATGGGTAAGATGTTGCTGGGGCCAGGAGGACATTAATATGAAGACAGCTCACTGATGCTTAAGAGACAATTGATGGTGACCGCAAACCAGCTTCTGGGTAAGGGGTCCATTCATTTGCTCAAGCCTCTTGGCTTTGTTTCAGGTGCCTTTGAAGCTTTGATTCCTTTGAAATGTTCACATTGGTCTGCATTATTTACAGAGAAGCTCACAGGTTCAATGTCTAGAAAGCAAATTACAAAGCGGGTGTGCTTGGGGGAGGGGCCATTGTTAGTTTTTAGCCATGATTGTACTTGTCCACAGTGATCATAGGAGTATGCATGGGAGAAATAACCCAGGTCAATCTGTGACAGATAATGTGAGCACCAGCCTTCGAGGTCTGTTGTAATTGCCCAAGACACGTGCCCTTGTAAGAAAACAGTTCTATAAGAAAAGATGACATTTCTGTGGCCTGAAATTTCATGCATCAAGCAAGCAGTATTTATTATTGTTTTTTTCTTGCTGAAAATTACAATCTGCATTGACATTGTTAAGGAAATCACATGGACCCAGAAGAAAAATGAAGAATTCAATTGATTATTTTTATTACTGCAGAAGTCCTTTGTTGGCAGGCTGGGCAGAGACCCAATTTCATTTGCTTATAATATTGCAAAAGCTGTTAATTGCCTGTCTTTGGTAAAGGATTGAAACAAAGGAATCAGAAGTATTTATTAGAAATTGGGTTTGTACAATTTAGCTTCACATTTCAGTGGTCATCATCTCAGTGCGGAACATCTGAACTCTGACCATTAATAAATGACAGTCACACTGTCCCCTTTCCCACATTTGCACAGTCATTTTGGGTGACGTCTCTAATACCACTGCTCCAATTATTTTCAGGCTGACTTTTTTCCCCTACAGAGGTTGAGTTATCAGTAGATTGCCAGTCAACTCAATTTAGTAGTTATGGCAGCTGGAGTAGCTACACAGCATCCTAATGTGTGTTTCTCGTGCATAAATCACATTGTTTGCCAAGCAATAATGAGCAGAGAAGCTGCTAAGAGGGTAAAAAAATAAAAACAGCCCTTGAGAGAAAGCTGGTCTTACAGACTAGGAATTCATGAAACTTCTGACTGTCCGGGGGACCTTGAATCCAAGTATGGGGGTCCCAGAATCTCACAGAATGTGGGATGCATGGTTGATGTTTCACGGATCTTTGTTGACCTGATCTCTTGCTAATGTTTATAAAGGTTATCATAACTTTATTGGTCTGGCGGACATTTCCCCATTAATCAATTAATTCCTAAGGGTTCCATGCTGTTGGAGACATTAAGAATCATGTATGGGGAGAGTTCACCCTGGTGGTGAGGACACAGGAGAGACTGACCAACCATTCAACCATCCAGGCCCAGAACCAGGGTTATGAGTTGGCTCACCCCAGTCTGTTCTCCATCTGTGATCTGCTGGATCACATGAAGGGACCTGACCCAGAGACCCAAACCTGCAGGATTTCTACAACCCAGGACAATAGCAGGACAACCAAGAGGAGCCCCATCGAGGCCCAGCATCAATAGTGTAGCAGAAAAAACAGAGGCCTTGAATCAGACCGATGACTCTTGTAATGAACACTTAAAGTAAAGATATATGGACATGAGGGCTTAGTGTGTGACTCAGTGTGTCACACTACAGCTTCCATGAAGAGATTTTTTTTCTTTTTTTCTCTTAAATTTTATTGGGGGGTGGCTTCAAGGGCAGAGAATAGATAGATACAATGGGGTGGGAAATGAATGGAATTGAGATGTATGATGCGACAGACACAAAGAATAAATAAAGTTAAAAAAATTATGCATAGTTTGGGGTCACTAGATGATAGTTCAGTAAAGAATAGAAAAGTACACAGTAATTCTAGCAGTGCATTATGAGGGATGTGAAAGCAAGCTTGTTGGGAAAGCTGTATGCTGTGTACTAAGAATCAACTCAGAGCTCTCAACTCTTGGCTCTCCTTCCAAACTAAGACTACACTCCTGGACAAGGTGCATAATGTTCTACAATACTGTTTCTTAT
Organism: Phyllotis vaccarum; assembly: GCA_033318265.1. Taxonomy (NCBI): domain Eukaryota; kingdom Metazoa; phylum Chordata; class Mammalia; order Rodentia; family Cricetidae; genus Phyllotis; species Phyllotis vaccarum. The sequence goes on along the minus strand of JARWLC010000004.1, from coordinate 138,855,663 downwards.
TGGAGAAAGGGGGACAAGTCACTGATAGTTAGTGTTGACTATCAACTTGACAGTATCTAGTATCACCCGGGAGACGGGCTTCTGGCTATGTCTATGTGGGATTATCTTGATTACATTATTTGAGGTGGAAAGGGAGATTCCATCCACCCACTGTGGGAAGCACCATTCCCTAGCTGGGATCCTAGACCATAAAAATGGGTAGAGGGGACTGACCAGCAGCATGCCATGTGACCAGTTGCCTGCTGCTTTTTTTTGCTGTGCTGTATTCCCAACATGATGTACTGTTCCTGTGGAAGTTCTAAACCCTAATAAAACCATCTTCTTGGAGGTTGCTTCTTGTCAGGGATTGATCACAAACATGGGAAAAATAATAAAGGGATCAATTATTTCTTTCCATCAAGGAAATTCAATCAGTGCTTGGCCAGACAGTTTCCCAAATGAAAGCAATTAGAAGACAGGTGTCTTCTAGTTTTCTCTCACTTGTCTCTAAGACTCTGAAGATGGATGTTCAATAAAGAACAGTCTTAGTGAATGGGGGCCATGACCATAAGTGTTAAAGGGGAAGCACCGTGATGATTCTCTAACCCCGTTGTTTTCCTCTGTTGAGTTCTGTTCCTGTTAAGATGACATGGGATATTTCCTTTCCAAACCATTACTTCAAATGTATTTGGCCCATTCCTCTCATATTCTACCAGGAGACGCTTGTATATCCATGTTCATTGCTGCTATTCACAGTAGCTAGGAAATAGTCTAGCTGTCCATCAACAGATGAATAATGAAAATGAGGTCCCTACATACAATGGAATTCTATTTAGGCAGAAATAAAAAGGAAACTAACATTTACGGGAAATGAATAGAAGTGGAAAGTACTGTGTTGAGCTGAGCAATAGACAGATGCTGAGTGTCCTCTCACATGCAGATTCTAGCTTCTAATTATCAGGTGTGCAATCAAATGTGGGAAGAGAGGGCCAGGAAAGTAGAAAGGGGTCCAGGAGATGAAAAAGAGGCTTTTAAGGGAGAGGAGTGGGGAGGGCAGTAGCATACATTCGTTATAAAGATAGAAGAGGAAGTACTGGAGGAAGAATGATTCGGTGGGGCGCGGGGGTGGGGGGATAGATCAAAACTATGTATGAAAATGTGGGGGTGTTCTTTTGTAAAATAAAGAAAAATAATAAAAGAAAAGTCTTTGGCCCACACAGTGTCTTTGAGCTCCATCCACAGCGCTCTCTGCCCTTTCAAGGGGCCCACTGGAGCAAGCTCTAGTCAGGCTTTTGAGGAAGCTAGAGTGCACCCATCCTTAGCAGCGTTCCCCCCCCCCACTTCTTTCCCTGCTCTCTTTGCCTGTAATGTGGCTCTTAGGGTCCTAAAGCAACATTTCCCCATCAAAGATATACCTTATGAGAGAAAAGCAAGATGGGCTTTGTTTACAAAGATATGAGATGCTGGGAACACTTTCTGCCATGGAAGAAAGTCTGTATACAGCTTGCTGGCTTCATTGTCCATGGCCTGAGAAGGAAGATGTGTCTATAAAAGGAAAATAAGATGGCTGCAAACAGCTTGGGTGATAACTCCACTGGGCTCCGCCCAATTGGCTGAACAGGAACTCAGCCTGATGCCACTGTGTAAGGAGTTTAACTGGTTTCAAGGCCAGGTCACCCCAGCTGGCATACAAATTGGGTTAGAATGAACTCAGTTGCTGTCATACCCTGGGCACAGTGGAACTTCCCAGAAATAGACTGTCATGTATCAGATCAAATAAACTCTCCTCTGAGTTCACTGCTAGTAGGTGGCAGATAGAACATTCTCCAGCTCCCCAAACTTGGAGACACAGCCGTCTTCTTGATTCTGACCAGAGCCCATGAGGAAGGAGATCTCAGAGGCTAAGGCAAGCTAAGTGGCTTCTCCAGAATCCCTAGGGCAAGTCCCTGAGATAATGGGACTTTTGAGGGCCCAAAAGCAAGTCCTTTGGTGTCCAGGGCGTCCATGGCACTGTCATTCGGAATACAGCCAGGGAAATGAGGCCACATCACTGATGACTGACCCCACCCACCGGGTAGCTCTGTGTGAGTCACTATCACCATAGTTCAGCTTCAGTTTACCCAGCTGTGCAAAGAAGGGAGTTGGCTCCACCTGCCTCTTTCTCAGAAGGAACACTTAACTAGGTATCGCTGACATCAGGAGGAACTAGGCTACATGGCGTCCTGTAAGGTTACCCCTTTGAGGATAGTATGCAAAGAAGGATCCTTGGCTACACAGAGCAGAAAAGGAAGCTCACTGTTTCCATGTTGTTTCCCTGGATACTCCATCTGACTATGTTTAAAAGACATGGTCTGATTTCTTCTCAGCTGTATTTCAGGGATGGCTAGAGACTCTGAGAGCCCAGATGTTGGCTTAGTGTCCACTACATCTGAGCTGAAGACCTTAACCAGGTCTCTGAGCCAGCTGCAACCCAGCGTCTCACCTGTGGAGTGGGCTCCTGGCTGTGGTGAGGAAGGGATGCTATACAGAATGTACAGGCATATTGCTGAGGATAATGGCTATCCCGTGAATGATCTGTCACTCTTTTGGTATTGCCATGTAGACCAGACTGGCCTTAGTCTGGTACTCTTCCTGCTTCGTCCTCTTTAGTGATAAGATTGTAGGTGTGTACTAATTGAACTGACCCACTGACTTGACAAGCTTGCATGCGTGCATGCGTACGTGTGTGTGTGTGTGTGTGTGTGTGTGTGTGTGTGTGTGTGTGATGCTGGTGGTCCTAGTATTTGCCTTTCTATGTATGAATGTATGTATGTATGTATGTATGTATGTATGTATGTATGATGTATTATGTGTGTGTGTACGTGTGTATGTGTGTGTGTATGTGTGTGTGTGTATGTGTGTGTGTATGTGTGTGTGATGCTGGTGGTCCTAGTATTTGCCTTTCTATGTATGCATGTATGTATGTATGTATGTATGTATGTATGATGTATTATGTGTGTGTGTGTATGTGTGTGTATGTGTGGGTTCACCACCTTCTAGTTCATATGTGTGGATATAAGAGAATAACTTGCAGGGTGGTTTTTCTCCTTCCATGTGGGTTCAGGGGATCGAACATAGGTTGAGATTCTTGGTGGCAATTGCCTTTACTCACTGAACCACATCACCTGCTCCTTTTAGATTAGACTCCTGGAAAGAATTCACTTGTCATGAGTCCTCCCTCTCCCCAGAGTCCTCATCATGCACGAGAGCTGCCTGTCCCCAGAGATAAGAGGGCTCAGGTTGGTGCCACACCCACACAGACTGTTTCTAGTCACCACCTCTTTGGTACACTCATTTCTTCCTCCTAACCATCACTCTTGCACAGCTTCCTTCTAAATCTTACTGGGCCTTAACACATTCTCTGTTTTCTGTGATAGCTCTGTATGTGGCAGACATCTGTGTGCCTTTCCCACCCCCGTCTCCTATCAGTTTATTTCATAGACTCAATTATCAGAACTTCAGAGAGCAAGAAGAGTTAATGTTCCTTTACAGAGTCAAAGGAGCTAGATTTGAGTTCAAGGTCAGGGCGTCTTTGTTTTCTCATCTACAACACAGTTGCCTGTGCCAAGGGTGGTAGAGGCCCGTGGAGAACCACATCGTTGTGCTTGGGAAGAGGATGCATTCCTCAATGACTGCATGTCTGAAGGGACTGTCTCTCCCCCTTCCCCCACCAAGGTTCCCCTGTTTCCTGCTCCAGTGCCTGGCAATTTCATCAGAGGCAGGTGCTTCACACTTGCTGCAGAAGGACTTATGGTCCAGTGGCTCAGTAGTCCCCTCCCAATGTCAAGGGCAGACCTTTCCAGATTGTCTTACAGGCCTGCAACATGTGTGGGCTGGCTAGTCACACCAAACAAGACAAGACAAAGAATGTAAAACCTGGGCTGGAAGAAATGCTCAGTGGATTTGCTCTGCATCGTGAGGATCCCAGCACCTATCTAACAAGCGAGGTGTCCTTGCTGACAGCAGTAACCCCAGCTCCAAGTAGGGAAGAGACAAGAGGCTCACTGGGCTTCTGGCCTCCAGACTGGCAAAGAAAGTTCAAGTCTCTGAAGGAATGGGTGGAAACTGAGCTGAGACACTCATTCGGCCCCTGTGCACATAACTGTATATACAGATGGACACACACACACACACACACACACACACACACACACACACACACAAATAAATAAATTAGTCTCTTAAAAAGATTTAATTGGAATAATAAGAATAGGAATAAGAATGTAATCTGCCTGGAAAGTTGAAATGACTTTCATGATTTAGGATAGTCAGGCCTCTTGATTTGTCAGAGCAGTTAGGTCTGCCAGACTTACTGTGAGGTTAGGAGTCAAGGAATCTGGGGTAGAGTCACGTCTTTGTCCCTTAGCAGCTGTGTGGCTTTGGACAAGCCACTTGACCATACAGGTTCCCTCCCCCTGCCCCACCCTGTGATTGGAAGGCTTGCAGGAGATGATGGTGTGTAGTCAGTGCACAGGAAATGTTAGCCGAATCTGTAGCCAGACCAGCTGATGTGAGAAAAATATTAACTGGAACAGTTTCTTCCCCTCCTACCTCCCTGCTGCATCTTGTGATGCTGTCCTCAGACACTTCCCCTGGAGTGCTGTCTGTGGGTTGTCATTTTGTCTGCTTGCCTGGCTAATGGTACAGGAAGTGGGTGGGTAATGGTCTCTGTGTTGTTCCACTGGCCTCCTCGTGAATCTCACTGTTTTGCTTCCCTCAGCACGGGGGCTTCTCACACCCTCTAATGACTGTTTTCCTTTCAGAAGTGGGTATTTTTAGATAAAGCATTTCCTGAGGCTCCTTTCTGATTCCCTGGCAGATCTCCGATTTCTCTTCAGCTTCCCCCTACCTCTCTCTGGCCTTAGAAACCACCCCAGCAGCAGGAGCACAGGAAACAGGAAGCACAAGCCTTGCACCTTTCTGGAGCTGAGCCCTATCTAGCCTCCTCTCTCAGACAGGAAGGCAGTTTCAAAATTATCTGAAACATGTAGCCAAACCCGTACAGAAAGTACACCCTGATATACAAACATACTTGGGTTTGTCTCATGCCTTCTCCAATAGGAAGCTTAATATCGACCACCAACTTGATGGGCTATAGATCCATCTGGGAGACTCACCCAGCAGGACTGTCTGTAGGGAGTTTCTCCACAGGGCTAATTGAGGTAGGAGGACCCACTAAATATGGGCAGGATGTCCCACAGATGGAGTCCTGGACTGGAAAGAAGGAAATGAGTGATCCAGTGAGCACTGGAGTTTCTCTCTCTCTGCATCCTGACCTTGGCTTCAGTGTGAACATCTGCCTTATACTCCTGCCGCCACTGCCTCCTAGTCATGAACTTGTCCCCTCAAGTGTGAGCCCAAAGATGTCCTTCCTCCCTCCAGTTGCCTTTGTCAGACATTTTATCACAAGAAGAGTCACTGGTAGAGCCACCGGCTAGAGAGTGACTTCAAGGCTTTAAGCTCAACTGATATAACGAGGTCAGGAAATTAAGAAAATGGTAAATATATAAAATAAGTAAATAGGTAGATAGTTAATAGAGCCCTGTGCCTGGTACTTGGTAGCTCTTATTTCCAGATTTTAAATAATTGTGAGGATCTATTTATACTTTAGATGGATGGCTTTTATACTTCTCACCTCTGAGTTAGATGTATTCACTAAAGGGATAAAGGCTGAAGTGTATGGGACTTTACCTTGAGGGTTCAAAGAGCTCAGTGGCAGTACTCTGTAAGTCTGGAAGCTTGTGGCCTGTGTAGGAGGCTTGGCTACTCACTGGCCACTTTTTTCCTTTAGGGCAAGTTCACTGCCTCAGTGGAGTCTTTCCAGGGTCTCTACTCTGGGCTTTAAGTCTGGGGGCCAGGCCTCAAGAGACAAACCTGGAGTCCTCCCCACCCCCAGTGCCTAGTCTATTCATCTCCCTGGTGACTGGTGAATGAGATAACCCTATCTTCTCAGCCTCTCTCCCTTAGCCAGTCGAGAAGCCACTTTCTGGAAATCAATATAACCTTTAAAGGTGTTGGAAGGTTGAGCACATTAATACATGTGTATAATCATAGCAGGTGGAGGACAGAAGTGGTAGAAGCCTAAATTCAAGGTCAGCCTGAATTAGCCAATCAGTGAGATCAAAACAGGAAAAACATGGCTCTGGGCTCAAAGACAAATCCTCCTCTGCCTGGGAGGAAAGTTGGTCCCATTTGTTCTTTGTCAGTCAGCACTCTGTGAATAACTGTTACTTTGATGGGCCATGGGGATGAGCGTAGATCCACTACTCTAACATGTTCATAAGACTTCCTCCCCTCAAGGACGGGTGAGTCAGTGTTGATGTTTACCCTATTTCCTCATTGCTAGCTGAGATCAAGCATGATAATCTTGGCCAAGGAAGCCGATCACTATTGGGTAAACATATCTGCATGAACATTCACAGCTGTGGAAATAAGTGGGCACGAGGTGGAGGCTGAATAGGAAGAGTTCAAGGTTTAGAGGAAGAGAAGCCCGATTACTAAGTGGCTTGAAAAGCACAGGCACCTTTAGGAGGTAACTAGGTAAACCAAGCCTAAAGGATGGCCCTATAGGTCTGGGTCTATCCATTTGGGCTGTCTTTAGAAATGAACATTGATTGGTCTGCTTGGGCTTTTGTGTCATTTCAACCCTCTGCCCCCAAGGATCCTGGGTGGTACAAATCACCAGCACAGTTAAATGAAATCAGGATGATTTATTGACCAGGAATCCTGTGTGCCTGCCCTAAGGCCAGAAAGTCAATTAATGTTGGAGGTCACATTAAGCTCTCTGGATTCAGCTTCTCGGGAATGGGTGGCCTGTTTAGATTGGAGGAAAGGACCACAGTGGTGTTTTTACCTTCAGCATGTAAGTTTGGGCTTGCCTTGAGGGACTGCTGGCCCCATCATCTGAATTCCTGGTCCCTTAGGTCTGAGTGGAACCCCAAACTGACAAATCTAAGAAGTTCCAGGGGCTGCTGATGGTGGTGTTAGGGCCATAGCTTTGGAAGCTTCTGTTTTGGAGAACACATGTTTTGATTTTGAGAAAAGAGACAAGAATATAGGAAGTGGCAGGGGACCTGGGTTCAGCTCCAGGCTTTGCTGGGCTGCTCACGCATGGGCAATACAGACAGTAGCAGCCTGGTTGCATCACCCATAACTTGGGGTGATGCTGAGTACCTCAGCTTTCTCCAAGGATTGAGTGGGGTGATCACTGATGATGCCCACTGGCCTCTTGGCACAGATGTTAGATCTTATGCATGGTATTTCAGCTGATCGTTCAACCTTTCAAGGAAGCGATCTTAGCTGTTTTGTTTCATATTCTTAGAAACTTGAGTTCATATGCCCATGAGATGACTTAGCAGGTACAGGTGCTTGCTCCCGAGCCTGATGAATTACATTTGAGCCCTGAACCCACATGGTGGAAGGAGAGAATTAACTCCTAAAAAGTTGTTCCCTGACTACCCATGTCCTGTAATATTCCTGCTACACACACACACACACACACACACACACACACACACACACATACACACACACGCACACACACACACACACACACACACACACACACACACACACACACGCATACCCCTACACAATTAACAAATAACTAAATAAAATGAAAAAAAGAAAAAACCCTAGAGGAAAGAAGAAGGAAAGAAAAAACCCCTGAATTCAGAAACTTCTGATCTCATTAAGAGAAGTTCCTGTGTCAAAGGCTGGTACCCAAGGCACCGAAACTTCAATAAGATAAAAATATGAGCAGGCTAGCTCAGGGGTTTGGTGGGTGTCCATGTATGGGATTGTCAGCCTGGGCTGTCTTTAGATCAAAACATTGATTGGTGTGGGTGAGAACCAGACAAGCACCCATGACTCTATGGTGTCTGGCTCTCAGTGGGAACCTGTGAACGCTGAGACAAGCCGAACATGAAGCTGTGGTTTTGCTAAATGGTGGGCAGGATTCGACACAAAGGCGTGCTTGGAGGGCAAGTGAGCAAACCCCAATTATTCTGGTCTGGGCAGACAGTAGGTTTCAGAAGAAAACACAGCACACCTATGACTCAGTTGCTCTGTCTGAGAATGGGCTACTCTGATAAGATGTGGGCATTAATTAGGAGGAGAACACAGCAAACAGCCTTTAGGCAGACCAAGGAGCCCTGTAGCAGCCTGCCTGAAGCACAGGGAAGCCACCTCTCAGAAAGTCAGATCCCAAGCTCTGCCACTGACTCACCAATGAAGTTAATGTTGTCATCTGGGGCAAGGGCAGCTTTGAAGAAACAAGGCTCACTCGAGGGGTGGGGGTGGGGGTGGGGCTTCTGTATTAGTTACTTTTCTTCTTGCTAAGACAAGATACCAGACAGAAGCAATGTAAGGAAGGAATCATAGATTTAAATCATCCTTTGAGGGCACAGGGCATCAGGAAGTCATGGTGGATGGAGCTTGAAGCAGCTGCCCACATTGTGTCCACAGCCAGGAGGCAAAGAGTGGTGAATGCTGGTGCTCAGATCACTTTTTCTCTTGTATTCAGCCAAGGACTCTAGCCTAAGGAATGGGGCTGCCCACATTTAGGGCAGGTCATGCCACCCCAGTTAACCCAGGTTAGACACTCCCTCATAGCCATGCCAGGAAAAACATTTTCATTGTGGTTCTAAAACCCACCAAGTTGAGAAGATTAACTATCACATTATCATTTGGTCAAATCAGACTTTGTAAATTCAAGAGCATCTCAGGTGGGCTTACATACTCATGGGGCTTATGAGCAAAGCTTTGTTCCTCAAGCCAGGAAACTCTGAGGAACATGTCCCTTTTGGTCACTGTGAAGTTCAGTGGGACTATTTTGGCTCTTAGTTTTGGTTTACATTATAGGTTATATTTTATTGAGATACCAGATCTCCCCCTCCTGTAACTAAACATTTGAATAAGGATGCAATAGATGAAAAAGTTATTTGAAAGAATTTGATGACATGTTATGTCAAAGTTTATTGGGAAGGGAAGGTTGTTACTCTATTATACATAGACAGGAATGTTGTAGAGCAAATTGCACTATAGAGGCTGAAGTTGTGAGGGGCAGACAAGACAATGAACATTTGAAAAGTGCTTTAAAATTTAGAACTGTTCTTAGAATAAATATGCACACAGCAATTGGAATAATTGTCTAGGTGAAAATAGGTGGAAATTTACTTAGTAGCTGTAGTGACCACCATGGTTGAGTTTTGTATAATAAAAGAGAAGGCAGAATTCATATGTGTTCCAGAAATTATAAGAAGGACTGGAGAAATGGCCCAGAAGAGCTCTTACTGGAGATTGGTTCTAACATCCATGTTGGGCCACTCACAACCATCTGTAATTACAGTTCCAGGAGATCTGACCTCTTCCAGTCTTGGTTACTTACACCCATGTGTGCATACATACAGACACCCATACAGACACATGAATTAAACAAACTATGAATCTAAGGGGGAAAACAGAAGAAAAAAGAAAATACAATGTTCAGTGAAAGGCAATGATGGAAACTTACAGGGCCATTGGAATGGATAGAAAGAGAGAAAATGACCTTCAAGGCAGACAAAGTCATGATGCAGTGGGACAGAAAACATGCTCACTTAGTTTGACTTAAGGAATACTAATCAGAAGAGAACATCGGCTTTTGTTTCTTACCCATAATGCTAGTTCAGTCAAGACAACTAGCCAAATACTTAAGATGACTCCAGAGTTGTATAATAAAGGGAGCCTACTGGTAACTGTGGTTTTGTAGATGAGAAATGGAAACTTGGAGAGCTGACTGTTCTTGGAGTCTGTATTGTACACAGGCAGAATGTGTTAATCTATCTCCCGCTATGATTACAGTGTGGACCACCCTGTCCTGTTTCTTTGTTGCTGGGGGCTCCACACATGCTAGGCATAACTCTCTCAACCAAGCTACATCCCAGTTGCTTCCTCCCATCTAACTTCCTTGGTCCTTGCACACAGGTCACCCGGTTCCTTCCAGCTTGCTGTGCCCTCTGTGAATCTACCTGTTCTGATACCTCCTCATGCTTTTGTGGTGAAACTGAAAAGTGATTCTGTCACTTGCTTTGTCTCTTCTTTCCAGACTGGATCTGTGCATCAGTAACTGTCTATAATCATTACTTAATTGATGGCTTTGGTTTACTATTTATACCCTTTCTCATTATTCATGTGGAGTTTCCTCACATTTTCCATAGGTGTGATTTTTTTTTTTAAAAACTCTTCAATTTTCATAATGTCTCAGAAGGAATGTGGGTATAAAAATTCACTGGCCTTCAAAAAAGATAACCAGTGATGTAAATTCTCATCGATCAGTAGACACATCCTGTTCCAAAGGTCAGAGGGTCACAAGGCAGCAAACAGGGAAAATAACCTCTTTGACCAAAGGAACAGGAGGGACACGAGTGTGTGTGACTGTGTTCTTGGTGCCCTTGTCCTCCTGTGCTTCCTGGCAGGATGAGCTATGAGACAGCCTCCAGAGGAGTGACTGGGTTTCAGTGATGGCTTTTCCTCATTCTAGTGCTAACTAGTCACAGCAGCAGGTGGCCTGGAAAGGTGAAGTACATGTGGTGAAGTCATGGAAATTTCTAGAAAAGAAAGACCTGACCCCAGAAAGTGAAAGGTAAGTTAGAAACAGAGCTCTATTAAAGTTTATGAGTCCCTCACAGTGGCTTAGGCTGTGATAAAGAGTGGTCCTGACGGTTATGTAGTATGTCTTTAAGTCTTGCTTTAAATAAAACACGTTATTTGTATTGGTGAAGCACTTTTCATGACATGTTATTTTAATGCAAAGACCTGCCAGGCTCTGACTTTGTGTGGGAAGCTGCCACCTGAATATATTAACCACAGGGGTGAGCCTGAGGCTTTGGGGAGCTTGGTCCAGTCTCACTACCTGCCCATAGGTGTCTACAGCTTGCCTTTGTTACAGGTAAAGCTGGAAAGATGCAGGCAGGCTGTGTGCACAGCAGCCAGGGGAGCTGATGCCAATGCAGTCACAACAAAGGCTGGGCGGTACTCAAGGGCAGGGAGGGAGACACAGGTAGGGATGAAAATTCTAGAGGTGGCAAGTGCCTGTCCCTTTCATCATGATCATCTTAACAAAGGATAGTGCTTTTGGCATTTTTTTTTTTTTTTTTTTTAATGAAAGCATTGGATTTTCAAACAGGGTTATTTGCCTTTCATCTCTGTTTTCTCGAATGTTCTATTTTCCGATCCATTGCTTTCATCTTTGGAACCCGTCATTGTGACTCTCATATCAATGCACACCAGTCACTTAAAAGGCCTTTTGCTTCTTTTGACTTAAAACTGTTTGATATTGGGCAATTTAGATGATTTTATTTGTATTGACCTTATATCTAAGAGCCACACAAGAAGTTTTGTAAAAATCAAATCTTCTAAAACAATGAGTAATTTTGATTTTTTTTTTTTCTCCCTCAGAGAAAAACAGCAGTTGAGGGCTCCCAAGGAAGTGGGAAACATTGGGAAACCGGCCAGTACCCAGAGCTTGAGGGAGACGGCAGGGAACAGTAGGTAAGACTGGGCTTACCTCTCACTGCTTCTGGTAGTGGGGCACAGCTGTGCTAGGCTTGGTGCAGGCGCTTAGATGGAACAGAGGATTTTGGAGCAACAAGGTAGGGCAGGGAGTAGGAAGTCTCATCATAGATTTGCCATGGTGAGAGAAGGCTGTGGAGGTGCAGTCAGGAGGAAGATGTATTGTAGACATCTGAGGCTTGGTTTGATTTGAAGCACAGACTCCTGTAGCAGCAGGCTTATTTTTGGGAACCTCCTGTACAAGACTTCAGCTGTCCAGTTACCCCATCTATGGGTCCCTCCTGGGAGTAACCATTTAGGCTGTAGGACTCGGGGGTCAGGGGCTTTGGACTGACTAGTCAGGGTACTTCAAGTTTGCGTGGAGAATTGCCTTTGAGAGGAGGAAATGACAGGACATTAGAGTGAGTGTTAAAACCACATGGATAGATAAGTACAGTGACATGTGCCTTATTGTGACATTTCTTCAACCCCATCCACAAGCTGATGCAGTTAAGTGTTGAGTCTGAAATTCAGTGTAGCAGAATTTTCCCTGACTTCGCAAAGGAGACTTAATTCAAATTCAGAGCTGAGGCTCAAAGGCCGTGGCCTTTGCATCACATGGTACAGGGTTCTGAGTCAGAAACCTGAGTCTAAATCCTACTAGCTATCTAGTTCCAGGCCATGATGTAACTTCTTCAGAAAAATTATTCCTAATGATGTGTATGCCTATATGTCTGTACATGTAAGTGCCTACAGAGGCCAGGGGCATCACAACTCCTGGAGTCACAGATGGTTGTGAACTACCAGGCACAAGTGTCAGGAACCAAGCTCGGGTCCTCTGCAAGGGCAGTACATGTGCTCTTCAACGCTAAGCCATTTCTCCAGCCCAGCTTGGAAACTTTTTTCAGATTAGTTTTCCCATCTTATGAAAAGGGGTCACTGGAAAGATGGAAGAATATGGCTCATGTATGGTGTTGGGCATAATGCCTACCACTGTCCATGCCTATTACTGCCAGTGCACAGTGTTAAGTCAGCTGTGAGTGGTGGTATATTGTTCAGAGTTGGCAGAGGGAGAGGATCACAAGTCTCCATGTGAGGGCTGGCACCTGATCTCAGTAAGGAGAGAAGGTCAACTGGAATAAACCCGGAAAAGGGGCATGGGGACAGTCAGCTGCTCTAGGCAAGTGTGTCAGGAGAAGTCATGGAGGAAGGCCCAGGGCAGACAGAAGAAAGTATTGGTTTTGTTTGTTTAAACTCATCCTTAGGCAAAATAGAGTCATGAGGGCAGCTGTGGAAATTTTAAACTGCTCTCTTGAGAATATTAAGATGGACTACTGTGGGCACTTAGGTCATATGGCCTCTGAGAATCCTGGAAGAAAAGGTGAAGGCTAGGGTACCGAGATCAGGCCCTGGTGCGTGCGTGCGTGCGTGCGTGCGTGCGTGCGTGCGTGCGTGCGTGCGTGCATGCGTGTGTGCGTGTGTGTGTGTGTGTGTGTGTGTGTGTGTGTGTGTGTGTGTGTGTGAAACTGGAGCCCACAAGACCCTGCTTGTCTTCTATGTCCCTTGCAAACACCATCAGGTCCCTGGGGTAATTCAGACACAGTCTCTCCTCCATCTTGGTGAACACAGTGGACCAAATCAAAGCGGTCAAGCTTCTTACCCTGATGGGCATAGCCCTGTCCTCCACCTGGTGACGGTGCTCTTTATAGTTCATCTACTGGAATATTATAGAAGATGGGTCCTCTAGTGGAAAGGAGGAATTGACAGCAACCCCTCAGATTCTCTACAACTTCAGAAGTGAGGTTGAGTGTTCGGTCCTCTGGAGGCCCCTTCGCAGTGCGTCAAGAGCTGAACAGCTCATGCAGGTACTAGTGAGCACCAGCAGTGACTGACCAATCTCTGCAAGCAGGCCCAGGTGAGGAGACAGCCCAGCTGCCTTGGACCTTCAGAGGCCGGGGCTCAGCCCTAGGGGTTCTTTCAGACTTCTTGGAAGGAACATATGACCTGGGACTGTCTCTGAGCCATGGCTGAAGTGTCACATTGGAGGGAACATGGAAGGCTGTGCTTCAGGTGAGTAAGCTGTACTTTCCCTGCTTTTGGGAGCCTTGTGTTCAGGGGCTGGCTTGTCTGTAGCACAGCCTGTCCTGCCAGACTCTGGGCCTTTGGTGCTCAGAAACAATTTCTCTAAAGAAATAACCAGAGCAGGAGAAATGTCACTTATTTATTTGGCTTTGGTATGGGGTCCAGTCAGAGAAGTGTGTGTGTGTGTGTGTGTGTGTGTGTGTGTGTGTGTGTGTGTGTGTGTGTAAGGATGATGGACACAGCAGGGTACGAGCTCTATAAGAGCTACCAAAAATCTTTATGATAAACATCAAGGGGATGATGCTTCTTATGGTGGGGTGAAGTTGGAGCTACAAAGACTTCTCTCCTGAACCCAGATGTTCATTCATTTATTTCAATTAATGAGTTGTGCTAACTAACTCATTGACATTGTTGTAGTATCTGCTACTACATGCTAGCGCTGTACATAGAATGGTCTAAGGCCCAACTTCTTTGTGCCTTCACAGTATTCATGGTCCTATTGGGAAGATGGAAATATAAGCAATATAAACAAAGCTTATGTACATATGATATAATATATAAAAATACATATCAATACAGTGTGACATGTAAGCAATGGGAAAAGAGACGAAGCAAAGAGAGAGGTGGACCAGCTTGGGGAAAGAAGGAGTGCTGACATTTGAAGGAAGCATTAACTCTCAGATGGGCAAGAAAGGAGTCGGATGAGCCAAGTACATTCAGGACTTCTGCAAGGGTCTGCCCATGGGAAAGAGCTGGAGGCAGGTGAGATGGGTGGGTAGCACAGGGAAGATTTTTGGAGGAGCTGTATTTGGAGGGATCTAGAGCAGTGAGTGTGTAAGGAGAGGCCGAGGTGAGGTGAGGCAGTGTCTCTTACACTCCCTTGGGATCCATAGTGGTGGACTGGGAAATGGATCAGCTTGAGCTGTGTGGTCTCTTGAGCCCAGTTCTGCCCTTGCTAGCTGGGTGTTCTTGAACAAATCCATCCCAGTGGGGGATTTCTTATCCACTGAGAGGGATGCAGATGAAAGAACTCTTGCTGTGTGAGAGTGGGGTTAGAGATGTGACTGAAATTATGGGCTTGGTAGAAAGTCTGGCCTATATCACAGAGGCTCTGGAATGAGAAGCCATTTGATTCTTGGATAGGTTGGGGGGGGGGGGGGTCCTGTTACAAGAGCCAGCCACAATTGCCCAACCTGCCTTTCATCCAGGCACTTCTGGTTCTGAGTCACACACATATAATCCAAAGGACTTCAGCTGACCTCCCCAATCTCCCTCCTCCTCTGCGAGCTGTTACCTACTTTGAAAAAAAGTCATCAGGTCTCATCACTTTTTTTTTTTTTTTCAGAATTGGAAATTTAGGAAAAGTCAAAATGTTATTTCAGAACTACGATTTGGCAATCCTTAAGGATAAGAGGTAGAGGCCTGCAGAACTAAGAGGCTGTGGGTATTTAGAAACTGGAGTTCATCAGGAGTCTGTTCTCCCATACTAAGCTTAGAAACAGGCAAGTGAGACTCACACAGCCTAGTCTGAGAGTCTCCAGGGTGAACCAGGAAATGTCCATCTTACTTAGAGACTGGGAAGACCAGTCCTGGCTGCCCTGACCATTAGGAAGCTCAGAGACCCAAGCTAAGACTCTGGGGCATTATTTGCCGAGAGGCAGTGCCTTCTTATAGGGGACTGACTGTATGGCACTGAGTGGCTTCAATCACCTCACAGAACAAAGGAACTTGAATCTATTCCAGTCCCCACATCCTTGGGGAGGCTGGGATCCTGCCACAGCTGTGATGGGAACTAGAACACAGCAGAGAGTTCAGGTTTTAAGTGAAGATGTGCCAATGTGAGGAATACTTCCTTGCTTTTTCATATTTTCAAAAAAAAAATCTATGAATGTAACAAACAAAACACAAAACCATAAAGCACCTGTTTTCTGGTGGGCTCTCTTGTTTACTTGATCTGGTCTAAATGTGGGAGGAACTTCCTCCAGAAATTGCCGTTTTCCTGAAACCTGGAGCAAGCCTGTGCTTTTGATGTATTTTTAGCTTCCAATTTGATTTATGGACCCTTAAACAAATGGAAGCCATTTTTTTGAAGGTGAGGCAAAAATTCTATCATCTGAAGTTAGCAAAGACTAAAATACAATGTCATGGATAAGTGTCACCCCTACCCAAATGATCAGTGTCCATGAAGTCTTTTTGAGGACACACGCACATGTGCACACACAGAGACACAAACTGAACCCCTTTCTGCCCTCCAGGAAAGGTGAATGGTTAGGAGCAAGAGCTGGGATGGCAGCACTACAGGGACAAGGCAGGTGGCCCTGAGTGTGAAACCCCTAGACAAGGGCTCAGCTGACTTTCTGGAAAGCAAGAAGGACTCACATCTTAAGCTTTTCTCACTGGAAATGTGACCATTGGCTGTTACTGATTCTGGTGAAAAGCTGGCTTGAAGCTGAATGCACCCAAGATGGGTCAGAAGAGGAAAGGTTTGGAGGCAGGAAGCCACTTGGGAGACATCCTCTGGATGGTATTGTCCTGGATGTTTTGACTTGTGGGAAGGAGCCAGGCATGAAGACCAACACCTCTGTTATGGATTTCAGCGTCACAGATGCACACATATGAAAATCTGCCTGTCTTGTCCTGTAACTGTGGTGGTAGAAACATGTTGGGGAGGCTCAGCTATTGCTCTGATTGTGGCCCAAAATGACCTTGCTCAGCCTACTCCCAAACTTGAAAGGTCAGTTTGTGAACCTCAGATTTACTGAGCACTTTCTGATGACCACACTCAAATTTTTATTCTTCCTTCAAGAGGCACAACTCAGAATATATGGGCATAATTGTTCTAAAATAAGTCCCCTGAATCTGTAGGAGTGTTATAAAAACAAACAAACCAGCAGAAACAAGTGCTCAGTTATTGTATTTGTAAAGCTCTCTAGTTACTGGGAATGGTGAAGACTGCAACCCTCTAATTTTTTTGTTATTATCCAAATCATAAAAATGTATTTCTTAAATCTCTTGCTACCTGTTTCCTTGATCAAAGGAAGCATAAAAGAGTCTATCCTTGATACTTAGGAGCATATAATTTAAGAGCCAGTGTGGCCTTGGAACAGAAGGAAGTAGAGAAAAATGCAAGGTGACAGGGTGGAATCATGGGCCCAGGCACAGGAAAAGCAATGCTGTCAATCATAAGGCAGAGAGGTACTTCCAAGTGAGGTGCAACATTCACCTTTGATGCAGCTTACTCAAGTGTCTGTGGAGGATGCGACTAAGACCCTCCTTCTGACCCGTTGCTTCCTTGATGGGACCAGCTGGCTGGTTCTGGAGAAGAAAAGCTGGGCAATGACAGTGTCTGGTGTTGAGTCACAGGTTGTAAGTGTGCAAAGACTTTGTGGAGAAGACAGTATTTGAAGACGTTTAGCCACTCAGACGTAGGAAGTATTCCCAAAGATCTTATACATGGAGATATTTTAGGTGTGGGGCATAGAGAAAAGTAAGTCGTGCTCTGGAGATAGTATAGGGTATATCACAGCCTGGGTGCCTTGGGGCCATTGGTACTTTTCAGAGAAGGTTAAAGAATTAGGGTTGATTGTGTTTCTGTGCAGCCTATTATAGTATCTGAATACCGAGTAAGAAGGTCCCAGTTCAGGGTGTCTTCTCTGTTGGAGATGAGTTTTTACTCAACTTGGCATCCTCGGGTATGCCCCTTAATGTCATTTGTTTCAATTTTCTTATTTGTAAAATCAGTGACTTGGGTAAGACATTTGCTAGATCTATTGTAATGTTTCAGTTCTATGCACAGTACATGGCACCAGACACCCCCCCCCCCCAAATCTGACAAATGAACCAACCAATCAATCAAACACTATGCTTCTCCAGTTGGCACAGTGGGGCAAAATTGTAAAGACAGCACTTCTTACTTCTTCTGGTGTATGAAGCCTTTGCAAAATATGGAAGGGATTTTTGACAAATTGTATTAATGGATAAGAGAGTTATGGGTAGAGGGCCAATGAGGGGCCATCAGCAGCCATATTAGAAATACATTTTTATGATCAAATGAATACTCCCCACTCAGAACAATAGGAATGTGCAGAAAAGCACCAAGAAGCATGAAAACAACCTCCACCATAATCCTACTACCCAGAGCAATTGGCTTTCAAGCACATTTTCTTCTAGAATATTTAATTTTTTCCCTCTTAGTGGGGAAGCACATTCCGTAAATTGATTTTCTCTTGGATCAACATCACAGCATGCTTCTGCATTACTCATCCTACCCAGTCTCCCTTTATTTCTCTCACTTCCTGGCTGGTCTTCCCTTGAGATCTCTGACTATGTCTGTGAATGTCACCCTGTACTCCCTTGCCTCAAGTGCATCTGGCCTTCCATTTGTTTTTGTGAATAAAGTTTTATTAGAACATAGCCATGGCCATACTTGTTTGTACCTCTATTGTTTAGAGCTGGCTGTGTGCTGCAATGGCAGAGTGGAATATCAAGACAGATCTCAGGTCCTACAAAAGGAAAAGTCTCTACTCTCCGGCTCTTTGATGACTCTTGTTCTAACCAATACTAAACGAAACATTGGTTTGTGGTATTTTGATTACCTGTGATGGATGCCACTGCTGTTCTGAGTGCAGTGGTACATGCACACAATCTCAGGGCTTGGAAATGCCAAGAAAGGATTTTAAGTTCACAGCCAGTGTGGGAAACAGTGAGATCTCTCTCTCTTTCTCAAAAACAAACAAACAAAAAACCAAAAATAAACCAAAACCCAAAGAACAGCAATCAGAATTCCACCATGACTGCAATTAAATCAACAGTGTGATGCTATTGGGCATAAGACTTCTTATTTGAGGGGACAGGTTCTTACTATGGTGACCTTTCAGACCTTCTGCCCTCAGCTTCTCCAGTGATGGGATTACAAGTGTGTGCCACCACACCTGACTTGAGAAGAGAGGGGTTTCAGCACACCATAGCAGAATGTTTCTTCTGTACACTACAATAAATGAAAACTTGACCAAGGTAATAGTGAAATGTAGTACAAGGACAAAAGAGGAATTTGGAGTATTTGTTAGAACTTTTTTTTTTTTTTTAATTAAACAAAGCTCAGTTCATTTTAAGCTTTATAACTTGCTGTGTTTAAATCAGCCCATGAAATTCTTGTAATTTTAGCCCTTGGCTGTGTGAAGGAAGTGGACTTCAAGCATGGATAGAGAAGGGGAGATGTCCTGGCCCTAGATGGTGGGCCAGCTTGTTGCAAGCAGCTCCAAGAGCTTCTGTTCAGAATGAAGACAGGAGCCCTCGGGCTCTGCTTTAGTTTCAAGCTGGAAGAAAGAAGGCCCAGGAAAGAGCTGGAGAGCTATACATTGCAGAGAAAGGTAACCACGGCCTTCTCCACACCACGCATAGAACTGAACCATTTTTGAGGAACTGCCAGAGGCACAGATGGAGCCCTGACCTCAGCTGACCTGGGCAGGGTATACCATAGAATGAGACTGCCAGCTGATCACTCAGAAAGCCAAGCTTTCTCTCTAGAAGTGCCAATGTACAACCCCACTCTGACTCTCCCCAGAATGGGCCTGGCTAGTTGAAGCCACTTAGGGTTTTCTAGGGTCATCTGACTTTGACTGGGGAAGACAGAGGTCAGGGTCCATATGGTGTCTCTGAGGATGGCTGACCCTAACCAGGTGGCACTTTCACCAAGGGAATTGCATGCCCCATGCCCTCCTCTTCTAGCTGTTCAGTGGGCTGAGAAGCAGGCATTTCTGTGTCTGGTGGCTTCGGGATCATGCCCATCTGGGAGACAAATGTGACTGAGGCACCTGTCTCCAGCAGCAGGGAGGAGACAAGTGCTCAGGCCCCTGAGGCTGGGCTCCTATCCTGATGTCACTTCTGGTCTGCGTGACTTTGGCCTTGTCTTTAACCTTTCTAAATCTGTCTCTCGTGGGTTAAGTGTCTCATAGGTTCATCATGAGGGTGATGGAACTGATAGCCATGGCGGCATGTTACAGATACCAAGTGTGAGCATGTGTCAGTGGTGTGATTGGCTAGAGTATGGTACTTACACAGATATCACAGATACCCAGGAAGATGAGGAGTGTGTGTGTGTGTACCTGTTTCAATCTATTGTCCTGCAGCTAAAACACCAGAGAGTGAGAAAAATCATAACTAACAGAATTTTATTCAGCTGAGGGATTAGGGAAGTCCAAGCTCTAGTCCTCATCTATGTCATAATTCACAGATAATGTAGTGTCACAGTTATTCACCGTGAGGAAACCCTCATGGTCTCGTCACGGTTCTGCCCTCCTCCTGTCTCTATAGCACTTAGATTTCAAGGTGAGAGTTGGAGTCAGTGTTCAAGCCATAGCTGGGTCTCAAGGACTCTAAGAGGGTGGAGAAGAAGACAAAATCCAGGGAGGTTTGGAGGCTTTGTAAATGGGGACAGTGTGGCCTACAGGAGACAGAGAGCATCCTTCTTGGTGCCATATGAAACTTCAAAAACCCACATAGACCATATTCACAGCACTGCCATGTGGCCTAAGCACCTTCAGCAGATGGGACCAGAATTAAACTAGAGTGAGGTTCACAACCACAGAGTGAGGATGCTTGCATCTTGTCCGTATCCACATTCTCTGATGGCTTAGGTACCAGACAGGGAAGGTGAGAATCCCAGAGTCAGAGCCTTCACTGACTCCCGTCTCACTGCATAGTGCCCCACTGTGAATAGGAGCAGTGCTCTCTCCTCCTCAGATCCCATTCCTGTGGGAAGAAGGACCAAAGAGGTCTCACCAGATGTAAGATGAAGGCTTTAGAAGAACACCAAGATTCTCTTGCTTTAGACTAGCACGCGCCTGGTCTATATGGTGTTGGAGATCAAACCCAGGGGCATTCTATAGTCCGAATGACATCCCCAGACATTAGGGATTGATGTTTTTTTCCATGGGGTCCAGATTTCTAACAGTCCCATTTCACCTCTCTAGTTCTAAGATCGTCACATAGAATTCAGGACCAGCATCAGGAGCATTATAAAGCATTATAATGTTTAACAGTAGCATAGAACTTTGCTGGAAACATGACATTTCTGGGCTCTCCCCAAGGATCACAGACTCAGTAGTTCTGTACAGAGTATAGCAACCCAGACTATATACATGTATTTCAGGGGTTCAGACACATGTTCATTTGGGACCCATGACCAAACTAACTCAATGCCTGCCTCAATTTCCACATTGTATACAGCATGAAGGGTGAGAAGCATTTATGAAGGAGCCACTTATTGGTCCTCCAGGAAGCTCCTTGGGATTCTCAGCCCAAGCCAAGACATTATGGACTTGTGACTTGGGTCTAGGAGTCGGAGACAATGTTGCTTGCTAAAGTGTGTACTATAGTTTGAGTGTGAAATGCCCCAAAGGCCCAAATGTCTGAACACTTGATCCCAAGCTGGTGATGCTATTTGGAAGGTGTAGAACCTTTAGGAAGTAGGCCTTTCTGGAGAAAGTGGGTCACTAGGGTAGCTTTAGCTGCTTTATATAGCCCAGGCCTACTTCCTGTCTCCTGTCTGTTTCCTGGCAGCGGATACAATGTGAATGGCTGTCTCATGCCTGTCACCATGCATTCCTCATCGTGATGGATAGCATCCCTTCTTAAACTGTGACCCTCCCCACCTCACCAGATCCTCCTTGAAGTTGCTTCCGCAAGATTTTGGCAAACAAGAGAAAAGCCAGACAGTGTGGAAAGGTCTCTACAAATTATTACACTGGTCCCTAAGGAGGAACTGGCTTCTCTTGTGCAGTTCCAGAGCTCCAGAGAACATCGGAATGTCTGAGTGAGAGTGAGGGAAGGCTGGGGCTCATATCACCAGCAAAAGCAGAATGAAAGAATAAAATCATCTCTAGGGAAGGAGCGTTCAGACCCCTCCCTCTAGAAAGCCACATTTATCTTTCAAAGTAAATAGCGATCAGTCCTAAGGAACAGGGGAACTTTCAAATAATGGTCAGCATGTGTTGATCTTGACAGTGGCCCATAAATCTCAATTTCTCTAGGAGAGAATGTTGGGTGGCATTTTAATTTCAAGCAGTGGCATGAGGAATGAGGGAGATTTACCTCTGCTGTGGGTCTTTGCGATGCATGCTTAGAAATATAGCCCAGTGAGCACGGAGCACTAATTGATGGCCTCCAACATGCTTCATAACACCCTATTATCCAGATGAGGAGCGTGACAGCTGAAGCAGCTAAAGCCTGGATGCTCCAAGATGGGCTTCTGAGCAGCCATCTAGGACAGACTAAAGGCCCTGGGGATCCTCCCCAGCATGGCTAATCGTTCTGTCTCCCCAGATCCCCGCCCTTGCTAGCACATTCTCTGCCCTTGTGTGTGTTCACTGAGTGCTTTCTTACAACCTTGTTCTCTAGGGAGGTCTCTGCTTCTTCTCTCTGCAGAGTCCTCAAGAGTGGACAAGAGGCCTCTTCACTTAATAGTTTATGATCTCACTGCAGATAACTGACTCCTATTCCAGGGTCTGCCACTGAAAATAGACATTCGTGTCTACTTATTTACTGGGCGCCAGGCACTCTGCCGAGTGCCTTTACGTGTATCATCTCATTAACTCTAATTTACTGTGTGACTTTGGACTGGTTGCTTGCCCTCCTTCAGCCTGACTTTCTCCTCTCTGCCTTCTGGAGTCTGAGTGCCTGGGGCCTAGGCTAGGTCTCCTCTCCTAGGGAGAGTCAGGTTTTATTTGTCCAACCTCCCAATATTGAGCATAAGCTTTGGTTCAGAGTCTGCACTCAGTCAGGTAGCTAGGAAGGCGAGAGAGAAGTGGTAGAATAAGCCTGGGTACCTGGTCTGGACTAAGAAAATGGGCAGAAGTCCTGAGAGTGTCTATGAATGTATATTGTATATGTATAATAGCATGCATGTATATGGATATGTGTGTGTTGTGTGTGTGAGTGAGTGTGAATGTGTGAGAGTGTGTGAGTGTGTGTATGTGTGTGAGAGTGTGTGTGCGAGTATGTGAGAGTGTGTGTGTGAGTGTGTGTGAGTGTATGTGAGAGTGTGTGAGTGTGTGTGAGTATGTGAATGTGTGTGTGTGTGTGTGTGTGTGTGTGTGTGTGTGTGTGAAATGAATGCTTTTCCCCTGGCTTAGTAGAAGCTGGAAGAGGCCTGTGGGGATTTTGTGTCAGAGAAGATTTTGTTTCAGCTGTGTGGAGCTCCTGGCTCCCTAAATCCAGCAAGGACAGTGAGTCACCCAAGGTCATAAGGCCTTTTGGTGACAAACTTTAAGCCATAGCTCATGGTTGACACTGGCTGGCACGGGCAGTGACAGCATCTTACAGTGCGTTAGAAACTTGTTACAAAGGGCTTGGACCTGATGAGGTAAAAATAATCATTGGGGACAGAAAATAGTCCCTGAGGAGGCAGCCCTAAGCAACTGTATAGGCCCTAGTTTCCCTCTGCTGAGTTTCAGAGCCTCCTGCTGGTGGCTTGCACCCTCCTCCTGACCCGGCTGGCCCATTGTCTCCTGGTCTTTCCAGTGCCCTGGAGGACTTGGTAAGAAGCTTATGAAGCACTGGGAACAGTACAGACCTTGGAGTCAGGTAGGCCTTAAGGTAGACCACACTGTGACAGTCCGTCCATTGATGCCTGAAAGTTAGGCTGTGTCAGCCCCAGTGTCCTCATATTTAAAACAAGAATAAAAAAAAATCCTTTAGAGAGCACATGAAGTGGAAGGGGAAAGCCTGGGGATATCTGGGGGTAGTGGGAGGGATTGAGGGATTGAGGTGGATATAATTAAGATATATTGTCTAGATGTATGAAAATATCAAAGGATAAATAAAAGGTATTTTAAACTGTCCTTTGTAATTGTTGGAGTCTGGCGCCAGTGGCCAGCCTAGCTCCAAGTTCTGTGAGATAACATGTCTAGTGAGTCAGAGAGTTATAGCAGGATACTGGATATCCTCCTCTGGACTCCAAACATGTGCAGGCACACATATCTGAGCACCCACATAGATATAACAGCGCACATGCACACACACACACCCCCACCCCCCACAATACTCTTTATAGATTCTAGGTTGCCAGACAAGTGGAGCTGACCTAGGTGATGTCCCTAGGCAGACTTTGAGTCAGGGATTGAGTTTTATATTTCTTCACAGTCCTTCCCTTGGCTCCTCCCATGCTCACGTGCTGCCTGGTATCTACTAGGGGATCTAATTTCTAAGTTAATGGGAGCCAGTTACTGTCCCTTTGTTACTGAACTTGAGTTCAGACTCTGTACCCTAACAAGTCAAAGGCAGCCTTCTATCTTTGAGAAGTCAAATAAAACAGACAAATTAATAGTAAGAATCAGAAAAATGAACTTTGTTCAGTTTGGACACATTGAGAAGAGGGACAAGAGATTCAGTGACTCCCTGCCCCCAAGTCTATAGTTGGGGTCCTAGTGAGATTGTAGTTTCATAGCCAGCCAAGGATACACACGTTTAGCAATCTTGATAAAAGTCTGGCCCACCACCCTTGGCCCATCATTGTCTGGGCTACAGTCTCATCCTATAATGTGGTCTGACACATTGTAAATCTCTGTCTTGGAGATGAATTTGCCCTTCTGGTTGGTGCCTTTCTCCCAGCGTGAGAATTCTGGGGGTTGGGGATAGCATTCCTATTTCTTGAGGTGTATTGTTTCAATAGCCTAGTGGATGGAAAG
The DNA here is from genome assembly GCA_033318265.1 of Phyllotis vaccarum. Taxonomy (NCBI): domain Eukaryota; kingdom Metazoa; phylum Chordata; class Mammalia; order Rodentia; family Cricetidae; genus Phyllotis; species Phyllotis vaccarum. The sequence goes on along the minus strand of JARWLC010000004.1, from coordinate 138,831,346 downwards.
ACACAATTGTCTCTTTAGAACAGCTTCATTTCTGCCAGGCTAATTACACCTTGGAATATTGTTTTTCCAAGTGTCGTTTGGGGACCCACAATATTAACGTCACCTAGACACTTGTCAGATGTGCAGGCTCTTGAAGCCTATCTCAGATCTGATGGGGAAGCTCTCTGGCTACACCAAGCTCCCCAGGTGATTTGTACACGTGGTGAATGAAACTTGAGAGCAACATCTGAGGCTGGGGGAAGCTTCAAACTCCCATGGAGGCAATGAACATTGTGGTGATAAACAGGCAGACAAACAACACACTCTAGGAAAACATTCTTCCAGCTCTTGATCACTGGAAGCGATTTCCTGGCCTCGTGGAAACCTGAAGGACTTAGAATCACTCTGTAAGGTCCATAACAGGACCACAGGCAGTTGTTCACACGCCCCCTGTGTGTTTACAGAGGTTGTGGCCTGGACAGAGCCCTCCATTTCAGTCATTGACCCTAGCTCAAGTGAAAGGTCCAGACTGAAATGGGACCCAGGTGACTTGAGAGAAACTCTGGTTCTATGTGGGAGAGCAGAACCAGACCTCTGCTGGGTCCTCTGTGCCATTAGTGTGTTTCTATGTCTAGCATGAGTATGGGATTTCCAATGACTAACATGAAACTCACTTCCTTTTAAAAGTGTATATTGCCTCTTATCCTTTGACAAGACCAATATTTCATAGTTATTTGCCTTTTGTTTACTATACACTGGGCCTGCAAGTCTTGGAGGTTAAGACAGGCCCTATCCTGAAGGTGCTCCCAATCCAGGGAAAGATACCCAAGGTAGATGATTAAAGAGCCAGGTGCCATGGAGGTCATGGGCGGCACATTTGTGTGCCACTTTGGGCACCAAGCACTCAGGTGGGTGCCAAACATACCAGAGAGACTCAAGAGGTAACAGGAATCCTGACTGGATCCTGTTAGGAAAATGCCACAGATAAGATTCTGAGTGTGAACTAGATGATGGATAATATAAAACCATCAGGTAAGGTGTTTGCCACCCTCTCCTATGCCCAAGCTTTGAGTACAACCCCAGGACCCGCACTCACTTGTAATCCTAGGCTGAGACAAGAAAGCCTAAGAGCAAACGGACTGAGTGTGCTATTCAAGTGAGCCCTGGATTCGGTGAGAAGAACCTACTTCAATATATAAGGTGGAAAATAATCTAGAAGACACTTGATGTCAATCTTGAGTCTCTACATGTATTTGCACACAAGTACACAATGCACATACATACATGCAAGCAGATATACTCATGTGCACACCACACAAACATACATACTAAAAAAAAATCAAATATTGTGATGTCTACAAATTTGAGGTGGTGTATGTGTGTCTAGGCTCTTCTCAGTTGGTTTCACACACACACACACACACACACACACGCACACACACACACACACACACACACACACACACACACACACATCAACAGAGAGAAAGCAAACGTAAGGAAATGTTACAGTTACTGAATTGTCTGGAGGGAATATGCTAATTCGATGATCTTTAAACTTCTTTATTTCTACACTTTTGCAATAAAAGGAAGGACACACCTGGGGGATGGCGTATGAATCAGGGAGTCTCACGGTGCAGACTACTAGGTAAACATACCTGCAAATGTTTGTTTCACAACCATCAAGAAAGAACTTCAAGGTGTTTCATCTAATTTCATCCTCAGAATAGCCTGGTGGAGTGGTCTAACTGGTCACCTCATCATGAATGAATATGAGGTCCAAGAACTAAGATGTGATTGGCTCCTAGCCTCCTGTGTAAGCAAGCAACACAGCCAGGACTGAAACCCAGGTCTGTAGACTCCACACCTTGTTCCTACGGGCTTTCCAGGACCTTCCTCAGGAATCTACATTTTATTTCTTTTATTCTGCCTCGAGGTGTGTGTGTGTGTGTATGCATGTAAGCATGTGTATGTGTGAGCCTGTGTATGTGTGTGAGCATGTGTACTGTGAGCCTGTGTATGTGTGTGAGCATGTGTATGTGCATACATGTGGAGGCAGGAGGAAAACCTTGGTTGTCATCATCAGAAACACTGTCTACCTCCTTTGAGTCAGGGTCTTTTATGGGTATTGAGTTCAGTAACCAGGTTAGGTTTTCTGGCCATGGAGTCTCTCAGATGTGTGCATGCCTTCCTCTCCAGCTTTGAGATTACACAGGTATGCACCACCCTTTCCCTGCCTTTTTTCACAAGTATTCAGGGGATGGAATCCATATCCTTAGGCTCATAAGTCACATGCTTTATTCATAGAAGGATCTCACCAATTACATGTTTTATAACTGTTGAGTTGCCTGCCCCTGGCATATTAGGGGCCCACAGCTTAGGTACAGGATCCCAGAGTGTGGGAGAGTGCCTTTCCAACCCCTGCTCCGTTCTTGGGTGCTGGCTATCACTGTACCTTCCGTCTGGGCTTGGCGGGGTGGGAAGAGAGGCCGGGCATTCCAGGAGAGGGTGGCAACTGGCCTTAGGCCCTTTCTCCGTGGCTGAGGTCAGGCTGGGTGAGCACAGGCAATGACCTGTCTGTAGACAGGCTATGTGAGAGAATCGACTCTCAATATGGGAGTACGTTTTTGGGGTTGCGCCATGCATATCCTTAGTAGATGATGCTTCATTCAGGTTCTGTGCCAGAGGGTGAGTTTATCACTTACCTCAGTATGAGCCAGATAAGCACTCCTTCCTGGGTTCCTGCCACTTACTGCTGAAGCTGCCAGAAGGTCTTAATCACTTTGCTGAAAGGGGTTGCTGATGCCCACCCTCCTTGATTCCCTTCTAGCTGCCAGCTGGCTTCTGTGTGCCTTAGCTGGGCTATCAGTTCTCACACTGCCAGGAAAGGACCCTGTTTGAGTCTGGTATGGGCCTTACTGCTCTTTTTGCAATGCCATGGATGTATCTAAGTCTCTTTTCTCTCCAGGAATTGTTATAGCTCCAAGAAAAGAAAAACATATTTATGACATCTACGGCACCCCCAGTTTGTAGCCCAGGACCCCCATCAGACAGGCTGCGTTGTCTCAAATGACTCAGCACACCTCAGAATGTGAAAATATAGGGTCTCTAAAGTGCTGTTTCAGGTTAAATAAAGTCATTGGTGTAGGCCCTAATCCCATGCAACCCATGCCCTTAGAAGAAGAGGCTGGGGGCTGGAGTGATGGCTCAGGACATAAAGTGCTTGTCATGCAAAAATGAGAACTTGGGTCTGATCCTCAGGATTTACATTTAGAAAGGAAACCAGGCATGAAATACTAGTAGAAACTGGCCAGTCTATGGGGGTATCTTAACAGCTAACCTAGGCTACTTGGTGGGCTCCAGGCCAGTGAGAAATCTTTTCTCAATAACAACAAAAGTGGTAGGTGGCATCTGTAGAGTAACACCTGAGATTTCCTTTGGCTGTCATACACATTCATACACATGCACGAGTACCTGCATGCACACATATGTGTGTACCCTCACACTCATGGGGGGAAATGGGACATAAAACCATGGGGTGGGGCAGATGAAATCACCAGAAAGCTGAGGAGACAACTCTAGAGAAGGTGGTTTGTAGATATCTTGAGCATAAGTGTCTCCCTTCCAGAATTACAACATAATCAATTTTCCTTGTGTAAGACACCCAGCCTATGGCTCTCTGTTATGGCAGTTCTTGTAGAAAAACACTTCAAATGTTCAATAAACATGCTGGAGTCTAGCAATAAGACCCAGCACATATATTGTGGTTAGCTCCATCTCTGGATAAATTGATTGTATCCACAGCCATCCCAAATGTGGACTTTCCTATCACACTGGCCATTTGGTTATCCTGGTGTGGTGGGCAGGTGGGTTCCCAACTTCCCTTCCTGGGAGCATTCTTGGAGTTTTCCCTGCTTGGGCAGCGCCTTCCTGATTACAATGGTTGACATCACCTATCAACTCTTTACCTGTCCGTGATGGGGGTTATCATGATAATAAAACAAACAACAGGCAGAAAGACTATGGATACCATCAAAATTAATAAAGAACCAGAGAAATTTCATGATAAAGAGAAATGATGGCCCATCTACCCATGTGACAATTCTTTAACTTGTTAGAAAAACTCAAGGGTGGGCAGGGTTTTGTTTTTCTTTTACAGAAATCTATAAATACCCATCTTTAATGTCAATAGGCTGTGGACATTTAGATGTCTAAAGCAGAAGGGAAGGCTATCCAGAAAAATTTACAAGCAAGGAATACCGGACCTATTGATACCAATGTACTCTACTGCTTAACATCTGTGTCTCTTTATTTGTAAGAAAAGTTGAAGTCCCGGTTCAATTATAAATTAAAGCTGGTTTTGGAGTTGGAGTGTGGTTCTCTCCTTCTCTAAACCCAAGCATGCTTGTTAAAGGAAAATGCAAAATCTCTGTATCACTATATTTATATTTAGTTATATACTAAATATATACTGAGGTGCCACCTGATATGGGACAGAATAATAACTAAATATAAGAGACTATTTTATTGTTATGAATCCTATGTTGTATAAATGTTTATATCAAAATTTATAAGAATATATATATTAAATTTTTGTCATGATATTGATGTTCATATTGATTACTAATTAATCCTAGAAAGAGGCTTTAATCTAGCTTTCTGTACATTGTGTTGGGTTTTAGTCTATCAGTTTTCTGCAGTGACCCATGACAATGCCTGATTTCAACCTTTGAAGTATCAAAAAGGAAGATGGGGCCCCACAACGATGATTTCACATGGTCTATGAAAAAGATGCTAGGCTGAAAAACGCCAATCAAAGTTTGGATTTGGACTACAAACTGCTCAGGACAATTTCAAGGCAGCTTGTTGAGGTGAACCAGCTTCAGACCACTATAGCCAAGACTTGAGACAAGCCGTGCACTTTCCTGTTACAGAGACTGGACAACAAATGACACAGCTACTTATTTCAGGACTCGACAATTAACAACATTTTTCTTTTCAGGATTCCCTAAAGATGCAGTTGCTCCTAGACAACAGGAAATAAATCTAAGAACACGGTGCCCACATTCCCAAGAAGTGGGGTGGGTGGTTTTTGGTCTTTCAGTGGGTTGTGGATGATTGCCATTGTCTAGGCTAAATGGTTACAAATTGTTATTGGTTATGGTTAGGAACAAAGATGAACAAGGGAGATTAGATTAGGGGTTCTTGTTTGGAAAACAAGAAAAAAGAAAAAGACGATAGATATGATAGGTATAAGGGTAGATTAGTGAATCTTCTTTTAAAAAGCAATTACCAGTTTTAAATATTTTACATTGGATTGGATTTTTGTATATTGTTTACAAATTGTGTATATTGTTATAAAGTTGAGATTGATCTTGCTACTGTATATATATTTCTATGCTTATTCAAGATATTGTACCTATACAGTTCATCTAACAATGTAATACAAATTGCTAGTTCTTGAAAATTATTATCACCAACTAATTAGGATATAAAGAAATGTAAGTTAATTGTTAGACATTACAATCAATCTTATAGTCATATTATATATGTTTTCAAGATCAAACAGAGAGATATTTTAGATGAACAGGTCTTCTTTAAACACTTCAGAGATCTACAGCATACGGCATTTAAGATATTTTAATAACATAGGTTCTTATTATTTTTATGACAATGAGACACCAATCTACTTCAGAGAAGATAATGGACAGTGAAGAAACTCCATATGGAGTTGACCTTCTTTGTGGCAAAAGTTAGCCACCGGCAAGAAAGTGCTCTGTCATCCCTTGGACTGGGCTCCTGGATGGTCTAAAAAGGAAAATGGGATCGAGTTCAAGCATACATAACGCTCTACTTCTTGACTGTAGACGCGATTACCAGCTGCCTGGTCAAGCTCCTGCCTCTGTGACTCCTCATCAGGATGGGCTGTTACCTCAAGCTGTGATCCCAGATAAACATTTCTCCTTTAAAGCATACTAGCAGGTATTTCGTCACATACCGTGTAAGTAACTAAGACACTGATTACTCATTAATGTGTTGTGCCCCTCCGTGTGGTGGCCCCCATGATGGTGGTGGCAGGGATTACTTCATTATGGGACAATTGTGAGAGCTGTACCACCAGCAAAAAGGCCATTCTCAGAGCAGATGTCCCTGTATTATGTGGACAATACTAAGCCAGCTCAGTTTATAGAACTGACCCCTGAGGACTCCTGAGTGGCGCCCTGTGGAGAGACCTTTGGTTATCTTAACACCAGCCTACAGTGTCCCGCCTTGACCCAGAGCTGCTCCTTCCTCTGGGATTAGTGCTCATAGCTTGTTCCCACTTGACTTCAGGGAGCTACAGGCTAGGATGGGGTTTGGGGTGAGGGAGGATTGGGACTTTGTGTATATTTGGCTTTGCTCTTGGACCTCTGAGGGTGTTTCTACTTGTCATCCCTCAGGTGGCTCAGCTGAACATTAGAGGGTCAGAATACGTCCAAGTTTCCCTGGCACTGACATACACAACAGAATAGATGTGATGAATGCTAAGGTGCTCTCAGGGAACCCCAGGAGACACCTCCTGTCCCACTGCATTTCAGGAAAGTCCACACCAAAGCAGAATCAGAGAGGCTTGCTGGAAGGCTGAGAGGTTGAGTCAGGTGGGTCTGGCTGTGACTAGTGACTTGGCCACTCATTATCTGAGATATTCACAGCAGATGATTTCATGGCTCTGAGATACCATGTCTGTAGAACAGGGTCAATAATACCTATTTCACAGTGTGGGTACATATGCTAGGCAAAATGAATAAGCACAGCCTTTGGGACATTGAAAAGTTTTTAAAAATAGTAGCTGGAGAGATGGCTCAGCGGGGAAGAACATTGGCTGCCCTTCCAGAGGCCCCGAGTTCAATTCCCAGTACCTACATTGCAGCTAACGACCACCTTTAACTCCAGTTCCAGGGTATTGGACGCCCTCTCCTGGAGTCTGTGGGCACTGCACACATGTGTACAAAGAGGCAAAACACACAAACACAAAATCTAAAAATAAACGTATCTAAAAAAGAGCAGCACAGTTGCTTTACACATCTTGGCTCTATTTCATTAAACTAATACATGAGCTCCTTTCCAAAAAGCATTAAATCTCAATATTCCTCTTTTGCACTCCATCAAAAACTGACGCGTGTCTAGTCTAGAGAACTCTGACAAAGACATGGTGTAATGGTCATAGAATACTTGTACAGTTCATACAGAATCATGCCTTTGTCCTCTGAGTCTGGGAAGCTGAAGCATTCAGGCGGTTGAGTCATGGAGGGTTGAGTCAGGGCACAAGGTCATATTAAACAGAACTCTCTTCCACGCTCCCCTTTCCCAGTCACGTAACGTACTGAACGGGGGGGGGGGGGGGGGGGTAGGGGGGGTGAGCACTGTGGGTCTCCTGGCACCATGACAACCACAGAATTACCTGGAGGACACCTAGGATGTCAGTGCAGAGGGAACTGGCTCATTTCTCAAGAATGTTAGAGGCAAAGGGAGCATCACAGGCTGTGTAGGGAGCCAAGAGGTGCTGAGAGGCTTTGGAGACATCACCCAGAGTCCTTTATGTGAGAAGACACAAAGACAATGAAAAGATTCCCCTCACCTGCTGCCAGACCCCAAGACTCCAGCTGAGCACAGATGACACCCACAAAGCACTACCAGGTATGTAAAGATCCTCCATCTCTGTGTTAGGACAGAGGTGGGGGGCATGGAGGCCACAATCGTCACGAAACCATCCTCTCCTCTGACTCTAGGAGTGTGTGATGGGGACTTCACCACAAACCTCCACTCAAGACTTGGGGGTGCAGCTTGGTGGTAGAGGGCTGACCAGCGTGGCTAATGCCTTGGGTTCTGTCCTTCAGAATGCAAACCTAATTCCACCTCTTTTTCCTCTCCCCACCTCACCTATGAGATCATGTTTGAATAGTATCATCATTACTCAAGGATCATGACTCGGCTTTACATTTGCCTTCTTTTCCGATGGGCTCCAGTCCAGAATTTCTCTGCTTACCAGGCCTTCTGGAAACTCCTCAACACAAGTCCAATTCTCCTAAGCAGCCTCATCCTCTCCCACAAGGGAGGGGTTCTCTAGAGTTCCCCTTGCTGCAGTAAGTCAAGAAACCTCTCTTGCCCATTAAAAAAAAAAAAAAAAATCAATTGCATTCCAAAGGCCTTAGTGCCATCATTAAGATTATCACTTTGACAGGACCTAGAATCATCACCTGGACAACCCCTGGGCATGGCTGTAAGGGAGTTTCAGGTTCCCTTAATTGAAGTGGATACATGTACCCTAATGTGGTTAGCACCATCCCATAGCCTTGGGTCCCAGATGTAATTAAATAAAAAGAAGTCAAGTTGGGCACAAACCTTCATCTCTCCTTCCTGATGTGGAGTCATTGTTCCTAGCTGCCTGGTGCCCAGCTACCGTATTGTCCCTGACACATGGGCATGGGCTGTAAAACTACGAGCCCCCCCCCCCCAATCCTTTCTTTTCTTAAGTTCATTTTATCAGGTGCCTTTTGTCACAGCAATGAGAAGTAACCAAGGCAGTAGTAAGCACTGGCATCTGCAATGGGGCGCTCTGCCTGTTAATATTGTTTACGGGGAGAATTTGGTGGGCTAAGGCAGGTGGGAGCAAGCATTTCTATGTGAAATTGCTATTGTCCATTAAGCTGGTACAGTGTGAAATCTGCACATGTTTTGTTTTTGTTTTTTTAAGATGGAAGATCCCTATGTGATCCTGGTTGTTTCACCAGAGTCCCTCCGATGACTTAGTGTTTGGAGTATCAGTGAACAAAAATACTTCAGAGAGCTCCCAAAGCTGGGGCTTGCCTTGAAGGAAGAGCGCAATGTCCAGCCTTCATCCAGGGCTGCTCCTTCCTCTGGGATTAGTGCTAACACCTCGTTCCAACTTGACTTCAGGGAGCTACAGGCTAGGATGGAGTGTGGGGTGAGGGAGGATTGGGACTCCAGTGAGATAGCAAAACTGTTTTGTATGGGAGCCCGGCCTTCCCTTTGCTGCTGATATCATTGCTCTCTAGAAGAGAGTGGCCATGGTTTCAGCTAGACTGGGAGATTAAGGCTCTCCAGCAGCCTGAAAGGGCAGCTAGCAAGCTGTCCCCACCCCCTTTTCAAACGCCAATCTGCACCAGGACAGCACAGTCTCCAGGGTCAGGGTCAAGCTCTTGAGGGTAGACTTGGAGGTCCTTGCTTCTCACTTTTTCTGTGTCTTACTCTGTGCCATAGCCAAGTCTCGTGGATTCTCAATTTAATCTTTTCAACCCTTGAAGTCAAGACTGACGCACACTTTTCCCTTACAGTATTCTTCGGCTTCTTTTCCCTCAATACTTGAATGAGGGGTGGGTGGAGAGATGGCTTAGTGGTTAAGCCAGATGCTCTGCTTGCTCTTTCAGAGGACCTGGCTTCAGTTCCCAGCACCCACTTGACAGCTTATATCTGTCTGTAACTCTAGTTCCAGGGGATCTGATGCGCTCTTCTGGCTTTCTTGGGACTGTGTGAAACAAGGTACACAGACATACATGCAGGCTCCTAACATGTAAAACCAAAACCAAACCCCCAACCCCTGTGAATTAAATACTTTTCCTCTGAGATGCCTTTTTGGCTGACCATTCTTGCCTCAGAACTCTTAGTACAACATAACTTTGTACACTTACTACATTGAATTGAATCGGTCACATACATACTCCTCTAAGGGGCTGGACTCTGTGAGACTGAGACTTTCTAAAGGAATGATGATTTTGTGCTGTCCTTGGGGCTCAGAACACAGTGGGTGGGCAATAAACGCTGCTGTCTGAGGCTGCTGATTTTATTTTTCCGATATAAATTAGTAGGTTTTTTCTTTCAATTATGTCATTTCCTCCTAGAACTAGGGAGTTGGGATATCTGATATCAGAAGGTTTTTGCATAATCATGGGCAGGCCAGTTCTTCAAATCTGAGAGCTCACAGGCCCTGCCCAACTCTGCTAATGTCCAGCTCATGTGAAAAGAATGTCCTCAAGCATGCTTTCAGGGGTGGCAAGGAGCGGCCGGAGCTGCTGTAATGTCAATTTCCCTACCCATTACCAAGGAAGCCTGGAAGCTTCCCCTCTAGAAATACATTCTTTTCAGCTTGTAGTTATTTTATTTTAGAAGAGCACATTTTCATAAATACCTTGGATTTAATGTAGATCTGGAAAATTGGGCTCACCAGCATTCTTTAATGGAGGCAGGGGAGGAACTCCCAAGGCCCACTGTTCTATAAGGATTTATATGCAGTTGGTGATTTCCAGGTGAAGGAGAGACACTTTCTCCAGTGGTATAGCACTGGCAAATTGACCATGATCCTGTAACTTCTTGACTTCCTATCCATGCTGCTATAAGCAACTTAATGAGACTCATTGAAGCGAGCACACATACACACACACACACACACACACACACACACACACACACACACACACACACCACAATACATACACACACTACAAACACACACACCCCTCACATAATACACCTCCCACATACATAAGCACCACCACACATGCACCACATACACCCCCCACATAAATATACACCACATACGCACCACATACATACACGCACACTAAATACACACACATACACACATCACACACACATACATACATCCCCACACACATATCCATACACACCACACACCCCACCATATACATACATACATACACATCACACACACCACATGCATGCCACCTACCCACACACACCACACATATACCTGTGCGCACACACACATACATATGCACACACATACACACACACACACACACATACACAAACATACACGCATGTTGATGGAGAAGGGAGGATGAAGAGGTCAGTAAGGGTAGAAGAGACGAAAAAAGAAAATGTAATAGTGGTAAAATATAATCAAAATATGTTATACACATGCATAAATGACATAAAAATAAGCCCATTATAGATAAAAGTAAATGTGTCACAGAAACTGGTGAGGGAGCTCAGCAGACAGGAGTCCCAGCTCTTTAGTCCTGAGCTAGAGATGAAGCCAGATTTGCCCTGACAGTTCCATAAGAAGTGTTCATCTTGAAAGGCAGGAGGCAGAGGCAGGTGGTGGCACCTCCAATGACTGTTTGGGGTTTTCTAGTGAGTCTCTGTGGCCTCTACTTATGATGGTGCATTTTTAACTGTCAACTTGACATTATTTAGAATCACCAGGAAAGAGAGTCTTGATTGAGAAAGTATCTGCCTCAGGTTGGCCAATGGACATGTCTGTGGAGATTGCTTCATTGTTAATGGATGTGGGAAGCTCCATCCCACTGGGGGTGGTACTATTTCTTAGGCAGGCAGCCCTGAACTGTGTAAGAGCAGGGAAAGCAAGCATCATGAATGCATGGATTTCCTTGTGCTCCTGGCTATGGGGATCATGTGATCTGCTGCTTGGAGCCCCTTCTACTGTATCATGACTGTTCTGGTGGACTGCAGCTTTGAATTGCAAGCCGAATAAACATCTTTCTTCCCTACATTGTTTTTTGTCAGGATATTTGATCATAGCGACAGAAACGGAACCAGGGCATCACCCTAGCAGCCAGTTCTATCTTCAAAATGCCAATTTCTAGCTGTACCCCAGGCCTACTGAGTTCAAAGCTCTCTAGATGACCAGAAATCTTAATCTTATTATTTTATATTAAAAGGAAACCTCTTCTTAAAAATATTTATTTATTGTGTGCATGTGTGGGCAGGTGCACACATGCACGCAGGGCACGCCACATGAATTGGAGTCCCCCAGGAGGTCAGAAGATGGTTTCAGTCTCCCAGAGCTGGAGCTACAGGTCGTTGGGAGTCATACAGTGTGAGTTCTGGGACCTGAGCTCTCAGGTCTTGAGAGAGGAGAGAGCAGCCTCCAGGAATCATACTTAACAAACCCTCCAGGTATTTCCAGAGTCCCGCTGCTCCAATCACACCCTCCATTCCACCATGGTGAAGCTCTTAAATCATTCAGATCATTAAAGCAACTGTACTATGTATTACGTAAAAATTAGAAGAGATAAAAAATTCAGCTATAAACTCAAGGGAAGTAGAGCCATTTCTGTGCATTTTTCTTCCAATATTTTCTTCCCTTTCAACCTTTCAAATAAATATAGTTTCACACAATTGTAATTGCAGGACAAATTAAGTTAAGTACACTTCCCTTTTCTCACTTAATGTTGGAATATAAATACAATTTTTGCCGTCACAGGCATGCTTTCCAAAACCCACACCACTCTGCTGGGTATCAGAGTGCGGATCTCAAAAGCGAGCTGGTGTGGGAGGATGTGAAGATGGAGTGTAGAGGTGAAAACGTGTGCAAGGAGGCTACCCCTTCCTTGCTTTGAGTCTCTTTGCTCTCCCATATTCCTCCATCCCCAGAGGGAAAAATAAAAACTGTGTTTCTGGAATATTGAAACAGGGACTAGTAGTAGATTTGCCTTTTCAGAAGCCAAGGAGACGTCACTGCGCTCCCTAGTGGCAGTGACTGAGAACTGCACGTTCTCTAGAGCAGCCCCTAGGACCCTCTGGTCTGCAATCAATATTTTGGTCTTGGCCCCCAACTCTGTGCCTGAGTACGAGCCCCGACACTTCCCGAGTTACTGTGGCTTCTCTGCCCCATGCAGAATTGGACTGAAGCAGGACTGCGGCTGAAGTCCAGCTAACGGTATCTGTGGCCTCTTGACAGGGTCTGAATACCTTGCCCACCCCTAGCTAACCCCATTCCCTGGCAGGCTGGACCCCAGTTCTGCACTGAGAAGGTTCCACTCTTAAACAGACACTCTCCTTGGAACCGGTCGTCAGCAACCTTCCTGGCAATGAGCACTGCTGGGCCCTTTGCCCTATGTAGATTTCATCGGTGTCAGAAATATGATTGTGGAGGATGTATTTGGGACTGCTCTGCTTTGTCTGTGGACCAGGCCTAAATCAGGGCAGCGTGTCTTCACGCTGAGTCGCCTGTGAGTACCGGGCATGGCAGCTGGCGTGTTAAATAGGGCAGAGGGAGGGAAGACCGTAGTGGGAATCTAAATTCCCAATTTTGGCTTTTGTCTGGGCGCTTTCTGGGTGATTTGTGTTTTTAGGTCAGTTTGCAGGCCCAAGGCGGTCAGCAGCACTGAAGTTGCTCCCTGCACAGTGCTAGATCCCTATAGGAGGCAGGCACGGCGAAAGTCACATGTCTGTCCTCTGGTCCTTGGCTTGTCCTGTCTAGGTGACAGCAGTAGAGAGGGTCCTGGACCCACTGGGCTGTAGGGCCAAAGTATTTGGCAGTGTGTAGAAGAGTCTCTTGAAGAGGAAGGGGGGTTTCTGTAGAATGCTGGGGGCTGGTCCCCAGCTGCCTTGGAACCATGGGTGTGGTCATCTGGGGTTATGTGTTGCATCTCTGCCTACCTCCTCTAATAGTTACCATAGCAATTCTCCCTGGGGCAGTGATCTGAGCCTGCAGGACCAGCAAAGATGAGTGGAGGTAACAGATAGGAACTGCCAGTGAGAAATCCCTCTTTCCTAGAGGCCTTCTTGTGAGGACAAACCCAAGGCTAGCCCACCTCCTCCCCAGTTGGGGATCAAACCCAGTCATATACTAGATAAGCACTGAGATGCCTCCCAGTCTAAGCTAATTGTAGGTAATCAGCCTGCCATCCTCTCTTCTCTCTTCCCTTCTTCCCTCTCATTTCCCCTCCCTCCCTCCCTCCCTCCCTCCCTCCCTCCCTCCCTCCCTCCCTCCCTCCCTCCCTTCCTCCCTTCCTTCCTTCATTCTTCTGTATTAAAATCTTCCTTCTGCTCCAAAGAGCACACCATGGAATTAAAACTCTATACTTTCAAGCAAATTTCCAGCCTCTAGTAAAATACATAAGTAGACTTTCATATAATGACTCAATATATTAGATAGTTCATCCTTTCTTTTCTGCCTTGCTATTTTGTGTCAAATTTCCTGATACTTATGTTTAAAAGAAGTAAGATAAATTAGTTTTGGACTTTCTTTTTGAGGTCATACGTCATTTTTATAATTTACCAAGAGGTAACCTTTACCAAAAGGCAAAGAACCTCTATCCGGTGTTCAAAACACAACCTACACAGCCTTTGTGCCTTGGTGTTATACCAGGAGGGGTTGGGATTCTGAAACCCACCACCCGGGCTGAATAAAGATCCTTAGTGTTTGGAAGCATCTCAGAGTCAATAATAAGCCATTTATTCCAGAACCTCATCATTACCAATGTCCAAACTGTCTATGTATTTGCATTTAAAGGTGGCCTTAGCAGTTTCGGGGGCTTGTCCCTGGAGGTTGATCTTAGTCTGATGCAGTTTAACTAGCCCTGTGTGTTGCCCATGCAGGATCTCTCTTCTCTATCCCCCATCTCCTTCTCCTCATCTGTTTCTTCCTCCATCTCTCCCTTCTCCCCCACCAGCCTGCAAGACCCCACTCAAACCCCCGCCCCCAGCTCTTCACACTCACTTCTCTCCACTGGGACTCATTGTAAGCCATGCTGTGGTGGAGGAAAAAATACACCCGTGTCTGATCACCTTCACTACGCTTAGTGGGCTGCCTCATGCATTAAATCTGACACATAGATGGATCATTTTAATTCTCTTCTGTCCATAATCTAAAAAGTATCTTCAGTAATATTCATGCAAAAGTAGTAATTATTTTCTCAACTCATTCTTTAGTTTTAAAACAATGGACAGTTTTTTTTAAAAACAAAAGATTAAATTTTAACTTTAAGATATTCAGATACAATAAACATGCTCTGGTGTGAACTCAAATTTTTACTTGCCAAGCAAATCCCTAAACTTTATAGTTTGCAATCTGTTGTATTCATAAATCTTAAACACAAAGTCTTAGTCAATGGGTGCCACGTAAGGGAACAGAAATGAAGTAATGTGGATCCTGTAGTTTAATCTTTGCAACCTCCATACCCTCTCTCTTTCATTTCTAGCTTCCTGTTATGTGGGGATGGATAGTAAGGACCAGGAAGGGTGGAGATTCGAAATGTGCCTGAGAGACAGAAGGATTCGGAGCCACTACACGCTCTCACAGAGCACAATCCCTTATTTCTGAGCTCCACAACTACAGAAGTAGAATGTGCATGTGTGTGGGAGTGCATAGCACATGTGGCAGTCAGGGGACCACCTTGGGTGTTGGTCCTCAGCTTGAGACAAGATCATGTTGTGTTCACCATTACATATGCCATGTTAATTAGCTTCCTGAGTGTCTTCTGTTATTATGTGTGTGTGCTCCCGTGTTTGGCCTTATGTGGAGATATGGGCTCAGTCCTCATGGCTTGTGTGACAAGTACTTTATCCACTGAGCCTGAAGTTTGACGTTGACATCAGTTTGTTGGTCTCAGCACTGTGGGTCCCCTGATGCATTGTCGTGGGACCCTTCTGTGTACGACGGGATGATTGCAGCACCCTGGCCTCTGCCTGTTAGAAGTTGGAGAAATGCTCTCTCCATGGTGTACAATGAGAAATGCTTCTGGACACTGATGGATATTCCCAGGAGGGCAAAGTCACCCCTCTGATAGCCATTTGCTGAAGAGCTCCACTGTGGGATGCTGGTGACCCTGCAGTTTCTTCAGAAGGGTATTGGACTAGCCCATACTAACAGATGGGTTTGTATACTGCAGAGAAAACGCTGCTTTCCTGGGACCAGAGGCCACTTGACTCTCACCTTCTGTCCTGAGGTCACCCACTCCTAATTAGAGCTACTTCTCTTGGCTTTGAATAAACCAGGACCCAGAAAAACAGCAAGATGAGGAGACAGTTGGGAAAATTCTAGATAGCACCAAGATTTGGGGAATTGAGTGAGGTAGAGGGCAAACCTACTTGGTATGAATTCTTTCCAAGTCCCAAGTCTCAATGGCAATAGCAGTCTGCACCAGACAGAGGATGGGTGAGTGAAGTCTGATGTAGTTACACAATGACACCAGCAAAGACAATGAATAAATGTAACCACGTGGAAGTGTATGGACAACCCTCAACTCTGAATGAAGGAAGGCTGACAGGAGAGAGCTCGGGAATTTCTCATGAAGCAAAAAGTTCCCAATAGGCAAGGTGACAAGTTTAGGTTTGAGGGCTTTGGGGGTGTGAGTTCAGTTTGTGAATTCCTTGAGGACTAGGCTCTTTGAGGGTCTTGAAGGTCTCACTATGTAGCTCAAGTTAGCCTCAAACTTACAGCGATCCTCCTGCTTCGGCTTCTCCAGTGCTGCAGCCGTAGGTATGATGTCCTGCTATATATTTTCTATATATTTTTATTACATAATTATATAATATACATTTCAGTAAAAACCAAATGCAATATTCTTAGCCAACAGGCAGACAAGGCCTGACTCACTGTGAACCCAGGGAATAAAGACTGCCATCTTGATCAGGAGGGCCTTCCTAGCCAAGTGTGAGTTTTGTACTTCAAATTCTTTCCTCTCCTTGGTGTTCCCTCTTCACGTCCAGACTTAGCTTCAGGGTTTGGATTAAAGAACACCTCCTCCAGAAAATTCTGCCAGACAGCCACTGTAGATTAGACCTGAGCTGATCTTCTCTGCTCATTGCCGTTTGACTATACTTTGGCTTCCAGTCTGCAACTTCACTATAGTTATAAAGCAACCTGAGTAATTGTCACATGTCTTTCTGGGCAGATTATGTTCATCTCTGGCCCTCCATCAACTTGCACACATCCTAATACCCAGCAAATTAAATGAACAGATAGATGGTTAACTCCTTTCTTTCATCCAGCTTCTTCCTCTAGACTCATTTCATGAGGGTTTCCACCTTATGTAGGACATTCCCCCTGAAAAGTGTAAACAGCATTGCCTCACTTTGGTCCCTAGTCCCCCCATCCTCAAAGATGGACCAAGAGCTTGATAAGACTATCAGTGCATTCTATATTTTTTCCTATTACTTATGCAAGAATTTGGCTAGTCCTACGACTTCAGGCTGACTCTTTGGGGTGGGCAGTATCATGTGCTCTGTGAGTCCATCCATATTTATTCTCCCTTTTGACAGATGGGGTGAACAGCAAGAAGTGACACTTGGCGCTGTTGCCATGAACTAATCTGACTTATTCATACCTTAATATTTTAATTCAAGTATAGAAGTCAATAACAAATGCAAAGCAAAAAAATCATCAGAGTTTTTAGATGAATGAACTAAATTGTGATGTGAGAGATATTTTTAGACAGGGAATTGAGAATAAGATGATCTAAGCAAAATGTGTACAAGATGTACATTATACGTACAGCACAGAAAATAGCATTATACATAGCACAGAAAATGATCAGTGATAAGAAGTAGTTAATATGAAATTAAAAACTGATGTAGGCTATGAAATAATAAATTCAAAAGAACAGCCATTTTTTCATAAGGAAAAGACTTTCTGGAATTTTCAGGTACACACCCTATCAGTAAGTCATTGATTCTCAAAAATTTTGAGCTCTCTTCAAGCATAGAATTTTTTAAAGAGGTATGTGTGTGTGTGCGTGCGCGCGCGCGTGTGAGTAGTGGCTAGTTTTTTCAACTTTACACCGGCTAGAGTCATTTTAAAAGAGAGAGCTAATGCTGAGAAAATGTCAGTACCAGATCAGCCTTTGGTGCATTTTCTTGATTGATGTGGGAGGACCCAGTTCCCCATGGGTCATGCCACTCCTGGTCCTGGTCCTTGATGATGCTAGGAAGCAGGCTTGTAAGCCGGGAGAAGCAAGTCATTAAGCACCGTTCCTTCTAAGCCTTTGTTTCAGTTCCTACCTCTAGGATCCCGCCCTGACCCATGATGTTTGGGACATGTAAGCTGAAATAAACTCTTCCCTCTACAAGTTATTTTGGCCATTGTGTTTATCATAGCAATAGAAACCTTAATTAAGAAAGTATACCCACCATAAGTGCCGGAGTCTGTAGAAGGGAGAGTGTCAGAACCCCTTGGGTTCCAGAGAGTTGTGAGTGAATGTAGGACCTCTGGAAGAGCAGCCAACCCTCTTTATCATTAGCCATCTTTCCAGACCCAAGCATAGCCTTTGAGGAAAGAAAGTCTAAGACTCTAGTGGATGTAGAGGCTCAAGTCTGTTACCTCAGTGCTCAGGAGGACCTCAAGATTGAGGCCAGCTTGTGCTACAGAGACCCTATATATACCTTATATATACAGAGTTCTCCAAATCAATCTCTTGATCTATCCACCCGTCCACCAATCCATCTACCCATCCATCCATCCATCCTTCCATCCAAGCTAAAAACAATTTGGGCTTCTACTACCAGGTTTTGATGATAATGGACACAGAAGTAAGGTTCTAATCCCCTGTCTAATTTGGTAAAATTGTTATTTCAACTCATCATTTGCTGACCTAACACACCATTCAGTTAGGAACCCGACTCCATCTGCCTGATGGAGCATGTAAGTGTGTCCTTGGCCATCGGTCTAGTTTATGAAGCCACAGACTAAAAGGCAGACTGCTGGTCTCTTTAGCTGAAGAAAAAGCTTTGTTAGTAAACTGGAGACTATAAAACATTCAAAGACAGTTGAAGGCGGAAGTTTCTCTTAAAATACACCGGTCTAAGATTAATATTTATTGAAATATAAGCCAACACTCATGATAACAGATAATAGCTTATATAGGTGCCTGATAGACTGGATTATTCATGTGATGGACGGTGGATGCCTAACCGGTCTCTCCAGCAGTCAAGAACCAAAAAAACGGGGCCCCAAGATCCCAGCAGCCCTTTTTAATGGGGTTGGCCACTCCCCCTTCAGGAGCCTGGGACTCTGGATAAGCGTCTTTGGACTTTATCAGCTGACACCTGAATTTTACCACATTTTCTCCTTTTGTCTAACTAAGAAGGTTTTAAACTAAGACTATATATAATAGGAATTATTATGGGGTAGTATCTAGGAGAGGATACGGCGCAAACTACAACAAAAACTTAAATAAAGTATATCATATATTTTTAGAATATTGGTAGATGGTAGAGTGTATAAATTACTTTAAAACTGTTTATCTGGGACAGTGAAAATCTAACACCTGAATGTTCCTCGCTAAGGGATAATAAGGTAGTAACCTTAAATACCCAGCGAGCGGCTAAGGGGTCTGGGGCAGCAGGTCTGTGGGTCCGGACCTCAGGTAGCCCAAGACCAAAAAAACCTCACTGTTACAGACAGCCCCACTTTAGACCAGACTGGAAAATAGGCCTCAGATACCCCTCTTTTCAGAGAAAGCAAGGTGATTTCATAACTCCAGTAAGACAGAGCATTTGATTGCACACCATGCTCACAGATGACAGAGTTCAAATGAGCCCTTAGGAAGATCCCAAGTCTTTCAGATCATTGTCCAGAAAACCTCCCACAGTGTCCGCACTACCCCTGAAAGAGACGGCATTGCTGGTTGCAGGGGCTATTTATGACATCTACTCTCAGAACAGCTTTTTGGAAATCCAGTCTCTTCCATAAAATGATGCATAGTGCTTGGGTGCCATTAACAGAATTGCTGTGTGTGCAATGAAGCAAACTCTATCCCCACTATCAGTATCTGCAACAACACATTCAAGAAAGAAATAACCATGGCTGTTTCTAAAGATAAGATAAGTTCTTACCTGTTGCCAAGCCTTCTCCACAGGTACTTGACTGGATAAAGAAGCATAAAATCAGGAAGATGGGGGTGTAGAAGGGACTTCTCATGTCTCGTGTCTCACGCTGGGGTCCGAGGTCTTCTTTCTAATGTCTAAAACTAAAAAAAAAAAAAAAAAAACCAAAAAAAAAAAAAAAAAACCAGAATGCTTCTTGGTACTCAGTTGGGGAAGGCACCAATTAATTATTAACCTTAAAACATATTACCTAGTGTTTGGACACTTTTTTGCCTCCCCCATTCCAAATCTAACAATATCTAGTACCAAAAAGACTGGCCCACAGGAGCACTTTTTATTTTGATGAATTTTGTAAATAAATCACCTCACCAGCTCTTTTTACCTTTTGAGCCAAGCTCTAGTTCAGAGGCAATCAGTTAAGAGCTGGTGTGTTGTGTTTGGACATTTTATCAAAGGGGGGTAGGTGACCTCTGCATCATTGCCTCTAAAGCCCCTTGAAGGAGAGGTGGTGTCATGGACATGATTTTTCAAGCAGCAGACTGACTCCGAGAGAGAGAGAGAGAGAGAGAGAGAGAGAGAGAGAGAGAGAGAGAGAGAGAGAGAGAGAGAGAGAGAGAGAGAGATAAGAGCCCACATCTTCAGGGACTCTGCTTCCTGCTGAGTTCAGCCCAGTTTTAGACACTTGTAATGTATGATGGGGGAGAGGGGAAGCAATTCTTCAGCTGAAAGACTGGTGAACTCAGGTTATGAAGGAACTGAGTGAAAAGCAAAGACCAGACTCTTGTTGAGAGCCTGTTGAGAGACACCCCAGGATAAACTCACTCACTGGGTTAATCAATGTTCAATGGAGAACTGAGGGATATGAAGCAAGGTCATTCAGCAAAAGCGTGCAGAGAGGATGCTGTGATGTGCAACTCTTGCAAGATGTCTTGGCTCTCTGGTGCTGTTTAAATTTTCTTTATTTTGTATGTACACACTGAACATATCAATGCTGTATATTGAACACCACTGTGTACTGGGCACTGTTCTTGGCTCTTGAGACAGTTAAGTGAATAAAACAGACAAGCGCTCCAGTCCTTGTGGAGTTTATGTACCTTGGGGGTGAGAAGAATTATATGATAGAAAGTAGACAGAATAAAGCAGGTATATGTGTGCGAGGACTGTATGGCTGGGAGTGAGCTTATTGGCAGAGTGCTTGCTTGGATTCCTAATGCCGAGGGAATGGTGGGTGACATATGCCTAGGAGGTAGAGGCAGGGGTATTGGGGATTCAGGTCATCTCTGGATATACAATAAGTTCAAAGTCAGTCTGTGTCAGATGACATCTTGTCTCACGAGCTTAAGTAAAATAACAACAGGGGTAATGGAGAATGATTTTCAATAGAGTGGTCAGAGTGAATCTTGCTTAGGTATTGAACTTGAAACAAAGGATTGAGAGAAGTGAAGGAAGGGGTCGTTCTGTGTGGGAAAAGGAATTTTGGACGGTTAGGACAATGGTCCTGAGGTTGGAACATGTTCAGTGCGTTTTAAGAATACAAAGATAACCAGTGTGCAGGGACGCTTGCCATAGGTCTGTGACATTTACATAAAAGACTCAGAGAGACATATGTAACAAAAGAGTGAGTAATACGATCTGTGTTGTTTTGCAGATGAGCAAGGGTAAGGAGGCTAGCCAGTCAGAGGGCACTGTGATTGAGCCCGGAGCTTTGACGGTGGTTGGTACAATGTGACAATGAGGCTGGATAGGGGCTGGATTGCCTTTTGAAGTGGTACTAGTAGATCCCTTGAATGTCTGGAAGGGAGAAGGTGGGGAAAAAGCAGAGAATGACTCCAAAGCTTTTGGTTTAAGCCACCAAATTGATAGGGTTATCATCAATTGGGGTTGGGAGACAGCTCAGTGACAAAACTGCTTTCTGTGTAAATATGAGGACCCAAATTTAACCCTCTGATTTCACATTAATTTAAAGAAAGGATCCAGGCATGAACATGTTCTTGTAACCCCTGTGCTGAGGAGGCAGAGCTAGGCTGAACCCTACGGGTTTGTTGGCCAGCCAGCCTCACATAATTAGAAAGCTGTAGGTCCCCACGACAGACTCTGTCTCAAAAAGGAAGGTAGAGGGTGACTGGGGAAGGCATCTGATGCTGACCTTTGCTTTGCTTCTCACATGCATGTGTGCATGTAGCTATGAATGGTTTTGATTCCAACCCCAAACCAGTGTGCTCTGTGGTTGTGTTTTCTTCCTGAAACATGGGACCCATCTAGTAAGACGCATGATTCCTGATTCTCGAGCAAGTGCTGGGTTTCTGGGTTCCTGGATTTTGGGTTACCTCCTTCCTCTTTTGCACAGGTTAACAGGATCTGAAATTTTCGCTTCTTTCGCACCAAGAGTTCAGCCCCTGAACCTGTTTGACAAGCCACCTTGGGTCCCTTTCCCACAACCTTGCTCTCCCCTCTTCCTTTCTGGATATTGCAGTAACATTTCCAATACCCACCTCACTCTGCAGGTGAGCTTACCAAATACATTGAGTCTGCCTGGCCAGTCTCTATTCTCCACCAATACAGGTTTTTTGGTTTTTTGTTTTAGAAAGAAAGAAAAAGTAAAGAACCAACCCTTTCTTCTGGGAAGGAACCTCCACAGATGTTCCAGCTCTTTTGGTCACTTGCTCACTCCGGATTTCTCCTCTCCCACCTCATGTTCATGTTCTGTGAAGCTTTTAGGGCCTAAGGAAGAGTAGTGTCCTCTCCCCGAAGCCAAGAAGATCATAGTATACTGAGCATGAAGCTCCTGGAAACTTTCTGGCTCTGCTCTCTGCTATCTGTGCAGAATGTTAAATGACATCAGTGGCATCTACTATCTTATATCTGAAGTGGGGCTTTCGTGGCCTGGGGTAGTATTTTAAGATTCCCACTCACTTCCCCCTAAATTGTCCCTTCTCCCTTAGAGTAATGTAAGTCTACATGGTGTTTGTCTTCCTAAGGCATGAGATCCCAGGGCAGAGGAGCTGTAACCAAGCAAGACCAGCACGGGCTAAATTTCTTTTTTAATTGCTTGAATTCCATTCATAAAATGATATACATATAATACACAGAATGCATTTTAATCAAATGCACCCCATTTCCCTCCCCTCCAATTTCTCCCCTACACCTATAATTACCATTCGTGTGCTCCTTTAAAAAACTCAGAGTCTCTTTAGTACCACTGGAATCTGCACAGACGCCAGACATTCTATGGATCACAGGGATCCTCTTGGGGCTGCATCCCTGAAGAAAACTGACTCTCCTCCCTTCTCTGCAGCCATCAATTGCCCAAAACTCTACAAACATTAATGGCTACTGCCATTGCTCTTGATCACCCTCCAGAACTCGATGGCGAGGTTCTGTAATTGAAGACACCTCATGCTTGAGTCTTAGGACGTGGAAAAATCAAGTTAGCCAAACTTGATTTTTTAAATGTTTTAAAGGGCCACGAAGGGAGATGGAATTTTCCACCTTCCCATCACTGGAAAGATGGTCTCTCAAACTTAGAGGTGTTGGGGAAGGGGAGACTTGTTCCTGGAGTTGGGAGCAGAGGGTACAATCCCTTGCTTTGCAGAAACTTTGAAAGGAAGACCCCAGATAGAAAATGTTATGCATGTGTTGGCTGATACTAGATTCCTGGCCTAATGTTGGAGCTATGCTGAGCCTTCTAAGTCAATAGGTCAAGACAACAACAAAATGGACAGACAGACACTCAGTGTTCATCTATGTGAGCAAATTATGGAGGAACAGATGATCTCCCTCAGCTCATACCTGAGTGTTGTGTCTGCTCCAGAACTATGCTATAGCTGAGGGTGAGATAGAAAGAATCCAAGGATGCCTGAAAATAAGCATTTGGAGTCTTCAGATAAGCTATAGAAAACAAAAGTACTTGTATGTCAGAATTTGTGGACAGAGTCACATCTCTATAGATACAAATTCACAATGACTATAATATATATGTATATATGTATATATGTATATATGTATATATGTATATGTGTATATGTGTATATATGTATATATGTATATATGTATATGTGTATATATGTATATATGTATATATGTATATATGTATATGTGTATATGTGTATATATGTATATATGTATATATGTATATATGTATATATGTATATATGTATATATGTATATATGTATATATGTATATATGTATATATGTATATATGTGTATATGTGTATATGTGTATATGTGTATATGTGTATATGTGTATATGTGTATATGTATATATGCATATATGTATATATGCGTATATGTATGTGTATATGTATATGTATATGTATATGTATATGTATATGTATATGTGTGTGTATATATATATATATATATATATATATATATATATGTCCCAGGCCATAGCTAAGAATGACTTGAACTTCTGACTTCTGATATATATATATGGCAAGGTCTCCCATTTACCCTAAGATCACAGACTTAGCAGGATTGGAAGGTCATCAAGCCCCAGGAAATTGCATCCTATTTCCCTAGTGCTGGGATTATAGGCATATGCACTGATTTTTTTTTTTTTTTTTTGACATGGCTGCTGGAGATCTGAACTCAGGTCTTTGTGATTGAACAGCTACATCTTAATGATTGGACCATCTCTATGGCCCCTCCCTGTTATTTCTGAAACTGTTTTAAATTCACCCAGAAGAACAAGAGTAAAAGTATCATGGCTCTACAAAATGATCATGACAGGGACAGAAAAGCAGTGGCCCCATGATCCAACTGGTCCCACAGCCACAGAGACTCAGAGGAAGGAAAAGTTGTGGCCCCATCCCAAGAACAACAGAATGGACTTCTCCAGGGCTGGAGCAAGAGCCATCGCCTAGGAGGGAGCTGCTTGGATGCATGCTGAAGCCCTTAGACCCTCAGAGTTCTCTTTGTACCGAATTAAGAGATTTATTTTGTGTGGGTGTCTAGTGTTCTGTGATGTATAAGCAAATACATGCCCACATGCTGAGGGGTGTTCAAAATCATTTATAAACACAGTCGAAAGAGGGTGATGTGGTTATATATTTTATATTTAATAAAATTAGTCTGGAATATCAGAAGACAAAGCCATCTCTCTAGCCCCTCTCCCCCTTTTTTTTCCATTTGTTTGAGACAAGGTTTTTCTGGTTGTCCTGGAACTTGCTTTGCAGATCAGGCTGGTCTCAAACTCACAGGAATCCACCTGCCTCTGACTAATAGTGTGAGCCACCACTGCCTGGCCCCTTGCTCCTACAGAATGCCTGAATGTCTGCCTATGCCTGCTTTAAAAATCTCCACCCAGTTGTTCACTTCCGGGTTCAACTCTTTATCATAATCCTAGAGTTAGGGTTAAAGGTGTGAGCTTTGGTTGTTAGGCTTTGAAGCCACAGAAATACAGAGAGATCTCTGTCTCCTGAGTGATGGGGTTAAAGGCATGAGTGACCACTTTGCCATCCCTATGCTGGGATTAAAGGTGTGAGTTACCACTCTCTGATGCTCATGGCTTGACTGCGGGTGATTCTGTTCTCTGATAGTCTAGGCTGATTTTATTAAATATACAATATATCATCACAGAGTGGTGCATCTGTGTTAGAAAGATAGAACTGATCCTGCTTCAGGATCCAACTAGACAGCCTTAGACACCTTCAATGTATCCAAACAGTCAATAGATTCTTTTAGTCTTTTCCACATCCAGGAAAAGACAGACAGACAAATAGGCTCCCGCCCACCCTCCCTCCCACCCTCCCACCCTCCCCTCCTCCTTTTCCTCTTTCTCTTCTCTCCCTCTCCCCTCTACCTGTCTCTGGGTCCTGCATGTCCCACGCTACAGCTAAGGATGACTTGAACTTCTGATCTTGCCTCCATCTCCCAAGTGCCAGGGTTATAAGCGAGTGGTGTCATGCCAAGTTTATGTTGTAGTGGGTGTCACAAATTTTCCACCAGGCCACTATCAACTGAACTACCTTTCTGACCCATATCTAGGCAGCTTCTCCCACAAGCCTCAGAGGGCAACCCAGGCTCCTAAAAGGCTGCTATTGTCTTGCTTCTAGCATGATTCCTCAAAGACCATTCTAATTTGGGTAACACTGTGCTCTGGATTGTAAAATAATGTTTTTTATCATTAGGTTTTAAAACTGTTCCTGGTTCTGGCTGTCTTTTAATTTTAAGAGCTTCTTAAAGAAATGATAATTTCAATATGCTGGTGTTTGGTAACCTGAAATTAATCTTTTCCTTTAGAGTCATGGAGATAAGAAAACTAATCAGGCAGCAAGAAATAAATACTCTGTGGGACTAAAAAAGAGTAAATCCCAGAGGGGGAGGCAGGGACCACGGTGGAGTTCAGCTGCTAGGGAAACAGTGTATACTGTGTTTGCAGGTGTGTGTGTGTGTGTGTGTGTGTGTGTGTGTGTGTGTGTGTGTGTGAGTGTGTTTGTGTCCGGCCTCCATGTGGTTCCTCAGCACTATCTACTTGGTTTTTTGAGACATAGTCTGGAACTCTCTGATTAGCTCAGCTGGCTGGGCAGAGAACCTCGTCTCTACCTCTCCAGCACTGGGATTACAGGCATGGGCCACTACACAGCTTTTTAGCTGTGGGGGTTGGACTCAGGTCCTTGTGTTTATGAGTCAAACTCTTTATTGACTGAGCCATCTTCCAGTCTGAATCTAGCCTCTCCCATTATTGTCTGGTTTCAGGCTTTCTGGAATGATCTTGGGAGAAAAATGACTAAGCTTTTACTGGGTCACTGCTTGATCGGGGGGGGGGGGGGGGGGGGGGGACGACACTCTCTTACTATGTGACCAAAAACAAGCAGAGTGCAGCCAAGGACACAGGAAAACCTCACTAATATGCCTTGGCAGGGAACATGACTTCACTTGGAAAAGCACTGGACTGGAATTTGACCCTTCTCTTATCAATGTTGGGGGTGGGGAAGACGAGTAAATAAACGAAGGTGAAATCAGGAACGCATAGCCTATTTTAGACTACTCGAAAGAATGAGGTGTTGTGAGCATTACAACTATTTTTTATGTTTGTTAATTTGTAAATGTGTGTGTGCATGTGGGCGTCCATGACACATGTGTGGAGGTTGGAGGACAACTTGTGAGAGCCAGTCTGCCCTTTCACCCTTTGGGTTCTGTTGACTGAAGTCAGGTCAGGAGTGGTGGCCAGTACCTTTACCCTCTGAGCCATCTCATCCTTTAAAACATTTTAAGTAGCTATTTATTCGTCCAAGAGGACCGCATTGGTGACTTTCCTATCAGCTTTTCTCTGATTGGTTGTGTGTGCAGCCTTAGCACTAGGGGAGGGGAGGCCTGAGATGCCCCCCTCCAGGCTCATTTGCAGACCTCATGTCTGGGTAGACCCCCTGACTCCTCCTATTGGAATTTTGTTGATCAGCAACCTCCAAGTTCCAGGAGTTTGTTTTGGGGTCTAGATCAATGGTTCGTAACCCATGGGCCACGACTCCTCTGGGGATCACATATCAGATATTTACATTATGATTCATAATAGTAGTAAACGTATAGTTATGAAGTAGCCACAAAAGTAAGTTTATTGCTGGAGGTCACCACAGTATGAGGAACTGTATTAAAGGGTCACAGTACAGGACTGAGAACCAGTGTCTAGATCCTATGCACTGGTGATGCATTTTATGATTTCAGCAGCCCCAGGAGAGTGGAAAGCCTTTCTTCTTTGTGCAGATAAATTTTCCTTTCTCTGATGAGAAATAGAGAGCACAGTGTAGAATTGTAGCATGCTTTCTCTGTTCATACTTTGTTTTAATCTGAGTGGGTGCTGTTTGTGTGTGGGGTATGGGTCCTTCAAGATAACAACTGAGGCACTAGTTGCTATGGCTGATAGTGGTAACCAAGAGTATAGCTTGAGCAGGAAGGCCAACAGGGAGCTGCCTGCTCTCTTTCTAGATGCTTGCCCTCCTGACCATGGGGCATCCCTAGAGGAATTGTCTTTAATCTGGTGTCAGACAAAATGACTCCTGCCTTTCTGGGATAGTCTTTATGCCATTGACTTAGAGTCTCACAAAAGCCTTTAAGGATTAGCAGCTGCAATCGATGGCTGCAAGAATCCGGGAATTAGTTCCCATTCATCCCCTTTATTCTCAACAATCGATTTCAAGTTAGTAATTCATCTCTAGGGACTCTTAATACCAGGGGCTAACAATTTAGGGGGTCACATCCCACGCACTTACATAGTACAGACTCTCTATATGAGAGCATCTGATTCTCAGGAAGAGCCCCTGGCTTCAGGCGCAATTGTCCTTCTATATATGGGCAGAATGAAAGGCAAACAGATTAAAGAATCACCCAAATCTTCCTTGTAGTCAGTGGTATAAAGGGATTTGAACAATGTAGGTTTGGGTTCAAAGTTCATACAATGAAAACACTTTTGCTAAGTACAGTGGGAATTATCTGTAAGATTTTTTTCACACATCTAAGGTCTTAAAAATCAAGAGGGGAAACTCGGAGCAAAAGTACATGCAACTTCATGTTTGACAGGAAGTGGACAGAATGAGGCTGTGCTGCAAAACACCTGCCCAGATGCCATCATTTCCCATGAAACCACTGGGAGAAATCATGCCTGGGACCCTCTAAAAGCAAGAACTGGAGATGGCTCAGTAGAAAAAGACAAGTATCAAGCCTCATGGCATGAGCTCCATCCACAGGATTCATTTGGTAGAAGGTCTCCGACCTACACACACAAGCCATGGCTCACTTCTTGGCTTATGCTTAGCTGACTTTCTTATAAGGGTCACTTGCTTAGGGATGGCGCTGCCCACAGTTGGCTGAGCCCTCCTGTATCAGTTAAAAAATCTAGACTGTCCTCCACAGACCCACAGACTACTCTGTGTCATGTTGACTACTGAAGCTAATCAGGACAATCCCAATCTCTAATATTCACATTTTTATTTTGGAGTAATTCTCATCAAGTATCATTGACAAGATAACTTTAAATATAAATTTAACTAAATCATTTGCTTAGGTTCTATAGTTAATGGTCTGAGAAAACAAATTGATGGAGCAGGAAAAACCCTCAAGTTTCCTCCCCATATTGCTTTGACAGGACACCAAGCAGGTGGGTGAGTCACCAGAGTGAGGTAATCCAGGACTTCCTTTTGGTCTATTCCTGGTCTCTTGGACACCCGGGTATTGTGTCCCAGGGACAGAGTGTGCCATGTATGTTCTCTGTTGCTATCATGCTTCCAAAACTAGAGAAAACTGTTTGCCAGACCCTACCCAGAGGAGTCTGAGCTGGAGTCGCTTCCCTAGAGGAGGGGGCATGAAGTTCTGTGGAGATTCACCTTAGCTGACCGTTTGACTGGGTTGAGAAACACCCAGGGCGTTAGTAAGACCCATTTCTGGGTGTCTGTGAGCTCAGTTTCTGAGGCCACTGACTAAGGGTAAAGACTTGCCCTGATGTGAGCAGTGCCTCCCTCTAGTCTGGAGGCAGAGGGGGTGGATGAGAAGGAAGAGGAACACTGGCTAATACAGGCTTTCCTCACTCTGCCTCCTGGACATCATTTGCCGAGCAACTTTGCCCCTCTACATCCTGTTGGAATGATACTCTGCCTCAGCCAGGCTTTCGCAACAACAGAGCAGGCTGACCATATGCTGAAACTCCTAAAAGTATAAGCCAAGTCAAACATTTCCTCATTTTAAATTGTTTCTCTTAGGTACCTGTTATAAGTGTCAAAAATCTAGCATATTTGCTTCTGGGAAGCTTGTGTTTTCTCATTGGATTAGGTGGAATGGGGATTTCTTGAATTTCAGAGGCCAATTTTTCCCATGTGCCTACATGGATTGACTCATCAGATCCCAATTTCAGTGTAGAGGTCCTGAGGAACTGGGAGATGATTTCTGTAAACATGTGAAGCCTGTGGGGGAGGAAAGACACTCGGCAAGGGTGCATGAGCAGGGCCAGGGAAGGGACTCTAGCTCTAGGCCATGTTCAGACATGGGTGGACAGAAATATTGCTGTCACTAAACTATTCCAGGTCACAGACCATCTTTGAGAAAAAGTTCAAGTCAGGAACTCAAGGAGCTACTCACAACACAGCTACAGTCAAGAGCACAGAGTATAAACACATTCCTCGTTTGCTTGCTAGTTTTCTTCATTCTCATACAGTTCAGGGACCACTGCCTAGGAAATGGTGCTGCCCACCATTGGCAGAGTCTTCCCATGTCAATCAACTCGTAAGAGCCCCCTCCAAGACATGCCCATAGGCATATCTGATCCAGGCAATCCCTCGATTGAATCCATCTCAAGTGATTTTTGTGGTGGTGCATCGACATTTAATACTAACCAGTACACAAGGCATGAAGGAAGGTGTGTGTGTGTGTGTGTGTGTGTGTGTGTGTGTGTGTGTGTGTGTGTCTATTCCCATCTGTATATGAAGTGACAAGTGTCTTCACTCTGACCCCTCTCCTTACCCCTCACTTTCCTCCCAGGGAATCTTCTCTGGCTTTCTTTCTTCCTGCAGACCAGTGAGGACAGAGGTCTGGGGTGGTGATGGGGTTACTCCAGAGGACAGTTTAGCATTTAGGAGTCAAGAAGATGTTGAGGGACCTTTTCGATTTTGTCAAATTATTTCTTGAAGGTGAATTCTTAGTGGTAACACATTTGGTAAAATGGTGTGAACTAAAGGGCTTACAAATGAATATATGGGTCAGCTTCTGGGCAACTCTACCCTTGGGAGAGGCTGGCACTCTGCTTTTCCTGTCATTCTTTCAGATATGTAAATCATCTTCTTCAGATGTTCTCATTTACATGCCTGTGATTTTTATTATGACTTCATATTTCTCTGCTTGTACCGATTGTACTTCCCTTATGGGACTGGTTCTGGGTTTTTATTCATTTGTCTTTTGTGATCTTAATATTTATTTTACAAATTTGAATTAGCTATTTATGATAGATCTTTATAACGTTTGATAAAAATATTTTCTCCCTTTAAAAAAGTCTTTAGTAATGCTAATTTTGACAGGGTCACCATTTCAATTACTTCAAAGCACCCCGAAGGCGTCTAAACATTTTTTTTTTCAATTTTATGTAAGTTCTCTGATAATTGTTTTTTAATATAAATCTTTTATCAATCAAGTCTTACTTTGATGAGTGCTTTGTTTTCCATAACATTTTCTATTATAAAATCAGTAAGAGTTTATTATTGAAAACAGAAAAAAATAAAGAACATAAGCAGATCAGGATTTTATGTCTAAGAAACACTTTGGAAATTTTAATGTAGATATAATAAAATGAATTTTCATATATTTAATATGTATGTGAAATATATATTTACCATATATATATTCCCGCCACATACAACTGAATTAATGGCTTCTGGGGGAAGGAGAGGTAATCTTCTCTATCAGTGTGGCCACAGGTAGGTCAGTTTTGCTCCAGTTGATGGACCCGTTCATACCCATGATTACATGGAGAGCACAAATTGGAACCAGTAAATTATTTAAGAAATATGGGTTATTAAATTATTTTAAGATGGCATGAAAGTGGATGGGATGCTGGGAGGTGAAGTAGGAATTTTTTACTAGCAACTGATTATATAAAAGTATTAATATTTGTTTATTAAAGGCTTATATGAAACATTCACTAATATAAAAATTGAACCTTAGGGCAATTCTTGGAAAGCTGAACTGGTTTACCTGGGCAGTGAAGGGTCAGATCCTCTCTCCAAGAGCAGAAAGGAGCAAACAGGAAGGAAAACTGGCTTGCACCAGGTTTTAGACTGGCGTGGTGACACCTGTACATGGGTC
Source organism: Phyllotis vaccarum (assembly GCA_033318265.1). Classification (NCBI taxonomy): domain Eukaryota; kingdom Metazoa; phylum Chordata; class Mammalia; order Rodentia; family Cricetidae; genus Phyllotis; species Phyllotis vaccarum. The sequence goes on along the minus strand of JARWLC010000004.1, from coordinate 138,799,989 downwards.
CTCCAGGCCTAAAAGCCACACCTCTAGGTCAAGGTGAATAGCTCCAGATCCCACTATATCTCTCCCTATTATGTAAACCAGAAGGTTTTAAACTTAAATATAAACTATGTATAATAGAAACAGCTATAAGGTAGTGTCTAGGACATGAACAAGGCAAAACTACAGGTAGCAAACAACAACGTATACATTAAATACTGGGGAGAGATTGCTTTAAAGCTGTTTATCTTTGATGACATGAATCTAGTCTCTAATGTTTTAGCTGAGATACGGGATGGTCATAACTTTATTTAGTCTTTAACTCTATTAAAGACTTGAGAAGGAAAATATATTATCCGAGTGAGTTGGAAGCACAAGTGAGTAACTTTTAAAGTTTAGTAGAAGCAGATAGTGACAGTCAGCCGTCTGGACAGTCATCCACAGATTTCTTGCAAAGCTAGCGCATCTATTTTTTTGGCTATAGACCTAGGATATCTGACATATATATATATATATATATATATATTTTGCCCAGCAGGCCATTGTCTGTCAAGGAAGACAAACTATGTGGAGTGTCTTTGATGCCCAACACCATCTTAGGAAAGGAACCATGCTGCCAGAAGCAATCATGTCTCTTAATAACAAAATATTTAAATGTCATATTTTTTAAGTCTATAAAGTGTTGGAAGACTCTTGTCTATCTGAAGTATTTATTATATATCTGAGAAACTGAACAACATAAGTAGTATGGGGCAAACACAGGTAATGATAACCTGGAATTTTTATCATCTTAAAGACCGAAGCTTATATTATAAAAGTAGACAATTTATAAATGGGAATATAGTTTTGGAATAAGGACTTTAAGTCATGTAAATGCTAAACAAAGGCAAATGTGCAAAATGACAACAGTCTCTTAAATATATATTATATAAAATATCTTAAAAAGAGGTAGAATGTATATATTGTGACTAGTATAATTAAGTATAAGTAGAAATTGCATAGTGGAAATGACAACAATATGTTTAATATGCATTAATGTCTAAAATAGTTTAGAGGCAGAAACACATGCAAAATATGACAATTGTAGATTTAATTTTGTATCAATATATAAATTACTTTAGACAGGCATATAAAATAATTTTAGATTTGAATTTGTATCAATATAGAAATTATCTTAAACAGACATAAAATAACTTTATATTTGTATCAATATATAAGAATCCATATAAGTGTAAATTGTCTATGGCTTATATTTGGCTAATAATTGTTAACAAGTTGATACAATAATCTACCTATATCTGTCTTATCTACTTTCCAGGTAAAGTAGAAATTATTTACTAGCAACTGATTATATAAAACATTAATATTTATTAAGAGTTTATCTGAGGTACTCACTGATACAAAGATTGAACCTAGGGGAATTCCTGGACAATTGAACTGTCCCACTTGGGGCAGCGGTGGGGCAGCGGTGGGTCAGCGGTGGGGCAGATCCTCTCTCCAAGAGTGTGAAGGAACAAACAGGAAGGAAAAATGGTGTGCATGGGGTCTTAGACTGGCTTGGCCACGCCCCGTACATGTCCGTGGGTCCTCAAGGCCTAAAACCACACCTCTAGGTTAAGGCGAATAGCACTTAATCCTACTTCAGGGAGGGGGATTTGTCTAGGAGGAGTTCAGGGGTGAACATGTTTAAAACACATTGTGTGCATGAATGGCATCTTCAAAGGATTAGTACAAATACTATGTTGAAGACTTCATACAACTTTATAAGCTGAGCACAACCTTTCTACATACCTTTACTCAACATCCCCATTGTTAGGCCCTTTGTTTCCAGACACTTTCATTCTCTTTTTATGTAGCAACCCTCATTTTCAATAATCAAGAGAATACCATCTTTTAAACTTATTTAAAGTATTAGAAATATTCAGAAGTATCAACACTTCATAAAAATATTTTTAGCTGAAGAAATACAACTGTAAAACAGTGTATGAACACGTTAGCATCCTGCATACTGAAAATGTATTGAGGTTTTCTTGCTTTACAGGTTTTTAAATTATTTTATGTGTATGGGTGTTTACCTATGTGTATGTTTGTGTACCATATGCATGCCTGGTGTCTATGAAGGCCAGAAGATGGTGCCTAGGCCTCTGGGACTTGAGTTATAGATGACTATGGGCCACCACATGGAGGGGCAGATAGTCCTCCTAACCACCGAGCTATCTCTCCAGCTCTAGCATAAATATCTTCAAAAATATAATTTGAATAACTAGACTATTGCATTCCATAGATGTACCACAATTGACTCTGTTCACCTCCTGTTTTCATTATATTTGATGCATGAAGGCACAATTGCTGTGAAGAAAGTCGCTATACATATAAATGATGGCCTATATTTTTTTATTCTTCTTTCATGTAAATTCTTAAGGAATCTACTGCTTCAGCAAAGTTTTCACACCCATGTGTCTATACTTACTACATTTTTTTATATTAAATCAATGGGCACTATCCCTTGGGCCTCCTTCTCTCTCCCCTTTTCCTGGGAAACCATTCCATCATTTTTTTTTTTTCCAAATAAACACAGGTTGGAAGAATAAAAATATAACATTAGAATCCAGCTGTTGCTCAGGCTGCAACAGCTTCAATCCCCCATCTCTTCTGATAGATGCTGACAGGCTTCTTCCCAGAGACCATGCATCTCTAGCTAGCTGACTTCCAAGTGCCAGGATCTTTCACCCAGGGAAGTGAGTTTATACTAAAGGGGTCCTGGTGACTACACATCCTGCTTTCAACCCCTCCCCTGACTTCTGCATAAGAATCAGAGAGCCTGGCTACAGCCATCATCCCCTTCATCCCCATCCTTAGAAAAGTGTAAGAGACTCACTTGAGTCATGGGGGCCTCAATCTCTACTCTTTAGCGTCCCTGCCATGCTGCTGTCTTGTCCATGATGTTAAAAACTTTTCTAACAATCTCTTTAACCCCCAGAAAACCAATCATCCGTGTCAGTGTCCCTCTGAGACCATTTACATGTAAGCTGTCAGATTAATTAAATTTACTTCAAGTTTCTGTCAACAGTGAGTGACCAAGTCCTCCCTCTGACCCACACTTCATTCTTGTTAATATCAGCTAAATTAATAAGTCAAAATAGTATATATACACCTTATCTTGTGTTCCACCCCCAAGTGGACCAATTGAGCTAATTCAGTCCTCAGATTTTATTGAAAGTTGATTTTGCTACAGCCCTTATGTATTTTTTTTTTAAATCTGGGGACAAAGTTTTAAAGAATTTAATGACTTCAAACACATCTTTAAGGATGGTGAATATTCATAAAAACAATCTGTCTGTCAGCTCATCGACTCCTAACACCCCCATCTGCTCCCTAGTTTTGTAAGTAGAATGCTTCTTTATCTTGTGTTTCTTCCCAAACCTGGTCTCATGTTTTCTTCCTCATAGCTATCTCCATTCTAAAGTTTGACTTCTGTTCTCATCCATGTCCGTCTGTGTTCCAAGCATATAGCAGCCATCATGGTTTGTATCATTATTTTGGCTGGCTTCCAGCTTTCACACTCCACATGTGTTCAGTGTGAAATGTCCCTCACACACACATTTCCTCTATAACTGTTGATGCTGCCTTAGGAGTTTGTGCAGCTTTTGAGAGGTGAGGCACAGCTGGAGCTGGAGGATGTGAGTCACAGGAGAGTGGTCCTCGAAGGTCTTAGTGCTGTCTACTTCCTGCCCAAGTGTTCTGCTTCTTGTCAATACTTTGATGTGAATTAGCCCCAGCTCTTATAGCTGCAGGCCAGCCTGTGACTTCCTGTGCACAGCACTCCCAGCAGAGATGAAGATGTGTCTGTTAGGTATTCTGTCACAGTAACCAGAAAAGTAACTAATACAATATATGTGTGTGCAACATGCTTTCTCCACTTAGCAATTCAGTTTTTGAGATTTCCCTCTGGGATAGCTTTCCTACATGGCTCTACCATGTGAGTGTATCACAGCCTGTTCATTGGGTTGATGGATTCTTGTGCTATTAATTTATTTTGTTATGCTGTTGTGAACAATGTTGCAGCGGACAATCATTATCCACAAGAGAGAGCTCCTAGTGTTCATTCCCTGGAATAAAATTCCTGAGCAGTAAGATGTGCGTCCCTTAATGTTCCTAGATGTTGACAATTGATTCTCCAAAAGTAGTTATCATAATGAACGCATCATTAACAAAATGTGAATGTTCTTCCAGTTTTTTCACATTATCACCTCACTCATGGTGTCAAATTATACCATTTCTGTTGGTTTGGTGGATGTAAAATGGTAGCTCATTTTTGTTTTAGGAATTCTGATTAGTGGTGGGTTGGATGTCTTTTATGGGGGTCAGTGGCCGTTCAAACTCTCTTCCCTATAAGCAACTCACCTATCTTCCTCACCTTCCTGTTGGCCATTTAGTGTTTTCCTTCCCGATTTTAGTGCTCTGTTGCTCTCTGCAAGCAAGGCATCTCCTCTTGCTTTCCAGTTTATCCTGTCGTCACGGTGCTTCTGTTGGATAGAGTTTTGTTTCTCAGGTAGCCAGATTTATAGTCTTTCTTTGGGGATATCCTCAGTGTTTCTATTTCTTCGATTTTTCTTTAGCCTCACACAAGAAGCAATTTTTGAATCAAAGCTATTATTTTTCGAGGGGCTGTGATCTTGCCATTGCTAGAATTTACCTTTTTGGTCACCACACACTGTTGTTTAAAGATACATTCTGCACATGCTGGTAAAAGGGATGTTTCTGCTTATGTGTGAATGAGCTGTTCCTGCCTTCTGTGCCTTGAGCAGAAGTTGGGTAAGACCTCTATTTTTTTCATTTTCATATCCATTCCTCAACATTGTTACTATTCAATAACTTTTGGGGACATCTCCCATGCCTGAGCCTGGTTCTTTTATTATTTTTGGAATTGTCATTGTATGTCTGTGCATATGCATGTGCGTGTGTGTGTCCATGTGGTATTTTCTCAGGTTTGTGGATGAGGATGATGTTTTTTCCCTCAGAATGGACTGGACATCAGGTTATATTTCTTAAGAGTTTGATTCCTTGGAAAGAATCTGTTCACAAATATGTAGACATGTTACTGAATACATTTTCAAAGATTTATTTTGAATTTATGTGTATGTGGGTGTGGGTGTGTGTAGGCATACGTGCCTGTGAGGAGAAGCCATAAGGGAACATCAGAGCCCCTGGAGCTGGAGTTATAAGTGACAATGAGCTACCCAAAGTGGATTATTATGAGCAAGTGCTCATAACCACTTAGCTATCTCCAGTCTGAGCGAATGTCACAACATTCCTTTTAGCAGATGGAATTTTGGCTACTTTTCATCTTTGTGATAAACATCCACCAGAAAGAACTAAAGGAAGAAAGATTCGATTTGGCTTATGGTTCCAAAGCCTGTAACAGGTTCCCCTTGGGCTTGGGCACAGTATTGTGGGTGGGAGCATGTAGTGGAGGTGGGCTGTTCAGATCAAGACACATTGGAGTCCGACAGGAAGGGGTCAGGGATAACATATGAGCTACTCTACTTCCTCCAGTTAGCGTGAAGCTTCCAGAAGTTTCGAGACTCTGCCGAAATAGTGTCATCAGCTGGGGACAAAACGTGAGCCTGTGTGGGGCATTTCATCTTAAAGCTATACAAATTTTTAAAGCAGAGTTCCCAGTTCCTTCCTTTGGTCTTATTTTCATGTTTTCTCTTCATCTTTTCAACTTTTTATTTTGTGTTGCATTTGCTTAAAGCATTTTAAAATTGATCATCATAAATTGTGGAGTGGCAATGATACTTTAAAAACCTTTACACGAATGTTTTCATTTTTTTTGATTTATACCCTTTCATTTCTTATATTTTTAAACATTTTCTCTACTATATATATATATTAATTTTTCTTAAGATTTATTTTATTTTTATGTCTTTGTCTCTCTGGGGGCTGTGTGCTCGTGAGTGTAGGTATCTGAGGAAGCCAGAGAGTGTCAGATCCCCTGAAGCTGGAGTTATGGGCAGTTGGGAGTCACCCAGGATGGGTGCTGGGAATCTAACCTGGGTCCTCTAAGAAGCAGTACTTGCTCTTAACCGCCAGCTCTCTGATTATCTGTTCAGAGAAGGAGCACTTGCACTTATGCATTACTTACCCTGATTTTCTTCCTCATAAATTATTTCTGTCCTAATTCTTTATTATTTCCTATTTTCATGTTGACTCTCTTCATGGGATTTTTAAGTCAAAATTTGAATTTATTTTTTCATATGTTTAAACGAAAGCCCGTGGACCCACATCGTCCCCCAGCACTGCTCTGTCCCACCCCCCACACAGAGGTGTTCATTGTTCATTTTAACTTTCAGTTTCTACTTCACCGTGTTGCTCTGAGTTTTGTTATAACTGCTGGCCGTTGGTGCCCATTTGTTGCGTTTTGGTCTGAGCTTTACCTTTTGATCCGTCTAAACACTCGGAAATGTTAGAAGACTAATATGAAGAAATCTGCACTCTCTACCTAGGCCACAGCTATTAGCGTTCTCCCTGACGGCCTTACTGTTCATCACATTTCAAACCATTTGAGAGGAAGTCGTATGTTACAGGCTGTCTGAGAATAAGTTTATATCACATGCCTAAGAACTTCAGGTGTATTTCCTAAGACTGCCATTTTCTCTATAAAATTCAAGAAATGTGGTGGTAAGGGAGACTGAAGAGACGGCTCAGTGATTAAGAACACATACTGCTTTTGCAGGGGACCTGAGTTCGGTTCCTAACACCCATGGCTGGCATCTCACAGTCTGTCACTTCAGTTCCAGGGCATCTGATGCCTGATGCCGTCTTCGGGCCTTGTTTCAGAAAGGGTTCTACTGCCCTGATATGACAGCCTAGAGCAGCGTGGGGAGAAAAGGATTTGTTTCAGTTTCTAGCTCCACGTCACAATCCACCTTGAAGGGGCAGGGAAGGAATTCCAGTAGGGAAGTGAGGCAGAGACCATGAAGGAGTGCTGTGTGTCTCGTCCCGTGTCCGTCGTGTCCCCCCCCCTCTCCCCTCCCAGACCATGAAGGAGTGCTGTCCCCACCCCTGAAGGAGTGCTGCCCCCCCCAAGGAGTGCTGCCGCCCCCCCCCCCCCCAGTTTGCTCTGTGCTTTCTTACACAACCAAGGACTCCCTGCTGAGGGACAGCACCACCCATTAATCAAGAAAATGCCCAATAGACTTATGTTGGCAAATCTTATGGAGGCATTTTCTCAGCTCTTCCTTCTTACCAGCTTGTGTCAAGCTGACGTAAACCAAAGTAAACCTGTCCAGGTTCCTGCACTCATGCACACAATTAAAAATAAAATCTTTAAAAGGCTTCTTTTATAGGATATCAAGTTTATCAGTGGTTTTCTTTTTATGGTATGAGCTTCCTCAGAAAATCTTTGCGGTTCATCATTTCTACATCTTTCATTGTTATGGATACCTGTTTATAAAGGAACACACACATTGCTGGTCTAATGTGTTGCCAACTTGAGACATTGTTGAGGGCTGGAGGTGCAGCTAGATGGTACAGCACTAGCCTATCACAAGGAACCCCATGTTTGACCCCTACGCAGCAAAATAAAATATAATAAAATGAACTAGTTTTTGAAAGACGAATGTCTAGAGACCTTTAGGAGACTAGCTGTGAACTTTCTAAGTCTTTTAATTGTGTTTCGAGCAAGTTTCCAGTTCTCTCATTTGCAAAACCATGTGAGTGCAGAAGCCGACCTCATAGGAATTTTGCAAAGGCCAAATGAAAACAAGAAGACTCTGGAATGGAAGTGGAGGAAAGCACAGCAAGCCAGCTATTTGTAAAGTGCCACTGTCACTACGTGGCATTAGTACCACGGGCTTCACTGGACCGTTACTCAACAAGCATCTTGGCAGTGACACATAAAGCAAGCAGGCCACACAAAGATCTAGGTTCAACGTGAAGGTAATGCACTGGTTTTGAGGAACCCCCAAAGACCACCAGGGAGCTGGATTCCACTGTGCACACAGGAGGGTCAGCTGACTTTTTTGGACAGGTTCAAACAAACTGGGTTGAAACCCTTTGTTCCAGAGCAGTGGAGGGTTTTGGCCATGAGTCCAGAGGTGAAGGGGATTTTGAATAAAAACATAAGTAGGGGGTGCTACATGTCTTGGCATTTCATGATGGGTAAAGGGGTAAGGGGTACAGTAACTATTGGCTAGGGCTGGAACCCAAGTCAGGATGGGTAAAGAGGTAAGGGGTACAGTAACTTGGCTAGGGCGGGAACCCAAGTCAGGATGGGTAAAGAGGTAAGGGGTACAGTAAGTATTGGCTAGGGCAGGAACCCAAGTCCTGAGTCTACTGTTTGAACTTTTGTCATGAAATAAGTTTTGAATCTATTGGCTGTCAGGTACATTCCTGAGATTCTTCCCACATACTTAGACCTAGGCTCTGCCCTCAGGCATTAAATGGTCTTTCCCGAAATAAAGCTTTGTGATGATAAATCCATATCTTTACAGGTAATAGGCTCTACACGTGGATCCCATCTCCAACTTCTCTGTGAGATCATGGGAATAACTTACAATAATGGCCGCTGGGAGGTGGGGATCCAAAGCCTCTTGTAACGTTCTCAGGGTGTGAGTCAATCTGTCATCCACTACGGTTCCACTGTGGAGCTTCACAGCTTCACTTGACTCCAGCTGTGCCAGAAATCCCTGCTTTGAGCTTGCATTTAGTGAGCTAACTACATACGTTGCACACACAGGGTCATTTGCTTTTGCACCGGACATTGAAGCTGCAGGCTGCACAGTACCTCAGTTCTTGCCCTCAGCCAGGAAAAGGGAAACCAAGAAAAACAACCAAGTCCTGATTGGTGGTCTACTTCCTGTGGCGGAACTCAGCGGGCTGGTAAGAGGCTACAGACCTGTGCTTTGCAGGGCTTCTTGTAGACAGTATTCCTGGGATTGTTGTTTCCGTCCAAACTTTAGTTCAAACCTGATATATAATCACTTCTACTTCTCTGGGTCAAATGAGGCAGAGAGGAAGGCTAAAATAGTCTGAGGTTTAAATTAGAGTCCATTTTTAACTTTTCAAAAATGTTCTTGGTATTTTAGAATCCGGATAACCTTCAATCACCAGATCAAGGAGTAACCAGTCCATAAGATGATGATTGGACCAACTTCAGAATGACACATCTCATTTTCAGTTGTACAAGCTTAAAAGTCTCCTGATAGGTTTTATTATATCACCCAGATCTGGTCTGCTTCCTACTGAATGCAATTGGCAACTTCCTTCAACTTCTTGAGGATAAAGTCTCTTGTCCACTGTCTTGTTAAACACAGCATTTCTAAATCCCTTCCGAGGAGCCCTGAGGCAGGGGACCTGGCCTTGAACCTGTGTTCTCAACGTGGGTTTTGGAAATGTCCCAGCGACAGAGGAAACAGACAGCCCTTGGCTTCCATCCTGGGTTCTTCATTTCCTAGTCCCAAGGCTCTGCACACATAACTTGACCTCTCTCAGTCTCACCTGCAAGAAGCAGTGAGAAAGACCTTTTCCACTGAGTACTGATAGGATCGAAATGACTACAAAGCCCTACAGTGCTGCTAAACCATTTCTTCCTGTCTGGGCTGACAAGTTTCAGAAGTACTTACCACAAGGGGAGACTACTTCTTAGCCATGCCTGAAAAATTCATGTGGGGTGGTCTGAAAATGTTATCATGGGTTTTCAGAGCCTATGGAGTTCTTCCCTGCTATAGTGGGGTGTCCATGTGATACCTCCAGGCTTTTGAATGGATGCTCACATTCCTTATGTGATCAACTTCATCCAGTTTTCTTAGACTTTCTGGGTTCCTACTGTGCCACTATTACTCAGGTGTATGAGAAATTCCAGTTCTCTCTCTCTCTCTCTCTCTCTCTCTCTCTCTCTCTCTCTCTCTCTCTCTCTCTCTCTGCATGTTGGTGCATGTGCACTGTGTCCTCTTCCATACAGAGGCTTTCTTTGAGTCAAGGATTTTAACATGGCCTGAAACTCCCCAATTAGGCTGCGCAGGCTGGCTAGTGAGCCTCAGGGATCCTCCTGTTTCTGCTCCCCGGGGCTGGAATTACAAATGTGTGCCAGCATGTCATGCCCAGCTCTTTTATGTGACTGCTGTAGATGAATTCAGGGTTTTGTGCTTACACACAAACATTTTATCAACTGACCTATTTCCCAGCCTTAGAAATTCCAGTTTTTTTGAAACCACCCCTATATTTACATTATTCTTCAGTAGAAATATGCAACAAAATTATTCTACTTGATTGTACACAATATGTTCTAAGGACTTTGTGTTATGCAAATCTCCCTTCCTGTACTCCCAAGTCTTCATTCTTATTACCTCCTATCTCAATAGAACTCAGTAGATTTTGATAAATACACTTACATTTTCTTTATATGCAAAAGAAAGCACACTTTAAAGACACAAACTTTTCAAGGCATGTTAAACTTTAGAAGTGAAAATAAAGGTGAGAAAAACATAATTTCTTTATAAATGAAATTGTGTATCAAATACACATTGTATAGTCCTTTATAGTTCCCAGTAGTGGGGCAGATATTTGGCTCAGAACATTCTAGCATCATTGCAAAACTGCTGCATTCCAATGATGAACTTGCTGAGCCTCAAGCCAATAACTAGGATGATTATCTACCGAATCTTAAACTTTTCCACTGGTCCAGAGTATTAGGTCCTTTTTAACATCAGAATCATTAAAGATTGACAGAAGAGCCATGAAGCCCACAGGAAACGATGCTGTGATCTGACATGGTGTACGAAAGAACAAGAGAGTGTGATCACTGGGCACAAGAGCTGGACCAAGGATGAGCTGATGTTCTGGTCCAAAGCAGTAGCCATGGCAACAGTCGTGAAGACAGCTCCACTCCTTCAAGCAATGATGCCCTTAAGAGGCACTGGCCGAGGGGAGTCAGCTGTGCTTCTGAGTTAGACTCTTGCCAAGGGAAGCTTATGTAACTTTTAAATACTGGAAAAGAAAATTTGCAAACCTCTTTCATGTAATCCTCGAAGATCCAAATCCATATTGAGAAGGCAAGTGCCCAGTTGTCAAGGCTGGTGAAGTCCAGGTGTGAGTCCCTAGCACAGGCAACTTTAGCCTGCCTCAGAGGATTGCCCTTATCTTCTCTCTGCTTCTGAGTAAAAGTGCTGCTCAGGACAGGAGCAGCCCAGAGGATATATGCTTTTGAAGCCACCATTCACTTCAAACAGGTTTGTCACTTCTCAAAGAGAAGAGGCCTGTGTGTGCATAACAACATCCGCTGGGTCCTCCTGCCCTCAGGCACCAAGCAAGGTGGCTCCTGATGCGGACACTGACTGATGGGTCTTCTGAATGAAGAAGACAAGGTGACAAAAACATATGAGCAGACCACTGGGAAGGGGCTGCCAGAGGATGAAACTGAAAGCATTCAACGCAAAGGTAAACACAGCAGCCTCACCACTAAAGAATTCTGAATAACGAGACTCCACTTGATCATTCATATTTAAAGATTTACAGCCTATTTGTGCAAGCGCTTGTAAGCTCCTTGGAGACTTCAGACCTGGCTTGCTAGACTTTTCTGTAAAAGGAGAAAGAAAAATTCAAATAAACGTAACAAAGAAGAGAGGACTGATTGAAAGGCAGCAGAAGAAGGAACCATTGAGTGGGGAGAGCAGGAGACCCTGAGGGAAAGGAGGTACCTCTGACCAGGAGAGAGGGTGGGCTTTCTCACTGTTGGGGTGACCAAATCCCTGAATAAGCTCATTGTAAACACTGTGGGCCACATTAGGGTCTTTTAAGTGAACTCTGAGGGCTGTACCCTCACCTCCTACGAATTCTAGTCCTTTTCTTTGTGTAGTGTTCTGGATTTATTTCCAGTAATTTAAAAAGATTTATAAATTGGGCATGGAGACATGTCTGTAATCCCAACAATTGGGAAGCAGACACACACACACACACACACACACACACACACACACACACACAGGCACGCACACACGCACAATAGTGAGATTGCTGGATCATATGGTCTCTACATTTTCAATTCTTTGCATCACCTCCCTACTGTTTCCCATAATGGCTTTATTGATTTACATCTTTACCAACAACATACAAGAATTTCCCTTTGTTCACATCCTTTTCAATATAACATCAAGAGATCTATATTCCTGTTCAGGAAGAATTTATTTTCAGTTCTGATCTTAAGCAGAAATCAGATAATTAATTTGATAGAGTCCACAGAATAACCCTCCAATAAATATTCTGAACTTTCCCCAAGTGCCCTTTCTACCCACTGTAAAGGTCAATATTAGATTCTTATCTTCCCAGCAACCTTTGCTGCTGAGATGGTCATGTGACTAGGACCTGACTTCAGCCAAAGTCCAGTGAGGACATGAAAACAGAGCTGGAGGGGGTACCTTACAGCCTTGAAGCTGAAGAAGGAGAGAAGCGCCTCCATTTTTTAGTAAAAGTTTCTGAACCTCAGTTTGGACAACGGCCTGTGTTCCATTGAGGTATAAAGTCCAAACAGAAGAATAGTCTAGGAAATATCTGAAAGCAGTTAATTAACCATGGAATGTCCCATCGGAGATAGCTTGAGACCATTTGACAGCCAGGGAATGTCCCAACCCAGGAGATAGTCTAGGGAAGTAGGTTTGACAAACAGCTGGCTAAGATAATGGGGGAAATCTGGAAAGTTCCCCCAAAACGAGCTAATTAGAACTGTATCTGTACTAAGACCCATAATTGATGTGTAATTTGTGATTTTTACCTTAAAAAACCCAGCTTGTTGGGGGGTGGATACCTCCTCTGGCCACTGCCACACCTGTTATTAAATAAATTAAATTTTATTTTATTTAATTTTAAAATTTAAAAAAATTGCATTTTTAAATAAACCTTGCTTTTGTATTTCGGAGAATTCATCTCTCTGGTGGTCTCTTTGGGGTTCTCGTGACCAGGATATAACAGGTGACATGCCTAAATAAGGTAGAATAGAAATGAAGGTCCTGTCCTGGGAGCTGGGGAGATGGCTTGTCACTTAAGCAAGAGGACCTGAGTGCAATCCCCAGAACACTTTTTTAAAGTTGCTGTGATGGCATACTCTAGTAATCCAAATCCTGGGGAGGCAGTTAGTGACCCTGGGACTTGATGGCCAGCCGGCCTCATCAACAGGCTCCAGGTGGATGAGTGACCCTGTCCCCCAAAACAAGATGAGGACACACACACACACACACACACACACACACACACACACACACACACACACACACACCCCTCTACCTTTCTTTAGGGCTCTTTTATGGCAATTTTGAGTTAGGACAAGAAACTGGGATTGCTTACATTACATGTGATAATTAAATATTTTTGTTGCTTAGGTATATACTATTTGGGGTTTCTGTTGCTTAAATCTGTATATAAATCAGACATAGTGGTTTATGTCTATAATCCTATCCCTTGGAAGGCTGAGACTAGAGGATCATGATTTTGAAGACAGCCTGGACTATTCTACAGATTGACAAAACTAATCATCCTTTTGTCAGGAATGTGACCTTCCTGTCAAAAATGTAAATGGCAAGGTGTGGAGATGTCTGAGATAGTGAGTGTAGGTATTGGGACATGAGGACAAGGTTTTTTATCATGGGCAAAAAGGAAGCCATTCAGGGATAAGAAGACAGCTTGCTTTCGGTGACACCTGGAACTATATATCTAAGCTAACCTGGCCATGAGACTTTGATTTGAAGCTGTTTTCTGGTTCTACATTTTCTATTACCGGAGATCCAGCCTTTATGCAAAAATAGTTATGTGGTATTGGGCCAATGTTACACCAAGTTCTAAGCCAATGACTTTGGGACTCCAAGCCAGCCTTGGCTAACATCCATTTACTTATCTGCCCAGAGGGCTTAACAACACCTTATGCCACTTGGTTTTACAATGACCAGATTTTTGTGTAGTACCTGGAGGTATACTAAAAAGACATTTACTGGACAATGTGCTGTGTCTGCTGTCCACTTTAGGGTGGTTTGTGCTGTGCCATGAACCTGGGGGTAAGTTTCTGTCTCATAACACCGTAGACATACCTGTTTCAGGTAAGGTGAACAGAATGCTGTCTTCTTGATGGTAATGTGTTAGGTACTGAGATGTAGATGGAAAATGCAGCTTTTGTTCCCCACATGCTTTCCACTGAACAGGCGGTGACAGGATGTCTGTTTTGATCAGCCACGCTGTTGGTGATTTCTCTCTAATCTTGACTTTCTCTGATGTAAGCTGTGAAGACATCTGTTGGTATTAACCTACCTCTGTTGTGTGAGATGCGTTGGGCTTGCTCATCATGCCTGTGTCCAAAGCAGGCTACCCCCTGTGAACTCCCCAGCTGCCCAGTTAGTTATCTGCCAAGGGACAGGTGGTACTTTGGAGACATTGTAGAATGAAATGTGACGGTCACACCTCTGCCTTTAAAAGCTTTTCTGTGCTACACTAACCAGGAAGTGATTTACTGCCTGTGGCCTTGCCCCCGTGAGCCATCATATTTCCATTTTAAGTGGCTTTTTCTTTGGGATGACCAAATATCTGATAAAAGCAACTCAAGGAAGAATCCATTTTGACTCATAGCTGGCTGGAGAATACAGTCTTCATGACATGGAGTGGGTAGTGTGAGCTCATGGTGGGATGGGGTGGGGGGATCATGGAGTCGGTAGTGTGAGCTCATGATGGGGGGGATCATGGTGTGAGCTCATGATGGGGGATCAAGGAGTCAGTAGTGTGAGCTGCTTGCTCACATCTGCTGTTACGAAGCAGAGAGGTCGTGGATGATGCTGCTCAGCACTCTCTCCTTTATTTTGCCCAGGACCCCATGCACCATAAAGTAGAGGTGCTCACATTCAGGGTATGCCTTCCCTATTTACTTAAAGCTGCCTGAAATCATCTTCATAGTCACACCCAGAGGTATGTTTCCATGGTGATTGTAAATCTACTCAAGTTGATAATGAAAATTAGTCATCACACTCATCCTTGGTTCTATTTCAGGACCATCCAGATTTTAGGCCTTTCCTAATTGGCATCCTTAGGCTGTTGCTTGCTGCTTCTGGCCTGACCTAAGGTTCCTCCCTGAAGACAGTTATTTTACAATGTGGCCCATAACCCAGGAGCTAGAAATCATCAGATATAAGGCCCCAAGACCCAAGACCCTCTGGTTTCACCCAGCCACACACACATTTGACCTCCCAAGGGATAGTTATCTGTGTCACTGTCAGGGTGAGGCTGGAGCTGCCTAGCATTCAACTTACCTCAGTCACAGTGTATTTGTTGTGCATGGGTATATAATATTATTACTTTAAAAATATTATTTCATATCTATTTTGTGTTGTGTGTGTATGTGTAGGTCACTCAATACCCAAAGTCTTCCTCAAATACTCTCCACCTTGTTTTAAGTTAGACTCTCTCACTGAGCCTGGACCTCACTGTTTTGACTAGACTACCTCGCCATCAAGCCCTAAAGATCCTCATGCTCTGCCTATCTCCTGTCTCTGATGGCAGGTATGTGTCACCACGCCCCTTTTTGTTTTTTGCTTTTTTGACTGGTTTTCGTTGTTGTTGCTTATGTTTTTTATGTAGATCCTAGGAATTTGGACTCAGGTCTTGATGTATGGCAGTTTTTAACATTAAAATGGGAAACATCAACAAGGGAAAGGAGACCCTGAAAGTTAAGTGGGGTTCCAAAGATTGATCATCCTTCTAAAAGCTCAAGTCAGTTCAATATTGAGGATAGCAGTAATGCAGGTATACACCATGATTCCCACCCCCCGACATTCCCCTCTAATACTCAATTTGGCTATTTCCATGGCCGCCACACACATCCAGATTGTGGCCTTGAGGGGAGGTGATGCCTCATTGCCCATGCCATGTGCTGTAATGAGTATCACTTGTTAGGCATGGTCTTCAGAGCCACAGTGATGGATTGGCCAGTTGCTTTCTTTCTGAACAGCCACTCAGCCTTGGCATCTGGTGAATCTCATAGCCAGGTGGTGAACTTGAATAACCTCATTTCCATGTAGGTAGAAGAGACCCCAGTTGGTTCTGACCTGCCATCTGTGGCCTCCTCTCACAGAAAGCTGTCCTGAAACTCAGAATTGGGTTATTTCTTAACCAAGTCATCATTTGACATCACTGCTTCCTGTCTGTGGAGCTCTGACTGCAGCCATGTCTTCAGTGTGCAATACTCTCAGGGTCCTGAGGACAGATTAGGAAAGGACTTATACACGGCTGTCATGTATGTATGGCTGTCATGGTGAGGAAGACAGGTACTGTGTACCTTTGTCATAGGTGGGCTTCCTCCATCTTTGGCTCAGAAAGCATGTGACAGAGTCCAGTTGACTCTCAAGGGTTTAGCATTTTAGAAGCCACAGTTCAGAGAACTGAGGGAACAGACTGCAGCCACAGACATTGTGACAAATGAGACACACCTAAAGATCATGACGTCATTCAAAGTGGATCCAACATTTGAGAATGAAGCTGTCGGCAAACTGGAGTCAATTGATAGGGGACAAAGAGGGCTACCGTCTTTACTCTTATTAGAGCATGCTTCTAGAATCATCTGTACTGGCTGTCAGCAGCGCTCAGCAGGAGAGAGACCATCTGAGACACTTAGAACACCAGACACTGTGTCAATGTCCCTCTCCAAAAGCTTGAAGTAATAGGAAGCCAAACACTTGGCCCTTTGGGAGAACTCAGATATTACTGGGTAGTGTGAGTTAAAATAAAAAAAATATTACATGGGATGTTTATAGATGGCTGGGAAGATGGCTCAGTCTATAAAGTATTTGCTGTATAGTGTGAGGACCTGAGTTCAGATCCCACATCTACATAAATAGATAGACATAGTGGCAAATACCTGTGAACCCA
Organism: Phyllotis vaccarum; assembly: GCA_033318265.1. Classification (NCBI taxonomy): domain Eukaryota; kingdom Metazoa; phylum Chordata; class Mammalia; order Rodentia; family Cricetidae; genus Phyllotis; species Phyllotis vaccarum. Next base: position 138,783,114 of record JARWLC010000004.1, on the reverse strand, counting down.
GAACTGAGGAGGTGGAGGCAGGAAGATCCTGGAAGCTCACTGGACAGGTTCAGTGAGAGACCCTTTCCCAAAAAATTAGGCAGAGAATGATTGAAGACAACTTCTGATGTTAGCCTCTGGTCTCCACATGCATATGTCATGCAAATACCACACACACACACACCTTGTAATTAAAAAAATCATGTTTACAATATCCTATTTTTTTGTATGTGTGTGTATGTGTGGAGGGCATGTGTGCAATTGTCCATGGAGGAAGAAGAGGTTGTAAGATTCCGTGGAGATAGAATCACAGGTGGCTGTGAGCTGCTCAGCGTCAATGTTGGAAACCAAAGTCCAGTCCTCTGGAAGAGCAGCCAGTGCCCTTATCCACTGAGCTATCTTTCCAGTCCCTATTTTTAAAAAAAGTGTTGGCCATCTTGCTGGCTTTCTACACACACACACACACACACACACACACACACACACACACACACTAGATTAGCATTTATCTATTATCTGCCCTCCTACATATTTATACCTATTATATCCAGTTGAACTCATGCTTAAGAAGTCAGATCCTACTGATTTCCAACTTGTATGTATTTTTGCTATAAATCTTTACTATATTCATCAGCAAGTAGCATCATTTAGGGCTATATTCCAAGATACAGACAGACATTCAAAGGCTTCTGGTGGTACAGTGTATTTTATTTGAGTATATATCACATATTAAAATCTACAAAAAAATTTTAAAAGGTATAAGCCAGCCTACCTCTACTCTAACCACCACCAGATCATCACACCGCTGTAGCAACTGGCTTGATCGCTGCAACACTGTCCCTTTATGAGACATGTTGGTCACTTCCCATCTGATGAGCAGATTTTGAATGTGCCACCCCAAATGATCCATGTCTCTGCTATTATTTGCCCAACTCTCCCACAGCTGTGAGCAACAGTATGAGAAGATGGAGACTTATCTGATGAGTGAGGTGGAGGGGGCAGTGAGATGGTTCAGTGGATGTAACCAGCCTGGAGACTCGAGTTTGATCCCCAGGACCTACATGGTGGATGGAGAGAATCAGTTCCTCCTCGTTGCCCTCTGACCTCCTCATGCATACTGTGGCGCATGCACACATGCAAATACACACTACACAAATTGTTTTGATTAAATAAATAAATGAATAAATAAATAAAAGAAGCGGGAGCTGACTCTGATGAGCAGACCTTACTATGGTAACTGTCTCCATCCTGCCCACACCCATCCTAGTCATTTATTGCAGCTCATCACTCTAAAAGCTTAAGTCTCCTCTTCTTTGTCAAGCCGCTCCCGGGAAGCTTAATACCTTTTCTTAAAATGGGTCGTAGGGCTGGAGATATGGTTCAGTGGTTGAGCAATGACTATTCAGGCTATTCTGGCAGAGGATTCAAGTCTGGTTCCCAGCATCCATATGGCAGCTCACAACCATCCAGTTCAGGGGATCTGATGCCCTCTTCTGACCTCCTCAGGCACTAATGCACAGGGTGCACATAGACTTACTCAGTTAAACCCTCATGCACATAAAATAAAAATAAATAAAATCTTTTAAAACTGTCACATAAACCTCTGTGCCTAATGACTTTGGATACTGTTCTCTTCTTTGCTATGAAATTAAAATTACTAACAACATTTGTAGCCTTTTCTTCTTGTTTACCCGAAGGCACCTCTCCTTCCTTCTCTCTTTCCCTGGACTTCAAACAGAATTAAAGTTATCCTGGGTCAAAGGCCAAGCATTGGCTTTTACAGTAAGTTATCACTTCTCAGAAGCCCATGTGCACAATTCACTGGTGACTCAGCACAGGTGTCGTGGGACCGGAGAGTGTATCTAATCAGCTCTTAGCTAATGTTGATATCCTAGATGGAGATCTACATTGAGAAGTGTGATTTAGTGTCACCTGGAGGCCTCCTAAAGCCCAGCTCTTCACTAGAATGGCTTAGTAAGTCTGGGCAAGTCCTATGAGTTTGCATTTACTAAGTGCCACCTGAGATGCTCGGGATCCTTCTTTGGGGGACACACTTTGAAAATTGCTGCTTAGAGGACATTCTGGGAAGCAGGCAAAGTAGCTTTGTCCTCAGAGTCCCACTTTGTCCCTGTGTAACCTCAGCAGGTCCCTCACCCTCTGTACAGCGCTTTGTTTAGCTATAAATTAAAGATAATAACATCACTTAAGAGGCCTGGGAGATGGTGTAGTGGTTAGAAGTACTTGCTGCTCTTCCAGAGGTCCTGAGGTTGTTTCTCGGCTCTCATGTTGGCCGGTTCTCAACTTCCTCTAACTCCAGCTTCAGGGTCTCTGTCGCCCTCATCTAGCTTTGATGTCATTACACTCACGACACAGACACACACACAGACAGACACACACACAGACAGACACACACACAGACAGACACACAGACAGACACACAGACAGACACACACATACACAGCCACACACATACACAGACACACACACAGACACACAGACAGACACACACATACACAGACACACACACATACACAGTCACACACACAGACACACAGACAGACACACACATACACAGACACACACATACACAGTCACACACACAGACACACAGACAGACACACACATACACAGACACATACATACACAGACACACAGACAGACACACACATACACAGTCACACACACACAGACACACAGACAGACACACACATACACAGTCACACACACACAGACACACAGACAGACACACACATACACAGACACACACATACACAGACACACACACAGACACACACATACACAGACACACACATACACAGACACACACACAGACACACACATACACAGACACACACACAGACACACACAGACACACACAAAGACACACACACACACACACACTACAGTTTAAAAAAATAAAGTACGATCTTTATTTTAAAAAAAAAAATCATTGTCACATAAGTTAAAGGTTTTTTGTGAGCCTGGTGCACTGTGATGGGACAGTCATGGCTGTTGCTCCTTCTGCCAGGTGGAAGATGGAAATGTACCCATCTGCTGCTCTCCAGAAAGGTGTTCAGATGACATGCTCATTCCTCTCTCCAGCAGAGCTCTCTCCTTGTGCACGCTGTCCCCTTTAAGACAGAGAGTCACCAGCTCTACTTTCAGTGCTGCTATTCCTCATTAAGCAAGGGGATGCTGGGCACAGCCTGCCTTTAACCTGGTGCTCAGGAAATTCTTATAAATAAAGAATGCAGCAGGCCTAATGAGGGCAACATCATCTCAGGCTGCAGCAGTGAGGCTCGGCTTCCCCAGCTTTCCAGGAGGGTGGGAAGCTAAAAGCCAGATCTGGCTAGTGTGGATTAGAGTGTTCCCTGCATCCCAGGGATTGCTGTCTTGGAGCTTTAATCATATGCAAGGCCACAACTAAAGCAGGGGGTGTTGGTGTGGAAAGGCTGTGGGTGAGAGAAGAGGGGGTTGGTGGATGAGCAGGCGCCTGCAGCCTGGATTTTCACTTGCTTGTGGAGACTAGGGAGGGAGTTGAGTGGGTAGGCTGGCATTTCAGGCAGAGCAGACAGAAAAACTCAGAGACAAGGGGCTGCCTGCTAAGGCAAGGTGAGCATCACTAGGTAGGGTTGGTGGGGCTGAAATGCTGAGGAGTGGGGAAGGCAGCCTTCTGAGAATGCTAGGTCACATAAAGTGTGTTGTGGGGACTGAGAAAATAGCCCAGTCTGTAATGTACTTGCTTTGTAAAAAAGAAAACAAAACACCCCCTTCCCCCCAAAAAACTGAGGACCAGGGTCTGATCTCAGGAAGGCACATTAAAAAAATGCTGGGTGTTTCAGCTCTGGTTGGGTAGATAGACATACAGGAGCTGGGGTCTTTGAGGCTCACTGGGAAACCAGATTAGCCTCATTAGCAAGGTCTAGGCCTGTGCAAGACTCTGTTTAAATGAAACCAAAGTGACCTACACACACACACACACACACACACACACACACACACACACACACACACACTCTGTTATGGCATGGTGGGAAGTTCCAGCTGAGGGAAGAACACTGTCAGTAAGGATGCTTTTGATTGTAAAAACCAGAAATCAATATGCCTTAGTTTGAGTTGAAATGTATAAGCTGTGTCACAGGATCCAAGGTGGGGAAGCAGCGGTCCTGCAGGCAGGGGCCAACTCAGGCAGCAAGATGGCATCTAGGCTCATTCTTTTCTTACTGAATCCTTTAATGGTTCACATGAATGAGGGAAAAGAATGCACACGCCCAACATTGCTTATTCCATAGCACATGCCCAACATGTTTGGGAGTTTGCTCCTTGGAAAGAAATTACCTTAATCTTAAATAAGTTCTGAGGAAGAGACTCCGGCTACCTTGGGTTATGCTCCGATTTTGCCACAGTGGGAAGCTGACACATACTGTTCAACACAGCTCCTTGGACCCTTAGAAGTGGACTGGATACTGAGGTGAAGGGGTTTCGTTCTGAAAAAGACACTTCAAATATTCTATGTGCAGGGAGGGACGGAGCGACTCTCTCCCGAGGGGCTTCGCCTTTGTGTATAACTCCTTGTTTATTTTGTTTAGTTTTGAGACAGGGTTTCTCTGTGTAACCATGGCTGTCCTAGGAGTCACTCTGTAGACTGTTCTCGAACTCAGAGATCCAACTGCCTCTGCCTCCCATGTGCTGGAATAAAAGGCGTGTGCCGATGCTGCCTGGCTCCACCTGTTCTTTTTTGACCAACAATAGAGACAGAACCAAGTTTGATGTCTTGGTAATGGTTATAGAGTTTGGCTCCTGGGACAAAGTTTGTGACAATTTTGGAAATAACATTGAGTTCTGAAGGTGACACCATCTATAAATAGCATCAAAATCTACCTGGTCAACAGCCATAGGGAAGCTGAGAAAATAAATAAAGTTGGCGACCAGCTTTCCCATATACCATGAAGAAATGCCTCCTTAAAAAGATTTGAAAACATCAGACAGACAGCTAGTTAGTTGAAATCAAAACACATGGAAACTCCACCCACCCATGATGTAACTGCTGTCTTTGTCCTTTCTTCCAGCTTTCCAGTGCAGAGGCTGACAGCGTTTTTAAGGATAAACAACACTCTGTGTTCCATACTATATAATGAGTAATTTCCATGGTGCCTTTTCATCATCTAAGTATCTTTGCCAGCACTCCACTCTTTGGATTAAATATGCTATACCCTCCTTAGCACTTAATTAAGATCTGATTTGAAAATTTGAGACTACGGTGTGACTCATAGAAAATGACTGAGTCCAAGCAAAATTAACTTAAAGTTTTATTATTTATTTTTGTTTATGTGTGGATGTAGATGTGAGTGCAGAGCCCGGAGAGACCAGAAGATGCTATCTGTCTTCCTAGAACTGGAATTATAGTTGGTTGTGGTTGTGAGTTTCAATCCCTGTGGTGCTAGAAAGTGAACTTTGGATCCTTTGGGAGGGTAGGGAGGGCTCTAAACCACTGAGTCCTATCTCCAGCCCCCAAAGGAACTTAGAATAGAAAATGCCTTCTCCAAGTCATGGAGCTGGAAATCTAAGATGCCATTAGTTTCATTTGTTGGGACATAGGTTCATCGTTACCCACCTGATGTCAGATATCGGTGACTGAGTTTCATGTAACTCAGCATGTCACATGACTGCACAAACATTTGTCAGAGTGGAACCATTTATTTTTTGTAGCAGAGGAGGAATTTTTTTTCCCCCTTTCAGCTCACTGTTATGAAAATAAAGGTAGTAGAGCTGAGGTGAGTTATACCAATTTAAAGTCAGGCCAATTTTGTGACTGGTAGGTAAGTCAGCATGCAGAGGCATTTACATTTCCGGGCTTGGCTGGCTTTCTAGATGGCCCTTTGCAAGCTGCACAGGGAACTGAGCTGTAAGTCTGGTTATAAGCTAATTCATGTGGTTAGCCATAGTTTTAGATGAAAAGTACCCCAGGCTCGAGCCTGCACATTCTGTGCTTCACTATGGATTTCTCTGGAGTAATTCAGCCAGACTATGATTTTTTTCTCTTTTTTTTAGAGAAGTGATTGAGCAGATTCATTTCAAAAACACATTTACATTTGAAAACAGGAGTTTATCAGCTAAGAGAACTATTGTTGTAAGGTACACACACAGCACAAATTTAGAACAAGCAGACCATTTAGCCATGTAGCCATGAATAGCTCCAGCCAGACCTTACCTTAATGCACTGGGGACACATCACCAAAGGCACAGTTGACCACATGGTATTCACCCTGTAAAACATAGGAAAGGAAGTGCTGTCACTTCATATCTTCACAAAACATTCTGAAACACTCTAGGTTGGCATCACTTGACCAGAAGCAAACTCATGGGGAAGCCTTAGCTTCCACTGTGGAGTGCAGTGATTGTATTCAGCTATGTAATATGGTAACTCTCAGACTGTGGTCTGCATGCAGATCACCTGGGGTTGAATCTCCATACAGGCTCTTATGCAGTAGGTCTAGGGTGCTGTCTTATAGTCTGAATGTGTGTGTGTGTGTGTGTGTGTGTGTGTGTGTGTGTAAATATAAGTGGATGCATGTACAGGTATGCATGGCTGCCAAAGGATAGCCTTGCCTCTCTCTCATTTTTCATATTTTAAAGGTTTATTTTATTATTTCTATGCGTGTTTGTGCATCTGTATGTATGCACATGTGCTGTGGGACTATTCTGATTATTTGGGACTAAGCGGCTGGAGGAAGATATGAACCTCAGAGGTAGGTCTGGCCAGAAACTTATTACACACATGTGTGTGGGTGCCTGCAGAAACCAGAAGAGGGCGTCAGATTCCTTAGAATTACAGGAGGTTGCAAGCTTCCTGATTTGGGTGTCTAGAACCAAACATAAAACATAGGAAAGGAAGTCCTGACACCTCAGATTGCCCAATGGCTGCAACATTGGTCAGGCTGCCCTATCCAAGTCTGAATGCACCAACGACTCGTCTGAGAGAGCAGCAAGCTCTCCTAACTGCTGTATCACCTCTCCAACCTCAACCTTGGTTTGTTTTGTTTGTTTTGACATAGGGCTTTTCAATAGTCACCAACTGGGCTAGGTTGGCTGACCAGTGATTTCCCTCCTGGCTGTCCCTTCCCAGTGCTGGGATCTCAGACATGCATTACTGCTTCCAGCTTATTTGCATGGGTTCTGAGATCAAACTGAAGTCTTCATGCTTATACAGCAAGCACGTGACTGACTGAGCCATGTCCCCTGCCCTATAGACCAGATTTCTAACAAAATCTGGCAGTGCCAGCTGAGTCCTGGCTGCATTGGCAGGAGTGAGCATGCACCCAATGGAGAGTGCTAGTTACTAAGTCGCTCCTCAGGTCGATCCCTCTGTTCCTTTCCTCCTACCCTGCTGCTGATCCCGCCTTCACAAACATCTGCTTTGTCTCCTTCTGATCTTGGGATTGTCCAGACATCCACATGATCGTCATCTACTTGTGGTGCATCTGTGTGTCAGGGATCCAACAGAACGTTCACGTGGCTACATTCAGATTAGGATAGGGCAGCCTGACCACAGTTGCAGCCATTGGGCAATTTAAAGGTCAGGATTTCCATGGGACCTTTCAGAGGTTCTACCCTCCCTCCTCCATTCCAGGGTCTTCAGGATAGAGGAGCTTATACATCCCCACAGCTCCAGAGAGAAACCCCTGGTCAGTGCTCTGCTTCTCTGCCAAACTCCAGTGGGATCCTTCTAGCTTCCACCTCTGCCCTCTTCAGTCTCTATGGATACACACTCAGACCTGTACCAAGGGGCTTGGCAGTCATCCCTGCTTGACTCAATGCCATCTTCCATCACCTTGGCCTCATAGAAACTCTAACGGCCGGCTATGGCCCTCACCTGATCACCTGACATCCCGCAGTGGGCACTGAAGAGAGGGGCCTTGATCATGTGCTGGGACACTGGGGAACTCTCAAACACGTCAACACTACACAGGAACTGAGACACTTGGGGTACCTGCTTCTTCTCTCTTTTCCTGAAACACCCCACTACTATGGCCTCCTCGTTTAGGCATGGGGGCCTAAGCAGGAAGTCTGTCTGTCCTAGGTTCTTCCAGAGCTGAGGTCAGAGGCAGAGAAGAGCCTCATGAAGCCACTTTTCCCCTGGACTCTGAATCTCCCCCTTCTGTCCTCTGCGGGAAATTGTTCCCCTAGTTATCTTTCTTCTTCCTCACTCCATGTCCTTAGATCTCCTTGTCCTTAGAGACACCTCCCCAACCCTGCTCGAGCAATAAACCCCATCGTAATGGAAAAGCAAAAACTTCAAAGGAAAACTAGATTAGATTTAAAGTAAGCAAACAATACTATTATTACCTGCTACATAGACAAAGAAGGCAAAGTGAGTTCCTACTATTCCTTTTCCTTGGTCCTTGGCAGACATTACTAATCTATCACATTATATAACTTTGGAAATATTCTTCACACAGTATTCATTTAGCCAGTAACAGTCAGTGAGGGCTGGCTTTAGAAATGAGGCAAGGCTGGAGATGATTAAAAGGAACAGGATCTGTGCTTCATGCACGAATAGGCTAGTGGTTCTCAACCCTTCTAATGCTGCGACCCTTTAATACAGTTCTTCATGTTGTGGTGATACCTGACCATAAAGTTATTTTCGTTGCTACTTTGTAACTGTAATTTTTATACTGTTATGAATTATAATGGAAATACCTGTGCTTTCTGATAGGCATCCCCTGTGAAGGGGTTGTTCAACTCCAAGGGTCTTGTGAACCCACAGGTTGAGAACCACCGACATTGTTAATCCATGCCTAGCCACTCTGTATAGAGAAATCAGTTAAATGTTTTAAATAATCATTATATTCCTACACAATAGTCACTGGGACCCTGCCCTAAAAATGGGGAACTCATAGACCCTGACAGTGAAAAGTCACAGGGTCACCATGTTAAACTGAAGCCTGCCTCCTGAGCTCTCTCTCTCTCTCTCTGTATGTGTGTGTGTGTGTGTGTGTGTGTGTGTGTGTGTGTGTGTGTGTGTGTGTGTGTGTAGTAGTAGTAGTGTAACTATGTGTCCACTAGAGCATAAGAATGCAAGTTCAAGACCAATCCAGAGTGTCATTCTTTACCTTCTGTCTTGTTTGAGACATGGTCTCTTGCTGTTTGCTGCTGTGTTTATTTGTCTGGCAGGCCCTTTACCTTCTGGGGACCTCTCATTTCTGCCCCCCTTCTCACCCCTGGGAGTATAGGCTTGTGCCATTATGCCCAGCTTTGTGTGGGTTCTGGGACTCTGAACTCTTCATGCTTTCTCAGCCAGATCTTTACCCACCAGGCCATGTCCCTAGCTCTCCGCACTCATGGCATATTAGGAAGAAACATTTGTTCCAGCTCATGCTACAGAGATTATAGTCCTGGTCTGGTAAGTGGACCTGTGGTGAAGCAGAACATCATTGTAGAGGGTTGACGGGAAACAGAAACAGAGCTGCCAAGCTACCAAGTTCATAGCGGCTAGGGGGAGAGAGAGAGAGAGAGAGAGAGAGAGAGAGAGAGAGAGAGAGAGAGAGAGAGAGAGAGAGAGAGAGAGAGAGAGAGAGAGAGAGAGAGAGAGAGAATATGAATATTTAGGATACTTCAGTGACCCATTTCCTCAAGTAGGCCCTCCCTGTGAATTTTCCATCCCTTCTCAATAATGCCACAAAATTATGAGCCTGTTATTGGATTCACATACTGACTGGAGCAGAGCTCTCCTGATCCAGTTGTGTCTCAATGATTTGATTCACCAGCTAATCCCTCCATACTCGATCCTTTGGAGGTGCCCTTCACACTTGAACTGCAATCATAGTTCTATGCAGCAGGGGTGTTCTGTGAGTTGTGGGATGTTGTTGAGTATGCTGGCTTCTACCCAGTTGATGCCACCATTACCTAACACATGCCAGGTGTGACAATCTGACCATTCCAGTGCTGTCAAATATCTTCTGGTGGCCAAAGTTACCCTGAAGGAGAAGCATTGTTCTGGAAACGTGGAAGGTTCCAGATTCTGAAGCATGTTTATTCCCGGGATCATTGTCTATTTGGAAGTCATGACACAGTTGTGAACAATTAGATTCTAAATTGAGAAACGTACACATGCAACAGTCCAATTTCTCAGCTCCATTTTGCTTTTTTGTTTGGCTGGAGACTGAGCCATAGAGAAATTGATGCCAACTTTATTAGAAAATGTAGGAGACTTTCTACTGGAGGAGATGTATCACAGGGAAGAGAAAGTGCAGCCACTCTGTCCTTTGTCCAAGATAAGTACAATTCATGAGAAATTATTACTTTTCAAGTATGAAAAGGTTCACTAAGGGGGTGGAGGCAGCCTTTCAGCTCTATAGACTCCAGCTAGCAACAAATCCTTCATCCAATTCCACTTCCAAATCCCACTCGAGTCCTTGAGAGTGCTGATGAATTAAATGGCTCTGCAAAAAAAAAATCAGTAATCTATTGTTGCCTTGGACATACTTAATAGCAGATCCCATGAGTGTGAGAATTAGCCACACTGTTCTTCTATCTTCTCCCAAACAGCGTTATGACTCTGATGACTCACATCGGGAGTCACAGGCAACTGATCACAGGCGATTGATCACAGGTGGCATTTGCTGCCCCCCACCCCCGGAAGTGGCGCTTCTGAGCATCTTTCTCTTAGTTCTTCAACACCGGTGTCCAGTGAAAGCTGACAGTTCTTTTTTGAAGGATTTGTTCTATTCTGTAAGAAGTCTGAATTCCTGGAAACATTCTAAAGTATGCAAGGAGAGGAGAGGCCGCTTTGCATGCTGGCTTCAGCAAGTGGATGGATAACGCAATAAAAACTAGTCCTAGACATGAGGTCACAGTCAATAGTAGTCTGGGGCATACTGATCTGAACGCCAATATTACCTTAGTTGTAACAAGAGAAAAGACACAGTCAGTTCAGAGAGGGAGGACTAGGTTGGGGTGCACCGTCATCCCCACAGCCTGCTACTGCAGCTGGCCTGTGATCTCAGGACCAAAGTCAAAATTAGCTCCAGCCCTTCCTTCCTCGTGTCCACTGGCATCTGTGTAGTAAAGCTGGCATAAGTTGAAAGAGTGGACATCAGTTTTAGTAAGTCAGTGTTGGATCTGAAACGAGCAGAGGACGTTAGGATCCAACTCCTCATTTAATAGGTGAAGAACTGAAGATCGAGTGGAAATAATAATAATAGCCCATGTGAAATGTTAATTTTCTGTCAGATGCTTGGGGAATGTACTTTCAGACATCGGCTGCTTTTCCTCCTGTGAGCTAGACACTCTTATTATTCCATCACCAGAGATAATGAAACAATGGATCCCAACCCATTGCTGTGGTAAGTCATGCTGAAAGGTGGGGGCTGCCCCAGTACTCATCGTCTGCACTACTGGATGTTCTCACCTGAAGTCTCCCCCTTCCCTGCCCTCTGCCTCCTTATACAAGGCACTGAGCATCCCTGGCTGAACCAGGCCTGGGAAAGCAGCTCATAGAATTCCAAACATGGCAGCCCCTGAGGGCAGCAAATATAGGAAGGCTACAGTCTTTCCCATAGCGATGTGCGAAGGAGGCTTGGGACAAGCATGGATCACTAAGAGTCATGTCTGGGCAGGGTGAAGGGCCATCTGGGTTGTCTTATGAAAATGTATTTTATTTTTAATTATATGTGTTTGTGTGCGCACACACATATATATACTCATGTAAACACAGATATATTCTAATCTATATTTACATATATGTAAATTTTGCCTGTGCATCTTAACTGAATATTATATGTACATAGATACACATATATGCATAATAATTTATATTTATATACATATTTGTACATATTTTCACCATCATATTAACTATACACGATAAGTGGGTCTTACTGTGTGTGATATTTTCGTATATGCATATACTGTTCTGTCATCATATGCATCCTCTATGGCTCTCTCTTATCTCCCCCCCCCAATGACTCTTGTCTCTTCTACTTTGGAATCTCTCTTTCCCCAGGACTGTACAGACAAGAGGAAACATTTGATATTTTGTTTCTCAAGTCTAGCTTATGTCTCTTAACATGAGGATTTCTGGTTCCAACCATTTATCTGCAGACAACATAATTTTATTCTTCTTTCTGACTGAATAATATTCATTCCAGTTTCCTTGTCTAATTATCCACCAATGACACCTGGGCAGGTGACATAATGTGGCTATCAAGAGTGATACCATTATAAACTCAGGCATGTAGATATCTCTAATTATGTGCCTTAATTGGTTTGGTTTTTAAATAATTCCTTGTAAAGTGGAGACCTGGAAGCTAATCCAGAATCGGGCCTGAGCATATAAGTCTGCTGGGACTGACATTGTAGGTTGCTGGAGCAGCCAGTTCTGTGGGCATCACGGACCCATCTCTCCTGGGTGGAAGAGATAGGCAGAGAGTCCGCCTTGTCAGCAACACAATTAATCCCCCAGTGCCCTGCAGCCACCATCATCATTATCACAGAAAACGTGTTTCTCTACTGAAGCACATCTCAGGATCCAGCTTCTGCACCACATAAGCAAAACTCTAGAATGCAAGCCTTATTTGAATTCTAAAGAATAGTTGTACTCAGAGGAACAATGTTCTGATGTTTGAAGATTTATGTGTGTGGCACACAAATACTGGAAGCCATGATAATAACAGGAAAATGTACAGCTAAATGTATATTGTTTAATATTTTGTATTCAGTTGTCTTAGATTTACAAGCAGAAACAAAACCTCTAAAATATAACAAACCCATCATGCATGATGGGTCCAGGCAACGACTTGTGGCAAACAGGCTAATTTTCCTGGAGTTTCAGAGGGAGGGAAGGAAGGAAGGCTGGAATTGAGGGATGTCTAGGTTTATGATATAGTGGGGTTTTCTCTTCCTTTCCATTGTCTTCCTGGGCCAGATACTGAGTTCATTACACCCAACAAAAATTCATCAGACCTGAGTGTTCGAGTCTTAGCAGGGTGGATGTTGCTTTTGCCAAATCTCTATCTCCCCCGGAGGGTGGTTCTGCTTTTCTGTAAGTCCAAGAATCAACTTGAGGAACCACCAGCCCTGGAAGCCCTTTATTAAGTATAATCTTACACCTTTACTAGCTGCAGGGCAATTCCTGGTAAGATCCTGGCAAGCCTTGAGGAAGGTGCCTGGAAGAACCTAATGACAAATGTTTTCATCATGGTCTTCTAGCTTCATCAAGGGAGTCACCAACTCTAAGAAGCTATTGTTTCCTTCCTTTTTCTATGCTTCATCCATGTTACCATGGTAACCATTAGCTTGTCTCCCTGCCTTTAGAGTGAGACCCAATCTATTGTCTTCATGGCTTCATGGAGTCTTCCAGAGCCCTGCTCTATCACTAAAGCCTTGCTACAGAACAATGCTGTTTTCGTTTTAATTCTTTTGAGGGCCTGCCATCCAGCTCCCAAATATATACACAAAGACTTATTCTTACTTACGAATATCCGGCCTCAGCTTGGCTTGTTTCTAGCCAGCTTTTCTTAACTTATTATCCTGTCTACCTCTTTTTGCCTCTGGGTTTTTACCTTTCTCTATTTTATATACCCTTCTTTCCTTCTTATTTGGTGGCTGGTAGTATGGCTGGGTGGCTAGCCTCTAGCATCCCCTCTCCTCCTTTTCCTAATTTTCAGCCTTCTCTTCTTTCCCTTCTTATTTATTTTCTCTCCTTGCCAGCCCTACCTGTTTGTCTCTCCTGCCCTGATATTGGCTGTTCAGCTCTTTATTAGACCAATCAGGTGTTTTAGGCAGGCAAAGTAGCACAGCTTCACAGAGTTAAACAAATGCAACATAAGAGAACGCAACACTTCTTTGCATCATTAAACAAATGTTCTACCACATAAACAAATGTCACACATCTTAAAGTATGTTCCACAACACACTGTATAGTGGGATTATGTTGTTACGTTGTAAATTATTGTCCCACCTACTGGTTTAATAAAAATGCTGATTGGTCAAAGGCAGACAGGAAGTGTGGGAGAGGCTAAGAAAACTCTGGGAGCAGGAAGAGCAGAGAAGAGATACCACAGAGACACCAGAGAAGCCAGCAGATGCAGAGGACAACTATGCTGCTCTGAGAAAAGGTACCGAGCTGCATGGCTGAACAGGATAAGAATCATGGGTTAGTTTAAGTGGAAGAGCTAGCTAGCAATATGCCTGAGCCATAGGCTGATCAGCATAAAATTAATACAAGCATCTATGTGTTTTTGTGAGATCGCAGGTCTGCAGGTCTGGACCACAACCCAGACAGGCCAGAAACTTATTACTATAAAAGACTGTTGACAAAAAAACACAACACTCACTTCAAAGGAAATAAAAGATGGTTTATACTGAAGTTAATTTGAGTGATCCTGTGCCAGGAACACCGATCTAGGTTACACCAGACTCCATGTTCCAAGTGATGGCAGGTTGGTGAGAGTTTATAATAGCAGAACAAAGAAAGACCTAAATGGAGGCACAATTCAAATAGATTGGTGGAAACATTTGGTAGGTGGGTTAAAGTAATGTGGGAGATCTCTGCTATAGGTCTTAGATGCTATCTGCTGGCACCTTTAGTCTTTGGCTGATGAGAACAAAAGATAAATTAATACGTTTATGAAGGGCACTGGAGAAATTGCCTAATGGTTTAGAACACGTACTGTTCTTGCAGAGGAACTGGGTTCAGTTCCCAGGACCTACTCAGATCGAGCGGCTCATAACAGACTGAGCTCAATTCCAGAACATCTAACACCCCCCCCTCTGGCTCCTATGGACATCTGCATGCACATGGTACACATACATACACTCATGCCCACACATACATATAAAATAAAATAATTTGGAAAAAAATACATTTTTTTCTGTTAGTCACAAGGTAGTTAGCTCAGACATACAGGTAGGCAAGGAATGGCTACTAAGGGGCTAAAGATAGCCCAAGATAAATTGTAATTAAGCTCTGAATCTGCAACATTCCAACCTCTCCATGGCACTGGCATCCTAATTAGTTAATCAGCCTTGTGGACAGTTGAGTGGAAGGTTGGGCTTTTTCCTGGGAACTTTCATTCAAAAACAACATTTTGGCTATCAACTTCATCTTTCTGGAGTGCCCACCCTCACCTTTCCTAGAAAAGGACTTACCTAGTATCATCCCCACAGAAGCCTCCTCGCACCCCTTGATGTGGAGTTAGTCCTTCATGGAGATTCTATTGAATGATGATGGGGCCACCCTATACTTCTGGGGTTGTAGAAACACCTTCCAGGTTCCATCTCATTCCATCCTTACAAGAGTCCTAACAAATACCATGCTTCTTTTATCTCCATGGTAGCTGAGAAAATGCTGCAATATGTGTGAGCTTCTGAGGCTCAACAGTGATGGAGGCGGAATTGGCATCTGTGTGGTCCAGACTCCAAGGCCCTGTTTTTAAGTATAATGCTATTTTCATGTCTCTGTAGGCCCATGAAAGTACTTCTCACTGTTGTTTACTTATATCTCTTCCTTTCAGTAGATGAAAGGGGTCTAGAGGCAGAATTACTGATTACTTGAGGAAGGAAGAAAAGCAAGATGGAATTTCGTGATGATATTCATAAGGGTATGAAATATTCAGTAAAATGCTCATAGTGTCTATATTAGTCAGGGTTCTTCAGCACAGTGGCTCTTAACCTGTGGATCATGACAATTGGAACACACATTATTTCCAATGCTCTTAGGATCTGAGACACTGCAAAATTACAGTTATGAAGTAGCAAGGAAAATAATTTTATGTTTGGAGGCCTCCACAACATGAGAAACTGTATTAAAGGGTTATAGCATCCAGGAGGTTGGCAACCACTGTTGTAGATGAACAAAACTTATGGAATGAATACATATTTGGGATTTATTAGGATGGCTTACAGACTGTGGTCCAGCTAGTACATCAATGGCTGTATACCGATAGAAGGTCTAGAGAGCTGATAGTTATTTAGTCCACAAGGCTGGATATCTCAGCAGGTCTTCATTATTTATCAGAATGCAGAAGAAATAGACTCTAGAGCCAATGAAAAGCAAGCAAGCAGAAAGCAAACACTTCCTCTATCCTTGTCCTTTCTATACGCTGCCAGCAGAAGTGTGACTCAGATTAAAGGTTCCTTTTCCCACTTCAAATAATTTAACTAAGAAAAAAATTCCTCATGGGTATGCCCAGACACTTGGGTTTTGTTAATTATAGGTGTAGTCAAATTGGCAATCAAGAGAAGTCATCCCATTACCTAATGGAGAGAGCAGGCCAATGTTACGAAAGTTTTAAGGGGAGATCTTATTCCATGAAAATATTGGGATGTTTTAAACAACAAAAATGATGTTCCAAGAAAGATTAGGCCATGGGTGGATCAATAAAAAATTATTTAAAAATTAAAGAACTGATTGTACTCATGAGTAAAAAAAACATAGTCTTGAGCAAGGTTTAATGATACATGTCTCTAATTCCGGCACCTGGGAGGAACGCAAAGGCAAGTGGATCTCTGTGATTGCATGTAGAGACTTTCAGGACAGCCAAGTCTCAACAAAACAAAACAAAACAGAAAATTGTTGTCATTATAACGAATTCATTAAATTCCTGTAAACTTGGTCTGTGGAGGTACAGTGAGGAGTACCCATGGAGTATTCTAATGGAGCATTATGTCTGACTCCAGCACAATGGCCCTTAAGTGTTCACTGAGTCCTTTTACAGGCTGGTAAAACTGGTAGATTCTTTGCCTACAAAAACATAAACATATGTTCTGAAAAATAACTACTGGTTCCAAGTATTTTCTGTTCCTCCAGTTCAGGAAGCAGCTGTGGTCGTGCTGAGGCTCTGGCTTCTGTGGAGTCAGATAACCCTAGGGTTTATATGCCAGACTTCCCGGAGTTTTTTTTCCCCAGTACTGTTCAGGAAGAGTTGGCTATTGTGAAAAGAAACATAGACTGAAGCTACATTGAAATTTTACCTCACCCCAGTCAGAATGGCTGCAGTACAGAAAGCAAATGACAGCAACATTTGGCAAGAATGTGGGGAAAGAGGAACTCTCATTCACGCTGATGGTAACGTCAACTGGTGAGGCACCTTGGAAGTCAGGGCGAAGGTTCCTGAAAAAAACAAAAGAGAACTCTTGAAGGAATGTGACTGAAGGGGACAATCAGTCAGCATACAACAGAGACACACCTACACATGTATTTATAGCTGCGGTATCCACCAGAGCCAGGAGATGGAACAGGTTTAGATGCCCCTCAGCTGGTGAGTGTGGTATGAAGACACAATTCTGAGTTTCCTTCAGAGAGAACTTAACTCATGGCATCTCCTGAGGTCATTATCTTAAGAAATAAACTGGACACGGGAAGTAAGAAGCACAGTATCTCTAATATATTTACTTTTATTTAAATCTCTCTCTCTCTCTGTGTGTGTGTGTGTGTGTGTGTGTGTGTGTGTGTGTGTGTGTGTGTAAGTTATGAATCAAGGGAAGTGTGGAAGAGATCCTGCAGGATCTGGGAGATAGAGATGTGACGGAATATACATAATATGAAAGCAGAGGTAGACTAAGATGAGGAAGGGCCATGGTGAAGGGTATGAGGGATGAAGAGAGGAGGGGGGGAAGGGAGAGAGGGAGGGGGAAATATTCTTATACCCAAATAAAGTCACACTTTGGATATGGAAGATGAGAATTAAAAAATTATGAGTTTTAAGGAGGGTACAGCTCAGATCACAGCACTGCCTCAGTTCCATCTACTGACTTAAGTCTCCCTCACCCTATTACCAACATCGTCACAGGCTCTGAATATTAGGATGGAGACACCTTTGTGGAGTAGGGGAATTTTCTGCCTACCCCACAGTGAGCCATGCTGATCTGGAGAGGTCACTAGGGCTGAGGCACAATGAGAGATGGCTGAGGGCCCATGTGATAAGCAGCCAGAAGGGAAGTGACCCTGAGGCTGGGCCAGTGAGGTGGGTATACCAGGAGGCCAGCAGGGGTGCTTCAAGGTCCTCAACTTTCCCTGAGAACATTTCCAGGGCAGAATCAGTGTGACATGGTTCTCCCTGAATGCTGAGTCACTAGGTGGGGTGAGGTAGAAGGGGACCAGGTAGGTGAGAACCCAAGAGAGAAAATGCAGGCTTGTCCAAGGAGGCTGCAGAAGAGGCTGCCATGATGGGCCTGGATTCTTTCTTGGGTTGACATACAAGAATAACAGGAGTCAAGAGAGACTTCAGGATTTTTGTTGCCATTGTTCTGTATAATAAAAAATGAGGTTGACACTTACTGACATGAGAAAACTGGTGTGATAAACAGCTCCGTCTCTCTGCTGCATCTCACCGAACACTGAATTCAGGTGTACAAGGCTAGCCTGCTTTATGCATTTAAACTCTACACTCAGGTCTTCTGCTCATAAATCTCACAGTCACTTGCTCAATGATCTTCAATTAACTCATGGGCACAGATTAAGATTAGTGCCATTTACAGACTTGGTCATTGCCTCCCCATAAGGGCACTCAACTACAGCTGTAAATTAATATACTTACCCTTTCAATATTTCACATGTCTAGCAGGGCAAACTTACAATATCACTAAGCATTTAAATTGCTCTTGTACCCAACACATGAATAATTATAGCAAATTAATTTCCTTTCATCCTGTTACAACTATTTATAAATTTGAAATAATTAAATTAGAACAATAAAACTGAAAATGCCGGTTTCTTCATCTTGATGCATCGTATTTTCCCCACCTTGGATGGTTGGTGGGAGCTGATAACGTTCCATGCTTGACTTATGATATAAAGACAATCTCAGAAATAGTGCTTTGGCTATCAAAACAGGTTATGAAAGTTGAGGTGTTTCTGTGAATCCTGGTGAGAGCTGACCTTTGGTAAGGTCCAGCTTGAGCCACAGAAAGACTACTCCCACAAACAAAAGCTTACTCAGAAAAAGAAAAGAAAATTGAAGGGAGTTCATTTGAGTCTTCACCATCAAAGATAGGCCATTGGCAAGATGGCAAAGACATGGCACATGTCAGGCTAAGGAATCTACTGCATGGGTTAGGGGTCAGAGGGCTTTCTATCCATGAAGTCACACATAGCCTGAGACTTTGGTGTTTTTTGGATGACCGAATAAACACCCATCCTGATATACCAGTGCTTTTTCTGTGGTTCATGTGAAGATAACATTAGGTAGGAAAATAATGGCAGCTGTAGGGAACTATGTCCTCATCTAGAGGGAGATGGGGATGGTGTATTATTGTCACTTTTCTTGTTCCTATGACAAAATAAGTGGTAAGCAGCTTAATGGAGGAAGGGTTTCTTTTTGGCTCACAGTTTCAGGGAACACATTCCATCATGGCAGGGAAGGCAATATGAGCAGGAAGCTGCTTGCCCGTCATATTCTCTGTGGAGTCATTAAGCAGAGCTAGAACAGGAAGTGTGGAAAGCCTCCTTCCCTGAGTGCCATACCCCAAGTGAGATTCCTCTGTCTCTTAAAGGTTCCACAAACTCCCCAAACACCATCATCATCATCTGGGAACTAAGTGTTCAAGTGCACCAGTCTACAGTGGACACTTCCCATTCAAACCACGAGAGATGAGTATTTTGCAAAGCCTCAAATGTACTCACTTGTTTGATATGAAGAGGAGGAATAGGGTTGTCTTCCCAGGGATCTTGAATAGAGAGATCCCTTCAAACAGCCCAACCTTTGAGAAAGAAACATCCCTTCCACCTTTTTCTCTTCATGACAGCAATATGGGCAGGGCTAGCTAATCTCCAAAGGTCTTCTAGGAAATCATTTCCATGGGACAAGCATGACCTCCATCCCATCTCCTGGAAGTGATTGGCACCTTCCTAGCATTTATGATGTGAGTGCAAATTCATAAAGGACCCTAGGCTTATGAGGGCTGGCAGAAGGCTTACACTCAAGGTTCAGACCTGAACTGCTTCATTTCCTATAGTTTGTTGACTCAAGTAGAGGTGCTGAGGACTCAGCTCTGGTTAGTAGGAGCTATGGGTTTTGCTCAGTGGCAGAGCACTTTCTTAGCATGTGTAAAGTGTCCCAGCACTGTGAGAAACATATATGGCTACTGCAGTTTGATGTCGCTGTACATCCACAACTCTGCGGGACAGGGAGGCAGTATGAGGAAGCCTCTGTAGTGATATCATACACCAGGACTAAGCGTTCAGGTGAAGTGTGGGGGCTGGAGTGAGCTTGCCTATTGAGTGGTCACAGAAGTCAGGTGACGGAGACACGGAGAGCCAGTATTTGGGCTGGTGCAGGAGCAAAAGTATATTTCTATAGGATATTCATGCTCACCTGTGCAAATAGACAAGGTATACGGTGACAGCAGTCAGTGGTTCTGCCATAGAGTGAAGCACAATGCATGCGGGGTCTCTGAGAGGAGACTGGCCTGATTAGGCATTAAGGGGGTGACAGAAGTGGTGAATGGCAAGGTTGGGAAAACAGGCCTGTAGGAACGGTGCTCTAAGTGTCGCAGTGAGGTGCAAGAGAGCTGGAGCAAGTGGCTGGGGTCCTGGGGATGCTCACACCCGCTGTGTAAGGGTGCTTTTCTTGGGACTTGCTAAATTCTGTGTAGCCCTGTCTTCTTCCCCAGTCCTGAAAGACAGTGTCCAGGCTGGGGAGGTGGCTCAGTCAGGACCACAGGCACAAGGACCTGAATTTGATACCCAGCACCCATGGGAAACATCCTTTCAGTGCTGGGAAGGCAGAGAGAGGCTGATCCCTGAAGCTTGTTTCCTGGCTAAGGAAAAATCCTGTCTCAAAAAGCCCAAAGTAGATGACACACTCAAGATTGTCCTCTGGTACATGCACACACATGCATACCCTTGATCACACCCATGAATACACACACACACACACACACACACACACACACACACACACACACACACACACACACACACACACACAAGCCTTTTCCTCCATCCAATATCCAATTCACACAAAGGCTGTATCTGTTAGAACTGGATGCATTGACATATCCTTATCACTCAGAGTCCACAGAACAAACCAGGCTTGCTCTCATTGTTGCGCATTCTATGGGTTTTAGTGATAACATATGGCCCTATTACAGGACCATCCAGTCATTCACTGCCTCAAGACTCTTCCATGCTCTGTCTACACATCCTTCGCCTAATGCCTCCTCTTGGCAACCACAGATCCTCTTTAGTAATTGAGTTTTTATCCATTTATGTATTTATGAATGTTTTCAATGAAACTTGTTCCTGGTGGCTGGTCTTTCTGGCTTTTTTTCCCCCATCAAGAGATGTTGTATATTTGAAGGGGGCAACCAGAACCAATAATGCCATCCCTCTAAAACCCAAGACAGGGAAATCTAAGCCCATTCATCTCAGATTTAACCACTGGAGGTAAATCCTGGAGGGAACATTTTGTAATTTCTGATACTAAAAATGAATAGTGCTATGTAGTAATGGTTAACACATGCTGCAAGATGTTTACGATTCCCTGTGGTCAAATAAGTAAACGTTCTTCCAACTTAGGCTGTAGGAGATAGTCAATTTCACAAAGAGATATTTTGCCCATTTATATGAGCTGCCTGTGTAAAACAGGGAACACAGGACTCAGGGAGTGAAACCCTTTGTCTCATGCCCAAGGCCAGGCCACAGGTACCAGATGCTACCGTGTATACATGGCACATGGTCAAGCTGGAGACCCAAGAAAGGAACTAGAGCTGTGATTTTATGCCTGTGGGAGCATCATGCCCTGTTTGTTTCAAGAGAGGGGAAAGCCCACATTGATATGTTTTACTTTCTTGAGTGCAGAGAGAGAAATGAAGAAGGGTATTGGACAGAGAAAGCTTTAAAAAAATGCTGTTTATCTGTGTGTGTGTGTGTGTGTGTGTGTGTGTGTGTGTGTGTGTGTATCTCTTTCTCTCCTCTCTCTCTGTATCTCTCTCTGTGTTTGGTGTGAAGCAGTAGGTATGCACATGCATGTTTGGGTGCCCACTGAAGCCATAAAAAGACGTCTGATTCCCTGGAAATGGAGTTATAGGTGATTATGATCTGCCCAGGGTGGATGATAGGAACTGAGCTTAAGCTTAAATTCTCGGTAAGAGCAGCCAAAATGCTTAACTGCTGATCCCCTGCTGGTCCCTTTTAAAGGTGTTGAACAGGTGAATTCCTTAGTGTGTAAGAGATTAAAATCATCTCAGTTCAAAAATCAAATGAGTCTGAGGAAGTGGACAGAGAGCAGAAGTCTTGGGGTACAGCCTGAACTCTGGCTCACTCGGTGTCTTAATTACTTTCCTTGGTGCTTTGACTGAATAACCGACAAACGGTGTCTGAGGGGAGGATGGGTTTACCTTGGCTCACAGCTGGAGGAGACACTGTCCACCATGGCAGTGAAGGCTGGCAGCAGGAGCTGGTCACATGCTTTTACAGCCAGGAGGCAGAGAGGAAACAGGAAGTGGAGTGGGGCCTAAAACAACCCCAGGGGTCATTCCTCCAGGGGCTTCACCTACTAAAGGCTCCATAACCTTCTGTCCCATAATCTGGGGACCACGTGTTCACACACATTAACCTATGGGGGATGTTCCACATCAAACCATAGACCTCAAAATATGAGTTTATAAGGACGCAGTGTCTTCATAGAGGTCATCAACCTAAAATGGGGTTCTTAGGGTGAGTCCCAATTCTGTACAGCTGCTGTCCTTGTAAAAGGAGGGAATTTAGATAGAGATAGATTTAATACAAAGGATAGACTAAGTGGAGGCCAGGCAGAGTTAGAGGTAAAAAAGATACAAAGCAAACTATGCCAAACATTGCCATTCAGCCACAGGACACTAGCAAAGAGATCTTGGGCAGATTCATCCCAGAGCTCTCCGTATAGCGGCCTTGTTGACCCTTCGTCTTAGACTTACAGATTTCAGAAATGGAAGACAAACCTATTGTTCAAGCTGTTCAGTATATGGTATGCTGTCATGACAACCCTAGTTGTTATGTGTGTTATTTATTCGTGTGCGTGTGTGTGCATGTGCGTGTGTGGCACATGAGCAGGTGTTCATGGAAGCTAGATGAGCCTGTTAGGTCTCCTGGAGTTGGAGTGCCTGTGAGCCACCCAATGCAGTTGCTGGGAACTAAATTTTAGTCCTTTGCATAAGCAGCACATGCCCTTGCCTGGTGTCTTCTCCAGTCCCAACTATTGTAGGTTTATTAGGGGTCTGTTTCAGGAAGGCAAGGTTTTGGTTTCCTTCATGTGTTTTCCTGTACCTATAATAATGCCTAGTATAGAATAGGCATATGTACAGCCTCTGAATAATGGGAAACCTTGCAGGGAACCTCTGTCATTTGACTGGGGCTCACGGAGGGATAGCAGAAGCCATTATTTACAAAGCACCCTTATGTAACTGTGATGGGTTTGTGTTTCTACCCATGATGCCCTAAGAAATAGATCTCATTTCTCTTATATTATTGTGAATATCAAGGCCTACAGAGACTAAAAACCTATTCAAGGTTGCATAGCTCTTGGAGGACTGTAGCTGAGGCTAGATCTTCAGGCTCATTGGTATCCAGGGCATCATAGGGAACCAGATAGGTGGCTGGTAACAGACCACCCAGCCAGCAGTGTAGACCTCGGGCTTGGGCCCAGAAGGGATACCTCTAGAACCACTCAGCACCTGCTGTTCAGATGTTTCCTCTGAATGGGAACACTCTATTAAATGAAGTTCATGGGTAACATTTACTTATAGGAGCATGGTCAGCACAAAGGCAGGTGCCCACCTTTATGAGAAAACCCGCCTCAACACAATTTAACACACAAACGCTGTAAAGCTGGAACTCTGCATACCTTGCAGGCAGCTCAATGGTCTGGGGTTTCCTTTCCACAATCCTGGCTGCTGAGAATCTCCTTGTGCAGCTGTTTGCTGTGGCTGCTACCTTGGGGGAGGGGCATTTGTGAGTCTTGTAACTTTTGTTTTTCTGGGCACTAAATCTCACCAGCCTCACAAGTCTCCCACTCCTCCTCCTCATGGAAGGGCCTTGTCCACTGTGGGCGGTGCTGTCCCTGGGCAGGTGAGCCTGGGATGTAAAGAAAGAAACTGAGAAAATCAGGAGGAGGAAGTCAAGAAGCACCGTTCCTCCGTGGCCTCTGCTTAAGTTCCTGCCTCCAGGTTCCTGCCTTGGCTTCTCTCAATGGACTGTGTGGCTCAGGATATGCCAGCCAAATAAATAAATCTGTTTTCTTTTTGAGTTGCCTTTGATTCTATCCTTTTTCACAATAATAGAAAATAAACATATACAATCACTAACCAAGAAAGTCCCTCCACAGACTTGTCTACAGCCAAGTAGACATTTTCTTAATTGAGACATTTTTTAAACTGAGGCTCCTTCTTTCTAGACGATTTAGCTTGTGTCAAGTTGACAGACATTCACTTAGCACAGGGGACTTCTGAGGCAGGGTGCAGTGATCTCTTTTGGTTAGCTCAGAACTGCTAAAACCAGCAGGTTGAGAGGTGAGGGGATTGCTAGAGCTGCCAAGATTCTGATCTATTACTGTGGTGGTTATACTATCAAAACTTGAGAGCCAGGACCCCGGCAGCCCTAACCCTAGGCCTCCCACCCTCCACCGCTGCCATGGTAGGCTGACTTAATATATGTAAAAGTGAAACTTGGAAAAAGGAGATTTATGCATTGGGAAGTCCTGTGATCTCCTCCAAGTCCATCTTCAGCTTCTAAAATGAAATTTTGGCTTAGAGGGCAATAAGTATATTATGTATAACTAAGCAGTCATGGTCAAACTGTAGTCCTGATCACTGTCTTGGTCTCATCTGTCTCTCTGATGGGCTGACAAGCTGTCAGTCTCTGGGAGATAAGATCCCTGTTTGGTTCTCTGCCTGGCACTAGGCTCACAGCCTTTTCATTTTCCTAGAATGAAAGACTTGGGGAAATTCCCATTTCTTGGAGTTCATTGCCTCAATAGTTTGATAGCTAAAAGTTGGGCACAAGTGTCTCCATAGATGTCTTATTTTTTCCTCTGCTGGGATGATTACAGCTCTGATTTTATTATGTTTTAACGACCTCAGAACCACACAGACCAGCTCTGTCCTGGAGGTATGTTTAAAAACAGATTTCCAGCATTTTTTGTTCCAGGTCCTGAGGGTGATTGTGGTTGTCAGGTGATGTAGGGGCGGTTCTGAGATAGCCAGTCAGAAAAGCTACACAGTGAAGAACAGGCCCTGAAACTGCCTCTTCTGGAAAATGCTGTAGTCACATGAGCCTCTTGGGCATCATCGGGTTGAAAATTCTAGAATTTTTTTCTAGCAAATAGAAGCAGAGACCTTGTGTTTGCAATGTTAAAGATTTGATGTCGGGCTTGAGCTTGTACAATGATGCACTTCAGGAAACATAGGCCCAGATGTGACCCAGATGTTTACCAGCTGCCCACTATTTATGAGGGTCTATGCTTCCAATCAGGAAAGGAACAGTGAACCAGGGAAGAGCAGGAGAAAGCTGCCCTGTCTAGATCCATGCCTTCCTCTGTGGCCCTTGAACATCAAAGGCATGCAAATACAGGGGAACATTCACAGTTTTCAAAGTCTACTTCCCTGGGTGGCTGCTTTCTTTTATACCATGAAATAACACAAAGGCCTCCTGGGGTCCAAAATCCCAAAGATGTGAAGTCTCACACAGAGTCTCCTCACAGAGGGTGTGAGATGAAAGAAATATGGGACAGTAGATGCTGGCCTCTCATGGAAGGGCAGTGGGGGCTGAGGGTGACTATGGATCTCTTCCTCTTTGGGGCTGACCATAGGCTAAATGGGTCTATCAAGTGTAGCTCTGCAGTGCTTCTGGAAGCCTGGAAACTTTGGTTTCCAGTGACAAAGAAGTGTAAAGCCTGCATGGACTCTCCCTGACAGGACTCTCACCAGGTACCCTGGGGTTGATATTTGTGGGAGCAAAACCTGAGCTCTCTGTAGTTAACAAACCTGACTCTGCTCTGCAATCTGAGCTTCTAAAGGAATAGAGCCAGCTTAGGGTTTGTAGTGTGTGTGTGTGTGTGTGTGTGTGTGTGTGTGTGTGTGTTTTCACTGTTATGTTGGGGCAAGCCTGACTCCTGGAACTTAAGATCCTTAAACCTAAATAGTGATCCATTTATCGATGGGAAGAAGTTTCCTTGTTTATACCCTGTAGTTTCATTCAGAGTTTGGGTGTACCTATATTATCAGGATAATCTCCCACTGCTTTCTGTCGCCTCACCTCATTTGCACACACTGAGGTCTGGTTCCAGATGTGACTTATATCATTGTCCTTTCTCGGGGTCCCAGAGGGACACCTCAGTCACCATGCCTGTCTTGGATGTAACCTTTACACTTGTACTTGACTTGTAGGCTGTGTTAGTCACTTGTGTGCCTTTGTGATGGCATTCTAGGGATTGAAGGAAGAGTTCATTTTGTTCAGTTTCAGAGGGCTTAGTTCGCTGTGGCAGGGTAAGGGTGAGGACTCTCACACTGTAGTGGTCACAAGGCAGAGAGAGAAAGGACGTTTGTGCTAGCTAGGGCACCCTTTTCTCCATTTATCTTATCAGGCCCCAGTCTATGGGGATAGTACTACACAGGTTGATCTTTCCCACTTGACTCTCAGTGGAAATGGCCTGGACTTTCTGGCCTAGCCTCATGGCCCAGACCCACAGACCCACAGTCCCATAGTTCCACTGAAACACACAGACGCTAATATTAGTTGTATGCGGATTGACCTGGGGCCCAGGCATATAACTTGCTAGCTCTTGCTCTTAAACTAACCCATGAATGACTCTTATCTTGTTCAGCCATGCAGCTCGGTACCTTTTCTCAGAGCAGCATAGGTGTCCTCTGCATCTGCTTCTCTGGTATATCTGTGGCACCTCTGCTCTGTTCTTCCTGTTCCCAGAGGTTTCTTAGTCCAGTAGCCCCACCCATACTTCCTGTCTGCCCTCAGCCAATCAGCATTTTTATTAAACCAGTAGGTGGGACAATTATTTACAATGTAACATAATCCCACCACACACACACACACACACACACACACACACACACACACACACACTTAATCTCCTATGTACTTGTCAGCCTGATTAAATTGACAATACAGATTAACCATCTGATCTGCTGTAGGTAGGAACAGCCTCCCAATTCAGGCTCTTCCCACTTGTCAAAAGAAAGAACAAAAGTCACACTTCAGAATACACCTCTGTGGCTGCCGGGAGAAGTGTGGAGAAAATAGTCAAGGAAAATCCTGTATCCCTGGTTGCATTTGTTTGGTCCTGGAGTGGATGCTGGTGGTGGTCCAGTCAGGAGGTACTGGAGTGTTGTTTTCTTAATCTCAAGAGGATGGAGGTTCATAGCTCTTGTGACAGCTTGTCGCGGTCACTGCCCTGCCTTACTGGCCTTGAGACCGATCAAGATGCCTACCTCCTTCTTCTCTGGAGACACCGTGCTGAGGTGTGCAGACCACGCTGTCTTTTTAACAGGGGCATGCCTGTTTTGCTTTGGCCAAAGTGGCCTGGTGTGTGAACGGGAACCCACAAGGCAGAGTTAATATTTCTGCTCCTGATTCTTACCCCTTTATATGGGGAAGAATCACTTTATATGGCTTTTCTGTAAAGTGGAGCTACCGTCACCGCTGTCTTCTCACTATCTGGTGCGTAGAGTCAAGGGGAAATGGACAAGGGTGTTCATGCAGGAAGACACCTCAGGAAACAATTGCTTCTATCCTTAATCCACTGTCTGCTTTCACCTAAGCAAGGCTTTCTAGTCAAAGGACCTGCCATCTCCACCACACTGGCTCTTCCTGCTATAACACAGAGGGGAGGGAGGGAGAGGGAGAGAGAGAGGGAGAGGGAGAGGGGGAAGGGAGGGGGGGGAGGGGGAAGGGAGGGGGAGGGGGAGAGAGTTAATCCTCTGTGTGTAGGACTATTTGCTGCATGTCTATGTGTGTTGTACTGATGACTGCAGCACCCACATAGACCAGAAAGGGGAACTAGAGTCCCCTGGAACTGGGGGTACAAATGGTTGCTAGCTGCCCTGTGGGTGCTCAGAACTGAACATGAGGCCTCTGCAAGAGCAGCCAGTGCTTTTAACTGCTGAACCTCTCCAACCCCCACTTTACTTTCTATAGTGGAAGCTGCAGAGACTTTTCCTTCAAGTTGTCTCTCTGGCTTCTGCTACAGTAATGAAACACTGAGTTTCACAGAGGGGACTGTGGGAAAGAGATGACAGACGGATGGTCATTGCCGGCAAGTGAGGGTCAGAAGACTTGAGAGCATATTCTAATTATTTCTCTCCCTGTCCTAGGGTATTCTGAACAGAGGTGCAACTCCCTGGAGTCAGCCTTCCTGCGTGCCTTATGAAGTCATACAGGGTGAGGTTTCCTTCACTTTATGGGTAAAAAGGAGGAGGATGTTTGTTTCTACTCAACAGAAAAAAAAAAAAAGATAAATACACATTGTGTAGATTTCTCCCTAGGTATGCAGCGTGGAGTTCTTTTCTGAAAATCTCTGCTGGGACATGCTTTGTCCAGAAACCTGGCTAAACTTCCCCACCCTATGAAAACCCACCCAGTTCTCCAGCTTAGGTTCTGCTACATCCCTGCTGAGCTCAGTCCCAGGGTTTCACACAATGGGTGGGAGACAAGCTGCTTTGCACTTTTATCATGAAAACCTGGAGAAACGCGTCAGAGGTTTCTATCTGTGGAGAAATAGGAAAGCCTGAGCTGGCCCATGTGTCCCCTTCTCCCTGCCATCAGTTAACATTACTGTCCTAGAACTGGACAACCATATGTCCCAAAGTCTTGGAGAGGGAACGTGGGAGGGAGGGAGGGAGGAAGGGAGGGAGGGAGGGAGGGAGAGAGAGAGAGAGAGAGAGAGAGAGAGAGAGAGAGAGAGAGAGAGAGAGAGAGGTCATTGGGCCATTAGGAGAAATCACATCTGAATTTGACTAGTGCCCTTTGGGGAAGAACAGTGAGCCAGTGAGCAGGATGATAAATGTTCTTTTAATAAGCTGGAATTAAGGTTCCAGAAAAATGTCCATAGCCTTATTTCTTGTATTTCTAAGTTTATATTTTTGGCTCACTATGCATGCTAATCTTCTGACTTTATACGAACAAAAAGCTTTCACTTGGCTTCTGCTCATGCTGGGAGCTTTTCTGGCTGTAGATTTGGAATATCTTCAATTATGAAAAACATTTATTGAGGTTACACTCAAATGATTCTTGGAAAGCTCTAAGGTTAAGAGGCAGGAGGAAGGAATGGATCTGCAGCTCACAGAGGGATCAGGGTTGACGATGCTCTCGGAAGGGAGGACTGGAATTCTGGGCTTATGTGGGCATTGCAGCGTCTATTCAGATCCATTATCTACTTATTCATGCATGGGTTCATCCAGTGAATTGTTCTGAACGCCTCTCATGGGCCCCCTGAAGCAGAAAAGCTCTACTTTTCCAGAGACAGGGAACTAAAGAAAATGGTGTACACAGCTACATTAACATTACTGAAAGCCAGGGGAAACTGACGAAATCTGTGTGTGTGCATGGGTAAACACACACACACACACACACACACACACACACACACACACACACACACACACACACACACTGATGTCCAAGCACATATATGGTACAGAAGATTCACAGAGAATGTCTCTATGATAGCTAATCATCAGTCTTAGCTTGACTGGGTTTGGAACCACCTAGGAGACACATCTCTCAGTGTGTCAGTGTAAGTCCTTGAGTGTAAGAGTCACTGCCCAATAGGCTGGGGTTCCAGGTTGAAAGAAAAGGGAAACGTTCTGATCCAGCTGAGTACCAGCATTCATTTCTGCTTTGATTGGAGACACACTGTGACCTGCTGCCTCATATGTCTGTCTCCATAGCCAGAGTCACATGCTTTCTCCGTCTCAATGGGTGACACCCCAACAGAATAACCCTCTCCTGCTTAAGTTTATTTTGTCAGGAATCTGTATAATGTGGGTCCAGGAGGGCAAAAACCATGCAGCATTTTCCCAGTCAGTGTGTACATGAGCCACCTCAACTGGGGTAGGTGGGTTTTTTATTTATTATATACATATTTATTATTTATTTGCGTGTGTGTAGGTAAATGTATAGAAGCCTGAGGTCAAATTTCAGGAGTCAGTTCACTTCTTCTACCATGTAGACCCAGGAATTGAACTCAGGTCCTCAGGCTTGGCTGCAAGTACCTTTACCTGCTGAGCCATCTTGCCAGCCCAGGCAGCAGTTCTAACCAGTTCATGGGTGACAACATACTGATGTTCTAAAACTCCAAGAAGCAATGGAACAGAAACTCTGTGGTTTCACTCTTAGAAAACAGGCTTTAGGTCTGTGGCTCAGGTTGCCATTAGGGCCCATATGGAGGCCTGGGATCGGGGCCAGAGTCTATGGCTAGATTGGAGTCTGGGGGACAGGCCACAGCAGGGGCCATGCAGCTATGGGTGGCCTATGACATCCAGACCTAGGCTGCTGTAGAGGCTTGTGTCTGATCTGTGGCCCTATAGGGATCAGTGTCTGAACTGACATATGTGGCTTTTGATGCAACTAAGCATCGTGAAGATGCACAGGGTCAAATCAGCCCGCTGAGTTGAGGTTAGTGTCTGAGGACCAGGATACATCCATATCTGAGTGGCCTGCACTGCTACTCAATGCCATGGTGATGTCTGGGCCAGAGCTGCAGCTAAGGGCCATTTCAGGGTCTGTATGCTGATTTCTGATGTTCTTGTTACCATCAAAGGCAGAAAACCAGGATCAAGGGCTATGTTAATGTCTCAGGGCTGTACTGTCACTGGGGTAGAGCTGACATTCAGACACAGCTGCTTCTGAGGTCCATGTCGGAGGCCCTGGTCCTACCATGGTTGGGGCTGCAACCATTGGTGGTATTCAGTAGCCACACAAATAGAACTATTTTTAGCTGAGAGGCTCTTTCTTCCACCCAGAGCCAGGATATTGTCCAGGCCCAATCTGCTGCTGAGAGCCATGTCTGGGTCCATGGTCCAGCTGCAGCTGTGATCTATGTTGATGTCTAAGGCCTGTGTCATCTTAGGAGGTCTTAGGAACCATGTGAGAAGAAATCAGAGGACCACAATGAGCTGGCCCCACCCTTCGCTGCTCTGGGAAAGCTGGGTTTGCTTCTACTTTTAGTGGAAACTAGAGCAAGTGAGCTGGACCCTGCACTCATGCACTCTAGAGAGATGGCCCCCACCCCTTACAACAGGCAAAGATAAACCTATCCTGAGGGCATGCATATAGGGAGTCTGACTCTTCCCCCTCTCTGCTCTCCCACCCCAATGAGTGTCCCCAGTGGCTCAGACTGACCAGCTTGGCTACTATCCAGCCTGGCCTAGCCCAGAGATCTGGAACTGTAATCCTGAATTGCTTAGTCCCAAATAAACATACAGAGACTTACATTAACTAAAAACTATTTGGCCTGGGCTCAGGCTCATTACCAACTAGCTCTTACAAGCTAACTCAACCTATTTTTATTATTCTGTGTATTGCCACATGGCTCATGGCTTACCTGTAGTTTTACAACTTGTTCACTGAGCGGCTGCTTGCAGCATCTCTGGAGCTTGTAAAGGGACTGGTCCTGTGGAACAATGCCCAAAAGATGTCCTGGACTGCGGTGGCCACAGGATATCTCAGAGGAGTCTTGCTGGGGGTCCTATGATGATGATGTCCCGGAAACCAGAGGCCTTGAACCGGACCAGTGACTCACTGCAATGAACATTTGCCAGTAAAGCTGACACGCTAAAGGGTGTACTGTAGGACACATTGAGGCTCCCAGTATCACCAGGACAAATGAAGAGGTGATGGAGGGGCAGGGAAGGAGAAGCAAAGACAGTTTTCTGTTGTTGTGGTTTTTCTTTTGATTTTGGTTTTGCTTTTGTTCGTGTTTGCTTAGATTGTTTTGTTTTATTTTGGGGGGCATAGTAGGCATGAGAGAAGGATTTAGGGGGACAGAGAGGTGAGAAGAATTGAGGTGCATAATGTGAAACTCCCAAAAAGTCAATAAAGAAGTTAAAAAATATATAAAGACAAACTATACAAGGGCTGTAAAGAAGCTCAGCAAAGCGTGGTCCCAAGATTGACGTCCACAAACAGAAGTGGAATCCCACTCGGTGGCTTCGTTGTAGGACAATGGCTCATCTTACCAATGCTACTGAAAATTCCACTAGGAAAGGTGGACATCACTTGATGAAAAACTCCGAAGTTTGTGTTCTGACAGCTACAGTCGTACACATTAATATGGACATGTACCCTCTTCCCCCACATCACACACCTCCACATACAGAAATATAGTTTTAGAAAAGGGAATATGCTTAGTGAACACATGCCAGCACACAAAAGTGTTGTCTTTCTTATTTGCGTCTATGATTTGCTGAAAATAGTGGTTTTCATTATGACATTGTGGTATATTTATCAGCTATTTTATTATAGTCACACTCCACTATTCTCTCCTGCCCTTTTCCTGCTGATCCTTCTCTTCACAAATGAGCTTTCTACTTTCATGAAAGAAAGCAGACTTCGGACCGAGTGCCAATTACAAGTGCGAACATTCAAAAATAAAACCTACATGTGGGTCACCTTGATGGGAGGAACAGGGTTTTGCTCAGGATGCTTTTTCTCTCTCCAAACTCACACAGCCTCATGGCACTACCAGGCCTTCTCCCACCTTCTACCAGAGCTACATAGTCAAACACTGGTCACAGGTGGGTACCCGGGTTCAGCCTAAAATGTGCCAGGATGACTGAGGAATAGGATTATTTATTTAATTAACAATTAAATGGAACTCTGAAGCAATATCAAACTTTTTTTTTTTTTTCCTGATAAGTGCAACTTGAGGGTAGAGGGTGGGGACATGGCTTGGTGGGTTACGTGCTTGCCATGTAGGCATGAGGACGTGAGTTTAGGTCCTTAGAATCCACATACAAGCCAAGAAGAGGAGCACACATGTCTAGCCTCAGTACTGGAGGAGCAGGAATGGGGGTCCTGAGTGCTTATAGCTAGAGGGGCTAGCCTAATTGGCAAGCTCCAGGTTCAGTGAGAGATCTTGTCTTAAAAAATTAAGTTGGAGAACTGGTTGAGAATGACATCTGACATAGACCTCCAGTTCTCTCTCTCTCTCTCTCTCTCTCTCTCTCTCTCTCTCTCTCTCTCTCTCTCTCTCTCACACACACACACACACACACACACACACAATGTAGCTGACCTCAGAGTTAGAGAATTTACCTAACATAAGTAGGTAAACATTGCTTTAAAAATGGAATACAATTTTGCTTCAAAATCAAATCAAATTAATTTTTCTTTTTCTTCCTTGCCCCTTTAAAATTTTTAAATTTCATTTTATGGGTGTGGGCATTAGTCTGTATACATGTATGTGCACCCCATGCATACAATATCTACAGAGACCAGAAGAGGTGACCATATCCTCTGAGACTGGAGTTACAGGTGGTTGTGAGCTGCCATGTGGTACTGGGAATAGAGCCCAGGTCCTCTGGAAGAGTAGCCAGTGCTCTTAACTGCTGACCTATCTATCTCTCTAGTCCACCTTCATATTATACAAAATATATAGAGTTCAAAGATATACTATTTAAAGCATAAATCAATTTGTTAATCATGTTCTTAAAGGAACTTCTCTTATTTGTTTCTACCTCTTGGTACAGCTATGAGATAATTTAATTTTTGTGGCTACCATTTTTCCATTCTTGGTTTGTACTAAGATAGTTGGCTACAAAAATCTCTCCAGGAAAAAAAATTGACTTTTTTCCCCCACTGATGAACCCGCACTGGGTGTGAGAATCATGTTCAGTACAGAGAAGGCACTTAGTAAACATTGGTCTGTGAGGGAAAATTTGGGGATGGATGTTTAATTTGGCTGCCATTAGTTCTTCTCTGTCATAATCTTTTCACAAGCCCCTCTGCAAAAATGTATTATTTATTCCCTTAGAATAAAATTTAACACCATTGTGTAAAAGGGTGTGGGCCATTTTATTGCTGTTCCGCATTGCCAAGTGGGTCTCAGAAAAGACTGAACTAATTTGCAGTAATATCAGCATTGTCAATTGATTCAGAATGTGGTACTCCTGGTGCCAACTTTGAAAAGCATGCAGAGAGAATAGCTGTGGCTTGGGCAAGTTATTTAGCTTGCAGAGACTCAAACTCCTTGAACTGTAAAATGGAGATAACCATATGAGGCTGGAAATGAACTGAATAAATGCCAAAATATTTGTACAATAAACTACATTTTATATGCATGATTTTATTTAGAAAGTTGGAATGGCAGAGGCAGAGAGTTGGCTCAGAAGTAAGATGCTTGCCAAGCAAGTGTAAAGACCTGAGTTCAATCCCCAGAACTCACAGAAAAAGCTAGGCACAGGAATATGCATTTATAATCCTAGAGCAGGGAAGGAGGAGGCAGGAGGGTGCATTGACCAATAGTATAGGTGAACCAGCGAGCTGCTGGTTTAGTGAGAGACAATGTCTCAAAAAATAAGGTGGAGGGTAAGTGAAGGGACACCAGCTGTTAAGCTCTGTGTTCCACACAAATGCTCTCTCTCTCTCTCTCTCTCTCTCTCTCTCTCTCTCTCTCTCTCTCACACACACACACACACACACACACACACTCACACACACACACACACACACACACACACACACACACACACACGTAAACACACAGAATAAAAGTAAAAGTCTGGAAGCCACACTTCTTTATAATAGTCGACAGCTGCTTTGGGGATGGGCAGAAATGTGAGTCATGAAGTGGGTTACCTGCTAGGGATACTTAAACTATTAAGATCAGGTGTGGTTGGGAGAAGGAAATAGCCTCTTGTTTTTGTGCACTTGGTTATCAAGGTGCAAAAATTTATCTTTACATAGATACAGGAGCTGATACCTCATGTGGATCTAAGAACTTAATATGAGGAATATTTTATTACAAAATGGAGTTATCAATCAAGAAAGGAGTTTTGAATAAAAACTTTTCTGGATGATGATTTGACAGTTTAGGAGTGGGGTAGGGGCAGGGTGCTCTAACCTGTCTAAGAGAACAGGAGAGAAGTTTCTGATGTGAATCTTATTTGGGGGAAGGCACCATAGTGTGCCATTTTCCACAGACCCCATATGACTATAAACTCTGAAACAGTCAAAAACAACCTTTTACACTCTAGGGGAAAGAGTCTGACTGTAGAACATCGTGGATGGACTCAATCTCTGCCTAAGTCAGACCTTTTGGAATGATTACTAGCAAGAAGTAGATGTACAGGTTAGACATGTACACTTTTGACTGATTCAGTGTCTCTACAGAAGGTGGGTGAGCTTCTATCTGTCTGTCTGTCTGTCTATCTATCTATCTATCCACCCATCCATCCATCCATTTCTCTACCTATCATATATCTACTATATTATTTAACTAACTATTGATTTATCAACCATTTGTCTATATTTATGTATATATATATACTATCTTACTTATCTATCATGTATATATTATATTATTTATTATCTGTCTATTAATCTATCAATCATCTATCTATTTATTTGTTATATATCTATTTTACTTATCTATCATCTATCTATCATCTATCTATCTAGATAAATAGCAATCTGTCAATTATTGATCAACCTATCTTCTATCTATGTGTCTATCTATCATCTGCTATCAATCATCTTCATCCACAGCAATTTGATGGGAAAAGAAATGGAGCAGGGCCTGGTCTATTTTGCAGTGCAGACCCATCTTTGTGTGTGTAGGGGGTCAAGAATGATCATGTCTGCTTTAGGTTACCTCTATCATATGAGCAAGACACAGCTGCAGTCTGGAGAAGGCAAAAACGCTTCCCTAGACCACAGCTGAAGGG
This sequence comes from Phyllotis vaccarum, assembly GCA_033318265.1. Taxonomy (NCBI): domain Eukaryota; kingdom Metazoa; phylum Chordata; class Mammalia; order Rodentia; family Cricetidae; genus Phyllotis; species Phyllotis vaccarum. The sequence continues at coordinate 138,747,258 of JARWLC010000004.1, read as the reverse complement.
CTGGCTGAAGTCTGACAGGCTTTTCTTTGCTGGATTTGTGCAGCTACAGAGCACAGGAAAGCTGTTGGCTTTTCTCAATACCCCAACTCAGAGTAGCAACATTCTGGGAAGCTACAGAGGGGATTTCTGGGCTGAGTGTGGGGGTCCAGCCCAGACATTGGGTTATTCCCTTCATTTACTGATCCCTTGACTTTAAATCTATCTTGAGCTAACAGACTTTTTACTGAGAGGGAGGAGGGAGGGACGGAGGGATGGAGGGACGGAGGGACGGAGGGACGGAGGGACAGAGGGACGGAGGGACGGAGGGATGGAGGGAAGGGACGGGGCCCATTTATTAGCCATATGGGATGCACTGAAGCTTTATAAGAATGACTTGCTCTTGTCTAAGTGAAGACGCAGATCCTCTTCAGCTTGAGCTTTCCTGAACAGAGCCAGGCATACTCCTAGGATGAGGATTGTTTCCCTAACCTGATGTATCTCTATGTTCCACCAACAGATAGGACGAGACTGCCAGTCAAACACACAACCCACCTGCACACATGCGTGGGGGGTGGGGATGTCTATGATGGATAATCTTGCTTGTCAGTTATGGAAACAACTGCCATATCTTTGAGAAATTATCCAGACTGAATTGATTTAGGAAGCCCCCGCCCCTCTGTGGGCAGCACCATCCCACGGCCTGGGGTCTTGGCATGAGCATCAGTTTTCATCCCTCTTGGCTGCTGACCTGCAGCCTCGCGCTCCTGCGGCTGTGCCTCTTCTACCATGGAGGACTGTTTCCTCAGCCCGTGAGCCACAGCAAACCCCTCAGGTACTCTGTCAGTAACTGCTACAAAAGAGGAACGCTGGCCTCTCGGCTGAGCGGTCTCTACCGGAAGACCCCCTTCTCACTCCTGTTACAGAATGAGGCAGCTCCTTTAGCTTAATTCTCCCGATACCAGGCTGAGCAGACAACACAGGGCTAGGAGACAGAGATCAGGTTCTAGCTTTAGCTTCTCCAGCTCCCTGTGTGACCTTAATCAAGTCACTTGGCCTTGTTGAGTCTCAGAGTCTTAATTCTATAAAGTTAGTCCTATAAACTAAGAAGATTGAAGTCAATTATTACAACACACTTCAGCTCTCAGTAGTAAGGTTTTGTGAATTTGGGATCAGCAAGAATTAAAAAGGGTCGAACTCTCTCTCCTTTCCAGACGTCTTTCTAAACGGTACTTAGCTGTGGTCCTGGGTTTGAGAAGCAAATCTAGAATCTGTATTTGATATGTGACAGACCTGTGGGCTTCCTGTTCTGTCTGTCACAGGGCTCTGGGCTGTCACTCTGATCTCCAGGAATGCAGCTGCCTAGTGGAAGAGATCCTAGTGACAGCAGCAGGGACTGTTGTGGGCTGGATTCTCAACATCCATCCCCTACACTTCTGGATGGTGAGTCATACTTGGTGGCCCCAGTGCCTGGCAGTGGGCCCCGCCCAACTTCTTTGAGCTTGTCAACACCCAGGATGAGATAAATCATGAGAGGCCCATTTTTAGCTAAGAGTGAAAAATGAAGTCACCGGTATAGCAACCGAAGATGCCAACTGGGGACACAGATGGGAGGCTACAATGTGTGGAAGGGTGGGGTAGTCCTGATGAGCCAATCCCAAGGAGGCTCTGGGCTGCTGGATTTGAAGTCATCTGGCAATGTTTGGGGAGAAGGACCCTAGAAAGAGGTCTTATGGGAGGAACCATGACATGCCTGCCCTTTTTAAAAATCACAGACCCCAGCAGAGTGTCGAAGCATCTGCCTGCTCCAGGGAAACAGGAACAGAGATGCTGAATTCTCAAACTTTGCCATCTTTGCACTATTTTATTTTAGGAGCAGAGTGAACAGGGTGGGGATGATTTGCCGCCTGTCTGTTCAGCTTCCTCTCTCTTCCCCCACTCTGGGCTGGACCAACATCTCAGAGCCTTTATATTTCCACCATCCTGTACTTCTCCTTGCTAGATTCAAAAATAACACATTCTGGGGGAACAGGGCATGTGAGAAAACTGCTGATATTTTAAAGATGAAGTAGCACTGTTTCAGTTAAAAAAAAAAATAAAGTAAAGGTGGCGGTGGGGAAATCTCACCTCAGATCCATCACTTTTATTTGGATGTTGATCCTGACACAGTCGCTTAGCCTCACAGCTGCTTCCTCATCTGTGAAGTGGATGAGGTAATGGTGCCTAACTCAGGAGATCTGGAGTATGACGTGAATGGTGTGGTCACTGCTGCATTGCATCAAGGACACAAAAGCCAATGAGTCCCCACTCTCTTAAGGAGACAGTGGGAGCTGGGTGGCTAACCATTCATTTTACTCTCCTCTGCTTTCCTGCTGTCCTGGAATGTTCTAGATAACTCAGGATGAGTTCTGGGTCAGATCTTGAAGGAATCTCCCTTTGGGTTTGACTGGCTTTAACTAGACTCTCCCCCTACTTGGTGTATGTTCATGTATGAGCAGGTACACATGTATGTGCATGCATGGAGGAGGAGGCAGGCAAGAACCTTTAGATGTTGTTTCTTAGGACATTGTTCACCTATGTTTTTGAAACAGGGTCTCTTGCCAAACTGAAGGCCACCAAGTAGGTCAGGCTGGCTGGCCAGAAAGCCCAAGGATCTGCCCACTCTACTTCTCCAGCCCTGGAATTAAAAATGTGCTCCATCATCCAACCTTTAAAAAATGTCAGTTCTTAGGGTGGGTCAGATCCTTGGACTTGAAAGTCAGGCACTGGACAACTGAGCCATGTCCCCAGCTCCCAGCTGTCCTTTACTTCTCCTGACCATGCATGTGTGCTACATCGGGATGGAGGGACACCTTCAGAAAGTGCACCAGGACCCAGGGAGTGAAACACAGCTCGCTTGCCCATTTGCTCATTTTCATCCATTCATTCATCCAGGAGACACCTCGTGCCTGTCTGTGCTTAGCTGTACTTGGCTGTGTCCTCTGATATACTGAACGGGGCAGGGGACAGCTTTCAGTCACCCCCACATCCTTCTCGCTCGGGCTTCCTCCCTGCTCCACTGCCCACCATAGCTGATTATAACTTGAAGATGAACTGTATACCCATGGACCTTCCTCCAATTGGTTGAAACTCCAAGAATGGATGGGATTGTTAAGGTACAGACTATACACCAGAGAGTCTCTGCAGTAAGAGATGCTGAGGAACACATATTTAGGGATACAGGGACCAGGAAGCAAGACAGGGATGGGGTGGTCTCTGTAGGTGGGGATGATGGGTAGATAGTGGAGGTCCAGTTGAGGCTTCTGGGGGCTGTATAGTCTGGTGAGCAGCACACAGAAGCCAGTAGGATTGGGTTTCTCTAATGAAGAGATGCTCCAAGCAGACAGTCATTGCCAGGCTGCAAGTAAGGCTGTGGGCAAAGCGTCGGGGCTGTTGCTGGGGACAAGTCGTTCTCAGAGTCCTGGCAACAAAGCAGGTGGCTGCTCCAATGAGGGCAGCTTATAGTTCTAAATTCTGGAACTTGAGAGGGGCTTCATTTCCCAATCAAGAGGGGTCCCAACTGTGGATATGGCTCTGGTAGGCATGGCAGAGGTTGAGAACTGGGCTGGCTCTGATAGTCCCCCCCAAAAGCTAAATACAAGAGTTTTGAGAAGTAATCTATTGACTACAGTGTTTGTGTCACTTGGAGGGAACACAGTGGTAACCTCTTTAGGACTGCTGCAGGCCAACTGCTTGAGAACCACCCATTTGGAGACAATCGTACAGACCTGAGTTCCTTCAAAAGTATTTCATAGCTGACAGATGTTTGTGACTCTGAGTCACCTGGTTCTGACCACAACACCATGCATGCAGAAAAAGATGTCACATTTTTATCCAGATTGTAGATGGGGCTGCTGTTGGCCAAGATCCAGGGAATGTATCTACAGCTAGGCTGTTGCTATGGTTCCCCAGGGCCTGCCTCTCTCTCTCTCTTTGGAGAGTGGGTAGTACTATAGTTTGGATTTTAAAAAAAGATTTATTATTTTTATGTGCATGTGTGTATATTACTATATATGCACATGGATTTATGTATTCACAGAAGCCAGAAGAGTATGTTATACTGCCTTACTCTGGAGTTATGGGTGGTTGTAAGCTTTTCCATATCTGTGCTGGATATCAGACTTCAGTCCTCTAGAAGAGCAGTGAGCATTCCAACTTCTGATGCATCTTTTCAGTTCCTAGTTTGTATCTTGAACATCTTCCAAAGGGTCTGTGCATGTTAAAGACCTTGTCACCTGTGGTGGTGTTGGGAGGTAATGAAGGCTTTAGGAGGTGGGCCTAATGGAAGAAAGTTAGGGAATAGGGGCATGCCCTTGAAGGGCATATAAGGATCTCAGCTCCCTACCTCCTTTCCTGGCTCCCATGATGTGAGCAGTACCCTTCACAACATGTTCCTGCCATGATATTTTGTCTCTACTATAGGCACAAAGGACCAGAGTATGGCAGCCAGGACTGAGATGTTTGGAGACATGAGGTGACATAATCTTTCCTCTTTTAAAACTGATTTTCCTGTGTATTTTATTTCTGTGATGGGAACTGACAAACAGTGGATTCGGAGCCGAAATCCTGTCTGTGTCCTATATAAATTCATGCCATCTTGGAGCCAATTATTTAATCTCCTCAGTTTTTATTCTTTCTCTGGTTACTTGGCATATTATTTTGGTTATTATTATTGTGTGTGGTGTATGTGTATGTGCACATGTGATTGCGGGCACAGTTGTGTGTGTGTATGGAGGGGTGTCTTGCTTTTTTACACACCACCTTATTTTTTGAGACAACATCTCTCGCTGAGCCGTAACCTTGCTTATTTGTCTAGACTAGCCGATAACCAACCTCCAGGACCTGACTATGTCTGCTTCACAGTACTGGGGTCACAGATGTATGGGCACTGGAATCCTAACTCGGATGTTCAGGCTTGTATATCAAGAATTCTACTTACTGAGTCATTTCCTCAATCCCCACTTGATTATTGAGTTGGGAACACTGGTATTTATGCTAGAAAGACAGTTTCTCTGTTTGGTTCCCTTCAGGGACACTTGGAGTTAATTTGTGATTATTGTGGATGTATGCTCAAAGCCACCTCTTCCACTAGACAGAAGACTCCAGGATGGCAGGTATTCCACTGGGAATTAACTACTACACTGCTACTACAGAGTCACAGTACTTTCAAGGACTCACAAAAATGTTTTATTTTTTAATTTATTTAATTCTGCGAACTTGTCCAATCCTCTGGACTGGAGTTACAGTTGTCAGCTGCTGTGTGGTTGCTGGGAATTGAACCTGGGTCCTCTGGAAGAGCAGCCAGTGCTCTTAACTTCTAAGCCATCTCTCCAGTCCCCACAAAAAAAAGTTTGAACTTCAATTTCCCTTTAAATCAATAGAAAAGTGAACAGATAATAATAGATTATTTAGTAAGTCCATCCTGGACTGTATTTGTCTCTATACCAATATAAATATGCGTATCTTTTAATACAGGAAGGGTGGGTAATGTAGCCTTGAGTCTCTGCCTTCATTTGGTCATTTATAACTTCTCATATGAGTTAGACATCAACCAACACGTGTCGAATGGGTAGAAGGATGAAGATCCCAGGAAGCACTCAGAATCTCCTTGAGGCTGGAGAGTAAATTCATCTGTCTGGGAAGATTTCAGATAGAGATCCATAGAAAGCCAAGCCCTAGGCCTTCCCTGTGACTTCAGCCTGAGTTGTTGACTCTTGCTCTGAGACCTCTTGATCTAGCAAATGGAGCCTTGGGAGCCTTGTGTTAGAAATGCTGTCACACTCCTGGGCAGTTTATGTTCCAGAACACTTGAACACATCCAGGAATCGTCAACTGCTCCAAGCTTAAGTTACTCAAAGCTGAAGAACCCCCTCAACTGCCCACCATCCTGGCATCAACTGCTAATTCCAACCAACCTCCCCAAGTTAAGACCTTTTTTTTTTTTTTTTTTTTTTTTAACTTCTGCAAGAAGAGATGAGGACTTTAAGGTCAAAATGTGTCATGTCCCAAATTCATATGTTGGTGGCCCCATGAGTTGTCTGGGGAGCAAATGACATCATGAAAAGTAGGAAAAAGAAGGAAAAAAAACCAGCTTGTAGGAGGTAGTTGACAGCCCTCAACCGTTTCCAGTTTATTGAGGGAGGGGAGGGGAGAGGTCAACAGGCTTGAAGTTTAAACAAAAGTTGCTCTGCTTTGGTACAGAGGTCAGGGCAGGAGACCGTGGTTTTCCATCGCTGACCAGAATAAACCACATCAAGCAGGTTGATGAAGGACATACAAGGACAGCTAGAAACCTTTGGCCTCTGTATATCTGCGTGTGAGAGCTAACACAGCTTGGATATACCTTCTCAGAGATGCTCCGGACTAGATGTGTTCTGGATTGTGGTGTATTTTACATGTATAGTGAAGCATCTTGGGCTGAGATGCAAAGACAAGTATGAAATTCGTTATATTTGTTGGCATCTTGCCAATGCGGCCTGCAGGTGGTTTTTCCCATATCTGTAGTGAACTGATATTTCACTGTAACACGTCACTGAGGTAAGAGGTCAGATGTGGAATTGTTCTCCTTATGCATTATAACAGCACTCTCAAAGTTTCAGAGCATTTCAGATTTCAGATTTTTGAATTGGGAATGTACAACCTATATAGACAGTAAAGACAGCATGTTTCACTGTTTATCAGACTCTTGTATTTCTCTATAGTCAGTTATAAAAGCGGCTACACAGATGTTATCTTACTCACAGTATCTTACCTGTGTTTTATTTCTCCAATTTCTTCTGCAGAACATCAATCACATAGCTGTGAAGCTACTATTGGCCAGGAACTCTACCAAGGGCTGGGGTGACTTAGATGCTTGAGTAAGATATAATGTTGTCGCCTCTTAGGAGGTTACAAAGGAGATGGATATGCAAAAATAATTATAATGTGTTCTGGAAGAAACTATAACAAACTCCATGTAAGGTGCATGGGCACTCAGAGGAAAGATTAACTTATTAGGCTGGCAGATTATGAAAAGCCCCCTGGAGAAGTGGTACCTGAGATGGTGTTACAGGTAAGTTCAGACTATTCTCATAGTTCATTTATATTTGAGAGGGAGAGGAAGAAGGGAGGGAACATTCTGAGCAGTCCTGGGTAGAGCATGTACATTCTGAAATAAGACCAAGGTCTGAAGTATTTCCTTGTGCATTTAAATCCCCTGGGCCACCTTGAGTCTGGCCTGTTAAGACTTGCTGGATCTTGAAAAGTATCATTCTTAGGCATGACTCAGAGTTTTTGTTCTGACATTGAGAAATATACCTTGAGTAAGAAAAAAAAAACCCAATCAATCAAACAAACGAAAAGCCAATGCCCCCTTCACTGTGGATCATTTCATTTCCCAGCTGTGTCTGCTTCCAAGAAACCTCTCCTGGGAAATTCCCAAATATGCTAATGTCCTCCTCCAAATGGGTTTGGGATCAGTTTGACTTGGCACTCCAGTGAGGGAAACTGAGCCTTCCAGTTAGAAAATGCTCTTCCATGGAAGATTTGGTTGAGTGCCATGTCTTCACATCCCTTCTTGGTAGTTTGGAATGATGGTTAAGAAAAAACGAAAAGAAAGCATAAAGGAATAAAAAAAAAAAGATAGGATCAGCAAGTCAGAGTTACAGTGCTGCTGCGGGTTCCAGAGGATCAGCAAGTCAGAGTTACAGTGCTGCTGTGGGTTCCAGAGGATCAGCAAGTCAGAGTTACAGTGCTGCTTTGGGTTCCAGAGGATCAGCAAGTCAGAGTTACAGTGCTGCTGCGGGTTCCAGAGTTCCGACCTCAGGACCCATGCCCTTAGCACCCAGCTCACAGCACCTGTAGCTCCAGCTCCTGGGATCCGATGCCCTCTCTGGCTTCCATGGACACCTGCACTCACACGCACACATGTGCATTTGTGCAGGCACATATGCGCACACACATTTGCATAAATATAATTAAAATGTAAATTTTAAAAAGAAGTGTTTGATATTCCTAAATGGAAGCTTGAAATCCTTGTGATTGCTTTGAAATCTTCCCTAAAGAACACCCACCTTCTATTAAGCAGGATTGTTTTGGCAATCCTGGGTTTCCTGTTATTCCATATGAAGTTGAGTATTGTTCTCTCAAGGTCTGCAAAAAATTGTGTTGGGGTTTTTTGGGGGATTTCATTGAATCTGTAGGTTGCTTTTGGTAAAATTGCCATTTTTACTATGTTGATCCTCCCTATCCAGGAGCATGGGAGATATTTCCATTTTCTGATATCCTCTTAATTTCTTTCTTCAGTGATTTAAAGTTAGGAGGAATCACCATCCTGACTTCAAGCTATACTATAGAGCTACAGTAATAAAAACAACCTGGTACTGGCATAAAAACAGACTGTGGATCAATGGAATCTAATTGAAGACCTCGACATTAACCCACACACCTATGAACTCCTATTTGACAAAGAGGCCAAAAATACTCAATGGAAAAAAGACAGTATCTTTAACAAATGGTGTTGGCATAACTGGATGGTGGTATATAGAAGAATGCAAATAGATCCAAACCTCTCACCCTGCACAAAACTCAAATCCAAGTGGATCCAAGACCTCAACATAAACCCAGCTACACTGAACTTGATAGAAAAGATAGTGGGAAATACCCTCCAATGCACTGGCACAGGTGATCACTTCCTAAATATAACACCAGTAGCACAGACACCAAGAACAACAATAAATAAGTGGGACCTCCTGAAACTGAGAAGTTCTGTAAGACAACGGACACAGTCAATAAGACAAAATGACAGCCTGCAGAATGGGAAAAGAGCTTCACCAACCCTACATTGGATGGAGGACTCATTGTGAAAATATATAGAGAACTCAAGAAATTAGAGCTCAAAAACCTAAATAACCCAATTTAAAAATGGGGTTCAGAGCTAAAAAGGGAATTCTCAACAGAATTACAAATGACTGAAAGGCACTTAAAATTGCTCAGCATCTTAAGCCATCAGAGAAACGCAAATCAAAACAACTTTGAGAAGCACCTTACACCTGTCAGAATGACTAAGATCAAAAACACAGGTGACAGCCTATGCTGGAGAGAATGCAGAGCAAGGGGAACACTCCTCCACTGTTGGTGGGAATGTAAACTTATACAGCCACTCTGGAATGCAGTACGGTGGTTGCTCAGAAAACTGGGAATCAATCTCCCTAAGGATCCAGAAATACCACTATTGGGCATATTCCCAAAGAATGTACTTAGTACTTCAAAGGCATTAGCTCAGCTATGTTCATAGCAGCATTATTTGTAATAACAAGAACCTGGAAACAACCTAGAAGCCCCTCAGCTAAGGAATGGATTAACAAACTGTGGTAAATCTATGTAATGGAGTACTACTGAGCAGAGAAAAATGACACCCTAAAATTTGCAGCAAATGGATAGATTTGGAGAATATTTGAGCAAAGCATCACAAGCCCAGAAAGATAGGCACGGGATGTATTCACTCATAAGTGGATTTTAGACAAGAAGCAAAGAATACTCAAGCTGCAAACCACAACCCCTGAACAGCTTGGGATAAGAAGAAACTTAAGAGAGACATCCAGGGATTCCTTAGGAAGAGAAAATAGAGAATATCTCCTTAGAAAATTGGGATCATGACAGGTAGCGACCAAGAAGAGGTGGGAACAAATCATGAGAGAAGGAGATGGTTGAGTGAGAGGAACAACAAAGAGAGAGAGAGAAAAGGAGACAGATATCTTGACAGAGGAAGTCTATGTGGGGTTGGAAAGAGACCAGGTGCTAGAGAAACCTTCAAGAACTCACAGGATGTCCCTGGCTAGGTTTCCAAGCAATAGTGGAGGGGATGCCTAAACAGGACCTCCTCTATAATCAAATGAATAACCACTCTAAGTGTCATCTCAGAACCTACATCCAACATGAATAGAGGTAGAGGCAGAGATCCATGGCTGAGCACTGGGCCGAGCTCCTGGTCCAGCTGAGAGCAGGGGAGGAGAGTCTATATGAACAAGGGGATAGGGTTTATGAGGGGGAGTCCCACAGAGACAGCTGGCTGGAGCTCTGGGAGCTCACTGAATCAAGAACAGCCACTGGGGATCCATCAGAAAAAGGAGCTAGGCCCTTCAAGGATAGACAAGTGACCAATGGCAGGGGCAGTATGTGGAGCCTCGAGGGGTGGGATCAGACTGTGTTCCTGTGTGTGGGCTGGCCCCTTGGAGCCCATTCCCTGCAGAGGAACACCTAATCCAGTCTTGACTTTGGGATGAGTGGATTGGACTTGCTTGAAGTGGATGTGCCATGCTGAGCTGACCCACCTTGGGACTTCTTGCCCTTTTGTGGGGAGAGGGATGGGGAGGGGCGAGGCTGAAGGCTGACTGGGAAGGATTAAGAGGAGGGAAGGGGGGGAGCAGGGGGATACACTGAAAAAGGCTTTTTAAAAATTAAAATAAAAAGACCATTCACCTTCTAAAGCCCACAAGCCAAAAAAGGGTGTGGCAGGGAAGAGTGCTTTAAGAGAAGCCTAAAATTAGCTTTGGCAGAAGAAAAAGAAATGAATTCATCATCACCAGCTTCTCTCCTCATCCAGCCATCATTCTCCCAGCTATAATTCAGCCGGTGAATATATACATTTGAGCATCTTCATGATCTAAGAATGAAAAAGGAGAGAAACCAAAGTGTGAAGGCGCAGAGTACACACATGTTGCTTAAGGTACGTGCATGTGTGTGCATGCACATATATGTAAATCTGGACACCATGAGGTGAGCAGTCTGCTTCCCCACACACCTTCTATCATGGTGCTCTGCTTCACACAGGCCCAGAAACAACAAAGGCAGCCGATCACCAACCATAATCTCTGAAACCTTAAGCCGGAAATTACTCCCCCAACGGCCATGAGCTTGGGACCAAGCTTTCATGGATGCTTAAGGGACAGTAATCCAAGCCAAAGCAACCATCAAAGTCACCTCCCTGGCTTTTAATACCTCAACAAGAGGAAAAAGATCCAGAGACAAGTAGCCAGGCTAACAAGTGGGGCTGGGGGCTGTTCATGGAGAAGAATGTGGAGAAGAAAAGCTAATGAGTCAAATGGTGTCTGGTGGGCTATAGTTTGGAAGGCTAGAGAGACGAGCCAGTAGAAAAAGAGCTTGTCTAGCAAGCATGAGGCCCTAAGTTCAGATGACCACATAGAGCTGGGCTCTATGAGCACATGCACACACAGTCCCAGTGGTGAGATGGGAGACAGAGACAAAAGAATTCCCTTCAGAAGTTTGAGGGCAGCTAGTCTGGTACATGGTAAACAGCAACAAACGAGGCTGTTCAGGCTGTGGCATGTACATGATTGTTTGAACTTCTATACACAAGCAGGTACACACACGTACATCTGCATGAACGTACATATGCGCACACGCAAACAGGTGTATTAAAAAGAAAAATCCCTCCCTAGAGGAGCAGGCCTCAAGGACAGCATGATGACTGCTCTCCTGTGACTTAAAACTGTTTACAAATGCAATTCCCTGTCAGGGATTGTAAGCTTCTTATTCTCAGGGCTGAACAGGCAAGCCTCCAGTGACAAGTGTGGGGATATACTGATTATTTAAATCTTTAAAGTGATTTCCTGTTACAGGGTGTCCAGACTTGAGCCATAGATTGCCTATTCGTGCATGAAGCACAAATCCTGTTCCTTTTTTAATCATCTCCAGCCTTGACTCATTTCTAAAGCCAGCCCTCACTGACTGTTACTGGCTAAATGAATACTGTGTGAAGAATATTTCCAAAGTTATGTAATGTGATAGATTAGTAATGTCTGCCAAGGACCAAGGAAAAGGAATAGTAGGAACTCACTTTGCCTTCTTTGTCTATGTAGCAGGTAATAATAGTATTGTTTGCTTACTTTAAATCTAATCTAGTTTTCCTTTGAAGTTTTTGCTTTTCCATTACGATGGGGTTTATTGCTCGAGCAGGGTTGGGGAGGTGTCTCTAAGGACAAGGAGATCTAAGGACATGGAGTGAGGAAGAAGAAAGATAACTAGGGGAACAATTTCCCGCAGAGGACAGCATATTACCACCTGAACTATTTCTCCAGTCATGATTTTAACTTTTAAAATTGTAAACAAGTCAAAGAGGTACTGCTGAGTGGGGGTCAGAATGGGTGTGGGGGGTCAGAATGTGTGTGTGTGTGGGGGTCAGAATGGGTGTGTGGGGGTCAGAATGGGTATGTGTGGGTCACAATGTGTGTGTGGGGGGTCAGAATGGGTGTGGGGGGTCAGAATGGGTGTGGGGGGGTCAGAATGGGTGTGTGGGAGGGTCAGAATGGGTGTGTGGGGGTCAGAATGGGTATGTGTGGGTCACAATGTGTGTGTGGGGGGGTCAGAATGGGTATGTGTGGGTCACAATGGGTGTGTGGGGGTCAGAATTTGTGGGGGGGTCAGAATTAGTGTGTGTGGGTTAGAATGAGTGTGGGGGGTCAGAATGTGTGGAGGGGTCAGAATGGGTGTGGGGGGTCAGAATGGGTGTGTGTGGGTCAGAATGGGTGGGGGGGGTCATAACGGGTGCGTGTGGGGGTCAGAATGGGTATGTGGGGGTAAGAATGAGTGTGGGGGGGTCACAGTGGGTATGTGGGGTCACAATGGGTGTGTGGGAGTCCAAATGGGTGTGTGGGGGTCAGAATGGGTATGTGTGGGTCAGAATGGGTGTGGGGGGTCATAACGGGTGTGTGGGGGGGTCAGAATGGGTGTGTGTGGGTCAGAATGAGTGTGGGGGGTCACAGTGGGTATGTGGGGTCACAATGGGTGTGTGGGAGTCAAAATGGGTGTGGGGAGTCAGAATGGGTGTGTGGGGTCAGAATGGGTGTGTGGGGGTCACAATTTGTGTGGGGGGTCACAGTGGGTTTGTGTGGGTCACAGTGGGTTTGTGTGGGTCACAGTGGGTGTGTGTGAGTCAGAATGGGTGTGTGGGGGTCACAATGTGTGGGGGGTCAGAATGGGTATGTGGGGGTCAGAATGGGTATGTGGGGGTCAGAATGGGTATGTGGGGGTCAGAATGGGCATGCATGGGTCATGGCAGTTTCCGTGTCCGAATACAACCAGTGTTCAGGAATTCTCCCTGATCTGGAGCCGGGGTTTCCCTTAAAAAACCCTTAAGGTATTTGGGATGTCTTTCTGACTGACTCTGTATTACTGCTGACCTTTGAGGCTAGGGACGTTCATGGCTACAAAGTGCCCCATGTGACAGGGCATGAAGTAATCTGTTGTGTTATCTGAAGTCAGTAAAAAGAAAGGCTGTTGGCTAAAAAGCATCAGTGACTAACATCTCTTACTCAATAGGATGTCAGGGTGACCTGGGTTCTTGTCTCACCTTTGTGTTACAGAGCTGACAGTCTGTCAATCAGGAGTAGACTCTTCTGTAATAACACAGAAAGGATCCTAACATCTCTGGGTTTCTCTTCAGGTCTCTGCAGGACCTGGATGAATGATCCCTGGATGGGCCTCTCATAGTCATCTCTTGAGACTCATAGGAACTTGTGATGACTATGGCTTTCTAGAGACCCAGCCCCAGAGAGAGTAGCCTATGCCATGGCTGGAAGAAAAGAGTCTTCCTATTCCTAAAAGGTCCTGTTATCAATAAGCAACTTGGCTCTTTAGCTTATGACTTTCATCCATCTTAACTCTGATAGGTAAGGATGTCTACCAAGGCTGGGGACCATCTCTGGATTAATGCCACCCTGGTCCTCCTCCAGTCTGTTCTGACTGTTCTCCTTTTCTCTTTCCTACTTTCTATATACTAGTACAGTATGCACTAAGGTCCTCATCACCAGCATCTTACAGTTGAGTTGAGAACAAAGATGTCTTTGTTATGGCCAGTCATGTTCCACCCAAATGATATGTTAAAGTCTAATTCTTATTCATCAGAATGTGACCTTGTGTGGAGATAGGGTCATTACAGCCATAAGTAGTAGTTAGCATGAGGTCATGAAGATGTATTCTTGTAACATTGAGGTTTCTGGTCCGGGCTAGCTCCACAGTTGGGACCCACCTGCCACCACTTATCTGGGCCACCAATCCAAAAGTCCCAAAGAAACACATAGATGCTAATATTAATCTCATATTATTTGGCCTATGGCTTAGGCACATTGCTGGTTAGCTCTTCCACTTTAATTCAACCCAGTTTTATTATTCTGTCTGCCATGTGGCCCATGGCTCACCTGTGTTCCTTACATGTTGCTTCCTCAGTCGCTGGATGGATGTCTGACTCCTCCCTCCTCCTACCTATGTTCCTGCTTAGGGCTACGGTGTTCACCAAAGGCCAAAACATTTCCTTTATTTAAAGAATAATATTCACATCATACAGAAACACACTCCCACATCAGATTCTGATGCACCTTGACTGAGGATCTCATCAAATGTATCCCTCACCTCAAAACTGATACTAGAAGAGAAAGCCATGTAATAGAATCAAGGAGATGACCACATCCAAGTAAAGGGGAGTAATCTGGACCTGATATTCCTCACAGTCCTCATGAGGAAGAACCATCCTAATACCTTGTCCCTCAGGATGGGGAGATGATGCACTGCGGTTGTTTAAGGTACAAATTTTAGTGCTCTGCCCCTGTGATCTTTGGAAAGTAATAAGAATACATAGATGAAGTCACAGAGCACAAGGCAAGGCCAGGGCCACTGGGGATTCTGTTGGTAAAGAAACACCTGGCCTTCAAGTTATCCACAGTGAGAGGGTGGATAACCCACCATAACCTTCTGTGGCTCCTACACAGGATGACACCAAAATAAAATAGGAGGGTGCCCAAAACAGGCTCAGGGCGACTTCTACTGTGAGTGTGTGCTTCTTACCTTTTCACCAATTTTACACAGGCTAAGGTCAATTGGGAGGAAGGTGCCTCACATGAGGAGTTGTCTCCATCAGAGAGGCCTGTGAGTAAGTCTGTGGTAGTTTTCTTGATTGATGATTGATGTGGGAGTGTTCAGCCCACTGTGGGTAGTGCTGCCCCTAGGCAGGTGACCCTAGGATATATAAAATCCAAGTTGAGCAAGCCAGTAAGCAGCATTCCTCAGTGTTCCTATCTTGAGTTCCTGCCCTGCCTTTTCTTAGGGTAGACTATAATTGTAAACTGAAATAAACTCTTTCCTCCTCACGTTGCTTTTTGTCAGTCTGTTATCACAGCAAATAAATGAGGAGTTCTGGAGCATCACAGCCTGTAGCAGCAACATAAGGTAGAAAGCCCCAGCCTTTACCAGAGCCTGGGAAGTGAGCAATGGTCTCCTGATTCCTCTGTATGTGGGCAAGTGACTGGCTGAGCAATGGGCTTATTGTGGTTTCTCACAAGTAGGCTCCCATGTCTGCAAGGATGACAGACATTTTGCTATAGGTCAAGCTTTGGTGGTATGGTGTGGATGTGTACAAGATCTCCAGGGCACCAAAGTAGGGCCACTCCCCAAAGAAGCATTTATTAGAAGACAGTTGCTGAATCATAGTGAGCCTCTCAGCTGGAAAGCTCAACAGAAGAAATTCCATGGTTGGAATGTAGCCCCTCCCCCAAAGGTCACATGATGGACACTGGTTCCCCAAAGTCACACCAATGATATTTGATGGTGGGACACTTGAGAGGCGGTTAAGACTCAATAGGGTCTTTAAAATGACCCAGCAGGTAAATTTCTTTGGCTCTAAACCTGACAACCTGAATTTGATCCCCAGGATCCACATTGTGGACGGGAGAACACCAACTCTTGCAAATTTTCTTCTGACCTTCACATGCATGCCATGACATGAGGACACACATACACACACACACACACACACACACACACACACACACACACACACACACAAACATACACACACCATGACATGAGCACATACACACACACACATATACACACACCATGACATGAGTGCACACATACACACACACATGCATACAACATGACATGAGTGTGTGTGTGTGTGCACGCACAAAACTGATTAAATAAATAGATGGATAGATAGATAGATAGATAGATAGATAAATAAAATAAAATAAAATAAAACAATAAAATTTTCAATCTAAAAATGAAGTCCTGAGAATGGAGTCCATAGGATGGTAACACTGAAGTTCTAAGAAGAAAGATTTACACTGGCAAGTTTACTCATCCATACCACATGGCAGCCTCCACTACACTTTGATGCTGCAGAAAGGCCCTGGTTTACATACTGGACTCCCCAGCCTTCAGCATCATGAGCCAAATCTGTTCTTTATGTTACCCCGTCTTAGGCACCTTCCTAGCGAGGTTGGTGGGGCAGCTTGACAAAGAACTTGAAGGACCCACTTCAAATGAGGGTATACAGACCAAACATGGCCCATCAAAGAAGAAAGTTTGTGCTTCTAGAAATTTTTTTCTCTAATTCTTAGGGTCCAGCAAGTGCTGGAGGAAGCAGGCAAAAGCACCTTGGCCTGAGTACTGCCATTTTGACTTCAGACTCCATTTTACCTGCAGTACGAAATAGAATTCAGGTTCCAAGCCCTAGGGGAGTCGAGAACTTTCCAATGGCTAACCCACCTCCTCCCTAAACCATAAAATAACCATTATACATCATGGCTGTTCCTAATAACAGGAGGAAAAGTGAATCTGATTGGTTGGCCTGAAAGGCTTGCAATGAATGTTGGTTCACAATGATGGAACATTCAAGGAAGCCCCTAATCTCTAAATCCTGATTGGTGAAAAATTGTAACTGTAATTTGGAAACAAATGCTTGTAATTTTGTGCTTATAAATCCAACTTCTTCCCCTGCTTGGGGCTGTCAGGAGAAGTAAGGCTCCTGAGCACTTGTCCTGCAGCCCCGATGGTGCATAACAGGCTAGGTGTAGAAGTACAAAGTGCAGAATTTAGATGATTAAAATAAACAGAAAGCTAACAGCATAATGCTGAACCAAAGAAGCTGGACACCAATAGTACTCTGCATTAGATTGTAGTATGAGGTTTCTGGCCTGGACTTTTGGGCCTACCTTCAAGGTTTAGGCCAACAGACCCACAAACCCGCAGAGACACACAGATGCTTACTATAGTTTTAGGCTGATCGGCCCAAGGCCCAGGCATATAACTTGCTAACTCTTTACCCTTAATCTAACCCATGACTCTTATCCTGTTCAGCCATGTGGCTCGGTACCTTTTCTTAGAGCAGCATAGTTGTCCTCTGCTTCTTCCTTCTGGCTTCTCTCTGGCTTTCTGCTCTGTTCCACCTGTTCTTAGAGTCTTCTAGTCTGTTAGCCCTGCCCACACTTCCAGTATATACTTCTAGTATATACTTCCAGTGGGTGGGACAATTATTTACAATGGAACAACATAATCTCCCACATTAGATCCAAGAACAAGTCAACAGATATACACTATGAAAACAGATGTGGGCTCCTCCTAGGAAGTGGTGACTAGGAAGTACCCTGGGGCAAGTTTCTGAGGAGATGATGTCATGCTCTGGGAGAGTGATATGACTTGAACAGGAGTACTCATTTGTCAGTACTGACAACCAAAGTGTGTAAGCTATGTGAACGTTACCCTAAAAGCATCCCCAAAACATGGCAACCCAATCTCAAACTCCAGCATTTTTCATTTTTGTGTTATCTTGTTCTGGGAAGAGTTGATTTTGCTGTGTGTATACAATATATCCTATTTTGGATCCTTTTTCCTTTTCAAATTGACATGACCAAAGTGCTGTATCTATCATTAATGTCTCGATCAGCATCATTTTTATAATGTTTCTTTCTCATTCTGTGTCTGTGCATGTGTGTTTGTGTGTACATGCATGTGTGGGGTATGTGAGTGTGTGTTTCTCGAGTGCGAGCTTGTGTTCAGGTTGATGTGGAGGCTGGAGCATAGCCTCAGGAGTCATCCTTGGAGACACATCCACCTCCAAGACAGAGTCTCTAATTGCCCTTGAGATCAGCAATTAGACTAGACGGTCTGGACAGTGAACCCCAGGGAGGCCCTGCCTCCATCTGCCCATCCTAATATCAAGTATATGCGACCAAGCACTTTATGTGGACTCTGGAGACTGATTTTAGGCCCTCATACTTTCAAGGCAAGCACTTTACAGACTAAGACAACTTCCTCCCTGCCTGATTACCCGCATTTTTAAGAAACTTCCTTGCCTGTGCTTTAATCCATATACAGGATTGGGCATTCAGGTTGCCTTGGTAAAAATAAATGACTCTGATTAACATCTGTGCCCATACATCTATATCTGCACTTCTGATTATTTCTCCACACGACTGCAGAGGAGGGGTTGCTGTGTAGAGTATGCATACTGTAAGGTTTTTGTGGTACCAATTGCTGGCAGCCTTGTTTTCTGAAGCACAGGTGCTATGCTTCACTCTCTCACCTCGTCAGGAGTTTTAGGAGAGTGGCATTTTGCTGTGATTTGTATTTCTGGGATGACTGGTTGAGCTCAACACTTTCATATACATTTTTAAAGCATCTCTATTTGTCTGTGACTGGTCTACCCACATCCCTTATTCACTTTCTGATAGTATTTCGTTCTTAATATGTCTCTTACTGAAATGAAACCTTCTAAAGACCGAGGTTATTAATTCCTGGAGCATACTGGTGGCAAACAGTTACTCTTAGTGAGCATTGGATTCTGACTTGGTTTTAACTTGCATAACCATACACCTCTGCACCCACATCCCCTGTCTAGTATCTCAATGTGGGCATTGCTGGTAGACTCAGTTCCTCCAGCTCTGGTCTGAAATCCTGGGAGAGACGAAGTCACGAATGAGGGGCTGGGTGTGGATCTGTCTTGAGGAATGTGGAGATGTGAGGGAAGGTCTGAGTGAGCAGAGCTATTCCTCCAAAGAGACAGTGGCACAGATTTCTCAAGCTGAGCTGTTGTCCCAAGGCCACAGACACAGGGACAGTTCAGCATCTAAAATGTAGCTCTTCTTGGATGGATGGACACCACACCCAGGACAAAGTGTAGCAGATATTACTCACACTGATAGTGCATTAAAATGAGAACATTTTTGTTACGTTGACTTAAATGTAATATAGTACTAATTTTCTCTTCTTTAGTATTTTATTCATTCTTTGAAAATTTCATAATGCATTAAGCATATTTGGATCATATCTTCCCATTACCTCTCCTGAGACCCTCCAACCTACCTCCTTCCCTACTTCCCTACTTTCCTTTTAAAAACTGTTTATTATTAATAACTTCCAGGAATGAAACCGGTGCTGACCATATGCACACGGGTTTGGGGCTATCCAATAGGGTGTGAGCAACATACCCGCAGCCATCTCCCCAGAGAAAAGTAATTCTCATTTTTTAGCATCAACTTCCAGTGGTTCTGGATCTGCTAAGGATGGGGTCCTCAGGGTCTCAGATCCCTAAAATAAAATTTCCAAGTGGTTACTTGAAATTGAGAATTTTCACAATGTCTCACATTCAGTTTTTGTTGGGAAGCTGCCACTATCTAACTGTGGGATGTCTATACTGGTGAATGCTAGCATAGCTGCTTTGTTTGCTCTGTTAATTTACAACTGCAGGAAAACTCCTTTGGGTCACATCATATGATCCTCACTATGGCACGACGGCAGAGTTCATGTGCGCAGCACCGTATCACTAACAACTCACTGGGATACATGGTCCTTGTTTTCTGCTGTTTCTAGCCCCTAGCAGGAAGCTTTCCCTGCGAGTTCTCTATGAAGCTGACTCTGAAATGGAGGTCAGAATGCAATGGGCCTCTTGGGTTACTGAACTCACTCCTTGGATCAACATTGGTGAAGGAAAAGAGAAAACAAGACTAGGTGGAGGAAGCTGGGCTGCGAGGCAGGTAACGAGGGGTGATGAGGTCATCAAGTGCCCCGGAGCTGGGATGGCCGGCCCATCTCAGAGTGAGAAGGCCACCGTGTTGGCATCTATAGCCATCCGTGTCACTGGGTGCAGCTTTCCTGGCAAGGGTTGTGACCTGGAATAAGGTGTCTCACTTCACCTAAGAAAGGGGAGAATTGCTCAGAAGGGGTGAACCATCAGTCCTGAAGAAGGCTCTATGCTATGGGACACAGCATCCACGACAATAGAAATTGACAATGGTGACTAGGCACTGAGAGATCAAATGATAATATTTTAAAACATATATAATAGAATATACAATAAGTCCCATTACATATATGAGAATATATATGTTCTTATTGTGAATTTAAAATGAAGACAAGCAGTGAGGAAATGTCTTACCGAATGATGTGCTGGGGGGGTTACTCAGTGGGTAGGATGTCTAGGATGCATGAAGCCCTGGGATCCTCTACATTAAATAAACCAGGCATGAGGTATAATCCCAGCACTTAAGATACGGAGGCAGGAAGATCAGAAGTTCAAGGTCATCTTTGACTTCACAGTGAGTTTAAGGCTGGTCTAGGCTACATGAAATCCTGTTTCAAAAATAAAGTTATTGTGTTATGTGACTTGTTATATCTGCTGTGCCTGATAGTGAGATTCCATTGTTATAATCAATATAATTTTATGGAGATAATTGAAAATGGAAGTAAAGACAGCTGACATTAGGTCATATTCTAGTTTTATTGCCATGGCTGTGGAAAAAAAAAAAAAAAAGATACCCTGGCCAAAAGGAATTTAGAGGAGGAGGGTTTATTTTAGCTTACATTCCAGTTTCTGTCCATGACAGTAAAGGCACCAAGGCAGGAACTTCAATAGCTAAGTTCCATCACATCCATAGTAAACAGAGAATGAATCACTTGTATTTGAACTCTCCACTTTTAACAGTGCTCAGGGCCCTTGCATAGGGAATGGTGCCGCCCACACTGGACTGAGTCGTCCCACATCAGTTAATTAAGATAATTCCCCACAGACATGTTCAGAGACTAGCCAAATGTAGACAGTACCACAATGATACTTTCTACCCAGATGATTCTATGATTGGCATTTTGTTTTTTTCCTTCATAGCTCCTGTTCATTTTCTTTAAAAATGCTAATGGATTAATTATTCTAAGAAACAAATACATCAAGAACTTGATAAGTTTCCTAGAGGTGGACTAAGAGAAGCAGAAAGAATGCAGGTTTGGGGCTGTGCTTGCTCGTACTTGAATGCAGTTTCTGCTCTCTGGCTGTTGGAAGGGTTACCTCACCTTTGCAAGTATCTGTGTCTTCAGCTATAGAAACATATGAGCTCTAGGGACTGTAGGAGAGTAGCACAGAAAACACGTGTCAAAGTCTTCATAGGGCATCTATCTTTCCAGACCAGGTAACTATGCATTTTGCCTTGTTTGACATGAAGCCAGGTCTTCCCCCATCTCCTCTCGCATGGTGTCCAGGGACCTTTCTCAAGAATATCTGGGAAGCTGTCTTTTTAAAAGCCACTGTTGTGAGGGAAGCAATATGAAAACCTCACTCCTCACTGGTCCGAGCGGCTGTGGCACACACCTTTAACCCCAGTACTCTGGAGGCAGAGGTAGTGGCATCTCTAGGAGTTTGAGTCCAGCCTGGTTTACAGAGTCAGTTCTGGGACAGCCAAGGTTACATAAAGAAACTCTATCTCAAAAAGCAAAACAAAACAAAAATCTTACCCCTCAGGAAGAACCCTCATGATGTCTCCTGATAGCCACGGAAGCTCAGAGATGTGGGACCTCAAGCTGGAGGAAATTACTTCTCAGGGATTCTCAGTAGGGATGAGTCAGGGCCTGTAGCTGGTAAGAAGTACTTAGGAGACAGTATGTTCTCTGACACCTTTCAAATGGCATGTGGACTCACTTCAGTCCTGACCCTCACCCCACGAGGGCTGGAAGACACTGTGAATAGACAGTAGACTCATGGAGCCCTGCAAAGCCTGTGAATCTGTGGGCTGAGGCCTGTGGGTGGGATTCAGTGCAGTAAGGGGCTTCACTGATGGAAGGATTCAGCTGAGTGATGATGCCAGCTTCAGCCAGGGCCAGCCAGTGAGAGAGAGAGTTACTGCCATAGAGGCCCAGGCCAGCTAGGTGCTCTGTTCCCCAGGAACATCTGTGTTGGAACTTTTCACAGGCAGACCCAACAAAATGAGATTCCTAAAAAGCTGGCTCTTACTATCCAGATGGCTTCTGTAGCCTTGGCAGAAGGGCTTGGGAGTGTGTGTGTGTGTATGTGTGTGTGTGTGTGTGTGTGTGTGTGTGTGTGTGTGTGTGTGTGTGTGTGTGTGTGTGTGTGCGCGCGCGCCACCACAGGAGGAGGGTAGCATTCTCAATCTGGGATTCTTTTTATGTCTTTATTTATTTATTTTTAGGCCCTTAAAAGGCCCTTTATGCCTCTTTCTCAGTTCAAATATACTTTTTGATTTCTTAAGCTTTCAATCTAGGAAGGATAGTGCATTAAGGGTCTCTCATGTTGGAGAGCATTCAAAATCTCTTTGGTGACAATATCTCATAATAACCCTTGCTTCCATAAATCCTGAAATATAAATATAGACTGTTGTATCTGGAAGCCAGGGAAAACCCTATGGCAGGCACGGGGTGGGGGGTAGTGGTTTAGTGGGTAAAATTAAAGATCGTATTGTGTGAGCATTAGGATCTGGTTCAGACCCCTAGTGTAGACTAAGTCAGGCACAGAATGTGTGGACTTGAGTCCCAGAGCTGGGAATCCAGACACAGAACTGTCCCTGAGGGTCATTGGCCAGCCAGTCTAGACATTTGGCGAGCATCAGTTTCAGTGAGAGACTGTTTCAAAAACTGAGAAGATCTTCTAACACCAACCTGTGGCTTTCACATATGCACACCCCCACATATACCCCCCCCACATACAACACCCTACACACACACACACACACACACACACACACACACACAGAGAGAGAGAGAGAGAGAGAGAGAGAGAGAGAGAGAGAGAGAGAGAGAGAGAGAGAGATTCTTTGATTGAGAGAGAGATTCCTTGGTTGTTTTTGCCCATTTAAACCAGCTCTATGCTGTGCTAATACAGTGTTCTAACACAAAATAACCTGGGTTTACTCAATAATCACCTAGAAATACAAAGGTCTCAAATGCCTGTACCAACACCAATGACCATTTTATATAGGAAAGACCAGGAACTTTCCTGGGAACATTCAGATATGACCATTGATGTGGCAAACCTCTTTCTTGCTTAATGTGCATTTTTCTGAGAAGCTGAAAACCAATCAAGTGTTTCGACAGGAACAAAGGTGGGGGGAGCAAATGCCCTGAGGAGGGTTATAGTTGGATTATGTTCTGGTACATTGTGAATATCTGTCCCTCCTACTGGTTTAATAAAAAGCTGATTGGCCAGAAGGCAGACAGGAAGTATGGGCGGGGCTACCAGACTTAGAAAACTCTGGGAACAGGAAGAAATCTCTGGGAACAGGAAGATGCCAGAGAGATGCCAGATAAGACACCAACAGATAGATGCAGAGGAAAGAAGTTGAAATACTGCTCTGAGAAAAGGTACCAAGGCACATGGCTAAACAGATGAACGGAAATAGACTGAGACAACAGAGCTAGCTAGCAATATGTCTGAGCCATAGGTCAATCAGCATGAAATTAATATAAGCTTCTATGAGTTTCTGTGGGACTTGTGGGTCTGCGGTTTGGATATCAGGCCATACAGACCAGAAACCTATTACTACAGAGGGTAGTGTATTAAAATGCCTGCCTGCACAGTTCTGTCAAAATAAAGATGTAGGGCCCAGACCAAATAGCTTAGAATCTCCATGTGAAAGGTGTCACGTGTGCGTGCTTCATGTACACCCACAAGTCAGAAGATGATGTTCTCCCTTCCACCATGTGGGTCTTGGGATTGAACTCAGCTTCTGGGTCTTGGCAGCAAGTGCTTCCGCATCCGAGCCAT
This sequence comes from Phyllotis vaccarum, assembly GCA_033318265.1. Classification (NCBI taxonomy): domain Eukaryota; kingdom Metazoa; phylum Chordata; class Mammalia; order Rodentia; family Cricetidae; genus Phyllotis; species Phyllotis vaccarum. The sequence continues at coordinate 138,723,425 of JARWLC010000004.1, read as the reverse complement.
CTCACCAACCCCTGGGTGCTTCTGATGGGCTTGCTTAGGTTCAGAACCACAAAGGTAAAGAAAAGGTTTTTCTATGAATGTGCCACAAAAACTGTCTTCTTCAGCTGGGTTGTCTCTCACTGGCTGCTTTTCTTCCAACAGTAACTACACAAGAACTGGGCTTTGGGTATATGCTCTGAGATCAAAGAACCTCATGATCTAGCTCTTTCTTTGGGCAAGGCTCTTACCATTTTCTCTTTAGTTTCCTCTTCTGTAAAATGGCAAGTTGTACCACTTCCCTAAGGGAGTCATTGTGAAAATTGAGAAGACATATATAATATAGTGTTTGGGTCATGGTGAGCTTTTCCTCAAGAGCATAAGTTGTCACTGCCTGTACTGTTGCATAATACTAGCTCCAAAGTAGGCTGACATCTTTATCCCCCCTCCCCAGGCACTCTGTATACTTCTTGCTTATCTCTGACAGAAGCCTATTGGTTTTCATCTTTGAAAATTCTTTTCTCAGCAGAGGAAGGCACATTCATGGAAGTTTGTCCAGGTTGCAGGTGCAGAGTGATCTGGAAATTAACTTTAGCTAAAAATAAACCAACTCGATTGGTTCTGTTTCCAGCAATACAGTGAATTAGCAGAACATTTCCCTTCTAAACAACTGGAATGCTGGGTCCAGTATACTGTCGGAATGCACCCATCTGTGGGCTGACGTGAACAGGAGGAACCCTTCCAGCTATGAGGCAGAGTTCTGGGAGGGAAGAGGATACCAAGATTTGCTTTTATTCTGGAAACTTCCGCCAACTTACAAAGCCTTTGGTTTCTGCCCTGGAGATTATGTGGGATGAGAGACAGGAACCTAAGCCAAGAGTTTGACCAAGGTGGGACCATACAGGAGATTCTCAGAGAAAGCAGATCCCAAAGGATGCTTTTGGTGAACATCAAAATAGTTGCAATAAAAATCTGATGGCCTCTACCCAGACAATTGCTTTGGTCCAACACAAACTGACTCTCATTTGCCTTTGTTGAGCAGATTCATAAATTCTCCACGTCCTGGGCTCTACAGATCCAGTTCCAGGCGGCTGGAGAGATGCTCAGCAGTGAAGAGCACTCGTTGCTCCTGCAGAGGACCTCAGTTAGGTTCTTAGTACCTCCATGGCAGCTCACAGCTGCTCTTGACTCCAGCTCCAAGGGATTCAGTGCCTTCTGGACTCCATGGGTGTCCACATGCACATGTCCATATACACACACAGACACAATACACATAAATTATTATTATTTTAAAATAAGAGACCGGGAAAAAAAACAAAAACAGACAAAAGGTGACTAAGAAAGACACCATATTCACACACACACACACACACACACACATGCACACACGTGCACACGCACATACAGACATGCACACACGCACACACACATATACTCATGGACACACACACACATATACATATGCACACATACATGCACATACACACATGCACATACACGCACACACATATACACACAGACACGCATACACATGCATATGTGCACACACACGTGTACACACATGTGCGCACACACAGATATATGTGGGGATATTTTGTAATATAATAAAAACAGAGATATCAGAGGACATATCCACCTCTTTCAGTCTTTGCTTTGTTTTTTTGAGACAGAGTTTTCTGTGTAACAGTCCTGGTTGTCCTGGAACAGAGATTCTCTTGCCTCTGCTTCCCAAGTGCTGGGACTAACAGTGTGAGCCATGGCTTCTCCTGCCTGCTCTGTCTTTCTGTGCCCACCTTAAATACTCTCTTAGCTCAGTTAAGGCTTGGCCCCACCACTGCCTGCCTGGGAATCTGGAACTCCTTCTGTAAACTAAGATGACCTCAAACTCAGACTGAATTAATGGGAAGGTCACCACTCCCGGGATACTCCCTGTGCTGGGATTAAAGGTATGAGTTACCACTGTGTGATCTTCCTAGACTGACTGTGGGTAGATCCCTCTGATATCTCCGGATATTTTTTATTATATTACAAAATATCTCCACAGATACACACACATACACACAGACACACACACACACACATTCTCTCCCCCAGCTACCACTGCCTCTGCCACCTCCTAGAGATTAAAGCTGAGACTGCCCAATAGGCGAAGTCTCTGGGAAGACTGCCCTCAAGCTATTCCACAACAAAGAACCCGAGGCTACATACCCAAGTGTTGTCTTCTGCCAAGGCTGGATCAACTTCCCAGGGCCAATTTTGTAGTTGCTTCCTCTCTGTCTCAGCCCATGGTCTAAACTCTGATTTACATGGTGCTCTGAACTCCAGCAAGAAAAGGAGAAGGGGTTTTCTCTGTTGTCTTCCCCTTGGGTTAATGAGGTTGCAAGTCAAGTGACTTGCCTGGTGAAAGCTCTGGCGGCCTTCCATTTCACTTGTCATTATGGGGGGCTTGGAGAGGATAGTATTAAAAGGCCATGGTAATTAGCTTCACATTGTAACACCCTTGACTTCAGGCTAGCTTCTGAAGCAGCAGAGGGGGGTGATTTTATAATGCTCTTTTTCAGACAGGTCTCAAACTGTGGCAGGAAACCAGCAGGGGATTTCCGGAAGACACCCAAGGGTGGGGAGGGGGAGCCAACAGGTCACTGTTACCCCCACTGGCTTTTAAATAGTAACTGTACATAGATAGAAAGCAATGGGTCTCATCTTGGTGGCAGCTGCTGTTGTCCCAGAGTCAAGGGACCCTCCAAAGATCGCTAGGGAGCTGGATTTCATTGTAAACACAGGAGGGTCAATTTATTCTTTTGGACAGGTTCAAACAAACCCAGGTTGAAATCCTTTGTTCCGGCACAGCGGAGGGTAAAAGCATACATTAAGTGGGGTGCTACAGGTCTTGGCATTTCAGTATGGGTCCAGGGGTATAGGGTACGGTAACTATTGGCTATACTTGGCACGAATCCAAGCCCTGAATCTATTGGTTGAACTTTGGGCAGGGAGCTAAGTTTTGAATCTATTGGCTGTCTTAGACCTGGGCCCTGCCCTCAGGTATTAAACGGTCTTTTCTTGAAATAAAGTTTTGTAATGATAAATCTGTGTTTTCACACACTTCATTGATGGGTCGTTTTAGAGGATTAGTTTTTTGTTGTTGTTGTTTTGTTTTGTTTTTTTTCTGTTACTGTGATATTCTGACATAAAATATGCAGGAGAGAAAGAGTTTATTTTGGTTTGTCATTCCAGAGGGACAGAGTCCAGCATGGGGGAGGAGGGTGTAAGGCCAGGATATACTCTCTCAAACCCTCCTCCATCCAGCTAAAAGTTCCGTGACATTTCCAAACAGCATACCATCTTGGGACCAAATGTTCAAACACAAAGAGCTTTTGGGAGAACTTTCATATTCAAACCACAGTGAGAGAAAGAACAAAATTCCAGGATTTTGAAATCTCTTGCTACAGGTTGAAAGTTTACTTGCTCTGTGATAGTAGCCTCTGGCCTGTGGAGAAGAGTTGCGGGTGGACAGGTGTTAACAGGTGGGCAAGTGAGCTCTGTAGGTGGATGGGTGTGTGTACCAGGGGGCTCCTCCTGTTGTCCAAATGTGATGAAGTAAACACATCACTTCTATAGTGATATTTCCCAAACCTCTTTACTCCACTGCAAGGACAAATAAGCCACTTGATGAACTTCCTACCAGAACAATAAGTCTACATATAATGACGAGAGTAGATCTTAAAGTTATGAAAACCAAAGACAGGTTGATAAAACCTCACAGATAGGAGGAGACTGTGGGAAGAAGAACATTAGATGCAATACAGTACCTTGGAATAGAAAGAGGCTGTGTCTTAGTTAGGGTTTTAGTGCCTTGAAGAGACACATGACCACAACAATTCTTATAAAGGAAAGCATTTGATTGGAGTCCATTATCATCATGGTGGCATGCAGGCAGACATGGTGCTGGAGAAGGAGCTGAGAGTTCTACATCTTGATCTGCAGGCAGCAGGAAGAGCCCGTGTATCACTTTGGGCAAAGTTTCAGCTCCTAAGATCTCAGAGGCTGCTTGCAATGGCCCCCTTCCTCCAACAAAGCCACACCTCTTAATAGTGCCACTCGTTATAATCCTATGGAGACCATCTTCTTTCAGACCACCACAGGCCTATTTATGGAAACAAATCAGTAAACGACAAACAAGCTTGAATCTCAAATAAGTATCAGTTTTGTTTCTCAGCTTGACAAATGTCCCAAATTGACAATAAGAGAGCTGGGATGTTGGTTCACACCGTTAGTCCCAGCACTTGGGAGGCAGAGGCAGGCAGATCTCTGTGAGTTCAAGGCCAACCTGGTCTACATATCAAGTTCCAGGCCAGTCCAGAGCTACATAATGGAACCCTGCCTAACATAAGGGAAAAAAGGAAGGGGTGGGGAGCTATGTGGAGGGACCTGACAGCTTATCTATCTATCTATCTATCTATCTATCTATCTATCTATCTATCTATCTATCTATCTATCTACCTTTCTTTCTTTCTTTCTTTCTTTCTTTCTTTCTTTCTTTCTATCTATCTATCTATTTATCTGTCTATCATCTATTCTATTATTTCCTAAATTATAAATTTAAACTCTAATATAATATAATATTATAACTCTAATATATATTATAAATTATATATAAATAGTTATAATAATTATTATTTATAATAATAAGTTATATATAAAAACCCATAAATTATAACTCTACTATAATTCTATGGAAAAGACCTTGGATCTAATACCAGCAGTGAGACCTGGTGTTAAGTTATTCTTGCTCTAGTAGCAACTCTGTATGTGAACCATTTATAACTCAAGCACAAAGTGGGTACTTGATAAATTTTAGCCCTAGCCATAATAGTTTTTTGTTTGTTTCATACATGATTCATTTTTGGTGACTATGTGCTCAGTGTGAGATAACTCAGCATAAATAAGTGTCCAAAGTGGGGTATAGGTCGGGTTGTTCAAGATTAGCCATTGGAGGGTAAGGGAAACAATAAACTTTTCAAAAAGATATTTTGTTATTTATGTGTATGAGTGTATGGGTAGGTACATACACCACATGTATGCTGCTGTCCACAGAGATCAGAAGAAGGTGTGCTGTCTGCTGGAGCTGTCCAACATGAGTGCTGGAAACAGAACTGAGGTCCTCTGCAAGGTCAGCAAGCGGACTTAACCACTGAGCATTCTCCCAGCCTCAGGATTTCTGTCTGTATGCTGTGTTTATTTTACATCCAAGTTCTCTATTTTGTTATGTGTGTTCCGATGCACATCTTAAGTAGGATGCATTCATGTTTCTAAATGCATCCATAAGGGAAGAGGTGCTCCATTGTTTTTATCAATAGGGTCAGTGGCACAAAAGGCCTGAAATGTGTGTTGTTACTGGGGCAGCATGTACTCATGTATCTGTGTGACCTTCTTGGGGCTCAAAGATACAGCCATTTAAGCAAACTATTTCAGGTTAAGCCCTAATGTCGGTGACATTTAAGCCTACAGGAAAATAATGCTCCAATCTAGAAAACTAAAAGGGCTGAGGCTGGTTCTCTCTCTACTTACTGCTTTGTTCCTCCAGCACAAACTATTTCAATTTGTTCCATTACCAGACAGAAGCTCCCCGCTTACTTTTGAGAATTTAAATATCCCCCCTTGGCTCCCAGCAGACCTTATTTATTACTTCACAACTCCTCTACTTATTTCAGGGAAATAAGCCTATGAGCCTGAAGCTTTTCACATCTAGTCGATGATATTTGTAGCAAAATAGAGCAGTAATCTTTGAGGCATGGACCTAGTTTTAAGTTTTATATGAATGTATTTACTCACAATCCTTTACTCACTAGTTTAGTTTGAATGATGTAAAAGGTCAAGCTTCTAGAGATGGTCAGACCTACTGGCCTATTTTTTCAACTTCTTACATTTATTTTTTCATCGTAAAGTGGAGCTAATGCTGGACTCTCAGAGTTTAGGAGTGAAAATAATACTCCAAGTGAAGTGCTTGGCCCAGTGTCCCAGGCTTGATAGGTGTTTAATAAATGGTATTTGGGCTGATGGAGAGCTTGGCTGGTAATGTACTTTCCGTGCAAGGCTGAGGACCTGAGTCTCATCTCTGGAACACATAGGAAGGTGTCAGAAGGGAACTGATGTCACAAAGTGAAGAACACTATGGCATGCACTTGCTGCCTCCTGCCAAATAAATAGATAGATAAGTGATAGATAGACAGATAGATGATAGATAAGTGGTAGATAGATAGATAGATAAATGATAGATAGGTGGTATATAGATAGGTGATAGATAGATGATAGAGAAATAGATGATAGATGGATGATAGATAGATGACAGATAGATGGTAGATAGATAAATAGTAGATAGATGATAGATAAATAGAAAGATAGATATAGATAGAAGGATGATAGATGGTAGATAGATAAATGATAGATAGATAGATAGATGATAGATTGATAAATAGAAAGATAGATGATAGATAGATAGTAGACAGAGAAATGATAGACAGAGAGATGGTAGCTGTAATCTGATATGGTGGCACACACACGCAAGTGTGCTCACATACGCACGCGCGCGCACACACACACATAAAATAGAATAAAATTAAATACATCTTAAAAAACCAATTGAATAGTTCTGCTGTTATTATTTATTGATATTGTGCCAGCTACTAAGAAAAATAAAAATGATTCTTACGTATAAGGAATGAGTGTATACACACACACTTAAAAATATTATTGACAAAATTAATATACACAAGTATAAAGAAATTAGCCTAAACAAGCACAGGCTGGACAGTGTTGCTCTCATGGCAAGCCCATCCCATGCCTTTGACCTCTTCAGAGCTTCTGTTATGGCATACTTCGTTATTCAGAATGCTGTAACGAGCTCCTTATTCCTTAATTTCGTCAGCTCTAGGACAGGCTACTGCTCCCTACCTTGAGGTGCAGATGAAGATTTACATCATCTGTATCAAGATGTCCCTACCTTTTGTCTGCCTAATGTTTTATACTTATATTTTAATTTTTTCTATTTTTAATTTTAATAGCATGCTAAGCCTCTAATTCTTGTTCAGTCAGATGCATCTTTATGCTGCTTTCTGAAATGCAGTTTCTCATCCCTTCCTCCTTTCCTGGTCACCTCTTAACCTTCTTTGAAGACACTGCCTACTTGTCTACCATGCAGTTTGATGCATTTGAGAGGTTAACAAATTTATCAGACTTAGGATTTCAGCGTCTCCCATTGCTCGTCACTGTGGACTCCCTGTCATCTGCATTGGAACTATAAACAGACACACTAAGTCAATCTAGACCAGCATTTGTGTGCTAATAATTTTTGTTGTCAACAGTAGTAAGATTTGTACCCAAATCAGATTTGGAACAAAAGCTTCTCAGCTTTTTCCTGGCTGACTTAAAAGTGTCTGTTGCCTTCTTCTGGTCCTCACAGGCACTAGAAACTCACAGTGCATGGACTTTCATGCAGGAAAATACTCATATACATAAAATAAATAGCAAATCTCCTTTTTATTTTATTTTATTTTAAAAAACAATGTTACAACAAAGTGTGTGCATCGTTATGGCCAATAAGTCCTTGTATCCTAGAAAGAGGAGCAGTGTGCTGGACCCTCATCAGTCTCTGAGCTTCCTGGCATGTTCCATCATTTACTCTTCTGTCCTCCCCTCCATTCTCCCTCCCTCCCTCCCTCCCTCCCTCCCTCCCTCCCTCCCTCCCTCCCTCCCTCCCTCCCTCCCTCCCTCCCTCTCTCTTTTCTAGGGAAAGGAGAATGGACCAATAGCTTTGTCTGCACTTTATTAAGCTTTTCCAGCAGTGATGGTAGAGACTCTTTAAGAACTATCCTCTAACCACATATGCAGTATATCTTGTATGCACGGACACCACACACACACACACACACACACACACACACACACACACACACACACACACACAGAGGCATGCACAACAATAGTGATGTTAATTTAAAAAACTTATACTGGAGGCAAAACAGTAATATCCTGCTGGGTCATTGCCAAGTTCAAAAGGAAATGCTGCTACACAGATATGTTTCATTTTAACACAACCAAAATATAAGCTGGAGCGGATCAAACTTTGGAATTGGTTTACCTGTGTCAACATTTCATGTAATTTTTTCAGTGAAGAAAAGAAAAACAATTTATCCCAAGAATACTTTCAAGTGTCTGAAATGTTTACCCTGTGCCTGACTCACATTGCTCATGAGCTCAGATGTCCTCACAGATTGTGACATAGCCGTGTGTGGTGAGCAAACAGGCGACATGCTCAGAAACAACCGGAAAGGGAAGCCTTTGCATATACCCCCAGAGGTCATGGAGGTCAGGGACCCACAAAAGCTATCGGTCCAGTGCCTGCCTAGACTTTCGGTTGCTTTCTCTCTGCCTAGACTTTCATGTTGCCAATGACAACAAAGACTCTCAGACAGAAAGTCCCCACTGAAGATTTACCTTTATCTCCATCTGCTGTACCACCTCATCCCCCTCCTGCAGCTAGGATTGACACTGTTGGGCTCATCAGGTCTACATCACACCAGCATTCAGGGATATGAGATATTTATTTCTGGGGTCCTGGGGTCTAGGTACCAGATGGGGAGATGCTAATACTAGGACAATAGAGTTCAGAGAAATTCTGAAGGACATTCAGAGAACAGTTGGAATTTTATTTTTCCCAAGCCCATCCCACATCTGGACTCTGGCTGGAGCCACAATTCCCTCAGGCAATCCCCTTGCTTAGTGAATGAGTAAAGGAAACTATTGATATTTCCCCCAGTGAACTAGCAATTGCCATTCCAATCATTAACCTAGCTTCTAGCTCCTCTTTGTCACCCCATTCTCTCCTCTTTGCAGCCAGTTGTGAAAGAGACAAGTCCCATGAAGATCATTTCTCTGCTGTCTTCCCTGGATGCCAACATTGGCAAGGATCCATCTTCAGTCTCTTCTGGGAGCTGGGCCCAGGTATCCCCCATGCAGCATGTCCTCATCAGCTATCTCCCGAGATGTGCCAGAGAATGTCAGGCCTCCTAAGCCTGTCTCTTCTGCTCAAGTCTTTCACGGCCCCCACCCCCACCCCACCCCACTGACTCCAATGCAAGGTCAGCATTGCCTGTGGTTGACACTCCAGGATGCCCTATTTACAGATTTGTAGGCACAGCTCCCAGGTAAAAAGCCCTATGTTTCTCTCCACACACTGGGACTTTGCTCATTCCTGGGATGGCTTGGCATGCCCATTTCTGCCTATTGAAACCCCATTAAGTTTCAAGGCTAAATAAAAAGCTAACACTAGTGCTGTTGGGCAGGAGTTTCATCTCAGAATGCTTCATGGCTGGGTGTTGTGTCCTATGCCCTTAATTCCCAGCACACAGGAGGCAGATGCAGGCAGATCTTAGTGACTTAGAGGAAGGACAGCCTGATCTGTGGAGAGAGTTCAAGGACAGCTAGGGCTATTGAGATCCTGTCTCAAAAACAAACAGAAAAAAAGATAGTGTTGGGCCCTGGTGTAAGACCCCCAATGAGACCACCAGAGATGTGAGCTCTCTGATATGCAAAAGCAAGGTTTATTGAAAAGTACAGGATTTGGCAGGGACCCCGTTCAAGTGCACTGTCACAGCTGCAGCCAGAGGAGGTACCTCTGCAAGCTGAGTTTTTTTTAAAGGCAAAACCCATGAGGTTACACATCAATTAGGGGTCTCAATGTGGATAAAATTCTGATTAGCTTGTTTTTTAGAGACTTTCTAGAATTTCTCTGTTATCTTAGCTTTCATGTTGTTACTTGCCAAACCCCTTTTCTGTAGACTATCCCCTGTGCTGGGAGCTTCTGTGGCTATCAGACGGCCCTAGGCTATCTCCTGGGTTGGGACATTCCATGGCTAATGTGTTGCTATCAGATAACCCGAGGCTATCTCCTGTTTTGTACTTTGTACTCAGCAGAACTCAGGCCTGTTTCAAACTGGGGTTAGGGGCTTGCTTAATTGGAGGCGTTTCCCTGGTTCTTCATTTCCCCCTTCATGTGTACTTAATGGAACCCAATCATGAGTTTTGGACAGTTAGCTCTAGCTCCTAAGTATCCCTTTCTTTTGGTTATTGGCATATAACCTTAAGTTCTCTGCACCGTAAGTTGGATTGTACCTAATTACTCTCTTATATAGTATGTTTATGACACAGGGCCCAAAGGTAAGGGCCCCATGACGGATGAGATCAAGGTAGTGAATCAGGGGGACTTGGAGTACCAATTTTTGGATCAACTCTGGCTGGCTTCCTTTACAGCTCCTGAATGGTCCACATAGAAACAGCAATCCTCCCCTAGTGCAGCACACAGTCCTTTGTCTCCCATGCCACAAAGTTTTCTGTTAACTTAGCATTTCAACCTGTTATGGGCTGGGAACAGGGGGCAATGTGTTCTCTTTTGTGACTGCTTCAAGCTGACAGCGGGATGTTGCTGTCAGGGCCCCAAAAGGCTGAAAGGTTAGTAAAGGGATGGGCGATGGGACATCTGTCAGAGGCATTTAGTTATTTGACCCAGCTGTGGAGACACAGAAAATAACCCATGTTGGTTGGGATGGTCCACATGAGCTTTCAGCAAGTCCAGAGCTTGTATTCCTTTGGAGAAAATTGTGTATGCCAGCCAAGAGGAAATCTGTTGAGATATGTTAGAACTAAGAACTAAAGTTAGAATTTATGTACATATTTGTGTTGGTTCCTGAATTGTGCCTATGGAAAATTCCACCTTGGCTCTTATGGCCCCTCCTCCCCGAAGGACTGAACCTTGTCACAACTAGGGGGATAAACATAATGTTTTCCTGATCTACAGTCTTCTTGTTATCGCTGCCACCCCCCAGAGGTATTAGTCTTTTGGGATCTTCCAAGACCTTGGGTGTGTCCTTGGGTGTGGGAGGAAGTGAGTGAGGGAAGTTAGGAGAGAAGCATGGCAGGAGGAGAAGCATGTGGAGGATGTAAGATGTACTGAATAAAGCTCGGTCTCTGTCATCCTGGATGATGGAACCTAACGACTCCTGAGTGCTGATATTAACCTCCACACCCCTCACCTGACTAGACTTGGTCCAACTTTAACCGGATGTGGTATATTTGTAAATTGGGGGTCTAGCATCATCCTTAGGAACAGACAGGTGGGAAAAACTTAGGCTGTTCTCATCTGGAAACCTTTTGACTTCTGTGAAGTGGATCCAAATTTTATGATTCTTTGAAGCTCATACAAATTACAAAAAGACATGAGTTTTAGATATATTAGTATTACCAATCTCTCTACTAGCTAGAAAAAAGCTGGCTATTGCCTTGCAGAAGGATCTTGTCATCTGACACTGCCAAGCTGACAAAGTTATAGCTAATCTAGCCGTCAATACTTTCAAAGATCTGAGAAGGATGAATTTATACCTGAGTGCAGACTGAGCAGCTTCTGAATCTACTAAAAACAACAGAGACTAGTCCATACCCAGTTAACTATACCCAGGTCTCCACGTAATTGGAGGCAGAAGTAATCAAACAGCATAAATCTTCAGCTGCCAGGCCTATAAGGTGGGAGTTTTTCCCACAGTAGAGGGACACAGAGGAGAAGACTGACCTTAATTTGTCTAGGCAAAAGGGTACAACTGATTCTCCGATGTCCTGCAGCTTGGTCAGAGCCTAGGCTGGGTCCTGGCAGCAGGCAGGCATTGTGCTTCAGCATCTTGCCCAGGTCAGCACTGTCACAATCTAGATAAAGACATCCTGGTGCCTCATAGTCTTCTTTGGAGACCTTGGGTCACTGTTAGGATCTGGGAGTCTCTGTTTTATATAATAAGCTTTAAACAAACATTTTAAATGCCATATTCTGCAGACCTCTGAAGTATGAGGGCTGCCCAGGCATATCTGAATAGAAAAACTTTGTTTCTAGTTACTTGTAATCTCAACCCTGAAAACACATACATGGGACTAAATAACGCTCATCCCTGTAATTAATTACATCAGTACTTAGCATGGCAACAATTAATAAACCTTGATTATTTAAAGATGACTGACTACTTGTGTCTCCTAACAGCCTTTAATATGTTAGGAGCTTTAATAAGACTGGGACTTTACAATTTGTTTCTGTCAGATTTAACCCTAAAAATAATAATATTGAATTGAAGCTTTTCCTATTATCAAAAGTAAAAATTTTTATATAACTCAGTTTATCCAAATATCTTAAGTTTAACAAATTTAGCTAAGACAAGGAGTCTAAACACACATTCTTAAGCCTGAATAGTCCTTAAGTCACTGGTTTTCAACCTTCCCAGTGCTTTTAATATATTTCCTTATGTAATAGTATACCGAGTGGATCTCGGTTATGACCTCCACTTACCGCGTCCGGTTTCTTTGTGGTCCGAGTTTTGTCCCAGGCGAGGAGCGTCAAGATTAAATAAGTCTACACTCAGGAGTCTTTTAGGTTCCATCATTCAGGCTCTCTCTGACATTGAGAGACCTGAGCTTTATTCAGTACATCTTATATCTTAGACCTGTCTGTCCCTTAGCCATGCTTCTGTCTTGCCACTGCATCTCGCCTAGCTTTTTTCCCTCTAGCTTCCCGCCATGCTGGATTCCTTCTGCCCCTTCCACTCACACTGACTCTAATCCATGCTTGTCCCCAGCTTCTGCCTCTTCTCCGGCTTCTGCCTGTGTGTCTCCTCGTGTCCCCTTTTGTCTCCCGCTTCACCTTAACTCTCTTTCACACCCTGCCCCCTCATCCGGCACACCCAAGGTCTGGAGTCTCCCAAGAGGCTAGCACTCAGCAGGTGGCAGCGTCTATAGTGCAGGAAAACAGGTTTTTCCCTATTTCCTCTATAAACATAGGGTCTTAGTAGGATGGGCCATTAAAGGCCAGAATGGCACATACTCAGGAGACAACATCTCACTCCCCTTTATTAAATAAAAAATATAGAGAAGGAAACCCCTGTCTTAGGTTCGACCCCTAGCCCCTGCTATAGAACCCGTCATTGGATGTGCCAACTCCTGTCTTAGGTAGATATAGCAGGCGGGGAAGTTGCCCGTCTTTGGGTGAGTCCTTCTAACATTGATATGCATATCTGAGCATCAGTCAGGAGTTATAAGGCCAGAAGCCTGTTTTGTTATTTTCTGCTGATGACTTTGCTGCTTTTGCAGCGTATTAGAATGAAAAGACAGCATGCCAACCTTTGAGGCAAAATATTAAAAAGGGATATAAATCCAGACCATTGGGAAGCCACTAGTCAGGGTATTCTATAAGCCACTAGTCTAAAGGGGTATAAAGATATATACTAACTGCAAGGTGTAAATTAAGAATTGTATTCTAGGGACCCCAAAAGCACTGGTTTAACAATATGTAACTGCTGACTTAACATTTTCTATCTTACTTGAGGTAGCACAAATATCAGAATATCCAAAGTTACACAATAGCAATTATTACATATGCAAAATGTCAATAGGGCAGTTTGTTGGTTGAGGGATAAATTTTAAAATGTATTTGTCCATTTAAGTCTCTGGAATTTCAAAGGCAGTCACCACTCTGGCTGATAGCTGGTTCAGCAAGGATGCAGCTCTGGCTGTCTGGCTCAATGCTTTTTTCGAGGCTGTAGCTCCAAAAGCAGCAGGGTGACTGTGTAGTTATTCTGAAGTTTCTCTTTGCACCTGGGAGATGGATCTTGGTCTGACGAAATGCCACTGGCATCACTGCAGCTGGAACTCGTACCAACAGGGCACTGGGATGTTCTTTACTCCAATCAGTTGCTTAAGCTGAAATTTAGAGCTGAACAGTTTAAAGAGAAACCCTCCCCACCCTCCAGGGTTTGAATCTGTGTGAAGTGACCAAGAGGTATGGGGTAGCTTAAAAATGAGTGCTGGCATTCTACTTAGCAGTGCTATTAAAAGCAACTGCCTCAATCATATGTTATGAAAGCTTTTTGTATGGGCACCGTATTGGCAGCCGTGTCAGTGGCCTAAATTGAAGGCAAAACAGTAGAAAACAAAGGGCTCTTTTTTTTTTTTTTTAAACTTACTTACTTATTTACTGGCCTCACCAGAAGCTTCAGGAACCACAATTTTTTCATGTTGAACAGGACGCACACACTTCTCAGGTATCCAGATTGGCTTTTTAGCACCTGGTGGATAAACACAGACAACCCACCCCCAACTCTGGCCAGCACGTGCTGGCGGTTGCCATTGTCTAGAGGATGCATTGTGGCTGATGCCTTAACGTTTGAGCATTGAGATGAAACTTTTTGTGTAATTGTAGAGCCAAAATTATTTGGGTAGCTTTATCTGTCTACGCATTGCCTTTGGCCAGTGGTCTAGGCAAGCCAGAATGTTCTCTAATAAGTCCTATAAACACAGATTGTTTTCTGTACCATATCAAAATCTGTAAGCTTTGTAATTGGCTAACAATCTCTGATGATTACCCACATGAGGGGCCACTTTTAGTTGGGGCATAATATTAGCCACATAGACACTGTCAGTATAAATATTAAGGGGCTCTTCAGGATATAATTGAAAGGCAAGTATCATAGCAGTAATTTCTATCAATTGAGCAGAGGCCTGAGGCACTACTACGCTTTCTATATGATCCCCATCCACAACTACTGCTTTTCCAGTCTTGGAGCCATCAGTGAAAAGTAGACGTGCCCCAGCTATAGGTTGAGTCTTTATTATCTTGGGAAAGATGAAAGGGCATAATTTAAAACTCTGAATGATTTTATGTTTAGGATAAGCTTGAACTATCTGTCCTTCAAAGGTGCACAAAAACAAACACCAGGAATCATCATTTTGAATCAAATTAGCAACCATTTCTTGGGTATAGGGCAAAACTATTATATCTGCATCTTTGGCAAATAAAGCCCGCCCCAAGCATCTACCCTTCCATAACAATTGAACTATTAATTTAGGATAAGGAATAACTGTGCGCCCAGGTGATGCAGAAAGATGTACCCAATAAATGGGACCCTTTTGCCAAAAAAAACTAGTAGGTGCAAAATTAGAGGCCAAGACTAAAAATTGCAAAGGCTGTTCATGTACTGACATATCTTGTAATGCCTGTTCTATTTTAGTAAGGGCTTTTTTGGCCTCAGGAGTTAAAATCCGGGTAGATGTGGGTTTAGCATCTCCCTTTAGAAGTTTAAAAAGAGGTTTAAGTTCTCTTAAAGGGACCGCACAGCCATTGACTTGCTCAGTCATAAGTTCTCTTAAAGGGACCGCGCCTTTATTCGCGGCCAGTGACTTGCTCAATTCGCGGCTAAGTTTTCTTAAAGGGACCGCGTTTTTATTCGCGGCTATTGACTTGCTCAATTCGCGGCTAAGTTCTTAAAGGGACCGCGTTTTTATTCGCGGCTAGCAAACAGAGCAGACCAAAGAAAATAACTGCTACTAAGAACTGTCTTTGTTTCTTTTTTGTTCAAAACAAACAGAAATCTAAAATCAATCACAATGTTACTGACTAGGCTTTCAGTGGATATTCGGTCCACACTGGGAAGCCATCTGCTACAAAGAGGTTTTTCAGTCTGGCGGCCAGAAGCCTGAGACCCACAGACCTGCGTTTTGAGACCCTGCGGTTTGAGACGGCTTAGGCGCTTGAGACTGCTTAGGCGCTCGCCGCCCAGAAAATGACTCAGACGCTTATGCTGTTTGGCCTGTGTCTCAGGCACGTTGCTTGCTAGGTCTTACATCTTAAATCAACCCATTTCTATTAATCTGTCTGCCACGTGGCACATGGCTTATCTGCGCTTTTTATAAGTTTTTTTTTTCTCTCTTTTTTTTTTTTTAAACTTATTTCAGCTGGATCTCTCAATGTCTTTTATAAACTTTAAGGCTCCCCCTGTCAAGAACCATGTACTAAACTCCCTTATCCGAGTGCGGTCCGTCCTTTATTTAAATTCCTTGTTACCTTAGTAACTCTGGAAGTTCGGAACCAACCGAACTTGCGCCTACTCCTGGGTTTATCCCAGACACTCCCCGGTCTCTGTACCGGTGACCTCGTCCGCTTGTCCCTCTTTATCCGAGTGCGGTTCGAGCTTTTATTTAAATTCCCTGTTTCCTTAGTAACTCTCCAAGTTCGGAACCAGCCGGAACTTGCTAGGTTGAGTTTCCCATATTTCCATATATATTTCTATTTATATTTATTATCTATTAGGCGCCTAACCCTGGGTACTTCCCAGATTCCCTCCCCCGGTCTCTGTACCGGTGAGTTTTGTACGCTTAATCCTACTTTCCTGGACCTCAGTGGGACCTCCATTTACCGAGTGGATCTCGGTTATGACCTCCACTTACCGCGTCCGGTTTCTTTGTGGTCCGAGTTTTGTCCCAGGCGAGGAGCGTCAAGATTAAATAAGTCTACACTCAGGAGTCTTTTAGGTTTCATCATTCAGGCTCTCTCTGACATTGAGAGACCTGAGCTTTATTCAGTACATCTTATATCTTAGACCTGTCTGTCCCTTAGCCATGCTTCTGTCTTGCCACTGCATCTCGCCTAGCTTTTTCCCCTCTAGCTTCCCGCCATGCTGGATTCCTTCTGCCCCTTCCACTCACACTGACTCTAATCCATGCTTGTCCCCAGCTTCTGCCTCTTCTCCGGCTTCTGCCTGTGTGTCTCCTCGTGTCCCCTTTTGTCTCCCGCTTCACCTTAACTCTCTTTCACACCCTGCCCCCTCATCCGGCACCAAGGTCTGGAGTCTCCCAAGAGGCTAGCACTCAGCAGGTGGCAGCGTCTATAGTGCAGGAAAACAGGTTTTTCCCTATTTCCTCTATAAACATAGGGTCTTAGTAGGATGGGCCATTAAAGGCCAGAATGGCACATACTCAGGAGACAACAATAGTAACCCTGAATTATAAACTTTTCAAATACTACTTCTCAACAGCAGTTTTGACATTGTTATAAATTTCAGTGCAAACATCTGATATGCAGGTGGTCCTAGGTTATCCCTGTACAAATATTTTTTTAACCCTGAAAGGGTGGGGACACATGGGCTCCAATGCTGTTCCACACCCTTTATATCTTTAAAACCTTTATCACCTGACTGACTCTTAAATTCCAAGGTTTAGCCGTCAGATCAAGGTGCGACTTTAACATCTTATTAAACAAGCATTTTTTTCAAACCAAAATACTTGAAGTTTGTTGCTTGCTTAGTCT
Organism: Phyllotis vaccarum; assembly: GCA_033318265.1. NCBI lineage: Eukaryota > Metazoa > Chordata > Mammalia > Rodentia > Cricetidae > Phyllotis > Phyllotis vaccarum. The sequence continues at coordinate 138,706,282 of JARWLC010000004.1, read as the reverse complement.
AGAAGGAGGTAAAAGGAACAGAGAACTCAATAGGACTTAGAAATATACTCTTTAACCTAAACATGTTTTTCTAAGCAATAGTTACATTCACACATACACAGAGTTAGACCCAAGTTACATACATACATATACAGGGTTAAAGCTAGCTTACATTCACACATAGAGTGAAATCTATGTCACATACGTGTCCATATAACCATTCATATATCATAAACATCTTGCAGTGAATAACCATCAGCTATTTTTAAAATGAAGAAAACCAAACAAAATTAACCCAATATAGGAAAACTTTTAATTCACTTACAGTTTCTTTTTAAATTCAGTATCTGTGGGTATGAGAAACCACAGCAAACATCACCTCTGTCCTTTATAACTTTTTATATACTTTTAGTCTGTCCCTCTGATGTCCTAGGCATCTTTACTTCAATTTTCCCTTCCCCTCTCTTTAGTATTCCAGTCTTCTGCCTGCTCTCTCATTTTCTGAACAACACAAAAACTTCTACCAAAGTCTTTCTCGTGGTTGGTTTCCTTCAGTGGCTTAGGGGATATTGCATGCCTACAACATTTAAACAAGAACAGAAACATGCATACACTGTAGCAACATGCTACCAACATGAAGCATCTGAAACTAGCAGTAAGGTTTTTTTCTTTATCTTAACCAATGATAATTTGTAACCAACCTCTCTAAAAAATGGCGAATATTTAACCCATTGAATCTGAATGATCTAGGCAGCAGTTGCCTTGGCTCAGCAACCACAGGATGTGACTCTCTGCCCTTGGAGTCAAATCTTGGTCAGGTTTGATGGTTAGACCCTAGGGCAGGTCATGGGAATCTCATCCTCTAGCATAGATAAGGAAGACAAGCTGCATGGGAACAAAAGGTGGTTATTATTCCCAAAAAAGACGGTTGTCAGACATGTGACTGACCAAAGATGGTGACAACCCAGCCAGGAGAATGACTAAAATTGGTGGCAACGCAAAATAAAATCATGTCATATTATTTAATTTACTCATGCATAGATTTCTAATTATCATTTTACAGTGTTACTAGTTTTAATCTTAACAGATAGTAACCATATTAGTAATTTCTATCACTGTGATAGCATTATCCACACCAAAAAATTCATTTGAACTCCTGCTAAATTCTGGTTCCTGACCATAAATGCAGTCACAGCAGCTGTGGGTGGTGACCGGCTGCTGTTGGCAAGAGATAGCAAAAAAAAATATTTAAATAATTTCTGTTTCAACTTTATGCTTTTAATAAAAATTAGAAAAACATCAAAAAGCATGGACAGAACTTTCTAACAAAACAAGCATATACAACTTTCTCTAGAAACAGACAAAACTTTTCAACCAGAAACAGAACCAGATGGGCAGGTAACACCTTGCTACATTGTCACAACATAGAGGAGCTCAATGTGCGACACTGCCATTTTTCTCTTCAGCACACCAAGTGTAAAAACAGCCCCATAGGCCATTGTTTACACTCCCAGCCAGAAAGCAAGGGAGCAAGAAGGGGGGGGGCGGGGAAGGGGGGACGGGGAAACCCACATTTTCCAACCTTTCAAGCATCTTTTGCCTCCTTGCAATGAAACACAGAAAACAGATAATTATGACATACACAGTTCTGGCAGGGGCAACCTGAGAATTCCTTTCAACCAGAAGGACCCTCTGTCCCTTTCCTGGTCCCCAAAGGCTGGACAAGTACAGTTTTTATCTGGAGTCACAGAACACACACACACACACACACACACACACACACACACACACACACACACACACACACACATACATGCATATACATACACGCCCAAGCATTAAATATGTATACTGTAGCAACATTGTTCATACATTCACACATTCATATCCAGGAACATTTCTAAGGGAGTAAGATGACTATTTTCTTGGTTCATGATTTTAAAATAGCTCTCACCACTACAAGAGGACAAGCACAGTAAGCCATTCACATAGCTAAAGACAAACAAGGCAACTGTCCTGCATGGGCCCAACGCCCTGCTGTGCAAACAAGAGATGAGCAGAAATGTAAGAAATCACACTTACTAACATGACAGTCAGACAAAATGGAAGAACAAGGGTCCATAACAAAGTACTGCAGTTCAGAGGCCTTAGTGATCACAGGTCAGGGTAGGAAGCCTCGATAACCCCAAAAATTGTACAAACGGGACAGGGGTTGGCCCAGTAGGTTCTCCATGTCCCCAGGGTTCAGAGGGGACCCTCTTGGGTTCTCACCAGATGGGACAGGGTCTCAGACTCGAGACCTTGGCCCAGATGAGGACTAAAGACCTTCTAAGTTCACTTTACAGGCTCATTCACCAAAGCGAAAACCTTTCAGATCCAGATCCAGACACTGCCAGCAACCTTTCAGATAGTAAAAGAGGAACCGATAAGACAATGACAACAAATAAGACAATGACAACAAACCGTCCAGATAAACTTACCCAGTCAAGAGGTGTAAACTTTCAGATTTGGGGTCTTGCAGAGGAAGGGGGGGGTCTCGAGGATCCCAGTCGAGCCCCCAAATGTTGTGCCCTGGTTTCAAGACCCCCCTGACGTGAACACTCTTAAGTACAAAAGCAAGGTTTGTTGAAAAGTACAAGCCTCAGCAGGGACAGCTGCAGCCAGAGGAGGTACCTGCTCCTCTGCAAGCTGAATTTTTTAAAGGCAAAAACTATGAGGTTACACATCAATTAGGGGTCTCAGTATGGATGTAATTCTGATTAGATCATTTTTAGGGTCTTTCCAGAATTCTTCTGTTATCTTAGCTTTCAGGTTGTCTGGTTGTTTGTCAAACCCTTCTATAGACTATCTCCTGTTCTGGGGCCTTCTGTGGCTATCAGATGGCCCTAGGCTATCTCTTGTTTTATACTTTATACTCAGCAGTACTCAGACCTGTTTCAAGTTGAGATTAGGGGCTTGCTTAAAATGGAGGCATTTCCCTGAATCTTCAATACTTTGACGGCTGACTTCACAGCCTGGGATGCTGTCTCAGGTGATAGCGCAGAAGCTCAGAGAAGTCAACTTGCCTTTTTGGATTATGGAACTCACTGTCTCTCCCAGTATAAAACATCACAATGTCCTGGGAAAGGAGCCTTCCAACTTACACATTTTCCAGCTGATTCTACTTCATGGAAAATAGGAGTTTTGATGTATGGAAACACAGCAGGCTCTGAAGCTAGAGGGCTCCGGACCTGATGGGTAATCAGATCTCTCCTTCCCCACCCCTCATGTGTGTTCTCTCTCTCCTCTCTCTCTCTCTCTCTCTCTCTCTCTCTCTCTCTCTCTCTCTCTCTCTCTCTCTCTCTCTCTCTCTCTCTCTCTCTCTCTCTCTCTCTCTCTGCCCCTAAGAGCTTCCCGTCTCCTATTCCCATCAACTTTCCCTATCTACTGCTTCCTTTGAATGACCAGTTGCTCTAGGGACCCAAGGTGTTAGCTGCCCTGTCCTCATACCCCCCCTTTTTCACTTTGCTGCTTTCAAGAAAGCCACTTCTTCCCCCTTCTCACTTCCAGGAATCATTTCTCTGGTCCTCATGCCCCTCATGCATGCTCATCCTCTGGGAGACTCAGTGACACATTCATCCCCACCTCAGTGCCTTGGCTAAGTACAGCCAGCTCCTCTCTGCTTGTCTGCTGTTTCCAGCATACACGGTCACCACTGTGTCTGGTCTCTGAATTAGGGGCTGTCAGGGCATTGATCCATCCCTCCATTAACACATATTTATCAAGGTCTTATTACCTGTGGGGCTCAGTGGGGCTGAAATGAATGAAGACTAATCGGCCTTGCTTTTCTGGGCCCTTCCAGTCTGGGATAACATACTGTGAATGGCTTTATGGTGTCATCCTGTCTGCTAGCCTAGGGATGACTGTTAATTCCATGCTGGCAGGAACTTTATTTCCTTGGTCTTTGTGGCTTACTATGGTGTGGGCATACATAAAAATGGTAGCAGTGATAATGCATAGAGACTTGTGAGATATTAACAGCTTAAGGAGCATGTGCAATCATGCTTTTTAACTGAATACTGGCCTCATGGGGTAGGCAGGATGAGACCGAAGAATGCAAGTTCTGAAAAGTTTAATGAATTTGTATTTGATAAATATTGTTCTTTCCTTATCAGGTGAGGATAAGAAAAACTTCTTTGCAATCTCTCTGCCCAGAACAAGGGACTTATTGAGATTAAAAACAGTATTTTTTAATAAAGTGTGAGTGTGTTTTTAAAAGAGTAATATGGAAGGGCTTCTAGTGAAAAAATAAAAATAAGAGACCCTTTTCCTCAAACCTTCCTGGTAGTTAATTTATATGTCAACTTAACAGGAACAGGGCATGTCCAGATACATGGTTAGCATTGCTTCTTGTGTGTCTGGAAGGTTGTATGTGGCTAAGACTAGCAGTCGGTGGGTTTAATGACGATCCTTCACCTAGTGTGGGCAGGTGGGGGCTGGATCTCCACTGCTGTGATAAAATGCCCTGATCTGAGAGATGGATGCATGCTCATTTGGTTGCTTGCTGTGCTCAGCTCAATTTCTCCACTCTTACACAGTTCAGGATGCCCTGTCTAGGGAATGGTGATGCCCATGGTTAAGGTGGTTCTTCTTACTTCAATTAGCCCAATACAGAAACTCCCTCACAAATATACCTAGAGTTGTTTCTATAGTGATTCTAAATCCCATCAAGTTGACAGTGCAGACTGACCATTGCACCTCTCTTCCCTTCCCCTCCCACAAGTCCGCTGTGTCCCCCTTTCATTCCTTTGATGGACAGAAGAAGCTATTTTATGTATAAAACCTAGGATCCACAAATGAGAGAAAAAATTTTATATCTATATTTCTGAGTCTGGCTTAACTCATTTCCAGTTACACCCATTTTCCTGCAGATAACATGACCTTATTATTCCTTGTGGCTGAAGAAAACTACATTGTATATATCCACCATGCTTTCTCTATCCTTTCTTCTGTTGTTAGACTCCTAATTTGGCTCAATATTGTGTGTGTCACTGTTGTCCCAAGTTGGTTTTGTTTTTGGTTTTCATGTGATTTTGAGTTTAGCATTCCATTATATGAACCTCAGTACCACACACAATGAAGGGAGCTTTAAAGTATTGAGGAAGAGTTTGGCTTCATATTTTTAGTATTTATTTTTACTAATAACTCAAACTTTTTGTTATTCTAAAATTATGTCCATGTGTGGGATGGTATGTGTTATGTGAACAGAGGCAGAGATGTTGGATCCCCCTCGGAATTTAAACTCTAGGCAGATGTGAGACTCCTAGGATGGGTAGGTTGGGTAGGATGGGTACTGGGGACAGAACTTGGGCATGCTGAAAGAGCAGCAGCTGCTCTCAATCACCAAGCCATCTCTTGTGGTGATATATTGTATATCTAATACGGTCTATCTAAAGAATTAGAGGACAAGCCAAACCACATTTAGCCATGAAGGTCAAGGAGTGGTGACCTTTAATCCTAGAACTCAGAGGCAGAGAGCCCTCTGGATCTCTGTGAGTTCAAGGCCAAATAGCTAGTTTGTTATGGCATACATCTTTAATCTCAGCACTAGGAAAGTTGAATGCAGAAGTGAGATAACTGGGCTGAGAAAGATGAGGCAAGAGTTCAGCCCTTTGACTGTGACCATACTCCCCTTCAGCTGAGGGCTCAGAGGCATTCAATTTGTGGATTCATGAGGAGTGGCTTGGTGAGAAGTGGCTATACTTTGTTTCTTGGTCTCTTTGATCTTTCAGATTTTCCCCAATTCTGACTCCAGGTTTTTATTATAAAACCAAGTAGAATTTGTGCAATAATCTCTCCATCTTTCTATTACATTTAAAAAATTCTCTCTCTCTTTCTCTCTCTGTCTCTCTCTGTCTCTCTCTGTCTCTCTCTGTCTCTCTCTGTCTCTGTCTCCCTCTCTCTCTCTCTCTCTCTCTCTCTCTCTCTCTTCTCTCTCTCTCTCTCTCTCTCTCTCTCTCTCTCTGTGTGTGTGTAAATGTCAGTGGGCATGGATGCCAGAAGAGGCACCAAGTCACCTGAAACTGGAGCTAGAGGCAGTTCTGAGTCATTTGACTGAACTTGGTGCTAAGAAATGAACTTGAACGCAGGGGGATTATGTTGTTCCATTGTAAATAATTTTCCCCACCTATGAGTTTAATAAAAAGTGCTGATTGGTCAAAGGCAGACAGGAAGTGTGAGTGGGGCTACCAGACTAGGAAGACTCTAGGAACAGGAAGAACCGAGCAAAATGCCAGAGAGAAGCTGGAAGAAGCAGAGGACAACTATGCTGCCCTAAGAAAAGGTACCTAGCCACAAAGCAGAACAAGATAAGAGTCATGGGTTAGTTTAAGGGGTAAAGAGTTAGCAAGTTATATGCCTGGGCCTTAGGCCGATAAGCCTAAGACTATCGTAAGCATCTGTGTGTCTCTGTGGGTCTGTGGGTCTGCGGGCCTAAACCTTGAGGCTAGGCCCGAAAGTCTGGGCCAGAAATCTCCTACTACAAATGGCAGCCCAATGTGGGTAAAATATACCCCCATAAAGCCATAGAAAGCTCAAAAATGGTCTAGAGCACAAAATTGAAACTAAAAACAGCTCACGTGAGCCATGGTACAGAGATGGCCTGGTGAGGCATGTGGGCTTGGGCTACAAAATGGCGGGCTTTTGGGGTGCAGTTTAAGTTGTAAAATAGCTGGTTCCTGAAGTCTCACAGGAGCCTAGATGTAAGCAAAATCTTGTAAATGATGTATTTAAGGTTTCTGTTCAAAAGGACAAAAAGGGAACAGAATCAAAGATGGCTTTCTAGTGGTGGTTTTTTCTTGGATCTGCTCTGCTTTCCAGAGGCAAACTGAGGCTTGGTTTTTTTAAGGGAGGCTTCCTGATTCAGCCTTAGAGGCAAAACACTTGTGAGTTTTTTTAAGAGGCCCTGCTGCCTAATACTTAAATGGAGTTAATGAGCAGCAGATGGCAAAGCTTTACTTGGTGATTATATGGACCCTAAAATTCCCAGAGTATCTGGGATAAAAAGATAAATTCTATGAAGCTAGATTAGCAGCTGGGTGTTGCCATCCATCCATCCTACCAACCTTTAATCCTTAGTCACAGGCAGATTAAAGGCGTAGTCAAAACCAGAAAGAAATAAAGAATCTGGGTGGAGTCAATCACCCTAGACAAGCAAAGGTGTGGTCAGAGACAGAAAAAGTTAAGAAATAAATATACAGTAAAGATAGTTTTTTGTAAAAAGTCTAAGCCGTTTAGAGTGTGTTGAAAATATATATACATAGGCTTAGAGAAAGAAAAAAGGTAGAGAAAGCCCTTAAAAAAGAAATAAATTTTTAAAAAGCCATGTAAAGATGGAAATACAAAGAATGTCTGGATACTGTATATTATTGTCTTATCTTTAAGCTTCTTGACTGAAAATGCTTAGTAAAAGCTTGGATCTTTTGCAAGATCAGTAAGCACTCTTAACTGCTAAGCCACCTCACCAGTCCTTCAGGCTCTCATTTTAAAAGAATGGACTGAACATGAGCTATCTGGGGGTCTTTTTGTCTCCCCTGGTTTTTGTGAACAATTATCTCAATGTTGATCCATACAGAAGAACCCATTCCATGGTGGGTAGCACCACCCTTAGGCAGGTGATTCTAGGCCGTATATAAAAGCTAGCCAATCATGACCCAGCGAGTGATCCAGCAAGCAGACTTTCTCCATGGACTCTGCCTTGACTTCTCCCAGTGATGGGCTGTGACCTGGAAAAGTAAGATAAAACAAACCATTTCCTCCAAGTTGCTTCAGGTTAGAGTAATTTTACCACAGTAAGAGTATGGGAACCAAGACATCCTATGATGTTTGCATACAATTTACTCATCCTCTTCCAAATAACTTAAGCCGCCTCTAAGTTCTCTAGATCATCTTTAGATCCCCCAGTTACAAATACATTGTAAACATTTGTAAACAGTTGTTACCCTGCCTTGTTTAGGCAGTGATGATAAGATAAATACCGGAATCTGTTCACTTTTAGATTATTTTGTATTTGAGGCTTAGCTGAGCTGGTCAGCATGGAAGGCAGGATTTCACACGTGCTTTGTACTTTCTGTTAACAAAAGTCCATCATGTGGTTGAAATGGGATTGCGTTCTGTTTCATTGTAAATATCTGTTCTGCCTACCAGTTTAATAAAAACACTGATTGGCTGAAGGCAGACAGGAAGTGTGGGCAGGGCTACCAGACTAAGAAAACTATGGGAACAGGAAGAGAAGAGCAAAACAGAGATGCCAGAGAAGCCAGTAGATACAGAGAACAACTATGTTGCTCTGAGAAAAAGTACTGAGCCACATGGCTGAACAGGATAAAAATCATGGGTTAGTTTAAGAGCAAGAGCTAGTTAGCAATATGCTAGAGCCATAGGCTGATCAGCATAAAATTAATACAAGTGTCTGTGTGTTTCTGTGCAACTGCGGGTCTGCAGATCTGTGGGTCTCTCTAGGTCTGCAGGTCTGGACCACAGGCCAGAAACTTAATACCACATGTGGTAGTTTTAGAAACATTTACTGTATAAGGTGTGAAACTGCTTTGGACTGAAAGCTGATGGGAGTGGTATATTTGACAAAGTTATATGAAAACACTACTGCAGAAACTTCACACACACACACACACACACACACACACACACACACAGAAAGAGATAGAGAGATTAGGTAGATTTACTCTATAATAGAGTAGCAATGCCCCTTCTAGACACCACAGGATAATAAAAAGAAAACTCAGAGTCAGGAATAGGTCCCATCCTTTGGAGTTGTTCACAAGGGAGGTCACAGGTATTCCCAAACACTAAAGGCTATTGTCTTTGCTGATGATACCACACACTTGGGCCATAGAGCATAGAGAAATCAAGCCTGTGCTGACTTGGAAGCCTCATCTCCTATCGGCAAACTTTTATAATGCTGGAATATGCTATGCACATTACTAGAGAAGGCACTGTCCGTCACTAAGCCAGCTGTGAACTCTGTGGGCTATACCCATAACACCTTTTCTTACCTTGGCTTTTCCTCTCTTCCTTCCTCTGCATTGGCTTATTAGAGATGTCCCTCACTGATTTGTGATCTCACCAAGGTGTTTGCAGTTCTGTTTGATGTAATTTATGCAGTTTCATTTTTAGCAACAGGGCCCTTTGGAATATTCATCCACTGCACTCCCAGAAGTAAAGACTATCCACTTCTCACCTTGCATAAATTTATGGAGATCACTCATCCGTAGGCAGTCCCTCCTTGTTCTCTCCATCGATGCTGATCTAGTCCTTTCTCATTCCTGTAGCTGCATCTCAACATCCTCTTTGGGGGGGGGGGAAGTAAATGCCTGTATGTTCAGACATTATCCTGAGTAACAAACCAGAATGGCTTTTTCCATCTTAACTTTTCCTATGCTCTGCTTTGTTCTTCATGGATTTTAATTGCATGCAAAAAGACAGATTAAAAATAAATAAAAGTGGCAAGCTAAGCTCTGAGGTAAAATATTTCCAGTTAATTAACTTCAAGGTGATGAAAATTATGTAGATGTATTACTTTCAGAAAGTAACTTCCAATGGTTTTCAAAGCACCCCCCACAACAGACCAAATCTAGTATTGTAAATGGGAGGTCAATGTTTACATATTTATTTTGAAAATATGTTGTTTTAATAGATGATACATAAAGTAGCACTTTGCTTTGGAATGATATTAATGTTCTTATAATAATAGTTACCCTTTATACTGGAGATGTGGGACACACACACACACAGTAATTTTAATACTCAGATGATCTACCTGCACAGACAGGCTAGGCATAAAGTGTAGTATGAGGTTTCTGGCCTGGACTTTCGGGCCTAACCTCATGGTCTAGGCCCGCAGACCCGCAGACCCACAGACCTGCAGTCCCACAGTCCCACAGAGACACACAGATGCTTTCAATAGTTTTAGGCTGATCGGCCTCAGGCCCAGGCATATCACTTGCTAACTCTGTACCCTTCATCTAACCCATGATTCTTCCTGTTCAGCCATGGGGCTTGGTACCTTTCCTTAGAGCAGCATAGTTGTCCTCTGCTTCTTCTGGCTTCTCTCTGGCGTTCTCTCTGGCATTCTGCTCTGTGCTTCCTGTTCTCAGAGTTTTTCTTAGTCTGGTAGCTCCGCCCACACTTCCTGCCTGCCTTTGGCCAATCAGCGCTTTTTATTAAACCAGTGGGTGGGACAATTATTTATCTTGAAACAATACAATCCCCTACAGTAAAGAAAGAAATTAACGGAGACTAGAAAAAAAAATCCATACTCACAATTTCTCAGGCACTTTCCCCTTCAAGTTGATGGCTTTATTCTTTCTATATTCTTAGAATTTATTATTTTTCTTTGTCTATTAGCTCATTTAGTTTTTCCTTCCCTTTATTAATGGAGTCATGTAGAGTCACGAATTTCTTCCCCACAAGTACAGTCCCATCTACACCCACAGTTTTAATATGTAGTATGTTATTATGATTTCTTTCCTGTGCATTGCCTTTATTTATTTTCCTAGGTAACTATTCAAAGTAGTGGATTTCATTATGGCATTATTACATGTTGTTATACTTTGTTCACTTATGCCAAAATTCTCCCCACATTGACACTTATCTCTAAAAATTTCTAGTTTGTGTTTGACTGTGGTGGGATTCAGGTGTTAGCTGATAAGGTTGGGAGGCATGTCTCTAGAGTCCTGGGAGCCTGAGGGTAGGTGTGGCCAGCTCCTTTTGAAAGGGGCTTTTGGGATCTTGACTGTCCCGTTTTGTTCCTGCTTTTCTTGGAGATTGGATCAGCATCCATCGTCCAGATCATCCTATTGCCCAAGAATCGCCCTAAGGTGTAACTTATAATCGTGAGTGTTAAATTACTCTCCAATAAATACTAATCCTGTATTTGGTATATTGCAAGTGAGATTTATTGCAATAGCTGGAGTCCCTAGGTGGGCACCTAGCCTGCCAGCATATTGGGCTGATGATCCCATTCCGTACCTTAAACACTGTCAGAAAGCAGAGAACAGGCAGAGTGTTCAGCCCTGGGAGTCTGCACTCCTGTGTGTGGTTTGGATACTCCACCCCTTACTCCCAACTATCACTCCCATAGCCAGGATTGCCTTTAGTGTCACGGTGGGGACCTTGGTCCATAACGCTCTGTCGCCCGCCCTGCCAAGAGCACCTAATCCTAATCACCAGACCTTCAGTTCCCCGACACGCCTGCCTAGCCCGTGGTGTTGAGTGGAGGGTTGCCCAGCGGCCACAGCTAAACTGCACGGCTGCCTCTGAGTCAGGTCTGTGCCCAGCTTCTGCTCACTGAGCAAAGGGTCACCCATCTGCCACAGCCGAATCTTGGTGGGCAAGATGGGCCCGCGATCCCACTGCTGCCCCTGAGTCAGCGTCCCATTTCTGCACACTGTACATGCACAGTGCCACTGCAGCCACCACCGCCCCTGCAAACCACATTAGCTACTCAGTGGGTGCAGATTTTGTCATACAGTCCTGTCTTAATCATAGGAGACTTTGCCTTCCCTAAGGTTCTTATTCAGTCTGTGCACCTGCTGGGGCTTCTTAAGACCACATAGGGCCTGTGGGTAGCCTCATGCTGCTGAGAGTCCCTACATCTGCCATATTGCAGGTGAATGGAGCATTGAACACTACTGTGACACCTGCTGACCAAACGTCATCATTGCAACTGAATTGAGGTAATGGCTGAAAATTATTCTATTCATGACTTCAGATCATGCTTTTCCATGGTGATTGAGAAATTCTTGAATGAATATCTTCAGGGCTTCAGTGCTTCAGTCCTACTATTTTTTGGTTTATTTCTATATTTTTATGTTTCAAATTAAATGACCTGATAAGTTCCTGGTGAGCATACTGGAAGAGGTGAAATCTGGAAATCAACAATTGATGTCTAGAATATGTGATATGGAAATTTCAAACACTAAAATGGCAGATAAGGTTAATTTTCTGGAAATTGGTTACAACAAGATTTTGGATAAGGCTTCCTCTTCAGCTATGGATAAAACTGTACGAGAAAAATTCAGGCTTTATGTAAATGATGAGAACAAGAAACTCGTTAATTACATTAATGAATGTACAAAAAATCAATTTGTTAATGAAGAGAACAAGAAACTTTTTAACTATGAGACATTTATTATTTATGTTAATGATGTGGATTGAAAAATTACTGATTCTATGAGGCCATTGGAAGGACTGTTTCACCAAGAAAATCAGGTTCTAGAAAAATCAGTGGTATCCAAGCTTCAGGAATGGGAGGAGCGTATGGCAGTACTGCAGAAGGGTGATAATGCATTTTCTGCTTAGAACAATTCAGGTCAACCCCCAATGAGATATTATCGTAATGAAGACACTCTATCTAAGGTGGTAAACATGACAGGACTACCCCCCTTCCCCACCAGTATCGTTTTTGGTTACTGTTCAAAGAAAGAATATGGTGAGTCCCTGGAATTTGTAGAGTATAATTATGAGCTGATACATATGAAATATATCAAGGATTTCAAGAAAGCAATATTACTCCATGGGGTACACTCCACTTATGTAAAACAAATCTAAATGCATGGTCAACAAAAAACCGGATAATTCCTAGTGATCAGATGCAGCTCACTGCCACTGTATTGGACTATAGCCAACATTTGCAGTAGAGAAATTGGTTTAGGAAGGAGGCTAGGGCCTTAGAGCAACAAGGAAAGATTAAGGGCTTTTTCATTTATCAGGACCAAAGCCTTGGTAAAGGCATGTTTGCTAACGTGAAGTCTCAGACTAGATACAATGAACATACGTTATTGCTGTGCTGTACTGCTGCATTGAATGCTTGGGAAAAGATTTTGGACCCTGGTCAGAAAATTGAGTCTTATACCAAAGTCAAACAAGGCTTAAAAGAACCTTACATTTACTTTCTGCAAAGTCTTACCAAGGTTGTATGTAGAGCAGTATCAGATCCAGAAGTTAGGAAGCAGTTAATACTTTCTCTTGCCTTTGACCATGCTAATCTGGAATGTAAAAGAATGCTTATGCCTTTAAAGATCAGATCTGCACCAATAGAGGAATGGATTCAGTATGCAATCAATGCTGAATCTCTCCATTGAGACGAGGAGAACTGGGTAGGCCAAGCCATTGCTAATGTTAGGGTGAGGAACCAAGGCATCACTTGCTTTAACTGTGGTAAACCAGTCTATAAGATGGAATTGTACACAAGGTACTTCTGGAAATAATATCCATCTTAGGTTTGATTTAAACAGAAGGCCATTGCCTTCTGGGTTATGTAGAAGGTGTGGTAAAGGACAACCTTGGACCAACGAATGTAGATCTACCAGGGTCAATGAAGGCAACCCTCTACCATCGGGAAACGCCTCTCAGGGCTTCCCCTGGGAAGCCCCCCAAAAATCATATTTCAAAGCCAAGGAAGGTCTGATCATATCCAGTCACAGTGGAAGAGCAGCATTCTCAGGACAAGTAGGAAATCCAATGCCTAATCTAGAAGACCATATGGCATTGGATGGTAGAATAAATTCAAGAGAGAAATTGAAAGTTCCAAGAAAAACCACAAAATGAATATTTTGGCAGACTTCCATAAATGAACAAAGATCAAAATTGAAAGTATGGGTAGATAATATTTAAATCTAGGGTTTAGTCACCACTGGAGCTGATGTTTAGATCATAACCCCACAATCATGGCATCCAAGATGGCCTTTACAGGCAGTGGATATTTAATTTCTGGGTATTGGAACAATATCTCAAGTGAAACAGAGTGTAAGATGGCTCAAATGCATAGAACTAGAAGGTCAGAAAGGCAGAAGAAGCCATGCCTCACACCTTTAGTCCCAGCACTTGGGAAGCAGAGACAAGAGAATCTCTGTGTGGTCTTCAAAGCAAGTTCCAGGACAACCAGGACTGTTACACTGAAAACTCTGTCTGACAAAAAACAGTCAGAGATATCAGATTTATTGCAATATTTGACCTACAATTATATGTAAACATAGATATTTTCTAGACATAATTAGTGAAATTTCCTAGTATGCTAGAAGAATATACTAAAAAAAACAGATAAAGTGGTATCACAGGTCTTTAATCCTAGAAACTTTAGAAGCTGAGGCAAGAGAATCACAAACTCAAGAATGGTCTGGGCTGCCTATTGAGACCTCACCTTAAAATAAAATAGGCATTTGTAAAAGACTCACCATGTGAATACTCACAGGATAAACACCTTCATGTAAACACAATCCAAACCAATAAATAAAACAAAAATATGGCAGTTTGGGTCTTTTAATTGGATTGTTTGTTCTACTTATAGTAAAAACAATTATAAATGTATATATATATATATCTACATATCTACCTACATACCTACCTATATCTTTGTATACATATATGTACATATGAACATGCACATGGATATTTAGTGCATCTTATGATATAACAAGGCCAGTTCCTGAAATCTCACAGAAGACTCAGTATAAATTTATGCATAGATTATATAATATATACATTAATATGTTTGTTATGTATGCATATTAATATAAAGAGTTACATATATGTATGTGTGTATATTCTTAATTATGTGTATCTATGTACATGTGACTATGTATACATGTGTAATACATACACATATCTGTGTAAACATATGCATATATTTAATATATATATTTGTGAGATGTCTTTCTGTTTGCTGTGAATTATTATTGAATAATAAAGGAACTGTTTTGGCCTATGGAAAACCAGCTTATAGGCAGCAGGAAATCCAAGTATAGATAAAGGGGCAGGAGGGTGGAGTCAGACAGAGATGTTGTGAACTGTCGCCAAGAGAGAAAAATGTAAAGGAGCTCAGGTAAGCCATGGGCCATGTGACAAGACATAGATTAATGGAAATGGGTTAAGATGCGAGAGCTAGAGAGTAATAAAGCCTGAGCCATAGGCTAAACAGTTTGTAATTAATATAAGTGTCTGAGTCATTTTGGGGGACTAAGCAGCTGAGGTCAGGGCTGGACCTCAGAGCTAGGCTGGGCCAAAAACTAATTGCTACAAATAGTGCCCAACATCGGGCACATACACCCACATAAAGCCTTAGAAAGCTTAAAAAGGGTTATAGACCATAGAAGCGGAGCCAAAACAGTTTCCAAGTTGTGTTTCTCAGAGGCTGTGGATTTATTCCTGGATAAAGAAAATAAGGTTTGGTCAAGGAAGACCCCCCCCCCTGAAAAATATCTGATGGGAAGAGATGGACACATCAGCTTCAAGGCTGCCAACTAAGATGAGCCAGACGCAGAAACCCCATAAGATTGCCCAAGCCCCCAATCAGCAGGAAGGAGTAATGGAAAGCTACACACAAATATTGTTTATAAATGTTTATTTTTATTATAAATTGTTAATGGTCATAGTCAATCTCTTTCTAGGAAAAGGGGAAGGAATATGATATAGGAATAATAAAAATATAGATTATTGAATCTATTTTGATCTAAAAATCAACTGTTAATCTCTAAATATTTTACATTGGTATGGATTTTGATTTCTTGATACAAGTTTAAGGTTAATTTTGTTATACTGTATGTATATTTCTACTCTTGTTTAAGTATTATATTTATGTAACTCATTTAAAATTGTAATGTATAATTAAGAAATGCAGGTTAATAGTCATCTATGATAATAAACTTATATTCATGTCAGTTAGGTTTTTAAAATATACAAAGATATATTGCAAATAGATAGGTAATCTTCGTACACTTCAAAGAC
Source organism: Phyllotis vaccarum (assembly GCA_033318265.1). Classification (NCBI taxonomy): domain Eukaryota; kingdom Metazoa; phylum Chordata; class Mammalia; order Rodentia; family Cricetidae; genus Phyllotis; species Phyllotis vaccarum. Next base: position 138,690,523 of record JARWLC010000004.1, on the reverse strand, counting down.
CTACTGAAAATGGCATTTAAAATATTTTAAGAACTTAGACTTTTCTGGACAGTGAGACTTGTCTATTCCTGGTAGCATGAATCTACTTCAAGAGGATGATGGACATTGAAGAAATGCTTATGGAATTTACTTTCTTTGTGGCAAAAATTAGCCACTGGGTAAGAAAGTGTTTTTACCTCAACTCCCTGATAGTATGTTGTATAGACTGGACACGCAGAACCCATAGAAAACTTTGGCAGAACAAGCTAAGATGGTCCTTCAGGTTCCTGCTTTACAGAGAAAACTACCAGACACTCTGCAGGACACAAGGAGAAGTGACAGACGAAGTTTGTCAAAGTGGGTAGGATAGTCCTTCAAATTTCCTGCTTCACTGAAAGGTGTTCCAGAGACTCTAGGCCTTTAGGCTGAAGATGGATGCTTCAATGTTACAAAGAAACTTTGGGTGACTGCTGTCGTTTCTAGATTTTGGAAGTTGCTTATACTTCTTGTTTACTCAGGTAATATATCTTTCTGTGGTCTTTTATGGAGTTAAAGATTAGGTAATTATAAGTATAATTTTCTTTAGTTATAATAAAAAGTAAATTAGATGTGAAATTTTTGACTCACAAGGATAAGGTAGATAATAGAATATTTCCTTTAATTTTGCTAAATACAAATAGACTAGATATTGTAACTGTAATTCTTGCTTGATAGCTGTTTTATTATATGTAATGTTGCTATGTTGAAATTGAAACTTTCTTTTTGATTAGATAGAAAAGAAGTGATGTGGAATGCCTTTCTGTATACTGTGAAATACCATTGGATAATAAAGGAACTATTTTGGTTTATGGCAAGCCAGCTTATAGGAAGGCAAGAAATCTGAGTATAGATAAAGGGGAAGGAGGGTAGAGTCAGATATAGGTGCTGCAAGCTGCCACCAAAAGAGCAACATTTAAAAGTATAGGTAAGCAACCAGCCATGTGGCAAGACAGATTAACAGAAATGTGCTAAGATGTAAGAGCCATAGACCAAACAGCATATAATTAATATAAGCTTCTTTGTGGGTTTTTTTTTGGTGGGGGGACTTTCAGCCTGTTGGTCTAGACCTCAGAGCTAGGCAGAGCTAAGCAGCTTCTGGCAGGTCCAGATCTTGGGGCTAGTCTGAACCAGAAACTTCTTACTACATATGTTCATATGTTTACATGTGTGTGAAAAACGCACTAATAGTCTATTGCCTGATTGCCAGGGGTGACTTTTCTTGGATTAACTTACTAAATGCTGGATGACATTCATGCATGTCCCTAACATATCAGTGCTGGGGGGCCTGACCCCTCATGACAGACTGCCACCTGGCTGCTGGGGAGAACAGAGTAACAAATTAAGGGACCCACAAGAGAGGACTCCCTTCTTGTTGGCTTTTTGTGCTCTCTACTGCTAATTTTGGGTTATTAATGGGCCACGGCTATCTCAGGTTTGGAAGAGTGACTTGTACAGTACTTGTATCATGTGACTGCCACGTGCATTTTAAAAAAAAAAACACTCTAGGGATGTATTCATATCCATAGGATTGGATTTTAATTTTCACCCAAGGGCTCTGAATGCTTTGATAAATGTAGAACCAATTTCCATCTAATTGGTTATGTAAGATGGCACTTATCTTGCTCATGTTAATTGAATTCACATTTTTTTATTTATTTAAGCTTCACATTAGTACAACATGTATTTTGTGTTGTTGGTTGGACTTCTCTTAAGTTTAGTTTTAAAAGTTAATGTATTATTTTTAAAGATTTATTCATTATTTTTTTATTGTCTGTATATATGCCTGGAGTTTATGTGTACTGTGTGTGTGCAGTGCCCTCAGGAACCTGAAGAGGGCATAAGATCCCCAGAGCTGGAACTGCAGGTGGTTTGTGGGTACCAGGCACTAAAACTGGGTCCTCTGCAGGGGCCGTGCATTTTGTCGTGGTTTGGGGTTTTTTGTCTGTTTATTTTCACCATGCTTTGTTAACTGCTGTGCCCTGTTGCACTGTTTTACTGGAAAAACGTATGCTGAAGGAATTTAAGGAGATTCTTCTTCGAGCCCCTGACGTGTTTTGCATGCAGCTGGACAATCTTGCGTATCAACTGCATTTCAGTTCTTGTTTACTTACCTCAGGTTTCCTGCATATTGGGAGGTTTTTTTGATGATGAGACCTTGTGACGTGCTCCATGGCCTAGCACAGAAAGGAGCTCTATGAAGTATGTGTTGAACATCTAGTCTAGGATCACACAGTTAGGAATATGTCCACGTAACTGGAATAAACAGATTCTAGGCCTTTGAATATTTTGTACAGCATGCATGAATTGGAGATTTTCTCAAGGCCATTCAGCACTTTAACAGATGACAAAAAAGTACAATTTGAAAGGATCATTTGGTTGGTTTCATGTCGATCATATAATCACACTCATGCTCTCATATTATTGAGAATGAATGAGACAACCTGATGGTCCCTCTAAGTCATAGGCAGAACATTCAATGTGTAACTTGGAACATGGCTTCCAGAAATATTAGAATTAGTAATACACCAAGTGGTGTATTACTGTGGAAATTCAGAGAAAATAATGGAATGTATCCAGCCCTGCCTACTTTTGCTGTTGACATTGAAAATAGATCATGGCAAACACAATCAACAGTGGTAACCCCTGGGTGCTGTGGGAATGTGATGCTCCCAGAGGGCTTCTCACAGGTGGCTGCTGAAGAATCTTGGAAGATACAGAGTTCATCAGGCTGAAAGGGAGCCAAGAGAGCAAGGGTGGGGAGCACATGGATCTGGAACCAGGGAGGATTGGAAGAACCAGATGGGTGAAGTTGGGAGGAGAGAGCCTTGTGGAGACTGGCTCTCCTGCATCTGCTTTCTGGTGGTGGAGGACCTGAGGCTTTTTGATCATAGTTGTGACACTTATCTGTAGGTAGCAAAGACTGTGTGGGCAGTAGAAGGCCGCTGATACTTCCATGGAGAGACCTAGCTCTCCAGCGGCCACCTCCCACTTTCTAGTCCCGTCATACACTTGGCCTTTCAAGTGTTCCCTGAAGCCTCACCTCTCTGGGTCCCTGTCACTTTTCTAAGCCTTCTCTGAAATCTCAGTGTGAGGGAGAACAGGGGGATATGAAGCCAGACAGTTGGTGAGGAGGCTTGTAGTGTAAGACAGACGACCACTGTGAATGTGACAGTGCTTCTGACTGGCGTCAGAGCTAGAGAAGGGCTTTGGATGAGAGTCCCATCTTCAGTCTGAAAATTATCTCTATAGTTGGCAGATGGAAAAGTGACTGGAGAAGGTTAAGAGCAGAAGCAGTAGTTCCTTAGATACGAGAATTGCAGCATTCTCTGTGGAGGGGCCAGTACACTTCTGGTACCCAAGGAAAACTGTGTGCCTTTCCCAGGCAGAACAAGCTGATGAGAGGGCAGTAAGAAGCATAGGAGTCAGAGAAGAGGGCTCTGAAGCAGAAACCATGGAGGATGCTCCTTGCCAGCCAGTTTATAGGCTAGCTTATCTTCAGCTAATTTTCTTATGCAGCCCAGAACTACATATGTAAACTACATACTGCCTGCAGTTGAATGGACCCTCGTATGTCAATTAAAAATCAAGACAAACCTTCACAGACATATCCAAAAGCCAATTTGACCCCCGGGTAATCCCTCAATGGAGACTCCATTCTCATGTGATTCCAGGGTGTGTAAAGTTACAGTTAAAGCTAACTAAGACAGTTATCTTTAGTCTCTTAATTGTTATATGTCACCCACCTCTGTGTCTGCACTGACATCTTTGTGATTATCAAAGAAAATCCCCTTTGGAATGCACAAATAAGGCTCTAATACTGCAGACCCCAAAGCCAAGAAGATGAAGTAATATCTGAAGAATATAGCAGAGATTTCTCCACTTTGCTCTAACCTGCCTACCTGATTTTTTTCACTTTAATTTATGACATTTTGTTCTGTTCTTATAAAAACCTCGTTAAGCCAGGCAGTGATGGTACACACCTTTAAACCCAAAACTTAGGGTCAGAGACTCTTGGGGGTCAGATCTCTGTGCGCAAACACACACACACACACACACACACACACACACACACACACACACACACAAGAGAGAAAGAAAGGAAAGAAGGAAGGAAGACCACATTAAATTGTCATCATATTGGAACAATATGGGTAACCTAGATCCATGCACCCTGGCCTATAGTCACTCGTCTTTGCTCTGCTGCTAGATATTATCTCCTGCTCAGAGGAAAAAATAATCTTTTATCTGTGAGTATGGGCTGGGAGGACTGTGAATTCATTTTGAGACATTTCTGTAGCTCAAGGATGGGCTGGGAACCAAGGCTCAGTCAACTAATATCCCACCCTGACCTTGACTGACCAGACGTGGCATTCAGTTGAGAAGGTTTTTATAATGGCCACCAAAGCTTGATGATGCAGCTATTGGAAGTGGTATAAAAAGTGTCAGGTTATCTCTCTGCTGCTTCACAAAATAGTCAAGATAACTGACTTGTAAGGAGTAAAGATGTATTTGGGCTTATGGACTTGGAGGTTCTGGTCCGTGAAAGCTTGATTATGCTGCTTTGGGTTTGTGTTAGCAAGGTACATAATGACAGGAATCTACAAAGAGGGAGCAACTCGCTTCTTGGTGGCTGGGAAGTGCAGAGGGAGGAGGGAGGGGCCAGACAAAGTCTTACCATCCTTTTCAATAGCAGGGCTTCAAACACCTAACATCCTTTCATGAACCCCCACCTCCTAAAGTCTTCCTGCCTACCAATAGCATCAAGGCTGACAACCGATCCTTGGCATAGGGGACTCTAGGGAAAATTCAAATGGTAATAAGTAGAGCCATATCTCGGGACCATCCCTCATGGTCTTCATGTCTGGATGTATTGTTTTACATGTATTTAGTGTGTATGTTTACTGGGGTGGTCTGTACTAAATGTACATGCCTTGGGGCACTTGTGGAGGTCAGAGGGCAAGTTGTGAGAGTTTTTTCTTTCTACCATGTGGGTCCTAGGGATCAAAATCAGGACTTTGGGCTTGGTGGTCAGCAACTCAGTATCTTCCCAGGCTGGGCCTGGCTTTGGTTTTGTTAGCCTTCACATCACTGTTGCCCAAAGCCAAGAGCCCTGCAAATGCAATGCTAGTCTTCTCCACTCTATATTTTGCAGAGTGGTACTTTTAAGAGAAAGTCAATTCTAATTAGATCCATTCTCACCTAAGATTAGATCTGGGGTGAGAGGAGGTCCGAAGGAGCTGTGGAGTCTGAGGTTGTATTTAGATGGGGCAGGAGACCATGAGACACATGAGGGAGAGAGAAATGCATTAAGATGTCTTAGATCAACTGAACTATCTCAGGATAAGGTTGACATTTTAGTGACTCTCTTCTTTGAAAATTATTTTAATAGTTCCTCTAAAGAGGTTTGCTGATTAGATTTTAATTTTGTTCTTGAGAATACTTGGGTGTCCTGATTGCATAGAAATCACATGCTGTGAAGCAGGGGAGTTCAATATGCTTTGAAATAGTTCTTCGCACCCCATAAACCTCTAGGATGAAGATTTCCGATTTTACTATCAATTAGAAACTTCAGTGTCCAACAATCCACATAGAGACAAAACAGGAACTTGCAGAAATGCCTGTGAAGACTGCCTCTGAGTCTTTGGAAGACCACATGATATACCTTGCAGACAGCTGCTTGCTGGGCCTCACCTGTCTAACATGAGAAATGATTACTTTTTCTCATTTCAACATTTAATAATCTGTGCTTGCCACAAAAAGTTCAAATACTATGGAAATGTACAACATAGAAAATAGAAGTCTTTCCTTATCGTTCTCCAGGACTTACAAAGTAAAAGTCTTTCTCCTGATTCTCCAAGCAATTAGTTATAAATGTAAATCATGTTCTCATCACTTTGTAAAAATAAAAATGGGGTAATATTGAAATGAACAAATTGTTTTGTTGAGTATTTTTATGTGTGTGTGTAAATGTGTGTGGGAATATATGTGTCAAAGTGTGTATCAAGGTCAGATAAAAACTCAGGGGAATTGGTTCTCTCCGTCTACCATGCTGGTCTCTAAGACTGAACTCGGGTTATTAGGTTTGGAAGCAGGTGCCTTTACCTCCTGCGCCAGCTCATCAAAAACTGTTCCACATCCCTGGAACCCACATTTCCTGTTGAAACGCCAAGGGAACTGAAATTTTGAGAGAGTAAGAAAGAGAGAAGGCAGAGCCTTCCCAACACTGGGAAGACAGTGGGCCTTGTGGAGCCAACCTTGGGATTATTGCCAAACCTTAGAGTCCCTGATGCTGTGCATATAAAGGCAGATTCACTTGGTTCCACATACTGCTGCATGTAGAGGTAGATCTCTTTGCTCTGACTGCTGCATGACTTCCTGGCTGCTAAACCAAACATCAAATTCTTCAAGATTAACTTGGGAAGGTATGTACGTGGTTTTCAAACTGCAGTGCCATCACACTCACACACACACACACACACACACACACACACACACACACACACACACACACACACACACTGTGTGCACTGCAGGCAGAATGTCACAGCAGCAGGAGCACACAGCAGAGGCTGTCCTCAACTTATTAGCACCCAAGAAGCATATGGAATAAGATGCCTTCAATGTCCCACCTCTGGCCATATACTTCTTCCAGGAAGCCTTCCCTCCTAAAGTTTCTAGAACTTTCCAAAATAGCAGCATAGCTAGGGATCAAGTGCTTAAAACGTGAGCTCATGGGAAAGAGACTTTTTATATTTATGATGGTTTATGTCAATTTTCAACTTGACAGGATCTAGACTAGCCCTGGAAATCAATCTCTAGGCATGCCTATGATGCTTATCTAGGTTAATTGAAGCTGATGCTGTTCCAAGGGCTGGGATCCTGTTATGCCCACTTCATGAGCCCTTCAGAGATCACCAGGAGTCCGAGTTCATACGCAAACGCAGAGTCTTTATTGCAAACTCGAGTTTGGGCTCTCTGTCCATTCTGACACAGCAGTTGAATGAGGAAAAGAGCCCTGAGCTCAGTTCTGTCAGGATTTTTAGGGAATAAAGGATGGGGAGGCAGGAGAATTCTGGATTCAGATGAGGCTTGGACTCCTGACTGCGCAGGAGTAAGGCAACAAAAGTCTTGTCAAACAGTGATTGGTACGAGCAATGCTGCAAGGAAACTGGCAACCTATGCACAAACTATGTAAGCTTTCCTTGATGTTCTAGAGCGTTTGGTACTTGTTTATCTCAGTTCTGAGTAGTCCTCTACAGGGCAGTTTGTGACTCTTCCTGGTTATTATATGGGTGAGGTCTAGTCCCAGTACCATTAGTCTGGAGCCTGGCCCAGCTGCACTGGTGTTTAGTTAGGCCTCTTTAATCTTAGACTGCATTAAAAAAAAAAAAAAAGTGAGCTAAGCACAGCATTCATCACTCTCTGCTTTCTGACTGCGGATGCCATGTGACAAGCTGCCTCGTGTTCCTGCCTTCCATTCCATGATAGACTGTACTCATGGGTGAGTCTTTGTGTCTACATCAACTTACTTCTTTTGTGTGTAAACCAAGGAGTGTAATTCTGGGTTGAATGATAGATATGAACTTACCTTTTAATGAAAGTACTAGCTTACTTCTAATGTAGCTATTTCATATTTTTGTCAATAATATATTAATATTCTATTGCTTCAATGCTATTACAAGCACTGGGTATGTAGTCTATTGGTCATTAGCCATTTTGGTAGGTGTATGTAATCCCTCACTTTAACATCACTTTGCATTTCCTTAATGTCTGTTGTTTTGTGTATTTACTGACTGAGATGGTTAGCTTTAATGTGTCAACTTGACACAGTCTAGAATCCCCCAGAGAGTCTCAATGAGGGACTGTCAACATTGGGTTGGCTGTGGACATGGATTGTCCTAATAAAAAATGATGTGGCAAGGTGTGGCCACTGCGGGTGGCACCATTCCTTAGCCAGGGAGTTCATAATTGTATATGAGTAGAGACACTAAGCTGAGCACAAGCAAACATTTATTCTCCCGCTTTCTTCGGCTGTGGATGTGACAAGACCAGCCGTTTTAAGTTCTTGCTTTCTTGACTTTCCTGCAGTGATAAACTGTACCCTAGAATTATGAGCTAAAATATATCCTTTTTCATGCAAGTTGATTTTGTTAGAGCATTATACTCATAGCAGCAGAAATGAAATCAGGATGCTAGCCATTATGTCATTGATAAATAGTTATTCAAGTCTTATCTCATTGACTTGTAAGGATTCTTTTTATGTTTTGGATGCAAGCCATTATCAGATAAATGTTAAAACATTTTGTCAGTCTTTAGCTTGTATTTATGTTTTTTAATAGCATCTGTTGGGGAACAAAAGTTGTTTAATTTTGGCCAAGTCAGTTTTTCTCTTTTGTGACTCATGTTTTGATGTTATATTTAAGAAATATTTGTCTAATCCAAGGTCAGAAAAAATTCTCTTTGAAAGTTTTACATTTAACCCTTACACTTAGTTCTATGACCTACTTTAAGTTAATTTTGGGTAGATGCATTTACTTAAAGGAGAGATTTCTTATTTTTAAACTAAGTATTCATGTGTGTGGCTCTTTGGGGTGTATGTGTGGGGGGGGTGTGTGTGTGGCTCTTTGGTGTGTGTGTGTGTGTGTTTGGGGTGTGTGTGGCTCTTTGGTGTGTGTGTGTGTGTGTGTGTGTGTGTGTGTGTGTGTGTGTGTGTGTGTGCGCGCGCACATGAGTATATGAGTGCAGGTTCCTTGGAAGTCAGATGAGGGTGTTGGGAACTCTAGAGCTACAGTTACAGATGGCTGTGAACCTCCCAGTGGGGGAGTTAGGAACTAAACTCTGGTCCTCTGCAAGAGCAGCAAGTGCTCTTAATCATGGGCCTTTCTCCAGCCCCTGGTGGCTATAGCTTTTGGACCTTTCTCCTGACCTGAGGAGAGTGAAGTAGAGGCACGTAGCCCTCGCCCTAGTGACAAGACTGAACAAGATGACTGCCAGTATCTGCTGGGAAGGCTAATGGACTTATTCTAGTCCATCTCTCCATCTCCGAGGCTATGAAAGAATCACCTCTCTCCTCTTGTTAAAAACAAACACACAAGCAGGGTTTGATAGCACTAAACCAGTTGGTTTCAGAATTCAGCTTTAGAATAATGAGCAACTTCATGTTATGCCTTAAGTTCAAAAAAGGTAAACTTTGGAGATTGTTTGTATCTTTTTAAAAACGAAACAGAATAGCAACAACAAAAATCCCCCAAATACATACAATGATGAAGTAAAAAAAAGAATGCTGTTCCATTTGTCTTGCCAGGGTTCTGTTAGAATGTGAACACAACCAAGATTGTGACTGTTTTTGGTCTGAATAAGTTGTGGCTTATATTAAGTACATGAAATTGGAGAAGAATGAAAATCCTTGTTTCCCATTGCTGTTTAGACTTATTATTTGAAGTGGGTACTTTGACTTCCTGCTTAATGAGGAGCAACACTTGGGGTGAAGGGACTCTCCTTTTGCTTTAAACAAACAGCCTTTGATGGACTTGGGATCTCACCTATGGTTTTGAAAGCAGTCACAAGTGATAACCTGCAGGCAGCTGTGTTTTTGTTGGTGTTTTCTGGACGGTATGGTATTTACAGTATTTACGAGGCTCTGACTTGTTTCCTAGGGAAAGTCTGGGCTGGCATCAAGCGCAGCAATGACATAGCTGAGGGCAGCAAGGCTCCTGCTTCCAATCTGGAGACTATTCACTTTAAGCTGACCGTTTCTTTTTTTGCAATTGCAGTTTTCCAGAAAATTGAAGTGAGTATTAATGTTATTAAAAGATTATTTTTTATTAAAGGCTATTTATATTATAGAAACTATCATTAATATATATTCTTGATTTATATAGTCTGTCCCATAGTCATGCATTGCTATGCACCCCAGATATTTTACCATTGGTAACAGCAGTGGTTAGCTTTTCTATTGGTCTATGGATGAAGCTCAGGCACTATTCTATGTACCCAATCTCCCTGTGTGCCTCCCTAAGGAACAGGTTGGACTGCACATGCTCTCCTCCCACCTCTGTCCTCTTTGACCCATACCCTCATCGTCCAGCCCTCTGTAGTTGAGAATGGCACAATCACACAAAACCAGTTTCTAAATGAATACAAAGTAGACTACCATCCTGACTCCTAAGCCTCTCCAGCAAGGTCTGGCCATGAATGACTTTTTATATTATGAGAGACTAGAAATCATGAATTTTTTTACCTTTGTAAGCTATGTACCCATATCTCAATGATAAAAGTAAGGACATTAACCCATTTTACTGTCATGCCCCATTTCAAAGTGGTCAGGTCTCACTCCAACTTACATTACATCCCATTCAAGCACAGAATGTATTATTGAACATTCTGAAAAGCATCCATCCAAAATTCAGGGCTAATGTTAGTGGTCAGTCTATATTTCTACTCAGTGTTTGAATGATTCCTATTATAGAAAATAGAAAATAGCAGATGTCAAGATGCCACACACTCCCCCAAAAAAAGAAAAAAGAAGGAAAAAGAAAAAAAAGTAGAAAAAGTAAATAAATAAAAAGAAAAATGTGGAATAAATACCTAAAGTTCCTAGCTTAGGTGTGTTACTGGAGAGCCTCTTTATGAAGAGCACACACCCACACCATACACTCTGGAAAAACAACATCCCTTCAAGCATTCATCTGAGGTCAGACACATATAGTAGAAGTTTTCAATAGTAAACAAGGGACTCTAATAAAAATACTTTTAATGTCTGGCTATTTTAGAACTTTTAAAGGGCTTAATTATTGAAGATTTAGGTACTTCACTAAAGCATGTATATATTATTGCCAACTAGAAAAACCTGAAGATTAGGGGAACTTAGTTCTGTAAACTGTCTTAGAATAATTAATCAGAATTCAAACTATTTTAAGCAGAAAACCAGATAGATTCTTTTGCAGATATAAAAAATCTTCCTAACTTATTTACACTTGGCATTTAACACTTGGTGTTACTTAGATATGTAGTCACTAGGTACTAACATCACATTCTTTTCAATATCGGGGATTATTACAGCCAAACTCAGTGACATGGTACAAATTTACAGCTTTGATGGTTAAAACTGAAGAATTATAAAGGACTGTGTTTTCCCAAGGCCTCCCCCCCAAAAAAGCTGTGAGCCTTCTTGCACACAATTGATAGAGTTTTGCCCTTTTTTTCTGCATTAGTTCAAATAGTTACCCAGCACCACCTTCCAGGGTCTCCCCTACACAATTAAAACACAACCACATAGCTTATCTCGCCTTTCACAATCACATTAATTGTGTTTAAGAGAAAAAGCTGTAACCAATAAAGGATATAGGGAGAGAAAGAAAAAAGAAAGGAGATGGCAATGTACTGAGAAAGACAAACGCCAAGGCTACATTGTAAAGAATTGTCCTGCTTAATAAAAACACTGATTGGCCAAAGGCAGACAGGAAGTGTGGGCGGGATTATCAGACTAAGAAAACTCTGGGAACAGGAAGAACAGAGCAGAGATGCCACAGATGCAGAGGACAACTATGCTGCTTGAGAAAAGGTACCGAGCCACATGGCTGAACAGGAATCATGGGTTAGTTTAAGAGTAAAGAATTAGCAAGTTATATGCCTGTGCCATAAGGCTAGGCCAGAAAGTCTGAGCCAGAAACATAATACAAGAGGATGACGAGAGTCTGTTTCCAGAGAGCAATAACGTATCCTCCAGGTGCTTCACTGTCAGAGGACGTGTGGATGGCCACCTCTGCAAATGACCATCCTTGTCACTGACCAATGCGTAAATTTTGACTTTGCCTCCATGATGTCACCAAGTTACTTGAAACTGTTTCATTAGTCATGTTTCTAGGAGGAGAGAGAGCAAATCTTAAAAAAGAAACTAAAAACACTGTAACAAGAAGTAACTCGTAATCACGCTTTAACTTTTTTACCGTATTCTTGGCTCTACAGAAACCTTTCGTTTAAAGATTTTTAGACTGCTGTTAATTTGAAATGTTTGTCTTACTGCGGAGTTTGATTTGTTTGTTTGTTTTTAAAGATGTTTCTAATTAGATTTTTTAAAAAGAAGAATGGAATCTGGTTGCTTAATGGTAGAACCTGAGACTCTATGGGTCTTCATGTGCCTTCTAAAACTTGGTGTCAGAGTCATTAGATTTGAGGATGTCCTTTCTATCTCCTTTATATTACTGCCCATCAGGAAACAGGAACCTGGCAAATATATAATGAATTGTAAAATATTTTAATGTGTAACTTTTTTAACTGTGAAAAAACAGACAGACAGACAAACCAACAAAAACAAAATAACTCCAGTCAAGCTGAGTCAGGTGAGCGTCCCTTGAGTCTGTCGCTTGACCCTGAAGTTGTCCCCCAGCAGCCTGTCTTCCCGCACTAGGGAGGGCCTAAACCAGCCCATCACACCGACATTTCTTCTAGTTAAATAGCTTTGGCTCCTTTTCCTCTCAGGGGCTCTGCCTCTGCCCTTCTCCATCCTCATACTGCTTTCTGACACTAACATTCAGGACATGGCATGTGTCGATTGGTATTTGTACACTGCAGCTTTGAAAACAAAGGCAGGCCAGGAACATAGAGTTGGAGGGATTTCCCAGAGGACGCTGGAGGGAAAACACTTGCTGACTTCTGCTCCAACCTGTCATGCCGGGCAGCTGGAATTGTTAGGCCTTTGGCTCCCTGGGATCACTTGGGAGAGAGGAAAGGCCAGGATAGAGACCTGTGAGAAAGCAGGGTGGGGAGGGGTGGGAAGTGGGGAGACCACCTGGAAGCATCTTTGTCATTCATTTATGCATGCCCAGGGCTGATGAATTACCTCTAATAGTATTTTGAACTCAGCTGTCTTATCTGTTTATACTTGATCCTAAAAGGATCAGATTAGCACATTAGCTGTTATCTACTTCTTGGTGAAGCAAAACTTTGAATTTGATTCAAATCTGACATTTTTGGCAACAGAGAGTTGCCAACCTACACCTTCATTCAGTTTATGGGAATGGTTGAGGTGTCTGGCAGAGGCATGGTACAGAATGTTCTGTGGCAGATGGACCATCAGACCAGGTGAATTTCTACACGACAGTGCAGACACTCCTAACATGGACTTGTGCACCAGTATTAAATTAGAGCTACAACAATAACATAAATACACAGGTAAATAAACCACAGCATCTTTTGCAAGACACCAGTACACATGCTGGTGTTCAGGCACCATAACTGAAAGTATCTTATGTGGGATAAGAAACTAGTATGAGAAGAGATCTGTATTAATTTTTGTGGCTATATAACAATCCAGGCAGCTCAAAACAGCAGAGCCATCTTCTCATTGTTCTGGAGGCCAAGGGTTTGGAATAAATAACACTGGGCTGAAACTGGGGTGTTAGCAGAGCTGTGTCCACCCACCTTGAGAGAGGTCTCCAAGGCAAAAATCTGTTCTCACTTCATTAAAATTTGTTTAGCTACTTCACATGCTTGGCTGTGTCATTCTATCTTCCAGGCCAGCATCTTCAAATAGTACTGTTTGACTGTGTCTTCGTCAACTCCGTGTGTGGGATTTTATTAAATGTGAATGGTTACACTTAGGTTACACACTCCTATAACCGAGGTTCAACTTTCCTTTTCAGGATCCTTACCAGGGGGCTGAGAGATGGCTTAGTGGTTAAGAGTGCTTGCTGCTCTTACAAAGGGCCCGAGTTCAGTTCCCAGCACATGCATTTCTCACCAACTTCTCAGGAAATTATCTTGTTCCAACTTTCAAAACATCAAGAACCGACCAGCTGTCACCTCCTGCATGACCACCAGCCACCAGTCACCTTTCTTGCAGGAACTATTGCTGCTTTGTTTCTGCCTTAAACCACTGTTTCCCAGCATGCTTTGTGTACACAGTGGCTGCAGTGTTTCCTTTGACACCTCAGATCACTTTTATCTTTTCTCCTTTATTTGAAAAACAAACAAACAAACAAACAAACAAAACAGCGTTGGGACTGGAGAGATGCCTCAGTGATTAAGAACATGTGCTGCTCTTGTGGGGACCTGAGTTAGTTCTCAGCACTCATTTTAGGCAGGTCATAACCACCTGTAACTCCATTTCCAGGGGTTCCACTGCTTTCTTTCTGGCCTCTGCATGGATGGACACACACACGCACACACTGTTTTAAAATGTCTTTATTTTTCATTATTTCATTTATTTACCAGCTGGCAAATTAATCTCTCACTTGCTCATTGTCTGTTCTCTGTAACTTACATATGCTCCTTGGGAACATATTTGTTTAAATCCCGGAAGAGTAGTGCATCCTGACACTCTAAATCACTGTGGAATGAATATATCTAGGAGGAAAGAAATGTAAACAGAGGGACTTTGCACAGACCTCCACTAAAGGTGTGCTATAAGCGGAGGCGTTCCATTTAATCACTCGGTGTTTCTATAGACCAAAGCTCCACATTTAAATAGTAGAGTAGATACCTTTACCTTAGGGCTGTATAAGTCCTGGTGGCCAGTTAGTGGACATGGTTTAGAGTCTCTCCTCTGTGGATCTGACTGTCTCAGACAATGTGGTTATGTCTTGGAGTTGAGGTGCAGTCAGGTCCTTCCCAGTTACATTATCTTGAGGAAATTACTTAAGATCTCTGAGGTCCTGGAGCTGGAGTTATTGGTTGATTGTGTGCCACCTGACACTGGTGTTGGGAACTGAACTCGGGTCCTTTATGAGAGAAATTACTCTTAACCACCTAGTCATCCCTTTAGTGCTCTTGAAAATTCTTCCCACAGCACATCCGACTCTCTTGCTCCAAAGCAGTATCTTATTTCTCTGAGGCTACTGTGGTTAATTTTATGGCTTACATCTTCCTTTTGTAATTCTGTCTTATCCTCTAAGCTCCTTTTGCAAGGACATGTATGCAAGCAGAGCTTCACTACTGCCACTGCTCTGGTGACACCTAAAATGTCACTGGGCTGTTTCTATAAAGGAGGCACAGAATGGAAGTTTGTGATAATTCTTTTGTTTCTAAAGATAACAAAACAAACTCAAACAAACAAACAAAAAAACCCAACATGTTTCCAATGTGCTCTGAAGCAAATATTTTGTGTTCATTATTTTATATAAAGCTCACAGTGCCTTATGAGAAAGGTCCCCCAATAATCTCTGTTTTATATAAGCTTAGATATTACAATAAAGAACAGCCAGGGAGCAGAGCACAGACCTTAACTTGGTTTTTAAAAATATCTTATGTTCCTATGCCTGAAAATCCAACTCAGAAGTTGAAATGAATCAAACCTTCTAATAATTAAAGTTTCTTGTCTTTGTTGTCTTAGGCTCAGGAGTCTCTACAGCTACCTCTTAAAGTTAAAAGAAAATGAGGGCTGAATAAATGCAGGACAGGCCTTCTTCATATTCATACACACCCGAAGGCTGTCTCCTAAGAGAAACTACCAAAGGATCAAGTCGTTAAAAATGTGTCAGAAGCTGCTGCATGGAGCTCACTGATGCTCATTTGATTAAGAAAATATTATCTCTTCCCACAGCCATGCTTTTGTCAGAGTCGGGTAAAGATAACTGAACTGGCAGGCCAAGGGCTCAGAGAATTCATCATTGAGATAAACAGGAGGAGGGGATTCAAGGCGGCTCTTCCCCACTTTTAGGACCAGCAGAGCAATTGTTCTTCCTTGGTGCCCCAAGGGAATTCAGGCTCCTTTTTGGAAAATTAACCTGAGGCTTGCCAGGCTGCTCAGTGAGTCAGTTCATGGACACTGTACATTATCTCCATGCCTTTTGCATGCTATTTTACAATGGGTCTCAAAGTTCTAGTCAACGCCGGTGAGTGGCTATGCTCTTCTGATGGTTTATCTTGACTGCTAACTTGATGGAATTCAGAATCACCATGGAACCATATCTGTGGGTATCTAGGAAAACTCTATGGAGTTTCTAGATTGGGTTAATTGAGATGGTAAGACCCACCCTAAACTGTGAGCAGCATCATTCTGCAGACTGAGGTTCCATAGTGCATAAAAAGGAGTGAGCTGAGCACTGACATTCATCACGCTCTGCTTCCTGACTGGGGAGGCAAAGTGGCCCCTGCTGCCCTGATCTTCATGCCATGATGGGCGACATCCTTAAGGTATGAACCAAGATAAGCTCCCCTCCCTCCCTCCCTCCCTCCCTCCCTCCCTCCCTCTCTCCCTCCCTCCCTCCCTCCCTCCCTCCCTCCCTCCCTTGCTTTTGTCAGATTATTTTTTTATCACACCAACACAAAAGGTAACAAATACAGCCTTTAATCTCAAGG
The DNA here is from genome assembly GCA_033318265.1 of Phyllotis vaccarum. Classification (NCBI taxonomy): domain Eukaryota; kingdom Metazoa; phylum Chordata; class Mammalia; order Rodentia; family Cricetidae; genus Phyllotis; species Phyllotis vaccarum. The sequence goes on along the minus strand of JARWLC010000004.1, from coordinate 138,674,206 downwards.
CTACAGCTATGTCTCCAGACAGTATAGAACACCTTCTCAGGCCTCCCTCATCAGCCACTATTGAAATCCTGTCATTTTTCACTGTCAAAATCCCCCTTTCCTCTTCAGGCTTAAGTCTCTGATACAACCCTTCTACCATGCCCTCTGCTGCCACATAATTTTCTTGTCAAATCCAGGCTAAAGGACTGCTTCAGGACTGGCCTTGACTTACCTATTTGGTTAGTAGGGGATGCAGAACTGGAATTGGACCATGTGTGCAGGGACAGTGCTGATGGATGGAGCTAGATACAGTTTAGGGACCCCGAAGGACCCTACTCCATGTTGTTTCCATGATCTAGTCACCTATTCTCTTCAGTCTCAGAATTAATTCACCATAACACAGTAGCCATCTTAAGATATTAGCTGCTCAGAGCAATCTCTGTAAGACCAGTGTGTTCTGAGATCAAGTCAATGACTATAAATAAAACGGAATGGGCAGAGTACAACCCAACCACTGCTGACCTGCATGCCTGGCCCAGAGCTCTGAGGAGAGTGTTGAGCTAGGAGTGAAGCCCCCGCCCTGCATACCACCTCTATTTCCAGCCACTACATCTAGAGTCTCAAGGGTCTTAATTCTCAATGGAGCTTAGCTGAGTAGCCTACAGGTTTTTCTTTCGAATCTTTTCACCTCATCACGTATCTGTTCTTGTTCAATGTTGTCAGGTGAGACAAAGAGTTGAGATCTGTCAGTACTTAACTTAGTCTTTGAGACTCTCTCCCCACCTTCTGGATCAGCTGATGAGCAGGACTGTCCACTTACCTTTCAATCTTTCTTCAGCCAGGGGTCCAACCAAGGCTGAGATAGGCTAAGGGACACTTTGAAAGGAAGCTGCATGAGAGGCATCATTTTGGTGTGCCAGGGCAGAAAGTCTGAATTGGGCTTTGCCTTCTGACCTTGGCACTTACCAAGACGCCACTTTCTATATCTGTCATATAAAAGGACGGATCATCTACACAACTCCAATAATCAGTGTCTCTGGGTTTTACAATCATCCTTACTTTTAAAATGTGAGCTCTTCTGTTATTTTTTGTTTTCTTTTTCTTGTATGTGTGTATGTGTGAGTGTGTGTGCGTGTATGTATGTGAGTGCATGTGTGTGTGTGTGTGTGTGTGTGTGTGTGTGTGTGTGTGTGTGTGTGTACATGCACATGCCATGGAACAAGTGGGAAAGTCAGAGGATAACTCTCAGGAATTGGCTCTCTCTTGCCACCTTGTGGGATCAGGGGATCTAACTTGGTTCCTCAGGCCATTGTTCAAGGGTGCTAGCCCACTGAAGCATCTCTCCAGGCCTAGAAGGTATTTATTTGTCAGGGGTTTTATTGTTGCTGCTATTGTTTTGAGGTGAGGTGTCGCTATTAGAACTCATTATGTAGAAAGGCTGCCTCCCATCCACAGTGACTGGTCCTCCTGAGTACTGGATCACATTCAGCAACCCTTCCACTGTCCAGCTTGGGAATGCAACCTTAGATGAAGACTGTTTCAGCTCATACAGCGCTTAATCTGTGAACTCCTAACAGTCGCTACAGGGCTAGAGAGGTGGTTCCAGAGGTTAAGAGTGCCTTGCTAACTCTTACGGGGCACCCACTCCAGCTGATTCACAATTCTATGTAATTCCAGCTCTAGGGAATCTGATGTCTTCTTCTGGCCTACATGGGAACATGCACACACATGGCATTTCCTCAGACAAATAAATAAAACAAATAAATCTTAAAACAAACAAACATAAGGAATGCCCACCCCAAAGTCACTATATGAGTCTAATTAAAAACAGGGACCCCTCCCTTCCTCTTTCTGTTCAGGAACTGCTTCCCAACTGTCCAAGGCTGCACAGTGTCCCTAAACTGCTAGCATTCTATTCTGCTCTCTCTTTGAACTGAATGTTCTTGCTGGGAAGGCTATGAACGTCCATCCATCCCAGAATTAGCTTGACTTCCCATCCCTCTTTCTATTGGGTGGGCATGCTTCCCTTCTGCCTGGCAGATAGCCATCAATTCCCTTTATAAATGCTTTTATCTGCCTCTGCTTTTATCTTATCAGACTGGCAGTGTGCCCATGTCTTTCTGCTCCTAAAGATAATTCCTGCTTTGCTATGTGTCATAAGTGTCATCTCAGGCGTGGCTCAAAATAACAAACAGATCTGTCGCCAGTGTGAAAAGTAGGCTGGCTGTACTCGGCTTAGACAGGGAGAACGCAGAGTGTGGTCTGTGTGCTAGTATTTGGGGTGTGTGTGTGTGTGTATGTGATTTTTGGGTGCAGGGAACTGAGTAAAAATAAATTGGGGAGTGGGGACTGCAATTTGAACAGGTTGGGAGCAGTTTCTTGGGGATACAAGTGCTCACACTTAGAGTTGGGAGCAGGACTCTGCCAAGCCAGAGTAGGGTGACAGTCACCTGTCTGTGAACCAAGTATTCAGAAAGTGAAAGGTATCTTTTAAAAACCATGTTTCTGTCTCACCCCTATTTCATTGTTTTTGTGTGCATGCATACAATGTGTGTATGCACGCACACAATCACGTATGTGAATACAGGCATGAGGGTGAAGTAATACATGAATGGAGTAATATATGAGTGAAGGTCAGAAAATAACCTTAGCTGCCAGTCTTTGCCTTTCAATGTGTTTGAGACAGGGTTTTGTTGCTTTTCCACTGTGTGTGCCAGGATAGCTGTCCTGTGAGCTTCCAAGAACTCTTTTTCCACCACCCCCCCCGCAATCTCCCATTAGGAATGTAGGCAGAATAGATGCTCACACTGTGTGACTCACTTTTCCATGAGTTCTGGGGATTTGGTCTCAGATCCTCACACTTGAGTGGCAAGCCCATTTAACCAGTGAGCCCTCTCCCCAGCCGCATGAGGAAACCCTCTGAAATGAAGAGAATATTGCATATTGCTTTAAGTTTTGCAAGGTAATACCAGGCAATAAAGACTACTGCCAGAGTTTCATGGCAACTTCTAGAATCCTTTATGCTAATGAGCCTTAAGGCTTGCCCTGCCTAGCCTTTCCTCCAAGAACCCCAATGCAAGTGATGGCCTAAGTAAACCCCTCCACCTCCTTGGGATTTTCTCATGCAAGTCTGTATGGTATGCTGTGCCTTCTCTCTCTAGGGCCCTTGAGAATGACATACTTCTTGTTTTCCTGAACCTCTGTTTTGTATCCTCTGGTGAGGAATATACCTGAAAAAAAAAATGTCAGACTTGCTATCTTCAAGGAATAATGCTGGTGTGGACATAGGGTTGAGGGGAGACTTCGACACTGCTGGAAAGAGTTTAAGTGAGCGCTGTCACAATGACAATCAATATGGAGATTCCTCAGTAAAAGTAAAACAAAATACTAAGAGTAGGAATACCTGATAACCCAGCTGTCCTGCTCCTGGACAGGTACCTGAAATAGCCCAAGGCAGCATACCACAAAGGTTCAGGAGGGATGCTCTTAGTGTCTCAGCTTTCTCATATAACTCAGGTCCACTTACTGAGGGATGGTGCCACCCACAGTGGTGGGGGCTTTTTACATCAATTAAAAAATCAAGAAACTGCCCCAAAGACATGCCCACAGGCCATTCTGATGGAAGCATCTCTTCAGTTGAAATTCCCCCTCCTTGGTTGTCTCTCTAACAACCAAGATTGGGCATCAGAGAGACTGTATGTTATCCATGTAAGGAAAAGTTATAAGGAAATCTATTATTTTGTGCAATTAATATATGCTAATTAATTTTTTAAAAGATCCAGACATGGCTCCATAATATTGGTGGTTTGCAAGAGAAAATTTGCATATTAGGAGCCATATGAGGAGAATCCTGGAGTCTGGGGCTAAGGATGCAAAGATTCGTCCATGCTCTGCAATGACAAAGTAGTCCCCTGGAGGCAGTAAAAGATGCCAGGATGGCGTGGCAGCAGGTGTGCAAGGTGTGAGGACACTTTGCTATTATTAGCTTGTTACACAATGGATTGATGACCACTGCCTTTCCTTTTAATAGACTGTGCTGTGATGCACAGTGATTGTGCATGCTTGCATAGCAACTTCCAGTTCCAAGGCCTGACTGTCCTCCAGGCTGTGAGCATTGCAATATGTGCTTGTAGGTATCTCCTGTCATGTGCATCTTGGACATGTTTCACCAAGGACAATAGACAAGCCTTGTAATGACTACACCGGAGACCAAGTTTCTCAGCTTTGGCTTTGTTGACATTTTTGAGTTGTCTAGCTCATTTTTGTAGTGTGGCATTTAGTGGTATCCTTGGCCTATTGAGTACTTGTAGCATCCGCATACCTACTCCTCGAGGTGACAACCAGAGCATCTCTCTACGCTGTCAATCAACCCCTAGGAGACAAAATTGACCATGGTTGTGAACCACTTTCATATATGAGCACAGGTAGTATGCCCTAGATTTAAGATGCTCTGGGAATTGGACTGCTCATAAAGTCCTGGCACCTTCTCGTAAGCGCCTGTGCTGGAGTACCCAGAGATTCTCACATTAGTACAGCTTCCTCATGGTTCTTTGAGACCCTTGCTCCCAGGGTGAGTTAGACTCTTACCTCAGTAGCATCATCCCCTGAACTTTGACCTTTTGTGTTTCAGGCTATAAAGCACCCCTCTCCTGAGACCTCCTAGCTCATGTCAAGTGCCATCTATCATTCAGGCAAATGCCATGCCTCACTTTTAAACTTATTTTTACCTATGTGTCTATGTGTTTATGCATGAAGTCTCCTCTTTACCACTGAGCCATTTCCCTACCCTTGCCCTGTCTCTTTCTGATTATCTTTTAGAAGTGGATTATATCCTGGGTCCCTTCAGCTGCCATTTCTTAATGGCATCTTCCACAGCCTAGAAGTTGCCCTTTAGAGATGAAAGATATGAGTCACCACCCAGACTGCAGGCTGCCTTCTTATATCCCTCCAGAAAGGTCTTCGGTCAGTGGGAAAAAACTAGAGCCCAAATCCAGCATATGCCAAACATTCTTGGCCCAATAAATGTGGTCCTTGTGTGGATCCAAACTTATCCTGGCAACTAAGTCACAAAGTCCCTTGTTAAACATTCAAAGTCTGGTTTGTATCCTGGGCACTGAGATTTCCATGTTTCCCTAGACTCTTCTGTAGAATAGGCACTGTGCAGGTCAGGGGAGCCTCTTGGCTGAGCTTGTCCTAAATAGCAAGACCTCCCATGCCTCACACCTCATAGGCCTCCCTCTCCACCCTCTGATCACTGATCTAGTTCCATTTTCTCTACCACTACATTGATTTTTTTTTTGACTTGCCAGATCTAAAGTGCAATAGTTTCTTGGAAATTTGATGATGACATAGAGGGTCCCTTGATGGGAGGTCAAGGTTGTTGTGGAAAGGACCTGGAGCTGGCTCTTGCTTCTTCTACACTGGTGGATCACTTTCTTCCTCCATTGAGTAGCTGAGGTTAGACCAAACATGAGGATGCAGATCATCCAAATGAAATGGGATTCTATCCCTTCTTCAAATGGAAGCTTGGCTGGAACTGTCATATGAAGGCAGATAAAGTTCTCTTTGCAGAAGAGATAGCCTCCTGTCCCAATCCTACACCTCCAGCTTCTCTGAGGGCTACAGGGTCTGGACTCCTTACTATGATGTCTGTGACTGGAAAGACCACAGCATAACCTCTGGGATGGTCCATCCGCAACTTTATTTTCCTTTCTGACTTAAAGTATTTTAGATGGAAAAATCCCAGGTTAACAAACAAACAAACAAACAAGTAAAAAAACACCAGCAGGCCCATAATGTACCAGCTCACTGTCCATTGATGTGGTCACGTTAATTCACAAAACAGTCTCAGTTCAATTTTGTCCACTTTAAGAAATTCATGGGAGATCTGTACCCCTTTTCTTACCTGGAGCTCCCGTCCTGGGGGTGGAGAAGAGCAGGAAGGAACGATAAAGATGGAGCTGGCCAGGATCCTGAGCTGGCCTTGCGGTCTTCAAGTCAGTATATATTGAAATTTGTTTGTTTTGTGAGACATTTTCTTGTTCTCTTTTAAGATTCTTCCTGTTGGGAACTTTTTCCCAGATCCTGTCTCAGAGGAAATGTCTGCCTCCTGGCGGTTGCTCGTGACCTCTAACTGCACTCTCCAGAGACCTGAGCTCAAGGCCACCTCCCCAGCTTGCTGTGCCCTCCAGGGTGTCTCATTGCTCAGGGCCTGTAGTAGTTCTTGCTGGCTTTGGGGGATACCTATTTTCCTCTGTCCTCAAGTGTAGCCAGCTTAGCTCTGATTTCTGAGGTGTGAGTCAGGCCTCTGCATCTCAGCTGAAGGAAATGTATACAGCTGTCTGGGGTAGAGGGATGGTGGTCCTTCGCGAAACTTGGAAGGAAGAGGTGATGACATAAGGCACGGCCATTTGGCTCACTGGAACATACCCCTCAGCAAAGCAAAGAGTACAAGGCAGTGCAGCACAGCTCTTAGCATACTCTTGAAGGAAGCAGCAACCAGCTGCTCACCAGCCTCAAGCTGCTTTTCAAAATGTCCTTGGGTCACAGAAAGGCCAGATAAGAAGCAAGCAAGCTGTGAATCCTGCAAGCCAGCAGCTGACTGTGACTTCAGTTATCAGCATCAGATGCTGGAGAGGGCAAACCACTGAAATTGCTTCTACTCAAACTGGCAATCATTTTCTAAGTCACAGAACTTAAGGCCAAGCCTAAACTTAGGCAGGAGCCCTCCATGGGGACAGGGAGCAGATGTTAGGGATGCCACAGCCAATTAATTCTCAAGCTTTCCCGTCACAGGGTGGGATGCAGTGGAGAGAGAAAGTGCTAGAAATTGCTTTTAAAAATGAGCAGGCCAGCGAAATGCATCCCTCTGTGCCTCCTCAGGCACTTTATGTGAGGATGGCACACCCTACCACCAAGCCATTGGTGTGGCTTTTAACTGTGGCTCCGGGTGTGGAGAATTTAATGGGTTTTGACTCAGGGGAGAAAGGGCTTTGGGAGATGTGAGTGGCCTCTGTGGAGAGCTGTCAGAAGCAAGGATGGAAGGGAAAGAGAACAATAGGCCCTGGAGTCAACAGAAGATGGAATGTGCAAGCTGGTGTGAGCCACTGTAGGAAAAATGACTTCCCTCTCATGTCCAGCCTTTTGACATTGCAACCCAATATTGGTATTTTCAAAGTTCAGCCTCAATAGCCATGCAATCAAGTTACACACACACACACACACACACACACACACACACACACACACACACACACACACACACACACACACCCTTGTTGGGCATATTTATAGCTATCCTTGACTGTGTGTGACCTGCAGGCTGTAGCTTGAACCTGCCTGTTTCAAGTTACTTCAAATGAGAAATTTAGGTCTAGTAGCACTGAACCCCCCAAGAGTCCCAATATATTCTCTGTGCTTGTAAAAATATGTATTTTATATACTCTGTTCAGCTAAATAAAGTGACCTGGGACCAGCAAGGTGAACCACCAGGTGGGCTTGCTGCCAAGTCTGGAGACCTGAGCTTGATCTCTGGGACTCACAAGGGTGGAAGGAGAGAACCAATTCCCAAAAGTTATCCTGTGACCTCCCACAAAAGATGTGCTATATACCCTTGTATGTACATACAATGAACAAATAGATAATGTCAAAAAAATTTATTAAAACCAATATTTTAAAATGAAAATTAACAGTAGCAATAATAGGAGCCAGCACAGAGACTGGAAAGGTGGCTACAGTGGAGAAAGCCCTGGCTGTTCTACCAGAGGACCCAGATTTGATTCCCAGCACCCACATGGTAGATCATAACTCTCTAATTCCAGTCCCAGAGGATCTGACACCATCTTATTGTTTCTGCAGGCACTACAGACACTTGGTACACAGATATCCATGCAGGCAAGACACCTGTACACACAAAATATATAACAATATAAAATAAAATAACTAGTAACCAACACATGGACTAGGTCATAATCTTAATACTCACAATTCTATAAGCTCAGGTGCCAATAATTAATTAAAACCCCGTGGTGCTAAGGTAGAGGCATAAAGAGGGAACAGAGTGTCTCAGGTGACAGTAACGGGGAGGCATGGCCTCTCCAGGGATTCAACACATTAACTTTTAATTCAGACCGTGAATTGTTAGTGTTTGACCCTGGATAAGTTGATTAATGCAGTAAGTTTAATTATTCATCTTAAAGATCTACTTTTTAAGGTCATGTATATGACTGCTTTCCCTGCATGTCTGTGCACCATGTGTGTGCCTGAGGCCAGAAGAACGCATTGGATCCCCTGGAACTAGAGTTACAGATGTTTTTGAGACACTACATGAACCAAACTCTAGTCCTCTGCAAGAGTAATAAGTGCCTTTAGCCCCCGAGTCACCTTCCCAGTCCCTGGTTTTCATCTTAAAAGTGAAGTGGTAGTTCTTATTTGTCAGCACCATGGTGGATTCACTAAGCCATTCACTTAGTAAATGGCCCAACTATCACTACCTAGAATCTGCTGCCTCTTTGCCGTGCCTACCTGCAATGCTTTCCCCCACAATTGCTACAGCATCAACCTATGTCTTAGTTATTTTGCTCATTCCTCTGGCCAAATGCCTGCTAAGAAGCCAGTTGGAGGAGGAAAGGATTGTCCTGGCCTGTGGTTTGAGGGGATGTAGTCCACCATGCTGGGAAAGGAATGGCAGCGGCAGCAGGCTGGTCACATTGCAAGTGAAGTCAGGAAGCACACACAGAGAGATGAATGATTGTGCACTGCTCGAGTTGGTTATATTAACCATCACAGCCTATAAAATGTGTGTGTGTGTGTGTGTGTGTGTGTGTATGATGTGTATGAATGTATGTGTATGTGTGTGTATGAATGTTTGCATATGTGTGTGTATGTGTGAATGTGTGTGTGTATGTGTGTATGTGTGTGTGTGTGTTTGTTAAATGCCACCTGGCCACCTGAGGAAGAAGAAAGACAAATAATCACTCAAACTTAGTCTGGGTAGCTCGGGCTATGGCCCCATTGGTAAAGTGCTTGTATATTACGTGTGAAGCCCTAGAGTTGATCTAAGCTGAGTGTGATGGCACAGGCTCACAGTCCCAGCACTCAAGGAGGCAGGAGGATCAGAAAATCAGGATCGTCCTTGGCTACATATCAAGTTCAAGGCCGAGCTGGCCTACATGAGACCCTGTCTCAAAAACAACAGCAATAACAAACATTAAGTCAGGCTAGCACTGGCTGCAACATCCCTGAGGTAGCAGCTGCCTGCCACTTTGTGTTTGTTGATTTATTTTGATCTGACACACCAGGGCAGATGGCTGAGAGAAGGCGGGGGGGGGGGGGGGGGGGGGTGATCATAGTCAATAGCTGGTGACATGTGAAGACTGCACCTGTGGAATTAATTGGTCATGCGTGGCTGGTTGCCACACCATGGAGAGAGGAGTGTGTGGTATACAGATCACAGGGCCCACAGCCTGCCTCTGCTCTGGTTGTCCTAAGTCTCCTAAAGGCATCCTTGCCCTTCCTTGCCCAGACATGGCCTCAGGCATCCTGGGCATTTCAGCTCATGAGAGGACTTGCCTCTGGCTCTTTTGTCTCCCTCGGAAAACACATGCACTTTAGCCCAGAGGCACGAAGATCAGAACTGGGTTTTTGTAAACTGCGTTTGGCTCTTTCTCCTGTCTGTGACCCAGCAACCAAAAGAAGCAATTCAAGGGATAAGAGAGAGATTTCATTGGCTCACAGTCAGAACAGTCCATCACGGTGGGGAAAGAATGGCAGCATGGGTCTGTCTGGGATGATAAAACGTGCATATGGCCTGTTATTCACATAGACTGGGAGTCAGAGAGAGAGAGAGAGAGAGAGAGAGAGAGAGAGAGAGAGAGAGCGAGAGCGCTTAGAACAGAAGCAGGCTTCCCTACAAAATCCTTCTTCAGGGAGAGAAGGGTTTTGTGTATTTGTCCTAAGAGCACAGGTCAGACCATGAACCAGAAACAAACCATCCTATAACACCCATGGACCTGCCCTCAGCGAGCACCTCTGCCAGACGGCCATGCCTCCTCTCACAAACTGTGGCAGCTTTCCTCCTCTAGGTGAGAAGCCATTCTTTCCCATAAAATGGGTTTTGTAGGGAAGCCTACTGGCTATGGGTTTTGGCCTCTGTGTCTGCTTTGAGCAGCTTTCTTATTACATCCAGGAAAGTACCAGTGCACAGTGTACCCGTGTGTGTTGCCAATGATGGCACTGAGTGTCCCAAGCAGGGAAGTTTCTCAGAGCAGTAATAAGCACTATTGATAAGCCTCCGAGTTCATGGATGGAATTGATATTAGAGGCAAAGCAAGTCCCATGAGTCTCTGTGCCTCCTGGATTCATAATGACTAGATTTTTACCCCAGCAAAATCACCAAATAAGACAAGAAAGTGACAAGAATTTAAGCCATGTCACTTCTTCAGGGGCTTTAAGTGCTGGAGAATCTGTCATAAATTAAGTCTGAGGAGCTGAGGTGTTGGGAAGGAGTCTTGGACATTTTCCCCCTTCAAACACTCCTCCTTCAAAATCTCTAAGCTGTTACTCTGGTTACCATCCCAGCCACTCACCCTGTCCCTCTCCTGCGTATATAGAAAAAAACCATCCCAGATACTGGATCTGAAAGGAGGGCAGATGCCCTGGTTTACAAAAAAATAAAATAAAATAAAAAATGCTTTCAAGCCTTTTGCCAGCGGAAGCCTTATGATGAGTTTACTCCTTGGCCCCTGTTTTAAACAATTTGTCTGTCAAATGACCAGGGTTTGCTAAGTCATAACAAATTAATCTACCAAAGTCTTCTCCAACTACCTAACCCACACTGGTCTTTCAGTTGGTCCATGACCATGTGCTGTGTTAATTAATTCTAATCCTAAGTTTGGAAACACAATACTTCCAGCAGTGACTGCAGTGACTGAGGCTTCAGGGAGGGTTTCTGCAAGAAAGAGGGACCTGAACAAACATGTTGTAGGCTCCGCGGAGCTCTGAGGTTCCCAAAAGAGGGCACCACCAACCTAAATTGGCTCACTATTAAAATGTATTCATTGGCTTATGCTGTGACAAGTGGATGGAGAGTTGACATTGACTGCATTTCTACCAAATGTGAGACACCGAGGAGACTAGACCCTCTTCCATGCACAATCTCTCCAAGAAGACTCTGTAGGAGACCTAGAGGGTCATCAGTCATCAAATGTTACAGATGAGGAAGCTGAGGTCAGAGGAGGTCACTTGCCAAGGTACCCACCTTTAATTCCAGCACTTAGGAAGCAGAGGCAGGCAGATCTCTGATCTGGATGCTATTCTGATCTCCGTGTCAAGTTCTAGGCCAGTTAGAGCTACACAGTGATCGCAGTGAGATTGAAGCCTCTCCACTGCTATGTTTCAAAAGTAGTTCATAGGCTGCCTTTGGGGACATATAGTGTGGCTTTTTCTCTGCATTATATGAATCCTGAGTGATGTGAGGTCTTTTTCTACAAGAGCCTGTTTGTGTTTCCTGGCTGTCCTCGGACACATTCCCTTGTCTACAAATCACTGTTAGCAACATGATTTATTCTCCTGCTTCGGAAAGAAGGAATGTTTAACACAATGTCTGATAGTTTACTATACTGAATCTCCTCTGGCTACCTGCTTTGTCTGTCCTGAGTGCAAACTCTTGGCACATACCACTAGTTACCAGTGGGATTGGCTAACCTTCTACAGCTGAGACAGGCAGCTTGTGATGGACAGGGCTAACCTCCCAGATACCGCCACTCTGTAGTCTCCAACATTTTTGTTCATCTGTTCCTGCCTGTAATCATGTTCTTATCTGACATGCTGTGTGCCCTGTTTCCCAGCACTGTGGACACACAGGGCACAGCTTCTCTTCTGGTGGGAGTGTTCTTCCCAGCTGCTTTGCTTACCACCCAGGGAACAAGTAGACCTGTGTGATCAGACTTGCCCTTGACATGCGATTTTCTAAGCTTTGAGTATTCATTAGACATCTCTACACAGTGTAATGGTTACTGAGTGTTTTAGGACAGAAATTTTGTATTAAAACAAAGATCAGTCTACTGCAAGGAAGACTCGAGAATCAGTCCAACTTTTAAAGATAAAAATAGAACAAACATAAATGGGTGGAGAAGGGGTGGGGTGGGAGAGGGAAACAGGAGGGAACAGGTGGGGGAGGAGGGAAGGATAGAGCATTGGGAGAGACAACTAGAATTGAGGATCATCTTGGGGATGAGCTAGAAACATAGAGCAATGGAAACTCCCAGAAATCTCCTAAGGCGACCCATGATAAGACCCCTAGCAATGGGGGATAGGGAGCTTGAACTGGTCATCTCCTGTAATCAGACAAGACATCCAGGGAAGGTACTGAGAAACCAATGCACCCACATAACCTTCAGTCTACATTTTGTCCTGCCTACAAGATGTGCTGGGGTGTGGGTGGCACAGAAATTATGGGAATGGCCAATCAATGACTGGTCTAGCTTGAGACCCATGCCATGAGAAGGAGCCCAGTTCTGACACCGCCTGGAAGGCCAGGATCCAGAGGCTGGCCTAGGATAGGACCAAATACAACTGGTAAAATTTGAGAACTTAACATCCTTTGGGCCTTTGTGGAGAATGTCTTTTCTACTTTTGTGCCTATCACCCCCCCACACACACACACATGCATACCATACCCAGTGGAGCATACCCAGTCATGGGGAGACAGTCACTACCTCTTTGACCAACATCTGAGCCTCTAGTCTAGGTAGATGGAATGACCTCATGACTCTGCTTCTTATGTTATTGACTGTATTAGTCTTTCCCCCTTACCAGAAAAGTCTGCATACCTTCAGTTTTCACTGTTCTATCACTGTACCCATCTTTTTTTAAAAAATTATTTATTTCTTATGTGTGGGTCCATATGTCACAGTAAGCATGTGGAAGGCAGTTCTCTCTTTCCAACACATAGATGTTGGGTCCTTTACCTGCTGAGCTATCTTTTGGACCTGGGACCTGTCTTTCTCAATGGAAACATTTGCCTCTCTTTGCACCTACCTTGCATCTCTCCTAGAATGTAGCAGATTTGAACTACATTCCATCCTTTGAGTTAAGACATTACTTCCGACATTAGTGACTAGACTTGAATCTCTCATTCATAAAACGCATTTGATCAAGACTGACTAATTCAATGACTTCAGAGTCCTTTACCCTCCAGTCACCTCAATTCACCTGTGACCCATTGATTCTTTGGGTCTCAGGTATAGAGTTTCAAATGTCTTCATTCAATGAATGGAGCCCAATACAAACTTTCAGTAAATTATGCTCTATAAACATTGAGAAAGTGGTATCACTTCCTGTATGATTATTTCTATTTGTCTCTGTCAGCCCAGCCTTAGGATCAAAGTTCAAACAATAGAAGGTCAGAAAAGGAAGGAGATTAAAAGCCATCTGGTCCAATATCTGGCTTTGCAAACAGAGAAACTGTGAGTGCTTAGGCTGCTTGGTCAAAGTCATGGAAGTACGCTGGTGGTTGTGACAGAGTCTGTGTCCTTTAATTATTGGTTTAAAGCCATGGATCTGGTCCCACCTGAATTACATGTTTAAGAAAAGTTCAGAGGGAAGAGAGGCTAGAGTTCAGGGTCAATGGCAGAAAGTAAATAGAGACATTGTGTGGGATAAGGACAAAAGGAACAGAAGCAAATGGCACAGTAGATGGGGCCAAAGGCTGGAGGCTCATGGGAATTCACGGAACCTTGGGATATGTGGGCTCTGCCCTTAACTTCACAAATTCCTTTCACAGTCTTACAGTTTATATTTTTACAAAGTTATAAATGTACCATGAGAAATCAAACCACACTAAGAAGTGCATAATAACAACAACAATGGTTCTTTGAACAGCCCCACAGCAGCTGCTGATCCTGGCCAGAGGGCAGCAGGCTGAGTTTTCTGTTCCTCTTCCTCACACTGACCTTCACATGAGAAAGGAATATGCACGTCTCACAATTTAAACACGCAAGTGTTATTAGAGATGAAAATTTACTGTCTCTACCTCTTTCTTCTTATCCCGTCTTTGAAAATCTTACCACACTTCTATTGCATTACATTTATATTCTGTGTGTGCGTACACATGCGTGTCTGCCACAGTGCCTGTGTGGAGGTCAGAGGACAATTCTCTCCTTCCACAGTGTGGGCCCTGGGATTGAAGTCAGGCTTCCAGGCATGATGGCAGCTACCTTTACCCACTGAACCATCTCATCCTCTCCCATACTTTAAACTACAGCATTGATAAGTGCTTATAATATGATGACAAGGGAACTGTTGTCTTCTTGGAATGTATTCTGTGACTGGTTGTCCTTTATTGTTCCGTCATTTGTCATTCCTTGTTTATAATTGTCCAATGGCATCCTTTTTCTAGATCTTTCTAGATGATTCATTATACTACTTACCTGCTATATCACCCTTCCTATTGGATGCACTTCTTCCTGGATACTCCTTAAAAAAAAAAAAAAAAAAAAAAACCAAAAACAAAAAAACAAACTCCTCCTCTTCCTCCATCATCATGGGCTGGCAGCTCTTCAGCCCTGTCATTAACCTGGGTCTTTCTCTGAACAGCTTTCTTTATCCATTCAGTTCTTCTGTTTTTGTTTATGTTGGTCTCACTGATGCACGCCCTGCAGTCACTTTCTGAGGAAAAAGAAGGCTAACTTTCAGGGCTAGAACATAGCTACAATATATTTATTCTGCTTTTATCCTAGACTTACAATTTGACAAAATGTAAAAAATCTAAGCTAGAGATTTTTCTTTAAAAATTTCAAGGCATTACTCTCCTCTCTCCTGGCTATCAGCATAGCTCTTAGAAGACTAATGTCATCTGCCATTTACCCAGCAGAGGGCTGGGTAAAAAGAACAGCACACACACATCAAATATGTCACAAGCTTGACAAATGCCATGCTCTCTTTCACTTGTGGGTCCTAGATTTTTATAGTGATTCATAAGATCATGTATGAATATATGACATGAAAATGCATGTGACACTGTCTAGTCACTCTAGTGGGATAATGATGACTAAGGGGAGGGAGGAGACAAGAGAGTCGGCAAGGATGAGGAGAACTATGCTCAATATACAACATACATATGTATGAAAATACTTAATACATTTTAAAAAGACTAATGGCTGGGACAGCTAGGTGGCTCAGTGTATAAGGATGCTCCCTGCCAAGCTGGATGGACACACACATGTGGGGATATTTTCAAATACAATAAAAACAGTCAGAGATATCAGAGGACAGATCCACCTCCTCCTGTCTTTTTTTTTTTTTTTTTTTTTTCCAGAGAGAGTTTTCTGTGTAACAGTCCTGGCTGTCCTAGAACTTGCTTTGAAGACCAGGCTGGCTTTGAACACCTAGAGATTCTCTTGCCTCTGTTTCCCAAGTGCTGGGATTAACAGTGTGAGCCATGGCTTTCTGTCTTTCTGTCTTTCTATGCCTGCCTTAAATACTTTCTTTGCTCAATTAAGGTGTGGCACCACCACTGCCTGCCTGGGAGCCTGGAACTCCTTCTGTAAACTAAGATGACCTCAAACTCAGATGGGATTAAGGGCGTATCTCCAGGATATTCCCTGTGCTGGGATTAAAGGTGTGAGTTACCACTGTCTGATCCTCCTAGACTAACTGTGGGTTGATCCCCCTGACATCTCCGAATATTTTTATTATATTTGAAAACACACACACACACACACACACACACACACACACACACACACACACACACACACACACACACACACACTGATTCCTCCTCACCTTGGAAGCTTTTACAGACTTTTACATCTTAAAGTCCCATCATTCATTAGACCTCCAATAGCTGAGTGTCCCAATATTAGGGCCAGACACTCATATCTCAACCCTGATTCTTTTCTTTACCAGCATCGACACTGGTTGAGACCCTAATCATCTCTGTGCTCATATCTTTTTAAATTCAAGAGGAACTTCATGACATTTCTGTGAGTATTAAAATAAATACTCTAAATATAGCATTTTGAAGTGTGTCTGACTTATGAGGGCATCTCAGGACAAGTTTTCTCTGCATTGACAGTCACCTCAGCTCTCAGTTCTGAGTACTCTGAGGACAGCACTTCATTCCTGATTCTGTGTCTTCCCTGATTGCCCTGGTTTCCATTTCTGACCGAAGATCACTGGACATCAGCCACCTTCTTGAAGGTTGCCTGGGAAGCATTCCTCATTGCTAGGAGGCCCTGAGCGCTGACCATGTCACCAGCCAGGTGCACTGAGATAGATGTGCTGATTCTTCTGTCATGCACAGGCATCCTGTCTCTAGTCTGCTTCATGACCTCCTGCTGTCTGTCTCCAGCGACTACCAGTTCCTATAGAGGCATGAGACTCTGTGAGTCGACCCAGCACCAGCACATGACTGCCGACTCCCAGGTATAGCCAGAGATACTGTGAACAGTTAGCCAAGAATATAGACCTATCCTGTCCATTTCTATTTGCTTGAACACTGTTGTGAGGGAATTTGGTTTCCAATGAGCCAGAGAGAGCACCCAAGAAGCATAAGGTAGCAGAAGTATACTCACTCCTTTAGCATTACTTGAACAAATAGGACAGAGGGATCAGGAGATAAAGGCTCTCCATTCCCTCCTACAATTAATTACCTGCTCACTACAGAGCAGGCTGTGAGGATGCTCTCATATGGCTCTCCCCTCCTTCTCTGCCTCACGGTCTTTTTCCTCATTTCTGTTTGCACAGATTATGTTCTCCAGGTAAGGGTTAGCCAGGAAATGTTTGCCTTTGAGCCCACTGGCTCACTTCTGTGCTCTCCTGTGCCTGAGGTTCTCCAGAACCAAGCCTCCATCCCTCTTTCTCCACAGAGAACCACTCTAGCCTCCATACCAAAGGTCACCAGCTGGGTGCTTGTGAATGGCTTCAAGACTGTAGTCCTCTACTTGAAATTTGGTATTAAGTCTATACTTAATACCAAATTCTGTTCTTAGAAAATCCTGGCCTTTGAGCCATTCTGTCTGGGTGGCCTTTGCTTTATGGTCTGCTTAGATAGGTCTGGGAAAGAGAGCCTGTCAGTAGCACTGAATGGCCTTGATTTTCTAAGACTCATGTTTATAAAGAGACTTGTGATGATGTATTTTATATTTAATAAAGTCAGCCTGGAATATCCGAGGACAGAATCAGCCATAATCAAACCATGAGGGTCAGAGAGTGGTGATTCACACCTTTAATCTCAGCACAGGGAATGACCTATGCCTTTAATCCTATCACTTAAGGAGACAGAAGACATCTTTCTGTGTTTCTATGAGTTCAAGGCCTAACAACCAAACAGTAGTAGCTCACACCTTTAACCCTAACTCTAGGATTATGATGCAGAGTTGAACCCAGAAGTGAAACAACTGGGTGGAGAAGATATTTAAGGCAGGAGGAACAGAGATTCAGGCATTCTGTAGGAGCAACCAGCAAGGCTGAGGACCCTTGAAGAAGATAGCATTTATTTTGTTCAGCCTGAGAAGTTGGCTGGATGAGAACTGACTGTGGTCTGCTTCTCCTCTCTCTAATATTCCAGCTTTCCCCAGTATCTGGCTCTGGGTTTTCATTAAATACCAACTAGAATTCGTGCCATAGAGACTCACGGCAATTCACTAACCATATGTCTCCTTGCAATGTACAGTTGTAAATTAGAGCCCGCTCACTCAATATCAACCGTAGATCTCAGCTGTTCTGAGACTCCTGCCTCCTCTGCAGTAAATACAGGTGCTGTCCTAGGCCACACCCCTCTGTTACCTTCATCAGTTGTCTGTACCTTCCCTGACTTCAGTGCTGTTTTTTCTGTCTGCCCCAGTGAGACACAGGACAGTCCCACCAGGCCAGTGCTGCATGCCTCCACAGCCAGCATCTGCTGTGCTCCTGGAGAATTTGGAGGTGACTCAAATATGATCTTGGCTTTTGAGGGCATCATGCGCCCTCCTGTTCTCTCCATCGTAAACAGGTGGCAGGTGAGGTGTGCACTGCAGGATTTGTGCTTGCCGTTGTGCCTGTGACAGCAGAGACTTGAGAAAAAAATACTTGTCCTGAAGAAAAGTGTAATTATGACTGAGCCCGACTATGGGCAAGAATACAGAAAGTGGGTATAATGAATATAGACTGCTCAGGGAAGCAATTCCAAAAATTATGTTAACATTCTCGTCTTTCCCCAGGGGTTGTCCTTTTTAAAGTTATGTTATTTATCTCTAACTTATGAGCCTTTATTCTTATTCTGCTCTTGATTCAAAGTCACAAATTTTGTGCCTTCCTGAGGAAATGTGAGAGGTGAGCTATTTCTTTAGCTAGGCTAATGGATCCTTCCAGAAGCTGCCTTGGCTCACAGGTCAAAGCTCTGTCAACTGGATGGGGCTGATTCTCTCTCATTTCCTTGTCACTAGGGAGCCACATTTGGGAGCTGGAGGAGACCCAGACAGCTTCAGCTTCTCAAGGGGTGGACAGGATGAACCAGAAACTTGGGAGTGGTCCTGTATGCTTCCTGGTGTGATGAGCCACCTGTTCATTGTCACTGCCTCAGCCCATGCTCAGGCCGCCAGCCACCGTGCTCCTTGCCTCCTGCTGAGGAGCAAAGACTAGGGGTGGAGCTGTGGATTGTGAGGCTCCTCAGGTGGAGTGCTCCTCGCATTTCTTATAAAGGAAAGAAATCAAAGTCTTGGTGAGAGGGTCTGAAATAGTCACTGTTTTCTCTGCCCAGGTGGGAAACAGCATTGGGCATCCTAGGATAGACAGCCTCCTCCTGCAAACTTTTTATAGCCACCCCTTCAATTTCTTTCATTGCTTTTTATTTTATTTTATTTTTACTTCAAGACAGGGTCTTATGTAGCCCCAACTGGCTTCAAACTGTATGCAACCAGATGACCTTGCATTTCCGATCTTTATATTCCATTTATTCGGAGCTGGGATGGACCCCAGAGCTTTGTGTAGCTGGGCAAGCATTCTGCCAACAGAAACACATCCCTAACTCTCACTATTCTTTCTCATGCTGGTGGGAAGAAGGATCTGGAAAGGGTCCTAGCCTAAACCTGGACTTTGGAACTTTTTGCCAGTCACAACTGGGAGATTTTGAGGGATTCACACTTAAGCAGCCTACAGAGCCAGTGATTCCCCACCCCCAAAGGTCTTTGTGGAAAAAGGAAACATTAAGAGTTCAAAGAAAAAGCATCTCCAACACTTCTTATTTGTAAAACTGTTGCAAAAATTCCCTTTAAATGATTACGCGTAAATCTTGCTTACATCATGCTGTTTCAGTAAATTCTCCAGTGACACAGAAATAAGAATGAACCATTTGTGGTGTTTGAATGCATCCCGGGCCACAACACTCTGTCTCCACCTGGTGGTAGCACAGGCCCCTCCCACAGTGTGTGCCCTTTGTGTATGAACAAGCAGAGTTAGTGACTTCAAATCAGGAGAATAACCATACGGGCTCATAATACACATGAGCATAAAAAGGAACTGAATCTTGGAAACTAAATTACAAAGATATAAGTTGTCTCATAGGATTCTGTTGCCCTTATTTGGAATATATGATCAGTCTAGGGGCAAAAACTTTATTTTATACTATATTATACCCCATCTCATGGAAAACTTCAAATTTATGAGCTGAGTCTCAAAAAGTTATAGAATATTTTAGTCTCTTGGAGAGGACATGAATGTTATAAACAGACACCAGAAAGAACACCTTTAAAAATATCTATGTATAGATTTTATTATATTGTAATAATCAAATAAAACATTTAAGAAATTTCTTAATCATACATGAATTCCCCTTAATAGGCATGATGATTAGTCACTTTATGGGATAACTTTTGAAGATATATTTTTTCTTATGTGTATGTATATGTGCTTACATGTTTGTATGTATACATTCTTACAGATGTACAAGGAGGCCAGAAAGGGGCATCGGATCTCCTGCAGCTGGAGTTAGAGGTGGTTGTGAACCTGACGTGGGTCCTGGGAACTGAACTCTGGTCCTCTTGGAGAGCAGTAAGTGCTCTTAACCACGGAGCCCAAGTTTCAGCTCCTCCCATGGTTTGAAGGCAAAGACTTCCGATGTAGCTTACCCTGGTCTCAAACGTACAATAATCCTGCTTCAGCTTCCTGAACATTGAGAATTGCTCAAGTACATCACCAAGCCCTGCTTTCTCATACTTTCTTTAAATTTTTTCTTCTTACTTTTTAAGCATATGAAGCAATCGACATTTGCTTTGAATGTCAGAATGCTTGGTGGAAGTAAAACTCTAGTCTATTTGAGCAATTTTCTACTGTGTGTGTGTGCATGCATGTGTGTGCGTGTGTCTTAAGCTGGGTTGTGATGTGGGACGTCTATGAATATGCCCTATTATTGATTAATAAAGAAGCTGAGCCTATGGCAAGACATCTTAGAGACAGGCAGGAAATCCAAGCAGAGATAAAGGAGAAGGAGGGCAGAGTCAGACAGAGACACCGTGAGCTGCCATGGAGAGAGCGAGATGTAAAGTACAGGTAAGCCACGAGCCACGTGGATAAACAGGAATTAGTAAAAACGGGCTGAGCTAAGATGTGACAGCTAGTAACAAGAAGCCTGAGACAAGCCAAGCAGTTTGTGGTTAATATAAGACTTTGTATAATTATTTGAGACTAAGTGGCTTCAGGATCAGTTGGATAGGGCACTGAAACATATTACTACAGGGTTGTCTGTAAAAATCTATGCTATTTTATTCTATCCTATCCTATTCTGGGGCAAGCAGAGGTGCTGTATGCATGTGAATATGCTGTGTATCTGAGGCATCACTAATGCCTGGCAACCGAAAGGGGAGATTCCAAATCTGCCTTTTAGGCGCCAGCTACCCAGTGTCTTCCTTTCATAAAGAGACCAAGTATGATTCTCTGGATCATACGTAGATATTTTAATTCCCTCCTAATCTTCTGGTTCTTAACTTTCCTAGAATGTCCTCACTTCTCACATCCCCAGCCTCTTCCTTCCCTGTCCAAGGGAACCAGGCTTGCCTGAATTCGGGTTCCCCACCATGGGGATGGAATGCAGACCCCAGAGTGCTCCTTGAAGTAGCAAGTACTTAAGAGATGTCAGAGGGAAAGGAGGGTGCAAGGAGATGTGGTTCTTCTGAGTAAAGTGCATATGTCCCCAGGTCCATCTTAAAAGGGTCTAACTTCTGTCTCCATGGGGCTGACATGCACTATTACCATCTCCTCGCCATCACGTTGGATGATGCGCCCTCAAGAAGAGCCTGGCCCTTTGGACAGCTGAGCTGGGTTGGAAGCTTAAATGGTCTTTGGGGAAGGGTAGGGAGAGTGGAAGAAGCACCACTGAGTAGGGAGAGTGTTCCAGAAGCTGAGTGGTCCCAGCCGAGTACTGAGAAGATAGAGTTAGGTGAGCAGAGAAGGGAGTCTGAGAAGATGTGACCCTGTCTGAGATGGTGAAGGGTGGGATGCTGTCCCAAGGACACGTCCATTTGTTCACCTGTGCCAGGACTCTTGGTGTATAGGACAACAACTGAGCTAGTCTGCTTTGAACATGATGGAACATCTATATTTCTGGAATTCTCACTTTGATGCTACACTTCGCCATCCAAACTGATGTTATTTTGGTCTTCAGTAGTACTTCTTACTGAATGAGAAACATACACACATTCTTAAACACACATACACATATGTACACACACACACACACACACACACACACACACACACACACACACTTTCAAATCTTTTAGAAGGAAGCTGAGGGCTTTTAAAGTCAATGCTCTAACCACCTCTGTTAACTTTCTTCTGTTTAAGGTTAGAGTTTGCTTTCTTTGCTCCCTGTGTTATTTTCCTGCTGTTCTCTGGGTAAGCTGCTTTTCAGGAGGCCCTATGAGGCTGGGAGCCAACCTACCAGACAACGAAACCAGCACAGTGCTGGAGCTAAAATGGCTTTTCAGTTTTTTTCCAGAAAAAGAAAGGACCCACTTTCCTCTGCACATACTTATGTTACTGAGGCTCCAGGCTGCTGTATGCTGAAAGCCCATGCTGGGTTTGAACCTTCCAGAACAAAATGCCACCCTCAGTGCACCTGCATTCAGAACTTGTGGAACTGCAGGGTCATGGCAGGAGGCTCCACCCTCCATCCTCAAAGGCCTAAAATGGCCCTCACACAGCTGGCTTTGGAGAGTGGCCAGCTGTAGGCCTCTTCCAGAGCATGCCCACATTCTCCTGGTATACCTGTGCCAAACAACAGGGGAAGCTTTGAAGCACCTGGTTCTAACTCCCAGAATTCTATAGGAATCTTGCCCTAAAATACAAAAAAAAAAAAAAAAAAATACTGTCTACACAAGGATTTTCTTTTCTGGGGCTAAGAAACTATGCTGATACCAAAGCCTCATGCAGCACCTTCCCTGCAAACCTAGCTGAAGCTTCCCCTTTGAGATCATTGCCAAGAAACATGCTGTCTCTATAGATAAGATTCTGGCATAAAGAGGAAAATTGAAATTACCCAATCTATCACACTTTCTGCCAGACTCGGGTGCTAGACAGCTTGAGGTTGAATTCTGTATTCCGAAGCACTCACCCTCAGTACACCTGAGTTACAGTCCTCTCTGCCCTCTCTCTTCCTTCCCTTCCTCTCCACCCCTCCGTTCTCCTCTCACTTCCCCTCCCCTCCTCATGTCTTTCTTTGTTCTTTTTCTGTTGGGCTATTTGTCCATTCATCCATGAATTCATCCATGTAACCACCCATCATCCATCCACCCATTTATTAACTTTTTGAGGGATGCACTAGTTCTGATGTATATTAAGGCTCAAGTTCTTGGTAGAAACAGTTACTCAGCTTAAAACTGACTCCTTGGATTGTAAAAAAATGGTCGGTTCAAAGACACAACAGTTTCTTCACTTTGGTGTGTGCACAAATTATTCAAACCAGGAGCCTCACCTTGCAGATCAGGACCCTTTTTAGGAGGCAAACGCAGTCATTTAGAGTCCCAGAGGTCAGATGTGTATGGCAGTAAAGAGCCACTGTGTTCTAACCTGTCTCCTTGCAGTAAAACCTTGGTATGTGCCCAGGCCACAGCCACATGCCTGGACCTGTTCTCAGGCCTCCTGGTTAGTGCTGGGAGTTCACTATTGTTTGGCCCATACATTCTCTTCCCACCCCAGTTCATTATCTCAAGTTTCTAGTACTAGCAACCAAGAACTCTGACTCATCTACCCAGCAAATTAATTAGCTCAGTGATTCACACTCTCGACTAACATTTCCTGAGCAAAACACCCTGTGAGGTAGGCGTTATTTGTCTTTATTTTATGGATGCAGAAATGGAAGCTTGGGGAACATAAGTTAGGAAAGTAAACATTAGAACCTAGCAGCTGGTATTTAAACTGGCATTCTCTGCTTCTCTAGGAGGCTGGCACAGGCAGCAGGGTCAAGGATTCATCTCAAATTCTAAAGCATTTCAAGATTTGGTCACTAGGCAGACATCCATGTTCACATCTTGGTTGTCATCTCCCCAGCTGGAAGCAATCACCTTGTTCTGGCACAACCTGATGAGATTCCTGAAGACCCTTCAGTAACAGGGACATGTGGATCCCAAGCACCAGGGGCTGCTTTTTAAGGATTTATTTATACTTATGTGTATAGATGTTTTGTTTGCATGCATGTCTGTGCATCACATTCGTGCCTGGTGTCTTTGGAGGTCAGAACAGAGCACTGGATCCCCTGGAACTGGAGCACCATATGAGTGCTGGGGACTGAACCTGGGTCCCCTGTAAGAAGTAAGTAACTGCTGAGCCATCAGCCCAGCCCGTTTGATATTTTTGAATAGTACAGACCAAATGAATTTCAAGGGCTAATTTTTTAAGTTATATTTTGAGACTATAACTTAACTACAACATTTCTCCCTTTCTCTCAAGCCTCCCATACATTCTTCTTTGCTCTGCCTTCATGTCCAGGCCTCTTTTTTTGTAAACTAATTGTTACTGCATGCAAATATGTATGTGAATATGTGTACATTCCTATACATAACCCTTTCCGTTTGTATAAGTGTTACCTGTATGTATATTTCAGGCCTGTGACTTGACACGCAGGTCACTCAGTGGGCTCCTCCCTGGGGAGTGCCACCTCTCCCAATCCCAGCCTCAGTCTTTGCCTGTGGTCTTTGTGTAGGACTGAGGCCTTGTTGGCTCAAACGCTGACATTTTAAGCTAGTGTGAAAGTGTGGCAGAGTTTAGAGGTTTGATTGCAAGCAGAATTTCAATCTTAAGTTGTGACTGTTTGGGTGTGCTTACTGGGCTGTGGTGAATATAGAAGAACATTCACCTGAGGACTATATTTAGTGATGAAACGTCTTGAATGTCTGTGATTTAATGAAGTATAATTATATGCACATGTGTTTTCTCCTTATTCCATCAATTGATACCTAGAAGAGTCAGAAAGGGGTAGCAAACAGGATAAAAATGTTAGTCCCTGGTGAGAGGCATTTATTGTTAGCATCGGGGATCTGTCTTTTCTATAGACAACATTATCTTTTTCCAAATACAAGTTTGGGGGCATAAACACTTGGCTACATAGCATAAGACATGGAAGAGCTCGAACTTTTATCTTTGAAATTTCCACTCTGTAAATTGGAAGAGAGCTAACCCAAAGGGAGGTTAACCCCAGAGGTAAAGGTACTCCCTGAGGCCACAGACCCAAGCAAGCTGCATTTCTGGCCTTCACTGCTTCTGTGGCTTGTTGCTCTCACGAAAGCCAAATCTCTTTTCTGACATGTAAAATTACTTCTTAATGTTTTCAGCATTGCACTGACTTTCCCCTCGAAATGCTATCTTTCTCCCCTCAGGATCACTGACCCCTTTTGCTGCACATTAACCTCCTGTGCCTGGGATTCAGAAGCTTCTGTGTGCTCTGACTCCAGGCCTTTGGCTCTGTCCCTGCTTGGGTAACACAGTGTCCCTCCTCACAGACCTGTGGATGAGGCAGTCATGGCCCTTTATATTCATGGGCTGCTTTCCCAAAGGTCCTTGGCATTACTGAAATAAAATGTGTTGATAGTATGTTTGCTATTTTAATTAGGGTCATTAGTTTTAAACAAACTTATCCTTGTGGCAGGGACAGCTTCAGTCTCCAAAAGGACAGCCTCTCCTGCAGATGTCTTAAAAACTCGAACCTGTAAATTAATCACCACGCTAAGCTTGCACAAAAATGTTCTACAAAGTGAGTAAACAGTACAAAATAGGTGTCTCCCCATCTTTGTTTCTTCCCCCATGAAGAGAAGTGATTCAACAGAAACCAAGGACCTTGGAGGCTTTTGCCTCCCTGGCTGAAGAAATGGAAAGCTCACGGATTTTTAAGGTGTCTGGGTTGGGGCTGGGGAGAAAGCTCCCTTTGTAAAGTGCTTACCATGCAAACATAGGGATCTGAGATGGATACCGCAGAGCCTACAGTTTTTAAAAAGCCTGGGCACAGTAACATATGCTTGTAACCCCAGTGCTGGGCTGGTAAAACATCTGGATTCCTGAACTCACTGGCCAGCTGCTTAGCGTCCTTGGCAACACAGTGGGAAACACTCGAGGAATGATATCCAAGGTTGTTCTCTTGCCTTAGCAGTACCCACATGTGCTTTTGCATGCACATGCACACACACACACACACACACACACACACACACACACACACACACCTCCCACAGAAGTAGAACTTCCTCCCATCTCTCTCTATCCACTCTTTTTTTTCATTTTAATTTAATATTGCATCTTTCCTCCTTTATTCTAACACGATGATAATTTTTTTTTCCCCACTGACTAGAATGAAATCATTTTTATTCATCATATGTATTGGGATGCTTGATGTGAAAAGTTCTGGACCCTAGCTGTTCCCCTTGCTGGTGCTTCCAATGAGCCCCTTCACAATGGATATTTTATGAGTATAGCTATTAAATAAAAATGAATGCTAGACATAAGTCTGTGAAATCTTACTTTTCTGCAAAGCAAAAAATATGTCAGTGGAATGTATAATTCATAATCTAGCTGGAAGATCACAGTAACTCAAATGACACTGGGCATGAAGTGGGCAGAAAGTCTAAAGTCATAGAGGAGAGCCAGTGGGCTTTCTACAGCTTGAAAATAACTCCAGAGGCTTACAGTGTGTCTTCAGTCAGACCTTTACAAAAAACCCTGGGGGTCATATATGATTGGCACATCTCCAAACGAGAGGTATAATTTCTGCTCTTAAATTTATTAGATTGGGTTTTATTTATTTACTTACTTATTTTGGTGTGGTGGGAGTGTGTGTGTGCGTGTGCATGTGTGCACACACATCTTTGAGTGTATAGGAGTATGGAAGCCAGAGGTCAACTCTGAGCGTCATTCCTCAGGAACTATCCATTTATTTTGCTTATGGAGATCAGGTCTTTTGTTGGCTTGGAGTTCCCTCAGTAAGCTAGCCTTTCCCAGGGATCTGCCAGTTGCTGCCTTCCCAGCACTGGGGTTAAAAGTGCTCAATACCATGGACACACGGGAGGAGGGGCACAGTCTTGGAGACTGAACTCATGTTTGACAGGCATGATTTACAGACTGAGCCATCTCCCCAGCCCAGAACCAAGTCTCTTATTCCTGTCTGCGTGTGTCTGCAAATGACACTCACACCAGCTTTCAAAGCCAGCCTCCGAAGCTGCTGGCAGAGGCAGTATTTGCTCTGGATAGTGCTTTTTTCAAGTAAGAATTTGCACATAAATCATTTGAAGACTTAAGCATGGGCCAGAGTTTCTCCCCAGCGCAGGCTGCTGCTCTCTGATGTCTGTGAACTCTGTGATTGTCCAACACACTTAGATAAAATGGTTTCTCTTTATGATAAGGATGACACTTCTGGCATCCAGGGCTACACATGACATCTTACTTTGCATAATTTTATTTACTCCTCTGATGACTCTTTGGAAGAAATTCTAAGATTTTGAGGTCCATTTCTCAGTCAAGTGATTGTGGACTTGTCCAAAGTCACACAGTTAGCAATCAATAGAGCTAATATTCAAAGTCAAGGTCTACATTCTACATTAACCAGAACAAAGGGGTTGGATGCTGCCGTGACAGCCATCTACAGTTCATTTTCTTCAAGAGCAGCCCAGTACCACAGGAGGATTTGAAAGACCAAGGGTCAAAGACCCCAGGACTGAGAATTGTGAGGAAACGCAGGAAACCTCCCTTTGCCTTCTTAGCCCCAGTTTTGATATCCAGAAGGGAAGCAGGAGAGGTCTGTGAGGAAGGACTCTTGTTTCTCTATTTGATGTCTCATCTGAAGACAGGCATCTTCCTTTCCTTTTGCTCCCTCTGCTGGCCATAGAGGATATAATGCCTTTGTTGTCAACCTGCTCTCAGTTGGTGGAATTGCTTAACTATATATGATCTCAGATCATTGGGGGAGCTCTTCCCTGGGGAAGACCATTTCTCCCGCTTTCAGAATTCCTGTTTTCTGTAGCTCTTCATCTAGGGTTTCCCCCTTCTGTGTTAGCCTGTCTATCAGGGTCACCATTGTCTTGTTTAGGTTGCCATGTTGAATATTAGTTTTTACAGTTTCAGAGAGCATTATGAAGGGAAGCAGCATGGCAGGCAGGCAGCCATGACACTGGAGCAGTAGCTGAGATCTTACACCTGATCTACAGTTGGAGGCAGGGAACAGTGCGTCTTCTTTTGTTTACAGTCCTTCCAAGAATTTGAAAATAAGTATTGCAAATAAATATAGTGCTTGGGCTAAAATCCTTTTTTTTTTTTTTTTTTTTTTTTTTTAATCTTTCATGTTGTGTTTGGTTCTGAAAAAAATTCTTTAAGGTCTTAGCTATCTATGTCCATAGCTATTTCAAAGATAACTTCTAATAAATGAGAAATGCCTTCTGGTATTGATGCCTCAGTTCTGCCAACTCTGATCTTAAATCTTAAGAAGGTCTTACACTGTGTATCTTTGTGCTGATGAAAGCTAACTGTCTTGTAATAAGTCTGGCATACCAGGAAGAAAAGGCCCCAGGGTATGAGAGTCACACAGAAAGACATGAATGAGAAAGCCATTTTGGATGCTCAGGTCCATCAGTCATGTGGGAAAGGTGCAGAGGCGTCAGGTGTGTGAGTGAGGAAGCCATCTTGGATGCTCGGGTTTAGTGATCAGTCCCCAGAGTGCTCCTGTCTGACCTGCCATCTTCTCCAACAGCAAGAGAAACCAAGAGCAAGACAGAAACTCACCAAGTCATCTCACAGGACCATGAGTGAGGATAGTGTATGGGGATTTTGATTGGGGAATTTGATGAGTAGCAATAAATAACCAATGCAACTCACTCAAAAAAAAAAAAAAAAATCTCTAGAACTAAAATGGGTGTGTGTAATCTTGAAGTTGGAAGTGTGGTGCTTATCTTTATCCCTGCATGTCACCTGGTCCTGGATCAGCTGTGCGGCCACCTGCTGGCCCCTGGCCCCTGTGCTTGTCATGGAACTCCTGTTGGGCTAGTTCCCCAGTCCCTTCCTAAATGATGTCACGAACTTATGAAAGATTTTATAATGTTCCTGTATTGTCTTTTGTGACAGATTACTGCATATTTAACAATAATTTGTCATCTAATAATTTGCGTCATCTGCAATTTGATATACATATTTTCTGTCATACATACTTTATTAAGATCATTGATAAAAATTTATGAGTAGGACCTGGCACATTTAGTCTTTTTTTAAGTTATTTTATTTTTAAATGTGCATTTGCCTGTGTGTTTCTGGGAGTGGGATGGGGTCGTACATTTCTGCAGGTGCCAGAAAAGGCTAGAGAGGGCATCCAATCTCCAAGATCTGGCATTACAGGAAACTGTAATCCATCTGATATGGGTGCTGGGGACCAAAGACTGGCCCTATTCGAGAGCAGCACATGCTGCATGCTCTTAACTGCCGAGCCATCTCTCCAGCTCCACACACTTAATCTAGTATGGTGTTTTAAATATCCTTCTGAGTAGGTTTTGATACGTTAATGGAACAACATTTAGTGAATGGTCATTCCAGCTAAAATAGAAAATCCACCCAAATCTGCCATTTGTATAATAATTACTCTTTTATCCTCTGCAACTTCACAAGCATGCCATGCTTGTCTTATCCAAAACATTGCTTAAATTTTTGAATGAGACCTGGGCAACTCAGAACCCTCTTCAAGCCAATGAAGCAGGTTCTGTTCCATCCTCTGAGTGACACTTGAGAGAAATGTTCTAGCTACAAACCAGACTAATCCGCTGCACCCGGCACTGCTTTTTATTTTTCCTTTGGTTTGTAATGACATTGTGGAAAATTTGGAGTTGAGATATATTTGTCTTCTCTTTGTGTCTCCAGGAAAGAACTCTCTAATGAAGTGATTTATATTTAGTCTGACATAGCTGGCTGTTATGTTAACCACTTGTGTAGTTTCCTGATGAGCACTAATTTGTTCCCGACACGATCATGAATAATTCATTGTAGGATCTGGAGAGCTCAGGTTTGGTAATCTGACACACCTGGGGTGAAATCCTAGCTCTCTTCACCGGGCTAAGGCTGGTTATTCAGCTAGTGAGAGCCCCAGTTTCCTCATTTGCACAATGAGAATGACTGTGCTTCCTTCCCAGGGTTCAAAACAGGAAGATGTGCAGGGAGTACCTACGAACATGGGTGATGAGTAGGAAACACCCAGTAGCCCTGGAGTTTGTCACTATTACAGTAGCTACAGTGTAAAAGTTGCCCTGGTAAGCACTAACTGTCACTTGATACTACTTGGAGTCACCTCCCAAGGGTCCCACATTATCAGGTTTGTCTAAGAACTTGTCTCTGGACATTTTCCTGACTGTTCTAATTGATGTAGGAGGGCCCTTTCCACTGTGGGTGGAACCATTTTGGACAGGTGGCCCTGGGTTCTCTAATGAAGCTGGATGAACAAGCCAATAAACAGGCTCCTCCATGGTTCTTGTCTCCAAGTTCATGACTTGGGTTCTTGTGCTGATTTTCCTCAATGCTGGATGCCACCTGGAAGTGTAAGTTCCTACCCTTTCCTCCTCAAGGTGTTTTTGGTCAGAGAGTTTTTATCACAGCAGTGGAAAGAAACAAAGACAGTGGTTAATCTGTGATCTCTAAGATTGGTTTTCTTATTTTCACGCCTCTGGAAATTCAGACAGCATGTTGCTAGCCCTGGACTAAAGGCACTGTGTCAGTGACCACAGAAGGAGTGACCACAGAAGGAGTGACCACAGAAGGAAGCAAGGCCATAATGCCTGGTGTTCACACTAACCATCTGCCCCAAACAGAGCCCTCCCCCATCTTTGTTCTTCTTACTTAAAATATTGATTGGAGCACAGGAGATGGCTCAGTGGTTAAGAGCACTGGCTGCTCTTCCAGAGGACCCTGTTTCAACTCCCAGCATCCACATGACAGATGCAACCACCTATAACCTATAAGAGGATCCAGCACCCTCTTCTGGTTCCCAAGGGCAATGCATAAACCTTCTGGTCTCCAATGGCATTGTACACATGTGATATATACACACAAACAAAACACCCATATACATAAAATGTAAAAAATTTAAATCTCTATATACTAAATAGTATTTAAAATTGAATAGATTTAAAGTGTTATATATGTTAAATTTATATATTCAACAGTGTCTCTCCCACCTCATGCCCATCTCTCACCTTTGTAATCACTGAATGTTCCATACGGTTTAAATAACCAGGGCTCCCTCTGGGTCAGACACACCCACTGCAGCTACTCTTTCAGACTTCTGGGTCCCATGGCCACACTTTGTATAGATCTTTTATTGCCAGCTTTGGAATGTGACAGATCTAGAGGTCACTTAGTTCTGCCAAGATGGAGTAGAATGTGAAGAAAACATAGGATCATGGGTTAGAAACAGGATTTGAAGAAGTAGATAAGCACCCTAGAAGTGGGGATGCCTAAGAAAGACAGCTCAGTGGCTAAGCCATTTGGCTCTCTGGTGTGAGGGTAGGAGTTTGGATCTATGCAGATTATGCAATTGCCTACCAGGTATCTAGTCCGTTTGTAATTTCAGAGCTTGAGAGGTAGAAACAGGGGGTTCCCAGAGAAAGCTCAATTGTAGTATAAGGTTTCTGGCCCGGACTTTCAGGCCTAGCCTCAAGGTTTAGGCCTGCAGACCCACAGATCCGCAGAGACACACAGATGCTTACAATAGTTTTAGGCTAATTGACCTAAGGCCCAGGCATATAACTTGCTAAGTCTTTACCCTTAACCCATGACTCTTATCCTGTTCAGCTATGGGGCTCGGTACCTTTTCTCAGAGCAGCATAGTTGTCCTCTGTTTCTTCTGGCTTCTCTCTGGCATTCTGCTCTGTTCTCTGGTTCTCAGAGTTTTCTTAGTCTGGTAGCCCCACCCACACTTTCTGTCTGCCTTTAGCCAATCAGAGCTTTTTATTAAACTTATAAGTGGGAAAAATTATTTACAATGGAACAACATAATCCCCCTACACTCAATAGTTAGACTAGTCAAATTGATAAGGTTAGTTCTGGATTCAAGTGAGAGACCCTGCTTCAGTATATAAGGTGAAGAGCAACCCAGGAAGACTCCACACTTTGGCTTCCAAACTAATAAAAACACACATGTGTATGTGTGCTCCCACACACAAGCAAATACACACACATGCACATATCACACAAATACATATGTAAAAAAGGGGGAACAGGAATTAAGGAATAACAGGAATAACAGGAATTAAATCCTAGTAGCGAGGGAAACGAAGCAACTTTGAGGAAAATGCTCATTTCAGCTAAAAATAAGCCATGCAAATCCTACCCACATGGTGATTATCTTTTTACCCTCTATAATTTTATAAACAGGCCACAAACCTTTTTATTCAAAACATTGGTTATACTGTTGAGTAGAACCTGGCAAATACAGACTGGGAAATTTATGTGTGAGCTGCACATATAAGAAACTCAACGTTCTATGCATAAGAGAAGGGGACTCCTGGGTTAAGAGTATGTGCCACTCTTGCAAAGGACTGAGTTCAGTCCCTAGAACATGTATTAGGCAGTTCATGTCTGCTTGTAACTTCAACTCCAGGGAATCCAACGCCCTTTTATGGACTCTGTGAGCACTGTACACACACACACACACACACACACACACACACACACACACACACACACACACGGGGTGGCATAAAACATATAATTTTAGAAAAATCTTTTCTGAAAAGAAACTTAAGGTTCATTATAGTTCCTTTCTAAAACGTGGCACCAGTCTCAAGGGCTCTGTGGAATTTCTAAGTAGTCACAGGTGGCTCCAACCACAGATGTCACTGTGTTGTGCTAAGATGTTCTCCAAGGTCCTGTAGCATGCTGCTTCCATCCAGTTCTTCCGCTGGCCCTCAATCCAGTCCTAGAGATACATTATTTTGCTGGCTCTGAGCCTTTTGAGACACAACCTCATTTTAAGGTTGGTCAGAAACCTATCAAATGTGCCTTTGATGACATTATTTGAATATACTGAGTAGGGTGTGGGATGCTAGTGACTGAGTATTCAAAATGTCAGTCAAGAGTACAGCAAATCTCATAAGAATAGAGGGATGGGTCATATGCTACAAGGCAGCCATTTTCCATCTACTTTAATGGCCTAAGACTGGTTATAGATCTGTCCATCCATAGCACCAAGGTATCCATAAGTATCAACCAAAACCACAGTAGAGGGCTGGAGAGATGGCTCAACAGTTAAGAGCAGTGGCCACTCCTGAAAAGGATGAGGGTTCAGTTCCCAGCACCCACATAGAGGCCTTTACTTATACTAGGATTATGTTACATCCTAAATAATTGTCCTGCCTACTGGTTTCATATAAACGCTGATTGGCTGAGCACAGACAGGAAGTGTGGAGGGACTACCAGGCTAAGAAAACACTGGGAACAGGGAGGGCAAAGCAGAGATGCCAGAGAGACACCACGGAGACACCAGCAGACACAGAGGAAAAAAGCTGAAATGCTGCTCTGAGAAAAGGTACTGAGCCACATGGCGGAACAAGATAAGAGTTATGGATTAGTTTAAGAGCAAGAGCAATATGCCAGAGCTGTAGGCTGATCAGCATAAAATTAATACAAGTGTCTGTATGTATGTGTGGGTCTGCGGGTCTGCGGGTCTGAGGGTCTGCGGGTCTGCGGGTCTGAGGGTCTGCGGGTCTGAGGGTCTGCGGGTCTGCGGGTGTGTGGGTCTGCGGATCTGAGGGTCTGCGGATCTGAGGGTCTGCGGGTCTGCGGGTCTGCGGGTCTGAGGGTCTGCGGGTCTGAGGGTCTGCGGGTCTGCGGGTCTGCGGGTCTGAGGGTCTGCGGGTCTGAGGGTCTGCGGGTCTGAGGGTCTGAGGGTCTGTGGGTCTGAGGGTCTGAGGGTCTGCAGGTCTGCGGGTCTGCGGATCTGAGGGTCTGCGGGTCTGAGGGTCTGAGGGTCTGAGGGTCTGCGGGTCTGAGGGTCTGCGGGTCTGAGGGTCTGCGGGTCTGAGGGTCTGCGGGTGTGTGGGTCTGTGGATCTGCGGGTCTGCGGGTCTGAGGGTCTGAGGGTCTGCGGGTCTGCGGGTCTGAGGGTCTGCGGGTCTGAGGGTCTGCGGGTCTGCGGGTCTGAGGGTCTGCGGGTCTGCGGGTCTGCGGGTCTGCGGGTCTGAGGGTCTGCGGGTCTGAGGGTCTGAGGGTCTGCGGGTCTGCGGGTCTGCGGGTCTGCGGGTCTGAGGGTCTGCGGGTGTGAGGGTCTGAGGGTCTGCGGGTCTGAGGGTCTGAGGGTCTGCGGGTCTGCGGGTCTGCGGGTCTGAGGGTCTGCGGGTCTGCGGGTCTGAGGGTCTGAGGGTCTGCGGGTCTGAGGGTCTGAGGGTCTGCGGGTCTGCGGGTCTGCGGGTCTGCGGGTCTGCGGGTCTGCGGGTCTGAGGGTCTGCGGGTCTGAGGGTCTGCGGGTCTGCGGGTCTGCGGGTCTGAGGGTCTGCGGGTCTGAGGGTCTGCGGGTCTGAGGGTCTGCGGGTCTGAGGGTCTGCAGGTCTGGACCACAGGCTGGACAGGCCAGAAACTTCCTACTACATTTACATTTTCTTCCTTCTCATTGCCCCTGTAGGTAGAGATTCTTTGCCACTCCCCAATCCTGGTGCTGTGTCAGTCTGGGCCCGTGTTTACTTCCATGTTGTTACCCCCTTCAGGCTGAGCCTTTACTTCCATATCTCCTCTCCCACTGGCGGCCGCCCTCAGACGCCGCCTCTGTACTCAGAACTGAACAATATGTTGTGCTTACGTATTTTTAACTCACATAAGCAATACTTGCTATACATTTTATTCTCTCGCTGTCTTTGTCTCTGCCTCCCTGTCTCGCCTAGAGAGTTTCAGTGAGGGATGGTCTAAGCCAGGTTGGCTTATGTCTTCGGGGGATTATCTCAATTGCCTTAACTTAGATGAGAAGATCGATCCTGAAACCAGGTGGCTTTAGCCTCTGTGTTTGCATACTGGACTATATACAGTAGAGAAAGCTAGGTGAGCATAAAGCATGGCTGCATCTATTTGTATCTGCTCTTGACTGTGGATATGATGAATGATATGACTTAGCTGCTTCAAGATCAAGCCACTGTTGGCTTTCTGTGATAGACTATAATCTGAAATTGTAAATCAAAATAAACACATTCTCCCTGGTTAATTCTTATCAGTGTTTTATCACTGTAGTGGAGGTTAATCTAGGCTGTATACATTGATATAATTTATTCATCAATATGTATGTGCATTCCTATATAGGGATACATATCCATATGTACACACACATGCATTTATATTATAGTTAATTCATCTGAGTGTGGCTAGTTGCTGCATGCTCTTGGAGACTGTTCATTCCCATATTGTATTTATCTAGACTCTAAGTGGCTTCTTACCTCCCACTGCCAAGAACAACACTATATCTATCCCCATGGATACACCCATATGGATCTGATTTTCAGAAGTGTATGGAGAGGAATGAGATTTCTGACTCACGGGGGAATACATCTTTATATCATTAAGTACTTCCAGATTGTTCTTCAGATGGACATAATTCTTTTCTTTATAATTAAGAAAAGATTCTCAAAATATAAATGTCCCTCTTTATAAAGAGTATAGCTCGTGTCTTTTGGACTATTTCCAGGAGAGTGAAAGCACCAGTAAGTAACTCCACAACATTCTGTCACCTAAGGCACTAGCAGCATGATTCCCATTTTCTGCTTCCCTTGGACTCTGGCAGACACTCATCTACCTTTTGTCTCTGTCAATGACCTATTCTGGACATTTCATGTAGGCAAAATCATACTACATATGACCTTGTGTATCTGCCCTGTTTTCTCACTTAATACAGTGTTTGGGCCAGCAAGAAGGCTTGTGGGTAAAGATACTTGCTACCAAACCTGAGGACCCGAGTTCAGTCCCCAGTTCCACTCCCATGGTGGAAACAGACTTCTACCAGAGCTATGACGCACATATACACACTCACACAACAGCAGATAAGTGTCATAAGAAATTTAAATACAACCATGTTTCCTAAAGTTATCCACATTGTATGTTTACCTGTGCTGCAATCGCTCTAGAGTTAGTAATTAATATTCCATTGTGTGGAGACATTAAGTTGCATGAATCTATCAGTTTTAGTGGGTGTTTGGGCTGCTTTCTGTTTTCTTGGGACTATGAATAATACTATTTCTCAACTATCATGCTACAGTGCCAAGCATTTGCACATAACGTGTTTGGGGTTCCCTTGGTGTAAACATAGGAAGAAAATTGTTAGGTATTATTAGGTTTTGTTGAACTGTTGAACTGTGGCCAGAGTCTCATGATTTCAGACCAACTGTACCTTGTTTTGTGGCCTGGTTTGTGGTCTTTCCTAGAGTTTTGTGTTCATCTGAAGGGATTGTGTGTCCCTAAATGTTTCTTACCACTGTCTGCTCACCAAGTTCTGTTCTCCAAGTCTTCTATTTCCCTGTTTATATTCTATGCAATTGTTCTACGTTCACCATAAATAAAGTATTTATTCCTTAGAGGTGTTGTTTCTGGTAGGTCGCTGGCCCCACATCCATGCCTATATGGGTAGAACAAACTGAACTCAATAGGTTATAATGAATAGAAAGTGGGCTATGGGGTTGGTAATGGGGAGAAATGGAGAGTGAATATGATCAAAATACATTGCGTGCATGGGTGGGATTCTCAAAGAAAAATTTATTATAAATGAAACATTTAAGGCTTCAACTACTGTACCTGAATATTTTAAATCTGTTCTTCAATTCTTTTATGTCTTTCTTAATGTTCTTCACATTCTGATGTACATATACATTCTTCATCATAGACATGCCCACACCAGCTTTTTTTTTGACACTGCTGGCATGCCCTTTTACACACAGCCTATCAGTGGCTTCCAATTGACTGGTTCTAAGCTAAGACAACACAGTGTTAGTTGTATTTGCTTCTCTATCATTCTATAGATTGGTCTATTCCTTGAGGCAGGGTCTTGCTTGGGGGGGGGTGTCCAAGATTATCTAGAATTTTGTATCTTCTTGCTTCCATCCCCCAGCAGCTGAGATTACAGGTGTGAGAAACCACAACTAACAAGTTCTATAGTCTTGGATAAAAAAAAAAATCAGCCATAGTCATTTTGAAGATATTTTATATAATCCATTTCAAGCATAAGGTCTGACGAATTTTGACACGTGTGTACATCCATACAATCCCCAACCCAATCAAAATATATAACATTTCTATTTTCCCAAGCTTCATTACACCCTCCTCTCTCTGACATGATTAATTGATACGGTTTCTGTCACTATGGGGTACTTGATTTTTCTTGAATTCTATAAAAGTTGAATCATGGTGCACTTCTTATATCTGACTCATTTTTCTCACCAGGTTTTAATATTTTTCACACTGTGATATGAACATCATGTTTATTTTCTATGGTCAAGACTTCTCATCATGGGATCTCAATAATTATGTGACCTTTTCCCTGTTCGTGGACATCTAGACTCTGTCCAGGTTGGAGTTTTAATGAATAAAGATGCCATGAACATCTTTGTACAATAATGCTTGTGTATGGATCATATACTCCCTCTTGGATAAATGCGTAGGAGTGGAATTCAGAAATCACAAAGCATGTTTAACTTAATGCCATTTAAAAAAAAAAACTCACTTATCCCATTGGACGCATCTACTAACACAGAATTGCAAGCTACAGTTGTCCTGGATCTTGCCATTTGGAGTTAGTTCCCATGTGTTTTAGAGGAAGTTGTTTTAGTTCTTGACACAGAGACTTAGGATAAAACAACAGGATAGAGCACCAAGTTTAATGTGAGCTTCTTTGACTTGTATGTTGAATATTCAAATACATACTTCAATGAGGCATCAAGTCCATGATCCATTTTAAAAACTGGTTTCTCAAACATGGTACATACTCATTCATAAGTGTATAATAGCCACAAAGTAAAGGAGAACCATGTTACAACCCCAAGACCCAGAGAACCTACATAACAAGAAGTGTTCAGGGTGGTGGTGGTGCATGAATCTTGGTGTGAAGGGGAAACAGGAAGGGTAGGGGCTTAGAATGAGGAGGGGAATAGGAGGGGCATGGGAACAAAAGGGATCTTGTGGGGGAGAATGGAGAGAGAGAGTCCTAGGAGAGACAACTGGAATCAGGGGTATCTCTGAGATGAGCTAGAAACCTTGAGCAATAGAAACTCCCAGGGATCTATGAGGGTGACTCTAGCTAAGACTCATAGCAATAGGGGATGTGGAGCCTGGACTGGCCATCTCCTGTAACCCAGTGGAGGGACTGGGGCATCAACCTAGACACAAAACCTTCAACCTACACGATGTCCTGGGGTAAAGATGGCGCAGAAATTGTGGGAGTGGCCAACTAATGACAGGCCCATCTGGAGAACCACACCCCAACAGGGAGCTCACCCTGAGGGCCAGGACCCAGAGGCAGGATACCCCAAAGACCTAGGACAAAAATCTAACATGACTGGCAAAAAAAGTCAATGAAATGATTCCTAATGATATTCTGCTAGCCTCATAGATGGACAGCTAGCCCAGTTGTCATCAGACAGGCTTCATCCAGCAACTGGTGAAAGCAGATGCAGAGACCCACAGCCAAACATTAGGTAGAACTTGCGAGATCATGTGGAAGAGGGGAGGTAGGCTTTTGGAGCCACAAGGGTCAAGGACACTACAAGAAAACCCACACAACCAACTATGCTGGGCTCATAGGACTCACAGAGACTGAACTGACAACCGGGAAGGCTGTGTGGGGCTGACCTAGGCCCTCTGCATATTTCTTACAGTTGTGTAGCTTGGTCTTCTTGTGAGACAGTGGAAGCAGAGGCTGTCTCTGACTCTGAAGTCTGCTTTTGGGACCTATTCCTACCGAATTGCCTCATTCAACCGTAATAGAAGAGGAGGGGACTAGTCTCACTGCAACTTGATATGCTGTGGCTGGATGATATTTATGGGAGGCCTGTCAATGTCCTAAGACACAAAAAGGAGGAGGCATTTATGGGGGGAGTTGGGGAGGAACTGGGAGGAGAGGAAGGAGGGGATTCTTTGGTTGGGATGTAAAAACAAAGGAAATAAAAAGAAACAAAAAAATCAGTTCGTCTTAGCTGTAATTATTTTTGATATTTTCTTTAAGTCTATGACTATCCCCATTTCTTTTCTTAAAAATAACTTAAAAATTATGTATATGGGTATTTCATTTCT
This sequence comes from Phyllotis vaccarum, assembly GCA_033318265.1. Taxonomy (NCBI): domain Eukaryota; kingdom Metazoa; phylum Chordata; class Mammalia; order Rodentia; family Cricetidae; genus Phyllotis; species Phyllotis vaccarum. The sequence continues at coordinate 138,635,482 of JARWLC010000004.1, read as the reverse complement.
ATATAAGCATGTCCACCTCTAGTATTTAGTGCCATAAAGACCAGAAGAGGGCGTTGAATCCTCTGGAACTGGAGTTACAGATGATTGTGACCTGCCATGTGAGAGCCGGAAATCTAATCTAAGTCCTCTGCAAAAACAGCAATCGCCATTAACCACTGAGCCACCTAACTGACCCCAATTATTTTCTTAATATATATATTTTTAGAGGCAGGGTTTCTCTGTTTAAAGCTCTGGCTGTTTTGGGTATTTGTAGACCAGACTAGCCTCAAACTCAGAAAGATCTGTCTTCCTCTGTCTCCTGAGTGCTGGGATTAAAGGCCTGCACCACCACTGCCCAGTTTCTTAATACCTTTAATGGTTAGGTGCTTTACATCATACTAAAGTCCAATTGTTCTATTTTTATATGTAAGAGCTCTGCCAAAACCAAAACCACATAGATGTTTTGTTCTAGAAGCTTATAGATTGAGCTTCTGTATTTAGATCTAAGATCCACAGTGAATTATTTTTTGTGGACTTTGTTTGTTTGTTCCTTTGTAGCTAGCCAATGGCATTAGATGAAACCACTTCACTTTCTCAGGAGGGTGACATCTGCTCCTGTATTGAAAATCAATGGCTACGTGTGCTCAGGCCAAACTCTGATCCCTTATGTCCACTGATCCATTTGTCCTCTCTTATAATGACAGCACTCTGTCCTGTTTGTCATGATTTTAAGAAACATTTGAACATTAAATCAGACCGTGTAAATCCTCCAACGTTGTTCCTCTCTTTTCAAGTCTCTTGGAAAGTAGCTTCATGAGATACGGTCTCACTCTGTGGCCTAGGCTGACCTCGAACTCATGGCCCTCTTGCTTTAAATTCTCTCATGTCAGAAAAATAAGCAAGTGTGAAAATGTGAAATAACAATAGAGTTAGGGAGCACTGAGATGGTAACAAGCTCCAGGGAGTATTACGGGGTTTCAACACCTCTAGGACATTAACCCATTTGGTGGATAAGGGGTTTCACATGGGGACTGTCTGTCTAGATGCTGCCTGGCCTCTTAGGAACGGGTCCTACAGTCTCCAGGTGTGAGCACTCAGAGCCTCTCATGGTCTTATCTGAAGATCACTAGTTCAGTACTTGACTTCATGCTGAGAACAGATTTTGGGATGAATAATGTATGGTCCTTGCTCCTCGAGATCTACAGAAGTGACTTTTGGTTATGACAATGTTATCTGTAAATTATAGTCTTGTTCTCAGAATATCACCAGACATCAATCAACTGGGGATTATCAAAATCTTGATTTCCATTACACTGAGCTTTTGGAATGGAAGCAGAGTGCTATTTTTGCCCTAGGTTTTATTTCCAAAGATCTGAAGTCGTAGGAATAAATGAATAAATGATTATCAAACAGTGACTTCTGCAGCAAGCTGTAGGGACTTGGGAATTTCTAGGTTTTCACCATAATCTGTTAGTGTCTCACAAAGGGTTAGATAAGGTTAAGCATTTTATAGAGTACGGATTTCTTGATGCAACAATAAAGTCAGTATGGAAGTTGGATAGAGATAGAGGTCAGCAGCTAAGACCACATTTTGGTTCTCAGCATCTATGGTAGGTGTCTCACAATTGCCTGTAACTCCACTCCTCATCTGGCCTCCATGAGTACGTACACACACACACACACACACACACACACACACACACACACACACACACACAGTGGTTGATATTGACTGCCAACTTTACAAGGCCTAGAATTACCTAGGAGATAAATCCCTAGACACAGTTGTGAGGCAGTTTCTAGACTAGGTCGGGGTAGAAAGATCCACCCTAAACGTAAGGGACACCATTCATGAGCACAAAACTCTGACTGAAAAGGAGAAAGCAGTCTGGGTATCAACATTCATCACTTTCTTCTGCTTCCTATTTGTGGATGCACTGTGACCAGCTATACTTCATGCCCTGCAACTGTGCTTCTTCACCATGATGGACTGCATCCCCTTAAACTGCAAACCAAAATACACCCTGAAATACCTGCTTTCATCAGTATTTCATCATAGTAACACAGAGTGTCTAATTGTCACAGGCTCCCTAATGGAGTTGGGACTTTCCTGCTGTCTTTACACACTCATTTCCTGCTGGAACCCTGATGAGAAGCCATGCCCTGAGTATCACCATGGTTGTGGGCATGGACTCTGAAGTGTCTTTCTCAACCTGCAGAAATTCTAAGATGTCCTCAACCACTTACTCCCAGCAAGCATAGTGTTGAGCATTGAGAGGGACTGCCATGAGACCAGGCTAGGGACACCAGGGGTTGCTAGACTAGAGAGGAAGCAGGAGACCATAGTCTTTATCAGGCTCAGTGCCTAGGGTTCACAACTCTGTTTAAATTTTTATGCTTGTGTCTTTTTCCATTATGCAGATGCCTGTTGGGGCAAGAAAAGGGCATTGGTTTCCTCTGAAGCTGGGAGTTAAAGGCAGTTATGAGCTGTTTCACATGGAAGCAGAACGTCTGGCCTCCATAAGAACAGCAGGCACTCTAACCACTGAGCCATCTCTTCAGCTCTTCTCCCACCTCACCCATGACGTTTTATTCTTCCATCAAATCATATGTAGATAAAGAATATAGTCATCAGGAGTCTTCAATGTTTATTTTGTTTCTCTTTTGTGGGTGAAACTCATCAAAGCAAAACAAATATAGCCCTTGTGGGATCCAGATTGTGCATTCACTCATAACTTGGCGGATTCTCACAACAATTGCAGTTTATTAGTGTGTGTGCCCTCTATCACAGCACAGACGTCCTCTCTTCCATAAGAACTACTCCATTCATGCTAGAAGCGGTCAGACCTCAGCTGATGGGCTGTCTATCTGCACTAATCTTTCATCAGCTATCTTTTATTTTTATGCAGACCTAGAGGGTCCACACAGTAACTCTAACTAGGGCTAGCATAATTTATGCTCACGGGCTGTAATTAGTAAACTCGTTACCTCAGAGAATTTGGAGTCTCAGTTTGAAAATTGACATACATCTCATTGTGATGTTTTGGTATGGGGTGGGCTGGAGAATTCTGTTTGCCCAAATTCATTTCTTAAGAAGGCCCGATACTGAATTACTGCAGCCAGTTTTTGTTCTTGAAACCTCCATTAAGATTTCTGTCAGTGGTTTTCAAACCAAGACACGATGTTCTGAAGATGTTCCTCTCTCCCCCATACAGCTATTTTTGGGCAAAACTCCTTAGCCCCCTCTCCTTTGTATTTATATCAGCCCTGCTTTGTTTGTGAATACTACACAGATTTTATTTGAACAATGATTTTTATGGCTAAACAAAGCTTATAAACCATTCTCTGTAATAAATTCCAATTCTTTTCTCATGATGATATTGCTGAATGCTGATATACCTTATGTAACAAGATGTATGTGTGTATGTGTGCGTGCACATGCACAACTTAAATTATAATTTATGTCTTAAGGATTAAAAATATTTTTAGCTTTGCTTATTCCTGTCCAACACTAAATAGCTGCTGAGATATTTGCTGGGTATAACCATGCTCTGAGACCTCAACTGCTTGTGGAAATCACAGAAGATTCTGGTTTTGACATTAAAATAAATGCTCCTAGGAACCTTTTCAACTGACAAGGGAACAGGAAGAAATGTTACAACCATAATTCCTAAATCAGTTCTTTTCAAATGAGGTTCTGGACTCTGCTGGTGACTGCTGGCTCAGATCAAGTAACTTCACGGACATTCTCTTGGTGACAAGTCCAACAGAGGAAAATACGCTTGCTGTAGATCTGGGACAGGAATGGATCTGAGAACTAAGGAGCTTTGTCTATTAAGATACCTTCCCAGGTATATTTCCAACACTGCATGCTTCCTCTACATAATCTTGATCATTGATCATCCAGTGGTATTTAATGAGCACCTGCATGGATCATCTATTGTATGATCTACACCCCAACTCCCCCCAAAACCCTCAAATTTTGGATTGCCTCCTGCTCTAAGAATTCAAATTTACCGAGAGGGTCCATTCTGGCTCGTTTGACGTCTCTGCTCCCTACTGAACTTGATCCCAGGCACAGGGCCTCAGTCTCCTGATTCCTGCTTTGCCTTCAGAAACTCCAGGATCTCTCAGTCTGAAAATTACTGGCATGAGCTTGGTACTGCCTTGCTGTGGCAGCATCTCTCGCTATTAACTCCTCTCTTCCTAGTTGTGACAAGCATCAGTGGTGTCTCCAGATGTTGAGTTGAGGGAGGAGAAAGCAAAATTGCCACTACTGAGAACCATGCTGTAATCCAGCAGGAACAAAGAGAATACCACCAACAAGCCCATCATGACAACTATATATGGCCCATAGGATTCAGTCCAGTCCATGTTTCCAGCCCTCGATGCATGCTTCAATCACCCGAACTATTTATAAAGGACCAACTGAGCATTAATATTTTCTAAAATCCCCACAGGAAATTAAATTCCCAGACACTACTCTGAACTAAGGATGTTTGGTAATCATCAAATGGGGGGGGGGAGACACTAAAAACAATAATATCCACTCACAAACGTATTTAAATTGAAAAAAAATCCAGGCAATTTCAGAGTTAGAAAATGAATCCTTAGGCCCAGAGGTTGTACAGCACAGGGTGTTAGAGACATTTCTCACTCATTTCTTGTTTTGTGGTCCTTGCGAAGCACCTAGGAACCTTACTGTCTCTAGGAATGCTGTGCTTTAAATAGTTGTGATGAAGGTACTTCTCCTGACACAGAACAATTCTCATTCTGGTTGAAAGTAGCATTAGTTAGAAACTGTCTCCAAGAAGCTGAAGAGGGCTGTCAGGGAAGGGGATCAAGAGTGGCTAAGGAAGAAGGACCTCAGAGTGTTTCTCTGCAAGTGAAAACTATCAGATGGCCACGTATGTCCTTTAAAGGTAGCAGTGGGAATGAACCCAGCCAGCATGGGATCTGGAGATCTCACACTCTACCATCCAGAAGTAGTATTTCTACAAAGCACACATGCTCTGGAAGCCACTGATGACCCCTTTCAATTAAGCCTGAGGAGATGTCTAACACCCTCAGTCAGCTAGCAAGTTTCTGGAAGGCATAAGACACTCTGCAAAATAAAGGGTAATTTGCTTAATACCCATGAGATTTTCATTTGGAAAAATGACTGCTGTGGTTATTTTTCTGACTGTCACTATTGGGATCAAATGTGATAATACATATGAAAGGGTTTGGCGAGCGATAAAGCCTGTCGTTCATGCCTTTGTCCCAAGGACTTTTTCTGCCTTCAACATCAGTCTGCTCTATCAACTTCCACTAGCTTTTAGTTTGGGCTTCTGGGGATGTGGATGAGAGTAGCCAAGTCTGACTACTCAAGAAGTCTGTCCTTGACTGAGCCATTAGGAAAACACAAAGACAGAGCAATGTATTTTTCATGACCAGGGTTACCATCATATTTTAGGTTATTATATATTTAAGGACCTGGAAATTAATTGCTACCATCTAAAATTCGGAGGAGCAAGAGAGCAAGAGATTAACCTGACAAATGGTTTCCATAAAAAAAAAAAAAGCCATTCAGTTTCCCAAATTTATCTTGTGTCCTGAGGTTTCCAAATGCCACAGCGTTCTTTCCAGCTGCCTTCTGTTGGTTTCTATGGCCCTAGGTTGGGAGAATATCAGCAGACACAGCTCTCAGCTTGGTGGAGTGTTAACCCTTTGCTCCCCATTTCACAGGTGCTAAGCACAGCCATGGTCAACCCTTCCAGTCTCAGAATGTTGTCTTTGTAGATTATGAAGACAGAGCCTTTGGTGACACTATCTCATACAGGGTAATAAAGGTCTCTGAGGCCATCCATCCAAGTCCATGGTCAAGTTTCCAAATTTCTGGCAATCACCTGAGAGTAAGGGCTTCCATCAAAGATGCAATAAACCAGACAGGATAGACAGCTGCCTCGGAGGATAGTCAGTGGTATTCTTGAGAGGGGAGACCAGTGGAGTTTTCCATGACTGCCTTTTCTGATTGTTTGTCCAAAATGGCTAGAAAAAACTGGGTAGATTCCCCACCCCACCCACAATTCTCACCAAAGCATACCACCCAGATGCCATCTTTTCTGAAGAGAGAACCAAATGAATAGTAAATCTAGACCTGGTCATACCTCTACATGATGACGCTGAGTTCATGTTTCTCTAGTGTGTTCTCAGATGGTTCTGCCTTCATTTCTGAGTCGGGGTCTGAGTGATGCATTTGGATAAAAAGAATGTAGAGGAGACCTCCAAAGAAAGCGCCAACCATAGGGCCCACAACAGGAATCCACCAGAAGTTATTTCCAACTCTGAAAGCAAAGAGGAAATTGGTGAGACATTCCGTGGCCACCCTGGTATCTCCACCTTGCTAGTCACTATTGAGTCTTTCCTGTGTCCGTACCTCTCTTGAACTTGAAGAGCGTCGCGTATGGGCACATTCACTACAGCATGGCCATTTATCCTGGACTTTGCAGTGTACCTGATACCAGGAACCCATTCCAGTGTCCTAATGACACCAGTGGATGATGGCACCCTATTTACTCTCCTTTTAGAAAGCATGATGCTTGGGCAAGTGAGGGTCAGTGGGTGAAGGCTTACTGCCAAGCCTGATACCATTGGTTCAATCCTCAGGACTCACATGTTGGAAGGAGAGAACCAATTCTTGTAAGCTGTCTTATGGCCTTCACATATATGTGTGTACCACCCATCCTATACACCCCCAATAAAATGTAATACATTAAAAAAAATATATGGTTCCATGAATGCCTGGCCCAAATTGAGGGCACCTAGGGAGGCTGTTCAGTAACTGTCTTTCCTATATTATGAAATAATGAAGCTTTGGTGAATGAAATGAACAAATGAGGGGATTCAGAACACAAACAGAACAACCAAATGGTGATTAAAGAAAATACAAAGTGGTACGTGAGTTATCTACCAAATATCATTAGAACCAGTGTTGATCTTTGGTGGCGCAATCACACCTACAAGGCTCTATTCTGTAAGGGGTTTGCATCACCACGCCCTTCTTTGAAGAAGCCCCCAGGGTCTGCACACCCCATAAAAGATGAGGTCTGGGAGACAGCAGGTCACTTTGTGAGCTTTGTTTGTTTATTTATTAAGGGCTCCATAGGAATGACGTCTATGATTACTTAGGCAAAGTGAAGCACAAATATATCATTTAAGGATGTAGACAGTCAAGGAAAATGATTTCTAAGAATCAGGAGAATGACAGATACTCAGAATAATACAAGGAAAGCAGGTAAACAGGAGGATGGATTTTGCTGTGCTCTGACTAGATTCTGGTGTCCTGGTGTGAACTAACAAGAGAAGGCTTCAAGAGCTCAGAGGGAAGGCCTTTGTTCAGAGTGCAGACTTTGGGTTTGATCCCCCAGAATTGTAAGAAATCAGAAACCTTCCTTCCTGGTGTAGTGGAGAGCATGTTGATCACAGAAAATCCATGCCCATGCTTTGCATGAGTACCCTTGATAGCCACAGACTCTTCCTTGTGGCCTTTTGTTCAGATCAGACTTGGTCTGTTTGAGATAGGGTCTAACTCTGCAGCTCAGGGTGGCCTGGAACTTATTATGCAGCTCAGGCTTCCCTCAGACTTTCAAGGATTCCCCTGTCTCAGCCTCCTGAGAGCTGAGGTTCCAGCCTTCCCACCTGTTTTGTGTACCCCAGAAGACCTGGTCTCCACCCTGGGCAGTCTAGAAGGTCTCTGAGCTAGTACCCTCATTGCGCTCCAGTTCCTTCATTCACAGGACAGGAGGATGGGAGAGCAGAGCACCAAGACTCATCAGAGCAGCCACCAGAGGTCACTCTTACTTTATGCAAGAGCTTGCTAGATGCTTGCCTCTCAGAGTTCTTTCCCACACTCTCAAATCCCAAATCCAGATGCGCCCTGCTGCTAGAAACAGGCAAAAGATGGCTGCTTTCTTCTCTGAGTCTGAAAACCTTTCTGGAAACTTTCTCTGGAGGAAAGAGTACTGTCCTTCTAGCAGCCATTTTAACTGTTCCAATGCTTTTTTTAATTTTTTTTTTTTTTTTTTTTTTTTTGAGCATCTCTCTGTTACAGACTGGACCCTGTCTGCTTTATCTGAAGCTGGACACAATGTGGCAGAGGCAGAAGTCATGCCGTGTGCTCAGGTGTGACTACCTGCAGGGGCCTGTCTCAGTACACACACAGGGTGGCATTTACTCTATGTTTCTAGGACTGCCACAGGAACGTATGTGTGTGTGAGTTGTGTGTGTGTGTGTGTGTGTGCGCGTGTGTGTGTGTGTGGGGGGGGTGGGATTGCTCATGCATGCACATCTGGAGCCCATATTGGGTATTCCTGTACAGTCTCCCTCTATTGTTCTCTGCTTTATTGAGCTGCAACAGACAGACTCAAGTGGAAGCTCCCCTTTCAGTGAGGCTGAACTCTCAGGATCTGTGTGTTGCCTTTGCCTCTCCACCCTGCTCTGGAATTACAGGAAGATATAGAAATGCCTTTTAGCATGGATTCTATCCTCCTACTCTCTCTCTCTCTCTCTCTCTCTCTCTCTCTCTCTCTCTCTCTCTCTCTCTCTCTCTCTCTCTCTCCAGCTCATTATATATGGTATGCCAAATTAATTTTGGTCAGTTGGCCTTCTAAACAGGTCAAACTTCTGCCCCCAATGCTTGTGTGTGAACTGGTTTGGAAATGTCCTTCTCTATCACAGTGACTACTCTGTATCTAATACCCAATAAAGCTATATTGAGAGAATAAAGGACCTGGGAGTTCCTTGGTGGCATCGGATGTCAAATCTAGTCTAGATTTGGTCACAAAGTCAACCTGCAGACAAGTTATATGCTAAAAAAAAAATGATTCAAGTTTCACCAGAGTTCCACAGCCTCTGCTCTCTGGTCCACATGCTCTTCCATCTCCCAGTCAGGGCTCAGTCCTCCCTGCTAAGGCACCACAGCCACCCTTTTCTCTCCTTCCTACCATTGGTACTCACGTGAAGACCTCAAACCCCCATCCTGCCAGAGCAGTGAAGAGCCTGGGGCTCAGGTCTCGAGCTGGGTTCATGGCACAGCCAGTGTTGAGGCCCAAAGAACAAGAAAGGGCAATGATCAGGAGGCCAATGACAACGGGCTCTAGGCCTCGGGGGACCCCCAGGTTTCTGGAGTCAAAGATAGCAAAGACAATCAGGAGGAGGAACATGGTGGACAGCACCTGGAGAGGGAGAAAATGTTTCAAGTTCAGTGTGTTCTGCTCACCTGCTCACTCAAAGTCACCCCTTCCGATTAGAAATTCAAACAACCAGGGCTGACACCCAGAGCCAGCGCAATTGAGAACATTTTCTGTTCTTGCAGAGGACATGGGTTCCGTTCTCAGCACCCATGCAGCTGCTCACAACCATCTGCAACTTCTGTTCCCGGGAACCTGATGCCCTCGCCTGACCTCCACAGGCACTTCAAACACATGGTGCACAGATAGACAGAGAGGCAAAACTCAGGAACCTAAAATAAATACATCTTTAAAAAAATGAAACCAGTATCAGCTAACATAGTGGACAAGAGTGTGGCTCTTCCTCAGGCATGTTATAAGCAGATGCTGACAGAATCATCCGTTGCAGACTGGTTGCCTGCTAAAGGTCACATAGTTGGTCCAGCTCCAGAAGAGACTGATCCCCAACTCTCACACTGTCTGCTAAGCAGCTAGTCAGCAACACCGAGGGACAAGTGGCAAGATCAGAAAGTGAAGGAGAGCTGGCTCAGACTGGATGCAAAGACAGCAAGCAAGAAAGCAATAGATGAACACACAAGGAGATGGGCAGAAATTTCTAATCCGGAAAAATCAGGCTGATGAAGTGAGTAGGAAAATCTCTGTGTAATAAAAGAAATACAAACAGTAGCAAAGTTAAAGAAAACCCATTCTCCCGGGGTGTTCTAATGCAACTTAACACACACCAGGCTCTTGAAGGAAATCCTGCAATAACTTATTATATGCATTTAAAAGCCCAAGTGCATGTATCCAATTCAGTATCCTAGACTCATACCTTAGGCATAGTCTAAACTATGAAAACTTATTTTTAAATATTTTTATATTAAGTACTAATATATTAAATATTAGTATTAGTTTAAGTATTAAGTAAATATACATTTACTTAAGCATGGTCTGTCATGCTGGAAATGGGAAGCCATTTAAGCAAACATCAACAATTGGAAGGGAACTATGTTACAGCATGTCCATCCCACAACTTACTATAGAAACACTAAAATCTATAAACAGCACCACATGGGATGACTCAATGGATAAAGGTATCTGTCTGCTCTCATGCTTGACCACCTAAGTCAATCTCCTGAGCCCACACGCCTGAAGGAGAGAACCAACACCCAAGAGTTGTGCTCTGGCCTCTGCATGTGCGCTATGGCATGCGCATGTGTACAAACACACATACACACTAAATACACATCAAACTTTTTTCAAAGAACTATAAACATAAAAGTATGTGTTAACATTTTAAAAGACATACACTGAGAGATGAAATATTGTAAATACACTTTTTAAGAAAAAATACACACAAAAATAATAGTGAGTGAGTGACTATATAAAAATGTTAACAGATACTCCCAAGTGGTGGGATTTTTCTGCTCTTTCCATATTCTAAACTTTTAAGCAATTGTTTTTTCTTTGCAGCTGTGAGTTGCTGAACATGTATTGTCTGTCACACAAAGCATTTTAATGTTATCATGTCTGCTCACTCATGCTCCATTATGTTTCATCTCATTGAAAAGCTGTAATGATCCCCGTAAGGTAAAGTCTGATATTCTCCTTACAGATGAGAGAACGTAGGTAGACAGAGGTTGAGGTGCTCAAGGGCATGCAGAAGAGGCAGGCTGGGAACGGGGCAGGTGATTTTTACAGTTTAATATTTTCAGTGTTTCACCAGTTTTCCAAAATTACTCATTGTCAAAGAACTTGTGCTTTGAAACACGTTTTCTCCAGAGAGCTCCGGTGTCTGCAGAGCCCTTCCTGGCCATCTCTGGCAGAGTGGAACCTGACCTGGCCTGGCACTCCAACTTGATTTCTTATCTCTGCCCCTGTTACTTTGAACCATCTGTTTACTTATCAGTTGAACCTCTGACCCTGATGTTAAAGAAGGAGCAGGGTTGGAACAACAAATGCATATTAGCTGAACTTACTGGGGAAATATGCTTGAATATAGTCAGAGTTCAGCAACCAATGCTGTTGAAATGGAGGGACCCCCAAAACATGGCCCTGGTGATCAGCATCTCTTTTGGGTGTCAACTGACTGAATATGGGCACTTTCTTGGACTTTCTAAAGACATAGGAAGGCAGAGAGCCTTCAGGCATTGGCTAATGGTCAGAGAAACAGGTATTTCTAATGTTTATTCTCTCTATTTAGCCATGTACTTTAACTAATTAAAAGCTATAATCCCCCGAGGAAATGACAACTTACATTGTGATAAGTATGCAGTGAAGAACGTTTAGGGGAAAACAGATCTCTACTGGCCAAATAACAAACTATTCTCGAGGGCACACAACAAATCATCTTAAGGCTAGGACTTGGGAGAGTATGTGAAATTCTACCAGTTTTCATCAGAGAGAGAACAGGAGAGAAAGGGAAGCAGAGAGGAAGGAGAGCTGGACTAGCAGAGATGTTGCTGTCATTGAATGCCCTATAAATGGAGGTGGAGCCTTTTGGTCCCAACCACCCAGTACCAAATAAATGCACAGAAGCTTATATTAATTACAAAATGCTTGGCTGATAACTCCAGCTTATTACTAGTCAGCTCTTACATGTAAATTAAATATTTCTATTGATCTGTGTATTGCCACACGGACCACGGCTGTACTGGTCATCTGGCATCTTGCTTCTTGGGTGGCTCACTTAGACTCCACCCTTCTTCATCCCAGTCCTCAGTTTGATTGTCCTACCTGACTTTATTATTGCTTCATTATTAACCAATGAGAGTAATACATACTCACGGGACACAGAAGAATCATCTCACAACACTGCCCAGTAAATATGGAGAACTGCTGTGGTGTGTTGGGTATTACTCATACCATTTACCAGAAGGTTAAGCCAAGACCTTAAAATGCTCTGATGATCATCAGCAGGCAGCATAACTTGATCCCCCCCAACACGGTGAAGAGTTTCTAGATAGGTTTGTGTTATCTTGCCCCTGGGGTGCTGTTCCAGGGATGCCTCTGGGACCAGTGGGGTAAAGAAGATGGGATGTGTGTGTGTGAGAAGCCCAAGAGCATGAGTCCAGGACTCAGTAGAGAAGAATGAATTGTGGTTACCAAAGTCCATGGGACTGGAGGCCAGCTTTGCTCCCGAGATTCTCAGAATATCTGAGAGAACAAGGCAGTGGGCAGAAACAAGGAACAAGAGAGTTCCAAGCAAGTCCAAGCCTAGAAGGTCAGTATTATTCCTCTCTTGCTTGCAGTGAGATAGGTCCCCATTCACAGGAGGGCTCTGTGAATGTCATTTGATTGTCTGCTTGATTTAGATCTTCCTTAGAAGTTACATTTGGCTGGATGGAGAGGCAAGTGAGCTTCCAGAAACCCTGAAGGTTTTACCCATCCCAAAGTCTATTACAAGGTACCCCAGTTGCCTTATTGACTCAGCAGATAAATGGTTAATTGCTCTGGGTTTTTTGTGGGTGCTGCATATGTTTTAACAGTTCCCATCATCCGAGGGCATCCAAATGAGGCTTCAACAACAGACTCCTAGTACTTTGAAGCTAGAATTTGTCCATCTCACTATCTGTACAGTAGCTAATATCATAGATGTAAAGACCCCAAACCTGGACCAACCACATCATGCCTTCAGTAGTGTACTCTCTACCTTCTCTCCTCATACCTATTTGCATACTGCTGTCTAAACAACCCTCCTGCAACCCTCTTCTCTCCAAATAGCTCCAGTGTTCTCTGTTTATTAAATGTCTGTTTTCAATCAGCTCATCTAGTATCAGAGACGGAAAGACCCTGAGAAGTAATGTGTCCCAAGCTGCTCACTGTCCACGTTTATGATCCCCACAGTTCCTATAGCTCACCATATAGAGGCCATCAGACTGGCCTCCAGCAACTACCTCCAGCGACAGCTGTCCTTGGGAGACAAGATCTTTATTTAGTATAGGTCAAATTTCTTGAAGTTCGGGCCGGAGAGATGGTTCAGTGGTTAAGAGCACTGACTGCTCTTCCAGAGGACAGAAGTTCAATTCCCAGCACCCACATAGCAGCTCACAACTGTTTGTATGGTCAAGAAACTGACATCCTCACACATGGGGGTTTAAGGGCAAAACATCAATGCACATAAAATATAAATAAACAAATTGTTTAAAAAATTTCTCGACGTCTTATTATGCAATGTAACTTGGCATAATTATATTTCACTAATTTATAGACTTAGCTATTCATTAATATAGATTTTTGGTGCTTTTTATTAATAAATATTAAAATTTATTTTACATACCGAGCAGTTTCCTCTTCCTTCTCTCCTCCTGTCCCATGCCCCACCTCCTCTCTACTCTGCCTATATCCACGCCTCAGGAAGGGTAAGGCCTCCCATGGGGAGTTGACAACACATGGCATATCAAGTTGAGGCAGGACCAAGCTCCTCCCCTCTGCATCAAAGCTGACCAAGGCATCACCATAGGAAATAGGTTCCAAAAAGCCAGCCCATGTGCCAGGAACAGATGCTGTTGCATTGTTGGGGGCCCCACAAACAGACCAAGCTACATAACTGTTATCTACATGATGAGGGCCTAAATAAGTTCTATGCAGGCTCTCTAGCTGTCGGCCCAGAGTCCATGTGCTCCCACAAGCTTAGGTCATATAATCCCTCCTCTCTCTCTTCACCTGGACTCCTGGAGCTTGGCCCAGTGCTTGGCTCTGATCTGCTTCCATCGGTTATTGGATGAAGGCTCTATGATGACAGGATATTCACCTCTCTGATGACAGGAGGCCAGTTCAAGCACCCTCTCCACAACTGCTAGGGGTCTTAGCAAGAGTCATTTTTGTGGGATATTTCCTGGCTCCAGGTTCTTCCCTAAGCCCATAATGGTCTCCTCTATTAATATGTCTCTTTCATTGCTCTCCCTCTCCACCCCTCCCCCAACTGGATCATCTCATCCCCGTGCCCTTATCTCCCATCCATGCCCTCCTACTCCTCACTCCTAGTTGACCCAGGAGATCTCATCCGTTTCCTCTTCCCAGAACTATCCATGCACTCCTCTTAGGTCCTTCTTGTTACCTAGCTTCTCCACATCTGTGTTTGTAGCCTGACTATCCTTTGCTTTATATGTACTATTCAGTTATGAGTGAGTGTATACTGTATTTGTCTTTCTGGGTCTGGTTACCTCACTCAGGATGATTTTTTTTCCTAGTTCCATCCATTTGCCTGAAAATTTCATGATGTCATTGTTTACTGCTGAGTAATACTCCATTTTGGAAATGTACCACTGTTTTTAATCCATTCTTCTGTTGAGGAGCACCTAGGTTGTTTCCAGGTTCTGGCTATTACAAATAAAGCTGCTATGAACATAGCTGAGCAAGCAGCCTTGTGGTAGGTTGAACAACTTTAGGAATATTTTCAAGAGTGGCATTGCTGGGTCTTGAGGTATATTAATTCCCAATTTTCTGAGAAACCAGCATACTGAGTTCCAAAGTGGCTGTACAACTCACATCAGCAGTGGAGGAGTGTTCCCCTTACTCCACATACCCTCTAGCATAGGCTGTCATCAGTGTTTTGATCTTAACCATTCTGACAGGTGTAAGATGGTATCTTGAGCTGCTTAGATTTGCATTTCCCATCCTTTTTTCCACTGTATAATTTTGACTTCTTTGTCAAAAATCAGGTTTTCATGGGTGCATGGATTTATGTCAGGGTCTTTCATTCTATTCACTCATCCACATATCTGTTTTTCTGCCAATACCAATCTGTTTTTATTACTATAACTAGAGCAGAGCTTGAAATCAGGAATGATGATGCCTCTGGAAGTTCCTTTATTGTACAGAATTGTTTTAGCAATGCCGGGTTTTTTGTTTTTTCATATGAAGTTGAGTATTGTTCCTCTGAAGTCTGTGAAAAATTGTGTTGGGATTTGGATGGGGATTGCATTAAATCTGTTTATTGCTTTTGGTAAGATTGGCATTTTTTTTTACTGTGTTAATTCCATCTACCTAAGAGCATGGGAGATCTTTACATTTTCTGATATCTTCTTTAATTTCTTTCTTCAAAGACTTAAAGTTCTTGTCATATAGGTCTTCCACTTGTTTGGTTAAGAGTTACCCCAAGGTATTTTGTATCACCTGTGGCTATTGTGAAGGTGTTGTTTCTCTGATTTCTTCCCCAGCCTGCTTATCATTTGTATTTACAAGGGCTAATTTGAGCTAATTTTATATCCTACCACATTACTGAAGGGTTTATCAGCTGTAGGAGTTCCCTGGTAGAATTTTGGGGTCACTTATGTACACTATAATATTGTGTGCAAATAGCAAAAGTGTGGCTTCTTCCTTTCCAATTTGCATCCCCTCGATCTCCTTATGCTGTCTTATTGCTCTAGCTAGGACTTCGAGTACTATATTTAATAGATATAGAGAGAGTGGACAGCCTTGTCGTGTGCCTGATTTTAGTAAAATTTCTTTGAGTTTCTCTCCATTTAATTCGATGTTGGCTATCAGTCTGCTGTAAATTGCTTTTTTGAAGTCTATGTATGTTTTTTTGTAATCCTGATTTCTCAAGATCTTTATTGTGAAGGGGTGATGGATTTTGTCAAAGGTTTTCCTGCATCTGCTAAGATGATAATGTGTTTTTTTTTTCTTTCAGTTTGTTTATATGGTATATTACATTGACATATTTTTGTATGTTGAAACAACCCTGCATCTCTGGGATGAAACCTACTTGATCATGATGAATGATTTTTTTGATACATTACTGGATTCAGCTTAGTATTTTATTGAGTATTTTTGCATCAATGTTTATGAGGAAGATTGGTATGTAATTCTCTTTCTTTGTTGCATCTTTGTGTGGTTTTGGTATCAGGGTAACTGTAGCCTCATAAAAAGAGTTTGACAATGTTCATTCTGTTTCTATTGTGTGGAACAATTTGAGGAGTATTGGTATTAGGTCTTCTTTGAAATTCTGGTAGATTCTGTGCTTAAGCTACCTGGCCTAGATGGGGTTTTTTTTGGGGGGGGCCTTTTAATGGCTGCTTCTATTTCTTTAGGAGTTATAAGTCTATTTAAATTGTTTAAATGATCTTGATTTAATTTTGGTATGTGATGTTTATCCAGAAAATTATCCATTTTTTCTAGATTTTTCAATTTAGTGGAGTACAGGTTTTTGAAGTATGACCTAATGATTCTCTCTATTTCCTCAGTGTCTGTTGTTACATTCCCCTTATTATTTCTGATCTTGTTAGTTTAGATATTCTCTCTCTGCCTTTTAGTTAGTTTGGATAATGATTGTCTATCTTGTTGATTTTTTTCAACCAACTCTTTGTTTCATTGATTCTGTGCATTGTTCTCTTTGCTTCTATTTTATTGATTTCAGCCCTCAGTTTGATTGTTTCCTGTAGTCTACTCTTCCTGGGTGAGTTTGCTTCTTTTTTTTCTGGAGCTTTAAAGTGTGCTATTAAGCTTCTAGTGTGAGATTTCTCCAAATTCTTTATGTGGGACATAGTGCTATAAACTTTCCTCTTAGCACTGCGTTCCTAGTATCCCAGAAGTTTGGGTATGCTGAGTATTAATTTTCATTGACTTCTAGGATCTCTCTCTCTCTCTCTCTCTCTCTCTCTCTCTCTCTCTCTCTCTCTCTCTCTCTCTCTCTCTCTCTCTCTCTCTCTCTCTCTCTCTCTTTCCTCCTTGACTCAGTGGTGACTCCATGAGTGTTATTCAGTTTCCATGAGTTTGTAGTTGCTGTTTGTGCTGTTGCTGAAATTCTAACTTTAAGCCATGGTGGTTCAATAAGATACAGGGGTTACTCCAATTTTTCTGTACCTGTTGAATTTGCTTTGTGATGGAGTTTGGTCAACTTTACAGAAGGTTCCATGAGGTGCTGAGAAGAAGGTACATTCTTTTGTGTTTGGGTGGAAAGCTCTGTAGATGTTTATTAAGTCATTTGAGTCACAGCATCTGTTAGTTCCCATATTTCTCTATTAAGTTTCTGTCTGGCAGACCTGCCCATTAGTGAGGGTGGGATGTTGAAGTCTCTCAACATTAATGTGTGGGGTTTGATGTGTGATTTAAGCTTTAGTAATATTTCTTTTACAAATATGGGTGCCCTTGAATTTGGGGCATAAATGTTAAGAATTGAGACTTTATCTTGATGGATTTTTCCTGTGATGAATATGAAATGTCCTTTTCCATCTCTTTTGATTAATTTTAGCTTGAAATCTATTTTGTCAGATATTAGGATGGCTACACCAGCTTGTTTCTTAGGCCCATTTGATTGGAAAATCTTTTTTCTATCCTTTACTCCAAAGTAATGTCTGTCTTTGAAATTGAGGTGTGTTTCCTGTTTGTAGCCGAATAATAAATCCTGTTTTCATATCCATTCTGTTAGCCCATATTTTCTTTTAAAGGTGAATTGAGACCATTGATAGTAAGAGATATTAATGCCCAGTGACTATTAATTCCTGTTTGTTTGTTTTTAGTTTTGTTAGTGGTAGTGTGTGTGTGATTCCCTTCTTTGGGATTTGCTGGTGTGAGATTATCTATTGCCTGTGTTTTCATGGGTGCAGTTAACTTCCTTGGATTGGAGTTTTCCTTCTAGTACTTTCTATAGGGCTGGATTTGTGGATAGGTATTGTTTAAATCTGGTTTTGTCGTGGAATATTTTGTTTTCTCTGTCTATGGTGACTGAAAATTTTTGCTGTGTACCGTAGTCTGGGCTAGCATTTGTGGTCTCTTAATGTCTGCCAAATGTCTGTCCAGGACCTTCTGGCTTTCAGGGTCTCCATTGAGAAGTCTGGTATAATTCTAACGTGTCTGCACTTATATGTTACTTGGCCTTTTTCTTTTGCAACTCTTAATTTTTTTTCTTTATTCTGTATGTTTACTGTTTTAATTATTATGTGGCAAGGAGACTTTTGAGGGATTATCCAGTCTCTCTGGTATTCTGTAAGTTTCTTCATAAGTATGTCTATCTGTAGGTTGAGAAAATTTTCTTCTATGATTTTGTTGAACATATTTTCTGTACCTTTGATTGAACCATGATTCTTAAATTTGGCCTTTTCATGGTGTCCCAAAATTCCTGTATGTTTTGTGTTAAGAGTTTTTGGAATTTAGAATTTTCTTTGACCAATGAATCTATTTCTTCTAACGGGTCTTCTAGGCCCAAGATATTCTTTTCTACCTCTTGTATTCTGTTGGTTACGCTGGCACCTGTAGTTCCTGTTGGTTTACCCAGATTTTTCATTTCCAGCATGCTTTTGGTTTGTGTTTTCTTTATTGTCTCTATTTCAATTTTCGTATTTTAAACTGTTTCCTTCACCTGCTTGATGGTTTTTTTCCCTTGGCTTTCTTTAAGGGAATTATTTATTTCTTTCATTTTTAAATCTTTTCTTCCATTTTTTAAGGGAATTTTTCTTTTCCTCTTTAAGGGCCTCTATCATCTTTGTTAAGTTATTTTTAAGATAATTTTCTTCTGCTTCATCTACATTAGGAAGTTCAGGTCTTGCTGTTGTAGAACTACTAGGTTCTGGTGGTGTCATGTTGCTCTTTATCTTGTTGAATGTATTCTTACACTGATATTTACCCATCTGGCTTTGGGTGCAAGGAATTAATCATCATCCAATCCTATCAAAAAAGTGCATCATCTGGTAATAGTTGGGCAGCTTTGTCCCTGTTCCTAACTCAAGCATGTGCCTTTACAAAACTTTACATTGTCTTCTTGGGTTTTTCACCTCAAAGCTATTTGACAAAAACATCTTACTCTAACTTTGTTATTTTTAAAACTTTGTTTCAGCTGTGATGTACTCCAAAACCTGTGAACACATCACCCAGAATTAAGGTTAAAAGAATTTAAGCTAGGTGGGATAATTGGGACCCAATTGTTTTTCTTAATCATTAACCTAAGCCATAGTCTATATAGCTCCTTAATAGAAACCCATGTGTGCGGCAGGGCGACACTTCCTTGTTTGCATTTCTAATCATCAAAACTCTATTGAAACTAATATTATTATTATCATGTAGACAGTACATCCTAGGAAAAAATAATCTTCATAATATTCTGCAGGTAAAAATGTCAAGTAGAATGGGATATGTCCATGAGATAAATACACTACATTACAGGCAGTGGGGATCTCCCCATACCCCTTCATACCACACCCAATATCAGAGAAAGCAGCCACAAACATGTGGAGGCACAGGATAAGCAAAAGACATTTTGGGGTCTGGCAGGGCCCTGCCTGTCTGAGATTGACCCATCAGAGAGTGTCCTCCTGATGGGCTGACACTTGAACTTCAGTTGCCACCTGCTGCTCTTCTGACAGGTCACTGGAACCAGTCAAAAATAAGTCTTCAAGTATAACAAATACAGACTCACACTTTTAAAAAACCAATTTTATCACCTATTATGTTCGTGTGCTTCTATCAAGTTTCTTTGGAGGAATAAGTGACTGTAATTATCAAATCCATTCTCCTTTATGGCCCCTCTGCTCCTTGTAGGGCTCTCATGTCCTTCCCCACACTCCTTATCCCAAACCTTATCTAGACCCACAGCCCCTGACTTCCACTCACTGTGTAATATAGTGGACCTTTGGCTCCCCTTCGCAGAAGCATGCCTCTTGATGTATGACACCTGGAAACAAATCTAAAACTCATGACTTCATTTGTCTACCACGAATACATTACTACACATGGTGACAACATTCCTGCAGGCAGCCCCACTGCTCTATGCGGTCTCACAAAAATCCTAGGACTCATAGGTTCCCTTCTCCAGTTACTAATGTGATTCTATAGCCTCATTTACTAATAAGTGTTCACAATGTTTTTTTTAAAAAAATTTACAGGGACATGCTGGGATGACAGGCATGCTCACCACAGTTGGCTGTCACCCTGTTCCATGTCCATTCTGTTCAACTACGTTCCCCGTAAGCACTGTTCACAACACATTTTTTTCTCATATTATTTTTTAACTCTTACAATTTACCTGACAAAGGCTAATATTTATCCATATGGTACAAGTAAAGAAGTAAAGATATATTTACTTTATGAGTATACGTGTTTGCCTGAATGAATGAATATATGTGTGCCACATGCATGCTGTGTCTGTGAAGTCCAGAATGGTATCAGATCACTTGAAACTAGAGTTACAGATAGTTATGAACAATCATGTAGGTCCTCTGTAAAAGCAGCCAGTACTCTTATGATTAGAATTGTAAGAAAAGTTCCACAATTTGCTGACGCCATTTGCAGCGTTGGGGAGGGAATGTTATACCAGTTTGAGAACCCAGACTCTGGACCTTGGAACTTTGCAAGTTCACATTCACTTATGAGTCCTTCAAGCCCCAGACATCCTGCTGGGCACCCAGGAAACTGTCAATAAACATTCGTGTCTTGCTTTACTTTATGATCAAAGTGGAAATGGAAATAGTGAGGATATGGGGACCTTTTCATAAACCAATCAATACAGCTGTGGCTCTTTGCCATAGGGCCTCACTGTGTAGCCCTGGTTGACCTGTAACTTCCTATATGGACCAGGCTGGCCCAAAACTTGTGGCACCTCCACCTCCCAAATGTTGGGATTACACATGTGTGCCACCAAATCCAGCAGAATCTACTTCAAATATCAATCTAGTTGAGATGCTTATTTCCACTGAGAGGCAGGTAAACCTAGGCTTCATGGAGAGATAAGGTAGATTCATAACATCCCAGGCTCACCACCGTATTTCACAGTCCTTGGAGGTAGGTAGAGATGCCATGTCTTATAGCTATCACCCTTAGTGCAAAAAAGTCACTGGAAGTGAAACAGACCTCATTTGCCTCTGGTCCTGGGAGCTGTTCTTTGTCTTGATATTACCAATATGTAGCAAGTATGTCTATTAAAAAGGAAGCTGAGAACTCCTCTAGTGGTATCAACATCTTCAAGGGCAAATCGCTGTCAAGAAAGCTCAGCTTATATAAGGACCTCTGACTTCGAAATGCAGTCTTTTCTTTTACAGGCATACAATGCTCCAGTACACAGCCCATCCCTGCCCGCCACCCAAATCAGGTCTTTGTTGACTCTCCACTTACTTGGTCTACAAAGGCATTTGGCAAAGATATGAATGGAGCTGGGTATGTTGCAAAAATGAACGCTGTTGCGTTTTCTCCCACGATGAGCAATTTTCCATCAGCAAAGGCCATGAGTCCATCTATGGAAGACAGAGGTCAGGGATATTAGGGATTTCTGGAAAGGGCTGAGGGAGGCTGTTCTGTTTGGCTTTAATTAAACTGTGGTGTTTTCTAGGGTAACCTGAGAAGGGAGGCTTAGCGAGGAGTTTGCACTGACTAGGTTGGCCTGTTGATGTGTATATGAAGGGTTGTCCTACTTCTTAATTGATGAAGATGGGTTCATCCCACTGTGGGTGGTGCCACTCTTCAAGGAGGATGTTCTAGGCTGTATAAGAAAGCTGTGCATGCCCGAGCCTGTAACCCAGCAAGCATCATTCTCCATGTTTTCTGTTTTAAGTTCTTGCATGAGTTCCTGCTTTGACTTCCATGATAGACTGTGACCCAGAAGCTGAAATAAACCGTCTCCTCTTCTGAATTGCTTTTTGTCAGAGTGTTTTTATTACTAGAAACAGAAATAAGAGTAGAGCAGCTCTCAGCTTGGACCTAGTCTTCGTGGGGTCTTACAGACCAACTTTCTTTGGGGATGTGGGTAGAATTCTTGAAATATTCAAGATTGATCTAAAACTAAAGTGTGACTTTAACTAAGTGGAATTATAGCTCCTAGAGTGCTCTCTAGTGCCCCTAAAATTTACTTCATAACTTGAAGGTGCACCCAGATAATGACCTGTAGTGCCCTTAGAGCTGGGAAACTGGCTGCCACTGATATAGGCAGCATCTGCCCCATGGTGTCTCACCATGGTCTGTAACTTTAGCTCCAGGGGATCTGATACTTTCTTCCAGCTTTGTGATAATCAGACACACATGCGGTGCACAGGCACATATACAGGCAAAAACAAACAGCAATAACAAAGCTCACACAGAAAAACACTTTTAGATTAAAAAAAAAAACCCATTCACAGATTTTATTAAAAGGCCTCATAAATTGGCCCAGCTGTTAACATGGCCTCATTGTCACAGCGCTTCCTGTTCTTGCCCAGTCTCACTGCTTCCTACCATGAAATCTGAGCTTCCATAGGATGCCCCGCCACCCCTCCAAATCTCTGGACTCTGGGTCAATACTCACCATAGTAAACTCCAAAGACCACTGCAGCCCCCGCAAAGGCTCCTAAAAACTGGGCTCCCACATAAAACGGAAACTTGAACCACTCCATCCTTCCAAAGATGCACATTGCAAAAGTTACAGCTGGGTTGATGTGGCCTCCTGTGAGGAAGGGAAGGGGTTAGAGGCCAGAGTGGGTGGGAAGAGGGAGACAGAGACACCGATGAGTGTTGGGGGAAGAGCAACTAATGGTCCATGGCACGATTAAACACAGGCTAGAATGTTTGGCTGTATGAAAAGGGACTCGGACATTAAACACTTGGTGTGAGTAAAAAAAAGCAACTATTTTCTTTTCTTTCTTTTTTTTTTTTTTAAAGTGGAGTTTTAGACATCCATTAAGGAATACCTCAAGTAGATTGATGTAAACTATTACTGTGAATGTATTTTTAAGGCAACTGAGCGTAAGTCCACACCTAACAATTCTTCAGCACATGCCCAGAGGCTGTAAAGCCATTCTTCCCACTGGGAAGGGATGTTGTCAGTGGTGGATGCCCTGTGCCGGTCCCTGAGGCAGAGGGCTTTGTTAGAGGTGATTGCTAGGTCTGGATGGATCCTTCTAGGTCCCTCTTTGTGAACATGGTGTTCTCTCACACAGAAATGTGGCAACAACTCTTTCAACCCAACCCAAGCTGTAGGTAGTGAAACCAGCTTCCTGATTCATACAGTCAGAGAAGGTTTGCTCTGTGCTTAGTGTCGGTCCCACATGGGTGGCTTAGAACTCAACTGCCACATTTACTGAGTGAGTGGCCAGATAGTATCATTGTGACATTATTTAGACTTAAGAACCTTTTGGAATGGATTCTGTTCTAGTTAGCTGGCGAGGAAAGAGAAAAACAGCAGGAACTTTCTCAAACTACATGGTCAGAGAGTAGTAGAACCAAAATTCAAGTCCAGCTTTATCTCAGTTTAGGAGCCAGGTTCCATTAATGCACTTCTAGACCTCTGACGGCAGGCTTATTATTTCTCTGCCTTGGGGCTAGAGAGGTATTTTGGTGGTTAGGAACTCCTGCTTTGCAGAGGATTCAAGTTTGATTCCCGGTAGCCCCCACACCAGGCAGCTCACAAGACTCTAGCAAACCCGATGCACTTTTCTAGCCTCTACATGTACCTGCCCACACTCCTCCCCCATAAATACACATGACTAAAAACAAATCCCAAAGCAAGATGTAACTGCCTTGAAACTTAAGTGTGTGTACACATATGCATATCTGGGCTTGCCTGGTAGCAGGGTATAAGGTGAACCTGAAGAACATGGGTGGCACTTCATGTAGAAGGGGGATCAAATTCATTTTCAAAGTAAGCACACTGAAATGTGGACACTCAGTTTAGATGTCAACAAGAGAGATGATAACAATTCTGATGGTGATTATGAAGATGATGATAACCCTGAACCCTGGCCCTCATCACAACCATGGTCAAGCCTAATTCTAGAAGCCCAGCCCCAACGAAGGGAACCATGCCTTTCCCGAGTCTCCTGTCCGAAGCTGACAGTGGAGCTCTGGCTACCCCACAAAGGTAGCCACTCTGCCTTTCAACTCCAGTGAATATGAACAAGAAAATTCCAGAATGCCAAAGCATAAGTAATCTCCTGAATCCTTATGAGTGCTTTAACTGTGGGGTCTACTTTTATGGGCTCTCAGAAATAGGAAGGTTGGAAACACAAATTCTGACAAATACAGGGACTGATGGGAAACTCCTGGAGCCAGCCTGAATCTGTTCCTCTTCTCCCTGTGGCTGCATGGAGAGGCCTTTAGTTAACACAGTGCAGGCCAGGGAAGCAGGGGCTGAGGGTCCAAGAGCGTCTCACAGAACAAATGAAATGCCTTCCCTGTGTAGACCATAGAGGGAAGGAGGGTCTGAGCCTAGAGAGGAGGGGTCTCTGAGCTTAAAGGAGATGAGTCTGAGGACAGCCAAAGAGATAGGATAAAAGACCTTCTAATCCCTCTAACAGGGCAGAATCTATGATCTAAGACAGCCAGCCTGGAGGCACTCACTGTGAAAAGTCAAGAGGGCCATAAAATGTCACCTCTGATCAAAACTATCCCTCAGAAGTGCCTTGAGGAGTAAGTTTCTAGAACAAGCTCTCTTCTAAGATAAAACCTCCAGCTGGTAGTATGTTTACATCCTGCAGTCTCTGGCAAGCACCATGGAAGCCTAATTAGCCTCAGATCTCATAAGATGCCAGCAACTTTGTAAGCATTTTATACAAGAAAGCTGATGAAATAACCAAGGGGTTTTGCTTAGATGATGCTCATGACAGAAGTCTAGGGACAGTTGCTTGGGAGGGGGGCAAAGAGACTAAGGGGTGATAGAGGGACCAGAAAGGGAGGGGGAGCAATGGCTGGAGTCCAGAGGGCTATAGAACTTCCTCCCCACAGACTTGGGTGGCTCACCCCAAGGCCAAGGCCAGAGCAGTGTAGTAGAAAGAATGCAAGCACTAGGTTCAGAGAGTCCTGCCCTCAAATGTCGGCTCTGCCAAGACTGCTTTGATGACCGTATTATTCACATAAAGAATCCCCTCAGGGAGAGCTGGAGTTCCAACAGGCCTGAGACATGGGTCATGGGTGAGCTAAGAAACTCTTTATAGATTTGGTTCTAAGTAAACTCCCTGCCACACGCACACAGTTCTGTGAAAGATACCTCACAATTCTCCTGTCATTGAGCACGATATTGTGCTTTTCCAAGTAATTCATTTACAAACTGCTATGTCAAAAATAGTTACCAACAGGATCCACTGAGATGCCTGGGAGGGTAAGGTAAAAAGGCATAAAAAGCACTTGGCACCAAGCCTAACAACCTGAATTCAATCCCCAAGACCCCAAACAATAAAAGGAAAAAACTTATGGCCTCTATGTGCATTCTATGACATACATACACACACACACACACACACACACACACACACACATGCACATACATGCACGCACACATGCGCGCACACACGCACGCACACACGTTCCTTTAAAACATAGTTACCATCAGGCAGCCTATATGCTTTGATTAGCATATTGCATAATTAGCTGTGTATAATAATAAGGTGTATCTAACAGTAAATTTCCTTTATAGCAAATTGATTCTTTATATTTAAAAATGAAAGTCCATGGCCACAAAATGGGATAGCATTTATATTCATGTCTCATACACTGGTTATTCTTGGAGTCTTCCAAAAAGGGGGGGGTTCCCATGAGGCTTCAAACCAAGGTACAGTCACCTTGATGGAGACACCTCTGACACAATTGTCTTCTCTGATTCCTGAGGCCACTGATGCCAAGACTGAAACTGGTCTGTGCAGTCGTGCTGTTGTGGAGAGCACATGCACTGTCCCTGCACAACACCAAGTCATCAGTCCTCAGGACCTGAACTACTCTAATTCCAAACAGATGTACGACAGATGCTCCCATTTCAAGTCAAC
This sequence comes from Phyllotis vaccarum, assembly GCA_033318265.1. Classification (NCBI taxonomy): domain Eukaryota; kingdom Metazoa; phylum Chordata; class Mammalia; order Rodentia; family Cricetidae; genus Phyllotis; species Phyllotis vaccarum. The sequence continues at coordinate 138,609,639 of JARWLC010000004.1, read as the reverse complement.
ACTATCACTTGCCAGTCAGGCTCCATCTCCACGTTACTGGGTTGGGGGCTGTACGGCCTCTCCTAAAGCACTTGGTCAGAGCCAAAGCCTCACCTGGAAGTTCAACCTCTAGTCCTTCCTGATTCTCACTCCCAAGAGCTTAGCCTCAGTACCCAGGCCAGAGGAGACAGCTCTTTGCCATCTTTCTGCTTCCTCTTCTCCTTCAGGCTGCTCCTTTCGACTCTTCCCCACAGTGACTCAAGTCCCCAAATACAACAATGAGTGCGAAGATCGTGACCCACAGTAGCAGTGACAAGGGTCAATCACACTAAGAGAATCCAGGGGGAATTAGTACCATGTGATTACTTGACAATGTTCTGCTCAGGTTATCACGCAGACAAAATTCTCTATAGTGGTTCTCAACCTGTGAGTTGAGACCCTTTAAGGTTAAGGACCCTTTTACAGGGATCACATACCAGATATCCTGCACATCAGGTATTTACATTACAATTCCAAACAGTGGCTCCATGACTCAGAACACCTGCCCCTGCCTTGGGTCTCTTCCTAAGTTTCCAGACTGAATACAATAGCACTCCATCATTTTGCTTTGCAGAACCCTGTAAATGACCATCATCAGCCTAGCGACTAGGAAAGAACTAGGTTAACGTTTGCTGGCTTAGGTACTTCTGTCATGAAGACAGAGTTGACGTCACATAAGACCTGGCTTCTCCAACTGTAGCTGATAAAGATCTAGGGATTGCCTCTGCTGGTGTGGTCTTTTCTGAGCTCTTCAAAAGCTTATCTGGGAAATGGCTTCTAAACATGAGACTCATAAAAATAAGGAGTACTGATTACTGGAGAACACACTGTGGCAGCCAGGGATGGCTCAGGTATGATGCTAACCCCATCTGGTCTTTGCTCAATGTTGCCTTCCTTTACATAAGCCACTTACCATTTGTTGGTATTTAAATTTTATCATCTATAAAAAGATATCAATACATATTCTTGAAGGATTGTAGAGACATAATAAATAATGTATGTAAAGCAGCCAGCCCTGCTGGCACACTGAGACTGTTGTGTTAACCGCTATATGACGACTTTGACTGCATACCAGAGACACCTCCAGTGACATAAATGGCCATCACAACTGCCGCTGCAAATCCAATATTGATAGTGACAATTCCACCGAGATGGCCTCGACTGAGGACCGCTTGGGCAACAGAGCCACATCCAAGAACCTAGAAAGAAAGGAGAAAGCAACTCATCAAAATTAAGGACGTGGGGATGATCACTGTCTAGTGCGATATGCATTTATGGTGTGTATGCTTTAAGTCAAATCATAAATTAAGCTTCCTTAAATATTAAGCAATTCAAATTATAATGCTTTGGCTGTCTCCATGGCTACATCCAAGTTGCAAGGGTGTGCAATGTGAACATCTTGCCTACAACTTATAAGTCATGTAAGTTCATACCAAGGTCTAGATTCCTCTTCTCAAAGGGAGGAAAAACCAAGATTCTGCTCTCCATTGTGTCCTTTGCTCTACCCCCAACCCTCTTTTATCTCTTACTTATATTCTTGAACTATCTTCACCAGGAATTCTCTATCAGTTTAGCCTGCTCAACTGCCTTTCTATAAATAACACCATCTCCCAATGGACTCAGTTTATAGACTGGAAGGTCAGAAGATCATGTGAGCCCTGAATTCCATCCCCACATAATTACCTCAAATTTAAAATGATACTTACTTTGTGTATAAATCCTAGATTCAGACAGGGCTTGGCAGGACACATCATTTCTGCCCCACTGAAGACATATGAATTGTTCCTGTGTTCATATGTCTGCCTTGGGTGCGGTATTGACTGCCCACTGTGACTTTAATTGGACTGCAGACCAGAGTGCCTACTAGTGGCTTCTGCATGGTGGCTTCTTCATAGCATGCTGGTTGTGTTTAAAAGGTGAGCATGACATAGATGACATAGCTCCAGAGTCTATGTTCTCATTTCCTATACCATGTCCCTTGCAGTCTATACCATTTTAATCGTACTGAACTTGGAAGCAGACAGGGGAATCTACTACAGACATTCTTCCTACACTCCACATAAACACACAGAGAAAGAAAAGATCTATGGATCAAATTTCTTGGTCTCTGTAATAGTTTCTAATATAGTCATGTCAAATAATCAGAGTTGCTTTTTCTGTTGGATAAGAAAGCACACTTCATGGTTGTGTAAATGAACACAGCAAAAGTATTACCTCAGACTTGCTTCATGGAATTTTTCAATAAGGGTCTGAGTGCGACAACATAATGAAAGCAGAATGTAAGCAGCAAAGGGCGACCAGAAGCAGAAAGGCGGGATGCTGTTGTTTCAAGTGTAAAGTCAAAAGGAAAGCTAAGAGTCAGTGAATTCAAATGGTTGCATCCATGAAGTTAACCATGAACACCCTTCCTAGCAGTACTAACCATGGAGAGGACACACTCACAACAGACAGTAGGAACAGGTGCTGTGTCACTGCTAGTCACACAATCAAATGTGGGCAAGGGGCAAGTTGTGAAACTTCAAGTGGTATTGCTTGTTTTCAATGAATTATTTTCCTTGAGATCATGAGTGCAGAAATGGGCAAAAGTAAGTCTGGGGTAAGATGATTAAGAAAAAAAAAAAGAGGTGTGATTTCTAAGAAATATTATTCAGAAGTTATAAAAGTTACAAATTGAGTCACAGCCTTGTGACAAACCCTTTACTGGCTACAACATGGAGCCTAACGTGATAAAGAGATTTTTATGAATTGCTGAGGGCAATAAAAAGGAAGAGGGAAACCCCAGCCTTCATGGTTTGGTTGTTTCTGACCCTTCTCAAGGGTCTTAAATATTTATCACTTCCTTTAAAATGTCAAACGAAACACTGGGGCTGCGGAGATGGCTCAGTGTTTGAGGCATTTGCCACTCCTGTGTGAGGGACTGAGTTCTGATCCCCAGAACCCACAGAATGCTGAGCCCAGAGCCCAGGCCTTCTGTCTCTGAATGAGAGGTGAAGACTAGAGAATCTCTTGGTGCTTGAGGATCAGCTAGCCTGGCACTCACCGAAGAGTAACAAGGAGACCTGCCTCTGAACAAAACGGAACGGAAGGACTTACACACGCTTGTCCTCTATCCACACACCTGAGTGTTCCCTGCACACACCAACCACACTACAGCACCAGCTACGTCAGAAGCCATGGCACTGGCCAGCATTTGGGGAACTATTCAGGATTAATATCTATATTAGTTATTTTTCATTGCTGTGATTAAAATATCATGACTAAAATCAAGTTATGAGCAGTTATAGAGGGGCTCCATAGTGGCGAGACTTTTTGTGCGCTAAGGACCATAGTTTGCTCCTTGGTCCTCTCTGTGACTGTGAGTGAGAAACCAAACAGATAGGGAGCACCTTGATCAGGTTTCACCTCCTACTGCTTTTTACTGGGTGGGTGAAAGAAGATGTTTAGAATCTGCAGGTCAGACAAGGTCATGACTTCCTCCACATATTTAATTTCCATTTACAAAGAAAGTTCATGGCTGGAGAGATAGTTGAGCAGAGCACACACTGTTCTTTCAGAAGACCAGGGTTTAATTCCCAGCACCCATGTCAGATAGCTCACAATCGCCTGTGCCTCTAGCTCCAGGAGATCCGATGTCCTCTAAAGGAACCTGCACTAAAGTGCACAGATTCACACACAGTCTGGTGTCAGAGGCAGAGGCCAGGCCCTCTGCTTTCCTTCCCCAGGTGCTTCCTGGGACTGCTGCTTCTCTGGGATCTCTTTCTAAGGATATGATGCATATTTCCACTCAGCTTTCTAGGCAGTAAGTTTTCCAATTGCAAAACATAAAACATTCTCAGCTGCAACAGAAGGAGAGAACTGAGTGTTCATCTCATCTTCCACAAGCTCTCTGAGGAGTGCTTGCACACACACACACACACACACACACACACACACACACACACCCTAAAATATAACTTAAAAAAATAAAACCTTGTCTTTATACAAGCTGCACCTTCATCACGAGGTTCAGAGCAGGAGGGAGCCAGCACCTGTGTTCATCCTGGTTTCTCCTTTCTTATCAAGTGATGGGATCCTGATGCAATGAACCCCGTCACTAACGAAAACCAGCCAAACCCACCTCTGAAGAGTAGGAAAAGAAAAAGGTCCATTTTTAGAGTCAACAAAAACAGGACATTTTCTGGGTCCAAATGAAAACGGGGATTACAAGCAGTGCTTTGTTGTCTGACACTAGGTGCTTTGGGGCTACTGTAGTAGATCAGCAGCCCCAGAAAACCTTTGCTGCTGAGTTCTTGGAAACTGTGGAACTTTGAGGAGAGGCTGGCCCTTGGCCTTAGTGGCTGACAAGGGAAAAGAGACATGAGCAGTGGCTGAGTTGAGGGCGAGGACCTGGACAGGATAAGAGGTGGCTTCATATCCACGGACCCATCCCGTCCCGCGAGAGAAGAAAGAAAGAGCTGTTATTTAGGGACAGGGTTCTGCAGCAGATCCCTTTGTCCATCTTCTATTTTTACTTTTTCTACTTCACAATAATATTTTATATATTTTATCATTTGAGACACAGTTTCAAGCAGTCCAGCCTGGCCTTGAACTCACTGAATAGCCGAGACTGACTTTGAACTTCAAGTTCCCCTGCCTCCACCTCCACAGTGCTTGAATTGTAGGTGTGTACACCAGCATGCCCAACTTATGTGCTAGGAACAGAACGAGGCCGAGTTTCCTGCCTTCTAGGCAAGTGCTCTTCTGACTGATCCCATTATAATCTTTTGGAAACAAAACCTGCTTCAGAGGAATCACTCCACAATGTGGGCCTATGGAACTCCCACAGAGAAAAAAAAAAATTCCCTATGCCATTTACAATACACACTCATGATCCCCATGCTCCCCCAAATACAAATGAAAGCTCCTTCCATAGATGAAGGTCAATAGATAGAACAGTCAGAATGACTAGCACCCAAAATTTGGAGATGATGGAAAGGACCTAAAATGTTATGAATGTACTAGGCTTTAGTAGAGACGAGTTAGAGAAGAAATAAGTGTAGGGAAAGAGAAAGACGTCTAAAAAACTTAAAGGATTGAAAATACAGTAACAAAACTGAAGCTTCAATGGCTGGTGCTGACCAGGGTAGACACAGGGCAACAGGGAATTGGTTAACTGCAAGGTAGATGTGAGATAAACACATTTGGCACAGTGTGGATGGAGGAGATAGCAGGGAGAAACATGAAATACTGGCTAAGAGACAAGCAGAAAAAGATGGAGGTGGCCAGGTGTAGTGGTACTCACCTTCAATCCCAGGCAGAGGCAGAGGCTGGGGGATCTCTTTGGGTTAGAGACCAGACTGGTCTAGAAACACAAGCCCTGTCTCAAAACAAAAACAAAAGACGGAGAAAGTCACACAGTCAGTTTCCAAAAACAGATCACAAGAAAGGCAAGGTGACAGAAGCAAAAATAGGAAATATCTACATTGAAGACAAACTGTGAATATATCCCCCAGTCATATGATAGAAAATTTAAAATTCTTTTTAATTCTCATTTTATCAGCCAAAAAAAAAATACTTATTTGTAAGGACCTAAAGTCTGATAACAGACCTGAAACGGAAGTAAGGGAGACATGGGGTGACACCTGCAGGTAAATGTCCTATTAAAATATTTCCTATTCCAGTTGATCTCTCAGCAAGGAGCACAGTCAAGGAGCACAGTCAGGCAAAGGTGGAGACATGTTTGTTCCATGTCTACTCTTTCGGAAGTAGCAAGGACAGGACAAAGATTGCACCTTTGTGGGGGCTTCCCACACCAGCCAAAAAAGTGGAGAAAATTGGTACTTTGAGATGAGCTGTCCAGAGAAGGCTGAAGGCTTGGAAGCTCTGCTTTCTAGCCATCTAAGCAAACCTGGTATCAGCAAATTCCAAACAGGCACAGTTGGTTATTCAAGTGTGTTGATCCTGAAAAATAATATTTGATGGAGTAAAATATATGGGTCGAGTGAGGTCAGAACAGGGTAAATGTAGCAAATGGGGAATGGTGAAGATGATCTAAATCTTCAGGAGCACTGTCAAAATGTAGATTATGGAGCAGCAAGAAGCACACAGGACAGCTTGATAGTTAAGGCTGGGAACTTAATCCTAGTTATTATTTTAATAAAATAAAAACTAACAACTTGGTTTTTAATTAGAAAGAGTCAATAATCGATAGTAAGGGAACTTAATCCTAGTTACTATTTTAATAAAATAAAAACTAACAATTCATTTGGCTTTAATTAGAAAGAGTCAATAATCGATAGTAAATGTATGTAAGGCTGCACTGGTAATGTTATCAAGAAAAGTAAAGGAGAGGCCTTGAAAGGAGGTGCTTACAGATAGTAGGAGGGAGGGGTTGGGCTCCTGGGAAACAGGTGAGAAACCAGAATGCTGTGATAAAGACACATTGTTTACAGGTATGACACTGTCAAAGGATAGATGAGGGCTTTCTATTTTTTTTTAAACTGGTAATAATGATATTAATGGTGACTTGAGATATGAAACAAGACTGATGAGATGGAATAGGTGGTCAGAGCAAAGACTGCAAAGAACTTTGTCATGTGGATTAGCAAAGTCCTCAAAAACCCAAGGAAAACCACTTAGGGCACAGGAAGGGCACACGGAGGAGTGAAATGGGTATGGGGTGAGGAGGGCTGGTGGAGGTGGCGGGAGGACCAAACGATCCAAAAAACCACTGAAGTGGGAAGCTACAAGGTTCAGTGCCCATTTCAAGAGCCAGAGAAAGCTACGTAATGCATTTCAATATTAGTGCTTTCAAACGTTCGTTTTGAAAGTATTAGCGACTTTGGAAAACTATGTGTGAAACTGATCGTGTAATACAACCTCTTTATCTTTCCCTTGCTTTTCAAATTTGTTGGGGCTGTTTGTTGAGAAGTGCCAACCGTGTAGCACCGGTTGGCTTCAGGCTAACCATGTAGCCAAAGGTGGCCGTGAATCCTGATCCTCTTGACTCCATCTCCCAAGAACTAGAAGCACATGTGTGTGCTTGGCCAAATTTCTTAGCTAAATATATCAATTTCTAAGATGGAATCAAGAACAGAAAAATCTAAACTGGACCTATGGCTTTTAAATAAATCTTCTCTTCTTCTTTCAGTGTATGTATACTGAGCAATCTTTAAGGAGGAGATAATTCCCACCATATTGGATGTCTTCTTGGTCCAGTGAGATGACTCAGTATGTAAAGGCCCTTCCTTGCTGTCAAATCTGACAACCTGAGTTCCTTCCCCAGGACCCCTCGTGGTAGAAGGGAAGAACTGTCAAAATAGTCTCTGATCTCCATTTCACATGTGCACAGAACCAAATAGATACAAGAGAAAGAAATAAAATAAAATTTAAAAAATCATCATTCTACAAAATAGGTCTGGGAGAAATAATTCCAGCCCATTTCAGAAGACTAATGTGACCTTAGTAATAAAACTAGACAAAACAATGCATAAAAAGTGTGATGACGGCGTCTGGAGAGCTGGCTCAGCAGTGAAGAGCATTGGCTGATCTTCCAGAGGACCCAGGTTTGGTTCTCAGCACCCACATGGCAGCTCACAACCGTTTGCAACTCTGGTTCCAGGGAATTCAATACCCTCTTCTGGTCTCTGCAGATACCAAGAATGCACAAAATACACATACATACATGTAGACAAAATATTTGCACATATAGAAGAAAAACACGCATCTTTAAAAATTCATGATCTAAAAATTGAATAAAGCGTTACATATTAACTATAGTATAATTAGGTATTACTTAATTCTAAATTATAATTAGGGCTTATTTAATTCTAAACTGTCAACAGAATTGACTGCATGGGCAATAAAGGGGACTCATGTTTATTTCAAATGCTTATATAAATTTATATATTTTATTGATGCAGAAATAGTATTATAAATATTTAAAAATCAGCCCTAAATAAGAATTTCTTGAAGCTACAGTATTGTCCGGTATCCCCTGGGGATTATCACATTTAATGACAAAGCATCATGAAGTTGACTATAAAATGATAACACTGTAATGGCTTCTACTGACACTACACAAAAAGTTTCAGCCCCCAAAAATGACAGTAGAAGAAATAAAATTCTTAAGGGACAGAAAATAGCAAAGAAAGCTATTTTATAATCTATATGACCAATACAAAGCATAAAATTGTAGTAAAAAGCCAATCGATGATCCACTTTCATGTTCACAGATGAGAAAACTCAGCATTTGAAAGTGTCGGCTGTGTCAAGAACAATAAAGTCAAGACAAGATACCTAATTCTGTCCATATTTTCTCTTAAAAAATTTGGTAAGTTAATTCTGAAATTTATATAAAGGAATAAAAGACTGACAATATTGAGAATTACTGCCTATTTTAAATAACGAAAGAATCAGAAAATGATTGCATCAAAAATAGGACTTTAATACAAGTCTGGACATTAGTCACATTGTTGGGTCTGAATGTCTAGATCCAGAAATGAAACACACGCACATGTATGAACTGGGATATGACAAAGATCTTATCAAAATGCACAGAGAACAGAAAGTCTGGTCCGAAACAGGGCTGGGTCACTTGTCTTTCCAGACAGGGAGGGCAGACACATAACTCTACAAAACATAACATTAATAACTCAGAGCTCTAGATGTGAAAAGTGAAGCAGTTAACAATGATAAACCACAGACTCTTAGTGTCTGGTTCTAATATAAATAACCATATTCCATAATTATAAAGAAAAAGTTTGAATTTCCAAAAAGAATTGATGCAGAAGACTAGAGTAGAGAACGCACCATGGTCTAACTACCCATGTTCTCACAGGAGAGAAAAACCTGATGTTTCGGAGAAATGCGATCATACCAGGCTTAATGAAAATGGCTACTGAAATTCTCTGTCCTATATTTCAAGTGAATGAACAAAAAATATGAAATAGGATGTCAAGGTACATACTTAAATATAAAGAAAATGGGGGAAAAATCATAGGTTGCCACTAGAAGCACAATTTTCAAGTTGCTTTGGGGAGAAGTCTAATAATACACACAAAGTTGATAAATCAGGTACCGCAGGGCCAAGAAACCAACACACACTCAAGAAAAACAATTCCAAGTATGTAAGAAGACCTGTACAAAGATGCCCACTACAGGAATGTGCACATCTGTGAGTGCACCAACTCATGAGGGCCTGGCACAGAGGAATCAACACCCCTATATCCCAATACGTTAATCCAAGAAGGGGGTCTTGGAGGGGAAATCTGAAGTATTAGAAGATACAAAGACAACAGAATGTGGAAAACAGCCAAAGCAGTGACGTGGTTATGTAAAGAGACGGCAGCACAAAGTCAAAGCGTGTCCAGGAATGTTCACTTTAGCATAGTAGGGAGAAAGCAGAGATTCTAATCCTGGCTCTGCGGTTTACATGCTTGGACAAGTCACATGTTCCCGCTAAACCTTGATCTCCTTATCTGTAGCATGAAAACAATCCCCTCACCTCGTGAGACTTTTACAGAGTACCTGGTTGTGAAAATTATGTTCGCTAAGTGATGAGCCATTCATTTCACCTTTCCTCGTCCTTGTCATACTTGATGGAGGAGGGCCTCCTATCTTCTGCGTCTAGACACTTTGTGGAACCCCAGGGGTTTAGCTCTTCTACAGGATCTGAGTTCAAACCTTAGGCTTTCTTAAAATACAGAACATCCAAGTGCAGAAGCATGAAGGTTATCACATACAGATCATAATAAATAATAACATGACAAAAACTTGGTAAGATTGCGAGTTCGTGCCGATGTCCTGCTGTGGGGGAAGGTGTTGGAATCAGACCAAAAAGATCCTGACCCAGCCCTGACAAACCATCTGTGTGGGTCAGCGTTGTGCTGCTCTAACCAAGTATCTAACACTGAAGGAGAGACTAGCTGAACATGGTGATACAGGCCTATAATCCCAACTCGTGAGAACTGGAAGCAGAAAGATTGGTTCAAGGTCAACCTCATCAACATATTAAGGTAGAGGCCAGTCTGGACTATGTGAAACCTTGTCTTAAAAACAAAACAAGAAAAGGGGGAGGGGGATGAAGACAAAGATTTATTTGGCCCATAGCTCAAGAGGTTTAAATTGAAATGCCAGGCAGTGGTGGTGCATGCCTTTAACCCCAGCATTTGGGAGGTAGAAGAAGGCAGATCTCTATGAGTTTAAGGCTTCATCTACAGAGATAGTTCCAGGTCAGCTAGGGCTGTTACACAGAGAAACCCTGGAGAAAGAGAGAGAGAGAGAGAGAGAGAGAGAGAGAGAGAGAGAGAGAGAGAGAGAGAGAGAGAGAGAGAGAGAGAGAGAGAGAGAGAGAGATTTAAGTTGATAGTTTGGCCCATGGGTTTATGGTGTGGGAAACATCCTGTTGAGGACTCACATATTGAAAGAAGAAAAATGAAAAAGGAAGGGACCAGAGTACCCAGTGAGCCAACTTACTCCACAGAGCCTATGTGTCCCAGAAGCTTCACAGGCTGTGGACCAAGCTTTTAACACACAGGGTTTTGGCAGATTTAAGACCTGTAGCACCGTCTTTGGCGAGGATGAACCAGGGCACTGCTGACTGAAGACTCTTCTAACTCACTATCTGCAGGCCAACTGGAAGCTTCCGGTGAATGATGTGACAGTCTTTATCATTTAAGGCTTCAGGCTGGAGGTGGTTTTGCAAAGAAATGAGCTAGATGAGTATATGGGGAGGAAGCAGGAAGCCTATGACCCATAAAAAGGGGAGTCCAGCAAGGGGTCTCTGAGACCCAGTTCTCAGTAGTCCTTCGCCATGAGACAAAAGACAGGTATCATACCAGGAGTGATGGTGCTTTTAATCACAATGCTCAAGAGGCAGTGACAGGCATAAATCTGTGAGTTCAAGCCCAGCCTGATCTACATAGCAAGTTCCAGGCTAACGAGAACTACATAGTGAGACCCTGTCTTGGGGGGTGGGATGAGGTCTCCAAGGGAAACCAGAAAACAGAAAACTTAAAAAATGTTATTCACCACATGGCCATGAATAGATGGCTGAACCACCGCAGGATCCAAGTGCTAGTAACCCTTCTAGTAAATGTCCCAACCACAATCCTATCTGCCCTGGGTTGTCATCTTTTGGTGTCCCAAATGTCTATCATGGCTTGTAAGCTATAGAAATTAATCTAGTTTTCTTGGGTTCTCACAGGAAAGAGGTTAGTTTTTATCAAATGGTAGTGTTGTAGGAATGGCTGTAGGATATCAAGACCAGATTTTGTAGTCGAGGGTTAGGAGATCCTGGATGAAGGCCTGAAAGCCTTGCTATTCCTGCTTCCCCATCTTGACAAACTGATCTGGTCACTTTCCTTTCTCTGTCTTCCAGGAAAGGTAGAAACAAGGAAGAGTCCAGATGAGAACACTCTGTATCCATAGGAGGCAAAGCAGAGGTGAAGCCCGGGGGCCTAAGGCAGGATTGCTGGCTTAGGACACAGAATTGCATCAGCCTGGGGCCCAGATGCTCTTTCAACAAGAAGGGTCAGTGACATGTGCCTACCCACCCTTATCTTAGTACTCAGTGTTTCTGAATAATGTAGGAGACCAAAATTACCTTGGATTATGCCCTATGACATTGGTGTCTCCTTTAATCGAGAGGCTGAATTTTTTTTTAAAACTTAACTATTTCATTTGAAATGCCAACCACATACTCTCATTTGAAAATCTCCTTGGTAGGAAATGTACTTGCAGACTGGGTAACATGCACTTTATGGTAACAACTTTTCCAACTAGTATGTCTGACCAAGAATCTGCCCAGAAAGGAACTAGAAATCTGGTTACACCCGCAGAGAAGGACCAGTCATGGAGGAAGGCAAGAACAAAGCATACAGAACTCTGTACTCTACAGGGTCCATGATGTCCACTCTGCCCGACTCTGCCCTTTCCGACTGCCCACATCCCTACTATTCTGTATTCTGTGTTCCAGGACAATTTCTTTTGATTTCCTTCCAGGGCACAGATCAAGGGCATTACATTAATAAAGTACTTATGTTTTCTTTTTACTTTTGAGATGCCAAAAGATAGGTCTCTAATCTGGAAGAAGCTTTGATAGAAGAAAACACTGACCATAGCTCCCACCTCAGAAGGATGCCCTTCCTCAGAAGGAAGCTTGCTGGGACATTCCCCTCAGTATCAAGGTCCTAAAAAGCATGGATACAGATGAAAGCTCATAAAACAAATGACAGGTAAATGTATCCTCTAGGAGAAATAGCACAAGATCATGAAAGGTCTTGAGAAGTTCAGGAGAGGATTTTGATAAATGTGTACTTTCGGGGTCCCATTTGTGTTAGTTCAGAGCTTTATAGAAGATAGAGAGGAAAGCCATCTCAAGATGCCCAGGCAAGAAAAGAGGTAAAAACAAATTCTATGACTGTTTCTGATGCCAGGGACTTTACATGTTATGTATATTGACTTCTCGCCTCTGTGATGTTGGCTTCTTTCAAGGATACTGAGACTCAAGGAGACCAAACTCATCACTGAAGACCATAAACAGCTAAGCAGTGCAGCATGGGCCAGCTGGACAGAGCTAGCTTCCCTGGGATTCAGGGCTAACGCAACTTCTGCAGCGTGCAGTTCCCACGATATGAGCCCAGGTGCAAGTGATTCCAGTCTTTGCCTGCCTCATATCTGCATTTCATGTGTGTCCACTCATAAACACTTTTATTTTTTACACAAGAGAAGTGAAGATACTGGATGCTGGGTGCCATGCCTAGCATCATCATCCTGGCCATCCATCCATCCATCATTTAATTCTATGGCTAGCAGTGCATGGCTTCCATCTATGGAGATGTCGAAGTAGGTGTGTGAGGAGGTAGGGGGATCTGATCTACTCTACAGTTCCCCCAAGGAACTCCAGCCTTGGATAAGAAGTGAAATGGCAAGTTCTATAATTAGAAAGATATCCATTTTGTATCTTCTGGGAGTAGGCCTTTATCTCCTTGTTTGAGGTCTCTCCCTTCTCTTCCCCTCAACTGTTTATGAACGATAATAAAGAAGCTAACAGTTAGTTGCAACTTGTTATTACTGATATAACTATTAACTCATAGCAAGAATGAATACGGCTATCTTGGTATTAAACAACTAAAGAGGCTGGTACACGTTTGATGATGAACTTTCCACATGCTCCTTTCTTTTCAACTTAGAATGACAAACCTTCCATCTACAAGAAGGCAGATGTATTGACAACCTTTCTTCTCTAAGGCCAGTAAAGGACAAAAGGCCTATGTCTAAAAGATCCCAGTGTCTAACAGGCCAGATCCCAGCTCGTTCTTCGGCTTATAACTTGGTTATTTTTGTTTTGAGCCACAGTTTACAAGAAATTTTTTCATGAACCCTTTCTTTGCCAAAGGCTACCAACAGGCCTTTTTGGCCATTTCAACCATAGTACAAATAAATTCGATGGAGCTCCAACAAAAGCAGATTTTAAGATGACATCAGACTCCTGGGATCTAAAGAGGGGGAAGTGTTCTTGACCAGGCTCTGCCATTTTCCCAATATTCTCCTCTTGGGCCTTGTCAACAGGCAAAGCTTAACTAGAAAAAGAGAGGCAAGATTTGCCTTCACCAGTCGACCAGGAATAATATGATGACAACCTTGATTTGAAGTATGCGTTTCAAATAACAAAGACTTCTGTCCAGGTTTGATAGCAAAATGAGCTGAGATGAATTTTAGTGAAAGATCTCTTGACAATGCTAGCCACTAAGTAGGGGAGCTGAGAGGAGCAGTAGCAACTCACAGAACTGCCTTATACATCGAAACTTCAGAGCCAGGGCTATCTGAGCTTAGACAGAAGGCTGCCTGAGCTGTGAGGGAGGGATGCCTGACTTTAGAAAATCAGTGAAGGTAATAGCATGCGAGCCTGTAATTTAGGAGTGAATCCACTACACCACCCTACCTTAGTGCTGCTATGTGCTGGGAGTTTAGGAACTTGAGAAGAACATTAGATACAATATGGATGAGGCGGATTCCCAGGGGTGGCATCTATCATCGACTGTATGGGTAATTTGTTGTTTAAAAAAAAAATATACTTCTTATTTGCACATCTATTTCAGGCTTCAACAAAACAGATCATGACAACCAAAGTCCTAGATTATATCAAGCTTTACTTTAGCGAATGACTATATGGAGTAAATAGGAATTAATCATGCATGACAAAATTACCTTTAGTCAGGAAACATAAAATTTGTTTTTCTACCATGCAACATTCAGATATAGTCTATGCCTAGCTTCTGCCTGGAATAATTGGTCTATGTGGGTGAAATTGTTCTTACACCATAGAAATCAACCCAGAAGAACACAGTGAGCACCAAAGGCATGGGATTGCTCTTCATTGGCAACCAAGCAGTCAATCTTATGAGAAACATCAAAGATGTGGTCTCCAACTACAGCAGCAGTATAAATGGGGGCGGCATAGGACCCTACAGGGGGAGGGCCTGGGTCTCAAGAGTGACCATCTCCTGCTCCAGACACCATTAGTAAACTTCAGGCTGTTTGCACTGTGTTTCTGACTGATTGATTCTAATTTGAAATCCCTCCTTGGGGTAACATGAGTTGGCTTGTGCATCTCACAGAACTTGAGGAAACCTTGAATTTACAGGTTTATTATAAAGGATTCTGTGAGGGGTACAGAGAGACGGATAAAAGGAGGGATGTGGATTCCACACCTACCCTCTAGGAAGCTTCTCCTTCTAGTGTTGTCTGAACTGCTCAGGTGTCTTTTTACCTTTTTTGGAGACTTCACTATGTAGACAAGATTCAAGCATGAATAAGTGCTCAAGCATGGTCTATGGTTCTATAAGTAGCTGTGGCTGGGAGGCATCACTCAGAGGAAGAGTGTATGCATATGGTGTACAAGACTTTGGAGTTGATTCCATGCACCAAAAAGCAAGTTAATAAAAGTCACTGAGTAGGGATTCAGCAAGGGTTGTCTATCCAGATTCTTTTCTGCCCTACTCCATAATGACATTCTTTCTTCTAGGGTATGATGCTGGCTCCTTCTGAAATGGGGGTCTTATAACCTATAATCACATGGGGGTAGTTCCAGACAATTATTTTATGGACAGCTTGGAAAGGGCAGGGGTGGAGGTTGAGAGTTTCTGGACTTGGGGGACAGCCAGCCCTAATATCTGGGGCCAGCGTTAGGGATGGAGGTGAGATGATATTGGCATAGGGGAAGACGGTGCATGGGCAGCATCATCTCAGTGTTGAATGGCTGGAAGTAACTTCCATCTTCGCAATGAGTAATGGAATTATGAAACTGATTCTTAAGAAACAAGTAAGGGTTTTAAACTTTTTCAGTTGCAAAAAGGAAGTCGAGTCCACTTCTTTGTTTTCTGCCCTAAGAGCTGATACAGGTCTTGCTTCATTTTTCTGCGTAAGTCACTGTAGGCTGAAATTGGCCTGTAGTGACAAGGCTTTTTTAGGGTCACACTGTCAAGTATCATGACCCAAGATGGACGTGGGGGGTGCTCACCTTTAATCCTAGTACTCTAGAAGCAGAGGTGGGCAGACTTCTATGAGTATGAAGCCAGGTCTATATAGTGGATCTTCGGCCATAATGAGACCTTATCTATAAAAGGACCCAACCACCTCTCTATCTGTTGGAGGGCAATTTTCCAGGAAGCTCTGACAGGAATGGGAAGACTCCGGGCCTTTGTTCTTTGCTCTCTTATCCTCCCCCCGCCCCCCCCAACCTAAGTTCTGAGCTTGACTAGGAGCTTCCTGCCAGGGAAAGGTAAGAAATCAAAACCTGTCTCTTTTAATTCTCCCTGTCTTGACATCTACACACACCTCCTCAATGATCCAACGCCACGAACTTTCTAATGTGCAATGAAGGCAATTTTCTAGAATCTTGAGAAAATGAAATTGTGCTGTACTTTATAAAAATTAAATTAAAATAAATAGTTGTCTCATGACAATATTTTTCTCTTTACAGAGATTCAGAGTTCAGCTAGAAATTCAGGGTCTGGAAAATGGTAGAATGTGTAACCCAGTAAGAGCCTGGGGCTGGGCTCACACCACTTCAGTAGCAGCCCCCCCCCCCTTGCTGAAGGAATCCTTGCAGAGATTCTTAGACCCAGTCCTCATTTATATGTATGAGGTTCTTTAACTGTCTCTTTAAAGATCTTTAGAGATTTGCTGAAGCCTAGTTAATCAAAAGGGGAAATGATATGAAACCAACACAGGGCTACATGTACATCACACAAACCTACATGCTGAGGCATGGAGGCGGATTAAAGGCCCACCAAGTCTGATGACCTGAGTTCCATCCTTTGAGCCCACATGGTGAGAGGAGAGCCAACCCCAGCAGGTACACACACACACACACACACACACACACACACACACACACACACACACACACGCACGCACACACAAATAAGTAGATAGATAAATACATGTGTAATTAAAAAAATTAAATAATCTGATAATACTGTTACTGCAGGCTCTCTTGGGAGCCTGTTTCATGCTGTTCACATTTATTGATCAGTCACCCGATGGGAAGCAAGCAAGCAGGGTATACAGATCAGTTCTTCCACCAGAAGAAATTTCTAGCAACTCACCCTCTCATCACATAGCCATTTTTAGACACTGGAGTGAAGAGAGTATTCCACTTTCCCCATTCCCCACTCCATCAACTGCCTGGGATAAAGAGCAAACAAAATTCTCATGGTATAGTCACTAAATAACCAAACAACCTAGAAAGTGATGTGCTTCTTCCTGGAAGAGGCTGGATCTGATAATCAAAGACAAACCCAAACAAATGCCTATTCCAGCAGTCTGCCAGTGGGGAAGGTGTCCTTGGAGCAGAACTGGGGAAATCAGGAAATACTCACAATCATTATAAAGGTGCCCAGAAACTCAGAGACTGTCTCCTTAGCTAAACGGCTTTTCAGGGCCAGCCTCTGTGTGAGGCTCTTCTTGGCGCTTTCCTTCTCGGGAGGCATCTTGGGGTTTCTGCCAGGTGCTCTTGTTCTGTTCCTGCCTTCACTGCCACATAAAAAAACAAACACTTAGCTTCTCTGGGTTCCTGGAGATGCCTGGGGAGATACTGACTATGCAAAGGCTGTCCCAATTAGAGGCTGTGACCTAAGCCCTGTCGGCTTCAGCTGTCAGTCCCAGCTGCTATTTGCTCGAATTAGTGAGTTGTAGCCCCAAATCCTCAAAATGATCCTGAAGATTAATCATTACCTTTATTCCCCGGCTGAGAAGAGAGATGCCGTATTGGTTGTGATCCCACAAAGATGGGCCTTAGTCCAGAAGATTATGTTACACAGTTTCTGTCTTCTGAATGTTTCCTCCTATTCGGAAGTGGGCGGATGATTTGGGTATAATTTACATTGTTAAATCGGTTATGGACACCTTCGCTGTGAACACTCTCGACCAAAGATTTTTCATCCAAACTGGAGGCTCCAAGTTACAGAGATCCCTGCAGAGCCTCAGGGATTTCCCACAACTTCTCTAGAGCTGCTAAACTGCTCTAGTCTAGAGACAGCTAAATTAACACAGGAGTGGGGGATGGAGCAGTTGAAAGGCTTCACACTGTGAGTTTACTGGATAAGATGGGAACACCCCCTTGTCCACAGAACTGTTCTCCCAATCTGCCAAGCATAGTTTAGGATTCAAAAATCAGAAAGTCAGAGAAAGCACCAGTACACACTAGAGGACAGTCAGACTATATGCCATCCCAATTAAAGAAGAAAGTAGCTCATAAGGCGACTAGTTCAAATCCAATAAATTAATATACTCACAGCTAACAGACTACATTTAATAATAGCTTCTTGTCCTGCCCAATAAGCAAGCCTAATTTCCAAAGCTGGTTGGTCTGAAAACATGGAACTCAGGTATAGTCTCTAAATACCCTCAGGCAGTCCTACTGATTTCCAACTCAATCTGCCTTCTCCTTCCCACAGAGCAGCCAGTCCAGCTTCATTCCTCTTTGGGGCCCTTCCCTACCTTTACAGGAGGCCTCCAGTCTTTTCCAGTTGAGGGGGCAGGCAGGAAGGAGGGAGGAGAGGATGGGAGAGCAGCTGGGGCGAGCTCAATGGCAGGGCCAAACACCTAAGCAGCAGGTAAATTTTATAGTTCAGACCAAAGAGGTCATGTATGACAAAACCCAGGGTACAACTAAGCATGTGGGCTTTAGTTCCTGATTAGAAGATCATGGAGAGGATGGATTAAAAATCCAGAAATTTGCTTTAACTCCTGGTTAGATAATCATGGATAAGCATTGTCTTGGAAGTTTCCTATGATCACACTATGCCCAAGTCCTGGTGGCTAGACCAGAGAAACAGGACTTTATTGTCCTGACTTCAGCTAATAAGACAAAGGGCGTTCTTTTAAGTCTTCATTCACTCACCTGACAAATGTTTATGGCATAGTTGCTGT
Organism: Phyllotis vaccarum; assembly: GCA_033318265.1. NCBI lineage: Eukaryota > Metazoa > Chordata > Mammalia > Rodentia > Cricetidae > Phyllotis > Phyllotis vaccarum. The sequence goes on along the minus strand of JARWLC010000004.1, from coordinate 138,591,204 downwards.
GTGCTGAGCACAGCCCTTAGCAAAAAGCACAGGGCAGCTTCCTCGTCTGCTGTCACAGAGATGAGAATGGTGGAGACCAACATAACCACACAGGCGCAAATAGACCATTGCATCTGAGACACATGTTCCACAGGTGGGGGCTCTATTCTTATGCCCAAATATGACAAGGGAAGTTCACCTTGTTGGAGAGATCTCTGTAGTGTCTCCCAGGAAGTCATGTCTGAGCTGTGATCAGGACGCACAAGCGTTACTTACATGAAATGGGGAAGGAAATGGGTGTGAAAGACTCTGAAGAGTGGACTGGGGAAGTAAAGTGCCAATCAGAGAATGAGAGAAACATCCACTGCCGTTAGCCTCCAGAGAGGATGGAGAAGCCAGTGCAGAAGGGGCTGAAGTGAGGGATCCAGTCTATTGTGAGTGAGCCTTCGGAACTGTGTGCCAGGGTAGAAGTGCCCTATCATTGGAGTAGATTAGGCCTTCAAATGAGATCATAAGACCTTTGAGTTTTAAAAAGATCATCCTCTATTAACTGTCTCTATGAACTACTGGTAACTAATGGACCCTATACAAGAGATAGTCATTGCCTTTAGTTCTGTGACAAGTGGGGAGCCCAACAGGCTCCAGAGAGTATCTCCAAGCCCCACACACAGTCCTGGTTAAAAATCAGTGGGTCACAAGCCAAGTAGTGGTGATGGTACAAGCCTTTGATCCCCACACAGAAAACAGGGGCAGGCAGATCTGTGAGTTTGAGGCCAGCCCTGTCTACAAGAGCAAGTGCCCAGGACTACACAGAGAAAGTTTGTCTCAAAACAACAACCATAACAAAACAAATGGGTCACAAATAAAACAGACATGAATATGAGAAGGGGTCCTATGAGGAAGGGGAGGGGGAAAGAGGGGGGATGACAGGGGTGGGGACTGAGAGTAAACAGAATTCCCTAAGTACACATTAAATTATCAGTGAACAAATTTAAACAATTAAAAGTGATCGTCCCAGCTGTGAGTTGGAGAGGGCATTAAAGGGAGCCAAAAATCAGTCATACATAGATCCGCACGAGGGTGTCTCTTTATTATAGATCTGAGTGACAACTTTCCCAACAAAGAAGTGGAATCTGATTAAGAGTTCTTTGCATTCTAAAATGGAAAGGGTTGGTGAGACCTGAAAAGTGAAAGGATATGCCAAGGTATTTTGCTGGGTCCTTAGCTGGCTGGGGAAAACCATTGGAGAAGAGCCCTGGAAAAGACCTGAGGATGTGGATTCTGCTTGTGTGACGTGAAACCACGGGTGCATGGAAGAGAGATGAAATCGGAAGCAATGTGGGCCCACTTGAAAATGGCGTGTTCAGAGAGGTGACAAATGAAGCCGTTAGGACTGATCGGGAGAGAGAATGTGGAGAGCCTAGAAAGAGAGACTGAACAAATGGCTATTATGCTTAAGTGAAGGTTAGCATCTATTATCCACTATCATCATAAGTCATCATCAAACATAACTCCTCACTTCATCCCCAGACACCAAACAAAACCTCCCAGGTGCCCTAAGAAAGTAAGTAGTAAACATCACCCTACTTTGTGGAAATACTCCCTTTTCAGTGTTCTAAATGGATGCATAGAGCTACTGGTAATTTCCATTCATGCAGGCATCAGTCAATCCGTTCCATCCCATCAATTCACTCCATCCATCCATCCATCTATCCATATATCAATCCATCCCACCCATTCACCCAACCCTTCTGTTCATTCATCCATCTATCCATTCATGAATGATATCTATCTATAAGCCAATCTAGCTCATCTCAGCCACCAATCTATATCCTGTTCCATCCATCCATCTTTATCCTACCAATCCATACTATTCCGTCTACTCATCAATTTATTCATCCACCCCTCCAATCCACCCATTCTTTCATACATCCATCTATCTATCCAACCCTCTCATCCATCCAGGGAAATTTTCCACTAAATACTGGCCATACATCAGACAGAGCATTAGGCATGGGAGATTAGAAAACAGATCTCTTCTGCTAAGGATTAATAGGCTAAGTCCTCCAAAGGAATAAAATAAGAGGTATACTGAACCAAAATCCCAAAGACAGACACCTGGGAGGTCGCTCCACACTAGTCAACCTTGACCCATTATGCTGTTACGAGTTCTAACTAAAGGTGCTGGGCTCCCTGGCCACAGTGCCATACTGAATGTCCAAGACCAGCCTCCAATGTGCATTTAATTCCATCTGAATGTGACCTTCCCTGGCTTTGGCATTCTCTTCTGTGGCCTGGAGACCATCAGTTGTTCACAAACCTGACCCCTCACTTTTTTACTTCCCCCACTGGCTCCCTGCAGCCCCACTCTAGTCCTGCCTGTTCACACTTGGAAACTATGTCACCTCCCAAGACTGTTCCTCTTTTAAAATATTTAACACTAAGATTTATTTCACTGATTGAAATGTTCATTCTTCATTTTTTTCCCCAGCCATACTCTTTCTGAAATCTGCCTGGCATCCTTCTCAAAAAGCCAGCCTTCCTCCTCACTGAGTTCTTACTGTGGGTTTGCCTGGCTTCATGATGTTCTTACCTGCATCTTGGAGTCCACTGACCTGCTGACTCTCATCTACATCCCTGCTGCCTAAGCCCAACTGTGGGCATGCTAGGCCATGGATTTGTCTCGTGTTCTCTCCCCAAACAGCTAGCTAGACGACGCTAAGGAAAGTCATATAGTTGTATTGATTGCCCCAGTGACAAGCAATTATGTTACATCATCAGCATCACTGTTGTGTCCTCTGTTAACCTTTCATGTCCATGACTCAGATTTTAGCGTGGTTTATAATCACCCATCTCTTTGAGGCTGGGCTCCCAGGACTCCTCAGTACACTTGATCATCCAGATCCCACCATGAATCCTTCTCCACAGCAAGCACATGCCCCTCCTGGGCCCCTGGGCCCCTCCAGCTCCCATTGCCAGCCCCCATCCCCCAGCACAGCTGATTTCTCCCCCCTGGGATCACATAGAAAAACAAGTAAGGTTCCTGGGCTATAGTTCTCTTCATGTCACTCCTTCTCAAAAATTTGTTCCAGTTTTGCTGCTACGCCCTCTTTGTCATCTTTTTGCAGTGAGCCCCCCACTCAGGCGCTCTGACCCAGCTTCTAGGGGCTCCAGACAGTTAACATTCCCTTCCCCTCCGTTCCTTCCTAAACTGGCTTTTATCCCAGAGCCCAAAACAAGCCCACGTTTTTCTTGCTGAAAACATTCTTTCAAAGTTGTTTCACTTCAAATTACCATTTCCTCTGGCTGTTCCACTTTCCTCCTCATTTGGGGGGGGGGGGATTTTTCTGAATATAAAATCATTAACTCAAAAAAGTTATAAACATTTAAAGTAAAATGTCAAAATCTCATAACTTCTGGCCTCAGAGATAACCAGAATTAGAATATGATTCTCATTAGTAGGTATGTATAAGTATTTTTCCTCATAAAAATGAAATATTTACTTGATCAAACTGGTTTTGCTCTCTTAGAATTGACTCAGTTCTTTTCTATGACAATGCATAATTCGTCTTTCTAATGACTGTTTAATATTCTCTTGTACAAATGTGCCATATTTAAGCAAGCTCTTTTTAGCAGAAAGTTAGTTATTTCTATTAAAACAGAGCCCCAGGCCTCCAAGCTCCATTTGGCACGTCACCATGGTAAGCCCTTACCGGGCAACTATGGGGCCCTTCTAAGTGCCCATAGTGAACCTGTGGTAGGAAGAACAGGAGCTGCTATTAGTTACTACTTGAGGTCACCTCCTCCTATCCCTAGCCCCCTTCACCTATGCTGATTGCAGGCTCATGACCAACCATGATGGGAAGGACATGATTCCAGCCATCCTTCTTATATCCCAAAGAAGACACATTTGGGTGCAGACACCCTTTCCCACTGCACTGTTCAGATGCCCCGTCCTCTCTACAAGAAAATAGTAACTCAGCTGACCTACAGCATTGAAGGCTGCAGCTGGCTCCTTGACCAAAACCTGTGCCAGGTGGGTGAGTGAAATGCCCTGTGGGATATAGACTGCCCTGCTCCAGCTGCAAGACTTGGCCAGATGTGGGAAGCTGCATGCTGCTGAAGTCATCTGTCATTCAGCCATTCTGTGGGAGAGGCTCTGCTTAGGTGGACTCCTCACTCCAGCAATTCCACCTTCCTTGATTGTGGGGAGAAACGTCATGACAGTAACAAATCCCCAATTTCCAAATATCACTGCCTTGAGCTGTGCCCCAGACAGGCAAAGGTACAGACCTGAGTGTTCAAGGTTGCTCCATCTATATTTCCTCCTGTTCAGTCAGGGCAGTTTCCCCACTATCCGGTCCTACCTCAGTGGTCCTTTTTGGTGCTCAGCTCTGCCTATTGTCATGGTTTCTGACTGTAGAGATCTGGTGTCTAGAACTGAGATGGCCAGAGGTTGGCCACCCTGTGTGTACCACCCAGAAGACCTGCTCCTTCTTATACTTGCATAGGGCACTCCTGTGGAAAAATGCATGTTGACACCACAGCATAGACATAGAATGCCAGTTTAGACTGTAATAGAAAATGCAGTGAAGAACAAGATTTTGTCCAAGTACCCAGTTCCAAAAATAAGTGCACATAAATATCCAGAGAAGCTTGTTAAGCCTTGGGGGAGAAAATGATGCCCTTGTACTTGAAGACATTAAAGAAGAGGAATAAATGGAGAGACTGCCCAAGTTTCTGATGAGGAATGTCACACTGTCACTTTATCATAGAGCTCATGCTGTTTCATTAGTTATACTTGGAGAAAGATTGAGCCTTAATTGTAAAGTTCATTTGTGGTGCACACCTTTAATCCCAGCATTTAGGAGGCAGGGGCAAGTCGATCTTTGTGAGTCTGGGCCAGCTTGGGCTACAGAGCTAGTTTCAAGACAGTCAGGGATACCCAAAGAAACCCTGTCTGGAAAAACCAAAAATAAAATAAAATAATAATAACAAGAAATAAACCAGACTGAAAAGACATTTAAAATATAAAATGTGTAACCACAATTATGGTTTTAAATCTGGGATAAACGTGTGTGAATATAATATAATATATATACATATATACATATATAATATAAATATTCACACACAAACACATACAATGACAGATGATCTGAGGCTTTCTTCTACCATCCATGTAGTGCCTTGGGAACAGGCACATACACACATATTTTTAAACACTTGGTATATATGCAAATTAAGCAATAATGCAGCCTCTACAAAGTCCTGTAAAGGGAGAGAGTATGTATTATAGGCTTTCATTGTAGTGGTTCTTTTTTTTCCCACAGAGTAAATAAGACTACTTAAAAAAAAAAATGACCGGGTACTGTGAGTATCCACAATTCATTGCAAACACAATTATTGATGTTTTGAAGTAGCAGATTAATAAGATTTGAATAATATCCATTATATCTCTTCTCTTACAATATAAACATTTTTCTTATTTCCTTTTCTTACTATTTTATGTGAAATCATTACAAAAGTAATAATTAATAATGAAACCAATACTCTTAGATGGTTCTTCTGTTTAAATTCAATGTCTCTGGTACATCCACTATCCATTATTTCATACTTTACTAGCATGCTAAGAGATTTTATTAATTTCTAAGACATGCTCTCATTTATTTAGCCAGACATATCTTACTATTCAGCTCTAGTTGACCAGGATCTCAATATACAGGCTAGTTGGAAATTCACAACAATATGCCTGCCTCTGTCTCTTGAGTGTTGGGATTAAGGATGTATTGTACACCAGCAAGCCTGAAATCTAAGACATTTAAATAAATACATATAAGTATTTTTCTGTCTGTGTGTGCGTGTTTGTGTGTGTCTTTGTGTGTTAGTGTCTTTGCGTGCGTCTTTGTGTGTGTTAGTGTCTTTGCGTGCATCTTTGTATATGTGTCTGTGTGTGTCTTTGTTTTTGTGTGTGTGTCTTTGTGTGTTAGTGTCTTTGTGTGTCTTTGTGTGTGTTAGTAATTTTGTGTGCGTCTTTATGTATGTGTCTTCATGTGTGTGTGCCTTTGTGTGTGCATGTGTTAGTGTCTTTGTGTGTGTCTTTGTGTGTATGTCACACGTATGAGGATGCCCTGAGAATCCAGATGTCAGAAAGATATAAGCAGTTTTGCGCTGCCTGACATGAGTTTTGGAAACCAAACTCAGGTCCTCTGAAAGAATAGAACAAATTCTTTCCTTAAAAAAAAAAAAAAAAAATTAATGTAATTTTTTCAAGTTAGCTAATTAGCCATTATTTTACTAATGAGCATTATATACATTTTAAAGCTAACATTGTTTTACTGCAAATGACTGTAAAATAAGATCATTTCAAATGTCAAACTAGTCTCAATATGTGGTCATTATTTAAATCATTATTTTTGGCTGCAGGCACAAAAAATTATTTTAAAAACTAATTTAACAGCATTAACATATTTATTTGTCAGTCTAACAAAATCGAAGTGCCATTGTTTAAAGCAGCATTTAGTCTTTGAAAGCATTCAAAAGAGAAGGCACATAAAGAAGTTGATAAATCAGCTATAAAAACAAATGATAACGCATTCGCTTTTTAAAGAAACCTTAGTTTGTTATTCTTCCAGAATGAACTCTCAACCTCTAAGTCATGGCTCCAGCCCTGCTAAGATGTAACATAGATGGTCATTGAATTTCATCAAACGGCTTTAGAATAGTGAGTGAGTTTATGATAAATAAATTATTAAATTTTTGTGTTATTAGCTGGTTACATTGTTAAATGTTTCACTACTGAGTAGCTTTGCATACCACACGGGTAAGTGGATAAGACCAATGGCTGTCTACAATGTGATTTCATGAATGTGCATTCAGGAAAGTTTTATTGCTAGTGTCTAGCTTTATTTCTAAATATTTGGGAATGTGTTGTCTAGGATTTCAGCTTTGGAATATCTTTAAAAAGTCATTGGAGGCTAATATATCATCAAAGTTTTTAAAGTTCTGGGAACTTCCAAAGTCTATCTTTGCATTGCACAAAGTTAGCCATTCATACAGTCAAGGTTAGTGATTATTTAAATTTATGCTACTTTATTAGAATTAGTGTAGCAGTTTCTTATGTTACATAACAATTTACAAGCAATGAGCATGATCTCAAGCTTAATTCCAATCCATACAAATGTGTTACGGCACAAATTCAAGGGGCCAACAATCCAGCCTGGTATAGATGCTTCTCTGCTCAGGATCTCATGAGGCTGAGATCTAGGTGTTGGCTGCTATGTCATGATCCGGAGGCTTGGGGAGAGAAAGACCAGTGTGGATGCACTGTCAGGGTATTGGCAGGTTTCCGTTCCTTGCTGAAAGATGAAGGTTGTCATTGTGAGGGCAGCAATTGGTTGTGGGTTGCTACAAGTTGTCCTTTGGTTCTTACAATGTGACCTTTTCAGACCGAAATCACTAACTTTAAAATTTCAGTATATTTTCAGGGCATGCCTAATTAGCTACAATCCTTGGGAGTAATTATCTTCTTATCACCAAAAAGTCAACTGATTTAGGGATCTTGCATCTGGGTGGCCCCTCTACCTTCTATTATAACTTAATCACAGTATAGGCAAGCCCTCATTCTATTCACAAAGTCTAGCTCATACTTGGGTGAACTATAGTGTGTATGCACGCTAGGTTGGGAAACCCAGGGGCCATCCCAGAATTGTTTGTTCCCTTTTACCTATCTGTTATTTTCCAGTTCTGGGGAAAGAATGTTCAGAGCTTCCAAGATGGTGGCTGTGTAAAGTGCTTCCTGCGTCTGTGGAAAGGTTTGTTGTCTGTGTAGCTCTGTGTTGTCTGTGACTCTGGTAAACCAAATGTATTTTCCTAATTCTTCCCTTCTCTGGGTCTCTTGTTAGGGTGTGTCCCAAGAGAGCTTCTCAGCGACAGCTCCAGAGGTCAGGACTGAAACAGCATCTGTTTGTAGTTTACATGTTGTCACTCATCTGATGGCTCATCTTGCTGGCATGAGGCCACATCCACACCTACAGTTTCTCCACCTTGCCTGGATCTCCCTTCAGCTTCTTCAACTCCCACATGAGGCGTAAGCATATTGAGCTCCACAAGGAAACCTCCCAGATTCCACAGGCCATCCATGTCATCCAAGGTTAGGTAACTGGAATTGAGGAAATTTCAGTGGGTATCAGTCTGTTCTCATAAACCTCTGATGACAATGGCAGGTTTCAGAGTACTCTTGATGTCTTCCTCTTAAAGGACTTCCCACCCATCTTCTCTTCCCGATCTTCCTATAAACTTACAAGCTTCAGGTTTGAAGCAATACATTTATGAGAAGTAGCCAAACAGGTCCTAGAATTGCACAAGGCAATTCCTGAAATACATTCCTTCATACATACTATAGGTAGGCACACACATGTCTATGTGTATAATCACATATATATCTATACCACATATATCTCTACGTGAATATTTGCAAACATAACTATATACATGAGATAGAAAACATTGTATATAGTTTTGCTTCTCTGCACCCTAAGCTGTTTTTGTATGAATTTTCATCATATTACAGCCTCCCAATAAGATATGATTTTTGTCAAAGTAAATTTTTCCCTTTGAACATTAAATATTTCATATCTTTTACTTTAAATAATAATTATCACTCCAGTTTTTTGTGTTTGTTTGCTATATTTTGGCTTGACCCTCATTTTTAAATCTGTTGAATAAATATCAGATCTACAGTATATGTTTTTGGTCTCTCTTGTAGAGTTATTTATCTTACAAGTACAAGGTCATTTTACAAGCATAGATGCATTTGAAATGTTCCAGATACTCAGTGAATCCGTGTAGTTGACTTAGTTTGAATAGAGGTAGGTGTGTGCTGAGTTCTGGTTAACAAAACCCTCTTGTTACCTTTACAATTTAAAGTTTTAATGTATAAGTGCAGGCTTTCACAAAAAAATTAGTAAATTCTTACTCTTTGACAATGATTCATGTTGTCAATGTTACAAACCAATAGATCTTGAAACTTAAGTGGCTTTTTTTAGTTAAGTGGCTTTTTACAAGAAAGGTTTTGTTGTTTTTAGTAAACAAAGTCAACCCTTTAGATGTCAATATTTATAGAAATAATAAAAAACTTTTAAAATTTACTTTTATGACTTTTAACTCATGTACATGTGTACATGTCTGTGTGTGGGTATATGCACAGTCATGCAAGTGCCATGGAGGTCAGTAGAGGACATTAGAGTCCCCTATAGCTAGAGTTACAGGTGACTGAGTTGGGAGATAAACTCTGATCCTCTGCAAGAACAGCAAGTACTCTTAAAATCCAAGTCATCTCTCTCCTGAGTTTTGAATTGAAAAGAAAAAATAATATTGAGTTGAACTAAATGAGTCCCCACGCCTCTCAATGTCACCTTGTAGATCATATTGCCTGAAAGGACAATTTTTTTAAAAAAAAAAAAACCCTTATTTTATACCTTTCCTTTTGTAAAAGATCAGTGATTCCTTATTATCTATAAGGTAAAGACCAGAATCCTACATCCATACTTATGATTTCCCATTGTGATGGTTCCTAAACGTTCATTCACTGGAAATGTGCTCCCCAGTGTAGCTGTGCTGAGAGCTGGGAGGCTCATGAAGGAGCCTCCTTGTTTAATGAATGAATCCATTTATGGACTATGAATGAATCTGTGACTGACTGATTGAATCTATGGACTAATGGACTATGGTTAAAGTGGCAAGCTTGCCCTCTTTACCATGCAAGATACAGCCCTTCACCAGTGTGAACTAATACAGTTCTTTCATATACATATATATGTATATGTATGTATATATGCATATATATGTGTGTATACATATATATATATGTATATCTATTCTCAGATATTTTGTTACAGCAGCACAAAATGGGTCAAGACAGCCAACAAATATGTCTTCTGTAACTGCCCAAATATGCACCTCAATATTCTTAATCTGAAATTTTATTTCACCTGAGAGGACTCCTGGATTTCACAACATGCCTTGCTCACTTCTGCCTACAAGCTATTGCCTGTGTTATATCTTTTCATCTAGAATGTTATTTCCTGCTAGTCTTCCTGTTTAAACCCTTGACACTTCATCTTTTCATAACTAGAGCCATTTTTTTCTTTTTAAAAATTTTATCATTTTTAAGTCTGCTCTCTATATGTTGAGGTGTGTGTGCATGCGAGTGCGGTGCCCATGGAGGACAAAAGAAAGGGTCTGACGCCCTGGAGCTGGAATACAGAGGCTTGTGCTGCCTGACATGGGTGCTGTGTAGTGCACTCAGATCACAGTTCCTTAAAAGATAATAGTGCGGTTTCATATTTCTTGGTGTGGCCTAAAGGGCCCAAGTGAATCTGCACTGTATGACTTAATGAACTTTACACAACTATTTCACAGGAAGAGATACTTTGACAATAACAAGGGCCCAAATCAAATTTAGGAAGGCTAGCCACATCCTCCCTCCTCTCCACACACACACACACACACACACACACAAAGAACCTTTGACCATACCGTAAAATAGGTGCAGCACTTTAGGACAAGGAAGACTGGCACACCTGGAGCTGGATGTTCCTCAGGCGGAGAGCATCTTTAAGCTGCTGAGTTGGCTACCGACCTTGTTTTTGCTGTGTTGATCTATTCTGCTTACATCTGGAGCTGTGATCTCAGAAATTCAAACTTGCTCTGTTTTCTCAGTTTTTAGGTGCTGTTCTCCACATGATGGTCCCTGATGCCTGGAGGACCTAACGTCTTCTTCATCAGCCAGCATGAGGTTAAAGAGCACCAGCACCTTACTGAAAACTCCCTGTTCACATCCCTCATGGTGGGAGTTGGGTCTTACCCTGCGAAGAAGAGCCTGATGGGAATAGACTCTCCTTTTGCTGGTGCACCATCCATGACTTCTGTTGTGGTTCTGGGTCCAATTCCTGTGGTCTCTTTCTTAATAAGAAGTAGATTTCCCCCAAAATCATGTCCTTTAGATGATACTTTGACTAATTATGTTCAAACTCTGTGTGGAGACAATAGAGCTGTTGACATCGGGACAGGTAGCAAGTTGGTGAACAGTAAGATCACACTCTCACTCAGTCCATCAACCTTCTCAGCCATCATCTTAAGAAAATACCTCACGTGGACACTGCCACCAATATATGACTCACACGGCTTTTCAACTTGCATAAATTCAAATTCATAACTTCTGCTCCGAGTCAGTTTTCTGGGTAAGGGTAGTTCTTTCACTAGGTTACAGAGTCATGGATATTACTCTTGTCACTGGAAAGTTCAATTTGACACAAATTCAATCGTGATTCCCTGATGCTCTAGCCTCTGTCCAGGCTCCTTCAAGGCCTGCAACAGCACCTCCATGACAGAGGAGAAAGTGCTTTTCCACTGCCATCCTCAGCTGTCACTCCTGCCATTTTCCTGGTTCTCCATCATCAAGGACACCACTCTCACACACAGGACCAAAGGAGCCTTCAAGAACATTCATTGTTACCACCAGGTCCCCAATGTCACTTAGCTCTCCTTCAGAACTCTCAGCCTAGGGAATGGATTTTGAAGCCAACTCTTGATGAGATTTTGGTGTGTCTGAGACTTACGACAGGTGCTGTGACTTTCCTATTTTCTAGTTCCTCTTCAGGATCCCCTCAGCTGTGAGACAGTCTGATGCAGCTCTTTTGCCCAAAATCCCTGATACAGGCACATTGACAAGATCCCAGAAATAAGCTTTTAGACATTAGCTTAGCTTAAGAGAAAAATAAAGCCCCAAAGCATATCAATAGCACTGACAGCCGACCCTCGCAGTCCAGCACTGTACTTACAAATAGCCACACCATGAATTCAGCTATGCTGGCCTGTAAAAGATCCTCCCAGGTGGACTTGTTGACTGTTGGCATTCTCTTCTAGCAGAGAGGAGTGGGGAGGGTCATGGGCACCTCATCTTAGTATCTGGCCTCTCCTCCTAACCAACTATGTGCAATTCTTTTCTAATTGCACAAAGCCCTGGTGTCTTGGGAAGAGGCTAGAATGTATATGGGGAGGAGCAGAGGCAGAGAGAAGTTTTATTCATCTTCTGAAATTCATCAACTAGTGAGTGGAAAATACAGTTCAATGGCCTCTAGAAACCTAAAGACAAAATGTGGTTTTGAATGGACCACAACGCAGGAACTCAGTGCACAGCACTGACATCAGAGAGAGAGCCAAAGGTGTGTCTTTAAATGCCATGTTTCTGAAGGACAGATGCTGTGTAAAGCACTTACTTCTACATGTCTTCCCATTTAGTCGACGTAGTCTAGAGACTTCAGCCCTGTTTATTCATACAGCTTTTTCCTCGTTCTTTCTTTTCCTTAAACATTTAGCTTATTTTGTGTGCACGTGTATGTGAGGGAATGTGCATGTGCCATGAAGCACATGTGGAGGTCACAGGACAACTTTAGAAAGTGTCAGTTCTTTCCATGTGGGTCCTGGGGATTGAACTCAGATCTCAGGCCTGAGCACGTTAGCTGCTGGAATTTTTATCTGCTGACCCAAAATAGATTTATTTCTAAATAAATAATCCAATCCTCACTTAGCTAAGTAGCTTTCCCAGCTTGACTGATGAAAAGAGAGGTCGCTGATTAGTGATCACATAAGCGGTTAAGAAGCTATTTAAAGTCTACTTATTTTCACTTATTTTGACTGAAGCGCCTGAGTGGAGCACAGTCAGAACTGCTGTGTGTACCAACAGGGCACCCTTAGATCCAGGCTTTTCATGCCCTCCCCCAACCTCTCATCATTGATCTTTTGGGTCCAAAGATGATGAACATTTGCTCAGAGACAATTTGTTTAAGGGGAAGTGTGTTGACCAAATGAAGCAAGGCTCTCTGGTGCATGTTTGTTCCAGAATATCAAAGCCTTTTTGACTATTGACATTTGGCATGTTTTTAGGGACAGTAAGGAAAACATTACAATCTATTTGCTTCGAAATGGTAACAAAATATCCTCATCTGAGCAATTTTCTGGAACTTTAAATACGTTTTATATGTGGTACATGGACAATTGTAAACACTACCTTGATAGCCGGTCTGACTGGCTACCTTGAAACACATTGACTGGACATATTATCTATGTTGTTTATATAATGTGATTTATTATTTTTGGTTTTCTCCATTGATTTTGTTCAGTTCAGTAAACATTAGATAAAATTTTGAACTAGGGCTTAATTTACATTGTCATAAATTAAAAATTTAAAAAATCCTCCTGTTTCAGCTTCCCTAGTGCTAAGATTAAAGATGCCTGCCACCACACTGGACTTACTAAACATTTTTGAATGACTATGTACTTAGCACTAGGTCCTGGACTCAGGAAGATTGAGGAAAAACAGCTCTGGGTCCCAAGGTATATATTTCTTTTCTACCACTTAAGCATTTCCTGGACATGGTCTTGGCAAATTTGATGAATGTACACAAGTTCTGTCTTATCAAGTAACTTAGGATGAAACTGAAACAGAGATGAGACTAGCTGGTTGCTAGGTACCAATCACTTCATCTAGCAAGTTGTCAAAGAAATTAACTTAGTAACACTGGCACTTTCTTGCAGATAAATAAGGTCACAGAATTGGGATGTGTGGGAAAGGTGGTTTGGGGTATGTATAACCTACCTGTTTTGCCATAATAAGGCATGAAGGTCCCTGTGACTCCCAGTCATCTTGAGAGAGGTCAGAATCTGAACTCAAATCCCTATTTCTTCCCTCTAGAATGTGCTCTCTATCTGTGGGCTTCATTCAAGTACAGTAGGCAGGTCAGGGCCGAAAGTCTAGTTGAAAGAAGATCTGGAAGGCTGCTTTTGCATTTGTTTGTATGATAGAGAAAAATAGAGCAAAGTATTTTGTCACGATATTTTTACATCAAAAATAGGTTTCCCCTGTAGTGAAACTTGGGGAGATTTGAAAAAAGTGAAGGATATTAAAGGATTTCTAGAATGTTATGGAATATAGCACCATTAGGTTCTGGGTGAGTTAAATAAGGCTTAGTATATAGAAGTCCTGCAACCTTTGGCCCAAATAGACATGGCAATGGAAGTCTGAAAAGCTCTCTTGTGGAAGAGGTGACAATCAGCTCTCAGCCCTGAATAGGACATCATATCATCACATATACTCAAAGCCAAGGAACATCAGGAAAGAGGGGCCAGAAAAGATGTAAATGCAAAGGATGGAGAGGAGTATCGTGTGACATTTGGACTTCTGCACATGGCATGGCCATTGCACTCAAAACTCACATCAGCTGTGCTTATCTGCGTGAGATTAAGCTAGTGAGTATTCCAGAATGGATGGAGGAGCAATCCCAGCTGAAGACCTAGTGGTAGTTGAGGGTTTCTGGGTAAGGGAGAGTGGGCTGTGACCACTGGTAGGTTGCCCAAGCTCCAGTGGATGGCCCCTCAGCTATTCACATACAAGCAGCAGGAATTAGACTCAGTGAGTTAAGGAGGAGGGTGTGGGGATGTGAAGTTGGAGGGGATTTGTAGGGGAGAGTTTGGGGGAGGGGAGAGGAGTAGAGGTGAGGTAAGAGGGGAGGGGAAGGAAGGGAAGGGGAAAAGAGGAGAGGGGAGGGGAGGGGAAGGGAGAGGAGGGGAAGGGAGGGGAGGGGAAGGGAGGGGAGGGGAGAGGAGGGGAGAGGAGGGGAAGGGAGGGGAGGGGAGAGGAGGGGAGGAAGAAAAGCAAACGTTCTGGAAGATGACTCATTCCAAGTTCACTCTGGCTTCTAAACAAATGCCTACCTTTCAGTTCACAGTGTCAAAAGTGGCTGTTTCACTCTGGTTGGCATCCTTCTTGGCAGGGAATCCCATAAGTGAGGAATCTTGGAATCTTAGAAAACACGGACTGGATCACGGAACTGGCTGCCTTCATTAGCTCCTCAAAACCCTATACCCAAACTCTCCCCTAAAGGTTCCTTTCTCCAAAAAAGGAATTTCTTCATGTTCTATGAAATGGGTTCTCCTTTCTGGTTCTAAATACATCCTCCCAAAGTTTATGCCTTCCATCTTGAGACTTCATATTCTCTCTTTCTCGACCAGGTTTTCATCCCATATGCCTTCTCTTGCTTTAGATGGTCCAGGTCCTCACACCTGCCTTCCAGATAAATCTTGGCAGTTCCTATTTCTGTCCATATGTAATCACCAAGCCTTTTGTAACTTAAAGCCCAACATCCTCACCCTTATCACTTTGTTTTGGGAGATTCAGACATTGGCTCGATTGAGGTGCCTGTGTTAACTTCTGGGAGCTACCCACGGAAGGAACCAGGCCAAGCAGTGATGGTGATCTTTCCCTTACTCTTGAGAGAGAGTAGAGTTCAGGCTTCGAGACCTTGGGTTTCTAATTTTCTTCTACCATTCAGTGGGCATGGAACTTTCAGTAGGGAATTATCATCTTTGTCTCTCAACTTCCTCACTTGCACAAAAGAGATTATCATAATGTGAACCATCACAAGCCATCTCTGAGTAGCAAATTAATTATATATATCACCATTTGTAGGGCACTTAGTAACTACCACACTCTTGTGTTCATCTCAAGTATTTTTTTCTAGATTTCAAAGAGCCCTTTCCTTTATAACGACATCATAACATCAGTAGTTTCACAACACAAGTGAGTGGTTATAGTTTCAGTTAACACCCTCATGACATGTGATGCAGGGTAGAGATTGGATAGGATAAACTTGTTTGCTATTGGCCTCATGCAGACACACTCAGTGCAATGAGGCACCACAGAAATCATTCTGTGTCCTTCTACATGATAGTCAGATGATGACATAAAAGGGGACATAAAAGAGACCTGGAAAAAGTACCAAGGGCATTACATTCACAGGTCCTAGACACTGGAGACATGGCATGCTGTGTTATCACATAAAGATTTCCATCCAAACTCAGGTCCTGATGAGTACTGACCTGTACCAACGTATTTCCAAGTCCTGAATTCATGCTTTCCTCCAGAATGCTTGCTGTCCGATAGATCAGTGAAACGCAACTTCAAGCCCTTGGTTGGGACCCACTCAGTTCCTTGCTAACAAAACAGCTCCAGACAAACAGTGCTGTCAGCCACACTCATGGTTATGCTCTCAAGATTTTCTTTGATGCTCATCTCCGGTCTCTGAGTTTCCTCATATTCTATCCCCCCACCCCACCCCCAAAGTCTCAAGGCCTGAGAAGTCCTGGAATTTGATCCTGATCTCACATAGCAGCTGTTATACCATGGATTCTAATCCATATCTTCCCCTGCAAACTTGCCTGTCTTCCTATCTTCTCCATTTGTATGTGGGGTGGTCCTTGTGAGTGTGAGTTCAAGTATATTAAGTTATGCATTTGTGTGATAAGTACACATTTGCATGTGTGTACGTGCATATGGAGGCTAGAGTGTGGACCCTTGCATGTTGTTTCCAAGATGTTGTCTATCATCTTTGATTTGTTTGTTTATAGACAGGTCTCTCACTACCATAAACCTTGTCAACTAGGCTAAGCTGGCTGCCCAGTGAACTCCAAGACCTGTCCCCGCCTTTTCAGTGCTGAGCTATACACACACTCTACTGTGTGTAGTCTTTTCTTTTCTATGTGTGAATTCTGGGGGTCTGAACTCAGGTTATTGTGTTTATCTTTACTGACTGTGCCTTCTCCTATAGTTTTTTTTTTTTTTCTCTCTTCGATCTTTGGGGGCCCACCACCCAGTTCCCAAGTAATTACATGGAGGCTTATTCTTTTTTATGAATGCCTGGCCTTAGCTTGTCTTGTTTCTAGGCAGCTTTTCTTAAATTATCTTGTCTACATTTTTGCCTCTGTGCTTTTACCTTTCTTTATTCTTACTCCATAGCTGGCTGTGTGGCTGTGTAGCTGGATGGCTGTGTGGCTGGGTGGTTGTGTGGCTGTGTGGCTGGATAGGTGGACGGCTGTGTGGCTGTGTGCCTGGGTGGTTGTGTGGCTATGTGGTTTGTGTCACTGTGTGGCTGTGTGGCTATGTGGCTTAGTAGGTGGATGGCTGCACGGCTATGTGGCTGTGTGGCTGGATGGCTGTGTGGCTGGATGAGTGGCTGTGTGGCTGTGTGACTGGGTGGCTGTGTGGCTGTGTGGCTGGGTGGCTGTGTGGCTGGATGAGTGGCTGTGTGGCTGGGTGGCTGGGTGGCTTTCCTTATCTTTTTTCTCGCCTGTCCTCTTCTTTCTCTTCTCTTACTCCCCCTGTCTGCCCCACCTATTTCTCTCTCCTGCCTTGCTATTGGCCGTTCAGCTCTTTATTAGCTCAATTAGGTGCTTTAAACAGGCAAAGTAACACAGCTTCACAGAGTTAAACAATGCAACATAAAGAATGGAACACAGCTTTGCATCATTAAACAAATGTTACACAGCGTAAACAAATGTCACACATCTTAAAATAATATTTCACCACATTCTCCCCCTCTTTCACCTTCTTCATTTCTTCCTGACAGTCCTGTGCTCCTATCCTCACAGCTTTAAAATTTCCAAGTTGATAGTGATAGAACTCATATTGGGCATTGAACTTCCGCTATAATAACTCAGATTTACACCATTTTCCTTACCCTGCCAATACAGTTTACACTTTTTTTGGCTAGGTGCATTAAGTATATATTAAAATAACCTATCAACCCCAAGGTGTTTTAAACATGGGATCTAACTATCCTCTAAAGGTCCACAGATGACTCTTAGTGGTCTTATAAGACTTCTACTGTCATTTTAAAGACATAATGCATTTACACAATACGTACATTTTCCTATTCAAACTAGCTTTCATTAATATCTTCAAGTATTTGGAAACCATGGTCTTTAGAGGGCTGCGTACCTTTGAATTATCTTGGTTCCTCACCCTTTTCAGCCTCCAGAGACCAGCTGCATTCATTGTCTTGTAGCCTGTTCCCTGAAGGACTAGAGCCCTGTGTTGTCACAGCTCCCATGATACAGTACTCACTGCTGTATCTACCTTGGGAACCTCTGAGATCACTGGCCCCTCTCATATGATCCAGGATACTCTCCCAATCCCAACTTCCTCAGTGTAACCATATTTTCACACACACCCATTATGGTTTAAAATAGCATTCATGAGCTCTATAAATTAGGACCTGGAATTTTTGATGGTCCATTGTTCAATGCCATGACAATCCATTCTGTAGGGGGATTATGTTGTTCCATTGTAAATAATTGTCCCACCCACGGGTTTAATAAAAAGCGCTGATTGGCCAAAGGCAGACAGGAAGTTTTCTACCAGACTAAGAAAACTCTGGGAACAGGAAGAACAGAGCATAAATGCCACGGAGACTCCAGAGTTGCCAGACAAGCCAGAAGATGTAGAGGACAACTATGCTGCTCTGAGAAAAGGTACTGAGCCCCATGGCTGAACAGGATAAGAATCATGGGTTAGTTTAAGGGCAAAGAGTTAGCAAGTTATATACCTGGGCGTTAGGCTGATCAGCCTAAAATTAATGTAAGCATCTGTGTGTCCCTGTGGGTCTGTAGGACTACGGGTCTAAACCTTGAAGGTAGGCCCGAAAGTCTGGGCCAGAAACCTTACTATACCATTCCTCAAATTTGTGAAGAGCTTCTGTCCTTAATAGTCTTCAACAACCCAGAAATTATTTCTCAATCAACACTCTTACTTGGCCAGTCTCTTGCTAAGTTTATGAGAACTTCCTCTTGCTTATCAGATCAACCCGTATCTGTACCCAGCCTTGAAAGGTTCTCAGCCAAAAAAACCTTGGTTTATCTCTCTGATCTCACCTCTAACCTCTCCCAGCTGAGACATTCTAAGTCACTGCACTTCCTAACTCTACACCATTCACACCACTGCCCTGCCCTCTCACCTCACCTCACCTCACCCCTCTCTACTGCTGGAGTCTCTTCCCTAGTGTTGAAGACTTTCCCCCCCATCATTTACCATCCAGAGTATCTTCCTTAAAGAAGACTTGAGTCACTTTGATCCAGAGCATAATCATGAACTATGTCCATTCATCCTTTAGCAGAAGAGGAGTAAATATCCCTGGGACAAAGTTTCTTATACATACCTCCGAGTGTTTGGAAGGGCTTCTCAAGGATCTTTTTCTCTTGCATCTTTCCCAGGAAGCAATGCTGTACCTTTTAAAGGCAATGCGACCTTCACTTGAGTGGTTTGTCTGCCATCCGACAATGCTATTCTGGAATACGTTCTATTGTGTTACAGAAAAAAATATATATTTATACAAAAATAGTTCATTTATCTGATGAAAAATTACTTTTATTTCAGCTACTTTAAAGCAATGAAAATATTTTCCTTTATAGGAGACTAAAAAGAAAAGCAACGTAGAAAATATTAATTTCTTTTTTATGTGTGTGGATATTTGTCTGCATGTGTGTAGGTGTATCACATATGTGTAATGCCTACTGAGGGCATTAGTGTTCTGAAATAGAGCTACAGATGGTAGTGAGGTTCCTCTGGGATTCCTCTGGGAATCAACCTGGGTCCTCTGGAAGAGCAACTAGCGCTCTTAACCACTGCACCACCTCTCCAAACCCAATGTAGAAACATTTAAAGGGGAAGAGTAATTTTCTTTCGTTGCTGCTTGTTTGTGTTGAGTTGAAAATACACTTCATTTTGTAGTTTCCTCTTCCCTGTGTTGGGAATGGCTTTGACCAAAGTGCTCAGGCAAGTTCTCACAAGTTCCCTTTCAGAATCTCCAGGAGAACTTGTGATCAACAAGAGACCCCTCCACTGTCTCCTTCTCCACTTACTTCTCCTTTGGTCTTAACTATATTTATCTTTTCTCTAGGAATAATATTTTGTAGATTTTTTTTTCATATCCCTTTTTTACCTGCCTCTCTGTGGCTGGAAAAGGGGACTGACTTTGCAGACTCCCTACTACTTCCTAGATTCCTTCATATTCTAATTCTGGAGCTGGATGGGCATGATAGTAGATGTCTTTAATCTAACACTTGATGGGCAGAAAGACAGATAGGCCTCTGAGTTCTAGGCCAGCCAAGGCAACACAGTGAGACACCTCCACTTAACCCTCTCCCCAACAAACAAACAAAAACTCACTGAATTTGTAATGATATCAACTATATCCTCTACTTCTGTTTCTGTGATACAGTGGTCACATCCTTACACAAATGCTCTAAGAATGCCTCCACCTCCTGTTCCCCCAGAGAGAGTTTATTATTTTCTAAGATCCTCATCTTCCTCCTGTGTCCCCATATCCATTAGTGGTATCATCAGGCTTCAACAGAAGCACCATTAACATCACTCCTCTCTCCAGTAAACACAATGTGTATGTCTTATCAACAGTGTCTTGTCTCCTTACTTGTCTATATGTGGTGTTATTCTCTCTAGCTCTATTCCTACTTCCCTGCTTGGTCAATTAAAGCGTCTTCTGATGGATCCAGCTTCTTCTAGTCTCGTCCTACCCCAGCCCCATTCTCCATACTGTCCAGAGTTTACTGTGCCCTTGTCTCCTATTGCTGTTCCCCAATCCAGACACACTACTGGGTGAACTGGTTCATGTCTTAGTTCAGAACAGGGCCCACTGAATCAAAGCATGTAGTAAGCTGAGTCTATGTGGACAGTTGGGCCAGGATTGCAGAGACAGACAGGCAGACAGACAGACAGACAGACACACACACGCACACACCAAGACATTAAAAAAATGATAAAATAAATCTTTTTATTAAAAAATTTAAGAAGTGTGAGGAAATATAGGCCTCTTTAAACAAAAGTAAATTAAAAATTATTAATAAAATAGTCCTCTGAATATATTTTACTAATTTAAAAAGAACATGAATTATGTAATTAGTGCAAATGTCATAAAAGTGGACTTCTTTTAAAGAGTCTAGGGAGACATATTATACTTGTCATGAAGTGTGAGGACCAGAGTTTGGATTATAGTCCCCAGAATCTATGTAAAAGTCAGGTGGGTGGGTGGACCCACCTACGTATGTACCTCCAACCTCATAGGCAGAGACAGCAGGTATTACTGTATCTTCTTATCAGTGACCTCTGAATATGATTGGAAACCCCACCTCACTGAGTAAGATGGGAGAGTGAATGAGGTTTAACTCTCAGAATCAAGTCTGGGCCTCCACATACACCCATGTATGTACCTGCTTACCCATGCACGCAAAATGCACAACACACATACACACATTCACAACACATATATGTAAAAACAGAATAAGAAAATGCAGACCTAGATCTTTTTTAAAAAAGATAATTTTGGGAAATTCCTAATTCATGATTTCAAGAAGAATCCAAAGCAAAAGAAAAAAAAAAAAAAAAAAACACCTGAATTTAAGGGGAAAAAAACTGACAATAAAGAATTCTGGGTAAATATAGTAGCTTGAGAAACTATGTCACTAAATGCCCCAGTCCCTATGGGATAAATTAAAATTAAATGGGCAGGGCAAAATACTCAATAGTGACCAGTCAAGGAAAAAAGCTAGCATTATGCTTAATTTAACAACCTCTTTTTGGGGGGGAGGGGAGGGTTGAAAACACACAGATTGATTCTTGGGCATTCCAGAATGGCACCCTGCCCTGCTTCAGGTGCTCACTTTGTGGAATGAGGGAATAAAAGCCTAAAGATTCTCACCAATACCATTCCACGCATATGACACAGACCAGCAGCTATGTGAGCATAGTTCTTGCTGTTTTCACAAGTTTGTTTGTTTACAAATGACATTATTTATTTTCTTACATTCTGAGTTAAACAGTCCAAAAACCAGTCCCTCTGGAGGACCCAAGAAACAGTGAATTCCTTTGCTGCTACTAGATTCTGTAAGTCACCTGCCTTCAGAGCACATGGCTCCAACATCTGTGTAATCTAATCCCTCTATCCTCTGGCTGCCCCCTTAGGAGGACCCTGTAAAGGGCTGTGCTGGGCACTTTGGGACACCTTCTCCATCTCAAGATCTTTATCGTAACCACATCAACAAAGACTCCGTTTGCCTCATAGGGTAAAAAAATACACGTTTGAGAATTAAATAGAGACATATTTGGAAACCATTATTCTATCGTAATGAGATTTCTGAGAGCAAATGGCCTCTGCAAAGCTGCATTCAACCTCAGCTAAGCTCTCTCGCGCCCCCATGTGGATTGTTTTGCAAAACTTCTTGCACCGAAGTCCTAAGGCTGGGGGGGGGGGGGGGGGGGACACGGACGGACTGTGCATCGAAAAAGAAAAGTTCATGGTTCAGCTCTGAGGTCATTTTTACATCCTAAAGATTAAGAATACGAGGGCAAATCTTTTTAGAAGAAAATACAATCAGTCATAGAAACAGACCTGTGACCGCTTCAAGCAGAACTAACTCAGTATATAGGGGTGGGTGTGATCAGCATGTACATGTGTGAAATTGTCAACGAACAAAGAAATAGTTCAAAAACTTGATAAAACAATGAGTTCAATAAAACAAGCATTCAGAAAAGAAATAGCTTTTGAAAATGGTAGGAGTTTAGAAAAGATGTTTAAGTACTAAAAAAAAGGCAGGGGAGAGATAGCCCAGGGGTTAAGAGCGCTTATGGCTCTTACAGAGGACCAGGCAGGGTTCAGTGCCCACAACACACACAAATTCATGCAGGCACACACACACACATATAAAAGAAAAAGTTCATTAATTTTTTTAAAATTCACAAATTGTGAGTAGTCCTTACAAGTTAGAAATGGCAAGGAACAAATAGGTCTGACCAAAAACTTAAATTAGTTGCATAGATAAAAGTCATGGTATAGATATGTGTGTGTGTATATGTGTGTATGTGTGTCTATGTATGTATGTGTGTGAGTATATGTGTGTATGTGTGTGAGAATATGCGTGTATGTGTGTATATATGTGTTATGTGAGTGTATGTGTGTGTGTATATATGTGTATATATGTGTGTGTGTGTATATATGTGTATGTGTGTATATGTGTGTATGTGTGTGTATATATGTGTGTATATGTGTGAGTGTATGTGTGTATGTGAGTTTTATGTGTGTGTGTATATATGTGTATATGTGTATGTGTGTATGTGTGTGTATATGTGTGTATATGTGTGAGTGTATGTGTGTATGTGTGTGTATATGTGTGTATGTATATGTGTGAGTGTATGTGTGTATGTGTGTATATGTGTGTATGTATATGTGTGTGTACATATGTGTTTATGTATATGTGTATATATGTGTGTGTATGTGTGTCTGTATATTCAGAGAAAGGGCATGAAAGCAATTAGAAGAAAATGAAAGGACACCCAAATAAGCCTGATTTCTGTCAGGATGGCAGAAAGTCCAAGAAATTAAACAGAAAGGAAAATTCAGAGGCAAAATTTTAAGAAGTCCCAAAAGTAAGCAGAAAGATGAACCTTCACATTGCAATGATAAACAATACACCAATAAATAAAATAAAATAAGACAAGTTATAATTAGTGACAGAATCACTCAAGCAAATCAAAAGAAACCTGTTGATATTTGCATCTATATTACAAATGCATAATTACCAATCAGTATATGTAATAAATTATGTAAACATGTTTACATAATCTATGTGAATGCACATGAAATTTATATAAATTGCTACTATACTTTTTATATATATTCATGTACACATACATTTTTATTTATTTATATATGTTTGTTTGAGATAGGGTCCTGGAACTCACTATGCAGATCAGGCTGACCTTGAACTCTGAAATTAAAGACATATACCATTGTGCCTGGCTGCACATATCCCTTTTAAGTTACTTTTTCTGAGGCAAGTTCTTGATACATATTGGTCTCCAACTTGTGATCCTCCTGCTTCCAGCTCCCAAGTACTGGAATTAGGTATGAACCTTTGTGCTTGGCTATTTAATTCATATTTATTGTAGCTCTTATTATGCATGTTAGCTTCAGATATATGCCAATAAACTTTTTATGTATAAAATAAATGTTGCAGATTGTGATGTACACCATATTGGTAAATTGTCATGTGTTATTTGAGCTCATTTAGAAGTGATTCTGAAAGTTGGGGCTGGTCTTTATCTCCCATATTTCAAGCATGTTTGTCTCAAGTGTCCCTCAAGACCCCTGCCTAGGGATGGCCTAGATCCCCCTAACTCAATGATAAAGAAGAGAAAGGATAGCAGACTGGTACCAGAGTAAAAACATCCTGTCCTTGAAAGCATTTCTAACAAAGGGGACTCTTGCTTATCCATGGCACAAAGGGCTACAGCAGAGAAAAGAGCCGTTCAGCCATGGGAAGTTCATCATGTGGCATTAAAGGGGAGTTCTAAGTCAGGAATTTCAGCCCATTGCCTCAGCTTCCCCAATTCATTTTAATTAGATATTTGCAAGCCCTCACCTCATTCTGCTGATGTTATATTTCTATAATTTATTCTTTTTCTTGAAAGCTTCACCCAAGGAAACACTCTTCTATGCCAGACACTCTGGCTGCCTCATCAGGGCTCTCTCAGTTAATTTCTGATGGATGTATTGGGCATCTAGTTTGCTGCTGTTTTGCTGTATGTTATCTATCTTTGTCTGTCTGTCTGTCAACTGATGTTTGCCATTTATTTTTTTTAACCTTTGTCTTGATATATATTTAATAAACTTGCTCATCCAAACCAAAAATTATCATTCTCTGAATCATATAAGACACAGGTTTACCTTGCGTGTCATGTTTCTCTGTGTACTTTCGTAAAGGAGAATATTAGAGGGCAGCTGAAGAAACCATGTCCCTTCACCTCACTCTTCACAGCCAAACTTCTTCAAAGACAACCCTGCTCCAGTCCCTTCACAGATTAGAAAGTCCCCTTTCAATGGTTACCTTTCAAGTCTTTTCCTGGCATCCACCCTTAGTCTTCCTGCAATAATTTCATCCTGTTTTTATAGATACCCATTTCAAGTCAAATCACAGATCATATGCATCATCCAAGAACATGCACAGTCCAGAGCCTCTCAGTATGTTTAGAGATGTGTGTTCATCACCTCAGCTGATTTTAAAGCACACCATTGGCCCCTAAATAAGATCTCTAGCTAGCAGTTGCCCTCAGATTGACCCATCTCCCCTTTACTAGCCTCATTTGTTTTCCGTCTTTATACATTTGTCTAATGTGGGCACTTTAAAGAAATGGACCCATATAATGCATGGTCTTTTGTGATTTTTCTTTCCTTTAGGTACTAAAAGTAATTCCCAACATTCCTAATGCTGCAGCCCTTTAATAAAGTTCCTTACATTGTGGAGAGCCCAACCTTAAAATTATTCTTGTTGTGACTTCATAACTGTAGTTTTGCTATTGTTACGAATCATAATATAAATATCAATATACAGGATATTTTATATACTATCCCTGTAAAAGGGTCAGTTGATGCTCAAATGAGTGTGACCCACAGACTGGGATCTACCATTTTAGGATGATCTTAGAGTTTATCTATACTGTAGTTTGTAATCTTCTTGGTTGCTGAAAGGCATTCCGTTGCATGGATACACAACAGTCTTATTCATTCATCGCTCAACAGTTACTTGAGTAATTTTTGCCTTTTGGCTGTTGCTAATCATGCTATTTCATTCATCTTGAATATTTTCTTTCTTTTGACTTTGAAACTCACTATGTGTTGTACTAGCCTTTTTCTTTGGGCCACCAACCAGCTCCCAAATCATGACCCAGAGACTTCTTATTAGTTTTGAATGCTTGGCCTAACCAAAGATTGTGTTTGGGGCATCTACTTTGATCTCTCTTCCCTTTCTAAGCCTAGAGTTACCTTCCTATGTATTCTTTCTTCCCACCATCCCTACCTTACCTTTCTCTCTAGTTATTGGTCACCAATCAGATACCTTAGGCAGGCAATGTGAAACAGATGCAACACAGCTTTACATAGTTAAACACACACCTTCCATTGCCAAACAATACAGCATAAACAAAAGCAACACACCTTCACAAAGTTAAAGTAATATTCTGCAGCACAACCAAGTGTAACACATCTTTGCCTAGTTAAAATAATGTTCCACAACAGTGTGCTGTCATACTTTAATGATGACATATCATGCTGTGAGAGAAAAGTCTTCCACAGTCCTTTTCTTTGATGGCTCTGCCTCTCTCCACCTTCACCTTCTCCTTTTTTTCTTTTTCCTGTAGCCCCAGGAACTCCTCCCACCCTATAGTCCCTTTGGTTCCTTTCCTAGTCTTCTGCATTTGCCTAGCTACCTATAAGTTTGGATGGCAATGACACAGAACACTATCCTGGGATTAGTTACTGGCTACCCCATGTGATATGATAGTGTGAGCAGATTCCTGGGTGTGTGAAAGACAGTGCTGATTTGCTCTAGCCTCCCCTTCTGCTAAACCAACTCTTAGCTTCTCATTCAGAGAAGCTCTGCCCTAGGTTTTTCTCCACAGGTATGTTTTATTGTGATAAAACCGGTTCAAAATGTGCCCATTCTTCCTACCACCCCATTAGCCTTATCTACTTAGGCTGCCTGCTACCACACTTCTTATCACTTAGGTCAAGTTCAAATTCATCTTTATGCTTCTCAGGTAGACAGTATTGTTTTCTTTAGGCCCACAAGGCGGAGCATAATGTCATCTTAATGTTCTCCAAGGCCTGAACACAGCATCCTAACATGGGATGATGGCTCCTTCTATCCCCATTTCTTCAGTACTGTTCTTGCTTTCTCCCCAAGGCTGTGAAGATGTAATGCACTTATACTCCTGGCTGGGCTGGAACTTTCTATGTAGACCAGGTCCCAACCCCACAGAGATCTGTTTGTCTGTGTCTCTCCAGGACTGGAATTAATGGCATGCACCCCTGCACCCAGTTCATAGCACAACTTTTGTAGTTCAAGGATGCCTGAATTGCTTATTACACAATTTTAAAAATAGATGCCACAGGACATATATAACTAAAGAGTTAAAGTTTGAAAAACTGACTTCTAGGAGTCTTCTGTCCTTTAATTTTTCTGTATGATCATGTGTGTAAATGTGTGGGGTGTGTGTCTATGCCACTGCATGCTGATGAAGGTCAAGAACAACTTTATAGGGTTGGTTCTCACTTTAAGCCTCTATTTAAATTCTGGAATTCACACTCAGGTCTCATGCTTGCACAGCAAGCCCCATTGTCCACTGAGCCCTCTCGCAAGCCCACATCTGGGTGTAACTAGTGGTACTGAGCAAATCAGAGGCCTTCAGTCATAAACGTGTGTGTTTCAGTAACTCATTTTTTCACTTAGATATTAAAGCAAGGACATTGGAACTTTGCAATTAGGAAATGAGGTGTTTATAGCCAAGTGTAGCTGTCACCTTCATCAAAGAATCATCTCTTTCCAGCAGACAGAGAGCATTAAAGGAAACCAAAACTGGTCAAAATGCAGAGAACAACTAATTGTACGTGCCTAGATGCAATAGATATGTTTATAAAAGAGCTCCTGAGTCTAGGTTTGAAAGAGGGGGTGGGAAGATTGTGACAGGGGACCAGAAGTCTGCTTTGAAATTGTGCTTCCTAAAAATTACAGGCAAGCTACACAAAATGGCTGCCTAAATAGGACCTGAACAATTGCAACAGTGCTAGACATGCTGTTGTGAAAGGGACTCTCACAGGGCCCTCCCTACACAAAGAACCGCAGGAACTAAGGACTTCAAAGAGAGGAAGCCTTAGCTGTCTCTGAGAATTAGTTTTCAATTCCAAGTGGTCAGTCCTGAAATCATACACATAAAAGTAACACTAAATGGAGTCAACAAGTTGTCCTAATATATTTATGTGTTTGCACACATGTGTAACAATAGCAAAGGAAAACGGGTCACAATTTAAGAGGGAGTGTGACGTTATAGGGAAGGGGTTGGTAGAAGGAAAGGGAAGAGGAAAATGATTATATTTTAATTTTTAAATATAAAGTAACTTTAAAAAAGAAATGTCATGTTTTAATAACGTAAGTGTCTGTATAAATCTAAGAACTATAAAAATATAGTTTTTTACTCAGTAAAGTACTATGCAGCTATTCTGAAATACTTTAGGAATGAATTTTAGTTTTTGTGCTTGTATGTATATATTTGTATATGTGTACATGTATATGTGTACATGTGAAGGCCAGAAGTTAACATGAACCTGGAGCTTACTCAGTGGGCTAGTCTGGCTAGCCAGAGAGTCCCAGGAATGCTCCAGCTCCATCTTACCAGCACGGGTATTATAGTTGCATGCCAGCACATCCTGTCTTTTTACTAACTAAACTATCTCCTCAGGTCCTCAAATATTTCTATTGATTCACTGTAGACATTGGTCTTGTTTGACATGGAGGATATTGTGGTGATTTAATAAAAGATCCTAAAGTTTTGGAGATATTAGAGAGATCTACTCACAGTCAGTCTAGGAGGAACAGAGAGAGGTGATTGATACCTTTAATCCCAGCACAGGGAGTATCCTGGGAGTGGTGACCTACACCCTTAATCCAAACTGAGTTGAGGTCATCTTAGTTTACAGAAGGAGTTCCAGGCTCCCAGGCAGGCAGTGGTGGGGCCTATAAGGCAGGAGTGGAAAGACAGAGAGAGAGAAGAGGCCATGAGAAGCCAGGCTGAAGAAGCTGGAAGACAGCTGGGTAAGATCTGACTGTGGTGTTTACTCTCTCTAATATCTCTGACTTTCTCAGAGATCTATCCCTGAGTTTCTTTTATTCATGCAAAAATTGGCACCCAACATGGGGCACAAATTCCTTCCATCTCTACCCAAAAGACCACACTTGCCAGCCAAAACAACACGTGGTTGGAGAAGTAATTACTGATGAGCTAGGCTTTCTGTTCTGAGTTAGCCTCCAGTCTTAGGCAGACCAGCCACATGTGTTTCCATTTCACTCTCATCTGGGTAAGTCTTTCAGACAGTGCCATCTTTCTCCTAGTGGGTTGTTTCTTTTTTCCTATTTGTACCCCTCCTTGGGTTGCTATCACACTAGGTAGCTGCCCCACTTCACAATCAATTGAATCATCAACAGGCAACAACTGGTGAGTAAATCAATTTTTTTTAAAAGAGGGAATTTATTTAAAGCAATGGAGGGTGTTTGGTCATACTGTAACCTCTCACTAGATGATTTGGTATTAAAACCAGTGAGGAAAAACATAATAAGGTAGATGGAATTATCATAATGTTTATCATACTGTTAACTATGAATATTTTTTGTTTGATTTCTATGTTATCATTTAAAAAGGCAATTAATATAAATCCAAAGAAAAAGGTCTTTAAAAATCCTGTTGAGAGAGAACACAAAAATGTTCAAATTCAAACAGAGGAACATGAAAAACCGATTTCAGCAAGGTCATCTAAAATTAGACAAAAACAGGCAACATTAATATACCCAGTAACCTTTAAAAAAATGAAGGATGATAAAGATGAAAGAGAAGCTAGCTGGGCTCCAGTACAAATGTTAGAATTACAGAGAGTAAAAGAAGCAATTGTAACATATGGAATGCATTCACCATTTATAAAAAAAAAAAAATGTTGAACCCCTGGTCATGCTGTAACCGGGTCGCCCCTAAAGATTGGTTAGATATGGTTACAGCTGTGCTAGAGGCAGAGTCGCTTATACAATGGAAATCATGGTGGAGGGAGTAGGCTAAAACAATAGAACAAAGAAGCAGGGTCAGAGGCATAGAAGTCTCCTAAGACCAACTTCTTGGGGAGGGAGATTATGCTGATATTGAAAGGCGGTCTTTATACAATGAGCATACTCTGGATTTATGTCGCATGGCAGCTTTAAATGCCTAGGACCGGATTAAAGAAATAGGAAAGAAAACTGAATCATTCACAAAAGTAATTCAAAGCCCAAAAGAAACTTTTACAGACTTTTTGCACAGATTAACTGCAGCAGTAAACAGAATGGTACCAGACTCAGAAGCCAGGCAAATAATAATTGAATCACTGGCTTTTGAGAATGCTAATGCACAGTGTAGAAAAATACTTAGACCTTTAAAAGCAAGGTCAGCACGTTTAGAGGATTGGATTCATGAGACAATTAATCTAGAATCTTATGACAGTGATGATAACTGGGTAGGAGAGCTTCTTTCATGAGGTATAAGAAAAAGTCGAAATGTTAAATATTACAATTGTGGAAGGCAAGGTCACAAAAAAAGAGATCGTAAACAAGGCATTCCAAGAAATAGTACTTTTAATACGAATAATCACAAGAGAACACCCTTCCCTTCTGGGATATGCAGAAGGTGTGGAAAAGGAAGACATTGAACTGATGAATGCAGATCAACAAGGGACAGTCAAGGTAACTTTTCTGCCCTTGGGAAATGCCCCAAGGGGGCTTTCAAAAGCCCCCTTATCAAATCCAATCCAATCTTACCCTGCCATTGTGGAGGAAGCACTTTTCCAGAACAATTAAAAAAATTAAAACCCATTTTAAAAAGACATACTACATAAAATAATAGAAAATCTACAGAAAATGAAAAAATTCCAGAAAAATTATAAAGTGAATATTTTGGCAAGCTTCTATCAAAGAACAAAGGTCAAAACTAAAAGTACAAGTAAATGATGTTATTACTGAAGGCCTATTGGACACAGGGGAGAATGTATCAATAATTTCACTAGAGTCATGGCATCCAAGTTGGCCCCTTCAGGAGGTAAATGTTCAGTTTTGGGTATTGGGTCGATATCCCAGGTAAAACAGAGTGTAAAATTGCTTGAGTGTATAGGACCAGAAGGACAGAGAGGAATATTGAAGCCATATGTGGCTAACATTGCTATAAATTTATGGGGAAGATATTTACTACAACAGTGGAACACACAGATTAATATTCCTCCAAACACAGTAATAAGCCATAAACTAGCACATTGTTCCAGAAAAAAACATTAGAAGCTATTATGAGAAACAGTCACAGATCATTCAGGTTATAGAGAAGCAAGGCAAAACAGCTGCTGATCTTTCAAAAACACCCACAGAACCACCTCTAAAATGGCTAACAGAGAAGCCTATGTGGGTTCATCAACGGCCTCTAACAAAAGAGAAATTGCAGGCCTTAGAGCAGCTGGTACAGGAGCAGTTAAATGCTCAGCATATAGAAGAATCAACCAGCCCTTGGAATTCTCCTGTATTTGTTATTAAAAAGAAATCTGGAAAGTGGAGAATGGTAACAGACCTAAGGGTGATAAACAAGGTGATCCAGCCAATGGGCTCTCTATAGTCTGGGATTCCTTTGCCTTCTCTGTTACCTAAAGAATGGCCTGTTATAGTTATTGATTTAAAAGACTGTTTCTTTACAAGAACAAGACAAAGAAAAATTTGCTTTTACAGTGTCCACCTATAATAATTCTCAACCTATAAGGAGATACCAGTGGAGAGTCCTCCCTCAAGAAATGCTAAATAGCCCTACTCTGTGCCAGTAATTTGTACAAAAGCCAATAGAACAAATACATAACCAATTCCCACAATCTATAATTTATCATTACATGGACAACATCTTATTGGCTGATTCAAATAATGATCCTTAGAAAAAAATTTTGAAGAAGTGAAAAGAATTTTGCCTGCTTGGGGATTTACAGATTGCCCCAGAAAAAAATACAAATAGGGGATTCCATTAATTATTTAGGCTATAAAATAGGCCAACAAAAAATTATACCCCAAAAGGTACAAATCAGGAGGGATAGATTGAAGACAATTAATGATTTTCAAAGACTACTAGGAGACATTGCTAACTTACAACCCATTATTGGAATTAAAAATGATGAACTAGATAATCTGTTCAAAACCTTAAATAGTGACAAGAACTTAAATAGTCCAAGAGAATTGTCACCTGAAGCTGAGAAAGAACTGGCTTTGGTGGAAAAGAAATTATAGGAGACACATGTGGATCATGTGGATCCAGACCTTAATTGCATTCTAGTTATCTTGCCCTCTAAGCATTCCTACAGGAATTTTAATACAAAGGGAAAATGTTATATTGGAATGGATTTTTCTTCCACATAAACCGAACAAGAAGTTAAAGACATATGTGGAAAAGATTTCTGAAATTACTTTTAAAGGAAAATTAAGACTTCATCAATTGACAGGAATGGACCCAGCAGAAATTGTTGTACCTTTAACTAATGAAGAATTGACCAATTATGGGTAGAAAGTGAGCCTTGCAAAGAGCCTGCAGTAAGTTTTTGGAAGATATTGACAAAAAATATCCTCAAAGCAAAAGAATTGAATTTCTAAAGAAAAATAATTGGATTCTTCCTCGTATTGTATGAGATAAACCCACTGGGTGGGACAATTATTTACAATGTAGCAACATAATCTCCCACATATCCCCTTTTCTCTTTTTAAAACAAAAAGATAAACCAATTTATTGAGCCCCTACATTTTATACCAATGCCAACAAATCAGGAAGGACAGGTTACAAATCATAACATATAAGTAAAGTGGCTCAAAGCCCTTATAATTCTGTTCAAAAGTCAAAATTATATGATATTGTGATGGTATTAATAGATTTTACTGAACCTCTTAACATAGTCACTGACTCTCAGCATGCAGAAAGAGTTGTTCTACACATTGAAACAGCTGATTTTATTAATGATGAATCAGAATTAACTTCATTATTTATTCAGTTACAAGAAATAATCAGGACTAGAAATCATCCCTTCTATATAACACACATTCGATCCCATACAGGTATGCCAGGTCTTTTAGTATAAGGTAATGATGAAATTGATAAATTATTAATAGGAAATGTGCTAGAGGCCTCAGAATTTCATAAAAAGCATCATGTCAATAGCAAAGGATTAAAAAAAGATTTCTCTATCACTTGGCAACAAGCCAAAGAAATTGTAAAAAGGTGTCCCACCTGTCTTTCTATAACCAAACTCGATTGCCAGCAGGAAGTAATCCTAAAGGTATACATAGAAATGAAATCTGGCAGATGGATGTATTTCATTTTACATAATTTGGGAAATTAAGATATGTCCATCATACAATAGATACATTTTCAGGATTTCAATGGGCAACTGCTTTGAGTTCAGAAAAGGCTGATTCTGTAATCACACATTTGCTAGAAGTTATGGGCATCATGGGAATACCTGCACAAATAAAGACTGACAATGCTCCAGCATATGTTTCTAGTAAAATGAAACATTTTTTTTGCTTATTATAATATAAAGCATATTACAGAAATACCATACAATCCTACAGGGCAAGCAGTTATAGAGAGATCAAATTGAACTCTAAAGAATATGCTAAATAAACAGAAAGGAATAACAAAGACCCCCAGAGATAGACTACATAGTGCTTTATTAACTTTGAATTTTCTCAAAGCTAATAAGAAAGGAACAACAGCTGCTAAAGGCATTATAGAAAAAACAGCTGAACTAAATCAGCCTGTTTACTTCAAAGATGTACTAACCTCTTAATGGAAGCCAGGGTATGTGCTACATTGAGGAAGGGGTTTTGCTTTTGTTTCCACAGGTGAAGAAAAGTTATGGATACCATCAAAATTAAAAAAGACTCTATTTGAACAACTTCATGAAACTAAGAATTGATAGCTCATCCACCATATATTACAATTCTTTCAGCTGTAAGAAAAAACAAAGGGTGGGGGGCAGGTTTCTGTTTTTGTCTTTACAGAAAACTGGAAATACCCATCTTCAAGAAGTGAAAAGACCTTGGACATCCAGACATCTAAAGCAAAAGGGAGGCTATCCAGAAAAATTTACAAGCAAAAGAATATCGTAATTATTGGTGCCAGTATACTTCATAGGGTAAAATCTTATTGCTTAACCTCTACAATTTTTTTTTGTAAGTTGAAGTCCCAGTTTAATTATAATTTAAAGCTGGCTTTAGAGTTGGGGTGTGGCTCTCTCCTCTAAACTCAAGCATACTTGTTAAAGGAAAATACAAAATCTCTGTATCATATCAGAAGAGTCACCTGATATGGGACATAAGAATAACAAAAAATAAGAGACTATTCTATTGTTACTAATCCTATGCTCAATAAATAGTTATATATTTAGTTTCCTGCATATTGTGTTGGGTTTTAGTCTTTTATCAGTTTTCTGTAGTGATCCAGGACAATGCATAACTGCAAACTTGAAGTATCCAAAAGGAAGATGGGGCCCCACAACAATGACTTCACATGGACTCTGACAAGCCAGTAGGCTGACAAACACCAACCAAAGGTCAGATTTGGACTCCAAACTGCTCAGGAAAATTTTGAGGCAGCTCACTGAGATGAACCAGGTTCACAGACTACTAAAGCCAGGACTTGAGACAAGCCGCACACTCTCCTGTTATGCAGAGACTGGACAACAAATGACACACTAATTATTTCAGGACTTGTCATTTAACAAAACTTTTCTTTTCAGGATCCCCAAAAAAATATCGTCGCCCCCAGGCAGCAGGAAGTAAATTTAAGAACATGACACCCACATTCCCAAGAGGTGGGGTGGGTTATTTTTGGTTGTTCAATGGGTTATGGATGATTGTCATTGTTTAGGTTAATTGGTTAAAAATTGTTAAGTTATGGTTAGAAAAAAGTTAAACAAGAATGATTAGATTCAAGATTTGTGTTAAAAAATAGAAAGAAAAGGGGATACAGATATATAGGATATAAGGATAGATTATTGAATCTTATTTTAAAAGGATTTACTAGCTTTAAATATTTCACATTGTATTGGATTTTTGTATATTGCATACAAATTGTGTATATTGAGATTGTGTTACTGTACAAATATCTCTATGCTTGTTTAAGGTATTAATTATACTTACTCAGTTCATCCAACAATGTAATACAAGTTGCTAGTCCATGAAAGTTTTTATTACCAACTAATTAGAATATAAAGTAATGCAAGTTAGTAGTTAAGACATTACTTTCAAACATATCTTTGTTTTCAAGATCAAACAAATATATTTTAGATGAACAGGTATTCTTCAAACACTTCAGAGATCCATAGAATATGGCATTTAAAATATTTTGAGAACTTAGACTTTTCTAGATAGTGAGACAGGTCTGCTCCTGGCAGCACCAATCTACTTCAAGGGACAAATTGGCATTGAAGAAACTCCCTATGGAGCATACTTTCTTTGTGGCAATGATTAGCCATTGGAGAAGAACCTGTTCTTGTATTGACTGCTTGACAGTATGCTGTTTAAACTGGACATGCAGGTTCCCTCAGAAAGTGACCTCTGAACTTTGACGGAACAAGCTGAGATGGTCCTTCAGGTTCCTGCTTTTAAGAGAAAAATGTCAGATATCCTTCAGGAGACAAGGAAAAGCGACTGATGAACTATACCAGAATGGGCAGAGCAGATTTCCTGCTTCACTGAAATGAAGAGACTCTGAGCCTGTAGGCTGAAGATGGATGCCCCAACTTTATAAAGGAACTTTGGATGACTGTCTAAGCAAATAAGTGTCATCTCTGTCATTTCTAGTTTTTGTAAGTTGCTTGCACTTCCTGTTTATTTGGGTAAATATTATTTCCTTCTTGGGTCTCTAAGGTAGTTGAAGATTTGATAGTTATAGTTTTCTAGTGACAGTTTTAGAAAAGAAACTTTGAAGTTAAAGTTTATAAGTTTAAGAGACATCAAAATAATAGCTTTTAGTTAGAAAGGAAATGAATTAGGTATAATCCTTTGGACTCATCAAAATAGGATAATTAATGAAATATTTTCTTGGAACTGTCAATTGTTAATGGACTGGATATTACTCATTTATTGTTTGTATATATTGTATATAGTTATTTTACCTATTGTATATGGTTTTTCTTATGTTAGCTATCACCTTTTTTAAAAAAAAAATCTGACACAAAGGGGGATATGTGGGGATTTAATAAAAGATCCTAAAGTTTTGGAGATATTAGAGGGATCTACTCACAGTCAGTCTAGGAGGAACAGAGAGAGGCCATTCACACCTTTAATCCTAGTACAAGGAGTATCCAGGGAGTGGTGACCTACACCCTTAATCCAAACTGAGTTCAAGGTCATTTTAGTTTACAGAAGGAGTTCCAGGCTCCCAGGCAGGCAGTGGTGGGGCCTTTAAGGCAGGAGTGGAAAGACAGAGAGAGAGAAGAGGCCATGAGAAGCCAGGCTGAGGAAGCTGGAAGGCAGCTGGGTAAGATTTGACTGTGGTGTTTACTCTCTCTAATATCTCTGACTTTCTCAGAGATCTATTCCTGAGTTTCCTTTATTTGTGCAGCAGAATACCACAGATTTTGTCAGTGGCTTTCCCTACCTGGCAGTCTTGACACCCTCAAAGGCAGTTTTTCAAGTAAATTCCCTCCCTCGACTACTTTTCCTGAAATTGGTGACTATTTTCATGCTATTGTATGTAGCTCTTGAGAGCCAGAGAAATAAGAAACCAAGAGTCTAACACCTGAACATGTGTAGATAGTCATTTTTGTCTTTACATTGTCGGCACTCCAAATACAACTGAATCCAGGAGCATCTAATTTCCTAGATAATGCTAAGACACCTGCTTCAAGCTGCAAAATCACATGATTTTGAATGAGCCTAATACATGCCACAGTTGAAGATGCTTAATGCAAAGTCTAGAGAAATGGTTTAGTGGCTGAGAGCACTTACTGCTCTTCCAGAGTACCAGGATTCAATTCCCAGCACCAACATTCTAGCTCACAGCAGCCTGAGACTCCACTTCCAGAGTGACACCCTCTTCTGATCTCCACAGGCTCCTACAGCAGGAGGTGTACTTACACACACACACAGAAACACACACAAAATATTTAAAATGTTTAATTTATAATACTAGGCAAGCACTATTTTTAAAATTTGCCTTAGAAAAATGTGATTGTTTAGAATGGCAATATAGACTATATTTGGGGTCAAATATGTCTTCAGATATGTTTCTCTTTCAGTCCTGTTTTCTATATTCTTCAAAAAGGGGAGCTATCTCTGAGCTTTCTCAAATGGAAAGTTCATGCTCTTTCAGTTACATAATAGATTGCTTCCTCTTTGTAGCTGAAAAGTTTGAGCTTCACATAGCAAGCAGATGCTCCTGTGCTGCCTTCATATTCATTAGCCTGTAATGAATCTATTAACTGAATATGTAAGTTTGACTAATTAGATGGAAGACATGTCTTCGGATTGAAAGGGTAATAATAAAAAATTTAAATTGCAACACCAAATCAAGCATTTAAGAATTGATAAATGTGAACTGGAAAGTGCACAATTCCAATATAAATTAGTTAATCATCTCTGTTAATTTAGGTGAAATACATTAGTGGAAAGGTCAGTCCATTTGAGGCTCAATCTGTTTTTCAGGTTCTAAATTTAGAATAGTGAAGAGAGAGCACTATGAAATGAGAAGGCAGAAAGCACACACTTCTGACCCAGAGGCTTCAGAGTGTGACCTCTGACAAATAACAACCAAGTATCA
Source organism: Phyllotis vaccarum (assembly GCA_033318265.1). NCBI lineage: Eukaryota > Metazoa > Chordata > Mammalia > Rodentia > Cricetidae > Phyllotis > Phyllotis vaccarum. The sequence continues at coordinate 138,553,913 of JARWLC010000004.1, read as the reverse complement.
ATCAATACCTTTGGACCCTTTTGAGAGTGTTCTAGTTTTCTCTGTTGTTGTGATCAAACACTCCAACCAAAAATAACTTAAGTATATTTGCCTTATACTTCAAGCTCATGGTCTACCACTGAGGGAAGTGTGGGCAAGAACACAAGCAGAGGTCATGGAAGAACACTGCTTACAGGCTCACCCCAGGTCCATGCTTAACTAGCTTTCTTAGACAGCCCAGGATCCCTTGCTCAGGAATGGGGCTGCCCATAGTGGGCTGGACCTCCTACATCACTTTACAGTCAGGACATTTTCCCAGAGACATGACTATAAGCTAATGTGACTCGGGTAATCCCTCAGTTGAGACTCCTTTTCCAGATGACTGTAGGCTGTGTCAAGTTGACCATCAAGGCCAACTGGGTAGAGAGTAGCTAGACTCCTGGAGTGGAGCCAGACATTCAGACATTTTTTCCTAACTCTCTAAATGATTATAAGTGGAATTAGGGTTAAAAACCATTGAACTGTTCCAAGAATGTCTGCCCCTGCTCCCAGCTAAGCAAGTGTAAGATGGGCAAATATACACAGAAGAAAACTGACAAAATTTGAGCAATGGCTGCTTTTCTGCTGTAGGGAAAATGCTGGTTTTTCCTCTACTTCCTCTCGCAAAAGGTCACATACTAAAGATCACATCATTTGGATTTAAAAAGCTGAAAGCAGTGTCAGTTCCCAGCATTTGCTTCTGGAAATCCCAGCTTACAAAATTAATGCTATGGGTCACATTTGTGTTACCTTTAAATGAAACAAATGTCACAAGATGGGGCTGTGGAGACAGTTGCTTAGTCGGCGTGGTACAGTGCTCAGAACTCATGTGCAAAGCTAGGTGTGTAGTGCAGGCTTGTCTTCAGCATCCTGGGGGCAATGAAGGCAAGACACAGGAAGAATGCAGGGACTCACACAGTGGCCAGTCAGCCTCACCTGATTAGTGAGTCCCCAATGAGTAACTTGGTCTTTAAAAATATGTTAGGGTAAAAAGCTTCTTGAGAATCAACACCCATGGTTGTCCTCTGGTCTCTACGTGTAAGGGTATACACATGAGTACACACAAACAAGGAAAATATCACAGGAGTTTTCTGTTGGACCTCATTTTGGAAAATCCTGTCTTTATATTCTGGGTTTTATGTCTGCTCCTATAATATAATCAGAAATACACACAAACCCTTAAAAGGCCCTGAAGAAATAAATGAGAGACTTTTGGATTTTCTGATATCTTCTTTTACAGTCATTCTGCATTTCTGCAGCTCTCCAATGCTATGCATATTTAGTTGCTGTTATTCAAACTTGATGTGGGATGTCTTTCTGTATGCTGTGAATATCATTCATTAATAATAATAATTAAAAAAAAACATGTCTTGGCCTATGGCAGGCATCTTAGAAGTAGGCAGGGAATCGGAGCATAGATAGGGGAAGGAGGGCAGGGACAAAAGAGATGTGATCCAGCCGCCCATGGAGTAAGATGTAATGAAATAGGTAAGCCACGTGACAAAACAGATTCAAGAAAATGGGTTGAAGTAAGATGCAGGAGCTAGCAGCTAGTAATGTGCCTGAGTCAAGCCATAGGCCAAGCAGAATGCAGTTAATATGAGTGTCTGAGTCATTTTGGGGGGGCCTAAGCAGCGGCAGGCAGGTCTGAACTGTGGGACTAGGCCAGGGCAGAAACCTCTTCTACAAATAGTGGACCTCTGGCCACACAGGCCAGAAACTTCTTATAACACAAATTCATTACCGATATGGGACTAGGGACATCACACACACAGTATGTGTGTGTGTGTTCTTCATAAACTAGTATTTCCAGATTTATCAACAGTATCTAGGGAGTCACAGTTCTCCTGAATGGGGGACATATGTACGCCTGAGGCAAGATTCCTTGCTATTTGGTTACAGGTTTCCAAACTGGATGCTCACATTCTGGCCTTGAATGCCTCCTGGTTTTGCTGCGAAGTGGTGAACTTTCCTAAGTGTTGCAAAGTCAACGAGGGTCCTTCACTGCCCTTTCAGTGGCCCTTCCAGAATTCAAGAGACGAGAACAAGAACACTTCCTTTGGATTTGTATTCTAGTGGTTATGAATATGGGTCTCTATCCCAAACATTACTAATGTTTGCATGAGAACACCTTATCCCCGAAGATCCTCAGACAGAGCATCTGTATGAGCCCCACACTATGGAGGAATGGAAGAGTTCTGTAGACAGGATAAGAGCAAAGATGTCTATATAGAGGTAGGGATTTCACAAGTCAAAAGGAAAATGTAAATTCGGCAACATAAAAGAGGAAAAAGTCTCAATATATACCAAGCACTTGAACAGTTGAAAGAAATCCATTAAAATCACCTGACCTGGGCTGGTAGGGTGGTTCAGTGGGTAAAGCTACCTGCTGCCAAGCCTGAGTCCCCGAGCTTAGTCCTGGAGCTTCCCGTGGTGGAAGAGGAAACCAGAACAATGTTCAGAGATTGTTCTCTGACCTTCACATTCACACCATGGAGTGTGCACCCACAATTCCCCAATGCAATAAATGCAACATCTCCTAGCCTGACCCAGTAGTCATAGCTCTGCTTAATGCGAGACCCACGCAACTCTACCTCTACCTGTGAGCAGGCTCTAAGTATAGCAGTTTCTATGGCAAATTTGACTTTTAAAAAAAGATCTTTTGATAATAACATTTCTTATAAACAAGCTTGTCTAAAATTTGTTTAAATCTCCAAGATGTTTTCCTGAAGAATAAATTCAAATTAAATTTTACTAAGATGTTTTAGTATCAGACAAAACTTATTCACCTGCACATGTGCACCATCAGCTGCAGGGGGCGCTGATGCCTTTTTTCTCAGCCCTGGCAGAAAAGATTGCCAGCCGGGATCTTTTCCCCATCTGAAGTGTGGATACTGATAAAGCATGGCGCTCAACTGTATGCCCAGATCACTGCCAAGTGTATACGAAGTGGAAATAGGCATTACAACAAACACAGATATAGTCCTCACTTTTAAAATCATCTCCTGAGGTCCCTCAAACATGGAGGAGCCCTTTCAAAAGGAAAGGATTGTGCTCTGTTTTGAAGCAGAGTTTTAGAGTCACAATCAATCAGTAACCCACTTCCTGCAGCCTTGGATATCCCTTTCCATGGAATACAGTGACCAGAGGCCGCATTAAGAAATGAGGGAGTTAATATCTAGAGAATTTTTATAGCTAATAAATGCCCTAACCTCAGCCTCTTCTGGGCATTAGGAGGAAGAGCTAATTAAATGGGTGTTTAGATGGCCAATAAAAAAGTTAATATCGATGTTAAATAAGTACATTTATTTTATAGAATTTTCATAATGGGTCCAAAATACTTCATTAAACATTTCTGGATAAAAATAGGTAAAGCTCTTTATATAAGCTTTTGTTAATGAATCAAATGTATTTCTCTCTAAATATACACTGCTTGTCCATTAGTTTTCAGGAAACATTATAATTAATGTGGCCAGGCATATCCCATTGGAGATGGATGAGACCATTAGGAGACACTTAGATCTGAAAGGAGCCTCTGAGACCATTCTGCATACAACCCAAGCCCCTTCCCCTTTTATAAAAGTATTTCAAACAATGTGCCTCTTTCACATCATTAGACTTAGAAACATTTAAGGAACTGATTCGATTAACCTGGATGATAGAAATGCCATAACATGTGATTTATTTTTTTGAAGATAAATGATATTGGTAGCACATCAGTTAGAAAAGGTAGGCTATCAGCATGGTCAGTGATGGAAACAGGAAGGCCATTAAGCAGACCATCTGACACTGAGACTGTTCCAGAATGTAGAGTCCTGATTTCCATGCTGAATGTGCAGCTATCATTGAAACAAAAGTTCCTTCCTGGAGAGGGATCTTTATGTCTTATTTGGGTTCCCTTGCTGATTGAGAAAGCATTGTGTGTAATAAATACTTGAATACTCTTAAAAGCGTCTAAAATGCAGTGGAAATGGTTATGGTTTTATGCCTTAAAGTCGACCTTCACATAAAACCCATGCCTTGAAATTACAAGGTTGCATTCTATTTTTCAGGTGAGGAAATCTGAGGCAAGAATTTATTTTTCTCCTCTACAACTCCAGGGTATTGGCTCCACTCGGCCTAATAAATTGTTTTCACAAGGAAACAGAGCATGCTGTAGCTTAAGTTTCCTGGTGCAGGGGTTTCAAATGAGATGTATCCCAAACAATAAATAGTTAGGGGTTGGAGAGAATGAGAGGAGAAACATTGTACCGGATGAGAAGATGTAACCAAATCAGGGGGAAAGACCAAAACTTAGAAATACAAAGATTGTTTCCATAATTATAAATCTATGGAGGCAAATGAGATGGTGACAAAATTAAGAGGAAAGAGACAATGAGGAGAGATTTGGAGAGGGTGTTTAACACTGAAGAATGTGAGTCCTGAGGGTCTACAAAATGTAGGTAAGACAGGCAGTGGTGGCCTACGCCTTTAATCCCCTTACTCACAAGGAAGATACAGGTGGATCTCTGTGAGGCCAGCCTGCTCTACAAAGCAAGCTACAGGTAGTCAGGGCTGCACAGAGAAGTCCTGTCTCAAAAACAGAGAGAGGGGAGGGAATGAGGGAGGGAAAGAATGAATGTAGACTAAAGGCATACTATGGCTATAATATTCTGTTCCCTGCTAAATTTTGTTCCCACCTTGAAGTAAAGAAGTTGGTCAAAAATATGGCTAGAATCTCGAGTTTAAGATGGGGAGGCTTGTCCCACCTTAGTCATGAAGAAAACCATTTGTAGAAATCCCTGAGTGTAAATATGCACAGTAAAGATTGGACATGTAACAAAGCTTATCACCTCAAAGAACAAGTCCATCCTGAGAATCCAGGGAAGCTGCCTCCATCCACTTGTGGAAGTGGTCAGCTATGGTTCTTTTGTTAAGAACAGCCAAAAGAAATGCTTTGGTTATAGTGTCCCAAGTAGTTTTAGGAGGCAGATGGGAAATAGAAGACTCAGGTCCTTCATTGTCTAATTACAAAATATCATGGGAAAGGAGCCATGAGGGAACAGTTCAAACCAGCTGTTATTGAGCATGACCTGGAAGTTGTTCATAGACATTAAGTCGGGACACACTCCTTTACCTTCCAAGATAGAAGTCAGTCTGTCTGTAACAAATGACGATAATCATGACCTGTGTATTCTGTTCTTTCAAACTGGAGCTAGTGAGATATAGGTCAAAAGTGAAAACCCTGGCTTATGTTTTGAAAAGACTATACCAGTGGTTTCTAATATGTGATCATCCTCCCTGACCATATTCAGCCATCAGGCCCAATGTAAGTTTCCCCATTTTCTTTCTTCCTCAAGACCTGACAGCTTCTCAGTATTAGGGTCCTCACAAACACTGGAGTCCCCACAACTGGACTTAACCACCTTAGCAGCCTTATCCGTTGCTCCTCCGGCTGCATCTGATGCTCACCAGAATGTTCTGGAACAGCTCTGCTAGAATCCTACCTCTAGCTGTACAGTTTCACTTTTCTAGTTACAAGCAGCTCAAAGGTGAGCTTCCCCAGATACTCTGCCTCTGCCTGTGTGGAGCATATGGGTCATGTCCTTAGAGCAATTTTGAAAGTAATCCTTATAGTCAGTGGTCTACATATCTATAGGAAGTGTGAGCTTACTGGGAACAAGGCTCTACATCTAGTTTCAAAGTGACCTCCAGCACTGTGCCCTGCTAGAAGATGGGGAAATACCTTTGGAGTGTGGGGAGCAAAACAAAACACAACTATTTTCTGGTGCTTTTTCTCTCTCTTCACCAAATCCTGAGATCAACCCAAGGTATGGTCTATGGTTTCTCGTGTAAGGGAGGATGAACTTCTGATCCTCTTGCCTCCACCTCCAAAGTGAGTGCTGGGATGCTGGGAATTACAGGTTTCACTACCCCAGTTCATGTGGTGCTGGCAACTGAACCAAGAATTCAGTAGGTAGGCAAGCACAACGGAGCTACCTCTCCACTAAGTTCTTCTTATTCTTCCTCAGTATTTGGTCTTCTAGAGATTAAATAAGAAGTGAGTCTCGCATGAGCATTTTCTGTTAAGACACAGTCTTTGGCCACAGATGTTCTCCATGAGTGGAAATCTCTCAGCTGCCCAAATTAAGGCATATTGTTGCTCTATGAAGTACTCCACCCAGGTCACCTCAGGCAGATAACCTGAATCCTCAGAGCCTGAAGCTTGTCTCACAAACTCAGACCACAGCATTCTTCCTGTCTACATAGCATCTGAGCCTCAATCATTAGGCAATTTTAGTTAACACATTTAAAGTCAATGTTTTCTGGCGAACACCAGGCAGAGAAATGGTTGAGGCAAGAGTTCTGAAAATGACTTTGGGCAAGAAAGAAGCAGTTGCTCAGGCATTCACAATCTTCCATGGAAAATGGGAGGAAACAGCCTGGAGAAGACTGAGACTTTCACAGGAATGGGGCGGAAAGCCCTTGTATGTGGGGCCCTAATAGTAGTCCACTGACCTCCCCCACAAGCCTATCTGGAGTGAGCTGTTCTTGATCAGCGCGCATCTTTTTGCCCACCTTTACTATCTAGAAGCTTGTTGGAGGAGGAACGGTGATCAAAGCTCCGCTGGAGGTCGGACAGGATGGGAGTTGGTACCAGAAGTGCAACTGAAAATCCCAAATGTTTCCGGGTATGGCTGGAATGAGAAGGGGAGAGGGCTGGAAGGAGAAGGACCGGGAACCACACACCCCAAGGCCCTCAGGCACAGCCAGGCCGCGGGGCCGGCAGAGGGCAGCAGTTGGGCGGAGAAGCCCCGCGGGGGCCCAGAAGGTTCTCCTAGGGAGCGTGGGGGAGCATCCATCACCCCACTCCGCGGCCACGAGCCCTTCGCGCCACGTGGAGGGCTGGGCGAAGGGTCTCCGGGGGCCCGCTCGGGACCCGGCGTGGGTGGAGGAGGGCAGGAAGTGGAGGGGCGCGAGGTTCGACTGGCCCTGAGCTCGGGAAGCCTCGTCCCCGGGGCCGGCGGAGCCCTTAGGCTCGTCGGACCGCTATCTCCGAGCCCGGTCCCCGCGCGAGGCCGGAGTCGGGGCCGTCGAGGCCTCGGGGGCGCCCGAGAGAAGCGCGGAGGACCGCGGACTTGACCGAGCGAGCGCGCGGCGGCCACTTGGCCATAGTATGCAAATACGGGCCGCGGCGGGGCGTCCTCCTGGGCCGCCCCCCCTCCCGCGCCTGTGGGCCGCACGTCCAATAAGAAGCGCCCCCGCTTTGACACCTGCCTATATACAGCGAGCGCGCCCCGGCCGCGCAGCGCCCCGCGCACACCCACCCGCGGCTGCCCATGACTTCCAGCGAGATCGCCATGCCCGGCGAGGTGAAGGCCGACCCCGCCGCGCTCATGGCCTCGCTGCAGCTCCTTCCATCGCCCACGCCCAACCTCGAGATCAAGTACACCAAGGTAAAGCCGTCCGCGGACGCTTTCTAGAAGCTTCCTCGGGATGGCCTCCGTGGCCCGGGCCTGTCATCCCCGCGACCCCGCGGGCTTCTCAAGTCCTGCCACGGCCGGCTGGGGAGCGTCTTGGGGACGGGCGGGTGTGGGGGGGACGGTCCCGACTAGAAAGCGGCGCGGGGGTCGCCGTCCGCGGCGGAAAGTGGTGACGATCTCGGGGTTAATGGGGAGATAGTCGGGTTTCTGGGGTTCCCTGGGTCTCCTGAAGGCGAGCCGGGGTCCGAGTCTGGGATCCCCTACATATCCCTAGGGCAGAAGTAGGTTTGGTTCTGCGGTCCCTCGGACCTCAGAGCAGACTGGAGTTCGGTCCTGCGGTCCCCCAAGTTTTCTCAGAGCAGACGGTGTCCGGTTTGGGGGGTCCCCCAGGTCTCCTCAGCAGGCTAGGGTTCGGCTGGGTCTCCCCGGAGCACACAGGGGTGCGGGTCTCTCGACCTTGGAGAAGACCGGGGTTCCCCGCCAGGGTGGCGTTGCAGTCCCGCATCCCCCTGCGGTCCTCCCGGTCCAGGCTGCGCGGCCGCGCGGCACCAGCTTCTCTCAGAGCCTGGTCGCTGAAGGGGTTGTCAGGACCCGGGCTCCACAGATTTCGCGGGAACCTGGCCGAGATGCAGTAGATGGATGCCAGGATTTCACTAGGATTTTGTAAGCAATGCACATTTTAGTAAAGGAAATTTAGTGAACAACTGAATTCGCACAGATTAGCGAGCTCACTTTTGCACTAAAAAACCTAATGTTTTTATTTTTATTTTTCCTAACGAATTCGGACGTCTTAGGTTTGCCAAGCAGGAATTATTGTTGTTAAACCGCATTAAAAAGCAATATACCCCTGCTACCCGGTGTAAATTGATCCCCCCCACACACACACATATTCTCAGAGGGGAAAATCTATTTTCTCCATGATGTGAAATTTCTGAAATACATATACAAAGGGATTTGTATGCTATATCGAAGAGGCGGGCATAGCATGTAAAGCTACATTTCTTGGGAACTCATTTTAGAGTTCTCTTACTGAGTTCTCATCCCTCCTTCAAAATTCTGTCAGTTAACTTAAATGCGGCGTACACTCAGGATACAACTAATTCCTGCTCCACCGCGAGCATCAGGAAATATGCGAAATGTAGAGAACTTAAATTGTTCGCCTCTGACACTGTAACGGTTGAAAGAGAATTTCTGAAAATTTGTTACATTGAGTTTCAGAATTAGGACCAGTAGGATTCGTATTTTTGAATGTGGATTTAGGTGGTTTTAATGTACCTGTTAGCTTTTAGATGGTGTGACAAATTTTTGAAAGCCATTTTAATGAGAGGTCGTTAATGGTTATAGCCCTTTAGGCATTGTTTGCATAACAATAGTGCCAGTGTGTGGCACATCTCCGGGTTTAGGAACTAGCCAGGGAAGCATTCACATAAAAGTTTTGTTTTATGAGGGTCCCTAACCTCTTCTGATGCGCTTTAGAGATCTTAAGAGACCAGATCCACACGTGATTGCGGAGGGTTTGTTTTAGACCTACTTTTGATCAGATTATCCTAACAGCCCCTGAAAGTCTGCAGTAGATATCTTTTTCAGAATTTCGTTTGGAAGCTCCTCCAATTCTTTTCTCTAGCTGCCCCTCTCCTCTCTCTTGTTCTCCCCCAGTAGGAAAGACAACTGATTTATAGCTAATTGGAGCCTTTAATGTCGGAGTCTTTTTAGCTCTGTGAAGACTTTTATCCAGTATCCACTTTCCCACTTATTACCAAGAAAAACAATCAGAAATGAAATAATGGATTGTAACGCGATTCTTTAATTTGTGGGGAGGAGGCACCTTATTTTTGCCTTGACAAACAACCCTCATAAACGGGGAGTAGCTCTAATCTACAGGCGAGCTCTTTCATGAAAACTTGTAAAATCAGGTATTTGTGAACATTCCCAGCAGCTTCTGTCCATGGCACTTTAGTGAGACTTCTAAATTTTCAGAGATGGGAATCACGAACAAGCAGTTTTGATCTATTTTATTTTAACAGAAAGAATAGTGACTGCTCTTTTGGCAGCCTAATTTTTTTTTTTCTTTAAAGGAAAGAGGGGGTCTTTTTAAAATTTCATTCATGGTTAAAAGTGAGAAAAATTACGTTAGAAATTTCAAACAGAATAATGAACAAAGTAGACAGGCACGCCTTTCATGTTGTATTTGTTTGGAAAAATTTAAAGGGTAATGTAAATTTTATTATGCCTTAGGGTCCATTAAAAACAGGAAACAAAACATTTGCATCAAATAAAGCTACTATAAGGCAAATAGATTTATCATTCATCATTTTGTCCTCTTAAGCATGCCTTTTATTGAGTGATACTACAATATGATTTTATGTGATTTGACAATCAATATAAACTAGTGACCAACATAACTGATCAGATTATGAGAATTAGAAGATACATTCTTAGAATATTTTTGCATTTGTGATCCTATATTTTTCTGCAATTTTCACCATTTTATTTTTTCCAAAAGAATTTTGCACTTTTTAATAAGAGAATGAGGGGAATGCCATTGTCAAAGTTCTGTAAAAATGTTATGAAAGTGAAGTTCAATCTGAAGCATTCTGAAAGAGCTCAGATGTGGTTTCTGTTGGCTTTTAAGCAATTGCATTCCATTAAAAAAAAAAAAAATCCTTGCTCCGAGTTCTAGCATCTATTTTAGACTAAGGATAAACGACAATAATACCTTTGGAATATGTCTACTTTCTTTTTCTCCTAGGACAGGAGCCTACACCCCAAGTTTTTAAAATGATTCTTACTAAAGAAGTTTTTTTTTTTTTTTTTTTTTTAGAAAAAATTTGTTTTTTAAGACTAGTTGTTCAAGTCAAGAAAGGAATACTGGTATAAAGCATGGAGGGCACCAGTGTAGAGCTGAGAGAATGTATGTTCCCCATGTTCCTTGAGGACTGCTCAATCGCTAGTGTAGAGTCTGATTGCTTTTAGCTGAGCTTTCTGAGTTTTTCTGAGTTATTTCTAATCCATCTGATTTTCGTATTGGCGGCCATATTCTGGCAGCATGAATGTTGTAAAACTAATGCTTAGCATTCTCCTAGGAACTGCTCCTGACTGTGGGGAGGGGTGTTGTTCCCCCCATTTCTCTCTCCTTTCCCAGATTCCCAGGTCTTTACCAAGTTTCTCTTTATTCCATTTCTACTTTTCTGCTTTCTCTGTTGGCTCTACCCTTCCTTCTAGCTCCACTGGTCCACTCCTGAAGTGAGCAACTGAAAAATGGCCATGACGGACAACACCATACAGGGCTGTGTTCTCCCAGTATTGATGCCATGGAAAGGCATACGGATCCGGAAAGAGCACATTTGTGTGAGCACTGGAAAAACCACAAAAGGCAGCTCACTGAGGAAAAATTAGAACAAATAATGCATTTGGATACCTACTTTTTATTCTTTTATTTGTTCATTCAACACCCTTTTAATAGGTGCATTCTTATTTCTGGGGTCAATTCCAACTTGGTTCAAAGCATTTGTAAGGGACCACATTCCTAACAATAGTGCAAATTAGATTATGGAACATCTGCCTTCTAGGAACTTAAAGTCTTATTAGAAAGATTGATTGCCAAAATTTTCTTCTCAGCATAGAAGTAGGTGAGTTGGTCAGTGTAATGGTAATGTTTACAGTGTCTCTTGCCTTTTCCCAGGGCTTATTAAGGTTTACCTTGCACCTTCACACATGTACATACACACATTTTAGTTGTGTGAAATCTTTTGAAGGAAAGTAAAAATAGAAATAATTGATAAGGAAGAACTTGACATGACTCTGAAAAATTGAGAGTGGACTCCTTCTCATACTCTTTACTTTTCTTATTTATGACATTTCTTTAAAAATGCGGAAAGATTAACTTTTGTTTCTTCTAACGGAATGTATCTACTCCACTTAATTTTTCTCAAGATAGATTTTGATTTTAAGTAGGTCTAGCTATCCTTGAGTATATGTGTGTCACTACATGTGTGCAGTTGTTCAAAGAGGCCACATAGGGGTGTCAGATCCTCTGAAGCTGGTGGTTATGAGCTTGTGGTGCTGGGAACCAAACCCAGGTCCTCTGCAAGAATAGGAAGTGTTTTCTAAACCACTGAGCTCTGGAGCCCCATCATCACCTTTATAATTTTTGATTCCTTGACTTTAATTTGCTATTATGTTATTTTTTGTTGTTCTTGGCCAGGATTCTTGCCTGCTCTGGATCTTGGATCTTGCCATTGCAGATCTTATCTAAGCTTTCATTCCAGATCTTTCCTCATGATTGTTTAGATGATTAATTACCCATCTAGACGCCTGTATATGGAGGATTTTTAGTTTTGTTTTTTGGCTTTTGTTGTTTGTTTTATCTTTCCAGAGTCAGGGCGATGGCTTAGTCAGTAAAGTTCATGGCCTGCAAGTCTGAGGAGCTGAGAGTCAGTCTTCAGCACTCATATAAAAAGCTGAGTGACAGCTGGTAATATGAAAATGGGAATCCTGGCTGAAACGGTGGGCTCCAGGTTCAGTGAGAGACTGCCTCAAAGGATGAGGGGGAGTAGTCAGAGAGGATGTGTGACACTGACTATGACCCCTACACTCCTTCCATGCCCAAACACACAGTGAAATAATACGTTTTAAAAGTACACATTTTTGATGTTTTTATCATCTCTTTTTTTCACAAAAAGTAGCTAACCAGTGCCACTGTGGGACTTGGATGAGGTCATTCTCCTGAGGCTCTGTCCCAATGCTTTCTACTGAGGGCCTGGGGTTACTACATGGAACCATTATGTGCTGAGGCACTTCTATTTTATAGAATGATGGACAATAGTTTTCTATTTCACTATAGACCTAGAGACCTGCTCTGAGAGGTCTGGCTTCAGGGTAGCCAAGCCTAAGAAAAGCCAGACATGAAGTTGGTTCTTTCTCTTTTCCCTTAGTGAAACTGGATGACCCAACCATGACCAACACAATAAGCATTTCAGGTCTTAGCACATGATTCCCAGTTCAGAGTCTTTCACAGTGGAATAATGAGATGCATATATTGATATGTAGTTTGTGGGTTTTGTTATTTTACTAACAGTTTATTGTGGTCAACAGACTATACCCAGCTCACCTGGTTTTGTAAATAAAGTTTCACTCTAATGCAACCCTGTCTGTTCAGTAACGTATTCTCTAAGAGGTTCCATTGGGACTTGCAGTCTAAGAGTTGAGTCTTTATAGCAGACACTATACAGACCATATTTTGGAAAAACTTTACAAGCCCTTGACATGGAAAAATAAAGGCTTCGAGTTGGCATGGGCCTTTGATCAAATCCTGGTCAGGCACGCATTTATTGACTACATAAAGAACTAACATATATTAAACAGGCACTGTCAGGTGTAGTGCCAGTAGTTAAGAATATGCATGGTGTCTTCTCTCAAGGTGTTTCTTTACTGAGTTCCAATTTCTACATTGATCAAAAGTGAAAAGGCAGAGTATCTGCTTCTCAGGGATCTATCAGGGACGAAACAGGAAAGTACATATCCTAACAATAAGCCAGTGCAAATTCTGTGTGTTTTTGCAGACATAATGATTTCTTTTGTACTTCCAAATTGAAGGTTGCCAGTTAAAGAAAGATCAGAATTGAATCCTTATATATTTGCAATGTATTTTCACTAAAATAAACTCCCTGGATGTTTCTTCACAAGGGTCTTATATTTATCAAAAAGTCACTAAATCAATTTCCCAGCTAACGTTTCAATAATAAATTCTTTATCTGATATGTGAGTCAAGATTTAGTATTAATATGCTGCATGCAGTATGCTCAATTGGCTGAACCTAAATGCCAAGTTATAAATACTTTTAAAATAGTTTGAACAAAGCTCTCTCCAGCTCTCAGAAAGTAGTTATCTTTTGGCAATGAAAAAAAAATGTCTTTGATTTATGTAACCTGAAATTGAAAAAACTTTCATTGGCTTTGACTATCCAAGATAATGTGTAAATCTGGGGGCAGAGGAGTCACCTTCCAGAAAGTAAAAGCGTCTGCCAGTGACTAATTGACAGTCTTCCTAGCCTCTTCTTCATTTCTTTACTTCTGGTGACAGGTCATTTGAGACCCTTCATTTCCTGTCAAACACAAATCTAATGCCAGTGAAGCTGATTGCCATTATGTTACCTTGGCTAATATTTAACTTCCTTTTCGACATTCTCAAAACCCTAGTCCATGTAACCTTTCAAATATATTAAAGTTTCCAAATTGGAAATTTTTTATCTCTGGTATTTATTACTTTTCTTGCTTTAATAGCAAACTATATTTCAACTGTTTCCATTTAAAATATTAACATTCTTAGTAGGCGAGACCTCTGCCAGCAGAGTAAGGCATATGTACAGTAAACCTATGTGTCACATGATTTGAAAACACTTCCAGGCTTTGGGAATCCCTGTAGGAATAATAGTTGGGTAGTTGCAGCACCCTGGCCACTGCTGGGTCCTTTATGCTCGCTTCCCTGGGTCTACAGCTGGAAGTTAATTGCCCTCCTTGCAGTCAAAAATTGGAAGGTCCTGGGGTAAACCTCATTTTTATTCTAGAAAGAAGCCTTCCTGTTACACAGTTGGGTGCTGGTACCTCTAGCAAGTCATCCTTCCTTCACTGCTGACTTTTGGAGAACAAAAGTAGAAGTTTCCTCATCCCTAGATCTCCAGAAAGATACAGTTCATTATCCAGATGGAACAGCAGGCATTTTCCTCCTATTTATAAGAATTTAGGTGAATATGAAGATGAAAATTCCTCTTGATACAAATAAAGATGAGAAAGCATTTCAAAATAGTTAAAAGGTTATATTTATTTATTTAAACACAATTTTCATTCACCCAGCCTAAGTCTGCTTATTTCAAGTCTGAGGCTTCAAGCACTTTGCTTCACGCCATTTCTAGGATTTCCTGAAGATTAAACCAAGGAAAACGTTGTAGGCCACAAGTCCCTTCCTATAATAGAACCACTTCCAGGAAGTAAGTCTTACAAGCTATTATGAATTTAACAAACTCATTAATAGACAGAAATAATCCAGTTTTCTTTTTCTCTATCCACCAGTGCCTACACCAAATCTATAGACTGGGTATAGGATAGAAGAGATCAGAGTAAGAAGATGCAGTAGCAAGCCTTCGGCTGGGAAAATGATATTAGGAGATGCCTGTGTAAATTTATGGGGACAACTTGATGTCTTCTTTCCACAAGCTTAGGATGTGGACTTCCTCAGCAAATCCTCTGTTGAGGGAAGATCAGGAATCAATACAAAACTTTCATTTTATTCTCTATCAAACCTGAACTGAGCAATTCTCTCTCATTTCTACTTTAGAGTCTGATATCTCGTATAACAATGTAACTTAATAGAGAGGCTGTTTTTTTTTAAATGTGTTTATTTTATGTGTGTAAATATTTTTCTTGGATGTATGTCTGTGTACTATGTCCATGCCTGGTGCTCAAAGGTCAAAAGTGGGTGGTAGAATTCTTTAGAATTAGAGTTATGGATGGTTGTGGTTGATGAAAATTGAACCCAGGTTTCTGCAAGAAAGCATGTTCTTAACTGCTGAACCATTTTTCTAACTCCAGAACAAGCTATCTAATTGTACTGCCTAGGGCCAATTTTACTTTTAACCGTAGCCAGAGTTATCCTTTTGCTTACCTATTGCTCATTTACCCATTAACTTAGCATTTATTAAGGCCTGTGTTGTACAAAGCATTGGTAGCTACTGTCTGGCAGAAAATGATACATAGTTGTGGTCATCACCAGAAGGAACCTGAAGAGAACTCCCACTCAGCCACTGAGTGAGGATGCACATTAGTGACTTTCATGAATGACCACAGATCAAAGTGTGTCAAGTGCTTGAGGAGTCAGAAATAAGGAAACTTTTCAGGCTTGGCTGAATGGTCACTGTAGTGTAAGTATATCCAAGAGGAATCGATTATATAGAGGAGTATAGGTGTGTGTATGTATAGGGATATGATAGCAGTTCACAACATAGATGATTTCCTCCCATTCAAGTTGAAGTTTCCTCTTATAGAAAATTACTTAACATGCCCAACCTCTCTGACATCATAGCTTAGCAGCAGTAGCTGTAGAGGAAGGATTGTTCCTCAGCTTCCCTGCCTGGGAAAAGAGCAACATCTGAAGCATAGTTTCTGCTGAATGCATATTGCTTTCATGCATAAAACTGAAAATTTAAAATGAAGCCCTCATGAGTTGGAGACCATCTGTAATTACTAAGTCTTAAAGAGATGCACTGAGACCCTTCTGCAAACTTTTTCCATGCCCATTTTCCCCAGGGGCAGTAATCTCATCCATACACATAGATGTGTCCATAAATGGTGTGCTGTTGTTTTACATGATACATTATTTTGTATAAGTGGCATCATGCTGTATGTATCTTGTGGTATATTTTTCTTTGCTTAGCATCATATTTTAAAGGTTCACCTGTGTTGTCAAGGATACCTACAGTTTATTCATTGTCATGATTGTATATTGTTTCATACTGTGTCTGTATCCTAATTTTAAGTTATTCAACTATTGAAATTTTAAACATTTTCAATATTTTACTATAAAAATGATGTAGTGAGCAGTCTTTAGCATGTCTCCTTATATAACTGATGAGAGAGATTTTATAATATGTGTGTCCAGGAGATTTGCTGTCTCATGACTGTGTGTTCTAACAGTTCAATCGGGAATGCCAAGTTTCTGTCTAATGCGCTTACGTAAGTTTCTGTCTCCACTGTCTATCAGTCCACAGAGCCCCCAGTCCTTGTCTGTACTTGGACTGTCCTATACAGATGGAGTGTCATCTCACTGCTGTAGTAATTGCCAGTTTCTTTATTTCTTGTGAGACAAAGGTTCTTACATATTCACTTGCCATTTGGCTTGCTTCCTTTGTAACTGGCTAGGGCTTTTGGCTCATTTTTTTGTGTATATATGTTAGTGTTGATTTATACTAAGGTTTCATATTAGGATTGTAATCCTTTGTCAGATATATAATATGTAAACATTTTCTTGCTGATTATATTCTTTCTCTGCCATCTTTTAAATCTAATTATCATAGTCTTAAATGCAAATGAATTAATTTTGTTTTTTGACTAAGAAATACATTGCAATTTCAAGTATTTTGAGATATTTTTACATTGTTCTGAAAGTTTTAATTATTGAAATTTTTATTTTTGTATTCATGCCTCAGTCTACTTGGAATTGGAATATGTTCTTATGCAAGGACACATAAATATGAAGGAAAAATGATGTAGTATATGGGAAGTCAGATATACTAATGGGTTCATTGTTTTTTTTTTTTTTTTTTAATTTTGTTCTGTGTAATCTTGCAATAAGATTAGGAAGTCTGGAATGTGTGGTCTCCAAGCCTGGTCTTCTCTATTATGGGAGACTGTTAAGTTGATGGGTAATTTTAATAGCATTGGTTTTCCTAAATTAAGAACCTACTTCTAAGTGAACTTACTTTAAAACACCGAGACAATGATTGTTACAATTCATTCATGTCAAAGCTTAATTCTCCTCACATTTTTACATTTCCTTAACTGTAATTGTTTAAATGTCATATATTGTTGTGGTCACTCTATAGGACTTTATATGTCTCTCCTATGAGTACATACGCATGCATGCGCACGCACACACACATACATATACACACTTGCACACGCACACACACATGCACGTACACATATACACAAACCCACACATACACACACATATACACATATACACACTCACATATACACACACATACAGACACACATATACATATATACACACCCACACCCACACATACACTCACACACACACATACACTCACACATACTCACACACACACATACATGTTACAATAAGGTTTCTGACCTGGTCCGGCCAGAGGTCCAGACCCACAGACCTGCCGTCTCAGACCGTTTAGCTGCCTGCTGTTGCTTAGGCCCCAAAATGACTCAGACACTTAGCTTCATGCTGTTTGGCCTATGGTTCACGCCCATTGCTAGCTTGCTCTTTCATCTTAACTCAGCCCATTTCCATTAATCTGTCCTGCCACGTGACCCATGGCTCACCTGTGTTCCTTACATGTTTCTGCTTGGGCACCTGGCTCGATTTGTCTCTGACTCCACCCTCCTCCTAACTATTCTGATTCCCCACCTACTTCTTTGACTGTGTCTGCCATAACCAAAACAGTCCTTTATTTAAAGATTGATATACACAGCATACAGAAAGACATTCCCACATCATCTCCCCATTTCTATCTAATGAAAAAGGAAGGTTTCAATTTTAACGTTACAAAATTATATATAACAAAATAGCTATCAAGCAATAATTACAGTTATAATATCTAGTCTATTTGTATTTAGCAAAATTAAAGAAAATACTCTATCATCTACCTTATCCTTATGAATCTAAAGTTTCATATCCAATATACTTTATAAAATAAGAAAAACTATACCTATAACTATCTACTCTTCAACTACCTCAGAGACCCAAGAAGGAAATAATATTTACCCAAGTAAACAGGAAGTGCAAGCAACTTCCAAAATCTACAAATGACAGAGATGACACCTGTCTTCCTGGACAGTCACTCAAAGTTCCTTTATAAAGTTGGGGCATCCATCTTCAGCCTACAGGCCCAGAATCTCTTTCCATTTCAGTGAAGCAGGAAATCTGCTCTGCCCATTCTGGTATAGTTCATCAGTCGCTTTTCCTTGAGTCCTGAAAATGTCTGACAGTTTTCTCTGCAAAGCAGGAACCTGAATGACCATCTTGGCTTGTTCTGCCAAAGTTCAGAGGTCACCTTCCTGTAGAACCTATATGTCCAGTTTAAGAAACATACTGTCAAGCAGTCAGTACAAGAACAGGTTCTTGCCACAAAGAAAGTAAACTCCATATGGAGTTTCTTCAATGCCCATTTTTCTCTTGAAGCAGATTGGTGCTGCCAGGAGCAGATCTGTCTCTCTGTCCAGAAAAGTCTTAAGTTATTAAAATAATTTTAAATGCCATATTCTGTAGGTCTTAGAAGTGTTTGAAGATTACCTTTCTAATTGAAATATATCTTTGTATATCTAAAAAAATCCCAACTAACGTAACTATAAGTTTGGTTATCATAGGTGACTATTAATCTGCATTTCTAAATTATACATTACAATTTTAAATGAGTTACATAAGCATCATATCTTAAACAAGAGTAGAAAAATACATACAGCATAGCAAAATTGACCTTAAATTTATATCAATAAACCAAAATCTATACCAATGTAAAATATTTTGAGATTAACAGCTGATTTTGGATTAAAGTAAATTCAATAATCTATTTTTTAAAAAAATAACACATATATCTCCTTTTTCTTCTTAGAAAGAGATTAACTATGAAAATTAACCATTTATAATGAAAACAAGCATTTATAAACACTTTTTTTGGAAATTTGGGCATAGCTTTCCATTACTACTTCCTGCTGATTAAAGGATGTTGGCAATTTTTCAGGTTCTTGAGACTGGATCATCTTAGTTAGTGTGCAGCCCTGAAGCCGATGTGATCATCTCTTCCTATCAGAGAATTTTCAGGGGGTCTTGGTTGATGAAACCATATTTGCCTGGAAGCAATCTACAGGTTCTTATCTTCTGTGGAAACAAAAGCAGAACTCTTCCAAAGCAATAAATCCTTAGACACAAATTTCAAAATTAAGATACCTTTAAAATATATATCCTTATTTAACTTAGCAGCCTTTGCAATCCATTGTCTTTCTGCAGTTAGCCCATTAACAGCTAAAAAATTAAAAGAAAACACAATAATAACCATAACCCAGATTTCCATCTTTATGTGACCTATATTTTTATTACTCTATTTCTCTTTTTAGGGGACTTTCTGTACCTTCTTTCTTTTCTCTCTGAAGCCTATGTATATCTTAGATGCATTGGTAACCTGTTTACAGGGTTTTTTTTTTTATCTTAATCTGTTTTATTGTGAATCCTTAATCATCTTCCAATCAGAAGAGCTTTTAAAATGCTACAACTCTCTTAAAAAGCCACATAGTTTTTGCAGATAAAGCTGAGTCAGGAAGTTCTCTTGAAGGGGCTGCATCTCTGTTCGCAGCCAGCAAACAAAGCAGACCCAAGAAAATGCTCCTACTAAGAAACTATCTTTGACTCCATTTCCTTTTTGTTCAATATAAATGTAAACCTTAAATCAATCACATGCTAGTGAGTCTTCTATGAGATTTCAGGAACCGGCCTGGTAGCAGTTTACACTGCCTGCCGCCAGTCTGCCGGCACCATTTTCAATGTGGTCCAAATACCATGCTATCTCTGTACAATGACCCCCTTCACATACACAGTTTGAAATATTCTACTGGCTCTGTTTCTGCTCTAGAACCCCTTTTAAGCTTTCTTAGGCTTTATGTGGGTATTCGGCCCACACTGGGATGCCATCTGTTACAATGAGGTTTCTGACCCAGTCCAGCCAGAGGTCCAGACCCACAGACCTGCCATCCCAGATCCCTTAACCACCTGCCACTGCTTAGTTCCCCCAAAATGACTTCAGACACTTATATTAAGTTCATGCTGTTTGGCCTATGGCTCAGGCACATTGCTAGCTTGCTCTTTCATCTTAACTCAACCCATTTTCATTAATCTGTCTGCCACGTGGCCCACGGCTCACCTGTGTTCCTTACATGTTTCTTCTTGGGCACCTGGCTCGATCTGCTCTGACTCAGCCCTCCTTCTCCTAACTATTCTGATTCCTCACCTACTTCTTCTACGGTGTCTGCCATGGCCAAAACAGTCCTTTATTTAAAGATTGATATACACAGCATACAATAAGACATTCCCATATCTCACACACATACACACACACACACACACACACACACACACACACACACACACACACACACACACATTCATTTTGAAAGGCCATGGTAAATAGACAAGTCCTAAATTATAAGCTGCTTATTTGTAGGTTATGGAGAAAGCATGTATAGATATTATTTGAAAAATAATATCTAGTTCAATGTTCTTTTTTTTAAAAAAAACAAATAATTCAGGGGCTAGTAGAACGGCTCAGTGGTTAAGAATACTACTTGCTTTTTCAGAGGACATGAGTTCAATTCCCAGCACCAACATGGCAGCTCATAACCATCTGCAACTGTAGTCCCAGGAGATCTAATACCCTCTTCTGATTTGCTTGGGCACACATGCAAATACTCAAATAAGTAAAATCTCCAACTAACTCTGTATATAGTGTTTTATCCTACCCATGCTGAAAATCTGAATTATTTCTTAACATCAGAGTTGAAAATAAATCATAGTACTTCCCATTTTAATATACCTTAACTCATTTTAAAAGTCAAAGCTGGTACTACACTTGTACCTATGTGTTTGGATTCTGCAGGCAATATGATTCATGCAGCTGTGCCTATGATTGGAAAGACTGTTGTCAGATTCTCTGATCATGACATAGAGTCCAGCCCTTCTGGGTATAGTGCCATGTAGTACCTAGCAAAGTTGGCTGCATGCTCTATTTTTCAATAATGAATTTGTATTGTCTATATGTCCATATTACTTATTGGTATTTATTTGAAATTGTGCAACTTTTGTGTTACAGATTCTACTTTTCTCTGTAATTCTATTACTAAATTACAAACTTATTTGTCAAGATATATCAAAAGTATTGATTTCCATGTGTAGCTGTGTAGATGCTTTGGAAATGTTTGCTGAATGAATACCTGCTGTGTAACTTATTACTAAGAGCTGCTAAATGGGCACTGCTGTATATACAAATATACTTCATTCTTATGGTATTCTATGATATGAACATTATAGTAATATCTCCCTTTCACAAGTGAGAATCTTGAGCATATTTTAATTAAATAACTCTTTGTGGTTCAACAATGATAGTAGGAAACAGTGCCAGCACGCTGGCCTCTTCTTTGCTAAACACACAAGAACTCTAAGAAAGCAGTACAGTTTGGACCATCAGCTCTCCTGACTTTTAACAGTCCTATCAAACCCAGTTCTTTTACTACAAATACCAAATTTCCATTTGATCAGTATTTTCTGCAGCCATCAGTAGCAACAGCTGGGATGGCTAAAGAGAGTACTGAGATAATCTGACATACTAGGTATGAACCACCTGGCTGGGTGTGATTCTGCAGGTAATGGTAAAGACAGAGGGTGTTTGAGGATTCTCACACAATGCCCTGAACAACACCTGTTTGCTTGCTTCTTTTTCATTTAAAAGGTGCTCTTCTTTGTCATGGTTATAATGATTCCCTTGGCAATGAGGATGTGTGCTCTGAGGCTGTTGAATGCTCACGTGTATTTCCCATTCCTTTTTTGACCCCACCCTACCCCTGATGATTTTAATTTTATTCTTAGCTATGTGGAGAATTACTTCCCAAAAAGAGTTGGTAGAGATGTTCTCTCTGGCTGGCTAGGAGGGCCACAATCATTCATGAACCTGAGCATGAACAGAGCAGAGCAATCCAGGCAGTACCCAAAGCTTTTTAAGCAGAGTCAGTGATAGAAGGAGTTTCTGACTGAATGCACCACTATGTTTTCACTGGAAATGGCTCAAAAATCCTTTGCAAAGAAATGCTGACTGTTGGTTGTCTCCCTTGCTGGGCACTTAGAGCATTTACATTTCTGTCTTCACGTTCAAGGAGGAATTCTTTCCTTCACATCTCCACAGGCCGCTCCTCACTCTTTTCCATCTCCATTTGTTCTCATTTACTTGTGCTTCTCCTTGTGTCTCAAGGAGAGAACTCAGGACAGACCTTTGGTGATGGCCAACTCTGGTTAGACTCGTTTGCCTGTTTCCATAAAATGGCTGGTTGGGCTGAGCAACCTTTGTGGCTTTCTCTTGCAGCTATTGGCCTAAATGGTCTTTAGGGAAACCAGAAACCGTGAACCTGGAATAGCCACATGTGACTTCTATGAGACCTCTTGAGAATTTAGTAATTACTTAATGGATTGAATTGGTGACATATACTATTCTAGATAACAGCCTAGGTTGCATTAAATTAACCTTTGCAAATGGGTATTTATTGATGTACTCTTAAAGGACTACATGTGTTGGCAGTAATTGCTCTTCTGTGTTCTCTATGCGGATAGGTATTTGTACTGAGTGAAATTTTTCTCAGATTAGAACCTGGGTGGTAGTTGTAGCCATTTAGTGATGTGTGTCATTGTGTTGAGCACACTAAGCATAAATCCTGTCTTGTAAACAGCAGGGGGACTAATGAGGTTTGCCCACATTAGGGTGTCATTACCAGGACTTCCAACAGAGAAAAAGAGAAGACTTAGGAAAGAGTGCACAAAATAGGGATTTGGGAGACCCTTGATGGTCTGCTCTAAGGAGGGAGATCATTGCTCAGAGTTTACTGTAGGTGTCTGTACACAAAGATGGGCAAGAGAAAGAAATGTTGTGCCCTTAATGAGCACTTGCAAAGTCACTAATTTAGTGTGGCTCTGATTTATGTTTCTGATTGCAAGTGGTGTAAAGAGAAAGACCTGGGAAATAACGTGTCTGTAGCCATGGGGATGCTGTTTCCTTACTTGGGACCTTATCATTTCAGTTACTGAAACTTCATGCCAATTTTAGCTTTACAGCTTTGGGGTTTCTGGTGTCATTTTTGCAGTGACAAGTACATATAGCTTCTAAGCATACCAGATCCCTTACAGGAAGCATCCCAAAGGTAATATTTGAGATTTACCTCTAATATTTATATCTTACTACTGTTAAATGACGTTTATGCTTGGTGATATTACACCAGAGAGTATAATTAGTGCTTAATGCTTATACTAGTTTTCTTTATAGATTTGTACTTTGTTTTGAAATTAATTTGTTTTTTATTTAAAATGGGTTTTTTCCCCCACACAAAACATTCTTTCTCCTCCCCCAACTCCTCCTAGGTTCCCCTTACCCACCCAATTTCATATCTTTCTCTAAAACAAAGAAGATAAAAATAAAAAAAAATAAAAGATAAGAGCCAGTCAAAGGACAAAAAATACCAAAACAAAACACAAGGTGCCCCTAAAACATGGAGTTCGTTTTGTGCTGGCCAGCTAGTCCTGTGCATGGGCCTGACATTGGAGTGTGCTTTATATCCCTGGTAACACTCCATGGGAGAAAACTGATTTTCATAAGAGCTCATGTCGTGGTTGCTTTGATACATTGTATACCCCCAATTTTTTTGGTATTTGAATGAATTAACTATTGAGCACACAATAGAAAATAAAATTTGTGGGGTCAGTAATTGGTAAAATGCCCACTAGGAAGTGAGTGTAGGACATTATTTTGAAGTAACCATCTTTTATGCATTTCTTTTCAAGAAAACATACACATCTGAGGATAGGAAAGTCCTCTAGTCCCACCCACTTGCACAGAGGGAGAGCCTCTTACTGAAGGCACATGTAGGAGTGAACAAAGTAGTGCATAGGACATTTGAGGATACTAATCTGCCTCTAATATATGTGCATTTAGGAATTCCTCATGCAACATATATTTATTCAACTAATGAATGAGCAAAAGCATTTGATTGCTTGTTGAGTGTCTCAGTACATTAGGTCCTGGAAATAGGAAGATGTTTTGTGGTCCTGGATGACAATTTCTGAGACACCATTTTATTACTTACTAAGGGACAGAATGAGATGCGTATTTATTTATGAATTTATATGTAAAGAACTAGAAGGACTGGTTTTCCTCCTGTATTGATGCTTTAAAAGTCTCCACTCTCCAAGACCAGAACCTGGGGTTAAGAGAACAGGAAGGCAATGCTGAACTTGTTCACACTTAATTGTCTTTCTGGGGCCAATTTTGGGAGCCTTTTGTTACGAATACTTTCCCAAAGATATAGTGGTAATTACCAAAGAGTGATCCACAAAAACCTCTGTTAATGATTCTCCTTTTATACATGAGTGGTCTGCAGTGCAGTAAAAGTTCATTGAGTAAGAATCAATTTGGGATTCTCATGGATTTTTGTTGTTGTTTGTTTTCTAGTATATCAAAAGACAGTATTTTGCTACTTAAAAAAAACGAGGATCTCTATATAAAAATATGCCTAACAGAAATCCTTTGCTTCCCGTTTGTTAGATTTCCAGCCCTAGAAATGAGAGCATTGACTGTGATAATTCCCTAAGATAGCCAGGACAGGTTTGCAGCCAGCCTTTAAGCTGTTGCAGCAACTTTTCTGCCAAGCTAAGTTCCTGAGAGCCACGGAGAGCCCAGAAACTCTGAGGTGAGAAAGCTCGTCAGAAGCTCACCGCCTTTCACACAGTCTAATAGAGACTTAGCACTTGGCAGGTCAGTGCCACTGCGATTTGTCTCTGACCTAAGAGTTCTGGAGTTCTTCACATCAAAACCACATCTTGCTGAGCTGAGATCAAACGCAGGAAGGTAAGGACCCTGTCAGTGATTTATCATGCCAGGGAGAGTGCTCAGGCCAGATGGGGCCACGGGAGTGAGGCTGACATTCCAGCAGCTTCTCATACAGGAGCATCATGTAGTTATGACTGGTTTTTCAGAAGAGGAATTCCATGTCAAATGGCAGCTTTCAGTGGTATTTCTTAGAAAGACTTATAGCCAACATGGGATTTATTTCACAATCAAATACCTACTAATAATCTTTTTAACATTTAAATTGTAAGCAGAGATTTCTTGACCAAGTAAACATTTATAGCTTCCTTCTTCCTCCTTACTCCATCTCTTTTCCTTCCCTCCCTCCCTCTCTCCCTCCCTTCCTCCCTTCCCCTCTTCTTCCTTCTTCTTGGGAGGTTCCCGTTATAAAAGAGGGAAGGGAAATTGGAAAAGAAAGAAATGAAGGAAGGAAGGAGGAAGCATTGAGATCTCAAAAATTTCAAGTTTTTCTAAACGTTATGTGGGAGTTTAAAGTAACAAGTAGAATCTATAAAGTGTGAAGCGTGCCATTTATTAGATCACCATCCTGTTAAGTCAAGGATGTTTGAAATTAATCATTGTAAATAATATTACAATATAATTGCTGAGGTAGGAGGGGACATTTCATAGACTCTTTTGCATATTTGTTACAGCCAAAGAGAGGAAAAAATTATTTAAGTATAAAATAGACATTATGTTGGAAATTATTTTATTTTCATCCAAAAATCCACTAATTCCCCTCTTTAACTATACCAAGAGTTTATGGAAACGATTGCCTTTTGCAACATAAATGAAAAGTACTATTCATTTGTAAACTTGTAAATTAATTTCTCATTCAACTAAAGTTGCCAATTGCCTCTTTGGCCTTAAGTTTCTCTATGATGAGAAGGATTTCCATAAGTGGAACAGGCTTTCGTGGATAGAATTAGGTTTATCCTGAGAGTCAAGGCTCACTTGATTTATAAGATGATTTATTCATGCATCAGGGCTATTCTGTCTGATGAAAGTCTCCACCTCTGTGAAGAGTTAGGTTTTAAGTGCAGTAGTGAAATGACATCTGCTCTATTTTTTCACTCAACCTTCTTGAAACACATGCAGTGGCACAGGAAAATCTGGTTAAGTTTGCCTGATAGACTATATCTAGTTAAATTTTAATTGGGATTATTTAATAACACTCTAGTATAAGTGTACCCCAAGATTTCTCAGTGATTTGGAACATCATTATACAGAAATGTTATTCAGTTTTCCTTAATAAGTTCTCATTTAATCAGGTGTCTTGAATCTTGTTGAAACTGGCTACCCAAAAATGTTGGACAGAAGGCTTATAATTCTTACTTGTGAGCAGCAAATAGACACCCGTTTATGTAAATGTAATTGGCATTAAAATAAGGGAAGATTCAAAGAATCCTTTCTAATTGTACTGGGACCACTAAGTGCTCTGGAAAGACTTCTTTCTCTTAACCCCAGCAATACTTTTGGGTTGGCCAACCAGATTCATTGTAAAGACAGCTTAATCTCCTAAATGAATTGCTCCAACCTTCCAATTCAAAATCATACAAACAAAAACATTGAGATAAGCTGGGTGCTTTTCAAATGGGGACCCCTGTGGCTCTGAAAATAAACACTCCAACCTCTTTCCACTCCAACACCCACACCCACCAGTCTTTCTGATGTCTTCTATTTGCAAATGAACGGTCAATCCTGAGAAAGACAGAAGACTAATTAAACCCAGGGAAGATAGGCAAAGAACATTTGTTTCCAGGCAGAGGACAAAAAGAAACCATGTTACATTGGGCTTACTCAAGACTTCTGATGGGCAGTGCAGCCCTTTCCCCAGGCTTTTCTTCTCAAAACCCATTTCCCAGGCCACTGATCAGTCCCTTTCTGGGTCAGGACTGTTTGAAGCATCTTTCTTAGCCTGATTTCATGCATCAATAGGACGGACATCCGGGATCCCAGTTCCCAGACCCAGTGGGGCAGTCTCTTCTACCTTTCTAGCTTTCTCTGAAGATTTACTAAGGGATCCTCAAATAACAATGGACAGTGGATAAATGAGTGAATGAATGAACAATTATAGAGCATGTTGGTGATTAGAACATTCGCAGGTTGCCTTATGCTTAAGAAACATTTATTTGTGGGTATAGATGTGTTTTCCCTGCATGTATGTCTGTATAACATGTGCATACTTGGAGGCCAGAAGAGGGCATCAGATCCCCTGGCACTGGAGTGAGCCACCATGGGAGCTAGAAACAGAACCTGGGTCCTCTGCAAGAGCAGCAAGTACTCTTGATTGCTGAGCCATCTCTCCAGCCCCTTGAGTTGATTGTTTACATCTTGAATCAAATCAGTAAAACACCTCAGTGCACATTGGGCCAGGCTTTTGTGTATGAGGAAATTGAACCCTAGAATGCTTAAATGACTCACCTAAGCTATGTTCTCTAATAATTGTTATGCAGGTGGGAATTTGACCCATTGAGGAAAACTATGGGATGGGAAGTGTGGAGGGAATCTCTCTCTCTCTCTCTCTCTCTCTCTCTCTCTCTCTCTCTCTCTCTCTCTCTCTCACACACACACACACACACACACACACACACACACACACACACACATCTCTTTCTCTGTGTATGTGCATGTGTGTATTCAGAGAGAGAGGAGATGGGAGATGGAGATTAAAAAAAAAGAAAGGCTTCAAACCAAGGACCAAACCAATTGTAAGATATGGTCTATGCCTGAAAGAAGTTGGGAGAGCCGAGTGACTGCAGTGATGTAGGAATGCCCTTCACAGTGCTTGGAATTATGATCCAGGAGAACACTAGGTCTGTGCTGACCTGGATCACAGCTTTTCTGGAATTTCCTGGGACCTTTTATTGTAAATGACTTGAGATAGCCTGGAGCATTCCAAGTAGCCCTGAAAGAGGCCAGGAACGTCTGAGTCCTTTCCAGCTAGTTTGGAACTAGCTTTGTCCACCTTCGGCTGGATGAATATGACTGATGATTGCTTTGTCGTTTGGTCTGTCTGCTTTCATCATGTTCTTTCAGAGGAAATCCTTGGGTTAGACGGCCGTCCCAGAAGCTGCCTCACTCTGAGTCCTGCTTCTTCCTCCCTTCCTTAGCACAGCTCTGTCAGCACTGCACGTCCTGTCATATATTCGGCATTCATGCCTGATTGAAAATACAAACTTAGAATTAGCTCAGAAAAATATTTGTCTTAAACTCTTTCCTTTGGTTTTTAATTTCTTTTCAAGAGAAATTTTTAAAATTTACTTTACATACCCAACCACAGGTCCCCTCTCATCCCTTCTCCCCCTCCCCCGCCACTGGACCCACTCCCCATCCCCTCCTCTGAAAAGGTGAGGCCTCCCATAGAGAATCAGCAAAGCCTGGTACAAGATTCTTAATATCTTTTGACCTTGTGTGTCTCAAATACTTTTAAAATATAGTTGTATTCTTCCTGGGAAGCCTCTTCTGTCTTGATTTAGAACAGAGTGTAAGTGACATTTAGGTCACACACTATTGGGTCCATCATTTAAATTTTTAATTGATTTTAAATTATAATTGATGAATTAGGACATAACAAAGCAAGTTTGCTATAAATAAATAAATAAATAAATAAATAAATAACAAAAATACATGCTTTTGCCAGTAAAAGATTGCATTTATTAAACAAAGGCCATGCCTCTGTAATACCAAAACATAGACTTTAAAGTGAAAAAAAAAAAAAAGCCATCAAGTGTTTTTGGTTTTTTGTTTGTTTGTTTTTAAAGATGTCATAGGGGGAAGAAAGAGAGAGAGGAGAAAGTATGTTTGACACTTTTTACTTCTTTGCCAGATGTTTTGGCACGAAGCAAAGTGTAGAATGGAAGACCTCACTTCTGTTCCAGTTACAGAAGCAGATATTTCAAGAGGAGGTTTGATCTTCACTTCACAAGTTCTGAGCTTCGTTCCCAGCTGTCTTTTTACTTTGTATTTTTAGGCTCTTAGCTGTGGGTACAGTAAGCTGAGATACTTTCTCTAAAAGTTAAGAGAACTTTTATTGCCTTTGTAATGCCCAAAGGCTACTAACTTCACAGAGCACCGTACTGTGATGGCCACAAGTGCTTGCCTCTTGTTCATAAACACCAGTCAAGTGTATCCACCAAAACGCCTGGTAGACCTACAACTGGAGCAACTGGAGATGTGTATGCAAGTCCTCAGACAGCTGCTTGGTGTCTTTAACTAGAAAGTGTTGAACCTGTGTGAACAAACTGATCCATCCACATACTGATCCACGAGCTGATACTCGCCAGTGATGATTCAAATGCAGTTCAGTGGCAAATTAAGTAATATTTAACTCCCACAGCACTGCATACCTCAGGATTTAATGCACATAATTTAAAGCATTTCCTAGAAAAATATCAAAGCTTTCTATTATTGAACTCTAACTTGGTAGCTTGTGTCAGGGACTGATTGAGAATAAGAAATGATTTCCACCTAAATCCTACCATACCTACTGTTTGGAGAATTCCTCAGAGTTCAGATTTCCAAGTTAGAAAATTCGTGACTACCTC
Organism: Phyllotis vaccarum; assembly: GCA_033318265.1. NCBI lineage: Eukaryota > Metazoa > Chordata > Mammalia > Rodentia > Cricetidae > Phyllotis > Phyllotis vaccarum. The sequence continues at coordinate 138,524,487 of JARWLC010000004.1, read as the reverse complement.
TGTCTATACTGTAGTCATGGCAACTGTGCTGTGAGCTGAAAAGGGTGCTAAGGCTGATTCGCCCTCCAGAGTTTCTGCAGAACTGGCTAAGTGAGGCAGCTTGCATGGCTAAAGTGCACTGCTGAGTATCCTTCATCAGTAACTGATGAAATTAAAAACAACCCAGTGCGGTCATTAGGATAATCTGTCATGTTGATGGCCAATCTGAATACCTTATTCTGTCCCTGTCCCCCAGGAGCAGGGTTTACTGTGTCTTTTGGATATTCCCTCATGTTTGCTATCTTAGGATGTAGGAAAAACTAAATGAAGCTCAGAGACCTTTCATCAAGGAACTTACAGCACATAGATACTCTATCTCATTGATCGTACCCCAGCTTTGTAAAGGAGATAGGTCTTCCTTCCCTTTTTGTAGAAGAGGAAATGAAGTTTAAAGAGCTATCTTGCTAACTTGCTCGATATTTGTGGGGACAGGCAGACTGATAGTTATATGGAGACTTTAGCTCTGGTCCTCCCTTCCTAGGGTGTTCTACAAGAAAGATGGAAAACAAACCAACCAACCTTTCAAGGTTAATCAACTCAATCCTTGGTGAATTTTCTGCTTTATTGTTTTACATACATAGATACAACTCTCCAAACACTCATCAAGCATGGATAAGTAAAGCAACTGTACATTTATTTGTGTGTGTGTGTGTGTGTGTGTGTGTGTGTGTGTGTGTGTGTGTGTGTACATGTATGGAGGCCAGAGGCCCACTTTGGATGTCTTCCTCAGTTACTCTGAACTATTTTTTCCAGACAGTCTCTTAGTGAACCTGGAGCACACAGACCGGCTGCACTGACTGACCAGTGTGTTCTCAGCATCCACCTGTCTGCCCTATCTACCCACCCCCATACTGAGTTTACAGACACACATTGTGCATCTGGTTTGTACATGAGTGCTAGGGATCCCAGCTCAGGTCCTCATGCTTATACAGCAGCCATTTTCCTGTATGAGGCATCTCCCTAAAAATTGTATAGAACAGCCAAAGTACCTTAAAATTGACTTAGCACACACTTGTTTGTGGTCTTCCTGTGTTAGGCTGGTAGCACAGTCACATTCTCCACTTCCTGCCTGAGCTCTTGGTTCTCTGAGCTCTGAGCTCTCTTGGAGACTCTGAGCTCTCTACTGCTTTGTGATTTGGGAAGGGGCACTTCTGGTGGGCAGAAAGCCTTCACCATGATGCATTGTCCTTATTAGGCTTCCTGAAACCATACCTCTGGGAAGGTAGTATTTCTGAGAGGAAAGTATTTTATGTGCCATTTCCTTCCCAGGTGCTGAGCAGCTAGGATGCTGTAAAATATTTACAGACGGGAATTATACTTCAGTACATAGTTTTTCAGATGCTCTTCATGGAGTGTCTCTAGTGAAGTGCCAATGTGAATTTTTATTTTCATTCCTTTAGCCAGGAAGGGAAACTGTTGCCAAACAGCTGTGCCTGGCTCATAAACACTTGGCAATTGATGCATTTAACTTGCTCAGCTTTATTCGACAGAGGAAGGGAGTGTGAAAGGTACTCACCCACTCAGATGTAGTCAACTCCTAAAATGGCCTGGCCATTCCCCTTTCTTCTGATCATCCCAAGCCAGCCCTTCCGGGCCAAGTCATTAGGATAGGATTGCTCTTGAAGTCTCCACTTCTCACTCCTGTGTAGAGGTTCATGGTTTTAAGAGCACACAACTATTCTTTATGAAGACTACAAAAAGAATTTCCTGTCAAAGGCTCATCATATTGTGGCTGCTATCTGTTCTCTGGCAGCAGTTCTACACCTAGGGACACTGATGGAAGTATCCCAGCGCCTCATTTGAAAGTTGTATCACATTTCCTGGCTAAGCCAAGGTTTCCCTAACATATTGTGCCTTTAAAAAGGACACGTGGTTACTGTCTCCCTGTTCTGGTTGTACTGGAAGAGAAAGGGTCTTAAATGTGAATAAATTCCTCATGTTGAATAATTTCTAAGAGACTATATTGAGGTTTCTAACAAACCTTGTGGAAGAAGCAGAAAGGACTAGCTCACATACCTTATTGGCTATCCAGCCTGCCTTTCAAGTGGACAGCAGCAAAAATTAAATGTAGGAAATGGACTGGTGTGGAAATGAGGGCATGGTTGTTCTGGCTTCTCTTCTGCCAGTATGGGGGTTGGGGTGTCAGAGCCAGGGGCAAATGATTGGATTTGATGTGCTTACATATATGTATAGGTTGCCTAAAGCCCTTCTAGCTCAGTGACTGTATCTTTCTAGCCAAACCCACCCTCAGTTAATATTTAAACAAGGCAGAGACATTCATCAGTAGATATTAAAGTAAGCTTTACTAGGCTGGCTGTCAGAGTACTAGCCCGGCATACAGATGGTTACACACTGGAACTAAAGGCAGTTTTCCTGGGAGAAGTGTAGAACGTGGTCCAAGCTGGCTGGTGTTCTAGGACTCTTCTACCTCAATTTCATTATTCTCTATGATGTCTTCATAATTATCCATCACATGTTCAAACCTAGATCTAATGGGGAAATGGTACAAGCTACTTAGGAACACAGAAGGCAGAGGATGAATTTAATGCCTGTTGTTTAAATAGATGAGAAACCCTGAAGAACACTTAAGGAATAGAGCATTATGCCTGTCACAGCGTCTGATAAGCTGTCTTACCAAGCACCGGCTGGTGGTGGCAATTGCTCTTTGGGACCTCAGATGTAAGCAGAATGAGAATGCCTAGGCCAGTAGACATGACAACAGGTTTGGCCACATGTATCATTCCCCAGTCAGTTGACAGTAGATTCCTAAAGTGTACTTTCAAAACTTATCCAGAAATTTATCTTGGAAGTGTCTGTCACAGCGTGGAAGGACTTTAGTCACCAATGCCATACACTAGCCTTCCTTTGGTTACCACGGTTGAGACTCAGGAAGTCACTGAAAGCTGGAAAAGCAGAGATACTTTCCAGGCATTTAGCATCCTCTGCTCCTTCTGCTTCTGCTCTTCATCCTGCCTCTCCCACTCCCAATGCTACCAAAGAATATACATTTTAAAAGTCATATCTCCTTATAAATAAATCTTTAAGACGTGGTCTGTTGCACTTAAACTGTAGACTGGCTACACTCCATATTTGGTATTGGTCAGCTGTGAAAAAGTGCTCATTTGGCCATCCAGGCTGTGTATCACTTGAGAGAGCCCGTCAATCACTTTTGTTCCTAAGGGCTTTAACATGATATCAGTATTACAGTCAGGACAATAATTACATTGTTTTGGTGGTCACAAAATCTATTTAAAATCATATTAGAGTTAAAAACTGTTTTTGTTTAGACAAGAAACATACAGACCAATAGTTTGTGGTGTGCCATAAGATAGGAATTTGGATCTAGGCAAAATAAAAGGAGAAAATAAGCAATGTAAGTGAGGTGTTATTCAGTGTTGTTTAAGGGACAGTTTGTCTCAAAGGACACATGAAAATGTCTATAGGATTCCAGAACTTTGAATTTGAAGTGCATATTATTCTAGTTCTTACTGGAAGAAGTTCTTGCTACTTATGTAGTATCAGCATAACATATTTTGAGAAACTACTAAGGTCACAGTTGCATTTTCAGACTGCTATAAAATAAAGAAGGCCTAGCTGTCCCTAAGGAGCAAACAGCATAGTAGGAACATTGATAGAAGTATTACAGGATAATATGATAGGTAGGCAGCAGATGGCTAAAGAACTTGGGAAGTCTTTTCCAAGAGATTGCATTTGATCTGTGTTTTGAAAGATCACCATTATTTTAATATTTTAACAAGTAAAGAAAGGGGACAGCATGTTAAAATATCCTGGCTCATAAAAGTTTATGTTCTGTTTAAAATTGCTGTAATTTTAACCTAGTCCATCTATTATACTGTGTGAGTACAAAGAGGGAAAGATGTCATCTGTGAATCAGGATGTGGGTCCCAAACTAGATACTGAACTTTGATCTACCTGTCAGAACTGTGAGAACTGATTCTCTGTTATCTGCAAGCCATCTCATTTACCTTATTTTTTAGTAGCAGTTGAATTGATGTAGGGAGGACCTTAGATCTACTTAATTTAGGGCACTGTCTGCCATTAGCAAAATTTTAGGTTCTTCCCAGAGGTACCCATTCCTTGTGTTTAGGTATGGACACATACTTGATAGAAAATATGATGTTTGGGAGTTCATAGTGAAATGGTGGTATTTCTCTAGTTTAGGCATGGTAAATCCTGGAAGGACTGACTAGGCCAGACCAAAGAAGAAGAGACACACAGACTGACTTGCTTACGACAGCACAAATGCCTATGCAACACGAGGCAGCTGGGCCAGGTGCTGCCCTATTTACAGTACCATATTTATACTGAGGGAAGATGCCTGGATGCTAAGGTTTGAGACTCCAGGTTTCCTGCATTCAGGTTTCAGCATTCATTACTGCCTTCAGCTTCTTTGTATTCCCGAGCCTTGGCTTCTTCCTCTGTAGAACAGAAAGATCGCATTTTCTGTGGCAGTCCTGAGTAGTAAACTGTCAGCCCATCTGATGTGTCTAGAACCATGCTGGGACAGCCTATGAGTACAGGCGTTAGATTTCATTATTCCCTTGATAACCAGTTTTCATAGTGAGTTCCATAGTTATTTTTATTTTTCTACTGCCTTTGGCAGGGCAGAACATAGGTGTCAGCTTGGCAAAGAAAAGTAGAAACCCAGGAATGCCTGGTAGAATGGAAAGATCTCTGTCCTGAGACCTACATTCAAGTTTTTGCTATGTGAATTATCTGTGGCCTGAGTTTGGACTTGTAACACACCCATAGTTTATTTTATGGGAAAGCAAAATAATGCCTAGACCAGAGATTTGTCATATAAATCAAATGAGATAGTGAACGTTCTCGGTACATTGTGGTTAACTAACCGTACTAGTTGTTCTGGGTAATTTTTCTGGATTGCTGTTTTATACTTTGGGTTAAAACAAAGTACCCTCCTAGGTTATTATTTGTCTCTCTGAAGATTGTTTTATTCTGCAAAATGTTATCAGAACCATGCATCTAGATTCTTAGCACAGTTCTGGAAGAACATGAGTCTTAGAAGCCCTGCTTTTAAAATTGTGCTGTCAAAGAGATAGGTTTTATTTGATGAAGCCCATATCCTTTTCTTCAGACAAGTGGCCTATTGCTTTCTGTTAGGCAGGTGTGGTTGCTTTGGTTGGATTTCACTGAAGCACACAAATTACCACTCTGATGTCTTTATATACAATTTGAATGTAAAACATCATTTTGGTTGGGTTAGAGAAATAGTTTAGCCAATAAAGTGCTTGATTTGCCAGCATAGGAATGTGAATTTGATCCCCATAACCCATATAAAATAAGTCTAAGCATGGTAATGTGAATTGTGAATTTGTAATACCAGCATTTGAAGATGGAGGAACAGGTGGAGTCCTAGGGCCTGCTGGCCAGCCAGCCAACCCTTCTTGGTGAGCTCTTGTATAGTAAAAGACCCTGACACCAAAAAATGTAGAGGATGCCTGAAGAAGTAGTCCTGTAGCCTCCACATTTGCATGGACACTTATACTTGTGCAGGCGCGCGTGCGCGCGCGCGTGCGCGCGCGCACACACACACACACACACACACACACACACACACACACACATATACATGAACATGCCCACACAGAGATATATCATTCTGTAAGCATATGCCTAGATGCATAGGGATACCCAATGAATACGTCTAAGTGTGGCTAAACATTGCATTACTAAAGCACCAGCTGGGCTGGTCTCCCCAGTCACAGTACTAACACTTAATGTTAGAAGGAGGGCTAGTCTTACCTACCAGTGCCCTTGCGTGGTGCCTATTGTAGGGTAGATGCCGATAAGTCTGAGACCAAATGAAGAAGTAATGATAAAGTAGGTAAGAACTAGGTGCTAACTGTCTCCCTCGCCCTTTTGTCTCCCCCCCCCCCCCCCGTTCTTTTCAGTTCCCCTCTTCCACTGAATACAGGGTCATGAATTCCTTAACTATCCCGTTATTTTTTAAGAAGATAATACTTTTTTCATTTTCTCTCCACAAAAATGAAAAGTGACATTGCTGTATTATAAAGAAATAGCCTCAGCAACTCCTGGAAGAGCACTAGTGGTTAATAAGTTACTTTTTATTTAAATACATATGCTTAATGCTGAATTACATTGTAAAACTCTCAGGGTGATTTATGGTCTCAGTCGGCCTTAATTAACATCCATTCCAGGGGAATAGTAAATGGGAATGGCCTCACAATTGAGGGTGAACAATGAACTCTCTGGGTGTTGTCCAATTTGTAACATGATTTACATGGAAGCAAGCCCTTCCTCTCTTGGGGTTATCCCTTTTTCATCTGGTGTTTAGGACAGGTTATATATAATCCATAGATAGGAACATTTGCTGTCAAATTCACTGGCTGATTTAGAGCTAGGCCACAAAATGGTCACTATTAATAAAGAGGGAGAGAGAGAGAAAAAAATCTCATCTGAGACTTTGCAGGGATTCCAGATTCTTGCTATGTGTCATCGCTTGTCCAGTCCATGGCGGTTTTACGAAGTGACCATAATGAAAGTCAGATTGAATGCACAGGATACATACGTTTAATCAACAGCCATCGGAGCCCATAGTGCTGGAAGAGTTATAAGAGCCCTGTGAATGCAAATTTATGGCAAAAGAATCCAAGGGGCGGGAGGAGCTGAATGTCTGCTGAATGGTACTACCTGACACGGGACACCAAAAGGCTTTCCAGAGTGAGGGATTTCACTGTAAGGTTTGGCTTGTAAAGCTGCCAGCTGCTTGGTTTCAAAACTTGAAACATTTCCAAAACCTTGGACGAGGCACTTTATACACGCACTAGAGTAAATACTCTGGTTTTACTACCAATTTAAATGTGCTCAGTTTACAGTAATGAGCTTGTATAGGCATTACCTTGTTTATAGAAAGTGGAACAGGAAGAAATGAACATTAACCAGGACCAGTAGCAGTTCCCATTGCCTTCTCCTGCAACACGGATGGCATGTCTAGTTTCTTCCAGTTTGGGACTAACTATGCTACAACTGACATTGGCATGTGTGCTTGGCTTCGATGCCATGTTGTTTCAACAGAGAGTCTCAGATGCTATCATTCAACATGCTTCTATCAAAGCCACCCACTTGACTGTTTCTTACTATTTTTGCTAACGCAGATGCCAGTAGCATAGTTAGGATTTATGGGACAGTAGACTTACATAATAGGGTTGTTTTTAGCCAAGCCTGCTTTCCACAAGTGATTTAGTCTTGGGAGCCATTTATTTTCTCTTAAAAATTATTTGTATATGATGTGATGTGGATATGGAAGCCCTGATCTTTGTGAGTTGGGACCCTCTTTGGCCCTCTTATTGATGGGATCATATGCCTGAGACAGACAGATGTGTTTAGACTGAGAGACATCATGCACTTGGCCTAGAGAAGAAGGAAAACAAATCTAGGTGACCGTAGTGAGCACAGTATCTAGAAGAGAGTAGACCCTCAACAAATATTGGTGAAAGAGATGGGAAACAAAGGGAGGGACGGAGGGAGGGAGGGAGGGAGGGAGGGAGGGAGGGAGGGGGGCACTAATAGAAAGAGACCATAGAAGCCTCTACCTGAGAGGCACAGCCTCCGGAGTTAAGTTTTGTTCAGATTTTTGAAAAAGAAAAAGAAGAAGAAAAGCCAGATAGGGGAATTCTTTGGTTAAAAGGTGAGAAAACACAGGCAGGAAGGCACTGATATCAATGCAACTAGAGATGTGTTAGGTATTATAAAGAAGAGGGGGTATCCTGAGCCCCCCCCCCCACTGACCCCAGTCTTTTGGGTATATTGCCCACATGCTTGCTAAGACAACTGGTCTCCGGGGTCTTGTTCTGCTCTTTACTTTTCTGTTTCTTCCCATAGCTTCTCAAGACTCTTTTGTGCTAAGGACACATACTTAGGAAACTCAGTGTGACAGTCCCCGAGCATCTGCATCCTCCAGCAGCTCCTCCTCCGCTATGGAGAGCATCAGCAAAATGCAAAGGCTGCCTCATAGCACAGTCATTATACATGGCTGCCAACTTATGTTTGCTTGCTTTTACGTTCCAGGTTTTATGTTTGTTTAATAGTCTTGCTTTTTCTAGCATATTTTCATGTTGAGAAAAGCAAAAGAGCTAGTTATTAAGCCAGAATAACTCAATCCATTGTGAGTTCTCCTGGGAGGTGGAGTTTTCTGTCTCCCTGCTCCCTCTTTCCCTCTCTTCCCTTGCCTCTCCTCCTCAAATGTCTCCTCCAGTCACCTATTGTCCTGATGTGCTTCCTCCCTCTCTCTGTTTCCTCACCTCTCATCCACGATGCTCATGTCCTCTCTCCTCCCTCTCTTCAGCTGGACCGGGAGCTCGACCTGATGCTTAGCTATGGATTTCTGCATCTGCCTCCATTCATTGCTGGATGAAGGTTCTATAATGACAATTGGGGTGGTCACAGAACTATATTTTAAAAATATTTTTCTAGCATTATTTTAGTGACTTTATATCACTGGACACCTCTTTCCCCCCATGGCGTTCTAACCCTGTTTTATCTTGGTTCTTTGTACATGTGGAATTAGTTGATAACACTGAATGAAAATTGTTTCTCTTTTGGCATGGCTTTCTACTTTCTATGACTCTGGCTGCTTTTTATGAGTTTTTGGATTTACTCACTATTATTTTTATGGATTTCCATGATTTCTGAGCCTGGCTTCCCTGAATGTTCACTTCCTACCCCGATGATGATGTTGTGGTAGGGGGTGTTAAGGGCCAGAGAAGCCTGGTCCAGTGAGCTTTCTGTATGGCCAGGGTCTTGGCAATGGGAAGGTAAACTTGCCTTTCTTTCTTCTCTGTCGCACTTAAGCCAGGATATCAGATGGTCCCCAGAGAGCAACCACAGGCCAACCGAGTCATTTTATTAGGGACAGAGTTTCTGCCTTCTACCTTCCCTGCCCCACCCCAGGTCACCATCTCTCATTGCTTCCTGTTTCCTGGAGTATTCTAACATTTCAGCCACACTATCATGCCAGTCCCTCCCTTCTCTGTAGAGAACATTTGGAATTCTTATCTCTGCTGTCCATCTTGGCACTAAATCACAGACTGCCTTACATCATTTAACTTTCCTGAAAGTAATCTAGTCTGTGAAATATTATTATAAGTCCCAGAATAACAGAGGACACATTTTCTGTGAGTTTTCAGACGTACTTATGAACAATTACAGGTTTAGAATAGTCTTTTAATAAATATTGCACAGGTTTTTCTTTTTCTAAAAAAAATAAAATAAAATTTCTGCTTAGTTTCCCCCCCACACACACACTTAGTTCCAAATTATGCTATTTATGTCCTGTCAATTTATTTCACAGGGAAGGATGTTAGAGAAAATTGTACAGGTGTCTGAATCTTATGAGGCATTGCATTGCAAGCATGATCCAAAGCTCTTCTTTTATAAATGTTTCTTTAAGCAAGTGTTTTGAAATTTCTGTATTTTAAGAAAGTTAGCAGCTTCTGCTGGAAGAGCTACACAGACGTTTGACTTCCAACAGTGAAGAGAAAGTGTCACAATGCAACTAGATCATGGACCAATGTCTATGTGCATGTATGTACATTGCAGCTGTATATATTTAAATTTCAGTTTTCATTTATTTTTGACAGTATATGTCAATCTTACATTTTAAGACTTTGATAAATGTGTAATCTTATTTTTGTAGATTACTTTGGAATTTCTACATGAATAATTATTTTTAAATTCTAAAGATATTTCCAACCCCTGCTTTATTGTAAGTTATGATATGAACTATTACACTATGAAAGAAAAATACCAAGAGCCGATATCCTTACAGCTGTAACTTTTAATAATGAAGAAGACCAGCTCTCCGAAGATGAATAGGGAGCTACAGGAGTGCACAAATTAGGCTTCTCTAGTGGTAAATACCGGTGCTAGCTCTAGGAACAGTAAAATAACCCCAGCACAGCAGAATGCTCAGAGAACAGCCACCAAGGTAGACTACATCCAGGACCATAGATACCATTTAACAAATTCCAAACAGTCGAAGTAAGACAAACATACTTTCAGACCACAGAGGGATTGAACCAGAACAGAAAGAGCTAGACAATCCCATTCCCTTTCAATACTTGCAGATTAAACAACATTCTTCTAAAATGTGCCAATGCCAATGAAAACAATCTTAAGAGAAATTGAAAATACTTTGAACTAAATAAAAATAAAACATTAAAATAATATTGACTGTATATGTTAAAAAAATCTAAGCTTCAATTTTAGGAAAACAGAATGAAGAACGATGCAAGTCTAGAGTAATCAGAAGAAAATAATTTTTAAAAATGATAGCAGAAATGAACTAAATTTTTTTTTAAAATAATAAAATAAGAGACTGCTTCCTCACGAATAAATAAACAGGAGAACCATACTGCTAGCCTAGCTAGCCAAAGTGATAAATCTAAATTACTATATTAGGAGTGAGAAAAGAGGCATCACTACAGTCCCATGGACAGTGAGAAGATGAACAACCATAAATCACAAATTTGACAATCGAAATGAAGTGAAAATTCTTTTAAAGACACGCTCAGCCAAAACTTAAACAAGGAAAAATAAATTTAAATAAGCCTAACTGTATTCAAGAAATTGAGCTGGCAATTAATAAACTTAAAAGCATCAAATGCAGATGTTACCACTGGTGACTTGAATCAAACATACAAATTCTTCTATTCCATAAAATATAATAAGGGGAACATTATTTTATGGGACTATCATTATACAAATACCAAAATTGCATGAAGACTTTATAAGAAAAGAGAACTTCAAAGCAGACCCTCATGAGCATAGCTGCAAACCATTCAACAAAATATTAGCAAATTTAATCGACCAACATACAGTGATAATTAGACACCAGTTTCCTGACCATACTAAAGACCATTTATATAACATGCATTAAACAGTGTGTTTAATGGTGAAAAACTTAACACCGAAAAGGCAAGCTGTCCCTGGTGTCGTTCATCTCTAATACTGTAATGAATCCCTGGCTACTCAGTGAGCCAAGAGAAGGACACAAGAAAGTGTATGGACTGTGAAGGAAGAAATGAAATTGCCTTTGCTATAGATAAATAATTGTTGTAGAATCTCTAGGACTCTACTTACTCCAAACATGAAGCTCCCTAGGACCAGTAAGAGATCACTACAAGGCTGCAGGAATGCCTTTATACTAGAGGCAAGCCACTGGAATTTAACATTAAAAACACATAGTACTGCTGAAGGAGCAGGCGTGAGAGAGACTGTCTTCAGTATCTTTATGAGAATATATTCTTTATAAGCCCCAGTTTAGCTAAAATAGATCAAAAGAGAACTAAACAAATGGAGGAACAGTCCATGGATAGGAAGACTTGGTATATTAGAAGGACACTTCTTAACTTGATCTGTAGATTTAATAAAATGACAAAATTAGTAAATTATTTGATAGCTATCAACTAAAAGATTCAAAGATGAATATGGAAAGTCAAAAGACCAGGATAGTTAACTATTCGAAGAGGACAAAGTTTAAGACTGGTTTACTAAAATGATCAAGTAATAAGATAGTGTGACACAAGAAAAGAATAAAATAACTTAATATTTTTAAAGATAAAGGAAATAGAGCCTAATCCCTACACTGACAAATTTACTCCAAAGTGGGAGGTTAAAACAAATTTCTCAGTTATCATAAGATGAACAGATAAAATGTTGAGATGACTGAACAGCATATTACATAGGACTGAGATGAGAGTCACAAGTAGAGAGCTTTCTCTAACAGTTAGTATACCGGGACAAGAAGAAAGAAGATGCGTAAGAACAGATGACTGAGAAGTCCAGCTAGTGGTTATCTCTAGTAGCAGACCAGGCCCAGCTGAAGGCAGGATCAGAAAGATGCACTCAGGTAGTTTTTGTGATGCTGTTAACAATCCAGTACTCAAATGGTGTGTTCACAGTGTGTTCCAGTATGACAGGTCTCAACTTGTTTGTTGTTACACATATCCTTTTGAATAAAGTACATCAGAATATAATAAAGTCTGTTGCCCAGATAGTCTTAATTTCTCAATATGTGTGAGTTTTTATCTTGGTGTAGAGATATCTCTAATTGTATCTGTGAAAAATGTTAGACAGTGATTCAAGCCCCCATCCAACAGACATTTCATTCCAGTAACGTTAATTAAGAGCCTACCACATTCACTGTGTCTCTTAATACCAGCAGCAACTCATAAAACATCAGTGAGACAGCTTTTCACAACGATGGAAAGAAAGTTAAGGTTCACAAGCTAATTTGTCCCATCTTCTTAGGAACCTGAAGAGGGCAGCGACAGCTTCCTTCTTTTATGGGTCATCTGTTTCTTTCGCCTTTACTTACATCACAGAATTATGTTACAAGTGAATGCTTAACTGAGTGGTGGTGGCGCACACCTTTAATCCCAGCATTTGGGAGACAGAGGCAGACAGATCTCTTAGTTCAAGGCCAGCCTGCTCTACAGAGTGAATTCCAGGATACCCAAGGCTACACAGAGAAACTCTGTCTCAAATAAAATAAAATAAAATATAAAATAAAATAAAATAAAATAAAATAAAATGTGAATGCTTGTACATTTACAAAGAAATTAAGAAATAGTCAGATGGGGAATCAGATGTCTTTTCTATTTTGAAAGCCTTGAAGAGTAGTAAAATCCACATTTTTCCTGACAGCCACCCTGAAACCCAATCACACCGTAAATTTTCTACTTTTCATTAACAAGACTCTGAGTTGAAATGACATGAAAAATCTTAAGCATTTTTTGCAACATGGGTCCATATTTTAACTTAGACTGTGAGTTGTTATATTTTTCACAAACTCACATTTAAACAATGCTTTGGAAAAAGAAGATGCTAAGCTATGCCATTTATTGCTTCATTCAGAATATTGGTTTTGAAATTTTGTAGTAAAAAAAAAGACAGGCACTAAAGGGGGACTTATAGCTTTCAAATTTTTTCTTTTTAAATTACTTCAGATAAAAATTTGAAAAATAAAGTGTTAAATCTTCACCCAGATTCTCTAGATGCTCTCACATTACACAGTATACTATTACAAATTAAGAAATTGACATTAGTGTCCAACTTGAAAGCTTTGGCCATATTTTATCAAGGCTTTCCTGTCTCTTCTCTTCTTCCTTTCTCCCTCTGGTCCAGGAGTTAGTCCATGGTGATGTGATGCAATCATTTTTTGTACCTTATTGGTTCTCTCCTCCTTTATGACATTGGCACTTTAAAAAAGCATGAGCCAGCTCTCCCGTTGAGTGTTTGTTTAATTTAGATTAGCCAGGGTTTTGTCCTGACTTAACTCAAGTTGTATCTTTGGGGAAAACACCGCAGAGGAGATCTCTTGTCTCTCTGGCTTCACATCAGGAGCAGACTGATGCCAGTTTGTCTCATCACTTCTGATAGTAGAATTGATCATCGAGTTTGATCACAATATTGAGGTGGTGTTTGCCAGGTTCATCCAATGTAAAATTAGTAGTCTTCTCTTTGCAAGAAATAAGTTTGGAAGGGAGATTCTTAAGACATAAATAAAGGAATATCCAATTTTTTATTAAAATTTTTCCTACTAGTTTGACTATCCACTGATTTTTTCCCCCTGCATTAGAAATACTGCAGTATTTAACAGATGTTGAGCATCTAACTCCTGTTCTTCACATCTGCTTCCTGAAATTTGGCTGTGAGGAACTTTATCTGTTATTTTTTTTATTCACTAAACTGTATTGTGAATATCATAAGATTCTCTTGCTATTCCATAGGTAATGAGCTGTTACAATCATTTAATTGGAATTAGCAGCTGAAGCCTAAGTACAGTAGAACTGGTGAGCTGAAGAAGTGAGGGCTGTAGTCAGAGGAGGTACGGAGCATGGAATGCTAAGCAGGACACTGGAGTTCTAGACGGAGAGTTAGAGCCCAGAGTGGCCATTGGAAACCCCTTCATAATCTCAACACTGATGCCAAAAAGGGTAGTCACATCTACTGCATAATTTCAGTGAACCCCTTCTAAGATTTTAGCAAGCTTTTATATTTTCAGTTATTTTTTTGAAAACTTTAAGAGTGAGAATAAAAAGATGATGAGAACAAGATAAGAATTCAAACCTGGTGAGTAAAACTGCTGTTCCATACTGACCTGGATGTCATATGGCTAACTGAGGTAAACACTGCTGTGAACACTGTCAGCTGCAAAGCAGCCATCATGTGTGAGTCTGGAACATCTCTGTCCTCTGAAATACTGATTCCAGGTTTTAAACACAGCTCTGCCAGGTTGCACTTGGCCAGGGCTTCTGGTTCTTGTCCCTGTGTTCTCACAGTGCAGTTTTCCTGAGCAGCTCCAAGGCTCATCATTTGTAGAGAGATGGCTGCCTTTTTAATATTATGATTAAAAACATCTTGGTTTTAGTTTTATAACTTGTACCAAATAAAGTTTTACTCATAGACATCATAAAGATAAAATAATTATCTATTATCTTCTATTTTAAAAAGATAGCCCAGTGCCTTGGGAGACTTCTCACACAGTATCAAATGATTAAGTCTTTCCTATTGAATGATTTTAGTTTGATTTTGGGGGCACTGTTGATTGCTAGTAACCTTTTTGCAGTGTTGGGGATCATGCATATGAGGCAAACATTCTATTACTGAGCTATACCAGAGGCTGATTCTTTGATTAGAGTTTGAGAAAATTTATCTTAGAGACTCCTAATCAAACATTCACTCCATAGCCACTTTCATCCTTACCAAAATATACAGAGTGCCTGTGTCTTTGCTTCCGTTAATTTCCCTTTATCCTGTGATAAGGAAACTTAATTCTGAATTCTGAACTGTTTTCTAGTTTCTTGAGATGTCTGACTGTAGTCAGTGTAAGCAGAGAACTAGAGGAGAGTGTGTGTGACCATGGTGAGTTACTCCTTTCTCTACAATCCCATGATTTTGCTGTTTCCTTATTTTTATTTTTAAGGCATTAACTGGAAATCCTTGGTGAGGGATGATGAAATCAGTCCTAAGATAATGAACTAGCATGGTGTTTCAAGATCCAGCGAAAGAGAGATGACTTTAAATTCCTCCATATTTATCTTACATTTTTAAGGTGATCAATGGATCTAGAAATGCTAAAAGGAAGAAAGTGAGTCATATCCTGTTGAAATAAAAGGGTTTTTTTGTTGTTGTTTTGTTTTGCTTTTTGATAGTGGATAAAGGCATTAGCTGCCAGGCCTGCCTACCTGAGTTTGATCCTTAGAACCTACATAGTGTAAAGAAACAACAGACCCCACCACTTGTCCTCTGTCCTCCACGCACGTGTACATACACATGGGTGCAAAATATAACAGATATAAATTTTTTTTTCCCAGCTTTTAAACACAGCTCTGCCAGGTTGCACTTGGCCAGGGCTTCTGGTTCTTGTCCCTGTGTTCTCACAGTGCAGTTTTCCTGCAGTTTTCAAATGTAATTTTCTATTTAATCTTTAGAAAACCTCTAAGAACAGTTATAAATTAATAATAGTCATGCAATCCTTAGAAATACACTCCTCAAGAAAATTTAAAAACTAAACTTGAACCCAGCAGTCAGTGGTGTTATTTGAAAGGCTAAAGAATCAGATGCTTGGAAGGACTCTTTAAAACCCTTCTCAAATGTAAGAAAAAATATGCCTCCAGTAAAATTTTAGAACAGTTTGAAAGTTCTAGAAGCTCTTTGGTTTTGTTAACAAGTGTGGCTTAACTCACTAGACTAGGTGGCACAGTTAAATCTTAACTCAGGAGCTGACTCTAATTAGGGAACTGCTTATTCCAGAAACATTCAGGTTCCTGAAGATTCCCCGAGACTTCCAACAGAGAAACTAGTATGAAAGTCCTAATGATCACCCCTTTAACTCGGGGCTTTTCCCCTATAGATAATGACCAGAAATTGGAATGCCAATACTGTTAATTTTGGTGTGGGACTGCACATACGATGCTCTATCTTTTTGTGTTTATTGGTGGAAGGACACTCTAATTGTTTGGCATGTTCACTGAAGATTCCCACTTTGTCTTTGGATGAAGCAAGTATCATGAGAAGATGCTCCTGCATTAGGAGTAAAGCTGGACATCATACTGTTTTGACTGTCTTTTAACTTCAGATTCTATGTATCTGCAGTGTATAGAACTGGTATTGCCATGATGCCTCCATATTGCCGAGCCACTGACTGGCTTCTTATCTCCCATATCTCACATCCCATTTTGTTGTATCCTTCTGTAGATCTTTATTAACAATGAATGGCAGAACTCAGAGAGTGGGAAAGTGTTCCCTGTCTGCAATCCAGCCACAGGAGAGCAAGTGTGTGAAGTTCAAGAAGCCGACAAGGTATGTGCTTCTGAGAAGATTCACTGTATAATAATCACAATGACAGCAAAACAATGAGTCTGTGTTCTGAATGCTATGCTTAGGGTCAAGCATCACTTCTTTGATGGCAACATGTAGTTTTTCTGTATTGTTTGTCTTCAGTTGTGCCGCTTTGTCTTTAACAGGTGGATATAGACAAGGCAGTTCAGGCAGCCCGCCTGGCCTTCTCTCTTGGGTCAGTGTGGAGAAGGATGGATGCTTCTGAAAGAGGACGTCTGTTGGACAAGCTTGCAGACTTGGTAGAACGGGACAGGGCAGTTCTTGCAGTAAGTAAGCTAAGAAAGCAGTTATGTTTCTACTCCAAATGACCTCTCAACTGGAATGTATTCTGTGGAGTGGTGTTGGGTAGGGGAGCTAGGGAAGTATATAGCATATATATGAAATAGGAGAGATTTGGTGGGAAGCTCTTTGTGGCATTTTGAAGGAAAAAAGGCCATCGAGTTGCATCATTACTAAGGATCTTTCTTTCTCATTTTCTCACACCTTTCACAAGCAAAGCAAAACATGTCCACTTGACAAGCAAAACAAAAGCATCAGGAAACAGGACCTCCAGGCTGTTTGTAGAAGACAGATGCCAAGTGGCTTTTTTGTAAATCAAACAGGAAAGGAAGGATGTGGACCTTCATACCAACTTTGAGAATTAGAAGGGCAATTGCCATTTCTTTTCACTAGATCTACCACACGCACTTCTAGCACACATAGATAGGAACTTTTTTCTGATATGGTGGGTTTGGTTGTTTTTGATGTTGTTTTTAAAATAAAAGTGACTTTGAGGACTTAGCATTTAATAGTCTATACTGCTCTTCTAGAGGACCTGAGTTTTGTTCCCAGCACCCACATACGGTAGCTCATAACTTCCTGAAATTCCAGCTCCAGAGAATCAGACCTCTGGCCTCCACAGGCATCTGTATTCATGTGCTCATACCTCCTGTCACACACACCACACACACTTTAAATAAAAAGAAATATTTTCTAAATAGCTAGTTTTTTGAGAATGAAGACTTCCTGAGGCCAAGGACCACTTAGGAATGTATGCAGCGTATGTTAGGGCTCCATCCTTGTACGATTCTCAAGTGATTATGGGCTCCACATTTTGTCTGTGCTTTGTAGACCATGGCTCTTTGTTATCTAACTACATTAGTAAATGAATTATATAGTTTTCGAACATATACATGTTCTTGGAAGGACTGGAAAATTATTGGATCTTCTTTTATAAAAGTGAGCCAGTGGAGAGTGACAAACAGCATTTACAAGTGAGCTGTGTTTTGTGGAATTAGTGTAAACGGGGCTGTCAGTAATAGTATTGTTTAACTTCACTGAATAGAAAACATTTCAGCCTCAGCTTTGTCAGTGATTAAGCAATTTGGTAGCTCTGTGAGTTGTGTAATGTCTTTTTACAGAGAAACATGAAATTATAACTATCTCTTTTTGTTTATTTCATTTGTTGAACCTCTAACAGCCTTGTTTGTCTAAGTGAAAATCTCCTTACTCCATTGCTGCTGTGGTCACTGTTTTTGTAACAGACTTAATCAGTTTAGGAACATGTCATTAAAATAATGTTTATAATGTAAAGCTGCTTATTATTGCTATTTTTATAAATGGACCAGATACTTTACTCTTAATAGATAATGGTTGTTAACATAAATGTTTACAAAAACCAGCCTTTAAATTGTTAAAGTCTGGGCTTCCCTAGAGGAGATCTTGTTTATTTGGTGGTAATAAATAAGCTTGCTATGCACCATGAATATCTCACTTCTCAGCAGGGGTCTTGGCAGCTGTGTAGAACATTTTATATTCGTGTAGAATACATACAAAACTGACATCCTTGCTTCTCTTTGTGGATTTGAATTACTAGTGCACTCCCAGAAAGATCCCCATTCTGCTCTAACCATTAATATAACAGAAGGTAGTTTGACAAGCAGAGCGTTTCTTTATCATCAGTTAAAGAAGCGTTGTGTTTATATATCTAGACAGTGGATAAGGAAAACACACAAGCACAAGAACAGCATGTGTATGTTCATTGTGGTCTTTTACTAGTAACTAAAGCAAGTCTGTTAGGACTGGACACTTTCCTGTTTGGAAAAGGAATTGAACAAGTGTGCATCATACCATACCATACCATACTCATACCAGCCAGGTTTCCTCTACCCTTTGTTGTTTCTTCTGTTGAATTAGAATCACTACAGTGTGTCACTACACAGTTCTGAGGACTTAAGTCTTCTCTATCTCTTTTCTTACAGACCATGGAGTCCCTAAATGGTGGCAAGCCATTTCTGCAAGCTTTTTATATTGATCTACAGGGAGTCATCAAAACCCTGCGGTATTATGCAGGCTGGGCTGATAAAATTCATGGAATGACCATTCCTGTAGGTATGTGAAACCTGAGTATGTCAAAGAGCGAAATGTGGAGCTCTGTGGGAAATATTTCACCAAGCCGGAAGGGCAGCCATACACAGTACAGATAGGAGCCTCACATATCACTTGAGCTGAGCACAGGACCACCGATTATGTTACTAATCCCAATATGTCACTCTTTTTGTGTATAGATATAAATGTGGAGAGCCAATTAAACCAGTTTATCAGTCAGCTAGGGAATAGCTGTGCAGGAGTTAGCTGCTAAGAGCTAGGTAAGACGCTCAGGATTGAAGTGTTGGAGCCGAAGGGGATTCAGCAGAAGGGATGGATCTCTTTTAGCTACTGGATGGAAGAAATTTTATAGGAAAGAGACCAACTGAATGAGGACATGAGGACCCACCACATGGTGGCCAGTCTAATAAGGCTAAGCCAGGGGGCTCCTAAGGGGAGACTGGGTAAGAAAGGTCATAATTACTTAGATATTTATTCTCAGATTGGTTCAGCCCATTCACATTTGTCCTTTGCAACACCATAATTTGATATCAATTTGATTTCATTGTTGATTTTTTCCTCCATAGTGAAGTCCACAATTTAGGAAACTATGTGTTACCTGCACTTCTCTACAAAATATCCCCAGCTTTTGTTTTACATTATAACACAAGAAAAAAATTCTTTCACATTTAAGATATGCTAACTCTGTATGATCTTGTAAAACAAACTGGAATTAAAAAACTGTATGCCTAATGAGAAGTCTCTTAGTATCTTAGTTTCTCAACAAAGTCAATGGACTAGTAAATTTCAGGTCTAAGACCAAAATGTACGTTAAGAATTATGACCCTGTGTTTTGTGTGCTTAGACTATGAATGGGCAGTGAGGCGTGAGTCAGGCATGGAGAGCAAGTGTCTACTTGTTTGTCTTCTTAAGGGACAGACTTTTGCTAGAAGGCTTTGGGAAGGAGACAAGAGGTGGTCACTTTTAGACCTGCAACAAGATACGATTTCCTGTGACTTGGGAGTTTCTCCTACCATCCTCTATTCCATCTCACTCAAGACCCATAATTAGCTGCTATTGCAGAATTATGCAATATTGGTTTGATTGGAAAGGGCTCTGGTGCTATTTTCTTTATAACACTATCCATTATTTCCTGGCCCAGCACTCAGTGGAGCCATTCTCTCTGACCATAAATCCTGTGCTCTAACCCTCCTGTGGCAACTCCTACTTATGATGATTAATAATAATCATTACTTCGATTTATTAGATACTTTCCTTTTGCTCATTTTTTAACTCTTCTGTTGTGTAGCAGCTCTGAGAAGTATAATTTCCCCCTTTTTGATTTTTGTAACTCAAATCCAGAGTCCTCTGTTTCTTTTGCCCATACATCCCTGCGATTTATTTAAGCTTGATAAGGGTGAAGTAGAAGTTGTAGTGTCCTAGTTTCCTCGGAATGAATGTTGATTTTATTAATTTTATAGTAAGTAGGTAAACGGGATTCTTTCTTTAAGCTGAATTATGTTACAATATGGCTTCATGAAATGTCAACATATAGCAAATGTTAACACCTACTACTTGGGTCATATGTAGTTATTTGTCTCATCTTTATTCCAGTTTTACCTGTTAAAACTGAAGAATGAGTTTAAAATACAGATATTGATCAGACCCTGAGCATCTGCCTTCAGTCAGCTCATTCTGGTCCTGCCAATAGTGAATGTGTGGGTGAAATCTAAAATTCTGTTTCCTAGTGAGAGTGAGGGCTGTTTGCCCTACTCACTCGGTAGGATTGGAGTAGTTAGAGGAGCTGAAAGGATGGTAACAGGAAGCAGTGAAGTCAGGTCTTTACAAGGAACCTCTTGAAGTTACTGCAGAGAAGCCACGGGTTTCATAAGGCTGAATTCAGTTTATTGGCACAGGAACCACTTACAGAAGAGTAAACTAACTTTTTTTCAAGACTTTGTAATGAAACAGTGATAGAACTGAGACCTATTATTGGAAGACCAGGAACATGTCAGTTCCCTTCTTAGAATCTCCAGTAGACTCCAGGAAGGAATAATGTCAGTGCCACTTAATGCTAATGTTAAGTTCCATTGTTTGAATAAGCACTCGCAGAATTTGTCAGTGTTACAAATAGGCTTGCATGGTGTCTGTATACAATGGAACCTCCTAGAATACAGAATGGACTAGTTGGTTTTGGTCTAAATGTTAAATACTCAAATTATTTAAAGGATTGCTATTCTCTCCAGAGTAATTTTAATGCAGTCAATGCCCTACCCTTGAGCTATACCCCCATATCCAGAGTAAGTCTCTGTGATATTTGAGATAGGAAAATGGTGTCGAGTCACTGAATTATGCTATAGATTATTGTGTTACTAAAAGAGCTCCTTCTATTGTTACTGACTATGGAAGATTTGTTTCCGCTATTGAAATACCCATAGTTGTTATCACTGGGAGCTTAAAGTTCATGTCACATATCTCAATTTTCGAAACATTAAGATTACTTTGACTATAATTACATCATTTGACTTTATTTTATGTGCAAAAGGTGCGAGAATATGAGAATAAAAGCTACACTAAAAATTTTTAAAGCATTTATAAGTCTGCCATTAAAAGTAATGTTTGTCTTGGAGGAATTACCCAAAAAATATTTAAACTTTAAGTTAACTAAATATTAATATCCCTCTGTGTTTCCATCTCTCTGTCTGTGTGTCTCTCCCTTCTCCCCCAGTGTAATTTTATCAAATCCCCAACAAAGAACATAGGGAAGTGGCTCGATTTTTTTTTTCACAAATATCAAAGAGGCTTATTCTGTGCTCTCCTCTGGGACAAAAGCTTTTCCTAATGTACCTACTGTGTGTGCATACTCAGCAGACATCAGTGCACTTCTCAATCAAGTTCAAAGTGTAGTGGGATATGTAAGTGTAAGGTTCTTACACTCTTTGTGATTCAGAATGCATTCAGAAAAATCATTGGGTGCTTTGTTTGAGTACTGAAATATGAGAGGCACCATGTATTATCTAGACATCATGGGTAGCCTGCAAAACTAGTGAGTAGACTTGCTTAATTTTAATTTTTAGATTTAAAGAATATGGGAAGAAAAAAAGTTACTAATCCTTGAAACTTGTCACTTGGTAATTTTCCTTGAAATGAGGCCACCAAGTAGCTGTGTGTACATTGTTAAGGAGTGAGCCAACCGGGCAGACCACAGGACTGATAGAGCTGGTGACACTGAACAGCATTAGGAAAGCGACTCCCAGGGGCTGGCCCTGGGGACCCTGGTCTAGGAGCTTGGGACATGGAGCAGGGTCCTGATAGCTATGCAGGTGACATTAGTCCTCCCTAGTCCTCCCTGAGGGGTAGAAGGCACATCTTTCATGTTCTCCAGGAATCAAGCTGCCTAACAGGGTGTCCTTTGGATATATAGGAGCTCCCATTGAGTTCATAGGTCCTGGGGCCATTCTTTGTTCTTTCTTCTCAGTGTTCAAGAGCCAAGTTACTCTACCTGTGTTTCTTTACTTAGGACTTAATGAAACCAGCTGTGAGGACTGGCAGAGCCAGTACCATTTCTGGGTCAGGCTTCAGCCCTGTGTGTATCAAATCTGTGAGCAGATAATCAAGTACATTTTATTCTCCATAACTCAGTTTCTACTAGGACACAATTATCAAGTCAAGTTTACTTCCCATAAGATCAGCTTCTAAATCTATTACCTCCATTTTTCTTTCCTTACTTTAAATTTTTCAGTAGCTTTCAACATTAGCCATGCTTTACACTCTTGCATATGTAGGACAGAGATGGAAATCTATGAATCACTGTGCTGTGCTTACATAGCTGACTCCTGAATTTGCTCTGAACCACCCATTTCCTCCAGTTGTGCTAAAATAAACATTGTGTTCTTCAATTCATCTTCCTCTTACTTCTTGTAGCAATCTGTCCTCATCTCGGTGAGCCACCCCCTCTCCAGTTCAGGGCTTTGTGTTTAGCCACTCAAGTGCATTTCCTTAGCTGTATTATAGACTAGTATAGGATATTTCCTTGCCAGTGGGATTTATAGAGCATCAATCAGCATTGTTGCTCCTCATGGAAGCTCTTTCCAGAGAGTGATACACCGAGGGACAGTAGTGGCTTGTACTGACACAGCTGGCAGTATCTATTCAGAAGATTAAGGAGCTGTCTCCATTCAGAGTTGGTATAGTTTAGTTGATCTTTAAAGTACCACTTGAACTAAATATTGTCATCATACGGATAGTTTCCACATATCGGCTTCCTGTCCCATCTGCATGAAGCCTGCCCTCCTTCCTCCCATTTAAGCTAGCATCCATTAAATAATCCCAAGAGGCAAGGTGAAGATGGGACAACATGGCAGTGACCTCCTTACCTTGACACAGTGTTTCCCAAACAGCTAAAATAATGAAGGACCCCGTAGAGAAAGGGCAAAGGTTTGAAATTTGAAAGAAAAACTGAAAATGGTTAGTATGCTTATCCCTAAATATCAATAAACACAGTTCAAACACAATTTAAATTTAAGCACAAAACAAGTTGCCATTTTCCAGCTTTCAGAGGGGCTAGAATTCAGATATTCAGAAAACTGATTAAAAAGTAGGAACTGTCGTATGTTGTTAGAACATTTTTTATAAAGAATGATTAGGCAAACATTTATTAAAACATTAAAGACACATCCACTTAATTCAACAACTCCCAAAGATATACTAAGGTATATAAGGTGCTACCCTTTGTATTGTCTACAGCAGTGTAAGAAGAAAGGCAGCAGACAACCCTCAGGAGAGGTCTCAGGAGTACCACTCTTGGGCCTGGGACTGAGTTGCAGTTAGCTTTACATGAGGAAGGAGGGAGGGGAAGACAATGGCTTGAATACACTTGTGAGAGGTTTCCACATAAACTTTCCTGTAAGGGAAAGTTCCTTGGAGAAATGAAGGCCATAGATAGCAGCTAATTTGGAGGATGAGAGATGGGGGGGGGGGTGAGAAGGTAGGAAAGAGAAAGAGGAAGCAGAAAGACTGTATTTAAAGAAACATAATTTTGACTTAGCTGAAACATCGCTGGATGGTAAGCGTCAGTGGTTAGATGTGTTGAGAGACAAAGATAAACAGCTTAATGAGTCATTTATCTCACACACACCCTTCTATCCCGACCTTCACCCCCAGTTCCAATGGTGAGGTTTCCCTGAGCATTAACTGTATCACTTTCTTGGTGGTGCTGAGGGTGCTGCTTTGGACCGACAAGCCACTAGTGAAGTGACTGGCAGCCAGCAACAAGGAGAAACCGACTTGGTTCAGTTAGTGTTTTAAGGTACCCAGGAGAGAGCAGCAGCAGTTTTGTGAAGAATTTGGTTTGGGCTTCCTAGATCATTATTCCAAGTCCTATTCCTACATGATAATCAGGTGTCACTTGAGCATTTCCTCCAAGTCCCTAGGGGCAAGGGCACCCTCCTGTAATGCCTCACTGAGGTGGAACTTTGGACCTGCCTGTGTCCCCAGGACCTAGATTATACCCATGACAGCTGTACTGACTGAGGGCATAAGTCTTGTCTTCCTCACATTTTCCAGATGAGCATAAAAAAATGTGCTCAGTAGCATTTTGCTTCATGACTTTTCATTTGAAAAATACCCAGTGAACTGTTTACAAGCTTGAGGTACTTTAGCATTTGAATCAGCTAACTAGCCTATGTGTTAATATGTAACATAAAACTGAGTTTTTAACGTGTTTCGGTTTTAAGTTTCCTCTTTCAGGACTGCTCTGTGCATCATGAGTTTGTCCTTCATTTTTTCATAGATGCCTGGCTCATATGGCATTCTGTCCACGTGGTAGGTATCTGTAGCCACACCCATAAACACATACTACATGCCAGGTTGGTGCACGTGGAGCAGGAGACGCTTCAACTTCATTGCTGGTTTTTGTTGCCACGCAAGTTCCCCCTCAGAAATATTCTCTTGACCAAAACTGTTTTGTGGAGTGATCATGCTTCCTATTTTCCAGATGGAGACTATTTTACTTTCACAAGACACGAACCCATTGGAGTGTGCGGACAGATCATCCCCGTGAGTGTATCTTCTCACACTTCGTATTTATTTTCACTTGACCCAGTTCTCTTAAAGACACATAAAACATGGTCCTTGGTGATGTGTGTTTTCCATTACTGGGAAGAAAAACTTGAGCTCATGTTGTTGACATATCTCTAACAGCCTCTCTGTAAATGCTTATTTGAACAGGTGAATAGAGTTTCAAGCCTATTACCACGTTTGAGTTCTCAAGTCACGGAATTTTCCTGATAAAAAATAAGCAAAGCAAAGTACAGTGTATGAATAACCCACCCTTGGTTATGAATATCTATCTGCTTACGGGAAATGAGTGTGGGGTTGTGTTTGCTTGTTTGTATTCTAGATTGGCAACTCATCTTTGCCGCATATTGTTTTATATGGTCTCTCGAGCCCTTTCTTCCCACTGTCTGTTTTCACAAGAATCTAGAGAGAAGATGCTTCAGAAGACACAGCAGTACAGTTAACATCACAGTCAAAATTGAAACCATTCCCCACTGTTTTCTATCTTGTAAAGAAAAATAGATGTAGTGACTGGTGTTTGGATTGGAACATTCAACACTGTCCTGCGCTCTCTCCCATACACACCCTTGGCACAATACAGAGTGTCACCCAAGCTTCTAACAGTGCTATCTCATAGTTCTGGCTGGGATTTCAGCGGGGGTGGGGCTGATATTAAACTCTCAGTATAGATAAGACAAGAAGTTTTCTTTTTCAAAACATAGAGGAATTACTCAAGAATAATCTTTGAATTTGGGGCCAAAGATCCTTAGGGGCTTAATAATTTTTATTCAGATGATCAATACACTCTGGTTTATTTGTGACCTTCATTAGAGAATAAAGGAAAGAAAGAGAAAGGTTTAGTTGAAGTTCTTTTCTCCTCCCCCAGGATGCCCCAATGCCTTTTCTGCCTTCCCTATAAGCATCAAACCTGCCCCCCCTTGTTCTTTCCAGATCCTCAGAGCCACGCTTTCCCCACAAGCAAGAGTGCCTGTCAGCCCTCCCTCAATTGCTGCCTCCAAGATTTACACACTGTAGATGGAATTAAAACATCACCAAGAACTCCTAAGTTTATAAACAACTAAGGGGGAAGAAATTGGGTGTTTGGTGAAGGCAAGACACTTGTATATTTTTGCAGCTTGCTAGAGCCAGTGAGAATCCTTCAAGAATGGCGGCTGAGGTGCTTCCGGCACAAACATAGTGTGGTCAGGGCCCGAAGCCAGGGGACCAGGAGTGCCGTCTTCTTCCTTAATGAAATTACCAATGACGCTTGATAGTAAGGAGTCCATGCCTGAGCTTATGACCACACAAACCTAATATTCTCCTAGATGCTTCAGTTTGGCTTTCGTTGGGTATATTTAGCAGTAGGAAGGAAGCTGATGAAATTTCTATATGCTCAATCATGCATACATTTTATATAATTTATAGTTGTACATTTTATGACAATACATGTAAAATGCCATATTAAAATTCACATTGTCTTAAAAGTAAATAATAGCTAGTTTCTAGTTCATATACATAAAATATTTTCATACAAATGTCAAAATCTTGGTGTAAAAGTTCTAAATTTAAGGGAAAATTCACATATTGAAACTTTGGAACAAAGTCCAATTTTAGAAATATGTAAGCAAAATAAAAGTGAAGTGAAACAAAATATAAAAGTGGCCCTTGCTTCCTTTCAGTGAGAGCTCTCTTTGGGGGTGTTGGAGTACAATATGTTGAACAGAAAGAGAATTTCAAAGTCAACGCTATTTTCTTCGTAGTGGTATCATCGGAACCCCACAGGTCTACACTTGGCAGTGGAGAGGATTTATGTTAAGGACAATTTTCAAAATCCGAAAGGCACAACTTGGAAAAAAAAAAAAAAAAAGCAATGGAGAAATTACCCGTCTATTCTTACCTTTGCTTTCTCTTCCAGTGGAACTTCCCCCTGCTTATGTTCACCTGGAAAATTGCTCCTGCACTGTGCTGTGGAAACACAGTGGTCATCAAGCCAGCGGAGCAGACACCACTCAGTGCACTGTACATGGGAGCCCTCATCAAGGAGGTAGGGAAAACTGACTGCAGGGGTTTCCTCGTCTCCTTTCATGTGGGACCTGTGAAAGAGCCCAGCCAGCCTGAAAGGAGATGTTTACTGCCCTCCAATTGTGTTTCTTAGGCTGGCTTTCCACCAGGAGTCGTCAATATTCTGCCAGGGTACGGACCAACAGCAGGGGCAGCAATCGCTTCTCATATTGGCATAGACAAGATTGCCTTCACAGGCTCTACTGAGGTGAGTACCTGAGAGACCATGGGCTGAGGAACAGTCCCATGAATGAGTAGAGGGCTTTGACAGGAACGCAGGTGTGGCAGTGCACGTTTGTAATCTCAGCTCTGGTGAGGCAGAGATGGCAGATCTCTGAGGTTACTTGTCAGCCATCCTGGGCAACTTGGCAAGTTTAAGGACAGGCAAGGGGCTCTGCCTCAAAAAACAAACAAAATGATTTCTTGTGAGGAATGACAGACACTTGAGGTGGTCCTCTTGTGCAGTGTGTGCACATACATGTACACAATAAATACATAGGCAAATGCTGCAAACCGTGCCCGTAGGCTCCACACCCACAGTAAGCACCAAGGCCCCTCCAGAGGCAACACAGGTCTTATTTATAGAACATTGGTGAGTGTGAAAGCAGAGGTGCACACTGACTATCTGAGATTCTGTCTGCGTAAACACTACCTCAGAGGCAGGGGCTCTGGACATTTCTTTTAGTCAAGCTTATAGGATAGAGGCAAGTAAAGATGGAGATCTGAACTAGTCTGAAGTGGAGAAAACGGGGTGAGCTCTCCCTTCTTTCCATCTCACCTGGTTCTGTAGGTGCAATGTCAATTGACTGCTTTATAGGCCGTAGGGACGTTATAGAGCAGAAGTCAGCCAAACTCTGTAAAGGCCAGGTGCTAAGTGCTGGAGACCTTGCAAGCAATAAGATATCTATTTCATTACTCCACTACAGCCAACTGGTGCTGAGCATGGATGATATATATAGAGAAAATAATGAGTGAGGCTGTGTACAGTAAAAATTTTTTCATAAATGCTGAAATTTGAATTCTGTGCCATTTTTTGAACATCAAAAAATACCTTATTTTTCCAGGTAGTGAATGTTTTTATCTAATAAGTCATATCCAAAACAGCAAGGCAAATGAGCTGTGGCTTACGGAATCTGCTATTCCATCATATCTTTGATTCAGGCTCAGTTGATATGTTTTCAAATGTTGTTAGAGACTAGATACTAAAGAGTACCTGCATCTGGTTAGAATCGAACTGTGTAATGGAACCAGAGACGCTGTTCTCATTTTTGTTCTGTGAGCTAGCACTGTTCCAGAGCTACGAGTCCCCTTGTGGGACCTTCTGGACAGTAGCAGCACTGAATGTGGGCTATCTTCAGGTCTGCAACATTGCACCCTACTAGAAAAAATAGGAGCTGTGTCATCAGCAGGAGTAGGAAGTGGGAAAGAAACAAATGAAATTGGGTTTAGTAACATGTGTAATACTATATTTATAAAACATTACTTCAAAATTAGTCACTCCATCCATATTTTGCATGCTCTTTTTCCTGTGTATGATTTACATTTATAGCACAACTTAGTGCCATGACCCATGTTGCAAGTGTTCCATAGTCTCATGTGGCTCGTGGCCAGCATACAATGCAGGTCTACAAACTTCCTAAAGTCAGGTGATGCAAAGTTAATGATATTTAATTGGACTCTTATTTGTTCTGTATAAGATTAGTAGACTTGAATGACAATTTACAGTTAAAAATGATTGAATTTTATATTTGTCAAGAATTCATATTTTCTGTTTCCAAACTTTTATTTGACTTGTTCTTACTATAATAATTTTGCAATATATGAAACATACAAACCAAAACGTGGATGTGAATGGGAAGTATTTCTCCTGGATGCAGGGAGTCCATTGCTTTAAAACAAAATTTGCTGAAGAACACCTGCATCCAATTAAGACCAGACCAGAAAGTAATATCACAAAGTGAGCCCTCGCAAAGAGTTCTGAATTAAAAACTGAAGCAAAAATATAGGCAGCCTTTTAACAGAATCACAGAAACCCACATCTTTTATCTCATATGATGACGGTTGACAAAAATCCTGAATCAAATACTTCCAACAGAATGAAGCAGCGTCTACAAAGTGTTACACACCACAACCAAATAGAAATTTATCCAGGAAGGGAGGGCTGGCTTGATACAGAATCAGTCAGTTTAATGCTCCATATTAGTAGAATAAAAGACAAAAGCTGCACCAGCATCTCCATAGACATCAAAATCTGCCAACACAGAAACTTACAGACAACTCTTTATAACATTATTCCTTAAATGGGAGATGACCCAAATGTCTATCAAATGATGAGTTGACAAAATGTAATATAGCCAAAGATGCTATATTATTCAATAATTAAAAAGGAAATAAACATGTATAGCATGGGTCAACTGTATAGACATGGAACTTGAAGAATTTGGTAATGACAAGTTATGTATTTTGTGATCAGACTTAATCGAGAAGTGTTTAGAAGAGGCAAATGTATAGACTCAAAGAAGATTAGAGATCTCCAGGGGCTAAATGAGTGACTGTACATTGATATGAAATTTCTTGTGGTTTTGGTGTAATGCCTTGTGTTTAGATAGCTGTGATTATTGTGGGAGTTACACAGCTCTGGTAATAAACTAAAATTTCTAAATAACGTACATCAAGGGAATGTCCTATAGGGTATGAAATGAATCTCAATAAGGCTATAGAATATGAGTGATTCTGATGGAGGATTTAAACTTTGGATATTAATAGTCACCAGTGATTGAACAGATACTTCTTAATCCCAGCCAAGTGTTAATCATCCTACCACATCATTTTAGCAGCCCAAGAAGGTGCAGGGCTAAGCTAAGCACAGCTGGGAAGGTTAAGCTACTTGCCTCTGCTACATGTCAGTAAGTTACAAGCCTGTAAGCCAAACCCAGAGCTCCTGTGCCAGACTGTACTGCACTGCTTTCTGACTATAGGCTTGTACATGCTTTTAGCAGGCAGAGTTCATTGAACTCTGGGATAGCATCTCAAAGAGTTTATTTATTTATTCATTTATTTGTTTTGTTATTGTTTGAAATAGTCTTGCTCTGCAGCCCAGGCTGGCCTCAAACCCACAGTCTTAAGCTAGAAAATTCAAGGAATACACATGTGAACCACTATGCCCAGCTCTCAAAGAACACAGTTTTTAGATGATACACACTTTTCAGTGGAAACTATTTCACTGCAAAAATTATTTAAAAGTATTTAATTCTGAAAGACTTTCACTGATGTTCCAATTCATTTTCTTCTAAAACTCAAATTAGGACTAAATCTTTAGTACCTCTGTTTTTTGATCTGGTACAGGTCATTTATCCCTCTGGTACAAGAATTAAAGTTTGGTCTCAAGCTATCTCAAGTCAGTTCCACTAACTTTTATTGAATTACCATATACTGCTGGGCTTTGGGGATGCACCAATTGTATGTGTCAGTGTAGCCTACGGGACAGTCTCTGAGTAGCTCTTACAGAGTGGTGTGCAAGCACACATGAAGAAAAGACACCTGGACTGTTTCCTTTAAATTTTCCTGGTTCTAAAGATGCATTCTAATAAGATAGAACCAGAATTTTTCCTTGTGGATTTACCTTGTATCTTGGGCATCTAGAGAAATTTCACTGTTGAAGATATTTAAGCTTGAATAAAAAAGTTATTTCATTAAAAATAAAAATGTATTTTTAAATAGCATCATTCTCTTCCCTTATTTTTTGAGATGGATTCTTTTTTAGAAAGATTTATTTCCTTGTATAAATATTTGTCTGCATGTTTGTACATGCACCACATGCATGCAGTGCTCACAGAGACCATATCAGATTCTCTAGAACTGGAGTTATAGATGATTGTGAGCCACTATATGGGTGCTTGGAACCAAACCCAGGTCCTCTTCAAGAGCAGCCAATGATTGTAATCACTGAGCCATTTCTCCAAAAAGAAGAAAAAAAAAGTTTAATGGAAAGATCATTCTATCTGTTAGCTCTGTTGCGGTTGCTCTAACTGGGAAGGATTTGGGTCTACCTTCCTTTAATCTCACCAGTGAAGAAAATGAAAATGCAGGTTATGAGAACCATGAAAAGAGCTTGGAGGAAAGGACCCCAGCAGTAGAGACCCCAGTAAGGAATGTGTTGCTTGACATTAGTGTGCAGTCAAGACCCTTGTATTGGTCCTGTCTCAGAATCAATCCCACATGCCAGGACCAGAACCTTTCAAAAGGTCAGTGCATACTTTTCTGCAATGGAGAATGGGAGGTTCGCTTTTGATGCTCCCCAGCAATAACATGCATGTTTTTATTTTTTTATTGTTTTTTTGTTTGTCTGTTTGTTTTTCATCTTTCCAATAGCTTTACTTTTGACAGACATTTAAAATTCCCAAGTCTCAGATTATATACAAATCTAGTACTGATCCTTCTAAGTCTCTTTGAGATGATGTAGAAAGATGGGGAAGAGAGCCAAACACAACTCTAAAAACTTGTCACACAAGATGGGACCTCTGGAGGAGTCAGCATGTGTCTGATTTCCTAATCTCATCACAGTTGAAGGTCTAGCCTGCTAGCACCAAATCCCATCACCCAGTGACTGGTGAACATGGGTCCCTCCTTGGTCTTGCTGGGTTTCTTTATAATCTTTAAGGAGTACAAAGTATGTGAGAGTAGATAAACAATGAGGATTTTCTCTGTAGTTATTTCCCTTAATCAACTTCCTAGTCCTCAGTGGTACTCAACCACATTAGACCAGTTAATTTCCATCAGCAAAGCTGTGCAGCAATGTAACAAGCAAAGATCATGTCTGAGTTGGACAGCTGGTCATCAGTCGAATTAGCCTGAAGAAAGCAAAAACTCTCCTAGAATTTTATATTCACTTAGGAAGTTAACCCAGTTCAGCTTGAGTTAATATCCCTTGATATTTTACTTAGAAAATAAATGCAACTTGAAAGAACACCATCAATACACTGTACTTTGCCTCGCTCTAGAAAGCTGTAAAGTTGTACTTTTTCAGTAAGAAATTCAAACATAGGATTCAGCCTACACTAAGAAGAGCAATTAAGATTGCATATGCCAGATTTGTAAGTGAAACCTTAGCTTGATTTAGATGATGTTGTGGTTGTATTAATTTAGTCAAAGGACTTGTTACTGTGCAATCTTTGCAAGCTTCAGATTTCCTGTCTGTAGATTAGGAATGGTTTTTATCCACATCTCTGCCTGAAAGGGTGAAAGAAACTTCAATGAGAAGTTTGGCCTGGGGCCTGGCTCTCCGCAGAGTGTCAGTGAGCACGAGCCATTGCTGTTAGTTGGGTGTTTTGTTTGTTTTATTTTGGTGTTGTTGATTTGTTTGGGACACGGTTTCACTATGTGACTCTCCCTGGTCTAGAACTCATAATGGTTGGAGGAAGGCTGGCAGAGATCCACCTTGTGAGTGCTTGGATAAAGACATGTGCTGCCAAACATACCCAGATATTTGCTCTATTTGGGAGGGAATCTTAGAGGGTAGAAGCATTGAGACTGGGTCTTACTGTGTAGCCCTGACTGTCTGGAATTTGGCTATGTAGACCAGGCTGACCTCACACTCACAGATATCTCCCTGCTTACTTTTGCCTCTTGAATGATGGGGTTAAAGATGTGTACCAACACTCCAACTTCCCATTTATTTTTGAGTGACAGTGACAATACAATCTGTGCTTGGGGATTTATGGTATAAAACAGTGGTTCTCAACCTTATTCATGCTTTGCCCCTTTACTACAGTTTCTCATGTTGTGGTGACCCCAACTATAAAAATCATTTCATCGCTACCTCGTAACTGCAATTTTGCTATTGTTATGAATCATAATGTAATGGATAGCTGATATGCAGCCCCTGTGAAAAGGTCATACAACCCCAAAAGGGTTGTGACTGACAGCTTGAGAATCATTGGTATAAAAGAAGGGCCAGTGGATTTTCCCAGACAAGGATAGGACCCAGCATTCTCACTGTGTGACCGTGGCCTCCTTTGTGTCCTTCATTTTTCATGTTTGCGATCCTGTAGTAACTCTGTACAGGCTTATTTGTGGGTTGGGACAATACACCTGAAAGTTCTACCTTTATTGCTTGGCACGATGAAAGATTTCAGTAAACACTAGTTGAGTATGAAGCTACCATTTGCAAAGACTGTCTGTTGGAGGCTAGTTCCCTCTCCTCTGGCAGCTTCGCTCTCCTTGTATTTGTTTTGCGGCTTTCATAAATAGTTTACAGATATTTTTGGCTCCTAGTAAGCAGTGTATGTGTGTTTCTCTTCTGTTTCGTGTTTTGGAAAATTGACCAAGTGCTAGCTTGCATAATAAGCTCTTTTTAAATCTTCTAGGTTAATTAGTGGACTACTGAGGTCCAGGAAGAGAGTTTGGTACCCATTGAAAAATCAGTCAGGATTCCTTGCTGTGGTCTAGAGTAGGGGCCACTATTTCAGCCAGAGTTTGCCAGGATGGATTTCTGTGGTGGGGGAACTTATGAAGAAGTGTGTACTGTGGATTCTGTTGCTATCAGTTGTTTGGGAACACCTCCCTACACCTCCCTGTGGTGCTGCTGGAGGCTCATTCAGACTCAGGTTGTGAGACTTAACCCCAGAGCTTTTGGCTTAAGTTGGAATTGGCAGTGAGTCTAGGAATCCTTATTTTAACAAACTTTTCTAAGAATTCTTTGCCCATGGTTAAGAATCAGTGGTTTACTTGGATTGGATTAGTTGGGTCACACTCCACATCCACTTAGAACTTCACAATGCTGAGTGTGTTAATTTGTACTGGAACAGACATGTATACACTAGAAGACCACCCACATTGTCCGCTGCAGTTTTACCACAGCGCCCTAACTGGCTCTTCCCGGATGACCCAGTGCTGCTCAGCAAGATCTGATGAGCGCCTGTGCTGTGACAGCTGACTCTTGTTTGGAGTGAACACCTTAAGTGTTGTCTCCTTATATTCCAGAAATCACAGGTTATTGGGAACTGATATCTTCTTTGTTTTGATTTTGGTTTTTTTTTTCCCTTAACTTAAAAAAAAATCTCTTTATTATTCCTTTCAGGCTCTGGTAATGTTAAATTTTAATTAATTTATCCTAGTGCATCTATTTTACTTTAAAAACTCCAAACCATACTTCAGTCAGCCACATAGGTTCAGTGTTATTTTCATGTTAGTAGTCCACAGGGACAACCAAGAGCTATATGGCACAGCTAACCTACACCATAACACTTTCCTTGTTTAACATATTGTTACTAATAGATTTATTTAGGCATACCCTGGGAACAGTATCTCATATATTTAAATTGTACAGCATGATAAGGCGGGTATGTGCAGCCATCCACCTATGAGAGCACACCTCAGAGAGAGTACATGCGGTCACCACATGTAGTCCTCTCCCACTGGCCGCTCTTCCAGGGGTCCTGAGTTCAATTCCCAGAAACCACATGGTGGCTTACACCCATCTGTAATGAGATTATGTGCTCTTTTCTGGAGGGCAGACATACATGCAGGCAGAACACTGTATATAATAAATAAATCTTTTTTTTTTTAAAAAAAAAAAAAAAAAAGTCTTCTCCCACCTCTCCATTCCATCCCTACATTTCTGGGTACTTTCTGCTTCTTGACTGAGTTACTTTCACTTTCTATAGTTTATGTGAATGGACACAGACGGTATCAATAGCTGTTTTTTCTCAGAATAATGAATTTGAGATTAACTTGTGTTGCTGTATATTTCTGCTTATTTTTACTGCTGAACAATATTTCATTTTGTGTATAGAGCACAACTTGATTATCTCATCAACTCAACTGTTGATGGATGTTTGAGTTGTTTCCAGTGTGTGTGTGTGTGTGTGTGTGTGTGTGTGTGTAATGTAGCCAGGGATAGGATGGCCATATCATGGCAGATGGCAGGCTAAGGTTTTTATACTACATTTATACCTGCAACAGAAATGCTTCAGACTCCCCCACATCTTCACCAGCATTTGATATGGTTAGTCTTTTTAATGAAGCTATTCAGATAACTGGGTGGTATTGATATTAGTGTGGTCCCATTTAGAATTCTCAACTATTAAGCATTTTTCTTTTATATATTTGTCACCATGCACTGTCTTTGGTGGGATTTCTTTTAATCTTTGCCCCTTGGGAAGGGAAGCATTGTTTTCTTACTTTTGAATCCTGTAAGCTCTTTGTATATTCTGTGTATAAGTTGCTTATATTTTGCACATCTTTCCCAAAGTATGTGGTCTCTCTCTAACTGTCTTAACAGTAGTTTGGAGAAGAGTTACTCTTGGGAATGATGAGATCTAGTCCAACAATATTTTCTTTTATAGACCAGGCTTTTGACATTTTGTCTAAGAGATCTTTGCCTGACTTGAGGATTCAAAGATTGCCTCACCTCTGTGGGGAATACTTTTGCCTTACATTTAGGAATATGAGTGTTTGAGTTCATTCTTGTGTTTGATGAGGTAGAATTGGCATTCTTTCTTGTCAATATAAAGAGCTATAGTCCCCACTTTTTGAAAAGATGCTCTTCTCCACTGGATCATCCTGTGTCTTCTCAAGCAGGAGTGTCCATATTTGTTTGGCTTTTTCTAGACTGTTCTATTTCACTTAATCTGTTCCATTCACCAATACCACATGATTTTGATGGCAACAGCTTTGTAAAAATGGAAGCAATTGACAACTAAGCACTCATAAGTTAGAAGTGGAGATAGTCTATGGAGAGATTGAGGTAGTGTAATGGTTTCAATAAGATGGCCCTAATAAGTTCATCTGTTTGAATTTGTAGTCACCAGGGAATAGAATTATTTGAAAAGATTAGAAGGATTGGTGTGGCCTTTTGGAGGAGGTGTGTCACTTGGGACAGGCTTTGAGGTTTCAGAAGCCCATGTCAGGTTCTTTCTCTCTCTTCCTGCTGCTTGTGGATCAAGCTGTAGCTCTTAGCTACTGCTCGAGGGCCATGCATGCTGCCATACTCTCACCATGACTAAATCTCTAAAACTGTTAGCTATCCTCAATTAATTCCTTTATAAGAGTTGTCTTGGATGGTGTCTCTTCATAGCAGTAGAACACTGACTAAGACAAGGAGAAAGCCAGAGAGTTTTGGAAAAAGAATTGGATAGAAGGAGACCTGTGACGCACTTGGCTGGTAGGAACATGTGTCACAGTGCGAACTACTCCAGTATGCTTTGTCATAGCTCACTTTTTCAAGCAGAGTATACATTTGGTATTTCAAAGGAAGATTTGCATTCATTTAGAGGGAAACCAGATCTGTGGCTTTTGAAGTATCTTCTTGTTTTCTCTCTGAAATGACATCAGTGGCAGATGTCATGGGGCCTTATCTAGAACATGAAGATCAAGTTGTGACTATTCACACTAATGGTGAGCAAGTAGACGATGCTCACAGGAGACCACATGGTCACATTGTCCCCAAGCTGCTTTTAGTTTGTACTTATTCATTATCTAGTCTTTTCAAACTTGGTCAGTTACTTGGGAAATGAGATTCTTCTAGATGGAACATGTCACTTAAAAGTGGATTTGATCATGGCTTCTGCTAGGATTGCTCCAAGGGGAGGGAACCTATTGGTGCCTCACAAAACATCTGCAAGCCTGAAACAATAAGCTTATGAAGTGACTTCTTTCCATTTTACTTTAGCAAAACCTTCAGAAAGCAAACAGTACTATACTAAAGATAGGATGAACTTCTCCTTATGCAACTAAATATATAAGCAGTGCGTATAAATATTTAATAAGTGAATATGAAAGGCCTCTTATAAACACAGAGTCAATAAACATCTTCAACAAAGTACAGGAAGACAGTTTGCATTTCTCTTGATATAATGTATTTTTTTTCATTCAGCTAGATTAACAAACCATGATTTCATCATTAGTCAACAAGATAGTAGGGAGAGCATCAAAGGAGACTAGAGTGCAGTCCTGATTGATCTGTGCCAAGTCAGTGTCTGAAGCTAGCAGCTGTGTTAGCACTGATGCTAATTCACGCAGTAGGGTTCTTCTTTCATTTCTCAAGTTGGTGACTGTCCTGTTACATGATGCAAGCCCATTGCTGAGATGATGAATTAGGTCAGCTTTCTTCTCTCTCTGGTCTTATCCTTCTTTGGCAGGTTGTAGTCTGGGACAATTTCAACTTTTTTTTTTTTTTTTTAATAAAGCAAAACAGCAAAGAGGCCTTTTCCTAAGGTTATGCAAAATTCCATAGTTAAAGGATTTTTAATGAAAAAAATACCAGTTTGATGTGACAAAGTGTCAACTGTACAGGTTCTTGATCTTTAGCTTTTTTTTTTTTTCTTTTTTAAATTTTTAAGCCATGAATAGCAAAGACTAAGGATGTGTGCTTCTGTCTCTTCCCATTGAGTTGCTCTCTCTCATTTGCTAAAGAAGGGACTCTGCAGTGGCCCTCTCCAGGAGGATGCTAAATGGCCAAGCCCTAAGAAGTCTCTCCCTTTAGGTAGGCTGGTGAGTGGGACCATTACTCTTTCTGACTTGAGTAATCTCACACTAAGTTCCATCAAAGTAAAGGAAGCTCTTGAGTCTTTTTATTTATCTGAAGTAAGGAAGTTTTATGGAACAAAGGAATGGTGAAGTGGAGCAGACAGCTGATGTAGACTAAGTTTCTCATAATTTGCTATCCATAATTGTCAGACTCCTACATAGCAGAGGAATCCTGGTCATAGCACATCTCGAAAAGGGGAGCCACCCCAGCCCAAAGCCATGGTGGGAAAAGTTGGAAGCTCCCTGTGGGCACTCTCGGTCCATTCCAGGCTCTGCCACTCTACAGGGACTGGTCACTAGGCCATTCCTTAACCTCTCTGAGTCCCGTTTCCTTTCAGCTATAAAATGGAGCGATGACTCTTGCCTCTCACAATCGTTGTGGAGATTAAAATAACATATATGAGAACAAACGGTACAGAAGAGGCGCTCAGTCACCAGTGACATTAGAATGGAGCTGTGGTGACAGCGAAAGCTGGGTTTTGGTTTGGTTTGTTTTTTGACACCCCTCCCCCAAGTTCCTTTTACTTGGGAATTTTATTTTGGGAATTGAACCTGGGGTCTTGCACGTGTTAGGCAAGAACCTTCCACTGAGCTATGTCCCCAGCCTGCTTTCATGGTATTAGTGGTAGTGGTACATTTGAATGGTATTTGGGAGCTTTTTAAAAATAGTCACGGCTATGTGACCTCAAGCTCAGCCTGTGTACACTGTAGAAGTAGAGCCCAGACACAGAAAAGGCAGTGAGTGCCTGAGGTTCCTAGGTACAGCCAGTCCTCCAGCTGTGCAGCATCCTCAGCATGAGAGGTAAGCTAGATCAGGAGAGGACCTCAAGACCATGCTTGCTACAAGCTCAGCCTGGGGTGGACTCTGCAGCTTCTCACCTCTGTCAACCTCCTTTCCAGAGGCTTCACAAGCCTTGCTGGGGCTCACTGACTCAGCAAATGTGACTGCAAATCTCACACACACACACACAAATCAGATAGTGCCTCCACAGTGACAAGTGTAGTCTTGTGAGGAAGACAGACAGCTGGAAACCTAGTTCAGGGTGAGTTGTGGGCACAGCGCAGTGAGTGAGAGGAGACAGTAACAAGCTCTGGGAAGGTGGAGAAGCTAGCAGCCCAGAGGGAGGTCTGGGATCCAAGTTTAGAGAGGAAAGCCTTGGCTGCAAATGAAGGGGTTCTCCTTCAAGAGGCAGAGCTGGTTCCAGGAAGAGCATGCGGTTTCTGTGGGGCTCCAGTGGTGAGGATCTCGTGGGAACACAGGCCAGCAGCATATTCCTGGCTGTATTGGTTTCCAAATTTTCTGCCTCATCTGCATTTCACAGATAGTGTTTTGAAATTGCTGTTACCACTGAAAAGTGGCCTTAGTCCTTCTTTCTGGTGAAAATTAAACGGATTAATTTTGTTTGGTTTTTGGTATTTCAGAAGGATAAGAAGTGCACACTATGTACTTTTTGTTTTTTTGTTTTTTGTTGCTATTTCCATTTCCACCTAAGCTAGAACCAGAAAATATAACCTGAAAATTTAGAAGGAAGAGGGAAGGATCGGTGTATCGGGGGCTGTTAGTTTAAGAAATGGATATAACTAGAGAAAGCCAGGATCTTCAGAAAGGAGACTGAGATCTTTTGTACAGGTCTGGTTTTTTTTTTTTCCTTAAAAAGCATCTTAGGTCTGAGAAGGGACCCACCTTAATTAAGGTAATTAATTCATGAAAATTTTTAAGCAACTTCAGAAACTGTAGAGAGCAAACACCCTGTATGAAAATGGCCCTGAAAAGCCTTTTTTTTTTTTTTTTTTTTTTTTCCTTTTGTCCTGGATAACAAATTATGTTCTTTGTGAAGAACTAAATTACCTTTCCCGGACCGTCCCGTTGCTGTGAACAGCATTCTGGAGAACTGTGGCTCTTGTAGGGACACTCCTAATATCAATCTTGAATTCTATTCAAACAAGTATGGGAGGCGGAGCTGCTCTGTGCCAACATTCCTGCTGAGAATTAGCCCAGTTTCACATGTGTGTGGGAACCCCTACTCACCACTGTGCCTGCTTGGGGAACACAGAGAGAGCTGGAGTCTCTGCAGGGAGTGCAGCCTTGGAAACAATGTGATAGGGACGCTAAGGCATACTCTTTCCTAAGGAGGGCTTTGGGGAAACTCAAAACAGACCAGCTTTTCTACTGTCCTGAACAGCTGTGGTGCTCTTGGGAAAAGCTACTTTTCTCCTTATGGCAAGAAAAACACACTTTCTGAGTGAGTACAGGCCCCAGGAGTCCCATCTGTCCTTTAAAGTCCAGTTAACCAGAGTGCTAAGGGCGCATTGCTGCTCTGGGTGAGCTTCATTGGCCGGTGAAGACCTGAAACCAGGGCAGTACAGCGGCAGTTCCTAACTGAAGTTTGTAAGGAACAAGTCCACCAAAGTCCCTAGGGCTTTCCTTTTCTCTATTTCCCCTCCCCTTCCCTTTCCTTTCCTTTTTTCCTCCCCTCCCCTCCCCTCCCCTCCCCTCCCCTCCCCTCCCCTCCCCTCCCCTCCCCTCCCCTCCCCTCCCCTCCCCTCCCCTCCCCTCCCCTCCCCTTCCTTTCCTTGCATCTCTTTTCTTTTTAAAGCAGTCTCATCATGCAACTCTAGCTGGCCTGGAACTAGCTATGTAGACCAGACTGATCTTGGACTCACAGAGATCTGTCTGACTCCGCTTCCCGAGTGTTGGCTGTAAAGGTGTAGGCCACCATGCCCAGCAAGTCTAGGACTTCTACTTCTCAGGATCCAAATTACTCCATAAACCTACACATGGTTATTCTTACGAGGCACTTGATCCCAGAGATGTGACGGAAGTAGTAAGAGTATTCCGCAAAACCTTTCAGATGAAAACCAGGACCTTATGATCTCTATGCCATATACAAGATTTAGTTCCCCAAACTGTATGATTTCCCTCTTTTCATCTATACATTGCCTGTTTCATTCACATTGGCATGTCTTTCATACAGTCTGCCTATTATCTTGATCCTTGAGCCTCCTTTATTCACTAGGAACTTCCCACCTTCTGGACCTATAGAGAGGGGTGTTGAACATGCTCCTGTAGACCTACACACACACACACACACACACACACACACACACACACACACACACACACACACACACCACTTAGAAAGGTTGTCAACCCAGAGATTTGTCTTATGTTTTCAGTCACTTGTTCTTAGACTTTCTAATCCCATAAGTTTTGGTCTGATACCGTTCCAAGGAATTGTGTGGGTAATAATGCCTTAGCTTGGTTCTCATGGCTTAGCACAGGTTCTCTCTTGACTCTGATTTTAAACACATCATTTCCCCCTGCTTTGGGGTTGCAGTGGTTCCATTGTCTCTTTGTGGTGATGGTAATAAGGAATGCTTCCCATTTGGGGTCACTTCACCTCTCTCCAGTCTCAAGCCCAGGGAAGATCCATGATTGTCAGAGTCTGATCTATAAACTAAGAACACCGTGGGTAGGCATGTGACGCCTGACCCTGCCATTAATGAAGACTGTTACACCCTCTCAGAGCAGCTTGACTGGATTAGTTGCAATGAAGAATTACATTAATGTAAAAGTACCTCTGTGGTTTAATCTTTTTGGGCCTAGTATTTTTCCAAGTGCACTTCAGACCCAGCCACACTTGTCGGATATCTTCTAGGTTTATATGAGAGTCTTTCTGGCTGCAAGTTCCTTGTTGGTAAGTCACTAAGCACCCGTAGAGTAGAAGCATGAGTATGTGCTGAATTAATGTGGGCTGTAGCAGGTGGGTTTTTAGAGTTGTTCTGTTCTCAGAACACCCCAGGAGGAAGTGCGTCTCTCATTGCTACCAATTCCATCTCCCCTGGAGGTTGAACTACAACCAGACCTTTGTCCAAGACAAGGAAGAAAGGCATTATTCATCCCATATTTTTCCTGTAATATTTATCATAAATAAGCTTGGTTTCTAAGGAAAGGCTGGCACAAGAAATCATTTTTTGATGATTGTGGTCTGTATAGCTACTGTAGCCATGAAAATAATCACTGGACAGCATACCTAGCTGCAAAACATGACACCTTACAGCATAGCCTGGTGGTCCATTCATCTCTGGTAAGTGTCAGGAGGCTCAGGGAAAAGCAATGCCGTCTGGGCTGGTTCTTTCTTAACTACCCTGAGCATTTATTCAACATCTTGTTTGATGTAAAAATCCATCGCTTTCCCTTGATCCAGCATCTTTCTTAAATATAGGAGCTGCTCTTCTCATCTCCCACCAGTTTGTAGTGTGGTGATAAGATCTGGTGGTTTGTGACACTAACTGCATCCTTAGTGACACAGAAAAGGAGACAGAACAGAGGACAAAATAGGAAGGGATGGGTGAACCCCTAATCTTGGGCCTTACAGTCAGCTGCTCTTGACCAGTTGGGTAACCTGCTAATTAATGTTTATTAGTTTCTGACTCTTAAATCTGTTGTTCTCTAGAGTGAGATAATGTGTCCCCCCAGGGGTTTGTGGACAGCATAAATGAATCAGGATATGTATGTCTGCCCTAGAGTCACATCATGAATGACGCGTAGATGAATTTGACAAATCACTTGTTTCTCTCCCAAGATGTTAGAATGTACCCACATCAATTACAAAGAGCAGAGAGAGCCAAGCACATTAAAATTTCTTACAAGAGCAAGCAGTCACAAACAGCCAAGTCTTCAGTGACTCCTCCTAGGTGATGGCGTGGAATCGAAGAGTAGCTGGTTCCTGAACACGTGTGCAGGCTCCTCCCTCCTGCTGGTGTCTCAGTTGCTGGTCATAATCTCTACTTCCCGCTCCTTTGTGTGTCTGCGTGTGTTCTTCTCAAAAGACAGAGAAAACATGTTTGCTTTTCTGGAAACATAGACTTCACTCAGCCCAAGTCTTCCTAAGTACTTTGCCTAGAGGGAGAAGAGACGTAAGCTAGAAGGGTAGCAAAGGGGAACTTTGGCTGGTGAACCAAAATCAGCCCACTAATATTCATGACCAGATTTTAGCATTTATTACTCTTTGATGGGTAACACTTTGAGCAAAATGAGAAACTATTTCTTTCAGCGACAGGACTTCTCTGAAAACAACAAGTTATTCTCTGATGATCATAGACTGTACATTCACTGTAGACATGAAAATTGTCATTGAACAAAATACCTTGTGCCTCCCCCAATGTTTTCTCAGAAAGAGGCCATTTTTTCTTAAAAGAAAAAAAAATAAGATAAGCAGAATTACAATGAAGCAGGGAGACATTCAATCCCACTAATGCACAATATTGGCAACTGAGGCTTTTGCTGAAGTAATGACCATGCATGTAGGTAGTTGAGGAGACCTGGGAAAGACATACAGTGGAAAGTCTGGTGGCACCTACTCTTACAGCCACCTGGCTGTCACTGCATTGAACTTTGAAGAACAGGCCCTCTTTGCGCCTCACCCTTGTATGTGGTTAGGATGTATGTGAGCACTTACAGTGTGCTAAGTGGGTTCTAAAAGAGCCTTCTGTGTTAGATAACTGTGCCACAGCACATCTGAACTCTAACCACATGCTCTTTTTATCCCCACTTACAGAGGAGGGAACCAAAGCTCAGAAAGCAGACCCAATTTCTCAAGATCCAACAGTTGAATATAGGACAATAAAAACTCCAGGCAGTCCAAAGGGGGTCTTTCCTCTTAACTACACCTATCCAGTACCTGGGAACTTCTTATCCTGCTGTGGATCTCAGTAAAGCAGCTAAAACACAAGGCATAAATAAACACACATGTAGCATTTCTCTTCTCAAGACTTTTAAGTTTTATTTCTCAGGAGAATTTCATACAAGTAACATTTCCTTGACACAGGACCAAACTTCTGTATAGGCTACATGACAGCTCAGCATTTTCCATGCAGTGACTTGTGCTCTCCAGTATGATACCTTATGTTGCAAATGGACCCTCTGAGGCCACCATTGAGGTATAGTTTTTGCATAGGACATCCACCAGGAACCTCTTCTAAAGGAAAGATAAATTACAGCATTAGCCACTCACATTGGGCATGGTGGGGCATGTATGTCTTGTGCTAGACAGGGTCTTTATAGCCTGCTGTCATCAATGAGTGGATGTCGGCTATCCCCAAAGTGTCCATCTCTGCTTAGGCAGAGCCTGAGGGATCTGGCAGTTTCTGTCTTTCTTCTGAAAGCATCCTCATCCCCTGAAGTAAGATGTTCTTTCTCGAGCAGAGCCTCTCTATGACACATCCCTATTTCCATTTGACACGTTCAATTTCATGACTGATATCTACTTAGTGTCAAATGTTTTTTCTTTAAACAGCTTCTGGTTCACTTGAATTGTAGATGAATAGGCATTTACAGTAACACACTGGTTAGACACAGACTCAGCTATCCAGAACACTTTAACTCTAGCCCAAAGCAGAGGAAAGGATATAAGACTTGGCAATTTTGGAGATAAATGAACAGTTTTTATGTCTTGATATGGTGACTTCCAGGTGGGGTCACTTGAACCTGCCTTCAGAAACTAGAGTCCCCCAAAAGAAGGTGGTAAACTTTTAGTCACATTTTGCTTACCATTTATCTCCAACAAAATCTTCTGGCCTGGGTCTTCCATGATGAAAGAAAAGCATTATTTTTATTTTCTTCAACATGTGTGGTCAACTGCATCCCAGCTGCCTATGGGTCAGGCTCCCAATTTGACCACAAAAGTAGGATCAGTTAACTACCATGTACTAGTGTTGCTTGGAGCTGACTTTAACCTCTGACTGCAACAGTAAGATGTGTCAACCCTTCTTTTCAGGTTGGAAAGCTGATTCAGGAAGCAGCCGGAAGAAGTAACTTGAAGAGAGTAACTCTGGAGCTTGGAGGGAAAAGCCCTAATATTATTTTTGCAGATGCTGACTGTAAGTGGTCCACAGATCTCTTACACATGTCAGAATGCTACTTTCCTCTTCTATATATCCACTGTTGGTGGAATCTTTGAAGTAAAGAGCATCACAATTCTCTGAGGAGATGATCATTTAATATAGGAAGAGGAACACCTAACCAAACATTAACGGTCTAGGGCCATTTTGACTTTCTGACATTGTAGAACAGGGTGGAAAAGATGAAAGTTTGGTCATTAATATATAATGGAAAGAACTACATACCAAGACTTTGACACCTCAAATATAGTCTCTGCTTAGATTCAAGAAACATGAAATTTTTAAGTGGGTCTATAATCTTTTCAACTAGCTTGCATATCATTAAAAAAATAAATGCTACTTCCAGAGAACTAGCTACACTTTCCCAAACCCATACCAGCTTCTCTAGTTTCCTGTTA
Source organism: Phyllotis vaccarum (assembly GCA_033318265.1). Taxonomy (NCBI): domain Eukaryota; kingdom Metazoa; phylum Chordata; class Mammalia; order Rodentia; family Cricetidae; genus Phyllotis; species Phyllotis vaccarum. The sequence goes on along the minus strand of JARWLC010000004.1, from coordinate 138,479,749 downwards.
ATCCCTTCCCCTCGCTCCCAGGATTTGGGTGGAACAAACCTTATCAGAAGCATAGTCTGGTAACCTAGGAAACACTTCCAGGAAGAGACCACCTAGTCTGTGTGCTGTTATCCTGAAAAACTCTCCCAAATGAAATTCTAAAATCTCCTTCAGTCATTCCTTTTCTTCTTCACACTCCCTGGGCAGCATTCATCTTCAGGAGTGATAAGGTTCATTGATTAAACCACATCCCATGTGGGCTTTGCAGAATTCACCTTTGTCTTCCTAGTCGAGATTAGGAATCTTGGAGCTAGAGAGAGCGCTTGCTGCTCTTTTGTGGACCTGAGTTTCATTTTAGCATCCATGTCAGGTAGCTTACAGCTGCTTGAAACTCAAGCTCCAGGGCTCCTGCACTCTTGTGCACATACCTACACGTAGACAGAAGCACTGACACATAATTAAAAATAATAAAAAGTCAGATCTCCTCTTCCTCCTGAAGAGCAGACAGTCTACTGTCACACCACTTACTCTGTCACTCATCCAGCAGCCAGAACACACATTTACTAATATTACCTTGAGGTGTAAGACATCAGAAAGGAGGGGGAAGAATTATCACACTGCTGTTGAACAAGTCCGTATATTTAGGAGATGAAGTATCTGCAAAGAATCACTGCTGTTACAGTTTAATCACCAAAATGATCATTAAACCTACAAGATCCAGTTGATCAAGAGTCCTAAGTGGACAGCCATGGGCCAAATGTATAGAATATGTGTTTACTGTCCCAACCATTACACTAATCTTAAGAAGTCACATTAAAACTGTGACTTCTGATTTTCCTTAAAACTGGAAAGGCTTGGGAAGTCTCTGGGCTCACGTTTGTGTGTGGTAACAGTCAGTTGTGATGCTTCTGTTATTTCTCCATTGCATCTCCTGGTCACCTGGAAGGTTCATAGTTAACCTGGGTCTTTTGTGTAGTGAAATTTAAATCTCCTGTTATGAGTGATGAAGATGCTCAATGAGGTAAGGTTGTCTAAGTTCACATAGCGAGTATTATCTGTGTTCTCAGTCCGGAACTACTCACTAGTGTAGGCTGTGATAAGCAGGGCATTATACCCGGGCCTTCTGGAGAGTGGGAAGGAAGGCGTCTCCCCAGACAGGCCACAGGCAAGGCTGTGTTGAGAATATGGGTGCTTCCTCTTGTAGTGGACTACGCTGTGGAGCAGGCTCACCAGGGCGTGTTCTTCAACCAAGGCCAGTGCTGCACGGCGGGATCTCGAATCTTTGTGGAAGAGTCCATCTATGAAGAGTTTGTGAGAAGAAGTGTGGAAAGGGCCAAGAGACGCATTGTGGGGAGCCCCTTCGACCCCACCACTGAACAGGGTCCTCAGGTAAGAAACCGTAAGTAGTACTCTGTAAATTAATCTGGTGCTAAAGGAACCCAGCAAAACAACCTCTTCCACGTCAGCTGTCTCCTTATTTCTGTACCTTGTCTTATAGGTGAAAATGTAGACACTAAGGTATTGTCTGTCTGTACATTACTAGATATAATCTCTGAAGAACTTTGGGGTCATCTACCTGTAAGGAGATTTCTGGGCATGGCAGGGTGGATCTTGGTAATGTAGCCCCACCCCAGACCTTCTGGCTATTTTGGATGTTCAGGTCAGGAAAAGCAAATGTCTCCTCAGACTTCGTTCCCCTTTACTAACTGCCAGCAGTTCTGTGTTCCTTGAAATAGTCTGTAGCATGCAGGAAGGAAAGGTTGGCTGACTTTCTCTTTGGTTGTGCAGCTGTCTCTTACTCTGACTGAGCTACACCATAGTGCAATGGAGATGGCACAAATGTACCTCCTTAGCAGCCAGGCTGCACATTCGAGCACTTTGGCCTGGCTGTAACCATGATAGGTTTCCAAACCTGTGGTTTTGATCTAGTCAGGGTCAGAAATTTTTAGGGTTTGTCTGAGCTGGCTCTCGTCTGCATCACTAAAGCATGGGTTTTCTAGTAAAGGAAATCATTTCTCAGTTTGGGGATATCTGGTGCGAAGGTTAATGTTCTAGCTAAGAAAATCTTCTTATGCCATTCACCATAATGACTGAAGGATGTTCAGTGAGAATCTGTCCCTTGCGGAGTTTAATTACCTCTCTAAGAGCACAGCAGATACACCTTAGATACTCCTCGAAGATAGACGCAGTAGGATCTTAAGGTGGTGTTATTAAAAGGGGCCCTGTGTCATCCATTGTCTTTGTCTTTTTAATGTCAGTATATGACTTGCTGAATTATTCATCTGGACAAAAGTAACTATTCTTTATAGAAACTGTGAGTAATCGTTGAGGCAGGCTTCTAACATTTTGATAAGTCCTAAAATATCTTGACCTGATATTTCAGGTTAGACAGTCATTAAAGTTCTATGGACTCTTCCATCTGTTAGGTGCAACCACTAATTTAGTAGGTATCAGTTTCATATGATTTTGGTAGATGCTGTGACATGTGGGGAGAAAATCACACAGAGGGGGTTTCATGAGACTGTGCATATTTCTATCTTCATGGAAGGCCTACTGAGAGTCATCAGGTGATTTCTCCTGCAGATTGATAAGAAACAATACAACAAGATCCTGGAGCTCATCCAGAGTGGTGTGGCTGAGGGCGCCAAGCTAGAGTGTGGAGGCAAAGGACTGGGAAGGAAGGGCTTCTTCATTGAGCCCACTGTGTTTTCTAACGTCACTGATGACATGCGGATTGCCAAAGAGGAGGTACCATGGGCATTCTTAGAATTGCCACATCTTTGCTGCAATTTCCAGAGCATTTGTACAGTAATCAAATTTTAACACTTTTCATCTTTACATTCGTTATTTTGCTACAGATCTTTGGTCCTGTTCAGGAAATTCTGAGGTTTAAGACTATGGATGAAGTTATAGAGAGAGCCAATAACTCGGACTTTGGACTTGTAGCAGCTGTCTTCACTAATGACATCAACAAGGCTCTCATGGTGTCTTCTGCCATGCAAGCTGGAACTGTTTGGTAAGGCTTATAGTCATATAAGGAGGCCTGTGTCAGTTCACAGTTTATTGCTATCATAACAGACTAGCTGTATTTCAAAGAGACTTCGATGTAGCTCACAGGGGAGGCTGTAAGTCCAGTGAGCATTTTCAGACTCTTGAAGGTCTTTAGCCTGTTACCTTATGGCAGATGGTGGTGGATGAAGAGGTCACAGGTCCAGACAGAAACCAGAAAGCAAGATTTAGGGGTGGGACTTACTCTTGCAGGGACTACCTTGATGCCTGGCTTCTGGGGTGGCTCCCCCAGTGACTAGGAACCTCCACCGGGCTCCACCTTTAATAATCCCTCTTCAGCCTCCAAAATCACCACCCCAGAGACCAAAATGTTGACAATGAATCCTCGAGAAACAAACAGCATCCAAACTGGGGGAGGGGCCATTATAATTCTCATGGGACAGGGTAGCAAATAAGGGTCGGCTGCAAGGATGAGAAAGACAGAAGGCAGCTAGACCTCAACCTGAAAAAACACTCTTATCAAATAGACCAGAAAATAAAAGTGATTTCCACAGTTTTTTTCAAAGAAATACACCAATTGGATTATTGCTGTGGGGTGAGATTTGTATTAATTATGCAATTTTCTTCTTTCAGGATCAATTGTTACAATGCCTTAAATGCTCAGAGCCCATTTGGGGGGTTCAAGATGTCTGGAAATGGGAGAGAAATGTAAGTGTCAGAGATTCTGGTGTATACATAGATGGAATGTGTCAGCACAGAGGGTGCTCACGAGACAGCTTGCTTCATCTTCAGGCTTTTCTGTGCTGTTGCTTGAGATAGAGTCTCACTCTGCAGCCTAGAATTACCTGGATCTTTGCAGTGTCTGCTGACCTCAAACTTACAGTAATCCTCCTGCCTCTGCCTCCTGAGTGCTGAGATTGCAGGTGTGAGCCACCATACCCAGCTTCATGTAACATTTTACTGAGTACAAACTCACATAAGCTGCCATGGCACTACCACGAGCAAGATGTAGCTCCTTATCTTCATAGTGGGCAGAGAAAATGGGACCATTATTCTGCTTCAGTAGAGAGGAAAAGCTCCATGTTGTCTGCTGAGAGCAGAAAAGCCCCCACAGAGAACACACCTGAACACATTGCAGCTTTCAGGCATGGCACTCACCAGTTGCCAAGCCAAGTACTACATCCTGCCACAGGAACATTGCAGTCTGCTGTCACAGCTTCAAAAACCTTAGCCACTGCTCTACAACATGAGGCCATGTGTAAAGCCTAGATGGCTTATTCACTTTCATCCTTCAGAACAAAATAGGCCAAGCTCTGAGCTCCGTGGTTTATGCAGTCCTGTGATGCCTGTAGCTTCAAGGGGCTAACTGCTGGTCTCCATTCCTTTTGTGCCCAGCCGGGTCACTTGCTTATACTGCCTGCTCAGCCACTGTAAGTCCTTTAATGTTGGGACTGTGGGGTTAGGACACAGGGTCAAGGGGAAGACTTGCTTAAGATATAAATTAAGCATATCTCAAGGCCTCTCAGGGAAATTACTTGATACTGGGGAAATACTAGAATTTAAGGCATATAAGGAGTGTTTTGGCAGAGCCTGGTGGAGAAGATGAATAAAAGAATGTTTCATTAAGAGTAAAAGGTGGTAGTTTAGTTACTGGGCCACTACAACACAATCTTCTCTGGCAGTGTAAACATTAGGAAATTACTGCTCATGGTTCTGGGAATTAGGTCCAAGGTCAAGGTGTTGGTAGATACGGTGTCTAGGAGGGGTTCATGTCTCACAGATGGCACTTACCATGTCCTCATGAAGTTTAGAGGAAGGGAAATGTGCTGGAGCCAGTACTAGAAAGGCTCTGATCCCATTTGTTAGGGTGGAACCCTCATGGCTTAATCAGTTCCCAATGGCCCCACTTATTAATACTATCACATTGTGCAATAGCTTCCAACATACACATTTTGGGGTGACACAAACATCCAGACCTTGGCAGCTGCCCTCGGCTAAGTATCTGTTGTGTTTCTGTCTTTGTGCTAACTTCTTTCCTCACATTATTCATTTGATCTGTGTTTCTATAGATATACCTCCCTTTACATGCAGGAGACCTAACTGAGGTGTAGAGTGGTCATCCAGCTTGTCCCAGGCTCACAGCTAGTAGTGCCAGCTCTGACATTCTAAGCCAAGTCTCAGTGGCTTCAGATGGTCTTACAACATTCAGCCTTGGAAGCTTGGGTGCCAAGCACGAGGGATCTTCTAAAACAGGCTCCAAAACTAACACAGTTGTCCTGAGATGCTGATGACCTGTAGAAACAGGACCACAGCAGAAGTAATGTAGACAAGAGACTCCACAGTTCAGACTTCAATATAAATTGAATTTTTTCTTTTAATGGTTTTTATGGAATGAATGGTGGCCATCCTGATGTGACACCCCCATTTAGAAAGCTCCTGTCTCTCAGTTTGAAATTAGTAGATCTATTTTCGAAACCCTGTGGCTCACAAGAAGGAACATCATCCATGCCCCTTCTTTCTACCATTACTGAATGACTTTTTGAAAGCAAATGTTTAGATCACAATCTACTAACTAGCAGTAAACATAGACACAAAGCACTGGGCTTGGTCTGTGCAGGGAGTGTAGTACATTAAGGTTGGGTAAGTGAACTGTACATTGCAGGGGTCAGAAGGACCCCTGGGCAGATCCTAGAGCAAAAGAGAAGCTCAGAAATGAGGAGGGAGGTCTGGAAAGTGTTTCACAGGGGCTTCTACTTGGGTTTGAATTGGCTGTTTAAGCAAATGGAGAACATTCCTTTGAGCTTGGCGGGCAAAGCAGACTAGGAGAGAGGGAGTGTGACAAGTACTATAAGAAAGGTAGAGATGCAGTCTCGGGATGTGCAGGACCTCATTAAACACGAGAAGGGCATCTATGAGCTGTATAGACTGTAGCTGGCATTGTCTAGCCTCTCAGCACTGTTTGGGTGGCACAAGCACTCTGGAAGGTCATGTTGCTTATCTGCAAATCTTGGCATTTCTGCTTCCTACTCTGTAGGAATTGTAGGCAATAATTTCAATCTCCCTAAGCCTTGATGTTTTTCTCTATAGGATGAAAACAATTATACTAGCATCCCGGGAGTATTGCTTTGTTGATATGTTAGGATTAAGTAGATAGACAAGTTTCGCCTGGAAAGCCTTCAGAAAGTGAAGCTGCCAGCGGTGACCAAGGAGGGGCTGTTAGGATGGTGCTCCTTCATTCCTTTAAGGAACAAGTTGCTTCTGAAGGGTGGTTCCTACCTCCCTGCCAGTGGCACTGGGTCTTCTGCTCTCCTGTGATCCTGTCCCTCTGCTCTCCACACTTGCTTTCCAGCGGAACTGTAATTCAGTTCATCTGGAATCCTGTTCTCACAGGGGCTTGTACTCCATCATCTGCCCAAAACCTTCCAGCACATAAGACCTCTGCTTGGCTCGCATATGGCCTTAACTTTCTACCCCCATTCTGGAGGGTGCATTCCACTTGCTCACTCATTTCGTGCCTCTGTGGCTGTCCTCACTAATCTCTCTAAAGTGTTGGGACAGTCACTGGTCCTGGGAACCCTGTTCTCATTCAGTGTTTTGCTTCAGATCATTAACATGGTGAATCACCAGTATAAAATAAATGTGTAATAAATGGCCTCTGGGTAATGGAGACCAGTCCCAGGCTACCCCTGTCCCTCATCAAGAACAGGCCCTGCGGGGATTCAGACTTTTGATGTTATGAAGGTCTGGTCTTTTCCCAGAGGAAATGTCCCTTTTCTAGAAAACTGGTTGGGGGACAGTTTGGCTTTGTTAAACCATATATAATAATGGCCCAGAAAACCCAAGGAGCAGCATCTGTCTACTTAGAGACATGTTGGCCATGTGGCCTTCCCACTGTAGTTAAAACTAATGAGGAGTGGTCGCATCTTACTCAGTCAGAGTCTCTCAACCTTTTCACCTTTGTGACCCCTTATTGCCTGAGAAATTTTTATTAAACCTTGGGCATGTATGCTAAATAGGTATACAAGACAAACATCTCCTTATTAACATAATTTTCTTATAAAACAATTATTTGAAAAATATATCATTTTACTATTAAAGGTTAATGAGATTTTTCCTATTTATGAGATGGATGTGCTATTTAATTTTACATGAAGAACTAAATTTGCTGGATATTTGATACTGTGGGACAAAGAGCATCTTCAACACTTTTCAAAGCTGAGAGTCTGTTTTCACAGAAACATGGACTGCCTAGTAGCAAAGACATGTTTAGGGCCATTTCAGATCTTGTTGAAAATTTTATCCCAAGCCAAAGTCAAAATTCATTTAACAAGTTTTTTACCAAACTCAAAAAACAATTTTTAAAATCAAACATTCTAACAATCCAAAAATGTACTCATTTGCTACTTATAGACTGATGGAAGGTGATGGGAAAATACTAAATTTATTCATTTTACTTTATTTTTCATAGTAAAAAATGTTTCTATAAGAAACCTTGTATGCCCGATAAACATGTAATTCATAACAGAATTCCCTGACTCATAGCAAATAGTAGTCTGGAATCTGAACTGAGGTGTCTAGTAGGTTACATGATGGCATACACAGTGCTATGTGTGTGTTCCAAGTTCAGAAACAAGCAGGCACACATGAAGCCACAAAATGCAGTGGACAAACAAAGTCTGGAAAACTTCAGATATTATTTCATTAATTTTGAATGAAATTTTTGGCCATGGAGTATTCAGAAACCCCTTATTATTAGCAACCTTTTCTTGACCTATTTATGGCACAAGCCCCTTCAGGCCACAGTTAAGCTGGTTCTGGGTGTCCACTTAGTCCCAGTTTCTTAATGACCTAGAGTGGTAGGACATGCTTTAAAGAACCTGCTGTGCCTTCTATGTACTCCGATAGTCTCCAGATTATCAACCTAACCTTTCCTCTGGGAAGAACTGTTTGCCTCACACCCCAGTCTCCATGCTCACCTCCAGGAGGAGCAGAGGAGAGTGAGCTTTTCACAAACAAGTTTCAGTTTCTCCAAGCTGTAAGAGGTCTGCTTTCTACAGGTTATCTGTAGGTGCCCCGCTCCCATCAGAGGCTAGAGGGGTGCTTCTGGTGCTGCCTGCCCCCAAAGTCCCATGTCTTCTGTCCTCTTGCACCTGCCTTATCGCAGTCCCAAGAGATAAAAGGTGGGGGAACACAAGCTAAAGATCACACTGAACCAAAGAGATGGGAAGAGCTGTGGGCATCTTAGACAGCGAGGATCAGGACTGCAGGAATGAGAAGTGTGATGGGATGCTGTGCAGCTTCCCAGACCATTCACACACTCATGCACACACAAATGCATGCACATGCCCACATACATCGCATGCATGTGCACAGAAGTCATCTGTGGTCTGAGGGGTTGGGATTGTTGAATATGCTCGTCTAGGGACCCACTTTCAGAGACTGGTTGAGTAGATCTGGGCTATAGCCCAGGATCTTCATGGTGTAGTAAGTTTCTGGAATGGTGCTGGTGCAGGTGGTGTGGGGACCTCGTTCAGAAAATTGCTGCAGCCAGCTAAATAGAAACTAGGGGAAGTAGACACTCTAAACTGAAGCCCAAGGGTTCCTAATATGGTTTTCTGGGTGCCACCAAGATATAACATGTTTTTTCCTTATCTCTGTATATGCTCCTTGCTTCATCTCAGAGACTAACCTAATCTGCTAAGAAGCAGACATGGGGCTTTTCAGGGTTCCCATCCCCCCAAGAGACAGTGTGCAGTGATGGTGGAGGAGCTTCGGTAAGGAAAGGCCTGGCTCTTGAGCATCAGTGAGGTTCTTCCTTGCTAACTGGGTCTACATGTGCCACAAACTTTAGCTGTAATGAACAGATTTAAGAATCTAAACTTCAAAGATTTTAGAGTCCCTTGGACAGTCTTCTCATAGACTGGGCAGAATGACCAGCTCTACCCTTCTTTATTCCTTTCCAGATTTATAGAAGCAGAAACTTCAGTGTGAGGAGGGTAAATCCCAGTGTAGTCATATTCCTTAGATGATATAAATGAGCATGCTTGGGTGCAGGAACTGTCACAGGGAGGTGACTAGGTACCAAGATAGCTCAACCATGCCCTTCAGCTAGCTAGTGGAGAGTCATTGGTTTCCCTGTCCACTGACTCCAAGATTCTGTTTCTGTTCCATAGTGCCTCTGATACACTACTCTGAGGCCTCTCACTGCCCTCTTGATACCATGGGCACAAGGCAGTCCTTTTGACTGTAGGTTTGAATTACCACTTTTGCCTCCAAGCAGGCTGTGTATCCATCTGTGCCTGGGACTGGACAAGGACCTTCCATCCAATAAGGCCATCCATAGCTTCACACACGTAAACATGGTGGGAGCCAGTGGGGACACTTGACTGCAGCTATAGTGACATGTTCCTAATTCCATAAGTACCCCTTCCTGCTTCTCAGAGCTTGGAGACTGGAGTGGGAAGAAAGTATACTTCAGGGTCTGTCCAAGAGCATGCATAAGGAAATAGAAGGCTGTGAGTAACCTCACTGCCACTAGGAAGCACATGATGTTCTGCTGAGGAGACACGTTCAGAATTTCCATAAGGCAGGAAAAATATCTAGAGAAAGCCAAAGAAAGCTGGTAATAGACACCCAGGGCCTGGATGAAGTTAGTAAGGGTATGGTGTCTTGAAGAGGCCCCGTTCACTCTTCTTGAAGCAGAATGGCCTGAACAGTGATGTTGTGCTTGCAGATTTTTCTCAGTTCCTGATAGTATCCCAAGGGCCCTTGTCATCTTGGGTGTGGTACCTGGAGGAACTACTGTCATTGTTGAAGCTGTGTGTAGAGCCATGGGGTCTCAAAAGCAAAGGATCGGCCATTGCCCTAGGTCTTGCTTGTACAGCCCAGCTGTAGCAACTGTCCTGGGTGTGGCTGAAAGATACAGAAGACAGTTTTCTCTCCAGTCTTTCATATACAGACACAACTCTGAGATGTCTGTCTCCATCGGGCAACAGGGTAGAACTGAGGAAGCACCTGTAGAGCAAAAGCCTTCCTCCTCCCTCTCCTCTGCCTCCTTTCCCTCCTTGTCCTCCACGTACTGGGTAGTGTAGCCGGCCCAGAGTTTTCAGGAGGTCAGAAAGCAAGATGAATGAGCTCAGCTCCATACGGACAGACATGCTCTGGTAGAAGTGGCCCTGGCCGATTCTTCCTCTGAGTCACACTCACCTGTGAGACACTTGGGCTACCACCAGTTTGGCTTTGCTTTCCCTGAACCCATCAGTGGTAAGTCAGTAAATGCTTCCTGACAACCCTGGACCTAATACCACCCACAATTCCAGAAGGGAAGTAACTAAGGGGACTCTTGTGGAGATGCTTCCTAAAGGTTCTCTGAATTATTTCTTAAATCTTCTTGCAAGCTTTGTGGAACATAAGCAGTACTTGTCAGGGCCACATTTAAGGTGAAGCAGGTGGTTTCTGTTCCATCTTCATTTAGGAAGTATAAGGAATGAGAAACGGGAATTTTGTATACTGGTAAGGATTCTATTCTGAGACTTCCCTCTCAGAGGTACGTAGCCTCTAGATAGGCTATCAATGTGGAGCCTTCATAAGTCTGCAGAGGCTGGAGCAGAATTCTTCAGAGTGGCACACCTATCCCAGTACTGGAACCAGTACTCCCAGAAGGTGAAAAAGTGACCCAGGCATTGGCAGACCTTAGTCCTGGCTTTCTTCTGTCTTCTTGCTCAGCTGTGAGCCTTGCTGCCTTGGCTAAGCCAAGGCCTGGCTCCCAGAGTACCAAGGAATCAGGTACTGTGCTCTGGAAACAGGTGATCCTTTAAGAAAGGGTGTTTGCCCATGAGAGGGCAGCTTTCTGCTGAGGAGGGCTTTGCTGTTAGTCTACTAGGAGTTTGTGTGTAGAGCCCAGTGACCTGCTGCTCATAGATGACAGCTTCACCTCTTGAGGATGCCACCACAGCTCAGGCATAATCCCCTGGGCCACTGGTGTCTGAATCTGCCATTTTATGTATTTCAGGGGGGAGTTTGGCTTACGAGAGTACTCAGAAGTGAAGACTGTGACGGTGAAGATCCCCCAGAAGAACTCCTAAGAGGCCGGGGGGAAGGTACAACATTGATGATTCTCTGCTTTCTCTGTAAAGCCCAACCCTGAGGAGTACAGAGTTGAGCCCAGACCTTCTTTAAATATTGAATTGATGACATAGCAGGCAGGTCACTGGACCTTTGACACAGGCCAGCAAGGCAGGGTTTAGAGACACTCTGGAAGGAGATGGCAGAGGTGGGGGAGCATTTGACACAGCCAGTATTGTTGTGTGGAGCATGGGATGAAATAAGGGAGCTTCAGGATTCGGTGCCATTGTCACAGAAAGCGTTCCTGGCAAAAGGCTGCCTCACTAGCACGTCTTCATTTTCCTCCTTCCAGTTCCTCCCCATGCCTCACCCCTCCCTCTTCAAGGAGACCTCAGCTGAGCTCATTTAGGGCAGATGTTTGGGCCGGGAACAATTTTCCAAGGTTTTGCAGCCAAATTAGCATTTCATGTTATCCATTTCTTCAAAGCAAAACATGAAATGGTTTTAGTTAGAGCCAGGGCAGACTAAAAGTGCCGGGAGCTGGTACACTGCAGATGTTCTAAATGGTCGGGACGGATGTCCCTTTCTTCCATAATTAACACAGCAAAAAGAAGATGCAGATGAGAAGGTAGTTCACAGCTTCTGAGCTTGCTTCAATGTGTGTGTAGAACAGCAGTTATTAACCTGTGGGTCATCATCCCTGGTTTCCCTAAGACCATCAGGAAACACAGCTATTTACATTATGATTTATAACAGTATCAAAATTGTCAATATGAAGTAGCAATGAAAATAAGCTTATAGTTGGGGATCATCACAGCATGAGGAACTGTATTAAAGGGTCAAAACATTAGGAAGGTAAGAACCACTGATGTAGATGGTGATGGAGATCATAGGTCATCACATGTAGTTCATAGTTCTTGAGCTCACTGCATGGTTTGGAGCTAGACTCTGTGTGTGTGTGTGTGTGTCTATCTGTCTGCCTGCCTGCCTGTCTGTCTGTCTTTGTGTCTTTGTGTTGTGTGTGAAATTCTTGATTATTTTGTAATAGAGCAAGGACAACAGCCCTTGTTTTCACTGATAAGTGAGATATTTGGTATTTTCCGAAGCTGATCTTAAGACTAACTGAAACAGTCCAGTTAGACTCAGAAAGCTGGTGGTGCCAGAGACCTTGCAAAAATGACTGTTTCTGAGGCTGGTTAAGAAGCCTCGATAAGTCAGTTGCTGCTGGAGTCAGGATCATGGCCTGTTCTGCACCCACTGTGCCTATCACCTGCCTGGAATCTGCTATCAGCGCATCTGAAAAGTGTGGTCCATCTTGATGGTTCCCTTCTCTCTTTGCAGAGTACCAGTGTGCCAAGACTGCCACATCCCACGAGGCCTCATCTGTCATGCCTGTGGCCCGCTTGTCCACACACTACTTTTGCCTCACAACAAGTGAGCTTCAGCCTGCAAAGGGGGGGGGGGTTTCTAAAGCAAGCCTGACTCTCCTTCCTCCCAACCCACGGTTCCCTCTGCCTTCCAGTGAACCTCATTTGGTGTGGGCAGCACTGGCTTCCTTCCTTCCTCCCCAACTGCCAAATCGAAGCCAGTCTCCAACCTAGGTGAACAACATTTATTTAAAAATGCCAAATATAACCTAGGTGTAGAATATGGGCATATATCTATCGCCTTCTCTATTTAACAGTTTCCCGCTTTCTAACCAAACCAGTTTTCAGTTGTCTATTTATAACCTGTCTGTTCACAATATTTTCAAGCAAGCTCTCCTTACTCTCATTGACAAATGACAACATGCTCAGCAGACTGAACCCTGACATGTGCTTTGGGTCCTTCCAGTGGGTACCCTGCTCTTCCTACAGTGCACCCACGTGAACCCAGCATTAACCAGCGAACTCCCTTCAAACCACAGTAGAGAATGTGAAAATGAAGATTTATGACTTTTAATTTACTTCCAAAGAAACCTCTGTGCTGGCAATAAAGCATTTATATTGTGTACACCTTGGGACTGTTTGTGTTTGTGAGTCTGTCCCACTGAGCTCATTTTTGTCTTTACTTCTTAGCTGGGATGTTGAGCTGGGGTGGGCTCTTACATGACTGAGCAGAAGTCTGGGAAGGTATTTTATAGAATACATTAAGTTTAAACAAACAAGCATGCTCTAACACTATTTAAAACATATGTTTACAGTTTTCTGTGGCACAAAAATATAGGCATTTGTAAACTTCAGGTTTCGGGAACAAAGATCAGATATGTTGTGGAACTCCCAAGACCTGAGTTCAGCATTAGCTCCTGTTGCTGGGGCATTTCCCAATAGCTACACTCATCTGGCAAGCTGATAGTGGACTTGTGCAGTTATTAATGGGGCTGCCGCTAGCTAGAGCTTACTCACAGTCTCTATGCTCTCAGAGTCCACCTTTTTACTTATAATAGGCTTGAATTTTTAAATTTTACTTTTCGTGTGTGTGCACGCGCTCACATGTGGGAAGCAAAAATGGACACGCCAGAGTACATGTGGAGATCTTACTTTCTCCTTCCACCATGAGTTTCTGGTATTAGCTGCTCAGGCTTATGTGACAAGCACTTTTACCTGTAGAGCCATTACATCAGCCTCAGAGTGGGGATTTTAGGGAATGGGTCCCACCCTTAGATTCTACACACCCGCACTTCCAACCCATGGTCTCTATCAAGGTTCTGGTCAAGAGAGAAAAAATGTGAGCCAATGACTTTGCCCAAAGCAAACCAGACATTGGGCAGAGATGCTCTGCTCTGGACTGAGTGAGATTCCTTGCTGTGGTCCTTCACAGGAACATATGGAATATTGAAAATGGAGCCCCTTGGGCTAGAATCAGATGCAAGGCAATGCTCCTCTGAATTGGCCTCATATTGAGTAGATGAAGCAAGAGAAAGGGTTAGGGTGATGAATCCTTTTAAACACCATTACTCGGGGAGGGAGGGGTAGAGGCTGTAGAAAAATCTCATCTGTCATTTCCTTCCCCTAGTGTAGTCATGATTCTTGGAGGAGAACTCATAACCACCAGTTATCAAAACCAGCACGATTCCTAACTCCATCCTATGTATTTGCCCTTATGCCCACAGATGCATGTCATCCTTATGCTTCATCAAGGAAACGATTTGCAACAGAGAAAGATTATTACAGGAAACCACAGCCAATCAAAGTACGGTTGTGGAACCCAGTCCCAGTTGATACATCTATAGCACAACACTTGTACCTAAGGCTCAGGGACCACTGCAGAAGAACCAGAGGAGCAGGGAGTTTACAGTAAGATTGGGTCTCCTATTCATATTAGAAGCTACTCCCACAAAATCTCACCAATTGGCTGTCAAAAAGAACTGAACGAGGATGATTAGCAATAGACACGCTAGGATGGATGGGAAAGCCCAAGAGGCTGGAATATTGCAGAAAAAACTATAGACAACTAAGGACCACTGAGAGTGGGGACTTTCCCAGGGAAGAACACACAACGGGTTATCAGATACCAAGTGGTCAGCCCTGAAAGCCCACATACAAGTAACATGCACACAGAGTAGGTTGAAACACGCAGAAACATGATATATATGTGTATATATACAGGAAGAAATACACATAAATACATGTATATACACATGTGTATTTATGTTTTTATGTATAATTCTAATATATTCCTAATACACACATACACACATAACGATTGATTAAAAAGGGGGGGCATGTATTTGAAAGAGAACAGGAGAGGTACATAGGTTAATTTGGAGGGAGGAGAGGATAGAAATTATGCAATGTATATTTTAATCTTTAAAAAATGTCTAAAAAGGAAAGAAATTAGGCCTTTTGGGCTGAAGAGATGGGTCAGTGTTTAAAGTGTTTACTTGTAAGCATAAGGACTTGAGTTCAATCCCAGTTCCTACATTTTAATAAAAGGCCATGAGACACATGGACACTTAGGTCTGGCTGGCCAGCTGTTCTAGCCTAATTGGGGAGCTTTAGGTTCAGTAAAAGACTGAAAAACATTGAAGTCGCATGGCTCCTGGGAAGTGACAGCTGAGATCTTCTGTAGCCTCTACACACACACACACACACACACACACACACACACACACACACACACACACACGGTGCAAATTAAGCAGCCCACTTGATAGCACCGCTGTCTTGAGGAAAGGAAGACCAGGACTGAGTTTGAGACTCAGGGGTCCCGAAGCCTGAGGCTCGAGTGTGCTCAAGTCCTGCAACAGGCTCAGCCAGGCCCTGGAACACAGATGGCCAAAGGAAACCTTATCCAAGTCGTTTTCCATCAAAGGCTGCCAGGGAAGCTCACCTTCCTCAATAGCCAAGAACCAGGAGAGCATCTGAGAGGTCATCAGCAGGACAGGGGCCTTGTGCTACTCCAGGGGGGTCCCCGTGTCACCCCTACAGCCTGACCAGCAGTGAGCAGTGGGTCTAGGACACTCAGAGTATCATCCACAGTTCTGTCAGAGCCTCCAGGTCTTACAATGACCCCACAGCAAGTCTGTGAAATATATGGAGCACACGGGACTCAAAACTGCGTGACAAACCAGCAACCATCCGCCTTTTCCATTTACTGGGTGAAGTGTTAAGAAGGTCTGGCCTCCTGACAGAAGCTTCTCTCATCCAAGGTTTCTCTGAGGAAAGAATCTTGGAGGGCCAGGGTGTTAGTGTTGTCCTCACAGTTGACTGAGGCAACCATGAAGTCTGCTGTCCTGCGGACTGGCAGATTTTACTTTCTATAGCTGTTTAGACTGGCATGTCCTACATGTCTTGAGCCAACTGTAGTTGCTTCTTCCTCCTGTTCCTCTGCGAGCAGGCAGGTTGGGAATGATTATGGAAGCTCATGGGAAGACCCACACCTTCAAAGTGGTAGCTGAAGAAACTGGACAAGAACCTCTTGCCCTATTTCTTCCCTATTGGGTGTGCATGTATTTTTGTGTGTGCAGGTACCCATGTGCCTGTATGTGTGTATGTGAAAGCCAGAGGACAATGCTAAGTACCATTCCTTAGGTGTCACCTGCCTCTTTTATAGATAGGGTTTCCCATTGGGCTGGAACCCACTGACTCCATTGGGTTTCCTGGCAAGTGCATCCATGTGTCTCACAGCTTTTCACATAGGATCTAGGGTCAAACTCAGGTCCTCATGCTTGCAAGGTAAACACTTTAGTAACTAAGCCATCTATCTGCCCTGCCCAAATACCCTGATTTCTTTTCGGCACTGTCTCTCTGTGTGTAGAGAAGCACTTGTGGCCTCGTATTTCATGTTGTGAGCGACACAGAAGACAGACCAACTCCAGCACTCCTGGCTGGACCAGAGAGTCCTCCAGGACCTGCCACACCTGCAACCAAAGCAGGGTCTCTGGCACCTTAGGAAGACCTCCCTGTGATTCCAGGCAGATGTAACTAACCTATGGGTTGTTGCTGAATTTACCTCAGTTTCTTCCTATTGGTCAGTTACAGTGACATCTCTTATTACTCCTCTGGAGGTGGATGAGTAGCAAGAAATGGGGATCCATATTGCTTAGCCAATCAGAGCCTGGAAAAGACAAAAGGAGAGGAGTGGGACGTCAGAACCCCAGTCTCCACTGGCCACTCATGAGCAATTGATGATCTGTGTAAGATGGAATAAAGCCCAGATGCTGGATCAATACAGTTGGCTCTGGTCCCCAGGTGATCCTGAAGGAAATGTGATGCCCACACAGGAAGTACCATCTACTCCTAGCCCTGAGCTGCCTGTCTAGGGAAGGTGGGTAAACAAGCAGCTTGTTAGTTAAAGTAGGGGAAAGAGCAAAGAGGTGGATAAAGGAGGCTGTCACACACCACTTACCCTAGTTTGCTGTTATTGTTGTTCAGATTTGACAAACTCTGATTACACAGAGGAGAGCAATGTACAATAAAAAATGTTTCTAAAGGCTTTCTACCAGCATCTTGTCAAGTGCCTCTGAAAAACCAGCCTTCCAAATTACCTCTAAATTGGGATGATAAAATGGCCGACTTACTCACCTGTTCATGATAGTTGAGACCACTCATGCAGTGCTTGGCCCCATTTTAAGTGCTCAAATAAGCAAAACTAACCAATGAAAAGTCTCCATCTCTAGAGCTGTAGTTCTGAGGAAGTGGCTGATTCTACATTTTCTTGGGGGTGGAGCTTGGATAGAAGCCAGAAAAGAGACACATCTGTGAGTTTGGGCTCAGTGATAAACTCTGAGGCTAAAAGGCATTAATGGCTGTTTAAGAATCTCATGTAGATACAAATGATAAACAGGCAGAGAGAAATCAGAAAAACAACACCCTTCAAAATATCCACAAATAATAGAAAATATCTTGGGTAACTCTAACCAAGCAAGTGAAAGACCTGTATGACCATAACTTCAAGTCTTTAAAGAATGAAACTGAAGAAGATACAGAAGATAGAAGCTCTCCCATGCTCATGGATAAGTGGGATTAACACAGTAAAAATGACTATCTTATCAAGAGCAATCTACAGATTCAATGTAATCTCCTTTAAAATCCTAACACAATTCTTTACAGACCTTGAAAGAACAATACTAAACTTCATATGAAAAAAAGTGATAGATGAGAAGGTGGGAAGTAGCCCTAAACACATTGGCACAGGAAACAAGCTTCCTGAACCGAACACCAGAAGCACAGACACCAAGATTGGCAATTGATAAATGGGACCTCCTCAAACTGAAAGTAAGTCAAAGAATAAACAAAACAGAAGCTACCTGATGGAAAAAATCTTCACCAACCCCACATCTGATAGAAGACTGATCTTCAAAATATATAAATAACTCAAGAAACTAGACATTAAAAAACCAAATAATCCAGTTTTTAAAATGCAGTATAGATCTAAATAGAATTCTCAACAGAAAAATCTCAAATGGCTGAGAAATACTTAAAGAAATGTTCAACATTCTTTGCTATTGTAGAGTATTACTTTAAGATGTGTTATTTTTGTTTGTGTTACATTTGTTTAACTCTATGAAGCTGTGTGACTTTTCCTGTTTAAAACATTTAACTGGTCTAATAAAGAACTAAACAGACAATAGCAAAGCAGGAGAGATAGATAGGTGGTGCTGGTAGGCAGAGAGAATAAATAAAAGAAGAAATATGAGAAGAGAAAGAAGCAGTCAAAGAAGGAGGAAGACTCCGGGCCCAGCCACCCACCCAGCTACACAGTAAGCCATGAAGTAAGAAACAAAGAAAGGTATACAGGAATAGAAAAGAAAAGCCCAGAAGCAAAAGATAGATGGGATAATTTTAAATTCAGAAAGGCTGGTTAGAAATAAGCCAAGCTAAGGCTGGGCATTTGTAAGTAAGAATAAGTCTCCATGTATTTATTTGGGAGCTGGGTGTTGCCCCCCCCCCAGAAAGATAAAACAAACAACAGTACTTAGCCATCAGGGAAATGCAAATCAAAATGACTCTGAGATTCCGTCTTACACCTGTCAGAATGGCTAAGACCAACAACACAAGTAACAGATCATATTGGTAAGGATGTGGAATAAGGGGAACACTCTTGCTGGTGGGAGTGCAAACTTGTACAGCCACTTTGGAAACCAATATGGTGGTTTCTTAGAAAATTGGGAATTGATTTGCTTCAAAACTCAGCTATCCCACTCTTGGGCATATACCTAAAGGATGCTCAATCATACCACAAAGATGTTTTGTTCAACTATGTTCATAGCAGCTTTATTTGTAATAGCCAGAACCTAGAAAGCCATCCAGAATCCCCCTCTCACCTGTCAGTCACTAACCCCTAAAAAGTTAGTGTCAACCAGTTGTTCTGGCTTCCTTCTGTTTGAAAGGACAGACAGCAAGCAGGAGGTCAAAGGTAAGTGGTTAACCTAGAGGAGAACTGTGACACACTGCACTGAGCAAGTGGTGGCTGCACTGAGGTGTTACTGTTGTGAGATTATTGCTGTTTCTGCGCCCACTGATGTGAGAGGCAAGCTAGCTTTTTGCCTAAAGGTAGAAATCATGAAAGTCCTTAAGGAAGAAATTAGACTCCTCCAGAGGAGAATTTTGAAAAAGACTCTTCTGAGATAGAGAGATAGCTCAGCAGTGAACAGCATTTGCTGCTCTCCCAGAGGGCTAGAGTTCAGTTCCCAGCACCCATTTGGGCAGTTCAGAAACATCTGTAACTCTATATGCAAGGGATCTGACACCCTAATAGGTAGACACAGATGATACACACACACACACACACACACACACACACACACACACACTCTCTCTCTCTCTCTCTTTTAAAATAACAAGTAGAACCTTCCCTTCCCAAAGCCTTGAGGTGATTCCAACTAAAGAAGCTCCAGGTAGTTCTTGCAAACAAGATCTCCCTAGCAGCTGAGCCTGAAAGGACCGTGGATTGCAAACTCCCAAGAGTCTAGAACAGCTTCTCTGGTGCTTGTGTGGTTTCATTCCCACATAAAACTGTTATTCTTGCAAACTAAATAAAAGACTCGCCCATAAGACTACTTGATAACCTTTACAGACCCAGGACAAATAAACCCATCTGGGAAATCAATCTTGAGAGCTTAGCTCAGGGCATGATGTCCCAGGAATCCTGATCTGGCTTACTTTCCCTCTCAATGATAACAAAGAAATAAGTGCCAAAGCCACATACATATTGGAAACACTTATCTTTTTATTTTCTCTAACCCTCAGAGATATCAGCTTTAGAAGAGCTTTGTACTAAAGAAGCTCGTCAGGAATTCTTTTCAGGAAATTAAGCCACAGTTTGAATCTTGTCTATTCAACACATTGTTTAGAAATGTTTGGGTAACCTTTAAAGTTTGTCTCCAGGACAGAGGTTCTCATAACCTCCAAGTGAATTCTTTCTGATTTTGAAGATCATTAAGACTTCAAGATACTTATGTATGTAAGTTTGAGTTATACATCTTTGCCCTCCACAGAGGGGCAGGAAGCCATGACAGTTGTGAAGAGATGCCTTGATGTCCTGAAAAGAAAGGAGGACCTGTAGGTATGGCTACAGCGGCCCACTAGGAGGAGTCACGGGGTGATGGGATCAACCTGCTGGAATCAAACCCATGGTGTTAACAGGTTCAAAGCTATGAGAACAGCTCCATGGAAAGCTGTGCGA
The DNA here is from genome assembly GCA_033318265.1 of Phyllotis vaccarum. Lineage (NCBI taxonomy): Eukaryota > Metazoa > Chordata > Mammalia > Rodentia > Cricetidae > Phyllotis > Phyllotis vaccarum. The sequence continues at coordinate 138,459,589 of JARWLC010000004.1, read as the reverse complement.
AATCCTCAAGTTGAGGCATTTGCCCTCAAGGTCATAATGTGCCAAATAGGGTCCTCTCAGGACCATGGAAATCTGTCATAACAGAGACTTAAGCAGATGTGCACACCTATGTCCATAGCGTTAGCATTTGTGAGAGCTAAAGGGGAAGCTGCCCATATCCATTAGCAGAAGGATGGTTAAACAAAGCATGATGAGTAAGGAGCTATAGATTTCTCTTTTTATATTTCTTTCCCCATAGTGAGTTCCAACTATTTTCTTCTTGTTGAACATGAAAATGTACTAAACATTTTCCCCACCTACCTCATCCTGAAGTGACTAAGTCTCTGAGTGTTTGCATTTATTATATACATTATATTTGACAATGTAAAAATGATATGCTATATATTAATATATGCATTATTATATATACTATTCAACCTTAGCCCTAGAAAGGTAGGAAATATTGAGGTGAGCTAAAACATGAATGTCTTAATGAATCTTTAAGACACTCTGTGAAGTAAAGTAAGCCAATTACAAAAAACAAATGCTGAAACATTCTGCTTTCAATGAGGGAGGTTCCTAGAGTCACCCAAAGGGTGGGTAGGTGGGTGGATGGGTGGATGGGTGGGGATGAGTGGGTGGGTGGGGGCATCGGGTTTGGAGGAAGGGTTGTGGGTTGGCTGGGTACAGAGCTTCATGTGGGCAAGAGAGAGTGGTAATGGCAGCCCACAGGATGAATGTTCTAAATGCCACAGAACTATGCACTCAGTGTAGTCACAAATGGGGGGTTTTATGTTTTGTATATGTTACTACAATATGTTTTTTTTAAAAAAAAAAATCTGCCCATAGTAAAATTTTATATGTCCATCCATATGCACGTGCACACACACACACACACACACACACACACACACACACACACACGCACACGCACACATGCACGCACACATGCACGTACGCACACTCAAAAGTATATGAAGTATTTGCTGATAAGACTTGAAGTGTTGCTCTCTCAATACCACCTATATTTTGTAGGAACAAGGCCAAGGCCATAAATCAAGGTTATTCCTCCTCCTAGGTGAGACAGAATCTGCTAGGCAATGAACACTGGAGCTCCCCTCCACCCTTGCCTGACCCTTCCCCTTTATCTAACATGCACCTTGCTTTCCTCCCTGCTCAAGGCAGGGCTGCCTGGGAACAGGCACATCCAAGCTGATGGACGTGGGTCTGCACGGGGTCCTCTGCGACTTCAACAGGCTATTTCTCATCTTTGCTGCCCGCTGCTCTCTTTCTGACCAAGACTAAAATTGCCCACCCACCCAGATGGTGGTACAGGTTATCCTACAGAATAGTAAGTCTCACCATGTCTCAAACATAAAGTGATTGTAGCAGTGTGATGGTATTCTGAGAAGCAAAAAGGACATTGGGGAATATTTAGTCTAATGCCTTCAGTTTTCAGATACAGGAACCGACTGAGCCAAAAAGAAAAGTGGCTCCCACAGGACCAACTTTTATGTCTGAGGTTCAAGCCTCAGTGTGGTGACTTTTCTCCTCTCCCTCCTGGGCTGTCATTTGGTGAAAGATGGTTTTCCTGCTGAAGATTAAAATGAGATGGCTAATGGCAGATGCTTCTAGAAAGTTCTACTAAGTATCATTATAGCCCATTAGTGTGCCCATAAATACATGCTCACTTGGCTTATAAGAAAGATTAGCTTGCAAAAAGCAAGAGTTTTACAGACTATCAAACCTGGAACAAAAATCTTTGTGTAGAAAGAAACAAGAAAAAAGAGATTGTGAGATGCAGGAGATGGCCATTGTGACTTTCAAAATCTAGGCATTAGAAACAGGTGTGTGTGTGTCTGTGTCTGTATATATATACATATGCATGTGCGTGTGTGGTGTGTGGCATGTTCTTATAGGTGTGTGTGCCTGTGTGTGTTGGTTGATATACATTTGCGTGTGCATATGAACATGTGTGCATAGGTTAGAATCCACCAACGAGTCTTTATCACTTCCTACCTTCTTTTTGAGATAGTGTCTCTCGCCGAACCTGAGGCTCACCAGTGAGACTAGCTGGCCAGGGAGCTCTGGGGACGCATCTGTCTCGGTCCACACAGCACTAAGGACATCACAGTGGCTCGTGGTCTTTTTCACGGCCACTGGAAATCAGACTTCGTGCTTACACAGCAAGTATTTACCAGCAAAGCCATCTCCTAGCCTGGATCCTCCTTGCTGTCTTCTACCCAAGAGAGGCCTTAGATCAAGGCCCACCTTTTCACCATGGCCCAGCCAATGTTCTTTCAGAATTCAGTTTTGTTGTCTCTACAAACAGGGGTCTGGCCTGGGGAGAGAAGTGTGGTCCTTGAAGATGATAGCTCTTGAACTAGAGGTACAACCTTGTAGTGAACTGGTTCAAAAAAGTCTCCCCATTTTCTCTCAGGAGAGTAAACTAGGTGAAGGGAGAGGTCCTGAGTGCTATTTATTTGTCTCAATTTAAATTTGAATTATTTTAGTCATTATTAATAGTTAATTACAAACATTAGATTCAGTATTCACAGGGAAGAGAAATGTGTACGTTGGCCATCCTCCCCACAACATCTGCCATACCTCAGCAGTCTTTCCCCAGACAAACCCAATCGTGTTTCTTACTAGCTCTCTGAAGACATTCTCTGAAGTCTCAAACAGCCTAAGTATTGGTGCTGCAGCTGTCTAGAGACAAACCTGGGTCCTGCTCTGCATATCTCTGCCAGGCATGTCCCAGAGGGCCAGTGTACACTGGCTGATGTCCTGCGGAGGGCCAGCACTGCTCAAGAACTTGAGAACAGTTGTGTGAGCTTCAAGCCTCTCTCCTCTCACAAAGGAAAGAAGAATCCTCCCTCTGGCCTGGAACCAAGCTGGAAAGGGCTCCTACACTCAGTGTGACAGCAGAGTTTTGGGAGTGTCAGGATGGATTACTGTGGAAAATCCCAGGTAATGCCTGAGAATGAAGCTGGTTAAGGTGAAGGTGCCTCTCCTCAGGCCTCTAGGAAGATGGGAATTCTGAAGCTCTGGCTCTTCCCTCCTTCTTTCCTTCCTTTGTGACATGGAAAATCGGAATGCAGAGATCATTTCCAAAAGCTGACTGATTATGGATCTGAAAAACTACCCCAGATGCTAGGGTAAAAGCCCCCCCTCTCCTGGGACTAGAATCAGTAACGGCTCACGGATGTCTGTTAATGGTCCTTGTACTCCGTGTCTTCACATTCTCCCAATCTTAGTCAATAAATAACACAGTGAAGCCACACCAGGGGTCTGGGTTTTGGACAAATTATCTTTTCATCACATATCCCTTTACTTCGTCTCTGGGTTGTCTCTGGTGGCCCGGCCAGTTGGCTGGGCCTGAGTACAGGCTTTCTGTGTGAGTATAGGAAGAATCCCTTTGCATTGTTGAAAATCTAGAGTGCTCTGGGAATGGCCCCAATGCTGTGGGAGGGACCCCTACTAGGATCCAGGCACCTGGGTTCTGGTCCCAGCTGTGCACTGACTCCATGCTCTTGACCTTGTTCTGTAGCCTCCAGGCTGCTTCTCTTCTCCACATGTGTCCCTTGTGTTCACCAGACTTCATTAAAGTTCTGTGCTTAAATCTCACCACACCCAGGGGCGAGAGCTATGAGTAAGCCCATTTTATTGACAACAAATGAGATTGGAGAGGATATCCAAACAATGATGCAGGAGCCAGAAATCAGAGTTCTTCCTGACTGGAGGGTATCAGCAGAAATGATGGAGCCCCAACCCTCCATCTTTGCCAGACTACTCTCCAGTCTCCAGAGGACTCCCTTCTAATCCGCCCTTAGTCACATGGCATCCTTCCTACGCTATGCAATGACCTCTACCTCTTTCCATGCAATCCACAGCGACTTCCCTCTGTTCACAGCCTGTGCTTGCTCCTTCTTCCACACTTTGAACAAAGATAGCATGCCTGTGTCCAGAGTCTGGCCTGGTCCTATGCTGGATGTGGGGACTGTGCAGACCTGAGGCACCCCACACTTCAGGTCTGACATGGGAGCAAAACAAATCTCTGTAATGTTATGTGGTAATTTTTCACGAGCAGCAAGAAGAGCTTCTTGGGAAGATGATGATAAATTTTGATAAGGGAGAAAGAACTGATGACATTTGGGAGAGAAATTTTATGAGGAGTGTAGTCCGAAGTTTCTGATCTTTCTGGCCAGGCGTAGCCCCAAGGTCCAGACCCACCTGCAGCCACTTGGTCCCACATAATTACACAAAGGCTTATATTAATTGCAACTGATTGGTCTATGGCTCAGGCTTATTACTTGCTAATTCTTATACTTTAACTTAACCCATACTTCTATTTATGTTTAGTTACATGGATAAAAACCATTTCTCAGAGCAGCATTCTCATCACGCTTCCTCTGCATCTAGATGTTGTCTTTTCTCTGCTCTTCAGCTTCCCAGAATTCTCCTAGTCTGGTTGCCCCACCTCTACTTCCTATCTAACTAGTTGACCAATTAACATTTTGTTAAACCAGTATTTACAATATGAAAGCATAGTCGCACAGCAGGGAGGATGGCATTTGAATTGTTTAATAAAAGGGATTTTAGAAGGATGGGTGGCGGTCAGAAGTCAGAGAGTAGGAAAACTATTACATACAAGCCTTTTTCTCTTGGTTCAATGGTATATACATAGGTACAATGACTAACAGGCAGGCCTATCTAAAACACAGATCCTGAACTCTATGCTGGCTCTATCTGGCACTTAGCTTCTCAGAAGACAAGGGTAAGAGCAGCAGAGATGCATTAGAGAAGAAAACCCCAAGTGTACTTTGAGAAGAAAGCACCTGTCCATCAGGCAAGAGCAGGTTCCCAAGTGTGCATTAGGAAAGCAGGAAGGTGCTGGCTGGGCCACGGGACCCATTCCATTCTGAATGGACCTTGCAGGGAAAGGCAGTGCTTCAGAAGATAAGTTCACTGCCAGGTTTCCTTCTCCACTCTGAGATCATAAGAAGGGGAGGTTCGTCAAGGTTTCTGTGGTGCTCTAGGCTGGCCAAAGGACTAAGGGCTTGCTCTGCTGGAGCATCCTTCCACCCCCAGGACAGATATGGACAGAAGTACTGCAGGGCAGGAAGAGCAGGGCAGGAGCCATACAGCAATCAGCCTGGAGCCAAGTTGAGGAGGGCAGTTCCAAAGCCTCCAGAGCATACAGACAACAATGCCAGATAAATAGACTTCCAGAACGCCAGAGGCATTCCCTCTGCTCGGGGATCCTAGCAGCCCCATTTCCCAGGCCCTGTGCTGGGCTCTGGTGCTGCGCTGTGAGCATGACTTAACTGCGTCCAGGGGCTCATAGCTTAATTCATCCTTCCTGGGTCTTTTTTCTCTCAGTGTCAAACTCAATGACACTCATCAAAACACAGATTAAGAATTTCCTATTTAAGCTTGCATTTTTTTTCCCTTGCTTCCTATCACAAACTGACCTGAGCTTTGGGATAAGAATCTTTGCATTTGGCAGGGGAGTGACAAGTCAAAGATGAAGTGGTAATGAGACTGGATCTGCTGTGAGTTGGGCATACTTCAAAGCCAGGCTTTGCCATATGTGAGACACAGAACAAGCTGCTGATGCTCTGCACTGCATATTCCCCTTTCCTAAAATGTTGGAAGAAGGTTAGAGGCATGGCTCAGTGGGTAAAGTATTTGTCTAGGGACCAGAATTCAAACCCTAGGCAACCACATTAATGCTACATGGACATGACATCCCTGTTGTAATCCTAAGGCTCAGAAGAAAGAGACGGGACATCTGAGCATTCGGTAAGCTATGGGGCTGGGCTAGTTGAAAGCTATGGGTTCAAATGAGAGTCCCTGCCTCAATATATAAGGTGAAGAATAATTGAGGAGACACCCAAAGTCAACATTTGATCTCCCCATGCACATACATGCACAACATCACCATCATACACTCACAGACACATATAGATACACACAGATAGATGATAGATAGATGTTTAATTAAAAAAAAGAAAATAGAGAGAAAAATACCACACATAGTATGCCAACATTATGAGAATTATTGACAGTGATAAAGGGCATTCAATTAGTAGTCTTGGGACGCATAAAATACACCAGAAAATAGCTGAAATATACATAACATACAAAATATCCTTACCTAAGAATCAAGAGTGCACACCAAATCAGTACAAATCACACCAGCAGAAAAGTGAACAAAGTTATGTGAACAGGTGGCCAGCAGAAGAATGAGTCTAAAGATCAGTCAGCCCACAAGCAGACTTATCCTGACAGTGGTGCAGATTGTCACAGAGGAGGTGACCTTAGCGATGCTTTAAATAAACTGTGCAACTTTCTTGCAGAGTAGACCATACTTACTAACTCCTTTCTATGGGAGGAACAGAGAGAATGGGAAGGTTTTAACATACTGTTAAGGTGGTCTTTTTTTTTTTTTAATCTTGTTTCAATATACACATGCATAGATAGACAGAGAAAGATCCTGCTAGGCTGTAAGTGTGCTCCAACACGGCAGAGCCTGGTGTGAAAACATGAGTGTCAGAGAGCAGAGAAAGGCTTGGGAAGGGCCTTGCTGGATGAGCATCAATGATTACTCCTAGGGAACAGCCTGGAACAGGAAGTAAGGTGGTCAGAAGTAAGGTCAGTAAGGTGCTTGAGCTCTACGGGGAAAGCTTCATTTTATCTGAAGAACATTTTCCTGGATTCACTTAAATTGATTGATTGATGAATTACATAAAAATACCAAGTATATCTAATAACTTATGCCAACTTGAGGGGCAGTTGGAGGTCCTGACTCTAGAGCCAGGCCACCTAAGTGTGCACCTACTCTAGCACGTCCTCTGAGCCCAGCCACACCTTCTAACTCCACCTTGCCTCAGTCTTCCCATCTTTCAGATGAATGTAATCATATTTGCCAAGGGCAGTTGTGTGAACCCATGAGCCTATTGTGTTAACAGGTCAGTGTCTGGTGTACGGAAGGCCTCAGGGCTGTAATCCACACAATCACCTCACTTCCTATTGCAGGCTGGATAATCATTGCATGTCTATGGCAGGGTATTTAATCACATGGTGACCCCTGAGATTGTGTCATTTCAATAAATACAACCATACATCAAGAGGGGGAGCAAGCAAAAAAAGTAATCATGGAGAGGGGAAATCACCAAGAGAGACAGACACAGAGAGTAGACGGGACACCCAGTTGGACGAGTTTGTGTTTCAGTCAGGAGAGGAGAGAATTCTTTCTGAGGTGACAGTGGAGGAGAGACAGCTGTCTGATTTCTCTGTCTCTCTGAGCTAGCAGGTTTTCACCCCAGCATCGGGATCCCAGGGTGTTTATTGGTAAAATCGAACGATAGAAACTTAGTTAAAAACAAACAAACAAACAAACAAACAAACAAACAAACAAACAAACAAACAAACCAAGATCTGCCTCCCTATGTGGAGGCAACAGAGGCTGCAGTGGTTGGATGTGAAGCCCTATCCCTGCCCCCAGGCTGCTGTATCCGCATCAAGGAGGTTGTAGCTGCAGAGGCTCAGTCAGGAGCTGAGACAGCAATGATATCAGCTGCTGTGCCACAGATAAAAACAACACGTTAGAGCTGAAGACGTGCACAGTCACCCTGCTCTCCTCAACCAATAAAGAAGTCAAGGCCAGCACACTCAGTGTGTGCTCAAGGGATGTGGTTGTTGAACTCAAATGCCTGGATCAGGACTGGGTTACTGCTCTGACAAGGCCAGCACATTCAGTGTGTGCTCAAGGGATGTGGTTGTTGAACTCAAATGCCTGGATCAGGACTGGGTTACTGCTCTGACATACAGAGTCAAGTTCTCCAAGTTCTTCCGTGTCCAGAAATCTCCAGCCCACACTTCCCTTCAAAGCACCTCGCTGTCCATCCTTCCCTCCTTCCTCCACGCCTCCATAGGAGATGGGCTACTGCAATAAAATCTTCAGGCACAGCATGGGTGTTCCGCTTGGGACCAGAGGGAAAAATCCGTCCTGAGATTGGTGGCCCCTTGTGCTTGTTCTCGGTCAGTGCTTCAAGAACATGACACTTAGCAGTTGTGGTGGAGGTGCTGTTGCTTAGTCTCCTATCTCTTCACAGTACCTGCCAAGTCTGGTCTCATTCTGCTGCCCAAATATAGAGGAAGGAACTGAGAAGATCTTGAGAGGTTTTCCCAAGAGATTTAGAGGCGATTTCATTTTCTACTGAATTAAATGAATTTTTAGGAGCTAGGAAGGTCAGCAGATAAGAGCACTCATTGTTCTTCTAGAGGACTGAGGTTTGCTTTTCAGCACCCAAGTCACAGCTCACAGCCAGCAGACCTGACACCAAGGCACTGTGCACATGTGATGCACAGGCACACATGCATATACATAAAACAAAGAAAAAGATCTAATGGCAACTTTTAAATGGATCTTCAAGAGGTAAGCAATTTAGAGGACTGGTAAGATGTCTCAGAAGTTCAGAGCATCCTCTGTGATTGTAGAGTTCAGTTCCCATCACCTGCGTCAGATGACTCACAGCCACCTGCAACTCCAGTTTCAAGGGCTCTGGAGTCTTCTTCTGGCCTCCTCAGGGATTAGCATGCACATATGCATACACAAATAAAAACAAATCTTTTAAAAATAAAATTAAAAAATAAGCACTTTAGGAAATTTGTGATACTGTTTTATTTTCCAGAGTTGTCCAGGCAGCCTTTAGAACGGTGGTTCTCAACCTGTGGGTCGTGATCCCACTGGAAAACCTCCATCTCCAAAAATATTTACATTATGATTCATAACAGTAGCAAAATTACAGTTGTGAAGTAGCAATGAAAATAATTATATGGTTGGGGGTCACCACAGCATGAGGAACTGTGTTAAAGGTCACAGCATTGGGGAGGTTGAGAACCACTATTTTAGATGAATGTAGATGTGAACAGTACATATGCATTTAGAATATTTCAGAACAGCATGACTTCCAGATATTGTGCTTCCCAGATGAAGCTTGTTTCAGAAGATCCAGTTACCACACTTTTAGAAAGTTCTAGAAAGTCCATGCTTTTAACATGCATTAGGGGTCAAAATAACATATAGTACTTTTGGGTAACGGGTAAACATAACTTAATGGAGCTAAAGCTGACACTTAAGAAATGCTTCAAAAGTTCATCCAAGCATCCTAGGAGCTGGGGGAGGAGCCTCTCTCCACTAGGTGCCCATCTGTGGATTGGCCCAGAGGAGCGAGAGATGAGACAGAAAGCACTCCTTGTCATGGGACTCTGTGCTCACCCTCAGGAAAGAGGGCTTTGGGAATACAGCCACTCAGCTGCCTGGTGCTATTTGCAGATCTGCCTAGCCCTGCGAGCTAGGTGTCCCCTATCACCACTCAGCAAGTGGTGTAAAGAGACCTGGACATTTCATGTTCTCTAATCCCTAGACTTCAATCAAAGGAGACTTGGAATGGACAGGCATGGCCAGGGAGGCTTAAGTAGCCACATGTAAATAATAGAAAACTCTGGAAGAGCTTTAGCCTTCTGAGCTATATGTCTGGAAGAAAGAATGCTGCCTTGAACACCTTCAGAAGGAGGCTGAGGTTTGGGAGGGGAGCTGTGGGAAAAGAGGTCGTCTTTTCCTGAGAACATTTTAGTAGACTCTTAGCTTGGGATACAGCAGGTGGGGATGTGCAAAGGGCAGACAGTAGGAACAAAGAAATACAAATAGAACATGTTTGCCCAGGGTAGCCCACCTTAGGAGAGCCCCTGTGCAGGACAGCTTTGAAGGTGATGGATGGAGCTTGGGCTCAGATCAGCTAACTTCAGACTCCCAACCAGCTCCTGGAGAACTTGGGATGGTCAGGTTCTCACAATTGCATCATGCATCATTGTCATTCTTCAGGCCGACCATCTTTTAGAGATAGCTGGTAAATGTCCATGGAGAGTCTTTCCTGCTCCATGGGTAGAAGCTTGTGGCAGGTACTGAGTGCCATTCACAAGAATAAAGATTTATCAAGCTTATTCTGGAAGTGAGTTCTTTTTGGTCTTGATGGAGAACCCACGTGATATGGCTTGGTCCCCTGATGCCAAGATAATGTCTGCTTACTAGGGAGGCCATTATCAGATGGCATGGTGGTGCAGTCCTATAATGTCAACATTTGGAAGTGGAGGTAGGAAGATCAGAAGTTCAAGGTCAGCCTCAGCTACATGACTGAATTTGAGAAAAGAAAAATCTTAACCTATTATATGTGTGAGCAGAAAACAGGATATCCCAAACACTCAATGATCCATATTAAAGAAAATGTCTTTCTATCCAGTGTCATCTGCAACCAAGGCTGGGAGCCATCTCCTACTCACTTGGTAAGTTCTTGAGTGAATCCTCTTGATGACAATTGGTCCAACCAACAGTGGTATTCTGAGGTGGTAGTGCCTGCCTGGTCTCTGACTCTACCCTTCAGCAGCCCTCTGACCTATGGCTTGGAGAACAGATGAAGGTGTCTCTGCTCTGTTGGTCTCAAGATAAAGAGCCTTCCATCCAGGCAATGTGGGCAGCTGGGGTGCATGGTTTCACCTGGAGACTCAGTCTGAGGAAAGCCTTAGTATTCGTGAGAGCAGCCTAGCTGAGACTGGTTCCAGTTGGCCACCCCTTTTCTCATGCACAACTAAATGATTCCAGAGTAATCTGTGACAAATTGTTTCCATGTGACAAGGCTGTGGACTGCCTACACAAGCCAAGATCCAGCTCTCAGAGTGGCGGACATATCTTTTCATTCAGTCTGTGGCCAAACACCAGTGGCAGTCCATTTCCACACACACTCTAAGTCCCTTAAACAACCAGGAAGGTATTTCCCTAAATTACACCGATGCAAGTGAAGGGTGGGGTGCAGGTAGACCCGAAACCCCTGTAATTCTGTAAAAGTCACAGAAATACTTGCAAACCAAAAGTTCTCTAGGATCCTTCTAGACACACCAGATCAGCTCACCTACCTGGGCAGGAGTCTGGAATGACAATTTTAAAAACTTTCCTTTGATATTTGTGTACCATCTGTGGCATAAACTGTGAGCACACTTATATGTTCTCAGTAACTAAGCATGGCTAGGCATAGTTGATAGGAGACCCATATGCCAGCTTCCCAAATGCCTAAGGAGAGTATAGAAGTGCCCACCAGACAATCGTTTTCTGACAGTAACTTCCCTGAAAAGACATTGGTCTCATCTGGAACTCTGGTTTAGCCCAAGAGCTATTTCTAAGCAGGGTCGCTCTGTGGAAACTATTCATTTGAAATTGGCTGAGGCTGTCACACATGCTAATCCCCGTCCATATTCAGACTAGTAGAAATGACAGTTAGTCTGTTCCTGTCTTGGTGCTCTGTATGTTGGTTGATTGGGAAATGAAAGAATAGACTATAAAAGTCAGGGAAGATTAGTGACAGGATAATGAAAGCACCATAGACAGCTTGGCGTTGGTGCCTGAATGACTAACAGTGTACCTCCAAAATAGCTGCGGTTAACTCACAAAACTGGGGTAGGTTTTCATGAATAAATAGTGGGAACATGCCTGCGCTTGTCCAGTTGACATTGCTTCTCTTTGATGGGAAGGATAACAATGACTCCTGCTCTCCTGGACCATGTGGTGACTGAGACTGCATTCCACTCCTTTCTCCTCAACCTATGAAAAGCCTGGAGGAAAGGAGGTGTGGCGATCTATGCCCCTGGACTCATCTGCTGGCAAAGATCTTGTTCAAACCTTATGCTGACCCAGAATCTTTTCCAAGGTTCTTAAGGGTTCAGTAAAAGTGTTTGACTGAATAAAAAGCTTCTATTGAATAACAAAAACAAAACGTGTTGTTTTACTTGCCTGAAGCTGTTTTATGCACCACCCAGTCCCCCCTGGCTCAGAAAGGGTCAGAAGCCCCTGAATGGCAGGGAAGCTGGCCCTGCAGCTGTGGACTGTCAAATCCTGCAGAACCCAGTCAGTGAACTGAGAAAACAGAGGCATCTTGCAGACAAGGCCAGTTCCAAAAACAGAGGCTAAGACATCCTATATACAAAGATGCCCCTGCCTTCTGAGTGCTGAGAATCAAGGCTTATACTACGACTGGATTATTGTGACTCATTTTATGTTTGAGAAGGGTGGAGAGCAGGGACATGAAACCTCTTCAGTTCGTGCCTGAGAGCTGAGTTCTTGAGCGGACAGTTAATGGATGGATGCCCAGGCGGCTGGTGATGTTGGTATTTAGAGATCAGGCCTCAAACAAGACACTTGCATAGATAGTGTTTTCTTCTGGTGACCTGGGAAGCACCTTCAGTTTTCCAATGATCCTGTGTCTGTATGACAGAAGCCTTTGCTCCTACTCCACAGAAGCTGAGCCTGGGCCTACCACCCACTGCTGGGACACAGTGTAGAGAGCATGACAAGCCCATCCTGACCTTCTCAGACAGGCTTCTCTACCTCCAGGACCCTGGGCATGTTCCCCCAGACTCTTCATAAGTGGATTCCACCTTTGAAAGTGGGAGCTAAAGAAGCTTCCTCCTGAGCCTGCTAAAGGAAATAATGCATGATTTACACGGACTCGGGGACTTCTCAGTAGATGTCAGCTGTCTTTCAGTTCCACAGTTCACTTTACTGTGTCTTCATGTCCCCTGCTCCTGGAGCGATGTTTTCTCAAGAACCTGTACTCAACCCTACGGCCAATTGATGAGTTCCTACTTCCTAACAAAAGAAAATGGCCAAAACAAAACAGACAGGCAGCAGGCCCGGGGTATTATTCAACAGGCATAGCTCATGTCCTGCAGTTACTCGGAACGTGAGGCAAATAGTGACCATGGAAACATGTTCTTTGAAGATACATTTCTGGGTTCCCATACTGGCCTGCTGGAAGTGTGAGCCTGAACTTGTCGATGGTCCTCTGTGCCTTGCAAGTGGCAGGAGTCAGAGCCTGCACTGTTTAGAAACTACAGACAAAGCCAAAAGGGTGTTTCTGAGGTCTGTGAGGTACCCACTTCTGCACAACCGGGGACCAGGCAGCATGTCCTCCCAACAGACACTGAGTGACAGAAGTCCACCCCCATAAACTCACATCTCTATGCCATGGCTGTCCCACTTACTCATAGATGCTCTCTAAGTAGTACCATGAAGATGGTGGGAGATGGAGAGACAGGAGTATAAACATATTATTTGAGGCATTGTGGGTGGGGAAGGATATCTTAGGGGAAGCAATTCTGGAAGAAAGGGAGAGAACTTCCATTCTGCCTGTGTAGGCAGTAAATGCTTGGACAGTGATCTGCCCAGCTGGTGAAGGGCCAAGACTAACTTGACCTTTGGTCCAATGGCTGAGAGTCAGCTAGTTTCCTTCCCCTCTTACATCACTCCCAGAGATTCAGACAAAAATAACATGGTCCCGATTACATGACATTACAGGCTCTGAAAATCCACTAGGGAGGAGGGTGTTGAAACCCCTCAGAGGCAAATTAATCCTAGCAAAGCAACAGCTGGAAGATTGATGTGAAGTGGAGAAATTGCAGCCTATTGTTTCCAGGCTTCTTTGGAAGTTGATTTTAATCCAAGCAATTTCAAGAGGGGTTAAAAGCACTAATTTGGAAGCATGAATGTCTGTTACTTTAAGATGGGCATTGGTACAGTCCTCTACATGATGTGTTCTGCTGGTCGGCACACTTTCAGACTGAATTCCTATGTCCTGGTGTTTATTATGGTTGTTTAGTGTTGAGATATATCATGCAGTGGTCAGAAAGTTCATCACTGCTATGTTGGAGTCGTATGGTGCCTCTGTGGGCAACACTAGGTCTTGGCATCAGCTTCGCCTAGGCTATTGATTGAACCCAGCAAGCTGGAGCTGGGTACCTGTTACTCCTCCTGGGGCTTGTCCTGTCCAGAATGGACATTTGAGCATTTCCTGCAAGCACAGCCTGGAGCCCCCAGAGGACAATTTGCAGAACCTATACGCACCATTTACACTCACAAAGCAAAATATTTCCTCTCCCCAGGACACAGCAGTCCTCTGCATACTGCCTGCTTTGCAATTGGACATTACTTGGAGACCCAACATGAACTCTAGATTAGAAGTGTCACAGCTGGAGTGGAACTGAACTGCAGGAAACACACTCCTAGGACAAGAGAAAATCTGTAGTGATGGTTATAGGATGGTTATATAGGATAATTATAAACTCAGAGATTCCTGAATCCAAATCCTGATATGTCCACCACTGCTGTGGGACCCTGGGCAAATCCTGTCCATACCTCACATCCTCATTTGGGAGAGAGATGAGGTCAGAAGCCACATTACAGAGTGTCAAGGAAGGTGGATAGTTGTGTTGGGAAGTGCTCAGCACAAGCCTGACAAACAGTAAGGAACAAATTAACAAAGCTGGCTGGGGAAATGGTCCAGTCATTAAAGTACTTGCTTTGTAGGCATGAGGACCCAAGTTTAAGTCCTGGAATCCATATTTTATAAAAAGAAAAAAAAGGCTGGGCATAGTAACACAGACTCGTAACCCCAGTGCTAGGAAGGGAGAGACAGGTGGCTTTCTAGGGCTCACTCCAGCTAGCCTACCTACTTGGCAAGCTCTAGGTACAGTGAAGGATGCTGTCTACAAATAAACATGCTTGAAAAATGATGCTCGCACACACACTTATGTATTTGCACACATGTGAACACGCACACACTTATAGACGCTCTTATTGTCAGGGAAGTTTGGACAAACATACTAAGAATCTGGGTGGTGGGGCCCTAGGGCAATGTTCAGAACCAGATTCTGGGTTTTTTGGGTTTTTTTCCCTTTAAATCATAAAAGCAAAGGCTTCTGGAGATTTGAATTTGTGTCTCATAGTATCCCTGAATAAGTCAATGGCCTGATGCCTCTGGCTCTGACACCCTCAGTTTTAGTCTCCTGTGTCTGCAGCCACCCCGAAATTCTCAGTCCCACCCTGGAGACAACAATTAGAGCAGAGCGAAGCTTTGATTCTCCACATGTGGACATCTGTCCTGGGCTAGATCAGGCTTGTTGTCTGTGGTCACACTGCAGGTTGGGATAGAAACAAGACTCTGCCAAGATTAGCCCTTCTTCCCTAAGCCTACAATTCTGAGCTCTACCCAGGCTTTTAACTCTGACTCCTTCCCAGGGAACCCTGAGATCCAAGTGCCTCTAAAAGGTCCTCTAGAGAAATCCTTTTTAAAGCAGAGCGATATTTAGGGAGAAACGTTCCTGAATCTGCTCTGAGGTTCCTCTAGTACCGTATCATTAAAATAACAATAATAACGAGATGTTGGAACATAGCTCAGTTAGTAAGATGCCTCCCTTGTAAACTTGAACACCTGAGTCTGATTCCCAGAAAGCTGGGCTTGGTGACTGGGCCCTGTAATCGAAGCACCAAGAAAGTGGAGACAGGCAGATGGCTGGGCCTCACTGCTAATCAGCCTAACATATTTGATGTGTTCTAGGCCAATTAAAAACCCTGTCCTAAACAGACAAGGTGGACATCTGAGAAATGATAGCTGGAGTTGTCCTCTGGTCTCCATATGCATTCATCCCTGCATGTGCATGGACATCTGTCTGTACACACATACAATACACACAAACACACACACACACACACAATACACACAAAAATTTAAAGAACAAAAATGAAATAAAATAATACAGACTGAGGCATCATCAGGCACTCTGGTGCCAACACCTTCCACATGATGCTCACTGAAACTCACTTGGTTGGTTATGTTTCCATGGCCTGGCTTTCAGATTACTTAACACATCCTGCATCATACTTCTGAATGCTCAGTAAACCTCTTGCTAGTGTGACATATCTAGTGGGATTTCAACCCAGATCTTTTGACTCCCAGCCCAATAACTTTCAACTCCAGCATGAGAAGTTAGTAATGGATCCTGTTTGGGATACCTGGAGGTTACAGAACTGGGGAATGTTCCAAATGGATATTTCCCATGGGCAGGATGGAGCCAAGGCAAATGGTCACTCCTCTATGCAGTGCTTGTTCATTGGATGCCAGCAAGTGAAGCCTTGCAGATGTCCTGGAGAATAAGGCAGACTCTGTCCCTCCCTCATGGAACTAATACTTTTCCAGGAAACTCAGATAACAAACACAAAATTGCACGGATAATGATTAATACAACGGTGTTGAGCTCAAGGTAAGAATATGCAGGAGGGTCTAGATGCCAGAGGAGCTTATTAAAATCCATCATCTGCCTCCCACACCAGGTCCTATTTAGTGTACTGCCTCAGAGAACAGCACCCTATCCCACCAGTGTGGAAGAAAAAAATCCAGAGAATCCTTACCCCACCCTCCACTGAACCCCTTTATTACAAGTTTCTAAGTAGCTTTCAAAACCCGCTGTCTCCATTAGCTTGCTACCTTTTGGTTAGCCCGCCACAACGCCCTCTGCTGGACCCCATACTCATTCACCTTGGTCCTAGAATTCCATCTGTGAACTTCAGCTCCTCTCATTTTCATGAGGGAAATCCTAATTCTGGCACCCTTTACCTCCCAGGCTCCACTTCCCGCCCTGTGAAGGCATCCTATCACACTCCAGGAGCCTCAGTGCCTTCCTTTGCTGTTAGAGGTGAGCCCAACTCCACAGTCTGTGATGGTTAATCTTGACTGTCAAATATATAATGGATTGACAATCACTTAGATAGGGAGAGAGGTGATGAAGGTTTGTCACACACACACACACACACACACACACACACACACACACACACACACTGCAGTGGCCCTCTGCAGTGTGTGCCCAAGGAAAAGGATCTGAGGGAGATTAGGTCTCTGAGGATGTTTCCTGGCCCCACACTGTAGGAAACCATTTATGTGACTCTTCTCAAAAGACTCCCCAGTGACCAGGTTCCTGAGGGCTGTGACTCTCTCTTCCACATGATTTGTACGAAAATGGGTGCCGGTCGGATACCTGGCTTGTACCTTGGCTTGTGAGATGGCTGGTTCTCACTTCCTTCACAGCATGGAAGTTCTCTACAGTTGTTTGGGAATGCTATATAACTGCCCTTCCTCCTGCCTCTTATTCTGATCTCCTCCTGTGGACTGCCTTTCTCACAGGCCGGGTGAATACATGGTTTCAATAAAACATATTTGTCAAGTACCAGTCTGGGAGTGAGGACTTGCTGGGTATGGTTCTCCACAGCTGACAGGTCAACAAACAACTGGGGGGGGGGCTTTCCTTCCTTAAAAGGTTAGGCTTCTGAAGCAGCTTCCTTCTTGGGTCCTCGGGTACAAATGTGGGTGGGTCCTCCAACGAGTTAAATAAACTACACTAAGAAAAAAAAAGTAACTTAAAACACTGTGTTGTGCTCATTATGAAACACTAAGAGAACCAGTCAACTCTGTTGTCCAAGCTGGATCCAGAGTCCTTTACCTTTCTCCACAGACAGGCCCTGCTTCTCTCAGGCCTCTCTACCCTTCCTTAGCAGCCTAGCCATGCCCAACTCTTTCTTTTCTGCGCTGGCTTTGGTCAGTCCTTCCCCCTCTGGCTCTCCACCACCCCTCCTCTCTCCAACTTTCTCCCCCTTGTCTCCATTTGTTGTCTGTCACCCTCCTCTCTGCCTGGCGGATGCGGGAAGCATGTCAGGAATGTTTAATTGGAAATACCATGAGAGCTGTTATCGCCTCAGTTTCACCAGAGAGATGCAGGGCTTTGGGGGCTGGCGATGGGTGATTCCCTGAGGTGGCTGAAGTTTAATATCTCACCTAGGTTAACCGGGGCAGTTGGCTCTAGGAACCAAGCCCGGGGTGGAATGTGAGAAATGAGGTCTAGTCTGACAGGAAGGAGGGTGTGCTTGAATAACCCAGAATTCTTGCAAAGTCTGAGGAGTTGGAAGAAAAGGACAGAGCGGGAAATCCATTGAAAGAAGGAAAACAAACGGGGAATCCACCACCCTCTTCAACTGCCCACATAAAAATGACTGTGGGAAATCAGGTACCACCTGGAGCTGGGAGAAGGCTGGAGTGGCTCAGGCCTCCCTCTGTTCTCACAGCTGCCCTAGGTCAGATGGGCTCAGCCTCCTTTGATCTCCTCCCCTGTGAGGTCACCAGCTCCCTGCACTCCCCTGGCCTTCTCCCAGGTTTCAGGCCATTTTCCCATCTGCCAGAGCCTCAGGAACAGGGAAGCTGCGGATGAAGAGGCAGTATTCTGGCAGGGGGTGGGCTGGCCTAGTTATCACATGGCCCTGTCTAAACCAGGAGGGTCCTAATGTCACCTCTTCGGGGGTGGAGCAGAGGAGAGGTGGTAGGAGCATCCCTAAGAGGGGTACCTGTCTGTGGTCCCTAGAGCCTCATCTACCAGGACGGGGAGGAATCTAAGCCAACTCTTCCTCTGCCTCCAAATTCTCAGCCTGGGCCCTGGATTAGAGATGGACAAGCAATATTCTAACTTCAATCCCAGAAACTTCCATTGTCTGTCTCCTGTGAAGAAGCCCTGTGCAAGATTTTGAGTGAAGGATCTGGCTGCTGACAAAAACAGAGACTGCAACTTCATTCAAGATGCTGTTTATTTATGAGCAAACATAATCCCGCAGATGTTAAGTGGCAAGCCAAGAGAAGACAGCAATAACTGTATAGCCAGGCCTGCCTTGTTTCACATCCTCAGCTGATTTTTCCTATGACAAAAAGAAGGAGGAAAGAGGGAGAGGAGGGGAGGACGGGAGGAGGGGAAGGGGAGGGGAAGGAGGGGGAGGAGGAGGAAGGGGAGGAGAGGGGAGGAAGGGGAGGGAAGAGGGAGAGGGGGGGAGGAGGGAGAGGAGGGGGAGGGGAAGGGGGAGGGGGGAGGGGGAGGAGGGGAGAAAGGGGAGGGGAGGAAGGGAAAGAGGGAGTAGCTACAGTGCGAGCCACACTTACTGAAGGGGAAAAGTGTATTTACCCTTCCTAGCTACTCTCAGGGTTCAAGTTATTCAAGCAAGACTTGAGACCTAGAAGGTCTTTGTGATTCTCAGAGGCGTAAAGTTATGTCCTTTTCAGATCTAGAGAAACACACTCCCATGAGTTTTAAGATAAAATACCATGAATCTGTGACTGTTCCCTCTGACTTGTTGGAATGACAAAGTCACTTTTACTACCAAATAGATACAGCTTTTGGCTTTGTAAACATAGCCACAAGCCGGGCTCCCCAGAGCTAAAAATCCGTAAATCGTTAATATTATGTTTAAAAGGGGGGGAGGAAAAACAGCCGAGGAAGAAAGAGAAGGAGGGAGGGAGGGAGGGAGGGAGGGAGGGAGGGAGGGAGGGAGGGAGGGAGGGAGGGCCATATTTGCTAACTAGGATAGGTGGTCCTATTGTTCCTGAAGACTAGTTAGAAGAGTGACAGGCAAGGAGAGCATGTTTTTAGCTACTTCCTATGGAATGTCAAAGGGAAATATTAGGTTCTTACAGGGCAATTTTCCTCTGAAATTTTTCTAAAAGACAAAATTGATGTGCATAAAATACTAGAAAAGCGACAGGAAGCCAAAGAGGGCCGTGTAAGGGGTTGCCAGGAAAAGCCTGTCATCTGGACAAGGAAGTGGAAGGACCTGGGGTGCTCTCAGGGATGCTGCCAGTGTGCAGCTGGGAAGGGTGACTGCTCCTCCAGGGGCCAGCCCAGAGCAGGCCTCCTCCCCAGACAGTCCTCATCCGGCCCCAACATGAGCAACTAGCCCAGCACATGGTGTTTTCTTTTTCCTGAAATAAAACATCATCACCTGATCGTAGCTAAGTAACTGTGAACTTGTAAAAGTCTGTTTGTCATTCCCCAGAGACCCATTCAAGTGGCTTCTCAGATGAATTTGTTCATGCAAACACTTTGCAATGTTTCTCTAATTGTTTCTCACAGGCCTGGGGTGAAGAAGGATTATTCCAGCTCCTTTTCTCATCCCCGGTGCAGGTGAATAAATTGAGGCTCATAAAAAGAGCCATGTGTGAGGCAGGACTGTGTCCTCTGATCCATCCTCTCAGGGCTGGGACACCCGTGGGTGTGTTCCAAGACTAAAGCAGTTTGCAGGACTCCTAGACCCTGCTCCCAGCTAAGCTGAGCCTACAGGCCCAGGTGCCTGTTTGGTTTGGCCACAACACATAGCATCCTGTTGATAACCATTAAGTGTTTCTACAGCTTGTCAGGAGCTCATACATTTGGGTTTTAAAAACAACTTCAGGGGGCTGGCAAGGTGGCTCAGTGTGTAGAAGCTCTTGCTCCATAGGTCTAAAGACCTGAGTTTGATCCCCAGAACCTTTGTAATGATGGAACACACATACGCTGTAATTATTTTAATAAGTTATATATCATATAATAATGTATTGTATAACCAAGTGCTAATACATATATTACCAAATGTATAAGTATAAATGTGGTGTGAACAAGTGTACTGATGCCATATGCAAATACTAATTTTAATGAATATTAAGCAAACATCTAGCACTGTAAGCAGAGCTATTTCTGATGCTGTGTAGATGTGCTGGGGCCACAAAACTGAGGGAGCCCTTCAAGACAGACATGGGCTGGGAGTTGAAAATTAGATGTGTCTATTAGAGCAGGACATTGAGCCTCTGCCACTGCTTTCCGTGGTTGAAAGAGAACTTCCCAGAGAGGCTGTTTCCAAGTCCTCTGCCACCAGCATGCTGACCTGAAGGGCTCCAGAGAGCATTCATAAGGACTTCTTCCAAGCTAAGGAACTGGGCAGAGGATGTGTCCCTCCATCCCCTCCACCTCTTCCATGCCATTTCTACTCGATAGATTACCTCTTCTTTGGCACAAGTCATCCCAAAAGTGGTAGCCAGGAACCAGGTGCTAGGAAAGGGCTAGAGAGGGAAAACCACAGCTGTCAAGAGCTGGGGTCATTCAAAATGCAGAGGATGCTCTGAGGCCATTATGTTCTGAGTTAACAAACTGAAAAAGGGGGCCAGGGTTTACCACAGGAAATCGGGATCTGTTATTGGGGCTGACTTGGGGAGACAGTTCAAGGGACCTGGAAGGAACAGATTCACGATGGAGGGGAAGATGGGAGGTGAAGGGTGTGGGCTCATCCTAGGTCTGCCGCTAACCGTATGATATGGAAGAGCCACCTCTACTTGGACATGTTTTCTTTAGTGAAATATAAAACCCTATTCCGAAGACTAAAGTCTTTCTAGCCTAAATCCTGGGGTTCTGTTCAGAATCTGGAATGAGAGGACAAGAGGGTCTGAGTGGAGTGAAGACATACTAGCCAGTTCTAGCCCAGGAACATGGATAACAAGGAGATTCTACCTGGAAGCAGGAGACATGGGCATTGGCCCTACCATGGCCCGAACTCAGTGGGAATGTGAACAAATCATTTCACATCTGTGGATTTATTCTTATCTGCAAAATTAAGAGTTCTGAGCTTCAAATTATCTGTGACTATTTTAACCATTTTTAAAAGAAAGATTAAATTTTCTCTGAGGTCCCACTTAGGTAGGAAGTGGCTTCCCTGGCTGGAGAGGTAAAGGCTCATGATGCCCCTTGCTTTGGTCTGACAATCTTACCCAAAGTTAGTCATGAAATCTGACTGCTGTCCTGGCAGTGTTGGGAGACAGAACCTTTGGTTAGTAACTGAGCTGCGAAGGATCCAGTCCCATGGGAGGCCAGTGCCATTAGCAAAAGGCAAGCCCAGTCCCTTCCACTTGTGTGTATGTGTTTGTATGTCTGTGCCAGTTTGTGGGGGGCATGTACACATGTGCAGGTGTACATGTGCATGCATGTGCATCTGTGTGTTTGTGTGTAGAGAGGCCAGAAGACAACCTTGGAGGTCCTTCTCAGAAGTTGTCTACCTTGTGTTTTGAGACGGAATCTTTCAATGGCCAATTAGGCCAAGCTAGCTAGTCAGAATCCCAGCTACTTATTCTGAGAGGATTGCTATCCCTGTCCTACAGTTTCCAGAAGGAACACTGAGACTCCCTTAGGTGAGCCTCCTTGCCTTTCTGCTCAGGTTCTCTCACTTCTGCAGGCTCCATGGTCTATTACCCACAATGCCCTTGTGCTGCCCTTCCCTAGTCCATTGTGCTTATAGACTGGACTGTGAATGGGTCCGAGTGTGTAGGACTCCCCGGGTTGCTTTCTAGCTGACAGAGGTGGGTTTGGCTTTGCTGCTCTTTGCTGCCCCCCCTTTCTTTCTTCCCATCACACAGGCTCCTGCTGGCTTTAATTAAGCCTGTGGAGCCTCCCTCAGGGCTGGCCCTCATGAAATGAGGTGACCCAGCTCACCAGGGCTGCTCCCCAGAGGCCCCTCAGCTCCGGGCTTATCACAACAATTTCTGCTTCACATTTTCCACACAACACTGCAACCTGAACAGAAAAATATAGTTTGCAAGTGCAGGAGACAGCCAGGACACAGGGTCTCAAATGGGAAGACTCCAGAAGCTCCCAAGGGGCTCAGCCTGCAGAGACTGCCAGGAAAAAATGTAGCAATTCAATATCAATGAAAATTGCTCTTGGGTAGAGAGAGGCACAGGGCCCCAGCCATAGGGTCAGCAAAGCTTTGCGATTGGGCCACTTTTCCATCAGTGTGTAAGAAGTGCTCACTCCTAAGTGCTCACCTACGGAAGAGTAGTACAGTGCTAACTACACTTCTGATCTGGGATTCAAGGGCCTTGACAATTTTTTCTCTCTCTCTTACGTTTGAAGATTATAACCAAAATCTCTTATAAGGAGCCTTGGAAAAATAACCTTCTAAAGAGCTCAGGGTAGCAGCAATATTATTTAATGTAAGACATGTCGTGCTGTAGTAACAAAGAGCCCCCCACAGCTTCAATGGCTTGACAGGCCAAAGTTTAAAAAAGAAAAACTAAAAAATGACACCTGAGGTTTACCCCTGGTCTTACACACATACATACGCACACACATGAACGAGATACAACATACATACAATAAATTAGTCTTCTTTAATGCATACTCTTGTAAATCCAGACAAGCACATGCTATTAAATAACCAGCACTAACAGACATAATTTGGATATAAACAGTTCCAGTCCTCCAAAAGAGCCTCTGTGGCCTAGTTGACTCCTACCTGACTTTGGTTCCTGATCTGTTTTCTGTTTTCATAAACGGTTATAAGAATATCATGTGAGTAGAATGAGTGGAATATAGCATTTAATTTGGGCTTACCATACTCCCCCTACATCTCAGGTACTTTGTGGTACGTATGTGTCTATGGCTTCTTAGAGCCATTACACAGCAGTGTGCACGTGGGTACACCCAGTCTGCTCACGTCTTCCATTCTAGTTTTTACCAGGTTCGAATAAACCTGCTATGGACATTTTTGTGCCAACATCAGCTATTCTGTCATTTGGGTGGAGATCTAGGAAAGAGAGGTTGGAGGGCAGCATAAGTATGTGTTTAACATTTTAACAAATGTCCAGCTTCTTCTGAGAGGTGGACGGATCACTTTGCACTTCTGTGAGTGTGTGAGGATATAAGTTGCTCAGCATCTTTGCCAGACTTAATTTTTAGGCTCTTGATGTTGTTAGACTCTTTAATAGTGGTCCTCAAATGATTAATACCATCAAATACCTTTCAGATGTGTAATTGTTTCTGGCATGACTTGTTGGCCAAGTGTCTTTTCAAACCTTCCCTCTAATATGTTTTTAGATTTATTTTTTATTATTCACTTTTAAATTTTTTATTACATTTATTTGTGGGGACATGAAGATAACTTATGGGAGTTGGTTCTCTGTTTCCAACATGTGGCTCCCAGGAATCAAATTCAAGTCCTCAGATGTGGCAGCAAACACTTTTACCCAGCGAGCCAATCTCGGTGACCCTATTGTTATTATGGTTTGACAGTCCCTTCTATATGTGGAATCTAGTCCTTTACCAGATATGTGATTTGCAAATATTTTTCCCAATCCCTAATGTCTATTTTCATTCTTCTAACAGTAACATTTCGAAAAGATAGTACATAATTATAGTATTTCTGATTTATCTGGTTTTTTTAATCTAGGTTGTGGGTTTTCTGTAAGGAAATCAAGTTGATGAGGATTTTTCTACTAATTTTTTTTCTGAAAGTTTTGAAGTGTTACACTTCTATTATCAAACTTGAATTTTTAAAGTATTCTATAAAATATAGATTGAGTTTTATTTTTGCATATGATCATCTGATTCATTTGCATTTATTTGAAATATTTAATCAAAAATCAATGGATATGAATGTGTAGATTTGGTTTTGGCGTCTCTGTTCAGTTCCAGGGGCCTGTAGAGCTGTTCTTTCACTGATACCGTATTTCTTAATTTGTTGTAACTTTATGGAAAGTTTTTATTTCAAGATTGTTCTTCTTTAAAATTTTTTTGATTATTCTAGTTCTTTTGTGTTTCCATAAAAAAAAAATTGGAAAGCTTGTCCATTTGCACACACACACACTGCTGAGACAGAATCTGATTAGGACTACACTTGACCCATAGATCTAGCTGGGTAGTCAACACATGTACAATGCTAACAGTGTGGTGAATCTTTCTATTTAGGATGTCTTTTGTTCCTCTCATTAATGTTCTATAATTTCAGGAATGAGTTGCACTTTTGTATGTTTGTGCACATAGATATTGTACATATCATTTGCTGTCCATAACTATGTGTTCTTGTGATGTTATATCTCACTTAATTAGCCTTTTGACTTCAAAGATTCTCCCTAGTGAAGCGTTATGTTATCTGCAGCAGAGTTTTCTACCGAGCCCCCTTGTATTTATTTTCTAGCCTTATTAATCTTCCAGTACAGTTGAACGGAACTGTCAAGAGCAGACATACATACCTTGTTCCTGATCTAGTCTCTCCAGTCAAGGATGCTAGACGCTGGTGTTCCATAGAGGGTCTTTATCAAGTAAAAGAAATTACTTTCTATTACAGCTCACTGGTAATATTTACCATATATGTTATATTTTCTCAATTATTAACAATGATAATTATATATTTTGTCCGTACTCTTTTAATAGGGTTAGCTTGTATTTCTGGCATTAATGTTCAGTGTACTCAATATGTTATACTCTGTATGTATTCTGGAACTTCACTCATTTGTTTTGGAAGGGCTTTCGTATCTCTGCTCATGACAGCCATCATTTTATAGTTTCTTTTTACGGTTCTCCTATAAAAAGTCCTGCTGCTCTGATACGTTGAACTAGAACATATTCGCTTCAATGTTCTTGAGAAATTCACACCACACAGAATTTAAATCATCTCGTCTTTAATTGTCAGGTAGAACTCAGCACCAAACACGTGTGATCCTGGAGGGGTTTGGCCTCGTGGTAAAAGGCCTGAGAGAACAAATTCCATTTCTTTTAAATACTTGATGTGTTCAGGTTTTCTGCGGCTTCTTGAGTGAACTTGGCCTTGGGGTTCCTTAAGAAGTTGGTCATTTCATCAAATTTTTCAGATATATTAAAATACATTTGTTCAAATATGTTTTGCTATCTTTCTGATGTTTTCAGACCTGCAGTGATGATGACCCCTTCCTTCCGGCTCTCCCCACTCTGTCGTGTCACTTTAAAAATCAGTCTGGGTAGATGTTCATTCATTTTATTGAGTTCAACAACCAACTCTTGTTTCGTCAATTGTCTCTATGCTTTTTCACATCAGTGATTTTTTTGCTTTTACATTTATTTATTTTTCTTTTCTCCTGTTTTCTTAGGATGGAAGCTTACATTGTTTCCCTGAGCTGTTTCTTTTAATATATGCATAATAGCTTGTAGTGTTTACATATAATCAGTTAGTGGTTTAGCTACCATTCACAACCTTGACATGCTGTGTTTTTATTTCCATTTGGTTTAATCTGTGACTTCCCCTTTAATTTCGTTTTATTTCTGAAGCCAGTGGTTATCCTGAAGTACATTGGTTTCCAAATATTTTTTGGATTTTCTAGTTATCTGTTATTTCTCTTTAATTTAATTTTGATCAGAGGGCAAATTTTATAGGATTTCAGTTTCTTCAAACTTATTGAAACGTTTACTAGCTAAGAATATGATCTCTTTTGACAAATGTTTCATATACACTTATTTGAACCTAGTGTATTCTCTGCTATTGATGGACTCAGTGTCATAAGTGTACAGAACATGCAGGGAACCAAAGCCCAAAGTAAAATGTAATAATAGAATTTTCCAAACTGTAGTTATAAGTGATGGACATCATGGTGTCTCTTACAGTTTAGGGAAATGACCAAGAAGTCAGGAAAATTGTGGAGGATCTGGGACTGTGACTCTCATGGGATGAGTATTCATAGACTATCATGTTTAATCCACACAACACTTTTTCAGGGAAAGAACATCTTGCCTGTTTGCCTTGATAAAACTACTCAAACAATATTCGGAGGAAGTGCCAGGGTTGCAATGTGAATCTAGAACCAGAAAAACCATGCTTCTAACTCCAGGACACAGTATATGGGGCATGGAGAATCTAGGCCAGAACTGGAGTCATGGGCATGTCCTCAGGCAAGTCTGTTAACCTCTAATTTAGATGAGAAAGTACCTTAGAAGGTACAGCATGATGGTCATCATCATCCTAATCAGAACCACTCACAGAGGACCTCGGATGATAGACATGATGCTACACATGAGCAGGCAAGGAAATATAGACTTCAACTCTGCAAAAATGACTTGGGAGGGTAATCTAAATTCTTAAATCATGTGAGTCCCTCCATTTGTAATGTTAATGAGTTTCTTTTGAATCTTGAGAGAGGCAAATTTAGGGTAGATGAAAGAATGTACTGTGTTATTGAAGATGTCACTTCATGTGATATCACCCAGGGGATGTAGTGTGTGCTAAAAACCCAGATGAGTTTAAAAAGTTTATTGTACCAGTCATTATCCAGAGATGCACACCCATAAGCTTTTCTAGATTGGAATTAAGAAGTTTTTCCAAAGCTCTTAAAGTTGTTGCATAAAATGGGAATCTGGGATGTACAGAACTTTTGCTAGACAGGCCTAGGCAGCCCCTTTTACACAGAGTGGATCCAAGAGAATCATACTAAAGAAGCTGACTCAACCCAGCATCTTTTAGAAGACTATTGAAGGCATGCCATTGCAGGACTGTATGAGGGACAGGAGGCACTAGGGAAAGTTTCTCTACTGAAAACGTAATTTGTGCATAGATTGTTGTTGACCTCATTTGATACCCCCTCCTACCTACCCAAGTTCAAATCCACACTAGAGACCTTGACATCTCCCAGAACAGTTTTCTCTCTAAATTCATAAACCTCCATTGCCTATGAGTCTGGCTGTGGCATCCTCACATCCTGAAAGCCTGTCTATCACTTCTTTAGGCATCCATGCCTCTGAGGCTCTTCTGACAGTTTTTGTCCACCCTAGTTCAGAATTTTTTTTAAAATTAACTTCAATTTCTGTCCCTCTTCTTTCTTTATATCTTCCTTAATCTTTAGAAATTCCCAACCAATCCAGATTCCACTTCTAAACCCAAGTGATACGAACCTATGAACAGGTGACTGTCTCAGCTATGCGAGCTTTCTTCTCTGCTCTGCAATGCTACTCCACTAAGGCAACCCTCCCCCTTGGAGTGGCCTCACAAAGTCCTCTGCCATCATCCACACTTCTAAACAACTGCCAACTTCCCTCTCTTTTCCTTAGCAGATGACTTGGACCATCAAGCAGTCTCTCTTGACTCCTACCCAGAAATCTTCTCATCTACCACCTCCTCACTTTTCTCTTTCTGGTACCTAGGGCTAATTCCTCTACCCAAGCTCTATAGCACAGACCCTCCTATCTCAGCCAGGACCCCACTGGACTGATTATTCCTTCTTTGCCCTTTTGTCAACATTATCCATCTTACTGCCTCCATTCTCTTCCCCATAAATCAGTTGGCAAGATAGTCGATTATCTTCTTTATTAAAATCAACCATACTTCCTCTCTTGGCTCTTGAATGTCATTTAGCTGTTGTGGAGATTCTCATGTCTGAACAACAAATATTTTCTCCCTTGGTCCTGTGTCTGCCCTGGAACCTTCCACTCTTCACAATGGCTTAGTGAAATTAAAACACACTAGACTTTTATTTATTAGACATGGTTTCCAGTGTCATCCAGGCTGTTCTAAAGCCAGAGGAAACATCAAGAAGTAACTTCAAGATCTCACCTTCAACTTCCTTATCCATGCAACGTATTAAATATTCAACTTCCTCTTATACTAGGCACTGATCTAACAACTTCTACATACATCAACCAATTCAATCAATCCTCCCAAAACTCTATGTGGAAGAGTCTTACTATTTTCCTACTCTGAAGCATAGAGAGCCTGAATAACTTGCCACACAGCTAATAAGCACAGAGACATATGTTAAATCCACAAACCTGGCTTTGATATCCTTAACATTGATCTCTCTCCTTGATACGGACATCGAGGCTCATTTTTGCTTCAGCTGTTAAAAATCAGAATGGTGACATTCAGAATAGAGCTCCGGACTCCAAGAACAACTTCTCCAGTGTGGGAAGATGCCACCCTCCATCTCGCCAAGGGTCCCCTTCTCTTTCACAGCACCAGGCTAAGGTCCAGGAGCCAGGTGGCAGCTGATAGCCCTGCCCAGAATCTCCTGAATCTCCTCACCCCAGGCATCCCAGGGATGGCAGCCTTTTCTTGGTTGCTCTACTATCTCCAAGATCCTGTTCTCTCTAGGAAAGTGCTAGGTAAAAGCAACTCTAATTCCCGAGTCTCAGGGTGGTAACTGTAGCAGGCTTTTTTCTTTTGGGCCACCAACCAGCTCCCAAATTATGACATGGAGATGTATTGTTAGTTTTGAATGCTTGACCTAGCTTAGGCTTGTTTCTGCCTAGATCTTACTTCAATTAACCTATTTCTCTTTATCTGATTCTTGCCTCGGGGCTTATTACTTTCCTGCTGTCTCTATGTCTGTCTGTCTGGCCCTGGGCGTCTCCCTCGTTCTCTCCTCCCATCTTCCTCCTGTTCTCCTTGAGCCTAGACGTCTCCTATTTCTTCACTCTCCCTGGCAGCCCCACCTACCACTCTGCTGCTGAACTATTGGCCATGTAACTTTTTATCAGGCCAATCCGGAACCTTAGGCAGGCAAGGTGACACAAATGCAGCACATCTTTCCATAACTAAACGCACATCCTTACATCATTAAGCAAATGCAGCATAAACAAATGTAACACGCCTTCACACAGTTAAAATAATATTCCACAACAGCTGCAATAGCTTACGCTGGATGCCACATAGGGATGAGAGGACATCGTGAGACAATAGATAGAGGCACCTGTGTAATAAATATAATCCAAGTTTGTGTGTATGTAGAATACCTAATGCTTTATTAACTTTCAATTTTCTCAGTGCTAATGAGAAAGGAACAACAGCTGCTGAAAGGCATTGGACTATAGAAAAAACAGCTGAACTAAATCAGCCTGTTTACTTCAAAGATGTACTAACCTCTGAATGGAAGCCAGGGTATGTGCTGCGTTGGGGAAGGGGTTTTGCTTTTGTTTCCACAGGTGAAGAAAAGCTATGGATACCATCAAAATTAATAAAAACTCGATTTGAACCAGAGAAACTTGATGACAATAAGAATTGATAGCTCATCCACTCATATTACAATTCTTTAAGTTGTAAGAAAAAACAAAGGGTGGGGGCAGGTTTCTGTTTTTGTCTTTATAGAAAACTAGAAATACCCATCTCCAAGAAGTTAAAAGGCCTTGGACATCTAGACACCTAAAGCAGAAGGGAAGCTATCCAGAAGAATTTACAAGCAAAAGAATATTGGACCTATTGGTACTAGTATACTTCATAGGATAAAATCTCATTGCTTAACCTCTATATATCCTTATTTGTAAGTTGAAGTCCCAGTTTAATTATAATTTAAAGCTGGCTTTAGAGTTGGAGTGTGGCTCTCTCCTTTAAACTCAAGCATACTTGTTAAAGGAAAATACAAAGTCTCTGTATCATATCAGAGGAGCCACCTGATATGGGACAGAAGAATAACAAAAAATAAGGGACTATTCTATTGTTACTATCCTATGCTGAATAAATACTTAATTGGTTTAGCTTCCTGTACATTGTGTTGGGTTTTAGTCTTTTATCCGTTTTCTGCACTGATCCATGACGATACTTAATTGCGAATTTGAAGTATCCTAAAGGAAGATGGAGCCCCACAACGACGATTTCACATGGACTCTGAGAAAGCCACTGCGCTGACAAACACCAACCAAAGATCAGATTTGGACTACAAACTGCTCAGGGCAGTTTCAAGGCAGCTCTCTGAGATGAACCAGCTTCACAGACTACTATAGCCAGGACTTGAGATAAGCCGTGCACTTTCCTGTTATGCAGAGACTGGACAACAAATGATACAGCTACTTATTTCAGGACTTGACAATTTTCTTTTCAGGATCCCCTAAAGATGCAGTCACTCTGAGAGAGCAGGAAGTAAATCTAAGACCATGATGCCCACATTCCCATGAGGTGGGGTGGGTGGTTTTTGGTCTTTCAATGGGTTATGGATAATTGGTTAAAAATTGTTATTGATTATGGTTTAAAAAAAAGCTAAACAAGAGAGATTAGATTCAGGGTTCTTGTTTAAAAGGAGAGAGAGACACAGGGACAGAGAGACAGAGACAGAGAGAGAGAGAAGGGGATACAGATACAATAGGATATAAGGGTAGATTATTGAATCTTCTTTAAAAAAGGAATTACTAGCTTTAAATATTTTACATTGAATTGGATTTTTTGTATATTGTATACAAATTGTGTATATTGAGATTAATTTTGACACTGTACATACATCTCTATGCTTGTTCAAGTTACTCTGTTCATCTAACAATGGAATACAGGTTGCTAGTCCATGAAAGTTTTTATTACCAACTAATTAGGATATAAAGAAATGCAAGTTAGTAGTTAGACATTACAATCAAACTTATAGTTATATTAGATGTGTTTTCAAGATCAAACAGATATGTTTTAGATGAACAGGTCTTTTTCAAATACCTCAGAGATCCATAGAATATGGCATTTAAGATATTGTAATAACATAGGTTCTTATTATTTTCATGACAATGGGGCATCTGTTCCTAGCAGCACCAATGTACTTCAGAGAAGATTATGGACATCAAAAAAACCTCCATATAGAGTTGACCATTGGGCAAGAAAGTACTCTTGCCTTGACTGCTGACAGTATGATGTTCAAATTGGACAAGCAGGAGACACATCCACAAGAAAATTGCCGAAACTTTCCAAGACAAGGTAGGAAGGTCTTTGAGAATATCCTGCTTCACAGGGAAGTCTGTCAGACATGCTAGGCCTGTGGGCTGAAGATGGATGCTTCAATGATACAGAAGAACCATGGGTGACTGTCCGGGCAGTCAGCTGTTTCATTTTTTATATTTTTTTGGAAGTTGCTTGTTTGCCCATGCTATTTAATTAGTTAATATTATTTCCTTCTTGGGTCTCTGAGGTAGTTAAATATGAAATGGTTATAGTTATGGTTTTCTAGTGACAGTTTTAGAAAAGAAACTCAGAAGTTAAGGTATATAAGTTTGAGAGACATCAAAATAATAATTTTTAGTTAGTAATAAAAGCTAGATAGAAAATGAATTAGGTATAATCTTTTGGACTCACTAAAATAGAGTAATCAATGGAATATTTTCTTTGAATTGTCAATTGTTAATAGACTGGACATTACTCATGTAATTATTGTTTGTATATATTGTATGTAATTATTGTACCTATTATATATGATTTTTCTTATGTTATAAACTTCTTTTGTAATTTTGACACAAAAGGGGATATATGGTGCTATGTTATATATTTAATAAAACCATTCTGGAATATCAGAGAAGAGATCTACCCACAATCAATACAGGAAGATCAGAAAGTGGTAACTCACACCTCTAATCCCAGCAAGGGGAAAGACCAAAGGAGTGGTGACCTAGGCCTTTAATCCCAGCAGATCTGAGTTAAACCCAGCTTGGTTTACAGAGGGAGTTCCAGGCTCCCAGGCAGGCAGTGGTGGTGCTAGGCCTTTAATCCCATAACTCCAGAGACAGAGATCTGTGTTTCTATGAGTTCAAGGCTAACTACCAAATAGTAGTAGCCTACGCCTTTAATCTTAACCTGGATGTGAAACAACTGGGCAAAGACAGTGTAGGAAGACAGATTAATGCACTAGAGCAATGAGGAGCCAGGCTGAGGAAGCTGGAAGACAGCTGGGTGAGATCTGACTGTGGTGTTTCCTCTCTGATATCTCAGCCTTTCCCTGATATCTGGCTCTGAGTTTTCTTTATTACAAGCAGAGTTTGTGCAACACGTGGTGTCTTTGCTGTTGCTTCAGGAAGATCTTTTTATCATTGCATGTGTGTGCACTCAAGTATATGCAGAGGTGTGGTGTGTGTGTGTGTGTGTGTGTGTGTCCTCATGCACATACCAGAAGACAACCTTGAGTATCATCTTCAAACATCTACCTCCTGTGAAACAGGATTTCTTTTTTGCCTAGAACTCACCAATTAAATGAGACTGGTTGGCCAGGGGAGCCTAAGAGACTCTGTCTCTGCCTCCCCAGAGCTGACATTACAAGCCTATGCCTCTATGACTGGAATTTTTCATATGGATGATGGGGATCAAATTCAGGTCCTCTTGCTTATCAGGTGAGCAGTTTACTGACTGAGTTATCTCCCCAGCCCAGGAAGAGTCCTTCTAAATAACTCATATTTTCAACAGCCCATCAAAGCAGTGAAGCAAATTAGAAAGCTGTTTCAGAAATGTGAATAGAATTGACCCAAGGGTCCAAATCTAGAGCTGGGCATATACTTCGTCTTGGCTATAGTTCTGGAGCTGTTGGCTGTTCAGTTGTCCTGGTCTTTGTGCCTTTTCTGCACTCATAAGCTGTCTTGTAAGAAGCCTCTTAGATGTCACTCAGCATCACAGAGAACTGATAAGCCTCACCTCATTCAGAAATGTGACTTGGAAGGCCTCTAGAAAAATACCAGCTTCATAACCATATTTTTGGTTTTTAATCACAATTAAAATAATTTACAGATCCAAAGTGATCAAAGGCACCAAAGTTTAGGAACACATTTCCTCATAGTTCTGTCCTTTGGTTCTCGGCTGTACGCTCACACTGCACTATATGTGGGGCTGAGGTGGATTTTTTTGGAGTATCGCTGTGTTGATTGTCATGTTGTGTATTGATAAAATAGAAAGCTATACAGATGAAGGAAACCTCATAAAGGAGGGAAGGGAGTGTGGAGGTGCTAGTGTGGATGCATGTTTGAGTAAAGAGTTAGCAAGTAGCATCATTAAACACACAACCAGGATTGCTGCAGAAGCCAGAAATCTGAAAACACAGGATCATGAGGTCTGGCATTAAGGGGAAAAAAAACTAGTAGAGAATACAATCTCAATAGAAATACTTAATACTATCAGATTCTGTTATTATATTATAAATGCAATATTATCAGAAAATAACTAATAGAGAATTCCAAAAGCATCTCTGTGCCTTTCTTGGTCACCTCTCTCAATCCTACAGTCACCTTAAGCTTTGTCTTAAGAAAACCAGCTGAGAAATAATAGTGTTAACATCCTCAACATAGAGCTTCCAGAAAGTTTCCCTGTTTACTCTGTTAGAGGACAATTAAGTGGCATCTTCCCCTCACCCTCTGCTACAATTTGTGTCAAGGTATAATGTCCCCCACTACCTTATGGGTTTGCTGGGGGCAGACAAGCCTCAGAGTTCAGGGCAGGTGACAAGCATCTCTCCAGATATTTATAGTGAAGAAGAGAATGGGCTGCAGATAGAAGGTGAAGATTCCTGAGGAACAAGTTGGAGGAAATCTCTTTTCCTCTTTATTCAGAAGGCAAGGGGGACAACAGAGAAGCCGGAACTGGAGTTCGAGCGTCTTCTACAGCGTAGTGTGCTAGTCAGTCCCACATGTCCCAGTCAATGTCAGGGGCTTGGAGAATAGAGAGAGATAGAGGTAGAGAGAGAAGATAGAAAGGGAGAGAGAAAGATGGAAAGATGTATAGATGGGGGAGTTAGAGAGACTAAGACTGAGTGGTTAGTTCCGGACCTGTCTACTGGAACATACCATCCTATTTTAATATCTGAGTCTTCCCAAAAGTGTTGAATGCCCAGAACTCTTGTTAGTTTTGTGTGGAAGAAAGGACAGGATGTCTGTTGCTATTCTATCTGTCTACTCGCTACAGCCTTTGGGAGACGTTTACAGAGCTCTCATCCCCTTGGCTAAGGAAGGAGACAAATGGCACCTTGCTTCTACCTTCCTTGCTCCAATTGGAGTCCTATACATCCCAGGAGTCTTCTGTAGAAGCCTCTATTAATGTCTCCTAGACTGTGTCCAGTAATAATGATGGTAATGATAATGATAATGTAATTACCCCAGTTTATTGATGTCAAGTGCATGCTGATTACAAATGGAACAGGAAGTATTTACTTGCCTCTTGCTTCTCCAAGCTGGTTGTGAAATCAGAGCTGGGCTTTGGAGCAAGCATGAAGCCTGTACCTTTCATAATGGTAATGGGATCCAGATGTGCCTCCGTCCCATGAAGGCAAGTGATGAAAGCAGAAAATGGGTCCCATACACATGTTCTCTGCCCAGGTGGGGTCCACTCTGACTTCCCTCTCTGAGCCAATACTGCTCCACATTTCCTCCAATTAACTCTGATGATGTCAAAGAACTGAAATGCATCCCCTGTGGCCACTTGCACACAGTAGGTGCTTGGATGGCATTCCTTCATTTACATTCCAGTGATGACAGGTACCTCCAGGAATGCTCTCCTGAGCATTTGTGTTTCCCCAGTGATGCCTGGTAACGTGGAAATCTACTGATGGAAGAACAATGGTTGGGAGTGGAAACTGAGGGGAAGACAGGGCCTTTGAAGAGACCCACAGCAGGATGCTAAGGTTGAGCCCAGGACTGTCCCAAAGGATATAATTCCAGACCCAGGAGTTGGAGGATCAAGGAATGCAGTGCTATGAGGCCAGAGGATGACAGGCAGGACACCGTGTTCGTGTCAAGGGTGTGATGCTCAAAGAAGTCTTGTCGGCCACCCAAACCAAGTCCTGTAGCTCTTGTTCTCTTTCTAGCTTCTCTGATAAGGGTGGGTGTATTTCTCTATCTCTTTGTCTCCAGCATTCCTCACTTGTTTCTTCTCCATCTGGTCCCCTCAGGATTGGAACTATATTTCTGCAATGCTGCACTTTCAGCTTACAAAAAAGGACTTTCCCCTGAAGCAGAGAGGTGAGATGCGTGAATAGGCAGATTTTGGTTCAATTTTTGTGAACACCTACCTTTGATGATAATAGAAAGAAGTGGGTTCTCACAGCTCACGTAGAAACAGAGCTCTCTTAGGGAGTAAGATTCAAGGAAAATGCTTTTTAAAACCTAAGAACATCATTAGGGAATCTCTTTTCCCATTAGTAAGAGACTCAGGCATCGTAGTGGGATTTGGTGGTCTAGAGTCTTTAAAGATTGAGTTTATAAGCTGAGGGGTTTTGTTTAATTCTGTGGGCTTGAGTAAAAGTCCAAATATGCAGAATATTGCTCAGAAATGAGGTAATTTCATCTACCTGATTGTCTTCAACACTTGAAAATATTTTTTTCTGATGTTATGAGTGTCAAATGATGGCAAACTATACTGTCTGTTATCATTAATACAAGCTAGAAGAGTAGACACTATACCTTAAAGGGGAGTGTAGGGCCCAAGGGAGGGATACGTTTTCTTCTCACAATAAAACAATCATTTCCTTACACTCATGGGTTATATGGTGGGGATACTACAGGAGACATCGTCTCCCATGCTCTACGTAACATTTCCATGGAGTTTGGATCGCTGTTGACTCCTAGACTGGTGCTGAAAGGTGAACATCAAAGTTTCTGAAGGTACCCCTCCGCAGGTAATCCCAGCTACCCAGGACCTCAGCTGCACTTCTCAGAGGGATCATCTGAGAGCAGCCTCCATCCAGAATCTGAGCTTCCTCACAGCATGGTGGCCAGTAGAAAGAGTCTTCAGGAAACCATCCGAGTGCTATGCTGTCTTAATGTGCATGATTCCCTCCTTAGAGGCTACTTTTGTCATTCTTACCACATCCCTGAGCCTGTCCAGATCAAGAGAGAGTGCAAATTCCACTTCTCTTAAATCACGCTGTTAGTGTCTGGATGCTAGACAATGCTATTGTGGTCATCTTTGGAAACTGAACTCAGCTCCATTCCCCACATGAGGAAACCATCCAATCATTTAAGCAGAGCATGACCTGACTCTCCTCCAAAGTGGTATTTATAGACAGGGGTATAAACATGAAAATAATTAGGAAATTATCACAATCATCCAGGGAGGTGATGAGAGCTTAGATGAGGGGACAGTGACGGATGTGATGAAAAGCTATGTGAACAAGCAGAGAACATGTTGTGGGACTTAATTGAGCTTAAAAAAAGGCTCGTTTTCACACCTGTGAAATTCATCCATACAACTTGAGTGCTGGGTGATGATAACATCTCAAGTTATGGAAGAATCATACGTTGGTGATATAAATACAAAGGAGTGGGTATTGAAAACCATGAAATTGAATCATATCAACTAGAGTGTAAACAGACAAGAGAGGCATTATAGGCCTAGAGTCCCAGGATATACCCATAGTGAGATGTCAGGAAGGCCAAAACATGCTGGTTCTGAAGCTGAAGAGTAGCCTGTGATACAAGGGAATAGCATACCCTGGCAACCAATGGAAAGGTTTCAGGAACTGAGAATGGTGTACTACTTGGCTCTGAGTTTTCAGAGGAAAATACTTCAGCAAGGAAAATACAAAATCAGAATTTCCCGTCCACTGAATCAACACAGTGTATTGACGACTTTGATGGAATGACTTTAGTGAGGTGGTTGAGAGAATGCTTTATAGGAGGAAAACATGAGAAATCGCAGACAGAAAATATAATAATGTGTGAAATCTGAAGAATTTTCCAGGAAAGGGGAGAAGGAGCTAGAGAAGGAACTAGTATCTGGAGAAGGATTCTGTTTACTGTCCATGCTGTCGTTCAAAGGAGAGTAAACAGGTTGTTCATTCATGCTAGACTGGGTAGGCTGTAATCTACACTAGAGTGGAGAATATACCATTTATGATAGAGTAAGCAGGCTGTCATTCATACCAGAGTGGCCAAGATGTCATTCTTGCCAGAGTGGCCTGGCCAGGCTCTCATTCACACTAGAGTGGAGGATATCACTTATCAAAGAATGAATAGGCTGGATTCACACTAGAGGAGAGGAGAGAAAGGTTGTGCCTACTTTGGTAGCTCCTCACTATTTGTATGAACTGGGGCAAGGCAACCTAGCCATGCCTTAGTCTTAACTAGGCATGTAAATGATGATCATAACTCACTATGAGGTAAAGAATAAGCCACCATATTTGGCATTTGAAATGATTCTTGGCATACGATGGCTATTCAGATAAGTGGTCATTACACAACAGTGAAACCCCTGCTGATGTGATGGTCCCAGATACATTTCTGTGCCACATGGGGGAGAAGTGACAAGTGAGCTACTGATAGAGTTACCATGTATACATTGGGTGGATGTGACCCAGGAATGATGGAGAAACTGATCCCAATGATGACCCAGACAGACAGATGAACCCAAGAGGATAGAGAGGTGACTCAGCTAATAAAACACTTGCTTCACAAGCATGAGAACCTGAGTCCAGATCACCAGTACCCATATAAAATGCTGAGCTACGGAGGGCTTGGGCTTCAATCCCTAGCACTTTAGATAGATAGATAGATAGATAGATAGATAGATAGATAGATAGATAGATACATAGATACATAGATAGATACATAGATACATGGATGGATGGATGGATGGGTGGGTGGGTGGGAGGGTGGGTGGATGGGTAGATAGATAGATAGATAGATAGATAGATAGATAGATAGATAGATAGATAGATAGATAGATAGATGGATAGATTTAAAATCTGTGAGTGGCAGTGTACATTTGTAAAGCCAATGCTGAGGAGACAGAGGTGGGAAGACTCTTGTTATTCAACCAAGTGAATCAAAGAGTTCAAGACAGAGTTTCTGTCCCAAGTACTAAGGTGAAGAGTAATTGATAAAGACATCCAACATTAATCTCTGGAGTCCATGTGCACACACACACATATGCCATGCAGATGAGAGGTGACTGAGTCAGCACCCACACAAGGGTCTCCACTCTCTGCTGAGGACATTCACATTTTTCTGCATTAGGACAATAGTTTGTGGTAGAAGTTTTTGTTTATAAATCTCATTTCCTGAGGATACTCTCCAAATAAAAGATCCAATTTTTCCTTAGCTGGCCTGGTAAAGATGCTCCTCATAGGATCCAAAGCCACTTCTGGCTTTCAAAGAAAATATCCAGCTATGTGTTATCTGATGGCCTTTAGCAAGCAAGGATTCCACAAGCGAAAGGGCACTGAGGCAGAGAAGTCAACCGTCCCCATCAACAACGCTTTGAAACAGCCTGGGAGGGTTGGGTGTTTTTTTTTTCCAAAATTATTGTTGGATTCCTATTGAGTTCATGCTAGAAAAACTTTGCAAAGGCTGCAATAGTTACTTTTTAAATCTGTCTCCTGCTTCCATTCCCTAACTGGATTTGCTTGCCTCATTAAAGACAAAGCTTCGAAAAAGACAAAACATAGTCTCCAATTTACTACTAAAGAAGATCCCCATGGGTGAGGTGGCCTTGAAGTGTGCCATCCATATCTAAGACCCTTTTATTACAAGGATATTTTCAGTAATTATTTGCAAGGACAATTGATATTAACTAGATTTGTCTTGAGTTACCCCCAGAAGGTATCTTTGATAGACTCAGAATACTTACACCTTTCTAATTGTTCGAAGCTGCTAGAGGAAGAAGGGTCCTGTGATGAAAGAGAAAAATACTGAAGAAATAAAGTTTAATTTCTTTGGAGTCTTAGGGGGAAACTCCTTTTAGAAATTGTTGAAAAGGAGTTAGAAAGATGGCTCCATGGGTAAAGTGCTTGCTGGGCAAGCAGGGAGCTTGAGTTTGCTTCCCAGTACCTGGGTAAAAAACAGGGCACTGGGGGAGCTCCAGCACTGATGGCAGGGGAGCAGCCGTTTTCAGGGACTCACTGGTACCTGTGGAAGTCAAAAGAAGGCAGTGGATTTCCTGTGTCTGGGGTTATGGGCGGTTTGAACCACTGTACTGGTGCTGGGAAGTGAACCGAGGTCTTCTGCCAAAGTAACAAGTGTCCTTAACCTCTGAGTCATCCCTCTCGCCCCTAAAATGGATTTTAAAACAATTTATTCTTCTCCAATACCAAATAAGATAATCTGATGTCCTGTACTCAGGGTCACTCAATATTCCCTAAGTGCTGCTAATGCAGGGGAGGAGAGACACTGAGGCTGGGCAGCGTGCTCCATTTCTGAAATGTGCTGTCTGAGTAGCCCCTTCGGGTTGCTATTTGCCTTTTCTTTGTGAGTTCAGACCATGGGTGAAATGGGAGTTGGGGAGACTCTTCCATGTCTCTAAGCTAAGAATAAAGACTGTCTCTTTGTTGGATGTAGGTTCTGTG
This sequence comes from Phyllotis vaccarum, assembly GCA_033318265.1. NCBI lineage: Eukaryota > Metazoa > Chordata > Mammalia > Rodentia > Cricetidae > Phyllotis > Phyllotis vaccarum. The sequence goes on along the minus strand of JARWLC010000004.1, from coordinate 138,420,092 downwards.
GGGATCCATGGCTGAGTACTGGGCCCAGCTCCTGGTCCAGCTGAGAGCAGGGGAGGAGAGTCTGTGTGAACAAGGGGATAGGGATTATGAGAAAAATTCCCACAGAGATGGCTGGCTAGAACTCTGGGTAGCTCACTGAATCAAGAACAGCCACTGGAGATCCACAGGAAAAGGAGCTAGGCCCTCCAAGGGTAGGCAACTGTTCATTGGCATAGACAGTATGTGGAGCCTCAAGGGGTGGGATCGAACTGTGTTCCTGTTCATGGGCTAGAACCTTGGAGCCCATTCCCTGATGAAGAACATCTAACCCAGTCTTGACTTTGGGATGAGTGGATCGGACTTGTCTGGAGCGGATTGCCACTCTGAGGTGACCCACCTTGGGACTTCTTGCCCTTTTGGGGTAGGGGATGTGTAGATGAGGAGGGGGGGAGGCTGAAGGCTAACTGGGAGGGATTGGGAGGAGGAAAGAGGAGGGAGCAGGGAGATACATGGATAAAAAAGACATTTTTAATAAAAAATAAAATGAAGGAAAAAAAGAATGATATTCACAGCATACAGAAAGACATTAAAAAAATAAAAGACTATCTCTTATCTGTCAATTCTCTTGAGCCTGAATGAGAAGGTACTTTAAATAAAATGCTCCCTAATAAGCCTTCCAGGATTTAGATTTGGCCAGATTTGAACATGAGGGTTCCCTCCAAAGATGCTCATCCAGCTGTGACTTCTATCAGATCAGTGTCAGAAGCCATGCTGAAAAAAAAAAAAAAGGTCCACATTCGAAGTATATGCGGCCTTCACCTGTAGACTGATGAGGGATGCAGAGAGAAAAGTTACGTCTATAACCCTGAGTGTCTGAATTTGAGTTGAGATGCTGCACAAGATGGGAGTGGAGCTCCTTTCTAAGCAGGGACTGGAGAGGAAGAGGCATCCCCTTTCTCCAGTTGCAATGTGCAAGGCATGGGGAGGCTCTGGGCAGACGGAAGGTGAGGCTGAGCTGGTTGCTGCAGAAGCTGGGCTGGCCACTGCTAGGACCTGATATTTGCCCCATTCTGTTTACAAGCCTGGCTACAGGTAAAGAACTGCACTGGGAAGGGGGGGTCCTCTGGAAATTTTCGGGAGTCAGTACCTCCCTTTCCCATAGCCACTTGACCGGAACACTTCTGCAAAACAAGTGCCCCAGGCTAAAAGCAAAATTCTTATTAACTCTATCACAGAGGACTCATTTCTTCTCAGTGCTCACACAGCTCCAATGCATGCCTGCCTGATATTCCTTTGCTCATGGTCCATTTTCCTGTCAGAAGCTTTCCATTGGGAGTGGTACATTCTGACAACAAAGAACACTATAGTAAGTCCTCTGGTACCCTTTCAGATCAGCCTCCCGTGTGAATGTCTTCAATGAAGGCAACATGGCAAGGCTGCATTAGCTTCAGCCCCAGAACTGGCCACCAGGTCTGCCATAAGTCACACATTTGTAAGTTGGAGAAATGAATGGGACACATGACTTAAGTATAGCATATGGAAATTTACACACAAAAATGCAATCACTTCACAGCTTGCCTGCTCACTGAACTTGCATTTTTTACAGAAGTAGGGTCTCTTTTTTTCACATCTTTTCCTGCCTTCCAAACCTCCCCATAAAGCCAGAAGTCCAGGACATTGCCTGGGGTAGAATGTGCTGGAATGTACATAAGAAGAAGGGAGGAAGATGGGGGTTGGCTAGTACGCTGGTATTTTTTGGGTGCAGCCCCCTTCGGCGGGGTGAAATATCTCCCCTGGACTGGATGGTTATATAAAGGGCGTGTATGTGTGAGAAGTGGGAGGTGGTACAGATGTGAAGGGAAAACTAGAGAGAAAATGACTTTAAAACATCTTTGTTAAGTAGCGAACCAGCAGCTGGACCAGATTAGCTGTTCTCTTCCCTTTCCTATTTTTGGACTTGGAAAGAAAATGTGCAAAATAATTCTTGTTTTGGAGAAAAGTAGAGAAGGAGTTTGGGGGAGGGTTGAGGGAAGATGGAGTAAAAAAAAAAAAAAAAAAAAAAAAGTCCAACAGAATGAGGCTAAGGGAACAGAGTAGCTGCAGACTGAGGGGAAGGGGGCTCCACACCTTCCTGGGGACAGATCTCTGCTCAAGGACCAAGCACAGTTGAAACATCACATGTCAAATCCATGATTCCATGGGGTGACAGCTGAGACAGGACCTGAAGCCGAGAGGTTTAAGCTCAGGGCCACAGTGGAGGGATGGGACTGGTGAAGGAGGCAGTCTGTCTACTGCCACCCTCCCCGCCCTCCCCTCTCCCCTCCCTCCCCCTTCCCTCCCTCCCCCCCCCCCCCGCCCTCCCCACCCTCCCCACTCTCACCCCCCCACCCTCCCCGCCCCTGCGTTAAGTGCCCTAACTATTCCTACTCTGGACATGGCTCTCATGGAAACCTCTCAGGACAAGAGCCAGAGGGCCCACTCTTTCATGTAAAGAACTGGTCAAAAGGGTTCAGAACCTCCCACAGTACTGAACCTCTAAAAGTGACTGTTTAGACACCACTGTAGGGCAGACCATTTTCAGCACCTGAAAATTCTTACAGTTCTGTTGGGCATAGAATTATGGACAACCCTTTGGAAAGATGTTTGAATTTACTAAACCTCTGAATGCATACCCTGCAACCCAGAAATTCCACCTCTAGGGAAATGAGTGTGCAGGTGACCTGGAACTATCCATGGCAACGCTCTTCATTATAGCCACAAAAGAGAAATACCCAGACTCCCATGACAGTGGCATTCATATATATGTCACACAACAGAAACAGAACATCTAATCACCAGGCATAATATGGTCAAATCTCACACAGTGGTGAGCCAGAACTCCCATGCCTGACTCCTGAAACCTAACACAATCCGCTTAAGGGGCAAAGGCCTGATTTTTGCTCATAGTTGAAGAGTACACGATCCATCAGGTGGGGACAGCATGAGTGCAGAAATTGGGGCCAAGGCTGGAGCCAGGGACCACTTGTATTGGCAGAGAAAGAACAGAAAGTAGAGTTGGTATGGAGAAAACATCGAGGCCCACTCCTAGTGAGCCACTTCCTCCAGTGAAGCTCCACCTCCTAAAGGATCCACAACCTTCCCAAACAGTGCCACAGACCAGAGACCCAGAGACCAGGAGTTTAAACACTTGAGTCCATGGAAGGCATTCCACATTCCAACTACAACAGTGGTTACTATGTAAGGTTGTTTTTAAGTTTGTAGTTGCTAAAATGCCAAATGAAAATAATCATAAAGACAATTCAGGTACCACCGCAAAGATGGCTCTGGATAAAACCCTTGCCTCGTGCGTGAAGACCTGAACTGAGGTTCCCAGAATCAACATGAAAAAGCCAGGTGTGGTAGCATACTCCTGTAATTCCAGCACAGAGGCAGGAGGATTTCAAAGGTTGGACAGACAGCCTGGCCAAAATAGTGAGCGCTGCATTCAATGGGAAACCCTGTCTCAAAAATAAGGTGGAAGCAAGGGGGAAGGCGTCCCGTGTTAATCTCTGGCCTTGCATGTGCAGGGGCATGGTACACATACACACACGCATACATACACGCATACATACACACATACATACACACATAAACACACATACACACACGCATACATACACACATACATACACACATAAACACACATATACACACATATACACATATACACACATACACATATACACACACATAAACACACATACACACACATACATATACGCATACATACACACACACACATACACACATACTCATACACACACACACACACACACACACACATTATGTATGCTATGTATGAAATAGGATGGGATGCCTCATTGGGCTGGTTCTGTTGGGGATCTCCTGGAACAGCTGGTTCGAAAACACAAAACTATCTCTTCACCACGGCTCATTCACCTCATTTTAACGGTGTGGGCCGAATGGCTGAATGACCATTTGGATTTTGAATGTTGACATTTGAATACCTCTCTCAGCTTCTCACAGTGTCTTCCCCCCTGTCCCCAGCCTGTGGGATGAAGAGATGACACTCCTCCATGGAAGACTGATTCTCCTCAGATACTCAGGGCTTTTGCTTGGGGTTTTTTGTTTGTTTGTTTGTTTGTTTGTTTGTTTGTTTTTAATCTCAGCTTGTTTCTCATTTCAAACAGGCCTTCATCCTCCAGTCCTCTAAAGGCAGGATACTTGGATCAGCCAAATACTTCCATGTCATCTCCACACTCCTTGGAGAAAAGGAGTCCCGAGGAGCTAGCCCACAGCCCACAGCCAAGCTCCACCACAACAGGGAGATAGGGACTAGAGCTCAACTCTTAGGGAAGGAGCCCTGTCCCCTTCTGCACTTTCCTGGGACACACTGTCTTAGGTCACTGAAGCCATTTCATGGGCCAGTATCTTGTTATTTCCCACTGACTCAAGTGAGCATTAACTCCTGGACCAGAAGTGATTTCTCACAGGAATATTATGAGCATGGCAAAAAAAAAAAAAAAAAAAAAGGGCACGTAGGACTTAGTGTGACTGCCTTGAGGCTGGGACGGCAGCCATCCTTGGCTGAGCCCATCTGCTTCCCAGAAGATGGAGCATTAGTGAGGGTCATCAAAGTCTTCAAGCTCTAACAGAGAGGCTGACGGTAGGCTCCTATAATGGTTGCCTTCTTCAGGAGTCCAAACTGGAAAGATTTATTCTATGAGATAATTAGAAAAACTGGTATTTCATGGTTCGAACTCTTTTAGACATAGCGGTAAAGTCACTTAAAGATATTTCTTCGTGGCTGGGGATGTGGCCCACTTGGTAGAGAGCTAGCCAAGCATGCACAAAACTCTGAGTTCGATCTCCAGCAGAGCACATGACTGCTTATGCCTTGGCTTTGTGGCCTACGATAAGGCCTGCCTGGGTCAAGAAGCATGGTGTGCTTGTGAAAGTACAGATTGCTTGACCTCAGTCCCAAAAATTTTGTTTTGAGGATGCAAAGTGATACTCAAGCATCTGTACTTTGCACAAGTTCCTAGATGCTGCTTCTGGTGATCTGAGGTCCCCTGTTTTTGTTAAGAAGGTCCCATGGAAAGGAGACTTTTACCAGCTTCTCAATTGGAGATATAGACTTGTGCTGTTGCTATCAGCTATGTCTTCCGAATGAAAGCATTCCCTTCTGAAAGGAGGAGGGAGGCCCACAAGACTGAGGAATCTTACAAGGCTCAGGAAGCACATGAAACTTAAAAAACTCAGAAGTCATAGCTGACTTCTGGAAACAATGCTTTAGGAAGAAGAGACTCTTCACTGGAACTGACTGTAAGTTGAACAAAGGAATTCCAGGGACACAATTTCCGAGAGTCAACACTCCTTCTGGAACTGACCTTTTGATGACCCAGATGATCTGAGTTACCCAGACTCATATAAATAACCCCCTCCCCCATTTCTTGTAAGGTACCTAATAGGCTCACTAGTTTACCAAACTAGAGTTGAATATGATTCTCTGCAAGAGAGGGAATCTAGTCATCAGTGCCCTATCTGGGGTAAGGAGACATTTGTTCCCATCTCCACAGAAAAGCTATTTTGTGTAGGGTCACTGGCCACAAGTGACCATGTACACTGAAATCAAATGACTTAGAATTAAATTCAGAGCTCTGTACTTTAACCATAGTAGCTCCATTCAAGTGCTCCACAGCTACATATGACTATAAATACCCTACTGGACATCAGAGACCCAAGCACGCCCATCACTACAGTACATCCCATCTAACAGTATCAATCTAGCGTACTTTGGACAGGACTATTCCAGATATCCATAAAATTGGGGTTACTCACAAGAGCTCAGATGAGGGGTTACTTTCAGGGATCTGGGTAACTCAAAGGCATTTACATCACCATAGCCCACTCCTGTATGAGTGTTGACTCTCAAATGTACTTCCTCAGACATCATCAAAAGACAATTTAAACCCACTTTGCTCAGATACAAGATCTCTGAAAACAAAGCCCTTCCATGCCATCAAAACCTGCTGTCTCAAGATGCTTGCAACATGGCACGAGCCTCAAGCATGAATAAGATGTTATCTTTACCTTTTACTGAGCTCATGAACATGTTACAAATACAGTCCCACATTTTGTACCTGTTGAGATTTTACTCGTAAACTCTTCCCCATCAATGAAACATAGCTGAGCAATATTCAAGCAGTTAGAACCATTTCTGCTCCCAAACAGAGTGGCTAGCTGCTCCCACAAAATAATGGTAATAGTGGTTGGCATCAGCTGAGAACTCATCACACCTGCGGCAGGGCTAGGCCTTGATGTGAATGGGCCCATTCTGCACAAGAACACACTAAGAGCAGAGAACTAAAAGCCGTTAGTGGCCAGTTTTCATTTAGATGACATGGTGCTGATCTGGATCTCTAGCATGGGCCAATATGGTCATGTGGAGGCTATAAGTTATCAAAAAATACTGACTGGATAGAGATATTCAGGGGACCTCAAAAGTGAGCAATGATATAATCTGCTATCTAACGATTTCTGGCAAAATAATGGTTATTATTATTGTTGTTGTAAATATGGTCTTTACATTCATTCACCAGCCTGTCTGTGTGTCTGTCTAAGAGCCTGTGTGTCTATCTGTGTGTGTATGTGTCCTGTAACTGGACGTCTACCAAAATTTGTCTATATAGAAGCCTATGTGCTAATGAATGAGGCATGTTTTACCTGCCCATGGCTCCCCTAAATGTATCCAATCTCTCAGCTTCAGTAACTTCCTCCTGTCCTGGCACTGGAGCTTGAAGGTAACTAGAGAAACGGCTTGCTCAAAGTCACAAGGCTCGATGCCAATAGAGATGGCTTCAATGTCACACATATAAGAAACAGACAAGAAGTAGATACGGGGAAGTCTGGCATCCACCATATTTCATATAGCTGCATGCAGGTAAAGGAGGCTTGGTCCCACGGGCCCTGCCCTTAGATACAATGCTATGTTGGAAGGCACTGGAAGTCTGTAAGGTGCGAAGCTGAGCACATTCTTCCTGAACTTGACCAGCATTTCAATTTCATGAGAAGTAGTTTAGGGAAAAGGGAAGATCTGCATTTTTCACGGTCAGTTGTGAGAAAACCTTAAGAGGCCTGACATCCTCTAATCAGTTTTCTAGGAGTTAATTCCCTCCTGGCTGTTCACTGTATCTCCTCCCCCTGCACTTAGGTTTAGGGAAGGGCAGGAGACTGGATGAGGCCCATCTACAGTGCTCCTGCTTCTTGGATTTCACCCCCTTAACTAGTCTGAGGTTTCTGTCCCACACGATTTATTAGATAAAAGCTACTTTCAGAAAAGGCAGCTTCTAAGTAATTTTGGGAAAGCAAGTTAATAAAATTTTTTAAAGCTCTAAGTGTGGGCCTCATGTTTCAAAATGGCATGTAAAGGTGCTTTACATTCTTGTCTGTAGTTATAGAGACACAGAGGAGAGGCTGGCATCAAAGGAAAATCAGCATTGTGTCTTCTTCACAGCCACATAAAGAATATTCTCTCCAAATGCCAAGAAGTAATGTGATGATCTAGATAACACAGGTGCCAGGCTCCACTCGTAAAGAAAGGGAACTGGGACACCTTTGTCTGAGAAACGACTCAAATCCCCTAGGCACACACACACACATACATACATACATACATATACACACATACCCAGCCATACACACATATGCACACATGTATGCATACATACACACAGAGAGAGACACACACATTCATATACACAGATACACACACACACACACACACACACACACACACACACACACACACACACACACACACACACACTTTACCAACCGAGCTGCCTTCCCAATCCCAGGCTCTACCTTGTGAATGTGCTAGGGACCAACTGGACCAAAGAGAGTACACTGACTGAATACATGGAGTCTTAAAGATAACCCCAAAGGGTGATATATTGTTTTCTGCATGCAAAGGATCTGAAGAGAAGCTTCTGGTTGTCCCTGGCTCAGAGATCTTCCTGACAAGCAAGAGAACAGGTCACAAGCTAAGGAGTTGCTTAGAAAGAGCAGTGTCAGCTTGCAGGGCTGAGGTGTAGAGCTCGCCCTGGAACACAGATGTCTGGCTCATCTGCTTCCTATTCCCCACTCACACCTGTTCTGACTAAACATTCCTTCCCAGGAGCCCTGGAAACTGACACCAGGTTGTTTCTCAACACTCAAGAAATTGTTGGTTCTAAACAACCAACAGTTGATCACCTACGGTGGGTTGACAATGAGAACTGTTTATTACACAATTGCACGTTCTGCTCATTGGGGCAACCTTGTAAAATTACCCCTTTCCTTCCCAGTTCAGACCCATTAAGACACAGAAGACAGGCAATTGATGAGCAAAAAATCATATGCTCATGCAGATGAGTTCATTAGAAGTTACGGCTTTAGATTCATGGACAAAAGGTTTGTTCACACGTCTCTGGTTTAGACAATTATTCACATACCCAGGGGGAATCTAAGGAAATCACAAACCACAGAATATTCTGGTATAAGTACTGTGCTCTAGTTGTGGGCAGGTAGATCCAATGACCAGAACTAAAATGGGGCCACAAATCCACATTTGCAGTTTCCTCTCCTAACTCCTCAGATAAACCTTTGCCAGTACAATCCGAGCCAGGAGTGTCCTCCCACCCAGTGATTCACCCACCTTATCATGCATCAGATTGCAAGGCACCACAGATAAATTTCCCTCTATCCCTCATCTCTAGTTCAGTAGGTCTGTGGTGGGGTCCAGGACATTGAATTTCAACAATGTTCCCAAGGAAGGCTGCTGCTTCTCTGGAAACCATGCCTTGAGAATGGATACTATAAAGAAAGTTTGGAATTCTCTTCCAATCTCTGGAGCACCCACAGGTAAGGACTTGCTAACATGGGAGCACATCATGGTCAGGTGTCCTTATTTAGTTTGCTTAATTCCAGATGAAACCAGTTGGTATAAGATGCCTTGACTGGTCAGTCTTCTCATAAAGATATCAGGACACATAATTCACAAGGGAGAACATACAATATGGAATGTTCTAGAACTTATTTGACCCTAGAATCCTTTCCATGAAACTTAGCACATCAACAGGTCTCCTCATGTCCCACCAACCAACCACACTTTGGAAAGCACCAGATTGGACCAGAACTTCTTTGAGTTGCATTTCAGACCCAAGAACGCTCTTAGGTCACAGTGCTGAGCATAATGATGCCTCCCGTGTCATTATTCATTCTTTTCTGGGAGAAGAACAAACCTATCCCATCTATCCCAAGCTGGCATCAGCGTTTGAGTTTTTACAAGGATGTTGTTGTGACAAGGATCCTGCATCCCACTGTTCTACAGAATACAGGGAGAGTACACTCTGCAGGCTCAGCAGTGGGAGAAGGAGAAAATTAAAAACTTCCTGTGAGCAGGGTCTTAGAGCAGGAGAATTGGTCTGCATTGCAAGAGTGGGCAGCACACACGCCCAGAATGAAGCGGAAAAGAAGAGCCTTGGAAGGCTGGATCATTGGTGTTGGGTTGGGTGGTAGACGTGGCAGCTGAGAAGGGTGACCAAGCTTCATGGCTCCTTATGCTGACAGCCCAGATTATAAAGGGGACTGCTCTTCTGGGTGGCTTCTCTCACCCCATTCTTGTGGGGGCTTGCATGGTCTAATCACAAAAGACATGTCCATGAGCTGGTTGGCAGACCCCAGAGAGTTCTGTGTTCCCCAGGCATCCAAGACAGGCAGGCAGATAGGGTTGCCATGTTGCTGTGTTTACTGTTATGGAAGTGATGGGGAATGGAGTACTGATGCTACTCTATGTGTCATTCCGGGGACTGTGCCCATAGATGAAGTGGACCATTACAGAGGACACACCCATCTCGTTCTCATCTTTGAACTCTGCCATGTGGTGTCCAGACAATACATGTCACACCTGCGTGTGGGAGAGAGCACTGCTGCCCCCGCCTAGACACTAGCCAGATGTTGACATGAGAGCCTGCTTTCTGCCTCCTCACTGGCTAGCTGAGCTAGAAGAAACAATGGTAAGAATTTTACAGAGCTTCCAAGTGCCCCTTACAGCTCTGACCCCAAGGAGTAAGTGATACATATGTTTTCACAGGTTGCTCATTTTTACTTCTTGTTCAATTCCCCAAATAGAATCGGAAACTTTATCTTGTGGCATATTTTATCCATTTTGATTTTCCAAACCAGATTTAGCAACCACACTTCACTGCATGCCAAAGATGGAAACAGTTCTAATGAGTTTTTTTTTTTTAAAAAAAATCACCAACTCAAGAGTCAAAGCGGTAGAGCCTCCATGGATCCCTGCTAACCTCCATGGGCAGAGAGGACACTCTGCTTCAGCCTTGCATTGTAAAGTGGATTTTAAAAGGCATTTAAAATTGGCACCTCTCGGTCCTCTTAGAATGCCGAGTCAGCATTTTCAAAACAGGCAGTCCCTGGAGAGGCACGATTAAGTCTTTCACTTTAAATGAAAGGCATAGCTTTATGACTTCCCATGGTTATCTGCGTAATAACTCTGAGAGACAGAAGCTTTCAGAGATGTAAGTCCTGGTGGCTGTATATCATTCCTGAAACCATTCAGCCTCACGGATGATTGCAGGATGATGAGTCTATTGATCGGTCTCTTCCCTGGCTTCAACTCTGTGTAAATGAGAATGAGATGCTGTGTCTCTTTTTGGTTAAGAGAGTATTGGCAGTGAGAGATCTCTGTTCAGCCAAAGAAAAGAGGCCACTACAAAGACCAGAGATGGTACAGAGATGAGGTGGTTATGGGCTCTTCCGTGGCCCCTGAGGGTTTATGATACCTAGCTTCCCAGCCTGGTGTATCTCAGGCCACACCTGGTGGTAGGAAGTTTATTGAGAGTCTGGATTTTGTATTTATAAAGCTTCTTCGGCCTGTTTTAACTAGGTGTTAACCTGATAAAGAGCTTCACGGATAGTTACCCTTGTCTTTTTCTCACTTTTATGAACTGCTAAAAATGTTTCCAAGAGTCCCGATGTAGGTAGACGCTGCTTTTTCCTTCTAAAATTATAGGTTGGGATTTTCTGGGTTTTGACTTGGTTGAGACTGCCCACGACCGTCCCCATTGTAATGAAATATTTCACATGTTTTAAAATCCGTTAGCAGGAGAGTCAGCAATGACCAAATAGACCAACTCTTCACACTACACACACTCTCAGCTCCATCCTAGGCAAACCATCTGACCTCTTTGAGGCTGGCGTCTTGTTTAAACAATCAACCAAGGCTCTGTCTGCCTGGAGAGCTTGTTAGGTGGATCTAAAGAAAAGATCCATGTAAATGCATTATGTAAAATGGTGTTTGTGTGATGGTATCAAGCTGCCCAGCTAAGTGTTGGCTGTAAATGACCCCTCCAGGGCTCATTCAAGCTGCAGGGGAGTCGAAAACTAATTCAATCCCCATAGGTTAATGTGCTTAATTAATTGCTCATATCCCCCCCCCCAACTCACTCATACATTCAGCTCTTCCCGGCACCCCGGAATATCAGGTACTCCATCTGACCGCAAGAGGGAGCCCAACCTTTCATTTCTCTTCTCTCAAGAGCATTGTTTGTACAGGAGCCTTTGGAGCTTCTCACAGCACCAACTACTGCTGTGGAGATCGGAGACCGTAGTCACAGAGTAACAAGCAGGCTGATGGCCGCCAGTCTGTTCATTGCTGGAAGATATCTGGTGTACGGACAGAAAAAGAGGGGCATAGTCGCTTCTCAGTTAATTAAAGCTTAAAGAAATGTGTGAATATTATGAAGTTGAAAAGTATGTATAATGTATATACATACTTCCTAATTCTATCCAAACCTAAAAAAACCTAGAATAAATGACACCCCAACATACTGACAGTGAACAGTCACAGACAGCATCCAGATCTTGGCTTTCCACATCATTATTGGTTTGGTTTTTGTTGTTCTTATTTTTAAGCTAGAATTCCTTGGAGAAGTGGTTGATCTCAGGGTTGGGTGGGAGAAAACACAAGATGAGTCTGGAACATTGTGAACTAACCATGAAGTGTGTAAGTGCCTCAAACATGTTTAGAAAGAACATCGGGTCCAACTCAAAGGAACTCCCTACAGCCGAAGATGGGATAATCTGAAGAGCAAACACATAGTAATTTTAAAAGTGAAATTAATAACTGTGAAACCAACTGGTATAATAAACGAGAGAAGAAAAACAGCTCTTCTTACAGTATGGTTCCAGTAATAAATTACAAGAAAACAGGAAACTGAAATCACCACAAACATGACCTTAGCCGTTAATTGCTGGAAAGAGCCACTGGAGGCTAGACAATCAGTAGGTAGGCACTGGACAAGAAGAAGCTGGCTGCACATGTCCGTGTAATTCCTGATTGGATACTTACTTAGAACTAGGGATCACGCAAGCTTAAGGACCTGAGCTCCAGCTCTATAACCATGTGAAAAAGTCTAGGCATGTGACTCAGGCTTGGATTTCAAGCACTGGCTGGGGGCATGCAAGAGGCAGGTGGGTTCCAGACAATCACTGGCCAGTCAGCCTAGCCTACATGGTGAGCTCCAGGCCAGGAAGAGACCCTGTCCCCATAACAAAACAAAGGGAGAGCCGTTGAGGAAAAGATACTCAAAGTTGGCTTTTGTCCTCAACATGCACATACAAGCCCACATACGAGTGCTCCCACAGACCATGTATGCATGTGCACACACAATATACCCCCCAAACTCACATGTGCACACATATATACATACAAAAAAGGTATTTGTTGATCACGAAAGTAATTGAAATTGAGTGACTTGGTAAAAAGAATGCCAGTATTCTTCAAAGCAACACGAAAGTCTGGGGATTTGTCACACCTAGAAGAAACAGTTGACTAGAATGCAGAATTCTGTAGAAAGAACATTAGTGAGAAAGCTGCTGATATTTGCACAAGATCTGTAAGTTATTAGTTTAACACTAACCAGTAACTAGAACGTCCCTTGGCTTAATCACTACATGGTAGTTACAAGCCATCTGTGTTAGAGGAAGCTTGCTCAGGGTAAGGATGTGCTGGCTTAAATGGGGAGATGTGACCTGCATCCCTCTGAGGTCAACACCCAGCCCTAGCAGGTAGCCTAAGGCCAAACACACAGCAGCTATTCTGTCAATAAGTAGTAAAAATCTTGAACAACATAATTTCTTCTTAAAGACCAGCATAGACAACTAGAGTATTTTTTAAGGTAGCTCTCCCCAAAGCCTGCACATGCATGTAAGTCACACCTACCCCAAATGAAAGGTGGTCACTTTAAATACTGTGAAATATTGAATGGCCAGTGACAAAGAGGAAACTGGGATTGACTGGTCTGCATAAAAAACCCAAGCAAACAGCAGGCTCTCCCTGGAGACAAAGAAACAGAATTATAGAAGTTAACTGAATTGATCTCGGAAGCAGACTCAGAAGATAAAGATTCCTGGCCAAGTGTGAGAAAAATGATGATTTTCAAAAAAGGAATTACTGGCTGCCACTGACATCAGCGACTATCCAATCTGGAGGAAGATGACCCAGGTGTCTTGGACAGAAGAATCAAAAATCCTGGGTATCCATTAGGTCCCCGATCACCCTGAGATGACCATTTCTACTTGGTCTGAACAGTGAAATCACTTGGACAATGTCCATGTTTGTAAGAACAACTTGGCAGGAGGGAAGGGCCGTGATGACAGCTGGGGAGCTGGCACCAAAGAGGGAGAAAATGTTCTGAACCCACAAGCATGTGATTAACATTTCAAAGACTTCCTTCAGGACAGCAACAGCCTTCAGGCACAGAATGGAAGGTCAAGCTTCTTGGAAATTAAGAATTGGTGTCTAAACGAGAAATTCCCTGTCATTCCCATAGCCTCACAGGACGAATCCTTCTCTGGTCACAAAGCTTGGGGCTGGAAGTACCAGGCTGCCAACACCTCAACTACTTTAAATGAACCTTGACACAGAAAGGTTAGGAAATCTATGGAAGACACTGGTAAAATGTGTGGCATGAAAATGAAATAGAACATTGTGGACAGCTCATTTAATTGGTATGACAACCTCCCCCCCAAAAAGTCATATGTATATTTTTAGCCGTGTGTTTTATGAAAACCCAGTCAAACTTGTAATTATTTATCCAAGAATGTGCTAGGCCAGACACTCAGGGTTAGTTATGATGATTCGCATCTTTGTTTTGTTCGTGGTGCTAGGGATCAAACGCAGGGCTTTGTGTATGCCAGGCAAGTGCTCTGCTGCTGAGCTACACCCCAGCCTTAGCTGTGGTATCCTTTCTAAGTCCAAAGTAAGTTCCCTGGACTGTACTAAAAAGAATACCGTCATACCTGGAATAGGACTAATGGAGGCTTGCCTTCCTTTGTGTGTTCTGGAGCAGATGAATAGAATCCCAGAAAGCAGAGAATAAAATAAAGGATCTTGAGAGAAGACCTCCTCTTAGAAGAAGCTACTCTGAAGAAAATTGAAGCAAAGAGCTTCTTAGACCTGAAGAAATGCAAGCCTGAGTTCAGATCCTTTCCACAGAGAAAAGCGAACACGGGACCATAGCCATCATGGGCAGATATAAAATCTTTGTAAGAGCTAATGTAAAGTGGGCATGGTGGCATTCAAGGAATCCAATCAGATCCTGAACCTGTGTGGTGTGGTGATTTAAATGAGATGTCCCCATAAATCTTGGACATTTGAATACTTGGTCCCCAGTTGGTGGCTGTTGGGAAGGATTGGAGGATGTGGTCTTATTGGAAGAAACATGTCACTGGAAGAGAGAGGTTTGACGTTTCAAAAGACCCTCGCCATTTCAAGTTAGTTCTCTCTGCTCCTGCTTATGGTTTGAGATGTGGGCTCTCTGCTCCTGCTTATGGTGGTTTGCCTTTGCTCCACCAACATGGATTCTAACCCTCTGAAATCCAATCATGCACTTTATGAATTGCCTTGGCCATGTTATTTTATCACAACAATAATTCATGAGGCAAGTATTTTAAAGACTGAGTTATCACCCCAAGGATACTTTCGTCTGTTTTTTTTTTTTTTGGTTTTTTTTTTGTTTGTTTGTTTTTTGTTTTGGTCTTCAATACCCAGTTTGAACTTTGATACAAGAGCTAAAAGCAGCAACAACTGCTTAGACCCACTTTACTTCAGAAAGCACCCAGGGTGCATAGCGCACTTGATGCTCTAACAGCCAATCACTCACTTGGCTTCTACAACAGCTATGTATTCCTTGATGATTTATTGCACCTGTGATCCACAGGCTCTGGACTGAGTGCAGGGCTCAGGGATGATTCTGAACACACATGGCTCTACTGTGTGTTCTCTTTAACAAGAGCATCTTCCCCATTGACGCTTTCAGCAGTGGTGGGAAAGGCCAGAGGAGCCCTGCTGGACCCTCTACTTTGATCTGCCTGACTCTGGCACCCTTGTGTATAGAGCAAGGAGGGACATGCCCATCTGTGCTTCATGCCAGGAAACTAGCGCCCAGAATGTTCCGCTCATGTGGGTAATCTTCAGCTCAGAGTGGCCAAAGACAGCTATGCTGCTGGGGATATATGGGCTGGCATGCTCACAGATGGGAACTGGAGGCTTTTTGTAGTAGAATCAGGCAGTGGGCCTCCAGCCAGGGCAACCTCTTCTAGTACCAGCTTGTCCCAGCACAGAGCTCCAGAGCTTGGGAACTGTAAATTACAGCCCGCCCTTTCACAATGTTACGAGGTCAGATATGTCAAGGTAGGTGAGGAAAATATATTTAATCTTATTGGTTTGATTTGTAACTAAAATATTCAGACAGCAGTGTGTGGGCTCTGCCGGTGTAAGAAATGAGCTTGGTTTCTCAGTGTAGAAATCAGGGTGACACCCTATGCATCTCATCCTGGGACTTTTCCCCTATAACCCCTCAAAGAACAGTTCTGGATTGGCTGTATTTCAAAGAATGTACTTCTCTGCCAGGTTGTACTCCCTACTCTAAACCACTTGCCATGTGTGATCACTCCACCACAGACTCCCAGAGTCAGCTAAAGGCAGCTGGATACAGGTTTGTTTATTTTTTTTCAGAGGGAGGGGGTTGTTTTATTTTAGTTAGTTTTCCTTGTGCATTGGTTAAGTGTGTCCAGGCAAATATTAGCATTCCCTGATAATGCCAGTGAGCAATACATTCCCTCCCAAACTAGTGCCAAGCAGTACCTCAAACATTTCTGTAGAGATGGAAACAAAGACAAACACAAGCTTGTTGTGTAGCCAGTGAGGACCACAGGCCAGGTGTGTTGTGTGACCTGTGGAGACCATAAGCTGGGACTGGGGTATCTCTGCATCTACTAGGTGGTGCATTTGGGCAATGCTGTGACTCTGGATAGAAATTTGTTTCTTAGTAAAATGAGGCAAAATCAATTAATCTGATAATCTAAAAACTTAATATAGCTCACCTAACTGTGGAGACTCAGTCTGTCTAGAGAGGGCTAGTGGGAAGGTGGGTACAGCATCTCTCAGAAAAGAGCTCTGTGCATTGCAGAGGAGATCATTGGTCTTGCAGTCAGAGGAGACCCAAGTCTAAATGACAACCTGAGAAGCTATTCATTGGCTCAGTCTTCTCCAGCTACAGCATTTACAGCATGGAGGCTGGAGGGTGGGGGGAAGATTTGGAAGGACTCAGAGGTCTGCTGTGCAGAAATAAGAAGACAGCAGACTAAACTCCCTGTAACACGATGCTTGCTACTATTTGCTGAGTGGAGGCCGCAATTACTCCGACTGGAAAGAAGGGCAAGGTTGTACACGTGAAACCCAAACACTGACATTGAGGCCAACCCTGGAAAGCACTTCACTGTAATCAGTATTAACAGTCTCAGCCCACACGGGAATAACCTCTAAGAAACAAGCAGTCAAGGGCTCAATCAGGGGTCCTCTGCCCCAGAAGCCAAGGAATGCACAAGGTAATCCCAACTCCACAGACCCACTCATTTGAAAGAAACCAATCTCTAAATGCTTAATCAAAAGAAAAGCTGACATCTTCAAAGGATTATCAAGATAGGTTGATAAACACTTTCCTATTAACTAATTAAATTTATCAACTAAAAATTAAATATATAAATAAAAATGTGGAGAATTTCCCTCAAAAGGTCTGGGGGGGAACTGTGCTCTTTTTCTTTCTCCCCCAGACCTTCGCCCATTTTCTCTCTTCTCCCTCCTTCCCCTCCTCCATGTCCTTCCTTCTTCCTCCCCTTCCTCCTCTTCCTCCAGTCCTTCCTCTATTTCCTTCCCTTCTCTTCCTCCCACTCCTCCTGACCCCTCTTCTATTTTAGCCACAAAAAGAAAGAAAAGGGAATAAAAGAAAAAAGAGAGAAAGAAAGAAAAGACCAACGCAGCAGCCAACTATTCCCAACATTTGGTCCCAGCATCCCCTGCGAAGAGTGGGCACGCACAGTGGACGCGCTGAAACACGATGATTTGTTCCCTAAGTGTCTAGCTCAAAAGAAAAATGTAAGTCTTTGGTGGATTATCAAGATGGTTTGGCTTTATTTCTCCAAAAATTATTACTGATTGCAGGTTTAGGGGAAGAGGTACATGGAAGAAATTGGCTGCTCTGTCTCATCTGGCCCAGGCCATTATCACTCTCTTTGCTGAGTAGCTCACTCAGGGCAGTCCTCTGGCCCTCCAGCTTGATGACTGGAGGAAATGCTTGTACAGAGTTCTGCTCTCTCGTAACGACAGCCATCACATGTCATGGGCAGCAGGCCAGGGGATTTTCACCCAGAACAAAAACACAGGCTAGCCGAAGGTGGTCCTGGAATCCCCATCATTTTTTAATCAGTTTTTATGAGTGATTCTGATGTTAAGCAGCGCACTGAGAAAATGTTGTACATGGTGCATATTTTCAAAGGTGCTGAGATAAGATACATACACACTGACACTGGAGGATGCCCGATGCCGTGTGTAAGAAACTGGAGATGTTCAAACTATGTGTAGCATGACCTTGGTTTGACTGTTTATGAGAGAGAAACAATATCACAGACCAGCCTCTCCATGATTCTTCTAGGAGAGAAGATGGAAGAGAAGGAGGGAGAGGAGGAGGGAGAGGAGGAGGGAGAGGAGGGAGAGGAGGGAGAGGAGGGAGAGGAGGGAGAGGAGGAGGGAGAGGAGAAGGGAGAGGAGGGAGAGGAGGGAGAGGAGGGAGAGTAGGGAGAGGAGGGAGAGGAGGGAGAGGAGGGAGAGGAGGGAGAGGAGGGAGAGGAGGAAGAGGAGGAAGAGGAGGGAGAGGAGGGGGGAGAGGAGGAGGGAGAGGAGGGAGAGGAGGGAGAGGAGGAGGGAGAGGGAGAGGAGGGAGAGGAGGGAGAGGAGGGAGAGGAGGGAGAGGAGGGAGAGGAGGAGGGAGAGGGAAAGGAGGAGGGAGAGGAGGGAGAGGAGGGAGAGGAGGAGGGAGAGGAGGAGGGAGAGGAGGAGGGAGAGTAGGGAGAGGAGGAGGGAGAGGAGGGAGAGGAGGGAGAGTAGGGAGAGGAGGGAGAGGAGGGAGAGGAGGAGGGAGAGGAGGGAGAGGAGGAGGGAGAGGAGGGAGAGGAGGAGGGAGAGGAGGGAGAGGAGGTAGAGGAGGCCAGCAGACAAGCAGGATGCCTAAGCAGGTAAAGGTGCTTGCCACTAAACATGAGTACCTGACTTTCAATGCCTAGGACCCACATGGTAAAAGAAGTAAACTGATCCCCACAAATTGTCCTGTGAAGTACACACATATACACACACAGTATGATTTTAAATTTTTAAAAAACAATCTTAATTTGTGTTTTTGTATTATAACTCTTATAATTAAAAAACCCCAAAATATAGTCAATACATTTTATGAACATATCTTTTAGTTTTAGAGGGTTCTTTATGCAATATCTCTTCTTTTGAATTTTATTTCCGTGTGTGTGTATGTGTGTGTGTGTGTGTGTGTGTGTGTGTGTGTGTGTGTGTGTGTGTGTGTAAGGGGAGTATATGTGTTCACGTGCATATATGGGTGCTTATATATGTATTGTATGTGCTAGAGCATTGAGATCATAGATGGAATCATGTGTCTCCCTCAGTTACTTTTGACCTTCTTTTTAGAGCCAGTGTCTCTCACTGAACATGGAGCTCACCACTGAGGCCAGGCTGGCTACCCAGAGCAATCGGGGGACCCTCCTGTCTCCTCCTCCCCAGCACTGGGATTCCAGGTGTGTGCACCACCACACCTGGCTCCTTATGTGAGTGCTGGAGATCTGAACTCAGGTCTTATAGCTTTACAGCAAGTGCTTAACCAGCTGAGCCATCCTCCTAGGCCCTTTGCAGTATCTCTTAGGGTTTCATGGTGCATCACTGTCTTCCACATTCAATAGTCATGACCTCCTGCTTATTTGATTAAAATGATCACCTGGAGCAAAAGTCATGGGGAGCCTGAACTGTCTCAGACTGTTCTTCTCGGTGTCAGCCGTGCTTTTCCAGGTTGATTTCCTGAACCAATGATCTGGTCCAAAGTACCTCTAGTTCATCTTCCCGTTGCTGGCATTGGAGGTTTTCAAATCCATGGGAGCCTGCATGATGAGATTACATTCTCCTTGTGTGCCTCAGAGTAAGAGATGAGGCTGGAGAGTTTCCAGCTAGCTCCTTTATAAATCTCTACACCTCTATAAATGGTGACATCTCTAGTGAGGTGGCTTTCAGGCCAGGAACATTTGAACCCATACTGCCAGGCAGACAGGTGATGATGCTTGGGCTGAAAAAGAAACACACGTATGTTTAAGAAAGAGCTAGCTCTGGTTGCCATAGCAACAGCTGTATACTATGACAGGGCCCTTCGTTCTGGAGCTCAAGGTCATGACAGATTCTGTGTCTGGTGAGGGGACACTTTCTGATTTGCACATGACTCCCTTTTTGCTGTCTTATATAATGAGGGAGGGGAAGTGGAAATATGTTTCAACTTGGATAGAAAGTATCCCAGCAGTCAGGAGCCAAGTAATAACACAAAGTCACACTGCACTACAAACCTCACACAAGAGATTTATTGGGAGGGGAAAAACTCAGGAAGGTGGCTGCTTCTGCTCTGGCAAAAAAGCAGCAGGGAACTGAGCAGAAGACAGGGTTTATATAGTTTCTTGAGGGGCAGAGCTTTCCAGGGTGGCCTGGGATTGGAGAGTTATGTGGTCTGATCTTGAGTCACACTCAGGGATTGGTGGAATTTCTCCCCCCCCCCCACCCGCCCAGCCCTGTAGGGCAGAGCCTGGTCATTCTTTCACCCTGAGGGGCTGTGAAGGGCCATTAGGGAAGTTCAGGGGGAGGAGCTTTTAGAAGGGTGGACATAGGCAGGCAAAATCAGCCCTTCTTTTCCCTCAGACCTCTTTGTAGCTGGGCTTCTGGAAGGTTCTATCCACTCTGAGGAAGGGTTTTCTTCCCTCAGCCCTTCCTGGAAACATTCTCACAGATCTACCAAGCAGTGCATTTCTTGGTTGATTCCAGCACACTGACAGCTAAGTCTAACAATACTTCTGACTCTCTCTTCAGCTTCTGGAGCCTTTGTCTCTCCATTAGAATGTAGTGGCATGACTAAACTGTCTCTGCCCTTTGATTATAGTTCCTTTTTTCAGTTTCTCACTCTCAGCCTGCTGATATTTTGGACTATATGCTGCCCTACTGTATGGGAGGTAGGGCTGTCCTGCACGTTGAAGAAAGTTTAGTGATACCCTTGGTCTCTACCTACTAAGCACCAGTAACACCCATATCCCTAGCCCAGTCTTGACAATTACAAAATAATAACTAATCTGGGCAATGATGGCACACACCTTTAATCCCAGTACTTGGGAGGCAGAGGCGGGAGGATCCCTGTGAGTTTGAGGTCAATCTGGTCTATAGAGCAAGTTTCAGGACAGCCAAAGGTACACAGAGGAACCCTGTCTCAAAAAACCAAACCAAACCAAAAATCCTCTCCAGTTATCATTAAACACCCCTTAGGAGACAAAGTTATCTCTGTTGAGAGTCACAGCTGTACATCGACATGAACTCTTCTGTCACATGGGGCCAGCTCCAAAGGAATTCAAGAGCCCACAAGCCATTGCAACAATTAGAAAATCTCTACTTGAGATAAAGGAATCTTTAAATAATACCAAAGGGAAGCAGACTGAAGAGGTGACTCAGGATTTTAGGATTTGGGGAGCACTGGATAGTCTAACCAAGGACCTGGGTTAGGTGAGTCACAACTACTTGTTGCAGAGGATCTGACGCCCTCTGCTGGCCTTTGTGGGCATATGCACATACATACATAATGCACATATAGACAAGCAGGTACACCTATGTACACAAAATTAAAAATAAAAGTTTTAAACTGTATTTGTTGTTGTAAAAATAAAATATCCATTTGATGTTGGAAAGTATCTGGCACTTGGGCCCTGGTAAATGCCTTGACTCTGTGGGGAAGAACCAAGCAAAGCATCAGATGACCACCACCAGGGACTTTTCTTTACAAAGTGTGAACTAGAAAACTTTATCCAACTCTTTCCTTGTATGGGTCTTTTTTTGGCATTAAATAAACGTGGATGTGGCTTTACATGATCTAACCCGGAGTTAGTTCAGAATTCCACTGAAGTCTGTGTTGTGTGTGGAGCCAGACCTTCAGAGCATAGTTTTGCCTCTGAGGGATTTCTATGTATCCTTTCCCCCAGTCTCTCTCCAACAGCTGAATAAGACTAGTTAAAGGTAAATTTTAATCCTCTAAAAATCCCCAAAGGGCTTTTTTTTTCAGTTCATTTTACTCCTGGTGTACCATTCCATATGGTCTGAAATAGACAAAAGAGTTTATTTAGGGCAGAAAACATTGACATCTCCCTTGGATAACATGCATCCTCTAACATCAATCTCAGGCACTAGGACTGCATTGCAATGTTTTGATGGTGAGCACTGTTGAGAGTCACAAGGACTCTTGGTATAGTTTATAAAGTGATTGACAGTCTTAAGCTTCCAAAGTAAATTTCTAAAGCTCAAGTCATTTTTTTTTTTCTGCAGACATGTGAAACATCAGAAATCCAATGGGAAAAGAAAGCTTTATTTTTAAAATAAACTTTTACGTTTGAAAACAAAACCAGACAAGCAGGGAGGGCAGAGAACCACTCTAAATTGGATTTCAAAGTATGCCTTCATATCCAGGGTTCCCCTGTCACAGCCTTGACTCTGGTTCCACTGACATAACAACTCTAATGACTTCATGCTCTGTCTTTCCCTGGTTTTTGACATTGCCTTCTGTGGTCCATTGTATAAACCTCTTCAGATCACCTACTCTTGACACGGGTAGTGTAATTTTAAAAATTTGAATACAAAGTTGCTTAAACTTCTAATGGTAGCATTCAAAGATGAGACGATTTATTCAGGTTTTTCTGTTTGGGTTTTTTTTTTTAATTAGATGTACTTGGGTGTGAGAGTATGTGAGTATGAGTGAAGTACCCATGGACTCTGGAAGAGGGTGGCAGATCCCCTGAACCTGGAGTTACAGACAGTCATGAGCCACCCAGTAAGGACCGAACCAGGGTCCTCTGCAAGAGCAGTATCCACTCGTAATCACTGAGCTGTCTCTTCAGATCCTTAGTCTAGATTTTCTTCCTCTCTTATGTTCTAGAGAAACAGGAGTAACCAAGATCTTGAATCAAAACTATACTTATCTACTTCCGTATCTCTGTCATGACTGGCTTCATCAGTGCACAGCCTATGCAGCTTGGTTTAATGCTCTAGGGTTGCCCTATTTACATTCTTGATGAATTTTCTTTGGTGTTCGGTGGGTGAAATCAATGGGACAAGAGACCATCTGTAGGAGCCTAGAAGATGCTGTCGGTGAGTCTGACTGCAGTCTTACATCTCTGGCCCATCTCTCCTGCAGAGCTTGTGATATCCAGAGGCACTGATTCTTATGAGCTCACAGCCAAGAAAAAGAGACTTGTACCCTATAAGTGAGGAAACTGGGACTATGGAGGTTGCAGCCCCAACACCCAATGGGTTGTGTTTCTTCATTTGAACCTAATTTGCTTCTAACACAAAATAACATCGCTGTTCTAAGAGACATGTGTTTCTGAGGAACCTATCAAACTGAAGCTTTCCAGTTTCATCCACCACAGTCTAAAATCATTGGTTAAAAAATGAAAACTTTTTTTAAAAATATAATTTCTTTATTGATTCTTTGGGAATTTCATATCATGTATCCTAACTCGGCTCCTCCTGGTCCTCCATCTCCTCCTCTCATTCTTGTAGTGCGCCCCCCAAAAGAAATTTTTTAAAAATCAAGCCCAAACAAAACAAAGCAAATTTAAAAAAAAAAAAAAAAAACCAAGAATAAAACAAACCCCCAAAGGAAAACACACTTCTTTGATTCTCTTTCTTTCCCGCCTCTCCAAAATCTCTTCATTTGTCCTGGTGGCATTGGGAGCCATGCGTCACATAGTATAGCCTTTTGCTCATTCAGCTTTACTCACAGATGTTCATTGCAATGAGTCTCAGGTCTGGCTCAAGGCCTCTGGTTTCTAGTACACCATCACCACTAGAACTCGTTGGAATTCCTCTGGAATATCCGGCAGGTGCCCAGAGTCATGGAAATCCTGCTAGTAATGTTTCACAGGGCCAGCCCCTTCACGAGCTCCAGCAGGTCCTAGATGGGGTAGATGTTAGGATAGGCCAACCCAAAGCCCAGCTGTGGGCCTGGGTGGTAGCTGAGCTGGTCATTCTGTGCCCCTGCCACCACCTGCCTCAGGTGAAGGGATAGAACCTGCTCCTCTATGCCCACGCCTCAGGGTCCTTTCTCTTTAGCCTGTGGTGAAGGATGGGGGGCCATCTCTCCTGAGGGTAGGGTCAGCTTTCTCTGGGCCAACTAGCTCAGGATGGGCCTCTGATTTCATCACCCATGGTTCTTATGGTCCCCTGAGGTGACATGGGTCACAGAGATGAATACAGACCCCAGCTGTAGCTGGACCATGGACCCAGACATAGCCCTTGACAGTATCTTGGGCCCAGCAACATCCTGGCTCCATGTGAAAGCACAGATCACTCAGACAAGGATGGTTCTGGTGGTAGCATGGTCTGTAGACACCATCAAGGCCTCAGGTTGGGGCTCCAACCCCAGGGTAGCAATATGGAACTTGGACTTTGGCACAGACCCCAGCCACAGTATGACCATGGATCCAGATATGGTCCTTGGCAGTATCTGGGTCTGGATGTTACCATTGCCCCAGGTGGCAGTGCAGGCCACACCAATCTGCATGACCCCGGTTGCATCACGGACTTCGGGTGCCAACATGGACTCGGGTGGCTGACCTGACCCTGGGCATTCACATGGCCCTTGATAGTAATAGGACCCATATCCATCCATCCACCCAGACCCTGGCCACTACAGGACCATGGACTCAGATATGGCCCTCGACAGCAGCAGAAGCCCAGATAACACTATGGCCCAGGTGGTAGCACTGGTCACCTGAATCAGGATGGCACTGGCCACAGCATAAAAAAGGAAGCTTTATATATAAATAATTCATAAATTTCAGATAACTTCCGTTAAAGCACACTGACATAATTGGCTTTAGTTGTTGTTCATCTGCCTGGGCTTAATTTATGAATTAAATCTAGCCATAGGCATTTATGTCTACTGAACAATATAGCAGGGGATACTTTAGAGATCTCAGCACTACTAGGCATCCATGGAATGGCTTAGAGCCTATCCCCTGAGGGTCAGGAGCACTGCTGTATTAGACTTTGTCCCGAAAATGATGACTGAGAGGAAGGCAGAGAGAGACTGCCTTGGCTGCTGCTCTTTTCTGCCTTGTCTCCCTCCTCAGAAAGCCCAAGTGCAGAAAAAACCATCTGCTGGGTCAGCGCTGCCCTCGGCTGCGGCCAGAGCAGTAGTCACTGCCAGGATTCACAACTGGACAAAGTGCTGAGGACAAGGTGTGCTCAGCCCTAGGACATCTGCATTGACCCCCCTCAGGCTCAGGGAGCATTGCAGAACAGAGGGCAGAGGTCTGTAAGAGCCAGAGGATGGGAAAGAGAGCTGTGTGATGCTGTCTTCTGGACCAGACCTGGCCCACACCCTTACAGATTCACAGCAGCTATGGTTACCCACATAAGAACAGCTGAGGGTGGGTATTACATTGTATTCATGTATTGTCAAAGAATAAAAAAGAGCAATTCCAAAAGAAGAAGAAGGAGAAAGAACAATTACTAGAACCTGCATACTTCAGGAAGCAGAATGCAGAATTTAAAAGCTGACATGTTTTTTTCTGGTATTCTCACTGTTCTGGCTTTAAAAAAAAAAATGAGATGCATGTAGGTGCATGAGTTGCAAATATGAGAAAGCAGGAAATAATGTCCTTCTGGTGCCTCTGTATAAGAGTTAAATACATTAGCATTTTAAAACGGCATTTCAGGACATAAAGATATAAATCCATGATGATAATATAAAGTTTTTATTTATAGACATAGCTTAGCAATGGGGCAAACATCAGAATAAGACAGGAGGAACTGTAGGAGGCAGGGAGGAGGGAGGCAGGGGAAGGGAGGAGGCAGGGAGGGGCAGGGGAAGGAAGGCTGGAAGGGGGCAGGTAGGGAGGATGAAGAAGGGATGGAGTGGGGGAGTCAGGTCTTGTGTCTTAGAACTTAGCACCTTCTCGTGCTTCTCAACAAGAAAGTTGTCCTCGTTTTCATTTTGTATCACGACTCAACAATTATGTAGCCAGCCTTGGCCTGGCCTTCACCCTACTTTGTCATCTCTGGAAAACATCAATCCTTGTCCTTCCCCTGCACCCCTCAATCTGCGACTGAAGAAAAGGTTCTATCTTATTCTTCAGACTTCAGTCTCAGGCACCATCCTCTGATGCTTTTGTCCTTAACCCTTCCAGGACTGTCTATCCCTCCATAGCCCTGGCAACGGTGAGACTGCTTAGCACAATCATTTGGCATCCATTTTGTTTTGCTTAGCAGGTGCCCGTGAGAACAGACTCACCACTCCTTGACTCCCAGGCAGATATTCAGGACCCCATGACAGACCTCCAGGAAGCCCTGAGGACCAGAGGCTGCCCGCAGACTCGGGACTTCCCTCTGTCTTAACCAGCACTTCCATATTGCCATATATCTAATTTCCGGGGTGCTTTGCAGTCAACTTTCTTAAGTACATCATACAAGATGAGGCGTGGGTTGATAGGAGTCACTGAGGTAGAAGTGAATGCCCATTCTGACGGCTTTACTTACAGAAACCACACCAAAGGTCACACCCAAGACATATCAGTTAGGATTGGATAGAAAAGGGTAAGAACATGTAACTGTGTAAAGGCAGTGCTATAATTGATCAGTCCAAGGGGACTTGTTCACTTCCCAGGACAACAGCCGCAAACTCAGGTTTTGGAAGGTGCTGAAGGTGCAAACTTTTTTGCAGCTCTTTGTGATTTTCTCTGGGGCAGACATGTTCATGATTTTCATTATACTGGCAGTTCTTACCACGGAAAGGCCAGTAGCCATCATGATATAGTAGGTTCGCGGGATTAAACCTTGATCTGGAATTTAAAAATGTGTAACCTTGAGCCAGTGACTTTCCCATCTTCTTGGATTATCGTTCACTCTAAGGAAGTCAGGGCAATGTCTACTTACCAAAGAATGATCTTCAGTTGATATACAAATTTATGCATAGGGGCTGGGGAGATTATCTCATTGGTTAAAGTGATTGCTGTAGCGGCCAGCTGAGTTCAGATTCTGCAGCACCCACATAAACACCTGGTGAGGCCGGGAGCATTGATAACCTAAGTGCTGGTAGAGATGTGGATTCTGGGGGCTCCCTGGCCAGCAAGTGTAGCCAAAAGGACAAGCCCAGGCTCAGTGAGAAAGCCTATCTCAGAAGATAAGGTGGAGGATATGGAGGAGGAAACAGCTGTTAGCTCACTCTGAAAGCCACACCCAAACACCTGGGTGAGTGCACTAACACACACACACACACACACACACACACACACACACACACACGCGCGCGCGTGTGCATCCATATCCATCATGCAAGAAGTAACAGGAGAGAATAGACAAATGTGTATGTAAGTGATCACACACACACACACACACACACACACACACACACACACGTGTGCGTCCATATCCATCATGTAAGAAGTAACAGGAGAGAATAGACAAATGTGTATGTAAGTGATCACACACACACACACACACACACACACACACACACACACACGTGTGCGTCCATATCCATCATGTAAGAAGTAACAGGAGAGAATAGACAAATGTGTATGTAAGTGATGTGCTAACAGTACCTTCCTTTGTTCTCTTCACCTTACTACCTTTGCCTCTGATTTTTACAAATTATTGTCTGTATAAAATTATATCAAACACATAGATCATGTATTACAATTTGTATTTATAATGTTTTATGATTGAAAATATAAAATTTCATGATTGAAAAGACACACTTTAATGTGTCTTTCTCTTTCCTAGTTTCTAATCTGTAGCGTGACAATCTATCTACACACAATTTTTATTTCTGCACTGACTCTCCACCGAGAATGAAATCATAATTTTCCATACATTCATAGCCTCATGAGAGTTTATGGGTAATGTCCTATAATGTATCTTACTCCTTACAATAAATTCCAATTAATTAAAACTACAGAAGACGTCTTTATTTTTCTTTTTCCTTTTGAATAATTTCCTTAGAAACATATCCTGATATATCAGAATTCTCAAAGGCTATGAACAAGATCACCGCTCTTGATGTGTGAGTCCAAATTGCTTTTGTAGAGTGTACATCAGTTTCCACGATCTGGGTACTTATGAGTTTGACTGATTTCACTCTGATCTATTCAACACCAGAAATCATTTTAAGCTTTTAATTTAATTTTACTCATGAATTTGTACCTTGGCTTCATTTAACTTGCACTTCTTCTCACTGCTGGCAAAGTCAAATGCGAAACAATTAAGCCTATAATGTTAGTGACCCGTGAGGAAATTACATTCTCTTTCCCACACATCTGTTCTTTCTGATGCTTTTATAGATATGAGGTTTTCACAGATATTAATCTATGGTCTTAGTTCCTTTTTACTTCTTTTTCCTTCTCTTTTTGAATTTTTTATTATAAAATTAATGTTAGTTGTAAAAATAGCCACTCAGATGAAAATAGTTTAAAGTGAATAAAAGCATTTACTACACATCAATTCTTACGTTTTCATATAATACTTTATTCTTTCTTTTCTAAAATAGATGTATTAAGAGGAATTTTTAGGGGATGGAGCCATTTTTAGATGGCTCAGTAATTGAGAGCACTTGCTTAGAAGTTCAGGTCCCAGAATACACATTAGAGCAGCTCACAACTTTCTGTAACTCGGTTCTAAGATGCGCTCTTTCAGCTTCCTGAGGCACCTGCACTCGGCCATATACCCACACCGAGACCTACACATAAACAAAAATCAACTAAGAAAGTTTTTATATGACTGCAAAAGCAATGCACATGTGGTACAATATTCCACCATGTGTATCCTGAGTTCATTTCTTTTTCCATCCTTGGCCAGTGGGATTGGTCTGTGTTTTAACACTATCATTTTAGAGGTGGGTTGTTTTCTTGCTGTTTGCAAAAAAGAGCATATTGGCGGTGGGATCGTGTGTCTGAGAAAGCAAACAGAAGATTCTGCGTAAGTATTGTCAACTGGCTTCCCAGAAGGACAGGGTTCAACCCACAGCACCATCCGAATGTGCCTGACTGTCACAGACCCTCCCCTTTAGTGAGCACCCTGGCTTGTTTGTTTTTTTTTTTTTTAAATCATGACAATTGATAAATTTAAAACGGTGCCCTGCTGTTTGGCTTTGTATTTCTTGGATTGCTCATGAGGCTGAAAATACTTTCATGATCTCTGTTTTTTTAAGGTATTTTTTTTTCTTTAGATCATTTTTCTTTGGTGACTCTAATTTTTTAAGAAGTTTTTTTTTTTAAGATTAAGGACAATAATTCTTTGTCATTCCTTAACATTTTCATCTATGTTATCTTTTAATTTCTTTCTATATAACATATTTGAATTTTTACATAGAAGATAATTTTAATTTTCTAGATAAACTTTCTTTATATCACGTTTAAGCTGCAAAATCTTCTTCCGACCACGTGCCATTAACTGTTTGTGTATAATTTCTTCTAGTTTTATTGTGACTTCATTATTTAACACTCAGTTCTTATATTCAGTGCATACTTGTCAGTCAAGTAAAAAATTCAAACTATTTCATTTTTTCAAGTAGTGCTTTGGTTCCTTTTTTGAAAGTTTTATTTAATTTTACTGATGTGTGTGTGTGTGTGTGTGTGTGTGTGTGTGTGTGTGTGTGTGTGTGTGTGTGTGTATGTGAAGGTGCTGGCAAGAAGGGTCAAATCCCCCCAGAACTGAAGTTACACGTGGTTGTGAGCACCGTGCAGGGTGCTGGAATTGAACTTGGATCTTCTGCAAGATCTTCAAGTGCTCTCTCTTCAGCACTGAGACATCCCCGCCCAAGCATGTCAGTTTTTATGACATCGTTTATTGAATATTTCCTTCTGCCTCTGATTTGACATCTTTACTCAGTATGTGTAAACTCCCAAATATGCCATTATATGCTTCTGAGCTGTTTGTAATGTTCCATTCACCCTCTTCCTGTCAAGCCAGAATTACAGAACTTCCTTTCCACCTACTGAGACAAACACCCTCCGTTCATTAACATTTTGTATTAATGGGTCTTACTACTATTTAGCTTTTAAAACTCCGTTCATCCAAATTTGAAACACAACTAAAATACCACCTTATGCCTCAGTGCCCCTAAGACACTCTTTGGACCCTGCTGTACTTGTGTGTGCACAATGTCTCTCATTCAAGTCCTTTGTGTGTGTGTGTGTGTGTGTGTGTGTGTGTGTGTGTGTGTGTGTGTGTGTGTGTGTGTGTGTGTGTGTGTTGATGATAAAACACTATGCTTCACTTCGTACGGGAGTCACAATTTCAGCAAGATGGAGATCCACTTCAAAAAGGACAATATCTTGATAAATCCACTCATTTTGTTTGGCTCTTGAATCGCTTCTAAAGCCTTCTGTACTGAAGGTTTGGATCCAGGTTTACAAACTACTGTGGGAGCCAGAACCTTTGAGGAGCACGGCCTTGTGGGAGGTCTCTAGTCACTGGGGGCGTGTCCTCCAAGGGGACTGCCCTAGTTCCTTCCTCTTCCTTTCACTTCCCACCAAGAGAAGGGCAATTTTGCTAAAATCCTTGCTCCCACCATAGGCCCCAGACCATACATAGGTCTGCTGATTAGAGTCTAAGTTCTCCAAACCCGCTGATCATTAGGTGAAGCAGCAAGGTCTGACCTCTGCAGGAAATGGCCAGGGGTCAAACTGGGAGATGTTCCAGTATAGGCATTGCATTGAACCAATGTCATGCACAGAAACACAAGAAACAAATGTTCAGATCACACAAAATTAGAGAGACAAACTTTGTACGACAGATGGCAGCGGAAACGGTTATTGGTGAGAGAATCTGGGTGGGCTATGAAGAGTTAAGGTGCGGGATTTTAATGTGAATTCTCCTAGAGTTCAGCATGACGTTCTATGTTTGGGTTTGAAATAACAGCAGTGCGGGATCAGAATAAAGGAAGTATGGTGCAGGGATTCAAATCTGAGGTAAGAGCTAGGCTCAGTACGTGTATTCTTATTATCTGTGAAACAGGCTGGAGTTCTATTTTTAAAGCTAACTTAAATTTAGTCATCATTGAGTTTATTTTTATTCGTATATATGTGTATGCACATGTATGAGCAGGTACCCTCAGAGGCCTGAAACTGGAGTCAGAGGTGATTGTGGGCTGCTGGATGAGCGCTGGAAACTTTGACCCTCTGATAGAACAACAAGCACTCTTCGCCCCTGAGCCATCTCTCCAGCCCCCAAAATAGCCGTCTTATGTAGATGGATTCACACTCAAACACGTCAAAATGCGTTTCATTTTGTGTGTGACATTTTCATAAAGACAGAAACATGGCTGAAAATGTAGGATGTGGAATGGGAGATTTCAGAGGAGGAATCGAAGCCATGCGGTATGAACTACAGAGGCTGGCAATGTGTGGCCCACTGTGAGGACATCCTGAGAAAACAAAGGCATTCTCATGTAAGAAGAGCCTTGGTACCGCTTTTGAAGAGAATCAAGAAGTCCAATCAGTGATCAGAAGCTATGGGAGGGTGGGTTTTGTTGAATATAATGTGGGGGAATTTGGATGACCAGATGTGAAGTCCAGCGCTGTAACCCTCTACAGGACCATATGTGGACTTCCCCCTTTCCACACCTTGTCACAGGGAAATGTGACAGCTGCCACACAAGACTGTTTTCAAATGTAAAACTGAGCACAACGTTTGACATGAATTTGTTAGTAAGACCTGTGATTTATCAAAGTTGATCAAAGGTGGAAAAGGATCCAGTGATGCTGTAGGACTATGCTTTTGTACACAGTAAATATCTGTCACTGTAAATATTTGTTTAATAAGATGCTGATTGCTCAGAAGGCAGGAAGTAGAGGTGGGGCAACCAGGCTAAGAGAATTCTGGAGGAGGAAAGGCAGAGCAGCAGGTGTGAACTAGACACAGAGGAAGGAAGATGAGAATGATGCACTGAAGCAAAGGCATCAATCCACGTGGCCAAACATGGATAAGAATCATGGGTTAGCAAGGAACAAGCCTGAGCCATAGGCCAAGCAGTTTATAGTTAAGCTAAGCCTTTGTGTGATTATTTGGAACTAAATGGCTGTGGGACCGGTTGGGCAGGACAGAGAAATTTCTGGCTCCACAATGATCTCTGTCTCTGGGCACAGGGAGGGTGACATATGGGGTACACAGGAAAGGGAAGCAGTATGTGCTTCAAACTTAGGATGGCTCGGGACTTGGTATATTTTACGTGCCTTCCTGCACTGTAGCTTATTGTAAAGCTCCTTGCGTGGAAAGCCTTTTATGTATGAGGTAGCAAAGGATAAAGACCTTGTTTCACTCTAGCTCTTGCATTATTAAACGTATGACTGTGAACAAGTTGCCTGCTCTCCCTAGAATCTTTATCTGTAAAAGACCTTGACGTAGCTTATGCCCTGAACAGTTTGGGGCTTTTGCTGAGCATCAGGCATAACATAGGTAGGAAAGCAGTTTTAAATCCTAAGCCTGATATAAGAGATTATAACTGCTATGATAATTATAAACCCCTACCTTTCCCACAGGAAGATGTACTGTGCATCTCTCCTAGATCAGGGAATCAAGCTTGTTTCCACATCAGCCTCTTGATTCCATACGGATCGTATCAGGACCTGAGTTGTGACCCCGTTAGATGGTCGTGCTGAATCTTAAAAGATGAGAAGCTATTAGTCAGGGATACAGAGCAACCAGGAGACCTCTGTACGGAACAACATGGGTGAGGGCATGGCAGGGATAGTGCTCTGCAGGGAGGAAGTGAGGAGGTGAGCGGACCCACCAGCCCAGGAAAGGGTTTGTGGTTTACCAAGGGGCATCTGCTTAGTGACAAGATTAATAACTCAGGACGGAGACTCTTATTACCAGGGACAAATGTATATGAGAATGTCCTTATAAATATAACTAAAGCTTTCTGAAAGAGCACTTCATTTTCATAAACATTATAAAAAATAATTCAGAAAAGCAGAGAGAAGGAGCTCACTTCCTAAAGTCTCCTTTAACATCTGATCCCCTGGGGATTCAGATAAAGGTCACACACACATGACTGCAGCTTGTTTCTGATTGCAGTGTGGGACATATTCTGAAGGAAATTGGCATAAAGAATTCACAAATACTTCCTTTTGCCACTGAAAGTTGGAGCAACTGCACCCTGCCAACAGAATCCATGGCTGAACCTTCTTGGATCTCAAGATGCCCTTATCTCACCCCAAAACAGTTGCGCCTCAGTGTCCTGGCATAACCACCACCCCACCCTGGGCTTCTAGGCCTGTGTCCCCAGATCTCATTCCCATCCCTCCTAAACCAGCTGAACCAACATTTCTTGAAGCAACCAAATGGTGGACCCATCACTTGCATGCCCCAAGTCCACGCTTGGATTTCAGTGAGCCTCTCTTGACAGATTCTCCAGAGTTCTGCAGGAGCCTTCATTCACATGGTGGCCTGAAAGGCTCCCGGGTGACAAGCCCACCTCCCACCAAAGAGAGCATCTGGAAGAAAGGAACAAAGGGCATTCTTGACCCTCCTCCATGATCCAGACCACCAAGGGGTTGAGGAGGCCTTCAATATTGCTTGGGCTGGTAGACTCCTTGGTGAGAAAAAGATACACCTCCTAGTGCGACCTGAGATTATTCGTTTGGTTTCACAAAAGGGTAATAATTTTCACCTTTCCTTCAGAGTTTTGGTAATAAATGGTGAATGAGGTGCTTTGGAAAAATACAAAATGATATAAATATAGAGAAAGGTGGTTTCTTTCCCCCACAATAAAATAGTTATAAAAACACGGTTTATAAATTCTCTAGAAGTATCCCCTGTTAGAGGTGCTTAAGTAGATAGTAGAATAGATATGTGATTAATAAGTGATAAGTAGATAGATATAGATATAAATAAGTGATAGATAATAGGTAAGTGATAGATTGTAAGGATAGATAATAGACCAATGATGGATAGATATAGATAGATGGCAGATGAATAGATAGATAATAGGTAGATAGATAGATGATAGGTTAAATAGATAAGTAATAGCTGATAGATGATAGGTAGATGGGTAGATGGTGGGGGTACATGATATAGATGATGCTATCAGTGACATATAAATAATAGGTAGTAGATGATACATAGATAAATAGGTATAAAGGATGTATAGATAGAGATGATAGATGGATAGGAGGAAGGAAGGATGGATGGATGGACAGACAGAGATAGATGGATGGATAGATGGATGGATAGATGGATAGATAGATAGATAGATAGATAGATAGATAGATAGATAGATAGATAGATAGATTTGGTTTGCACATGGATATGCCTGTGTTTACAGTACATACTTCTCTAAGTCACTCCTTCAGGCCCTTGCGTGCCTGCCCTTCCCTAAGCCTCCCTCCTCCTGCCTCTCTTTAGTCCTCTATTGTTGATCTCTCCGCTCTCTGGGTGGCATTTCCTTGCAGGGACAGAAGTGAGATGGACTGAAGCCTCCTGACTCAGAACTTGAGATAAACAACAACAGAGAGGCCTGGGGACTTTATCCAAACAGATGATCCTTTGGGGCTCTGAGGCAGGCCATTTGGTAGCTGGCATATGCAACATCCATCCCAAATACCAAGAGTGATCTAATTAGTGAGAAGGTGATGTGGAAGAAGATGCTGCCTGCATCAATTGATCAAAAATTCCTTATAGTTTTCCTTGTATTTTCAGGTTTTTTAATTCTTTCAGGCAATCCATTGGCTCAAGATAGTAAAGGTCCAAATTGGACCTGTGGTGACATCGGCTTTCATATATCACAATTCAGAACAACTGCTTCTGTAGATGGAAGAACGTGAGTGTAGAGAACACCCTTTATTTTCTAATTACTGAATGCAATGATTATTCTATTCCCAAACCAGTGCTAGGTACCAGAAATAAAAAGTCACATACCACACACACACACACACACACACACACACACACACACACACTGCACTGCAATGTCCAAATGATGTTTGCTATATCATTGAAGGTTTTCTCTGAACTTGCTGAGTTGCTTTGAGAATTCATCTCCCTTGTCAAATTCAGCCTCAGATCCCACCTCCTGGCTCCATCTCCAAAAGCGTGTTCAACATCCTCAGCTTGTTTTAAGAAGTTCTCTGGGGCTGAGAATGTAACACAGTTGACAGAGCACTTTCTGGGCAAATTCAAGGCTTTAAAGCCCGGGTTCCATCCCCAGCAACACATAAGCCAGGAGGGATAGGGCAGTAGCACTCAGAAGGGCAAGCAGGAGGATCATTATCTATGGTCATCCTCAACTCTAAGAAGTCTGAGGCCAGGCTAGGCTATGTGAGACTCTGCCTGAAATCAGTAGTTGTGGAAATGGAGATCTTTGAAGGGAGTAGCAAGTGGAGGAGAATACTGTAACACCTGCCAGGTAGTGAAGACCTGGTCCAGGCCTTCTGCCTCCAAATCCAGTCTGCATCATTTGGCAAGCGGCAGCCAAAACTGGTCACTATCTCTTACTGAATGACAGCAGAGAGCTGTGGAGCCTGCTTGGGACTGGAGTAGGCCCTCTGCATGTGGGGACAGTGGTGTAGCTTGATCTGTTTGAGGGGCCCCTGATAATGGGATCAGGATCTATCCCTGGTACATGAGTTGGCTTTTGGGAGCCTATTACCTATGGAGGAACACCTTGCACAGCCTTGATGCAGGGGGAGCTTGCATCCCTCTTGCCAGCCCAATTATCTTGAAATAAACTCAGTAACACAATGGCTTTGGGGTTCTTGCTAAGCCTGAGTCCCACCAGATCCAGGAGAACTGTCCCTGTGTTGGGATGAGTTGGGAAAGGAGGCTGGCCCTGGCTCCCATGTGACAGTCAAAGCCATTTGTTTTGTTAACCTCATGCAAACATTACAAATGTGGTATGGAGCAGAGGCCACCTCCTTCACTAGTGATTTCTTGAATCAACACAGCCCCTCTACCTTGACCTTCAAAGGAACCACTTCAAAGGAGAAAAGCCAGGTCCTCCTCAGATGGTGGAAACTCTGGGGTGGTTCTTGCTTTGAACTCAGAGGGCTGGGTGTCAATACCAACTGGTTTGCCTGGCTGGGTGGGAGCATCTAGGTGAGTGGGTCTCTCCATGCCTCCATTTCTGGTGTCCTTTCAAATTATCTTTAAGTGAAAGGCTCTTGGGAAGCATTAAAGAGAACGGTTTCCCACAGGCTGGAGTTGAACCAGTGTTTTTATAGACACCACATTTCTTCAAGAACACCCCGGATACACTGATTCCCTGGTACCTCAAACTGTTCTGAGTTTGAAAATACAGGACGTTCCATGTTTCCAGCCTTCCCAATACAACAGCCTCGAACCACCCACTCTCCGGCCTTCCTCTCTGAGCACTCAATTACACGTAGTGATGCTTTTTTAAAAGATACATAAGAAATAGACTGGGGGTGGGGTGGCCAATCTTAGTTTTCTGCAGTGACAGTTTTCCTAAGATGTAGTGTTTTTCTTTTCTCTTTTTCTTTTAGAAAAAAATTTATTCATTTTACATACCAACCACAGATACCCCTCTCATCCCTCCTCCTACCCACTCCACAGTCTCCCCAATCCCCATCCCCTCCTCTCAAAAGGTAAGGCCTCTCTTGGGGAGTCAGCAAAGCCTGGTACATTCAGTTAATACAGGTCCAATCCCCTCCCCCTGCATCAAGGCTGTGCAAGGTGTTCCTCCATAGGTAATAGGCTCCCAAAAGCCAACTCATGTACCAGGGATAGATCCTGATCCCATTATCAGGGGCCCCTCAAACAGATCAAGCTACACCACTGTCCCCACATGCAGAGGGCCTACTCCAGTCCCAAGCAGGCTCCACAGTGTTGGCCTAAAGTTCAGGAGTTCCCTCCCACTAGCTTGGTCCAGTTGCCTCTATAGGTTTCTCCCTCATGTCTCCCCTTGATCATATAATCTCTCTCTTCAACTGAACTCCCAGAGCTTGGCCTGGTGCTTGGCTGTGGATCTCAGCATCTGTTTCTATTGGATGAAGGCTCTATGATGACAGAGTATTCACCAATGTGATTATCAGGGTAGGCCAGTTCACTCTCTCCTCTATTGCTAGTAGTCTAAGCTGGAATCATCCTTGTGGGTTCCTAGGAACTTCCCCGATGCTTCTCCCTAATCCCAGGATCTCTCTCTCTATCAGATACAGGGCTTTTCATTGTTAACTCTCAGACACTCCCAAGTCCCTGGAACAGGTAGGCTTCATGCCTAGAAGCCTGCTGGCCAAGCAGCACTGACAGACTGGTCCTGAGTTGGGCTTCCACACATTCTCCAGCCTCCCCAGGGTTTTGTTCATCAATGGGAATGGAAACAGAAGTGGTAGCTGGCTTTGGGTTTCTGTTCTCCAGACCTTTCTCTCTGCTGAATACTGGAAGAAGAGCATTCTGTGACAACAGAGCTGACGAATGGAGGCAGCTGGGGTCCCTGGTCCACCACCAGAGAATACAGACCGGGAGAGCATCTTGACTTGAATCCAACAGTAGTTGGAATGGGAAATATTGGGGCTGAGACTTTAGGGATTCATTTGTTAAAGCAGCAGAGCATGGCGGAAAATAAAGCCTGACTAAACAGGGCCCAGAGGCACAATATGGGGAAAGGCTTCATGGAAAAGGTAACATTTATCTGTGTGTGGGTGTGGGAGGGTATCTTTTACCTGCATGTAAGTCTGTGTGACACATGTATGCCTAGAACTCATGAAGATCAGAAGAAGGCATCAGATCCCCTAGAACTAGAGTTAAAGACAGTTGCGATTCTTCACGGAGGTGCTGGGAGTTGAACCCGGGTCCTCTGTAAGAGCAGCAGCCAGGGTTCTTAGCTGCAGATCCAGCCTCAAGAAACAACATTTAGAGTGAGTGTGGACACTTGGTCAGGACTCTCTATGGAGATTTGAAATGGTGGGGGAAAGCTGGCCAGTGTGAAGCAGAGCCAGGGAAGGACAGAGTACGCTCTAAATCCAAGAGGAGTCAAGTATTGGAAAATATGGCTGGTAGTTGGTCTCACTGGACCAAGGGGAACCTTGACCTCTTCCTGAGTCTTTATCAGAGAACAGCAGGCAGCACCTGGACATTTGAGGAGAACATGGCAAGGAAACGGTATGAAAGGATATTGGCGTGAAGCAGGCTTAGCACCAACTTCACAATCATGATGCTGATGAGGGACCAAAACTAGAGTGATACAGGACTAAACAGGGTAGGAGGAGGAATGTTAGGCTTAGGGAGCAGAACTTACCAGGCTTAAACGTTCCTTATTAGAAGCTCGGTGATGAAGAGAGAAGGGGAGGTGATGTGGTTTATCACCTCCATGTCACAGAAGGTGATCGTGATGTTCAGAAACAGGAGTTGTGGAAAAGACAGCAAGCAAATAAATAACGGGTGACAAAGTCAGGCGAGAAGGAAAAGAAGGAACGGGATTCTGATACAGGGACGTCACGGCAGAGGGCCAGAGAGCCACTGTTCCAGACATCAAAAGTTGCATGGGATCAGCACGATTCTGGGGAGGTAAACTTGGTCAGCCATAACAAGAAAGGACATGGTGTTTTATAGCCTGTGCATCTGGATGGAAGTTGCATAAGGATGCTGATAGAGAGGGCTGGCAAGAGTGGGCGTGGATGATCAGAGTGTGAGAGCAGATCAACAGTTCATGTTCAAGAGAGACGTCACCAGCACGGACTGTTCTTTTGACCGACAGCTATCTGCCTGGTCTAATGAGTAAGACATGCTGTTCCTTACAGTCCAGGGGAGGAGGAAACTGTCCATGAAGTGAGATGAGCAGAGGGTGGATCGCACAAGTGCTCTGAGGGTGTCAGGGAAGGATTTCTGGAGGAAATGCTCCAGAAGCTGGTCTACTGAGCTACGAGGTAGGATGGCTGAAACATCCCATTTCTGAGACTAGAGACCCCAGGATGAGAGGCTTGGGAAGAGAGAAAGGAAAAACTCAATGCTTTCAGGGAACTGGGAATGGTTTGGTCTGGCTGGAATTTAGAGGCAGAAAACATGAAGGTATGGATGCGGATCCGATCAGGACAGGCCTTTCCAATCACCCTATGAATGCGCCATTTATAAAGATATGAATGGCTGACAGGTGGAGAGGACACATGTCTGGGAGATGTCACATGTGACACAGCAGCAGAAATAGGAAGGAGCTGGATGCATCCATGCAATTGGTCAGGACAGCAATGCCCAGCCCTGTCCTGTGGCAATGGAGAGAAAGAAGCAGCAGAAGGTAAGGTCTGGTAAGGTTGTTGAGATACAGTGATGGCAGGCGGTCTGCCTGGCTTAATCCTCCCTATGACATAGGGGAGCTGTGACAGCATCATCTAGGACATACAAAGTAGCCTGGCTCAGTATCTCCATTTTTTCCTCTTAAACACATGATAATATGATGACTGATGCTCTTGAAGCCTCTCACCTCAGAGCTGGCCTCTGAGCACCCATCCTTCATACCTTGCCATGTCCTTCTAAAAGCAGCCCAGGAATCATGCTCACACGCTCTGAGTCTGTGCTGTCACTCTGAAGATGGCTCTAACTTTTTACATCCCTCCACAAGTCCAAGAGGGTGCCCAGAGAAACAGCTTTTCAAACTGAATGACACCCGCAGGCCTCAGGGTAGGACCTCAGCTACTCTCTTAAGAAATTCAAAGACTGGGGCTGTAGATTAGCTGATAAGAGTATTTACCAGAGCCAAACGGTGGTGGCACACACCTTTAATCCCAGCACTTGGGAGGCAGAGGCAGGTGGGTCTCTGAGTTTGAGGCCAGTCTGGTTTACAGAGTGAGTTCCAAGACAGCCAGAGATTCGGAGAAAAGCCCTGACTCAAAAAATAAAACAAAACAAACAAACAAACAAAAAGTATTAGCCTGATATACAAGAAGACCTGGATTCCATTCCCATCACCTACTTACATCAACTGGGCCCTGGGGATGCACTCTTGGAATCTGAGGACTTGAAAGATGGAGGATCAGAAGTTCAAGGTCATCCTCAGCTACAAAGACCAGATTGGGCAGCTCTAAAAGACTCTGTCTCAATAAAATACAATAAAATAAAATAAAAATAAACGCCCTCATAGAACACGGACTGAAAACCCCTGCTCAATG
The DNA here is from genome assembly GCA_033318265.1 of Phyllotis vaccarum. Taxonomy (NCBI): domain Eukaryota; kingdom Metazoa; phylum Chordata; class Mammalia; order Rodentia; family Cricetidae; genus Phyllotis; species Phyllotis vaccarum. Next base: position 138,380,297 of record JARWLC010000004.1, on the reverse strand, counting down.
CAGCTGCCATGATTGTGCTCAGCCATCCAGGAGCAAAAGGGGCTTGGGGGGGAGGGGTGTTTTCAGAATATGGGAACCGAGTCCAGAACGGAGAGCATGTGGGCCTGACCACACTGTCCTCTCTTGCGTCCCTGGCCTCTGTGTCCTGCCTTCCTCTGCTCTCTGACTCTGCCCTGCTAGGCTTGCCCTCAGCCTCCCTGGGTGGATCCCCCCTATTGCAAGATGGACTGCAAGATTGGCCATCTAGAACATTCCTTCAAGGGCAACCTCTTATTTAATTTTGCTTCTCTTTGTTTTAGAAAATGTTTCTTTAAAAAAAAAAAAAAAAAAAAAAAAAAAAAAAAAAAAAAAAAAAAAAAAAAAAGCACAATAAACATTGGTGTCAAAGATAGCTGTGGCACTGACCTTGACAACATTGCTCTCTGTTCTCTGAAACATACTTCACAGTTACAATGTAAATTCTCTTTTATAAAGCAAAATGTTGCAAATAGGCTGGAGAGATATCCCTGTAGTTAAAAGCAATGGCTGCTCTACCACAGGACCTAAATTTGATTCCTAATACCACACAACAGCTCAAAACCATCTGTAACTACAGTTTCAGGGTATTTAATATTCTCTTCTGGACTTCATGGGCACCAGGCATGCACATAGACATATATGTAGGCGAGGCACTCATTTACATTGAAAAAGAATATTACAGACTTTTCTTATCCCTCTCTCAAAAATGAATTACAATCATTCTCTATTATTCAACAACTGATCAAAAATGAGCACTTGTAATTCTAGCATTTTAAAGATTTTTAAAGTGTGCATGTGTGTAAATTTGTGTGTGTGTGTGTGTGTGTGTGTGTGTGTGTGTGTGTGTGTGCGCGCGAATTTGTGTACATGAATGCAAGTACCTTCAAAGGCCAAAAGATGATGTCAGATCCCCTGGAGCTGGAGTCACAGGTAGTTGTGAGTTGTTCAACATGGGTGTTGGGAACTGAACTCAGATCCTTATACTAGTCCATGCTTTTAGCCACTAACCCATCTCTCGATGCCCAAATCTCTCTTTTCTTCCTAACATTTATTTTTCTTAAGTTAAAAATCTACTATGAGCACCTTAACTAATAAAAAGGTATTTATTATTAGTCATGTTGACTACATGGTACATGTTCATTTCTACATGTTCTAATAGAATAGAATAGAATCTCCCTAAGGAGGAAGATTATTATTACTACTAATGTGTCCTAGATGGACTAGTGTTTGAATGAGTGCCTCCTAAGGGCTCATGGGGTAAAGATGAAGTAACTAATGGTTTCTTAGTAGTACTTTCAGGAAGTGAAACCTTAAGGAAGTGGGTCCCAACTGAAGGGAGTTGGTTAACTGGAGTGCACCCTCCCTGCTTCCTTCCTGCCATCCATGCAATGAACAGCCCACTCTACCATGTGCTCCCACCATAATATTCTATGCCGCCATAGGTAAAAAATAACCATGGGCTGAAACTTTGAAGGCATGAACCCAAATTAGCCATTTCTCTGATTAAACTTGATTCCTCAGGTCCTTTGTCAGAGTGACAGAAAGCTGGCTGGTATAAACAAAGACACTAAAGTGGTACTTAAGGACTTTACTGCTGTCTCTAATCTTTATGTTTTGGGTAGCCAGTCCCCAATTTCTTTTCCTTAGTTGCAAAATCCACACTTTCTCATTGACTATAAGAACTTTCACATATTAATTATCTAAGCATATTAGTGATAAAATAAAAAAATCATTTTACACTTATGATCCTTTGTATTTCTACAATATCAAAAAAAGTACTCAGAAATAAACTGAGCCAAGGAGGTTAAAAAAAATCTTCACACTAAAACTATAAAATATATATTAAAGAAATTAAAGAAGAAAAAATTCAATGGAGCCATAATTCACAGTCATGGACTAGAGAAATCTATATTGTTGAAATGTTCCTACTACTTAAAGCACCTACAGAGTCAATAAAATTCCTATCAAAATTTATATGAGACTTTTTGTAGAAATTATTGGAGAATTCTGAAATTCACGTGGAACAATTAAATTCCTGAATAACCAAAGCAAGTTAGAGAAAAAGCAGTGTTAAAGGCAGCATGCTCCCTAACTTCAAATTTATTATTGGGGTTGTCATTATTGCAAAAAAATTGCAATAATCAAAACAGCAGGATATTCATGAGATGCTAAGATACACAAATCATCAAACAGAGCTGGAAATCTAGAAAAAAATCTCATGCATATATAGTTAACTAATCCCTAGTGAAGTGCCAAGAACATACAACTACAAATGAGCAGTCTCCTCAGTGTGTGGTGCAGAGGAACCCTGAAATCTGCACACAAAAGGAGCTGGCTCTTCATCTTATACCATGTGCAAAGATTGACTTGACGTATGTTATATCTAGACACAAAACCTGGAGCTACAAGACTCTTAGAAGAGAATAAAGGAGTGAAGTTCCTCAATGCGGGTGGAGGGCTGTCTTAGTCAGCAGAGGTGCTGCCCTGACAAAACGTGCTGAGTTTAATCCCAGAACCCACATAGAACATTGGAAATGGTGTCTTGTGCTTGTAACCCCAGAGCTGGGAGATAAAGATCCTGGGGCCAGCAAGCTTAGCTTCATCTGTGAGCTTAAGGCCAATGAAATACATGAGGTTGACCTCTGGCCAGCATGCATACACACACACACACACACACACACACACACACACACACACACACAACTCTCTGATATCCAGCGGTAATGATACGCTTTAGATTACATTTATGTGGCTAAGGAATCAAATAACAAAACAGTGAGGTATGATGGTACATCCCACTCCATGTCAGTGCTTGGAATCTAGAGGCAGAAGAATCATAAATTTGAGAATAGCCGAGGCAATAAAGCAAGACCCTGTTGAAAGAGCGAAAGAGAGGGAGAGATAGCTGTCCTGGTTTACATTCTGTTGTTGTGATGAAACTCTTCCCAAAAACCAGTTTACAGAGGAAAGGGTTTATTTGCCTCACACTTCCAGGTCACAATACATTATTGAAGGAAATCAGAGCAGGAACGCAAAGCCAGGACCGTAAAAGAATTCTGCTTGCTGGCTTGCTCACTGGCTGATGCTTATCCAGCTTTCTGAAGTAACCCAAACCCATCTTCATGAGGAATGATACCGCTCAGAGCACGCTGGACCATCCCACATGACCTAAGACAATTTCTCACACATGTACCCACAGGTCAATCTGAAACAGGCAGTTCCTCAAGTGAGGCTTTGCCTCTTAGATGACTCCAGACTTTCTCAAGTTGATAATTACTGCTAATGAAGACAGTTATGAAATATTTAAACTATATATCTGATAGAAATTAATATCCAAAACACATAAGAATCTCATACAACTTAATGACATAAATAAATAAATTACAATTTTAAATGGAACAAAGGATTAGAATAGATATCCTTCTAAGAGTTATACAAAGTACAAGCAAAGGCTCACAGCATTACTGATCATCAGGAAAATGCAAACCAAAGTCACAACAGGACATTATTTCCCACCTGTTATGAAAAGACAAAAGGGTTTGTAGGTAAGAGTGTCAGGAAAAGAAGCCTTTGTTCAGTGCTAGTGGGATTGTAAACCATCATTATGGGAAATTAGAACTCCCATATGACCTAGCAACTCTACTTGTGGAAATGGATAAATTATTATAGTGTGTGTGTGAAATTAAATCAGTATCTTAAAGAATTCTCACGTTTGCTGTGGCACTTACAGTATCTGAGATATGGAAACAATTTAATATCTTCCCACAGATAAAGAAAATGTGTGTGTGTGTGTGTGTGTGTGTGTGTGTGTGTGTGTGTGTGTGTGTGTGTGTGTGTGTTTGTGCATGTAATATTGAACATTATTCAGCTACAAAAAGAAGGAAGTTTTGTCATTTTGACAACACAGACAAACCCAAAGGACATGATATGAGGTGAAATAAACCAGGCACAGGAAGACAAATTATGATCTCACTTATATTTAGAATCTAGAGAGATGGCTCAGCAGTGAAGAACACTTGCTGCTCTTCCAGAGGGCTCAGGTTTAGTCGCCGGCGACCACATGAGGTGACTCACAATCACTTCTAATAGGATCTGACACCCTCTTCTGAACTCCATTGGCAATTTCTCTCATACACACACACACACACACACACACACACACACACACACACACACACACAAAATTAAAACGCTTAATTCATAGAAGCAAGAATAGAAACAGGTTGGGTTGTAAGGGCAGTGGGAAGGGGAAATGGGGAGACTTTGTTAAAAGATTTGAGTGAATATCTTCTGGAAATCTAATACTTAATGTGGTAATTGTAGCTAAATATACAGTACTATTTACTTCAAGTTTGACAAGAGAGCATATTTTAGTTGCCCTCAGAACACACACATAAAAGTAAATAACTATGAATTAAAATGGGCATGTTAATTCGTTGATTGGGGTTGTCATTACACATTGCAGATGTGTGTCGTTCACACTGTGTACCTTGAATACCTTTCATTTTTATTGGTCCATTCTGATTTTAAAAAGCTGGGAAGGTGAAAACATAAAACCAATAGGACTCTAGGATTGAATTAAAAAGTTTAAGACATTTTCTTGAAATTGCATTTTCTTTCTAAAGATTTGTGTATAAAATATCCATAACTGCATTGATTATTAAAGCTTAGAAAGATGGAAGTGACCCAAAACATATAACAAAACGGATTGGTTAAGTATGCAAGGAAATCAGGTGATCAAATAATATACAGGCCTTAATTGGGATTTATAAAAATACAGACAAACAAGGAAACTAAGTCTGATATTATAAGTGCAAAACACATATTATTGAATGGTTCTATTTCCAAAATGATCACAGAATACTGATTTTCTAATGTGTTTTCCTGTGTTTGAGATATTAATAAAAATGAAGCATATCTTATTTTAAGAATCAGGGGAAAATGCCATGCTTCTTATATTCATATGAAGAAGGAATTTCCAAGCAAGACAGTAAATCTGGCTCTTGAATATTTTAAAAGCCACATGGATTTTTTTTTAAGGCATGGGATTCTTCTTTTTAGGATTTTTATTTTCATTTATGTGAATGTGTGTATGTCTGTGTGAGTATATGCCACACGTATGCAGTAGCCACAAAGACCAGAAGAGGGCATTAGATTCCTTGGAGCTGAGTCACAGGTTTTTGAGAGGTGCCAAATATAGGTGCTGGGAGATGAATGTGGAACTCAGGAAGGGCAGTAAGTGTTCTTAATAGGATGAGCCATCTCTCCTACCCAAGTCATGGCACGTTAACTGGTTCTGATCCAATGGAATATATAAACAGCTTGCTCCATAGCTCTCGGACCTCCATTTCCAGATTCATTTGAATTTAGTACTCTTCCCAGTCTATGTATGTAGAAAAAAGTGGATCAAGAGGAAAGAATTGCTGGAAGGTACTAGATTGCTGGTATTGAAATAAAGATCGCTAGTCACAGCCAAGCCCCAGTCCTCTGGGCCACTGTCCCTAACTTGTTTCTAAAGACATCCCCAGAACCATCTGGGCAACTTAGTACACATGTGTTCTAATACCCACTAGGATTACTTTTTGAGGCCCCAGACTATTCAAAGCCAGTGTTTATTAGCCAGTACACTCCAGAGCCCAGGAAGGAAACAGCAACAATATTGCCAAGGAAGCCATCCATCCACAAACCAGCTTCCAATGTTGACCAGATGGACAAGTCTTGTTTGGCAGAAATTTGTTCTATTTTTCACAATCTTTTGAATACTGATACAGTAGGAAAAAAAAAAAACATAGATGCAAGTGTAATTTTCAATGTAACCAAATTTACATCAGCTTTTCACTAAGTATTTCTCAATTATGAGACTCTCAGTGTGAGCATGAAGAGTCATCTGGGTCGCTTTGTGCTAACTAGCCCATCTTGGGAACCATTGCCTTTCAACTCAAAACCCCTCAGAAAGTTTTGTGCAGATCCCCTACTTGACGCAACCATCAACTTTCCCTGGGAATCTTTGAATGGTCACTTTCCTAACTGACTCTTGTTGTCTGAGTTGGGATTGTCTCCTTTGCACAAGTAGTCTAGAGGCCCCTGAAGGGCTCGGACTCTTTTTTCTTCTTCATTGTCTCTCCCAAATCTAATAGCTAGAACTCAGTAAACAGCATTGCACTGCCGTTTCTGGTGGCAGCAGTTAGCCCATCATCTCAGAAGCCTCCGCCCATTCCCAACAGAAAGTTTCTATTCAGAACTTTTAGCACCTTTTCTAAGGCAACTTTGAAACTCTAAAACTGGTGTTTTTAGATTACATTTTGGAAATCTGTTTATTTGTAGGCAACTTTAGATTCCTTCTGGGTGTTGGACAAATCTTGCTTTGCTCTGCCTCAGAACTCTTCTTTCCCATAGTCTTGGACAGATTGTAGACCACTGTCCATATTAATCTTGCTTTGTGTCTTAGGCACTGCTGTGGCTTCAATATTTCCCTCCAAACTGCTCCCTCTTGCCATTTGCTCTTGAAATTATTTTTCTCATTGTTCATAAATCCCAAGTTTGTTTACTCTAGCATATTCTGCTGTAAGGGACAGCGTCTGCCGGAGCTGAGTTGTTTTTTTTTTTTTTTGGCTTTTTTTTTTCTGGGGAGTGATAAATGATGCTGGGTTCCCCTTGGGTGAGAGGGCACCCAACTTCAAATAGCTACAACATCCGATAACAAAGTTTTTCTCCATCATTTGCAATCCAAACACTAGAAACACAGCCCTGAGGACCCCTCATCCTTCATGTTCAATTGTAAATCCTGATTAAATAGCTTGCAGGTGTCAGGATTAAAGTATATACAGTGGGAGCCTAAACAGAGGGCCAGCTGGGCTCCTCATTTGCCAGCCCTACTTTCTTCTTTGTTTTGAAACTGTTGACAGTACAACTAAAAATATTCCTTAGGGCCCAGACTGAGTTAAATAACAAGCAGGATGAGTAAGGGAACAGCTGGAGATGTTTTTCTGTGTTTAACATACCTGCCTTGTTGATTTATAGGAAGACCCCCATATAATGTACATTTTGTAATCCAAAACATTTAACCTCTGCAGCCAAGTCTCCAATAGAGACATCAGCAACAGGAAAGGTCTCGATGGGCCTTGTGTTCCAAACGTTTTTTCCCCTGTGAGGAAAAGCAAAATGATGGGATTTAGAAGGCCACGGTAGTACTGTCCCAGCCCCAGCTGGTATTCCATGTTAGTCAGTAGGCCAGTTGAAGCCATAGAAACTAAGAAGGCTGCCCCAGTGCAAGGCATCCTGGGATTCATGACAAAGGAAGCAAGCTCTGCAGTGATCACCCATCCTGGGTTTGGGGAAGGATATGGAAAAGATCTTTGGTGGACCCGGTAACAGGCGGAGTGGGGCTTGAGGCCTCTTCTCAGTTCCTATTTCCACTGACATGTTTTGAAACTGCATGGAATAATGGAATACTTACCATTTTTGTGTATTTTTTGTTTGTTTTGATTGATTGGTGATGGTGGTGTATGTGTGTGTGTGTGTGTGTGTGTGTGTGTGTGTGTGCGCGCGCGCGTGCGCGCGCGTGTGTTAGACTACAGTATAGAAGACCCCACATAGCAGCTGGACTTATGACGTTTGAATGGAAAATCAAAATCTCCTATGCCACTACTGTTGACTTTGGGTTAAAAACCTATTGCAGGAAGGATAGTTTTATAAGCATGCCAGTTTATAATAGCTCCTGGGATGAGTACACAGGTCATAGCCTCCCAACCCACACTAGTTTCAGCTCAATCCATTCATCGGGTCCAATTTGCTCCCCTTGCTGGAAATCAGTTTAGAAGTGGGCGCAGGACATAATCCTGGTCAATGAAGTGTTGAAACAAAACCTCCAGCTGCTCCAGTGGAAAAGTACCAGCACACAAATAGTGACATTTTTCTCCCTCTCAACATTATCTTGTCCAGATGAAAGAGGGGTACATTGCAACTTGATTTTAGCAATATACAGGTTAATCTCTTTGATTTATTTATTTTTAATGTAGAATAACTCAAAGGACCTATTGGTATTGAGGTGTGTTTTTAGTTGACTGTGACATCACGGATGTCTAGCCCTAGTAGGGGAGACAGAGGCTTGCACAGCCCAGGAAAAGCTTGAATGTGAAGAACCATGAAGACAAAAACTGACCAGAAGGATTAGAAAGGTAACATCTGCTAGGTTCCCTTTGGAGTCAAGTGAGGCTGTAGTCATCCTATAAATGGTGAGGAGTCTATTCTCATTCACAGACAGCCTCTGTGACACCTAGGTCCTTGACATGCACCTCAGCAGTGCTGTAAGATGCTAAAGACATAAGACATCAAGAAACTGTTATGTTGGATGGGGAGCAGCACTTGTCAGTACTGCACATGCACAAATGTTCATTTGTGAGTGGCATCTTACTGGTCTGATACACCCTATTTAAGATGTACACTAAGAAAACAAAGAGGTGGCCTGAAGGGTCCTAAAATTCCCAGCACGCATTTGTGCAAAGCCTACCAATGCAGCAAACTGAGCCACAATGCAGCTGCAATGGCCAAGTCCACTTTTCATTAAGTCTTTTCACGCGATCCTTTGTTGCTGGTCTACATCTTGGGAAATATCTACAGGAGGAAAACCACAGAGGCCAACAGCATATAAGCAGTGTTAGCTCAAGCACTTCAGAGCAATTGCGTGAGGTATGCTGCTTCATTACTTCTACTTTAAAATGAGGAATTTGCTTGTCATATAGATCAAAAGGCACCTTTGGAACCTACACTGTTACGGTTTCAGTCTGAAGTAATCCTCCCACACACACACCCTGAGTGTACTCCACAACATAGGCTCATGTTTTGAGCATCTTTTTCCCAGCTGTGGTGCCTTTTGAAGTGCATAGAGATGTAAGCAGGTGAGCCCTGGCTGGTGGAAGTAGATCCTTGTCTGCTTCCTGGTCTCCCCCACATTAAGCAGTTGCTGCCTCCCTCCCCAAGCCCATCACTATAATACACTTAAATTCCCTGAGACCAGGAACCACAATAAATGTTCCTTGCAGTAAGTTTCTCTGCCATGTACTCAGTCATGACAATTTGAAGGCATTGTGGGCCTGGGCCTAATGATGGTGAAGCCAAAGTGGCCTAACCACTTCTTATAATGCCAAGATTTATGAAGAGCATTTGATCTCAGCACCTTTACTACCTACAGTGAGATTCTCTGGATGAAGATAGAATATTCTAGATAAAATCCAGAAATCAAAATACCAGAGGTTATTAAAATAAATTATGTTTTTTTCTTTTAAAAAAAAAAAAGCTGAGGGGCTGGAAAGATGGGTCAGTATTTAAAAGCATCTGTTGCTCTTGCAGAGGACCTATCTTTAGTTCCTGGCATCCCCTTGGCAGCTCATAGCTATAGCTCCAGTTCCAAGGCCCTCTTCTGGCCTCCACCCACACTAGGCATGCATGTAGAATATATACATAAGGGAAACAAAACACCATATACATAAAGTAAGTAATATAAAAATAAAAGTTGAAAAACAAAGGCAAAAAATAATAAATTCAAAGAATCATTATCTCCATTACATTAGAATGCGGTTGAGGATCTTTCTCTACTTGGCTAAGCATCGTGAAAGTGGCACTGTCTCAAGGCCATAGACATTTGTCTCTATGCCCATGTCCACTTTCTCTTCTCATCATCTACAACAAATCTCTTCTCAACATCTATAGCATGACTTTGATGCTATTGCTATTGTCCCAGATGTGTAAATGTTGGATGGATGATTAATGGATGATGGATGGATGGATGGCTGATGGATAGGTGATGGATGGATGGCTGATGGATAGATGATGGATGAATGATGGATGGATGGATGGATGCATGGATGGATGACTGATGGATATATGGATGGATGACTGATGAATAGATGATGGATGGATGATTGATGGGTGGATGATGGATGGATGAGTGGATGATGATGGATGATGGATAAATGGATGATGGATGGATAGATGGATGGATGGATGATGGATGGATGGATGATGAATGGATGATACATGAATGATGATACATGGATTGATGATGGATGATGGATTGAAAATGGATGGATGAATGATGAATGGATGGATAGATTTATGATAGATGAATGGATGGTTGAGAGAGAGTTGGGAAAAGGAGAGATAGGAAAAGAGAAAGGAGGGAGAGAATAAAAAATAGATTGAAACCCTGATCATGGTGAATCATATTGACAACTGTGGTAAATATTATTATCCATACTTTATAAATGGAGAGCTTACAAATGCCAAATGTCATGGGGCAGTGCAAGAAACTGAGCTTCCCTGACCCCACTCCACCCCACCCCACCCCCGTGCTTCACTTCCTCCCTTTCTCTGCCCATAAACACTTATTATTTGGTTCCAACAGAATATAGGTAAGTCACTAACTCCCTGACACAGAGTCAAATTTAGTAGGGTCAGCTCAACCTGACTCTAGACTGTTCTACTGCTATGCTCCCCCCACCGATGGCAGTAACCCCCATAGCTCAGTCTCTGCCACACCCTTCAGATCTAAGGCCCTGAACAACAGTGTAGCTGGCCAGGGCACCTCCCCTTTGGGTCAAGCCTCTCTGCTTCACCCATTGTAAACATTCATGATGTCTGCAGAGAGCCTGTGCATACCCAAGTCATGGGCCCTGAGAAGCCCGTCAGCAAAATCCTACCTTGCTGAGCCAGCCCAGACTTTCTGGAGCCAGGGACAAGACAACTCTACAGAGGAATAACTTGGAGCCAACACCCACAACCATCACTTCACACAGCCACAGGGGAAGAAGACCATAGCCTACTCTATAGACAAGGAAACTGAGGGGCAAAGAGATGATCAGCATATAGCCAAGGCGGTAGTTATTGAGTCCAGGCTGGGACTGAAATCAAATCTTTTCTGGTTTCTAAGATCGGACTCACAACCCTAAAAAAAGTGCTGTCGCTAACTGATTTAAAACCTGGAAATCAGGTGAACACAGGGGCTCTATGAAGATATTTCTAGATTTCCCCTTGGATCCCACTATTTCTAAAAAGGTAACTACAGCTGGGGAGGTAATTTCTAGAACAAATGGTCCAAAGCCCCTGTTTTCCAGGTTGTGGAATTAAGATTGGGAGCAGGGTTAGTGCCTGAACCCAGGCTCACTACAGGTTCCTTGCCTTACAGCCAGGTGTCCCACTTAGCTAGTCAGAAAGCCCAGCAAGTAAAGCTCACCCACAGGCAACAACCTGCATTCCCAGTGGATGGAGCATTTACATCTTTGAATCAATCATCTAGCTGAAGCCTGTTTCCCAACACCTTCCTGGTCCCCTTGAGCAGCCTGTGCTCTAGCCAGAATCCATAAGAGTCCCCATCTTGGTGCTCTGAGCTCCTGTCTGAGCACATTCCCAGAATCATTTTACAGCAGGGGCCAAAGATCAAAAATTTTATGGGCGTTTGGGGAATGAATCGTCCACAACCCATCTGCCCTTTCATCTGCACACCCACTGCCCAGAATAGCAAACAGCTCCCAGAGCCTGGACTGTTGCTCCAAAGCCTTCACAGCGGGAAGACTGGAGGCTGGAAATATTTCAAAAGCTTGGCCACAGCTGCATGCAGGAGCCCATTTGAGAGACTTCTAGCAGAGAATCTCCTACCTCCTTTAAAGTGCCAGCCACCAGTTTTACTCAGCTCAAATAAAGTGGGAGTGAGCGTCAACTTCCAGGGTCCTTCCTGCCTGCCTGGATTGATAGGAGGTGAGGGCAAAGTTACTGCTTGATAGCAGAACTGCATGAAGAGAGAGAAGCTTCTAGAACTCTACAACCAAGCATTTGCCTCCTAGCATTCCCACCATAACCTGCAGAGAGACTGCTATTGTCCCTTCCTCTGTGACCAGGGTGGCATCAGGAGTCACTGTCCCCAATGTACTTGGGGCGCCAGTGCGTGGCTCTCTGGCTGCAGATACACTGTTCACTATGGTGTAGAAGCAGCTTAAGGAGTAGGTCAGGGTTTTTCCTGCCTGATCTATGGATGGGTGTACCAAGTTCTAGAATAAAGCCAAAGCAGGACATTCTTCAGAGTCAGGAATGAAGGGTTCTATGCTGGGCCTAATCCAGCCCCCTCAAGCCATTCTACTTTTTATGAGGTGAAGGGTCTTACCCACACGAAGTCCACACTACCTTTTCTAGATTATACACTGGCACCCAGAACCTGAGAAGTCTGGTGTAGCCTCATGCTTAGTCTAGCCTTCAGAGATCAGGCAACGTCAATGAGAGACTTGTGCCCTAAAGCGTACCCAAGGGCAGCACATTGGGGTGTGTGTGTGGGGGGGGGGGGGGGTTACAGCTACAACGTATCTTCAAATTAAAAGGCAGACTCATGGGGAAAAGAAAAATGAGCAGACTGGAGGTCTTTCCTAAGCCATCTATTTCCAGACCATAAGACAGAGAACAGAAAATCTGGGGCCTGGAGAGATGGCTCAGTGGTTAAATACCTTCTTCTCAAGTTTCCCAGAGCCATGTAAATGCCAGGTAGACTGAGAGGCCTGTCACTCCAACTTCTGAAGGTGGAAACGGTATACGCAGAGCAAGCTGACTGGTGGTATTAGCCACATTGATGAGCTCTGGGTTTGACTGAAAGACCTGGCCTCATGGAAGACCATGGAGAAGCTAATGAGGATGGTCCTCACCATCCATGGGCTTCCTCATGCACAAGTCCGCATATATCTATAACGATGAGTGGGCTGGGGGTGAGCCTAAGACATACTTGGCAAGGAGAAAAGCATTTTGTGGAACCAAGTATAGGTTGTGTTGTGGCTTTCAGACACTCAGCTGCATTGTGGGGGAATCTCTCTCTGCTGTCCCACAAATGCCAAAAGTGGGGCTAAGTCAGGATTCGCCCCAGAAGGAAAAAGGAGCAAGGCCACTCACTCAGTTGTACATCACTTAACTTTGTTCATGAGCTAATCATATTGCTGAGACCTGGGTGGACCATGGTGGAGGCAGCAGTCCAAAGAGGAGGAGAACGAGGGACTGGGGTGAAACCGTCCACTGAGCACATCCAGAAGGAACTCACAGGTGCGAGAAGCAACTTCTGATGCAGCCGACTCAACTAATTACTCTTACAACCTAGATCCGGCAAACAAATGACTGGAAAGAATGAGCTTGTCTGGTACTAAGCCTTGAGAGAGAAGTATAGGCCCTACCTGAAGGGTTAATGACCTATCTCCACTCCTGAGGAGAGACTGGTGGCTTTTAGTTGTTCTGATTAAAGAACAGTTCTGCTTCTGGAGATGTCTGCCTGCTTTATTTCCATATTTCCTCCTCCAATCCCAATCTAACACTATCTCTAAGACATTTATTTAAAAAGGGCACATGATTGGGGAGGTTCCTAGAGAGATGGCTCAGCAGTTAAGAGCACTTGCTGCTCTTGCAGAGGACCCGGGTTCAGTTCCCAACATCCACATGGTGTCTTCAACCCTCTGTAACTCCAGTTCTAGGGGATTTGATGTCTTTCTGACCTCCACAAACTCCTGAATACATACAGTGCACTTGCATACACTCAAGCACACACACACATACACACAAAATAAATATTTAAAGAGGTACAAGACATGCATAGAACCACCTCAAGGTCAAGGCTGGGGAATAAATAACAGTATAAGATGGAATCATGGTAACTGAGAGGAAGACAGGCATGGCTTCACACTCATGACTATATTCCAACTGAATTCTTCACAAGAAGGCATAACTTCCAGAGAACACAGAGGCACGGGGAAGATATTCCTAGAAGAGGGCGGAGCATTGCAGGCACTGAAGCAGACCTTTACCATCAATGCTAAAGAAAGACTAAGTTATCCCATACAGCCCCCACTTGGATACCTAAGGATGTCCTGAGCAAGCTACAAGGTCAGAATGATGCCAGAGTTGGCAGACCTTACCTATGCTAAGGATGTTAGCAGTTCCAGAGAAGTTGGAAAACATTATAAGTAATGATGCTGGCAGTTTCTTGGGAAACAGCAGGAGAAACTGAAAATAGGAGAGCAAAAGAGGGCTCTTTGCATAATTTAAGCAAGAGTATCTAAAGTACAAAAGGAAAAAAAGGCTTTTGACTGTAAGAAATGTAGCTTGTGACTTAGTGATTTCAAGCTTTGTTCTGTAGAAGCTTCTCTATCTCTCCCCAGCTCCTTGGCCATCTTGTAACATCAGCGTTATTGGTTGCAAACCACAGTCATGGATATTGGCTGAGTTCAGAAAACATTGACATTAGAAGGCCCTGAAGCAGCTCAGAGACTAGGGAGCTCTGGGTGGCAGCTTTGGATACTGGTTGCCCCATGGTTCCAAACAGTAGTTAACACTGGAGCATCTCCAAAGACCGCAGGCGAATCTGCTACGGTCCTCCTAGATTTTTGACACTTTATTCTTGATTCAGACTTCAGGGCAAGTACAGGATGATGTAGATCGGTCATGTCTCTGCCCCTCTTGCAAAGAGCAGGTCACACTGATCAACAGCTGCATGTCACCTCTCAGTATGGAAGCAGATTATCCCCGAGGCTGTGGCCATATCCACCCCTCCAGGACTGACTCACTAAGCATTCCAGGAGACTAAAGAGCATCCACATCTAAATGTGCACCATGTACAGCTACTGATAGGAGCACTCACTAGCAAAATGTCTGTGTCCAAATGTCTGTTAAACTCCTCACCTAACTACCATCTCTGCCTTCTTGGGATGGCTGGAAAGTATCTGAACACTGAGCACAAGCCCGGATGTCCAGGAAAGGGGAACTTGTCAATCCATCTTCAGTTCCTCCTCTGCTCATCTAGTGTCCTCATACCAATTTGTCAATGTCCCAGGGTGAATGCTTTCTATGGAATTGTCATAAAGCTGATTATAACTTCCTGTTAGAGAGGGTGTTTGGGCTTGGGGGAGGGGCTGGTTTGGGTTTTCCCCTCAATACTGTTTCTTTTCAAAATGTGAATTCATGGCTCCTGGAAGTTATCTGCCATCATCTTTTCACTCTCCAGGTTCTGGGACCAACTTCCTGTAGTGAGTTCTGCAGATAACTAGGCTCCGGGAGAGTTACTTGGGAGGAGTACAATTTGCTATCACCTAGTGGGGTTTAGGAGACATGGTAATGGGGGCCTGGATGAATTTAAGGCCAGTGTCAAACTGGAATGTGTCCTTGCTTTTCGGGATGTATGTTCTAAGAGATGCATGGAAGAAGCTACTGACCTTCAAGAGTGAGCCAGGCATTAGATTTGAGTACATTTATGAAGGAGAGAGAGAGAGAAGGGAGGGAGGGAGGGGGTTGAAGGGGAGGATGATGGGAAGGAATGGGGAGAGGAGAGGAGGGGGAGAAGGGATGGGGAGGGGGGAAAGGAATGGGGAGGGGAGGGAAGGAATGGGGAGGGAAGGAGAAGGAATGGGGAGGGGAGGGGAGGGGAGGGGAGGGGAGGGGAGGGGAGGGGAGGGGAGGGGAGGGGAGGGGAGGGGAGGGGAGGGGAGGGGAGGGGAGGGGAGGGGAGGGGAGGAAGCATTTATTCCCTGTTTGGCACTAGGTTGCTACTCTTCTAATCAAACTGGCCCTGATTTTTATAGCTCAGAATCAATATTAACTCATCATAAAATTGAAAGTTTATGGTCCCTAAAAGAAAGTGTACATCCTATAACTCCTGAAATATGTTGGCTAGATTTTTTCCATATGGGTAATAGAAATGGTTTGCAGAGGTGAAGCAGGGCCTCTGTGTATCAGCTCTAGGGAGTTTTCCTTGGTTCCCCCTGAAGAGTTTGGGAGGCTGGGGGCTGGTGTGGAGAACTTTTCACACACTCTCACAGCCCCTGGACCATGGCCTGCAAGGCTCCCTCCACACGCCCCTCTAATGCCATGTGGCCTGCTTGGCCTGCTAGCCTCCCTCTGTTCTCCAGGCTCTGTCCACCATGGTCCCATGCAGCGTCTGTCTCCTGGTTCTCTGCAGCTAAAGCTTCACAGAGCATTCATGAAGAAAGAAAGAAAAAGATGAGAAGGGACCAAAGAGTATAGGCCAGGGGGTGGGGGGAGGAGAGGCAAGGGAAAGGGAGGGGAAGGGAGGGGAGGGGAGGGGAGGGGAGGGGAGGGGAGGGGAGGGGAGGGGAGGGGAGGGGAGGGGAGGGGAGGGGAGGGGAGGGGAAGCATTCCCTAGTCACCTGCGTTCCCTCTAGACTTCTCTTTGCTTGCAAACAGCGTGATTGTGTTCTTGTTTTGTGTTATCACCCTGCATCCTCAGTAACGGGTGACCTGCCCTGCGTCCTGCCACAAGCCAGTGCGTTGCACAATGCCAGGCCTTTATTAGCAGCTTAAAGTGTTTTCCAACCAAGACTGCTCCTTGAGATGAACAGGTCACTGTGTCCCTCTAAGATAAATCTCACTCCTACCGCTCAGCTTCTTTTTATTTTTCCTCCATCCCCTGTAGGGAAATCTAGTCTTGCTATATTGGCCATGCTGAACTCAAACTCCTAGACATAAGAAATCCTCCTGCCTCCACCTCTAAGAACAGCTGGGTCCAAAGCCCTACTCAGCATTTTAACTTTGATGTGTTCAGCATTTTTCCACTGTGTGTGTATATGTGTGTGTGTGTGTGTGTGTGTGTGTGTGTGTGTGTGTGTGTCTGTACATATATAAGGATGCATGCAGATGGAGGTCAGAGGTCAAAGGGGTATATTCTTGCTCAGTCAGGATTTCTCACTGAACTTGGCCAATTCAGCAAGATTAGCTGTCCAGAAGACACAAGGAACTCTCCTGTCTCTATCTCCCCAGTGTTGGGAGATGGTAAGCATGCACTTAGCTTTTAACATAGGGATCTGAACTTGGGACCTAATGCTTGCAGACAAGCACTCTACTGGGTGAACCATCTCCTTGGCCCCTAAGGTGACTTAAAGTTTTTTTCCATTTTTAATTGAGATAGAACACACAGTTTACTGTGTTAGCAGCTTAAGCATAAATCTCAGTAACATTAAGTGCATTCCTATCGCTCTGCAACTATCACCAACATTCATTTCCAGGGTGTGTTTCAGTTTGGAAAACTGAAACTCCATCCCCATCAAATAATAGCTTCCTTTCTTCCTTCAAGCCTCTGGAAACCACTCCACCTTATCTACCCTTTGTATTCATTTCCCTTTGATAATGCTCATGACGTTTCGTGTATCAGAGCCCACTTCTTTTTTAAGACTGACAGCCACCCACTGAATGGACATACCGTCACCGCCTCTCTGCATCTGTGGGAGACAGGGATTTGGGTTGCTTCTTCCTCTGTCTTCTGATTGTGGGAAATAATCGTGTAAAAGTGTAGCTATATAGTTTGTCTTTTAAGACCTTACTATCAGTCCTTAAATCTTATAAGGTAGCCCTATTATTAATTATACAAAGAGCTACTGTGTTGATTTTAAGGTGATGGTGCTTTTACATTCATACTAACAGGGGCAGAGGTTCTGTTTTCTCCACATTCTCTCCAATACTTGATTTTTTTTTTTTTTTGCAAGTTTTTTGTTTTATTGAGGGTTTTGTTTGTTCATTTGTTTGGGGAGGCTTGGGGCTGGACACAGAGGCTCATGTATACTTTCTAACTTTTCGGTAATATTCACCCCAGTAGATACCAGGTGATACATCACTGCAGGTTTGAGGAGAGGAGATTCTGTTTTGTAACCAGATCTTACGTAGCCCAGGCTGGCCCAGGCTGACTTGGAACTGACTCTGTAGCCAACGATGGTGTTAAATTTCAGTTCCTCCTAACTCCAGCTCCAGTGTTTGGATCACGAGTTCTACCCCCATACCTGGTTTGTGTGGTGCTAGAGATCAAAGCAGAGCCCCGTGCATACTGGGCAAGCATTCAACTGAGCTACATCTCCACCTCACTGCAGGGGCTTTAAAAACTATCAGGGTACAGAAGGCTCTTGACAACTACAACCCACCAGCTAAGCAAAGTTTTAATGTTAACACAGCCATGTTTAAGGGGGAAATCCTAGCTATTCTGTGTTCCAGCACTGCTTTCCTGGGCTCAGCTCAGAGATCTAAGCCCTCATGATTGGTGGGAATTCTCTGAGTCCAGAGAAGACGAAGGACTCATGGAAGTCAGATCCCAGCCCATCCTCCCTCCGTGGCCACATTCCCAGGATATGGCAGGATTTCTAGTCTGTAGACAGAGTGGTTAACTTCATAGACTGAAGTGTAAGTTGATGCCTCACACTGCCATTGTTTTTAGCTCTTATACATGTTATTAACTCATTGGTCTCAAAATTGATATACGTTGATTTCCACTTCACTAGGCTTCTGGACACTCCCCAAATTTCTCAACCCAGCCTGACAGAAGATTCCAGAAAGACAAGCGTCCAAATTTATCTCAGTTCTTCAGCTGTCGGCTGGCCTCAGGGAAATGTTCCAATCATTTCATTTCTTCAACATTCTGAAGAATCATTTTGAGAATTGAGAGAACGCTGCCGGGACATTCCGTAATTGCCAGCTTCCTTTCCTAACCCTTTGGTATCATCTATGACCAGTAACTTCTACTAAAGAAGTGAAACCATCTTAGTTTGGTCTCCTTAGGCATTCCTCCCCCCACCCCCACTCCCCCACCAACCAAGGCGCCACTGGGCTTCAGTGTGAACAGAAGACAGTCTGTGCTCTGTGGGTGATGTCTCTATTCTTTGGAAGACACTGTGGGTTTAGCCCACTGGAGAGTCACAGTTCCAGGAAGTATGTCCTCCTTTGAGGTCATCCCCTCTCTAAGGATCCCTGGAGAGAAAGTCAGTTCCAAGCCAATTAGATTCTCTCCAGCCCTGACTCAATACACAGTTTGACCTCAAGAACTTACTGTTTCCTGGAGGCTCGTAGACTTGTCTGAGAACTGCCAGATACCAGGACCCCAGTTTCTAACTCTTAGCCCCATCCTTATCAGTCATAGCCCAGATGCCAAGGCCTCTAGACAAGAATTGATACTCTTTCTTACACAGATGCTCATCACTGCAAAATATTACCAGACATTCATATTTGGCAGAGGAAGGAATAAATCAGCCCACACCACTGTGTGATGGATCTGCACTCACTGATGATGTTTTGCCATATATTTAAATAAAAATTATATGCACAAAATAAACAAGAACATTGTACTTTCATAAAATATGTATTTACTCGTGTGTGTGCTTGTTACTTGAAACAGTATGAAAATATAAACGCTTTATTATGGGGATTTAATAAAAGCTCCGAAAGTTTTGGAGATATAAGAGGGATCTAACCACAGTCAGTCTGGGAGGATCAGAGAGTGGTAATTCACACCTTTAATCCCAGCACAGAGAGTATCCCAGGAGTGCTGACCTACACCCTTAATCCAAACTGAGTTGAGGTCATTTTGGTTTACAGAAGGAGTTCCAGGCTCTCAGGCAGGCAGTGGTGGGGCCACGCCTCAATTTACCAAGAGAGTATTTAAGGCGGGCATAGAAAGACAGAAGGGAGGAAGCCAAGAGAAGCCAGGCTAAGGAAGCTGGAAGACAGCTGGGTAAGATCTGACTGTGCTGTTTACTCTCTCTAATATCTCCGACTTTCTCAGAGATCTGTCCCTGAGTTTCATTTATTCATGCAACACTTTAATAGCTTTTCTAGTGGAATTATGTGTGTGGGGGGGTTATTAAGGACATATCATTGATATTTCAGAGCTTCCTACATAGTGAGGTAAAGCACACAGTACCACTTAACAGTAGAAAAACATTTACTGTCCAAGCTTTAACAGTTGGTGTGTGTTGAGCCGAAAGAAGAAGCTGGGAACCCCACAGCAACCTCACTATGTCTACTGACCGCTCTTCAGCAGGCAAAAACAGAGGTGAAAGGTCTGTCCACGTGGATGGAGTGTGAGCTGATGCCTCACAAAAGTCAAAAGACTGGAAGAGCTGAAGGTCTCCTTCTCTCTCAGACATGTAAATAAAGAAGGAAGGTAGAGTGCCCTCTGGGGTATCTGCCTTGTCTGTCACTCTCAAATCATGACAGCAGAAGAGTCTGTGATGCTTCTTGTCAGGTCTTTGGTCACAACGATTAGACAAGTAACCAACAAGGTCCCCTATCCTGGTCTCCTAAATGTCAGATTTTAAGGAGCGTGGCTTTGATCCAACCCCTTCTTCTGTCAACTCTTAGTCATCTGAGTCACTCTTGTGTGACAATGAGGTGAAGACGTTCTGGAGAAAGAAAATCTGTTACCAAGTAGAAAAGAGTCAGCCCAAGCAGAGACTTGAGAGATCGGTGCACTCCTTCATGACCAAGCCCTGACTGCTGGTCTGAACCTTGTGGGCTCAACTTTACTCATCCATTCACAGTAGCCACTGGATCTGACCAGACCACAGGTGAGTGGCCAGCTCCAGCTGTATCTCACCAGCTATCACACTATATGTGACTGTCGGGTATATCAACTGTGGTACTTGGCAAAGCTTCTGTTCGGTGTTCTGACATTCTGAGCTTTCCTTACATTCAAACAATGGCAGGCGTAAGACTCCAATATTGAGAGATCAGTCAATAGGACTGAAAGACCGAACTTCGAGCTGATGGAAAGAGAAGCCATCGCCAAGACCACCAGGATGAATCTCACTGCACCTTACATCAGTAAACACCCTAAGCATCATGTAAAGGCTATGAATTCCTCTGTGTGTGTGTGTGTGTGTTTATTTTTACCTTAACTGCCCTGCTCAACATTCCCAGAACAGCTTATCTGAATCACAGTCCTCATCACTAACCCCCATGATTTCCAGTGAAATGTCAGTAAGCCTGGGCACCTTCCCTGGGAAGCAGAGATTAGTCTGAGCTCTGATAGGGAGCCCTGGAAGGGATGGCCTGCAGGCCAACGTGAGAGTCCAGGACCACTTGGAGGAGTGAATAGTGTCACTGAGGCAACGATAAAGAGAATTTACAAAACCTAAATCCAGCTGCTGCACAATCAAACGGAAACTTTCTAAAACCTACAGATCTGGAGAGAATTTAAGAAGCAGTGAAGAGTATGAATTATACAGCCTGTGGGATCCATCCACCCCGAGGGCTCTATCTCACAGGCTCACCATCAAAATGCCTTCATTCAGAACCCCTATTGACTTAAACCCACCCCTCTTTAGAGATCTTGGACCAGAAAACCATGGGAACCTTTTCTCATACTAACAAGCACTGTGGCTCAGGTGGTATTCCATACACTATGCTCTAACCACATCCCTCAGGGACTCATTCTTTCTGGGTATGGAGAAAGGTCCCATCTGATGAATGGGCATCAGAAAGGGTGACAGAGTCAGGTGACAGGGGCTAACCACCCACGCCTGCCTGGAACTGGCACCTCCGGCCTTCCTTCCCCTCCCACTTGTGAGTCAAGTGGGGAAATTGTGTCCGCCAGAGAGCATCCATCACAAGGCATCTGTCCAGGATCAAAGCCCTCTGCCCTCTTAGCATTGCTTGGGAGGAATTCCCAGATTAGCAGGAATTCGTCAGCCAGTCAGAAACATGGAGTGAGGAGGCTTCCTGGCAGGATGTGACACCGGGAGGAATGCCATTTCTGATTAATCTGGGAAGGACACAAATGTTGATCTTAGGGACACACACACACAACTCCAACCCAGCCCTGTCCACTGAAGAAGACCTGTTCCGAAAGGAAGGAAACGGAACATATGCTCACAACTTAAAACTCTCTTGATCAACATGGGTAACCGTGTTCTTACCAGATTCTCTCTCTGTTGGGTATGTACACACGTGTGCTAGTAATAATGAATCTGTGTGCACAAGCTTTTGGAGATCAGAAGTGAGTGGGCGGTGTCCCTTGGGTGCCACCCTGTTTGTTTTACGTAGACTTTTCTTGGAGTGGAGCTCGCAGATTAGGTCCTGCAGCCAGCCAGTGAGCCTCAAAGATCCCACCGTGACTTCCCCAGCACTGAGACTGCAAGCATATCACGAGGCCCAGCTTTTTTACATAGGTTCTGGAGATCAAACTCAGGCTGTCATATTCTTTGCCATCTGAACTATATCTCTCCGGCCCCTCCTCCTTTTTTAGGGGGAGGTGGGTAACAAGGGTCCATATATCCCAGGTTGACCTCAAACTTGCTCTGTAGGTATAGGATGACCTTGAACTTCTTACCCTCTTCCCAAGAGGTAGGATTACAAGTTCATACCACACACACCTTTTGTTCTGGGATCAATGTTAGGATTCTCTGTATGCTGGGCAAGGACTCTACCAACTCCCTGGCCTTCACCAGTTTCTCAGGCACATGAGCCTCAAAAGTGGACATGGAAGATATTTTGAGTCAGGCCACTCTGAGCTGGAAGCTTTCTCAGTAACCCAGCAGAATGTGTTTACTCCACTTCTGGATGTAAGAGGGAGCATCTCAGAGGATGGTCGGAAGACTCAGTCAGATGAAACATGTAATCTAATGCCATCTAACCCGGAGCCTGGTACAGAACAAGTTGTCGACATATGGTAGTTATTATTATTCTCATAAAATTTTAAGTTGCAGGGGGAATTCTGCCAATAAATTATTGACTTAGATTATGGATTTTTTTAACTTATAATTCTACTTTCTGTTGTTTAAACCCACCTTTGATGTAAACAGGAATTCCAACAATTTAGGAGCTCAGGTACATAGTCAAATTAGTACCATATGCACTTGCCCAAGTCTATTTCAGTTTCATTTTTAAAGTCCCTCTACAACACATTAATAATACAACAAACCTCTCCTTACATCAGAAATAAAACGTCAAAAGTATCTGCATTTTCCAGCTGAGGAGATGGCTTAGCAGTTAAGGGTACATCTCTTACAGAGGACTTGAGTCTTCATTCCCAATACCAGTGTTGGGCTGCTCACAAATACCTGTAACTCCGGCTCTAAGGTGTCGGATGTTCTGTCTGTTCTCTGCAGGCACAGAAACATTCACCCAAATTAATAAAAATGTATTTTTTTTAAAAAAAAAAAAGCGAAACAAAACATTAGTCTGAGTCTGCTTAGGATGAGCACTAGATGCCCTTGCAGAGAATGGGAACTTAATTCCCAGCAAATACATGGCTGCTCACAACCATGAGTTCCAAGGTATGCAGTGCCTGCCCTCTTCTGGCTATCACAGAAACTGCAGGCATAGAGTGCACATACATGCAGGCTAAACACTCATGCACAGGAAAATTAAAATAAAATCTTCTAAAAATCAGTTTGTTTGTTTGTTAATATTCATGCTCTTTTCTGGCCACAGAGAGCTAGAGTTAGCATCACTGTAAAGGCTCCCATCTGTAGTAACTGAAGTGACAGGCACTGTCAGTAAAGCTGAAGAGGCCTCAGGAGTATTGTTGTGGTTTGGCTAAATGATGATCGGATGAGATACTGTGGGTTGCATCTTCCCAAGGATGTCTTCACATTAGAGCTCTCTGCAAAATGAGCAAAGCGAAGCTGTGTGGGCTTGGTGTTTCACACGTACATGTTTTTCATTTTGTTATTGTATCATGAACAGCTGTAGGGATAATATTCTTTGTCCCTTCTGGAAGCATGAATCACAAGGGTTTGTTTATTATTTGGTTTAAGGACTTAAAAATTAAAGTGTTTCCAAGCTGTCACCATTGAGATATTTCTAATATTACAAAAGAGGAATTACTTCAGAGAATCCGTTTTTAACATTTCCACTTAGCAAAGGAAACAACTGGCTATGTTTAAGGGGTTCAGCTAGTGATCTGTACCCTGGGAATGGTCCTATACACACCAAGAAGCAAATGCTTTGGCATGTAAACTATGGAGCTGGAAATGTGGGCAATGCATGATGGCTGACTTAGGGTTTATTGATGCAACAGGAACCCCACCACTCCAACAGGGCCATGAAAAGTCACAAAATGTGCAAGAAAACACATGCTCACTTTTCCATGGGAAGGCTAAAAGATAGTAAGAAACAGGAATTTAGAATCAGCCCCTCAGACAAGACAATGTCCTTGGCTTCTGAAAGGAAAATGCATCACTTCAAAGAAGAGCAGAATTGCAATGGAGGGAACTGTCACATTGACTCACAGAAAGCTAAAAGGGATCATGACTGTCAGGTTTCAAAACCTTTCAGCTCAGGCCATCAGGGCAAACCTGAAAGGGTACATTACAAAATGCTCTCTGATTTTTCTGTCAACTTCACATCTGTCAACTGCCACAAAATTAAAACATTTAAAAACAGTTACTATTTTATAAAAATGGGTATTTTGCCAGCATGTATGCATTCATGTGTGTGCACCACATGTTTACAATGCCCTTGTAGACCAGAAGAAGGTGTTCAATACCCTGGAAGTAAAGTTACAGTCAGCTGTGAGCCAGCATGTGGATTCTGGAAATCAAACCAGGATCCTTTACAAAAGCAGCTGGTGCTCTTAGATGCTGAACCATCTTCCCAGGCTCCCAGTTA
Organism: Phyllotis vaccarum; assembly: GCA_033318265.1. NCBI lineage: Eukaryota > Metazoa > Chordata > Mammalia > Rodentia > Cricetidae > Phyllotis > Phyllotis vaccarum. Next base: position 138,355,880 of record JARWLC010000004.1, on the reverse strand, counting down.
AGTATTTTACTTTTATAAATTCATCAATGAGGTTTTAAAAAATAATAATAACTAGTGTGTCGGGCGCTGGTTGTGTCCAGCAAAGGTTCTACCAAGCCAGACTGTGAGGAGGAGAAGGAAGACCTAGGCCTCTTGACTTAGCAAGTGGAGCACATTTGTTATCACTGCTTTGCCTACACCGGGCATAGCCAGCCTAATCATAAAACAAGGTTCACGGGCTAGGCTAAGGTCACAGCCCTGGCCCAGAAAAGTTACCAGCTACTCAGAGGACAAAATCACAAGAAGAACAGACATGTATTTCCTCATCCGTTCATTGTCTCCTGTGCTCTTTTGCTGACTATGCTTTGAAACCGGACTCTCTCACTTACCGTTCACTGGATCTACAGTAACCTGTGGGTGCACAGCGTCCTCTTGGTACTGTTTTTGTTCACTGAAAATGCACTGTAATGTTCATCTCCAGGAAACCTGGTGGCTCACACTTGTAAATCAGCCTTCGGGAGGCAGAGGCAGGTGAATCTCGGTGAATTAAGCCAGGCTGCTCTACAGAGTGAGTTCCAGGCCCATTAGGGCTACAACGAAAAATTCTGCCTGGGCTGGCGATGGATCATGTACTGCTCTGGCAGAGGACCTGAATTTGGTTCCCAACACCCATGTAGAGTGGCTCACTAACACTCTAACTTCAGCCACTGGGAATCCAGTGCTTTCTTCTGGCTTCTAGAATAGCTAAACTCATGGTCAACCCACCATTCACCCACACACAGAAAATTAAAAAAAAAAAAAAAAAAATCTTTTAAAAAAGTATCTCTACATTTCTCAGATCTAGACCTCTCATCAGATCTTTTTTGCCCAGGATAAGTAGAAAAACAATCACCCATGTGCACTTGAAAAGAAACTTCTTGGTGGCAATCTTAAAAGAGACATATGGAGAAACCAGTAATTGTGAAATTTGTCACTGCAGAGTGATGGGGGTTTGGGGGGAGAAAAATAAGCTTTTGTTTTTTGAGAACACTATTTGCAATTGTATCTTTGGAATCTCAGGAAATGGGATCCCTGGATGTTGAAAGGTTGGGGGTTTTCCCTAGAGACACAGTAATGAGGAAATGGAAGATGCTGGAGGAATTTGAAGCATGACTTTGTGGAAACTGGGTTGGACCATCTCAAAGGAACAATAAAAGATGTTCTGTTCGCCCCAATGACTGTGCTTCTCCTGTTGTGGATTTCTTTGAAGTTCAAATGAGGAGTTGCCCTTGGCTGGGATCCATTGCATGTGCCGTTTTCTTGGTCACAGTCATGGAGTGGATACATTCCCCTGTAGCCTGGCTAGAAATGGAACCTTAAGTCTCTGGTCTGGGGCAGTGGCAGGAACAGGGGTAGGGGCACCCTTGTCTGAATCAAGGTGACCAGCAATGCTGTGTTTCCAAATTTTAGAGGGTCTTTTGAGAAGACAATTCCATGTTCTTGACCTGCTGGTCCTCTTACTCTTCCGTTCTGGCATGCCTGATCTACATCACATGGAGTCCTGCAATCATAGGGTATAAAGTGAAACCACAAAGAGCGGGCATGAGCAGCCTTGGTAAATGGCTGGTAAGTCTAATAATAGTAATGGCTTCTCACGTGCAGTGAATTGTTTGTTCTGTTTCCACTGTGAACAGACTGGGGATAGAAAGAATTGGAAATTTACTCAAATCCTTGAAGAAGATATTCAGCTTCGCTGAACCTGAGTTTCCTTGTCTGTTGAAGAAAGAGGAAAATGTATGGTTTTGTTTTCTTGTCTATGACTTACTTATATTTTTATTGTTTGTGTGCTTGTGTGTGTGCATGCATGTGTGCACCCTTTCCCTGAGCTCCAGTGTTCCTCACACTTGCCGGGCTCAAGACAACCTTTGGCCTTCGTCTTTAATCCTTTCTCAAGTCTCCCAATTCCCATAACCTTCAGGTTGTATGCTTTTGATACTCAAAGTTGGAAATAGACTTATTTTTTAAAGAAATGTTTTTAGGGCTGCAGGCTCTAGAAGGGTTGGGGAGTAAGTCTGCAAGCGAGGTTCCATGAGAAAAACAAGGACGAGCGAGTTAGTTACAGGGTGGAGAGCGGCCCCTCTGTGCTGTGTGCCCCTCACCTGTCTCCACCCTCCCGTGCGGCCTTGCTGTGTGCCCCTCACCTGTCTCCACCCTCCCGTGCGGCCTTGCTGTGTGCCCCTCACCTGTCTCCACCCTCCCGTGCCGGCTTGCCTCCTCTCTTTGCCTGGGGTTCTTTCTATGCTCTCTGAACATTCTGGACTTTAGATTTTGCCTCTGGCCGTGCGTTTGCTCTGCAGTGCCCCCTTATTTGATTGCACAAATAGAAATTACAATCCCCTGGAGGTTTCAAGGAGCCAGAGTCGGCCGTTCTGAGAACCACGGAAATGAGAGGGCCCTCCGTGATTCAAAAAAGTGACACTGAGCTAGCTTAGAACAGGACCCCTCCACTGGCTTCCCCTTCTCCAGTCTCTCGGGGCTATCAGTTTGAAGCAATGCTGAGCAAAATACCACTGTTCATGGGACAAAGCTTTCTAACTGGAATTCATTAGCGTTTTGGGGTTGTTGAGTTTTTTTGTTTTTTTTTCTAAATAAATTACAGTCTAAATGACCAAATAATGAATCTCTCACTAAGCAGCATAATCAATCTTTATAACCCACGGAAATATACTCTGGAAAGACTGCATTTTACTGCTGTTGAAAACCTCAGTTTCATCAAATAAAGGAACAAATTGCCATTCAGGAAATTATTCTTGGGCTAAAATATGCAATCAACACTTGGCTTCCCACCTGCACAGTCCTGGAATGCACAAGAGGTAATGACATTTGACATGGGGCTTGTTACACCCCTGACCCACGAGAACGGGTTTTCATATTTTCAATTTGTGATGCCTGGCAAGATTCCCAAAGTAATTTTCAATTAAAGTCCCTGGTACTTGTCAAACACGAGGACATTGCTTGAGAGATGGAATAACTTCATTAGGGGTGATGGAGATGGGATGTGAGACAGTTTCTTTCCCTGGGTAGCTAGAAAGGCAAAGAAAGACCCTTGGCAGAGACAGTGCCTCGGTGAACTTATCTCCAAAGGCAACATCTGCAGATGGGCAGAACCAGCTTCCTAGTGAGCTCCCTACAGCTGGAGATGCAGATGCTGGACTCAGAGGCTGTAAAACCAGCTCAGAAGCTGTGAATCTTAGAAATGGCCTGACTCACCAAATTACTGCTGACCACTGGCTCTTCTGATAATGGCTGACCACCATCCCTCCCTCTTCACTTTCTCGTTCATCTTCCACCTTGAAGCTTTGGGAAGGACTTCCTTCCATCAACACAGTCACTGTCCCCCTTTGTGGGGGGGGCACTTCTCCTGAGCCTGCCTGATCCCACCTTACCCTTCATCCAACCTAAGCGCCCCGAAGCCTTTTAGTTCAGACAGATACCACCCCCATTCCCCACCCCCAACCCCACCCCTGCCCCCAACTCAATCCCTTGTTTATAGGCAGTCTTTGGACCAATCAGGCTCAGGCACTTCAAATAAATAATAATAATAATAATAATAATAATAATAATAATAATAATAATAATAAAAACCCATCTAAGAAAGCCAGGCTAAGAGGTCACTTTGGAATCTCATTTTTTCTTCCAGGAGCTGCTTCTCTACCTCAGGGTGGTGTTTGAATGAAAATGGTCCATAGAAACTCCTATTTTTAAGGCTTGGTCCCTAGTTGGTGACACTGTTTGGGAAGGATTAGGAGGTGTGGCCTTGTTGAAGGTGTGCCACTTTGGGACTTCAAAAATCCACACCATGCTCCCCACCAACGCTGTCATGAACTCTGACCCTCCGGAACTGTAAGAGAATCCCAATAAATTCTTTTTTCTATAGATTGCCTTGGCTGTGGTGTCTTAGCCCCACAACGGTGAATAACCAAGGTACTCGGTGAGACTCTGCTTGCTCGCCTTTGTCCTTGCTTCTCATTCTTTGAGATCATGAGACAGTCAACCTGGAGCTACTGCCTTGGAGTGGGTTGAGTGCCCAATAAGTTTTTGGGGACCCTAGTTCTCTGGCATCTTGATCCATAGGCTTCAGGGATCTCACAGAATGCTGCCTCGGGGGAGTCAAGACACTCTCCCTTCACCAACAACATCAACGGAATGAACAAATACCCTGCACACTTCTTGAAAAGACCACATTCTCACTGAAGAGTCCTTTTCTGTCTCTTCCCCCTTTGGGCACAAATGTAAAGGGAGAGAACTGTCAAGTTCATGATCTGTTGGGTGCTATTCCCACAGTTTTAGAGACTTGTTCTTCCCTCTTTCCACCATATCGCTGCATTCCTTAGCTGGCTTTACTTCCCTAGATGGTTTAGGGAGAGGCACTTGGTCCAAATTCAGTTACAGAAAGCTCTCGAAAATCTTTCACACCAGACTTAGAAAAAGTCTTCAGTTTGGTGTTTGCTTGGAGAGAAGTCCATGGAAGAAATAAAACCACTGTGCAGAGAGACTCTGAACACCAAGCATGAGGTGAAAACCTCTGACTGTGAGCAGCCAGCTTGTGCCTGCCTTTCCCATAGCTGATCATGCGGGCTGATGTAAGCCTGTCATGCTAGAATGTCACACACGCCACTACAGAGCACCAAAAGTAGACACGAGGTTTAAAAATATAAAAATGTCAGCAAAATAAGCAGTTGATAACATTAACCATTCCCTAGTATTGTCCTTGTGTGTTTATTGGCTCAGTCAATAATTTGTAAGGTTCACCATGGGCCAGACACTTGAGGTACAAAGATGAGAAAATATGGCTGAGAACTCCAGAGCTGCAGGGTGGTAAGACACCCAAACTTCTTGCCACAGCGATGGCAGAATCTTGACAAATGCAGCAAGAGTAATTAGCTATCCATAGGACATCCAGGAAGGCTTCATGGAAGAGGCTGCACTCTGAAATGTGTTAAAGGGTACATTAATTACATTTCCCAGTTCTGTGACCAAATGCCTAGCAAGAAGTGATTTAAGAGAGGAGGAGTTTAGTATGTGTCTGCAAGTGGTTTTGTGCACACGTGTGCAGTGCCCAGAGAGGTCAGAAGATGGCATAGGCTCCCTGGAGCTGGAGTTGTAGTGGATCGTGAATCGCCCAACATAGGTGCTGGGGACCCAACCCAGGTCCACTGGAAAAGTGCTCTCTAAATCCAGCCTTTGCTCTCTTCACAGCTTGAAAGTCTGGATATTTGCTGTATGATAATAAAGATGGACTTGAAAAGCACAAAGGGAAGACAATCTACTCAGTAAGTAATGGTGGAACCGCTGATTGCTCCTGTGGTAAAGCATAGAATTAAATCCATACTTTATATGAAACAAAAAATCAATTCCTTACTGGCTTCAAGTTAACATACTTCATCAGCACTAGACAATCACCAAAAGTAAAAATTTAATAACGATACAAAGCTGCTAGCTAAACTACCAAGTTTATTTGATTTAAAAAGGACTTTTTAAAAAGATACATACACTAAACAAAAAAGATCTACACACACACAGACACACACACAAACAGACACACACATGCACGCATGTGCGCGCACACACACACACATACATGCAGTTTAGTTAGAAATAAGAGACATGGAACTGGAGAGATGTTTCATTGGCTGCTTTTATAGAGGACCCCATTCAGTTCCCAATACCCGCATCCAGTGACTCACATCTCCTGTAACCCCAGCACTAGGAAATCCAATGCCCTCTTTTGACCTCTACAGTCACCTGCACATGTACACACACACACATACACACACACACACACACACACACACACACACACACACACACACACACACACAATTTTTTAAATATAAAATTTTAAAAATTAAAAAGAAAGATAAATGACCATAAAACAAAAGGCATCCTTGGGCACTGTTGGCCAACCATCAGCTAAAGTCTTAACACTGAAGACTCACAGAACTGATGTCATCCAGGATCTCCCTCCACATTAACTGATTTTGGAATCCACATTTTAACCAGATCCCTGGGTAATTTAGAACAAGCTTGAGACATGTTAGTCTGGAGAAATGCTCACTCACATACAGCAGGAGATGTGTAGGTTATATGAGCCCTGGGAATGTGAACCAGAACTGTGACAATCTTGCAGAGAAATACACAAACACAGCAGATGTGGCAGCTTTGGCATCTGCACGAACACCAAGACAATTCATTTCCCTCCTGAACAATAGGTATTTTATTTCAGGTTCCTCCAAGTTGGCTTGTTGATGTTGGGAGTCAGACCATCTTTTTTGTGCTCAGGTGCTTAACAACATCCCTGACCCCTACCCATCAGACACCCAATGCTTATAGTACCTTCTAATTATTACCACCAAAAACCAACCCTAGACATTGAGAACTGGTCTCCACAATACAAGCTTGTTGTCCAAGAATATATTCATCTAAATAGTTCTGTTGTTCTCTCCTTGAAAATGGAGCTCACCTTTAGACATGATCTTCTTACAGTCTTCATTTCAGGGGCCAGAAAAGCAGAGAGGGGAAATAAAGCACATGACAGGATGCTAAGCTGATGTGTTATAATCCCAAGGCTCTCGCCTTTCCACCTCCACTTCTGCTTGAGAAGTGGTGAGGAGACACTGGTTGATAGGCTGTCCCTAGTCCTTAGTCAATCCCGGAGAATGGCTTAACCTTGTTATTGGGGATGTTCTTTCCATTCGAGAAAGCAATGCCTCTTTACCCAAGTTTCAGGCCCTAGTGACTGTCTCTAAAGAAGTAAGAAAAGTGTCTCTTAGCATTCATTTATCAACTCTGTGTGTGGCACATGTATATACATGTATGTGCAACTTTGTATGATAGATGCATATGCACATGGATGTAGAAACCAGACAACAATCTAAAATTGTTCCTTAAGGCCTTGCTCACCTTTTAGGCACAAGGCCTCTCATTGAACCTGGAGCTCACTCATTCAGTTAGGCTTCCTAACCAATCCCTAGTATCTGCTTGCTCTACCTCCCCAGCGCTGACTAGCTGATGTCACCACACCTAGCACTCTTACCTGAGTTCTCGGGATCAGACTGAGGTCTTCCTCACGCTTGCAAGGCAAACACTTCACTGACTGAACCATGTCCCCAGTGCCCAGGGTAATTTTTAAAGCTATGTTCAAGGTCCTTGTACCAGGCATGTTTGAGAAAGGGCATTACACAAGTTAGTCTGATGTATTAACCTGTCTGCAAAGGAGTCTGTATGCTTCTAATTGTTGTAAAATAAACATAGGGCTCTGAGCTCAGGGGAGGCTGGGCTTTGTCAGGGTCTGGCTTGATCTTGCCCATGTTACCTTGCCTCTGAAAAATGAACAAGAGGCCCAGAATATGGAACTTGGCTCTCAGCAGGAAAAGAAAAGAAAACAGTAGGATTTGAGCTTTAAAACCCTTTCCCAATATAATATCAAAAGTATTGAATGATCACCAAACAGAAAGACAGCTCTAGTCTCTACCGTGAGCCACTAAAACAGAAAGAACAATCACTGCGTCCCAATGAGGCAAATCTACAAGGAGAAACCAAGAGAATCTTGGTATGTCTGAAAGTAGATGAGAGGCTAGCAAGCAGAAGGATGTTGCAGTGGAGAAGTGAGGTACAGTCTGCAGGTGGAGTTGGAAGGGGTGTGAGAGAGAGAGCGAGTGGCATTCTGGGAAGAAACTGGTCAGGCTTTTGTTCTAAGCTCAAATGCTTCTGAAATGTGCACTGTAAGCTTTCAGCAGCTCCTCTGAGCTAAGATACAGGAGAGGCGGAGGTTACACTTGATTCCACATCTCCTGATTTTCTTTTCATCTAGAATAGCTTCTCGTCTGGCTGGCCGGCATTCCAAAGAGACTTCAGTTAATCAGTGAGCACCAGTGTGGAGGAATAGCTAAAAGAAAGCAAAGGCCATGGTGGCTGTTGGCTCCTTAGCTGCGTTTGGGAAAACTGTTGAGAAAGACCCTAAGCTCTAAGTATCAGCTACACTTCAAAATATGTGTTTGTCTGTGTCCGTGTGTTTGCATCTGGGTGTGTCTGTATTTATGTCTGTATGTCTATGTGTATCTGTGTCTGTCTGTGTGTGTTTGTGTGTGTGTGTGTGTGTGTGTGTGTGTGTGTGTGTGTGTGTGTATGTGTTTAGGCAAGAGCAGAACACAAATTTTGCCATTCTGGAGTCACTCACCTTATTTTTAGAAACAAAGTTTCTCATTGGCCTGGGACTCACCCATTTGGCAAGGCTGGCCATCCAGGAAGTCCCAGGGCTCTGCCTACCACTGCCATCCCAGCAATGTTTATTTTTTATGCAGGTCTGGGGCTCAAACTCAGGTCCACTTTACCAACTGGCTATAGCCTTGGCCCCTTGAGGAGTCTTTAGAACCACAGAACAGGAAAATAGCTCAGAAGCCATTTGGGGTAACTCCTTAATGCTGCAGTGTTACAATAAGGTTTCCTGGCCCGGTCCGGTAAAAGTCCAGACCCACAGACCTGCCGCCCCAGAGCACCTAGCCGCCCACTGCTGCTTAGGCCCCCAAAAATGATTCAGACACTTATATTAACTTCATGCATATTGCTGACTAGTTCTCTATCTTAACTCGACCCATTTTCATTAGTCTGTCTGCCACGTGGCCCATGGCTCACCTGTGTTCCTTACATGTTTCTTCTTGGGCATCTGGCTCAATCTGTCTCTGACTCCGCTCTCCTTCTTCTAACTATTCTGATTCCCCACCTACTTCTTCTAAGGTGCCTGTCATGGTTAGACAGAAATGGGGAGATGATGTGGGAATGTCTTTCTGTATGCTGTGAATATCAATTTTTAAATAAAGGAGCTGTTTTGGCCCTTGGTGAGCACCTCAGAAGTAGGTGGGGAATCAGAATAGGTAGGAAAAGAAGGGCAGAGTCAGAGCAGATTGAACCAGCTGCCCAAAGGAGCAACATGTAAGGAACACAGGTGAGCCACAGGCCACATAGCAGGATAGATTAATGGAAATGGGTTGAGCTAAGATGAAAGAGCTACTAGCAAGGTACCTGAGCCATAGACCAAACAGCAAGAAGTTAATATAAGCATCTGAATTATTTTGGGGAGACTAAGCAGCAGTGTGCGGCTAAGCGGTCTGGGACTGCAGGTCTGTGGGTCTGGACCTCCGGCAGCCTGGGGACAGAAACCTTATTGTAACACTGCAGGAGAGTTGTCTAAAGTCCTGGACAAGTTAAAAAATCAACCAGTCCTTTACATGTGAGAAACTTAATACTCATGGAAACAACTTGACTTGCACATAGTGGCAATCCTGAAGACTTGGCAGAGTCTCTGTCAAGATCCACATTTCCCTGGGCAGCACAGAGCTCCTGATCCACCCAGGGCCCCTTCCACCTTACAGAGTATGTGCTGAATTCACCCACTATGGGGAGGATGGGAGACACTTCCAACAAGACTTCCCAGCATGAACATGATAGCTAAAGCAAGAGGGTGGTGGATGACAGCCGAGGAGGAGGCAGCTGCAGCTGCCTAAGTCTCCCATGAGGATGGAGGGCTGAACCAGGAAAGCTGGCGGAGGCGGCCTGCATACCGGGCCACATACAAATGGCCTGCAGTTTCCGCTGGCAGGCTACATGACTCCAAATCTCAGATAATTGACTTTGGACAGAGGTTTCCACGAATTTTTTTTTTCCTTGCCCAGAAAGGCAATCATATCCCAGGAACCAGTCAGCTGCAGATCATGTAATCCTTTTGGGTCACAAAGCAAAAAAGACATTTCTCAGCAATGTCCGTCAGTGAGAACCAGATTGCAACAACTCTACATCACCTCATTTCCTACATGATTCTCTCTTCCCAGGAACTCACTCCCTGCCCAGGACAAGCCCACCACTTCTCCACTCCAGTGACAAAGTGGTAATGCTCAGTTTGCCTCCCATTTGAATTATTTGAAAGAGAAAGACAAATTCATATGCAAAGGACCTGCTGGGTGATTTACATCCATAAAGAAAAGCCCAAAAGTTTTCCAATCAAGTTGATCCAGTTCCAGGCCCCCAGGCTGAGAGGCAGATAATCCTTTCTTTAGGTTGCCTGTTTTCCTCTGTGCTGGGTCTTGAAGATCTACCTGGGACATCTCCTGACTCCTCTGTTTGTCTAACAAGTGTAAAAAGCAGTGGTCACAACATGAATGAACCTTGACTCAAAGTGGAAGAGATCAGACCCAATGGCCCAAGCATCAGAGGATTCCATTCCTAACTGAAATGCCTTAAACAGACAAATCCACAGATGATATAAGTAGCTTAGTGACTGTCAGGGGAGGAGGGGACATAGAGAATTTGGGGACCAGTGAAATGGTTTGGTGAGTAAAGGCACTCAAGTTTGACAACCACCATGGTAGAAACAACCAACTAAGAAAAGTTGTTCTCTGACCTCTACATGCGCACCGTGACATGCACACGTACACACACACACCAAATAAATAAATGTATAAAACAGTTCTTTTTTGAGGGAACTGATAGTGACTGGTGCTGTGAGATTATGTTCTGCTACATGGTAAATATTTGTCCCGCCTACTGGTTTAATAAAAAGCTGATTGGCCAGAAGGTAGACAGGAAGTGTGGGCGGGGCTACCAGACTAAGAAAACTTTGGGAAGAAGAGTCAGAGCAGAGGTGTCAGCAGATGCAGAAGAAAGGAGACAGAATGCTGCTCTGAGAAAAGCTTCTAAGCCACTTGGCTTATCATGGGTCAGTTTAAGAGTTAAGAGTTAGTTATATGACTGCGCCATAGGCTGATCAGCATGTAACGAATATGAGCTTTTGTGTGTTTCTTTGGGACTTTGGGACTGTGGTCCAGATCTTGGGGCTAGTCCAGACCAGAAACTTCTTACTGCAGACTGGAAATGAGTACAGGCTTTCTTTCCAGGATGATGAATGGCACTGGAATTAGATTAGTGGCAATGTCTGCTCTATTGTGTGGCTGAACTCATCTGCTTTGAGGATGTCTGCTACTGTTCTCTCAGTTACCACAGGCACCGGCAGGAGGTCCTGTTAAATATTTACCTCAATGACCCAGAAACTTAGCCTCAAAGAAAGAAAACACACTTCATCCAGATCCGAACAGTGAAACCTACTACTCTGGAGATCTCCTGAATGGGAGCGTGTTTGTCACATGAGGCCTCAGGAAGAACGTGGGGGACTCTCCCCAAGGAAATAGGTTGTAGCTAAGTTCGAAAGTCACATCGGAGGTTCTATTCTAAGGAGTCTGAGGAGTTGCCCAACACATAATCTCTCAACAGTCTGATTTTTTGTGTGAAAGAAAAAAGTGGGGCCCAAAAAGGATGACTATGTTTTGGGGCATCATGTATTTTTGTTTTAAATAGACAAAAGCAATAAATCAGGATCAGATCCCACTGGCACCTACACACTACTCGCAGATGGTGACTCTTACTGTGATGACCACCATAAAATGACACAGAATAACCACAGAGGTCCCAGTAGCTGGGAAAAGAAGATTTATGTTTAATCAAACGAATAACCCTATTGGAGAGTTAGACATGTAAAGAAACACTTCCATGACCACCCCAGCTGTCATTTTGTGGGCTGCAGGGCTTTTTAGTAAATTTGTTGGAATTTACATTTGTATTTGACAAAGCAAGCTCCCAAATTCCCTCATGATTGACATGACATCAAAATTCATGAAGTTCAATGGATACAAGCTGTTTTTTCTACCAAGGTGGACAATCAGGAGAACAGAATCCTCTCCTAGGTTAGGGGGGAGGAAAAAGCTGGCAACACTTGCCTGGGCTATGAAAGATGAAATATACCATTGTCATGTCATCCAATGTGAAGGTCATTGCTAGCAGGGACCTCAAGCTTCAGCTCAAACTCATGGGATGGGAAGCATATTCTTCTTATTTTAGATGAACTTCCAATAGTCACAATGTACCTGACCCATAAAACATCTCAGTAAGTGTCTCATTTATGGTTTCTATTGCTGTGAAGAGGCACCATAACCATGGCAACTCTTTAAAACAAAACACTTAAATGAGACTGACTTATAGTTCAGAGGGTTAGCCCATTATTGTCATGGCAGGAAGCATGGTGGTATGCAGGCAGACATGGTGCTGGAGAGGGAGCTGAGAGTTCTGTATCTGGATCAAAGGCAGCAAGAAGAGAGTGAGACACTGGGCCTGGCTTGAGCATCTGAGAACTCAAAGATCACTCCCAGTGACACACCTCCTCCAACAAAGCCACATCTACTCACATCTACTCAAGGCCATAGCACCACTCACTATGCGCTTATGGAGGCCATTTTTCTTCAAACCACCACAGTAAGTCATCACTGAATTCATGAATAAGCAAAGGAGTTGGTATAACGCAGTTCTCAGAAGCCCATGCATGGCCACATGAAGTATGTATGATTTGTCACCTTACATGTGTTGAGTACAGATGTATTACAAGTTTCTCTTATGGACAATGCAAACCAGTCTCCTTTTTCAAAATTTTGTGTCAGTTTGAGGGTCAACAAGATGTCTCAGCAGTTAAAAGCCTTGGAACACAATCCTAATAACATGAATTCAATCCCAGGACCCATATTTTTAAAAGTAGGGTATCATGGCATGCATCTGTAGTCTCTGAGCTTCTGCCTAGCAATCAGAGGGAGAGACAAGGGAACGACCCAGAGCATGTGGGCCAGTTAGCCTGAGGTACACAGAGCAGCAGAAACAACACAAGGGGCGTGGCCCCAAGAGGTCAGAATAAGAGGCAACTTCTGAGAGTTGTTCTCTTGCCTCTATATGTGCTACGACATACATACATCCACATTCACACCTACTATACACACAATGATGGTGATAGTGATAAAAATAATAAAAACATCAGCCTGACTGTTTGAACATGAAGCTACATTTGGAATCATTGAAATCTGAAACTCCAGATACTTGCTTCTTGAGAAATTAGTCAGGAACTGACAGCAATCTATACCCTACCAAAGATCTGGGACACTGCCTGTCCTGGCTGATGATGACTAACATAGTTCCGATGACACAGGTACAGGGCATCGCTCTCTCCCCACATGCCACCCTGTAGGACCTATGTTCCTTATCTAATAGGGTAGCCAGTGGCTACATGTGGCTATTAGGTACTTGAAATGTGGCAAACCCAAACACAGATATGCTATATAATACATGTAAAATATACACTAGATATCACAAATGTCCTATGCAAAGAAAAACTTTAAATATCTTAATAAATATTTATAACACTTACCTACTGAAATGATAAGAAAAAATTGTGGATATACTAGGCTAATTAACAAATTTTTAAAAATAATTTCATGTTTAATTTTATATTTTAGTGGTTACCAAAATTTTTAAATTATAAATATTATTCATAATAGACAAAAATTAAAAGCAACTGAAATGTCCATCAATACACAAGGGGCTAAGCAAATCGTGCTAGAGCCATACAGTGGAGTCTCATCCAAACTTAAAGAAAGAAATCCTGACTGTTCTGGTTTCCTTTCTATTGCTGTGATAAAATATCCCCACAAAGAGAAACTTAAGGAGCTAAGAGTTTCTCTGGCTTACAGTTCTAGGCTACAGTTCACCGCTGCAGGGAAGTCTGGGAACAGGAGCTTGAGGCCACCAATGACATCCCATCCACAGCCAAGAGCAGAGAGTAACACCTTTCTCTATATTTGTACATATGCTTACCTACCTTGCTTACCTACCTTTCTTCTTCATGCTTACAGCTTGGAGCCTAACCCATGAAATGAGGGTCACCCACATTCAAGGAGAATCCTTTCTTCCCCATTAACACTCAAGGCAAGCTCCCACAGACATACCGACAGACCAACCTGATCTAGATAATTTTATAGTGAGAGTCTCTCTTCCCCAGGTGGCTTTAGGTTGTGTGGAGATCACACTAAAACAAACCAGCACATCAACGCATGCTACTAGGTAGATAAACTCACGGGACATTATGCCAGTAATCCACTCGTCAAAGAGCAAACACAGTAAGATTCCACTTAAGTGAGGAACCCAGACTAGCCAGGCTCATAGGATAGAAAGCAGAATAAAAGCTGCTTGGTCCTGGAAGGACTGTGGAGGAACCATTCCAGGCCCAAGTGCCTAGTTTGAAACCTGAAAGAGGTTTTGAGGATGAGCAGTGATGGGCATGCAACAATGTTAAGTATACTTAACGCCCCTGAGCAGTGTGGTTAAAACAATAAATTGTACCTTGGTTTTACTAAAATAAAAATATGTAATTAACTGAGAAGACTTTTAATGGGTTCTAAAAATGAGGCAAATGAGGCAAATGTTTATTTTATTAGATTTTTGGATTGCAATTTAAAAAAAAAAAAAAAAAAGTTTCTCATTGCTTCACAAATTTGAACTCGAGAAACCAGGGGAATATTCTCCATGACAAGGCAGAATTTTCTAGGTCACACAAGCAGACATTCAGAGGCTTGGCCTGTGGAATACTGAGAAGCCACGGCCTGCTTATACTCTGCATAAGAATCAGTCTTCATAGAGAGTTTGATGGAGGCAGAGTAGGGAGAACTGTGGGTTAGTGAGAAAGGAAAGAGATACACACAAGAAACGTGTTTCAAGGCCTCTGCCTAAGTTAGGTTAGAAGGTCAAGGCTGTGGTTGAAAGAACATGTGAGTCTCTGAGGGAAAGTAGAGCTTCTTTGGAAACCACATGACCAGCGTCACAGAACAGAAGATCTCTCCTTCCCCTACTCCTTCAAAGAGAGGTGATTGTGGGAATTATGGGAACAAAATCTACCCAGGCACAGAGATAGGCATTGTCCTTAGCACAGGTTATCTAAGGGGTGTTGTGGAGGGTGACATGGGAGCCACCTGCTGACCACGGACAACAGGGCAGTATCTGAGAGTGTTGGAAGGAGGAGGGAGGTGCCTATGAGCAGGTGAGAGAATGAGAGCGGAAATGACATTAATGACATCAGTGTGACTGAACCGACACTCAGATCATCCACACTGGAGAGGAGACTGTATATTTTCCACAGGCCCCTAGGCTTGCTCTAAAGATGAAAGTACCCAATGCCAAAGGATAGTTAGGTGAAGAAAGTTGAGGTTCCTTGTACAAACAAAAGTCTATGGCAGGATGATTTGGCTCTGTTGGAAAAAGGCAAGGAGAAAATTGTGACCCAGAGGAGTTTGTGTAAAAAAAGACTCCAAGCAGTAAGCTGGGAGTACTTTTCAGAGGCAGAGAAGTCTGGAAGACAGAAGGCGGGCTCTGCTGTGGCACTTGTATGTGACTCTGTACCCATGCCTGTAGACCAAAAGATGCTCATCTAGTCTAGGGCTAGGGCAGCTGGCCCAAGGGCCAACTAAACTTTAAAAATCTTAATTTAAAGCTGTCAGAAGTATATACACTATTACTAGCGAAAATAAAGAGCAAGCCACCTGTGGGCTAGTTCAAGCAAAATTACATATTTGGAGACTTGAGGATGTGAAGGAAGGGGGTCTCTTTGTGGCTTCCCAAGACTCTCCTCCTCACTTCTGTCCAAGAGAAGGAGACAAGAATTTGCTGAAACCAGACTCCAGGATGCCCACTGGGCTGTTTCCTAAGGGACCTCACCTCTCTGTGTTAGGCTGTAATTCATCTTTTTCTGCTCCTGTGTAAAATGAACCAGAACTCTTTCCCAAGATGGAAATCAGTCTGACAGGACCAGGGTATAGCTCAGTAAGTAAAATACTGGCTCCACAAGCATAAATATTTAAGTTCAATATCCAGAACCAGCATAGCAGATAGAGACCCTGGTACACACCTGTAATCCCAGTGCTGTGGAGGTAGAGTAAGGTGATCAGGGCGCCCACTTAATTGTCAAGCTTCAGGTTCAGTGAGAGACCCTATCTCAAATAAACAAACAAATAAAGTGAAGTGCAGTTGAGGAAGACACCCAATGCTGACTTCTGGCCTCCATCTGCAAACACACCTACAGACAGGTGTGTTTGCAGATGAACACACACACACACACATACATACACTCACATACATGACATCTGGCTACTTAATCTTTCTCTGTTCTGCTCACAATGTTTCTCTCTTGATCACCCACCTACATGCTTCACGTCCTGCAGAAATCACTACGTACAATTTTTGTGAATTATGGAGCACAGTGAAGTTTTGATGGCTCCTGTAGTCGTGGGTCATTTTCATCTCTTTGATGATGGTCATTATGCTCTTAAACAGAAATGTGCTAAGTGTCCTAAGATGGATTTCTTGCCTCACGTGTGGTGTGCACATATGTACACACACACACACACACACACACACACACACAGAGAGAGAGAGAGAGAGAGAGAGAGAGAGAGAGAGAGAGAGAGAGAGAGAGAGAGAGAGAGAGAGAGAGAAATTGAGACATTCTAGATTCTCTAGATGGGGATGAAAGCAAAGACTTCCAGGTGTCTATCCTTAAAGCCCTCTAATGCCTGTTACAGCTGATCCTTCCACATTCCCAAGGCCCTTCCAGATCACCAAAGATGGCTTGGACTGTGAGCATTGCCTTGTCCTTGACCTATGAGATCTGGCTGTGACCTGATGAGTAGTGGGTTGTACATTCCATTAACCATTTGAGGCAGAAACACTTGACCCAGACCACCTGAACTCTCAGAGGCAGTCCCAAAGCCTGCTTGTGCCTACCCTCTCCTCCCCAACCACAGATCCAAGGACAGATCCTCCTAGCAGCCTTCACCAAAGACTAAACTGAATCACAGAAAAAATACTTCCATGGGTCATTTTGATTAACCAAAGTCTTTTAGGAAGATCATGGTAACAAGGATTCATGACCTTTCCCGGTACTTTCCTGGCTTTCTTCACCTGCGCACCCTCCTGGCCCTACCCTGACGCGGAGGGGGTAATAATTATGATCATCTCCATAGGATTCTGTCATCTCAGAGCTCTTACAGTTATAAACTTTCCTACTTGAAGTAAACTAGGCTTACCCCTCCCCTGCCCCACACACATGTGCACCACAAGTCAACCTCTTAGTATAGCCAACTGGCTAAAAGGTAGGGATTTTTATAATGTTATCTCTTATCCCATTGACTGTCTCTTTCTGTCAGACATCTATCTGATCCTGGCTCCCAGTTTGTACTGAGCCATATCTCATACTTCCTTAAATCTGTCAGAACCTGTGACCACATCCATCTTTTTGACCCGAAGTATAGGAACATTCTTCCTACCACAGGGCACTAGCAGCCAGAGTGAAGGTTGGAGATTGGGGGGTGAGGGGAGGAAGAGGGAAGAAAATGAGGGGTACGGGAGAGAGAGGGAGGTAGACTGAAAATATGGAAGATGTACACTTCAAAGGCACTGCTCCACTCTCTAACCAGGCCCATTCCTCACAGCCATTCATCTGTGAATTAACTCATGGATGTGGTTAGCACCCTCAAGACCCAGCTGTTCTCAGCAGTGCCACCAACTAGGAACCAAACTTTCAACACAACAGCCTTTGGGGGACACTTTACAGCTAAACTATGCCTGTATGTCTCACATTCACATTTGTTCATTTGTTGGTCTAACATACAAAATTAGAGGGTTTTTTTTTTTTGGTTTGGGGTTTTGGTTTTATTTTTACCAAAAGCAAGTATCTATCTGATGAGTCTCAAAAATTCAGACCTGCTCAAGAAGCTAAGGCAGACCATGAGTTCAAGGCCTGGGCCACATAGCAAGACCCTGTCCAAATATCCAGTAAAATACACAGGGCATAGTGGCACACATAGACTTGTCCTAGCACTTAGGAGCAGAAATAGAAAGGTTAGAAATTCCAGGTCATCTCGGGATATATAGCAAATTCAATAGTGTTCTGGGATATATAAGACCCAGATTCAAACCTCAAAAAAAAAAAAAAAAAAAAAAAACAATAAAATAAACTAAAAATGTCAGACCTGTCTCCATGGGTTTGCATTCTTCTAGTTCAGCAACACACACTGGGTCTACACAGAAGCAGACCCCCGAGGAACAGAGTATGCATGATGTAGTCAGCCACAGCTTCCACAACTCTCTTGGTACTAAGACTATACTTCCCCGTGTATACTGTGGTTTTTCTTATAGTAGACAGATGCTCCTATTGGTCTCTTTCAAGAACTAAACATATAGCGTTCACAAAACCTGTGTGTAGTGGAATGAGAAATATCTCCTATAGGCTCTAGCATTAGAATACCTGACCCCATTGGTGCACTATTTGGGGACTCTAGAAAGTTTGGCCTTCCTGGAGGAAGTATGTCACTAGGGATGGATTTTGAGGTTTCAGTGCCTCCCGTCATTCTCAATTTGCTCTTTCTGTCTGCCATTGAAAATATGAGCTCTCTGCTGTCTGGTTCAGCCATCTGCTGCCATGCTGTTCCCACCACTGTGGGCTCTGACCTTCTGGAACCATCATCCATCTCTCAATGGCCTTGGTCATGGCGTTTTAGCAGAGAAAGAAAGGAGTAGCTAATATGCCATGTTTAGAGAAATGTGCACATGCATAGTCCTTTACAAACATGAATTCTCCCCCAACACATTTTGTAAACAAATTGTGTCAAATTTTAAAATATACGAGTGGAAGTGTCCTCACCCCACTCATTCTTCCTGGTGATGGGCATTTGCTTCCATACCTAACCTAGAATTTCAGGTCCTACAGACCCCACTCTTGTGGCTTCCCCTGCCCAGCAATTTGAACTATTTTTTTTTTCATAATGTTAATTCTCTGTCTTTTATTTTTCATTGATATGTTACAAGTAGAGCAACTATAACAACTATAGTTTATTCTGGTACTGAATCTTAATTATTAATATTTGTCAGCATTATTCATTCCAAAATGTTCACATAAGAAAAAACAGTGAAGCTGAGAAGATGATACAGCTGTCAAGAGTCCCTGCTGCTCTTATGGGGGACCTAAGTTCAGTTCCCAGAACCTACATCGGGCAGTTTCAGGAGACCCAATGCCCTTTTCCAGCTTCTGAAGATACCTGTACTCGTGTGCACATACAGACAGACAGACACACACACGCGTAATTAAAAATAAAAAGAGAACAATTGGCTTGGTCATATATATAATCAGATCTCTTCAGAGGCTACCTTTAATTTAGCATCATAACCAAAAATGACGACCAGTCTTGGATTATAATTCATCCTGACTGCAATACTGTAAAAAGAATTCATGGAGAGACGTACTCCCATGTGCCACACAGCAATTCAGTAAACTGACATACACTATTATAAGTTGGAAAATCTGTGTGACAGTATGTATTTTGAATAATATTATGAACAAGCCGACATTTCCTCCTGGAGGGTCAGGTTGTGTATTCATTTCCAGAATCATCTTAACCCAAACAAAACTGATCCCCCTTTAGAAAAGATCTTGGTTGAGTTCAGAGTAAATGGATGAAGAAAAGACTTTTTCATTTAATGAATATCTGTGGGAACAAGATGATTACTGGCACCATAATGCCTGTGTCAGATCCCTCAGGCTAGGAAAGAGCTGGGTTGGGAGAAAGGGAGGAGAGAGCAGAAGGAACGGAAGAGATGGAAGAGGCTCTATCCTGGCCCTGAGAACCTACTGAAGTGTTGAGGGCCTCAGGGAGCAGAGTTTTGACAGGTCCATGAAAGATAAAAGATCCAGTGTAACAAAGTATTATAGTGTGACTGTATTAGACCCAGCTGTTTAAAGGAACAGAAGCCACATTAGAGTTGCTTACAGGCTGTGGTCCAATAAAATCCAACAATGGCTGTCTCAAGACTGAAAGGCCGAAGATCTCATATGTGTTCAGTTCCCGTGGCCGGATGAATCAGTAGTCCCAATCTGGTGCTGGAGTCCTAGAAAGCTGCTGGTTTGTTTCCAGTCCTGCTGGCGTCCTCAGGAAGTAGGTTCTGACACCAGCAAAAGGGCATGTTGGGAACAGGACAGATGAACTTACCAGCCAGAGTGGGGGCAAGCAGGTCGAAAAGCAAAAGCACCCTTCTTCTGAATTCTTGTATTTATGCAGCCCCCAGAAGCTGTGGTTCAGAATTAGGGTGAGTCTTCTTACCCCAAATAATCCACCCAAGAAAAATCCCTCACAGTGTACCTTTAGCTAATCATATATGAAGTTAACAACCAAGATTAGCTATCACATTGATGTACAAATACCACTGTGTAGTGACGGAGTATGGCCAAAGTAAATTAAAAGCCAGACACCACTTCCTGTTCCTGCGTTCTAGAGAGTAGATCGGAACTGTCATGAGGCCATTCCTCTCTTCAAAAATCATCTTCAAATTTAATTTATATAGTAAATAAAATATACCCCTAAATAAATATTAATTCTTTTTATATTACAAATTTACTACTATACGTGTGTGTGGATGCACATGTGCATATGTGCACATGCATGTGGAGTCTAGAGAGTGACCTTAGGTATCATTCCTCAGGTGCTGCCCACCTTATTCTTTGGTTTCTGTTTCACTTAATTATTTATGTATGTGCATGTGTGTGTGTGCATGAATACATGCACAGGTGAAAGCATGCCCTTGAAGCCAGAAGAGGGTGTTGGATCCCGCTAGAGCTGGAGTATCAGGCAATTGTGGCTTCTGGGAACCAACCTTAGGGCCTTGAAAAGAGCAACAAGTGCTCATAATCACCATGTTGTCTCTCCAGCCTTGTTTTTCTGAGATATTGTCTGTTCACTGGCCCAGAGCTCACCAATTAGGCTAGTAAAGTGGGTAGCCAAGGAGCCTTAGGGGCCTGCCTGTCTCTATACCGGTCACTGAGATGGTAAGTTAGAGCCACTCTGGCTTTTTCCAGTGGGTTCTGGAGACTATTTTCGAGTTCTTGTGCATTTCCAAGTGAGCTGTCTGCCTAGCTCCTGTATACCATTTTTTTAAATTCTCCATTCTTTCAGAAAAAGACTCCAAGTCTCTGAGGGTTTGAGTTTCCAGAGAACACACAGCAGGCAAGAGCTGTATCACCTGCTACCCTGCATGGCCCCTTCCCGAAACTTGACAAAGTTTCAATGTTTCAATGATTTCCTTGTTTTGAAAAGCCACTTCAAAGTTACACCTGTGTGATCCCTTCTTCTCAGCAAGTGAACTGGAAGAACCCAGTCATCACGCAGGACTTACATGCAACGTGGACATTAACACATTAAAACTAGAGACCAGATGAGCAGTTCCTGATTGTTCTCTGAGTCCACAAAGTTGTGCCCTGGTTTCCATGCATGCCCATTCGCATGTCGCATGTCTATGTGGTTCATGGCACTAAAATGGCATTTGTGCACTGAATTTGATTTTTTAAAATATCTATTAGAATACCTATTTTGATTACTGAGGTTTTGGGGTCCCTTGCCCCAGGCTAGCCCTGGTGACACGGTGGGGGGGGGGGGTGCTCAAAGTCCGGCCTCATCCCTGAGTGAAGTGCAAAGTAATAACCAAAAGCCATCTGTTCCAAAAGTCACCCAACAGAATCCCTTCTATGGTCAGCACTTCAGCCCTTGGTCTTCTGGCCTCAAGACCGGTGGTCTAAACCTTGGCTAAGCAGCAGGAAATACCAAGAAAGCAGGAAGAATCCCAGTGCTGAGCTGGGTGTGGCAGTGCAGGCCTTTAAACCCATCCCTCAGAAGGCAGAATCTCTGAATTCCAGGCTAGCCTGGTCTACAGAGGTAGTTCCAGGACAGGCCTATGCAGAGAAACACTATCTCAAAAATAAGCCAGCATCTGGAAGTGGGATTTGGAACCCAGAACCTGAGCCCAGCTCCCAGAAGTTGAATTCAGCATCTGGATGTGGAAATGCATCTTGGTTTGCCCCAAAGAAAAAGAATGTGCCCCAGGACATGGAATTTTCACTATTAAAGTTGAGACAGTCCAGGGAAGTTTGAGGTGATGGTCCTTCAACTTCTGTGAGAAGGCCATCTGTGTGTAGGCCTGACAAAGACCTGCTGGTAAATAAACTGTACTTCCCCAACCCTGGAAACCATCTATTTCCCCGAAACAGTTAGAGGGATATAGGTAGGTACAGAAAATGAAAGCAAGATCCCTGAGATGGTGGCTTCTTGTTCTGGGCAGATGTTGAGAGGGAAAATGGCAGGAAAGCACGAATCAGGCTTCTAAACAGCACCAATTGTGGGGGGTGGGGTGGGCATGGAATGGTCCTCTATAACACCCAAGCCAGCCTATGTTCAGAGACTTCCAGCCTCAGGCCCCTCCCCTCCTGCTGCTTTCCCCTTCTCTACCCCTCGGTGTTCTGTCTTCTTTGTCCATTTCCAGGAACCATACCCATGAACCCACAGACAACTACCAATAGCCCCTGCCACATTTCCCTGTAACCAAAAATATTGTTCAAGGGATGGCAGAAACCATTGTGGATTGACCTCCATGGCAAGCTGAAGGACAAAAACCATATTAAGTATAGAACCCAAGAACCAACCTGATTTGAAAATAAGGTTTTACAACAAAATTATGTATGATTGAGGACAAAAGAATATGTAAGTAGAGACACCTCCACATCTCAGCAAAGCTATGCTACATGACCCCTGAGAGCAGGCAGGCTGAAAGAAGGGTAGGAAAGAGACTGCCTGAGATAGGAAATGTTGTGCTCCAGCCTTGGGTAATGGCCTTGTTAGAACATTATTAGGCTCTGGGCCCACATCACCCTAACAAGAAAACTCTTTCTTATCCTTTGACTGCAACATGGTTGTCTGTGGTAGCAATTAGAGGGTTAACTGAACAAAATCAGAGATAAATTTGAGGAGACAGCCGTATATTAAATTAGGAGGAAACATTCCCACGGTTTTGATTTACTTTTACAGGAAGAAGCAAAATATTGGGCATCTTCTATTATTTCACTTTTCCTGGAGGGTAAATGAGAGATAAACTTGCAGAAAAATCTTTTCAAAAGCTGCTTTAATCCCCAGAGTCTCAGGGATGATGTTTTCATTTATGGACAATAAAAGGTCAGTCTTTAAATGCAGACAGACACACCTCAGCAGCTCTCTCAAGAATCTCCAGGTAATAGGGGGCAGGTGAGACAGTTCACTATTTTATTTCTGAGATTCCCAAGAGAATTGTAAATTGCAATTTGCTTTTTAAAAAAATAGGAAAGTTTTTTTTGTTTTTTTTTTTTTTTTTTAATTTCTCTGTTCTCTCCATGGTCCAGGTATGTTTGCTGGGCTACTGAGAGATTGTGAAATTGCACAAGCTTTTCAAACAGTAAAGGAAGTTCTAGGCCCTCCGAGAAAGCCTTCTGACAACAAATGTGTTCCCATTGTCCTGGGAGTTGAAGCCAGCGATGAAGACTCAGTCAGGAAGCTTGGACTGCAGCCATCCTGGGAACAGAGATCCCCAACTACAGAGCTTTTCCAAAAGGGGACTAAAGTTTTTCTAGGAGTTGATTGCAGGCAGCTAAGGCAGGAGTCCTTCCCACATAGTATCAGAAACCCCACTGTAGAAGTGAGAAAACTCTGGCTTCCCAGAAGCAGTAGGGGCTGAACAGGACTGAGTCATGATGGCCAGGTGTCGCATGAATAATGAGACTCAGGGACAGAGCTCTGAGAAAGTCGGAGATATCAGAGAGAGTAAACACCACAGTCAGATCTTACCCAGCTGTCTTCCAGCTTCCTCAGCCTGGCTTCTCTTGGCTTCCTCTTTCTGTCTTTCTATGCCCGCCTTAAATACTCTCTTGGTAAATTGAGGCGTGGCCCCACCACTGCCTGCCTGGGAGCCTGGAACTCCTTCTGTAAACTAAGATGACCTGAACTCTGTTGGAATTAAGAGCATAGGTCACCACTCCCAGGATACTCCCTGTGCTGGGATTAAAGGTGTGAATCTCCACTCTCTGATCCTCCTAGACTGACTGTGGTTAGATTCCCTCTTATATCTCGGAAACTTTCAGAGTTTTTATTAAATCCCCACAGCCAGGTTCTGTGTTTCCTGACTCTCCCTGCTTACTGTTCCCAAGAGAGCAAAAGCAAAAGATATAAACCAAGTCCGCCCCCCTCTGTCGAACATAGGAAGTGCATTGGCTCTACTTCCCAGGAGTTCCCTAGGGAGAGAAAATGAGACAGTCGCTGAGGAATTTAAACTCTGTGGTGAAATCATTTCCTTCGAGTTATTATTTATTTAATGACAAAGATATGCCTCTAGAAAAGTAGCCTTGCATGCTGACCTTTGTGAAGACCCGAGTCCGTTGGCAATTACATATGGAATATTGAAGGGTTCCTTCGCCTTCATTCGCTTCTTCGAATGAAGAAGTTTTTAAAAAGTCATGTCCATTTATTTTTTATCATTTAGACACATTTTCAACCTTGATCTCCAATGCAGATTCTATCTGAGCACAGCCATCTGCAATAAAGCTTGTCTCTTTCTCTGCAAATGGACCCCAAATGATGGAGCCTGACTCCTTTCCACCCTTGAAGTATGTAAACGCCAAGAGCCCACACTTGAAACTGTTTTTGAGGTCCAGCATGCTGTGGGCCCTTTTTTGAGTCCAGACTGCTTAAATAAAGGGAAGTTGGAATAGAGAGATTTTACTTGTATTTTTAAATCAAAATATGAGGTGCATCTGTTACGACTGATGGTGACTGATCAGAATAAATCTAGACAAAGAGAATGCACACTTTTGTAAGGTGTTAGTTTTGCCTTGTTTCAGCAAGTAAGTTCTTGCCTGGTGTTCTCAAAGCCAGCATCACATAAATCTAGAGTGCTGGTTCTCGCCTGCAATCCCAGCACTCAACGTGGAAGCAGAGGAGTCAGGAGAGAGGTCATCCTCAACTATGTACAGAGTTGGAAGCCAGCCCTGACTACATGAGACCTTGTCTGAAAGATGGGGGAAGGGGAGGGAGGGAAGGAGAGAGAGAGAGCGAGAGAAAGCGAGAGAGAGCGAGAGAGAGCGAGAGAGAGCGAGAGAGAGCGAGAGAGAGCGAGAGAGAGAGAGAGAGAGAGAGAGAGAGAGAGAGAGAGAGAGAGAGAGAGAGAGAGAGAAAGAGAGAGAGAGATTATTTAGCAGAGTTCCAAAAGACAACACAGAATAAATAGAGGACTCCGTGTGTGGTTGTTTTTAGCTAATTTGTTGAATCAATGATGGCGGTACATGGTATACATTTCAAAAGAGTTTACAGTAGAAAGCATGTCCTTCTGCTCTGGACCTGGGCCACTTGGCTCATCAGCCTTGATACAACCTTGCCGGCTTTTATCCTTTGGGATATTTTCTATGCTTCCCCACAGAGCATACTACACCTCCTGTTCTACACATCACTCCTCTGTCTCAACCACATGTCTTAGGTGCCTCCTGTCCGTACACAGACTTGAAACAAGTGGGGCCAGTGCACTGCGACCCCAAGAGCTCCTGTAATGTCATATCCTCAGAAGTAATTGCCAGATGGTTGTTCATTCTCAGGATTAAAAGATCTTTTCCTCTTTGGAGGTACTACCAACCCATGTCTGGAAATGTAGCCTCTAATCTTACCTTCTTTTATGAGACTGGCTGACACATTTTATCTATATATATTTCAATCTAATTTTATCTTCTGTGAAATTCCTTTCCTTTAAGAAGAGAGCATCTTGATTTGAATTTAGTTCCAAGAAGAATGTGATGAGGCTCAGTTTAAAAGCAAGCAGCATTCTCCTGAGGTGAAGCAGGTAATATGGAGGAAGAGGACAACAGAAGACCAAACCCTGATCTCCTCAGCATGCGAGGCTCAGTTCCTCTCACATTGCATGTACATATGTGCATGTATTCATAAGTATGCATGTGTACATGTACACAAACTTGTGTAGGTCATAGCACAACTTCAGCTGTCATTCCTCATGTCCACTTTGAGACAGGACCTTTCATTGATCTGGAACTCATTAAGACCCTTTGTAATGAGACCTGGTCAAATCTATGGAATAGTATCCCCTCAGAGAGTGGTACAGGCCAGCCTTTTTAAGAATGGACATTCTAAAGCAGGTGTGGTAGCACACACCTTTAAACCCAGCATTTGAGAGGGAGAGTCAAACAGATCTCCACAGTAGAGATGGTCTACAGAATGACTCCCAGACAGCCAGAGATATACAGAGAAACCCTATCTCAAACAAAGCATGGGCTGCTGTGGGATAATGTTCTTGTACACTGTGAAGATTTATCACTCATATTGATTTAATAAAATGCTGATTGGCCAGTAGCAAGGCAGGAAATATAGGTGGGGAAACCAGACTAGGAGAATTCTGGGAAGAGGAAAGACCACTAGTGACGACGTGGTCACCAGTCAGACAAATAGGAAGCAAGATGAGAATGTCAGACCAAGAAAAAGTACCAAGCCATGTGACTAAGCATAGATAAGAACTATGTGTTAATTTTAGTGTAAGAGCTAACTAATAATATGCTTGAGCTATTAGCTTTGCATTTACTATAAAGTTAAGCCTCCAAATCAAATATTTGGGAATCAGCTGCTGGGTATTTAGGAATTGTTGGCAGGACAGAAACTTCCACCTACACTGAACATTCTAGGAAAATTCAGGTGTCTATGTGTGTGCATGCATACACACACAAGTGTATGGGCATGTGTGTGTATGTGTGTGTGTGTGTGTGTGTGTGTGTGTGTGTGTGTGTGTATACATCTGTGTGGAGGCAGAAGTTGGTGGGTGTCAAGTGTTTTTCCTCAGTGACTCTTTATGCTATTGTTTTGGGACAGGGTCTCTCTGAACCTGGAGCTCATCAATGCGGTTGCCTAGTGATCCTCCTGTCTATGCCTCCTGGTACTGGGACTACAGGTACACACTGCCACACTAGGCTTTATGTGGGTGCTAGCTATCCAACTCAGGTTCTCGTGTCCCTGTGGCAAGCCATCTCCCCAGCCTTGAGCTTTAGCTTTTAAATCCACTCAGATCCAGAAAGGATTGATGGTCCCTTGGAAATAACTAAGCACTCTACCCACAGAGCTTCAATTTCTTTTTTCAGTCCCAGAGTAGAGGAGGTAAAGCTGACATCTGTCCCTTTCCCTTCCAAGGTTCCTGACATGGAGGGCAGCAGACATTGGTTGGGGAGAATTGAATCAAGCAGCAACCTTGCCTGGGGGTCCTGTGGGTTAAATGCTTGCAGCGTTCCCACGAAACACAGTCAAACGCTCTTGGAAGGATGTCAAAATACATCTCTTGATCCCAAATACTCCTCCCCCAAAGATGCTTCCAAGGATAGTTTCCGACTAGCCTCGTATTCCACGAAGATCAGGGCAGCTCAGATTAATATCAACATTTCATAGAGTCTAATAACAAAATGCTCCACAAAGATGTTGTCTATCAAAAGTACATGAGACAGAGACTTTATAATATTAAGACCAGATGTGGGAAATATCAGAGAAGGGATTTACTTTCAGCATACCCGGTGAGATACAGGAAAAATGTATGCAATATCAAACGAATGTGGCTTTTGCTGGATTTTTTCCCCCCACAAATATTGACCAGTAACAAAGCAATTTGTGCTTAAAGATATAATCCAAAAAAAAAAAGGTGGTTTAGTTCTTGGCAGGAGCTCCTCTTAGCACTAAAGCCATAATAGCTCAATAAATAAACAAAGTCATCTTTCATTGTACTCAAGTGCTTGGGGAGGGCACATAGTTCACCTTCTCTCAAGCACCCACACATTTGTATCATAATTACTCCCCTGGTGACAGCCAGCAGGGTTAGAGAGGCCAGCAAGCAGGACAGTCCCCAGACAGAAATGTTTCTCTCTCAGTGAAAGGCGGATCCCATTAAGGGAGGGTCACCTAGGACTCATGGGCGGGATACTTCCTGCCCTTCCTGCCTGCCGCCCCTCAAGACACAAATACAAGGACCCAGGTTAAAAGCAGGTAAGAGCCTCACAATTGTCAAATTGATACTTGGTGGCACAAAGTGACCCACAGATGTAATTCCTGCAGAGATGCCCCCAGTCTGCTCACAGGGCTTTTCAGGCTGCCTTGCCACCGCACCCTGAAGCTAGGAGACAAGAGGACTCTCAGCAGACACTCCAGCAGAGGAGGGTGCAGCCCTGTGTTTCACATTTCCTGGCTATTGTCAATTTGTCTAGCAAGCTCCACATTATCTACACTTAAGAGACTTTTAATTTCCTTCCTTAATAACAAAAATCTGTCCAAGGTGGTTATAAAATGTGTATTTATTTACCTCTGGGACCAGGGCTGAGGGTCATGTGAACACGCTATGGGTTAGGGAGGAAGAACGGGATGAAGGGAAAATGTGCTTTTCTTTTTTCCTAAACGGCTCCAGCCCCTGAATCCAGCCTCAGGCCCTCTGGCTGATCTCAGGAACAAAGCTGTCATACCTAGAGGCTCATCCACTCACGTACCTGAACCTTTGCTGAGGTGATTCAATCCCAGTA
Source organism: Phyllotis vaccarum (assembly GCA_033318265.1). NCBI lineage: Eukaryota > Metazoa > Chordata > Mammalia > Rodentia > Cricetidae > Phyllotis > Phyllotis vaccarum. The sequence continues at coordinate 138,327,559 of JARWLC010000004.1, read as the reverse complement.
ACATAGGCGGAAAAGGCAGAAGTGCCCACCACTGGGTAGTGGGGTTTGTCTACTACAAACTGCAGCCTTAAGCTCACTACGATCCATCGGGAGATTCTAGAAAGTTCTTCAGGAATTTCATAGCCACCTCAGGACAGAGAACTGCTTTTGCAGAAGTGAGTTTGGGGCAGTGGCCTATACCACCCAAAATACCTGCTAGTTGGTTCTTTGCAGGAAAAGGCTGCTCACTCACTCTTGCCCAGACAGAGAACGGAAAACATGTAGGAGGCTGTTCTCAAGAGACATCCCTGTCATGTTAGATGCTGCCAATTTTAGCTGCCTTGTGTCCTTACCTGCTTGAAAGAAGGGCAGCATATTCAGGGAGGAAAGAACTCTGAAGAGATGCAGTGAACACCCTCTCTTCTGTCTGTGATCCAAGGTCTAATGAAAGAGGGTGACAGGAGCTGGGGTACCAGAGTACACTTGGTGCAGGGTAAGAGAACTAAGTTGGATCTGACAGCTGGGCTAGAGCAACATGACCTGAGAAACCAAAATGTCCCTGGTAAGGGTTCATCACCAAATGCAAAGAACTCCACAAGGCCCGTGAGCCATCCTCAGAGGAACATAGAACCCCAAATCCACGACATCAGTAATAATAGCTACCACTTCCTGGGTGTTTGTTAGAATTTGTACCCTTATTAATTCATTCTGTCCTCACAACAGCAGCCTCACTCTGCAGAAGAGGCACAAGCTTAAACAGCTTGCCTAAGGACCCTGCAGCAATTAGCAGGCAAGTTTTTGAGTCTAGCAGAGTGAGCCTGATGCTTCCTTGTAACCATGGTGTTGGGATAATGCCAATCAGGCAAGATAGGGAACCAAATGATTTTTTTTTTCTTAAGAACTGTGTAACCTAGTGAGAGTGGTAATTATGGGGAGGGGGTGGAGACATGAGATGGTGAGGGACAGAGACTCACAACCAAAGAAACAGAGACCACAGTGGTGATCTAAGCTGTGATGAATACTCATGAAACTCTATAGTGGCCATTGGGATGGGAAGGAAAGGCAAAACTCGCCCAGATTGGGAGCTCTAATGGAAGCCCCAATGCCATCATGCCCAGCAGCCCACACATCTCTCTTCTGCTTGCCTCCAGCTGCTTCTGTGTCTCTCCCTTCTTTGGAGTGAGTTCCTTACATTTTTTGATGGCTTTCTTGATCCTTCTTTCCCTGAGCTCAAGCTTGCTTCCCCGTACAGAGCAAATATTTGATGGAGTTTCTAGCTGGAAACAAAACAGGAGCCCTACAGGGACATAGACACCCAGAAGAGCAAGTGGTGGGGGGGCTGCAGAATACAGGAGGGGAGATGTCCTGTCAGCCACTGAAACTGCTGTCTGGGGCACAGGAAAGGGTCACGGCTGTAGAGGTCATCTGCGAGGAGGTGTTAATGAAACCATGAGAATGGACGAGCTCAGAGAGAGGGAATGGCAGTAGGAACAGGCAGGGTCTGAAAGAAGCCCATTGTTGCGGAAGACAAAGGAGAAGAGGAGGGCAGGGGAGGGGCGCCTGGGGAGGGGTGGCCCACAAGGTAAGGGGAGAAGAAAGCAAGGGCAAACTGGAGGGCACCCCCTTCTTCCCAGCTGACAGACATTCTTATCAGCTGGGATAGGAACTTCCCAGCCAGGGCCCAACCCCCACCCCATCTCAAGAGCTCACTGCACAGAAGTCTCCCTTAGGGTATAACAGAAGTCAAGATGAGCCTGAACTTGGAGAGCTTGGGACTAAGCGAAGCTCTCCTTGCCTAAGGATGCCTCCATCCTTCTTGGACTGTGTCACAATTAGAACAGGTTGTACTGCCCAAGAAGAACCCCAGAGCAACACTGGGGTGAACACGGCTCTCCAAGCACGTTTTGGAGCAGGGTCCAAAGATAAGGATCAGGTCACTAGGCTCACAAAGACACGATGACAAGAGGTTAAGCCAAGCAACGAAGATTAAACATTTGGTAACTTTGCCAAAGCAGAATCTGCCAGAGGTTGTCAGGCAACTCTTGGTATGTATTTGCCGATGGGCCAACGTGCCAACAGTAGATCCAAGCAAGCAAGTGGTTGGAACGCACTATGACCAAATTAACTGTCTATGTATGGCTAAGTGTCTCTAGCCTGTCCACTGAATGGAAAGGGAGACCCCAGGCCTCTTTCCTGGAGGTTGCTCAGTGCCTGCTGTCATGGGAGGGGAACTAAAGCCTGGCCCTTCAGATGAGGTGACATCTGTATAGATCTGAATATGGCAGGAGCCCCAGAGGGATGTAAGGGTACCATCCTGCAGAGCCTAATGAAAGAAGAGCCATCTGAGTCACCTCTTGGAGATGCAGAGATCTTTGGTAGAGATAGGACCAGGGTCTTCAGCCTGAGGCCAACAGTGAGATAAAAGTCAGGGATGGGTAATAGCGCAGGAGTCAAGTGACTGCTGACTGGTCCCTGGCTGAGGAAGGCCTTGAATGCCATGTGAAGGAACAGGTTTTAGATGGGTTAAAGGTTGAACACCAGAAAAGCCCAGTGTGAGAGCAAGGAAGCAGGCAGAAGGAGAGAGGAAGGAGGGAAGGAGACAGGGAGAGAGAGAAGGAAGCATTTGTATGCCCCGTGGAAGCTGGATAGCATGAGTTAGAACATTCAGATCTGTGTTGCAGCTCAAACACTGGTCTCCAGGCATTCTTTAACCAGAGTCAGCCCAACCTTGCAGGGTATGTGTAATGCTGATCTCAAAGATTGGTTAGAGAACATGCCAGACCATGCAGCCTAGGACCAACATGGTGCCTCTTGTGCTGAGAGTTTAATCATCACATCCTGAGTTACTGAACCCGCAGGAACATTAGAGATGAGGTTTTCTAGGACCCCTTCCCATTGATCAGGACATGAAGAAACTGAGGTATCTACACTGGGACATTAAGAATCTGCCAGCTAAGCGGATTCTCTATTCTTGGTACATTAGTGGCCTGGGCTGAGACAGCCACAGCTGCATGAGCCAAATTCCATCAAGTGGGGCTATCAGCTCAAGGACCCGGCTAAAGAGTGAGTGGGGACCTAGGACAAGGAGGCACGAGGAGAGACACAGCCTGAAGTTCCAGTGTAGAGAGAAGGAAGTACAGGTAGAAAGTAAGAAGGGAAAGGTGGGGAGTGGGGTGAGTAGGGCTGAAATGTAGCTTAGTGGATAGAGCATTTGCCTAGTACGCATGAATCCCTGGGTTTGATCCCCAGTACTGCATTAACCAGGTGTGTAACCCTGCATTTGGGAGCTAGAGCAGGAGGATCGGAGACTGAGGTTATCCTAAGTTACATAGAGAATTTGGGGTGAGTTTGGGCCACATGAGATCCTATGCAGGGGAGAGAAGAAGGAAGAGAGAAAGAAAGAGGAGAAATAAATGAAAAACAAGTAACCCCGGCCCCGGCAGCTCTGACCCTGCAGAGCAGGGTAGACTCTATTTTGCCCCAGGAAAGCCTCCCGCTCTACATTTGCAGAGAGGGCTCTCTCAGAGTAGTTCACTGCCATCTTGTGGCCTTCCTTGCTCTGGCTGCCTACAAGGCTTTGCTTTCACAATGAACCTCTGACCTCTCACCTCTGCCTTAAAGCCACGGTCCCAGGGTTGAAAGGGTTAGTTGTGGCACATGCTGGCTTCCTCCAGTGTCCCAAATAGCAGTAACCAAAGCCAATTCTGGTCACTCGGGCTCTGTACTTTTATCCATTTCCACAAACCGGTGCTTACTGATAGGACGCTAAGGGGTGCAGAGCCTGACTCTGTCTGCAGCCTGTTCACCTAGCAAACACCTGGGGAGCTGCTGGTGCATGCAGCTGAGGCCACAGCAGGAGGAGACAGAGTTTTGGGTACAGCTGTACTTTACAAAGATGATGTCAGTGGAAAGGACAGCCTAGCAAGCCTGGACTTTGAGGTCTCCCAGCATCAAATGACTGCTCACAGTTTTACTCTGGATTTACTGGCTCTGGTGTCGGCACATCAGGGTGGGGAAAAGGTAGCTGGGAAGATGGGGACATGGGAGTCCCATGGAGACCCTTACAAGGTCTCCTGTTTCCCATAGTTTTTCACTGGGCTAATTGTTAAAATATCCACAAGTAATTTGTAAGATTAAAAAGCCCACTTTGGGGACCAGTAGTAGGTAGGGAGACACTTTGCTACCAACCTGGGTTCCATCCCCAAAACCCACAATGTAGGAAGATGGTGGCAGCTCTGGAAAGTTTCCTCTACCCTCCATATGTAGGTGTGTGGATGTGCTCAAGGGCACACCAGTACACCTACCCACCCATCCACCCCCCCCCCACACACACACACATTTTTTTTTTATGTTAAAAAAAAAAATACTTTGAGCCATCCATGGCTGAGTTTTAAAGAACAGTCTCAATATGTAAAGAAGCTAGGAGAACCCAGCCAGTGATGGCAAAACTCAATTAATTTCAAAATGTCACTCCAACATTATAATCTATATTTTTATTTTTCCTCTCTCTCTCCCTCCCTCCCTCTCTCTTCTCTCTCCTCTCTCTCTTTGACTATCAAGAGGTAAACTTATGTAAAAGATCCAGAAAGGCACAAGTTTGAAATTCTGTTGGTGGAAGCCCTCCACTCTAGCCCACACACTGTGAATGTGGGAAAGTCACAATTGAAAGGTTCCATCCAGGAGAGAAACCGCCACTGGAGCCAGTTACCATAAGCCTTCACTTAACACTGTTTCCAAAAATTTCTAGGAAAATTAGATTTTTATACATGGATTAAAAAGATAGCTCAGAGAAGGAGAACTGGCCCCTCATATTTGGTAGAGATGACCCCACATCACAGGTGGGCCTGGAAGAGCTGACCCCTATGGTATGAGCCATACCATGGCTCTACACCTCACCTGAGGGGGCGGTCCCAGTGGCCTGGACTAACCAGTTCAGTTACCACCCAGACCCACATCCCGAGCCTTAAATTGGCTCACTCTACCACATCTACCACATCTATGAGCTGCTGAAGTGGGGAAGAAACTAGTCCTGAGGAGCGATAACCAGGGTCACCATGAATAACAGGATGTTCAAGAGGATTTTTGGTGAGGGTCCAGTGATAATGGTATGCCAGAGAACTTGAACCAGACCAAAGACTTATTGCACTGAATATTTTGTGGGGCCGATTGAACAAAAGGTATACTGCGTTACACACCACAGCGTTCAATGCCATTAGATGAATGAAGGAGGTGTTGCAAAGACAGAGGAGGAAGGTGGGGTGTGTGTGTGTATGCTGTTTTTAATTGAGTTGGGGGCTGAGGGGCAGCTTCAGGGCTGAGGGATGGATGTGGAGAAACTGGGAGGTGAGTGGTATTGGGTACATTATGTGGAATTCCAAAAAAGTCAATAAAGAATTATGTTTTGAAAAGAAAAGAAAATAGCTCAGATACTTTTGAGGTCCCTCTTATCCTTTTAGGATGAGCATCTACTGCTGTTTTCAACTTTACCATAAAGTATGCCAGAGATACTTCCTGGGGTATTTGTTGTTTGCCCCTACTGCTCAGGTCCCCCCACTTTTATCCCACCTTCCTACACTTGTAATTCCCAGTGATATCAGAGATGATGTGAATGTGGAGGTAAGCACACATATGCTTCCAATATGCCATTCATCCGTGTTACATTTGGAGAACATTTAGCAACAACCACAAAATTGGAACTTTGAACTTGAGAAAATGTCTGAGAATGTTGTGAGTCAGGATTTCTTAAGCCACACATCACAGCTTCCATAAACTGACCTTCAAAGCAGATCTAGCAGACTTGGAGGTCAAAAGAGAGGCCAGAGATACTAATCTGAGAATTTCTCACTCTTACACAAAAGAAATGTTTAAAAAAAATATATGGGGGGGGGGCTCTACTAAGGAAGCCTGAGCTCCATCTCACCACTATACTTTTTAGAGAAAATAACCAAATCTATGAAAGACAATGAAGGCATTCTAAGAAGAAACTTTATAGCTCTAAATGCCTACATTAAGCAGGGGAGGCAGAGAGATCTCAAACAAACAACCTAATGATGCACATTCAGGCATCAAACAAGAACCAACCCACCCCCAAAGCAGTAGATAGAGGAGACAATGAAGACCAGAGCAAAGATGAATGAAACTGAAGCAAGCAGAACAGGAAGAGAACGAGGTGGGACTCAATTGTAGAAATATACAGGGTACAAATAGGTAAAAATGTTCTCAGTTTCCATTTGTTTGGCAGTTCCTTCAAAGACAGCAGTAGATAGATATGTGTCTTTTTCACTTTCAATTGTTCAAGATGCCTGAAGAAATTACACATACATCTGTTTTCTTTGTATGGACTAGAATGTCCATTCCATGAGTGAGTGTGGGTGTCACAGTGAGAGGAGCCGGCAGTAAATGTGTCTTTGAGTGCATAACAAAGCCAACTACTATCAAGTAAGTAAAGATTGTTTCTGAAGAAAATTTTAGCTGGGGTTACGGGGATGAGCATCAGAGCCGTTGCTGAGGAAGAGAACAGAACACTGGGTGGGCTGCACTGACGTGAGCAGAGCCAGCTCTCCATGTGGAGTTAATAGGGATCTATCACTCCATTCAGATGAACCTAGTTTTTTTTTTTTTGTTTTTTTTTTTTTCAGTACATTTCAAGTATATTTTGTGTTCCTAAGCCTTCCAGGAGATTGAATGGAACATAGTGTGTTGTTTTGCAATCTGGATGCTGGAGAGAAGCAGAGTCAATTTGGAAATAAAAGATATTTAATTGAATTGGCTTTTGTTTTGACAGATGTTTTATACAGTACTTTGTCTGTTAAGAACAAGATGTTCCAATAAATACTGGATAAGTGGGAGAGAAAATTTACTACGGGGCCGTAAATCAATTGGCAAGAGGTCGTAAACTGCAAGATTGGTGCTCAAAGCATTTATTAGATTATCAGACTCTAAGATTGATCTGTAGTTTTATCTACCTTCCCTCATCCGTCATTTTTATGGGATGTGAAAAAGAGTTATAAAGGATAAATTGCTTTAAAAATTAAAATATGGGTTTTAGACAAAGCAGTCCAGCAAGATATGGAGCAGAGACTTTTTAAAGAGATGAACCGAGAGAGATATCCAAAATAGAAATATATTTGATACCTTGTAGGAGGTAATTGCCAGTTTAATAGGAGATTAAACACTAAGATAGAGGAATGACAGAGGTTTCCAAATCTAGAGGTTCTAGAGGTTATTGCATCAGAGCCTATCATCTTATACACGAGAGGACTGCAGTCTTCAAGATGAAGGGCTTTCACAGAAACCATTGGTCAATGTCATCAATGACCTGCTTTGTACTAAGGATAATGCAAAATGTCCATGATTCTATTTCTTTTTGGAGAGGACATAATTTTAACACACACATATAATCTTAACTTAAGATTCATGCCATGGGTTGGGGAAGTTGTTACATCACTAGAGTGCATGCTGCAGAAGCCTGGGGATCCAAGTTCAATCCCTAGCACCTACATTAAAAAGCCAGTACCACGGTATACAACTGTAACCCTGACACTTAGGAGGTGGAAACAAGAGTCTCTCTGACCTTTACTATCCGATCAGTTTAGTCAAATCTGTGAGCTATAGGTCCAATGAGAAGCTTCATCTCAAATAATAACAATAATAATAATAATTATATGGGGAGCAATTGAAGGAAACAACCACTATTGGTCTCTGCTCCCACCCCACAGACATACACAAAAGTCACACATCATAAAATCATAAACTCCTCAGGACAGAAATCATTTCTCCCATTCAAGTCATTGTTTTCAAGGTCAATGAATATCTGCCTACACGCTTTGGCAAGTTTTGGAAAATCTTTTGTGCACCTCATGTCTGTGCTTCACCTGCTTCTCTGTGTGTTGGCAATGCCCTAGTAGCCCTACAGACCAAGAACACTCAGAGGTGTTGGTACAGAGGTACCAAGTGCTATGGATGAGGCAAGTAGATAAAAACGAACTATTTGAGGCTAAAGAGGCACACCTTCTACTCGGGTGATCTAAAGTCTGTGTCAAACTTAGGTGCTAACTAACCCTCTCAACCAAAGGCAGGCCCCAGCTAAAATGCTGCAAGCAAGATGCTAGGGCATACGATTCCAGGAGTCACTCTCCCTCCAAGATCCCAGACTGGAAGAATGAGAATGTCTGATGAAGGAAGAGCTGGCAGGTGGGATCAGCCTCTGCTAGGCTCCATACAATGTCGAGAAGAGCCAGGAGACACAAAGGATCTGAAGACTAGCTGTGTCCTGACCAAAGTTGCACTGACCCTTGGTGTTCTGGACAGGAGCACTGAATATATATATGTTGTTCAGATTAAATGCGGACATTTAGTTGAGTTGGAATGTTGAAGAACTGCAAATAGCCTTCTAATAGAGATATGAATACCAATGGGGTGTACTAAAAGTTTGCTTTTTTATATGAAATTCAAATTTGATTCATTGTCCATACTTTTATTTGCTAATTCTGACAATTTTATCCAAAGAGAGCTGAGAAAAGCCAACAGGGCAAAGAGATGCAGAGCTATGAAGAAAGGATCCAGAGACAGTCATAGAGAGATCCAGACTGCAAAATAAAAAGGAAGTGATAGAACATTCTGGAAAAGTCCAAACACAGACTCTCAATCCAAAGCGCATGCCAGAACCTCCCTGGTAGCTCCCAACTAAAATTAGCATACACATCAAAAAAAGTATACTGTCAAGCTAATTTCATTGTTTTACAAATTAATAAATGTTTATTTAGTGTCATTTTTATGTATGTACTGGCTATGAAGAGAGCTGAACAAATCTCTGAAGATATTTCATGGGTTCCCATTGTTTCAGATTCAACAGTATCTGAGGAATGTCAGCTAATTCTTCAGTCTGCATTTCACAAATGTCACCAAACTAATGCTGGGTCGAATGCCAACCACAGGAGGACCACTGTTTGGGGGACTCTAAAGTTCATCATGATGGCAGGTTTACATCATCGAACCCTAGCAAGTTCAGAAACTTGGAATGCTTGGGAACGCTCTGCAAGCCAGCCTGGGAGAGGACTAAACCCAGAGGACTTACTGCTGCTATGCATAAAGATTGGAAAGACCCCTCCCTCAGACTCTCTCTCTCATTTCCTGCCTCAGATCGGAGGAACTGCTGAGAGGAAACACAAGGGTCTGATGGACCCCAGAACACTTGGATGGCTCCCAAGGCAAGGACACTCCATGTGCAGGAAGGATAAGGCAATTTACCAAAATAAGAAGTTGGCATGAAAAAGTACAGGCTGAAAGGGAAATACAGCCTGAGGCAGCAGCCTTTCTGAAGAACCTGAAAGATGGACAGAGGATGTCTTAGGGGAATCAGTCTCAAAGATAGCTTGCATGACTCTCTACTCCAGGACCACTCATTGGACTTCCTCAGCTTTAAAAATAAAAATAATCAGTTATTCACATATGTATGTGTGTGCATGTGTTCCCATGTGTGTGCATGTGTAGGGGAAATGCATGCAGAAGCCAGAAGTTGATGACAGGTGCCTTCTCAATTATTTTTCACTGTATTTTTTTGAGACAGGGTCTTTCACTGAACCTGTAGCGTACTAGTTTGGCAAGTCGGACTGGCCAACAAGTCCTGGGGAACTTCTTGTCTCAGAGATGATATTTTATGTGTGTACCTCCATACACATGTTAAAAAATTTATTATGTGTTTCACCTTCATGTATCCACAGAGGCCAAAAGAGAGTGTTATATCCCTTGGAACTATAGTTTCAGGTGGCTGTGAGCTGCTCGGTGGGTGCTAGGAACTGAGCCCAGGTCCTCTGCAAGAGCAACAGTGCTTTTAGTCATTGAACCATCACTTCAGCCCCTCAACTTTAAAAAAAAAAAAAATGTGTGCTGGAGGATCCCTTATCAGAAATGCTTGGAATCAAAGGTGTTTCAAATTCAGGACTTTTGTGGGATTTTTGAATATTTACATATCATGAATGAGAGTTCCTAAGGGATGGACTTCAAGTATAAACAATGAATCACTCATGGGTCATATATACATAGGTAAAGGTATTTGTATATAGTCTTATACTTGACCCCGAAGCTACTCCTCTAGGTCTCCTTCAATAATGCCTAACTCCCACTACAGGTACTTTATACAGTAATGAATAATCTTGTGCATGAAATAAAAGTTCATGGTGTGCAGTTGCTTGCTGCAACTCAAATAAAGGAGTGCTGAAGACACTACTCAGACCCTGGGATGTCCGAGCGAAGCCCAAGCTGGGAGACGCCTCTGTCAGTAAGGACAACACTGCACAAGAATGTGGACTTCAGTTTGGTCCTTAGAAACTATGACTTAGGAAGAGAAGGAGCAGGAGGAGGAGGATATGGTTGAGCACACCTTTATTCCTGTACTCAGGGGAAGACGCAGGTAGATGTCTGACTTTGAGACTAACCTGGTCTACATATGGAGTACAGGCGAGCCACCGCTACATAGTGAGTCCCTGTCCCAAAAAAGAAAAACAGAAAAAGGTGGGTACAGAAATGTGTGTCTGTCATCCCAGAACTGAGAAGGCAGAGACAGGGAGACCTCGGGGCTTGCTCTTCAGCCAGCTCAGCCTTGTTAGAGAGCTCCAGGCTAGAGAGGTTGTCTCAATAAACATTCTGAGAAAGAACATCTAAGATTAACCTTTGGCCTTTACACACATGTGCACACAAATGCAGTCAAATTCACAAACAGGAGCACAGAGAAACATAGAACACATAAAAATAAATGAATGTTCAACCCATGTCATGTCCTGAATTTATAACTGGACAAACGGAAGGCAAAAAAGAGTCCTCCTCCCAGAATTCTCAGAGGCAGAACTAGGTCTTCAGAGCACCATCAAAGCACATCTGGGTTAGACCTGGGGGTGAGGTACACCTGTACATGGGTGTGCAATTTGCTCAGGGGAAGAGGAGCCAGAACACACAATTTTTACCAAGGAACTTAATCAAGCTCTGGGTAACAAGGTCCCAATAGTCTGGTTTAGGAACAAGATGTTCCGTTCACATCATAATCTCAAGGCCAGAGTGGGTCATAAATATTGCTAATGTTTAATCAATGAATCCTTGGGCTCTCTGGGAGTAACATATGCAATTCATCACATTTTCCTATTGTTTTCAATTTTAAGTGGAAACCCTGTATTCTCATTTTAAACTTACTTTGTGTGTGTGTGTGTGTGTGTGTGTGTGTGTGTGTGTGTGTGTGTGTTGGAAGAGCAGGGGTTGCTTGTGCACATGTGTACACATGCATACAGAGACTAGAGGACAACCACAGGTGTCCTTCCTCATGAACTCAATCCATCATTTTTTTTTTTTCCAAACAGGGCCTCTCACTGGGATGGAGCTCACTGGATACACTAAGCTAGTTGACTAGCAAGCCCCAAGATCTCCCTCTCTCGGCCACCCCAGCCCTAGCATTGAAAGCATGAGCTTACATGCCCAAATGTTTTGTTTCTGTTTTTAAATGTAAGTTCTGAACAGCCAAATTCAGGTCCTCGTGGTTGCAAGACAAGCAGTGGCTGAGCTCTCTTCCCAGCTTCAATTTTAACATTTACAGTAGCAAGCAACAGGATCAGTCAAATATCCCTGGTCACTACTGCACAGCTATCTTCATTACGCCACTCAGAGCACCAGCAGCCCACACTGCCCACCACTGTTCCCACTGAGACCCAAAGCACTGCAAACACTCAGAGCCTGGTGAGAAGGGCTAGGGGGTAGATTGCCTCCCTTTCACAGGCATCTGAGAGTCCCTGGCTGGAAATAGCCACATCTGACAAGTTCACAGAATGCTCAGAGTTGTAAGAATCTTCTCCAAAAAATAAAATAATAATAATAAAATCAAGCTCAGCTGGGCTCTGGTTTAACAGCATCTGGCAGGCTAACTATATTATTTTTGAACACACAGACATAAATTTGATATGAATAATAAAACAAGTATACCATGGACAAAGGAAATATAGAATTCATCTAATCTTCAAAAGAAATTCTATACTTGAATAATTAACTACGCTCTATTTATAAAACCAGAGTAATTGAAAACAGGATTTTTCAGTTGATTCATATAGCCTCTGAAATATTTATTATTGTAAGTCGAAAGATCTGTCTGGGGTTTGTCACCGAAAATGTCTAAACTCAGTGTCCAGATGTTTATTTAAGTTGCTTCCACAGAGTTCTAATGTCAATACCAGGGGTTATCAGAGAGCATCGTTGTGTATCTTCCCTGACTAATATTCTCATTTCTCCTGCATCTTTGATGTTTTCTTTCATTAAAATTCCTGGCCTAGAGCCACAAAAAAATCTGCTGAGCTTGCATAAAAATTAGTTTGCTGATTTGACATTCAAGGATGCCCTGCATCTCCACAAAGATACATGTATCAGTGGATATGACTCAGGCATCACCATCAGCCATGTAGAGTTGGCTTGAGAATGAAAAGGAGCCCCGAACCAAGATTTCAGAGTGCCTAAGATAATACATAATCTTTTCCCCAAGTGTCATGAGATGGGATTCCTCACTCTTAGCCCAAGTGCAAGTTTTTCCTTCACTCTCACATACCATGTCTTCTTTCAAAAAAGTAAAGATGATTTTAAAATAAAGAAAGCCAGACTCTCTGTCTCAACTCACTTCCCACAGGCAATTGCAGAATCTGACACCTGGGAGCATGTTTTAAAGATGTATTATGAGTATCCCTTCCTTTGGTATGGACGTCAAAAGACATGACCAGATGAGAATGTATGCTGCCCATTTTCTCTTCACAAAATGAACTGAATCTTATCCAAATTGTTGTAGCACCCAAAACCCAAAGAAAATGAGTAAATGAAGTTTGCATGAACTCTCAAAAGAGCTCAGTGCCCCTGAAGGCTGGACCTTTCCCCTAAACTAGGGTGAAGTCGGAAGCTAAGAAAAGTGGAAGCAAACTCAGTTTCTCCTCCAATCATTATCTATAGTTAAAAAGAAGGGCAGTTTCTCACTGGTGTATAAAAGCACTAACAGCACTAACAAATGCCCCCCTGGAAAGAAGGGGTCACTCCAGTAGAAAGGCTAATTAGAAAACACTATTGTCTTAAACTCAATGCAGTACTGCCTAAGAAGTTAGATCTTGGCACAAAATACTCAATAAATGTTTATCGGCTTCTCAATAAACATGTAGCCCAACATTTCTGTATTAATAGATATAATGTAAAATTGGGTCTATAAGCAAATGTCTTTGTGAAATGCTAGGTTAAATCAAGTTAAATGGGCTCTTTATTCCAAAGCTTAAAACCTTGTAATATGTTAGAGTGATTTTGAGTTAGCATGGGGAGAGGAGGGAAGCTGTTACCCAAGTAAATTTATCCATCAAATTCCAATTGTCTCTGTATTTCTCTTTTGAGAGACCCATTTGGAGACATATGGTGAGGTCCAGCCCTTGCATTTAGCAAGTGATGATTCAGATCCCTAGAGATTAACTGACTTGGGCAAACACTGGCTTTAACAGAAAATCTAGAGCTCTATCATCCAGCACTCCCACCCTTACTCCCCACTTTTCCCTCCCACCCACCCTTCTCTCTCCCCCAACCTTTACCTTACTCCATGGTCTTCATTTGTACCTGAGAGTCCCGAATCCTTCCAGGGAGCACTGTTTCTGCTCTTTTGCTAAATGGTTCATTTCCACTTAAGTTTGATCCCAAATAGAGTATTACTTTAAATATTCTCAGCTCAGTGTGGCGGTCAGGTCTCTCCTTCCACGTTAATGCAGGTTCCAGAATCTAACTTCCTTTTCCAGCCTTGCGCTCTTAACCTGCTCAGCCATCTGACAGTCCAGGAGCACACTTTTAAAATCAGCACTTAATGTGACACAGCATTAGCCGGTGATGTCCCTTAGCACTGTGAATGTAGACCTTAAAATGACTTCATTACTTGTGATACGGAAGAAAGTCAAATTCTTGACAAAACAAAAGCATTTGGAGGGGACTGAGTAGAATTCCTGTTTCCATTGCACATTTCTATTGCATTTTCCACTGGACTATTTATTTTTTAAGAAGAAAGGTTATAGTTTATTGTGTGGCATGTAATAGATGTTAATGAGCATCAGTGGGCAGCCAGGTGGGCAGGTAGGATGGATAGATGGATAGATGGATGTAGTAAGAGGTTTCTGGTCCAGACTTTCGGGCCTAGCCTCAAGGTTTGGATCCACAGACCTGCAGACTCACAGAGACACACAGATGTTTCTATTAATTGTACGCTGATTGACCTGGGGCCCAGGAATATAACTTGCTAGCTCCTGCTCTTAATCTAACCCATGATTCTTAATCCTGTTCAGCCATGTGGCTCGGTACCTTTCTCAGAGCAGCATAGTTGTCCTCTACATCTTCTGGCTTCCCTGTGGCATTTTTCTGCCCTGTCCTTCCTGTTCCCAGAGTTTTCTTAGTCTGGTAGCCCCGCCCACACTTCCTGTCTGCCTTTGGCATATCAGTGATTTTTATTAAACTCATAGGTGGGATAATTATTTACAATGTAACATCATAAATCCACTACAAATGGATAGATGGATGGACGGATGGATAGATGGATGGACGGATGGATGGATGGATGGACGGACGGATGGATGGATGGATGGATGGATGGGTGGGTGGATGGATGGATGGATGGATGGGTGGGTGGATGGTCAACCAAGTAAGCCAGGTTGCATGCATAGATGGATGGACCAACTAAACAAGCATTATCTTGCTTTAAAGAAGGCCTCAAAGGTCTCACTCTCCTCCAGGTTGCTGATACAAAGTGACAGGCCAGTCTTGCTCTTGCCAGCATGCCTTCCCAGTCCAGTTGTACTGTATCTCCTCTGGAATTATAAGTCAAAATAAACCCTTTCTCCCAGGGCATGAGGGTGGGAAGACATGGGGATAGGGGGAGAGACAGCCAGCAAGAAAGCTTCTCAGTCCCTTGAAGAAGACCGGTTGCCACAGATCCAGATAATTTAAAATCTGGATCAATGCCTCCATTGACGATCTAGGCTGTGTGCTACAGGGGGTAGGTTTGGACAAAGTATGCCAATGGCTAAACCATATTGATCTTGGAGATTTCACAAAGAATAGCTAACTAGGAACAATGCAGTCAGTACCCACTACATAAAAATTTGCAAGCTTGAGGCTGAAGAATTGGCTTGGTGGTTAAGAGGATAAGAACTCTTCCTGTCGAGGACATGGATTCAGATCCCAGCACAAGGTGGCTCACAACTGTCTGTAACTCCAGTTCCAGAGGACCCACTGATTCCTTCTGGCCTCCAGAGCCCTTCACACATGATGCACATACATGTAAGCAAACACACACGTAAAATAAAAATGAATCTTTATTATAGAAGTTTGCAAACTAGCTTTTTGTGTTGCTTATTCTTTTAAGATATGAAATGCAATTGAAAGCACGTAACTGAACATTTTTATAAAGTCTAGGTAAGGTACCTGTTAGGAAGATAGTCTTGCCTAAAAACCTGGAAATTATTAATGACTATGCTTGGGATTTAAAGTGTGTAATTTGGGTCTAGCCCTCTAGTGGTGAAAACTCACAGCATGGTTCCCAGAGCATCTTCTAGTTAAGAGTTGCTTGTGGAAATTTCTGGATGGCCATGGCCCTTTCTGTTCCGCAGATTGATTGTGCTGGTGTAAATTTTACCTAAGAGTTTTGCTCAAGACAGAAGTTCCTCTTAACATTAATAATTTGGCCAATGTTTCTGTTCACAGATTCTTCTGAAAAGAAATGTGTAGGCTCAGTCTGAAAACGGCTTCTCTCTTGGTTCTGAATGTGCCATGCCAGAAATTCTTGACAAAATAAATGTTTAAGAACATTTAAGCTGCATCTCAACTTCGTGATTCTCAATAAAGTGTCTGTTTTCTAAGGGCGAGAAATTTAGTTTCTTCCTTTTTAAGAATCAGTTGAATGCAAAAGCAGCAGCAACCCAGGGACACACAAGAGCAGCCACCCACAAACTCAGCCCCAGTGTGTATCCTGAGATCCAAAGCAGGGAAGGATCCCAGAGAAGGAATGTGGCAGGGCCTCCTGATGAGAAATCCCATCTGGAACCTCAGAAATCTGGATCCAATTCTGGGCTCCATCCCCAGCTCACCACATAATTAAGGGGGCAACTTGGCTAATCTGTCCTTCATTTTGACCTCCTTCAAAGTGATAGGATCTGGCCTCTCCCCACTTCTCAGGAAGGCCATGTCAGCAGAGGCTGGGGATGTGGAGCGCTAATGGCCAAGTAGCTGCAGCAGCCGGGAGCTGTGCCCAGCCCAACTGCCTTCCTGCCCCAGCCTGTCTCACAAATCAGTCCTTTGGTCACACAGGGTCTGCTGGAGAGAGCTCAATAGAGCTGTATACAGCTCCAACCTTCCCTTTTAGATAATGAGGAAAAACATTTCTTTAATGAATCACAAATTTCAACTGCATACAAATATTTCTGTGAAATACAGCTATGCATAGGCACACATTGGGAAGGGTTTGTTATGGAAGCACCTGCCGAAGAGTTGGGAGATGTGGATTCTGTCATGGCTCTGGTGGGTGAGTGTCCTGGGAAGTCTCTCCTCATATAGAAGCTATTGTTTACTTGAGGCCTACCATATGCTGGGCATTTGGCATGTCTAAATACATCCACATGCTGGCATACCTGGCCCATATACAGTAAGTGCTCCATAAATGCTATCTGTATGATCAACTAATTTAATCTCCTGGTGGCAGTGCAAAAGGTCTTATTCCCATCATGTAGATGGAGAGAGCTGGGGGACAGAAAAATGGCTGTTCTACTACTCTGCCCACATCTCTTCCAGAATAAAGGTACATTCCTCCAGCTGCTGGGAAAGCTGCCAGACCAAGACCCTGTCAGACCTCTTTGGAATTTGCATCAGCTGAAGAAGGCTGGCTCACTCATCAAGGTCATGCTTTCTGCCAGGATCATGCTCTCTACATGCAATGATTGGTCAGACAAGGTAAAAGGGCCCGGCTTCCTGTATTAATTTCCCAGAGCTGCCATAACAAATTACCACAAACTGGGTGGCTTAAAACAGCAGAAAGGTATTTCCTCAAAGCTATGGGTACCAAGGCCTGAGTCCAGTTGTTGGCAGGTTGGCTTCTTCCGGAGGCTCTGAATGAATTAGTCCTTGCCTCTTCAAAACTTGTGGGGGCAGCAGGTCATCCTTGACACTCCAGATGGTCTGGTAGACACTTCATTCTGCTCTCTGCTTCTGACTTCTTTTGACCTTCACGCCAGCCTGAGGAGTGTCCAGTCTCCCTCTTCTCCGCCTCTGTATGTGTATATGAGTGTGTGTCTGTCTGTCTGATGTGTACTATCCTATGTGTGTATATATGTGTGCAAGTGTACACATGGAGGGCCAGAGGTCAAATTCAGTGATTCAGTGTCCTCCTGAGTCCCTCTGCACTATACAGATTGGTGCTGGAGCTCACTGATTACCTAGACAGGCAGCAGTGAGTTCCAGGTATCTTTCTGACTTTGCCTTCCCAGTTCTTGAATACCAGGTGCACACGGCCACACTCTGCTTTTATGTGGATGCTATGGATCCAAACTCAAGTTCTCATGTTTTCACAGCAAGCATTTGACCCACTGGAATGCCCCAATCCCCACACACCTACCTCTCCTCCTCTCTCCTAGGAGGACCACAGCCATTGTGTTTAAAACTTACTCTAAACAGAATATATAGAAATGTTTCATTTGACTATGCTTACAGAGATCCCATGTCCTGATGCAACATTCACAGGTACTGAGGGTTAGCACCAGGGCCATTATTCAAAGGGAACCTGAGCTGAAGCCCTGCCTCCATAAAATCACCTGCGTCTTTGCAGAGACCTTAGCAGAGCCCTGGGATCTATCTCCCTTCTAGCCCACTTCTTTTCATTCTACCAGGTCCTCTCCCTAACAAACATCCTCCACATAACTCTCACTTCAGTGTGTGATCACAGCATGCATTTCAGTCCCCTGAGACATCAATATTTTATCCAGATATTTTTTTAAAAAGACTTTTGGGGCTGAATGGCTTGGACAGTAAAGTGCTTGCCACAGAAACACAAGGACCTGAGTTCAACACTAGACATAGTTGTGTGTGCCTGGATCCCAGCTCTGGAGAGGTGGAGCCAGGAGAATCCTCTGCCTTGCTGCTTGGCCAGGTGCAGCCAAATCTCAAATTTCAGGTTTAGCACAAACCCTGTTTTAGTTTCATTCTGTTGCAACAAAGAGCAACTTATGTGTGGAAGGGCTTATTTTAGTACCCAGTTCTAGGTTACAGCCCATTATTGAGGAAAAGTGGGTAAGAACTTTAAGAGGAATTGAAGCAGAAATCATGGAGGAACACTTCCTGTAGGCTCATGCTTTCTTAATCAGCCTAGGGACAGTGCCGCCTACAGTGGACTAGTCCCTTTTACTTCTATTAGCAATCAAAGTCCCAATACCCCCAGGGCAATGTGATGTAGGTGGGTAAGACATTCTATTAGGTGATGCAATTCAAGCTGCTGAAAATCTCTAGGAGGAGGTGTTGTGAAGTTGGGATCATTCAAAACACCAAGTCAGGCCATGAAAACAACAGGACTGTATTTATAAATGATACTCTGGGTAGCACGCCTTTCAGACTAAAAACTTGTTTTGTTAGTTATCGCACGAATCCTAGTTGGTATTTAATGACAACTCAGAGCCAGATACTGGGGAAAAGACTGGAATATCAGAGAGAGGAAACAGACCACAGTCAGTTCTCACCCAGCCAACTTCTCAGGCCTAACAGGGTAAAAGAGTCCTCGGCCTGGCTGGTCGCTCCTGAAGAATGTGTGAATGTCTGCCTCTTCCTACTTTAAATATCTTCCCCACCCAGTTGTTTCACTTCTGGGTTCAACTCTGCATCATAATCCTAGAGTTAGTGTGAGCTACTACTTTTTGGTTGTTAGCAGGATCTCTGTCTCCTGAGTGATGGGATTAAAGATGTGTGAGTTAGCATTCTCTGACCCTCATGGCTTTACTGTGGGTGATTCTGTTCCTTGATATTCCAGACTAATTTTATTAAACATAAAATATATCACAACAGGGAGTAATTGGACTTACCTGCAAGAGTTAAAGTTATGTAATGAACGTAATTTTTTTTAATTAGAAAAGAGGCTTCTGGTACTGTAATTTTTCTGTAGTTGTAAAAAGTGTGTTAAGAAATTATAAGATGACTCAGTAAGCAAGGACATGGGCAAAAAGAATTGGCTCTCTTGGACACAGCTGCACAGCCATAAGCAAAGTTTCATTCTACTCTGTGCCTCAGTTTCCCTGTTTGCAATGTGGACACACAAACAGCACTGAAAAAAACATATATTTCCTAACAGTGTTTTCAGACAAAATACCCATGTGCAGAGTCAGCACCTCCACACCCCTTAAGGAATGCAACTAAGTGCTCAAATCATCATAAGCCCCTATTCTGCCTTACTGTGACTCTTTTCCGTGTGAAGCAGGGCTCTCCTTATCTCATGCTCATCAAAATAGCTAGTAGAGAACTCCCGCTGTTCTCAATTCATTTTGTCAGCATAAACTATCATAATAGTGGGGTTCACAGACATTTTCCTGCATGTATATAGTGTGTTTAATCACATTCATCCCCATTGCCCACCCCATTATCACTATCCTCCTCCCAGATAGACTCCCGAATTATTGTTGGTCTGTACTTGTGATGAGTTTATTTGGACTTGAAGAGTTCCTGGGAACTCATACCCCATCACCGCATGGTATAAATGGAAGCAGTGGCAGGCATGGAAAAGGAGCAGGAAGCTAAGAGGTCAACTCTCAGCCATAAACAGGAAGCAGCACACTGGAAGTGGGTACAGGCTGTAAACTGGCCAAGTCACCTCCTTCAGTGACATGTATCCTCCGAGGTTCCACCACTTAAACCTTCCCAACAGCACCCCCAGCTAGGGACCAAGAGTACAAATATATGAGCTTTGGGGGGACATTTGTCACTCAAACCACTGAAATCTCTTCTGCTTCCTGTCTATTTTTATGACTCAGTGAGTTTCACTAAAGGTTGCTTACAGGAATATGGGCACCTTGCTCATGGTTACATGACTGAATATCTTACTATTAGCTACCTAGATATACTCAGGGAGGAATGAAGGTTCATGAGACCTTCCCACTTCTCAATTGACTTAAACACTAAATTTAAAGTTTACTTTTTCTTTAAATTGGCAGTTTCTATTTTAAATGTTTGCATTATTTGTCCATTAATGTCTTTGTGTGTTTGTGCATGTGAGAGCACACATACATGTCTGCATCGGCATGTGGAAGTCAGAGGGCATGTTGTAGAAGTGGGTTCTCTTCTTCTGCCATTTGGGCTCTAGGGTGGGAAGTCTAGTCAGCTTTATCAAACCCCCTCACCCTCCCACCCCAAAGCTATCTTACCAGGCTCACATTTGAAATTTTGTGCAGTGGTCATTTAAGAAAATTTTGCTTTATATGGCATACGATACCTTCTAACATGCTTCAGTCATAATTGTTAACATTGATACAGTTAAGGCTTTCATCTACTTTTCTGCCTTCAAAGTGTTCAATAGAGACTACACTTGGAAACTATGTTCTCCCCAAACATAACCCTTCTATTAGATAAGGGGTGGCTGACCTCATCTTACAGACTTCAGAGTTGCGAGAGCCTACAACTTCCTATTGGATTAAAAGGAAATGGTGGTATTTAAGCCCTGAACCTAATAACTCAATGCTATTTTAGTGGCTCACTCTTTTGCCTTTTTCTTTCTTTCTAATTCCAGTTTTCTAAAGTCATCTGGGAAGTAATAGATCACAGTTAACTACCCAGGCCTTTGTGCTGTGCTTTCAGAATCGGGTCTGATTTGTGGTCTGGCTGTAGTTCAGTATTATCCAACGTGAGGTTTATTTCATCAGCCCAGTATCAAAGCTTCCTCACTTTAGCCAGAAATGAAAATAATAGCTTTAAGTTTCTGCCTGCTGTCAAGCAGCTGGTCAATAATGAGACTTGCCGTGCTTTAAAAAATAATTTTTCATGCTCCCCATAAAAAGCTAGAAATATAATCCTTTTATTGAGCACAGGCACTCAACTCTTCCTGTATAAAGACAAATCTTTTTCTATTTTCTAACAGCCTCCTCTCTTGTAATATTACAAACTGCCATTGAATCCAGGGCATACCTACTGTCAGGTCCACCTGGTTGCCCGAGCAAAGTCTATGATGCCCACACCATTCCTCAAGGCTCTTCGGAATCATTCTGGGTGGCCAGTTATGAAGAGAAAAGAAAGCCATGCCAACAGCAGCTACAATCATCAGTGAAGGAATGACTGAAAGGATGTATCTAGAGGGTTGAGGAAGACAAAGGGGTAGGTGAAGGGCAGTCACAGCAGAGTACCTGTGACCCACTGAGTCAGAGAAAGCCCTGAGGCTCTCCAGCCAGATAGTCTATGCTAATGAGTAAGCTCTAAACACTGTCTCAAAAAAAGAAAAAGGAATAATTAAGATACTTAACATCAATCTCTGGCATACCTGCGTGTATACCTGTGACATTATAAATAGAAAAATCCCCAGAAGGAAAGGTCTTTTGTCACAGACAAGACAAATGTCCTCAGGTTATCTAAGGCCTTACCAAGGATTCACTTTCAAAAGCCACTGCAGCGTTGATTCATGCTATTCACCTGCAACATCATGCAGACCCAGGTCCCCAAATTCATGAGTGCTGGTTTCCTTTCTTAGTGGCCTCTGAAAGGTCCTGAGCAAATCACCTCTCCACCCCTTACAGGAAGGGAGAGCTATCCCAGCCATCATCTGCTTCCACCTCGGCTTGCAGCCATCACCCTATTCCCCTGGGAATGCAGTGCGGATTAGACAGGCCCGTGAAAATGAAAAATGAGTACTATTGGCAACTGTTACATGAAGAGATCAGTCCTGTGCTTTCCATGGCTGACTAAGCCCAAGCTTTAACACTTCCTTCTCTTGACATAATCACTTACAAATGGAGACTGCTGCAGACTAGGTCCACTTCTCAGCTATAAGCCTCTATCTGACTTTTTAAAACAGTTGCACTGTTACCTCTTCTAAAACCAAACTGCACAACACTGGGTATCAACACAAATGCAGCAGTGGTTAAAGAGTCCATGCTGTACAAGTTTAAGGACCAGGATGCAGATTCCAGTACCACAGAACACTGGATACAGTCTCACACGTGCTTGTAATTCCAGCATTGAGGAGCCAGAGACAGGAAGGGTATACTAAATACCAGCCTACCTGAAAAACATGAACTCTGGATTCAGGGAGAGACCTGAATAATAAATGTCATTAAGGAGGACATGACACCCGATCACACACATATGCATATGCACGCACACAAACACACACTTCACTCCACTGGAACCAGAGTAACAGATGGCGGTTAGTCAACATGTGGCCTGACATGTGGAGTGTAGTGGTTTGGATAAGCAGGTACCCCAAAAGCTGAGATATTTGAATGCTTGTTCCCCAGGTGGTGGCAGTGTTTGGGGAGGATCATTAGGTTCATAATCTCATCACAAGTCCAGCTCCCTAACTTCATGCTTGCAGTTAAGAACGAGCTGTCAGCATCCGGCTCTGGTCACCATGTCTGCCACTCACCGCCATCCTTCCCACCATGAACTCTTTAACCCCAAATAAACTCTTCTTTAGGCTGCCCTGGTTATGGTGTTTATCACAGAAACAGAAAAGCAACTTGGGGAACCAACGCCCTCTTCTGACTTCTGTGGACAATGCACACATGTGATGCATACATGCAGATTGAACACACATACACATAAGATAAAAATAAATCACTAAAAAAGACTATAAATTGGTAAGTTCGAGACAGGAAAAAATTCCTTCTAAGAAATCATATGCACTAAAAAATTAAAACTTCCATTCAATAAAATACTTAGATATATTTGCCATTAATAGTTTTTACCAATATACCATAAAAAGGATGAAGTACCAAAAAGGGCTAAGGATATTTATAGTAAACAACTAAACAAACAAAAGGTTCTTTGATAGAATAACAAAAATTAAATCCATGTATCTTGTGTATGTATCAGTAAGGAAGCAGAGAGAATAAAACACAATTTAAAAAATGGACAGTATGCAAAAGGCTCTTCTAAAAAGATCTGAGTGTGTGATGACACCTCAATGCCACTTAATTAGGGGAATACAAAATAAAACCAGCGCTACCATATGAAATGCCCCCACAGGTCATGAACACTTGATCCCAGGCTGGGGCACTGTTGGGGAAGGAAGAGCCTACAGGAAGTGGAGCCTTACTGGAGGAAGTGGTCACAGGTCGACCCCGATTCACACTGCGGCTGCCAGGGCCCGTCCCCATGACAGAATGCATCCCTTCTGGAACTGCAAACCAAGTCAACCCTTTCTCCCCTAAGCTGTTTTCTTTCACTGCAGCAGCAAAGTAACAAGTACAGCACAAGGAACACTTCAATAACCTGGCAATGCCAGGCATGAGCGAATGGATTCTCTCACACCATCAAGAAGTGGTAGGAGTATAAACTGTTAAAAGGCAGACAGACACCCTAACACAACAGCTCCACTCCTGGGTCACAGCCTGTAAGATGTATTCAAAGTCAGGCAGGGTGTTACACACCTTTAACCCCAGCAGCTGTGGGAAGGCAAAGACAGGCCATGAGTTCAAGCCTGGTCTACACAGTGGGGTTCCAGGCCAGCCAGGCTAGAGTGACTATCTCAGAACAATACCAAAACTGTTCAGATGTGCAGACTGTCTCACTGGTTTCAATGCCCCAAGTTCAAATAATGCCATTGTCAGAAGAACCCACATACTAATGAAACAGCACATGATATATTAATCACAATGAAAATTAATTAACCATCCCACGTGACATAAACTCCCTAAACCCTGTTGACTGAAAGGCACAAGGCACAACAGAGAATGACTAATCTTGGTAGAGTCCGAAGTGGAACATGCATAGATGGTAAATAAGCAAGAGGATGAGGAGATGACGCCACTGTCAGGACAGAAGTGACTCCTTTGGGGAGAGTGTGCCGGGAGGGGACACACACACATAGATATGGAGGGGGTGCTGGGGCGGCTTCTCTGCTTCTGCTTTGATCAGACAGCTGTTGCCTCTATCCGCTAAACTGGTCAGACTTACATACTTTTTGTAGGCTGTGTCACAAAACTTAGAGGACTTGTTCTACAGAGTATTAATACTGATGAAGGCCATAATGATTAGCAGTTTGAAAATATTAAGGGCCCAGAAAGAGGCCCAAGACACTGTACTATCCCACTAAAGCAGCCTTACAAAGCAGAAGAGTGACTTCTGATACTGAACCAGTTGTTAACCATTGTGCAAGAACTGACATGTAGCTCTTCCCTCAGTGTCCACAGGTAGATGAAATGTCATGAAGTCCAAGGCTGTGCAGACTATGGAGGCTGACATATACAAACAAAAATTCCCAGTGAAAGGTTAACTACTAGAAGGATGTCTCAGCAGTTAAGACCCCTTACTGCTCTTACAAAAGATGCCAGTTCTATTCCCAACACCCACAAACATCTCTTAAGTTCAAGGCCAGCCTGGAGCTACATGGGGGAACAACAATGACATGGACAAGACACACAGCACACAGGGGATGGGAAAGGGATGGGGACCCACAATGGACACACAATAGGAGGGTGGGGATGACAAAAACCAAAAAGTTCTTTGAGGCACACAAAGGCAGACTCCTGGATGAAGTCATGAAACTATAATAAAAGGCAAATGCCCCACTAAAAAATAATTGCATGACAAAGGGTGAAAAGTCAGAAATTCTTCACTCATCAGAACTGATAAGCCAAAGACAAGGGGCAAACTCTCCAAGATTGCAAACACATGGATTCTCAGAACAAGTTCTTCAAGAGTAGCAGTTACTGTCCAAGTAAGCCAGTAACATTAAAACACTTTAAACTTCATTAAGAAACATGTACTTTAAATGTAGCCCTTTCCAGTAATTATTCAATTGCAAATGTCTTTTAAGTATTAACTTTAAATTATGTCTACTTTTAAAACTATAAATAACCTCTGTAGTGAATAACCTACATCAAGATCCTCAAAAACTGACTCGCATTCTCACTTAGAAATTTCACTTCTAAACTGTCCTGATGATGCATGCCTGTAATTCCAACTATCCCAGAGGTTGAAGCAGAAGAAAAGTTCAAAGACAACCTGGGTAACTTAGTGAGAACCTTGTTTCAAAAATCAAGTCAATTAAGGTCAGTGGTAGAACACAGGCTCAGCTTGTACTAGACCCTAGGTTCAACACTCAGCATCATGAAAACAAAAAGGTCTAGGAATAAGCAAGAGGTGATGATCACCATTCACTGATTATACTATCATTTAGTGAAATATGGAATTGTTTAAAAAGCTATGGTGGCTGATTTGAAACATTGAATACAGGAAAATGTTTGCAAAGCAAAGCACACTGAGAATGTATATAAAATGACTACACAGAAAAGGAAGTCAAAATATGAACACATAAGTATTAAGAGGTAGAACGGTCAGCTCACAGGGATTGACTGCGTCTCCACATGCGTATGAACCCTCCTTTACCAACCTTCATTCTACAGATAAAGAACACCCAACAATCTGCTTTGAAATCATCTATTAGTAGTTTTAAACCACAGGTCCCACACCATTCCTACAGCAGCCTTTCTCTGTGGAGGGATAGAAAAGTGTTTATTTAAGCTAGAAATATCCACTATGGAACCTTCACATGTGTATCTGACCTAAATGTTCTCAGTCTAATTTCACAAACTTTAAGAAATAAAATTAAAACAAGTAGCACAAAAATATAACCATTAGCATGTGAAATTGCTGATTGGTATTTTATTTCTTTACAGGTTCCACATAATAGACAAAGGCTTTTTGATAACATTGTTATCTTTGCTGGAGATGATCATATGATCACTTTAAACAACACAAATGTGTACATACATGAGACTGAGGATTTTGCAGCCTATAAACACCTCTTTGGGTTTAACAAGGAAAAAAGCAATATATTGACAATTCAACTGTAACTCTTAGAAGAACACCAGTTTCCTTACCAAACATGACTGCCCTGTACAGGGACCGATCATCCAAGACAGAAATAAGCTCAACCCAGGGGAAGCCAAGAGCAGCTTCCCACACCCAGCTCAGAAGACCCTCCCCCATCTAGCACCTCCTCAAGCTGCTCCTATCTCCATCACAGGAAGACAGTAGTCACCCCTAGAGAAGACAGGAGCAGCAAATAAACACTTGTAAAATGTCAGTGCCTTCCACAGTATTTCACACCCAGGATCTCAGAACTCCATGCAAGCATGCATACCATTATCTAAACTGCTCTCTCCATTTCTCAAGGGAACCAGGTCTTCCTAATTGATTTTATGTGCCTGGTATAACAAAGTATTTAACCAGAAGGGATGTAAGCAATGCTATTTGATAAGAGTTAAGAATAAGGAAAAAGCAGCTATCTTAAAGAAAAAATTGTGCTCTAGTCACACTAAGATTCAGACCAATACACAACATACTGCAAAACTGTAATACAATATGGTCAAACACAATGTTCAAATAGTAAACTGTTCAAGCACATGAAGATCATCTTCTGAAAGACAAACAGGCTCTTTTTGTAGCTACCTTTGTGTAACTTTAAAAAAACTGCTGTCCCTCAAGAAAGTCTGACACTGATCTTGATACTTGTTAGGAAGTTCCTATGAGGCGATGACAGCTCAACAGTCAGTTTTGGAGATCTCCCAGTGCTCATCTTCAGCATTCATCCGAGGACTGGGCATCATCTTCATCCCTCACTTCTCGGTATCTCATTGAAGACTCCCCTTCTGGACTGTAGCTCTGCATTTTAATATTCAGTCTCTCGGCTAACTTCTGTGCTGCGAGCTTTGCCTGCATCTCCTTTAAAACAAAGAACACAGCCCAGGTTACACATGCATAGCTCCCTTTACAATATTTCAACATGAGTAGGGATAAAGAAGTCTAATTCCCAGTGTCTCTGGCAATACACAAGTTCACAAGCTGGATCCTGCCAGACGCGGGGTGATGTATCTGAGAGCTGTCAGCCTGCTGCAGTTGCTAGTGACTTCCTAATGGAATGCTGCAATTGAAACAGCTTACCTCTGCACAAGAAAATGAAATCAGCTTAGCACTAAGTGTTGTGTATACACTGAGCCACCTGCTTACATTAGAAATCACCAATGTGGTGCTGACGTCTCCAACACACAAGACATTCTTCTCTAGATTAAATCATGTTTCAATGGTACAAAAAGAGCCAAGACACTAATGTTGCATGCTGACTGTTCCTCTCATGCAGACTGCTCCTCAGTAAGTAAAGCCTTACAGAAATTAACACTCAAAAAGGTCCGAGTACATTTCAGACTGGCAGTGAACTTTTCTACACATTAAGGATTACACCAACTGCTGGTAGGCTTCAGGGCTCATCTCTGATTCACCCTACCCCCATACATTCCTGAACTTCAGCAGCTCCTTACCTCAGCCCCTGAATATATTATGGGTAGGCATAACTGGTATCTACTATTGCTATTGTGTCAAGGCAACCTATTTCAGAAGAGTCTAACGTAAAAATGTCTGAGGACAGGTATTATAAACTCCTAGAGACTCCTCCAGCACATCAGTCAGATCTGATGCTAATTCTAAAGCACCAAGAGGAAGAAATACAAAGGGCCCTAGAGATATCAGCCCATGCCAGATGAACGCTTAGGAAAGGCCAAGCAGAGTCAAAGCTAGTCTGACTTCAGCAGATGCAGGCTCCTGGCTAAAATCTAACTAAGCAATTCAAGAGAGAAGAGATGCCCCTTTCCCAGAAACTCACAATGTTACAATCTAACCATAACTAATCTCCACACTTATTTCTTGTATCCTGCTAATCTGAACACAAACTTTATCAATAACATACATTTTATTTATAGACAGGGTTTCGCCATCTATCTGCTGTACAGACCAGGCTAGCCTCAAACTCAAGAAGATCTGCCTGCCTTTACCTCCCAACTGTTAGAATATCCATTTTTAAAATTCTATGCAAAACAATGTTATATACAACTGACTAACCCCCAAGTAGAAAGGGCCTCTACTCCCAAAGGCCAGAATGGTCTCCAGCACCCATCCGCAGCTAGCAATCAAGCATGATCTCCTGCACTCTGGGCTTGGCCCCTGCACTGTAGCAGATGGAACTGGAAACTGCCTCCCTAAGCAGGTCCCTGAGGAAATTTTTACCACTAAGAAGCTGCCACATGGGACAGAGGCATATGCTGTCCCAGCAGCAGGTGGCTGGCTGATCCATGTCACTCTAATCCTTCCCCTGGTCTACTGGTAAATTACTTCTGAAGTTTCCTATAGTTCTAGCGACTTTGTGTCTGAAAACTAATAGCATATCTCTAAAAATGATCCTTCTATTCAGCCTAAGTAAATTCTGACTCCCGAAGCAGCAGCCAACACGTAGACAAGAAAATCCAGGACTTCAGAATTACCTCATAATTCTGCTTCTGCTCTTTCTGCAGAGCCAGCGACTCTTCTATGGAGAGCAACTGGGCAGGCAGGTGGTGGAGCGGAAGGAGGCGCGCTGCTGTGATATCATCAAGATGTTGCCTGGCTCTGCGTCGCAGCTCTTCTGAGGAAGCAGGAGATTCACCCTTTTGACAATGACTTGGTGAGTCACTCTGTTGTGTGGGTAACCTGAAAACAGAAAAACAGGCACAATCGAACCAGGCAGAACAAGATGATCTTTAACTCAGGAGCATGTTTCTATAGGGAATGGTTCGATGCCGACTATGGGTAAAATACAAACCTACCTTTCCCTCACACCTTATGCTCCTTCTGTTCACTCAGTGAATACTTGTAAAAGAGCTTAATGCTCAGTAAAAGGGGTAAACACAGTACTGTTTCAGTGGAATATAATATAAGCACTAACAGACTGATCAATTCTCAAGGAAAACTGACAACTATAGCACTAGAGACAAGAATCTTCTCCTTCAAAGATGATGGTGAGACCAAGAAAACACCAAGTAGTCATAGACAAGAGATGGTAGAGGGGCTAGGGATGGTGGTGTCACTATTAACTTCATGAATATGTAAGTCTCAAAAGAAACTGGCATTCTACATTGTGAATGCATCCGAGGCATCACTCAACTCACAAGTGGTCCTGTTTCATAGCTAAAAACATGTACATAGGAAGTTCTGCCAAGTGAGCTGTGAGCAGATGAGGCAGTCTCCAGTACCCAGATAGTACAAGAGAAGAATGAATCAATACAGGGATTCTCAACTTTCCTAATGCTCATGTGGTGACCCCAACCATAAAATTATTTCATTACTACTTCATAACTGTAATTTTGCTGTTATGAATCATAATGTAAATGATATGCAGGATAGGTGATGTGACCCGTCAAAAGGTCATTTGACCCCCTCATCTCACTGTGCTCAACACTCTGCTCACACAAGCCCAATGACACTATCTGTGGCCAGATGCAGCCTCCCCTGTCTCTTCCATACACAAGCTGCCCCTTCTCTCTCAAAATGACCAGTCCTGGTGACCCTCACTGCTCGTTTCCTAGCCACATGGCTATGACTGCACCACCTTACTCTTTCTGATACACCTGGTCTTCAATGTGACTAGAAATAAAGTCAGTACTTGGCACGGTAGATAAGACTCCTTCACCAAGACACCTTTATCAAAGGTTGCTTTTCTAGCTAACAATTAATGGACCTGGTTTTCTAAACCAAGGAAACCATGTAAGGTTAAATAATGATTGGTGGAATAGGTTTAAAGTCTCTGCAAGAACAAACACGATGTGTGTCTTTTGAAGCTTTCCTAAGAAAGCAGAGGTTTCCCCCGTGTCTGACATCACCTATGTAAGTCGGCACTTACCCAGCAATATTCCCCAGCATCGCTGGCCTAATTCTTTTCTCCTCAAAGAGCTCTTACTTTTTCTGGGTATCTCAGAAACATAGCAAAGAACTCAAAAGCAAGATTTTCCCCTCATTCTCCCCAAATCATTTTTAGTTAAATTTAAAAAAAACCTTTCAGCTTCCCTTCCCTGCGAACTACTATTAATAGTTTATCATTTCCCCTACGTTTGGAAACCTTGAGTGTCTTCTAGATTCCAACCTCTTTAAGGAGCAAATCTTTACTCCACCATGGCCCCACAGCTCTGCTGTCTGCCTGTGGTGAATATACTTCATTTTGGTTTTTTTTTTTTTTTAACAAAAACCAGTCTGGAATATCAGAGGACAGAGGTCTCTTCCAGTCTTTGTTTGTTCTGTTTTTTTCAAGACAGAGTTTTTTTGTGTCCTGGAACTTGCTTTTAAGTCCAGGCTGGCCTCCAACTCAGAGATCCTCCTGCCTCTGCCTTCCAAATGCTAGGATTAATGGTGTGCACCACCTCTGTCTGCTGGGAGCCTGGAACTCCCTCTGTAAACTAAGCTGGCCTCAAACTCAGATCTGCTGAGATTAAGGGCCTAGGTCACCACTCCTGGGATATTCCCTGTTCTGGGATTAAAGGTGTGAGTTACCACTCTCTGATCCTCCTAGACTGACTGTGGGTAGATCCCTCTGACATCTCAGACTGGTTTTTATTAAATTGGAACACATCCCCTTTTGTGTCAAAATTTAAAAAAAGGTTATAGCTAACTTAAGAAAAACCACATACAACAACCCATTAGTTCTTGCAATTGCTTCTCTCAGATTACACAGAATTTGAGGAGCTGCATATTAGAAAATGATACAGAAAAAGCCATGATACATCTGTCCTCCCACTGTTTATTATGAAACACTAAGTATCTTGAAACACACTACTCCTCATCTGCTAATTAAAACTCTTTCAATGGTTTGTCTTCAAAACTAACTAACTTTGTTCTAATGCAGGTCTATTTTCACTCCCGCTCACAAGCTCCCCACACAGCACTCTCTGAACTGCACACACAGCACTCTTCGGACAAGCCCGTTCCTCAGCACTTACACATTGGTCTTAAACTTATGGGGAGGAGGCACTGGGTTTCTGGCTCGCATTTCTAGCACTTCCATGTAGTGAGGCCTCTTAGGAGTCTCGCTCTGGAGCCCTGGCACGTTCTCAGCACTGGTGTTCTCTTCTGAGGGGTCACTCTGGTCGTCAATTGTGATCTTTTGCAACTTAGTGATAAACAGACTGTCAATGCTGCTGGAAATGCCTTCCGATTGACTTGAAACAGGGTGTTGGGGGAGATGTTTGTTAACTTCAGATGAGGGTGCCCCAGCTCTGTGGCTGGGAGCTTCGCCTGTGTTCACTGTGCAGCCGGCCTCCAAAGTCTCTTCACTGCCTTTGTGAGTGAGATGGACAGGTCCTTGTGTCTCTGAGGTTGTTTTAGGTGATTTGATGTCTACAGAGGAACAGTCAGGAACTAATGATGAAGTATCAAGCATCAGGTCAGAATTCTGGGCCTTGTCTATGTCGATATCAACTCCTGTGGTTGCTTTTTGCCTTAGCTTACAGTCTACACTAACAGGATCAGACAGTTCACTTCTCCCTCTAACCTCTTCACGTTCTGCAATGGCAGCTCTCAGTTTGGCGACGGTGTCTAAGATCTTTTTACCTTTGTCGGGCAATTTGCAAATGAATTTTCTGTTGAATGCAAAAAAGAAACCATTACACATTAGGGCCCTATTTTCAAACATGAAAACACAGTACAGAAGGTAAGACTTAATCCTCGAAGAAAAGCTGGCTTTTTTTTTAAATCTTATTTTTATCTAGTCTAAGACAGGAACCAAACAGATAAAATTATTCTTACACCCCACCCCACCTCCTATCAAGAGTGCACTGAATGGGTAATTATTTCTTTGAACCAGAATTTTAGGAATAAAACTTGTATCTTCCTAATCTAAAACCTGAAATTCTTCAAGTCCAGACACTGACAGATTATGGAAAAAAATTTCACACCTGATCACATAATGAGATGAAGTCAAAACCCAAGCTATAAAGAACACAGCACAAAATTAACTTTAAGTCATGAATAAGAAACTGAAATTCATGTTTAGATTTGGGTTTTAACCCTCACTATCTCTATTCTCTCTCTCTCTCCAAGCCCCCTAAAAGTATGAAATTGTGGTCTTAAGCATTTAGGAAAACAAATACTCAACCTGTACAATAAACAGATGACAAAGACCAGTGGCTTTAAAAACATGGTCTCTGAACCTAATGAGGCTGAAGAAATGTCTCTGTTGGGTCAAAGGCACTATTTGCAATCTGTGTCCTAAAAGGTGAGTACAACAGGTTTCCTAGCAGTCACATAATGGGGATGATTACCCTCTCACAAAGGAAGAGGACTCATGTGGCTTTGTGTTTAATCAGTAACATTTAGTGAAAAATCAGTAATATTTCTAGATTCAATAGACATAAACAGGAGCTCTTAGGGATGCCCAGTTAATTCTTAAAGAAACTAAAAATGTCCTGAGATCAAAAGGTTAATTTATTGCCAGTATTAACAACCCATTCTGAAAAAAACTAAAACACCTGTCTCCAGTAGGAATCTCTCCTGAAAAGTGGTCACTCAGTGAAATTACCTTTCTGGTTGGTTCTCTTGGTTATATAACAGTTGGAGACCTTAGGTCCTCTATTCTTCCTGATACCACACCACAATCATTCACCAAGAGTTTTAACACCTCTCTACAACTGAGCTTCCACTGCGGTTTCAGCCTTCTCTCTCTTGAGCCTGGTACCCATTTCTCAAGGTTCAAACCAACTAACTAAACGCCTGCCATTTTACCCTCAACTAAATACACCCTAAATTTAAAAAAAAAACCTTAAATCCATTCCTCTCTCAATTTTCTCATTATCCTTGGTGGCTCCCCAGAAATTTTGGCCACCTGTTAACTACGAACATATATATTTGAAATAATTTGATATATATCTTCAAATTATTTCACCAGTACTTAAGTTTTCCTCCCTGGGGGAAAATCTCTCGGAAAATATCCTTTTGGTGTCTCCTGCCTCTTATTTCTTCAATCTCGTTCCTAAACAAAGCTGCCTTTAAAAAAAAAAAAAAAATCAGCTATCATTATCTATCCTACTACAGGGGAGCGAAACTTTCTAGGCCTAATTAGCCACTCTTTCCAGCTCGCTCTCCCCATCTCCTTTGGTTTGGGAAAGAGAAGAGAGAATCAACACGTTGCGATCTAGAAGATTTCGTATCCAGACTCTCAGAGTCGCTGTGGGAAGATGGAATCGAGCAGGCACTGCTGCCTAGGAAGGGCCAGGCAGCATGGAGGCATGGCCGCGCGCTGCACGGGCCTGGCCAGCAGGCCTGACCACGCAAGGTCACCTTCGCCCGAAAGGCCGCGATGGGGAGAGACGCTGGTCCCGGATCCCGACCCCCGACGGTCTATCCCTTGATCCCGGTCCCGATTTCTGCAACCGCGATCCCATCCCCCCCTTCCCGAGCCACTGCTTACTCGTTGCGCAAAAGTCTCTCCTGGCGCCTCAACCTCTCCCGCAGCTCCGCCGAACTCCGCTGCCCCAAGTCCTCGGGAGCTGGGGGCTCGAAGCCGCGGGGCAGCGAGAACATTGTGCACGGGCTGCGGCTGGCGCGGCGGGCAGGGCTCCCCGGCGGGGCCCACGGCGGGCGCAGGCTCCGCGGCCGGCGGCGACTCTGGTGCGCGAGCGGGAGTCGCCATTTTCCCGGAAGAGCACGGCTTCTTCGAGCCGAACGGAGTTTTATTGAAATGCCGGAAACGGACAGGACCAGGAGCAGGGGGCGCCCGAGGAAACGCGCAGGGGCGGAAGTTACATCACCACAGAAGTGTCCGGGTTTGGCGCGCTTTCTCTGGATGTGTATCTTTCCTGGCTTTTCGCCAGAACTTTGAGAAAGTCTAGGACACCCCAGTCAAAGACTTACTGACTCACTTCTAGTAAGTAAAATATAGCAGAAATAATAGAGTGTCACATCTAAAATTAAGCAGTACAGTGTTTGAACAAACACTTCACAGGGATTCCTGAATTAATAAGAATCTCAGTAAAAATAAATGATGGGTTGTAGAGATGGCTCAGTGGTTAAGAGTGCATTGTGTTTTTGCAGAGGACCAGAACTTGGGTACCTGCACCCTTGTTGGGTAGCTCACAATTGCCTTTAACTGTGCCTCCAGGACATCTCACAACCTTCTCTGGCTTCTGCAGGTTCAACTGTGCTCACAAACACACATGCACATCATAATTTAAACATAATTTTTTAAACCTTTAAAAAATAATGACCAATATAACTAGTCACAATAAAAATGCATATTATAAACACAACATAGTTAAGATGGTGATGCATGCCTTTAATCCTGGCAGCACATAGACATAGGCAGGCTGATCTCCATGAGTTCCAAGCCAGCCAAGACTACATACCCTGTCTCAAAACAATAAGATTTGAATATTTGGACAAGTCAGAATATTGGGAATTAGAAAGACTGACCGTGTCTATTGTTAGAAAAAAATGAAGAGCAACTGAGATTCTTACAGACTGCTAATGGGGGAGGGAGCTGTAAACTAGTACAGCCTTTTTAGAAAATAGTTTGATAATTTCTGAGTCTGTTTTTTTGTTTGTTTGTTTAGTGTTATGGTCTTGAGGTTCATCTATGTCAATGTTTCTTTATATTGCTAAGTGATGTTGTACTGTGTGAGTTTGTTTATGCCAAGTGTTATTTGAGTTGCTTTCAGTTATTAATGATCATAAATCAAATAACTGTCAACATTTTTGTATAGGTGTTCATGTCAACATAAGCTTTCATTTCTCTTAAGAGTATGCTTATTAGGCCATGTTATCAAAGGGAAAGAAGGAAGAATAGCTCCACTCTATTGCCTTCTGCAGCCTGAGAAGTTCCCCTAATCTTTTAGGGACTTCAACTCAGGCCATACCAGGGTTTGTAGCTTTAATGCAGAAAATAATTCAATATTAGCAGAGTAGGAGTCTAATAAAAATATTTTAATATAGGCTTAATTAGTGTCAAGAGAGGTGCTCAGATGGAATGTATGACATATCCAGCTGTAGATATGGACTTCTCAAGGGAGAGTTGCCATTCACTGTTTCTACAATACTTACACTTGATGGGGTTTGAAGCTATAATATTTATAGCATTGCTAAGAAATCTAAAAGAAACCACTGGTGTGATTCCTGACTGTTATGTCTCAGGAAGTCCATATATCCACAAATGAACTCAGGCTGGACCATAGAAGGATTTCTGGTGGTTAGATAAAAATCCAGCATTCTTCAAGAACTTGTGGGATGGGTTTTCCATTACAGAAGGAGGACCTCCCCACAGCTACTTGTCCTATTTATAATCTGTGATTCTCTCTCTCTCTCTCTCTCTCTCTCTCTCTCTCTCTCTCTCTCTCACACACACACACACACACACACACACACACACACACACACACACACACAATATGGGAAGGTAGGGCACCTTCACTGTAAACAAGGCTAACAGTTATGTTTGAGATTCTCAGAAAATGTGTAGGGAAGAAATAAGGACCTGGTCAAGGTCAAACACATTTAGGACCAAGTTGTTTTGATGCTATTTTAACATAAAGGCTCTCCATATGAAAGGAATATTATCTCTGCCAGCAGCCTTTCCAGCCAGTGTGCTAGAGAGTTCTTGCTTCTCAGCTGGCAAGAGACTTCAACAGACTCCAGGGTGAGGGGATCTTTTCCCTTCCTGTGTCCGCATTATCTTCCCTATATTTCTATCCTGCCTCTGTATGAGGTAAATGAATGTTTAACTTCTTAAGAAGCCACCAAACTGTTTACAAAGTGTCACTATCATCTTTCTCTCCACAGCCGCGTGTATCAGACAGTTTTTCCACATCTTCCTCATCAGCTGATTTTTGTTTCACTTTGCTTTTAAAATTTTATCTAAGTGCCCTGGCTTGGACATGCTTGAGAAATAGCACAGAATTTGCACTAGACATTTTTATGGTTTGTCTTAGTTAATATCGTCAACTTGACAGGCTTGACAAACTTGTGAGCATGTTCATGGGGGAGTTTTTGGATTGAGTTAAATGAAGTAGGAGGATCCATATTAACTGTGGGCAGCCCCATTGCACAGACTGGGGTTCAGGGCTGAATAAAAAAGAGAGATTGAGCTAAGCACCTGTAATGGGCGGGCACCCCTAGAGCACCCCAAGACACCCCAAGACCATGGCTTATGACCACTGTTAACTTTAAAGAAAAAGAGAGTTTAATGAATATGAATGATATACCGGTACACACATATGTGTGGGCTCAAAGCACTGTGGAAGCCAAGAGCCCTGAATGCTTTCAGGGTAGAATTCTTATACTCTGGGTAGGGGAGGGGGTACAGGCAGGCTCGGTGCCATAACAGGGCGAGGCCAAAGGTCAGCTTAGGACCGAGTTTAGGAATGCAGGCAGGCAGACAGGCAGGCAAGCGTATTTCTTGTGAAACAATAGGACCACCTGAAGACATTCATTTCCTGGAGCAATGGTCATGGTGGGCACATTGTGCAAGCTTCAGAAAGTTCTAGGTGGGTCTCAGGAATTCAGGAAGTATCTCCGGTGGTATGGCTCAGGCTGCCCGATGTGTGCCTAACAGCCAGCAATCCTGTGAACAAAGCTTTTCCAAGAATCTGAGCCCTGAACAAACTAATTTAGTGATACAATGGAGCTGAAACTCTGCTCTGAGCAAGCTGCCATTTAACAATGGAACCAAAACTCTGTCAACTTTGGCTAGTTTCAGGGACCTCAGGAAGGTAGTCGAGGGGAAAGGATTAAACAGGATTTTTCTATTTTCACACACCTACAGTCAGCTTCTCAACCATTATCTGGTGCATCTTCAAAGTGTGAGCCCAAGTAAAACCTCTCCTTGAGTTTACTGCTGTTGGGTGTTTGTCACAGCAACCAGACAAGTAACTAATAAAGGGGTGTGTGTGTGTGTCTGTGTCTGTGTCTGAGTGCATGCATGCATGTGTGTGTTTGTGAGTGTGTGGGTATGATCCTCTCTCCGGAAACAATTGACTTAATTCATGAAGATGGAGAGAATAGTGGAAGTAAAAGGTAGACCCAAAGTTAATAAAGGTCATCAATAAGCATAAAGTAAATTCAGATTTCTCTGTGATTGACTTGATTTCCAGTGGGGAATAGAACATATTGAATTATCAAACAAATTGAAATACCAGCTGTACCTAATGAATAATAAACTAACAGTGACTTTTGAGCAATAATGGTTGCTATGCATACACCATTTCAACCAAATGTCCTTTGTCAGTCAGTCCCCCAAGCTGTACCCCCCCCCCCCCCCCCCGTCTGTCCCGACTCCTCTATCTACATCACTCTCACCCTCTTCCGTGTCACAGTCTATGGGGAGGGAGAGAACTAGAATTGAGGTATGAGGGCAACAGAAAGAAAAGGAAAGAGAATAGAGAAAGATGCAATGAAAAAGAAAACATGGAAATGAGTGAACAAGAGTGCATGCTTTATGTCGGGAAAACTTCCCAGGGGCATCTCTAGTGAGAGATCTAGAGAGCTTAGTGTCTACTTACAGGCTGGCTAGTCACAGAGCAGAGAAGGAGAAAGCAAGGAGGGGGAAGGAGAAAACGGGGCAAGAAATTAATGAAAAGCGAAATAATAGGAGGAAGACATGGCTACTCCTAAAGTATGGAGATTTTCATTGTTGATATAAGGAAGAAAGCAGGCAGAGGGAAGAGTCTAGGCTGAACATGGCCAGCAGGCTAAATTGCATCGTGAGTGGAAGGGGGCAGGGAGGGCAAGTGAGGAGCCACTGAGTAAGGGAGGTGGCCCAGGCCAAGAGACCAAGAGCGCAGTGTAAGCAAAATGGCTGAGTTCTATAGAGACCAGACTGGGGAAAGAAGCAGAAGTCCAGTCCCTGGGAAAGAGGTTTAGGGTGTAGGGGTGTGGGGCTGAGAAGTGTTGAGTGAGACTTTTTCAGGGTTTAACATCTAACATTCCAACTTTTTTGATGATAAGGGACAAATTAATCTCTATAACTACTTCCTGCGGAAATTGGGGTGTTGTTTTGGGAGCCCAGGGAGGCTGGAATGATGGTCAAAAGACTGGAAGAGAGAGGGATACAGCCTGTTTTACTCTTGCCTAGGCTCTGTGGGACCACCAGGGGCTAGGGAAGTATAGGTGACTTTGAAGCTGTTTTGGATGCAGGGGTTTAGGGTGGTCAAAATTCCATGAGAATCATCTAGAGCTTGCTTGTTAGAGCAGTTTCCAGTCTTCTGCTTATTGGAAATCTGTTGGAACAGATATTGATTCAGGACAAAAGGTAAAGTTAAGGAGTTTGGGGGGGGGGATTTGGAGTGTACCTTAAAACTTCCAGGCCCACAGTCTTGCTAGTTAAGGGGGGGTATTCCCAAGACCAGAGGAGCAAGATCCCCACCTCTGCAATAGGCAGATTGGGAAATTCAGGAGTATTTATCTAGAGTCTGTTTGACCTACAAAAGATGGATCCAAGTTGACTCCCTGAATCTTACATGATTTTTTTTTAAGTTTACAGAAAGAGATAAAAGTTTTAGATATGTTACCAGAATTCACATTATAGAAAAATTAGTAAACTCACATCTTTGATCTTAGTAAAAGCTTGAGGCCTCAAAACTGATTGTGGTTTAAAACCATTAACACTTTTTCCAGAGAGCTAGATTGGATAGAGATGGTTTTGTTGTACCCATGTCAAGGGACCCAAAAGACCACCAGGAGGTGGATTTTGTTGTAAACACCTGAGTGTCCGTTTATTCTTTTGGACAGGTTCAAATGAACCTGGGTTGAAACCCTTTGTTCCGACACAGTGGAGAGATCCCCCCCCCATGCTCAGAGGTGAGGGTTTTTTAAAAGAAAAGCATACATAAGTGGGGTGCTACATGTCTTGGCATTTCAGGATGGCTAAAGGGGTATGGAGTACAGTAACTATTGGCTAAACTTTTGGCGTGAACCCAAGTCCTGAGTTTGCTACTTTTGAATCTATGGGCTGTCGGGCGCATTCCTAAGATTCTTAGACCTGGGCCCTGCCCTCAGGCGTAGTTCACCATTTTTCTCTGAAATGAAGTTTTGTAATGGTAAATCCATGCCTTCACAGTTTTAGCATGATTGAGAAGCACTTTTAAGTCTATACTTAAGAGACAATCAAAGGAGATTTAAATTGGGGGGCTTGTATTATCAGAAATCTATTGATAAATATTAAAACTCTGGTCTCTTGAAGTCAGTATAACAACAGTGTAGAGAGGGAAAGAAATCTGAAATGTTTTTAAACCTGTTTTGTGAGTTTATTTCTTTCAGAATGAAGTCAGTCAGCAGGGTAAACTGTGTTGATCTTTCTCAGCTGGAAACCTAGTAGCTCTAGAGTTGTGAGGCTTGGCCTTACATATGAAGTTAACTGAGAAGGCAGTTGTAACCTTGGGGAAGGAGCTGGTATGTTTGTTGTCTTTAAACTGAAAAAGCTTCAGTTGGCTTCCCTGTCAATGCCATCAGAGCTCCAAGAAGAATGCTACAAAGAATAAAATAAATTATAATTATAATATGTAATAAATGTATAAATTATGTAATATGAATCATATACAAACAGCCTGTACATCAATTAAAATAATAGATACTTACCACTACCTGAGCAGTTACCCTAGGCTTCTGTAGTCTCGAAGGCTCCAATGGGGGCAGTGGTCAGTCTTTGGCTGTTACACAGGACACCATTAAATCTTTAGCAGCATTGGCCTTCAGCTGCCAGACACAAGGTTTCAGAGACTGCCTGTGGAGAAGGAACTTGGGAAAATGGACTCATTTTCACGAGACAGAGTACAGCCGTCAACCCAACAGCATCCATAGTTTGGGCAGAGCCTTGTCGGCAGATGAGGCATGGGGCAGTTTATCCCAGAGGTTACCATCATCACAATTCAGGTGGAGTCATCTGTGCTCCATTGTCTTCTTTGGAGACCTTAGGATTGCTCCTAGGAGCTGACTAGTCTAACATGGGAAGCTTTTTTCATTAAAAATTTTAAATGCCATATAAATCAGATCTCTAAAGAGTTTGAGGACCATAACCTACTAGGTACACCTGAATTAAATAAACTTTGCTTTTAATTATTTGTTTTAGGCTAAACTTGAAAACACATACAAAAAGGCTAAATAAAGCTTGTCTCTAAATGAATCATATAATAGTTCATACATTTTATAAAATTACGATTTTACAGCTTTATCCCTACTAAGCTTGTACCTTAAAAAATGTTAAGTTGAAAATTTAATTGAAGATCTTTTAGCATCAACATAAAACTTTAAACCATGAATGAAGTCCATAGGAAGACTGGGAACTTTACTTTTCTGATTCTAATGTTTCTTATCAGCAATTTCCAGAAGCCTTGTTAGCAAAGACATAAGTGGTTAGACGTACATCTCCACGTCAGCTTTTGTTCATTTGAGTAGACCTTAGGAATTTATAAACCTTGATTATATTTAATCATTCTAATCCAAGATATTTTGGAGACCTGATGTTGTCTCCTTAGTCTAAAAGGGAGATGTGATGATAAGAGAGCTCAGTAGGACTAAGAAGTCATATGGCATGTAACCTTAGTAGAGATGCCCACCAGCCCATCCTTTGATCCTGATGGGTCATCAGGCAACATGGAGGCAAGTCACATAGTTGCTATTTAAAAACATCTATTTTCCTAAACAAGAGTTGAATCCAAGTTTATATATATATATATATATATATATATATATATATATATATATATTAAAGTTTTATATATATAAAACTTTAATATATATAATATATATTAAACAGAAGTTGAATCACATAATAGTGTGCTGTAGAAAATTAAAATTACCTATTATAGGTTTCTAACTATAAACCTTTCTATTGTAAGTTTTGAGCCAATTTTCATTACTAACTTTATAGATTCTTTAGCCACACTCAATGAACTTACAAATCTTATACAATAGTCTTAAAAGATTTCTTGAGAGCAGAATTGAGAGAAACCATAGGCATAAAAATTTTCAAGAGTGGAAGGTCGAGAAACCTTAGAGGTAAGAGATTTAGGGTCATTTGCTTGTGCAGTGGCAGAAGTTTTTACAATCTGCAAGAATTTGGAACTTGAGGGTGCTATCTTTGGCCATTGAGCTGTACTGAAGCCAAGACATTTGCAGTAAGATAGTGAGGCTTTAATATAATCTCTGAGTCTGAAGAAGGAATGGAGTCCCAAGTAGAGGGGAAGAATGGTCACAAAACAAACTCTGCCACAGAGAGAATTCCAATAAGCTCCAAGAGGGAGCTGAACATCAGTGAGCAGTGTAAACCAGAGAGATAAGCCAGAACAAGCAAGAATTCCACCAGAGGAAGGGTTCCAACATGGTAGAGGCCATAAGGGTGTGCTGCATGCTTAGTAAATAGAGAGTTGCCCATGTGGTGAGGCTCTGGAGGGCATAGCAGGGTCCATGAGCCAGGGAGACAGAGATGCTCAGGTAATGGGCATCCCAGAGGGTATAGCAGGGTCTAGGAGCCAGAAAAAGGATACTTACACAGAGTAGGTGAAGAGTGACAAATGGTTAGAACAAGTAGAGGCAAGAAGCTGCTGAAGAGGCTGACTGTAGAATTTGGAAAATATGGCATGTAACAGAAGAAACAAATGATCTGTCCATACCATAGTAGAGTCGAATCCGCAGTGTGGTTGGAGAGGCTGAGTCCCTTCGAGGGTAGCTCATTTATGCCCCTCCCATGGTTTCAGCACCAGATAAATGAAAAAATGAAATGAGAGAAGACATGGCTGTGAAAATAGAAAAATTCTGTTTGACTCTTCTCCTTTCCTGTAACTCTCTCCCCCTCGACCCCTTCCTGAGGTCCCTAAAACTAGCCAAGACTGACAGAGTTTCGGCTTCATTGTATCACTAAATTAGATGGCTGTTTCTCCAAAAAGCTTTGTTCACAGGATTGATGGCTGCTTGGGACACACCAGGCATCCTGGACCACCTGAGATACTTCCTGAATTCCTGAGACCCACCTGGTGAGAAGATTGACCTTCTGGACTTCACTTGAGCAGAACTACCGCATCCGGTTTCTTTGGGGCCGAGTCTTGTCCAGGCGAGGGGCGTCGAGGTTAAACAATCTGCACTCAGGAGTCATTTAGGTTCCATCATTCGGGGCTCACAACTGAGAGATCCGAGCTTTATTCAATACATCTTATGTCTTAGACCTGTTTCTCCCCCTGCCATGCTTCTCTCCTGCCATGTATCTCTCCTAGCTTTTTCCCCTCTTGCTTCCCGCCATGTTGGATTCCTTCTGCTCCTTCCACTCACACTGACTCTACTCCATGCTTGTCTCCCGCTTCTGCTAGAGTGCCCCAGCTCTCTACTACCTTAACTCTCTTACACCCTGCCCCCTCATCCGGGCACACCCAAGGTCTTAGAGGATCCCAAGAGGCTAGCACTCAGCAGGTGGCAGTGTCTATAGCGCAGGAAAACATGTTTTTTCCTTTTCCCCCCTATTAACATAAGGTTTTAGTCCTTTGGGGAGGATGGTGGGCCATAAAAGGCCAGAATGGCACTTATTCGGGAGACAACACAGAACCACCCAAGATAAGGCCCTGGGACCACATTCCTGATCTAGCAACCTGGGTGGGGTCACCCAAGAAAGCCCTACCATGAGAACTGTTAACCATTAACTGTTTGAAGCTTGTACAATGTGCCCATTCCAGGAAAGGAATGTCTACAGGTGGTCCTATTGTTTCACAAGAAATACGCCTGCCTGTTGCATTCCTAAACTCTGTTCTAAACTGACCTTTGGCCCCGCCCTGTCATCATCACGCTGAGCCCGCCCCCGTACCCTCTCCCCTACTCAGAGTGCGATATAAAAATTTTACTCTGAAAGCATTCAGGGCTCTTGGCTTCCACAGTGCCTCAAGCCTGCTCATGAGTGTATCCATTAAACTTTTTCTTTTTATTTTACAAGAAATCTGGGTCCGGGGTCTTCTTTAATTCAGCCGGTAACAATGGCTACTCCTAAAGTACAGAGATTTTCATTGTTGATAAGAGGGAGAAAGCAGGGAGGCAGCCCAGGCCAAGAGACCAAGAGAGGTGTAGCAAACGGCTGAGTTCTACAGAGATCAGAGTTCTACAGAGATCAGACTGGGGAAGGGGGCAGATTCTCAGCCTGGGGGGGGGGAGGTTTATTGGGGTGGGGAGGGGGTGCTAAGTGAGACTTGTCCTGGGTTTGAGACTTAAGAACAAGAAATAAGGGCG
Source organism: Phyllotis vaccarum (assembly GCA_033318265.1). Lineage (NCBI taxonomy): Eukaryota > Metazoa > Chordata > Mammalia > Rodentia > Cricetidae > Phyllotis > Phyllotis vaccarum. The sequence goes on along the minus strand of JARWLC010000004.1, from coordinate 138,284,323 downwards.
GGAACTTTTGGAGCCTGGTGGTAATTGTTAAGGATAAGTAAGGAAATAAACTGAACTGGAGAGTGTCAGGTGATTGATAAACCTCAGCCATTAGTGGAGATGGGCACCGTGGGGAGGACGGAAAGGGTCCAGAGGAAATAGTTTTGGATATTGTTATTGCTTAACCAGAACAGAAGAGCTTTATAGGATGGCATGGTCATGGCTAAGGGGGCAAACTCAGAAAAGAAGGTAGGAACACTAAAGAGATGAGAAACAGAGCCTCCCCGGGCCGTAGGAATCGGGGGAGAGTCATTTCTGGTCCAGCTCTAAAATCCAAAACCTCTACAAAATGTCACATCTGCTCCAGCTAATTTCCCTGAGCTCTGGGACGTTGAGCTGTTTTCCTCAGCTGTCCCAGGGTTTGGGTTTGTAAAGTGCAGGCCATCCATGAGGAAAGTAAATCCTCGCATTAGTTATCCAAACTGCTTGAGACTCACGGCTCAATGCTCAGCTCCTATCTCCCTTTTTATCAGCAAATAGTAATTTAAAGCCATTTGCTGGGTTATGGTTCCTGGGCGGCAGCCTGCAGTCTATTAAAATTAATCCTTAAAGAAGTTCCTAGTTGCTTTCTCCAGGCCCATGCAGGCCCCAGTTTACAGACAAGATGAACAGCCCACCCATCCCAGAGGGTCTGGGAGAGGAAGCATGTAAAAATGGCTGTCTGTGCCTTTGTTTGCTCAGCTGCTCAGACAAACCAGAACTGGGGGAAATGGGATTAATTAAGGGGTAGTTACCCATGGGGGGAAAATACAAGGACTCTGGTGAGAAAAATCTCAACTAAATAAGTTTCAAGTCAGAGGAAGGAACTCTTTTTCTCTTCAGACCTTTGCGTGGTTGAGTGCTGTCCAGTGAAGAGTTGTTCACTCAAGCCCAACAGTGTGTTTTATGAGCTGACAGTGAGGGAAGAGATAGTCCGCGGTGACAAAGGATTGCCACATGTATGGCTCTTTGAGCTTTCATTTAATTTTACTTTTTAATGAGAAAGGTTAAGGATGACTCTTAGTTAAATAGCATGGCCATTTATGGATACTAAATGCTGGCAAATTTTTTTCTACGAATAAGCTCATAAGCCAGAAATAAAAATATCCTTGAAGATGTCCATGACCTTCTCTTTGGTACAGACCATATAGGTATTCTAGCTCTGCATCTTCCTCTTCAGATCAGAAGTGTTAAGGAAGATTTCAAGGACTTTCTCCTTGCTTTGTGGTATTTTACTTCCCTTAGATACATGGCTGAAATCCCACCAATAAAAAGACAATTTGGTTAACAAAGATTTTCCTTTGAGGCCTTGGAGCCTTCTGGAAAGCCTGTGAGCTGTCAGTCATCTACACAGGAACATGTATTAATTCCAAATGACCTGCTCATAGAAGCTCAGCTGAGATAATGGCCTACAGTAGAAGAGTGGGATGGAATGGGAGAGGAGAGAATATGGAGAGAACTTGGAGCACCTTGAGAAGGACAAACCAGAGAGCATCACAAGACAGAGTTTGGGGTAGCAAGGTGACCTGGGGCAGGGGTTCTTACCCTGGGGACTGGGAGCAGGCAGGCAAAGGGAAATATAAGGGTTGTTAGGACCAGGCTTTGCTTAGAAGTCATTTGAGTTACTGGAGTGTAGAGCCCACATGTATAAAAGGCCTCATTGAGTGTTGTTTTGTTTCATAAAATATCTAGTACACTTTGAATCAAAAGTCTAGGTATAAAAATTATTTTAGGACTGGAGAAATGGCTCAAAATTTAAAAAATACTGACTGCTCCTCCAGGGGACCAAGTTTGCTTTCCAATGCCCATAAGGCAACCAGCAACTATCCTATATCTCCTGTTCTAGGGGATCCAATGCCATCTTCTGGCCTCTTTGGGCTCCAAGCATGAATATCCATCCATCAATTCATTCATACATACATATATACATTCATGCATGGAAAAGACTTATAAAATAAGTCTGAAAATTTTGTTTAAGTAAAAAAATAAGATCAAATAAACTATACTGGTGGTTCCTTCTGCTGCAGTCTGCACACAGAGAAAGGGGTAAGGGTAGTAGTTAGCAAAGTCTCTACAGCAAGAAGCCTTCCTCCCAGGCTCACCAGCAGATCGTGGTCCTCAGGGTGACTCAAGTGGGTCTTCATTTAAAAAATATTTTGCTGGGCCGAAGTGGCGCACCTTTAGTCAGCACTTGGTAGGCAAAGATGGGAAGATCTCTGTGAGTCTGAGGCCAGCCTGGTCTACAAAGTGAGTTCCAGAAAAGTCAGAGCTGTTACACAGAGAAACCCTGTACAAACAAATATAATTTGATTAAAAATCAATATATATGAAAAATCAATATATATGTTAGGTGTACATGTATGGCATATGCATGTGTTAGGATGTAGCTAAGGAATCCAGAAGAGGGTGTTGAATCCCCTGGATCCAGAGTTACAAGTTTTTGTAAACCCCTAACATGGATTCTGGGACCCAATCTTGAGCCTTCTGCAAAAGCAGCACATTCCTAAGCAGGAAGCCATTGTTCCACGCACATCTGTTCTCTTTGGATGGAGATCAGAGGCCAATGAGATAAAAAGACTGGTGATCCCCAGCCTAGAGCAGGGGAACACTGATCACACCATCCTTTCTCCATCCCTGGCTGAATCGTGTCTGGTCAGTGTTATAAGAAAGAGAAAAGCTCTGAACCATGCTGAGAGTTGAAAATGAGGAAGAGTATGGGATGCCTACCAAATATTCAGCCAGAAAATTGCTCAGGAAAAAACAGAAAACAAAAACTTCCCCAAGTGGGAAATACATGGCACAAGGTAATCGAGATAGAGATTTAAGTAAGCCTTGAGAAAATCAATCTCAGGCCAGCAAGATGGCTCAGTGGGTAAAGGCACTTGGATGAAAACCTGGTGACCAGTGTTCAATCCCTGGGACGCACATAGAGGTGGAATGAGGGAACCAATTCCACAATGGTCCTCTGGCACCCATTCTCAGACATTCATACACACACACACACACACACACAGAGAGAGAGAGAGAGAGAGAGAGAGAGAGAGAGAGAGAGAGAGAGAGAGAGAGAGAGAGAGAGAGAGCACGCTAGGGTAAACACAATTTATATCTAGAACTTCAGAAACAAGGGTTTGCATACCATTAACTTCCCTCTCAGCCTCAGTTTCCTCCCATTTAAAAGGAGAGTATGGGGCTATCCTCCAACAGGCCTCTTGATGCTCAGACTGTACAATTCTAAGATGGCTAATCTTACAACACATTCTTTGGCAACATCTGCATCTATTTAAGCTCATAAATGTTGAGAAGAAATACTTGGTATGCTGTAAAACCAGGAAGCAGGTATCCCCTTTAAATAAACACTCCTCCAGAGCTGATGAAGTCCCAGGTTTATCAGCCGTGCCACATCCCAAAGTCATCCATATCTTATGGGACTGGACAATGTTTTCTATCACCTAAAATTCTTGAGCGTAATTTGATTTTCATATCTAGGGGATGACAGCTTTGAGTAGTTTAAGATTATTTATAGGGTTAAAAATTCAAAAATTTTCAAAATAGTAGAAGACAAGCAAGTATAATAAATGGTGTGGGAGGGATGCCTCTTAGAACAGACTGAAGAGAGGGGTCATTTTGAAGAAATAAACAGTTTCTCTCTCTCTCTCTCTCTCTCTCTCTCTCTCTCTCTCTCTCTCTCTCTCTCTCTCTCTCTCTCTCTCTCCAGCTAAAGGGTTTTTTTCTTCTTCTTTTTTTAATAACAGTAAGACCCAGGGTTTGGGGCAGCTGTGTGGGGTTCCTGGGGTCTTGCCAAAATGCCAGTACACTTCTTTGACCTTCTGAGGACCAGTTTTTGGGAGACTCCAGGGCCAGCTGGTTGAAGGTGAGGATCTTGCCCCCAGCCTTGAGGATGGGACTTTGGGCTCTGCTGCTTGCCCTCAGTGCGCACACCTTCAGCTTGGACACTTCCAGAATCCGCACATCTTTAGTGCCTGTCCTCACAACCACAGTTGTCTTGTTCTCCCAGCCAGGAAGCTTCATTTTCAGATCATCCTGGACAGGGACAGAGGTGGGCAGTTAGTGCAACTCATAAATAACCTTTAGGTACAACTTGATTGAAGGTGGAGTTGGTTCCTTTAGCAAGAAACCTGAACAGTTTGACCAGCAGCTGCAGGTAGATGTCCTGGCTCTTGGGCTCCTTATTGTGAATGTCAGCACCCATGATGGCTCCTCCTGCTTGGCCAAGTCTAGAAAGCAACAGTTTTTTGATAACATAAGAAAAGAGACAGTTAATGTGAGCCAAGGGGGTTGCAAGTTGTGGTTTTCTGGACACATTTTGATCTCCATATGAACACACAGTGTTGTATAAAGCTAAGAGTTGGAGAGATTACTCAGTGGTTATTGAACGTGGACAGCTCTTCCACAGGACCTGTGTTCTCTTTCCAGCACCTGTATCAGGCATTTTATAATCGCCTGTATTCTAGATCCAGGGGATCGGATGACTTCATCTGGCCTACATGGATATCTGAATTCATGTGCACATACCTACACAGAGATATGTCCTTACAGTCTGGGAACACATCCTTCTACACTCCACCAGCCACTCCTCCATTGTCCTGCACTTTCCTTCCTTCCCTGGATTCAGGACATCTACATTGGGACAAGTTAATCAAACTGTTTTCTTTTCTGAGAGGGAGGCTGTAATATCATGGAAACTTCTAGGCTATCAATACAATATCTAGACTTGTTACAGGAAAATAATCTTTGCCTTAGAAATCTCAAAGCTTTATAAGGCTTTTTATTGTGTGTGTGTTTTAAGAACTATCACAGGGCCAGAAAGAACACCCAGCAGGTAAAGGTGTGAGCTGCCCAAACCTAACAACCTGAATTCAATCCCAGCACTGTGTCAGGGATAGAATTTACACTACAGTTGTCTTCTGACCTTCACACACACACCATACACCGTGGCATGCTTACCCCTCAATAATAATAGCAAGTAATTGCATTTTTAAAAGAATCACTGCAAATGCAGTCCTAATGCTCCTACAGTGAGCTAGAAGGCAAGAGTGGTAGAGTTAGCTGAACCTGGAGGCCAGCTAGCCCAGACTGGCTTAGAGCAGAGGTGGGAGACCCTGTATCAGCAGCAGACAGGGAAAACTAAAACCTATCCTTTGACATCCACACTCATGCCATTGCATACATGTTCTCGTTCTCTCTCTCTCTCTCTCTCTCTCTCTCTCTCTCTCTCTCTCTCTCTCTCTCTCTCTCTCTCTCTCTCTCTCTCTCTCTCTCTCCCCCTCTCTCTCTCCCTCCCTCCCTCCCTCCCTCCCTCCCTTCCCCCCCCCATCTGCCTGTCTTCTAAGCTGGAATTAAAGACATGAGCCACCTCTCCATCCTGCCCCTCCTCCAGATTATAAACTTTGTCAAGATCACAACTTTTTAGTATCATTTGTAGAAACTGAATTTTAATACCTTTTGTAAATAGAGCCTTATTTCATAATCTGACAACTAAATGCCCTGTCAAATGTCCAGTCTCACCACTTGAAATAATCAGTGTTTGCAACCAGCTCAATGACATATTGATACCATTTACAAAACTTGCTTCAACACTCTACTTGGTAACAAAAGCTGTTTTTAAAACTTCAAAGAAGGGGCTGCTAGGATGCCTCGGCAGTTAAGAACACTGGCTGCACTTCAGCAGAGGTCCTGAGTTCAATTCCCAGTAATCACACTGTGGCTCACAGCCATCTATAATGGGATCTGATACCCTCTTCTGGCCTGCAGGCCTACACGCAGAAAGAGCACTCTTAGATAAAACAAACAAACTTCAAAGTAGAAATCTTTATGATTACTGTGAAAAGAGCATCTTTAATACCAAGTCTAATACTTTAAATTTCCATTTTGATTTTGAAAAAAGAAAAATAAAAACAAAATAACAAGTGGTCACCTCGAGACAACCCTAGGCTTCTTTTCCACAGCTCTCCAAAGTTTTAAAATATATCTGTGAGTACCATAGAGAACTTTTCTTTTAGGGTAGGGCTACAAAATAACTAGCTAAGTTGTTTTCAGCCCGAGTATGTTTTGTTTAGGAGATGGCAAGTTAAGAAGAAAAGAGAAAATTAATATTTGCAAGATGTCATTAATCTCCAGAAAGAGCCTGGACAGCCCGCCCCACCTCCACCCCCACCGCAGCTCTCATTTCAGAACTAACCCAGTTTTCTGTTATTTGGCTCTGAAAACTCTTAAATCTGTAACAAGAGACTGACTTCCTGTTCTCAAGAGTATGCCTGCCAACAAAAACATTTACAAGAAAAGCCCCAGGGCCAAAAAATTGCCTACTAATTATTTCTCAGCACCCCCACCCCAAATTCAGGAAGGTGAATGCTGTAAACGTTGTATCTTAAAACTCTGAAGTATGTGTTGAAAAATTAAGAGAAAGCCCACAAGAACTGTTTGCTGCTAGCTTATGTTTTATTGCATTCAAATTACATCAGTTTTATGGCCCTTGGGCATAGATGATGAGTTTTTTTAATATTTTATTCAGAATTCCACAAAGATTATACTATATAGTTATCAAAATACTCACTAGAAGTTGTTTTCCTGTTTCCTTCCCAAGTGAGGAAGCAGCAGCCTCAACAGTCTAAAGCTGCCCAGATGGCGGCGTGTGCCCTAGCTGGACTGACAGGGCTTGGGCTAGGTAGGTGTTCCCAGTGGTCTGTCCATCCAGAGTGAGCCCTGTCAGCATCCCAGCAGCCCCCGTGTAAGAATGCACAGACTCGGTAGCCAGTGTGCACATGCAAGGGGACCTAGAAAAGGGACAGTTGTGGAAAGGATTGGAGAGTAGATGCCACCTGACCTCATGGCCTATGACAAAGCTACTGTCATCAGATGTCAATCCATGTAATGGGGTCATAACAACAGGACCAAGAGCACAGAAATAAACTAGTCCTCTGTCGCCAGCTGAGGTTCATGAATTGTGCAAGGGAAAGGCGATAGAAAAATGAGTTGTGTTCTCAACAGTTGTGCTAGACAATCAGACACATGCAAAAGGAGAGGGGGCAGGGAGGAGGAGAAAGAAGCCGCAGGAAGGAAAGAAGAGAAACAGGCCCTGTTTTGAGGATTTTAACACATACTTTACACCAGGTTTTAGCTAATTTTGGCCCATGAATTACCCCAAGGCTTCAGCAGAAGTCTCTTTCTGATCCTCTTGTTTCTGACCTCTCTATTTAGAAAATATTAGTCTCCTCCTTTCATCTCTAACAGAATCCACTCCTTGGGATTCTCATCTTTGGGTCTGAGGAAGAGAGGGTATGATTTTTACCTGCCTGCTTAACTGATCACATCTCCTTTCACTAGGGGTTGGATGTAGCTTGTTCCCTGAAAGTTCATTTGCTAGAATCTTGGCATGGTGATGTGGAGAGCTGGGATCCTCAGGGGAGGGAAGCCTGTTGGAAAATGGTTACATCATGGTAGATACCATCTATAGAAGTAATGGATGTATTCTTGTAAGACCCTTTAGTTGCTAGAGGAGCCGATTGCTATGAAATTAGTGGGGCTGGCCTCAGAATCTCTCCCAACTTCCTGTTGCATTTTGTGGTAGCTTCCTTTCCCACATGCCCCTATCATGTTATCATATAACCATGATAGATCCCAACAAAGCACTGCCTCACTGAGCATCAGGTCCTGGATTTCAAGGGATACTGGCTTCTTCTGAGTCCTTTCTTGGTTCCCACCAGCTGCTAAAACTCTTTCTGGGCTCCAAGAGAACACAACTCACAAGTGCAAGTTTTGAGCTTAGTTGTCTAAGGGCAATATCCTGCAGGAAATGTTCTTACTATCTTTTAGAAGGACAGGTCTGCCAAAGGCAAGACATTCTTCATCATATACTCCATTTCTCATTGCTCATCTTGGTAGAGGGGTCAGGAAATCACATCCTTATAGTATTGGTGAGTTTCAGTGCACAAAATGTTCCACAGAACAAATTAGACCTTGTGCACTGAAAGATTTAAAGCTTGCATAGCATCCGGACTGGCAATTCTTCTTCAAGGAATTTAACCTGAGAAAACAATTAGGAGAATGTCCAAGGACGTGTGCAGAAGATGGATTGCTTAAAAAAGAGTAAATACAACCTTTGAAATTCCAGCGTGACAGGACAGGTTAATTGAATCATGGTGCTTGAATGAAATAGAATCCAACTAATTATATTTTTAAAAAATGGTGGAGCTGGAGAGAGGGCTGTGATTAGGAGTACTTGCTACTCACTCATGAGGAGCTGAGTCCAGCACCCATATCAGGCAACTCACAACTAATTCCATTTCCAAGGCCCTCTTCTGACCTCTGTAGGCATCTGCACTCACATACTAACACACACACAAACCTTTTTACAAAGGTACAATAATGCAAGGGTTAGGGATGTGGCTCAGTTGATAGACAATTGCTTAGCAGGCACAAAGACCCCTCTATCCCAACACTGCATAACTGGGCAGTGAGGTACACACCTGTAAAGCCAGCACTGAGAAGCTGAGGCAGGAGAATCAGAAGTTCAAGGTCATGTGTTTAAGGCTACTTTAAGATTCATGGAATTTTTGTCTCAAAGAAATAAATAATGATGCAGATCCTATGTGCTATGTACACATAAACTTTAACTGCATTAAATCAAACTGCTTATGAAATGATACTGGGTGGCATCTAGTAAGTGCTTACTATGTACCAACTACGATTCTACAACTTGTCCAAAGACCAGCTCAGTCATTCTTCACATCAACTCCACCAGGAAGAATCTACCTGTCCTGTTTCACAGGGGCTCTGCTGAGTCACATGACTTTCATAGGCGCACACAATGGAGAACATGCAGGCAGTTGGACCTCAGAGCCTATATTCTTAAAATCCACATGATTGTACTTCTCTATGAAAAGTCATATGTATTTTGAAAATGAGACAAATATTATATATGCTTGTGTGTTTTTTAGAACACTAGGGAGGACTGAAATGAAAATATTAATGTGAAGCACCATAAAAAAATCCATTCATTTTTTAAAAGCCCTCATATAAATTGTTCTTTATTCTGGTGAAGTAAATTTATTGTGTTAATATTAAAATTCTGTACCTCCCCCGTTCTATTCAGTATTCATGTTCCTGGGGGGAATACAGGCCCATGTATGCCACGGTGTACACAGAGGTCAAAGACAACTTCCTAAAGGAAGTTCTCTCCTTCCACCTGGGTTTCCAGGCAGAGTCTCCTTCTCTTTGTGCTTCACACTCCAGACTGTCTGGCCTGAAAGCTTCCAGATGGTTCTCCCATCCCTCTGCATCTATTCTCTCCAAACAAGCCACTTGGGATCACTCGGGTCGTCAGGCGTACTTACACAGCAAGTGCCTTTACAGGTTGAGCCATTTCACTGGGCTTCCCTAGATCAACCAAGGACTTAAACAACGGCTTTCCCCAGTTTTTCAGACTTCACAATGCAGCAACTCTCTGTATCCATCTTCCTGGATAGTTAAGTCTTTAGAATTCACTACATGTTATATGAAAAGCACAAAGGCCCTGGCAGCAGAATGACCCCTTAAACATATCTGTCTGCCTGCCTCCCTGCCACCCCATCTTCCTTTTACATGCTTGTTTTAAAAGGACAAGGGACTATGGAGTTGTTTGCAGATGGTTTTCATACCCATTTGGGTGCATTAAAACTGGCTTGGCTTTCTTTGAACCACTGTCCTGCACTTTGAAACCTCTTCCAGTTTCTTTGGGGATGCTGACTTCTGAGGATGACCTGCCCCTCCCTGTGGTCCCGCTTCCACATCTGTTGTCCTGAAAGCCTCTGCTAGAGACACTCCTTGATTTCCAGAAGGCAGGGTTCCTTGATACCCATAAGGGCCACACAGTAGCCAACAACCCTTTAAAACACAACTAGAGCATCAGCAGTTGTGAACTTCATTTCCACTTAGGTCAGCCTGTGAGTTGTTGTGACCATTCAGCGTTACAGATTTCCTTTACAGAACTCTCACACCTCACCTAAGGCCCTTCAGCCAGAATTTAAACACATTTTTGACTACAAAACGTTTATTTCGGGTAGTATCTCAGGTAGTAAAGTATTTTCTGTGCAACCATGGTATCTGAGGTTGATCTCCTGGAATCCATGTAAAAACAAAACAACGAGGCATAGTAGTGTGAACTTGCAATTTCAGCCCTGGGTGGGGTGGGGGTAGGGATGATCCCTGAGGCTCTCTGAGCAAGTCTGGACTACTAGGCATGGATGGTCCAGGCCAATGAGAGATACTGTCTGACAAAACATTAGGCAGGTGGTTCCTGAGGAAGGATACTTGTCATTGTTCTCTTGCTTATGTGTGTGCATGACATGCATACACATATGTACATATGTATACATACATACAGATACATGTATACACATGCATATATGTGTATACACCGAGAGACACACATGAACATGTACACACACACACACACACACACACACACACACACACACACACACACACACTTTTTTTTTCACTTTATCCTGACTCAGGGTGATTTATTCAGTGGAACTACTTCATTCTCTTGCTTTTTCCAAACTGGATGAAGGAAGGCTGAGAAGAAAGGTGGGTTTCAAAATTTTATTTCTTTATTTCCTATTTTTATATGTCTATGTGTGTGCATCAGATCCCCTGAAACTGGAGTTGCAGGCAGCTGCCATGTGGATGCCAGGAGCAGAACCCAGGTCCTCTGCAAGAACAGTGGTTGTAGTTGAACAATCTCTCCAGGCCAGGAGGGCTATTTTTAAAAGGAAGATCTAATTCTTTTGTACTCGGGAATATATCATACTCTTTTCAGAAGGTGTATTAACAAAATCTATTTCAGGATATGAGAAGAAATGCAACCTTACACCTCACCATTCTCCTGTGGATCAGATGATAAGAGACTATTGGTATCTGACCTTGACACCATTCCAGAGCCTGGTCTGCTTAGTGTCTATCCATTCACACAGTCATGGATGAAACATAACAGAGACAACATTAGAACAAAATAGAGGCATTTATTAAATATATGTGATGTGGGTTTTAATATCAAAGTAGAGCGTGCACAAAAAGACTCCTCATATGTGTAACAAAATATCAATTGTTACTTAAACATGAAATGACTAAATGCCACAATATACAAAATTCTTTTTTAAGTGAGAAATAAAAGAATCACAGCTTGAATAAATATAGTGATCTCAGGTGGTCCAGTAAAGGTATAAGGCACACATTAAAACAAGGAATCAGTGAATCAGACTGCAGCTACTCTGGCACACACAAGTCTCTAAACATGACTGTCATGACCAGGCACACACCCTCCTGGCCAGAGGAAAAAGCAGTGCATGCTAGGAATCCTCCCCTCCAAGTTCAAGTTTTTCCAGGTGCCCATGCCACCTCTGCACAGGCTTGCTTCTCCATGCAGAAGAAATACTGCTGCTAATACTTTATGGGTAAACAAAACTTTATGCTGTAACAAACAGGAATCTCTATTTAATGCCCCTTCCCCTCCAAACAAAAATTGAATAAAATAAAATAGACTGTGAAACCTGGACTTCAACATTTATGTGGGGGAAAAAAAATGAAGATTCTGTATAGCAGGGTTGGGCGGGTGTCTGAAATACAGACCTCACGTCCGTCTTTGCTTGTTCTCTCTGCCTCCACTTGCCCGAGATTCCCATTCTGGCTTACCCCATGTCTACGAGGAAGAAATCATCACCCTCTTCAGACTTTAAGTCATAGGGTTCCAGGACTTTTCAGCATCTGCAAGAAGCATGTTGACTCCAAGTGCCTAAGTCAGCGTTTTCTTTGAGGTTAACTCCAGGACTCTTGTGTATGGGGTGTAACTCCTGGAAGGCATCGTGATTTCACGGGTTCTGCCTGTTGGGCTGAAAAATGAGAAAAGGGAGGTTGGGGAAATGAGATAAAACCCTCCACATGCTTCATGTAGTAAGAACTCAGCACTGAAAAATAAAAACGTGGTGATTAATAATGCAGTCGAGTATTTCACAGAAATACTAAAAAGGGGACTTGACTTGGACTGAATATTTTGTTCCTGCAAATTCAGAGCTGAACCCACAGAAGGGTGGCATCCGCAGGTAAAAAGACCATGGGGGTGGGGCCCTCGTGAGCAGGATTAATGCCCTTACAAAAGTTCTCAGAGGGCTTCAAGTGAAGACACAGGAAAGGCACTGTCTGTGAACCAGAAAGCATATTCTAACCAGACACAGAGCCTGTTGATGCACTGGTGTTAGACTTCCTGGTCTCCACTATGAGAAGTAAATTTGCTTGCCCTTTATCATTCAGTTCATTTTGACCAAATACATAACTACATTTCCCAGCCTCCTTTGCGATTAGGTGGACCATGTCACTGAATGGTCAGAAATGAGTCATACCACTTGAAGTTTAAATGGTACATCCACAGGCATTATCTTGTATGTTCACCTTCTCTTCCATGTAGAGGTTTGGGTGGGAGTGAGGGGACACTAGCCCACTGGAGTATGCGGCTCCGGCAGGCCTTGCTCTTCTCCCCATTCCCAATGCCTTGCCAAAAAACCATTAGATTACACTCCTAAAGCTAGCCACTTCCTCCTCCTAAGGCTGACCACCAAAGTCCAACAGTTAAAAGCCTCCTTTGATTTACCTAATTAACTTGCCCAATTAAAACTAAACACCTTACCCTAACATGGGCTTTCCCATTTTACCTTTATGAACTACCTTTCTCCTATGTACCACATCCATCTCTTCTGTATCCCCAGGCAGTCCTTTGTGTCTTGGAGACAAATACCCCTCCCTCTTTTCCTGTCTCCTCCTTCACCTCCTTTACCATAACACCCCACCCACACTAGCACAGACCTCCCCTTTTCCTCAAGTATTACTCATGCAAGATCATTTGCTGCTGTTTTTCTGCCTGAGTCAGAAAGCAGCCACTTTAACTTGCCTTCCCCACTTACAAAGTATCTCTCTATGAAAACAGGTATTTGGGTTAGGTTTGTGCCTAATCTGGGGCCTAGGAGAGAGCCCCTACTTTTCAGGAGTCCCTTTCGGGGAGGGTGGGTCTAAGGAAGTCACTGGTGGAGAATTCTAGAACCTTGAATGTCTATGTAGAGTGAGGCTCATTTCGACCTGCAACAGTTAACATTCTTTACCACAATAGCACAATGACCAAATACACAGGAAGCATAACAGTTAACTTCTTCAACACTAACTTCCCATGTTGTTATTCACAAAGCAGCATGAGCCATATCAGGAGTGTCAGGAGCAGGGGTGTCAGATCTTAGACACTGCAGTTCTCCCATAGAAGATGGTTGTGTAGTGATTTACTTCAAAATTAAAACCTCCCATGTGGAGAGAAGCTTATTAAGACACAGGATATTAGGGAAGAGATGAAACACAGGATGTTCTAAGGAGAGGTAAAACATTCCATCCTGTATGATAGCTCCTTAATGTTAGGAAGTAAGCAATTCCAAGGCTTCAGGAAGTCCCTGAAACTGACCCGATCCAATCCTTCCCCAAGCATATATAAGCAAAGAGTAAGACTGCTGCAAGATACTTGCAGATCAGCTGAACTTCCTGTGAGAAGCTGACACCAAAGCCAGGAGTGGTGGTACACACCTTTATTCTCAGCAGATCTCTGTGAGTTCAAAGCCAGTCTAGTCTATATAGCTAGTTCCAGGTAGGCCAGAGCTATACAATGAGATTCTGTTTCTAAAATAAGAGAGAGAGAGAGAGAGAGAGAGAGAGAGAGAGAGAGAGAGAGAGAGAGAGAGAGAGAGAGAGAGAGAGAAGAAGAAGGAGGAGGAGGAGGAGGAGGAGGAGGAGGAGGAGGAGGAGGAGGAGGAGGAGGAGGAGACCTGAAAAAGACTCAGACAAACTGAGCTAAGTGCAAAAGACACTCTCCAACCTGCTGAGCAACCTTCAGGCTATACAGTATACTCCAGCTTTCATGAGCTGTCATCCATGCTGGGGTGGGCTTTTGGTGATATAGCTATCCTCAGATTATTTCTGCTCTTGTAAGTAACCTCAATAAAACTCGCTGATTCACAAAGTTGGACTTTCACGGTACCCTTACTGTGGTCTGTCATTAGCTCCCTATCCAAGTAAGTAGACATTTATTCACATCTCCCCAGGTACAATGCCACACAACAGCAACCAATATGTCTTTCCCATGCACTCCATTCCCCAGGCACATGGACATGACTGTTGCTGGGGCTCTGACACACCAATGACAGTGTCTCCCATCGCACCAATCTACACCTGTGTCCATTTCTAGGTCTGATTTCTCTGAGAGTGAAAACCACAACTCACCCTTCTTTGTGACCTCCACAGTTCACAGAGGCTGAGCATGGCGATTTCAGTTCACACACACACATGAGGATGGAAACCAGAGTGAGTGTGAGGAGGGGACAGTCACAGTGACACTGCCCAGGCATTTCAAGAAGTCCCTGGTGACCTAGCTAGGCAGATTAGAGGAATAGCAGGGCAGAAACCAGATGGCCTTGTGTGCCAACTCCTATGAAAATTCCATGCAACAGAAATGGTCTCCTGTGACAATATCTTAAAAGCTCATAAAATGCAGAAATATTTATAAAGGTGAACCTTCTGGGTTTCAAAAACAGGCACTCATATCCCAACCTTTCAAAAATGTAAAGGGAGGGGACATTTTATTAAGCTGATCACTAGGAAACAACAGGACTTCAAGAGAGTAAGTCATTTTCTGGAATGCAGTTGGGATCCTGCTAACCTTTTACAAATCCACAGAGGAAGCGTTTCCCTGGAGGCAGAGAGCACCAGCAGAACCACAAAACAAAGCTTGGGCGAAGGGCTACTTTATATTTTCATCTCTACAACAGAAATGTGAAAATACAAGCCTTCAAAGCACTTACTATGTGCAGGGCACTAATTTCAATGGGAAATATCTGCAACCAAATTGCACCTACTAAGGTATAATTGAGGAATGAGAGATGGCTCAGCAGTTAAGAGCACTTACTGTGCTTGCAGAAGGACCAGGCTCAGTTCCCAGCACCTACATGGTGACTTAACACTTAGTAACTCCAGTTCCAGGGGATCTGATGCCCTCTTCTGGTCTCCATAGGTACCAAGCATGCATGTGGTGCACATACACGCAGGCAAAACATGGATAAACATAAAATCGAATAAATTATCAAAAAAGATAAAAGTAAATCTAATTTTAAAAAGCAAATCTAATGGAGTTTACTGAAACCATGTTTCAATTCATTAAGGAGCAGAAAAAAAGTCTCATTTCTCATTTTTATTTTTCTCTGTACTCAGAGGCCAAATGACTTTAAATAATTCTCAGTGACTAATTGATATGTATCATACTTTTCAAACTGAATTCATTCTTAAAAAACAAAAATGGATGTTTAAAACTCTTGAGCTCACTGTGAGTCACTCCTGTGTTTTTATTCCATGATGAGATATTTGCTCACTAGAAATAATGCAACTCAAAGATGAGACAGAGAAGGACAGGGAACTAGAGATAAGGAGGAGGGAATATGTCTATCATGTAGGCCAGAGAGAGGAGGGAAAGAGAACTTCTGATGACATACGGATGGAAAGTAATAGCTAAGTAATGGAGCCCATGGGCAGAGCATGGAGATATGTCTATACGCTGCAGATATGGCTCTACTATAGATCACAGGAAAATGGTGGACACAGCCACAGATTATGAACATGCAAGTTCTCAGGCTGTTGTATAGGAATCTCCTCCCAGCCAAACAGCTACCATCTTCATAAGTTGGCACATGATCATCACAACTGGGCTGGTTGATTATTGACTTCCTTGCCAGGAAGTGGAGGGGTACACAGAGCAGGAGGGTCATAGGCCCTTCCCCTGAGTGAGCGTCCAGCCATTTTTCCTAACCAGCTATATTCAACTTTTCCTGATTGATAGTTTCCTCATGGTCTTGGAGTAAGGCTGGAGGATATAGGCTTGGGAGAACCAGGAGAAGGTGGCTCCAACTCTGTGGTTATGGGGAAGCCATCACATATGATGGGTGATGACTTTCTAGTGTTGCTACTTGAGGTCATCCATGCTCCTATCAGTAACCCCTCCCCAATCTCTATAAGGAAGCCCAATAAACTCGCTTGTTCCTCAGAACTTTAGATTGCTATTGGGACCTTATGACAAGGTCTATGTGACCTAGTGCCCCACCCCCAGCAGAGAAAATTCCCAAAAGAGGACTGATCGCTACATCTCCCCTCCTTCCTTTTTTTTTTAAATTTTGTTTTTGGTTTTAAAAACAGGTCTCACTATGTGGCCTCACTACAATCCTCCCACTTCAGCATCCCCAGTTAAAATTTTTTTTCAGGCGTGGAAGCAGAAACTAAGACTTCACGATTTTCTCAAAGCCACACAAAAGGCAAGTGGTAGACCCGAGACACAGATCAAGATCTGACACATAAGCATGGAACTTAACTACTTCTAAGAACTGACTTTGGAGAGAAGGCTGGCACAGCTGGAAATTGTCTGTAGAGGACAATCAAACAGACCAGCTAGAGGATGAGGAACAGAGGCTGGAAAGGATGAGGGCTTGTGTTCCAGAAAGGCTCAGCCAGGGAGGGAGGGCACACTATGCATTGGTTCAATCTTTGTAGAAATGACTGAACCCAAGACAGAATCGTCAGATACTCCGAGGAGAATGAGGCATGCATACCATGAAAGGGAACAGAGGACAGGCCAGGAGGGTAGAGAGAGAGAGAGAGCTAGGGAAGGAGCATCCTCCAAGAGTAAGAGGCAAGCATTGTTTGCCTAGGAACAGTGCTGAAGCTGTCCAATGTTCAGAGCAGCTGACACTCTAGGGAGAAGGTACTGCAGAGGACAGATTGAGTGCCTAGTCCACAGTGCTGTTCTGAGCATGTCTCAGTGAGACTGTGACAAGGAAAAGGAACAAGACCTTCTGTACACATGCTTGATGACAAATACGAACAGCAAAGCACGAGCCAGTGCCTAATCTAAGCCCTCTACTAAATGAACAAACCGCATTATAACACAGGCCATCTGCCTAAATCCCCACTTGGCGTAGACCTTGCTTATTCACCCCAAAACTGTTAATTGAACATCAACTAAATACCATAGTCCACCATCTGAATGAATGCTTGCTTTCCAAAGAGGTTTAGGATCAAAAGCTTGGGCCCTACTGGGGCACTGCTACCTGGGCCCACAGAAAGTGTGTGTGTGTGGGGGGGGGGGGATGTTGTCTTTCACAGGGTTGTGGAACCTCACCCTCAGATATTTAGTTTCTTGGATCATGGTATAAACAGTTTTTACTCCACCATGCTACCCCCTCACCAAAAGACTTTGGGATAAACTGAGTCAACATGATGCATGTTTCTCTTCCTAACCCGCCTCAGGTATTTCACTACAGTAACAGTCCGGTGACTAATACCCTAGACCATGAGAAGGAACCCTGGATCCCCACTCACAGATAATTACGACGCTGTCAGGAAAAGGAGCAGTGTGTGTAAAGGGGTGCTTTATCAGAAGGTGTTAGTGCCTTATTATTAAAGAAGAGATCCCTGCAATTTTGTTTTTCAGCATGGCAAAATTCTAGAAGAGCTCCAGTTGTGAGTTAGACTCTAGGAGCACTGGACACCTGCAGGTGTAAGAAGTCAGTGAGTGAGCTGGCAGGCTGCTGCTCCCCAGAGGGAGCACCTGCAGTACCTGAAACACAAAGGATCACTCCTGTGTCTCAGCCGACCTAGCTCTGATTACTCCCCTGGCCCTCCACTCTTTGACACAGTGTCAAAGAGGATCTGAAGCCACTGGGGGTTTAACTGAGGAGGCTCATGGACACTGAAGCACTGTGTCCTTGGCTAGGCTACCAATCAGTGATAACTACCTATAAAAATTAACTAAATAGCCTTAGCAAACCCAAATTCACTTACGTAGGATCCAGTGTTTAACATCTAGAAAATCAGAATTTTGGTTGAGTTCATAGTAACAGTGGCTATTTAAACCACTATTTGTGAGTTGTGTGTATGTATATGCCTGTGCCTGTTTGTACACATGAGTACAGGACTTGAAAAGGCCAAAAGAGGGTGCTGGAGACCTTGGAGCCAGACTGAGATGCGGTTGTAAGTCACCCAATATGAGTGCTAGGTACAAAACCCCAGGCATCTGCCAGAGCAGTAAGTGCTCTTCTGAGCCATCTCTCTAGCCCCTTAATAGCTATTTTTTTTTTTTATTAAGGTACCTGCTTTATACATATTTTCACATAATCCTCGCAGCAACACACCGAAATTCAAAGTTATCATCTTCTTTCCCATTTTGAATATGAGTATGTCTAAGTTTCAGAAAGATTCATCAACCTGCCCAACGCTGAGGTCAGCTGGCAGTTGGCAGGGATGGCACCCAGGTGCCCTAACTGTTTTAACTTGGCTACACTATTGAGCTCTTTGTGGCAGGAGAATGAATAAACCACTTCTGTGTAATGCTAAATTTAATACTTCTGATTAAAAAAAAAAAAAAAACTGGAGAAGAGGGGTACTGTGGTTTGAATGCAATTGTCCCATAAGCTCATAGGGAGTGGCACTCTTGGGAGGTGTAGCTTTGTTTGAATGGATGTGGCCTTGTTGGAAGAAGTGTGTCACTGTGGAGGTGGGCTCTGAGGTCTCCTATGCTCAAGCTATGCCCGGTGTCTCTGTTTTCTTCCTGTTGCCTTCTCCAGCACCATGTCTGCCTGCACACTACCATGTCCCATCATGATGAAAATTAACTAAACCTCTAAAGTGTAAGCCACTCAATTAAATTTTTTCCTTTATAAAAGTTGCTGTGGTCACAGTTTTCACTGCAATAAGACAAGGAGGCTGTATAAAAAAACCTTCTGAGCCAGGTCACTTGGGAGGTAGAGACAGGAAGATGAGGCATTGAAGGTCTTCCTCAACTACATAATAAGCTCAAGATCATCACGGAATACATATTCATTTGTCTCAAAGAAACCAATATATAAATAAGTAAAAGTTTAAAGTATAAAAAATATTCTGAAAAATATCCTGGAATATTTTACTTTTTAGATGTAAGGTTAAAGTCCAAATAATAAAGGGACTTTGTCAGAACACACCTAACACAGCCTGGCAGCTTCTACTTTCCCATTTCCTTCCTTGTGTGTCTATATGAGTATGGGCATGTGGGCACCAAGGTGTCATGGAGATCAGAGGTTCCTTCTGCCTCGTGGGGCTTGGGTCAAACTCAGGTCCTCGGGTTTGGTGGTAAGCACCTTCACCCAGTGAGCCAGCCCAGCAACACTCAACTTACTGAGTCATTTCTGTTATAAATGGCTGGTCTTCCCTCTGGCCACGTGGCTTCCAGTGAGTTGGGATTTCTTCTCCCCCCTGGACTTCCAATTTGTTTCCTTTGAAACATAGAATTCATCTAGACTATGATGATCTGATCTGTTTTCACCCAAGGGCCTCTATTTGAAACAGTCTTACTTAGAATCCAACACTCAGAACCAAGTTTTGGGTTAGGTTAGCTGGTGCTAAGAAGGTTGTGGGGAGAGAGGATGTTCCCCAGCTAGCATCTCAATAATCCTCCTTCTTCAGCATCCCTAAAGTCTCCTAGAAGCCTCCAGCAACAGGGCAAAGCCTTTCTAAGACGCCAAGTGGAAACCCAGCCTCGGGACAGCTCAGAAGCTTTTGTCTCCTCACCCCTATGACCTAGGGGTGCTTTTCACATAGTAGGCACTTCATAAATATCTGGGGGGAAACGGGTGAAATATTGTTCTGCCCTTTCGGAAATATGGTTATGTAGTTTTCATTTCCTATGCTGACTGACCTAGGCAGTTAAACCACAGCAATGGATCCTGAGGGAAACCCAAACGTTACATTTATGGAAAAGCTGCCTTTCGATTCTGACATGCCTTCCAGGTTCACTGTGGCCATAAGTTAAGGGTCTGTCAGCACTTCCATTATGAAAACTGTTTTGTGGTTTCATAATGTAGCCATAAAAGTTTGCCTCCGGCTGTCCTTGGGTGTACAAATTGAAAAGCTTGTTTTAAGCCAAAATGTGGGAATTAGAAAACAAACAATTTATTGGTTTCAGACATGGTTTTGTGCCTGTCTTGGCCAAGCAAGATTTATGATGTGGGGAATTAGAGTGATCTGAGACACTTGGTCTCTGAAAAGCCTGAGAAAGAAGGAAAATACCCGAGTTACTCATGTTTCAAAAAACGCTCTCAGAACACAATCATTCATTCTTTGGGTATATTTTCATCGAGTAAATTGTGTCATATGTTGATGAGATACTGGATCTACTTTATGTACTTTTTTTAAAAAAGCATTTTCTATTAATTATATTAGAATTGTAAAATTGCCTTGTTTACCTGGAAATCAGAAAATTGGCAAAGAAAGTTCAACAGGGCTGCTGGTAAGTTCTTTGACAATGGCAAATGGCTGGATTTAATCAACAAGAACTCATTGGTCACAGATTTAAAAGTAGGGAAATAAGGTCTCACTGTACCACATTAGTGATGCTGGAGACTTAGTATAAAGCTGCTTGCTGACTTTACAGACTCTGAGGCCAGGCTTCAGTAAAGAAAGAACCTGTAGATGCTGGGCTACAGGTGGTCAACAGGACCAGACCCTGACATCACACATGGGCAATCAGCTGGTCAGTCTTTCCTACCAGACGTAACTATTAAAGGTTCCAGGATTTCACATGATTTCTGGTAAAGCACAGCACAGCGCAGCGCAGCACAGCACAGCACAGCACAGCACAGCACAGCGCAGCACATGCCTATACACAAGTCTTTTCTTTCTCTCATGATACAGAACTTACCATTTTGTGACTTTGATGACCTACATCACAAGCCACGGGGCATTAATAACCATGTTATGTACAGAGTCACCTCCTCTTGGCTCAGCACAACTGAGCACATAGCCATGGCAAGTTTGTGTCAGAGCAAGACACTAAATCATAGACTCAACTGTCTCTATTGTGACTCAGCAAGACACAGATTTCTCTGTGGGGAGCGGCTGAATAATGAACAGGCCAGCCCTCTAACCTGGTAACAAAGCCGGATGTCAGAGATAGAGTTAAAGTCTGTCTTAGGGTTATCATTGTTGTGATAAAACACACTGACTAAAGCTATTTGGAGAGGGAAAGGCTTATTTGGGTTACACATGTACATCACTGTTCATCCTTAAAAGCGGTTAGGACAGGAACTCAAACAGGGCAGGAACCTGGAGGTAGGAGCTGTGCAAAGGCCGATTACTTGCTTGCTCAGCCTGGTTTCTTACAGAAGCAAGGAGGACCACCAAGCCCACCCAATGGGCTGAGCCCTTCCCTATCAATCACTAAGAAAATGACGGATAGGCTTGCTAGGCTAGATGGTCTGGAGGCATTGTCTCACCTGAGGCTCCCTCCTCTCAGATGGCTCTAGCCTGTGTCAAGTTGAAGTAAAACAAGCCAGCACATGGTCTAAGAAGACAATTATGAACCAGATTTAATCTAGATGCCTGGATATATCAGCTAGGGTACTAAAGGATGAATGAATTTTGTTCCTCATTTGGATGCTCCCTCTGAGGTACCCAGCAAACCCCTCTAACATGGTAATTAAAGTCTTCCTATAGCCTGTCCCTCCTTCCATACACTACTCTGGGGCAGGAACCAATGTCATTTTTTTGCAACTTAACTGTCTGCCACAGTTTGCTGAATGAATGAATGAATGAATGAATGAATGAGAGTGAGCCAAAGCATGCAGTAACTGATAGTTATGGCTGCCTCAGTCTCTCCTTAACTATCTCCTCTATACCACACTTAGCTCTAGAGTTGTATTTCTCATAGGAAGAATTTGATATGTCGTGCATCACAGCCCAGTAAAATATTTTCCTTAAATCAAAGAAAGATTTCTGTCAGAAAAATAGGAAATTCCTGAATACCTGGGTAAAAGATCACAGTCCACTCCGACTTCTCTGGTCTCCACTTCAGCCTTGGGCTGGGTTTCTGTCAAGTAGTCCAACCTGCTTTGTAGTTCATTGTTCTGGAAATGGGAGGAAGGCAGTTTTAGTAAATGAAGCCTGAAGTACCGATACCCATCTTGAGATGCATCTACACAGATTTCATCATTCTGCAAAGCCCTCCATGTGTACATACACGGTGCACATCAAGTTGTGCATACATAAAAATAATACACGCTGGTCCATAGCACAATCTGCTTTTTCGATCATCAATTTGTTGTAAGGATGGTGAGATGGCTCTGTGAGTAAAGGTGATGGCTGCCGGGGCTGGGGACCTGAATTTGAACCCCAGGACCCACATGGTAGAGGGGAACTAACTCCTACAAGCTGTCTTCTGACTGTTACATGAGCTCTCCTGCATGTTTGTGCACACAACACACACACACCCACACATGCACATGCACACACATCAATGTGTTGTAGATATCTCCCCAAATTTACTAGATTTCTATTTGTGTAAACACACTATGTTAACTGTATCACAGTATCCCATTGAATGGATGTACAGTAAGTATATATTCAGCTAGTCTCATACAATGGGCAGTTAGATATTTACCACATTTTGACATTATAAATACAGCTCAACTCAACTTTTTAACACTCCCTTACTAAGCTGTAAAATGAGTAAGTCTATTAATTTAATTTAGTGGGAAAAGCCTCTATAACTGGGTAATTAGTATTTCATAGGTGTGGAAAAATTCAGAATCTCAAACATATAAACTAGAATGAGCTCCTTGGGATTAAAATTAGCATTCTGTATACTTTTCATGGTTTTTTTCTTTTTGTAAGCTGGAGCCAAACATTGCATAAGCTGGTGATTAGATGCCCAGGAATTGGAAATGTGCCCCGTGAGGTAAATGAAGGACAAAGGGCAAGATAGGTGAAGATGGGGCTGGCTCAGCTTCCCTCTAGATCCAGGGGATCCAGCACCCTCTTCTGGCTTCAAAGAAGTGTCAGATTACCTGGAATTGAAGTTACAGACAGTTGTGAACTGTCTAATACCAGTGCTAAGAACTGAACCAAGTCCCCTGTAAGAGTAGCAAGTGTTCTTAATTGTGGAGCTATCTTTCCAACTTCTTAATTGATTTTTAACAAAATTTGTTTTGTCTTTTCACTTTTTTTTTGGTAATGATGATAGACTTAATTTTAAAACCATGAAGGCCCTATCTATTTTCTTGGCTGGAGTCTTTAAACTTGATATATAACACATGCAAAATAAAATTTACTTAATAAATGTATAAGTCATTCATACACAAATTTATTTTCAAGGGAAGGGTGAACAAAAAGTCCAAAGGAAACAGAAGTTGACTTTGGTTTGAAATGATGTGAGTTGCTACCCAGTAGCCCCCCTCTGAATGAGCAGTGTCGAGGAGCTGCTGTGTAAAACCTTATTCTGCACAAGGTTTCTGATACATGGAAATGGCATAAAGAAAGATAATGTGCTCGTGATGCCCTTGCAACTGATATGAGCTATAACAGACCTACAGTCCCACTGTGTCACCAGTCTTTAGAATGAATGAATGAATGAATGAATGTGCTGGCTTACTGGGGGCAGGCCATACTCTTCTGTACTCTCCTACTTATAAAAAAAGAGAAAATCAAAGGAGACCTTTCTCGCTGGCAACTCCAGCCCCCATGACCTGTTCCACTCCCGTGCAAAGACTTTAATCCTGAAAGTTTCTTGGAATACCAGGGTGAGGATATACCACCAAGAGCATAAGAGATGGAGTTACAAATTTCTCTGGGTTGGTATACAGGGAAGAGTGAACAAGTGACCCAAAAATGTTTTGCTTAATTTCATAGAGATTCTGTGTATATCAAATACCCCAGGGGGACAGGAATTAAAGGTTAATACT
Source organism: Phyllotis vaccarum (assembly GCA_033318265.1). Taxonomy (NCBI): domain Eukaryota; kingdom Metazoa; phylum Chordata; class Mammalia; order Rodentia; family Cricetidae; genus Phyllotis; species Phyllotis vaccarum. The sequence continues at coordinate 138,260,471 of JARWLC010000004.1, read as the reverse complement.
CATGAAAGTTGGATGAAATCATTTAAAAGAGTAATGTGTATCTTCTGCACATTGGAAGGCAAGGGAAGGCAGCAAACAGTTAAAGGAACACAGCCCAGGGTACATCCCTGCAGATCTTGGTCTTGCTAGAGTACAGATAAGTGAGCCAAACAGAGCAATGTGATAACATTACAAAAATATCCAAAGTATTAGAGTGACCCTAGAGGGGATCTATCATAGTGGGGTGAGGGAGTGAAGTCACCAGAACCTCTATAGTGAGATGAGGAGATAAGCACCCTTCCATACTGGGCAGCTCACAACCACCCGCGGTTTCAGCTCCAGGATATCTGACACCCTCTTCTGGCCAAGAAAGGGAGCTTAAACCACCAAGAAAACAAAACACCAGAGCAGGATGAAACTCCAAATTGTGGTCTCTAGCAGACCTCTGAACCATTCTCACAAAGGGTGAACTAAAAGCTGAGTGGTAAAGAAGTGAACTGAGCCATTAACCATCACAGGCACAGCAGGAAGTAGCTGAGTCCGAACAAACTCATTTTAAGGGAAACATCTTCACTGTTCTGAGACAGACTCTGAACCAGAGGTTCTCAACCTGTGGGTCACAACTCCCTAGGGTCAACCAACCCTTTCACAGGGGTTGTCTAAGACCATTGCAAAACACAGATATTTACATTACAACTTATAAGAGTAGCAAAATTACAGTTATGAAGTAACAAGGAAAATCATTTTATAGTTGGTGGTCACCACAACATGAGGCACTGTATTAAGGCATCACAGCATGAGGAAGGTTGAGGACCACTGATCTAAAGTCTCTACGTTAAAGGGTTCATGATGCCTGGCTTAGAATCCAACGTCACACAGCATATGAAAAGTCAGGAAGATAGGACCTGTTCTTGGGGGAACAGGGATGGACAGACAATAGTCCTCATGTGATTCAGATAATAGACTTTTCAGGGAAGGATTTGAATATATCCATTGTAACTATGACCACAAGATAACAAAAAATATGTTCACAGGTAATGAACTAGTGAAGAAAAATAAAAAAGAGCCATGAAAGATTCAACTGGGAATTTTAGCATAGAGAAGTACAACACTTAAACTTATTTTTGTTACTTTCTCACGTAGACTTGGGGAAAGGAAAGAAGCAGTAACATCTACAGGTGTGTTAATAGAAATCATCTAGTTAAAATAAGTTAGGGCTGGAGAGATGGCTTAGTGGGTGAAGTGTTTGCTTGTACACAAGAAGATCTTAGTGTGCTCCCTAGAACCCACATAAAAGAGGCCAATGCTAGGAAGCAGATATGGAAGAAACTTGGAAACGCACCAGTCAGACAATCTCATCAAATCAGTGAGATCCAGGACCATTGAAAATCCCTGTCTTAAAAAGTAAAATAAGGAGGAAGACATACAATGCAGGCATCTGGCCTTCACAGCATGCGCACACGCGCACATGCACACATAGTTAAAGACAGAACAATTAGCAGAGCTTCATGGAGCCGAGCTGCAGTTGTTAAGGGTCTAATGGTGCTGCTGCAACCACAGAAAAGACAGTGAGAGAAACAAAAGAGGCAAAATTAAAACCCAGCAAGACAGAACAAGCTTCCGATCCCAGCACCCTGGGGGCAGAGATGGGATCAGAAGTTCAAGACCATCCCCAGCTACATGAATTTGAAGCCATCCTGGCCTACAGGAGACCCTGCCTCAAAGAGAAAGGAGGAGAAAACAGTTCAAAATCATCTTACAACAGAAAAGTAGGGCATCAAAAGATATGCTAACATTTTGTTGATTTTTAAACTAGGAGGCTTTTATAAGGCTATGTAGCTTATTGGGTATGATTGTGTGCCTGTTTGTAGCACTGCTGTACTAATCTAGAAAGAATAATAAAAAGAAGTGACGGCCAGCTGAAATGAATTGACTGAACTCTGCAGAAGCTTCTAGGGCTGAGAGGCGATGTGCAGACTCTCCTGCTTTCAAACACCACCACCTTGTGTTTGTCTGTGTAATGAGTGCCACTCTACGGGCAGTGTGGTTTGCACACCTTCCAGGAAGAAAGAACCTGGCATGGTCCTTTTAGGCATATGGGGGAAATTAACACACACATACACACACAGGAACATGGACACAGGCAGCAGTTACCTCCTCTCCCAGCTCCCCTTAGGCCCAGGGAAGCCAGTGGCCAGGAGTTGACTCAGACAGCTAGATAAGAACATGTCCAGTAAAATGCATGTGGGGAGCCATGTGCCAGGTGCTGCAGCCACAACAACCCCCAAGAAACTTAATGAGAAGCCTAATTGTGTTCCACAGACACATAGAGAGGCATGTGCCCTATACTATGTATGTTAAGGACAGGAAGGACACATGCCAGACTTTGGATTCATTTCCTGTGACTCTTCAGTGTAAGTTTAAGACTTTTAGCAAAGAAAAACAGAATTCCATCCAGAAGGCTTACTTAGCCACTCACTAAAGACCAAGCCTCTAATTTTACTTTAGGACATTCTTTTTAAGATTTATTCTCTTTTATTTTACGTATTAGTGCTTGCCTGCATGTCTGAATTCAAAGAGCGTGTACCTGGTGCCCAGGGAGGGCAGAAGTGGGTGCTGAATGCCCTGGAATTGGAGTAATAGATGGTGTAGTCAACCATGTAGGTTCAGGGAATTGAACCTGTATCCTCTAGCTGCTCTTAACTGCTGCAGACCATTATTTTGAGAATAATTTAAAAAGTGTTTTTATTACATATCTCTCTCTCTCCTTCCCTCCCTCCCTCCTTCCCTCTCCCTCCCTCTCCCCCCCCCCCCGTGTGTGTGTGTGTGTGTGTGTGTGTGTGTGTGTGTGTGTGTGTGTGTGTGTGTGTGTGTGTGTGTGTAATGTCTCCTTCTACAATATGGGCCCAAGAGAAGCACTTTTGTCAATTGAGCATTTAAAGTTTTTAACGCATGTGGGTGGCCAAGAGGCCAGAAGAGGGCATCAGATCCTCTGGAGCTTGAGTTACTGGTAGCTATGAGTCACCTGGTGTGGGTGCTGGGAACTGAACTATTGCCTTCTGCAAGTACAGCACATTCTCTGAATCACTTAGCCATCTCTCTAGCCCCAGAACAATTTTTTTATGTCAGAAATAGGGAATCTCTTTTTGTCTCTTTTCCAGAAGATGGGTAAACAAAATTTTGTTTGGGAGGGTCAGAATCTAGCCTCCCATCAGACACATGCACCTTTTAAGATTGCAACCCAACATGGTCATTTGCAAAGTTCAAGTATGAGAATTATGCCATTGAGTGAAAAAAATAATAACAAAGAAAATCTCAGTTTTTGCAAGTGTGTTTGTGTATGTACAGCTGCATGTATGTACATATGGATGAGAGAGTCCAACTTCAGTGATCATTTCCCAGACTATCAACGTTGGTTTTTTTGAGATATAGTCTCACATGGGCCTGGAGCTCACTAAGGCTGGCTGGACAGAAAGCCGGGGGAGTCACCACTCCCAGCCTACTACATGGTTCTGGGGTTGAATTAGGTCCTTCTTGCAAGGCAACTACTTTTCCAAATGAGCTTTCTCCTTATAATGCTTTAAGGAAACACATGATCATTCATAGCTACCCTCAGCTACATGTAACAACAGCATGTTGAACTGCCTGAGTCCTATATGATGCCAAAGAGTGAAGAACTAGATGTATACAGCTGCATACAGTTAACTCTCAATAGTCAGCTCAGGATCATCACTCTATACTCCTCACAGACTGAAGGACACTACAGGACTAAACAAAGATGTGTCTAAGAACCAAGGCTCCTCTGTCACTTACCTATTTTAGACACTTTTTAATAGCAACAGAAAACTGTTTAAAAGTAGAGAATGAAAAATTGTTATGATATGGCTGAGTCTGAGAAATGCCTTTTGTTCAACATATCACTCAAAGGCAAAATTAATATACAATATATAAGGAATATTATTAGATGTTGTTATATCAGCGTTTAAGATAATTTTATAATAGAAAAGGTGATTATCATGTAATTAATATTTTTGACCTAGAAAGCTTTTCTAAAGCAATGTGGTTTATTGTATATTAATTACATGCCTGTCTATAACACCTCTGTGCTAAGAATAATAGAGTGAAGTGAGAGTTAACTCACTCAGGCCACCATAACCCACAGAAGGACAGCTTAGAATTATTAGTCACACATCAGTTGGAAGGTGGGTGCTCACTGATGTTAGTAATCACACACAACCAGCAAGGAGCAGGTCGGCAGTGTGTGTGTATGTGTGTGTGTGTGTGTGTGTGTGTGTGTGTGTGTGTGTGTGTAAAAAGCTGGGCATCATCAGATATGCCTGTAATCCCAACTCTGGAGAATTGGAAACAGGAGGACCCCTGGGGTTCACTGTCCAGCCAGACTAACTTACTTGCTGCATTCCACGCCAGTGGGAAATCCTGTCTCAAAAAAAGTAGACAGTCCTCCCAAGGAATGATATCCAATGATGCTATGCTATACCCTACACATACACACACATACACACACACACACACACACACACACACACACACTACTGAAATAAACAAAATGCCATAAGAAGGTTAAAAAATTTAAAATTTAAGGATATAAAGAGTTAAATTTGTGATATTTAGTATTTTAGAGTACTTAAGTCTAATCAGATTGAAATTTTTTTCATGTGAACTTATTTTATATGCTTGTCTGCTGCTTAAGGTAAATGTGGAAAGTGGTCAAGAGCAACTAAGTGTATTGGCCCTGGATTAAAATAATTAAAGGAAGGTTAATGAGCTTTATAATTAGTGTTTCAATGCTTAGGGAAACCTGGATTCCCAGTCTTGTTCTGAGACAGGGGAGAGTTGACACTAGGGGCCCTCCAGCAACCTCTGATGCTCATGGCCTTCTGACACACACCATCTCCTGGGACAGGGGAGAGTTGACACTAGGGCCCTCCAGCAACCCCTGATGCTCATGGCCTTCTGACACACACCACCTCCTCATTCTTTAGCTGGGACTCCCTGTGATCTTGCCGAAGTGGCCAGAACCCTAGAAGCAGACCCTAGCCATTGTCTGTTGGGGGTTAGTGAATGCCCAGTCTGCTAGAGATAACTCAAGCAAGTTCCATTCCATATCCCAGAGACCCCAAGCATCATGAGCCTCAGCTGCCCACAGAAGTCAGATTTCTTTTCCAGCCTCAACTCCCCATTCTATACTGGGGACTTCTAGAATCCTCCCAACATCACCTCCTATCCACGTCTCAGCAGCCCTAATCATGAGGTGAGCTGAATCATCTGAGCATTCAACAAAGCATACATACAGTATGCATAACACTCCCCTGGACCCTCGTGGTCTACTGGAAAGCTAGGGAGTGCCACAGACAGAAACAAGATGGGGGACCCCTCTGGGATGAGTTTCTGTCTGTCAGCATCTCCTCCCCTCTTCTGCAAACAACTCTCTGGATACATAGACCTCTTCCAGAGGAGGCAGCACATACCTGTAACCCTGTAATTAGAAGGTGGGGACAGAAGAGCAAGTTTCAAGGCCACCCTCTGCTACATACAGAGAGGACAGAGCCGTGCCTTTAATCCCATCACTTGGAGGCAAAGATCCCTCTAGATCTCTTGGACTTCATGGCCTAACAGAGCCAGGTGGTGGTAGCACACACCTTTAATCCTTGCTCTAGGAAAGTTGAACCAGGAAGTGAGATAGCTGGGCGGAAACAGAGGGAGGGGCTTCACTTGGCACTTTCTTTTCTGGCTGAAGAGGGAGAGGTTTGTAGTCAGAGGATGTGGAGACAGGCCTCCATTGTCGCTTGTTTCTCTATCTTTCTGATATTTCCACTCTTCCCTAGTATCTGGGGTTTTATTATAATACCAAATAGAATTTGTGCAATATCCTTGAGATACTGTCTTTAACAATACTCTACTTTAAGACACCGAGACTTGTAGTCTTGATTCTGATATCAGGTCCCTAGAAGCCATGAAGGCTCCTGGTTATGGCAGGCATAGGCAGTCCCTCCATCAATGTAAATGACCTGGCTAACCATGCCTGCAAGCATACAGCAAGGAGGGAAGCTCTAGGTTCAGATTCATAATCTCTATTGTAGGTATGAAATTCAGACCCTTATCTTTAAAACAGGGATGTCTAATTTATTCAGAGGGCAGCCCTTTCAAAAATCTAAGAGCAGAGCACTCACTCAGCATGCCAGACATTTCCTTATTGTTTGGGTTGAGAGCCTAGACTTTAATGGCTGGTCCATCTTTTCAGGCCTTGCCAGGCATTTCCTATGTGCTCCCGTGGGACTGACAGGCACTGTCCCACACAGGCATAGTTCTGATTCCTTTGCAGTGACAAGGGATCTTCCTGATCACTCCATCAATAAGCAGCCACTCGGTTTTTGTGCCTATGTGACACAGAACATATGGAAAGGAACCAGCAATGGCCAGTACACAGTAGGCACTCAGCAGATGCCATCCTAATTTTCTCCTGGCTTCACTCTTGTGTCCTGGGCTGTCTCATGGGGGAAGGACCAGAGAGAGGGGCAGGGACAAGGACAGGTGCTTGGCAAACCTGCTCTTCGCAGAGCCAAAGACGACAAAGGCCGAATGCCAAGTTCTTAATAAAGAGCCCACAGGGAAAATGTATTTCAGCTTCTTCTATTAATATACATCCTCATAAGCTTATTCCAACTCATAATTTCTTTTTCTAGAACTGCCCACAAAATCCCCCAAATACCTCTCAAAAGGCCAGAGGCAAGACCACAATGCAACTCCAAGTTGCAGGAGAAACAAGTCACCTCTAAAATATGTTTACTTGAAGTAGCAGACAACTGCTACTTCAGTTTTGGAATAGGAGTCTGTTCTCCAACCAGAGCTCTGGGGTTTCCTAGGCTGGGTGAGCCTGGGTGAGGCCACCCCTCTTTGCTATCTCTTTTTCCATTTCGCACAGAAACCACAATCCTTCCTCCAATGGTTTAAAAGTTGCCAAGAAAATTGTGTGAGGGACATATGAGTAGATCATTCACAAATTATAAAGCCCTATACACTCATGAGAGCTTGGGAGTACTGACAGCGTTTCGGACTTGCTGGGGGAATTCTTGAAGAAGATAACGCTATTTGAAAGCGCAGCCCAGAGTAGCAGACTGGAGGGCGGACAGAGAGGAGGGGGGGGAGGAGAAAAAAGAGCTGTCAGAGCTCCTTTGCAGAGTTGGCAGTTAACCTTCAGTCAATTTTATAAGACCAGGAAATAGCCATATTTTTAATTAAGTGTCCACAGCAGGATCAGCAACATAAAATTTAATGGCAGGGAAGACACCAACTTGAAAGAGCCGCAGCCTCTTACCTCTCCTTCCAGGAAAGAGATTTTTTCTAAAAGCTGTAATATTAGGAGTTGCTTCTGTTGCACTTTTTTCTTTAATGATTCAATCTAGAGAGAGACAAGAAGAAAACTGTCAGATGAAATGCAGAATTTTACGGGTGCAAGGTAATCAGTGGGCAGAGACTTTTGCTTGTTTACATAGAACCTATGTGCAGATTCCTCTTTGCCTTTTTATTTTATTTTTCTTTCTGAGGCAGGGTGAGTCTCATGTAGCTCAGGCTGGTCTCCAATTGCTACGTAGCTGGACATGACCTTGAACTTCTGATCTCCTCGCCCTCACCTCTTGGAACCTGGGATTTCAGGTGTGTTCCACCACATCTGTTTTATGGGGTGCTGGAGATTGAACTGGGGGCTTTGTGCAGGTTCGGTAAGCATTCTACCTACTGAACTACACTCTAGCCTTTCTACATGGATTCTCTGTTTCCGGATCACAGCTGACCTGAGAATCTCTGACAACCGGGGAGTCCGAGAGCCAGGGACACCCCTTAGGTTTGTTTAGCCAACCACTCCACACTGTTCTGTTTGGATAACGCTCTCTAACAGTTCAGGGAATGTGTTTCAGACAGACACAAACAAGTCAACAGAGGATTAGTCATGGAGTTGGACTGAAGAAGTGCCTGCATTTCAAACATTGGTTACTTCATATATTTGTATTTGACCAACTAGGTGTCAAAAGTTTGATGGGGGGTAAGGATCACTAAAATTATTCATGGAATTCAGAGGGGCTAAGGACTCATGAGGATGCTAGCAGGCAGGATGTGCTCCACAGGCAGACTTGGGCTTCACTGTTACCTTTATAACACATGCCATACCTGTACCATCATGTAACACACTCCAGACTTCTCTCAGATTTTCATTCAGGCATTGTTTCCTGGGACAGAGCAGATGCTCTCCAAAAGCAAGGACCAGAATCCATTGTGCCATGTCTTGTCTTTAACAAAAGTGAGATCGGTATGCCGACTCAATCAATGGGATGCTACCTTTCCAACAAGCTTGTGTATTGGGGCATTAGGACATCTGCTCATAAAAATCCCTTAGTGCAAAGTGATAGAATTCTCACGGGAGGTAACCAGGCGACATCTGAAAAAGCATGTGCATGTTGATCATTTGATCCAGAAACACTATTTCTAGGCATATATCCCAAGGATGTATTGGGAAATTTATAAATAATTTGAACATCAGACCTGGGTCCTCTGCAAGAAAAGCCAGTGATCCTAACTGCAGAGCCATCTCTCCAGCCCCAACTTTAGAAATGTAAGAATGTGTGTGGCACTGGGACAAAGCAGCAGGGAAAAGACACTCTGGAAAGCTGTACCACACACTGGTACTGACTGATCGTAAGGAATTGTCATTTTGTTGGGTGTGATGGCAGTGTTATGATTATCTTAGAACAGGAACTGTGCATTGTGCAGGAACCTTACGTACATGAGCCAGGATTTGCTGTAGCGTGGAACACTGAAGAGGAGACAGGGGAGCTCAAGAAACCCAATGTGGCTGAATGGATCACTTGTTGAACCTGTCACGAGCCTAGTGGACTTCACTGGTCATCTCTTTGTGCTGGGCGAACTGGGTACTTACCAAGGCATTTTAAGACCGAGTCTCTAACTCAGGCTGGTCTCAGACTCTGTGCATCTTAGAACCTCACACTCTTGACCCTGCTAGGATTACAGCATGTACCAACACACTTAGTTTTATGCTGTGCTGGGGATCAAACCCAGGACCTCCTGCATACCAGGTGATCATTCTGTCAGCTGACCTAGATCCCTGGCCTGCATTTGACAGTTTTATTATAAGATATTTTAGATTTCGTGTGATATCAAGATATATCACCCTATAGGAAGAAAAGCTAGCTATATAAAATAGAACCAGATAAACATACTTAAGGTTTTTAATAACTAAAACCTTAAAGAGAGTAACAAGTTACCTAAGACCTCTGAAATTTGCCCCAAAGTCGTGCCTGAAGAGGCCAATGTTGGCAAGCCTGGAAGGGACAGACACTCATATGTTGCAGGTGGCACTGTAAATTAGAATGACCCTTCAGGCAATTTAGCAATAAATATTAAGAGCCATAAAGCTGCTCAGACCCCTTGACCCACTAATCTTACTCCTGGGAATTTGTCCTAAGGATATAACTCAAACACAGGAAAAAGGCTGCATGTAGAAAGATGTTCTTGCCTCCATTATTTATAATAGAGAGAAAATGGAAATAACCTTAATGCCTTGCACTAAAGGAACCGGCCATAAATTACGAGATACCAACATGATGGAGTATATGACATATACGTTAGAAACAAGCACACTGCAGAGTGGGAAAGTGTTTATAAAAAGCCTCCAGGGACAGCAAGACAGAAGTTTACCCAAGTGAAATAAAAGCCATCGAAGGGATTAAGGAAGAGAAATAGCTCTTATGTTGATAGAGGATTGTGGGCCCAAAGGGGGAAAATGTGTAATTTTCTCCATTTTGTATAGGAATGGTTTACAAAAACCACTCCCACAATGCTCCTTTGCTTTTCCTTCTTTCAGTATTGAAATTTTGTGTGTCAATGTACAAATGTATGTGTTTGCACATATATCCAGTACATGTGTATGTATATGCATGTGGAGGCCTGAGGCCAACATGTGCATCTTCCTCTGTTACCTCCTACCATATGTTTGGAGAAATGATCTCTCACTGACTTGAAGCTCACTGATTGCACTAAACAGCTGCCAGGGAGCTTTCCTTGTTTCCTGCCCATCTCATCCTCACTAGGACTACAGACACAGTCCACCATGACCAGCTTTTTGTGGGTGGTGGGAATTCAAACTCATGTCTTCATGTTTTTCAAGGCAAGTGCTAAGGATGAACAATTGGGTCATCTCCCCAGCCCTTAAATTTTTTTAAAATTAACTTTTAGTTATTATTACTGTTTTATTTTTTTCCTTTTGGAGGCACTGGGTATTGAACCCAGGGCATTATACATGCTAAGTAGACAGTCTACCACTGAGATATGTCCCCATGTCCCCAGCCCTAAAATGACTTAAATCCATATGTCACAGCCAAGACAAAACCTGGAATTCACTGTAGGGTCTAAGATGGTAAGGAGTAAAATTCTATCAAATAAATAAAGGGTGATTTCAAACACCTTAGCCTTCTGCCTCTGAAAGACTCTTGAATGGCTTGGAAGTCAAGGAAACAGAGCTGTGGTTTTCTCTGAACTCTAAAATCAGACCGCAGAGAGCATCAGGACCTCGTGGAAATGAGTATCTCATGGAAAGGCACAAGCCATCCTGCTGACCACTACCCTTAGATTCTGGTTTTAAGATGACATCCTTTTCCTTAACTGTGGGTTCTGCATTCTCAGATTCAAATTATAGGCCAGAAATAGTTTTTAAGTCTGGGTTAAACGCATAACGATTTTTTTCTCTTGCTAATATTCCTTATATAGTGTAGTATAAAAATTATTCATAATGTTGCTATTTTACTATATTTTTGTTATTTACTATATTTTATTATTATGTTTTATTATTTATTATAAGTAATCTAGAGATGCTTAAGGAAAGAGATGCGTACAGACTCTGCACAATTTCCTGAAAGACCTTGAAATTCTCAGAGTTTTGGTCTCTATGGAGGATTCTAGATTCAGACACTCACAGATGCCAGACAATGGCTATAAATCAATCCACAGGAAAGGCACTAAGGCATCAGGAGGATGTTCAGAGGACGACAGAGAATGTTCCAGGAGCCTTTTCTTTCTTTTCTTTTCTTTCTTTCTTTTTTTGAGATGGGATAGAAAGACTGATGTCACCCACATTTGGTCGGGAAGAGGAAGAAAGAATGAGGGAAGGACCCGGGGATTCTAGCAAATGTTCTTGATGCAATGGTAATACTGTTAAATGAACATTCCTCACATGCAGCCAAACCAGGCTTAGACGGTGCTTGGAATCAAACCTAGGGCTATCTGTATGCTGGGTGAGGCTATCTGTATGCTGGGTGAGCATTCTCCCAACCGAGCTACACCTCAGCCCCTCTTCTCTGTCACTGTTTTTGAAACAGAGCCTCACATAGCTAAGGCATGCTAGGAGCTCGCGCTGATGCCAAAGACTTCAAACTCCTTCTAATCCTCCTACCCCACGCCTAATGCTGAGATCAAGGGCCTGCTCTACCACCCAGACCTTCTGTGACTTCTCGAGGTATCCCAATGTGTAACTTGACCCTCAGGAAGTACAATTATTCTTCAGAAAATCCTCATTTAGGTCTGTCTGTCACCAGGTGGCAGTTAATTATCCAGAACACTGCTCAAGTCAGCATGTTAACAAGTGAGAAGTCAGAGCACTCGCTTTCCACACTTTCCTAGGTGACTTCTACTAAACCTAATCTTGTTATACAAGCCGCATTTAAATGCCATACTGAGCTCTAGTGCTAGGCCCCCTGCATATCATCTTACCTGGCATCTTTAAACTAAGGCTAAAATGACGCTTGCTAACTCTTTATCTCCATCAGCATGGATGACTTACAGTAATGATATCTTGCAAGATGCCAAGTGTATAAGTCCTGAGGCTGATCTGGTGTTTAAAGGGGAAGAAAAGGGATAGAGAAATGACTCTGTGGTTAAGAGCACTTACGGCTCTAGGAGAGGACCAGGATTCAGTTTTCAGTGCCCAAATTGGGTGGCTCACAACTGCCTGGAATTCCAGCTCCAGGGACTCCAACACCCTCTTCTGGCCTCTGTGGGTACTGCACACAGTGGTGCACATACAGATAAGCAGGCATACATATCCGTAAGTTTTAAATTAATTTTTTAAGAGACGGAAAATAACAGTTATAGCTTATTATAACTGGTAATCACTTTTCTTCCCTGAAGCAAAAGTTAAGACACTGTATCTATAGTTTGAGGTAAGTAGTTACCCTTAGAGCCTGGTAACATACTCGCATTGCCTAGGGAGGCAGAGGGATAGGGCTCTGTTAGGTTTTGGTTTTGTTTTGTTTTATGAGATGTTTTGGAAACATTACTGTAGTGAAAGAATTCCTCCCAATTTGCCTCAAAAAGAGTCACTAACCAGGCCAAGAAGAAATCATACAAAAATTTAGCAACAGGGTTGAGGAGACTATGTAGTTGACATACTATGTCAGCTCAGTCAGGCAAGTGGTTACACGGCTGAGCTGGATCCTCAGAGTATGCATTTAAAAAGTCAGGCATGGTAGTCAGCCTTGTGCTCGGAATCAAGAACTAGCAGATTCCTGTCGTTTGATGACCAGTAAGCCCAGTCTAATAACAAGCTAGAGGCCAGTGAAAGACCCTGTCTCAGTAAATAAACAAAAAAATTAAAGTGAATGGCTCATAAAGAGTGATGCTGACAGTAGAGGTTGTATTTAGGCCTCCACAAGCATGCACACAGAGAGATGCACCATATACAACCCACCCAACCACCTGCTTACCCACTTACACACACACACACACACACACACACACACACACACACACACACACCACAATACCACATGCACATACCCAACTCATCCCCTACTCACAGTTTAGGACTGACTGCATGCAGCCAGAAGCTGTGAGACTTGCAACTGTGAGTGATATACAGCCACAAATAAGGATTTGATATTAGATGCGATTGACACAGGTTGTTAAGAAAAATATTCTTTGGGTATTTTCTTATCCCAGCTGAGAAATGATAATCTATATGAAAAATGCCTCATCAAAGAGGAAGCATATGAAGCATAGTGCATGCAAGATTCCCACCAGCTAGATGACACATCCCAGACCCGTGTGTACAATCAGCCCTAACAGTCATATTTTTAAAAAAACTGGTGGTCACACCAGCTGCTGCTGCTGTTGCTGGTGCACACCTTTAATCCCAGCACTCAGGAGGCAGAGGAGGCAGATCTCTGTGAATTCAAGGCTAGCCTTGTCTACAAGACAGCCAAGGCTACACAGAGGAACCCTGCCTCAAACCACACTACAAAAAACCCCAAAAACTAACAACAGCAAAAGACCCAACTTGTGGTGAGGGGCTGGAGATGCGGCTTACTTAGTAGAGCATTCTCCTATCATACATGAAACTCTGGGCTCCATCACCAGCACCTCACAAAACTGGGTGGTGGTGCACACCTGTAATCTCTACTCGGGCACTAACCAGCAGGAGGATGTGAAATTCAAGGTCAGCTTCAGCTACATAGTACATCTGAGGCTATTTTGACAGATGTGAGTCTACCTCAGCCAACCACCGGCGTCGAGGGTGAGTACAGAGGCGCACACTTGAAATTCCAGCACTCAGGAGGCTGAGACAGGGGAACCACACATTTTTCAGGCCAGCAGAGATCACAGACCAGCCTAGACTGCAGTGTAAAGTCTCATTATAAACAAAGAAACAAACATCCCAGTCACAAGTCTTACACGGAGACAAGGACAAACCAACTTTGACAGTGACGGACAGTTAGGTTTGGGTGAAAAGGCTGAAAATGGGGAAAATATTGAAATAATTAGGGCTCGATGCCTGGGGTTCTGACCCAAGCAAATAGAACCTCTATAGAACCTCCTGGGAATTAAGTCAACAACTGCCTTAAGAAAATGAAATCAGATTTAATCAGAAGCCAAAACCTAGCCTATAATTAGAGCACCAATCAGAAGTAAGTACTGGACCAGAATCCACCAATGAACCTTTATCTAGGGGCTTCAGAGATCAAAAACTGCCAACTAACTTGGCACTTCTATTTTACACACACACACACACAAAACTTTATTTTTAAATGTAGTTCAAGGTTTCATGGGTCCCAGGCTGTCTTTGACCTCCCAAATAACTGAGAATGGCCTTGAACTTGATCCCTGCCTCTACTTAAAGAGAGTACTGCCATGTTTGGGGATTAAACTCAGGGCTTCATGTGCACGAGGCAGACAGTCTAGGAATCAAACTATATCCCCAGCCCTCAATATTTTCTTTATCTTGCTTCATACAACACCTGTGAAAGTTTCACCCTTGTGTACTAACGCTTGTACATAATGCTGCCTGATTCACGAATGGGGTGAAACAGTTCTGCATGGTGCCGTTTTCCCAGAGCTAAAAACAACCCAAACAATACCGAGTCACACTGATTCAACTGTTTAGACTCTTGTAATAGGAAGAAGCTTGGCTAAATTTATAACATTTCGGTATAGTTCCTTTAAAATCTGTTTTATTGTGTGTGTGTTTTCATGTTAGGAATAGCCACAAGGCCAACAGGCACATGCATTCAAGATCAGGACTGAAGGGCTGTGAGTGCATTGACGTCAGTGAAGAAGTCACCTGTCATCACGCACACTGCTGTCTTACTGCTTCCTCCCTGAGGAGCCCCCCCCCACCACCACCACCACCAAGGCTATCTACTTAAAGCTTGGTTCACTTTCTCCTTAAAACATCTGCCAAAGATGTGTAAATATTATGTCATGTTTCTGAATGCTGAGAAATTGAATTTTAGGTCAAAATAAAGTAACGCAAAACTTTATTATGAGTCCCTATAGTCATGGGAAATATATGTCATAGTATTTGAAAACTTAAAATTTCCACAAGGAACTAGCTCAGATTCTCAATACTTTTCGCAGAATGTATTTATTTTTCATGTGTATGTGCCTGCATGGGCACATGCATGCAGGTACCCTTTGAGCCCAGAAGAGGGTGTGGGATCCCTCGGAACTAGAGTTATAGGCAGTTGTAAGTGCTGGGAACTGAGCCCTGATTCTATGTGAGAGCAGCAGGTGTTCTTCACTGAGCTCTCTTTATATCTCCCCTCCATCAATACTGTTTTCAAAACCACTAGGAATCCATTGTGCCAGGAATCTTACAGAAGGATGAAACAGGACAGGAAAGTCCTTCTAGAATTCATCCAAACTTCCACCTCTCAGCTTTGCTTCCTCTTGTTCTCTCCTGTTTTCAACCCCATGTTTTGCTCCACGATCCGCCCCTCAGCAAAGCGGGGCTCGTCTTTGATTTCCTGCGCCACACCATGAAGAATGAACATAAGCAACATCTCATATCTTTCTTCCGAAGGGCTGGGTTTAGCACAAACCCCCATGATTCTAGTTTAGTGCTGTGGTGTTATAGTTTCAAGTTTGGTTTGGCTTGGTTTATTTGCAATGCTGAGGATCAAACCCAGGGCCCTGAGTGCCAAGGCATTCTACCACTAACGCCACATCTCTACACCTTTTAGTTATACATTTAAACCTCCTTCTCTTGATAAAAGAAAAAGCCATCATCAAAATGCTAAAATAAAAATAAACTTTAGCCTCCTTTTCAATATAATAATGTACAGAGCAATCTGACAAGATCAGAGCATGTCCTGCATTAACACAGCCTGGAAAAATGGCTTCATGAGGATGAAGAGGAGGGCACATTACCTCATGGGAGGGGATGAATCAAGGCCCCAACCAAATGAAACTGAAAATTGCTAAATGAAGCTCTGAGTGGAGAAAATGAAAAATCAATGGAAGCCCAGAGGAGATAGGCACATTTTTCATCTTCATGGAGCTTCAGTATGTAGTGGAAATCCACTTTCAATTAATGTGTCTTGTGGCATTCAGCCAGACTGGATACGAACAGGGTGCATATTTTAATCAATTTTTTCTATTAAGTTTGAAGTAATATATAACAATAGAACTATGCTAGTCAAAAGGATCAGTTGAAATGGGCCTCTGAGCTAAGATAATCTTATTTGGTTTGATGTCTACCTTAGATTGAAGAGAACTCAACTTCTCAGAGTAGTACAGCATGCAGATCCTCCTGGGTACCTAAGAGCGACTTAGATGTCAGGGGAGAATGCATGCATTGACTTCCCAGTGCTAATGCATTCGTTGGGAAGGAAGGAAGACATGGACTGAATATCAGGCCTTGGATGGCTAGGTTCATGTTGCTCACAAATAACCCTAACTGGTTATGACCCACAGCGAGGAACCAAGGTTCAAGATGCTGGTGAGAGCCAAGATCTCAGTTGCAGCCTCTTTAATGCTGAGACCCAGGCTCCTTTTATCCACATCCTGCTGTTCTGGGATTCTTCTGCTACCATCCTCCTAAGGATCATGCTTTAGAATTATGGTGGTAGCCTTGAGAGAGGTGTGGACAGGAAAAACATGGTGTTGTAGAATTTGCCAGGACCTGTTGGGGGATGTCCAGTCCAGTGCTCGTTCTCTCTCTCTCTCTCTCTCTCTCTCTGTGTGTGTGTGTGTGTGTGTGTGTGTGTGTGTGTGTGTGTGTGTGTGTTCCATGTTGTACGCATGTATGTGGGTGCACATGCAGAGGTTGATACCAGATGTCTTTCTCACTGAACCTAGATCTCACCAATTAAGCTAGACTGGCTAGTCTGCAAGTTCAGGGGACCTTCCTGTGTCTGCTTGGTGCTGCCACATTCAGCTTTTTGTCAGTGCTGGGGGTATGAACTTGGGTCCTCATTCTTCCATGGCAAGCACTTTGCCAACTGAGCCATCTCCCCAGTAGTAGCCTCCACCCATTTTATTTTCTGAGACGGGTTAGCTGAGGATGACCTCAAACTTCAGATGTTACTGTCTTCATCTATGTGCCACCACACCCAGAAGGGCCCCGATTCTTTAAACTGCCCCCTTTAGCTCCCCAGAGACAAGAGGGATGGATAAAAAAGGCAATAACCTGCTTGTCCGTGAGATTTCCTGGATAGATGTAATTTCAGGGGAACACCCTGGATGCTGAGACAATGCCCATCTCTACACAGATGATACAAAACTGAAGCTAAAAATGGTTCTTTTAAAATATCCCTAAAGTTAGCTGCTATTAACCGGGCATCCTAGACATCACTCTGAGACTCAGGCCCAACCAAGCAGAAGGAACCACTGAGCAATCCCTAGTGGTAATAATAACCTTGTTCTTGGCTCAGAGCCCACCACCCACCACAATGGGTCTCAACCCACATTTTCCTGCCTCTTCACTTACCACTCCCTCATCTAATCCAGCCAATCTAGGTCCAGGCCTGGACTCACCCCACACTTTCTGGTCTTCATATTTTTGTTTTATTTACTCTATCTTATCTGGCATGACCTCTTCCACCCACCCATTTCCTGCCTAGAAAAATCCAGCCCATCCTGCAAGACGCTATCAGACTCTGCCTCCTCCCTGCAGACCATCCACCCCCTGGAGAATTAGTTCACATTTGGAGGCACTGTGCTAAAAAAGCACTGGGCACACATGCTGCTGTTGGTCAGTTCACACCACCGCCTTTAGGACAGGTATTGTCATGACTGGTCTCATTTTATTGAAAAGGAATCAGAATCTTGGAAAAGATAAAGAATTTGTGAATACAAAGCCTAGTCAGAAGCAGAGGTAGGAGCAAGACCATATTTCATTTCCTCAGAGTATAGGATAAGCTGTCCAGCTTCTGTATTTCCAGAAATGGTCCTTTCAAAAATATCATATTCACAACACCTAAACTTTAGGGATATTTTTGAAAGGCCCATTTCAAAGGAACATGGCTTAGAACCAGGTATGTCACTTAGCACACTCTCCCTCACCCTCTGATAAGTCATTTAGAGAGCCCCTTGAGAGCAGGTGCTCATGTCCATGTTTGTACCTGGTAATACGATAGATACTTCTTACATGCTCACGGATGATCTCTGCAGGGTTAACAGTAGGTTGGACCTGGCTCTCCCCTCTCCCTACGCCCAACTCTTAAGTCTAAAGACTGGGCTTTCACTGGCAGAGGGGACAGGACAAAAATATTCAGAGACAATAGCACAGGTGGAAAGAACTCCAGCTTGACAAAGGTGACAAGAAAAAAAAATTCAGTGGATAATGACGTTGAAAAACAAGCTTTGCATGAGCCAGAAAGACAGAGTGAGTCCTGACCACACATCAGAGACACAAAAATAAATCCCAGATGGCTTAGTCTTTATTTGTCCAAAAATAATATTTATTGAGCACCTACTGGATACCAGTGACCATTCTAGATATTAGGATTACAGTCGTGAATGAAACAGGCCAAAGCCCCTGCCCACACAGAGCTTCCATTCTAGACAAGGAAGAAGGGCAGAACAGATTGGCGAAGGCAAAACGCACCAAACACACTGTAAGTACCGGATACAAGAACAGAGGAAGGGACAGGACAGACATGTGGCTCTCAATAAAAGATAGCAGTGCAAACCAAACTCTAATACCCTTACATAAAATGGCAAACAAGGCATACAACATACTGAGAAAAATAGATAACTATAACCCAGAAAAACTCAACATTTGTATAAGGGATGCCACAAACAGATACCACTGACTGGCAGATGAGACCATCACAAGTTTTTTCCAATAAATTTATCCATCCCAGCAACACAAAGAGTTCATACAAATTATTGGTGGGGGGGGGATAAAGGAATTAATTTAAAAACTCAGTGACGGACATGAGCATTAGTTCACAGAGGAGAAGCTTGACCAGCTGAGGACACTATATTGCCTCCCAGTCCACAGTGGGCATTCCCCAGGCTGACAAAGATTATGCAGTAAATGCACCATGACCTACCTAAGCTCTTGAGATTTTTTTCCCTAGAATACTAAGGAAAAAAAGGCTGATCCAACTGAGTTCTTTGTGATATCTCTAAAAATTTCATATTGGAGACAAAGTATTAAGGTTTTAATTAAAATAAAGAAGTGACTACACTATGTTAACCACTAGAACTTGAAACAATAACATTTTCACTGGTTATAAATATAAATTCTGCCTCAAGTTGAACAGCACCTCCTTTGGCTGGAGTGGAGAGTGGCCAGAAGACAAGACATAGCCTTAGGAGTCCAGGCAAAGGGTCCATATGAGAGCCTGGGGATATAGAGTCACTACGGATTTGAACCTGAGTTGGGTTTGGTGGCAATTTATGTGAAGTTGATACCATGCCAATCTAGGTAGGAAGAAACAAAGCTAAGACTCAGGATTGCAAGTTGAAGCAAAGGACCCAGATCTAAGAAGATCACCAATTAGCCGACAACCAGGGCCAGGACAGAAGGAAGCAGTTTTCAGGGCACATGAGGAGAGTGGTGTTTGCACTTTGGGCGACTCACCATAGGCTCCACAGAACAAGGCATTTCTGGCTTGAGGGACTGACCATAGCCCAAGAGAGAAGAAACTTCGGATAGACAAAAGCATACCACACCACACCGGAAGAGAGAACCACCCAGGATGTACCTTCTCTGTGAGTTCACCTCCTGAAACTGGGCAATGAAAAAATTCCAGAGTTCCAGAAAAAATGCCAGAGTCCCTAGGGACAGTGCATGTAAGTGACCACCTGGGTGTCATTTGACTCTGACTCCAGCTCACCACAAACTCCTATGGAGTAGGTGGGGTCCAGTTTTAAACAGGACCTCATACCCAGGTTCATGTCACCAAGAGCACTTCAAGTGTGGCATTGCCCTCTCTGCTCCTCCCTTCCGTGACAGCCTAAGCCAGGATTGACAAGAGTGCCGATTTCAAAGAATAAGGGCAAACGCTGACCAGACAGCATGCCCTCCCTCGACATGCTTTCCCATTTAAAAAAAAAAAAAAAAAACTGGTAGAAATGCCAAAGTCAGAGGGATACTCAGTAAATCACCACTGCCGCCATACCACCTGCTAGCTCCCAGCAACCCTTGCTGTGTTTTGATGAAAGAGCACCACACCGGTTATCAACAAGGGCCTCTATGAAGATAAACCACGCACAAAGCATGCTACTCATCTCGTGTCCACACATTTTAGTTAGGCATATTCCTCTATTCATTGGGCATATTCCTGCTTTTCCTGAAGAACCATGTCTATTCAGGCAAGATGCCCAGAAGGACATAAGCAAACTGAACTTTCCTTAAACAAGAAGAGGGGGACATTAACTGACAATGACACAGACAGTAACTCAGAAAGGATACCCAGAGGGCCACCTCCAAATATAAGGGTATACAAATATAACCAAACTACCAGGACATTTGGCCAAATGGACATTTTCGGGAGTGTGATCTGGTGAAGCACGCCTCTTCCCCAGAGTGCTGACATGCTTCGCCTCTCTTCCCTTCTCCTTAGCAGGCATCCTCTGCAGCTGATCCACCTGGCACTTTCAGAATTATTTTTAATAGTCTTTTTTAGTGCAATTCTCTCTTTGATGTCTAGGAACCCAAGTTTCAAAAAAAAAAAAAAAAATCCCGTGGATCTCTGCAGTCTCCTAGATCTGTGGCTTGAGGCTGTACATGTTGAGGTTACAGTCCGAGAGTGTTTTCACAAATGAGGGCCCCACAGGTCAAGGTTTCCTTTGATTAGCATATCTTTGCTGCTTGCTCCAGGGCTCAGCACAGATAAACACCACCTCTTCCCCGAAGAGTGTACAAGTATTCTTCCAATCATGCCCAGTAAGAAGTGTCCACCTCTGCTTCTACGCAGAGCAGGCTAGCATCTTATCATCTTCCAAAAAGCCGGAAACTAAATGTGGAGAAGAGCTCATGCGACATGATCTGGGGACAGTTCAATTGAGTGGTTAGGGTCAAGGGTTCAGGGCCATAGCTCCTTCCCTGAGTCCCGTGGACCTAATTACCAGCTCTGGGAAGTACTGGGAACACAGGACATTTCCCCAATGCACCCTTTTGTGTTGCACATCTCAGCACATCATACAACAGTTCTGAAATAAATTGTGTGCCAGCAAATAGCTAACCTATGTAACACGGAAGATCTTTGAAAGAGAGAGAGAAAATTTAACTGTCCTACACAAGAACCTGATGAGGGATATAGTTCAGCTGGTAGAGTGCTTGCCTAGCATGCATGAGACCCTGGGTTCAATCCCTGGCAGTACATAAATTGGGCATAGTGACACACACATGGAATCCCAGAATTTGGGAGGTGAAGACAGGAGGATCCGAAGGTTAAGGTCATCTTTGGCTACATAGTGAGTTTGAGGCTAGCCTGGACAACATGAGACCCTACCCCTACCCTCAATAAATAAATAAATATGTAATTTGATGGCTAAGCTGGAGAGTGGCATATAGCATAAAAGAGGCATGCCCAAAGATTCAATTTGGTCCCCAAGACTCCCACAGAGAAGGCGGCCAGCCTCATAAACCAGATATTTCCACTACTTACTTCCACTGTGGGTCTGCATCACAAGAAACCACTTA
Source organism: Phyllotis vaccarum (assembly GCA_033318265.1). Classification (NCBI taxonomy): domain Eukaryota; kingdom Metazoa; phylum Chordata; class Mammalia; order Rodentia; family Cricetidae; genus Phyllotis; species Phyllotis vaccarum. Next base: position 138,239,032 of record JARWLC010000004.1, on the reverse strand, counting down.
TTGAGAGCAGTAATATTTATTAGTAGTAACTAGTGTCCATTAGATATTTTTCATGTTGTCCCAATGAATAAGTGAGATATGTGTGTGTGTGTGTGTGTGTGTGTGTGTGTGTGTGTGTGTGTGTGTGTGTGTGTATACACATATAAAATTTGAGCCCACAAACCCTCTCGGGAAGATATTCTTATTAATTCTATTTTACAGAAAGGGAAATGAATAAATGTTCAAAGTCCCACAACTGGTAAACACAGGTCTGCCCAATTCTAAAGTTCAAGTTTATGAGTATCTTCTGGGTTTTCTACTCACACTATGTCCATTAAGATCTCTGACTGCGGAAGGCCTGTGTGGACTTGGGGCCTGCTGGGGTCAGTTCAGAAGTCTTCCATGGACAGAGGGAAACTGCTTTGCTAACTGATCACAGAGCCAGAACTCTATGCTTCAGTCTCAAAAAAGTTATTCTCTAGCTGCTTCCCTGAGGGGGCTTGCCTCCTCGAGGCCAGGGCACAGTCATTCTGCAAAGTGTCTGAGGTGATGAGGTGGAACTTCCAAAGCCATTTCATGAAAATTGTAGACATGTTCTGCTTTGGCTTTTGTGTGAAACTGCATTGGGTTGTTCACTGATGGGCTGCAGGGTATGGTGGAAAGCCACCCTTTCACCCATGTGGGGACAAGCCCATGAATATAGACAGGGAAAGTTCACAGATACACGGGGCAAGCCCATGAATACAGTCTTTATTTTCCGTTCAACTGACCTCACCTTCCACTGACAAAGCCTTCCAGGCAGGTTCACCCACAATCCACAGGCCTCATGAAGCTTGTGGTTCAATACAAAACTGTAAATTTACTTAATACAGGATGAGATTCTCTCCCCCCACCCCCTCACTTTGTAGATGACAATGTTGTGCCGTGCTGTGAACATGTTGAGCACACCTGTGAACCTGGGACATTACTATACTGTGGATGCCAATAGTCGCTACTGCATATTATGCTACCACAAAACTCTTCAAGGGCCCAGAATCTCGGACTAGCAAGAAGAGATGGCCTGCTTTTTAAACTCCCTCCTCTTGTCCCTGGCTGCTATTCCTCTTTGATGACAGTACCCTTCTCTAAGGACACTGCCAGCTTTCTACCCTGGGATAGGAGCTTCTTAAGTAGGCTGGCCACAGACTGACAACATGAAACCATACAAGGAAAGTCAGTCTGCTGTATACTTCTCTCTCTCTCTCTCTCTCTCTCTCTCTCTCTCTCTCTCTCTCTCTCTCTCTCTCTCAAGACCTAGTACCCACCCTGCTTCTACCAACATCTGCCAGCTTTGGAGGTTTTCTGAGGCACCCACACACACGTGTTCCTAGTACCCAGCCAGGTGGAAAAGCAGAAAAGCAAAGATTATTTCTATCTTCTCAACTTTAACCAAACAGCTATGTTGGGGGATAGGGAGATGATGGCTCAGTGGATAAAAGGCTTGCTGCACAAGTACAAAGACCTGAGTTCAGATCTTGCCTGTAATCCTAATGACTGGGAAGTAGAGACTTGGATAGCTAGACCAGCTGTATCAGTGAGCTCTTGGGTCAGTGGTAGACTCTGCCTTAGTAAACACACTGAAGGGTGATCCAGAAAGACATCTGACATCAACTTCTGGCATCCACATGCACACATGTGCTCATACACATGCAAGCACACACACACACACACACACACACACACACACACATATACACTAAAAGAACATCATCATAAAAAGGGTGGGCAATAAAATACAAATATACTTAATAGTCAACCTGGAAAACAGTTAAAGAGCACACGATTGCCCTCACTACATGGTACAAGACCTTCCTGCTCCGCACAATGGAAGCCAAAAGAAGCAAAGGCTGGAACAATCACTTTTATTTTGATCGCTACTTTTAAAAGTAATATTCACATCAGAAAGTGGTGGTTCAGGCACCTATAATTACAGCACTTGGGAGGCAGAGACTAGTGAGTCTCAAGTCCAAGGCCAGCCTGGTTTACATAGTGAGTTCCAGGACAACCAGAGCCACACAGAGAAACCTTGTCTCAAAAAATAAAAAAGATATCCTACTGAGGTGGGGAAAATATGTTGCTTAACACAAAAGGATCCTAAGAGGCTCAGTGGTGACAGCGGAATGTTTGGGGCTGATAAAGAAACCCACACTAACACTTTCTTTAAAGCTGTCATAACCAAAATAGGACCCCAAAGTGTCAGGGAGACATCACCAAGGAGTTCCAGCCTTAGGGAAGGTGTCAAGACACAGACAAGCTTTCGGACTTCTATCAGGCTGCCCCTAGCTCAAATGTGCCTCTCCCTTTGGGTACCAGGTGTTGACAGATAAAAATATACTTCTCTACTGAAGTGGGAATTCAGCATTCCATGGTGACTCATTCAATACATAGTTTTCAAAATGAGGCCCAAGTGACCTGGGGTGATTGAGTCGTGACTTTGTTGATTTTGTTGCAGTGAACTGAAGTTCCCAGAAAAAGCCACACCTATGCTACAGATTCTACAAGGCTGGATGACTGCCAAGAACCTGCTGATGGTGGAGAGTAGGAATGTTGCAGATCCAGAGCCAAATTATCTTAGGCTATTATTAATTGCTCAGCTGAGTCTGACCTAATATTCTTGTGACTACCATGTGAAACCTTCTGAGGTATATTAACTTAACAGAAAAGTAGCTTTCAACAACCCCACAGCTAAGGGTGTCCCCAGACAGCACCTGAGACCTATAGCAGAGAGTCCCCTGCCTGCCCAATGCTCCTAACAATAGATTTGAAAAGTCCCTTGACATATGACTTTCTTTCACTCTGTAACGTGACACTTTACACAACTTGAAATCACAACGTGAAATCACAACTTCACAAAACTGTGACCCACATTGGAACATGGCATTTGGAATATCCTGAATACATGTGCCCAGGCTGTAGCCTTTCATAGCTGGCTCGATAATCTCTTACTCCCTTTGAGGTAAGAGCTATGTTTTTGTATGAACTCTCTTTATATAAGGACAGAGCTGAGATCACAGTAATGGGTACAGTACAAGTGCACTAGCACACATGCACATACACACCCATACACACACAAACATACACACACATTCACACCTCACACACATACACACACATTCACACCCCACACACATAAACACATATACACACCCATAGACACCCATACACACAGACACACTCATACACAAACATACATACACATATACACAGATACACACCCATAGACACCCATACACATAAACACACCCATACACACACACAAACATATACGCACATATACACTCATACATACCACACACACACAAAATCACACACACACACATACGCACACACATACACACACATGTATACACACATGTATATACACACATACACACACTCACACACATATACATACACACACCACACACAAACACACACACACATACACATATGTGCGCACACATAGACACATATACACACGTACACTCACACACATGTATATACACAGACACATACACACAAACACACACAACTAAGAAATAATAAAATAAAAAACATTGCCAATCAGCAGATTTTCACCAACTATCCCTGCAGATCACATGGGATCCAGGAGAAACACTAGCAAGCTCTGACTCTCCTTCTCACTTTGTGAGGGATGCACCTGAGATGTGGGGCTATTTACTCAGAGGAGCCAGTATCAGATTGCTGCCTGTGTTCTCCTCATTGAGAGCACCACCCAGTGGCTCTGGCCTGCCTTACACCAGAATAACTCCCCTCTTCCACAAACCGGTTTGGTTTCTAAGACCCAGTCAGCTCCAGCACCTCTCCCTGGCTAAGCCCTCAATCCCTCCAATGCCCCCTTCTACTCCTGTCTCCTTTCCAGCCTGGCGGCTCCTCTGAACACATTCACTTGTCCACATCATGCTTCCACATTTCTAACTTTAAACAACGTAAGTGCTCACAATAATTAAGATTTTTAAAAACTACTCTTTTTCTGTAGGTGTGACTGCATTGTTCTAGACAAACTTGATTATTTTTTATTTTTACTTCCTGATTTAAAGATCTTAAATTAAGAATACAGACTTTAAAAAAAATCTCCTTTTGCTGCTAAGGCTCAGGCAGCTGGTAGGTAGCACTATACCAGTGACAATGCTGTCCTGACGTGCAGGCCTTTTTATTCCACTGTCTGATTGTCCACACTCAATTTGAGAAGCTTGTGTGGAAAATATGAAATAAAAGGCACCAATATCAGTCTTTGTACACTTCCCTGTTTAAACACACACCCCCCACACACGCAAGCTCAGCCCTCTGTATCCATGGGATCCACACCATGAATTCGACCACCTTCAGGTTAAAAAATATTTGAGAAAATAAAACTACATCTGTGCTGAGCATGTACAGATTTTTCTCCTCATCATTATCCTCCAAATAATACAGAAAAACAACAATTTACATTGTGTTCAGTACTGTAAGTAATCTAGAATAGCTTAAAATACACAGAAGGGAGACTGGAGAGGCAGTCATCAGGTAAGGGCACTTGCTGCTACTCACAACCACACAGAACATCAAATTCAGAGGATCTGATGACGTCTGCTGGATAAAAGAAGCAGTGAACTCATACGGCACCAACACACACACACACACACACACTACAAATAAATCTTTTTAAAAATATATAGGAGGATTACATCTGTAGTGATGTATACAAGGCCATTTTATGTATGATACGTGAGCATCCAAAAATATTGGGGATCTTTAGAAGGTTCTAGAACAAAATTCCTCAGATACTGAGAGCCAAACGTGTGTGTGTGTGTGTCTGTTCCTTCACTCCCTTTATTTAAAAATATACTCTGGAAATATGATATAAAATGCAAAGTTCTGAACTTATCTGAAAGTGCCTTAAAAAAAACCTCTGACTTTAGTTTATAGACAAGGGTTTAACTGACTCAAAACTGATTCAAAAGCCAATCAAGGCTTACCGAGAGTCTCTCCAGTACTAGGCATGAGCTGAGGGGAAGAGGATGTATCCCCAGTTGGAATCACACTAAGAAGACATAACCTCTGCTGCCAACTCTGACTGTGGGAACTCAGAGGTGGAGAAGGTTTGCTCTGACAGCCAAGGTCCTTCAGGATGACAGATGCCTCCCCTCGGCAAACACATTTCTGGCCATGCTGGGGTGGGATGGTGCTCCCACATGAGTGCACCTGTTTGGGAAGGTGCAGCCTGGTTCCTCCCAGCTTCTGCTACCCTACTCTCCGGATGCTTATCTTTGAACCATACAAGACTCAACACATGTGACTGACTTCTCATTTGGAGACAAGATTTTTTTCTACAGTGAATGTTTATTCTAGACCTAGTAAAACAAAGTGTCCCTCCCACCCTCCTAAGTCCCTACCACAGGAATATCCAACATTTCCTAGACTACTAAAGTAAATATGCTTTTAATATCATCTATCATGGATATAATTTACTGAAAGTAGCTATACCTTAAGTATTAATGATTCACTAAAAAAATAGTCATAGAGCTGGGAGACCCTCAATTGGTAATGTGCTTTTCTTGCAAGTAGAAGGATCAGAATTCAATCCCAGAACCTACAGAAAAAGGCTAGGTGTTGTAGAACAGGCTAGGGGTGGTGGTACAGGCTAGGTGTTGTAGAACAGGCTAGGGGTGGTGGTACAGGCTAGGTGTTGTAGAACAGGCTAGGGGTGGTGGTACAGGCTAGGTGTGGTGGTACAGGCTAGGTGTTGCAGTACAGGCTAAGTGTTATAGTACAGGCTAGATATGGTAGTACAGACTAGGTGTTGCACTATAGGACAGGTGTAGTGGTACAGGCTAGGTGTTGTAGAACAGGCTAGGGGTGGTGGTACAGGCTAGATGTTGTAGTACAGCTAGGTGTGGTGGTACAGGCTAGGTGTTGCAGTACAGGCTAAGTGTTATAGTACAGGCTAGATATGGTAGTACAGACTAGGTGTTGCACTATAGGACAGGTGTAGTGGTACAGGCTAGGTGTTGTAGAACAGGCTAGGGGTGGTGGTACAGGCTAGATGTTGTAGTACAGCTAGGTGTGGTGGTACAGGCTAGGTGTTGCAGTACAGGCTAAGTGTTATAGTACAGGCTAGATATGGTAGTACAGACTAGGTGTTGCACTATAGGACAGGTGTAGTGGTACAGGCTAGATGTTGTAGTACAAGCTGGGTGTGATGGAACACACTTGTAATCCCAGCTCTCGGGAAGTGGAGACAGGAGGATGCCTAAGGCTTACTGGGTAGTCAGAATGACCTAATTGGCAAGCCTTGGCCCAGTAAGAGACCCTGTCTCCAGGAATAAGGTGAATGGTACCCGAGGCAAGACAGCAAGGTTGTGTCCTGACCTCCACACACATATACACACACATGGAACATGTAAGTAAGTATATGAGCACACGCATATCACAGACATACATAAAATTATTTTTACTGGTTTTTTTCCTGCCAACCAAGCTTTGAATTCACTTGACCTTATTCTTAAAGTTAAAGAATTAGACCTTAGATATTCTTATAACCCTTACTGATATGTTTCTATAACAGTTAATACTGTTATTTTTTATTCAATTTTTCTACCATTTTCCAAATTAAGTAAGAAACATCTATAATGACACATGATTACACATAGATTTTCTTCTATTGAGTATCAAAAGAAAGGGGGGCAGATTATAATAAAGCAAGTCAAAAAGTATTTATTTTCCTTCTTAGAGAACTAAATGTTCAACCTACCTGCTTTTCTTCACATTTAGAGAAAAAATAGAATGATATACAAATTCCCAGCAGGTTAATTATATAACTTTTCATATTACACAAGAAATAAAGGATGTAGAAGAGAGAAAAGATGGAGGAGAGACAAGAGGGAGAGGGAGAGAGGACGCAGGAATTAGAGCGCAGAGCATCACGGGAAGGGATGAAAGGGTAGAACCGAGAAGGACACCAAAGAGCAGAGAAAGGGCACAACAGCTGGTGTGGGAGATGAGGCTGTGTGGGAGGTGCACAGAAACCTAAGCTTAGGTCACTTCTGTCACCATTTGTCCCCTAAACTACAGGACTCATATGTGGTGCTACTGTCTGTCCCTGAAGAGTGTTTGCACTGTGAACTGTAGTTAGCCAACACTTTGGTCTAGAAAAAAAAAACATCCTTGAAGGGAATAATCATTGGTCCACACAGCACACAAGTGGTGCTGTCCCTTTGGGGTGTGATGACAGTGGCCTGGGCCAAGTCATGTGCATGCTAGCATGGTACCTTCCCCCCACCACAGGAGGCTGTCCTGGGCCCCAGGCTTCCGTGAGGGCTTACCTCCTCAACCATCTGCTTGACTTTTTTCTGTTGACAATGCACCATGTCATCTAGGTGTCTGATACGCTCTCGGAGGCTGGCTGATGCTTCCTCCAGCTGCTGGTACCTAAGGGAGAAAGAGAGCTCTGAGTCCTGACTCAGAAGAGCCATGGCAGCAGAGAATGCCACAGCATTGTAGAAACATTGCAAAAACAAAGATTCATCACACCCTCCTCTCCGTGGACTCCAGGGATCAACTTAGAATCAATATCACCCCAGAAATAGCACAGATGTCCTTCAGATCCTCTCCTTGAGTTTCTCCTTGTATGACACATCTGTACTTCCTGAAGCAGAATGAGTTTTTCCTCCACTGGCAGGCACAAGAGGATTTCTGCTTGGGGTTAATCATACTGGGACATGCAATCAATGACCTTAATTGGGCAACAGAGAAGGAGAGTCTAAGAAGCCAGTGAGGACCCTGAAGTCCAGGAAACCTGCAGCCAGCACTGCTGTGTCCATCACTTACTGACCCAACAAGGCACATGTGAAAAGCCCTCTGCTGCATCACTGCCCCGCATCACAGAACAGTTCGGAGCTTTATTAGTGACACTATTTTATCTTTGCTTGGCTCAAAGCAACCAAAAGGATCTGGCAGATGGCTGTGTGCCATGAGAGGGTGACCCTAGAGGAAGCATTCAGTATCTCCAGCCCACTTCCCAGCAATACTAGGTCCCTCATTAGCACCAAAGTAGAAACTACAACTTTTGAAACTCTCAAGTTACAAAAGGGCCAGTGAGATGGCTCAGCAGGCAAAGGTGCTTTCGGCTAAGCCTGGTGACATGAGTTTGATTCCCCACATAGCCCCATATGACCCAAGGAAAGAATTCACTCCTCAGAGCTGTCTTCTGACCTCCACATTCATGCCATGGAACATCTGTAAAATGTACATATACCTGCATGATAAATAAGCACAATAATGTTTTAATTGAGGAAAACATTTTTATGCTCCAGCACATACTATTGTCTCAGGCAGTAGGTCACAGTTCCCTCACAATGTAAACCAGGGGTTAAGCCATCTAATCAACATTCCTCAGTTAGAAAAAGAGTTTCCATCCAGCAGTTAGGCAAAGAGCTCAGGGGTCAGGCAACTTTCCCAAGCTCTCAAATCATCCCTGTCTTCCTCTGCTTCCTCTCTGCCTTTTGATTTCTAGAAAAGACCACACATGACTCCTGTATTTTCCATCCAGAGTTTCACAAGTTCATGGCCAAAGGGCAATGCAAGGCTTGGAAATGAGCAACACTTTAAAATTAATTTCCAGGACAAAATGGTATCAGTCACAGCTGCTGCGTTATCTCATTAACAAAGTGCATCCTGCGAAGCTCAGGGTCATGAGCACACGTGACCCCCTGTGTTTGAGGCCATCTTTGATGTGTCCTGCTGAACTGACAGCCAGCCTTGGGAGGTGAGATGTATCTGGACATTCCTGAAGGAACTGGATCCACACGGGGTACTCTCAGCTAATGTCATACTTACATAGGTTGGTGCTGAGTGAGGACCACATGAATGAAAACACAAGAGTCAAATTAGCTAGCCAAAACAGGGCACATGGGGTTGGGGAGATGGCTCAGTGGATAGGAGGATTTACTGAGCCAGCATGAAGACCTGGATTCAAATCCCCAATACTCATGTAAAAAGTTGAGCACAGTTGTGGGATAGAGTGTTGTTGGAGGGAAGACAGAAGGATGACCAGGGTCTGCTGGCTTTTAGCCTAGCTCCAGGTTCATTGAGAGACCATAGATCACAGAATAAGAGCAGGACATCTTCCTCTGTGTGCATGAACACACACATATGTACATACAATATACACACACAACGTGTATATCCATCTCTGAGTTGCTACAAGTTCAAGGCCAGCTCGCCTTACCTGTCCTTGTCAGAATCTACAATCTCTCCTGACATTTCTGTTTCATGCTCAAGGAGCTGGAGCTGGAGCTGATGCCGTTCCTGAAATGGATCCAGATAAAGACAGAAGATGAACATCAGACACATCCAGCTCTGCTGTGTCCAAGTCTGCACATCATTCCTTTGGTTTCACAAATCTACTAGCCAAGAGCTTAAACCCAAAGAGGCCCAATGCATAGACATGCTAATAGATTAGACAAAACACTCTAATCAAATCATATGAACTCCAGCCCAGGCTCACATGTCTGTCTGCCTTTCTTTTCTTCTTTCTTTCTTTTCTTTTCTCTCTCTCTCTCTTTTTTTTTTTTTTTTTTTTTTTTTTTTTGAGACAGGGTCTCTCTGTATAACTCTGGCTGTACTAGAACTCACTCTGCAGACCAGGCTGGCCTCAAACTCAGATCTGCCCACCTCTGCCTCCTGAGTGCTGGGATTAAAGGAGTGAGTCGGCACTGCCTATCTTGAAAATAGCCTGTGCATTGTACAGTTCCTGATTGTTTTCAAAATCATCTAGTAGAGAGGCTCTGAAATTCTGACGATGCCCTATAGACGAACCCAGTCATGTTTACACAGGGCTAGTCACTTTTAAGACATATATTATGGCCATTATGGCCAGAACAATGGTTCCCTGCACACACAAAAATGTTTAGGGTTCATCCTTTATAAACATAACATCTCACACAGAAAAGGGAACTTTGCAAGCATAGTTAATGATCTGTAGAGTCTCATGGGTAGAGTTGAGCTCATACTAGAGGAGGCAGGAGAGTTAAAATCAGGGAACTAGGAAGAAGCTATTACATGGCTGACTCTGATGCCAGGGTCTGGGCCACAAGCCAAGTAGTACAGGTGGTACCCAGGAATTAGAAAAAGCAAGAAAATAGACTTTCTCTTAGAACTTCCAAAAACCTTCTAACAACTTATTCTGGGACTTCTCACCTCCAGAACAGAAATTATATTTTCAGCAATTTATTTCAAAAGTAATAAGAAACATGGGTGTGTCAAACTATATGCTTCATATGCTTTGCTGAATATATGAACATGTATGTAAATTTGTTTGCCCAAAACAGTAAGGATTTTTACAATTACTTCTTTGAAAAGAAAATGTAGGAAAATGTTAATAAAGGCACAGTGCCTGTCATCGCTGGAATGGTAGGAGACATAAATTATAGATATTAATATAGCAAAATCCTTTAAGACACATTTGTGGAGCCCTGCTGGCTGTGGTGGGGGGTTGCTTCAAGAGCTCCTCTGAGAAGGCTGTGCCTCACTTATGTGCTCAACACTTCAACCCCAAACACTGGAAAAGTTACATAGACCATAAACCTAAATGGTGAGATTCTGTCTTGGGACAGGAAGGATCATGAATGGAAAAGGAACCTGTAGTCATCCTCATCAGAGGCTCAAAGGCCTGGGTGGCAAGCCAGTTAGGAGAGGTTAGAAGCCCATTCTCAGATCTATCTAAAGCTTAGACAGAGCCTTGCTCTATCATTAGCTTGGAAGTTTCTGGCTTGCAGAGTTTGGCCCTTGGCGCTAATAACATCATATCCATGGCAGGTCAGTGCTATCGGCCACTTCAGTATAACTAGAGGGCTAGTTTCCAGAAACTAGACCCAGCTTTAGCCTTCAACTCCAGAAGTCTAGCCAGAAGTCAGCTATCAGCTGCTTAATGCCTTCTCTTCTCCTTCCTGCCCGCCTTGTCGACTTCCTGCCTCCTTTCTGCACACCCACCCAAGACTGGCCTGTCAACTCTATAAGCCCCCACCCCATTCATTGTCAGCCTGTTTACCACACACAGATGAGTTTGCCTCCTCATCTCAGTAGGTCCCAGGCGTGTCATGGAAAAGTCAACCTGTCCCAGACACATGCCCCATTAACAAGAGGGGTGAGGTGCCCAGAGGAGCCTCCAAATACATTGCCTCATCAGGTTAAATGAAGACAACCCACAAAGCTAGTTGCTGCAATATTAATCTGCAGAAAGAATTTTACAGGTGATACTTTTTAAAAAATGTACCAAAGTAATTGTGATGGGCTGGGCTGGGGTTTGCCTAATGCGCACAAGGCCACGGGTTTGATTGTTGGCCCTATGAAAATAAACAATAACAGGAATGGCTACAGGGGAGAGGAAGACAAGAACTTTGGTCAACTCCCTCTGTGTTACTTTACAGGATGTGCTGCACTCACAACTGGGGGGCTGAGCGGAGTCAGTACTGACTCTTTAGGCAAGTCTTCAAGAGGATTGTGGGGCCAGGGGAACCAGGCGGGGGAGCACCTGTTACCTTCTCCATCCGCTCAATCAGCCTGTCCAGCTCCCCGATCCTCTGGTCTTTCTCCTCCAGACTGAGCTCAGCTGCTTCCATCTTTTTATTGGCCTCTTCGATGGCTTTCAGAAAGCTATTGGTTTCTTCCTGCAATGGGCACACACTCTCCTCAGCAAGGCCTGGATACTCAGGTGACTCACCTAAGTCCAGACAGTACCTCGCTGGGTCATGACCTCCCTGTGAAAGTGTGACCCTAGGGCCCACATTTCTCACACGGAATGAACTTCATCATCATGAGTCTGGTTTTGCCTCTGAACAAAGCACGTTGTGTAGATGATTCTTCTTTAACTTTATTTAAGATTTTATATTTACTTTATATTTTGTGGGCGTGGGATATGGGTGCCAGGGTACATGTGTGGAGGTCAGAAGTGTGGAGGTGAAGGGATAGCCTTCAAATGTCTGTTTTCTCCTTCTACCATGTGGGCTTGGGGATAAGCCATCTTATCACTTTGACAGTAAGCATCTTTACCCAGATGTGCAGCATCTTTACCTGCTGAGCACTCTTCTAAGGAAAGTCTATGTTCCAAAGGTGTATAAAAAGAAACAAAAGAGCCAGTGAAGGCTTAGACAACATTTCACAAATGCTCAGAGTGTCACTGTGTGAGCCAACAATGGTCACTCATACACACACACACACACACACACACACACACACACACACACACACACGCACACGCACACGCACACGCACATGCAGAAGCAGAATGAGGACTTCCTAGAGCTTCTTCCCACGGTGCAATACAGCAACTTACTCTTAAGGAAAGACCCAAACATCTGGTGCTTTAATTAAATCTCCAAGGACACAGATAAACCAGAGATGGAGAACTTTTTCAAAGAATGTGGGCTCTCGTAGAGAGGCCAAGATGTGAGCCCACCTCTAGTCAGAGGCCCAGTCCAATCCCACAGCCAGCAGGAGGGAGGGAGAATAGCTTTCTGAGGACAAAGTCACTTCTGGCTGTGGGAATGGCAGACCTCAGGATGGAGAGGGTGGAGCTTCCAAGGCTGGGGGCAGTGGCGCAATCCAGGATGGGGACGTGGGAGGTTTCAGAAAGAGGAGAAAATAGAGTCGATAGGCAAACCCAGGGTCTACTTGGATGTGGGTGAATGGCCTATTAGTGCGTATTTTGAGGAATAAATAGTGAGTCACTCCAGAAGGAGTCAATGAACAATCAAAGAAATCCCCTGGGCCTGGGAGATGGCTCAGTGGGTGAAGAGCTTACTGTACAAGCATGAGGACCTGAGTTTGGATTCCTAGCATAAAGGTAAAAGCTGGGCATGACAGTGTATTCCCGCAACCCCAGCTCTGTAGAGGCTAACACAGGGCCACAAGGGGTGAGTATTCTGAAAAACTGCTGGACAGTGGCCTAGACTAAACTGCAAGCTCCAAGCTCAGTGAACAACTCTGTTTCAAAGTAAATTAATAATGAAGAAGATGTCAAATGGCAGAGACACACCGTCAATATCAAGCTCTTGCCTCTACAAGTGCATGCATGAGCAAGGACACCTGTATACACAGTGCACACATACATATAACATACAGAAAATAGTGAATGAATGAATCTTGATTCTTCACATCCAACCTCATGGCTTTCTTCAAGGATAAACCCTTCCTATTAACCTGCCAGCCACATCCCGTGTATGCTGTATGGAGCACCACATACGTACCAGGAGCACCTCCTTCTCTGCACTGTGCTTCCGCTGAGCCTCCTGAAGTTTCTCCTCATACTGGCTGTACAGCTTCCTTGTCATCTCCCGCATCACCTCAGCATTGGCTTCTTGAGATGACTCCACCTGCAAAGAGTCTCATTGAAGAACTGCAGCCTGTACCTTGTCCCTCTAGTGTGTCTACACACAGGTCAGAGCATGACTCCCAGGGGTCTGTAGTAGACAGGAGCAGAGCACACACCAATGAGAGATGGCACTGTACACTGAGTTATTTAGGATGGTTGGGACAAGGTGCTTGAGAGAGCAATCTTTCAGAAGGTTACTTCTTGGGGCTGAGGAGATGGGCTCAGTTGGTAAAGATTTCCCAGAACCCATGTGAAAAGAAAAAAAGAAAGGAAAGAAGAAAGAAGAGAGAGAGAGAGATGAAACAGCCAGGCATGGTGGCTCACTCTTGTAACTCCCAACACGGAGTGGATTCACTGACCAGCCAGTTATAAACAGCAAGCCCCAGGTCCCAGTGGGAGGCTGTCTTGAAAAAATAAGATGGACAGCTCCTGAGCAACTACACTTGTAGTTGACCTCTGACCTACAACTATACATATATCATGTGGATCCACACACATGCATCTATGTACACATGTATGCACAAATTATTTTAAAGATAGCTTGTCTAATCCCATCCATTGCACTCACCAAGCACACCTCTAAGTCAGGCCACATTAAGCGCAAATAAGAAATACGAACTCATCTTTCCCACACTGAATGTTTTCTAAACGGTTGTCTTTAGAAGCATCTTGGCCTAGTGGGGCCACTGGACTGGGAGCCTTTAGTGGTCAGCCAGAACAGGTGCAACTTGAGAGAGTCTTGGGAGCTGGGATGGGTGGGGAGGGGCTCCAGGAATGATGTCTCCTTTCTGATCTTCAGCAAGGTCTTATTCCACTGGCCTGACGCCGCTGCAGGCATGCCCTTGGCCCCCCACCCCACACCGGACAGGCTTCTGCTTATCTAAGATGCCTGAGCATTTGAGCACCTCACCTTCCGGGGAGAAGGGAGTTGCCCTTTGACCTTAATAAGTTGCACAGTGTTTATTCCAAAGATGTGACAAGTCTCTTGACACCCTTGAATGTTCATCTCTGGGTAAGTGTTAGCACTGAGAAGCCACCGAATGGAAATCCACAAACAAAAGTTATCATTAGCTTAGAACGTGGGCCCGGCCCACATTCCATTTCTACTGCACAGTGCTGTAGAAAAGGGCTCTGCCTGAGGCCTGCTCATGCCACATTCCAATTATGTGAGGCATCTTGAGTCCCTATAACTTCTTTCATTTTTAATTTGAAGGCTGAAACAAAGGGAAGCAGTCAGGATCAAACTCAACATCTGTCTTTAAAGCAGGCCATCGTAGGCTAGATACAAGGGATCTGAACTGACAGGCTATCTTGCCATACCTGGTGACATATCACCCCAGAGCAAACAGAGAAACAGACCCAAGCAGGAGGTGCTGAATAAGTGTCTGTGGAATGAATTGTCACAAGAAGATTTAATTCAGGAACTTCTGACCTCTCCCATCTTTTTTTTTTAATTTTCAATTTTCCCTGTCACAAGGGCTTCTAGGAAGCCCTTGAGGACACTGTAGGCTAAGAAAGACATGCCCCCAACGACAGTACCCTTTGTGCACCCCAACTCTAGGCAGGAAACTGTGAACAGACACCTTGGCACCATCAAGACCATGCCTGTGGGTAAGGAAGCCTAATGAGAGAGTGGGAAATGGGAGGTGAAGAGTTGAGAGAGAGGAGAGAGGGGTCAGTGGGAACAAGGCCGGCGGGTTTACCTTCATTTTCAACAGCTGGTTTTCCATCTGAGCAGCTTCTAACTGCCTCTGCTTCTCCCGCAGCTTGTCCATGGATGCTTCATAGGTCTGCTGCAGATGTCTGATTTGGTCCTTGATACTGCTATTTTCCAAAGTCACATCCACAAGGGTTTTCTATTTGAATGAAAAGTGAAAAGTCAGATCTAGTGGTGTGAGAACACAGAGCAGCCTCATCCCATTCTGTGTCATGCTACAGCAGCTCCCATGTGGGGATCAGGGATTCCCACAGTGGTTGTGGCCTGTGGTTAGTGGACCACAGCTTTTTCTCCAATCCCCAACAGCTGAGGACTATAAAACTTGCCACGGCTTAGGATGGGAAGATAAATTAAATGTATTCTTTCTCTGGGAAAATGTTCATAATATTATTGTTTCACATGGGGGTCGAGAGTGGAGCAGGTTTAAAACACAGGCCAATCCCATTCATAAATCCAAACCCACGATAGCTTTCACTACATAACAGAATTGAGATTTATTTCTATTTTGTTGCTTACCTGTCTTTCCTATATTTCCATGATGAAATTTTAAAAAAATTTATAGAATAGAGATAATGTTAACAATTTTGTCTGACAAGTGTCAAGAACCTGTTAAGGGGGTTCAGATGGTAGAGGGCTTCGTGGGTGTACTGGATAGTCAGCTTGACACAAGCCAGGGTCATCTAGGAAAGGGGAATCTCTATTGAGAAAATGCCTTTACCAGTCTGGCCTGTGGGCAAGCCTGTGGTGAATTTTTCTTGATTGATAATTGAGGAGGATGTGGAGCTCACTGAAGACTGTGTTGCCCCTGTGCAGATGGTTCTGGGTTATATAAGGAAACACACTAAGCAAGCCAGTAAGCAGCTTCCTTCATGGCCTCTGCATCAGCTCCTGACTCCAGGTTCCTGCCCTGACTTCTTTCAATGATGGCCTTTCATGTGGAAGGGTAAGGTGAATAAACCCTCTCCTCCCTAAGCTGCTTTTGGTCAGGAAGTTTTATCACAGCAATAGAAAGCAGACTAGGGAACCTAGCATGCACATGATCCAGGGCTCCACTCTTACCACCACACAACAAGTAGAGTCAGGAAGGTCAAATTAAAGGTCATTGTGGGCTAAATAGTGAGTCTGAAGCCAGCCTGAGCTATGTGAGACTGTGTCTCAGGAGAAAAAAAGTGCTGTAGACTATCTGCTGCTACAGGGCACTCAGGTGGGCAAGACTTAGAATCTGGTGCCAGATGATGTTTATGGAATAATCTTTTTTGCACACTGTGAAGATGTCTTTGCCAAGATAGCTTCTGATTGGTTTAATGAAATAGCTTACTGCCAATAGCTAGGCTGGTAGAGATTAGGTAGGACTAGGTGGGGGAAGGGAAGAAAGCTTAAGGAAGAAGGAGGGGAGTCACTAGCCAGATACAGAGGAAACCAGAGATGAGCATGCCATGTGGTAGAGGGTAAGCAATATGAGTTCATTTAAGTTGTAAGAGCTAGTTAGTAACAAGCCTAAGATATCTACCAAGCATTTATAATTAATAATTATAATTAATAATAAGTCTGTGTGGTTATTTGGAAGCTGGCTGGTGGGACAGAGCTAACTGGAAAGACAGAGAAAGTCTGCCTACAAGATGGCATGTCTATCTCCTCTATCCTTTGATAGATGACTGGTCCCCGAAGATTCCTCACCCCTCTTCATTGGACAACAGTAAACATAAAAACCCACTTGAATCCCTTTAGAAACTGTCACTGGAGGTGAAAAGTTATGAAAGCAAACACTAAAGCCATCAGAATATTCCAGGAGCTACAGATGACATCTAACCTAATGCCCACATCCTTCTGGGAGAAAATGGACGCACATTTAGCCTTGACCAGGAGACTATATTTGTCTAATCCTGTTTCTGCCACTAGCTAGACACTTTATCTCTGCTGGCCTTAGTTTGTCCACAGAAGTCGGGGTTTGGAGCCCGTAATCACAATCTGCCCAACTCTGCGTCTCTAAGACATGAAGTCAAGAGTTGGGTCTCTATCAACAACAAACATGAATTAAAAAGGACAAGTGAAGGAGTCTGGGACCTTGCACAAGTAAGAAGCCAGTGACCTTCAGATATGACTGATGATGTCATCTTCTAGTTGTGTGGCTCTGCTGGCAGCCCAGGAATAAGAGACTAAGGGTCCTTTGGTTAGGGATAGCTTTGTTCTAATAAGTGACCTATAAGATAAATGCCTAGGTTATTAACTAAAGAGCACAAGAGAAGAATTTGCCTAAAAATATACTGTTTATCTGGGGAGAGAGACTTAGAGGCATAGTGCAGAAACAAGCAGGTCTAAACTCAGTGGGGCAAAGCCCTCTCTGGTAGGCTGGGGAGTGAAATGGTTTCCAAGAGGGAAGAAAAGAGGCCATTTCCCTCAAGATAGGAGGAAGAGAACAAAGGGATCCTGGATAAACCGGGGCCTTGGCCTGAGGCCAGGGGGACGCTGGCATATACAAAAGGGAGCCAGGAAAAGCATGGGACTGCAGCCCAACCAGAAATGGGCACCACAGACAAACCTAAACACAGCCCCACTCCACCCACTGCTGGAAGCTGCCCAAGCTTTGTTGCCTCTGGCTGGTGAATACCAAGTTCTATGGGAAATGGGGGAGCCCAGTATGGTAGTCTGTTTGCTTATCCACAAAACTATTCACACAGGACCAGAAAGGATTAGAAATAAGTGGATTGAACATTTAAGAGGACCTAAAAAAGATAAGCCAAATAAACTTGGAGGATGACAGAAATGATTGTGTATTTGGAAAGTAGGACCAAGGGCTTGCTCCGAACATCTCCCAATGAACTTGCACGCTAGGCAGGAAGAGTAAAGAGTGAAAACCTTTTCATGGTTTTCAGAGCCAATCTCTGGTTGGTCTTATTTAAGAATGTCTGTCTTTTAAGAATGTCTTCATTCTCTGGAACACGCATGACTCTTTCCAATGTAAAATTATTCCTAAATCAAGAAAGGATGCTGCTCCATGTGAGAACTACTTCTCATGAAAGGTTGCATTATGTCTTTGGATAAATATGTATTTTCTGTAACCAAGTAGGACTTCCAGAAGTACCAGAGGCTATGAGAGGTAGTTGATGTGATATGTAAACACAAATAGAGGGTCACTTAGGTACCTGCAGAGCAGGAGACAGCTCCATCCTAGAGCTGAACCTAAAACCCCATTGACATGGGCACGTGACAGGGGCTCAGCATTTCTCTTAGAAGCATTTCCTCTGACTTTCTTCCACCTTCCAGAAATTGCATTTACCATTTACTGTGCCTGTGCTTATAAAACCATGACCACAGGACATCCTGTGACGTTTCTGCAAATAGGTCTCACTCTTGTTTGAGCTTGCTGCCCTATAAAGAGAAGGTTCCCAGCTAAGGGGAAGCGGGGGGGGGGGGGGTACCTGCAGGCTAACAGAGTCCGATGCCAATGCAGAGTTCATGGCATTGAAGCTATCCAGGGCTGAAGACTGTGCTTGGATATGACTGTCTAGGTATTCCTGCTGAGCATGGGAAACCTGGAGAGAAAAAGATAGTCACTCAAAACCAACCCACACCCCACAGACTCCAGGGAAGGAAAAGTTTTCTGAGAGCAGACATATATACTTCAATAATATTTACAGTAAAACTCTAGATTACAAACCAACATCTAGGGCCAGGGAGCTAGTTCAGTCAGTAAAGAGCTGGCCAGGAAAGAAAGAACATACTTACTTTTTCCTGGTGTGTATTTCAATTTCCATTTTTTAAAAAAAACACTATTACAAATGGTGCTAAAAAAATTAGTTCATCCACATGTCATTTTGCACATAGAGGAGCTTATCTGTAAAATAAACTCTTAAGAATGGGATTTGAGGGCTAGGACTGTGGCTTGGAAGTCCCAACTTGGTAGAGCATGCACAAAGGCTGGGATTTGATCCTCATCACCCCGTAGTAAACCAGCCATGACAGTGCACACCTATAATCCTTTCACTGCAGAGATGAAACCAGATTGAGAAGTTCAAGTTCAGGTGAAGTTGAGGCCACCACCCGGGACTACACAAGACTTCATCTTTCAAAAAAGGAAAATATATCTTTTTCTAAAGAAGACCATTAACTCTAGATCTGGGCAGGGGCTGGAGAGATGGCTCAGCGGTTAAGAGCACTGGTTGCTCTTCCAGAGGACCTGGGTTCAATTCCCAGCAACCCCATGGCTCACAATGGTCTCTACCTCCAGTCCCAGGGGGTCTGACACCTTCACACCAATGCACATAAAAAAAAAAAAAGCTAAATAAATTATCCTTTAAAAGGAGTGTGCATGGCTCTTGTAATGCAACTCTAAGAAAGAGTATTAGACATTCTCCTTTGAATAATAAAGTTCAACCTGTGATTCAAGAAAATATTCTCTCAGTTCATTTAACATATGACTCCATGCATAAGAAGCATGAGTTGTTTAAACATCTCCAGGACGCTAAGCACAAGCCCCAAGCCCTGCCATCCTCTCACGGTGCTGAGGCATGGGCTGGTTACTATGCCAGATGGACTTACCGACAGGTCCTGGGTGAGCTGGTGTATTTTCTGCTTCATCTCATCATAGTCCCCGCACATCCGCTTTCTTACTTTCTCCAAAGTGGCCCTCACCTGCAGCCACAAGAACACTAGTTAGACATCAAGTTACAATAGTTTCATGAAAGATACTGGAAACTTTATTAATAAGAGAAAGACCCACAAAGAAATCTTAAAAATAAGACAGGTAGCAAATTAAGGGACACGATCACTTTCAACATCTAGTTAGATGGAAATGATCCAAATGATAATGTATGTTATCAATGAGGCTACAAACTAATAACATTAAGTTATCCAAGCAATAAATGGAAGAACAACCACTTTGTTAAAACTCAACCATCACCTCAAACACTGTTTGAACAAAGTTTGCCCCTTCCAATCACATGTTTTTACAAGCAGGAAGTTTTTAACTAACCGACTGTAAACACATGGCTAAGAAGACCAAAACACTCCCAAGCAGGCAGCAACCTCTAATTTTCTCTCTCTCTGCTCCAAATGCCAAAAAGCAATTAAATGTCTAGAATGCAAGGTGGAAAAATGTGAGGCCTGAAGGCCATAAATTCAGATGTCAGTTTCCCAGTGATTACCAACAGAACACACACTGGCTCTTACAAAGAGGAAAGTGGGCCCCAGCTCCTCACTCACACAAACACTGGTGACTACCAGAAGAGTGTCAAACAGAAAGCTGGTACACAGCACAATTTCCACATCTTCTGGTATCCTTAGATGTTTGGTAAAGCTCTAGGGGAGCTCCCCAACAGATCACAAAGTCTTGAGGCAGCTTCCTCCAGGCAAACTCCAGGTTGTCTAGCTTACAAATTGCTGAACGGAAGCAGTTTGATTTGAGTGCAAATGTTTAGGAACAGTGCTGGAAGACTTGATACTGAAGTTATATTTGTGTGAGAAACCCCTTGTTTTGCTTTGGAGGTTTTGGGTTTTTTTTTTTTTTCTTTCTTGTACTACAGATTTGAACTCAAGACCTCAAGCACGCTAGGCAAGAACTCTAACACCGAGGAACGTTTTGTTTTAGAATAGATATTGGTAGAGAGTTCGAAGAGGAGGTAAGACCTCAAGCAGTCCCAAGATGAGGGATGTTTTTAAAGACTTATTTTATTTTTAAGGTGTATGTGTGTGTGTGTGTGTGTGTGTGTGTGTGTGTGTGTGTGTGTGTGTTTTCACATGTACATGCGCATGTGAGCACACATGCGTGCAGGTGCCAGGGGAAGCCAGAAGATGGTGTAGGTCTCTTAGTACTAGAGTTCAGACACTTGTGAGCTGCCTGACATGGGTAAGTGCTGGGGATCAAATGTGGGTCCTCAGCAGTAGGAACTCTTTAACCCCTAAGCCATCTTTCCAGCCCCTGTCCATTTAAGTTCTAACAGTATACTTTCTTGCTGTTGACCACAAACAACTGAGAAAATGAGGCTCAAAGCATGAGCCTTCATTCTAGGGTGCAAGTAACTATCACCCCAGCTGGCTCTTGGGCTGTTACCAGAGGTGAATGGGCAGACTCTTGAGCTGGGTGTTGCTCCCACTGAAGAGTGTGGGAAGCCAACAAGGCCAGGGCGTCTCCCATCAGGGTGCAAGAACAACAAACTCATAAACACACTGAGGAATGAGCATGCTGGGATGGATCTGAGAACGTCCATTTAAGGTGGGACCTAGACATTAACTTTGTATTACAAATCATGGCGGAGGGTGGGAAATTGGGGTCACTGTGATTTCAATGCATGTCATTTATAGCTGAGGATGAACCTGGACCTGCTGTATTTGTCTTGGGAAATTTGGGAGTCTAAGCTCTACTTAGAAGGTTTACTTCTAAGGCAATCCTAAACTATATGAAGCATGTAAATAAGGAAGATTTAAATAGGTCCTTGAGAACGTCTGCATTGATAGAAAGTAACCTGGGGGGCTGGAGAGATGGCTCAGCAGTTAAGAGCACTGACTGCCCTTCCAGAGGACCCTGGTTCAATTCCCAGTAAAAACATGGTAGCTCACACCTGTCTGTAACACCAGTTCCAGGGTTTCTGACACCCTCCCACAGACATAAATGTAGGCAAAACACCAGTGGACATGAAATAAAAATAAATTATGTTTTAAAAAAAATCTGGGATCCAAAATTCTGCATGATTAAAAAACTATCTTTGGGAGGTCAGATAACTGGCTGTTCAAGACTGGAGGTTGTAACGCATTGTATGTGTGTGTGTTCATGTACACAAGCTCATGTGAGTATGTACCTGTTCTTGT
The DNA here is from genome assembly GCA_033318265.1 of Phyllotis vaccarum. Taxonomy (NCBI): domain Eukaryota; kingdom Metazoa; phylum Chordata; class Mammalia; order Rodentia; family Cricetidae; genus Phyllotis; species Phyllotis vaccarum. The sequence goes on along the minus strand of JARWLC010000004.1, from coordinate 138,217,142 downwards.
GGGTGATGTGTGTATGTGTATGGGTGTGCAAACATATATGTGCATAAGTTAACATTAGGTGTCTTCCTTAATTTTTAAGGTAGTCTCTCCCTGAACTTGGAGCTCATGTATTTGGCTACAGTGCCTGGCCAGTGAGCTCCAGGGATCATCCCATGTCTACCCCACCAGTGCTAGAGTTACAGATGCCAGCAACCACACAGTTTTTACATGGGTACTGGGGTCTGAACACTCAGGTCCTCACGCTTGTGCAGTAGGCACTTTATGGACCATAACATCTCCCAGCCCTTGTATTTGTTATTTAAACAAAACAACAACTCACACAATAGCTAAGAAAACTTGGCTTTGCACTTCATCTATCCCAATTCAAATGAGGCTCACAAAGATGGAGGTTTGGAGCTCAGGGATGAGAGCCCGCCTATAGCTGAATCTGAGCAATGAGCTCACAGGCCTGGGGGATGACATTCGCTTCCTCTGGCACCGAACTGTGGGTCCATGTTTGGAGCCCTTGGGCATCAGAGTGGCTCATTTCTTCTCTCGTCTAACTGGTCTAGTTTGAGCTTAACAGAATCAATTAGACTTGTTTGGATGGAGGAGCACAAAAAGAAACAAACACAGAGCCGTCAAAGTATTTGAAGAAAATGATCCAAAATGCTAACCACAGAACAGGTTGAATGGTAAAATGATGGCCAACTGATTTCTTCTTCATATACTTCTCCACAACTTTTTAACTCAAAAGATACAAGACAATAGATTAAATCCAAAGAAATTGCACTGATTCACATAGACTCTACCTTGTCTATTGTAGTTGACTTCCCAACATTCATTTCAACATAAATCATTGGTGGGAACAGTGACTAGTGTGGAATGGGGTATGTGACATCCCTGGCCAAGATGCCAAGTACAGGAAAGCCTATTAATGGGGCCTGGCAACCTCAAAAATTTCCAGAAGCGGGTGTCCTATTTTCTTCCTACAGACACTGTCATATGTGTAGAAGAGACCCAATCTTGAGGCTGAAGAAAAAAAAAAGTCCAAAGACATACAGGAAAGCAGACCCAGAACCCAGTTGTGCCCTGCCCAGAATCTTACTCTAGACTCATCTCCAGAAAAGACACATTTCTTTCTGAGTTGGCGGTACTCTTATTAGTAGCCAGTAACACCCACATTTATACAGTTGCCCAAACACATACATTATGTGTGTCTGGTATCTTATGAAAAACCACCCAAGAGCCTCCACATCACACCCAGCAGGAGCCCTGGGTCTTATGACCCCTCTGCCTATAACAGCTACCCAAGAGAAGCTTGTACCTTTACCATCACCACAAAGAAGTAGAGAAACATTTCCATCCCAAATAAGAATTTCAAAATGCCTACTTAACATGGGACATCCATGCTTCCGACCCCACCTTCCTATCTGCTTCAAAGGACAGAAAAACAAAATGCCCCGGAGTAGCTCACATCTTTGATATAATTCATTTCTTCTTTCAACTGATTGGTGGACCAGCCGTACACAACCATTTCCTTCTGCTGGTTGGGATCTGATCTTCGCACCACACCATAGACAACACCCTGAGGAAGCTTCCTGGCAGATTCTCCATTGCTTAGTTCTGGAGGCTAGGAGAAGGTAGAAAATGAAAAGAAGAATGTAAGCCTCACAAACACAACAATAATAATGGACACCATGTATGATTAGGCAGGCCGTGCCTGGCCCTGGGTGCCTGAGCATAGGAAGCGGGGGGGGGGGGGGGGGGGGGGTGGATACCAGCTTGGCATTTGCTGATTACCTGGCATGAGCTACAGCTGCCTGTACCCCAGAGAAAGCATCTATTGCTCCCTCCTATCAAGCCCTGGTCCACCATCCTCATTGGTAAGAACCTTCATATCCCATTTTCCCAAGGGGACATCCATTTCTAACTCTCACAAAGATGCCAGAGGAATTATGTCATGAAACCTTGCACTGAGGTAACACTATTTCCTGCCTTATACCAGTTCCTCTGATGACTTTAACCACCTCACCAACTATATAATCTGAAATTCAGGAAGCTGAGGTTGACTGTCATCGAGTATCGAAACTGTCCTATTAGGGCAGGGCTGACCCTGCAGCCAAGCTCTGGAAGAAAGAGGTGGGGCTGACACACGACCTGTTGTGTCCATTTCTGAATTATTTCTGGAAAGCCAAGCAGAGGTGGTGTGACTCCAGCCCCGAAGAATCTCACACTTTGCTTAGCTGGTCTTTAATCCAGCAGTTAAATGTTGAATCATCCGTAAACTGCAATTCAAAAGGACCGTGTGCAAATCTAAGACAGCTTTGTAGAAGGAAGGCTTCAGGAAGCAGGAAAAGAAAACAAAAAAGTTTTGACCACTAAGAAAATTCCTTCAAATGTTTGATGTTCATGACCACTCACCAGCAGTGGTTTCCTGTCCTCACAGATGAGGACACGGAATTCTAAGCGGCTAAATAGCTTGCATGTGACCGCACATTCACATTGAAGCTAATCCTGTCTGGGGTTAAGCACAGATCCTCATATGGAGGGTTTGTTAGATGTGGGGAGACAGAGTAGGAACCTCCTCAAACATGAAGGGAACTAAGACAAGGGAAAGAAAGAAAAAAAGGGGGGGACAGAGAAAGGGGACAAGGGTTGGGATGATGAATCAGCCAGTAAAACTGGCACCAAGCCCAGTGACCTGAGTTTGATCCTCGGGATCGAATCCCTACACCTTGTTTTCTAATTTCCACATGGGCACTGTGGCTTACTAGCTGGCACATGCACACACACACATGCACACACACACATGTACACACACACATACACACATACATACACGCATGCACACATACACACACACACACATCACACATACACACTCACGGGGCAGCAGACACAATTTTTTTTTTAAATGTAACAAAAATATTTTTAAAAGAAGTAACTTTTAAAAGAAAAAGAGAGAGAGAAACAAACAAGTCCCAGGCTGAGCCTTCATAGACAAGTGGCTTCCACACAGCTCTCCCTGGAGTTGGCCCATTATTCAGTCTACACCAAAGAACTACACCATCAGGCAGCTCCCTTCCATTGAGCTGACTTTCCTTTCTTTCTTTTTTGTTTTTGAGACAGGGTCTCACTGCATAGCCTTGGCTGGACAGGAATTCACTGTGTAGACCAAGCTGGCCTCGAGCTCACAGAGACCCCTCTGCCTTGGCCTCTCAAGTGCTGGGATTAAAGGTATGCACTACCACACACTAGACCCTGTACCAACTTTTTCAATTACCTACTTGTAGATTTTCCCAGGTTTTCAGGAAAAAAAAATTGAAATACAAAATTGCAATTTGCATGTAAAATTATTTATGGTTGTAAAATGACTACTGCAAACATTCGAAGCTTGTAAAATAAAAAATAAAAATCAGAAAGATTCATGATAATTGTTAATCACTTCTGAGGAGGGAACAGTGAAACATGTAAGAGATGCTGGAGAAGAGAAGGGCAACTTTCTTTTTTACTTACTACCTATTTTTATTCGTTCCCATTATTTGTGAGTAATTTTACCACAAGGACTTTTAGAGAAGGGAGGGAACATACCCAATGCTTTTTACTATTCTGTACAAACTTGGAAAGTGATTCTATATGAGGACGGGGACACTTGGTGTTTGGCTCTGGTAACAGCCTCTTTATGTGCCCCCAGACACTTGGATCCCATGGGTGCTGCTGCTGCCCTTGACATTTGTTTGTCAGTTTCAATGACCCGGCTGCTAATGGCTCTTGGTGAAGTGACACACTGGCATTCAGATATCCCAGATTTGCTCGACTCGTAATTAGGAAATGGAAAGGTTCTAATGAAACTCTCCACAGACCAGGAAACAGAAGCTGTTCTTCCAGCCCTGGACCCCACCCAGTTCCTGAAAAACAGGCTGCTGAGTGAAGACACGGGTCCCTCTGTTTCCCCCATTTAACATAGCACAGCAGGGAGCCCAGAGAACTGGGGGCCAGACACTGGGGATCCCACCATCCAGGAAATGAGGACCGTGCCAGAACAAGGTCAGGCCTTCAATCCCAGCACTAATGAGTCTGAGGGAGGGAGATTCATGGTGGAGACTAATTGGGGTTGCACCATGAGTTCAAGCCTCTCTGAGCTACAGGGTGAGACACTGTACCAACAGAGAAAATGATTTATGTGCATTGGAGATAGTTAAGATACCCTGAGTGAAAACAAATAAATTTTACATTCCTGTTTTTGTTTTAGAATGTGTGTAGAAAACTTCAATGCCAGGTGGTGGTGGTGCACATCTTTAATGCCAGCATTTGGGAGGCAGAGGCAGGCAGATCTCTGTGAGTCTGAGGACAGTCTGGTCTACAGAGTGTTCTAGGACAGCCAGGGCTACACAGAGAAATCTTGTCCTCCAAAAAAACAAAATAAAAAAATAAAGAAAGAAAGAAAGAAAATATCTGAAAAGATATAATCCAAATCTCTGGTGACAATCTCCTCAGTGGGGACAGGATTACATCTTTTCCTTTGTGCCCTTTTGTACAGTGGCCTGTTATTGATGGGAATCACTTTTATGTAAACTGTTTTTTAGGATTTATTTTGGGGGTGGACACCAAGTCCCACCCCTAGCTGGCAATTGGTAACTGCCAAGAGCATCCGTTTTCTTTAAGGGTGTGACCCCTGCTAGGTGGACCTCACTCCAGGGGACAGCCCCACACCCAAGAATATGTGGATAGCACTAACCGGACTGGTTTTAAAAAAATAAAGTAAAATAAAGGAGAACATGAACTTGCATGGATGGTGAAGTGGGGTGAACAATGGAGGGGTTGGGGGAGGGGTGAATAGGATACGAGTACATTGCATGACATTTTCAAAAAAATTTAAAAATAGTAGTTTTAAAGACTTATTTTTAGTTATCTCGATACGTGTGTATCTGTGTGGAGGTACATGTACGTGTGAGCACAGGTATCCACAGAGTCTAAAAGAGGGTGTCAGATCCTCTGCAGCTAGACTTGCAGGCAGCTGTGAACCACCCAATGTGGATGCTGGGAACTGAACTCAGGCCCCTCTGCAAGAGCAGAACATGTTCTTAACCATTAAGCCATCTCCCCAGGCCTCCTTTATTTCACTTTTCAAAAGGAAACTAAAAGCAAAAGTTATTAAAATGTCATCTAAATAAAAGGCCTCCAGAAAAGGGCCTGGTCACGGGGCCTGCTGAGAAGAAGGGACAGTGTCAGGTGTTCCTAGGGAAGACACAGGGGGATGCATGAAGAAAGAGGAAGAAAACATTTGCTGCACAGTGATTTTTACTGCGCTAAAGGAAATTCTTGTTTTTTCCTTTGTTCCTCAGAACCCTACTATGTAAACGTTACTGGTTCATCCAGAGTGAGTACTCAGGTTCCTGTCTCTGTATTTCCAAATGCGAATTCCTCCAACCACACTGCCTCCAAGCCAGTGCAGAATCAGCAGGGAACTGTACCTCACATGGCTATGCAGCATCTGGGAGTTTAAAGGGGCAGGAAGCTGGGAGCCCAGCCCTCAAGTGCCAGAATGATTTGAAAGAGGAAGGCCAGAGATAGGGGTTCCTCTCTACTTCCTCACCTCACCTCCATTCTCCATAATGCCCCCCCCCCATTCTTCCGCCAACTTCCTCTGTCTCATGTCACTCGCAAGGCTGCCACACAGCTAGCTGATATGTCTCTTCCTCCAGACTGACCTCCTTAACCCTTCAGAAACTAGGCTGCTCATGCCCATTCTCCCCATGACTGCAGCCATGCCTGAGTGGCTGTGAGTGCCCTTAGGGTCAGCGGCCTGTTCTTCTGGTAGCCACCAGTCAGGACATCTAGGCATCATCTGTCTTCTTTCCCTCAGTCAGCAGTGATGGGCACATTGTGACTCTCAGCAAATATTTACTGAATGAATAGGAGCTTTAGAAGCTAAAAGAGGATCTGAGGAATTACTTTGAACTTGCAAATACATCCAGCTGAAGGAAATGCCCTTTGTCCCTCTAAGAGCAAGGGACACACAGCAGCCCAGAGTTTCAGCTACAACCTGAAACCCTGAGAAGTCCCAAGATATCATGTTTACAAAATCCCAACATGCTCAAGGTCAAATGCTAGAAAACATGTTTGGAAGTGTTTAAAATTCATTTCTTTTCTCCTCTTAAAATATCCCTAAAATGATCATTACTTTTAGGCATGATGAAAATTATTGTGGTGATACTAAAAGGTAGTATTTGAGAGAAGCATACTGAAATATTTATGACATATTTATTTACATAGGTGAAGGAAGTAGACATGAAGAAAGGCAGGATTGGCCATGGGCGGAGAGCTGCTGAGGCTGAGTCAAAAGCTAGTAGCTTATTCCACATTTTCAATTTCCTTTGGTATACATCTCAAATTCTCTACAGTTAAAAGTTTTTTTTAAAGCTTTAGAATGCTGCTTTACATCTTTCAAAAACCAAGTTTTAAATTATATATGGAGACTGTCAAGATGGTTCGTCTGGGAAAGGTGCAGCTGCCTGGCCTGAAACATCAAGTTCTATCTTTGGAATCCACATAGCAGAAGGAAATAATTGACTATTGCAATCTGTCCTCCCAACCTCAAAACATGTGTCATCACACACACACACCATACACACATATATACCACACACACATATACACACACACACACCACACATATACACCACACACACACACACACACACACACACACACACACACAGAGGGAGGGAGGGAGGGAGGGAAGGAGGGAGGAGGGAGGAGGGAAAGTGGAATAGATATAGGAAACAAAAACATTGAGGCTGGAGAGATGGCTCAGTGGTTAAGAGCATGTACTGCTCTTCCAGAGGACCCACCTATGTTGGGCAGCTCACAACCACCTGTAACTCCAGCTCCAGGGAATTTGATGTCCTGAATCCACATGAACACACAAACACACATACCCCCTAAAAGTAATAAATCAAACCTTTTTTAAAATATGTGTATGTCAATGTATTATGAATATGTTGGAACTAAAACAATGCCAGGCAAAGGCTTCTTGAAAACTAATACCTTATAAGTATCCAGATGAAAAGAAAGTTCCTTCTACACAAGGCAGAGACAACTCACAAAACTGGAATTCCATAAACCCCACATAAAAAGCACCAGGATTAAGAGCTGGTGCACACAGCAATACACACAAAGAGGCTGCGATCAGTGATTTCCCATGAGCACTCACAGCCCAGAATTTACCTCAGGCTCTTAGCTACAGCTGTTTTCCCTGGGCTAGAAAAGGATGAGAAGCCATAAGAAGTAACCCAGTCTAAAATTCTATAAGATGCTCCAAGGGATTCACTGGCCATTAGATTAGTGAGGCTAGTGATGAGGGCCCAAGTTTTTTTACCTCTTAGATATGCAATAACACAACTCCACTAAGGCAGGGAGTGTATCTATTATTCCCATCCCTGTTGCATGAATAAAGGAAACTCAGGGCCAGATCTCCGGGAAAGGCGGAGATATCAGAGAGAGGAAACACCACAGTCAGATCTCACCCAGCTAACTTCCAGCTTCCTCAGCTTCACTCCTCATGGCTTCTTCTTCCTGCTGTCTTCCTACACCTGCCTTAAATACTTTCTTCCCCAGTTGTTTCTCATCCAGGTTAAGATTAAAGATGTGGCACCACCTCTGCCTGCCTGGGAGCCTGGAACTCCCTCTGTAAACTAAACTGGCCTCAAACTCAGATTTGCTGGGATTAAGGGCATAAATCACCACTCCTAAATATTCCCTGTGCTGGGATTAAAGGTGTGAGTTACCACTCTCTTATCCTCCTAGACTGACTGTGGGTAGATCCCTCTGATATCTCCGACTGTTTTTATTATATTTGAGACATATCCCCACACATCCCCATACCTCAAACCCAGCATAAAGAAGCATTTAATAAACATGGGGAGGATTGCATGTGTGTACATATGTGTGTCATGTGTTGGTAGGTGCTCATGTGGGTGCACATCAGTATGCATGTGTGTGTGTGTGTGTGTGTGTGTGTGTGTGTGTGTGTGTGTGTGTGCACGCATATGTAGAGGCCAGAGGTTGATCTCAGGTTGCAACCTCAGGAATACTGTTCATGTCCTTTGAGACACTGCCCTGACATTGTTTTATATGAGTGTATCTGTTAATACAGAGTTCCACAGCAGAAGAAATTTTGGAGAAGGACAAAGTCTCTAATGTTCTAGAAGAGCAATTAGGGTTCCATTGAGAGGGCTTAAAGCAGGAGCATTGCTGAGGTTGGTGAAGAGCCTCAGAACCTCAGGCCTCTTCACTGAGAGGCAGAGGCAGAGACAGCTCTTGCACACTCTCACAGAGGCAGCCCAAGCCCAGCTGCAGCCACGAATCACAGCAACACACCCGTTCGTTCACCTGGCAACAGCCAGGATGTTGTATAAACAGGCTCTCCAAGGACAAGAACCAGCAGGCTTGTTCATGTGCGCTTTTAAAGGAAAGGGGCTATAAAACCTGATGGTGGGGGTTTCCTCCTCTGACTCCTGGCTCCAGAAGTCCCAGACTCTGCACCCATAGGCACACAGCCAGTCTCTCTAACTTATCGTCTCAAAGAGTAATTAAAGGTCACTGAAGGACACATAATGTCCTTTCTACTGTGTATTAGAGTTTATCACAGTAGTCTATTAATATACACATAATGAAGGTTTCCCTCATGATGAAGATCACAGAACCAGCTCCAACCAGATTCAAGGCTCCGCAGCCACATTCTGGCTCAATGAGATACATCTGTCATAGCTAGTTTTGGATCCTCCCCCGCCTCTCTATACACACACACACACACACACACACACAGTCTCTCCCTTCCCTTCTTCTTTCTTCCCCTATCTTTTCCTCTCCCTCTCTCCCTCTCTCCCTCCCTCCCTCTCTCTCCCTCTCCCTCTCCCTCTCCCTCTCCCTCTCCCTCTCCCTCTCCCTCTCCCTCTCCCTCTCCCTCTCCCTCTCTCTCTCTCTCTCTCTCTCTCTCTCTCTCTCTCTCTCTCTCTCTCTCTCTCTCTCTCTCTCTGTGTTTACTCACAGGATACCAAGGCATACAGATTTGGGCCAGAATATGGATATAGTCCTTCAGAAAGTTACAGAGCTCTTTGAAAATGGCAGATGACAGTATCCATTTTCAAAATGACCTACTATCATTTTATCACTAAAGTTTAACCATATTTATAGACATTCCACATTTACCAATTCTTATACATGAAATCTGTGATAAGAAATCATCATTCCCTTTTCCACATTATTATTATATATAAATAAAAAGCCAGGGCCATTGGCACACACCTGTAACCCCAGTCCTTGGGAGGTAGAGGTAAGAAGATCAGGAGTTCAAGGCCAGCCTCAGCTACATAAGATAAACAAACAAAAAGTAAAAGAAAAAAATCTAATTCATCTTAGCTGCTCATACAATTTAGAGAACTTGTTATGGTTGAACTGTGTCACTCCCCTATTTATATATATACGTATGTGTGTGTGTGTGTGAGAGAGAGAGAGAGAGTGCGTGTATCTGTGAGTGTGTGTGTACACACACACACACACACACACACACACACACACACACACACACACACACACACACACATATATTTGCATGTTGGAGTTTTAAGTGCTAGTAACTTAAAGTCTGACCTGGTAAATAGAGACAGTTGAGAAGACACTGGAAGCATGAGAGGCCGTAGTAGGAGTTCTAAGGAGGGAATATATGCCAGGCACATGACAGATAAGGAGAGGATACTGGGCTGAAGCCCATGAGAGCTAGCTGCAGGACCCAACCAGTGATGCTGTAGGGGAGCTCAGCAGGAGAGAGAGTCACCATCTTCTATGTTCCATCCTCACAGATCATGCCATCCTCTCCAGGCCACCTCACAGGCCAGATGCTGACGGGGACACTACATCAACTCATTTACTCTTTTTAGAATGTTTTATTATTTTTATTATGCACATGTCTGTGTGTAGGTATAGACATGAATGCCCAAAGAGGTCAGAAATGTTAGACACCCCTGGGCTGGAATTACAGGCAGTGTGAGTTGTGTGTCTCAGGTATTGGATACTGAACTCAGGTCCTCTGCAAGAAAAGATTGTGCTCTCAACCATGACCTCTCCAGCCCCTGCTCATTAACTCTTTAAAATAAGAATGGGACTGAATATCTTGGTAACTATTTGAGGAATAAGGTTCTAGGGAAAAACTGATCTGAGTCTAAAAGAGAAGAGATTGTGCTCTGGAGGAAATGGGAAAAGGGGGACAGAGGTAATTGCTTAAAATCGGGATAGTTAGAGCCCAGAGAAGAACAAGGACTCCTTCATCATCCCCCCCCCCACTAGCCATTCTATTAATGTCTGTTCCCTGTAATATTCCCAGATGCATGCCCAAGACTGACACTACCAGCTTCCCTGGAAGTACATGAGCCTCACTGGCCTTGGGGGAATATACTCAGTGAATGAGCCTAAGAAAAGAACCTCCTACTCTAACCAGGGATCGGGGCACAAGAATTCAGGTACAGAGGACCACAGCCAGAATATCTTCTAAATGTGTGTGCCTATGTCCCATTCAAAGTTCCAATATTGCCTAAAACTTTTTAAACTGTGGAAATAGTAATACACACCAATAAACCATTATTGTTCTGGTGGGTAGAAAAATCACAAACCTACATGGCCTTCATCAGGATAGAATGCAGAAACTACAGCTTGTGAGGCCATCTCCAAGCCAGGTAAGGGTGAGTTCTCTAGGGTTGGGTCTTTGCAGAGAGGGGAGGTGGGACTCAGTAGGTCTTTGAAGAAGGGAATGTGGACCAGGTTATAGAAGAGTAATGCTCAGGTTTATGGAGGAGTGTAGTGATATATTGTATATCTAATAAAGTTTATTGCATATCTAATAAAGTGGAATGACATCAGCAAGGATGCAAAAGGCATAGCCCAAGAGGAAGAAGAAAGACAAGACAGTGCTTCATGGGTGGGAATCATTGCAAGACAGCTAAAAGGAGAGATTCTGAGGTCATTGGGCTTGACCTTCAAAGGGCAAAGGTGGTATTTAATCATCCCCTTGTAGGCCAGATATCATGGAGGGCACCTTTCCCATACTAGTTTTTTTTTTTTTAATGTTTATGTGAGTATATGGGGGAGTGCATGCATATGTGTGCAGAAGCCAGAGAATGACCTCGTGTCACCCTCAAGAACATTGTCTACTACCTTTGAGAAATTTTCTCACTGATCTGGAGCTCACCAATTAGGCTAGGCTGGCGGGCCAGCAAGCTCCAGGGACCTACCCGCCTCTGTCTCCCCAGTGCTGGGATTACAAGTGCACATCTCCATGCATAGCATTTTTCAATTGAGTGCTAAGCTTTAAGCTCAGGTCCTCATGCATGCAATGAAAGAACTTTACAAACTGAGCTATTTCCCCAACCCTGTTTAGTTCATTTGCTCTTCGTAGCTGGACATCAGCATGCCTGCTTACAGAAGAAACTAGTATGTGCTTTCCAGAACCAGTGGCCAGAAGAACAGATGGGGGGGGGAGGGGAGGAGACGATCCTCTCAAGGCAAAGTGCTGACTATAGAACTTGCCTTGAGATTCCTCCCAACACCTCTCTGTGCAACAGGACAAAAATGCGCCTTCTTTAATACTTCTGAACTGTGAGGAATTTTTCTCTGTGATGAACAGAAGACAGAAGAATAGCCAGCCAGTGTGTCTATGTATAGCCAGATGCTCAAGTGGCAGCATCTTCTAAGATAGTGTCAGTGACTAAGACCTGGCTGCCCTCAGACAGCTGTAGCTCTACTGCCCCAGAAATCCTCTGGGAAGTTTTGCTTCATTAGAAGTCAATCAGGCCATTTGACATCTTGCTACTTCCATGTTCTACCCAGCTTCAATTCCCTGGCTTAGAAAACCATGGATTCTCCTTCAAAGAAACCAAAGCCATTTAGCCCTGAGAAGATCATCCAGAATGTTGGCTACCTTGCAATTTTGTGGCTCCCAGGGAGGGGCATACACATTGCAACCACATCAGAGGAAATGGCTTCTCCAGGGAACCCTTGTTGGTATGTGAACCTTGCTCCCAGTGAGTCAAGCCTGGCCAGAGCATGGTGTCAAAATCACTATCTCCCCAGTGACCACTAGAACATTTGAGTTCTGCCACCACCCAAGTCCAGGGGAAACAGCCAGCCTCACCCTCCCCTCTATCCCAGTTCTCCTGCAGTGAGTCACCAGATTGTTACAGAAGGACACTTTGGATCCCAGTGCCGGAAGCATCAAGGTGCATAAGCTCTCAAGCTCCTCAGAGCCTGGCTGTTCCTAAGTACCTGCAATGGGCTATTTGAGGGCATAAGGAGAGGCCTTGCTTTTGCTATAAATATATTAAAGGTGTGTGTGTGTGTGTGTGTGTGTGTGTGTGTGTGTGTGTGTGTGTGTGTTGAAGAAAAATTAAGAAGGTTGGAAATGAAATTCTTGGAAAGGATAGTGTTGAGGTTTTTAAACTATTTCTTCTTAGCTTTCTCCTATATGCTCCATTTGTCAAGTGAGCCATTTATTGCCCCTAACAGTAAGATCTGTGAAGACCGGTCCTCTTCACCGGACTGAAATCTTACCTTACTCTAAGGTTCACAGTTCCTTTATAGACTATGCTTTAAAGCCACGTGAATATCTCCTGTTCTATAACAAGGTCCCCTTCCCCTTCCCTTAATGCCTCTCAGGTTATCACTAGTGTTGTGGATTTTTATTATTATTCAATATATCACAATCCATTGTAGGTTGCATGTCCTTTATCTCAATGCTTAGGACTGGAAGACCTTCAGATGTCAGAGTTGAATACCCTGGTTGGGGGTATTTGTACAGATGTTACCAGTTAGGCATGTCTAGCCACCAAAATTCAAAATCCAAAATGTTCCAAAATCCAACTCATTATGAAGCTCATAAAATTGGGGCTATTTATCTGATATATACCTTTAGTCCTCCCACTAAAGAGAGACAAAGGCAGGCTGATCTCTGTGAGTTTGAGGTCAGCCTGGTCTAAGCGGGAGTTCCAGAGCAGCCAGAGCTACACAGAGAAACCCCCGCCTCAAAAATAAATAAACAAACAAACAAACAAACAAACAATAAAAAATGAAGGAACTATTTAACTTGTACTGATCTTGATCTTTTGGTGTTCAACTTAACCAGAAAAAGTGGTCAGGGCTAGAAAGGCTAAGTGGTTAAAAGTAACTTCTTTTCCAGATGATCAGGTTAGATTCACAACACTGGAACGGCAGCTCACAAGTCCAGTTTCAGGGATCTGACGTCCTCTTCTGGCCACCATGGACACTAAATGCATGTGGTGCACAGACATACATACAAGCGAAACACACATACACATAAAATAAATCTTTAATAAAAAATAAAATAGAACCATCCCTTAGGACCTTGGCTAGGACCTCACTGGTGCTGCTGAATTCCCGGAACCAGGTCTACCCCGTCTCCCCGCCTCCTAGAACCAACATTCTTCCAGCTGCTGTTGGTGAGGCACTTCCTCACCTTTGAAGCAGGCATTTTACATCTTCTCATGGCTCTCTGGCCATAACTTCACCTTGCCTCCTCCCCACTTCCTCTACCTATCATCTGCCATCTGCATCATCACTGGGACTTACTGACTTTGGTATAAAAGGAAGAAGGGGGAACTGGGAAGATGTCTCGGTTAGCTCGGGGTTTGCCGCTCAATTATGAGGACCTCAGTTTGGATCAGCACCCACATTAAAACACAAAATGCATGAGTGGATGGAGAGAGGCAAATCCCTGGAGTTCCATGGCAAAGTGGTAAGCTCCAGGCTCAGAGAGGACTCCATTTCAAGAAGTAAGGCCAGGCATAGTAATGCAAGCCTGTAATCCCAATACTCAGAAGCCAGAGGCAGGCAGATCTCTATAGAGTTTGAAGCTAGACTGGTCTACATAGTGAGTTTCTGGACAGTGAGGAATACATAGAGAGATCCTATCTAAAAACAGAAAACGTAGGCTAAAAAAAATGGCTCAGTGGTTTAAGACCCGGATGCAGTTCCCAGCACCTACAGGGTGAATCGCAACATCCATAACTTCAGTTTCAAGAAATCAGCTGACTCCTGAGGGCATCAGGCACGCATGTTGCCTATACACACACACACATACATACATACATACATACATACATACATACATACATGCAGACAAAGCACTCATAATCTTAAAAAAAATTGAAAGAGAGAATGAGGTGGAAAGCAGCTGAGAAGACACCAATATCTGCCTCTGGCCACCACATACAAGCAGACATACATGAACACACACACACACACACACACACACACACACACACACACACACACACACACACGTCCACAAAGTTGGGAGAAGAGTGCCACAGAACAGGAGAGACAGATGCACACAATAAACTCTGGGACACTCTGAGCCTCTTACCAGTCTACAGGAAGCTTCCTTGTTTGTGGTTCGTTGCATTATTGGTTAATTGAAAAGTGAAGCTTGCATTTCAAGAAATCACAATCTCCATAATTCTACCCATGAAATTTTTAACCTATTATTTCACTTTACGTTCATTTAAAATACCCACTCGAAGAAGGACTTCCCAGTGTCCGCATGCCTATCCCTTTCTTTAACGCTGCCTCTCCAGAAAGTACCTCATTATTTTGATAAGCTCTGTGAGTGATAGCCCTTGCTTCATTTACTACTGTGTTCTTCACTGAAGCCCTAGTGGATGATATTTATCAGGGTCTAGTCATGGCTTAGGGATGAGAAGATGGCATCACCTGGAACACAGATGGAGAGGTAAGAAAGTCCCTCCCATTTATTTGTTGAGCCTACACTTCTGCCACCTGCCAGAGTCACTTAGCACAATCTCTACATTCCCAGAGCGGAACACACGGGACATGACATCACCATTGTTTATTTATATCCTGTTCTACCTGAAAAACCACAAGCCCCTTTGATGCAAAGGTAAGTTGATGGTTATCTGTACAGTGCCAGCACTCACTTCAGAAATGTTTGCAGATTTCCTCTTGTATCCAGCCAAGAGCATGCTCAGCTGCCCACTGGGCTCCTCCTGCCAGCCAGAGCCTACAGCCTGCTGCTGCAGTCCCAGCAATTACAAAAGGCCCTTTGATTCCACCACACGGGCCATTCCAGGAAAAACCACCTTCCCTGCCACAGCACCTGTCATGAAGTCCAGTGTCCCCACAGCTAGGAGGCTACACAGAGCCACAGTGTTCCCCAAGAAACAAGGGCTGGGCACAAGGCTGCAGAGGCAGCTGGGAGAGCACTGTGGAGGGCTGGGGGTCTTTTCTTTGGCAGTGACCAACACATTAACATAGAGGACTGAGCCATAGGCCCTGGCCTCCAAGAAGGCTCACCTGATCTTTCCTCTCAATCTTCTTTTCTGTCTGCTGGGGCACTGGATTCTCCGGAGGCACGGTCAGCCGTAATCTGCAGACATTTGCCTAAAACAGGTAGAGGACAATCCAATCAGAATGAATGTTGGGAGCCGAGGGAGTCAGGGGCCCTGGGCTTTCTCCAACAGCACCCAAGAGCAGCCTGCTGTTCAAATGATGAGCTATTAAATACCTTTGGAGATTTCAAACATTTTTTAATGGCTCAAGTTTCCTAACAATATACCTAAAATGATCTCATTTCTCAGATAAAGCCCAAAATTCCACTAGAGAAATAAAAGCCAACTAAGGTAATGCCGTTAACTCTTGTCTGAAATCTAAGATTTCTGGTGATGGGATAGGAAGTCTTTCCTATTTTTCAAGCCTATACATTTAACTTTTCTGCAACAGACATGGAAATGTTAATCACAAAGTTTTTATTTTATATGTTGTGTGTACATGGGTGTGCATGCCACAGGATGCAGGCGTCAGGGAAAAGGACAACTTTGTGGAATTATTTCTCTCCTCTCATCTTTATGGGGTCCTGGAGATCACACTCAGGTCAGGCTTGCATGGCAAGGTCCCTTCACACCATCTCACCAACCCAATCACAACTTTCCTAAAGTTTCTGTAGTCACATTCATATTCATTATTCACAGTAGGTAGAAGTGGCTTAAATGCCTGTTGTCAGATGAAGGAGCCAAACACATACACATGGTAGAATACGACTCTGCTTTAAAAAGGAAGGCAGTCTGGTGCAGTGCAACATGGATGAACTGTGAAGATGTGCTACCTGAGAGACGCCAATTAGCAAAGCAACCTCCTAGACGATGAACCTAGACCATTCACTCTCATCCACAGGGGAGTGATGGGTGCTGCCAGGAGCTAAGAAGACAGAGAGTAGGGTTAGCATTTACTGGGTATAGAGCTTCAGTTTGAGAAGATTGAGGGCAGTGAGGGGGCCACAATACTGTAAACGCACTCAAAGCCATCAACCTGTACACTCAAAAAACAGGTGACAATGCAATGTTTTAAGTATCTTAGAACTGAAATAAAAAGGAAAAAAAGCCAAAGCTGCTCATGTTTGCTAAAAGTTCAAAGAGATTTATCAGAAAAGGCCAGGGACCAAGAGCATAATTGCCAAGGTGACAACATGTGACAGATCCACTAGCTACACCGTGAACACCTGTCACTGACCTCTGAGGTCAGGTTACCAAAGGCTTTTGATAAAGTTACTGAAATTTTGGAATAAAAGCCAGGAGTACTGGTGCACAACTTTAATCCCAGTACTTGGGAGGCAGAGACAGGTGGATTTCTGTGAGTTTGAGGCCAGCCTGGTCTACAGAGTGAGTTCCAGGACAGACAGGGCTATATGAAAAGACCCTACCTTGAAAACAAACAAAATATAATATATAAATATATACACATTTATATATATGTGTGTGTACACACACATGTACATACATACATGAATAAAGGTTTCCAAGGGGTTTTCAAAAGGCCAGCTCTGGGGGTGTGGCTCAATGGTAGAACTCTGGTATTACACACTGGAGGTTCTGAGTTCAATCTCAGCATTTCAAAGCCAAGCCAATGAGAGAGAAAGTCTGAATCATATTATTCCACTTCAAATTAAACACAAAAGAAGCACTGACTCAGCCACTGAAGAGAGCTACAGCGTGTGTGTGATTTTCCAAGGGTCTGGTCTGACAGGGGATCCTGAGCAGTCATTTTCCTGAACCATGGAACTAAAAATAGACCAGTGTACTAGTGACAAGGCAGTGATAACATTGCTGTGTGCCAGGTACCAGCTAAGTGACAATAAATTCATTTAATATTGGACACAATCCTACGGGAAAGGTCCTGTTAGCAGGCCCACTGAGTGATTAGGAAGTCCTCACGCTAGGGTATCGCAGAGCTAAGATTTGAACCTGGCTGGTCTGCAGAGCCTGTGTTCTTTGCTTTCACATTCTCTGCCACCACAATCTTGAAACACCACATGAATCTAACTCATGGGAGGACTGCTTGTCCCCTATTATACATAACTTGTGCCCCACTATAATTCAGTGTATGTCCTAATTCCTAGTACCTCAGAATATGGCCTTATGTAAGTATAGGGCAGTGGTTCCCAACATTCTTAATGATGTGACCATCTGCTACAGTTCCTCATGCTGTGGTGACCCCAACCATAAAACTATTTTTTATTGCTACTTCATAACTATAATCTGGCTACTGTTATAAATCTCATGTAAATATTTTTGAAGACAGAGGATTGCCAAAAAGGGTCATGAACCACACGTTGAGAAAGACTGGTATAAAGTATTTTGCTTTGTTTTATCTGAGACAGGGTCTCATGTATCCTAGATTGGTCTGGAACTTGCTATGTAGCTAAGGAAAACCTTGAACTTCAGATCTTCCTGCCTCTACCTACCAAGTGTAGGTCTAATGGGGCATGCACCTCTATGCCTGGTTTATGTGCTGGGAAGGGAACCCAGGGCCTTGTGCATGCTATAGGCTCTGTCAACCAGAGTCAATGAAGTAAAAATGGGATCACAGGGGTAATCCTATCCAAAATTATTGGTAAACTTCTAAAAGTGGGAAGTTCAGAGATGGGTGTACAAGGAGAATGCCTCGTGACCATTAAAATGTCATCTAATTCAGGTCTAGCAGTGCCGGTTCACAACTCAGCTACTTGGGAGACAGAGGCAAGAGCACAGCCAGCTGAAGGGCTGCTTGGTGACAACATGGGCTGAAAGCCAGCTTGGACAACTTAGTGAGACCCTGTCTCAAAATACCGCCAGGCTGGGCACAATGGCACATGCCTCCAATCCCAGCACCCAGGGGGTAGAAACAGGGGGATCTTTGTGAGTTCAAGACCAGCCTGGTCTACACAGCAAATTGCAGGCTAGCCAGTCATTTGACCCTAACTTTTAAAAAAACAAACCCAAAAAGTCATTGCCTAGCAGGTAAAAGCCCTGGGTTTTGTTTACTGCTATCTTCTCCTATAAAGCATGATGAGATTCCAAGGTAACTTTCCATCTTTCTTTTGGAAAAGCTTCATCTCCCAGTGACCTCGGAATGGAACTGTCTGACACCCAGCGCTATATTTGTCCTGGCCAACTTTACAACCCGCTTTCAATGTTCACAGCCAGGCATGCTGGCCAATAGGACAGCAAGCCATTATCCCAGGTAACTCTTTCCGGATGGGCAATAGCACTAATGGAAAACTGGGCACCACCTGTGGAGAAAAACAGCCTTCCGACTGCAGGCCACTCTACCCGGTTCTAAGCAGCTGGCATTTACAAGCATTAAAGTGTAAGCCACACCAGGTGGAGCATGCCGATCTGGGATTCTCAGTGAGCATTTCGGTCAGGCTAAATCTGTTTCTATGGCAACACATCCCATACACACATGGGGATGCACACACATGTATATGCATGTGCGCACACAACTGCATACATGCACACAGCTCCAACACCCACTAGCTAAGTGGCCATGGGAAATGTATTCTCTGAATTTCAAGAGTAAAGTGAGATTAAATGGAAGGCATACCTTTATAGATGTTAAGATTGTAAGATCGTGTGTGTGTGTGTGTGTGTGTGTGTGTGTATCCACAGATATTTATGTTTAAAGGTATGGACACACGTGCCTCAGCACGAGGCTGTCAGAGAACAACCTCTGTGTCAGCCCAGGCTACCATGTTTGAAGCAGAGAGCGTGTTGGCTGTGTGTTGCTGTGAGTTTTCAGGAATTCTGCTTCCACCTCCCATCTCCTTCAGAAATGCTGAGATTACAATTTCTAAGTGGGTTTTAAGGATCCAGACTCAGGTCCTCACACTTGCTCAGCAAGTGCTTTACGAGATGAGTCACCTCCCTGTTCCTATTAAAGTATTTTTATTATTATCTAGATACTATCACTGTGCCCTCAACCTACATGCTACAGAACAGGTCCACTTGGCTTCCTGACCCTCATTTCTATGGAAACTATTTGGGCCATGGGATCTGGGACATGAGATGGTAAACAATGTCTTTTCACTGACTGATGGATCCCTGATGTCCATAGTTTTTGGGAAAAAGACCTTATGCATTAACTCATCCAAAAGTGAGATGAGCCTTCACATTGTCGAACCCATTCTCCACTGGCCCTCCCAGAACTCTGACATTCCTCCATATACGTCCCAGAGTGGGGTTACTTCATGTCCATCAGAGAAGGCTGTGAGCCTTGCTCACCCTGAGGTACACAAAGCCAACAGTAAACACAATACATAAAAATGAAATGAGCCTATAAAGTAAGGGTTGGTTTCAAAGCTTCTGGGCAGTTGCAGCAGGTGCCTGGGGCTACACCCTCAGGTCCCAGCTGAAGCATCTATTCTCATCATAGAGGGCTTGATGGGAACATTGAAGAGCACAGCTATTCTTAAGAGATGACCCACTGTCAATGGTACATAAGCAATTTAACCCCAGCTTGGAGTGGGGCCATACAGCTCCTTAATAAACAAATGATCCCAGTGAGGGAAAAAGCTGCAGAGCAAAAGGTTATGACTAATCCCATTTCTGCTTTTGAACAAGCTCTTACAATTAATGTAGAATTAAAGGGTGGAAATATACTCTTCAAGAAATACAACTATTAAAGCTACTTATCCCCATACACATAAAAAAGGGGGGGGGGGACTCTGTGTTGCTTGCAAGTCAAGTAGTCTTTAAGCTAAAATAATAACAGGGGGCTGGAATGGTGGCTCAATGATAAAAAGCATTTTTTTTCCCAATCATAAAGACTAACATTCAGCTTTCAGCAGACATGCAACAAGCTAAGCATCCCATCCACACATATAACTGCAGATCTGAGGGGGATGGAGACAGGAGGGTTGCTTGCAGAATATCTGAAACAATGTGAGCCCCAGGTTGAGGAGAGATTCTGCCTCAAAGGAATTGTTAGAGGGTGACAGAGAAGGACGTCAGATGTACACTCTCTTCTGGCCTCCTCATTTATGCACACAAGTGCACACGGACATACATATATACATGTACACACTTACATATAAATAATTAGTAGTAATAACAATAAGAAAAATTAAAAGATGATATGTATGGAGGGGGTGGTAATTCTTCCTAAATTGGATAGCTTCAGGAGCAGCAAGTGAAGTGCCAGAGGCCTAGAAGGTATTCTGAATTCCTGATAAAAGCTCTAATAAGAAACATGACCCCTGAACCCTGCCCACTAGAATGACTGAGCATAGTTCACCTCCTTCTGTCCATCGTCCCTGTAGGGAATCTCCCATGAGCAACATCAACCCAATATGGCTTATCACAGCATTTTATGATGCTTAATCACTATGGCTTCCTTAAACTCATACATCTCCCTGGGCTTTCCCAGGCTCACCAGTGCAAGAGGTGTTAGGACAGGTTATACCTAGGGGTTCCCTCAGTGGCCTTCTCAGGCTTTGAGTTCTGAACATGGTGGAAAATGGCAGTTTACACACTACTGCTGTCTCACCATCCACCCCTGGAAGCAACAGTCTATTGCAGCAGATCAAAGAGAGGAGATGCACAGAGCATGGTCCATTCTTTGATCACTGAGCTCCCCCAACTTGTAAACAACTTTTTAAGGACTAGAAAGGGACCATGTTGACAAAGAAGCTGCTGTACCCCACCCCCCCAGGATCTCACAAGTTATTAATATTCTCATTGGCATAGCAGCTCAGAGGTTAAAGCATGGTGGGGTCTACACGTCTTGAGTTATAACACTGGTTTGACACTAGCTAGAAAGTGGCTTGAGTTATAACAATGGTTTGACACTAGCTAGAAAGTGGCTTCATCCTCAATGCTTTGGTTACCTCAGTTGTAAAATAAAGCCAAGAACACTGCGTTCTCTTTCAAGTGTGAAAGTTAAATTAGCTTACACATGTTCAGAGTGTTGAGCAGTCTCTGGCACATGTTAGGAATCTGTAAGTGTTCTTATTCTAGGGATAAATGAAGGAGAACTTTAATCTTAATTGGAAGAGGGACTTTATGGGAAGGCAGCACCTAGAAATGCCACATGAGCTGGGTATAGAAAGACAGAGAGGACTTTTCAGGTCAGTGAGGTCTAGGAAATCCATCATCACCAAAAACAGACATCCCCTAGGCAGGATGCTCCAAGATAGTCCGGTACCACTCAATGCTGACATGTCCAGACAATGACACATTAACCGGAGCTTTTGGCTAGCAGATAAGATGAACATAAACAGGGCTAAGGACCAGAGATTCACACTGAAATATGAGTTCACTTCAACAATTCAATTGAATGATGAAGCATCTCCTAAACTACTCCCTGCACTACAGAATGGACGGAAGGAAAGGCATGGGTTGAGATCAGGCCAAGGTCTTGCCAGGGTGACTTTTATAGCCTTTTGAGGGCCTAGCAGGGCATCAGAGTGGTTCAGTCGGATAGTTTGGGGGGGGGGGGTCTAAAGCAAGGGAGGTCATACCTGAAACCCCCTAGAGATTTTCCCACTGTCTTCCTGGGAGAAAAGGCGAGAAAGGAGCATTCAGGTCTCCTTTACACAAAAAAGGTACAATCCAGCCTTTGTTTGTAGCTCAGGGAATCCTCTGGGGCCCTGTGTGACCCCCTTTTGTGGAGGCAGAGGTCCTCATCTAGAGACACAGTGGGTTTTCATCCACCTTCTTGCTCTCGGTTTCTGATTTGGGGCTCAGGGGAGTGGGCTGGGGGTCCTATCTCAAGGGGTGAGAAGATGACCTGGGGAGGTGACAAGAGTTTGCTAATCAGTTTGCAAATTAGATTTGCATAAGGAAATGAACTAAATGCATTTATGTTTGTCTCAGGTCTGGTACACTCCTACTGTTGAGCCGGTGAAGCTGCCCTTAAAAACAACAGGTGCGGCCTTTGCGGGTGTGGCTGGAAGACCCATCTCCACTCCCTGCTCAATACAAGTATCTAACCTCTGGAACCTGCGTGCCAGGCTATGTGGGAATGGAACACATATCATGCAGATAAGGTCTGTGGTGACCCTGAACTTGTAGCTTCATTATCTATACCAAGGTGGGGTCAACTTTCTATATACAGGGCTAGATAAGAATCATTCAGATTCTGTAGGCCCTGGAGAAATCCACTCTTAGCTCAGCGACACAGAAACAGAGCAGGCTGGATCTGCCTGAGGAGCAGCATCCAGCATCCTCTCTCACCATGAGAAGGGGCCCTTCTTTCCCATATAGGCCTGCTGACACACAAAAGTCACAAAGAGGGAGACAGGGGGGCCTCCCTGGCTCTCTCAAATCTCTCTGGATCGCTTCTGTACTAGCCATGGAATGTACCCAAAGCACTAAGATCTGAGAGGAAACTATAAGTCCACAGATGCACACAAAATTCCAGTACATCTAGCTCTGCCCCACCCATAACCCTGACAGCCATCTACAAGGCCCGAGGGATCTTACTGGCTGCCCCAGAATATCTGCCTTTCCAAGAAATCCATAAGGGAAAGCAAAACTTCAAGAAGACTCTTATCCTTAATTTCGGCCTGTGTTCCATACAATTCGAAGCCTGAGTTGGTTTTGAGGGAGACCCAGACATAACTGTTTTAAGCTACCTAGTAACTCGAAGTAAAACCAAGGTTTGGAGTCACTGAATTAACCCAATAAATGAAATCCCAACAATGGCAGAGGACAAGGAGGGTACTTGGAGTCCTGCCAGGACTGTAAGACTTCTCACCTGGGCCAGCATTTCTATCCACTTCCAGGTGGGAAGGAAACCTTAGGCTGGCTTGATCCCAGGACTTCTCCTCTCCCAAATTCAGATTCTCGATAGGGGAGAAGCAGGAAGCTAAGCAGAAAAACCAGCATTAGAAGCTCCCGTGGGAGGCTGGAGCCTGAATACCTGGGAAGAGTAGAGAGATAAAGGACAAGAAAGACTGAAGTCAGGTCAGGGGCCTGGACTTTGCAGGGCTTTGCAGAGGCTCCTGAAGCAGAAGAACCAGGCAGCTGGATTTTGCATGTTAGAAAAGATCATTCTATTTCATGAAGAACGGATGATTGACATTTAGGAGACACAGCTCTTCAGAAGAGAGAAAGAGGCAAACACCACAGCATTATTCTCCTATGCACTGGAAAAGTACTGGGGCCATTTTAAACCAGAAAGCACTTAAGGGATGAAGTACTTCAGCTTAAACCCCAGGTTCAACTCTGTCTAGTCAGCTGTTGAACTGAATCAGGCAACTGAGCCTCACTGACTTGGAAGGCAATGCCAGTCACCAAGAAGCTTGGTAGGGACACAAAGCTCCAGGTCCCTTGCTGGCATATAGATGTACAACACAGAAAAAGGGACCACATTTAGGCCTCTGCAGTGGCCTAGGAACAAGGCTAGACTTTCTCTCCATATACTGCAGAATAAACCAAGCATCCTTCAGAGCCTCACATCTGACCATCCATCACTAAAGAAGGCAAGACAGAAAAACAAAAGAAGGGGAAAATTGGTGTTTTAAGCTGTCAGGTGTAAGTGGCAGAGGTCTTTGGCTTAAGACTTGGTGAGGTCATGGTTCTAAGACTACAGCCTGGCCTGTCAGGAACTGGCTCAGGAGAATCCCAAGCAGGAGTCAGGAAGTTTTCTGAATGCAATGAAAATCCCCTTCCAGACTGCAATCTGCTTCCTCCTCAGAGGCTGAATTCCCCCAAAATCCCATGTCCCTTCCTCATATCCCACAGGATGGCAGAGTTATGCACGGACCCACCTTGGATTCCACGGGGTACAGCCTACAAGAGCTATATAGACTTTTTCCTCCATTGAGAAGAGGAAGCTGCATGAACACCTGCCAGCCCCTTTCACACGCCAGTCAAGGGGAATTTCTTATTTTTGAACCAACAAGGCAGGAATGAGACTTTGGTGAGTACAGTGCAGGCCAGAGAATGATGATGGACAAGCCTGTGCTAGGTTTTAAGAGAGAAGGCCTTTGGCAAGGGAAGGGCTGGCCAGGAAACAATCTTACTCCAGGGCCTTGTTTGGATTTGTTTTAGCTGGGCTGTTTATTCCACCAAGGGGTCACAGTGCCAGCTACAAGCAGCCAAGTCTCCTTTTACCAGCAGAACACCGCTGGAGACCTCAGGACAGGCCTCACAGCTCTTTTGCTCTAGTCCAGTGGGTAAGCTCAGAGTACCTGGCTGCGGGAGACAGCATGTGCCTTCCATTCCAGCCACACAACAGACTTCATTTCAAAGGCTTGAGGCTGTGAGAGAGACTAACCTTCAATTATAAAATCCCTTTCAAAATCATGAAGTCCTTCATGTAGGTACTCTTTCAGATCCCACCCCCACATCTCCCAAGGCCACCATTCTAGCTGTACCTATTCTCCAAACACTTTACCTCCCACCGTTGCCATAGATAAAACTATTTTTAGTGCACAACTGGTTTGCAGGCAGATTTTTTTTTTTTTTTTTTTTTTTTATTCCCACTGGTTCATGTCTATGAATGCCTTTCAGGGTTTTGTTTATCTGCTAACAGAAATCACCCTCCCCACTAGGCTTGCCCCTCCCCCTTAAGCCGATATTAGATAAGAGGGAAGTAAGTAAGTTCATTTGCAGGTGGCAGTCACTGAACAATGGGTGACTGTGACAGTCTGGTCACCACACTGCCCTTACCGCTGACTCAGGGCAACTCTGGCACAGCATCACCCGCCGCCACTTCTGGCTGGCACAAAGTCTGTGACAGCACTGCCTCCCTCCCACCCCCATCCCCAGCCACAACTTTGATAAGGCCTTTGGATAAAGCTGGTCTATTTTAATAGCTAGCAGACCTTTTGACTTTGAGACGCAGCACTGTCCTTTACAAAGTTCACACTCAAGAACCATGCAGTTGAGTTACAAAAAAACCCAAAGCATCTCATGGTGTTTTTAGAACATTTATGCTTCTGTGTCAGATTACATTCATAGATACCCTTGGCCACGGGCAGCCTATGAGTGACAGGTTGAACATGTCCCACAGTATTCCAGTTTGAGACCATCTCTTGTCCAATATCAAGAAAAAGATGAGAAGATATAAGATTTTTTGAAAATGTTTCAATTCAGAAACATTTCTCATGGTTACTTATTTAGTGTGTAATTTTATTTTCTTGTGTTTTTTAAAGTTTTTTTTAAAAAAAAACAATAAGTATTTTGTTCCAAAGCAAGCCTGTCACCCATTGTCACACAGTCCATGTCAAGCACCCACTGAGAGGGATGGCAGGCAGTTCTACACTCACCATCGGTCATGTCAGTTGGTCTCCAAACTCCTACTTCTGCTGGAAGACTAACCAGCAGCTCCCCTTCAGGGAAAGGCTTGCCTCACACACCTCAGCAAAAGCTTCCTTTTAGTGTCATGGAACCCTGAAAACACTCTGCTCACTACAAAAGTCATTGCTGTCTAACATCTGAGACAATGTCTACCTCAAGGAGCAGAGTGGAGCTGAGTGTCCAGCCCTATAGCACACAGATATAGATCTATAAATATATATAGTGAGTCAGTCAATCAATGCACCATAGCTTCCCAATACATGCCCCTGCCAGTGCCAAGACACACACACACACACACAGAGAGAGAGAGAGAGAGAGAGAGAGAGAGAGAGAGAGAGAGAGAGAGAGAGAGAGAACCTGGAGCTTTTAGAAATAAAATATTCTGTCCCAAGAAGGGATAGGATGTTCCAGTCAGAGGCCTGAGTTCTTCAACCCAAATTTTTGATGTAGTCTGACCCAATAGTGTGTCTAGACATGGGGGGGGGGGTGCGAGAATCTTCAAAGATGCTACTGAGTTCTCTAGTCACATCTGTATTCATCCACAAGATCCCACTACCTACCTCAACCAGAACCTCCCAGGTAAGTTGGGGGGTGGGGGCGGGGTGCTAGACCTAGCTCAAGGATATCTTTTTAATGATTTCATTCTTTGTCAACCAAAATTTTGTTCTAATTAACAAAGCTCTTCGTGAGAAAAGGTCAAATATCCTTTCTGCAATAGGGTAGGACTATGGTTGGAAACCCACTAACCAAATGTGACTCTTACTTTATGAAGTTAAGGATCAAACAACAGAGCTCTGTCAGCTTAGGTGTCTACCATGCAAACGCCCACACACACACACACACACACACACACACACACACACACATACATACACACATGCACACACACACACACAATCACTTGGCCCACACTCAAAAGCAACACATGCCTTTCATGTATAAGGTAACCACCACAAGCTCATTTATGTGTCAAGCAAACTGGCCCCACTATGAAGGGGACCTGTTTAACTGAACCCTAGGGAGATATGTTTAAAGAAGAGGTGAATGTTCAATATCATGACACCAAATCTAAAAAGCCACGGGCCAAACCATAACAGTGTTCTCAGAGGCCCTGATCTTAGAAGGAGCAAGGAATGTGAACCTGACTAGTCTGGCCATTATTTTACGAGGAGGTGAGAGCAGATGAAGAAGAGACTGTGGCTAAACAGATTTCCACAGGGAAACCTCCCTGGAGATGATGCCCAAGGCTTTAGGACTGGCCCCAGCGCCATAAAGAATAGCGCTTGCCTGCATAAACTAAAGTCCTGCACAGCTGGGGTGGTCAGCAGCTCTGCTCTGTCCTGCAAATAGGCAGCCACTTTGACAAAGCCGGCTCCTGAACTAGAGACACTCTATCACGGGTAAATGGACACAGACGATGCTCCTAAGCAAGAGATGGAGGAAAACTAGCATTTGAAATACATTCATTACTTGTGCATCTCGGAGTAGAGACCTCAGAAACCAGAAACCTTTTTAAACCGGTGCCACGTTTAAGCTTGGCTTGACGGAGACAAGAAGAGGAAAGTTCTGGGTATTCCAGAAAGTCCCCCAAGCCCTCTCTTCCAGTCGCCAGAGTGTCCAGAGAGAGGATCACTGTGCAGACTGAGACAGTCCGGAAAACTTGAGCCAAGATGAGGTGTCAGCAGCCCGCAGCTGACCCCTAAGTATCCTTCTCCCCATATCTCTACAGAGGGGTCGACAGAGATGGGTGCAAGAGATCCCGGCAGCTCCTTCCCCAGCTAGCTACTCACCCTCCTACTGGGCGTCCCAGGCGACTTAGCGCTGCCACCTGAGAGCAGGGTGACGGTGGACGTGGAGCGCAGCATCTCACAGCGGCTGTGGAGCGAGGGCTGGGTCCGGGAGCTGCTCCGGGGCAGGATAAGTGTGCGCGGCGCACCCTGCGCGGGGGAGGCTCATACACTTGAGGCTGTAGCTTCCGCAGGGCAGGAGACAGGGGGCGGAGTATGGGAGCAGCCTGTAGGGGGCGGGGCCAAAGGGTGCTTGCTGGACCCGTCGGGCCTCATTCTCTTCCCAATGTTGAGTGTCATCCGAGTGTCATCCTCTCTGAATCTGTGTCCCGTCTTTCTGCACACAATGTAGGTCCAACTCTCTGACGCCTGTTGATTCGACCTCACGACCCCAGTGCTTTCCGCCAAACCCGGAGGACCACTGGAACCCTTGCTCTGTGTCATTAATTCAGTAACTGCCGAGTGCCTAGTATTTGGGCCTCCTAGTAAAGGACCAACCCGTCTTCACAGAATTTGCACCCTCATGGGGACCCTTAGAGGCGACAGTTGTCACTATGATAGAAGATAGGTAGGTGTGCTGGGAGTGTGCAACCATCTTCAGGTCTTCAGGAGCCAGAGTAGGCTCCCAGAGGAAGTGACTAAGCTGAAGACCAGAAATGCAAGCTGTCCATCACATTTATTCAGTGATTGCTGTGTGTCCATCTGGGAGGGTTGAGTACCCATTACGTCAACTAATCTCCACGACCACGCTTTGGGGTAGGTGTCATTATTACCCTTGCACCCCATTTTGCAGCTGAGGGCATTGACTCATCAAGGGTTGAGTAAGGCAGCAGGAGCCCCACGGACTTCTGGGTGGCCAAGCTTAGAGGTGAGCTACCCTGGTCAGCCTCTAGGGCCTGGCTGAGGCACTCTGCTGCCCCCTAGGGCGTGCCGGCCACCTTTCTCAGGAACCCCCTGATGCAATGCAAGGAGCTGAAGGTGGAAAGGAGCTAAAGAGAGCTGAGACCTGCTCATTAAGAACCCGGTGTGCGTGCTTTGACTTTTACCAGCAGGCCAAAAAACTGCTTTTGGAAAAGGGAAGACACAGTATTTCCATTCACCTTTCAAAGCCCAGGTAAAGCCCACCCTCCTGACCAACCTCCGAACTCTGTCTCTGCCTGCCTGCCTGCCTGCCTGCCTGTCTCTGTGTGTGTATCTGTCTCTGTCTCTCTGTATGTCTGTGTCTCTGTCTCTTTCTATCTCTCTCTGTCTCTCTCTGTCTCTCTCTCTCCTCTCTCTCTCTCTCTCTCTCTCTCTCTCTCTCTCTCTCTCTCTCTCTCTCTCTCTCTCTCTCTCTCATGCACTCCCAGAATAGCACCAGCAGGGAAGATGATCAAAGAATGTTGCTGACCAGAATTCCTCACGATCCTGTGAAACTTGCTACTTTATAGATGAGGAAACACTTATAGCCACATTTTCTGCAAGTCTTAATGAACGTGATTTGGCAAAGTCACGGGACCTACTCAGTTCCAGCCCTTCCTGACGTTCTCTACCAACTTCCCCACCATTGTGTGTGTTCTTTTTAAGATTAACATTTCATTTTCAATTATGTGTTTGTCTAGCTGAGTGCAAGTATCCTCAGAGGCCAGAGGCATCTGACCCCCTGAAGCTGAAGTTACCTCAGTTGTAAGTCACTCAATCTGGGTGCTGTGAGCTGAACTCTGTCCTCTGCAGGGACACTATGCTCTCTTAGTGCTAAGCCATCTCTCAGCCCTGTGCCTGTGCTTTATGGGCTCTGTGTTCACTTTCTCCTTTGGCCTCACCTCAACCCGACCTGACACTCTTGTCTTGCAAAAGGAGAAGACGAAGGCCTGACATAGAAATGACCTGGTCAATAGCTGTACCCATTGCTTTCTCTCTCTATCACCCTCATCCTTCCGTGTACCTACCTCTTTCAAAAAACCAATTCATGAGTTTCCCTCTTTCTCCATTCCTAGTAGTGACATTTATAAGAGTAAACTCTAAATCTACCCTACAGTAAGTGGTGATCAAAGGTGGTTGTTGGGGCTGGAGAGTTGGCTCAGTAGTTGATTGTACTTGGAGAGGGCCAGGACTTGATTCCCAGCACCCACATGGGAACTCACAATAGTCTGCTACTCCGGTTCCAGCTGATCTGACATTCTCTTTTGGCTTCCAGGGGGGTATCAGGTACACACATGGTACACATACCTACATGCAGATAATACATCCATGCACATAAAAAGCAAACAAATACATCTTTAAAAGATAGTTGTTGAAAGCCCCTAGGAGTTCATCTGAATCTGCACGGTTACCTCAGTGGGAAGAAGCTAATGGTTAATGTCCTTTTGCTATTTTGCCCCAAGGAGATAGGAAATGGGCTGTTTTTGCAGACACAGTCAAAACAACCCATAATGTTTACTTCTACCATGGCAACCACCCAAGTGATCATTCAAAATAGTCTCAGCATGGAGAGAAAGGGGATTTGCGTGTCTACCCTTTGTATGTTGTGCTGGGTCAGTTATTCAGTTTATTGTTTTATCTATCAGCTCGACATAGCTAGTCATCTGGTAAGAGGGCATCTCACCTGAGAACATGCTTCTACCATACTGGCCTGTGTTATTTTGATACGGAAGGGCAGAGCTCACTGTTGGTGGAGCCACCCCTGGGCACGTATATAAGAAAGCTGGCCGCGCAAACCATACATAAGAAGCCAATAAATAGCATTTCTTCCAGGGTGTGTGCTTCAGTTCCCACCTCCAGGGACCTGCTCTGCTTTCCCTCAGTGAGGGACTATAAGTTGTAAGCTTACACAAACCGCTTCATCCACAGGTTGCCTTTGATTATGGCATTTTACCACAGCGACGGATCCTAACTAAGTCATCCATCCACACAAATCTTTTTTACTGTAATATAATGGTTTGGTTATTAACAAAGCAGCAAACTGCTCACCAGCTTGTGACTCTGGTTAAGAACTAGATTCCGTGTACATCCCTGCCCCACAGCCAAAATACATCACTGGAATGCCCTAAGTGTTCAGTAGTTTTAAGTGGGTGGAAAAACACCACAGGGCAACATTGCAATTTATTCATAATCAATCCAAACAAATAAGATCCTTGACAGCTGATGTGGGAATGTCTTTCTGTATGCTGTGAATATCAATCTTTAAATAAAGGAGCTGTTTTGGCCCATGACAGGCACCATAGAAAAAGTAGGAGGAGAAATCACAGCATAAGTAGGAGAAGCAGGGAGGAGTCAGACAGACTGAACCAGCCACCCAAGAAGAAACAGGTGAGGAACACAGGTGAGCCACGGGCCACGTGGCAGACAGATTAATGAGAATGGGTTGAGTTAAGATATAAGAGCTAGCTAGCAATGTGCCTGAGCCATAGGCCAAACAGCATGAAGTTAATATAAGCGTCTGAATCATTTTGGGGGCCTGAGCAGTGGTGGGCAGCTAAGGAGTCTGGGGCTGCAGGTCTGTGGGTCTGGACCTCTAGCCGCCAGAGACCAGAAACCTTATTGTAACAACAGCCCAACTTAAAAGGTGGCCCAGGGTCTCCCAGCAATTTGTCAGTATACATTAGCCAAAGCTCCAGGATTGTCCCAGCCAGGGTGATTGCCAAAATCATAAGGTATTGTAGGTAATAATCATGCAGGTTCAGGCTGACCACACAAGAAAGAAGAGACCATAGGAATTACAAGAGGAAGGAGATAGGTAAACCCTTAGGAAGTAGGAAAGAGAGGGAAGGAGGAAAGTGGGGAGGTGAGGACTGGGGAATCAATGAAAGGTGGGTGCAGGCTCAAGGGGAAAATGAAAACAAAGCCAGGTTTCTGTGGAAGCAGATGCATGAAGACTGGCTCCTTTCAAATGAGGCACTGGGGCTAGAGACAGCAGGTATGAGAGCATATTGCTCTTGCAGAGGAAGCAAGTTTAGGTCTGAGCACCCAGCAGGACAGCTCACAACCATCGGTAACTCTCTGGACTCCACAGGCACCTGCTTTCATGTATGTATACACACACACACACACACACACACACACACACACACACACACACACACACACACACACACACACAACTAAAAATAAAACAAAAGGAGGAACCAAATGCTGAGAATACTGAGGTCTACAGAAGGGCCAGGGCTCTGGTGCAGCAGGCCATCCATCACCCACTCATGCTGGGGCCTCCCTAGGCTCTCCTTGTGCATTGATGGTGGGTGCATCAATTATCTGTGCGGAGGGAGGGACCAGGAGTTCTGACAACACCATCTCACTACCTTTGCTTTCCTTCCATAATAACAGCCTTACATACCCAAGTCCTTCCTTACTGCTTCTGCTGAAGCACAGGTGTGCGGAAAACTCTAGATGCCTGTATAAACGGCTTTCCTTTTCTTGGAATCGTTTTTGTTTTTTTGTTTTGTTTTTTTTTAATTGAACCTCCTTCTCTCATATCCTCCAGGCCTCTGTTTCCTCAATCGTCTTTGTTGTTTTCTGATGAGGACCCTAGGGTGGGATCCATTTCTCTAGCAAAGTCCTAAGAAGAAAAGATTGGTGTTTTGGTTTTTGGTTTGTTTATGTTTGTTTGTTTGTTTCTGGAAAAAAAAATGGCCAAAAATTGAATCACTCACAAGACACCAGAGCACAAAATAAGTGAGTCCAGGCACATTAGGCCTCCGGGTATTCGTGCCCTCTTCACTGCCGAGTCCCTAAGGATCCCTTTCTCCCTTTTATTGAGCTGTGACAACAAAGTTCTGGCATATTCTCCTCTTCTGAATGTCACAGAGACCAAATGTTCACAATGGGAAAGGACACATTTCCAGCCCTGGGCAAGAGTGTTGAATTACAAAGCTCTTTGCATAAGTAGAATAAGTAACAGCCATATTGACAGCCTCTGAGAGGCACGGATAAGGAAGGCAGACTGAGAGGAACCCAATCCCTGCACAACTAGCTCCCTCAGATCCTCAGCATTTATAAGCCTGTCTAGACATGGGCAGGACCTGCTGCTGACCCACTCTAGGGCATAGAAACTCACTGAAGCAGTTCTGTGACCTCACAGCTAGCCCAGTAAACAAATGGTACATTCATCAATCTAATTTGTACTGTTTGGGTGTGCAATGTTCTCCACAGGCTGCAATGATTGCATCTTGGTCCCTAGGCAGTGGTTTTGTTTTTATGAGACTGTGGAACCTTTAGGAAGTGGGATCCAACTGGAGGAAGTGGGTCACTGCAGGCTGGCCTTGGAGCATTATAGCCTGACCAGACTTCTGGTCCCATTATTTTGCTTCCTGTTTGGCCAAGATGTGAACAGCTGCTCTGCCACGGGCTCCTTCCAACGTAAGACTAAGCCATGTCTGCCACCATGGTTTCTGTACCTCGATGGACAGAAATCCCCTGAAACTGTGACCAAAATAAGCTCCTTCTCCCTTAAGTTACTTCAGGAACGAGAAAAGTTACTGATCAAATAGTATTTGCTGGACTCTAGGGATTCAGAGACAGGAAGAGCAGCCCCCACTCTCTGGGATTTTGTTATAAAATTGGGAAGAGACCACTCAGGAATAAATGATAACTGGGACTCACACAGTACTACATGAAGAGAAATGTGTGGATGTGTTGGAAACTTTCGACCATATAATGATAAGGAAAGTGTTTTTATGTCCCTTTTCTGCAGATGAAATGAAATGGCAGCTGCTGGGGTGACTTGCCCCTGGAATCAATACTAGGAAGTGATGGAACTAAGCTTCAACCTGAGGCTAGATGACTCCTGAGTCCGTGGTGTTGGCAACTTGCCTTCTGCTCTGGGATAGAGGCCAGGTTTGAGGCGTGTTTGGGTCATAGACGTAGGGAAAAGATGCCCATGAGCTGGCCCGAGGAGGAACATAACAGAGAACTTCTGGGGAGGGGTTAGGGGCAGGGTAGTGGGGCTGGGAAATGCATGGAACAGAGAAAGCCCCAAGAGAGTGAAGTCCTGAGTGAGTGTGTGTTTTTAACACAGGCACAAACTTGTCAAAGACCCCAGAGCCCCAGACTTGGAAGAATGGCAGTCTTCCTTGGGGGACAGTGTGAGTGTTAACAGTAATGTTTCTCATAGCTCTCTCCTTCCTGGATATTAGACCTAAAGACTGCCCCCCCCCCCCAGCCTATGCTACCACGATTAGCTCAGCCAATCTCTTTGATCCAGCTCTATACCATAAACCCCGCCTCTTTGATTATCTATATGCACTAACCCTGCCCCTCTGTTCAACTCTATATAATCAATATGTGGCCTCCCCAGGGTGCTGTGGCTTCTCCAGCAGTGAGCCCACATCATCAGATTCTAGCTTCTTATGTTCTCCTGTCTGTCTTCTTCTTCCTCATTGCTCCTGCTCAGGTCAGGTGTACTAGACTATTATTTTAAGCTGTGTTACTTTTGTCTATGTTGTATTTGTTTAACTCCGTGAAGCTGTGTTACTTTGCCTGTTTAAAACACCTGATCATCTAATAAAAAACTGAATGTCCAGAAGCAAGGCAGGAGGAAGAATGGAGGATGGGGGGAGGCAGGCAGAGAGAATAAATATAGAGAGGAGAAATCTGGGAGAAAAAGGAGGTCGCCAGAGAAGATGGAGGACTCTAGGAGCCAAATACCCAGCTACACAGTCAACCATGGAGTAAGAAACAAAGAAAGGTATACAGGAAAAGAGAAAGACAAAAGCTCAGAGGCAAAAGATAATTTAAGCTAAGGAAAGCTGGCTAGAAGCAAGCCAAGCTAAGGCTGGGCATTTATAAGTAATAACAAGTATCCAAATGGAAGCTGGCTGGTGGGCTCCCAAAAGAGAAAAAACAACCAACAATACCTTGGCATTCCAACGTGGAGCTAGAGTAAAAGAAAAAACAACTGTCGGGTCCCTGAGACTGCCAGGACATGGCATGAGGTAGCCAATTTAACTATAACTTTAGGGCAGAGGGACTGTCCAGAGGGAATATAAATCTCCCCAGGTCTGATTGAGCAGGGCAGTGATAGGATTGCATTCACATTTAGAAAGATGTTAACAATAAAGATGCTGATGGGAAAGTGAAGGCTGCTCTAGCATAGTGAAATGCTGCAAAAAAGCTTTGAGCTGAGAGGCCCAATAGCAGCCAAAGTTCAAAAAGTTCACAGAATTTAGCAGCCAAAAGTTGGGGTTTTGTGAGTTTGGGGCTACTCCAGTGAACAGCAGCCAGTACCTTATACCTCATGGGGAAAGGAAACCAGTTGAAATGAAATGAGGGTTGGGGGGTGCAGCTCTGTTAGTAAAGTGCTTGTCTAGTTTGCGTGAAGCCCTAGATTTGGTCCCCAGCACTGAATAAGCCAGGTTCAGTGACCTGTCACCGCAGCACTTGAAAGGTAGAGGCAGGAGCATCTACCTTCAAGGCCATCCTCTGCTATATACTGAGTTAGAAGTCAGCCCGGGCTACATGAGACCCTGTTTTAATAAAACAAAATAATGAAGGAAACCTCAAGTTCTAGAAGGTTCGGTCAGACCTTTTTCAGTAGCTACTGCTATGGGATTACAGTAGAAATCCTTTGGATGCAGAGGTAGAAAGCACCTGTTGATTTTCAGAAAAGGCATTCTGGTGATTTTCGTTAAGAGGAAACAGGCTCCACCCATCCGGGCATCACAGATAATAACAGAAGCAGGAGGCAGACAGGTGAGAAATGCTGGGGACCATGTGACACAAAGCTACAGGGAGATTTGTCTTGAGAGCTACTCAGCCGGTGACTGGTCCTATTTGGATGAATTAAAGTAAGTCATACCTGTAATTCAGCCTACACCAAAACCGAAATAGCAGATCTATTAGGAGGCAAGAGGGCTCTTACATTGTCTCATCAGTCACTTCCACCTTGCTTTTGAAACTGGGTTTTCCTGTCAACCTGGAGCTGCTGATTTGGCTAGGCTGACTATTCCAGAAATCCTCCTGTCCCCACCTCCACACTGGAATTACAGGCCTTTTTATGTGGGTTCTGGGACATTGAATTAAGGTCATCATGGCTATGCCATAAACTGTACAGATTGAGTCATCTCCCCAGCCCAGGAATTCTTTATTTTTCTCCTTTTAGTGTTTCTGCAAATATTTTCTTGAACATCTGCTGTGTCTGTGTGTGCTGCAACCATGATCTCACATGGTTCTTCTGCTTCTTCCAACATAAGTGCTAATTAAGGAGCTGCTTCCAGGAGAACCCAGGAGGACAGTGGAGGATGTGG
Source organism: Phyllotis vaccarum (assembly GCA_033318265.1). Lineage (NCBI taxonomy): Eukaryota > Metazoa > Chordata > Mammalia > Rodentia > Cricetidae > Phyllotis > Phyllotis vaccarum. The sequence goes on along the minus strand of JARWLC010000004.1, from coordinate 138,181,508 downwards.
GAGGGGAGGAGAGGATACAGGAGGGGAGTCAGGATGGGGAGCTGGGGGGGGGGGGTGAAGGTGCAGTTTTAGGTGACAGTCCTGATTTAGCCTGACCTTATGGGTAGCTCTGGGGTAAATGGCACCTCAGAGCTAGACCTGGGGATACTGGGTCTTCCCATATTAATCCACCATTGACTCGGACTTCTAGAGACTGGATGAGAATAGTGGAGATTCATGAATACACAGAAAAAAAAAAATCTTCTGAGGGTCACAGGTGCAGAGAGTTACCATCAAAGAACACAAGAGCTAGGAAACAAACAGAAGAACTAGCTGGAAAGGAATGATGAGATTTGAGTGGGGTCATGACCTTTATACCTATATTGGCTCTATGTATAAACCTAGTGGATCTTCTGAAAGAGTTGGAGAGAGAACATTTCATCCAGAAGAAGCAAGATTTAAGTTAAGAGGCAAGGCACAGAATCCGATGAAATGAAATCTGTGACCCAAAGCTGAGTCTACCGTCAACAGCAACACTGTGGGGAGGGGGTACCAGCTAAGAGAGCCAGCTGCACAGCATTGTGGGCTAAAGACACCCGTGAGGCCGGCATGATGGCACACACCTGTAAGCTTAGCACTGTGGAGGTAGAGGCTGGTGGATCAGGGGTCTAAAGTCATCCACTATACAGCAAGTTAGTTTATCTCAACGCCAAACAAACAAAGGTACCCCTGAAGCTCAGTTTGTCCCAGTTTCAGAGAAGCCCATCCCTGTGTGGTCTGGAAAACCTGATAGACTAGAAAAACAAGAGTTCTCTATGTGAAGTGTTTACCTAAACCAGCCTCCAGGCTGGGATACTGTGGTGCAAAGGCACACGGAACTCCAGGTTCAGAAGAACATGGGCATGCACATGACAGTTAGGACGCGTGAGTGAAGGAACTGTTGATTTTGTCTAGAGAAGAAAAAACTTAAACACTCTCCACAGTCTGGGAGGAGAAAAGTGGGGGAGCATGGTTAGTTTGGGTGTAGGTCCAGGATGGGACTGGGGCTTTACCGCTGGTCCCCGAGCCTTGACCTACAGACATCCTGACTCAGTGTGTCAGCATGCAGAAATCCATGCCAAACAGCTCCCTGAGTTTTTTTTGTTTGTTTGTTTGTTTTGTTTTATTTTTTCCTTAGGCATTCTCCATCATTTGTAGAGTGGCCAAGGTCTAGACTGCTGAAGAGACTGATTGCATCAAGGACTAGAGAGAGCTCAGCCTCAGGCGGGCAATGGGACAGAGCAGATATGGTCAGTCCTTTCACATCTAGACAGCCATCATCCCAAAGCTGCGGGACTGTAAGTCTCAGGTCAGAGCAACATAAACTTCTTCATCGACTTACTCATTTGGGTTTATCTTTTTTTAACCTTTGTGTATTTAGTGTGAAGGTTAGAGAACCCCCAAAGGACTCAGTTTCTTCCTCCTGCAATGTGGCTCCCAATGCTCAAACTCACTCCGTCAGTCTTGATGGTCAAGTGCCTTTAGCAGCTGAGCCATGTCCCCCGTCCTCGCTGACTCCTTCATTCACTGTGGGGAGGGATGGATTTGTGCACACGCGTTGAGGCCAGTGGTCAGCCCTGGTCATTTTCTATCTTGCTGCTTAAGACAAGGTCTCTCACTGAACCTGGAATTCACTTAGCTGGACTCCTACCTCAGAGGCCTTCCCAGCCCTGGGATTATACGCGTGTGGCACCACACCTGTTATTTTTCATGTGGGTTCTGGCTCATCTGCTTGTGCAAGAGGGCACTTCATTGTCTCCCTAGCCTCAGAGCACCACCAGACAGGAAGCTTACACTCCAGAGCCAAACTCATGCACCGTTTTGCTGTTGTTTCTTTGGGGATAGGATCTTAAAAGCAAGGCTGGCTTTGAATTTCTGGTCCTCTTACCTCTACCTGCCTTGAGTATTGGAATTAGACATGTGCACCATCATGCTTGGTTGATGCAGGTTTATCTTCCGGCCCCATAGCTCATTAACTGGAGTCTGGATCAAGTCACTACCACTTTCCAAGTCTTAATCTTCTCCCTGTAAAATGACAGCCATCCCTCCTGGGGCTGGAGGACAGCTGGAATCATACCATCAAATATAAGCTAGGTGAGTAGACTGTGCCACAGGCCTCGGCCACTGAGAAGTCCTTTTGAGGAAACTGTGACAGCGAGCCCATTTCGTGGGAGAACAGACTGCCTCCTTAGATCTGGAGTAACTTTTTTGGAGCAAAAATATTGAGAGTTCCATGCCAATAGATGGCACTTGGGAAAGAATATAGACACTTTTCTGTCTGGTTTGCTGTACTAAAGAGCTCTCTATGCAGAATTTATCTGCTCTCAGTCTGTGGGAAAAGAATCAAATAACTTCAAAACAAAGAGCTTAAGAACACCAATATTCTTTAGTGGTATTTTTCTACTTTTTAATGGCTTATGAACGTACGTAGACAGGCTTGTATGAAAGCTATGAGGCAGATATCAAATTCAGTATAGAGCATGGCATATGAACAGACGCTCCTCTCAGCTTGATTTTCTCTGCCTTGGAGAGCCACCAGGCAGGTCCCTCTTCTATCTGCAGGCTTTCTGAGGTGACAGTTGTCACTTCTGGTAGGGCCTTTGTGTGTGTGTCATGATGGTTGTTCACAACATAGGAGTTATGAGCTTGCAAGGAAACACACCCTGACACTCTGTTCCCTAAACATGAGGCTGTGCCCACCAGAGAAGAGGATGATGCCATTTCTACCTACACAAAGCCACACGGGCTGGCGGGTACCCTGTTTTTGTTTTGTTTTTTAGCATTATCTTCCTCTCAAACATACTGTTGTTTCCAAAGCTTTCCCTGCTTGATGGACAGGGACTCCTGTTCTCTGGTAGCACCACCCATGATCCCAGGGGTCGGTCATTCTTGTTCCCTCCACATTCTCAATCTCTCTTACCCAACATTTGGTGTCTGCCTTTGCCTTCACTATGTGCCTAGAATCTAAGCACTTTTCCTCACCAGGTCTCACACCACCATCCCCTCCTCTGCATCCTCCAAGCAGCCTCTTGAAAGGTCACTTCTGCCTTTGACTAGCAATGGTGTGCTCACAGCATAGATCTCAGCTACCCTTTTCATCCACAATGCTCTGCTTACTTTTGCAATGGCTTCCCAGATCTTCTGATGAAGGCCCAAGCGTCTTGTACATTTGGCCAACAGTTAGGAAGACCCTATCAGAGAACTGGTAGAGGTCCACAAGAGTATTGATACGGAATCACACCCAGAAGTCATTTTGAGTATGTGAGTGGTCTTTTGTCAATATTCCTGGGGCTACAAGCATGTCCAGATCAGCTTCAAGATGCTGACAGCTCCAGGCAACACTGGTCCAACCCTTGTTACTCTACTGACTTGGCAGGAGTTCACCTCAGCTCGTTCTCTCTCTGACCTGGCGGTTCAGCCTCCCACATTCTGCAGCAGGCCTCCTGATCCCCTCCTCTTCACAGGAAAATGTTGCCTGCTTTAGGCTTTTTAAAACAAAAGGAAAGCTAGATATGGTAATAATCCCAGAGACTCAGGCAGAAGTCACAAGAGGTCACGGCCAGCCTAGTCTTCATAGTGGGTTCCAGGCCATAGGCCACAGAGTGAAGCCTTGTCTAGAAAAAGAACAGTTGAACTGTAACTTCGGGAAAGGCCCTGCAGTACAGGAACAAGAAGGCCTGGAAAATGAGAAGGGATAGAGAAAAGGCCACCCCACCCCCCATGGTGCTGGAACTGTCCTGACATTCTCACACACCTCTTTTTTTATCTCCACCTTTCTCTTCCCTGTGAGTATACTCCTTTGATGTGAGGAACTAATCCGCATCAGTGCAGACATCTGTGTGGTCCTGAGACTCCATCAGTCACAGGTGTCAATCCCACAAGCCCTACTTATCTAGAACCTGGGGGCAGGGATGGGAGGGAATGGGGGGAGGCCGTGTCTTGTTGCTAAATCAACAAACACAAGTGCCTGGCCCTATCAGCACCCATTCATTTGGGGTCACGTCATCAGGACCTCTCTAAGTGGCTACTCAGCTTCCCCATGCACCTGAGAGAGCAGGAAAACAGCCTGTGCAGTGGGTACTGAGATCCTCTGGGGATATGGGATGGAACTGTGCCTCTCGGTGGGGTGGGAAAGAACCATGACAATATTCCTCCGCTGCCTGAGTTTACAGAAGATGGGGTTCAGCTGAAAATGGGAGGGAGCCAGCATACAAGCAACTTCCTGTGACAGCTTAGTCTATCAAGCTGAAATGGGGAGTCTGAATCAGACTGAGTTCAAATACTGTGACTACTCATCATAAGAGTAATCACTTTTCTTCCTTGAGCCTCAGTTTCTCAATCTGTAAGATGGGACATGGTCATATTGCCTTTTAGCGTTATTAAGTAGAACAGGCAATGTCCAAATGATACCCAGTCGGTACCGGGTAAGGTGAGAGGCTGTTTCCTTCCTTTACTCAGCTATAGTAGACAAAGACCTGATTATTCGGTAACCAGAGAGAATGTAGAAAGGAGGAGGCAAGGAGGAAGAAGCAATGGATCACTGAGCAGGCATCCTGGGAAAATCTGTTCCTTAGCAGTGAAGGGGCATTGGAGAGAAAGGAAGCCAGAAGCTGTGGCTGTGGTCCTCTGGTCTGCACAACTAGGCGTCTGAAATGGGAGGGAGAGAAGTGGAGGGGAAGACCCAGGATCCAGCTTCCGCCCTGGCTCAGAGCCTGTCCTCTGTAACGTAGTGTCTTGTCACAAATATCTCTGCACACACCGTCTTTGCTGTGTTTATCATCTCCAACAACGTTCTCCATGGATAAGCAGAAGGACATATCATAAATACCAGGCGTTTCCTCCCTCTCTGTTAGCTTTCAGGACAATGTATTTATCGTTGACTCACCATATGGGCCACCACACATGCTACAGAAAATAGGAAACAGTCTGTATTAACAGGGAACTGTGGAGCCGCGGCCCTCTAGCATCCTGTCTCCCACAAGCTGGGCCAGGCCGGATACCCCACTGTAAGCCCACTTCCGGTTACCTCCATTCCCTCCCTCAGCAAAATTGTTCATTGTTTTCCTGTCCTGGCTAGAGAGGGACCTTTGTCCTGTCTGCATCTAGATCGGGGTGAAAGGGGAAGGTGTGTCAGATTGGAGGGTGCTTCCACTCCTGCTGTTTTGCAATTTCAGCACCGCCTCCCCCCAAAAGGACTGAGTCAGAGTCCACATTAAGACAGTGGATTTTGTTAGGTTATTTTGCTTAAAATCCAAAGGATGCAAATGCACCGTGATTTAAAACATAAAAGGCTGGTAGCATTTGTTTTGAGTACTTGACTAAAGAGAATACTGTGTTGATTGGACAGTTTGAAATGGGCATCAGAAGAGAGGCTGACTTTGACCTACTAACCTAAGTTACATGACTTGGTAGAGCTATACAGCCTTACATTCATTTTGCTTGTCATCTACTCACCTACTAACTCAATGTACATCTCTTATTGGGACTTTTAACAGGCCAAGTGTTGCCCCAGGGCTGTAGGAAATGCTAGAGTGTGAGAATCATCCCTGGCCTTGGAGAAGCATGAGAGCATAGTAGGGAAGGGGATGAGGCTGCCTAAAAGGGTTATTGACTTGGAGACCTCACACTGTAGCAGGAGCAGGGCTGGAGCTAGCCTAACACCCATGTATACATGGTATTCGCTGTTATCCTGAATTTTACCATTAAATTTTATCCTGAAGGCCTTGGGAAGTTTCTAATGCCTTTCAAGAAAAATAGTCTGTTGTGGAATATTATGTTAAGATGTGTGACACTTGTTTATGCCGTGGAACATTTGTTTAATGATGCAAAGATGGGTTGCATTCTTTTATGTTGCATCTGTTTAACTCTGTGAAGCTGTGTTACTGTGCTTGTTTAAAACACCTGATTGATCTAATAAAGAGCTGACTGGCCAATAACAAAGCAGGATAAAGGATAGGCGGGGCAGGCAGACAGAATAAGTAGCAAGAAAAAATCTGGGAGAAAAGAGGGAAGCAAGTAAGATCAAGAAGTGAGAGAAGAAGGGACCATGGAGCGAGAGTTAAAGTAAAATATTCCAGAAGTAAGAAAAGAAAAGGTCCAGAGGCAAAAGGTAGACGAGATAACTCAAGAGAAGCTGGCAAGAAGCAAGCTAAGCTATGGCCGGGCATTTATAATAAGCCTCAGTGTGATTTATTTGGGAGCTGGGTGGTGGCCCCTGTAGGGGATTGTGTTGTTTCATGGTAAATAATTGTCCCACCCACTGGTTTAATAAAAAGCGCTGATTGGCCAAAGGCAGGCAGGAAGTGTGGGCGGGGCTACCAGACTAAAAACTCTGAGAACAGGAAGCAGCAGCAGAACGCCAGCGAGCAGAATGCCAGAGAGAAGCCGAAAGAAGCAGAGGACAACTATGCCTCTCTAAAGAAAGGTACCGAGCCGCATGGCTGAACAAGAGACATGGATTAGATGAAGGGTACAGAGTTAGCAAGTTATATGCCTGGGCCTGAGGCCAATCAACTAAAAACTATTATAAGCATCTGTGTGTCTCTGCGGGACTGCGGGTCTGTGGGCCTAAACCTTGAGGAGAGGCCCGAAAGTCAGGAACAGAAACCTCGTACCACAGGCCCCCAAAGGAGTAAAGAGCAAAGACAACAACTACAATAATGCTATAAGACTAACAATGAATGGTTTCTCTAGACGAATAAGGGTGGGCGCAAAGACGGTGCTTTTCTTGGTTGTCTGCTTCGTGACTGCACTGACTACCTGAAGAAGGTGTTTCAGAATAGTGGAGGTAAGACGATGGGAAGAGTTAGGACCTTTTGAAGTCTAGAAAAAACACAGTCTGATCCCACCCCTCGAGGCTTCACGTACTGCTCATGCCAATCAACAGTTGCCTACCCTTGGAGGGCCTAGCTCCTTTCCCAATGGATCTCCAGTGGCTGTTCTTGATTCAGTGAGGTCTCCAGCGCTCCAACTAGCCATCACTGTGGGAATTTTCCTCATAATCCCTATCCCCTGCTCCTCGCCTGCTATCAGCTGGATCAGGAACTCAGCCCAGTGCTCAGCCATGATCATGTCTCCACCTCTATTCATTGTTGGATGCAGGTTCTGAAATGACACTCAGGGTGGTTATTCATTTGATTATAGGGGAAGTCCTGTTTAGGCATCCCCTCCACTATTGTTTGGAGACCTAGCCAGGGGCATCCTGCGAGTTCTTGGAGGTTTCCCTAGCACCCGGTCTCTTTCCAACCCCACATTGGCTTCCTCTATCGAGGTATCCATCTCTTTCTATCCCCCTCTTTGCTCCTCTCACTCAACCATCTCCTTCTCTCATGACTTGTTCCCACCTCTCCTTGGTTGCAACCCGTTATGACCTCAATTTGCTAAGGAGATCTTCTCTATTTTCTCTTCTTAGGGAGAGTCTCTGGATGTCTCTCTTAAGTTCCTTCTGATCCCAAGCTGTTTCTTTGTTTTAAGATTTATTATATATACAGTGTTTCTGTCTGCACACCAGAAGAGGGCACCAGATCTCATTATAAATGGTTGTGAGCCACCATGTGGTTGCTGGGAATTGAACTCAGGACCTCTAAAAAAGCAGCAAGTGCTCTTAACCTCTGAGCCATCTCTTCAGCCCCGATTGACAACATTCTTAGCCATCAGGATTGTGGGAATTCAAACCACAGTAAGAAAGAGATTCATACCCTATGACAGGAGAAGGAAAATCTGCACTTTCCTCTTCTGCCAGCAGGGAGTGGAGTATGAAGTGGCTCACCTGCTTCGGGGAACATTAGATCCTCAATGGTTAAATGTAGACAGAGCCCAGCATGTCCCTCTCAAGTAAGTTTACATCCAAGAGAAATAAAAGTACAGGTTCACTCGAAAATCCACCCACCAATGCTCACAACATTATTCACAATAGTTATAAAGATGAGGCTGATCTGATTCCTCAGCCCTTGAATAGGCTTGCTTTACAAGCAGGAGGACATACATGAGTTCAATCCCCAGAACCCATGTGCAAAGACCACACATTATGGTGTGTGTTTATAATTCCCTGGCCCGTCAGCCTCCTCTGCTTGGTGAGGATCAGACTAGTGAGATACCTTATCCCAAGTGCCATCACCCCCAACTCTCCTGAAAAATGACAGCCAAGATTGTCCTCTGGCCTCCACACACATGCATTTCCTCATTCCCCCACCCCATACAAGTAAAAGCAACTCAGATGTCCATCAGCTAATAAATAAGTGAAATGTGGCCTATAATTCAGGCAAGCAACCCGACTCATGTCTTCTGAGCACCCCAATAGCCAAGGCAAGAGGGCAGAAGAAAGAAGAGCCCATAATAAGTAGCAGTAGCCGAGTTGCTCAGGGCACCTGTGGGTCCCCTATAAAAAGTTTCTCATCTCATTATGTACTGTGTAGGCTTATGTGCATATTAACATACAACAAGACATACATTGTACGGCACCCTCCTAGTGAAGGTGGTGCTTTCATAAATTCAGTTTACAGGTGGGAAAACTGAGTTCTAGAAAGATTGCATAATTAACCTGTGGTCTGACAGCCAATAAGGACAGGGCAGGGGCATAAGCCAGGCTGCTGAGCATACAATTAACCCTGCTGAAGTGATGATGCCTCCCCTGAGGCTCAGGCCTGGAGATGGGTACAGGTGGAGGAGGTCATGGGTTGTTACTGCCTTGGGAGGAGCCCTAGTCGCTTTGGGTCTCAGCGAGGGTGAACTGGTTCTGTGAGTGTGGTGATGGCTTGCAGGACTGCACACAGATGGAGGAGTCTGTGGTTATGACTCAGGGACTTTAGAGATAGGTTCATGTACAGCTTGGCTCATTTACAGCTTGGCGCGTTCCAAGGTGTGGAGGAAATGAGGCTGGACAATGAGTATGGCTGTTGCCTGTGGGACTTTGACAGCCAGAACAGGTTGCATATAATCCTGGGCAGTAGAATGTAAACATATTCCATGTCTTGAAGTCCTATTAATTTCAGAGAGATGAGCTTGCCAGACATATGTCTCTGGGGGACTCCTGCCACCAAACATGGCAAGAAGCAGATTCCTGAGGAGCAAACTAGTATATGTTGGTGGTTTCCAAACTTTCTATTATGAATCACTCCTCCCAGAAAGACTAAGAATGGTTTTTAATATACAATTTCATGTGAAAAAGTAATTAACCTATTTTCAACATTTCCATTAATCAAGGAGATTTACAGTCACCACTCAGAGCCTCCGATGAGTGGAATACCAACCTCCCAGGCCAGAGTGCTGAGAGCACTAAGCCAAGAAACGGTGACCACACAGGCAAGGTAGCTCCGCGTGGGAGCTGCGTGGTCTCTTCCTGTGAGCTTTTCAGAGTGATAGGATGTCTGCAGGCTCCTGTGAACACATCTCCAGGTCCTGAGGACTGCCTGGGTCCTATGCCAGGAGTCACCATCCTCACTCTGTCGTTTGTGATAAGGGGTGGCATGGTAAGAGGCAGTGCAGAGCACAAGCATTGTGGCCGGAGGCCAGCACTCGGAGGACTAGACACTGATAATGGAAGAGAAAAGTCAGTACTGAGATTGCACACACTCCCCTCCCCAGTTTTTTCAAGAGTTGTTAAGCCTGTGGGGTTTGGGGTTTTGTTCTTTTCATTAAAGACCATCCATCAGGTAGAGGGTCTCTGCTGCTGGTCCATAAAGAGTATGATAGGAACCAGTTTTGTCTTTTTCAGTTTTTCTAACAGTCACTTTTTCCCTTCTGTTTCACAGAAGCCAGGAGCTCACTCATGCTAGGCAACTGCTCCACCACTGAGGTGCGTCCACTCCTCATTTAGCCACATTTGAGAAACAGAGGGAGAGATATTGAGCCAGGTATGGTGGTGCGGGCCTTTAGACCCTGCACTTGGGAGGCAGAAGCAGGCAGATCTCTGTGAGTTCAAGGCCAGCCTTGTCTGTATAGAGAATTCCAATACTACATAGAGCAATGCTGTCTTAAACAATACCAAGTTTAATTTTATTATTTGGGGGGCTGGAGAGGTGGCTCAGTGGTTAGAACCACTTACTATTCTGGCTGAGGACCTGGGTTCAGGTATTAGCATCCACATGGAAGCTACATGTAGACAACAGTCTATAACTCTTGTCGGAGAAAATCCAACACCTTTTCTCACCTCCATGCCTCCTACACGCACACAGTGTGCATGCCTATACATACACTCAGACAAATACACATATAAAGTAATTAAATATTTAATAAGATTTCCACTTAATTATTTGTATATGTGGAGGGGTATAAGTGTGGGTGACCCCCTGGAGCTGGAGTTCTGAGCTGCTCAACATGAGTGCTGGGAACCGAACTCAACTCTACAAGAGCAGTATGCTTTCCTAACCACTGAGCCATCTTTCCAGTCAGGGGCTAGGATTGGGACCCAAGGTCTTATAGATGCTAAGTGTGCCCTCTACCTCTAAGATATTTCCCTAGCAGGCCATTTAGCCCATTTTGGAGGGGGGATAAAAAGCAAAATTAATCATACTGGTATATTTTATTTAATCCATTCATCCAAACAATATAATTTCATCATTAATATTCATGCCATAGTTAATGTTGCAATAGCAATGATACTTTTTGGAGCTCACTTCGGACTTAAGTGCTGTCTGTTTCGAATAGTTCTACCCAAAGTATTCATATTGACAAGTGGCTACGCAGTCAGAGGAGGATCTTCAATTGAGGGGAGCTTGGAACTCCAGACTCCAGGTCAGCGCTAACCCTGCTGTACTACAAACTGTGTTTTGTTTCAACCCACATAAATGGTTTCTTTGAAGATACCCTTAACAGTTTTCCCAGACAGCAACCTGCCTAGGGCACAGCTGGCTGGGACTGAACCCTCCAGAGTCTAAAGAGCTTCAGGAACCTAACAGCTCCATTGGATTAGACAGGTTCCTGACTATGGGGACCTTCCCTTACCTCTTGACCTTTCTCTTATCTGGTCCCCAGTCTTTACCTGTGGCTCTATTCAGGACCAGCGCAGAGAAACAGAAGCCTTGAGAGAAAGACCTCCCAGAACAAGCTCCCCACAATGTAGAAGTGGGGTTTCTTGTTCTCGGCCGGCCAGAGACCCAGACCCTGCCGCGCCAGAGCCCTCAGCCGCCCAGCAGCTCAGACCCCCAGAAATGACTCAGACACTCATATTAACTTCATGCTGTTTGGCCTATGGCCCAGGCACATTGCTAGCTTGCTCTTACATCTTAAATCAACCCATTTCTATTAATCTGTCTGCCATGTGGCCCGTGGCTCACCTGTGTTCCTTACATGTTTCTTCTTTGGGCTTCAGCTCAATCTGACTCTGACTCCGCCCTTCCTTTTCTACCTATTCCGATTCCTCCTCCTACTACTTCTATGGTGCCTGTCATGGCCCAAAACAGCTCCTTTATTTAAAGATTGAGATTCACAGCATACAGAAAGGCATTCCCACATCACCACAATGTCCCTGGTTCAAGTCCTTTGCTCTTGGATCTTGTGAGACTCCTCAAACTGCAGAGAAGCTGTCCTCGTCACTCACTGCAACCTCTGTGTTTTCCAGATGTTTGCAGCCTTACCTCACCATGAAGCCTGAGCTACCTTCCTGGGCTTAGATTGGGCCGGAGCCTGTGCCTTATCTGGGCCCACAGCTGCTTCTAGATGGCAATGCCACCAATTTGTCCCAGTGGCCCATCAGCATTTTAAGACAAATGGCCTAGAGCCAAGGACCAAAGATAGATGCAGTCACATGCTCTGGGCAGTCTATGGATGGAGCTGGGCTTTGGGATCCTCCTGTGCCCCTGTACTGACAGAGAGGATTGGTGGCCTGTTGTCCTATGTCCTATCCATCTCATCCAGAGGCCTGGTATCAAATTTTCCTCAATGCCCAGGTGATATACAGTTCCTTCCTGCCCATCTCACACCAATTTGCCAGGCCTGTGTGTAGCTGTTCAGTTCTTCTCTCTGTTGGTTCTCATACGGGAAATTGACAGCTACTTCCTTGTTTGATGCCTCTTGGCAACAGAGACAGTGTTTGTTATCATTTCTCTTCTGAATTCTTCTCATCTACTTTTCTTCCTGTGCTTAGAAGGTAAGTGCTGAGGGAAGAGGTGTGTCAGTGAAATGGGCCACAGGAAAGGGGCATCTTACAAAAGTTGCCACATCAGTAAAGACTGGAGACCCCTCCCCATCAGAGTACTGTGTAAGGGACAGTATACATGGATCTCCAAATGCAGAGAAAGCAGGTGCTATGTTAGGGACCCATAGCAGTTCCTTCTCTCCAAGCCAGGTGCCACTGCAGGTTCCACCAGCTCTAGCTCATCCCCATGCTCTGAAATGTTCTTTTTAAATAAGCTGTCTCTAATCCTATCTCATGTGTCCCTATCAGTCCTTCATTCCCAAAATATAAGAACGTGGGAATCTCAGTAGGTGCCTTCCAGACTCTAGCCTATATGGCAGGGCAGGGGCAGGGTGGGGGGGGAGTAAGAAGGAAGCAGGGGAGGATCCTTGTGCCAGATACTGAGAGCAAAGGATAGTATGTGTTTTTGATGAAGAGATGGTTCATCAGTTAAGATCACTAACTGCTTAAGTTCCATTTCCAGCACACACATAGCAGCTCCAAGGAATCTGACGCCATCTTCTGGCTGCTCTAGGGAACTGCACCTCAGGTGCACACACACACACACACACACACACACACACACACACACACACACACACACCATTACAAACTAAAAGAAAGACAATATTCAGTCAAATTAAACTCTAGGCTAGACATGACCTCTTCAAGAGCAGCCCACCAGCAACTGAGCCTTAGCATGGTGTTGCAAGTCAGGTCAGGAATGGCTTCTTTTGGGGAGAAAGTCAAGAGAGCTTGTGTTAGTTGCTTTTTTACCAATGTTGAAAAATACCTTACAATGGCTGCTTAAGAAAGATGCAGTTCATTTTGGCCCACAGTTTAAGGGGATACAGCTCGTTGTGATGGCAGGAGTCTGATGTGACTAGTCACATGTGTCGAGTGTCATGAAGTAGAAAGATGCATGCTGTTCAGCTCCCCCTCCTCTTTGTTCAGTCCGGTGAACATAGACTAGAATGGTGTCTCCTACCTTCAAGATGTGTCCTTCAGCTCAGCCAATCTTACCTGGAAGCATTTTCAGAGACAGGTACAGAAGCATGCTGTCAGGGTGACCAGAAACCAGTAGACAATGAGAATGAATTATCACAAAACATGAGCAGCTGAGCATCCTGCTCCCAAGCTCCTAAGGGGAACCAGATTCAAGTTTCTCTGCCCATGCTCCTGCTTCCATAGCTGTGCACAGAACATCCTTAGGAGGGACAAGGGTGTTCAGGAATTAAAATCAACCCATGTGGAGACTTAGAAAAATGGTTCTAAGGCCAAGCACATGTTTTATGTGGCCCTACATGTTTCAGGAACTCCTCTGGACTCTGGGAACTTACATCTAGAGTCAGACACTTGTGGTGTTTGTAGACTGTTGGTTAATTCAAGTCTCAGGGAAATAAACATGAGGCACTCTGTGTTCCAATTACTCCCCAGCCCACTGTACCCTTATTGTGCACTAATCACTATTCCTTCTAAAACTAAATAAACAGCTACTGGATATTTATTTAAGAGGCAAAATTTAGATAAAAGGAAGGTTTAACTTCAGAACAGAACCAAGTTCAGATACCACTTATGCAGTTCTAGGTGTTAAATTTATGTTAAGTGGCCCATAGTTCTAGCCTAAGACAGGAGGGTCACTAGTTTGAGGACTGTTAGGCTATAGAGCAAGTTGAAAGCTAACCTAGGCAAGTTACCACGGTCTGTCTTAAAATTTTAAATTATAAAAATAAAATACACCTCAGTAGTAGAGCACTGGATCAGCACCAGATCCCCCACCTCTACCCTCTGTCTCCACAAATAATCATCTCATGAATTAGTTAAGGAATCAAAGGTGGCTCAGTGGTTAAGAGCCCTTGTTGCTTTTGCAGAGGATCTGGGATTACGTTCCGAGCACAATTACAGTTCACAATCTTTAGTAATTTCAGTTCCAGGGATTGAAGCCCTCTTCTGGCCTTTGCTGGTATTGCACACATGTGGTACACATACAAACATGCAAGTAAAGCACTAGCAAAATAAATCTAAAAGATGTTTTAAAGAGTTCTCCCTTCTTCCCTTTTCTTTCCTCCTCCCTGGCTTTTCCCCTTCTTCCTTTCTCCTCTCTCCTTCCTTTTGAACTTACCCCTTTGAGATAAGTTCTCATTACATAGCCCAGGCTGGCCTGGAACTCATAAGCATGTGCCTCAGCCTCCTAAGTACTGAGGTTACAGCCTCATGACACTTCATTCAGCTCACAGAAGTCTTTTGAAATAAAGAGCCTCCATTATGTAGGGGGATGGCTTGACTAATGCCACCCACCCAAGAGGCAGGGTGCAGACACATGTAATAGCATGTGCACCTCAGAAATACACTGGGAGTGAAACTACAGTCCCGGCCTGAGGAAGCAGATTAACCCTGGGACCTGAGGGAGAGGCTTGGCCTAGAGAACCATGAGCTGTGGCTCTGCTCACCTCCACACGGGTGGGGGAGCCTTCCACACTTCACCCTGATAGCCCTGGCGCAGCGGGCACAGATGAGTCCTGGGTGATAGAATGAGCAATGCAGATGCCTGAAACACATAGCAGGATATTATCTTACACAGGATGACTGTCACTTTATGAGAGCTGGTCTCTGCTGAGGCATAGTTGTTCACGCTGTCCCCCCACCCCCCAAATCCCCATGACCCCAGACTAGAAATTCCTTTTGGACCCCATGGTTTCCTTTCTAAACTCTCTCACCCCTCACTGCATCAGTACTCAGTGTTTTGAACCCCCATCCGATTGCCCACATACGACATTTTATTCCAAAATATCTAGTAGTAAGTAATGTTAGTATAAAATAGCTGTCAACACTAAACCAACTAATCCCTCCCCCAATCCGAGACTGCCACTGCCTTCCAACCCAGCTAAAACCCAGCCCCCAAGTGTGTGTCATTTCTGTTTCCTTAAGGAAGTAGGTCTGGGCTGTTCCTATCTGTCCCAAGTGCTTCCTAAATCTCACCCGGATTGGTTTCCTGTTTGTTGCTAGGGAAACTTGCTTGTCACTTACAAATTTGTCCAAATCAGTCTGTCGATAGTATAGTCTCCTGCCAGTTTTACAGCCTCGATCCTTCTCAGGCAGAAGCTGTATGTGGCCTTGAAAGTTGACAGATCTGCCCTTTTCCTACAGGAGGGGCTTGTAGAAAGTTCAGGGGCCAGGTAGAGGATGTTTAGATTGGGACAGAGTGAAGATATCTAGAGAAGGCACAAGAAAAAACCACCGACAGCGTCCGTCCACACTGCCCTTTGGATTCTGGGAAGCCTGATGTTGAGGTTGACTGGCCTTGAGTGGAACGGATACCTAAAGCAGAAACAGCCTTATTCTATTGCCTGTCTCTGGTGGTCCTCTTGGTCCTGTTGTGCTCTCTGCTGCCACCCAGTGGCTGTATTGACAAAGGCCAGATGGGAAATTTAATCCAGGGGCGCTTGATAGTCGCCCACAGGACCAGCAGACTGTCTTCAGTCCTACCTTTTTTCTGATGCACATTCAAGTTTTAGGAGCAGGAAAGGTGCTTACTCACAAGCATCATAACCTAGAGCCCACAGAGTGGGAGAAGGGAGCTCATTCCCACGAGTGGTCCTCTGACCGCCACATAAGAACTCAAGCACATGCATCTCACGTATGAAATACATAAATGTAATTTTTTAAAAAATTAAGAATATAAAAAGAACTAAAATTCCCCATTTGTGTAAAATTATTCATCTCCTTTTCAGGAAAGCTTCTAAAAACTTATGGCACCAGGAGCTGGGGTGATGTCTCAGTCTGTGAGGCCTTGGGGGAGAAGCAGACAGAGTTCTGATCCTCCAGAGCCCATTTAAAAAGCCAGGCACTTCAGCGCATATGTGTACCTATGACCTCCACAGGCATGCATACCCCCACCACCACCACCACACACACACATACCATGGCTTCAAATCTACTTTTTATTCATCTATCCTGGGCTCTAATGCAACTCGAAATGCTTGGGGTCCAATCTTCACTCTTGTGTTCACTTTTTCTAAAGATGCACTCATCAGGAAGATGATTATTTCAAAATAAAAGGCTCTAAGCCCTCACGTGTTTCCAGGCCCTCTCAGACACGGTGTCCTCCGGACAGCCTTCTCTGATTGCCCCAACAGACAATAGTCATTCCTGTTTTGAACCTCACATTTCATTTTCCTGTGCTTCAAATTTTAATCTTACTTCATGCGTTCTTGGTGGATATTTCTGAACCATCAGAGCCTTCTCATTTTCGGCATTGGCAGGGTGCAAAGCGAGTTTACAGCCAGTTTTCATTAAAGAAACTTCTGTCAAAGCAGGGGCTCATGGCAAACGCTGGGATCCGAGTCATCAGAACAGAAACAAAAGAGCATGATGCGACCCCGGCAAAAGAAACCTTGATGTGGTCTGCAGCCCTCCTTGGGACTCAGCCTCTGATGGGTGTGGCCGCTTTCACAACGCCCAGAAACTGTTCTAGCTCTACCAGAAGAAACCAGTAGCTCCCTCTGCTGGCTACTGCATGTGTTACACCAGGACTCTACAGGTGACCCGGAAAAGCCTTCCACCTCCACCTGCTCCTTAAAGAGCCT
Organism: Phyllotis vaccarum; assembly: GCA_033318265.1. NCBI lineage: Eukaryota > Metazoa > Chordata > Mammalia > Rodentia > Cricetidae > Phyllotis > Phyllotis vaccarum. Next base: position 138,164,792 of record JARWLC010000004.1, on the reverse strand, counting down.
GCAGGGAATATAAGAGCCACAACTGCCCCTGATACTTCATGGTTATGGATTTTTGTCTCCTACAGACTACAAGACTTTGACCCAATCCTGCAGTCACCTCCGGAAGATGAGGCCAACACTGTATAATAATTTACCCAGCTACTTCCCTTTAGTCTCCACCCTCGTTGAGTTTCCTGGCTGGAGTCTCTGTGATCTCAGCCCATTGTGGACCTCAGGTCTCATTTGAGAGTTGGGACAAGAGGGAGACTTGAAACGTGAGAGACTGTGCTGTCAGGTTTCATGTTAACACAAACTAGCGTCTTCTGAAAGGAGAAAACCTTAACTGATTGTAGGCAAGCCTGGAGGGTGTTTTCTTAATTAGTGATTAAAGTGGGAAGGCCCAGGTGGTGCTGGGTTCTATAAAAAGGCAGGTCGAGCGAACCATTAGGAAAATGGACACTCCTTCACCACCTCAACCTAAGCTCCTACCTCGGGTTCCTGCACTGACTTCCTTTCCTCCCGAGTCCTGGTAACCTAAGGCAGAGGGTGAAGGGTAGAAGGTGAGCAAGAGGTCCGGAGCTCCCAGAGCAGAAGATTGCTCTCCAAGTGGCAAGGCCAGCTCACCCAATGGCGTGGGTTAACGTACAGGGGTCTGGACCTTTGCAGGCCTGGGCCTCTGCGAACCTCAGCCGCTTAGAGGTGCCCCGTTTGTGTTGCTGATGCTACAGTCACTAGGAAACAAAAACAAAAAACTCCTGTGAGCGGCCTTCCTTCGTTGGGGTCACTTTGAGTCCCAGGTCTGCAAAGGTGAGGCTCCAAGGGGAGGGATCAGCCTACGGTTCCCAGCCTCGGAACCCAGGCTTTCTCTCTAATCTTACGAAAATCCTCTCAATTCCTTTCTGCTGCTGGTGATGCCCGATTCACCATGTACCCCGAATGATCTTGAAAACCTGATTCTCCTGCCTCTGACTCCTAAATATTCAGATTACAGCATGCCACCAGCTGCTTCAAGCTGGCTCTACTTTTCTTGCTTTTTAAAATTTTTTTTATATATATGTTGTATTGTTGAGGGAGGGATGTTTGTTTTTTCAAAACAAATTTTTTTTCTGTGTAGCCCTGGCTGTCCTAGAACTCACTCTATAGACCAGGCTGGATTCGAACTCAGAGATCCCCCTTGCCTCTGCCTCCCAAATGCTGGGATTGAAGTTGTGGGCCACCACTGCCCGGATTATTCTTTTTTTTAAAGAGTTTATTTTTTTGTATAAGGGCATTTTGCCTGCATGTGGCATGTGCAGTGCCTGTGGAAGCCAGAAGTAGGTATTGGATCCTCAAACTAGAGTTCTAGACAGTTGTGAGCTTCTGTATAGATGCTGAGAACTGAACCTGGTTCTGGAAGAACTCCATTGCCTTACCTCCTGAACCACCTTTCCAGGCCCTGCCTTTACGAAACTCTGGGGACATGAAAGTGCCAGCTTGGAAGATATAGAAACTGAAATCATTTGGACCAGGGATGGGAGACTGATCTTTTGCTGTTTAACATATTGTGCTATTTACATGTTCTGAGATGCCACTTTAAAATGATACAGACTTAATGTATAAAATTAAAAGATAAAGAGTAGACAAGTCACACTTTATAAAATATACCTCCCCAACAGCATATGAGGGAGACCATCCCATGTGATGGTTGGCTTTGTTAATTTGACACAGCCTGAAATCACCTAGAAAGTGCCTTGGTGAGGATTTGTCTAAATTGGGTCGGCCTATGAGGATGTCTGTGAGGGATCATCTGAATTAATTGATGTGGAAAGACTCAGGCCAATGTGGGTGGCACCACTCCCTAAGCATGGAGTCTTGAACTATGTAAGAGTCAAGAAATCAAGCTGAGCAGGAGCAATTGAGTGAGTATATATGATGTGTCTGTTCATTCTCTCTGCTCCTGACTACGGCCAATGTATAAGTGGCTGTTTGGAATTCCAGTCTTGACTTTTCCACAATAATGAATCATAACCTGGAATTGTAAGCTGAAACAAACCCTGTTCTCTCTGAAGTTTCTCTTTACCTTGGTATTCCATACAGCAACAGAAATGAGAGAACACTCTGACAAGAATAGCTAGTCATTGACCCTGAGGGGCAGAGAGAAACAGACAGCCTGTTAAGTTTGTGTGTGTTGGGTCTGTGCCCATCAGGAAGATCTTCTGAAGAGCAATCTAGCGACATGTACAGTCATATTTGTGATTGTCCTTATCCCTCCTATGTATATAATATTCCTTTAAGTGTCTTCTGCATTGCTGGCCTTGGTGGTTATGAACTGCCTTGGTTTGTCTTGAACTGTCTTCATTTCTCCCTTATTTTTAAAAAAGATAGCTTTGCTGGGTATAGCAAATCATGATTGGCAGTCATTTCCTTTCAGGGCTTGAAATTTATCAGTCCATGCTTGACTGACTTGGAGAGTTTTACTGGCAAAAGATCTGCTGTTATTTGGGGTTTCAGCCTCTTGAAGTTGGGTTGGCAGTTTTCTCCTGTAGCCTTTTGATCGTGTAGACTTCTTGACCATGACATACCATGGAAGACTCTAAATGTTTCTAATGTTTGTCTATGTCTCTGGATTTGGGAGCTTTTCTGCTATAATTATTTTCCTCAAGTAATTGCTCTGTGCCTTTAGTGTTTATCTCAACTCCTATCTCTTGTGTTTTTAGGTGTGGTCTCTTGATCATATACTAGTATTTTTTTTTTTTTTTTAAAAAAAAACTATTTTATTCTTTCAGAAAACCAACTCTTTGTTTCATTGACTCTTTGTACTTAAATTTTTTTCCATTCATTTATTTGTGTATGAGTGTATGTTCATGTGTGTAGGCATGTGCATGTTGCTGTGTGTGTGTGTGTGTGTGTGTGTGAGAGAGAGAGAGGGGGGGGGAGAGGGAGGGAGGGGGGAGAGGGAGGGAGGGAGAGTGTGTCAGGGAACAACTTGTAGGAATGGTTCTCTCCTACCATGTGGGCCCTGTGGTTTGGCAGCAAGCTCCTTTACAGGCACAGGCATGTTCCTGGCTCTTTTGTGTTTGTTTTCCATACATTCTCTTTTGTTCACTTCTCTGTGCTTCATCCTTCCATCCCTTCTGCTTTGGGATTTGCCTTGTTCTGTGAGTGGCATTATTAGGCTGTTTATTGCCACGTTCTAATTTAGGCACTATTGCTATAAATTTCTTCTTACTATTGCTTTACTTACCCAGAAATTTTGCTACATCATATGTTTATTTTAATTTGTTTCAAGAAAATTTTAAACTTTTCACCCCTTCATTGGTAAATCAGGATTATATTATATTTCTCTGTATTTACAAAATTTCCAATAGTTCTCTTCTTAATTTTTTTAGTTTTATTGCATTGTGCACATAGACACAGGCTTGGTGTGCTTTTGACCTGTTTGAGTTTGTTGAGCATTGGGTTGTAGCCTGAGACAATTTCATGGATTGAGGTAAGGAATGTAAACCCTGGGGCTGGAGAGATGGCTCAATAGTTAGATGGTCTTGCCAAGACCTGGAGTTTAGTTTCCAGCACCCACATCAAGCAGCTCACAACCAACTGTAACTATAGCTTCAGGTGACCCTAGACTTTCTTTTGGCCTCTGCTGTGCACATTCGAACACACACACATACACGTATATACATACTCACAGATTGATACACTTAAAAATAAAATACATCATTTCTAAATATAGAAATTCTGAAGCTGTTGGTTGGATTGTTTGTAAATTATTGTTCAATCCATTTGTTCTGTAGCCTACTCTATTAATTTATTTGGCCTGATAATCTCCAGTAATAAAAGTGGGATATTGAAGTACCTATTATTGTACTAGATTGTCTTTGCAGATCTAATAAAGTTTGCTGGATATAATTCAGTGCTTCAGAACTCTATGCATATGCCTTTGTGATCCCCACTTGTCAAGTTGATCCCTTTATGGTCACATTGTGGTCTATGCCTTTTTATTGCTTAAACCGCTTTTTACTTAGTCTGTTATCTGATAAAAACAGACCTACCCCTGTTCACTTTGGGTTTTTATTTTCATGTGCCAGCTTTTCCTGACCCTACACTTTACTCTGTGTGTCTTTCACACTGAAACATGTTTCTTGTAGGCAGCGTATAGATGGGATTTGGTTCTTAAATGTATTAGTTGGTCCATATCTTGGATCAGGAATTTTAAGCCATGTACCTCTAAGGTTATTATAATATGTAAGTATTTGTGTCTGTAAATTTGATTGTCTGCTGGTTGTTTTGCAGATTTTTTGCACTGTTATGTTTTTGTGGTTTGGATATTATATATTATATAAAATATTATGTATTTTATGTCTGTAGTGATGTGGTTTTATCCCTTTCTCCTTCCGTTGCATATGTGCTTTGCCCCGTCGGTTTTAGTCTTTTGTGCCTTATTTTAAAACAGTAGCTCCAGAGGGAGGAGTTCTTTAACCATTTCCTGTAGGGGGAACCTATGATGATTAATTCCAAAATTTTTGCATACTTTGGAAGGACATTGTTTCTGCTTGTACCTGGATTATACCTGATTTAAAAGCCCAGCTTTTGAAGTGACTGAATTTCAGGTCCATGTCAACTTCCCTGGCTTAGCAGCTGTTGAATAGTTGTTGATGCCTCAACAGAATGAACCCAGACCCCTTACCTAGAAATTCCCAGTGATCTGATGTAACACTGTTATATATTTTTGTGTTTTCTTATTTGGACCCCTGACCATCTGGTCTGTTCTTGAGGCTGGGGCAAAGTTACTGGGACTCTTAATGTGCAAGAAGCAAGCTCTATATACACTGGTACCATTAAAAGCACATATCCCAGGTGATGACTGGAAGAGATGTGAGGCTTCCAGCCTCCTCGTCACTGACTCTTACAAGTGATGAAAGCCCTCATATTGCCTTGAATGTTCTTGACCTTTTCATACAACTGTGAGGAGATCACTGAACTTTAATAAGCACCAAGGAATTCAGAAGCAAGAAGTAAGATAATAGGTTGCTATGTCTGAAAGGTGGTCAAGTGATTGATTCCTCTACAACCCAACTTCAGAAAGGAAAGTACGTTTAATGAGTGATCCCTGTGTAAGTCAGGATCCAGTGTTCAGGGGTTTACACTATTTTTGTACCAAAGGAGAAGGGTGAAGACATCAGAGTTGTTTCTAGTTTCTTAGAAGCCAGGAGAATCCTCTCTGAAAAGAGAAGATGGTACAAGAGGAGTCAAGAGTCTCAGGGGAGCTTGACTGGTTTCACATAGCTCTCCCCTGGCTTTTCATGGAACTTTTCACCTGTCTCCAAAGATTTGCAGGATGCATGACCAATGATGAAAAGTGACAGATGGAATGTGAGGTAGCCTAAGCTACCAAGATAAAATGAAGCTGATCAAAGAGCTGGATTGGCCATTTTATCAGTCAGTCTTCTCAAACAGGAGGGAATTTCATTAGAGGCTTCAAGGTTACCTCACTGTCCAAGCCCATTTCTAGAAAACAAGCCTGGCTATCTGCCTTACACTCAAAGGCCTCAGATATAGAGATGGTAGGGTGAAAGGGTGTATTATTGAATCTACTCTGAAAATAAAAAGGGAATGTGAATATGATGGAATAAAAGAGTGGATTGTTGAATCTACTTTTTAAAAAACATTTAATTTTAAATATTTTACATTGGATTGGATTTTGTATATGTAAAAAAATGTGTATATTGCTACAAAGTTGAGATTAATTTGTTACTGTACATACATTTCTACTTTTGTTCAAGATATTATACATATACAGCTTATTTAACAATGTAATGCAAATTGCTAGTCCTTGAAAATTATTACCAACTAATTAGGATAAAAAGAAATGCAAGTTAGTAGTTAGTCATTACAAATGAACTTGAGGTCATATTAGGTATATTTTCAAAGTCAAACAGAGATATAGTTTGGATAGTCAGGTTGTCTTCAGAGATCTACAGAATACAGCATTTAAGATATTTTAATAACATAGGTTCTTTTTAGTATAATGAGACATATATGCTCCTGGCAGCACCAGTCTACTTCAGAGAAGATGATGGGCATTTGAAAAAACTCCATATGGAGTTGACTTTCTTTGTGGTAAAAGTTAACCACTGGATAAGAAAGTGTTCTTGCTATGACTGCTGACAGTATGATGTTCAAAATTGACAAGCAGGACATAAGAAAGGACTGACAAACTTTGTCAAGACTAGGTAGGACAGCCCTTCAGAAAATCCTGCTTCACACATCTGTCAAATATGCTAGGCCTGCAGGCTGAAGATGGATGCCCCAGTGTTGCAGAGGAACCTTGGGTGACTGTCCAGGCAGCCAGCTGTTTCTGTCATTTCTCACATTCTTTTTGGAAGTCACTTGCTTGCACTTCCTGTTTACTCAATTAATATTCTTTCCTTCTCGGGTCTCTGATGGAGTTGAAGATGAGATAGTTATAGTTTTTCTAGTTACAGATTCAGAAAAGAAACTCACTAAAAAGAGGTGTAAAGTATATAAGTTTGAGAGACATCAAAAGATAGTTTCTGGTTGGTAATACAAGTTAGGATAGAAAATGAATTAGGTACAATCCTTTGGACTCACCAAAGTAGGATAAAGAATGGAGTATTTTCTCTGGATTTGTTAATAATTGTTAATGGACTAGACATCATTGCTGTAATTCTTGCCTATATATGTCATATATAGTTATTGTACTCATCGTATATAGTTTAAAATTTTTTGACAAAAAGGGGAAACATAGTGATATATCATGTAGGTTCTAAAGAAACTAAGTTTGCCTCAAGATCAGAGGATAGAGTCAGTCACAGAGTTAGCCAAAGAGGTCAGGCAGTGATGGCACATGGGTTTCATTGTAGCACTTAGGAGGCAAAGGCAGAGATCCATCTGGATCTGTGAGTTCAAGGTCACACTGGGTGGGCTACAAGAGAATGATCCAGTCTGAGAAACAGAACCAGGCAGTGGTGGCACACACCTTTAATCCCAGCATTTGGGATCTGTGCCTCTGCTCTGCATGCTTGGAAGCACACATGCCTTTAATCCCGGCACTAGGAAGTTTGAAACAGGAAGTGATATGGCTGGGCAGAGAAAGGAATATAAGGCAGGAGGAGATAGGATCTTCCCCTTTCAACTGAGAAGTTGGCAAGGTGAGAAGTAGCTGTGGCTTGTTCCTCTGTCTCTCTGATCTTTTTGCATTTGCCCCAATATCTGGCTCCAGGTTTTTATTATTAATAACAATTAGGATTCATGCAACACTCAAGCTCCTAATACAGACTTCATTCAGAAGTCAGGGGCTAGAGGTCTCAGACAAACCACCCAGGCTTTGCGCCTAGGAAGGTCAGCAGTGCCACTTGGGAAGGGCTGCAAAAGGAGCCCAGGCTCTGTACAGGGAAAGTTCTAGGCTGGTAAGAGCAACAGACTTGTGATTTCACCCACTGTGGACTAAGTTGATGACCTTGGACAAACTTTCTCTCTGCATCTGTTCTCAGGCATGTGAAAGGGAGGTTTTGGCTAACTACAGCTTCATCTCTGTTAAGAGAGTTTAGTTGTCAATAAAGAATCATTCCCAGGCTCGAAATGCAGTTCACTTGTAGAGCCTTTGCCTACCATGCATGAGATCGCAACTTCCAGTTAGTGTCACATTATAACAGGACACCATGGCAAACATTTATAATCCTAGCACCTGAGAAGTAGAGGCAGGAGGACCAGAAGTTCAAGACCAGCCTGGGCTACATGAGACCCTAGCTGGAAAAAAAAAAAAAAAAAAAAAGTCTCACTGCCCCACAATACTACTATGGCAAAGTCAATCAGACTATGGGGTTCTGAAGAGGTCCCTTCTACTTTGTGAGTCACAGTAGAGGGGCATCTGTCACTTCCCCAAACTCTGCACACAGTGCTCACTCCACAGCACGCTATACTGACCCCAGAATCCTATTTCCACAGGTGGAGTCTCACTACCATCGGAAAAGGCTGGGGACAGAGGCATTTCCTCCTACAATGAGCTACCACAGGCACTGAAGTACTCTTGCTTTCTCTGTGCCTGGCAAGATTGAGCCATCCTCTACACAGGTCAGTCCTCATCTACTCAGGGAGCCAGAGCTCCCGACATGTCTACTCCCCCATCTTAGCAGAGACTCTGCAGCCTGAAGACAAAGGTTTGACTGTGACCTTGGTGGACACAGAATGATCTGTAAGGATTGTGTGCTGGCTTCAATTTCCAAGTGCAGTTGTGAATGTCAGGCTGTCATAATGTGCTCACTGTCCTTAACACTCTACTGTTAAGTTCTTCAAGAGCCACTCACGCTCAGGGACTTGCTGATATTGCCTAAAGATTACCATTGACAACCCAGAATGGCCCTGCCATCCAGATCAGGCTCAGAAAAGCCCGGTTAGCACCTCAGCAAGGACTATCGCAGTCAAACAATAACTCTGGAGACTGCAGCTGCCAACCAACCCAGACTTCTTGTTAGAACAGCTAAAAAAAGGTCAAAGGTTCATTGTGACCTCTGGTGGCCTCTGGTGGCTGTGCCAAGTGGAAGTAGGCAGCAGGTGGCCAAGTGGCAAGAACCTAGGGGTGCACTGGAGTGTAGGTGGATTGGAAGGGCATGAGAGCCCTTACCACAGGAATGGCATGAATGGCCTCTGTCTCTTGGGCCTGTGCCATTGGTAATGAGCAGCGTGTACTCCAGAGCCTGACCCGGGATCTAGTCCTAAGTGTCCACATTCGGCCCTGTGTCTTTGGGAAGGTTGTCCCTACAGGACACACACTCCAAGGTGGTAGGCTTACCTGCACAGAATGGCAGGTAAGCCAGGCATACACAGGTCCCTGCACAGCACAGACTTGGGGAAAGCTGGGTGCAGAGCTTAGCAAAGGAAAAGAGGCATTCAGCATTACATAACCATAACAAACAACTGTGTCTAACCTCTAGCTCCCCCAATTTATCGGCCCTAGTAAGCTCCCAGGAACCCCAGATTGTTCAGCACTGACACTGGCCCCTGCTGGTAGGTTCTATAGGTGTCCTAGGTGCAGGCTTCCAAGTGCACCCAGCAACAAAAGGCACAGCTTGCACAAGATCAGGATTCTGATTTTCCAAAGTCCCTACCATCCTCCTAAAAGGGCTGTTTATTCAGTGAAGCTCTGGTCATTCTGGCAAGTTGTTGACTGTCTGTGGTGAGACCGAGTAGACAGCACCTGTGGGGAAGGTGTGCCTTTCCTGAATACAGTAGCTGTTGAGTTGAATGACTTCCAGAACATATTCTTTCATCCAGAAGGACACACATTTGTTCTCTCTCTCTTTCTCTCCTCTCTCTTTCCTTCCCCCCTCCCTTTCTCTCATTGTTGTTTAATAGAGTTTTAGGCCAAGTCTTGGTGCAACAAGAAAGTTAGCAGAGACCTTAGCATGGCCTGTTTAGCAGGGGCCAGGTGTGTTGACTCTTTGGAAGGCCAGGCATTTCTGAACTGGGAACTGTTAAGCCCCTAAAAAGAACTTGCTATTAAGTTGGGTTTTTCTTTGTTTTGTTTTAATTAGAGAAAAAAAAATTTTTATGAGTTGTCCAAGAGAAACAGGATTAGTGGTAATATCCACAAGGTCAGGGGTGGAATGTTAAGAATGTGGAGGGAGGGGCAGGGCAGTCGGTTCTGAGAGGACTTCTCTGCTTCACTCTGGGTTTCCTGAACAGGTTCCTCCCAACAGCTTAGGAACAAGAGCCACACAGAATCTCACTCCCACCCAGAGAAGCTGAGAGAAGACAATAAAGAGGTTTATATCCAGCCTGAAAGTTAGATGCTGGCAGGAAGACCTTATTTTCAAACTGTAAAACTATGCCTTAATATCTGACTTCAAAATCAAATATAATTTGATGTAAAGGCTTAGGGAACTTGCAAAATGCAAATATCTCACATTTGGGGTTGCTCCTGCTTTGACTGAGGGGAAACAGTGACTGTGTTTTCATACATGGGTGACAACCAGGACCAGCTGTGTTGTGACAGGCTCAATGCAGACAGTTCTGGGAAACTCAGGAAGGACACTGAGGAATCCAGAAAGCCACAACTACCTTTAGAAAAGAAGGTACAATGGACAGGTGGTCACCCAAGGCCCAGGGAGCACACTCAAGATTGCTGCATACAAAGAAATGCCCAGACCCACAGCCAAGACAAACCAGTCACTCCAGAAAGCTGCAGTCTAGAGATCAGCTCCCTGAAGTCAGGGTGGGGGACAGTGTGAGCTCCTTCTAGGGAGAAGTGATTGTAACTCCGCATGCCATGGAGCCCATGGGGGGCCTGTTGGGAGAGCAAAGGGGACCATCCAAAGTCTGGTTGCAGGAGAACCAGCCAACTTTAGGGAAGGGAGTATCTGATTCCTAATTGCCAAGCTGGAACTATCTCCCTTTGTGATTTTCTGGAATGAACCATGTGGAGCTCTCAGAGCATCATAGTCATCCATGGCTAATGTTTCACTACCATTCACTGCTGACCACCCCACACCCTTCTACCTCACAAAGTGCCTCTGGGGTGGGACAATCACTGTAGTTCCCAGGATCTGCAGTGGTATTATTATATTTCCCTCTCTGGCTTGTCACTAATTTGGCTCAGCTGGCTGGCCAGCAAGCCCCCAGATTAACCTGTCTCCACTGGTCCAGGGATTCTAGGTGTATGCCGCTAGGCTTGCCTTTTTTATGTGGGCTCTGGGAGTCGAACTCAGGTCCTCATGCTTGCATAGCAAGTAAATAAATGAGCCACACAACATCCAAACTCCACAGAAATCAAGGGACAGAAAATAATACAAGAGCCAGGATTCTGTCAGGTGACAGTTTATTGAAGGGAAATCTTGCTTTATCCAGGAAGTCATTTGCATGGAGGTAGCTGTGATAAAAATGTCTCTTCCCCATGACAACACATAATAACCAAGCCCTACTGAAAAACAAAACCCAATTTAGTATACCAATTGTCACGGTGAAACGACACTCTGAAGCAGGAAAAAAAAATTATAAAAACCATACAGTGATTGTCTTCTCAGCATTGCATTTGGCAACATGTGTTTACACAAAATATATTTAAGCTAGCTAAGGAAAATACTCTTGAGCAGGATTAGTTCTTAAAGCAATAAACAGAAAAACATGTATACATAAGAAAACCAAGGAATGGTCACAGGGTCAAGCTGAAAAGTACCTGGGACCCTATTCCTCACCTTGTCCCAGGATGCATCTGTCAAGACTACAGGGTAGAGAGGAGCTCAGGACTTGCCTGGTGTCGTGCTGCTGCTGGCTGTTGTATATACACGTCACTTGCTTCCCATGCCATGACAGCACAGGAGAGCATGCTCCTAACCCTGCCTAACCTTCCTGTTTTGGGGTTCTCTGTTTCCAGTGGCCTTTGTTCTCTTTCCAGGGGCTATAGATAGCTCCATGGTTTCCAGAAAGAACTGTTAGAAGGGTTGGCTGATTCTGTCAAACCCCCAAGCAAACACACCCCCCATCCCCACCCAAGCCTGGATCTCTGGGGTAAGCAGGCTGTAGCATTTCTAGGCTTATTGCAGTATCTAGTGACCCCATGAGGAAATTCCAGGAGCCAAAGGATTCCTGTGAAGTTCTGGGGAGTCAGCCAGCCAACTGCAGGCTATTAAGTTCACAAGAGGCCTCAAAGGCTGGGAGGAGAGGGTCCAGCCTGTATCAATCATCAGCCACTCTCTCCTGTATTACAGGAGGGCAGAGGTGGTTTGTTTGAGATAGGGTCTCCTCCTATATCCCAGGCTGTCCTGGAACTGAATGTGTATCCAAGGATGACCTTGACCTCTTCATTCTCCTGCTTCTGCTTTCCTGAGTGTTGGGATTACAAGTATGTGGCACCATACCTTGTTTACAGAGCTGGGGATTAAACACAGGGTTCATGTGTATTAGCCAAGCACTGTTCCAGCTGAGCCACATCCCAAGCCTGACAGACATATTTATGTCTCTTCACTGTTTCCAGCACTGTGTGTGCCTGACACACTTTGATGGATAGTATATATCTGTTAAATGGAGAAATGGCTGAAAGGGGAAACCTCTCCATACCCTGTGAGGAAACAGGCAAGGTCCATACCCAGCTGTGTCAAAGGTGACAGTGGTGACCCTCATGAGGTGTAATAGGACTTGGTTCTCTAGTAGCAAATGCTCATCCTTCAGCTCCCTTCACTTTGGGTAAACTCTGTGACCTGCACTGGGCAGGCCATGACAACCTGGTGAAGTTTGGGGACTCCGCTTTCAGTGTCCTGTCACATCTGCCTTTCACACATAGCTAACTTACAAGGTTCTTTCATTGGTGGCGACACAGGTAGGCCAGGAGATATGCAGAGATGCCCAGCATCCTCCCAAAGCCACCATGACATCCTGTACTTGTCCTAGGATATCATTCATGTCACCTCGTTCTTGGAAAAGACCTTCAGCTAGTCATTCCCATCATTCCAAGCTTCAACTCAACCCCCCCTTCTCCCAACACACACCTCTAGCACACACATCCTCCAGCTTTCAGAAACACCAGCCCCACCCACATCTCCCTTTATCCCTTTCCCCAAGAACTTACTGGATGCCTCCACCTCATCCTCATATCTAAGTCCATAAACCTCATCTATAGCCCCCTACTCCAATTCCAGGCCTGAGGAGCATCGCCTGGAGGTCTGCTGTGGAGGAAAAGGGCCAGTGAGACACAACAGGGCTCTTGCCCTTTGAGAAGCACAGCACTTGTTAGAAACCCCATCTCTATCCCCGTTCCACCTGCTTGAAAGGAACTGGGGAGTGGGAGGTGCATCCAAGGCCACAGCCTCGGCCCTAGGTAACAGTCCCCTCCCCACCAACAATGAGCGGTTTCCCCATGCAACCCAAGTATTGATTCCCTGTGCTAATTTCCCACTGCCTGACCCCCTCTGATTTCCAGGATCCTCAATTCACTCTTCCCTCTTTGCCTCTGCTTTTAATACTTGAGATCTTTTAAAAGATGATCCATATCAATGTGTGAACTTTACAAAGAAGTCACACTCCAAAGGCTCTGGAATGTTCTAGGGTAGAACAGCAGCAGTCCTTGAAAAGGTCTGTTTTTCAGGATGTCCAGCCTATGCATTTCATCACCACTATGGCTGTCATTTCAGCTGGCATTGTGGAACCTTTCTTGGGTCAGGAGAAGGGTGATGGCAGACAGCGGTGCCCTTTTGGGCTTCATCTTAGCTGTGTATTTCAGAATGTCCCAGTTAGGTCATTTTAAACTTTAATAGCTTCCTATCTAAGATCCAAGGTCAGTCAGCCACAAAGAGGCCCTAGGGAGGAATGTGAGGTGGTAACTGTGCATTCACGAGCCCCACTTAGCGCCTCCCGCTCTGGGTGGCTGCAGAGGCCTGTCAGGATCAACAGGCCCGGAAGCGGACTCAGATCTGGCTGATGATGGTGTCCTTGGAAAAGGAATAACTCAGTGGCGCTTCATAGAGGCTTCCCCCGTCACTGCTGAGGTCATCGTCCGAGTCATCCAGTACTTTACTGGGCAGCGTCTTAAGTCTGCAGAAACACAAAGGAGATGATTTTTTGACCCTGGCTAGGGCTTGTCTCTGATTTGGAGATGGGGGAGAGGGTTGTCAGACTCCTGATCTCCACCCCACTGCATGCACCAGAGGTTTTGTTTAAGCAACAGGTGCAAACTCTGTTATTCCATATCAATATTGATGGGGTAAGTAAGCCATGGACAGTACAACTGATTTCTCTTTTGCCTAACTCCAGTGTGACTGGTTAGGGTGCTTCTTATTCACTATGAATCTGTAGTGGGAATCCTAACTGGACTCCATTGAATCCCCAGTCCAGTCTAAAAGAGAAACAGACCAGGTTTTGGAGGCACTCACCTTTAATCCCAGCACTAGGGAAGGGATATGGCTGGAAAGAAATAGGAATGTAAGGCTGGAGGAGACGGGAGCTCAGGCTCCCTTAGGTCTGAGGATTCCAGAGAGGTAAGAAGTCTCTCTAGTTGCTACTTCTTTGTTTCTATGATATTTCAGCATTTACCTCTGATATCTGGCTCTAGATTTTTACTAAGACTAATTAGGATTCACACTATATCGATTTCATACACTTTTTTATTTCTGAGACAGGGTCTTATGCAGCCCATGTTGACAGGCTAAGTATGTAGTTTGGATCCTCTGCCTCTTACATGCTGGGATCACAGGCATGGGCCAGAACACCTATTTTATGGGCTGCTAGGGTTGGAACACAGGGCTTTTGCATGTGAAACAAGCACTCTACCAACGGAGCCACATCCTCCAGCTGGACTTGGGGCCAGTTCTCAGCCCTAGAATTCTCAGTGAGCTGGAGCCATCTGTCAGCTTGTTAAAGCCTCCTGGCTCAACAGCATAGAACCCCAGGCACAAGCAGCCTCCCCTAGAGGCTGGTGTTCTGGCTGAGCATGAACTTTTGCTCAACCCTCACCATGAGACTCCCCCTCACTGGTCCTGGGGTAGGAAAAATACCCCCTCTAGCCCCGTCCTTCAGTTTTCCTCAGAGCAACTTAGAGGATCTTCATTCTTAGAAGGGCATGATTGGAAACTTCATTATCCAGTCAGATAGGAGATGTCGTCCTCCATGGTGGGGAGACCCTGACCTGCTCTGTGCCTCAGGTTCTGCAGAACACTGACGTGAGGATGGCTTATGTGAGACCTTATTGAACATGTGAGGTGACAGGCGACTCAAGCCACTTTTACCTCAAGGGTGGGATGACCCCCACAGGGCAACAATGGAAAATTGATTTGAGGCCACAGGAGTAAGAATATTCTGAAAGCACTCTACGCGTGTGTGGGGGGAGCACCTTTACCCACCTTAAGCCCTTCTTCATAGAGTTCAGCTGCCCCTGCAGCTGCTCGTTTACTCCTATCTGGTCCTCCAGCTCCCTCTGTAGCTTTTTCTTAGAGCTCTCCAGTCTGTCGATCTCCTCTTCAGCCTCTTCTACCTGGCGCTTCATGGCTTTCAGGCGCAGGCTCAGCTGCGTGAGAAAGGATGGAGGCTGAGTGTCCAGCTGGGCGGGAGATGGCAGGCATCCCGCCTTACAGAGAAGGTGGGAGCATCCCGTGGGAAGACTTGGCATATTCAGTCCATTTTCCCAGCCTGGTATACAGAATTGATCAAGAGAAGGCAGAGGCGCTCTTACCTGGTCTTTCTGGTCTGTCAGTGACAGATGCTCATCATCCACCTGCATCATCAGCTCCTTCACCTTCCTCTCTAGCCTTCGGTTGTTGAGCTGCAGATTGGCCCGATCCCTGGGAATAGAGAAAGCACAACAGGGCACACCCTCTTATTCTCAGCCCTGCAGGAAGCCCAGGCTGGAAGGAGGAGACTGCACCCCCCAGCCACAGGTGCCTGGTCAGCTCAGGGTCAGAGAAAAACAGCTATATGTGAAGAAGAAAGGGCTGCTGGGATAACAGGAGGAGAAATGGGGCCCAATAAGGATAAGACTCCCCCAAGGTTTCAGGACCAGAACTCAGAAGTGTCCTGAGTTCCTCCACTGCTGAGTTTAACTTTTAAAGCCAAAAAACTACAGCCCATCAGTAGTTGGGGGGTGATGTGGGAATGCCTTTCTGTATGCTGTGACTATCAATCTTTAAATAAAGGAGCTGTTTTGGCCCATGTCAAGTACCATAGAAAGAGTAGGCAGGGAAATCACAGCATAGGTAGGAGAAGCAGGGCGGAGTCAGGCAGACGAGCTGAAGCCCAAAGGAGCAACATGTAAGGAACACAGGTGAGCCACGGGCCATGTGGCAGACAGATTAATAGAGATGGGTTGATTTAAGATATAAGAGCTAGCTAGCAATGTGCCTGAGCCATAGACCAAACAGCATGAAGTTAATATAAGAGTCTGAGTCATTTCTGGGGGCCTGAGCAGCAGGGGCAGGCAGCTAAGGGGTCTGGTGTGGCAGGGTCTGGGCCTCTGGCCGCCTGGGACCGAGAAACCCCACTGTAACGGGGGGGAGGGGGGGGGTTATGCCAGCCAGACTTATAAAATCTTACCGAAACTATGCACATATATGCCAGGAACTTTCAAGTAAGGTGGCGGGGGGGGGGGGGGTCAAATTCACTGTGGTGCTGATTCTCGGGGCTGGGACTATGTGATTATCCCCCAAATCATTTTGTTGGGGAGGGGGCCCACATCTTCTCTACCCACTGGGGAAGAACCTGCCCTATTCCTGTTATGTAGTTTACAACTTCTGTTTGAATGCACTGGCTCAGACTCAACAGTTAACAACGCTTCCTGCTTTGTTCAACAGGATGCAGACAGACGGTAGCCAGGCCACCTTACTGCTTGCCTTGATGGAGCTCATCATTTTCATCTGAGAAATGGAAATGATTGCAAGGCTGGGCTTGGCTCTACCTTTGTGGGGAGGGAGGGTGTCTGGAAGGATGGGAAGATGTCTCCCGAATAAGTGCCATTCTGGCCTTTTATGGCCCATCCTACTAAAACCTTATGTTAATAGGGGAAAAAGGAAAAAACATGTTTTCCTGCGCTATAGACGCTGCCACCTGCTGAGTGCTAGCCTCTTGGGAGCCTCCAAGACCTTGGGTGTGCCCGGATGAGGGGGCAGGGTGTAAGAGAGTTAAGAAGGTAGTAGAGAGCTGGGACACACTGGCAGAAGCGGGAGACAAGCATGGAGTAGAGTCAGTGTGAGTGGAAGGAGCAGAAGGAATCCAACATGGCGGGAAGCAAGAGGGGAAAAAGCTAGGAGAGAAGCATGGCAAGGGGAGAAACAGGTCTAAGATATAAGGTGTACTGAATAAAGCTCGGGTCTCTCAGTTGTGATCCTGAATGATGGAACCTAAATGACTCCTGAGTGCAGATTGTTTAATCTCGTCGCCCCTCGCCTGGGAAAGACTCGACCCCAAAGAAACCGGACGCAGTAGGAAGAGACACCCCACCCAACCCACCAGCCCTAATGAATGACCAGAGCCTGCCCAGCTCCAGGCTGATCTCACCTCTCTTCACTCTCCAGTCGGTCCTCCAGCTCTGCAATCCTGGCTTCCATCTGCACCACCAGACCCTCTTTACTGGACCTGTAGGAATCTTCCAGGTGGGCAATCCGGCTCTTCAAGTCTTTGTTCTAGAATCAAAGCAGGGGCCTGAGGGACTTGGTTGGGCATGCTTTTCACACAGAGAAACACTGCGTGGAGTTGGGAATTTGCTCATTGCCTAGGCACTAGAGGAATCCCAGAGAATGTACCAGGAAACAAATCTGAACTCAGGTCTTAGACTCTAAGATGTTGTCCTGTGAGCCCAGATGAAATGGCTGGCCTGTGCCAGCACTCCTGAGCATGAAGGGTTGGGCTCCCTTTACCAGTTTTCTGGGCCAGGCTGACATGAATAGTGTGTAAGAACTGATCTTATTGGTCCTTCTCAGCCCCTTAGTTTTTAATGGTATGTGACTATTTTCCATCCCTGAGACTGGACTTGTGCCCATGTTGATGGCTTTCTTATCATTGATTATAGTCAGTCACTTTAAAATATTGTGTTAAAATCTCATCTTTTGATGCTGAGTCCTGCTTGGGGCCAGTTTCTCAGTGAGCCTGCCTTATCAGTTAGGAGTCTCACTGAACTGGAGACTTCTGTCTACTCATGAGAAAGACCCAAGTCTTCAGAAGAGAGAACCACAGAGTCAGCCTCCAAGAAAAGCTGATGTTGTGGGTGAACATGAACTTCCTCCTATCCTTCACCTCAATGTCCCACATACTGACCCTGGGGTACAGAAAGCCTCTACCACACCCCGTAGGAGAACACCAGGAGCCCAGAATGAAGGTAGGAGGCAGGAGGCTCCTATCCTCACCTGTCTCTCTAGGGAAATCTTGTCACACTCCAAGTCTTGCTTGGCAGCTTTCTCCTGAAGTAGCTCGCTCCTCAGCTGCTCCATCTGCAACAAGCAGAGCAAAAACCACAGGGTTAAACTCAGTTCTCACATTCTTTGTGCTGGTTTTCATGAAGGAGGCCTATGCACGAGTTCCCGCTGTGCTGCTTGCTCTTGGGTATAAGATCTTTTGTTTAGATGCTCTTGATCCTTTGGTGATTATAATAATAGTCAAAAGTAGCAATAGCTGAACCTGCTACTATATACTGAATTGCTCTCCTTCCATATTCATCTTGCGGGTCCCAGGAATAGAGATCCATGGAGTCTTCGTGTCCTATAACTCAGGGCCACTGGCTTCTGGTGCCACAAGATGTGTTAGCCCTGCCTATCTAAGGAATGAAGGGACAGTCCTGTCTTTATCTGCACCACAGGTTGGCAGCTGCTCAAGTCCCAGCTCCATGAGGGCTTGCCTCTGCACAGCTCTGCAAGCCCATGTGCGCCTCATCGTCTCATAGCTACCCTTAGAAGCATGAAAGACAAAGACATCACCACAGGCTAGACCACCACAGGCTAGACCACCACAGGCTAGACCACCACAGGCTAGACCACCACAGGCTAGACCACCACAGACAAACCTATTTCCAGAATATAGCCCCAAACTCCCCAATCTGAAGAGATTGAAGATGCTCAAAGTATTCCCACCAGATTCACTCAAAATAGATTATCACCAGGGCTATTATGGTCAACATATCATAAGTATAGGACAAAGATTAAATCATAAAAGTAGCTAGAAGAAAGTGTCAAGCCACCTATGAGGGTCCACTAATCTGAAAGCAGATTTCTTAATAGAAACCTTGCAGGCTAAAGACTGTATTTGAAAGGAATAACACTTAGACACTCAGTCTTGTACCTACAAGTTGGTCTTAATAACTGAAAAAACAAAAATTTCCCAGATAATCAGGAACAGATCAGCTCTACAAGGAATATTTAAGGAGGCCAACCCTAGAAATAAAAGGTAACTATCATCATGAAACATCTATAAAGCCTAGTAGAATAGCAGATATGCAAAAGAGAAAAAGGATTTAACATACAGAGATGAGAAAAACAAATCATAAAAATAACAGAGGTAGGAAAGAGCAAATATGTATAAAATAAGCATGATGTAGATGACAGATGAGAATATATAGCTACAACAACAGCCTCAATCGAATATGATAAATTCAATCAAAAGATTAGCCAAATGGAGAGAGAAATAAAATCCCAACTGTACACTGCCTACAGGAAACTGGCTTTGCTGGTAGAGACGTATTGAAGAAAAAGCTGAGATGAGATTATGCAATTAAATGTGAAGCAACCAAGTATCCAACCCTAAAAACATACACATCCATGCAACATTAAATGGACTCATGTATGTATACACTTAATAATTAGAGAAAACATTAAAGTAGAGGGATTTGAGGGTAGAGGAAGGAAAACAATGTGGTGTTGAATATGATAATAGATTGAAGATGATCAAAGCATATACATGTATGAAATGTCATTAAACCCATTAGTTTGTACATTTAATACATGATATAAAAATGAAGCAGATTTTAAATGAAATGTTCATTAAGGCTCAGTTCATCAAGATCTAACCACTGTGAATACACATGCACCCAACATGTAGACTCAAATATTAGATCACACCATCAAAAGTAGTAGGAATCCAGTGAACAAATCATCTAGATAGAAAACCAACAAACACCCAAGTTGAGCCATACTACATGGAGAAGGGACCTGTGGTAGTTTGAATGTAATTGACCTGCATAAACTTGTAAGGAGTGACACTATTAGTAGGTGTGGCCTTGGAGGAAGTGCTGTGGAGGCTGGTTTTAAAATCTTATATATGCTCAAGCCATGCTTAGTGTCTCAGTTCATTTTCTGTTGCCTTTGAATCAAGATGTAAGAACTCTCAGCTCCTTCTCCAGCATCATGTCTGCCTGCATGCTGCCTTGCTTTGCACCATGACGATAATGAACTAAACCTCTAAACTATAAACAGGACACCACAATTAAATGTTTTTTCCTTATGAGAGTTACCCTGGTCATGGTGTCTCTTCACAGCAATAGAAACCTTAGCTAAGACAGAATCCCATGGACCCTTGTTGAACATTTCACCATCAGTCACAGAATATGTTATTGTATCACTGTGTGGGACACCCTCTAGGGCAGTGATTCTCAACCTTCTTAACATTGCTTTAACACACAGTTCCTCGTGTATAGTGACCCATGTGATGGTGACCCCAACCATAAAATTTTCATTGTATTCATAACTGTCATTTTGCTACTGGTATGAATCATAACACAAATATCTGTTCTGGGGTAACGGTAACACATATTAGCTCACATATATGGTCTCAAGAGACTGAAAGTTTTGAAATTATGTGTCTTCTTAGATGATGTGGTGGCTTGAAGTAAAACGGTCCCCATAGGCTCATATGGAGTGGCACTATTGGGAATTGTGGCTTTGTAGGAGGACGTGTGTCACTGGGGTTGGGCTTTGGTGTTTCAGAAGCTCAAACCCAGCCCAGTAGCTTACTCTCTTCCTGCTGATGTAGAACTCACAGCTACCTCTCCAGCACCATGTCTGTCTGCACACTCCCATGCTTTCTACCATGTTGGCAATAGACTAAACCTCTGAACTATAAACAAGCCCTAATTAAATGTTTTCCATTATAAGAGTGTTCCCGTTGTCATAGTGTCCCTTCACAGCAATAGAGGCCTAAGCTAAAAGATAATGGAATAAAATTACAAACTGGAAAAGATGGAAAGTACACAAACACAGAAAACAGGCAACACACTCCTAAATGACCCTTGATAACTAAAAAGGAAGTTCCTAAAGTTTTACAAGTAAAAATGAAAGCCATTACTAAGATCTGTGGACTAAGGCAAAAACAGCACTGAAGATAAGTTTATAGTAATAAATATAACATTAAAATAGATCATAGCCTGGGTGGAGTTGCACAGGTCGCCCAGCACTGGGAGGTAGAGGTGGAAATTTTAGGAGCTGAAGGTTATTATTAGCCTGGGCTACATAAGACCTTGCCTGAAAAACCAAATAAAGAACGGGGATCTGGTGGAAGAGGAAGGTGTAAGAACCATGGATGGTAGACTATCCAGACACAACGGGGAGATGTGCACATGGACTCAGAGACTCTGACACCGGGGGGAGGGGGGGTGCATGAACTCCACCCCAGCTAAGGAGCTGTTGACATTTAATTGAGGTTCTATGCGGGAGAATCAGTTTTCTTCAATGGCATGATGGCTAGTATACTGGCCACACACCCGGGAAGGCCCAGTGCCCAGGAGTAGCTGGTGAACACAAACAGGACTCTGTGTTTGGTTATGTTTCTCCATTCAAAAGAGAGAAGATCATTGGTTGGGCAGTGGTGGTACACGCCTTTAATCCCAGCACTTAGGAGGCAGAGGCAGGCGGATCTTTGAGTTCAAGGCCAGCCTGGCCTACAGAGCTAGTTCCAGGACAACCAAGGCTACACAAAGGAACCCTGTCTCAATAAGCCAAATCAAACTAAACAAACAAAAAATAGAGAAGTTAAGGTGAGTGGGTTAGAGATGTGTGTGTGTGGGGGGGATCTGGGAAGAATTGAGGAAGAAATGAATATTATCAAAATACAATGTATGCAATTCTCTCAGAATAAATAAGATTAAAAGGGGAAACTATAAAGTTGGAGGCGCTGTGAGGGTAAAATATGTTGTATAAGTGCATAAAATCATCAGAATAAATAGCATTGCATTAAAAAATATTAGTTGTTGGAGATGGTAGTACTTACTGCCTTAACTAGAAAATAACCCACTTATAACGTGTTTAGTGGCCACACTGTACCCTAGAAAGGTATTCCAATATTAAGACACAAAAACAAAACACCCAAGTTGAGTTTCCTTAGGCTGTCCTTGTACAGAGCAAAGTAAGAACGTGAATAATTCGGGGTCAAGTGGAGAACATGGGGCACTCCACTGGCTACTTCCTTGCACGCACCCAGAGCCCTCAAGAATCACATGTTACTGAGAGGCCATGACCTTACTTCTTGGTAATGAATGCAGGCTCACAACCTGCTCTGGACACAGGGTGATGGCCATGCCTCCTAGGGGAAGCTATATGCTCAGACCCTGGGGCACAGACCTGCACTTGAGGGAAAGAACGCCATAGACAAGTAGCCTGGCCCAGCTTCTCCTCTCCCTTGGGGCCTGGCTCACAGAACAGAGCTGCAGATTCATATACCTGAGCAAAGTAGCCCCCCAAAGGCCCTGTTAGTTGCCTGGAATGGTAGGTGTTAGTAATTGCCCTATCCTTCAGGCACCTTCCAAGGAAGCCAGAGGACCCTGCCCTATCCTACAGAAGAGGAAGACTGGTCCCCAAAATGAAGGGAGGCAGGAGACCCAGGTGCTAGCAGAGATATCAAGTTGTTGTGGGGTTTGAGGTTGATAACAGCAGAAACAAACAAACAAAAAAAAATGCAACAAAGCAGAGGACCAACCACTCCCTGCAGTTGTGTGGGTAACTAGATGGGTAACTGCACGGTCCTGCTCCAGCCATGTGCCATGTCTGAGCCTGTTAAACCTGGAAATTCCCATACAGGGGCCATCGCCTACTTTTCTAAAGGGAGATTCAGGACTGTGCCCGGATCAGATCTGGATGGAAGCAGCCTGGGGATTGAACCCTCGGGTTTCTGACAAAAGAATTTCTTCAATTCTTGTTGTGTGGAAGAGCCCTACAGGAAGCAGAGTGTGGGTGGGGAACTCTGTAGAGTTCCAAAGGAAATGTCCACAGGGGGGTGAGTGGTGAGGGCAAGGAAGACTGTCATGTCACAGGGCTGGGTCTCAGACCTCCCGTAAGCCAGAACTCAGAGCTGGAGAGATGGCTCAGCAGTTAAGAGCACTGGCTGCTTTTCCAGAGAGAGGCCCTGGTTCAGTTCCCAGCGCCCACATGGCAGCTCACAGCTGTCTGTGACCGTGGTTCCAGGGGATCCAATGCCTTCATACAGACATACATGCAGGCAACATACCATATGACAGAGCTGTAAAATCAGTGGGGGGGGGGGGGGGACGGTCCCCAGACACAGACAACACTGGAGGTGTCTGCAAGTTCAAGCCCTCCCTGGAGAGCTCCAGGCAAATGGAAAACAAAAACAAAATATTAGCTCTTCATCCCCCATCACATCCCCTCAAAAGAGGGCTATTAAAATGAAAGTGTAAAATAAGTCAGGACAGGAAAGAATAAGACACAGCCATGAAGAGCTCAACAGTGACAGGACACAGGCAACCCACTTTTCCTGAGTCTTGGAAAACACGAGATGTCTCTCCATGCTTCCAAAGAGCAGCCTGACACTATACCCTAAAATAAATGCACCTCGGGGAGCCTTGAGGAGTTCTGCATGGCTTCACAGAAAAGATCCCAAGAGGAATGGTTTCACCACAAACCCAGGCAAGTGCCAGGAGTCACTGCTTCTGAGGCTCAATTCAGCACCTGGATCTCCAGAACTGGGCCCAAGGCCTGAGGTCACCTTCTTATCTTTCTTTGGATCCTGGGAAGTGAGTGTGCGGCTGGAGAAATACTTCATGTAAGCTTAGTGTTTTACATGCTGTTTGCCCTTCAACTGTATTAAATAGATTGAACCAAACCTCTGCAGCCAAATTAAAACCAACAGGGGCGGCCTGTGGCAGCTGGATTGAATAAGTGCAGCATTTTGATAGAAAACAGCAGATTTGATTCTAGCAGCCTACAGTGTCGGGATACCCATGACCTGAGCTAGCTCTCAGGATTAGAGCTATAGCCTTTCAGGCTAATGAACAGTCAGAGATATTTATAATTGCTAATAGTAATATCCTCCAGGCCTGGGTTTCTCAATGGGTTGTGAGGAGGTTGGGCAGTTTATCCTAAGAATTATCAACCAACTTGCACAGTGGAGTTTTGAGTAGCTGATATGGTAAGAGGCAGTTCTGAGCCTGAAGTTGCTTTAGAAGAAACCTCACTTTGATCTGTCACTTCCTTCCTGAAAAAGGACTGTTTGGAGCCTCATTTACTGGTTCCTATGTCCCCAAGTACTAACTGAGGAGCAGGTGTGAGCCAGCCACAAAGGAGCAGTTTCTGAAAGTGGCTGTTCATGCCTCCAACTTTACCCACTGGGATTTGTCTGGCAGTTTCCATGGCAACGAGGCAGCCTTGTGAGCCTCTACAAAGAGGATGATGTTTCCTAATTTTTGAGGTTGGTATTTTCCCCCCTGCCAGCTGTGGCACGAGATGAGTCAACTTCCCACTGTGCTGTGTCCTGGCTTTTTCAAGGCTGGGAGAATGCCTCCGGGTAAACCCAGCCTTGCTGTGTGCATTCAGCCACCATACGTAGTGATGTCCACTGAGCCAGGATACTAGCTTACCGGGCACGTTTAAAACTCAACAGGCTAGATTTCTTTCTGCCTGCCTGAGTCCTTTACACAAATGAGAGTCAGAAGAGACAGAGGTTAAAAAAAAAGAACCAAACAAAAAAAGAAAACAAACCTGTGTATCTTCAGTGCTATATTATCATCTCTGGTCTTTTTACATGATCAGTGTACACCACTATATTATTTATGAGATGCTGGGGAATAAACTCAGGGCTTTATGTGTGCTAAGCAAGCACCCTGCCAACCCAGCCACATCCTCAACCCGTCCGTGTTCTATTACCCTTAACTTGAAGACCTTTAGAATCTGATTTAAGGATGGAGTCAAACTGTGGCCCTACTTCTAGTAAGTTACGTGACTGTAGGCAGGGACTGTACCTTCCAACTTCTGAAAACAGCCAAGAAAGTATGAAGGAAAATACTTAAGAATCTCAGTGTGGTTGGCGGGAGTCATGGGTGGAAATGTTTAGTTTGTTTTTATGGTCCTGGGAATTGAATCTGAGGCCTGCCAGAAAAGTGTAGTGTCATGGGGTGTATCCCCAACCCTCTTATTCTGAGACAGAATCTCACTAGTAATCTGCCCAGGCTGACCTTACACTCACTTGGTAACTCGGGCAGGCCTTGAAATGGCAATCCTTCTGCCTCAGCCTCCTGAGTACCTATGTTTATGGTTTCTTCCTACTGAGTCTGGCAGAGAAACGTGGTTTTCAAAGAAAGAAAGGTAAGGGGCTTTTCTGGGATCTAAACAGACCCAAAAGCTTATAAAACAGTTCTCAGTGAATCTTCCTTACGCTTACACACAAGTCAGGTGGAACCTTTCTGTCTGAGAAAAAAAAGACAGACACTCTGGGCTGGAGAGATGACTCAGGGGTTATGAGCACTGGCTGCTCTTCCAGAGGTCCTGGGTTCAATCATCAGGACCCACATGGCAGCTCACAACTGTCTGTAAGTCCTGTTTATACCAATGCACATGAAGTTACATATATATGTGTATATGCATATATACATACACAGAGAGACTCTTCCCTTTATAAATATGGAATTCTGCCAAAGCAAACTTAGTCCTTCTCAACATCAGCCAGGTTTAAAAGTCAGTCCAAGCCCCAAAAGGTGCAGAAAACATTTATCTTGATTAGGATTCTCTGAGTTTATCTATTATCTTGAGTATATATGGAAGAAACACCCCCCCCCCCAGACTCAGAAAGCAAATAATGGGGCCAGCAAGTATGGGGGGTGGATAATGTGCAAAGCCAGAGGCACAGAATATTCTCACAGCTGAGTTCTCTGCCCGTAGGAGCAGCCCAGTTAAGGGCTTCTCAAGGTACTCTCTCTCTACCCCTAGCTGACACTGACCTTCTAGAGTACTGTATGTGCTTCACTGTTCTTCTGAACACTCTGCCATACTTCCCACTGCCTTGAGGAACCATTCAAAATCCTCAGTCTGTCTCTCCAAATGTGCCTGCTCTGCTTTCCTCATGGAAACTGGAAGTATGTGTGAGCATTCACGGTTTCTCAGCATCCCATGCTTACCCGTCTCCTCTAGCTCAGATACCTTGCCCTCTCTGCTAAGATACTCTCAGCAAGATCATTTCTTCCAAGCTGTCTCCGGCCAAGGTGGTCACTCTCCCTGTCATGGCCTTCCCCTCATTGACTGTTGGAGTCCTTCACTTGGTATTTAGTATCTGTACCATTTTTTTTTTTTTTATTAGTTATCCACCTGTTAAATGTTCATCTCAACCAGGCCTGACATCATGGTAGACATTCTGCAGCTTTACCACTCTGCTATGCATAGCTGTGTCTGCTGTATTTTGCAGGCCCTGGTAGCCTCTACAGCTAGCTGCCCCGTGACTCTGGCGCTGGGCCTCAAATCTTTCATCCATTACACAGCTCAGGAGATTTGACCTCTGGTGTCCTTGTCAGACCTAAGATCCTGTAAGAGGGCCGGGCTTCCTCTAATATTGTTGGAACCCTTTTATTAGCCTGCTTACCTAAGACCTACTGCCCGGACTAGGAAAAAGTCCGGGGAATATTGGTAAAAAGTAAGGATTCAGAAGAATTTACAAATAATGAGTTTTAAGTAGAGAACAGAAAACTTTTAAAGAAAGCAAGAGTTCAAAACAAAACAAAAACTTTTCCCCACACTTGCTCTTTTTCAGTGCCCAATAGCAGAAGCATCAGAAGGTCAGAACTGACAAGAGAGAAAAGAAAAGGTTCACCTTTAAGTGTCTTTCCTCTTTCTGTGAGAATGGCAGGCAGCCGCACATGCACAGCCCTGGAAGGTCCCCACGGCCAGGGCCTGTCCGTCTGTACCCTAACCCTTTCCACATGGCCTTTATTTAAAGGTAGAAAAATCAGCCTTGGCTCAACCTCTACTTTGAGAAAAATGCTTGGTGGTGAGGCAGGGGGCATCCTTTTAGACGTATGTCCCTCTCACATCCGGAGGCATCAAAGGCCAGAAAAGGTCAGAACTCAATCTATGGCTATCACTAGAGGCTGAGGCAGGAAGATACAGAGTTTGAGGCTAGCCTGGGCTTCACAGCAGCCCCTAGCCTAGTCTCCTTAGCTTCCTCCTGTGTGGACCTCAAGTTCTTGACTCAGTGGGAAAAAATTCAACACTGACCATTGAGGCAAGAAGCCATATCCCCATGTTCAGTGAGAGGAAAAGGAGACCAAAGGCATTCTGGGACCAGATACCTCATGGTCTTGGGCCAGTGGCTGGCCAGCGGAGGCACTGTGCTCTGGTTCAGCATGCCTCTGTTTTATTTTTAGTGTAAAACATGGAACTGGAAACTGGTTTTAACTGCCTGGATATTGATAAGATGGCACAGTACTCAGCATCTCCCCCCCACACACACACACTGTACTTATATCACAAGGAAGGTTGACAAAATGAGCCCACAGTACTTCTGCTTAGCAGGTTCTGTAAGGGTATCGTGGACCCTTAGCAACACCTAAAAAAACAGCTCAGAGTCCAGAAAGAGAATTTAGGAAACACAGTAAGAGCTTTGGGGAGCTAATGTCAAGGTTGAGGTATCCATCTGTATCTTGGCATTCAGGGAAGTCCCTCCCTAAACCTTTGCTGCTCAGGCTTCTGAATGCCAGCCCACCACTAGTATAGCTTGGGAACCAGAACTAGAACCCAGTAGCCCAGTTTAAATGTCCCTGCACTGACCCATCCCAGAGCCCCGAGTTCCACATTCCCAAGGAAGCCTGTGAACATCAGAAGGGTGGGTGGCACAGAAGCCAGAGAGTACTTCCGCTTGAGCTCTGAGCAGGGACTGAAAGCCCAGTGGTGACTGCACTTGGCCCCCAAACCTCTAGTCTCTTCGCTCTGAATTGAAGAGACAACGCTAAGCCCTTGGCCCACTGATGCTAATATATCACTTTCTGCAACCACCGTTTTCCTCATGTTCCTCCTAGTGGCTTGTTAGGATAAAGTGATCTGTGTGGCAAGAATGTTTCCTTTTTGCTCTACCGGAATCTTCAAGGTTAGCCTCTCATGTGTCTCCCCACAGTATGGTGCATCACCTTCAACAGCTCCCTCATACCTGTTCCCTGCTCCAAGTGATCCTCTCAGACAGCAAATCAGCGCTGGTTCGTTCTTCTTCCAATTCCATCTCCAGCTGGGACACCTTCTCCTGAAAAGGGAAACATAAGCATGTTTTTCCACTTTTGCAGCATTAGGAACAAGGGGGGCATGGAAGGAAACCCCAAGGGCAAATGAAAGCTCATTGCTGTTAGGGCTTGGGAATATAAGACATCTTGTTTCCCTCGTCCGGCCCTTCTGTCCTTCCTAAAGGACCCTCGTGACCTATGCGGCAAGAGCATTTCTCATGTATCCCAGGTTAGCCTCAAACTTGCTATGTAATCCAAGATAGCCTTGAACTCCTGATCTCCCTTCACCTACCTTCCAAGTGCTGGCTTTACAAGAGTATGTTTATATGTCGGGTGCTAGAGATTGAACTCTGAGCTTCATTTAAGCTAGGCCAATACTTTATCAGCCCGCATACATATAATATTGTACTGTCCAAAGCAGATATTTAAAAAACGTTCATTTTGTTGCTTTTGTGATATAATAGGCATGTAGAATATATATAAAAGAAGAGGCATTACCCTAAGCCCCAGCAAACACTAAGGTTGTTAGTATGAATTATATTAGTGTCTTAAACCAGTCCCTATGAAGTCAACATACAGTCTGAGAAGCCATCTCAGGCCATTCCTGCAAATACTTCCTGCTCAAGAGGTTTGCTCCTGAGTGCAGGCACATGCTTCTGGCCCACCTCTTTAGAGTGCCCATGAGCTTGGTAGTGGACACTCCCAAACCTACATTGGCTTGCACAGGACAGTGGTGGTCACTTCTGGTAAATTCGCCATCACAGAAGAATAACAATCTGTCCTTCTGGTCTGTCTAATGTCACTGACTGTGAAGAGAGAAGCATTTCAAAGTAGCTTTATGTAAGAGAGAAAGAGGTTTCCCACCCAGAGTGCTCAGACCCTGGGGGCTGGGAGCTTGAGCCTGTGTTTCTTGTCTCTGGTAGATTTGTCATAAGTCTGGATAAACTGGGAGCCACACATGCTTTTGAAATGTATATTTTAAAAACTTTTTTTAAAATGTATTGGGTGTTTCGTCTGGATGTATGTGTACCACGTGTGCAATTCCTATAGAGGCCAGAAGAGGGCATCAGTTTTCCTTGGATTGGAGTTACCGATGGGTTTGTGAGCCACCACATGGATCCTCTGGAAAAGCAGCCACTCTCTTAACTACTGGGCCATCTCTCTAGCCCCAAAAGATTTTTTTTTAAAAATCAGCATTTTGAGTTTTCAAGGGCAGCACTGTGTGTAAGTCTTGATCTATGCAACTGCCAGAATTGATTGACAAGCCAGAATGGCTTTGTAAACAACAGAAATGAAACTCTCAGAACTCATATGAATGATGAGCTGTCAGTGAATGAGCAGCCTTGTCAGGGAGGAACAGCAGATGGCTGAGCAGGTAAAATAGGTATAGCACAGACTGAGATTAGAGTTCAAGTCCACATAAAAATGAAGAGAACCGACTCGACAAAGCAGTCCTCTGCCCTCCACACACTCAGGCTGAGGCGTGCACTTGCATGCACATACACACAATAACAAATAAAATATCATGACTTAAAAACCTACAAAGAAACCCCAAAGCTCTCTCCTGGGAGCAGAAAATCTCAGAAACCAAATCAGGACATGGCTGGCCCCTGCCTGAAGTTACCTATCCATCCAGATACACTCAGAAATCATAAAATATCCAGAGTTTCAGCCACCTGGGGCTGAATTTAAAAAAAATAAATGCTCATTACGGGTGAGCCCTTGAGACCCGAGACTTGAGTTTTAGTGAAGGAATGGGAAAGGCTGGAGTCATAGCAACATGGCCTTGGCCTCTTAGAGCAGCCCCCTCAGATGCCTTCCATGGTGGTAGGGACCTCCAGAAGCTGTCACTGAAAAACAAGTGGAGAAATACGTGGTGTTTAGCTGCACCACTGCTTCAAGACCTCAAGTTACCCAGAGGAAATGCCTTGTTAGTCAGACTATCCTGGCTCAAAGGAGATGATCGGACAACTCAATCACTAAATCAGCTAAAATCACTTTTATTTAAAAGATCTTTTTTTTAATTTTTTTTTTTTTATTTTTAGTTAGGTGTCTATGTGAGGGTATGTGCATGTGGGTGCAGATGCCAGAAGAGGCCAGCAGAGGGCATCCATTGGATTTCTGGAGTTGGAGTTGCAGGAATCTTTGAATTGAACCTGGGTCCTCTGCAAGAGTAGTATGTGCTCTTAACTGCTGAGCCAGCTCTCCAGTGCCCTAAACTCGGTTCTTAGTCAGGCTCTTTTTTCCTGCCCCCAATCCATCTGTCCAGACAACATATGAGGTCTAAGCCAGAGCTCCTTGTTCATTACTACTTGATAGGTTTCCACTCAGTGTGTGAGTGTGAGTGTGTGTGTGTGTGTGTGTGTGTGTGTGTGTGTGTGTGTGTGTGAGTGTGTGTGAGTGTGTGTGTGTGTGTGTGTGTGTGTGTGTGTGTGTAGACAAGTAGACAACAGGCAAGTGGACCAGAGGATAGTAGCAGATATCTTCCTCAATTGTTATATTTTTTGAGACAGAGGTCTCTTATTGGTTACCTTCTTGGGAGGAGTGCCTGGCCAACCCCAGGATCCTCCTGTCTCTGCCTATCTGGCACTGGTGTTGTATTTGCACACTGACAGTGAGCAGCTTTTTAGATGTATGCTGTGAATTTGAACAGAGGTTCTTATGCTCATACGGCACATGTTACCAACTGAGCTATCTCCCTAGCTCATCCACTTGTTTTTAACCAGAGTGTCTAGGCTCTAGAACAACCCATTTCTAATTAACTAGGTTGACCTTAGCTTATCTGAAAATGACTCCCTAAAAAGATTAGAAAAATGCAGCAGCCCCATTTTTAAAAAACAAAACAAAACAATAAAACTGTGATCAGGTTACTCTGGTCTCTGAGAGAGGCCATCTAATAAAATCTCCACTGGCTTAAACTTCGCTCCCTAGATACAAACTGGGAAGCACCCTGGAGGTTTAAAAAAGTGATTTCTGTTTATTTGCAAAGCTGAATGAGGAATTCATTGATTTTGAGCTTAAGCCTTCTCTTGCTGGCCTTGAGCAGCATGCCTGTCTTTTATCAAAGCTCTGACAATGTGAATGTCTCCCCCAAAGTCTGAGCCTTGTTTCTCAGCTTCTTACTCTCTAAATTCCACTGGAGGGGGAGGGGGCTACACATGTGCTTCTGGTTTAGGGTAATTCCTCTCTTGCAAATTATTCTTTTTAGCAATTCAGGTTCTTCCCATCATCCCAGAGGACCATGAACACCAAGGTTGTGGTATTTCATTTATATGGGTTTTTTTTTTTTCTTAAGCATTATGTATTAGGCTTGTGAATACCCCCAGCTGGTGACTGCTTTGGGCAGTTTCAGAAATGCCAACAAACTGGACCATCGTTTACTGATAGCTCTAGCAATGATACATACACATGCAGGAAGATGGGCCAGGAGTAAGAATAGACTGGGTGGTTTGGGGTCTAAGGCACAAGTGTGGATCCTGACTGGACTGTCATTAGTCTTGGCCCCTGTAGGGGAAACATTGCTGAAGGGACACAGCACCCACCATCAGCTAAGTTCTTCAGGGGGATCAGCTTATATCCTCTTCAAAGCAATGAAGCCATTAAATTAAATTATACCCTTCACTCCTTCCAGCTTTGACATGCTAAAACACGATAAAGCACCCCCCCCCAAGAGAAAAGATCTTAAAACATCAAGCTAGAAAGAGTAAAAACCCAAGACTTCCTACATAGGAAACATTCCCCCGGTGGCCCAGAGGTGTTTTCCGCAGCCCAGCTCCTGCCCATGCACCCACATACCTCCATCTGTTTGATGAGTCGACTGCGGTCATCCTTGAGGTGACTCTTGGCCTCCAGCTCATACTCCAGCTCCTTCAGCGACTGCTCCAGAAGTTGCCGCTTTGTGAGCCCTTCATCCTCAACTCGTTGGTGGTCCCGCAACTCTTCCTCCTTGAGGGATAACTAGAAGAAGAGGGTGGTGGGAGGCTCCTTGGCAGTGGAAATGGCAGCCAATTGAACCACAGTTTGCCGGTAGCTCTGGTGATATGTAACTCATCCCACATACATGGACCATGTGCACGCCGGCCTCAAGGACCCAGAAGGCAGAGTGCACAGGCCCAACCCAAAGCAAAGGGGCAAACTCCACCTCTCTCTAAGCTTCAGTTTTCCATCTTATAAAATGAGATGGCTTTTCAGTTGTCAACTATTAAGTTATAAAATTAACCGATTCAATGTTGACTATTTCAGTTACACAGAACATAAAAAATGAGAGTATGAACAGTATTGTAGTGTTTTGTATTAGATATTAACATATTTATATATTTGGAGGGATGTGTCATTAGGTTGCATCAATGATGCCTTTCATATTGTGGGCTGTGGTCAAAACCACTTACTCAAAAGTCACTAAAGTAGCTAAGTGTTTTTTTGTATTGGCATTGTCTCAAAAGAGGTTTAAAGGTTCAAAATAAAAACTAAATTAGTGGTCTCTAAGTAACCAGCAGGCACAAAATCCAAGAACGTAATCACAGTCATCAGGCAACAGACATTGCTGCGTGGAAAATGACCATCATTAACGCAGTGCTCTTTTCGCCCACAAGGTGGCAGTCATCTAACAGTTTTGAGGAATGCACAGCTGCAGTTGACCCTCTGGAGCCTCAAACAACCCAATCCGGTGGGCTGACTGCTTGAGGCTCAACTGACCCTTATCACTGGCTGCCGATTATCAAACCTTCCTGGAGATGGAGAAGGCACAGTGCTAAGGACAGAACACCACAGAGGTTTATTCCCTCAGCAAGTTCACAGGAAGTCTGGGGAAGCTCCAAAAGATCACGTTAAAATAGAAAACCCCAGGAGGGGGCTCCAGCATCATATTCAGTTGGAGGCTGGCAGCACCCCAACCATTTACAGCACAGCCCTACTTGGAAGAAGACAGCTGCTGGGCAGGGACCCTGGGGGTGGTTTGGGTGGCAATGGTGAGTGACATCATGGGGATGAGAACAGAATGGGTGCTCTGGATACAGAGGTTTGAAACATGGCAGAGGAGCACTGAACTTCTCCAGGGCTCAATGCGCTCATCGCAACATAGGGATAATATTAAAATGTACTTTAAGAAACAAATGATAACTGTTTGGTTCAAACCTCCAGCATGCCTGACGTGATCGGGAAAGCCCCATTCTCCTCTCTGTCTCTCGCCCAGCCGTGCCCTCTCAGAGAATCCTCAACTAAGAGAAGGCACCAAAAAGCCCAGTTCCACTTTCCTGGCTATGGCAGCTCCTCCCCTGAAGCTGCCAGTAGCCCAAGTCCTAAAATGTTCAGCTTCTGATCATACTTGGGGACAAACCCAGCTTGTGGTGGACACGCCATCACCCCTCGCCTACAGGGTATATAAGCTTCCTGCTTTAGTTCCAGCACATGACTTCTTGTGTCTCGATCTCTGGGGCTGGAGAACTCACCCAGGAGTTGCTTTGCTCAAATAAACCTGCTCTTTTACTTTTTCAATTTGGCTTAATCTGGCTTACTGCATTGATGGAGAAACCAATTATCTCAATACACATGGCAGCTCATAACCATCTGTAACTCCAGTTCCATGGGATCTGGTGCTTCCTTCTGGCATCCCTGGGCACCAGGCATACATGTGTACGCCTATATACATGTAGGCAAAATAATTATAAAACAAACCCTTTTTCAAAAAAAAGCCAAAATTTAAATACTCCAAATCCAAAACTAAAAGACTTTTTGGGCTGTGGGTTTTTGGAATTGGAAGTGACAAGTAAAATCTCCACAACATGCCAAAATCTCTGAAGTCAGAAATACTAGAAGTATTTTAAGTATTCAAGCATGTCAGATGAGGAATACTCGTATCCCACTGAGTGTCTCAGAGCAACTTGCCTAGAGCCAAAAATAAACAATACAGTCCTAAATGGGATGTATGCCTCACCTCTTCCCATGCCTGGGAACATCTCAGCAGGGGAAACAGAAAAAATGAATGAGCCAGAGGAAGAGGTGGATATTGTCACCATTGTCACAGGCATGGCATGGTCATTCAGCAGCTGAGGTTAACCAGCACAAGAGTGACCCACTAACACTCCATCACAGAACTAGGAAAGACTTACACAGCCCCACCCCTCCCTGAAGATTTATCATCAACGGTTGCTCATAGAGAGAAAGAGACTTCTTCAGTGGTGCAGCCCACGCTCCTGTAAATACTCCTCTCCTAACAGGGACGCACAGATGTGCGAGTGGAGGGAGTCAGCAGGAGCAAAGCAGACAGAGTGCTCAGGCGACTAGGATCTAAAGACATCAGACACACACATGAAATCTCATGATGAGGCCCATTGTTGTATATAACTACTATTTAAGTGACTTTTAACCCATCAGTGCTACCTTTAGGTAGTTATGTGGGGATTTAGAAAATTAACTAAAGATGGTGACTTTGAGCCTTTCTTCCTAAAGATCACCCTCGTCAGAACCTCTGTGTCTCAAATCACCAGCAGAAGGGCATTCTGTTCACTGCTCTCAAGGCAAAGGTAGCTGGGAGCCAGCATTGGGGCAACCCCATAGCGACTTTCAGCTAAAGAGTTTCATTCAGGTAGAGGAGCAGTAAACAGGGATAAACTTGAGCCATTCTAGGACTCAGAGGGATCTTGACTTATTAATTCATTTCTGTTTTAAAGTTCTGACTTCAGTATCAGAGGGTTGGCATCTGCCTCCTTTCCCTTCAAAGAGATGAGGAAACCCTACCATTCAAATACAAAACTATCTTTAAGGGCCACAGAAAACCCAAGAAGGGCCACCTCTGCTTTCATATGGCAAATCATTTCTTTAAAAAGGGGGGGGGGTGCGGAGAGATAGTTCTCAGCAGTTAAGAGCACTGACTGCTCTTCCACAGGTCCTGAGTTCTTTCCCAGTAACCACATGGTGGCTTGCAACCGTCCATAATGGGATCTGATGCCTTCTTCTGGCCTGCAGGAATACATGCAGATAGAGTACTCATACACATAAAATAAATTATTTTTTTTAAAAAATAAAAGTATACACATACTTATGTATACACATATATGTGCTCTTTTTAAAAGTTATTATGTGTATATGTGTATGGGTGTGGCTGTGCATATGCATGCAGGTATCTATGGTGGCCAGAAGAGGGCGCTGGATCTCTGGGACCTAGACCGATAGGATGATAGGTGGTTGTGAGCCCCCCACCCTCCCATGGGTGCTGGGACCTAAACTCCAGCTTTTTGCATGAGCAGCAAGTGCTCTTAACTGCTGAGCCATCTCTCCAGCCCTTAAATAAATACATAGAAAAAAAATTAAAAAGATCTTTCTCTCTCTTAAAGAACCCTGGTCTCCATCTGGCCTTACTTAATCCCTGTGAACTTGTACTTCTTTATCTGTCTTGAGCATCTTCATGTTTCTTCTCTCCCAAAGTGTCTAAGTCTAACAACCTTTATACAATAGTCACGTGGATCCCTGTGCAGGGTCACGGTGACACTGTGGTCTTTTGAAGTTAAAACAAACCAGGTCCCTTGTTGTGTTCTGGCAAATGTTGAGCCCCTCCACCCATCTGCTATGAAAATGAAAATATTTTTTCATAGCAAAGAGAATGGTGATGCCAGATTCTGTTTTCTATGAGTCCTGTATCATGTAACCCCGAGGTGGAGGGGATCTGCCATCAGGGTCTTTTCAGAAGTGTTCTGGAAATATGAAATAAATATCCATTGTTCTTTGATGGGTTCAACACTGACTCAGGGGAAACCTTCCTTTGATCAAAGAAATTTAAAAGTTTGTGTTTTGTTTTGTTTTGAAGAAAACTCATTGTCCTGTGGAAGCTGTGGGCTCCTCACACTGTGTGTGTGCAGGGGGAAGCTTTGAGAAGGAGAAATGTGTATCAAATGTCCAGGACCTAAGGGCCTTCACCCTATTCACATAGCATCTTATTTATCATTAGGCCGCTAATGTAGAAAGAGACGCTGAGGAACTGAGACAGCTTGTTCAGGGTCATTCATTAGGCTCAGGCTAGGATAACATCCAGGTGTGGTGGCTCACACCTGTAATCATAGCACTCGGGAGCATGGGGCAGAGGGCATGAGAACTGACATCAGAGACAGACAGACAGACAGACAGACAGACAGACATGGGCAACCATGGCGCTTCAGAGCCTCCAGCTTTCTGTGGAAAAAAGAACACCCAATGCCCCCATTCTCTTCCCAGGACAAATGTGCAACATGTGCCTTTCTCTGTTGTGATTACTGCTGTTACTATCACAGCTACTATAGACAGCCCTGGCTATTTTGGAACCTGCTTTGAAAACCAGGCTGGCCTTAAACTCAAGAGATCCACTTGCCTCTGCCTCCCAAGTGCTGAGATTAAAGATGTGTATCACTCCGCTCAGCTTACTCTATTTTTTTTTTTAATTTTCTCTCTCTTTTTTCCTTTTTTCAAGATAAGGTTTCTCTGTGTAGCCCTAGCTGTCCTGGAACTCACTCGGTAGACCAGGCAGGCCTTGAACTCACAGAGATCCACCTGCCTCTGCCTTTCAGAGGGCTGGGATTAGAGTCACACACTCATCCTATTACTCTTAAGTATAAAAACAAGGATGTCTTTGGGGTAGGCAAGCTGGCTTAGCAGGTAGGCGGCTGTGGTGTGAACCTGAGAATCTCAGTTTTATTCTTGAACTCCGTAAAGGTAAGAGGAGAAAATCAACCCCAAAAGGCTGTCCCGAGCGCCCCACATGCACTCTGGCACTGGAACCTTTACATACACATCACACACCCACAATGATCAATAATAAATAAATAACAAAACCAGTATGTTCTAATTATTTCAGCATTCATAAATTCCTAAGACTTGGAGATTGAACCAAGTCTAGGCAAGCCCTCTTGTGGGGATATTTTCAAATAAAAAAATTTGGAGATATCAGAGGGATCCACCCACAGTCAGTCTAGGAGGATCAGACAGTGGTAACTCACACCTTTAATCCCAGCACAGGGAGTATCCTGGAGTGGTTACCTAGTCTTTAATCTAATCTGAGTTCCAGGTCATCTTAGTTTACAAAGGGAGTTCCAGGCTCCCAGGCAGGCAGAGGTGGTGCCAGGCCTTTAATCTTAACCTGGATGTGAAACAACTGGGGAAGAAAGTATTTAAGGCAGGTGTAGGAAGACAGAGCAGGCAGAAGAAGCCAGGAGGAGCGAGGCTGAGGAAGCTGGAAGACAGCTGGGTGAGATCTGACTGTCTACTCTCTCTGATATCTCCGCAACCTTTCCCAGAGATCTGGCCCTGAGTTTCCTTTATTCGTGCACCAGTATGTTCTAATTATTTCAGCATTCATAAATTCCTAAGACTTGGAGATTGAACCTAGTCTAGGCAAGTCCTCTACTACTGAGCTTCCTGTTCAGTCCCTAGGACATCTTTTAGTCTATTTTACTGTGGCTATTAAATTTGTATCTACTAGACCACCCCTCTAAAAGTCAAAAGATGACGATCAGGACTGGAGAGACGGCTCAGTAGTTAAATACATTTGCTACTCAACAATGATGATCAGAGTTTGGATCCCAGCACCTAAAACCCAAAGTCAGGCAGCTCACAAATGCCCAAAACTCAAGCTCCAAAAGATCCAGCACCATCTTCTGGCCTCCATGGGTACCTGTACAGACGTGTATGTAGACACTCAGACACATAAATAATTAAATATTTACCAAAACAAAAAAAATGGTTGTTAAAAGGATCTGGTCACTCCCTACCGCCTTGTTTTAGGGATAAGAGAAAGCACACATGTGGGGGACACGCTTGGACACAGATGACACAACATTCTTGCTCCATAAAAAGTGGCTCGTCTCTTCAGGCAGAAAACTTTGGATCAATTAAAGGTGTGTCTGTTTCACTCTGGAGCAGTGGGAGTCTGCATTATAGGAGATACCATCTGCTTGTAATCACTAGAGAATGGAGAATAATGAAAGCCCCAAAGCTGCCTGAAACACACACAACACACATGCACACACATACAGACACATACACAATACACACACACCCATACAGACACACACAAAACATATGCACACACAAAAAACGCACACACACAACATTCACACACACAGACACACACAACACAGACGTGCACACATACAACACACATGCACACATACAACAGACACACACACAACATACATACACTACACACAAACAAACACGTGCACATATACACACACACACCAGCCCGATCAACAGAAGCCTCGCAAAGCAAGCTGAAGTACTTCTCAATGAGAGATAAAGGAGAGGCTTACCCAGTAGGCTTACCTCATCTCGCATCTTCATGGCTGCCAATCTGGCCTTTTCCACCTCCAGGCTTTTCTCCTTCAGCTGAGTCTGCATTTCCGCAAGCTCCCGACGGTTCTTCTCCTTATACTCACCCAGCTGCTTCTGCAGCTCCAGGGAGGATGTTCGAGAGGCCTCAGCAATGTCTGCCATCTAGAGGAAGTATCTTGGTATGAGGTGGTCCTGCCATGCTCTGTCCTGAGCCCCTTCCAACATGGAAAGCATCTCCTCTGCTGCCAATCTTTGAAGCCTCCTATGAGGCCACCAAGCGCCAGGCCCTGGGCTATCTAGAACTGGGTAACCCTGCCTTAGTGATAATATGAAGGAGTGATGCCAGGCACATAGTTTGCCTTTCACTAACCCATCTGATGGGGCACATCCTTAGCCACTAAGAGCCTTGGCATGGTCCTTTTTGGAAACACTGAAGTCATATCTACTTTCCAGAGTTAAGGCAATATCAAGACAAAAAATTCTAATCAGAGATAAAGAGGTCACTAGCAAAATGCCTTGCTCTGGGTAGGTGTCAGAAAATGGCTGCCTCCTATCTAGAAGGCAGGGAGCCTGGCAGCCTTGTGCCTTTCCCTGTGACTGTTTTGGGGCAGAGGTAAGCTGAAGAACAGAAGTTACAGAGTTGAGAAACTGCCTCTGGCCCTCCTGGAAAGGTCAGAGATGTAAATATACAGACTCGGTCTACAGGCAGGCCTCAGCTCCAGTCCAATGAACACTGGCTAAGTGTGTGTCCACACCAGGTCATCTCTGTTTATTGTTAGCAAGTACCAGGTTCTCAGAGCTCGGAGGCTTTGGGCATTTATTTTTTAGACAGGTTTCTCCATATCTGGAGTTTTCAACAAGTCCAAAGAATGGCTTCAGGGGCTCCGGAACGTCCAGGTGCATCTGTGCTTGGGGCAACTGGGTCTCCTGAGGCTTCATGGGAGAAAGTGCAGGGTTCTCCTGGGCCGCCTGACCCCTGCTCTACCTCCTGCCCCCTCACCTCTTTCTGCAGCTTTTCAATGGTTTTGTCCAGGTGCCATCGTTCGGTCTCCATCTCATCCTTCAGCTTTCTCAGCTGCTCCTTCTGCTCAGTCGCCTCACGGAGCTTCTCTAGTAGCTCCTTCTGCTCCTGGGAGGTCTGGCTCAGCTCTCTCTGTGGACAATAGGAAAAATACGGCCCCTGGTCGCCCTCTGCCACAGGTGCCAAGGGGAATTTCACAGCCACACCACAAAAGTATAATCAAACTTATACCTCTGTGCAAAGGGGGAAGAATCAAGGGAACCGGGGACCAAAAGGGCAAAGGGAGAGAGGGAGGGAGAGAGAGAAATGGAAGGAGGGAAGGAGGGAGGGGGGAAGATAGAGAGGAGACTGAACAAACCGGCAACCTCCACAGGAACAGAGGTGAACAAACATCAAGCAGCCACAGTGGACTGGTGTGGTTCAGGCTAGACCCTTAAATCTGAAGGAATGTTCGTTCTCAAAACAGGACAGTGATATTGTAGACTAACCTAAACCAACTCAACCCAAGTGCTCGGCCAGCTGAGCTCAGTCTCCAGCCCTAGAACAGGGACACTTCAAGGGTTTCTCTGTGCAGCCCTGGCTGTCCTGGAACTTTACTCTGTAGACCAGGCTAGCCTTGAACTCACAGAGATCAGCCTGCCTCTGCCTCCTGAGTGCTGGGATCAAAGGCGTGCACCACCACTGCCCAGCACAGGAACTTGAAGGGCCTGCTTAACCTTGGGTCCTTGCAAGAGGCTGCATAGAACAATGCTTGACATTTGGACAGGTCTTAACAGTCTGTAACCTGCTGCCACACGCAGTAACTCATGCACCTTGAAGCTACTTCTAAATCATCCCATGTGCTCTTGAGTTTGCAGAGCATGCTATAGATATGTTTGCCAAGCATACTGCATGGAGTGAAAAACCCTGGAAAGCCCCCCACACACACACCTCCTGAATTCTGATATGGTGGCTGTGCTTTGGGAAGCAGGAAACATTGCCAAGATGTTCTACAGGGAACCACCATCAACAAAGGCTGTTGGGGAAAGGAGAGCAAAGAAAGATACTCCAAGGCCAGTGTGGGAGCCATCAGCCCACTATAACTACAGTCCAGCATACACCAGAGCTCAAACTCTATCTCAAAGATGTCAGTGAATTACCCCCAGGCAGTGGTGGCACACACCTTTAATTTCAGTTTTGGGAGGCAGAGGCAGGCAAATCTCTATGAGTTCGAGGCCAGCCTGGTTTATAGAGTGACTTCTAAGATAGCCAGGACTAAACAAAGAAATTCAATACCCACCTCATCATGGATCAGAGAAGGGACTCACCAGGCCCCACCCTCCCTGAGGAGTTGCTGCCTGGGACAGAGAGTCATTTTCTTCAGTGGTGTAGCCACGGTTGCTCATGCTAAGATAACCTCTCACCTGTGCTCACGTAAGCAGCCATAATTGAACTCCAGGTAAAGGAAGGCAATGATAAAAGGGTCACCAGGCCTGGGGGGCCAAGGAGTGTAAGGGAGTGTGAACATGACCCCAGTCCATGTGTATAGGTGTGAATTAGAAAGAAAGTAAGTTCATCTTTATCATCCCCGGTGTGCTAGCTACACAAAACAGCAAAGTCCACAGGGAAGGAGTGGATTTTATACCCGGGATACTTACTACAATTAACACTGGGACAGGCCGTGGGATATCTCACAGGCTGGTGCCTATAACCCATATGGTGAAGGGTAGAGACCAGGAGGATGGGGGGGGGGGTAACCCATATGGTGAAGGGTAGAGACCAGGAGGATGGGGGCGGGTAACCCATATGGTGAAGGGTAGAGACCAGGAGGATGGGGGGGGTAACCCATATGGTGAAGGGTAGAGACCAGGAGGATGGGGGAGGGGGGCTCACTGACAATCAGCTAAGCTGAAAGGGGAGGGCTACAGGATCAACAAGAGACTCTGTCTCAAATAATGAGGTGGAGAGCAGTAGAGGAAAGCATCCAATGTCACGTCCTTCACGCCCTTCACACAGCCCAAGCTTGCTTTCTTCTTTTGGGGTAAATCTGAGACGTTTTTGAGGCAGTGGAAATCTCTCTCTTAATAGTGCCCTCCCCATGTGGTGTGTGTGTGTGTGTGTGTGTGTAAATGTGTGCTTTCTTTTTGGGAGGAATCCACTCCAGGGTTCTGTGCACAATAAGTTAAGTTTCCACACTACTAAACGACATCCTCAGACTCTAGAACATATTCTTAGATAGCTAAGAAGGCAGAACATTGTTCTAGGTGACATTTCCAAACTGTGAGACATTGGAAAATTCTCTGGAATAACTCTCAAATTCAAGTTCAGGGATTTCGATCTGCTCCAAAGAACTGTGACTCCACCAGAAAGGGCTAGAATTTGCACTCTGTATAAGGTGACCCCTATTGTTTCCTGAGCCTGAAATAAGAGGTAGTCAGATAGGTATTAATTTTCCTTTTTTCTCGGTGCTCATCCTGTGTCCTCCCCCTCCCGTCCCCATGGGCTTTTGCATACTGAGACAGCAGAAGGGAAAAAACCCTGTTGCTTCCACAGCTGGCTCACAGTTGCTGTGCTCCAAGG
Source organism: Phyllotis vaccarum (assembly GCA_033318265.1). NCBI lineage: Eukaryota > Metazoa > Chordata > Mammalia > Rodentia > Cricetidae > Phyllotis > Phyllotis vaccarum. The sequence continues at coordinate 138,123,051 of JARWLC010000004.1, read as the reverse complement.
CCTCTGAGAAGCCACTTTCTTCCTGTCCTTTATCCAGGAAGGAGCTCAGTGACCTTTGGTTACTGACCTTAGTCATAGGCTCTGCAGCCAATATCAGGTAATGGTCCCCAAGCTCAAGGATGCCATCCGAAATCCTCCAACTCTGTCTGAGAATGACCCACCTGGTGATCCACCTGCCGCCTGCATGTGCAAGCTTGGTTTCTACTCTCACTCAGTGGGTTTGTATTGTTAGCCTCAAAGGCATCATATCTGGAGCTGAGAAGCACCTCACTCAGCATTGTCCCCAGATGATGAAAGCTGGACCCAGAAGCTGGCTCAGTGGGTAACGACCATGCTGCACACATGAGGACCGAGCTCAGATCCTCAGTACTGTGGGGTGCTGTGATGGCCAAGTGTGAATCTTGCTCAACACCATAGGAGATAACTGTTTAAGAGAACTAATCCTGAGCACGTGGAGCCTGAGTCACAGCTCTGAATCTGAATCTTTTCCTGTGTGCTGTCTGTATCTGACCCTGCACACTAATAGGCCCCCACAGTAAAACTTCAACAGTCTTGAGGTTGAACCAGCCCTTCGGCCCTCACCTTCCCTGAAACTCACTCCAGGGATATTTGGACAACATTTTAAAATCTAAAAGTGGAGGGTAGAATGAAGACAATCTGAATCGCACTGAGGCTGTTATGCAAAAGTCAATTTTTACAACTTTAGTGATGGCTTTGACTACAGTGGATCTCAAATAATCTTCCTGGCATCCAAATGGGGAAATCTCATTTTCTAGGAACCGCCTAGTTCTGAAGAGAGATAGCTATCTAGTCTCAAGGAAATGACTTCTTCCTGCTCCTTTTAATAGCTGCCCTGAAGGACTGACTGCACAGCATGGAGTGTGTTTGCCCAGAGGAGAAGGGAAATTGGCTTCTGCAGAGAGGCAACTCCATGCCGCCTTGGGGACAGCTTTAGCCGGCCTTAACACACCATTTGTATTTTATCTCTACAAAACTTTCACATCAAGAGAAAGACCTTCTCAATGCTGGCACAGTAACATTTGGACCAGAAAGCTCATGGCTGTGGAGCTGGCCTCTACTCACCAGATGCCTGCAGCATCTTCCCAGTGTGACAGTTAAAACATCTCCAGATATTACCAACTGTCCCCTACATCCAATTCACCAGTCTAGATGGACAGTCTGAAGCTCAGGGTGGCCACATAGGTGGATGGCATTCCCTGGATGGACAAGCCCAGAGGCCGTGTCTACTTACATGTCTACCCGAGAAACACAAGACTCAGGGCTTACCTGAGCATGCTCCAACTCCTTCTCCAGTGCCCTTAGGGCAGAGGTGGCTTCTTTTTCTTCCTCTCTGGAATGCACAAGGGCTTCCTCTAGCTGCTGGACTTCACTCTGCAATGAGAAGTTTGGGTCAAAAATGACAGGGACACCCTCTGTTGTGCTCTGATGCCTTCTGTGTCCACTGGACAAAAGATGGCCATGATTATAGTATGCCAGTCATGGGAACAAGAGAAGGAACAGCTGGGTTTTTGGGTGTGTGCACCTTTGCAGTCCCATTTCCAGCCCCGTGTGACCTTCTGGATTTCCTTGGTGATTTTTTTTTTCCTTTATTACAAATACCCAAGCTTTACCTCTGGAGATTGGGAAACTCCAGGCAGGGGACAGCCTGGGGCAAGGCACTTCTTTAAAGGTGTGCAGATGACCTGATGGTGCCCTGGGTGTTCCCCTGCCGTCATTATACTGCTGTTGCTTCCCACATCTTCCCTTAACAGCTTCCAAAGTGCTGTTAAACTAGATAACTGGTTTGCTAAAATCTCCAAAAATATCAGCTACGTGTTAAAGAATGTCTTCAGTGAGTTGGCCTAATGGGGGTGTGAAGACGGCCTCCACAGCTGTAGGTCCCCCAAGGAGCCTCAGAAATGTGTATGATGCAGAAGTCACTGGGCACTGTGCAGCCCAGACCTGCATTTCTCACTCTGGTTTTATTATCCGTGTTCCCAGACCTCCTGTTCCCACCACTCTAGAAATGCTTCCAGGTCACCTTGACATCCTAAAGAAATCTTGATCGTCTTTTCCCCAACTCTGAAATCACTATGGGAAAGAGTGCTACAAGCTGCCAGTCACCACCCCCACCCTCCCCCCACCCTCCCCCCCACCCCCTCACCCAGGGCCGTGGAGCCTCACCTCACACTTGTGGAACATCTCCTTGGCTTGGGCCTCATCACATTTCACGTCCTCCACCTGCCTCTGCAGCTGGGCCACCCTGTGCTCCAGCTCTACAATCCTTCCCTGAAGCTTCTCATTCTCCTCTGTCAGCATTTGCTCCTTTAGATGGGCCCCTGCTTGGTTCTGCTCTGCGGAATTGCTCCTGCTGGCCAGGACCTCGACATTCTGAGAACAAAGACAAGGGAATGAGGTTCACAGGTGGTCCCCAAATCATGAGAGAAGGTGCCTTCTCAAAAGGACTGCAGTTGGAACCTTCTGGCATTCATCTGCTACCCCAGGGACTGGAGGATGAGGCAGAATGATTGGAAGTTCCAGGCTAGCCTGGGATATTTGATAAGTTTGAAGCTAGCCCAGACAACTTATGAAAACTCAGTCTCAAAATATATTTTTGAGTGGAGTTGCCTAGCATGTTTGAGAGACTCATTTCTTTCTATTCACACCACCCCCCAACTCAACACACAGGGTTTGTCTGTGTAACAGTCCTGGCTGTCCTGGAACTTGCTTTGTAAGCCAGGCTGGCCTTAAACTCCCAGAGATTCACCTGCCTCTACCTCTTGATTGCTGGGATTAAAGGCATATAACACCACACCTGGCTTCGAGATTCATTTCAGAATCCAGTATTGAGAAAATAATAATAATAATAATAATATAATAATAATAATAATAATAATAATAATAATAATAATAATAATAATAATAATAAATGTCAGGGGAAGAAGACAGGATGAATGACAGCCTACATGCCACTTGCTGCCTTAAATATCATCTGTTCTTAAATAAGATGGAGACCAGGTCAGAGCTATGTAGTTTTTTGTAGCCCAGCAATACAAAAAAATGTTAAAAAATTAAATAAAAGGGTAAAGTATCATAAGAGCATAACCACACCTGCACATTGTAAGATTATCTGGGGCAGCCACCATAAAATCCTTGCCAGCTCTTGCCTGTGCTTAGCCCTTTCTGAGCTCTCTACCTTGTAAAGGACTCTGGGAGTTATTCTCATCCCTCCTAAAGATGGAAAAAATGGGTAGGCTGGGGCAGATCAGTTCTGCTTGCAGAATGCTTGCCTAGCATACATGAAGCCCTGGGTTTGATCCCTAGCATCGCACTGGATGTGATAGCCACACTCTCCAGCATTAGGGGGTACAAGCAAGAGAAAGAGGAAGTCATAATGAATTTGAGGCTAGCCTGGGCTACATATAACCTTGTCACAAACAAAAGCAAACAAGCAAATGAAGACAGCATCGCTTCACAGACTGAACTCAAACTGGGCCACGGAATTTTAGTCCAAATTCTAGAATTAAAGCCATTAAAGCTCTTAGAAGACACAGGAGTGCTTATCTGTAATTTAGGTTTAGGCAAAAGTTCCTCAGCTACAGTGCCAGAAGGACAAACAAGCCAACAGTCAGATAGATTTCTGTGTTTTGGCGTGTATGCCTGCATATAGTATGTGTACTATGTTTGTGAAGTACCCAAGGCATCCAGAAGAGGGTATTATACCCCTCTAGGACTGGAGTTACAGGTGGTTGTAAGTCCGTAACTCACCATCAGAGTAGCCCATTAGAAGTAAGAAACTTACAATGCTGGATAACAAGATAGCCCACAGAACAAAGGAAACATTTACAAATCAGATCATATTTAAATATATAAAGAATTCTTCACCTTCAAAATAAAAAGATAACCCCCCCCCCGTTTTTTTCTGAAACAAGGTCTCTCACTTAATTCTGACTGTCCTGGAATTCACTCTGTAGAGCAGGCTGGCCTCAAACTCACAGAGATCCACCTGCCTCTGCCTCCCAAGTGCTGGAATTAAAGGTGTGGGCCTCAATGTCCCACAAACTGCCCATTCTTTATCAGGGCAATGGATAGGAATAGATTTCTTTCCAAGGCAGATCCAAAAATGGGCACGGGAAGAGCTAGCTGCTCAGTCTGTTAGTCATTAGGGAAGGGCAAATCAGAGCCCCCATCTACACACACTTAGTGCTAGAGAAGATACAGAAAAACAAAAACCCTCATTCATCACTGAGAAAATACAAAATTGTGTAGTCATACAGAAAAGTTGTCAGTGCTTCAAAACATGTTAAACCGAGTTACCCGGTGACCAACTACTTCACTCTTTTCTATGTACCTAAGAGAAATAAAAACTTCTACTTACATAGAAAATGTATATACACATGCTCAAGGCAGCATTATTCATAGTATCCCCAAGGTGGAAACAACCTATATTCCCATTAATGAATGCAAATAAAATGTGGTACATCCATATAACAGACCATTATCTAGTCATGCAAAGACATGAAGTACAAATGTATGCTACAACAGAAAACAATTCCAAGTGAAAGACGCATGTCATGAAAGAGCCTATATTGATGCTGAAGGAAAGGTCTAGAATAGAAAATCTAACAACATAGAAAATTAGCTTAATGGTTGGCCAGGACTAAAGGAAGGGCTGGGTAATTGGTGGAGAGGGTCTGTTAATGGGCATGCATTTTCATGTGAGATTTAATGACACATTCCACTGTTGACTATAGTCTATACAATCCTGTAAATACACTATAAAGCACAGAGTTGTATATTTCTTTTAGATTGACTGGCACTAGAAAGACCTGAAGGGCAGAGTATAAAATGATGGACAAAGATAATTCGGTTACCCCTGAGCACAAGTCTAGTTGCTTTAAAGGTTTATTTTTATCTAATGTGTCTGTATGAGTGTGTGCATGTATGTCTATCACATGCATGCAGTTCTTGAAGAGGTCAGAAGAGAGTGCTTGATCCCCTGGAGTTACAGGTAGCTTGAAGGCAGGAGTTTTGTTTTTTTTTTTTTTAAATATTAATCTAAGATTAATATTTATTAAAATAAAAGTTAACACTCACAATATAGGTAATAGTTTATATAGGTGCCTGATAGACTGGATTATTTACGTGATGGATGATGGATTCCGAACCAGTCTCTCCAGCAGTCAGGAACCAGAAATGGGGCTTTTTAAGATCTTAGTAGCCTCTTATGAATGGGGTTTGCCACTCTTTCTTCAGGAGCCCAGGACTCTGGATAAGCATCTTCGGACCTTATCAGCTGACATCAGAATCCCACAACATCTCTCTTTTTTTTTTTTGTCTAACTAAGAAGGTTTTAAACTAACACTATACATAATAGGAATTATTATGAAGTAGTATCTAGGAGAGGATAAGGCACAAACTATAACTAAAACTTAACACATATAAAGTACATCATATATTTTTAGAATATTGGTAGATGGTAGGGTGTATAAATCATTTTAAAAATGTTTATCTGGGAAACTGAAAATGTAACATCTGAATGTTTTTCATTAAGGGATAATAGGGTAGTAACTTTAAATATTTATTCTTTAACCCTTTTAAGACCTGAGAAGGAAAATGTATCACCTGAAAGTCAGAAGCACATGCAAGGAGTAGCTTCCAAAATTTGGGAGAGGACAGTGACACAGCTACCTGGACAATCACCTCTGGTTTTGTTGGCCGTTGGAGCATCCATCATATTGGCTACAGGCCTACGGTATCTGACAGATCTTTTCACAAGCAGGGCATTTTTGGAGGGACTATCTTATCCTGTCCAGGCAGGTTTCATCAGTCTCCATCTGTCATCTTGTTCATCTAGCTTGGACATCATGTGTGTACTGTCAGCAATCAAGGTAAGGGTAGTTCTTTACCCAACCGGCCATTCTAAATCCCACCACAGTAGCTGTGACCCGACATGTGGGTGCTGAGAACCAAAATGGGCCCAAGAAAAGCAAGTGCTCTTGACCTCTGAGCCACCTCTAGCCCAGGGCACAGGGTTTGCAGAAGTGAGAGGAGAGGTAGCCCTGATGTCTGCCCAAACTTTTCAGTGAAGGAGAGAACAGTTAGTTGCTCATGTGGCCGGCAGGTTCTCACTTGCCCAGAAGTCTCAGGAAAAGGAAATACTGGAAATCAGGTCTGATTTAACCTTGATTTGGAGTAATTCAGACCCTAGCTTGGTCTGTAAGTTCGCAGCTGGTAGGGTCACTCCAGCCCAAGCCTCTACAGTGGCACAGACTGTGTTTGGCTCTAGGGAGCATGTGTATATTCTGACTTAGTACTGTTTTGATCATTTGCAAAATGCTAATTCACCTTTCCCTATGTTCACAGTGTGGTAAACCACATTGTGTTTACAAATAGTTTAACATTTAACATAAGCCTTGGTTGGCAAATCTCTCCAAAACCTTCTCTGACCCCTGTTCCCCACCACTACTGGTTTACTGTTTTATAAAAGGACCATAAAACAAACTTCCCCTTCCCTGGAACCATACCTAATTTAACAGCAATCCTGGCGTCTAAGAACAAACAAAGCCTGCACCCTTTTGTTCCTGTCCAATGCCGCCTGAAAGTTCTATCCGAGATCCAAGCAAGGAAAGTTGGTCTGGAAAAGCTCTCCAAGGCCTTCCAACTCCCAAATGCCCCGATTCCCACATTATCTTTTCCAGATTCTTAATGACGGCTGGGTCTGGTTCATGTGGCAAAAATGTCAGAGCTGGCAAGCTCTGCTTACCCAGAAGGTCACTGTACAGACACGGAAGCCATATTTATAGTGCTGAGTCTATTTCTGTGACTCACTGATCTTACTTCTCAGATGTCACAGCAAGAATTGAGAGACTATACTATCAGAGAGAAGACCAAAGATGCAGGCTTCTGGGTCATGGAGCTACGGTCCTCATTTAGCATTTTAACTTTATCCACTCACCCGGCAGTCACTCTCGACAAAAATCAACTCCAACTCTATCACTCCAGCAACTTGAAATCCCTACACTTTAGAACATGGCCACGAAGCAAATGGGATATTTCCACCAACTATTGTTTTCCAAGCTTGGACCATGACTAAAAGCTGTATAAGATAATTTTTCCATCTATCAGGCAGCCGATGTAAAAAGTTTTGATAATAGTGTTTGGGCAGGGTCAGAAAATATGGTTGGTGGGGTTAAAAACTGGCTGAAGCACATAGGAGGCTAGGCGGTAGTAGTTAGTGAAGTCACAGGGGACATTTCCTTTCCACAACTTCTGAATACTACAGCTGCACATGTATAAAATGATACAGAAATGAGCCTGGTACCAAGTGTGGTACACACCTCTAATGCCAGTACTCAGAAAATGAGGGGATCTCTGTGAGTCCGAGGCCAGCCTGGTCTACAGAGGGAGTTTCAGGCTAGCTAGGGCTACAAAGTGAGGCTGTAAAACAAAATCAAATGAGGTGCTGTATCATGACAGCCTGCAATTGAACTAAATGTCATTCAGTCTCATGTCAGTTCAGCGGTGCTATACAGTGAGGGATGACGGAAAAGAGTAAGAAACGCATCTATCTTGTCCATGTACAAGATAGGTAGTTGTGTGTCTGCTTGGCTTCCCCAGGAACTGGCATTATTGACTGACTCTGAGGAAGGGGCTGTGGAAAAGTGGAGATAAGTTTGCACAGAAATTCAATGTGGATTCACATTTATAAAATAAATGAGCATTTTCTTTTAAAAGTTCAATCATTTTGGCCACCGTCACCTGGAGGACAATCAGGCAGGTTCTCACCTCCTCCAGCTTCTGGAGACCTTTCTCCAGCCTGTTCACAGGCCCTTCAGCACAGTAAAGAGATGGCGGGAGCCCAGCTACAGCTGTACAAACACAGCATAGGCAGCTCTCACGCTGGCTTACACAACAAACCCATTCCTTCTCTCCACCAAGAGCTAGGAGGGGAAACAGGCACCAGGAGCCCCACACTTTGAAATTCTGAGTGGTCCTCCAGCATATACACCAACCAACACAGAGGTGGAGAAGCCCATTGTGGAGTAAAGAGAGGCCTGGGTTTCTCCTTTACAAATCATGCCTTTCCTACCGTAACATTCTAACTTTATGCTGTGGCATTTGCGGTAGGAGATGGGAGAGTGCAGGTGTACATGTGTGCATCTGGAAGCCAGAGGTCAACCTTGTTGTCATTCCTCAGGCAGGCTTTTGTTGGGGGAGGGGGGTAAGGGTCTCACTATCCTGGAACTCACCAAGTACCGTATAGTAGCTGGCCAGCCTGTCTCGGGAGATCTGCCTGTCACCATCTCTCAGGCACTAGGATTATAAGTACTTGATACCACACCCAGATGTTTCACATTGGTTCTGGATCAATCTTATATCCAAGTGCTTGCTTGCCAGGCAAATCACCTTCCCAGCCCACCATGTGTCTGTTTATATTAATGACCATTTATGTTTGGCATCTAAAGAACACTCAATTCTAACCTTATGATCTTGGACAAGCACCTTCTTCCTCACCAACTTACCACAGGAACACATATCGCAGCCTGGACTACACAGTCAGAAAGCAACTGCAGAATGAGATTCCCACCTTTGCTTGGGAAAATGCCTGACAGAGTACAGAGAGAGGTGCAAGAGAGAAGGTGTGGGGGGGTGTCTCACATACAACTGCAAATATCTAGCAGAATGAAGCCCTGGCTCATCCATTGGGTGTTGTTATTATTACCAGCCCAACTATACCTGCATGTGTTTCCACAAAGAGAAGTTCCCTCGCATACACCCTATAGTTTATCAGCCTTAGCTTCAAGCCAAAGCTGGCCATGTTCACTAGCCACAAATCAAATCTACACTTCTTTACATTTACATTTATTTAGTGTGTGTGTTGGTGTTATGCATGTGCCAGGGCATGTGTATGAAAATCAAAAGAACTTACAGTGGCCAATGCCCTCTTTCTACTAGCTGAGGTCCAGGGATGGAATTCAAGATCTCAATCTTGGTGGCAAAGGACTTTACCTGCTGAAGCATCTTGCCAGCAACCTCGAACTAACACTTAAAGAAAAAAGGTTATATTTTATTTGTAAGTGTGTGTGTGCCTGCACATGCACCCATGTTAATCCAGGAAGATTCCTTGGAGCGGTGGTTCTCAACCTGGGGGCCCCATCTCAGGTATCCTGCATATCAAATATTTATATTATAATTCATAGCAAAATTACAGTTATGAAGTAACAGCAAAATAATTTTATGTTTGGAGGTCACCACAACATGGGGAACTGTGTTAAAGGGTCCCAGCATTAGGAAGATTGAGAACTTAAAAGCTCACTCATGAGCACTTGGGATTGCCTCAGTGTCGGGGCTGGGAACAAATTCTGGTCCTTTGACAGAGCAGCAAGCCCTCTATCCTCGGAGCCATTTCTGCAGCTCCCAAACCTACACTTCTTGGAAGAAATGGAGATCTTCCTCTCACCTTTCCAGGGCAAATGTATGCAGTGTGGAGATGAGCCTGTAGGATTTAAAGAGGTGGCTCATTCATTAAAAGTTTGGACCCGTTATCTAATATGGCCTGGTAAACTGAGGGTGACTAAGGGGTAAACAACATATTGCTGAACTGCTGAATTTACACTACTTTTAAAATCCTTCACTTTCAACCGTGTGCCCTAGTTACTAATTTAAAAGGTGGTGGCAGGGCTGAAGGGTGGAGAGTTGGGCAAAGTGTTCAAATACCACACAGAAAGACCAAACCCAGGTCTTTGCCTGATGCCACCATGCATTGCAAATAATAACTGGCAAATGCTACTTTCACAAGTTAATCTGCACTTCATAATCTTCTCACTGGCCTCTGAAACAAGCACAGAACTCCAGCACAGCACACCAACAGCTATGCCTTGAGTGTTCTGCTTAATCAAGGGGCTGACCCCCTTTTCCTTCCAGGGTTCAGGTCTGACACCTTGGCCAGCCTCACTCCTGAGGGCCAACAGGCAGACAGGGCCAAGGCTTGTCCTGCTGCAGAAGCAACACGCAGACCCATCAGGCTTTACTAATTAACGAGGCTTCTGCCACAGCCTACTTTTGTTTCCTTTCTGTCTCCCTTTTCTGCTGAATGAGGGCAAACAGCTGAGGCGTGGAGGCCAAGAGGCCAGGGGAGAGAATGCTGGCTTGTCAGTTCCGTGCCACTGGCCACCCCACACTCCAGTGTGTGGAGGCTGCAAGAGCTGAGCTGAGAGGTGCTCAGCCCCACCCCTCACCCCCATCCCCTGACACCCAGCTCACCTGCTGGAAGGTTGCTGTCTCTTTGCAACACAAGTGCATGGCTGGTCTCCTTGGCCCAATAACAGCCTGGACCAATAATGAATCCTTTGCTCACTCTGAGATGTAGGAAGTCCCGCCCCTCATACTATCTTCAGGGTCCCACCACCGAAGTGACACTGAGCAATAAAAAGCTTATTTTAACCCTAAGGCTCTCTTATTGCTAGTTCTCTGTGGATTTCACTGCCATAGGCTCTAGGTTGTGGTAGTTTGAGTTCTTAGCATACGAGTCGCCCAGTATAGGCTCCTTCTGTCTTAAGTTCTAGAGCAGAGCCTGAGATGCTATCTGTAAACATGCCCTGGGTCAGACTGGTGACATCCAATCTCACCGGCCTCTCCTTCACTCCAGCTGCTTGTGAGTTCCACTTGGACTTGAGATCTCCTGGTCAAGTCCTTTATGCTTGCAGAGTCCCAGATGTTTGAAAGGAGAACTGATTCCGAAGCCATGAACCCCAAGGCTCATCTTAAGTTTCTTTTTGTTAGATGTGGCTTCTTCTAGACCAGACTCTGCTAGGTCAAGCTAACTAGTCTCTGTGTCCTTGCCAGTTCTAATGGTCTAAGGGCCTAGAATAGACATGAGGAAATTAGGCAGTGCCAGTCACTCATGGAGCTGAATTTGAACTTCTAAGGCCCTCATTCCTGTCATGTCCTGGTCACATGTTACTCCCACCTGCTGCCAGGTGTCAGAGTCCTTGCCACAACACCCAGACAGCGGGCAATTCTTGCCACTAAAGGAGAATAAAGTCACTAGTTCATTTCCTCTTTCCTGTTACTAATTCACCATCCCTCAGGCTAAATGGAGAAAGCTTCCAGAAAAAAAAGTATTTCCATTCTGTGTGTTTGCTGCTGAAGTAGTCATTTCCTGCATAGAGACCCACCTAAAAGACCCTGCATATAGACTTCCTGCCCCCTCTTTATTCTAGTAATTGTTCTGGGTTCTTTTCCCCTATAGTAGCTCAATGATTGTGTAGCTTAAAAATATAAGTGATCTCCTGGGGCTGGTAAGATGGCTCAGTGGGTAGAGCATCAACAACCTGAGTTCAGTCCCAAAACCTGTATAAAAGGAGGGGAGAACCAACTCCAGTGGTTATCCTCTGACCTCCATGCACACACTACGACACATATACACCCCACAAGCACATCATAAACACACATACACACAATAATAAGTGAATATACACACACTATGCATACACCACTCATTTCCTTCAGTCTCCTTGTAAATAAGTCATGTTTTACTTTATGAGGTTAAGAAACCACAAGATTCACTCTCAGAGAGGTCCATCATTCTGACAGAGATCCAGACAAAAACTATGATAATAAAAATTCTAATATTTGGGCTGGAGAGATGGTTCAGAAGTTAAAAGCACTGGTTATTCTTGCAAGAAACCCAAGTTCAGTTCTCAGAACTCACATGGAGGCTTACAGCTGTCTGTGACTCCAATTCCAATTGATGCACATATATTCATGTAGGCAAACACCAATATACTATATATATTTGCTCACCGAGTATGCTTGACAGGGGCTGTCATTTAAACCACACAATTATTGTGGAATATTATTTTAAGATGTGTGACGTTTGTTTGTGCTGTAGAACATTTGTTAAATGATGCAAAGATGTGCTGCATCTGTTTAACTCTGTGAAGCTGTTACTTTGCCTGTTTAAACACCTGATGATCTAATAAAGAACTGAACGGCCAATAGCAAAGTAGGAGAAAGGACAGGTGGGGCTCTCGGGCAGAGAGAATAAATGGAAGGAGAAAGCTAGGGGGAAAGAAGGAGCAAAGAGCAAGGAGAGGAGGATGCCAGGGGCCACCCAGCCACCCAGCCACCCAGCCACCCAGCCACCCAGCCACCCACCCAGCCACCCAGCCACCCACCTAGCCATCCAGCCAGCCATCCAGCCACCCAGCCAGCCCACCAGCCACCCAGCCACTCTGCCAGCCCACCAGCCACCCAGCCACCCACCCAGCCAGCCACCCAGCCTCTCATCCAGCCACCCAGCCAGTCATACAGTAAGGATAAAAGTAAAATGCACAGAAACAAGAAAAGGAAAGCCCAGAGGCAAAAGGTGGATGGGATAATCTAAAGTTAAGAAAAGGTGGCAAGAAGCTAAGCCAAGCTAAGGCCGGGCATTTATAAATTATAAGTCTCTCCATGTGTGATTTATTTGGAAGCTGGGTGGTGGGCCCAACAAAAGAAGAAAAAAAAAAAACAACCAAAACACACAATAAACTTATTCAAATATTCAAGATAAGAATAACTCCCATAAAAATAAACTCAACCAAGTAGGGGAAAACAACCAAGTAGGCTTTTTTCCAAAGGCCATGTGCTCAGGAGTTCATGCCTCAACATACGATTCTGCTCATGAGAAATTTCCAGATGAGAAAAGGCTATAGAGACATAAGGTAGGCTGGAGGCTGACAGAGGCAGTGGGGAGGAGAGACAGAACGAGAGATGCTTCAGCATTAAGCTGGAAGTGTGGCATTGGGTGCTCCCATTGTGAAGTGTGGCACCGAGTACTTTCATTGTGAACACATAAAAACCTTGAACTATACATTTTCAATTAAGATCATGGATATTGTTACACGATGGTCATCTTAGTAAAAGCAAGGGAAGGGGCCCTGCATATTTTAGTGTGGCCTCCAAAGAATCTAACTCGGGTTCCCACACTGGCAGACAAAGCAATTAATTTACTGATCTCTCTCTTCTGCTCCTAGATTCAATTTTTTTAACATCACCTCTTTAAAAAGAAGCATTTGCTGAATGTTCTCCAGTTTCTCTGGATTCTCTCAGTTTCCTGAAGATAAAAAGAGCCTCACGTCATACTTATAAGACACCATCTTCCTAAACTAACCTTATGACCAGCTTCTAAAACATATGTTTATAGTATCAAACATCCCCCGCTGTTAGCTTCAAGGAGCTGCCTACGGAAGAGACTCCACCCAGACAATGCCACACTCCTGAGCTTCAGTCACCTGGGAAAAAGCTCAGGGAGGGAGCAGGAAAAGATAACAGGGGTTAGACTCTCGGTTGAGATTAACTTGCTCACTAACAGACCACAGGACTTTACAAAGGGTCACAAAACATCATGCCGTCAGCACCCATCCTGGACAAGTTGAACAGGATTTTTGAAGAGGCTAAGCAAGCACATGTCCCCATACTGATGTGGATACCTCTCCAAAATAAACTGAAGGTTCAACCTGGAACCACACAGGTCTCCAAATCCACAATTTTACATGTCTCTCTTCCCCACATATGTTGTTACTTGGGAAAACACAGCTTCTACTTGCTATTCTGTTTCTACCAGATATCCACAAATACTGAGGACCAACTCAAAGGGGCAAAAATCTTGGGACTTTAAAATTTTTAAATGGGGGGCTGGGATTGTAGCTCAGTCGGTAGAGTGCTTACCTAACATGCACAGACTCTGAGTTCCATCCCCAGCACTTTACAAACTGGGTATAGTGGTGTACACCTTTAATCTCATTACTCAGGAGGTTGGGGGCAAGATGATCTGAATTTTAAGGTCAGTTCTGGCCATATAAGATCACTCCCCCTACCCCTAAAAAAAACAAACAAACAAAAACCCAAAACTAAAGGGTTCACACCAAGGGCTCTCAAACCAATGGCCTCACTTTTGTATGAGGGTTTCTTAGCATCCTCAAATTAGGACAAATGACCATTGAAAAAATGACTAAATTGCCTTTTAACCTCCAAGGCCTAAACCGGGAAAGGAACTCACTGAAGTCACCTTGGGAATTAAGGGGCTAGACCAAGGCTGTTAGTCACTGAAGTCACCTTGGGAATTAAGGGGCTAGACCAAGGCTGTTAGCAAGCCTGAAGATTGAGTCCTACAATGCCTGAGGTCAACACATGCAAGAGTGACCTTTACTTATTTCCTCCTTTATTTCAAAGTGGCTGTTCCCTGAGAGAACAGAGAAAGCAGCTTGTACCAAGCTTACAGAGGTTCTCTGAAAGCCTTGCAAGCCAGCCTGCAGGGGGCAACAACCAGTTCTGGCTGACCAACCTGGAAGACAGCAACAGGGACCTCCTGGCCCAGGTAAGGCCACCTGCTCACTCTGGGGTTTTTGTCTACATATCAATGCCTCAGAGTCACCGTTTGGTTCCCTTAAAAACACAAGTGGCATTCTATTCCCTGTGCAGATCAAGAGAAGTGGAAGATAAGAATGCCAAATGTCAAATCACTAGTCGCTGTGTAAACAACCCACAGTGTCCAGGAAGGAATTACTGTGTACACGGAATGCTACAGAGCATGAATCACAGACTTCCTGTTAGGCGAGCCCTTGAAGGAGGCAGGTGACTCTCTGGCTTCTGGTCCCTTGGATCAACTTTTCGCACCCAAGCTATAGGCATGATTCTCATGCTGTCTCAGTGGAGAACAAATGCCACCTTCCCTCTCAAAAGCTTGGAAAGGCAGAGGGGCATAATGACAGAGTCTAATCAAAGCACCAGGATCACTCTACTGGGCTCTGCAAGACCTTTCTAAGGCTGTCCACCCAGGGCCACTCTCCAGAAAGAAACCACCTTGAATGTTGATCAAAGAGACCCCACGAATGTGCTGGCCCCACCACTATTTCCAGTTCTTTCCTGCCCTCCAGGTATATATGTGAGTCCCTGTTTCCCATCCTCTTGAAGTCAGGGATGGCCATGAGATTAGCTTTGGCCCAGAACATAAAAGGGGGCCTGAGGGGGAGCTCAGTCAGTAAAGTGTTTGTTGTTGAAATACGAGGACCTGAATTTGATCTCCCAAACCAGGGCTGGAGAGATGGCTCAGTGGTTAAGGAAGAAGACACATGACTCTTCCCAAGGACATGAGTTCTGTTCCCAGCACTTAAGATCAGGTGGCTCACAACTATGTGTAACTCTAGCTCCAGGGGATCTTCAGTGAGCCACTAAAACACACTTTGTTCCCAAATACCAGAATAATACCCACTAACTTGTATGCTAATTAAAAAATAAAAAACAGTCTTAAAAATAAATTTTAAAAATGTTAAAGCTGGATATAATGTGAGAGCCTCTAACCCTAATCCTGAAACTGGGAAGGTGGAGACAGGAGAATCTCTGGGGTTCTCTGGCAAACTAGCCTAGCTGGTGAGCTCCAGGCCAGTGAGACTCACATAACAAAAGAGGGTAGTATCCAAGGAATCCAAACTTGGCATCTGGCCTTCGCATCTACTCACACATGCATGCATATATAGATACATACACAAGCAATGCACACACACACATGCATAAACAGTCCCATTTACTTCCATATACACCCCACATGCACTGTTCAAACATACATATACCCACTTACGCGTATATGCACCTTGATACTTACACACACATATCACATACCTACCTTCAACTCCCCCCCCCCCCCAACACAAATGAGAAGTGGTATACATCATAACCCGGCACAGACTCCAAGAACCCATTACAGCAGAGATCAGACACGGGGGTCTCCCAGAGACTCTAAGGAGCTTCTCCCCCACCCTCCTTGACACACAGTGGAAATGTGGTACAAAACAAAAAGTGCTTCTCAGTTAATTGACTGAGACGTGGGACCATTTGTTACTGCAGGGTAATCTAGCTTATTGAGTCACACCAAGACCTTCTGCTCCCAGGCTCAGCCTGCCTGTCCCAAGCTGATAGACTAAAACTCAAGTCCGTTACGAGCTTCATCCCCAAGAGCTAGAGGGACGTAAAAAGAAGAGAGCATGGGCTTCTGGAGTCACTCAGGTTCAAAGCCTCTGTCACGTAGCAGAGCCACATGACTCGGAGCTGGTCTATCCTTCACTGAGACACCACCGCCACTCTGAAGTGGCAACGGCATCAGAGTCCTGTGAGGATGAGCTGCAGTGTGTTTAAACTATGAAACAATGAACAGCTGCTGTGCTATACACTCCATGTGAACAGCAGTGGTTTACGGCCACCCCCATCACCGTCAGCAACCTGCTCTTATCATGTGTGGGCTGTAGAAACAAGTCTTTTTTCTCACTCTATATCACAGAAAGCAACGTCTATTCTCCGAGTGGATTCAAATGTGCCATGTTAGAGTTCATGGAGGCACCCAGAACATGGCCCAGTCCGCTGTTCCACTGAGAGGCCTTTGTCCAGTCTGTCCTAGTCAACCTAAAACACTCAAGGGCCAATGAAGCATGGAGGTACAAGACTCTGATGATGCTCTGTCTTAGGTTTATCTGACAGGGGTCCTCTGTGACATCCCAGCCACATCCCTCCACCTCAGGGTGCTGAACATCAGCATAACACATAACCTCAAAGACCATCAAAATAGTTTAGAGGGTAAGCTGTTGCTTGAAGAGACTTCTTAGAGGGACCTAGTCCATCCCTAGGGCCACTTGGTAGGATATTCTTAATTCAAGTATGCTTGAGATCCTGGCAGCCTCCCTCAGCCCCGGCTTTCACAGCAACTATGTTAGAGTGGGGCTTTCAGGAGAAATAGACCAAACAGGATCATTTGCCTTTCCTCACAGAGTCCCTGGTCACGGATGCCAAGGTCAGTCCCAAGGTGGCAACTTAATAAAGGTTATTTCTACCCTACAGCCACCCACGCATGCCTCTAGAGGTGGCCTGGAGGCTCAGTGAAACTCCTTATTCTGGTCCTGCATGGCCTCTGGGACTGACTGACCTGAACCAAGCAAGCCTTATTCATTCAATCATAGAATGTGAGAGAAGGCACCCAAGTGAGGACTTCATTGCCCACCACTGAAGGTCTAGCTATATATGCTGGAAGCTAACGTTGAATAACACACAGAACCATTCTTTTTATATAGATATAAGATTTGTTTATCTATTAAGTTATACACTATTCTTCCTGCAGGCCAGAAGAAGGCACCAGATCTCATTATAGAAGATTGTGAGCTACCATGTGGTTGCTGGGAATTGAACTCAGGACCTCTGGAAGAACAGCCAGGGCTCTTAATCTCTGGCCATCTCTCCAAACCCAGAAACATTCTTGAAGACCATAAATTCACACAAGAAAACTAAATATGGATTAGCAAAATGGCTCAGCAAGTTAAAGCACTTACAGCCAAGTCTGACAACCTGAATTTCATTTCTGGGACCAATATGGTGGACGGAGAGAACTGACTCCTAAAAGTTATCCTCTGACCTCCACACGTGTGCTATGGGGTGCAAGCAAACACCAACACTCCCACAAATAAACTACACACTTTAAAAAAAAAATTAAAGATGGTCACCACAGTTTAACAGTCTCAAGGTTGTGGTTATATAATAGAGAAGGTGGCATCAACATGGTTGTGGCAGTTGGAATATAATTGGCCCCCCATAATGTCATAGGGAGTGGCTCTATCAGAAGATGTAACTTTGTTAGACTGGGTATGGCCTTGTTGGAGAAAGTGTATCACTGTGGGAATGGACTTCGAAGTTTTCTATGTTCAGGATACTGTCCAGTGTCTCAGTCGACTTCCTATTGTCTGCAAGATGTAGGACTCTTGGCTACTTCTCTAGCACTATTGCAGAAATATTCACTTGCAATATGTCATATAAAGAATTAATATTTATTGTGTGGGTATACAAACACTCATGATACAAACTGCACCTTAAGACAATTCTTGGAGAGTGGAATTGTCCCATGCCAGATCACTGATCTGCTCCCTGAGAACTCAGGATCAAACAAGAAGGGAGGTCAGTGTGTCCCGGATCTCAATGGGGTCTGGCCACGCCCCATTCTGGATCCTGGTACCCAGAGATATGCCTGTAAGCTTCCCCAATTAATGCCTGAATCCCACTACATAGCAAGCATCTTGTCTGCCAACATGCCACCACGCATCAACCCCCAGATAAAAATGGACTGAACCTCTGAAACTGTAGTGAGTCCTTCAATTAAATGTTTTCCTTTATAAGAGTTGCTGTGGTCATGGTGTCTCTTTACAGCAATAGAAACCCTAACTAAGACAATAGTGGATAAAGGTTACTCCCTCTCTCTGACCTACCATTTCTATTTCTGCAGGTAAGTTAAGCCAGATCTAAAGAGCCATGCACTCATCTCAAAGTCAGAGAATGTCAGCTATCTGAACTGCCTGATTTCTCAAGTTCAAGCCCTAATTGGAATTTCTAATATGTGCTTGCATTTTGCCATATCTCTGACAGATGAACAGCTACTTGGCCTCTGCTTCCAGGGGCTGGACAGCAGTCAGCTTTTGAAAACAAACCATCCGATTTCTGTCTCTCTCTCTGCCATAGACATATCTTCCTGCTGAGCCAATGTCTGCATTACTATTGTGCCCCCTAAAAACTGGGAAGGGTAACTCTAACATTAGAATCCCACTCTAGACTCCCTCATCCAATTCTACCACAGCATCATTATGCTAAACTTTCCAAGGTGCCTTTTCCTTCACTAGGCTGCAATATTGAGTATTTATCAAAGTGTAGGGCTCAAGCCTGTTATCCCTATAAAAACTTAGGAGGCTGAGGCAGGAGACTGATAAGTTTAAAGTCTGCTTGAACTCTACAGTGACTTAAAGACCAGTCAGGGAGACTCTGCCCGAACAAACAAACAAACAAACAAAAAAGAACCCAACAACCATCCATCCCTAAATCTAAACAATTGAAAGAGCCTGCTTTGCCATCCTGACCACTCACTGACTCTCATGAAACAATTTCCTACCAACAAAATAGTCCAGTTCTCACAGGTAGAAGTGAGGCCAAAATCAAATTTAGGGCTTGAACTGAAGTCCAAACTAAAAGCTGTATCTACTTTTAGACATGTAGATTTCTGTGAGAAATCCTTCGGAGTCTGTGGGGACAATGAGGATATTACTATGGCACCCACCACTAGTCCCAACCCCCCTTAGGTTCCCAGGCTATTCTTCTTCCCTCCTGGCTTCCCCTCCAAGATCCCATTGGACCTCATGTACTTTTCATCGAGCCCTTGAAAGTCTCAACAAAGCTCCTTTGCAGTTAAATTGAACTTGACTTCTAGGGACAAATAAGATGCCATCCTCGCACCTGAAATCCCACTACACCCTTTTCCTTCATAAGCAATCTTCATCAACTACCCCATCCTGTGTTGGGGAATCGGAATGAGGGTCTCAGCTCCCCCAAATGCCCAGGATGAGCTGCTGATTGTACTGTGACCCAGGGACAAAGCTCTGAGCCAGGCATGATGTTCAGGTCACTGCCTACAGCTCCAAGCGTGCCACAAAGAGGTATATTAAGAACTATTATTTGTCTCTGCTTTCTCCCTCTTGTGTATGCATATGTATATATGTATGAATGTATGAATGTATGAATGTATGTATGTATGTATGTATGAATGTATGTATGTATGAATGTTTGTATGTATGTATGTATGTATGAATGTATATACGTATGAATGTATGTATGTATGAATGTAGTACGTGTCTGTGCACATGTGCGTGTATGAGGAAGCCAGGGGAGGTTATTAGATGTTTTCTTCTATTCTTTGCCTCATTCCCTTGAGACAGAATTTCTCACTGACCCTAAGACCCTGTGTTCTGGCTAGGCTATCCAGCCAGAGCTCCTGGGATCTACCTGTCTCTACCCCTGCATAGCCAAAATTCACCTTTTATGTAAACACAGGTCTTCATGTTTACACAGTAAGTATTTGCTTTTGAGAAAGGAAATGGAGGTTCTGGGAGGTTAAAGCACTTAATCAGTTGCAAAACTGATTAGCCAAGGCACAAAGATGCAACCCCAGGCAGCCTGATGGACAATCAACAAAACAGAAACTAGTCTGTGAGTTCAGGGCAAGGTGGAGACCATATCTGGGCTTGTCCAGTGTCTGACACACTGAGCATCATGGTCTAGGCTCAGGAAATTAATTGTTGTGATAGAAGTCTATAAGGGTATATCTACATGCATCATCTTCACCCAGCAAAGACATTCCCTTATGACATGTGTGTGTGTGTGTGTGTGTGTGTTTGTGTATGTGTGAAATATTATATTCATTTTATGGTTGTTTTGTTTTTTGTTGGGGTGACATAGAGGGCCACCTCAGCTGTCACTACTCAGGACCCACCCATCTTATCTTGGAAGGATCTCTCACTGATATGGAACTTGCAGATTTTAGTAGGCTGGCTGCCCAAAGAACCCCAAAGATCCCCGTCTCTATCTTCCTGGCACTGGGATTTTAAGCAAATGCCACCATACTGGGCTTTTTACATGGGTGCTAGAATCAAACTTGGGCTCTTCTGTTTTCAAGCAGGCTTTATTGGCTGTGCTATCCCTTGTCCTGCACTTTATTGGCTGAACTAACCCTAGCCCTGTTTTTATTAGTTTTTTGAGGCAGGGTCTGTTTTAGCTAGGGTTCCTATTGCTGCAACGAAGCACCGTGACCAAAAGGAATGGGGGGAAGGGAGTTATTTGGCTTACATCTCCACATTGTAATTCACCATTAAAGGATGCTAGGACAGGAACCCAAACAGAAAAGGAACCTGAAGGCACATGCTGATGTAGAGGCCATAGAGGGGCTGCTTACTGGCTTGCTCCCCCTGGTTTGCTCTCTATGGCTTACTTAGCCTGTTTCCTATAGAACCCCAGACCACTAACACAGGGGTAGCACCACCCACGATGGGCTGGGCCCCTCCCTCATCAAACACTAATTAAGAAAGCTTGCCAACATCGTGATCTTATAGAGACATTTTCTTAAAGTTTCCTTCTTTCAGAAGTTTTATGTCAAGTTCACATAAAACTATCCAGCTCAGAGTCTCATATGGCCTTGAACTCCTGGTTCTCCTGCTTCTACCTCCCAAGAGCTGGGCTGACTGGTATGTGGACTCTGCTATGCTTGGTTAAGAGCCACTTGTCTTGCTGTGTCATGGGATAATCAACTTGCTAAGCTGGGCTGAGGATCTAACCTCCATTTGCAATACTGTCTCTGTAAGAAAACTCTTTCAATGTCTAAACACCCTCTATAAAAATAAATTTCACTCCTAAATGGAGGTCTCAATTAGCAGATCCCTTTATTAGGGTGCTGTTTACCTTGGCATCACTAATCAGTTCCCGCCATACTTTCTCTCACACTGAGAGAGAGAAGTGATTGCCTTAATTAATGACTCTGCAGCTTTCAGAGACAGTAAGAGTTTACAACTTACAGTCACTCATTTTCCAGATAAGCAAGCCAGGGTCTACAGAGAGAAAATGGTTGTTCAGAGACACAAGGAAATTTAAGCTACAGTGAGATTTTAGGCCTTGCCTCAAACTTAACTCAGGTGAAAGTATTTCTCTGCCACCCCTGCTAAGTAACCCAGGATAAGTTTATCAGACCCTAGAAACACAAAAGTATTCTCTTTTGTTTTTGAAACATGTAGTCCAGGCTAGCCTTGAACTTGTTATGTAGCCCAGGAGGACCCTGAACTTCTGACTCTCCTGTCTTCCTCTCCTTGATGATGAGGCTACAATGTCTAGTTTATGTTGTGTAGGAATTAAAGCCAGGGCTTCCTGCATACTAGAGTGAGCACTCTACCAACTGAGCTACAGTCTCCTGAAGAGGCTGACCACCAATGAGAATGGGCGTGAAGAAAAATACATAATGCTTCCCTTCTCCACCTGAAAGAGGGGTGTGTGTGTGTGTGTGTGTGTGTGTGTGTGTGTGTGTGTGTGTGTGTGTGTGTGTGTGTGTGTGTGTGTGTGTGCGCGTGCCACTGCCGCCACCACCACCAAGTCTAGCTTCCCAACTTCTCTCAAAGCTCAACTCCTCAATTCCTGTTGGAATTAAACATCTACCATGACAAGCCTTAGGTCTAAGCCCAGGGACACTCTCAGCATATATCAAGTAGAATCGAAACACCAACTATTTTGGCCCCTAAAGCCTTCCTAAATGACTCCAGTCTACCTGTTCACCCTAACACTGTCTACCTATCCACCCTAACACTGTCTACCTGTCCATCCTAGCACTGTCTACCTGTCCACCCTAGCACTGTCTACCTGTTCACCCTAACACTGTCTACCTGTCCACTCTAACAATGCCCAAATCCTGTGTCAAATGCAGCCTATCTATTAGGTGTACTGGGCTCATTTTCAACTGCAAATCTTCATGGTACCTGCTGTGAAAAGTACCCAGGAATCATATAACAGGTTCCCCAGAAGTGTTTCACAGACTACAAATATGGTAGAAGATTCTTTTTTTTTTTTTTTTTTTTGGTGGGGAGGGGTAGTTTGTCAGGGCTCAGTGTTTAAGAGCATTTAAGACCTAGGTTTGGTTCTCCAGCACCCACATGGCAGCTCGCAGCTTTAATTCCAGTTTCAGGGAATCTGATGCCCTCTTCTGACCTCCACAGGCACTACATGCATGTGAGGCACATACACACATACAGGCAAATACTTGTGATCCAGGCAGTGATGGTGCACACCTTTAATGCCATCACTTGAGCAGAGGCAGGTGGATCTCTGAGTTCAAGACTCGTCTGACCTACAGAGGACAGCCAGGACTTCACAGCTCATGGAGAACCCCTTTCTTTACCAACAAATAAAAATAAAAATAAAAAAAAGGAAGAAAAAGAAAAAAAGACTGTGATTGGTTTGTATAATTCTGAAAATTTTTCATTTGGAATTCTTCCCTGGAGAATGAAACCTGACCCTGCCCATGCATTAAAGGCTTTGAGAGCCTAGTAGTTCTAAATGCCAGCTGATTGCCTTCTGCTACATTCATGACAGTTTGAGCTACCAACATTTTCTTCCTAGACAAAAGTGTGAGCTTTGTCCTGGTTTCCCTTCAGCCCTTTTTGTCCTCTAGAATCCATCTGCATACCATAGCAAGGGATTTTTTAAATTCATATTTATTTATTATCATTATTCATGTGGTAGTTTGATTGAGGCTGCTCCCCATTGGCCAGCAGATTTGAATACTAGATCCCCAACTGAGACACTCTGAGGGGAGGTGTGGCTTTGCTGGGGGAGGTATGTCACTGAGGGTGGGCTTTGAGAGTACATATCCTCACTCCACTATTTGGCAAGCCTCTCAGCTTTTTGTCTGTGGCTGAAGATAGGACCTCTCGACTTCCTGCTCAAGTGGCCTAGGGCCATGCCTCCCTTACTATTGCAGAAGCTTCCTCTAGCCCCAGAAACCCAAAGAAACTCTTCTACAGATGGTCTTGGTAATGGCATTTAATTGCAGAAATTGAGGGAAGGCACAGAAAGTAACTGATAACTATATACACTGTATGTGTGTGTTGTTAAGTGTGGGTACATAAACCACAGTGTGCATATAGAAGTCAGAGGACAACTTTTGGAGTCCATTCCCACCTCCTTTACATGGGTCCCAGAGACTGAGCTCAAACCAGCAGGCTTGCAGAGCATTTTTACCTGCTGAGCCATCCCACTCGCCTAAGAGATGATTGTTAATCAAAAGCCTTAGCTAATCACCAGCGGCTCCATGCCTTCAGGATAAAGGCTTCACAAGCCATCCTTCACATCCCTCAGTCCACAGGTTTGCAGGGACCCACTTGTCTGTTCAGCCCACATCGCCTCTCCCTCTCCCTCATCACTCACACTACCTTCCAGGCACTCACTCTTTTGTCATTTCCTTTTCAAAGTCTCTGATACCTCACACTTGTTCCTAGCACAGGGACTTTGCACACCTGCCTGGAGGATTCTGACACCTTCCCTATCTCGTTAGCTCCTGTTCAGCCCATTGTCATCTCAAGGAGACAGTCCCTGACCAGACCATCTAGTCTGGATGAAACCCCAGCCTCTCTCTCCCATGATTTTATCACAGTTGCAGGTCTAGTGACTTCTGTGAATGTTCGCCACGTATGCGTCCCCACTATACCCGTGAGAACAGATAATGCTTATCAAGGTTTACTCACTAGTCTGGGCCCCATATAAGTACTTTTCAAAACAATAACAAACAAGCAAGCAAACAACCACCTACAAAACTGCTGTGCTAGTCTCTATAGCTAGGAAACCATGATGGGAAAAATCTAGCAACTCCCACGGTGGAGATGTATCCTGTAGAGATTGGGTGGCAGGCAAGGAGCCTTCCTCTGTTTAGGGAAGATCGTCAACCAGGCACAGGAGGTGATCCAAGATGATGTAAGTGATACTTGTTAAGTGCAGGAGTGTGGGAAGGCTAGCTCCTTCCTTTTCATTCTGTTGTGCATTTAGCTCACCACTGTCTCTCATCCTCAATGACAGGGAACACACTGTGGTGGTTAATATCAACTTGACAGGATCCAGAGCCACTCAGGAGATAGATCTCCTGGAATGTCTGGGAGAGAGTTTCTAGAATGGATTAGCTGAGGTGGAAAGCCCATCCTGGCTGTAGGTGGTACCATTCCTTGCGTTGGGGGTCGTCGGCTGAATACAATGAGAAAGTGTGCTAAGCACCAACTTCATTTTTCTCTGCTTCCTGACTGTATGCAATGTGACCAGCTGCCTCAAACTCCTGCCTCTATGGACTACACCCTCAACCTGTGAGCCCAAATACACCTTTCCTATCTCAGTTGTTTTTGTCAGTATGTTCTCATAACCATGAGAAAGCTAACTGGTGTGATGCCATGCATGTTCTGGCATTATGCTGATGGCACCTTAGAAATACCCTGTACTGAGAGGCACCTCTCTTTACTGATATGCTTCTTCCCAAAAGGAGAGGTCACCATCTCTGGGCATACTTGTGCACTGACCCACATCTTCATTGCCTGGCATACATGCTTGGCTGGTCATGACCTTAAGATTAAAACCACCATGTGAGAAGCCAGAGGTGTAGCTCAGTTGGTAGAATGCTTGCCTGGCGCGTGCACAAGGCACTCAGGAGATGGGGGCAATGAGAATCAGAAGTTAAAAGTCATCTGTGGCTACAGGGGGCATTCTAGGCCAACCTGGGCTACATGATATGAGGCTCTCTGTTCCCCTGCCCCATGTGTGGGCCACCCTTGTCCATGCTTGTACTGACACCCTATTTCTACAACCTGCAGGTCCTTTTTTCAACCCACTCTGATTGGCTGCTGTCCCCAATCTGTTTCCTATTTAATGCACCCAACAAGCCTAGGGTTAAGAGGGTCAGGTCTCTCATGACCCTTTTATGTGGGCTTTTGTTGGCTGGATCAAAGTCTGAGCTTGTGACTGTGGCTTCTTTCTTTTCCCCATTTGTAAAAGGGAGACAGGGTATACCAGACGCTTCTCCTAGAGTGTGTTTTAACGAAGAGGAACCTTGTCAGCCCTCCCATCAACCCTGCCTCCTGCAGGCCCCCTCCAGCCCAAATAAGCCTGTTCTTTGTTTCAGAAAGCAAACAGCCAGTTCCGCCTGCCAGAGCAGACAAAGTGAAAACACACACACACACACACACACACACTCACTCACTCACTTACTCAAACTCACCCACATCAACAAGCAGAGGCCTCTTGCCAAAGGCATGTTTTCCTATTGGACTGAAAACATTCATGGCCTTTGTTTCAAGTTACCAAATATACCGGGCACCCGTAGGGCACTGTCAGACAAACCTCAGGCCTACACTGCCTATTAGAAGCCTGCTGTTTCCAGTGTCACCCCCACACCAGCAGATGTGGAGGGTTTAAGGGGAGGCAGAAGTCACAGGGACTTCCCATTCTGGGGGTTGGTATGCTCTTCTGTTCTGTTTTCGGAGTCCAGAGAAGGTACATCCCACTCCCCAAATCCTCTCAGACCGAGAGGCACAGAAGTTATAGGAAAGCAGCTGTGCATGGCCCTCATTCTCCTCTGCCCTGTAATGGGCACCTACCTATGGGTGACCACAGTGACAGGCACATGCTGCCAGACATCTTTCTGTTTGCATGTACAGATGTGTGAGAGGAAATGTATGTGCACACACTTGAACATGTGTGCCTATATGGAGGCCAGAAGATAGGCTGAGTGTTGTTTCTCAGACACTGTCCACCTTTGTTTTTAAAGGCAGCCCATCTGGAAGTCACCAGAGTAGCTAGGCTCACTGGCTAGTGAGCCCCAGGGTCCTCACCTCCCTGACTGGGATTACAAAAATGCTTTACATGCCGTGTGTGTGTGTGTGTGTGTGTGTGTGTGTGTGTGTGTGTGTGTGTGCGCTCAGAATTGAGCTCAGCAACCATTTTACTAACTGACTTATCTCCCAGCCCTTGACAACCATCTTAAATGTACCATCCTGCCTTTTATCCTCAGGGAAGCCTGGTGGGGTGGGCTCTGTTAGATTCCTTATCAGGAAAGCCACAATCCTCAGTGACCTGATTCAACTCAGATAGCTAGGATTTGTCTGACCTGCCACAGAGCACAGGCTTCTCATCCACCGCGGCTCCAAATACAATGCAACACTAAATTCCGTGCCGATTACACAGGACAACTGGCTTCTTTCTTGAAGGCTGTTAATAATTCTTTTCTGTAACAGATTTGGGCTAAAGGAGGACACCCTGCCCTCCTAAATATCAGGCCAAGCACCAGCTCTCAATCTCTTATACACATAACTGTTGCTAACTATAATGGTTTCCTTGGAAAGAGTCACATTTGGGCTTCAAGACTTGACAAAGAAGAAACGAGAACGCCTCCAGGTTTCGTTTCTATAGAACATGCTTGCTGCCTTTGGGGCCTGTTGCTCTCTAGAGCACCTTTCTTCCCCTGCTCTTCCTCTGCTTATCTTATCACTGCTCCACTGTCAGCCTAGTCATCTGCCTTCACAAACAATGCTTATCTGCCCTGCTAAGACATTCCTGGGCTTCTAGGGGGAAATGCCTTCATTTTTCTCATCAATTAGTCCCTTAATGTGCTCCTAAAAAGTTATGCTTTCCTATGAAAATGGATGCTTCCCAATTCCCCCACCTCCACACGGCATCCTAGCATAGTAAAGATGTAGGACAGTATCTTCCTCAGGGTTCCTATTGCCGCGATAAAACACCATGACCAAAAGCAAGCTAAGGAGGAAAGGGTTTATTTGGCTTACTCTTCAGTGCTGTAGTCCATCACTGAAGCAATTCAAACAAAGCAAAAATCTGGAGGCAGGAGCTGATGCAGACTAGCTCAGCCTGCTTTCTTAGAGAACCCAGGATCACCGGCTCAGGGATGGCCCCACCCACAATGGGCTCCACCTGCCTTCAGCAGTCACTAATTTTAAAAATGCCCTACAGCCAAATCTTATGAAGCCATTTTCTCAGGCGAGGCTCCCTCCTCTCTGTGTCAAGTAGACACAAGAGCAGCCAGCACAGGCAGTAATAGTCCATTGCAGGCTATCTTCATCAATCCTGGAAATGTATGCTGGTCATTATCCAAATCCTAGCAAATACCTCCTGGATGAATGAATTGGTCCAGTGCTTTCTTGGGCTTTAATTTTTGTTTGATGGTGTTATTTTTGTGGATCTGGGACTTGAACTAGGGGCCTCACACATGCTAGGTAAATGCTCTACCACTGAGCGACAGCCCTAGCCCTTTTTGGGGATTTCTTGGGGTTTTGAACCACCTTCTTCAACGGTTCACCCTCACTATGTAAAACCTGAAAGAGAAGTATGGCTGAGCTTTTTTGTATTTTCCCAGACAGACTAAGTCCTGGGGTGACCACCCCCCCCCTTTCCCCTGGGATGCT
Source organism: Phyllotis vaccarum (assembly GCA_033318265.1). Classification (NCBI taxonomy): domain Eukaryota; kingdom Metazoa; phylum Chordata; class Mammalia; order Rodentia; family Cricetidae; genus Phyllotis; species Phyllotis vaccarum. The sequence goes on along the minus strand of JARWLC010000004.1, from coordinate 138,095,218 downwards.
CCTTGGGTCAAAGAGGCAAAGAAAGGCTGTGTTTTGAGAGTCATCACAGATATAAAACCAGAAGTTCAGGTTTTACAAGGAGTTGGACTTTAAAGAAACAAGGCTGAGAAATCCAATCCGGAAGGGACACCTTTCTCACAGGAGAGGTCAAAGCACACTGGAAGGATGAGGCCTGGCAGTGGGTTCTCAGTCATAGCATCTCACAGTCCCTATAGGAGCTGGTGATGACACCAACCCCGATTGGAAGGCTTAGTGGCAAATGACCAGACAGAGATGGCAGGGAGGAGATGAAACCATTTCAGTGCTGACAGCTGATGGCAGTCATGCTTACAAGTTATTTCACTTATGGAGCAGAAGACTCTTCCTACAGAAACTACTGGAAACATTCCTGGCCTAACATCCCAGAGGAACTGGCTAGATTCTCCACCCTCCAGGGCCTCTGGAAGGAAATAAAATCTATGGAAGGAAGAACTGCCTTGCAGCAATGCTGAGAAGTAACCACAGCCACACAAAGCCGTTACCACACAAAGAATGGGTGTTAAGGCTCCAAAGAAACAGGGAAAGCTGTGGGTGCAGAAGAGAGAAAGCTACTTTCTGGATTTACATTTAGAATTTTATAGGAAGCACATGGAGCTATTCTGAGGGGTGGCAAACACGCCAGGGTCTGAGCTCATGCCTAGACAACTCAAGTTTCCAGGGAACACCCTTGGCCAAGATCTGCGGGGTGGGGTGCCAGCTGAGCACTGTGCGCCATCGCACGTGGCTAGGGTTCAGGAATGAGGAGGGGTGCGTGGGCCAGTTGTAATGGAATGGAAAATGCAAGACACCCACTTGCAGTTAGTCTAGGATGAAGAAATAGAACCACCAAACCTAAAAGAGAAATAACAGAAAAGTTCACAGGAGTAGATCCTTTCCCCAAATAAAATCTGCCCCTCTTCATGCCTTCGTGTGACCCGTTCCCATTTTAATGGCTTTAATAACAGTGGAGGAGAGTGAGATGCTCCAGGCACAGAGGGCAACAAGCAAGCAAGGGCCAAGGCAGAGGTGGGCTCTTTCACACCTGGAAACTTAAGAGAACCATAGCAGAGCCTAGAGATCAGAAGAAGGAAAAAAAAATCCACACCTCTGTTTACTATGAATAAGGCTCCTCGGGCCTGGCTCTGCCTTCCACCGCCTCCACACATTATCCAGTTACAAATACTCATTGGATGGCTATGCCTTCCAAACAACGTGTCTCTAGATAGGCCTGTAAATGTGCAATTTTAAAATGGAAAGAACACAGATATGTGGGAATGCTTGGCTCTGGAGCCGTCACCCTTGCTTCAGAGAGCTGGATTTCAACGTGACATCCAGTGCTTGCACATAGCCTAAGTGATGGTGTTCACCCCATACAACCAGGCTACAACAGTGGCATGTGACTGTCCCCTACCCAGACACATGGGAGAGAAATCTAGGTCTCCGTTAGCTTCTTGGCTTGGACAGATACATATGGTTGGAGCTCAGTAAATAGCAGCTATCTGCGGAACACCCCTGGGAATTTATACCAAGTACCAACCATAAGTACAGCCACTGGAACAAAAATAAAATTGAAGATCATGGCACCCCATTAAATGCACTAAGTGGAGGGGTCTAAAGCCCGGCAGCGTGTTTGTTTATGCATACAAATGCTCCTGCCAGAGAGTGCCAGGGTTTCCCTCAAAATCATTGGGAGACGATGGTTCTCATGATGTATTTAATCCTTGAAATAAAAGAAAGGCAGAGATGTCTCAAGGCACTTGCCACCAAGCCTGATGACCTGAGTGTGATTCCCGAGACCCACATGGGAGAGGAAAATACTAACTCCTACAAATTGTTCATTTACACTCTGATCTCCACATGTATGCTGTGGCATGTGCATACACACACACACACACACACACACACACACACACACAATAAAAGCTTTTATGTAAAAAAAAAACAAAAAACAAAAAAAAACCTGTTAAGGGAAACAGCAGGCGTCTCGTTTGATTTAACATGCAGATTTCTTAACCGGCATTCCACCCTCTGGGATCATTTTGAATCTTGGTGTACCATTTCATACTTGGTCTGTCTCCGCCTGCCTTGGGTCACCTGAAGCCTTATGAGTCTACTTTCTATATCTTTCTATCATGAAAAACAAGTTAACAGGACCGGACCCAGTGTCCAGTCACACATCACAGGGAAGTTCCTTCCACATCTGTCCGTTACCCCCACTGCCTTCCCTTGAGACCAGAAGGAGGAGAACAGAATCTGAGCAGCTCTCAATAGGCTCTGTGACTTTTATGGACCATCTGTTCTTTGGCTCTGATTTGAATTATTTATATTTTAAAAGAAGAAATAGTACAATATAGAACATTATCACTTCTAATACCACAATACACTTGAAACCATGAGCTTATCATTAAACATGTTAATCTGAGACCTGAGGTGGGTTGGTTGGTAGCATGCTTGTTGTACAAACATGAATTCAGATCCCCAACACCCACATCAAAAGCCAGGAACGGTGAGGTGCCTCTGTATTCACAGGGCTGGGGAGGCAGGGACAGGAGAAACCCAGCCAGTCAGCTAGTCTACACAGAGAGCTCCACGTTCAGTGAAGACCGTGTCTCACAAAATAAGGGGGAGAGGCTGGGATAGTTAAGAGCATTCCTCTAGAGGAGGATCCAGATTAGGTAGCTCACAACCACCTTTAACTCCAGTTCCAGCAGATCTAACTCTTTCTGTCCTCAGAGGTGGGCACAAACTAACACTCTCTCTCTCTCTCTCTCTCTCTCTCTCTCTCTCTCTCTCTCTCTCTCTCTCTCTCTCTCTCTCTCTCTCACACACACACACACACACACACACACACACACACACACACACACACACGTTACTTCTGGTCTCATATATTTATTCCCTTTGTCTTGCTAGTAATGTCAAATGTGACTTCAGTCACATCTAGAATTCTAGACTAACTCCTGTATGAAGGCAGGACATCATTTGATATTTCCCCACAAAAAAATAAGATTTGGAAGTAAAATGGCTGTACTCAGCAGCCGTTCACCAATTTGCTTTCCTCATGTGTCCTCAAGTACATGCAGATGACATGGAATCCCAGCATCTTCCTCTGCTCATAGGCACCCACACCCTCAGACCAGAAAGAGAACTGAGTACATTTCTAAAGCTTACATGCCAAGCAAAGCTTTCATTCCCTGGGGTAAATGATTTGAGTTTGGCTGTTTGTTTATAAATAAGAAAAGCCATGACCATGATTTCTGTTTCACTGTGGCTGCCAGAGCATTGCTAATTTCCAGTTACCTTCAAGATCTTTGGACTAATGGCTGTGCTATATTTTGTCCTTGCTAGACTACAAATTAAGTTTATTATAATTTGTTTTCCAAAATCTTTCATAATTATACATATTTTTATTGCGACACGTTTTTGTGAGTAGTTTCAGATTCAGCCTATTAAAAAACATCAATGTCCTAAACAAAGTCATAAAATCTACACGTCCAAACGGGAACTGACATTTCTTGGTCTCTACACTGTACTGTCTGATGGGGCTGTGATGTCATTCTAAACATATGTGACATGTGGGAGAGCAATCAACTTAGACCACCTATCTTTTCAATCTCATTTTCTGAGGCAATGGGGTAAATCAGATTCCCCTGTAGATAGCGCTCTGCTCACTGCAGGTTCATCTTCATGGTCAAAGGAACTCAAGGGTTAGTTGTGAACTGTGCTCTCTACATTAGTCCCCATTAAGTGAGGATTCCAAAGACTGCAAGCCTCTCAAGAGGGTAGAGGCACCAAGAAGCAGACAATGGACAGCAGAGAAGGGACAAGCTGGTCTGAATCCTAGGAACAATTTTATGGCACTTTTGCTGACATCGTTTCATGGTACAATTCTCCTTCTTTGACTACATCAGGCATTCATTTTAGTCAGTTTGATGTTTCTATAATAAAATACTTGAGGCTAGATACTTTTTAAAGAAAAGGTTGGTTTAGCCTACAGTTGCCTTTTAGCATCCAAGACTGCCTTGTGAGCGCTGGCTTCTGACTGGGCCTCACCAAAGACAGGATCACATAGAAAGCCACAAGCCAGAGAGAAAGCATGAGGTTAGGGAGGGGCCAGGCAGTTCTTTAAGATCATTCAACGGTTGCCTGTGCCCACTGGGGCTGGCCAAACTCTGAAGATCCAGCCCAGACCTTCTCTGACTCTAGGTGCCCATCCTCAGTGTCCTCTTAAGCTCAACACACTCAATATGGACAAAACAGTAGTCACCATCACCCCACTGCCCCATGGGGAGCCTCTGCAGTCACTCAGTGTAAAGATAATGGTCACATCTATGACATCACAGGGACATCAGCTCACAGAACGCAACAGTGAGACAGAAAAGAGTGGACAGATACACTGGAGATAAAATCAACCAAACCTCTGACAAGGCTGCTCATATCTTACAGTCTTCCTGGCTTGTTTTGCTTTGGTTTTTGAGATAAGGCTTCTTATGTAGCCCTGGCTGTCCTGAAATTCTCTACATAGACCAGGCTGGCTTCGAACACACAGACATTTGTCTGCCTCTCTGCCTTCTGGATGCTGGGATTAAAGGTGTGCACTACCACACCAGGCTGTCCTATGTATTTTGCTCAAGCTCGCTCGCCATTTTAGTTATCAGTCTGCTCCTTCTTCCTTTTGGGCCACAGAATCCTCCCCAACTTCCCAGACTCCTGTCATTCTCATGGTCATTCAAAAAAACAAAGTCACTGGACCCCAAAATTGTTTCGCCTGTTTCTTACAGATAACCTAATATCAAATAAGGCCAAATTATTTAACCAAGTCTCTTAGCCTGAGCCCTGGGATGGCTGAAAGAGCCCACACCTGTCTCAGAGCAGGAGGTAGATGACTGATTCTAGGAGGTCATCACCTCAGTTGTCTGAATCACCCAGGGCTCTGGTTCTGACTCTCTCTACTGCTTCCAGCCCCCTGACTCAGCTGCTCATGAATTCCTGAAGTCTTAATTCTCCTGACTCTGACCTACTTTGCAAACTTCCTTTGGCAGACCTTCAATTTTCGCCCCCCCCCCCCTTTTTTTTCTCTAGAAGGGAAAACCTAGACTAAGAGGTGGGGCTAAGGAAACTGGGACAGCAGGAGCTCACAGGAGCTAGACTCTTAAATGACCTCTGCACATGCTCACTGACTGAAGAGCATGGGGACATTTTACATGCTTATCTAAAAAGATCCTTTATATATTGGGAGAGAGGGAAAATACATTATCAAAATACGAACTTTTTTTCACTGTAGGCGCTCCGGCATTGAACAGTTTGCTTTAGTTAGGGTTGTTCCTTTATAATTTTCTTCTCACCGTCTATTCAATTACAAGCTGAATAGGAAAACTATCACCAACAAACAGGACATTTCATTTATCTTCAACCAATGTCTCTTATCATGAAATATAACTGGACTGATAAGCTATAGGAAGGGTTCAGTCCCACTTGTGGAGAACAGAGGCTGGACTCGTGAAAGATCCCCTGTCCAGACAGTAATGCATCCCTGTCAAATGGAGGAAAAAATCCTTATTTCTGTCGCTGAAGTAGACCCACAGTTAGTGTTTTTTAAAATCTCTTTTTAGCAAAAATCCACATTGTTTTCAAGAGCTCAGGAAATCTGAACCAACATAACTAAATGCTGAGCAGTAAAACAAATCTCAAAAAACCTTTTTTTAAATTGAAGCCATATGTTCTATAGTCAAAATATAACCAGACAAGAGATAGTAAAACACACCCAAACATTTAGAAATTATTTCTTCAGTCGCTCAGAACTGGGAGCTGTAGATGAGAGCGAACTTGTGGCATTTGGTTTTTTGGGTCTGGATTACCTCATCCCATCTGATTTTTTTCCTTCCCTAGTTCTATCCATTCATCTGCAAAGTTCATGATTTTGTTTTTCTGTATAGCTGAATAGTATTCCATAGTGTATAGATACCATGTTCTCATTTGTTTGCCTGTTGAAGAGCATTTAGATTGTCTCCATCTCCAGGCTATTGTGAACATGGCTGAGCAATATCCATGAGGTAAGGTGACAAGCTCTTTGGGTAAATGCCAAGGCATAGTATAGTGAGGTCACACCATAAACTTATTTCTAGCTTCCTTCTAGAATTCTCCACACTGATTTCCAGAGCAGCTGCACCAGTTCGCCTTGACAACAACAATGAATGGGTCCCTTTTCCTCCACAGCCTCCCTGGCATTTGCTGCCAACTCTTTCTGTGGTCATTGTGACTGGGGTATGATGAAATCCCAAAGCAGTTTTAACATGCCTTCCCACAATTGCTCAGGATGCTGAACACTTCTGGAGGTTCTCTCTAGACATTGTCATTTGTTCTTTTGAGGACGCTAAATAATCCAAGGGTCAATGGCAGATGCTTCATGGCTAAGAATTTAAATACACCTATCTGGGTGAAAATTAAAATGTATAACACTAAATGTTACTGGCAAAGAGAAAATCTTTGAATTAAATATTCTAGTGAGCCTGAAAGGGGAGGAAGAAATACAAATCCAAAGCAATTAAAAATGAAAATAATGAAGATATGTACAGAAAAGCAACCAGGGAAAATGAGTGAAAGGCAAGCCAATGCCTTACGTATCAGTGGGCTAGAGAGATGGTTAAGATAACTTGTTGCTCTTGCAGGGAACCTGAGTTTGGTTTCTAGCACTCACAGCAGGCAGCTGACAGCTGCCTGTAATTGCAGTTCCAGGAGATGTGATGTCCTCTGGGGGTAATCTGTACCTACATGCAATGCACATACGTGTATATGCTCAGGCACACATGCACACACATAAAAATTGGGCTGGAAAGATGGCCCAGCAGTTAAGAGCACTGGCTGCTCTTGTAGAGCAGACCCTGGTTCAATTCCCAGCACCCACATGGCAGCTCACAGCCATTTGTAATTCCAGTTCTAAAGGATTGGATGCCCTATGCTGACCCCTTGGGCTCCTGCATGAATGTAATACACACATACTCATGCAGGATTACACACATCCATATACACAAAATAAAACATTTTAAAATCATAAGTAAATCTCTTAAAATAAAAATATAAGATCAATTGATGAAATGAGACCGAATCAAGGGAGCGCTTACCACACAGAGAAGTATTTCATTCTAGTGGAATGGAAAAATCAACATGGCGACATTTCAATTCCTTCTGTACTGGCATGGGGATATAATACAAAAAGGATCTTAGCAACATTTTTTTTTAGCTGTACACTACATTTTCTATCAGTTATGCAAAAAGATAAGATAACCAGAATTTTAAGGAAAAACAGAATAGAAGGAATTCACCTATCAGAATGAAGACATTAGCAACCAGGATTACGGTAGGTATCTGCAAGTGAGTGAGACAGATCAGACAACCCAGAAACAGGCCCACACAAATGTGTTTGTTGTCCAGCTCTTCAGGACAAATGTTCTAGAGCATTCAATAGAAGAATAAATAGCTTTTCAGTAAATAGTGCCAGACAAATTAGAAATCCATAACAAAAATCCACAAACTTTTACCTTCTATAAAATTTAACTCAAAACTAACCGTGAAGTTTATATGTGTGTGTGCCGAGTCATGTGCACACAGTTAGCTGCAGAGGCGGACAGTGTCAGACCCCTGGAGCTGGAGTTTCAGGCAGTGGTGAGCTGATGTGGATGCTGAGAGCAAACTCTGCAAGAACAGATGCTCCTAATCACCTCCAGCTGCACCATCCCTCCGGGCCCCTGACCTGGAATATAAATTTAAGCAGAAAATCTTTGGGCTATACGTAGGCAAAGAGTTTTCAAAGAACACCAAAATCACAATCTAGAAAGACAAATTAATGAGCTATATGGTGCGCGATTTCACTCTTCGAAGACACTTGAGGAAAAAAAAATAGGATTAAAAGCAAACTATGGGCTGGGGAAGTGTTTGTAAGCCAAGGGCAGGATCTTGTCTACTTAATTTCTTTGATATTTTTCTAATGGTCTCTTTCCCAAATTCCTACCCAAAGTCTAGAGGACATACTACAAGACTCTGGACAAGTGGTTCTCAACCTGTAGGTTGTAACCCCTTTGGAGACAGACAGACAGACATATAGACAGACACACATGGGGGGGGGGAACTCCAAAAATATTTACATTATGATTCATAAGAGTAGCCAAGTTACAGTTAGGAGGTAGCATAGAAAATTTTACGTTGGAGGTCACTACAACATGTAGAACTATATTAAAGGTCTCAGCATTAGGGAGGTTGAGAACTACATTAGACCAATGCCCTTTTCTCTATAGGCCAATAAATGGTATATTTGATGTCATAGATGGAGACCCTTAAAAGAGAACCAAAAAGATTACCCATCTGAGGCAGCAAAGGTTTGTTTGTCCTTGTCTAGGTCCTCACACTTGGTGCTTTCCTTCAAAAGCCTTTATCCAATAACAGGGCCTTTCCAGTCTCCTAAAAGAACAAACCCTGCCCGTCAAGCCTTCTAGCAGCTCTAAAGAAGTCCCACCTGGCAGGCCAGGTGTATCTTTGTGTCTCTAGCTCTCTAGGTATTTGACTTCAACTGAAAACTGTCTTTTACCTCCCAGGACTACCAGCTTTAGAGCTATCACACCTTCCATCCCTGCCTCCAATTAGGTCATCATTCCCATCAGAGCCAACTTTTTCCATCCCTCCCACCCAGTTCTTTTCCTATGTTCACGTATGTGTATACCCTTGTGCTTTTATGTGTGTGGGTACACATGCAGGTGCACCTGAGGTTGATGCCAAGAATCTTCCTGGATAGCTCTGCACCTTACTCAGTAATCCAGATGTCCCATTAGAACACAGAGTGCACAGATATAGCAAGCACCAAGTAATCTCACTAGCCAGCTTGCTGCTCTGGGGACCATGTCATCTATCAAGGTTGGAGTCACATACAGATCTCCACTCCCGCCCAGCATTTAGATATGTTCTTGGGATCTGAACACTGATTCATAGACTATATGGTAAGGGCTTAACTCCTGAGCCAGCTCCCCCACCTTCCCCACCTATTTCTGATGCCATTCCTGTGGCTGAAGACTGTTCGACTGCAGCCATCTCCCGGCTCTTCTACATCTCCCCTTTTCTAGCTTGTGCTCCATATTACCTTCCCCTGCAGCCTCTCATTGTGGGCCAACTGCCTTCTCCCTAAGAGTGTGTGTGCGTGCGTGTGTGTGTGTGTGTGTGTGTGTGTGTGTGTGTGTGTCTTTGTGTCTGTGTGTGTGTGTCTGTGTGTGTATGTGTGTCTGTGTGTCTCTGTGTGTGTATGTGTGTCTGTGTGTCTCTGTGTGTGTATGTGTGTGTGTGTGTGGTATGTACACATTGGCTGGATCAGAGTCTCAGTTGGCATACTAGAAAAAACAACATAATGGAAAATACTCTTGGAGCCTGAGGAAAAGAGAGGCAGCTTTGGTGTTTGGTGTCTCTCACAGAGCACTGCTCCTATTTCTGAGATAAATAAATAACCCAACAGGTTAGAGCTCAAGGGGTTTCCTAATAAGATAAAGTCACCATGCATTATTCAGCAGTCCAAGCCCACATCACACTGTAGGTGGAGATTGTACTGGAGGTGAAGGCATTTCAGAGAAAGAGATGGGCAATTATCTTTAATGAAAGGGTCACTTCCAACTAATGTTCCTTTTGGAAGCAGTAGCTCTGTGGACATTACACCAGAAAGGACTTGTAGCTTAAACTACTGGTAAACGTTCAGAACTTCTCTAAGAAAGAAAGGATTCAATGCATACGGAGTGCAGCTAAGTTGATAGAGCACTTGCCTAACACCCCTAGAACACATGTGATTGCCCATATCAGGCAGGCTACCCGTAATTCCAGCTTCAGAAAGCAGAAACAGGGCATCCCAGGAGCAAGTAGTCTAGAGAGACTATCCCTATGTTTGATTGAGATACCCTTTTTCAACAAATAATGCTGAAGAGTGGTGGGAGTGATAGACCTCAGCCTCGGGCCTTCAAATGCATGCACACATACCCACATCTACAAACAGCATACACACGTGTGTCCTGGGCTCAGTTCTCAGCCCAGCATAAATCAGGTATGGTGCTACGTGTCTAGAATCCCAGCTCACAGTAAGTGGAGGCAGGAAGATCACAGGTTCAAGGTTATATCCAGCTACAAAGTTACACTCAGTGAGTTTGAGGCGAGCCAAGGAGGGAGGGGGAAGGGACAGGGAAAGAGAGGGGAAGGGAGGAAGAGGAGGGATGAAAGTGAAAAACAGATGTATTTAAAAATAAAAGGTCACATGGACAAAGGAACCTTAATGCTACTATCCTTCCCTTCATATGGGATGTCCTTATCACTGCGCCTCTGTCCTCCTGCCTCAGGGACCAGCTCCTTGTGAGCTATCTCTGGACATTAGACACAATGAGGAAACCATCCTGATGCCAGATGCAAACAGGACTGAATGGGGATATAAACACATCCGATTTAAATTCAGGGCACTGACAAGAAGTTCTTTCTGGGCCAGGGTGACGTTTGTTAAACACCAGCCAGACTCCCAGATTTTACCAGCATTGGTCAAGGTCATTACCAGTGGCCACAGTGGGCAAGAGTAAGTCATTAACTCTGGTTCTTCACCGAGCCAGACTCTGGCCATAGAGCTCCTGATCTGCCTGCTCTAGTTTCTACCTCATCCAGGAAGTACAACATCTACAGTAATCATACTTCCTACCCGTTTGACTGGGACAGATACAGGAAGCAACTTTGAGTGGGGCCATCAAGGATACCAGATACCATATGGGAAGAAGAGAGCACAGGAGGTGGGGTAGGGGCTCAATACTGTGGGGTCTCAGGAACCCATTATTGAAGCAGAATGCAACTCTCTCGCCCAAGGCTTAGAGAACTGGAGGTGCCTGGACCAGGTCGAAGTCCTTGCAGGCTGGAGAGCAGGCAAAGGCTCACGGCACAGGCTACACTCAAGGTCAGGGTCATATTTATAAGCCTACCCGCCTCAGAAGATTTTCCTATGTGGGCTTTACTGAATCAGCCTACTGCCAATTTCACCGAACCTTGCTTCTTGCTAAAAAATTGGACTCGGTGCTTCCTACCTCAGCTCATCACCTCATGCCCTTCCTTCCGTACACTGTCATCTCCCAGGAGTGCCTGCCCAAACAGATGTCTCCAGGTTCTTGGACAATTTAGGGTGGGAAAGATCAGGGTTTAATATCCTTCCACATCCCATCTGCCCAGATGTGCACAGACCCTCTTCAATGCCACCTTTGCTGGTCCTATTATTTACCTGTTTGACTTCTTTATACTCAGTTTTATAGAAAGAGTCTTTGAAGTACATCCAGGTTTTTTCCTCCCACTAAGTATAAACAGACTCAAGAGTTTCCCTAAATCCAGACACAGCCAGGATTTCTTCCCTCTAGACCACACACTTGAGAAACATGGACAGAAATTTACCAAATAAAATAAAGGAAGTGTTCAAAAGCAAAAATATGTGTAGTTGGCCCTGTTCTCTCCAGCATCTGTATCCCCAAGGAAAGGCCCATCCATAGCTCTGGAATTTCCTGAGGAAAGAACACTCCCCTGGTCTTCCCACTCCTACTCCCTGGCTGACTGCAAGGCCCAACTTAATTTGATGCTCTGGAGGCTTCTGTAGTCCCCTGGGAAACTGAGGCAGGACAGAAAATTTTTTTTTAGGAAACCTGAGAAGAGACGGTAGCCCTGGTTGGAACAAGAATTCCAACACAATAAGCAACCACAGAAGGCCTTTCTCCCTTCCCAGATGTAACCTGTAGGCTTTGAAGATGCTCAGCAGAAACCCCAACTATGAGGAAAGAGTGTGGGATAACCCCTTGTGCAACTCCGGTGGGTGGCCCTGGTTTCACCTCACCAGATTATAATTTCATGCAAATCATCTCCAGAGCCACCTCATTTATCTCAATTATCAAAAATGAAAGAACAGCCCCAGGGATGAACCTACTACCACCATTTTGCTAAAGGGCTGTGGAACCAAAAAAAAAAAAAAAAAAAAAAAACAACCTCCTACATTCCACAGCTCTCAGACCTTATCAGAGAAGTTTCTCTGCATAGTAACAACACAGAATTTACAACTGGCCAAAGTGCAGAGAAGTGTCTGTGGAGTGCTCAGCCACAAACTGGACAGATATCACCCCTCCCCCCAGGCTCGGGGACCTCTGTGGAAGAGGGCTGGGAAGATTGCAAGAGCCAGAGGTTGGAGAGAACCAAAACCAAACAGTATCTTCTGCACACAACAGGACTCAGGAACCCAAGCAGCTGTGGCTGCCTGCACATGATGACACTGGTCGGCATGCCAGCTTAGAGTGGGAAGGAGTTTGCAAGCCAGCCCCCCTCCACTCACCTAGCTGAAAAGCAGTTGAGAGCTGATGCTTGAGGGGTGGGGAGGTCTTTTGAGGGTGTGGCCCCTGGAAGGTCAGTCATGCTTCATGCTTCAGGGGATGGTCTACACTGATGAGTTTATGGGCAATACAAACAGGACTTGGTGGGTTATCCAAAAGGGAGTCAGAAAGGAGACCACGCAGTGGGAATTGAGAGGTAGATCAGGGACAAGCTGGGAGGAGGGGGGTAAGATTATCAAAACACGTCCATATATGAAATTCTCAAGCTATTAGCACAATATTGTTTTTAAGATGGGGGGTAAGGGTTTCTCTAGAGCCAACACACACACACACACAGCTAATGCAAGGCAATTATGACTTTCCCTTCAAGAGTTCACATTAGCATGAGCCTTACTCTCTGAACACCTCTTTCTCTTAGCTTTAGGCCTTTATTAAAAGCATCATCAATAATGTCTCCAGCTCTGCTTCAACTTATTGGCTGATTTTTTTTTTTCCCCTAGCTTCAAAGCCTAAGCAAAGGGAACTCCTCTGGCTGCTGAGGGTGATGGTGTGGAGCTGGGTCTCTATGCCAAGAACAGAACAAACAACCTGTCCTCTAATTTGTCTTTTTTGAAACTAGCTGACCGATGCTGGCTCAAACAAGTTCCCTTGTCCAGAGGCGACCAGGGCAGAAGGATTTTTTTTTTTTTTTTTTTTTTTTTTACCATGTGTGACGCTAACTTGCTCTGAAGCATTTCCAGAATCCTGAACACATAACTCACTCTGCACTTCAAAACTCACTAAACCACATCTAATCACTTCTCAGGGCACCTACTTACCATGGTAATGATTGCCACTGAAATCCATCTACCACCCACAATGCACCTAAATCAATTCCTAACAGTCTAGTCCCAAAACAGACAAGCACTCACCATACCCATATCTGTCATGACTGGGGAGAAGGCTTAGTAGATAAGAACACTTGCTAAGCAAGCAAAAGGAACTAAGTTCAAATCCCCAGATCCTATATAAGAAGTCAGGCATGGCTGTCTGCATGCCTATAACCCTAGCACTGTAGGGGGCAGAGTCTGGAGGGTTTCTGGGATTGCTGGCTACTAGCCTGTCTCAAGAGATACCCCAGTGTCTTCCTCTGGTCTTGGCACAGACACCTCTATACTTATACTACACTGTACTACACTATACTACACAACACACACACACACATGCACACGCACACTCCCCCACACATACACACTCCCACAATCTTTTGGATAAGTACATAAATATAAACAAAACCATAACTGTAATGGATAAGTCAATGTTGTAGTAATTAACTCAGCCCCAAACAATAATCCCTTATTGCCTCCTTGGGTTTCTGAGGCAACAGAAATGATGAAGCTGGGTGGTGCTGGCTCCAGGTTTCTAGTGATACAGGACCCAGTTACTCTGGAGGCTAAAGTGAGAAGACTGGAAGTTCAAAGCCAGCCTAGGCTACAGACTGGGTGTGGTGGTATTCGTTTATGCTCTAACAAATAAAGCTTGCCTGAAGATCAGAGGGCAGAGCTAGCCGCTGGTTAACTATAGAGGCCAAGCAATGGTGGTGCACACTTGTAATGCCAGCATTTGGGAGGAGGAAACAAGAAGATCAGGAGTTCAAGACCACTCTGGGCTACACAAGATTGAATCTGTCTGAAAGAGAAACAGAGCCAGGTGTTGGTGGTGGTGGCTCAAACCTTTAATCCCAGCACTAGGGAGATGGAGACGGGATCTCAGCCCCATTCAGTCTGAGGATTCTTAGAGAAAGGATCTCCCCTTCTAAGGCTGAGGAGTTGTTGTGGCTTGCATCTTTATCTCTCCAGTCTTTCAGCATTTATCCGGGGGGGGGGGGGGGGGGAATTAAGATTCGGACTACAAGTGGGTTCAATGCCTGCCTGTGCAACTTAGTAAGACTCTGTCTCAAAAAGGCCCGAAGATGTAGTATGGTGATAGAGCACCTGCCTAGCATACCCAAGGCCCTGGTTAAGTCTCAGTATACCCCCACCCACCACAAAAGGGGTGGGGATACTGACCAAAGCTAGAGGCTTTGCCTCCAAGATGGCATAGTCATGTGTCTGCTGACAGCTGGTCTTTTCACAGGCTGTTTGGATAGCCTTGAAACATAGAGACTGGCAGAGCAAGAGCTGAGAGAAACCAAGGAAAGACGCCACCATGTCTTCCATATCCCGCTGGTTACCCAGAATAGCTCTCAATGTGAAGGGGGGGGGGGGGGTCCAAAGGGCAAGATCACAAAGTGCAGCCACTGGAGGTCAGTCTAGAAGTGGGATCCCATGAGGCCATCTGTAGACTGATTTTCTCTGTTGTAGCTACTCCTGTGCCCACACTGATTCCCACAGAATGGGTTTACAGTAAGTACATGACAGGTTCAATTTTCCACCTAAAATGATCAACTAATGATGCCAAATTCTTCCACCAAATAGAAACCTAATTAATGAGCTTGGCAAGGCTTCAGAAAAACAATGACCAGGAAGAATTTAGAGGGTCAGAGAGAGTGTAAGGCAAATTAAGCTGTTCCCTCCCAGATGTTAAGGACTCCATAGCGATTCTGGGATAGTCCTTGACTGTTTAAACAGTCCTTCTCACAGTGCTGTGAGTTCCTGTGGTTTGGCCATTTCCATACCTGGAAACACATTGAAAACTTCCATGAGTGGGTATGACTTCTTGCTCACACCCCATTTGTGATAGTCCAGAGGCCTCAGAATGTCCATCTTGCTTGGGAAGCCTTTGAAATATTGGAAGGATTTCAATACAGATCCACTGCAGACGTGGCTCAGTAGTTAGAGGGTCACCCTAGCTACAGCAGAAGCCCTGGGTTCAGCCCCAGCAGCACCTCAAATGCTGTGGTGCCTGCATTCCCAGCTGCTGGAAGCTGGAGGACCAGGACTGACTTCCTCACAGATCCATTACAGAGGACTTAGAAAGAATTCACTTTCAGGAGCCTTCCTCATCTACATCTGGATGCTGTCCCTTCATGCTTGATCCCTACCAAAGCTCACCCACTCACTCACATTTTACAAAGCCCATGGGGCTATATAAAAAAAAAAAAAAAAAAAAAAAAAAAAAAAAAAAAAAAAAAAAAAAAAAAAAAAAAAAGAGCCAAGCCTTCCAAGCAGAATGGAACCCTTCCTGATTCTGTTCAGAGAGGAGATGGATAATATTCCTACTAAAGTCGGAACTAGAGAGACTCAGCAGGCCTTTGTGTGCCTCAGCACTGCCACTTGGAAAGAAAGCAGGCTCCTCCGCTGCTCCAAAAGATATACCCAGACCCTGCTAAGACTCTCTCTGTATCGGTCTGCCAGCCTCTGTCTCTCTCTCTTCTCCACTTCCCTTCTCACTCTCTTCTTTCCCTCTCTCCCCACAGTTCCTTGTTCTCTCTCTCTCATCTCCCATATTTAGTGGTCTTCAATGTTTCCTACTAACTATAAGAAGGAGTCAGTAGGATGTACCCTAGGACCTGCATGACCCTGGCCCCTTCTCCATGTCACCCCCGACACTGCCCCATGCCAGCCTCGCTGGCGCACACCCTAACAGCCCACACTCCCTCCTCAGGCCAGCCTTTGAACATGCTACTCTCTTTGTTGGGACCATTCTGTGATTTCCTTATTCATTTAACTCCTGCTCGACCCTTTAGAGCCCTATCAATCTTCCTCTCAACATTTTCCTTCCTTCCCCCATCAACCGCAAAGCACTTCCTACAATGGAATTACATATTTACATGTATGATTACATATATGTATCAGTGCTTTAGTTCACTTTACTCTCCCTACAACCCAGCACAGTTTCTCGAACAAATTAATGATTATAAATGGATTATTAATTGAACAGATACGTTCCCGGTGGTTAGAAATTGTCGTGAACTTTTTAACATCAAACCAGCTGTGTTGTCCAGTCCTGATCTCCTCTCCCCTCCCCATCACAGAGGAGAAGTAAGCAAACACCCCCACCTCCATCCAGCAAGTGGAAGGGTAAAGTGAGAACATGTGCTTTTGAGACCAGGCTATTCTGCTCTTCTGATGCTGGCTCAGATGTTTAACCTCCTCCTCCAGCTAATTAAGTCTCCACACTTTCTCTTCACACTGCATATCAATCTGTTATGGTTTTCTGGGTCAGCTGAAGGCTGTGGGTCCTGAGAGCCCTGTCCCCAGAACGCCATTAGGACTGCTGTAAAATGCGGCTGACTTCAGCCACATTCGTGATGCTTCAGTGACTAGAAGTGACGAAATGCCCCACCTCCATCTGGACAGGTCTGATGAGACACTTCCTCAGCTCTTCTTCCTGCACTGACGCAAAGCCAACACCCTTTCCACACAGCAGGAGCAGTAAACCCCCAAGGTCTCAACAGTAGCCTGGAGGACCGCCTTTATCTGTCACCCTAGATGACCTTAGAAATACTTCATTCTATGAGGGCCCACCTCATACACTCTTACCTGGGACAGGAAACTATTTGAGTCTTGAATTTTTGTTGTTGCTTTTTTGGGTTTTTTTTGATACAAATTCTCATTTAGCTCAACCTGGCCTCAACTCACTACAAAGCCAAGGATGACCTTGAGCTCACAATCCACCTCCTAAAAACTGGGAGTATAGGCATGATTTAAGCAGTACTGGAGATTAACTCTGAAGGTTTAGGCCTGGTAGGAAAATACCCCAATTGATCTACAGTCCCGGGTTCTTTATTTTTTACAAAATGAAATATATTTTAACTCATTTCCCTAGCCAATATATTTTCTTCATCATATGCTTAGATGATTTAAATTTTGTGTCAACTTTTGCCATGACTCTGTTTCATCAAAGGAGTTGAGCACACAATGCAGACTCACAACATGTTAATGTTAAGAGGACAATTCCTGTTTATTTCTACTTTCTAAGATTTGATCCAGTGAGGCACCTTGGGTGCCAAATTACAGAGCGGATCCCTCTGTTTCTGGAACTCACATTCTCCTTCCCAGGAGAACACAGAAGATCCTCATGCTCGAGACCATGGCTTGCTGCCTTAGTTTTGGGAACCAGCACCATGCTGGCACATGAAACCCACCTAGATATTTGATGACAGATGAAGCAGTACCTCAGAAGGGAACCTGGGGCCGAAGAACGACTCAGTGGGGGAAGTGCTTGCTGAACAGGCATTAGACCTGGGTTGGACTCCCCATGCCCACACAGAGGCTGGACAGGGCCATCTACCTGTAACCTTGGCACGAGGTGGAGAGGAACAGACGGGAGGCTCCTGGGGACTCGCTGGATAACAAGCCTAGAGAAAATGACAGCCTCTGAGTTCAGTAAGAGACTGCCTCAAAAAGAAATGTTGAAGTGATTGAGGAAACACTTGGCTTTGTCCTCTGACTTCCATGTGAGCCTGCACTGGCAATCACACCAGTACCCATGCGTGCCCATATACCACAGCCACACACACAAGATACCCACATCTGGGACTTACTTACACTGTCCTCTACAATCCACAGCATACAACCTTGGACAGCTCAGTCAACACACCAGAGTGACTCACAGAGACCTTGTTTACTGAGACATGTCAATGAGCAGATTCTGGAGTTTCCTTGTGATGGGCATGAACTTCAGGATACAGTGGTTACCTAGGATCAGAACAAGGCCTTTGAAACCCATATAGGAGCCTTATTTATGTGTTTTTGAATCAATTCAACCACTTAATTATTTAAAGATTCAGAGAGAGTAGAATATTAGAGAATATTTGTTGAGACTCACTATGTAGCTGCCCTGCAACTCACCATGTAGACCAGGCTGGCCCAGAACTCAGGGTGCCTATGCTTCTTAAGTGGTAGGACTGAGAGCATGCACCACCACACTGAGTTTGCCAAAGATGCTTTTGAACATGAATCTTACCCTCCCACTTTTGTTAAGGGTGGTTCCTGGGTCTCCCTAGGCCAGTGGTTCTCAACTTTCCTAATATTAAGACCCTTTAGTGCAGCTCCTCATGCTGTGGTGACCTAACCATAAAATTATTTTGTTGCTACTTCAAAACTATAATTTGGCTATTATGAATCATAATGTAAATATGAGATTCCTGTGAAAGGGTCATTTGGCTCCTGAAGGGGTCACGACCCACAGGTTAAAAATTACAGCTCTAGGCGTTCTTGCCCTGTAAAGGCACATTCTCCTTTTCCTGGCATACTCCACAGCTAATCCACCACTCAAGAACTGCCATTCAACATAAATTGATTTTTTTCTGAAGTTAAAATGTGAAGGAAATTAGTTCTCATGGCTAACCTGGCTCTCTTGGACAAGGTGGCAATGAGATTTTTAATACTAACCTATCATATCTGAAAGGAGGCAAATCCACTGATCCCAAGATCAGCATGGGATTCCCATATGACCCTTGGCTGACCTGCTGCTTAGACAGAACCTGCTCAGAGACTGGTAGGAAAGGAAACATCTAGGAGTAATACGGAAATGGTCACAAAGTACACGGAAGCCCAGGGATGCACCTGTCTCCTCCCCAGCACTGGGATTATAGGCACAAGCCGCCATGATATTCTGTTGTGGAGATCAACTAGGGTCCGTGTACTTAGAAGGCGAGCTCTGTACTGACTGATGATCTCCCCAGTCTCCCCTCCCCCAGCTTCAGCACACAACTTTTTATTACAGAAAATTCCAAACATTACTTATTACTCTAAGTATTTCTTACAGACCATTACCCATCCTTTATAACACATGGCTGATTGTTTGCCTACATCCCACTAATTGATCCCCCAAATGAATTAAAGTATAGTTAATAAAAATAAATAAATAAAAGATACTTTAAATATTTTTTTTAAAAAAACTACATTCCAGGCAACTTACTACCATAAACTTTTTGACATATTTCTTTAAAAAAGCCGAGTGTACTGATGTGTTTTCTGTCAACTTGATACAAGTGACCATCATTTCTCAACAGAAAATACCGCCATCAGATTGGCCTGTACACAGGTCTGTGGGCCACTTTTTCGATCGTTTATTGATGTTGAAAAGATCCTGGATTATGGAAGAAAAAGGGAGTTGAGTAGAGCCTTGAGAGCAAGCAGTGATCCTCCAGGGCCTCTGCAGCTGTTCATTTCTCCAGGTTCCTTCCTCAAGTTCCTGCTCTACCTTCTCTCGTTCGTAAACTGTGATCAGGGCATAAAAGCCAAATAACTCCCTTCCTCCAAAAGCTGCTTTGGACATGGTCTTTATCACAGCAAAATAAACTCGGAGACACAGGGTCATGACGGCACCTCTGCTGTGGTTGGAATTTGAGATTCGCCTGCTTGTTTGGTCAAAGCCCAGGCTATCAGCTGGTGGCACTATTTGGAAAGACCCAGAAACTACAGGAGGGCAGCCACTGAGAGCTGGTCCTTGGGAGTCTTCCATATCTTACTGCTCCCTGTTTGCTCCTCTTTGTGTCTGCCATGAGGTGAAGAAGTTCCCCTGCCACTTGTCCATCCCATAGGTGCAATGTTCTACCCAAGCACATGGGCCTAGAACCGACGGACCAAACCTCAATAACTCTTTCCTTTTCTAAGTCATTCTCTTAAGTATGCAGGAATAATGAATGCACGTAAGTACTGGGTGTAAGCAATGAAGATCAGCATTATCACCTCCATGACTATTTGAACCACTTCTTAATACTGTGAATATGGAGACCTCATTTAAAGTGTTCTGGTGATTTCAGACGTGCTGTGCTTTTGAGGGCCGGTTCTAACTGAATTGGGACCCAAACCCAGGCCTTGTATTATAATGACCACTACCTTGTAAGTCACTCTTAGCCTGTACCCCCTGCCACTCCTCTCCATCCCAGTTCAGGCATGCAACTCCCTTTCCACATACATTGATGTTCTGTTCAGCACAAGTACAATCTCACCCTCCATGGCCTTGTATCTGAATACCATGCAGAATACAACTTGGACATTGTCCTGTTATGAAATCTTAACTGCCACCTTCCCTCTTCCCAGCACAAGTCCTGGGTCTCCACCTTACTTGGATGTTCACTCTTTCCTAGAATTTGCCTGAGTGTTACCTTCATAACTCTAATCTCCTAGTAAGATAGATCCTCCTGGGTTTATCTTTTCAGACATCACAGAACCCAGCACCATTGTCTGCCCTTATAAATGCTCAATAAACAAATATGTATATCCTATATCTAAAAATAATTCAAATAGGGGCTGAAGAAATGGCTCAGAGGTTAGGGGCATTGCTTGTTCTTGCAAAAGACCCAAGTTAGATTCCTAACCTTCATGTGACAGCTCATAGCCATCCATAACTCCAGTCCTTGGGAATCTAGTTCCCTCTTCTGACCTCTATGGGCACATAGACAGGCACATGGTACACATACACATGTGCACGCAAAACACTCATAAACATAGAAACATGTCAACATAAAGATCAAATTCCCTATTCAGAAATAATATAAAATAAATAATAATAAAAATAATAGAGGTGCCAAGGACAGCCTTATTCAACCCAATCCTCCTCCCCCATCAATTCATTTGCATCCCTGCTAAGTATTAAGCATTCTGAAAGAGTCTAATGACCAAAACAAAATCATATTCCCTGACACAAAAATAAAAATGTCTTTTTTTACCATCCTCAAAATACCCAAAGTGTTGAGTTAATCAAGATAAACTACTAACATGTAGTAGATAACAAATAAGACTTGTTTTCATAAGGAATAATCTTTCTACATCAATGGAAATCCCCAAACGGTTCAGTGCCACTTTGGGATAGTCAGGGCTGATTTTTCCCTTAGTGTATCCATTCCAACAACCCATAATTTTTAATCCCACGGGGGATGTCAGGTAGAAAACAAGACGTTCTCTAAGATGGTAGGAAAGATAAAACCAGGAATAGGCTCTCCAACCACGCCAGTCTCTACACAGTGAAAACCAAGAGCAACAGGGAAGGGTGTGTGTGCGTGTGCGTGTGTGTGTGTGTGTGTGTGTGTGTGTGTGTGTGGTGTGTGTGTGTGTGTGTGTGGTGTGTGTGTGTGTGTGTGTGTGTGTGTGTGTGTGTGTGTTCATGCACTCAAGGATGTGGCAGCATATATCTATGTAACAGGAAAGCCAGAGGTCAAGCTCAGGTGTCACACCTCAGGAGCCAACTACTTTGTCTTTTGAGAGAGGATTTCTCACTGGTCTTGAACCCACCACATAGATAGCCTTCCTGGCCTGGAAGCCCCAATCTATTTCTTCTTCACCAGCACTGGGATTCCAAACACTGTCATACCCAACTTTTTTACATGGGTTCTGAGGAGCAAACAGGTCTTCATTCTTGTACAGCAGGTACTTTACAGACTGAACTTCTTTCCGACCCTTTGCAGCTGACCCTATGCTCCCAGGAAACTTAAGATGCTATTCTTCTGTATCTCCACAGGGAAGGGGAGGTTAGAGCTGAAGAAAGAAGTAAACACCATCACCAGGGAACAGTCTTCATCCCCATGATGCAGTGATTCACATCCCCCAACAATCCCCTGGATCCAAACCATTGTACCAATCAAAGTAGAAAGAGGCATTTCTTTTTTAAAGATGGAAAACCTATAAAGGAACTATCAGAGAAAGCTGTAGAGAAACCAGGAGGCAAGGGCCTGGGTTGCTCATTAAAAAACTGAAAGAAAGCCCTTGCGAACCACCTATGCAGACCTCTCTCTATCAGGAGGGCCAGGGACACTCTACAGTTCTGCAGGAGAGGTCTGGCTCACTCTTCCGGGCCAGGAAACACCACACAAACAAGGCATTGGTGAATTCCTGTCTGCTGAGCCTCATGGCTGTTTTTGTCTATGAAAAAAAAAAAGAGAGAGGGATCTGTTTGAAATATCAGTAAAAGGTTCTTAATGTAATTCATCAGTTTTCATCAAGTGTTCCAGTAATTTAAGACACTCTGTGCCCGGGCTCAGGCTGGAGAGGGTTCCTGGTGCTTGGCAATAGAAAACAGCCTTTTAGAGGTTTTTGGCTTAAGGCAGTGGCAAATGTTAGAAAAACTGATGTGAGGGGGTTGAGCTCTCGCCTAAGATCTTCCACGGAAATGAGTGCTGTCATACAATTCACTTCCTTATAGAAATGTCAGCTTTTAGTCACTGTCTAGGATGAGGCTGTCTCTTGGGACCGACAAAAGGCTGACTACTAGTGAACAGATTTGAGAAATACTCTTTACCAGGTTAAAAGTTATACTTAATCCCCTCGTATCCAAATTCTTACAATTCTGCTCTGTAATAGCATGTTACAAATAATGTAACAGAAAAATATCATCTGTTACTAGGTTAACATTTAATAAAAAAGAGGGTTAGAGGGGCTGGCAAGATGGCTTAGTGGGTAAGGGCGTTTGCTGCCAAGCCTGAGAACCTAAGTTCCATCCTAGATAAGAAGAAAGAGAGAACTATGTCCCAGAATTGTCCTCTGGCTTCCACACTCATCATGGCAGGCAATAACCCCCTCCTCACACCCATATAGATGGCATACATTTTGATTAAAAAGAATCGTCATGTTTGTTCAGAAACAAAATTATCAAGAAATGCAAAGAATACTCATAATCCCCTTTCAGAAACAGCAGAGGAATTCACACAGCAATGGAACCCTCACCAAGATCTCCTTCACTGCCTCTGGGGAGTTTGTCCTCTGCCATCTCTGACTCTGAAGACACTATGGTTGTGACTTTTGGGCACTGTGGGACTAGAACCAAAGGCCACTAACCTGCAGACGGGGTATGCTTATGCTCTACACCTGTTGTTGCTTAAGTTGAAGTCAGGGCTGTTAAGTCTTAAAAGTGTGGAGATCTTACCTGAGCAGGTATCCAGCTCATCCTTAAAAACTGAAATAGGAGACCTCCCATTCCCTAACATAACACAGCTTCCAGCGATCTTACAATACCCATCCTTCTCCCCATGGGCGAGCACTTCTCATCAGAGAAGTTTCTCTTTGCTATGGGGATATGTTTCAAATATAATAAAAATAGTCTGAGATATCAGAGGGCTTTACCCACAGTCAGTCTAGGAGGATCAGACAGTGGTAACTCACACCTTTAATCCCAGCCCAGGGAATATCCTGGGAGTGGTGACCTCTGCCCTTAATCCAATCAAATCAGAGTTTGAGGTCATCTTAGTTTACAGAGGGAGTTCCAGGCTCCTGGCCAGGCAGTGGTGGTGCCACGCCTTAACTGAGCTAAGAGAGTATTTAAGGCAGGCATAGAAAGACAGAGCAGGCAGAAGAAGCCATGGCTCACACTGTTAGTCCCAGCACTTGAGAAGCAGAAGCAGGAGGATCTCTGTGAGTTTAAGGCCAGCCTGGTCTTTGGTCTCAAACAAAGACTGGAAGAGATGGCTCTGTCCTCTGATATCTAAGACTGTTTTTATTATATTTGAAACATATCCCCACACTTTGCAGCAGGTGGGGGCTACAACAGGGGCCCATAACCAGTCAAAAGGCAGAGACTGAATGACTGTGTCCCAGCTCCAATGGGGACATCTGTAACAACACCCTGACTCATAAGGCTCGGGGAACATCTTAGGGGTGGGGACAAAAAGACTGTGAAAGATGATGGTTGTGAGATGGTGCCTCCCTGGCATGCTAAGGAAGCTTCACCCAGGTCACCTGCACAAGGACCACACCAGTCAATATACCATGCGGAAGGGGGAAATTTAACAAGGTCTGTGAAAAGCTACAGACAATTCATAATAGCTACTAGGTGGGGAGGATCAGTTTTCTCCAGAAATAGCCTCCTCAGAGATTTTTCAGCCTCATGTGGTTAGCCCTAAACACATGTACATAGGGTAACACTAAGGGAACTCAGTATGATGTGCATATGTGTATACGTGTAACAACGACAATTATAGAGAGGAGTCAAGAGGAAGATGGTCATGAGCACAGGACAAGTCAGATTGTGGGGAGAGGAATGCAAATTATGTTCATGTTGTGCTCGCAGGTATAAAATTCTCAAAAAGCACAAATAAAATAAAAATCTGGGAACCAACTTGGACATGGGCTTCTTTCTCTAGCTACTCTGGCTGAGTCAGAGAAGCATCTGGCCTCTAGGGTAGAAGGCACACTCTCCAGCATCGGTACCCACAGCTCCACGCAGTGCTTCCTGTTTGGCCTTAGAAGCAAGCACTTGGGTCTGCTGCTCCTCGTTTCAACAGAAAGAAAAGGTCTAGATAAAAGCCTGTCCTTAAGAAAGAAGAGGCAGGAAAAGTATGCATTACAGCAGAGCATGATGGGAACCCAGGGTTCAGTAGAAACCCAAAGGTTGACTCACTCCTAGGTGTGTATTTAGGGGTAGGAGGATGGGATGGGGACAAGGACACAGAGGGAGCAAAGGCAATTCACAGATGAGAGGCTACTGGGGAGGCTGGGAAATGGCAGTCTCATGTCCCTCTTGTACAAAGAAGTGAAGTTAACAGGATAGTTTTCCTGAGAAGGGACTTGTCACCTATCATGTAAACAATTTGAACTTAAGTCTTGGACAATGGAGTGCCAGGCAAATACTTACGCAAAGAACAGTTGGAAATTATTGTTTTCTGGGGAAAGACACTAGTGGTTATATAGAATATGGTCTGGGACAAAGAGCTCAGGCTAGCCCACATAAGCTCCTTTAGGTCAGCTGGTAGAGATGACAAGTCTCATCTAATTTGCCCTTTCTTATTTCACAGACTGACATGAGCCCACCTAGTTACGTTTTCTAAAGACTTATTTTATTTTATATGTATGGATATTTTGTCTTTATGTATGTACACAAAGCACATGCCTGATGCCTGTGGAAGTCAGAAGGGTTCACTGAACTCCCTGGTAATGGACTTATGGATGATTGTGAGCCACTATGTGGGTGATGGGAATGAAACTCAGATCCTCTACAAGAGCAACAATTGCTCTAAACCACCGAGCCATATCCCCATCCCCTAGTTATTTGTGAATTGGTATAAAAAAAATCAATCAATCAATCAGTCAATCAATCTGTGAGCATAAAGGTTACAGTGCAATAGCCTAGGTCCCTGCTGGTGACCCTCAACTCCATACAATAAAAATGGATCTTCCCACCTGTCTCCCCTCCCCATCCACATGAGTGCAGCACACCTAGGAGCTTAAGCAGTCCCCATTCCATCCTTGGAGCAAGTCTGGCTCATCTTCTCACCACATAGCTACAAACATAACCCCAAGCATAGCTCCCCATGTTCCCCAAATGAGTCTCCCACAATATTCCACATTATACTTGTGGTTTGATGCAGGCTCTAAGGGTGATAAAGAGCGGTGTGTTCAAAGGCAAATCACCTGAGTCTGTCTGTGCCTGTTGAGAAACAGCATGTGAAATCTAACAGCAAGGATACTGGCTCTTGCCCACTTACAAAAACAAAAATAAGAAAAAGAAAAAAAAAAACAACAACAAAACCCAGATATTTTTCCCTCAACTCGTGGGACCGCTCTACCTGTCCCCCTCAAATTAACTCAAATCTAAAGGGTGAGGGCGAGGTGGGAGTGAGAGGCAAAGCCACAAGTATCTCAAAGTTATCATGGCCCCGCCCCCAACAGCCAGTTCCCCAGACTTTTCTGTTGAAACAACAAACAAAACCTATCTTTCACTTCTCATTAGCAATCACCATGACATCATTGAAAAGCAGTGAACCACGATAGGGGGGGGGGGGGGCGGCGCTGGGGGAGGGGCGGGGGAGGAGGGGAGGTGCTGACCACTGAAGAATTCTCTCTCCACCATTTCCACCCTTTGTTTCAGACACTGAAAGAACTCTATAGTTCTCCTTCCCCAAAGATGACATGGTATTTCAAAGATTTCCCTTCAACAGCCAACGTGCACCCTGCACCAAGACTGCCTCACAATTCACAATCTATAAGAGCCAAGAATTCAATTAAGAGGAAAATTTATCTTGGAGGAGTTGGGGCAATTTGGCCAATTAGCCTCTTTCAATTCTGCTGAGAAAAGAACATGAATTATCTAACGGAAGACCAAACAAAGCCCAAAGGAAACAGCTGGGATGGGATAAAGGGCTCCAGAAATCCAGGTCCTATCTGCAACTCTGTGCTTGAGAAAAGTCACACAGTACCTTAGGAGTTGAGCCTTGAGGACACCCCCCAGCTCTCTATTCCACAAAGCCTGCAGAAGCTGAGTCCACTCAGGGCTTTAAAATCTCACCTCTTGCAAAAAGCATTGCTCTTTACTGATGTTCTAGATGGTAGGCTCAAGTACAGAAGGTAAAACCATCAAGTTATCCCTTGTCAACAGGCTCATCACCATCAGAGACAAGCCAAGGGGAACTGGCATGGGAGAGGGTGTGGAGCCTCTCACCTGGTCAAATCTTGACACCCTCTATGGATAGTGAGCTCACCTTGGTTGCCTCCTCCACGCTCTCCCTGAGGGCCTGCAGCTCAGCATCATACTGTTCCTTCAGCCTGTCCATCTCCTGGTCGTGGCTGGAAACCTCCTCCTTCAAAGCACCCTTCAAGGCGGTCAGTTCACGCTCCCGCTTTCTCAAGAGATCCTCCTGCTCCTCTTTGGCAATGAGCAGATCCTGAAGGTCCCGTTTGGCCTGCAGAAGCTCCTAGAGAGGAAATAATCACAGAGGTGAGGAACACACATCTTTACCAGTGGCCCAGCATTGCCCTTCAAGACTGACCATCAGGTTTACCGCCACCTAACCTGTCCTGAGCACCCTCTCCTTCCCATGTCACACACCTTTGGAGACAATTTACACTTCTCAGAGAAACTGGGCTTCCTGACTTAGTTTCATTGAGTTCACTGTTACAGCTTTGGGAGAAAGTCATTTCTTGTTTTTTCTTTTGACAGGTTCTCACGTAGCCTAGGCTGGCCCCAAACTTGCTACAAAGCTAAGGATGACCCTGGCCATCAGATCCTCCTACCTCCACCTCCCAAGTGCTGGATTACAGCCATGCACCACCACCAACTGGTTGATGTGGTGCTGGGGCTTGAACCCAAGGCCTCAGACATGCTAGGCAAGCAGTCTGCCCAAGGAGCATCCCCAGCCTGATCTATTTTTGCAGCTCATTTTCATATCTGTGCCAAGGCCCAGTGTCCCTGTGATAGCCCTTATATTACTGTTCTCTGAAGTTGTACTGACTCACTGCCTCATCTGCTACCCAGCCTTGAGGATGCTACATATGGTTCAACCCTATTCATGTTCCCAGTGCTCAGGACAACATTTTCCTATCTTTCTTGTCTGAGTAGAACATGGAATTCACATTTTCCCCTTCGCTGTCAAGAGTTCACCAAGAGTCATAAAACTTGGGCCAAAGGTTCCATTTCAAACCACATTCCCTAAGTCCAAGGGCATCCTGCTGAACACAAGCCAGTCCTGCCAAAGGCTTGGCCTTCTTTTGACCTGGAAGCCTTGGTAACCAGAACTTCCCACACCTCAGATCCTCACTGTGCACCAGGCTTTCCCTCCATCTGAAGCACTCCACTGAAGTACTGCCTTCCAGCTGCCCTACATTTTCAGACCCGGTTCCTTCTCATTTTCTGGGATCTTGGCTACCTGTAGCCTTTCCCACCAAATTTCTTCAATGTATGATCTCAGGTCACCGGCTCAAACCTCTTCTTAGTCACCTGCTATGTGACTTCTATGTCTCCCCTACCAAGACAAGATCATATAGCATCCTCTTCCTCTGTTTCATTTCTGTTTGGAATAAAACACTCTGCCCAAAGCCACTATAGAAGAAGGAAAGGCAGACTGACTTCGGATTCCTTCAGCCCATCAATGAGGAGACGAGGCCAGACATCAAAGCAGCTGTTCACATCACATCTTTAGTCAAAAGCAGAGAGAAATGAATGCCCCACCCCCTGTGGCCTGCTTGCATGCTTTCTCAATTATTATACAATTCAGGACCCAGCCCATGAAATAGTGCCACCCGATCCATGGTGAGTCTTTCCACCTCAATTTAAAAAATCAGGATAGTCGCCCCCCCCCTCCAAACATGCCCACAGAACAACCTCATATAGACAATTCCTCAACTGAGATCTTTCCCAGGCCATTCTAAGTTTGTCACACGGACAGTTAAAATCAACTACCACACACCCCCATCTCCCTATCCCCGGTTCTTCGCTGGTACCATTTCCTTGACTCCCCCTGGAGCCTCACCCTGTCTCCTCTCCCTGGAAATAACAAGATGGTACAATCCTTCATATTTTCTCTACAAGGATCATGTCTGGTTTCTCTCCCTTCCAAATGCTAAGATGCCCTTAAGGATCCAATGTTGCATTCTTTACTGTCCTTTGGCAAGCTCCCTGACCTCTTCCAATATCTGGTTTTGGTTTTTAATTGCCTCTCCTCTTTTCCTGGCACCAGCACCCTGGTGACCTGACAGCCACGAGAGTCACGTGTTCAAGCCTGAGCTCAAGTATGATTACATCTTCAGGTGAATCCACCTGGAGCCTTCCTCTCCACATCCTGTCCTCCGCTGTCAGTGATACCACCTGTTCGGGAAGCACGAGTGCAGGAGCAGGGCGGCCACTGTGACTTCCCTCAGCTCCCACCTTCATAGGCATAAAATCAGTTCTGTGACATCTAGGTCCTTCCTCTCCTCTGTCCAGGTTAGCTGCTGTTCCCTTTGCTGTAAGCACCCACCTGACTGCACAACCAGGCTCCCGGAAGCAGCCTCTGAGCTGCCTCCTCCCTCCCTCCTGGCCCCACTTTGAGGAACCAGACACAACTGGAACTTCCCGAGAAGTCTTCCTGAGACCCTTACTTAGACAGACTCTTCTGCTCTCCTGTCACAGACAGCACTTGGAACTCTGCAATCTGTGTTGAGAGTTCTATTTGTGTCTGCTTGTTTGCTTGCTTGCTTCAGGCGGGTTTCCTGTATCCCAGCCTGGCCTCAACATCCCAATATAGTGTGGTCTTGAATCTCTGATCCTCCTGCCTCAGCCTGGGTGCTGGGATTAAAACTACCACAGGCTACCACAGCGGTTTTATGCAGGACTGGGATGGAAGCCAGGGCTTTCATCCATGTTAAGCAAGCACTCTCCCAACTGAGCCACAAGCCCAGCCTGTGCTCCTTCTTATATCATATCATATATATGTCCATATATTCTTAGTGAGGGAGACAGAAACTTCTAGAAAAGATATAATCTGATTTTTGACATTTTTGACTGGATCAAGAGCACTAGTGGTACTATCTATTCTGGGTGTAAACAAGCCACCTGCTCCTTAGGCAGGAGCCTCATGAGGTCAGGATGCTACCAGCTCTCCTTTCATTGTGCCTTCTGACTACAAACACACCTTAGTCCTGAGCCCCTGGGGATTCAGAGCTGGGCCTCAAGATCTCTGAGAGGACAGGCCACTTGCCTGTCATTCAAGAGGTGTGTTACAGCTGGGGGAAGAGAAATCTTTAGATTACTTGTTTTAAATTAAGGGTGTGTGTGTGTGTGTGTGTGTGTGTGTGTGTGTGTGTGTGTGTGTGTGTGTGTGTGTGTGTGTGATATGTAGGGGGTGCTGTGGTCCATGTGGAAATCAGAGGATAATTTGTGGAGCCAGCTCTCTCCTTCCATCTTTCCATTCGTCCCATGAACGCAGGCCAGCAGGCCACCCAGCGAGTGCCTTTACCCACTCACTCACGAGCCATATCATCAACCCGAATTATTTCCTCGGGTTAGCATACAAAGTAGTGAGTTTCATTTAAAAACAACTGAAAGGGAAATCCTTTCTTTCTCTAGGATGAGCAGATAGGGCAAACTGGTGGGAGGTCACCTCACAGGCCGAACTCTAGCCCAGCCAGAACATCACCAGCAGACACCAATGAAGTCTGGAGATCCATCCCTGAGATTTAAGAATGCCTGTCCTAACACGCAGTAAAGGGACCACTCTGGGTGTCCATGCCCAGTTCTTTTTGAGGAGGAGCAGAATGCACCCATCACTGGTGTCTTTGGCGACCTCTCTAGGACTTCATGGCGCCTCCTGCCAGCAACCTCAAAGTGGCCCCTTCCTGCTTTGACTCCCACATGGTTTTCAGTTGATCTTAGGGCAGTTCCCCTCCCCACCCTTATCTCCTGCAGGATATATCTGTGTTTGTGCTGCCAAAGACCAGGATTTTGCAGTCCATTTTACACTGACAAGGCGTTGTCTGTGGCTGAGGCTGTCACTTAACTGCACCATGCTGTGTGAATCAAGTCAGATTACACCCTGTCATATCAGACAGTAATTTCCAGAAGAGAGACCTATAGGCACATAGGGTTTCCAAAACTTCAATATGAAGGCTTATTTCAAATGAAGAGAGAGGAGAGAAGGGAAACTCCAAAATGTAAGCAAACCCACAGTAGAGAGAAAAGCACCTATCTGGAAACTACAAAGAAAACAAGGGGAAATCAAGCTACTTAGAATCACTCACTTTCAAACCTTCATGCAGTCAAGAAAGGTCACATGTCACAAGGGGTCGGCCAATCCGCACCTAGTGTGGGGCCCGTGAGGGGACTCAGCTGGTAAAGGTGCCAGCCCCTGACTCCCACAAGAACCTCCATGCAGCATAGCACCCCATACCCACACCCAAAAAATAAATAAATAAATGCAATATAAATGTTTAAATAAGACAACACAAAAATGGGAGACAAGCAAGGGAAGATCTATCTAGAAAAGTTGATTATGTTTGGCACTTGTGCATGAAAATAATACTATTTTCAAAGGTTCAGACAAGGGGATTGGCTATAGAGACCAAGATCCATTCATAAATGAGGAAGTCAGGAGTTCTGGGATTCTGACACACCACTAGGATCACACATCTGGGTATGGGAGCCAGCTCAATGAGTAAGCTATTTGCCTTGCTACCACTAAGACTCTAGTTCAGTTCCCAAAACACATGTGCAAAAAAAGAAAGAGAGAGGTGTGGGAGAGAGGGGGGGGGGGTCAGGCCTGGTGGCAGGTGCATTCAATCCCAGCTCTGGGGAGACAGAGATAGGTATTCCTGGAGATCTCTGGCAGACACCTTGCTAACCTGCTTAACAAGCTCTAGGTTTGTCTTAGTTATCAAGATAGGGCTGACATTTGAGAAACAACAATTGAAGTTTCCCAATAGAACCCACATGTTTTACACACACACACACACACACACACACACACACACAACTTAAAAAACACTATGTAGTTCTTAGGTCCTGGGGATGTACTTCTTTGTAGAAGACCCTGGCTTCTAATTTCAGCCTCACATTCAAAAGGACAAGCAGAGTACACATCCAAAATCTAAAATCTCAGCATGTAGGAAGTGAAGACAGGAGGATCAGTAGTTCAAGGCCACCCTTGGCTGCTACACAGTGAGCTAGAGAGTTTGAGTTCAACCTGAATTACAAAAGGGAGACCCTGACTTAAAAAAAAAAAAAAAAAAAAAAAAAAGATCTTTGGTACTGTTCATCAGTTCTTAGCCTAAGAAAACAAATATCCTCTACTACGCTTTCCTCTAAACTTCTTTTTAATACAGAGTCTCAGTATTCTGGCTGCTCTGGAACTCACTATGTAGACCAGGCGACGCTTTATAATACAAAAATCCACCTGCCTCTGCTTCCCAACTGCTGGCATTAAAGGCATGTGTCGCCATGTCTGCCCCCTCCTCCAGTGTTATTTTACAAATTCCATGTAGACGCCTGATCCGATTTAACAAAACATGATGAACTTCTGGGCTGGGATGGAGCCAATACCACAGCATGTACCTAGCAGCGAACACAAGGCCTTGGCTTCAGCCTCCCTTAGAAAGATAGAGGTTTCATGATAAAGCTGAGCTGCGACACAGGCTCACAGAGCAGCCAGGCGTCAACAGCTTTCAAAGCTTATAGATTCAATGTCCCTTGTGTTTTCTTAGGCAAAAGCCATGGAAAACTTGGCCTCAACTCTAATCTGTTATCAAATTTCTCCAAGCTACTTTTTATTAAGATACAAAGAATAAATTGAAAGCGACTAGGAGATGGGATCTTCTTTATTAGCGCTGTGGAAACTGTAGATAGCATTTTTAAAAGCTGATGAAAACTCAAAGGAAAGAAATACGGGATGTCCCAGGGGCAAAGCCAAACACATAATGGACATGAGTGCTTAGCAATGCCTCTCCACCTCCCTCCTCTGCAGATGGCACAGGTCATGTCAGGAGCGTGACAAACAGCCAGGACCCCAACTGCAGGATGTGTAAGAACAGATATGCTCTATTGCCATTCCAGTTGTGGCCTGAACACACATCACCAAAGCCAGAGTCCATGTCCTCAGCCCAAACCAGTATTAACAACACAAACCTATTACCAAATCAAGTTCAGAACAAACAGTCAATAGGCTGTGACACATTGTGGGGTACTAGCCACGCCCTAGCTAAAGACGTGGGCTGGGTGGGGCTCGGTTGGTACAGTGCTTATCCAGCATGCTCAAAGCCCAGGGATGAATCCTCTGAACAAGACAAACTGGGAGAGGTCATCCTCCACTACATAGCAAGTTTGAGTCTAGTCTGGGCTATATGAGACCCTAATCTCAAAAAAATAAAAATGGCATGCAGTTCATCTCAGAATTACTTCACTTCAGAAAACTATGGTAACTTTTCAAAATAATTTAAATCGTGAAAATTCTCCTTTTGGTCTGTCACTAAGAAGTATGCTTGCTGTACCTGAAATGGGAGAAGCAAAGATGACGGATCATACTTGGCTGTGTTGAGAAAATTTGCAAACCTAGAATGAGGGTGAATGGATGGAGAGATAGAGGGTAGATGCAGCCCAGGCATGGAGCAGACACCACACAGCCCAGGGCCTGGATGGAGCAGACACCACACAACCCAGGGCCTGGATGGAGCAGACACCACACAGCCCAGGGCATGTATCATGGACCACAGCAACATCTTCTGTGCTCTGGGCTTCAAGGTAAAAAGCCTCTGAAAGGGTAAGTTTTCCACTGACATCATTTCTGGGAATTTATCCTTAGGGAACATTTTTTATTATTATTATTTTTAATGGAGGGGCTCATGTATCCCAGACTGGCTTTGAACTCACTGTATCAATTGTAAATAGAGACTCAGAGATAATAAGGGTTGAGTATTCAGATTCATTGTATTTATATTATAGAAACCATAAACATGTTGGTTGCTATAATAGTATTGGAACTATGTCAGAAAGTTCCCTAAATTCTAAAACTAAAAAGAGTAAAATATGATCTTATCTGAAATTTATTTCAAAATAGTTCAGACACACAAAAAAGATAAATAGATGAGCAGAAAAAGTAATGTAGGAATATGACAAAACACTGACAAATCAAAAATACTCCTTATCCGTTGAGAATTGATGAGTGCTAATATACTGTTCTGTATGTGTGACTATGTGTGTGTCTGTAAAAGCATCTGTGTGTAAGACTGTATTTGTATGTGAGTATATGAGTGTGAGCACTTGTGTGTGAGAGCATTCGTGAGCATTTTAATAGTGTGTGCTTATATGTATGTGAGTGTGTAAGGGAGAATATATGTGAGCAAAGTGTGGGGTAAATCAGGAGATACAGGCCAGAAGTCACCTCTGATGCCACTCCTCAAATTCCATCTACCTTGTTTATGACACAGGATCTCTGGGCTAGGGGCTCACTGAAGAGGCTAGGCTGCCTGGCCAGCACAGTCCTGAAATCGCTCCATCTCTACTTCCCATGCACTAAGATTACGAGTTCAGCTTTATTTTTTTAAAACATGGGTTCTGGGGATTAACCTTAGTCCCTCATGTTTGCCCAGCCAACACTTTATTGACTGAGCCATATCCCCAGTCCCTAACATACTATTCTTCCTATACTTATTGTTCATAATATTGAAGAGTTTTCCTAAGACAATGATATACTCAGAATCTAAACACAGAAACCAGTGGGGAAAATACACATAACAGAAAGCAGCTTGTAGCATCCAGCTCTTGAAGCTACATCCTCCCAGGCAGGGGGGGTGACACTTGGCCCCCAGCCCCTTACCTCGATCAGGGCTCCCTTCTCCCTGTCCTCGGACCGCTTAGTACTGTCCAGTTCATCGTGCATTTCTGACAGTTGGTCCTGCAGGTCTCGGATCTCTGTCTGATGCTGTTCCCGCTCCATCTTCACCTGGAACAGCCTAGCAGGAAGCAGGGGAAGTCCATCAGAGACACCCCTGGGACCCAAGGGCCTCACTAGCAGGGGACAGGGGGAAGTTATCAGAGAATCTTCTGGGACCCAAGGGCCTCACTTTCAGGCTGTCATATGGTCATCTGTAGTCCTGAGAAGCTTTCTATCATCTAATTTGGCTAAGATGTTAGATGAAAACTCAAACCAACAAAATGGGACAGATTTACAGGGACATTTTTCTACCAGAAGGAGACTATGAAATACTAGAGTTTGAACATAGAATATGAAGAAATGCCTAAAACCAAGGAGAAACAATCAGAACTGTAAAACAGGAGAACCACAAAGTTAATGTCTGTGGTTAGTATGACTGACAGTTTGAACAAACTGAGAAGTACTTAGGGGATTAGAAAAATACATCTCTGGGACTGTTTGCAAAGCTAATAAGGCAGGTGAGGCCTTGGAGTTATTTTTCCTCTCTACATCACAGAGACCAACCCATTCTGGAGAAAGTGCTCAGCCTGGGAGATTGTCAATCCCATAGGCTAATACACTTTAGAAGCTGGACTCAGACTTCTGGAAACCTTAGTCATTAGATATCATGCTCAGGGTTCCCAGAAGAAACCTTACTCATTACAATATCAGCCGTCGGGGGCCCCTGCTTTTCACTCACTGGCCAGAAGATCTCCTATTGGGGCTGCAGCTTTATAAGGCACACTCAAAGTATGCAAAGAGTTTTAATAATTATTAACCTCCTGGCATAGCTCCAGCTGCATAATTTTGTAGGAGGGGAAAAAGAAAAGAAAAGTGAGTGGCCTTGATAAACACTTGCAGGGCCAGGAGGTGTAAAAAAGGCAGAAGGTTCTAGCAACAGAGGGGCTCCAGCTAGGCACTCACTCTTCTAAGTTCCTCCGAAGCTCGCCTTCACTTTCCTGCAGCCTTTGCTGAAGGGAGGTCACCTCCTCCACTTGGCTCTGGTGCCGGCTTCGGAGATTCTCCAAGTCCTCTCTCATTCTGTCTCTCTCTTCCTTGATGTTCTGATGGTTCTAACAGGAATCAGTAAGATGTTAAGATACCTCTGTTGTCTATCAATACCGAAACACCACACCCTTCTTCTCTGAGTCTGCCCATCTGTGTTAGGGTCTCAAGTAGCTCAGGCTAATAGCAAACTAGCTATGTAGCCCAGGATGAGCTTGAACTCCTGATCTTCTTGCCTTCACCTCCCAAGTGCTGGGAAGAAAGGGGTGCACAGCCATGCCTGGGTTAGGAGGTGCTGGGGCTGGAACCCAGGGTTTCATGTGTACTGAGCAAGCAGTCAGCAGAATGAGCTACATCCCTGGCCCAGAAGCCCATTTGTGAACATTAGGACTCCGTGCACTGTTCCTTCATTATTAAACAACTCAATCAAATCATGTAATTAAGGTTCACAGGTTCCAGAAAGGATATGAAGTGCTCATATTTAGTGAACTGAACACTTTTAAAAGAAAACCACAAACACAACCAGACCTCATTTGCTGTTTCTATTACTTCAGTTTAAATGTCTAATCAGCAGCGTTATTCCCACTGGCCTGCCTCTCTCCAGCAGTACTTCTTTTGCTCAAAGCAAACAGTTTC
This sequence comes from Phyllotis vaccarum, assembly GCA_033318265.1. Classification (NCBI taxonomy): domain Eukaryota; kingdom Metazoa; phylum Chordata; class Mammalia; order Rodentia; family Cricetidae; genus Phyllotis; species Phyllotis vaccarum. Next base: position 138,059,188 of record JARWLC010000004.1, on the reverse strand, counting down.
TATATGCTCTGGTTGCTTTAAAAAATTCTTGGCTAGCAGCCACCAAATTTGAAGGAATGTGCTCAGGGATGACAGGAATGTTGGAGGGGGGTTGGCTTTCATCTCACCTGGACATCCAATGTGTTCTCAAAATCCTTTATCAACCAAGACAGAAATATAAGAAGCTGATACCTTCTTCTCCAGTTGCAGCTGCCTCTGTAGTTCAGACACTTCTAAGATCAATTTGTTCTTCTGCTCCAATAGGTCTTTGACTTCAGAGGAAAAATTCGAAGCCTGTAATTAATTACCAAGATATCCTCAGTTAAATGCTTGAGACAATCTAATCCTCCTGCCCCAGGTACCATTGGGGTGTGGTGGATGCACCTCAACACTGACCATCGGAAGGCTCAATCAAGCAGAACCCTCCCCCAGAGTTAACACTGATGCTTTTCACTGTTTATTTTACATCTTTACAAGCTTTATAAAGCACACTCAAAGTATGGGACTATTTTCCCCAATTTCCAACATGACTCACATTTGAGGAAGGAGGCAGACATATTGGACATCTTTCAAACTTATTATGAAATATTAAGGTACTAAATTTAGAACATGTGCCTTCCTGCCTGTGTGCATGTAGAAGCCCTAAGGACAACCTCAGGTGCTGTTTCTGAGACACCTTAAAAAAAAAAAAAAAAAAAAAAAGACTAAAAACCATGATGTGTCACTGGCCTGGGGCTGGCAAAATAGGATAAACCAGCTGGCCTGTGAGCCTTGGCATCTGCCTTTCTCTGCCTTTGGCAGAATTTGAGAAATAAATAAATAAGGTGGAGAACAACTGAAGAAAGCATCCAATGTCAGCCTCTGGCCTCCTCATGCATGTGTACACACATGAACAAGCATGTACACACACACACACATCACCACCACACATACCGCAATACAATGCACCCTACCAAGAGAACCCTGGGATGCAGACCCCAATCATGTGTCAGTATGCACCCACGCTAACAAATGTCCCAGACGATCACAGTAGTATAAGGAAGATCCCTGTCCTCAATTCTGCTCTGAGCTTAAAATAGCTAAATACATGGAGTTTATCAGGCTGGGTTTGTAACTCAGTACCATGTGTAATTGCCTTGCATACGTGAGGTCCAGTACTCAGTCACCATCACCACAAAACAAACCAACCAACAAGAATAATTTATTACTTTAACTCAAGAAGAAAAAGAACTCAACCAAAGAAGAAGGAGCAACTCACGCTGAATTAAAAAGCATCTAGGAAGTTAATTCATAAGCAAAAGGCCAGTCTTGGCGTTAAGGGTATTAGGAGATTAGGACACCACAGGAAAAACTACTTTTTAAAATGATTTTAAAAAACAACAAAAACAAACCAACCCCCCCCCCCACCTTTTTGGTGTCTGAGATGGTTCTTAGTTATAAGCAAAGCGAGACTCCAAAAGTTCACCAGAAAAGGAGTGTCTACGAGACACAGAAGCCGGCCACGCAGGTTGTGCTGAGCCAAGGAGACACTAGAGTCTGACTGACATTCATTTGAGCTCTAAGAAGGGAAATTAGGTCATACTGAGAGAGTGAAGGTCAAAACCTAATGACACACACACACACACACTCAGCAAAGTCTAAAACAACAGCACGTACAGAATGAAGGTGAGCCATACTTGATTTAGCTCTCAGGAGAAAATTCCACCCTTTGGTAGAAAATAAGCCAATCTTGGGCATGTGTAAGTTGTCCACTACCCAGCATGCAATTAGAAAATCCTGTATGTTTAAAGTAGCAGGATAAAAGCTGACTTATAAGAGAGATACCCAGCAGAAGTGAAGATGACCCAGAGGAGGGGGGTCAAAAGAGCTGCGAGTAATATTCTTTAAAATATAAAAAAATATGAAGATAATGGATTAAAAAATAAGAAAGAAAGAAAAAAAGAAAGAAAGAAAGAAAGAAGAAAGAAAGAAAGAAAGAAAGAAAGAAGGAAAGAAAGAAGGAAGGAAAGAAGGAAAGAAAGAAAGATGGCCCAAAGGCAGGTAGAATCTAGAAACAGGCTCAAACGTGCAATTTAGAACGGAAGTACCAATACTTGAAACTGAAGAACTCATTAGGTGGCTCTTAAAAGACTGGTCTCTGGGGACTGGGGACGTGGCTCAGCAGTTAATGCCTGAGCAAAGAGAGGAGCCAAGTTTAGATCCCCAGAACCCACACAGGTGTCAGGGCAGCGTGGTGGCTCGCCTGTGACCCCAGCCTGGAAAAGGGACACGATGTCTGAGCATGCTAACGTACCAGGAGTTCTGGGTTTGATGAGAGACCCCGCTACTTAGAACATGGCTGAAGAGGGCTCCAGGAGGATTTTCCGCATCAGTGTCAGGCCTCCACACACATGCATTCGTGTGCACATGTGAGAGGAAAAGGAATCATTCCCAAAGAATGATGAGAGGAGGGAAGTGCTTTCAAAACATCTTAAAGGAAAAAAGCCTTAACCTTAAAAAAGGCAGAGCCAGGGAACAAAATTAATGAATCTGAAATGTTAAGAGAAAAGCTCACACCTTTAATCCCAGAACTCTGGAGGTAGAGGTAGGTAGATCTCTTTGAGTTCCAGGCCAGCCTGGTCTACATAGTGAGTTTCAGGACAGCCAGAGCTGTTACTGAGAGAAAGAGAGAGAGAGAGAGAGTATCCAGAGTATATGATATACCACATGAAACCACACACACACACACCACAGACAAATACACAGAGAGACATACAAATACTCACACACGCAGACACACACAGAATAAGGAAGACCATTTTAAAAAAATACATATAATTAGAATGTAAGGAGAACAGAATGTGAAAGAAATATTCAAATCAAATGGCCAGGGTGTTCAGATCTGATGAGTGCCAGAAAACTATGAAGTCAAGAATTCAGGTTAAGAAAACCACATTCAGGCACATCACACTCAAACTTCCAAATAAATAAATAAATAAAAATGGAAGAGCAATTACTGAGAAAAGGTACAGAGAAAAGACCTTAGAACAATACTTAGAAATCTGTCTGTCTTGTCTTCCAGTAAAGCCAGGGCCAGTGGACAAACATACCTCTAAAGCGATGAGATAAGACAATGCTCCCTGAACTAAGCACCTGCAACAGTGAACGAAGGGCAATCCGGGCAAACACCAAGAGAGCCCACTGCCGGGCGGAAAAAACTGAACCATTCCCGGGGATGGAAGAACACAGCCTCAGACAAGAAACACACAACACAAAGAAATGAACGCAACTAGACAGCAAACAAGAAACCAAAACAAAATAGATGTAAGATACAGGAAAGGCAGAGGACACAGATAAGTGGGGAAGGGTTCATGCTTATGAAGGAGGTCAGACACATGAAGAGGGTAACCAGAACAAAGTGATATGCATATCCAGTGTTAGCCCGACAAAAGGCCCTGTTTTTCTCTCCGTTCCTTTGCTTTTTCTTAAAGTTATTGTTGTTATTATTTTAATTATGTGTATGATGCACATGTGTACAGGTGTGTGCAGCTGCTTACAGAGGCCGTAGGTGCCTGGTTCCCTGGAGGTGGAGTTACAGTGTGAACCACGAGACATGGGGGCTAAGAACGAAGCATGGGTCCTCCACAAGAGCCCACTCTTAACCCTTGAGCCATCTCCCCAGCCCTGCCCACCTCACCCCTCAGCTCTGGAAAATTTGGCATTTGTATGGAAAGGTGAGAGACATAGAACAGCCAACTTGAGAAAAAGGAGAAAAGAATAAAGTCTGGAGCAGACACTACGGGATTTCAGAGCCTGCGGTAAAGATATGGTACAGATCTGTATGGGATCGATGCAAAGGAAGCGACATAGAATCCATGCAACAGAACAGAGGGTCCCGGTGTCTGTGGGTTTAACATTCAGGTGTCACTGATATAAGTGTTAATTGTTCCACCATTTCCTGAAACCATTCTCAGTATGCACAGCAGAACTTCTGCTTAACCTGGACGTATACTGCTGCTTATATACCAGAGAAATGAGTGTGTGTCCATTTGAAAAACTACATAAACAGTAAGGTTCAATGTCCACTGTAGCTTTGTTGTTAAGAGTCCCAAGTTGGAAATATTCACCAGAAATAAACTAGTGTGCACACACACACACAAATCAACATGTAATTAAAAAATAGTTATTGTTAAGTGTAACACAAGTATAAGCCACTGACATAATATTGAAGAAATAAAGGTAGACAGACAGTAACCAGGTGGCCATTTATATGAAATTTAAATGAAACTGATCTAGGTGATGGGTGTCACAATAGGATTTCCTGAAGAAGGAGGCGGTGTGACAGGAAAAGAATATTCAGGAAAGTTCTGGATAAAGGGCTCACTCTGTGATCTGAGTAGGGTCTGCACATATGCAAATCTGTGTTAAAAACACAGCCAACTACAGTTATGATTCTCGAAATTTACTTTAAGGTCGACTCCAATAAACCAGCACGAAAGTATTTGTTGGAGAAACACCTGTTGTGTGACATTCTGGGAACCTGTGTGTCTGACTGAGCCTCCAGACCTTCCATTTCCAAACCTCCCTCACCCTGGGGGATAATGATCCGATTGCCAGGCAGACTTTCATCCCCCACCCTCAGTATAGGCCTGTCAGCAAGTGCAAATAAATACATTTGGGCCAAACTGGCTTTCTGCTTTAGTCTGTTCCCACCAAGAAGAGGGGCCAGATTAAACAGGCCGTTAGGAGGAATGGCGTCTGATCTGAGTGTGCATATCAAGGGCTCTTGTTTCTCTTCTATGTGGAAGTGATAACAGGGTGAAGCTCTCAAGAGGAATTGGCTAAAATCCGACAGTTAAGTGGTGAGGGGAAGCGATAAACGCAGAAATCTAAGCTATAAGAGGCAGAGTCAAGGCTCCCAAGCACTGATCCAGATGTGGGCTGAGTACCATAAACCTGAAGGAGGCACTTCTCATGGACTCCCGGGGCCCACACAAGCGCCCCACAGCAAAAGCACGGGAGTTTTCCCAGGGGATGAAGGCAGTCCATGTTTGAGCCTAAATCCAACCCGGTGGGAGAACTCACGTACCAAAGAGGAAGGAAGTGAGAGAGCAAACTAGGGAAGAAGGCAGGGGAATAAAGAAAGGAAAGAAAAAGAAAACAAAATCTATCCGTTTTGCAGTTTCTGAGATGGTCTCGACCCATAACAAAAACTCTAACATTCTCCCCTAGGGAATCATTCACACACGCCCAAAAGATAAAACTCCAAAATTTTGCCAGCAGAGGATTAGATTCAGAACATAAGAAGGGGGGGGGGGCACACTGTGTGTGGTGCCAGAGATCTCATCCTGTCTTCCTCAAGCCAGCAAGGCTTCTTAACTGGTCTCTCTCTAATCTTACCTCTCTCTAAAAGCAGCAAAAGAAATGAGCTTTTGCAACACAATAGCATTTGTGTCTGTGTGAGAGTACTTGCCAGGCATGAAGCCCTGGGTCCCATCCCCAGCACCATATAAATGGGTGTGGTGGCACACACATGTAATCCCAGCACCTAACCCTAACCCTGGAGCTGGGGGCCAGAGAATCAGAAGTTCAATGGCAGCTTTAGCTGCATGAGATTCTGTCTCAAAAGAAAATAAAAATGCTTTTCATGGCAGCCTAGAATGGAAATGTCCTATCTAACTCTTCCCACATCCTGTTTCATGTAGCAGCTACATAAAATTAAAAAAAGACAAAGTCACAACCCTTAATGTTGTCTGGGCCATTCTTCCAACCTAGAATATCCAGCCTCACTGCCTTTTCACAAAGAACTCTTTGACCTCAGACAGCTTATTTACAGAAGGGACACACTGACTTCCTCAGTTCCGGCTGATTGCTCCAAGTCTATAATCCATGATGACAATCTTAATATCAAGCCCAAAGGCTGTGTCTTCCCCAGAGCATGCAAGTAATATAGTTGTGATTTAAATTTAGAAGTTTTATCAAAAAACATTAAATTAATGTTAAGAAATATGAGAGATTTGGTCCCAGGGTACTCTGGAGGCATAGGCACATGGATCTGTGAGTTTGAAGCCAGCCTGGTCCATGTAGTGAGAGACTGTCTCAAAACAAGAGCTACCAGAGAGGAAGATGGAATGTGAAAAACAACTAAAATACTTTATATGCACATATGACATTGCCAATGCATTTTTTTAATAGGAAGAAGAATTAGGTACAGTTACTGAAAGCTGTATAAGCAAATTGTAGTTTTAAGTTCCCAAGTCCAAGTCAGAATCATGGTCCAGTACTTAATACACACACACACACACACACACACACACACACACACACACACACACACACACACAGAGGCAGCATAGTCATGGACATGCTCAGTGCTTCACACACACACACACATGCTCACAGAATAGTCACAGACATGCTGTGTGCTTGCACACACACACACTCACATACACTCACAGCATAATCACAAGTGCTAGAAATCTTCTAGCTGGTCATTTAGCTGAATAAAAATATTTTGTTTCTTAAGCTGGTCATGACTCCTTCTCCAAAATGATTGGCTCTAGAAGTAATTCAGATTTTAGGTTTTTATTTGGGGATTGGAATATCTGCATGAATATAATGAGATAATCTATGAAGACAAGTAGAAATGAAAAATTTATCTAAATCACATAAGTTTCTAATACACAGAACCCAGAGGTGATTTGATATGATGGTTTTAACAGCTTTCTGCATGAAAAGAAGTTTGTGCTCATGACCCTGTATGTGGTCAGGGGCTGAATTTTCCACACCTACCATGTCAACACTCAAGAAGTTTGTAGGTTTAGGGCATTTTGGATTAGGATGTTTAACCTGTGTTTAAAGCCAGGCTGGTTGTCTGAGGCACTGTTTGCTCCTTGAGGGGGCACCCCACAGCTGTCACCAGCAGCTGAAGAAACCAGTCCCTCCCTACATTTACATTAAACACAGGGAATACAAAATCTACAGCTTACCTGATTACTTCCTTGCACACTCCCTGCTGCTCGAGACTTGAGAGTCTGGATTTTCTCAAAGACCAAGTTGACTTTCCTTTTGGTGACATCCTCATTGTCTGTGCTTCTGCAAAACAGCAGCAGAGAAGCATCAAGGGATGAAGCCATGGACCTCAAGACATTCTACGTGCCCTTACACTCACCCTGAAAGCCCTTGGAAATTAACTGCAAGTGGTCTGAGTGAATTAAGACAAAGTCAGTGTTTGATGGGGAGAGTGGAAGGCCGTTAGCACTCATTCTTGGACAGAGATGTCCATTCCTGAATACTTGAGCATGACAGATGCAGAATCTAAATCAAGGTCGGTGAAAATACGGTAAGTTACTGCTCGTATTTGTCCCAAGGGAATTAAACACATACATTTGTGCATTTAAACCTCAAGCTACTAAAGTGTTGGAGGATTTTTAATTTATCTAGCCTCTTTTTAAGAAAAAGAAGCCCCAGTGCCAAGACTGTCCAACAGCAGCCCTTTGTCTCCACTTCCACGTTAATCAGATCCTTTTACTACAGCCCTGGCAATCAAGGGATTTAAAATAAAATTCCTTAAACAGGCCTACTATTAACTTTGGTCTCACCTGTCTCTCAACAAATCAAGTAAGAAAGGAAAGAAGGGAGAAGGGGGGGGAGAGAAAGCTCAGGGAACAAGGGGGAGGGAGAGAGGGGGAGGGGAGAGGGGAAGAAGGAAAAGGGGAAATTTTAGACCACAATCTTCTACCTTCGTTTTATACGGTGAAACCCTTCACGAACCACAGTGAAAACTCAGTGGTCGTTTTTTTAAGCCTCGTGTTGTATTTTGAATCCTCTGTCTTCTCTGTCAGCCTGGCAAGTCAGCCATAAGTCATCACACACAAACACCCAGGGTTGATAGCTGCGCCTGGTGGCTGACTTTCATTCACATCAAACTTTGAAGCTTCTGCATTCTTCTAACTATTCCGTAAGAAGACTGTGACAGAAACTTCAAACTCCTGCTCCAGAATCTCAACATGGCTGGCAGGGAGCCAAAGGACCCAAGTGGCTGGAACCTGCATTACCAACATTGGCAGGCAGGGCAAACATTGCTCTCAGATGCCTCAAGCATGCTTGACCATCGTGAGAGAAAGGAGAAGCATCTTCCAATAAGGGATGATGGAGGCTGCTATGGCATGGAAGACCTCAAGGTGGGGCTGACCCAGCTCAACACTGACTGGCAGAACTCTCCTCCCATCCCTGAACTTGTTTTGATGCAATAAAGGTCCTTTTTTAAAAAAAACATCGATTCAAGGCAAGAGAGAATAAAATGCTGAGTGTGGATTCCAGAACACACAAAAGCTGAGCATAGTACCTCATATCTGTAGCCCCAGGGTGTGGAGGCAGAGACAGGTTGATCCCAGGGGCTTGCTGATAGCCAGGCTAGCTGGAACTAAGAGTTCCAGATTCAGTGAAAAATTTTGTCTCAAAAAAATAAATAAATAAATAAATAAATTAAGGTGGAGGGTGATAGAGGATACCTAACTTTAACCTCTGACCCCCACATGAGTATGGATGTCGAGTGTACCTGTACACACATGTGCATACATATGCACTTCTCATGGACATGCACATACACAAATATAAATTCTACATGTTTTGAATTGACTCACAATAAACATCCTTTCCTATCCCCTGTACCTAGTAGGAAACTGCATTCATAGAGACGAACCCTCAGTTGGCTCTAATAGAAGAGGAAAAGTTAAATACAAAGCCTCAAATACAAGTCAAGAGCCCTGTCAGATATGGCAATGGCTTTGTCCTTCAAGGAAAACTACGCACCCTTCCTTGAGGTAATTGTAAAGGATCTGCTTGGCCGTCTCCTCGTTGGCATGTTGTGTGAGCTCCTGTTGACCCTTCAGTAGATCTGGTGTGGCCTGCAACATAATGAAGTGTGTTATTAGACCCAGAGGGTGACACTCCCAGGAAGATGAGGCTCCTAGCACACTCCTTTCTGTAATCAATTCGTCTGATCAGCCTCCTCATCCCAACATCCCTAAGCTTAGACCCTTGGGCGATTGACTTCTCATTCCCCAGGTTTTCCCAGTAGTAAAAGAAGGTTAAAAGCAATGTTTCACACAGCTGGTGCAATGCTATAATATAACACCTGCAACTTACCAGCCTCATCATTGTCTTTATTACTGTTATTATTTTTAACTGTTACTATCAAAATACTCAATGTGCCACTTAGACTCTATAAATTTGCAATTAACCTAAATTAAGATTAACCTAATTTCTCAGACTAGAAACCAACCTAGTCACCCAGTTTCAGGAATATATGGTTGCAAAATATAACCTCAGAACTGTGTGTTAAAACTCATTCTGTACACATCCAGATTTCACATGCGTGAAAAGAAATGGAGTTTCTTTGTGTACTACTATTTGACAGAGACAGAAAGTGAACCAGAAGCACTCAGAATAATCTAGAAACTATACAGTTGGCAATAAAACATAATCTGATAAACAATCATAATAAAGCAGCTCAGCCTAGGTGATGCATGCCTTTAATCCCAGCACTTAAGAGGCAGAGGCAGAGGCGGGAGGCCAGCCTGGTCTACAGAGCAAGTTCCAGAGAAACCCAGACTCAAAAAACCAAGTAAATAAAACAAAATGTTCAAGGGCTGGAGAAATGGGTCAGTTGAAGTGCTTGCTCTGAAAGCATGAGAATCTAAGTTTGATCCCCAGCACCCATGAAAAAGCCAGGCATCGTACATTTCTATCATCCCAGCACAGGGGAGGAGCAGATAGCTAGTATGGCTCCACTGGTGAGCTCCACGTTCAGGAAAGATCCCATCCCAGAAAGGTGGGGAGCGACAGAGGAAGACACCGGATGGTAACCTATGGCCTCCATACACATATGCACCTGCACACCTATATATGTGCACACATTTGCAAACATGCACTTACACTTCACAGAATCATCAAATGTGCATTACTGATTAGTACACTCATTCCTAGGACACATTGCCTAAGCCACTCTAAAAAGGAAAAACACAAGTGTTACCTGTGTAGTAGAGTCGGAAGGAAATGTCTTTGCTGAAATTTTCTTGGCAGCAGAATCAGGCGTGGCAGTCACAGCCCGGTTCTGTAACATCAACGTGGCGGTGGCTATTTTGATTTCTTCTTCTTTTTTATTCTGTGCTGGAAGGGAGGAGGCACAAGCCACCATGCTTTCCTGACTTCCTTCGTTCAGAACTTTTCCATCTTTGTTCTGCTTGGGGTGGGCACCCTGTAGCTTTGCAAGGGTGCAGCTTGGACTGTGCTTCCCACGGTGCTCTGGGGCCAGTGACCTCTGCGGGAAGACCTGGGATGGCCGGAGGAGGTGTTCGCTAGACTTGCCCAGGTTCCTGCTGAACTCGGTGAGGTATTCTGTATTTCCCTGGAGACCAAATGGAAAGGCACTATCTACACTTCGAGATCTTTTCCTGTCCTCCGGATTGATCCTGTTTCTCTTCCCAGACCTTCCTCGTCTCTGAAGCCCAGGCCTTTGGTCAAATTTTTCAATTAACTGGTCCACGCCAGGAATTGAGCATGTGTCAATATCCCGCCCAGTTCCTGGTAAGAAGGGGATATACCTTCTGTTTTCATGGCGGTTGACATTGTCAGCATGGATGGCGCATTCCTGATCATCGAGTAAAAATCTGTACAAGGAAGTGGCTGAGGTGGGAGTCGTGGATGACGAAGATGATCTCCGTGACCGCGCTCCATCCAGAATGGGTCCTGCGGAATCCTGTCGCCGGAAGGGCAGAACATCTGGCCTAGTTTTCTTGGTTTCAGAGTAGGTCTGCGGGCTGCGGGCAGTCGGGGATTTCCGTCGAGGGGAAAGGGCCTCGTCCCCCACCCCCTCCTTGGTGCTCCTCTGAACGTTCACACACACTGAGGTCTGCTTTTGGGGGTCTTCTATGACCACAGAGCTGCAGAGACGGATCGCCGTCGCATTGGTCTTGGCTAGATCTTCCAAAGTAGGGCTGTTGGGCTGGGAACCGCAAGGTTTGGGAAAGCAGTTCCGAGGCTTCCTGTAGTTTGTCCCTTCTTCTGGTACATTTTTCAGCCAGGGACTCTCGGGAGGATGATGCTTTTTTGAGTTCACCTCATTCTTTTCAGGATCATAGGGTTGCAGAAGCTCTGGGTGCCTCTGAAAGTTGAGCACATGGGGTAGTTTTGTGGGCCCGTCTTTCCGTTCTATTACTCCATTCCTGCCCTCGTGGAGGGAGGGATGTTTCTGGCTAGTTTGCAGATACGGGTTTTCTGGAAGCTGCAGTTCCTCTGGATTGTTCTCCTTCAACACAGTCCCATTGCTTGGATGTAAGGACAGGTTATTTATCATTGAAGATGGAAACGCTGGCCCGTTTTCTGGAAAAGGTGTACCTGCTAAACACCGTTCGGTGTTATTTAGGACTATGTAAGGGTGGCCATCAATTCCCTGGACCCTAATACTGACACCATAGGAGCCTGTCTTTGAGGGTTGCGAATTCCTTGGCTTTGGGGTGTCATCACTGGCGAGTCTCAGGTGGACCCCATATTCCTGCTGCACGTGTTGGTATTCACCAAAATACAGCTCCATGGTTCACTGTCCCAGCTAGCGGGGAGGAAAGAGAACATGACATTAAAATCACATCTCTTTAGGCAGAGAGTAGGATGATATGAGCAGGAAATGTCAGGGTTCAAAGCCAGCTGGACACTCTAAACAGCAGAGAGACTTCGGAACCCATGGCTGAGCACTGTCCTGACCTGCACTCCTTTCTGGATGTCCTTGAGCCTGTGTGATGGTTGACTTGCCAACTCTGGCTGCAGTCCTGGTCTGAGGGTAGTCTCTGGTGTAATGACCTGACCTCCGGCATAGCTCTGCTCTGGTTTCCAGCTATTCTGATCATTTTTTCCCTTAGTAGGTTTCCTCACATTTTGTGCTGTTTATTTTTAACCAAGAGAGTGTTTTTGTTGCCAGCAATTAGAACAAGGTACTTTTCCATGAAAATAGTTGGGAGATAAGGAACTCTCATCTGTGGTCTTCCCTTCCTCTCCCAATATCCCTCCCCAAACACTACCAAGCCTTTTTTAATGCACATCTGGCTTTAAAATCTTTCACATTCATTTGTGTATATATATATATATATATATATATATACACACACACACACACACACACACGTATGCAAGTGCATAGATGCACGTGTACCACAATAAACATGTAACCAGAACAAAACACGCAAGAGTCAGTTCTCAGCTTCTACTATTTGTACCATACCCTAAAATTCAAACTCAGGTCCTCAGGTTTGGTGCCAAGTGCCTTTACCCACTGAGGCATCTAGCTGTCCACCTCTATTTTTTTTTTTTCCTTGAGACAAGGCCTTTGTGTCCCAGGCTGACTTCAAGAATGACCTTCAACTCTGATGTTCCTGCCTCCACCTCCTCAGCTCTCAGGTTATAAGGTGTGTGACCAGGCCTGGTTTACACAATGCTGGCAAACAAATCCAGGGACTCATGCATGGCAAGCACTAAGTACTCTACCAAGTGGGCTACACTCCAGTTTCCCTAGCTTTGAGAACTTTAATATATGCTAATTCTAAGGAATTGTTTGGGAAATGGACAATGAGAATAAATAATGGAATTTTTTAAAAATCTTTTTTTATACCAAAAAGTTCACCTGGCATATTTGTCTAAAAAGTATTCCTAAGGGTCTGGGGTTGGGATTCAGAAGTATCGGAAGAATAAGACTCAAAATCCTTATTTTGTGATCAGTCTGTCCTGATACCACACCAAGAATCACTCCTTCTCCTGTGCAGGGTGTGGCCATCTTTGACCCGAAGCAGGACAAGCACCATGTCTATTGCAGTATGCCCCCAAGCTTCACAGCCAAGGACACCCCCGGGGGGACCTGCAACTGCCCCTCACAGATCACAACCATCCGGTTTCTGTCTCTTCCCAGGGTCTTCTTGGTCTTCCCTTCTATTCTGCAGTCAACTCTGGTATTGAATTTCCCAAGAAGTTGTTTGTTGCAACCAGAGTTTTAAGTACATGTGCACAGAATTTTGTAAAGGGACATGATTTCCTCATTGTATCTGTGCTTCCCTCTATATCCAATATTTTAATTGTTTCTTTAAAATTAGTGCTTGGGACTGGAGATGTCTCAGTGATGAAGAACATGCACTGCTCTTACAGAGGACCTGAGGTCCATTCCCGGCAACCACATCAAGGGGCCCTCAACCACTCTAGCTCAAACAGGTCCATACCCCTTTCTGGACTCTGAGGACACCGTACTCACATTTGTACAAATATATGCACATACCTCTTCTTGAGAAAAGCCTACTCATTGGCCACCCCACCTACGAGGGAAGGTTGGAAAATGAAGTCTTTCAAGCTGATCATTGTCACCGCACTGCGGGGGTGCACATGCATGTCCACTGGTGTCACAGACATGCATGGCAGAAGAAAACTGGAGAACACAGCTGCAGTCAGCCCCCCCCCCCCCCCCCAGTCCATGCACTACCTGTTTCAGGTCCTCCTCTCCCTGATGCAGGGAGAAGCCAGTCATCTCTGGGGTCTTGACAATACTCTGAGGGCTGATTGCTCCATTCCCCGAGTCCTTAAGTGATACCCTGGATCTTGACCCTTCTCTCCTGCGTCCTTCAGTAATCTAGGGCTGTATCTCACAGCCAGTCACCTGGCACGTGGTGCTTCATTCTACTAGAGCAGTGACTACCCCCGCCCCTCCGCTAAGCCCTGCACCCACACTCTTTACCTACAGTGGGTCTTGACCTGTTGGCTCTTTTACAGAGGGCAGGGAAAGGAAGCAAACCTTTTAACTTGATAAATATGACATTTTTATATGCATTATGTTTTCCCATAATTCACTCTTATTATTCTTTTCTCATCCTCTTCCCAACCAGCCCGTGTGTGTGTGTGTGTGTGTGTGTGTGTGTGTCCCAATGGTTTGAATTAGGCTTGCTTACAGGCCTACAGGTGTCCTAAAATGGAGCCTGTCGGACTGAGAGTGGGAGGACAGGAAGGTGAGAGCCTTGGATCCATGAAGCTATATGTGATAGTATCAAACTCACTCTTCCGTTTTTAAAAATCCATTACAATTTTTTTTGGGGGGTGGGCAGTTCTGGGGACCAAACCCAGGGCCTTCCAGGTACTAAGTGAATACTCAACCACTAAATATACCTCAACCCTGTGGGGTTTTTTGTTTTTGTTTTTTGTTTTTCAAGCCTCTGTACAAATAAGCTCATCCACTGGGCTCTATTCTGTGTTCTATTTACTAAATAAGGCTTCTTTTTATTCACCAATAATGGCTCCTTATACTGACTTTTCAATGGAAACATTTCTTCTGATATTTACTAATGAGAAGCTCAGCTGGGGTTTTAAGAGTCTTTTGCCACAGTTATTACAATCAACACTAATTACATTTCAGTCTTTGAATATGGCCACCACGGTTTATTCCAGTCCTGGCTCCAGGTTGGTGAGGCAAGCCACATATCTGAGTTTCATGAACCAGACACAATTTCACATTTCCTTGACATCAAAACCTGACCTGATGTTTCCTCACAATGATGAGATTTCTCAGCTGAGTGCAAATGTAGATTTCCTACCCAATCAAAGCATAAACACTGAATAAATGAATGAATGAATTTAAGGACAGCTGTTCTCCACTTCCGGGCACCGAGCCTGGTGTAAGATCCTAACACACATCACAGACACATTTGCTTCATCAGGCAGTCCCACCAAGGCCTTACATAATTTGGCAGTAAATGCTGATCAATTGCCAGGATGCAACATTGTAGCACTTTGGCAATAAAAGTGGTGTTTTGGAGTGGAAATGAGGCTTTCTGAAAAGGCTGCTAAGTGATGATAATAGCTTGAGTTAGTGAGATCAACGGGTATGGATGTGGGAACAAAGACTCAACTCTTGGCAGAACTCAAAACTCCTGCCAGATGGAGCCGTGGCCTCTCTCTGGGCCATCACACATGATCAAGGAGAATGATTAGTCACATAAGGCTGGTGCGTGTGTTCCTGCTTTCTTCCCTGACTCCCAGTGGCCTTGCCAGGCACACCAGAGGGCATTCCAGCTCCCGAGGAAAGGCAGCCACACCATCACAAATCTAATTGCAGTTTCATTTCCCAGGACAATAATGCCCAAGCATTCAGCATGGCGCCTGACATCGGGGTTCGGGGGACTTGTTTGATTTGTGTGGATAATTCTACTTTGCCATACATGTAATTTAAAATAGCAACAAAGAGGGATATAGAAATCTAGTGAACCTTAGTGCACCTTTGAGCAAGTCCAGGAAATAAAAAGTGAGCTGTGAACCAAAAAGTAATTTCCCCTGAGTGTGATGCTATGGCTGTCTAGTCAGAGGGAAGCCCCTGCCAGGCTAATAAGGAGTAAGTCAAAACTTGAAATGACAACACGTTTTCTCCTAAAGGGTAAGCCTGAAGGCTTGGTGGGAAGCCAGGATTTTTGTGAGGGAATATCCACACGAGAACCTCCACTGTAAGGAAGGCTGAAGAATTGACTCAGTAAATTACCTGTCATATAAGCATGAGGACCTGAATCCCACACTCAGAATTCATCAAAACAAATTCAGAACATTAAAAGACCAAAGCAAAAAAAACAAAAAACAAAACACCAAAAACAAAGACCTGGGTCTGATGATGGTGATGATGGTCTGCACTTACAATTCCAGCACTGGGGAGGCAGAGGCAAGCAGAGCCCTGGAGTTTGCTGCCCAGAATTGGTGAATCCCAAGCCAGTGAGAGATACTGGAGTCGACATAAAGGTGAGTGGCACCTGAGGAATCACAACCAAGTTTATCCCAGAATGGGCTGGAACTCACTCAGTAGCTAAGATTGAATTTGATTCTCCTGCCTCCACCTCCTGGGTTACAGTTAGGGATCATCACAAAACCATTTACAGGGTGCAGAGATTGAAACTCAGCGCCTCATGCAGGCCAAGCAAGCTCTCTATCAACTCAGCTACATCCCCAGCTGGTGATTTTAACTGTCAGTAGTTCAACTCCTGTGAAAAACCTGTTCTCTCCCCAGGGCTCACCTACTGGGGCAGCTTCTGACTCTAGTCAGACATCAACATTCAGTTCCCAGGCGCTCAGCCCAACAGCAGTGGCTCCTTTGACAGGCCAATTCTGCACCCCTAAACCACACTTTAAGCTTTTTTCAGACACACTCATTATCTATACATGCCTGACAGGAGGCAGGGTCCCTCCTTTATATCACTTGGGCCAGACCCTGTAGCACCAGCGTGGGACAATATTTTCACAATCTAAGAGATATACAGGTTCTGTTAGGTCAGTCATTTCCTCCAGGGTCTCACACTCAAGTCAGGAGCAGCCTTGAGACTCACATACATAATATCCAGCTTCACTGAGCTAATCCTTGGGTCTCCCATAGCGTGTCTGGTATAAGTATCCTGACTTGGTCACTGAAGAGCCATAGACCAACACACATCCCTGCATCCCATACCGCATCTCTGTGCCTACAACAGCATCTCATCTGGCAAAGCTCAATGAGAACATTATACAGCCACATCTTGCTCCTTGCCACATTTCCTGCCCCAGGTACAGTGTCTCATAGACAGTAAACTGAATGAATAAACAAATGGGTAAGTAGAGAGATCATTTTCAATGTGCCCAGCTCTGAGTTCTTTTAAACAGTTGATAGTGAGGGCTGGAAGATGGCTCAGTGAAGATGAGGATCTGAGTTTGAGTTCTCAGCACCCAAGCAAAAAGTGAGGCATGGCTGCATGTTCCTGTAACCCTAGCCTTGGGAGTGGAGGGCATTGGGGAAGCTTCTGGGAACTTGTTGGTCTGTCAGCCTAGTGAAAAGGTGAACTTCTGATTCATTGAGAGATCCTGTCTCAAGGCAAGAACAATTGAGAAAGAAAGACACGTGACACTCTCCTCTGCATTACACATAAATCACTACTCCTACACACTCACATGTTACACACACACACACACTGCACTACACATAAATCACTACTCCTACACAGTCACATGTTACACACACACACACACACACACACACACACACACACACACATACACACACGCTTTTTTCTTTTTAAATTTTCCGTAAAGGGCTAGGGAGAAGGCTTAGTGGGTAAAGTGCTTGCTATGGAATCCTAAGGACTTCAGTCAAGATCTCCAGCACCTTTTTCTTTTTTAATGGCCAGACAAATACCTGAAATTCCAATGCTGGAGAAGCAAAGACACACTGGCCAGCCAACCTCGTCAAGTCAGTGAACTCTATGATCAGCAAGGGACTCTCTCAAAACATAAGATTTGGAACACTGATTGAGAAAGACAGTCAAATGTCAAGGCCAAGCTTCCTCATGAACATTCACACACACACACACACACACACACACACACACACACACACACACACACGCCTGCAAACACGCTTCATGTAACAACTAATCAGTTTCAGGCACCTCCAGGCATGATGTTTCTTCCTATCTTAAAGCGCTACAACAAGACCCATAGCCCCACCGTGACATTCCTCCCCACTAATGGCCTCTATGCCTCGAGGTATGCATGTTCTAAGACAGGGAACAGGCCCTGGGATCATGAAGCCATGATTGGAGGCGAATCAACAATGTGTAGTTTCAAGCCAACAGGATAAGCCACTTTCAGCAACCTACCCCCGCACCCCCACGCCTGGTGCTGAGCTTTCTGAAGGGTCCCTGAGAACCTACTAACTGTCCTACATCCCTCTGAATCCTCATCAGAGAAAGGGGGTGGGGTCTGCATCATGAGCAAATGTGGTCAACTACAAAGCAGAGAGACTGGGAGGTGCTCCGAGGTGCAGCCTACCTCTCTCTGCTCCCCCACCTCTTACCACCCCACCCTGTCTCCAAATCACAAACCAATCAAGTCTCCAGCCTGTCTCAATTTGTTGGGCCCAAGTGCCAAATGGGCTGTGCTTTAAATGAGAGAGGGAACTTCTAAATATCATATAGTAGAGCTCTTTAAAAAAAAACAAAAATCCCAAAAGGAGAAGGAGCTAGGCATGGTGGCACACACTTGTCACCCCAGCACTTGGGAGACAGACACAGAAGGATCGTGAATTCCTGGTCAGCCTTCAATATATAGTATGTTCCAAGACAGTACGGGTTACATAGAGCTGCTGTCTCGGAGCCAGACAGAACAAGCAAAAGAAAACTAGAACATAGCATATTTTCAAACAAAATGAAAATAAAATTCCTAAAACAGAAACTTAACAGATTTGTACACATGCAAATACAGGCAGTCTGTTGTTCAAGGTGATTACTTTCTACATAGTTGGGGACAGTGGGAATCTCATTCTGTGGTAAAACCTTCCAACCTAGAATTCTCTTAAGTGACTGGTTAAAGAAGTATCCAAACTCTGACTCTAAAGCCCCCTGGCCATGCTATAGCTTATTCTCAACAATTATTCAGGTCATAGACCAACTGGCTGTCCACAGAAACATCTGTGGTTTCTAGTGGTTTCTCCTCCCAGAAGCCCTCACTCCTGAGCCCAGCCTCATCTAGGCTCTCCCATGTCACAGCTGCATGCAGCTGGGCCTTTAATAAATTACACTTGGCAGTAGACATTTAAATGAACACACGTGTCCAGGTGAAATGTATACAGAAAGAGGACCATTCCCATCTCCTTTCAAAGAAAGAATGTGTCTCCACTGGCCTCTAATTTCCAAGCACCAAATCCCTTCTTCGGTCTCTTGAGAGCCTAAGGCACACTTTAGAATTTAGAGTCTGTTCCAGTCCCGGAATCAGAATATGTAATAAAGTCTTTGTGAATCAGGATCAGCAAGGACAGGACAGTTCACTGGCCACGTTTTTCAATAAGAAACATTTAAGTCAGTAATCCAAATGAGCTGAAGTTTTTGCCACACAGAAGTTCCAGTCATATAAGGAAAAGGTCCCTCTTTATACTTTAACCTCTTGGGTGTAGATAGACTTAAATTTTATTCCATATTCATTCATCACTTTTGGTGCTAAGAATTGAGCCCCGGACTTTGTGGGGGCTAAGGCTAAACACACACTCTAGCACCGAGCTACACTCCAACCCCAAAAACATGGTACAATTTAAAAACCTACTCTGTACATCTTAATTTTGTTAAAAATACCTGTAGTGGTTTTAAAAATGTCCCCCATAGGCGCCTGTAGTTGAACACTTGCTCCTGGGTCCAGAGCATTGTTTGGAACCTTTTGCTAGAGGAAGTATGTCACTGGGGGCAGGTGTTAAGAGTTTATTAAACCTTGTACCACTTCCTATTCTCTCTCCCCCATCTCCCCCCCTTCTCTCTGTGTCTCTCTCTCTCTCTCTCTCTCTCTCTCTCTCTCTCTCTCTCTCTCTCTCTCTCTCTCTCTCTCTCACACACACACACACACACACACACCGCTATAGTCACAGCACATGCCCTCCCTGCTGTGAAGAAGATTCTACCCCCCAAACCCTGAACTAAAATAAAGCTTTTCTTCCATAAGATGCTCTTGACATAGTATTTTATCACAGCACCAGAGAAGTTAACACTTCTATGTGTCCCTGACTTCAGCTAAACTTTCAACACTGGCTCATTCCTGTTTGACTTTCACAAGTTACATTATATAGAGAAAAAAAAAACTTAATTAAATTTTTAAAAATCTCAAAAGCATTTACTATTCACTAGTATAAAAACTACTATTTTACATGAATACGAAGCCAAGATAATTCTATGTGAAGACTGACGTGGACAGTAGGAGGCTGTACTACATACAGTACATGGATGAGAAGGGCCCAAGTCTTCTGCCTCTGCATGGTCACATACAGGTTAATGTGTGCAGAGACTGCTTCTCTTTTCCAGCCCGTGTGTCTGTGTGTGTGTGTCTGTGTGTGTGTCTGTGTGTGTACATGTGCGCAAGTGTGCACAAGGTGGGGAGGGAGGCCTGGGTGTTGGCCCTCACCACTCTTGAGGTTGAAGAGGATTGATTCTTTATTGGTCACCCCTGTCAAGACCAGCCTAGTTGGCCTGTAGGGATTCTCCTCTTTTTGCCTCTCATATCTCTTTCAATTTTTGTCTGTTTGTTTTGTTTTTCAGACAGGGTTCTCTGTGTAATCCTGGCTGTCCTAGAATTCACTCTATAGACCAAGATGACCTGAAACTCAGAGATCTGCCTGCCTCTGCCTCCTGAGTGCTGGTATCAAAGGCTTGGGCCACCACCACCTGGTTCTTAACTTTTTTTTAAGACAGGCTCTTACTATGTAGCTGTGGCTGGCTTGGAACTCATTATGTAGACCATGCTGGCCTCAAACTCTCAAACTCACAGAGAGCCACCTCCCTCTACATCTGCCTCTCAAATGCTGGAATGGATTAAAGGCATGCCTGGCACACCCCCTGCCCCATTTCTTACTGTGATAATGAACTAACACATTTCACACCCAGCTTTTAGGTGGGTTTTGGGGTCTGAGCTCGGGGTATCATCCGTCAATGCTTTATGCACTAGACTTCTCCCCAGCCCTCTATTCTTTCTTGATTCCACTGGACCATCACATGACATAAAGGCCTCGTTCAAGTATTTGCACCCACTTTGGTTCTTTCTACAGCTTATAGTTAAAAGATTATACCTGACACACGAACCATACTAAACTCTGACACTGCAGCCAAGTGGCAGTATCCAGAGGTCATGGACTCTCTCAGGTTTGCTAATGCTGGGATTGTACATCACCACTAATAAGTTCTTCCTAAGAGCTTGCGAGCTTGCTACCATGCTGGCCAGCCTTCTGTGATAGGTACGTGGAATTTGTGGACTCAGTCAGTGGTAAGTGCTACAGAGAAGACAAAGCTGCTGGAGACAGTGGTGGGAAAGGCTACTTCCTTAGAGAGGAAGGGAAGGCTGATCTAAGAAGGGACTTCCAGCTGGAAGGAGCTCGTGAGCCTTTCAGAGATTACCAAGCAGGGAAAACAGTATGGGCTGAAGTTTACAGGGAAACACACACTCAGACACACGCACCCACACACCCGCACACACACATTAAGAGCTAATTGACAGATTAGAAACATGTCATTACTAAGAGTTGGAATGTTGCAGATTCAGATTCAGATTATCTCGGGCTATCTTTAGCTTCCTTATAAGGAGCATCCATGGTCCACCTATTTGTCTGATGACACGTCATTAAACACAGCTTCTGAGACTGTAACAGAGAACTCCTCACTTTGCTATAACCACCTAGCTGATATTCCCAGAGTACTCTAAAATCATCCTGCTCTTTCTGTAATCCTAAGGGCTGGAAAGATGGCTCATCAGATAAGAGCACTGGCTGCTCTTCCAGAGTTACTGAGTTCAATTCCCAGCAACCACATGGTGGCTCAGAACCATCTATAATGAGGTCTGATGCCTTCTTCTGGCCTGCAGACATATATGCAGATAGAGTACTCATACACATAAAATAAATACATTTAAAATAAATATAAATAAATAAGCACTGCATGGAAGTGTTGCTATATCAGACTACGGTATTGGGGCAACACAAATCCATATTCCTAGGATTCCATGGTCACTCATATCTTGCTCCAGAATACATTATCTCATATTCTTTTTGAGGTCAGAGCCATGTTTTCAGGTCAGCAAGAGGCTTAGAGCTCAGCCAGGCAAATCAGAGACTCAATGGAATGGCTTCACCAGATCCTAGGTGAAGATGGGAGAGCCTCACAAGGCTCCAGTGTTTCCCATTAGGGAAAACCGCAGTAAGACTCAAGGTGTTATAGGAATCCAGGTCCTGAGCAAGCACAAGTTGGAAGTCAGTGTCCTGCTGTACAGCAGGCTCTGGGGACTGCCAGTCAAAGCATCCCCTGTGGGTGTATTCAAAACACTGAGAATATGGCTCAGTAGGGAGAGTGCTTGCCTAGTATACAAGAGGCTGAGGTATTGATCCCCAGCACTGCACAAAATAGATGTGTTGATACAGGTCTTCAATATCAGCAGTCGGGACACCTGGGAAGCAGAGGTAGGAGGGTTATCAGCTCAAAGATATCCTTAGCTACAGACCAAGTTTGGGGCCAGCCTGGAGTACATGTGATTCTGTCTCAACAGAGAAAAAGAAGGTTGACCTTCCTTGTCCACACTGTCCCTCTACCCCAGGATGCAACCTCTGCCAGACCTGCCTTCTGTCCCCAGCCTGGAATGCAAGTATCAGACAAAGCCTGGTGCTCAGGCGCAAAGAACAGAGCGAGATCGACATTGACGGGATGGAGTGCTGCTTGCCTTCTTCCTTCTGGTAGTTCACTGTTGTGCTAAATGGTTGCCAAACCCGGAAGGGTGTAAAGCAAGACCAGCTACCGGGTATGGTGGGGAGTTAACAGGACAATGTCAGCACAGGGAAATCCCTCTCCGCCTTGGGAGTGCCAAGACAGACATCAAAGAGACAAGCCAAACATACAAAACAAAGTCACTTTTGTCTCTCTCCTCTCCAGAACCCACTGCCCATCCTCCACTTCATCCCATCTCCTGCAGGTGGATGACACTCTAGGGAGAAACGTGTCCAGAAGCTAACGCACCTGAGCTTCCCCCCAGACGAGCCAATTTCAAGCTCCCAGTTCCACGTTTTGGGAAGCTAAACTTCTGCTCAAGGATGCCCTTCTCAATCCCTGCCATATCTCTGCACCAGTCGTGTAACCATAGCAACTTGAGTCTCTCCTCCACCCTCTAAGCCTAACATGGGGTCCTCGTCTGTGCCTTATGGCTGTCACGACAATCTAAACAATGGAATTCTTCAGCTTGAAACAACCCTGAAATTAACTCCTAAATTCATTCACTATGAACCTTGGTGCCTTTGCCCTGAACATTAAACCCACTCAGGACAGCAACATCCAAAACAGTCCTCTGGACATTAGCCTAGGCGGAACATTAATTAACATGCACCTCAGGAGGGAGGCTGATGTGCACAGAAACCTGAAGGAGATATGGCAATTGTGTATGTGTGTGTATATGTATATATGTGTGTGTGTTTTTCCTAGGGGATAATTTATACATATTTTTGTATGAAAACCAACGCATCCTTTATGCTTCTGGTGCATGTCTTTGATGGCCACCTCCCAGCCTCAGCTGTAGAAAGCATACTTTGGAGTCTTAGATTAAAGTGCCTGTGCCCTGACTGTCCTGCCAGCAACAGGAAGCAGATGTTCTTACCAAAACAGGTGTCAAGTTGTGAAATAGAACAGGCAAAGTTTCTTTAAAAAAAAAAAAAAAAAAAAAAAATCACTGCGAAGAAAGGAAAAGAAAAAAAAAAAAAACCCTGTAGAGGAAAAGGACAAAGCACAGAGGAGACAAAGAAAGGAAATCCTGCTTGGCAGTTAGGGGTACAAAAAAAAAAAAAAAAAAAAGAAAGAAAGAAAGAAAGAAAGAAAGAAAGAAAGAAAGAAAAGTTGAGGCTGGAGAGATAGCTCAGTGGTTAGAGCACTGGCTGCTCTTGAGGAGGACCCGAGTTCAGTTCCCAACACCCACATTTGTCTATGATTTTGTCACAGAGAAGAACTAAGATAAATCAAATAGGACAGAGAAGCATATGATGTACTCAGAACAGGGAAGGAGAAAGATGGAGGTGAGCAACGCAGAAAAGACACCCACTAAGCTTGTGTTACCACAGGGAGTGCTGACAGGGGTAAAATTGGACTCAGCACAAGGGATGACCATGTTAAAGCAGGCCTTAATAAGCACTCTCTGCCCGACTTCCCTGATCCAAAGGTGAGACACCTTCCCTGTTCACAGACCCTTACCAGCCTCTTTCCCTCCTGTGATAACCTCCTTCTTCCTCACCCCAGTCTCAGTCAGTTTGGATGGCCACCTCTTAAAACTCTTAAAATTGGCTACCAGCACCAATTCCCCAGGGCTCAGCCACCTCCACCCCTGTTGGGATGTGAGCCCAGTGGCACCAGGGTCCCAAGCCACCTAACTATGTGAAAGTCTGTCAACTGAGAACACGGTCCCCCCCACCAGAGCCCTGCCAAACCTCCTAGGTGTGCTTTCCAACATCGTCCTCATCATAACTAACATTTCTGTAAGTTTTTAAATTTTTTTACTTAATATCTATTCCCCTCACCAAACCAAAATAAAAAAAAAATAATGTACAGAACAGACACTGTAACAGGTTTTGTGAATGAGAGACTCCCATCAATCTAAGACCACCCCCTTCAAAAAAGAAAATGGGACATTTCAATCTTGAGTGGCCAGTGCAGAGTTTGACTCCAGAGCCACTTTACTCATAAGTGTCTGATGCTAATTAAACCAGTAATTATCAGTAATTAGGAATAAGTAGTAGTACAATCATAATCATACTGACCATTCACCATGTGTCAAGGGTAATGCTAAACAGAATATACATATGATATTTTTCCATGCTCTACCAATAAGTATCGTATAAATTAACACTATTTTTCAGATGAAGCAACTAAGGTTCAGGGGCGTTCACCCACTTGCCTAAGGTCACCCACCTAGCAGCTGTAACAGAGCCAAAGGTCATATGTACCTGTCTGCCTCCAAAACTCAACTATGTAACAGGCAAAGGCATCTTGGTGAAGGGCCTAGACGTTATCCAAGATTCATGACCCTGCCCGACACTCTGATCCCCAGATCCACTCTAAAGCCCCACAATTAACAAATGGCCAAATGAGCCTTTGGGACTCATCTGGAGCATAGGCAGATGGGAGGAGGGATCACAGCAAGAAGGCTCCTTGAAGAGCAGAGCTGGGTATTAAGAGAATGCTGGTCTAATTGAGAGGGACAGCAGAATATTAAGAGTCATGCAGAAGTTGAGAAAATGAGAATTTCCCTGATGACCGTGAAGAAGGGGAGCATTTCAATCCCAACCACTCTGGAAATAGAAGCATCTTCCATCTCCAGAAGCAACAGGTTCTTAGGCAAGTCACCACTTACACTGTTTGTCCCAGCTGGAGAGGGTGGGGGCTATGGATATAGCTTAGCTGGTAGAATATTTGTCTAGCATATATGGAGTCCTGGGCATCATAGCACACACCTAGTATTCACAGGGAAAGGCAGGAAGATGTGAAGTTCACAAGTTCAAAGCCAGCCTAGGGATATATGAAAATACCACCTCAAAATAAAACTTAAAAGGGAAGAGAGGTCCAGCCATTGGACATATACTAAAGATGTGTACACACCCAACAGTGAGGACAAGAAACGTTCCCAGGCCACCTTGACCCCATATGGGCCTGGGAGGGGAAACCTTATGCTTCTCTTACATCCCAACACATGAGCTTACAAGTCCTCCATGTTGGTCTCCCAAGAAAAACCATGAAATTGAGACCAGGATAACCACTTTAAGGGGCCATTATGGGATAGAACGGGGTCATGAATGAGGATGCGCCATCTTAGCTGTCATACATTAGGGAAACAGGAGACACCAAGCCCATATCCCTGTAGTCATTGTAAATCCAGCCTCTGCTATGTTCTCTCTCTCTCTCTCTCTCTCTCTCTCTCTCTCTCTCTCTCTCTCTCTCTCTCTCTCTCTCTCTCTCTCTCTCCCTCTCTCTCCCCTCCCCCTCCCCCTCCCCCTCCCCCTCCCCCCTCTCTCTTTCCCCTTCCCCCTCCCTCCCTCCCTAGAGGTCTATCCTGGGTGATGGAGTTCCTGGGAGAACAGGAACTGTGCCTTCAAAGTGGCCCAGAGGTGCTTGAAAATGCATCACTGAAAAACAGGGGAAGGAGCTTTTCCCACTTAATGGCTTTCGGTCACAGCTGATCAGCCTTTCTCAGCTCATGGTGGCCACTTGAGCAAGTGCTTGGATCCCTCCACCACCTCCAAAGCCAGCAGGGAAACATCTCCCGGACCTCGCTTCTATCACCAAACTGTCTCCTCTGGCTCCGACTCTCCTGCCTCCCTCCCTCCCTCTTCTCCAAAGATCCTGGTGAACACATTGGGCTGAACAAACCAGATTGTTCATATAATTGCACCCACTTTGCCTTACAAAAGAATCATTGCAGATTCAAGATCGATCCAGACATGAGCATCCATGAGGGGTCATTGTCCTCTCGGAGGACAAGCAAAGCTTGTTTTCCCACAGCCTCTTAATTTTTCTTTTTAAAATGGCAGGGGAGGCACACATGCCAACACAGCCCTGAAAACGAGCAGTTGAGAAACTGAGGCAGGAAGAGCAACCTTCCTTGTCTCAAAGAACAAACAAATCAGAAGGGCGTACTAGATAATAGCTACAGTCACTAGGATCAGAGTCAAGGAGAGCTGTGACATCTGTAAATAGCAGGTCCAGATCTGGCAGGGCAGGAATATGAACCACACACTAGGTGCTCCTTGAATCAAGGATTTCTCGGACCCATGCAGCCCTCAAGCATACAGCCTCAGAGGCACATGCTGAGGAGGACACCATGGTCCCCTGAGCCAGGTGGTCCCTCTGACCTGTGTCCCATACATGTCCCTTCACTCCTGGTGGGAAGGACAAGCCACTGCCTGTGGCTCACCTTCAGGGCTTGGCTTTAGAAATGGTGATTTCAGAGATGCCAAGAGAAAACACTTGTATGAGGAATGGAAAGAGCCGGGGAACAGGATGAACTCCCATCACACACAATTCCATTCAGGCTTGCCTGACCTATGTGTCCCAGGATAGCAATGAATACAGCACAAACAAAATTTCAAGCTTACTGAAACATTAGGAGAGCTGGAGAGATGCTCAACAGTTAAGAGCGAGCCCTGGCTGCTCTGTAGAGGACCTGGGTTTGATTCTCAGCATTCACACGGGAGCTCCCAACCATCTGTAACTCCAGTTCCAGGGAATCAAACACCCTTTCTGGCATCCACAGGTACTGAACACATATAGTGTATATACATACATACTGGTAAAAAATCCATGCAGAGAAAATTTAAAAAGATCTCAAAGTATTTTTTTAATTGGCTTCTGTAATTCAATTGTACAGTTGTGAAATATGAACTTTGTAGGTGACAATGACTTGTCTTAAGGTCAAAAGTTGGACACACCTATAAGAAAAGAAAGCATCCTAATAGAGGCACCCAAAGAGAAGACAGGCTATTTTAGAAGTTATTTGTTTCAGAATATTTAACTATACAAATATGTGTTGTATTTGTTTAATTAGGTAAAGATGTGCTGTATTTGTCCATGTTACAGAATATTTATTTAACTATGTAAAAATGTGTTGGGTTTGTTTACTTACATAAAGACGCATTGCTGTTTTACCTTGCCTGCCTAAGGCACCTGATTGGTCTAATAAAAAAGCTGAATGGCGGATAGGGAAGAAGAAAATATAGGCAGAAATTCTGGGCAGGGAAAGTAAATATGAGAAGGAATTTAGGCCCAGAGAAGAAAGAAAGAGACACCAGGGGCCAGACAGACAGACAGACACGAAGGAAGCAGGAAAGAGGGACATACAGAATGAAAGAAACATAAGAATGAGGCAAAACATAGATGAATAGAAACAGACTAATTTAAATTAAAAGAGCTAATGGGACAAGCCTAAGCTGAGGCGGAACCTTCATAGTTAGTAACAAGTCTCCGTGTCTTTATTTGGGAGCTGGTTGGCAGCCCAAAGAAAATTTCAACTGCAAACAGCAAATGTTCATCGTTGAATGTGGCTGCCCCGTCACAGGCACACCGGAGATGGGAATCTGCCGTGAAGATAAGAATCCAAGATCCAATGACTTCATCCCTGACCCCTTCACATGTACAAAATAATAATAATGATCACATGAAAGAAGTCAGAGACAGGAGAAAGAGAGGCAGAGTGCAGAGGAGCCAGGAGCTTTCTGCAGATCTCCCACAGCCTTGCCTGCACACCCAGCTGTGAGACCTTGTTCCCACCCGCCCTAGGAGAAGGTGGTTTGGGCCCACTGCTTAGGGACTTCCATCCTGGACCAGAGAACCGGTGAAACTCTCAAGAATGACTTTAGGCCATCATTGGCCCTGCTCATTCCAGACAAGCTCTCAAACCATCAGCAGCTGGTGCCCTCTTAGGGGAAAAAAATAATCAAGTCAAGCCTGTTACCAGAGGAAGCCAGGGAGTGTCATCCAAGGGCCTTCACATGCGCACTACCGGGACAGTCAACACTGATCAGGTAACTGAAACAGAGCAGGGAGCTTGGCTAGACAGCAGCAGGAAACTGCATGGAGTGCAGCAAAGTGTTAAAAAAACAAACAAACAAACAAACAAAACACACACAGAAGTGAGCCAAAGGCCAATGAAGTCTCACTCATTTAACCACAGCGTTTGGGATACCAAGGCAGTCAGCTCTCTGATTCAGATCCAGCCTGATCTACATAGAACATTCCGGGCTAGCCAGGAAAACACAGTAAGATCTGTCACACACAGAGAGAGTAAGGGTCCTGAGTAGTACACAACAGAAATGTCTCCATGGCTAACTTCCAAGGTGGCAGCGGGGACAGATGGGAACATTTTTATATTCTGTATTATGAAGACTCAACTCCTACTTTGTATCACAGAGAGGAATCTGCATACAGACATTATTATCAGCTTAACATGCTTTTAAATGTTGACTTGTTCTGAGTTAACCCCTTTCCTGGGGCACAAGCCCCCTGCAAGAGGACAAGGCTGGTACACGCAGGAAATAATTTGACTCAACAGTTCAAGAAGTGCCTGAGCCACAGAACTGGGGAGGGGGGGAGACAGCAAATGTGAGAAGGGCATCACCAAGCCCCTGGCCAGAGGGGAGGGGCTGAGCTCTGGAATGCTTGCCTTGGCCCCTCCTGGCTGGGACAGTCGGAAGGCTATCCAGGATATCAAGCTGCTGACCTCTCAGATGGTGTAGCTCTTCCAGAAAGTGCCGGACTGCTTAAGTTTCCACTCTTCCCTCTGCTGACTGGCTTCCGAAGTGGCGGGGACATGAACTGGATCCTATGTACAATTTTACAGGTCTGGGGAAAGAGGGAACTAGCAGAGACCCTGAATGTTCCATCCCCAGACAGCTTTATGAGGAACTCTAGATGCTACAGGTGACCCTCCAGTGCACTGAAACTGATACCGAAAACTTGCGTGCGTGTGCGCGCGTGCATGCTCCTTTATCACCCAGACACATTAACTGCATATATATACGTGTACACACATGCATATATCACACAAAGAAAAATGTATTTTTATCTTTTTAACAAAAGCAGAAAGAAGCTAAGGCATGGATTCATCATGTTTAATACAGGTGGATGAC
Source organism: Phyllotis vaccarum (assembly GCA_033318265.1). NCBI lineage: Eukaryota > Metazoa > Chordata > Mammalia > Rodentia > Cricetidae > Phyllotis > Phyllotis vaccarum. The sequence continues at coordinate 138,030,021 of JARWLC010000004.1, read as the reverse complement.
AAATGTGGGCCATTCTACAATCTTTCCTCACCCACTTTTACTAAATCAGATTCCCTCCCAAACATGGTCCTGGACTAAGTGGCTGATGGCTGGGATGGGGGAGCCATAGCCTCCAGCCAAGCCCCAAACTGACAAGCAAAACACTACACAGGAAAAGTTCTCTGCTGGGAACTTTCAGTTCATGACTCCTTCCTAGTTGTTTGGGTTTTCAAACCAAACATGGTTTTTATTGGACCTATTTCTCTACATTTTTCTCAAGAAAAACAACTCTCTGGTTTAGGCTCAATTGAAAACACACTGCCACACCTACATTTTATCTGAGTGCCTTCCAATTGTCTGAAACCCTCACAGGCCAGGGCCAATTTTAACAATTTCTTGTTAATTGTGTGTATATGTATGTTAGAGATCACAGTGTGTACTTCTAGAGGAAGTATGCAAATGAATGTGCCAGTGCACACAGGCATGCAGAGGCCAAAGGTCAATCTTGGGTGTAATTTTTCAGGTGCTATTTTCAAGACAGAATTATCTCTAGCCCGGAAGCAATAGGATTTCTGTGAGTTCAAGGCCATCCTAGTCTACAGAGCAAGTCACATCACAGCACTTGGCTTTTATTAGGTTCTGAAGCTCAAACATGGGTGCTCTAAGCCCTGCCAACTGAGTCCCTCTACAGCTCAACCTTTTTCTTTAAGATTTATTTTCATTTTTATGTGTTTTGACTGTGTGTGTGTGTGTGTGTGTATGCCCCATATGCATGTAGTATCTAAGGTATCAAGCCAATGGAACAGGAGTTACAGACAGTTGCTGTCTTGGGGGTGCTGGGAACTGAACCCAAGTTCTCTGCAATGAATACGCAAAGGAGTCAAAAGTTAACTTGAGTACAGCATAGTGTCTTGCACCTTTAATGCCAGCACTACAAAGGATGAGGCAGGAAGATCTCAAATTTGAGGCCAACCTAGGCTACACAGTGAGTCTGAGACCAGCCTGAGCTACATAGTGAAATCCTGTCTCCAGATAAATAGGCCTGTAAAATAAATAAACTAAATTCCCAAGACTGGCTCTTATCAATTCCTCTGTGGCATGAAGCAAGAGATGGAGGCAAGAACACTAATACCCATTAGCTTCATTCTGGGAAGATGCTTCACAGTCATGTTCCAGTGTAATGGACCTTGTAATCCCAAAGAACCACCAGGCCGGGTATGCGGGAGACTAGACAGCCTCCCTGTGGTATCTATCAAGAAAATAATTTCAGTTTATGACTGTGTGAGTCTACCAGGCCTCAGGAAACCTAACTCTGTAAACATAACTGGGTGTGGCTGGTTCTGCACTGCTGAAGGAGTCTTGGGATGGGCTGCTTTCTTGCTGAGGATTCTACTCTGCAAGATCTCAGCAGGATATGGACATACAGTAGACCACAGAAGCCCTCAGCTTCTGTCCCAACCTAGTCTCGATGTCCTATGTAGGCACTAAATAAAATGTCTTAAAATACTTTCAGACTAGAAACGAACTATCGGAACCAGTATTTTAAACTTACAAAATTTAGATATCAAGAGGGAATATTTTAGTTTGGGCTGCAAAAACACTATTCTTTTAAATTTTTTATTGCATGTATGTATATGGGGGGGGGGGGTAATCATATGGTACATGGCTTCAATGATCACAGTCTCCAAGGAGTGAGTTCGGGGGTCAGGGGACAACTTGTCAGAGTTGGCTCTCTCCTTCTATCATATGGGTCCCAAGGATTGAAATCAGGGTATCAGGCTTGGCAAGTGCCTTTAACCCAGGAGCCATTTCAACCCCAAATAATAAAGGCTTTCTGGTGAAAAAAAATAAATCACATCCACAATAGGATTGGTTTTGTTTGTGTTTTTCAAAACTCTCATTAAACATGTTTGGAACAGTAAGGACAAACGCAACTGGAGAGAGCAAAGCAGATGGGGAGTCTCTGCTCAGCATATTTACTAAACACAAAGGGAAAGCCATCCAAACATCAGGTCACCATAAGCTCTATCAAGTCAGGCAAGATATCCAGTGTCTTAACTCCCCATGTACAAAGTCAGCTGGTTAGGAAAGCCACCTCCAGAGAGCAGAGGCAGATGGCTGATGGCCACCTCCAGTCATCAGAAGACCCAACCACTCACCATTCCATCCCCCACAAGAAAGTAAGAAGCCTTCTCCACACCCTATGAATGGCCCAGAAATAAAACAAGAGCCATAGATCAGATATTTAACTAGCCCAGAAAACATTAGGCTACTGGGCTTGTAAGCACTTATGTTTGGATAAATAAATAAATGTAAGAGAAGTGAATGTTTTATACTGTTTGCAAAGCCAGACAAACCTCTGAGGACATGTAGTCCTCATGGTTAAGACCTGAGTGAGCACTCCTTTGAGAGCTGGGTTGAGTTGACCACACCGCATGCTTGATGTTTTTAAAACCTTCTGGATCAGGCAGGAGTCTGGTTTCTGGAGGTAGCCCAGATTTTTACATCCCCCTCCCACATACACTGTTCCCCCCACAGACACACCCATTATCAAGTCACAGCACCTTGTAATGACTGCAAAATGAATCCCACAGCAAGACCTGGCTGCTTCACTGGGCTGTGCACCAGCATCCTTCCCAGAACTGTCAATAGACTTTTAGCTTCCATCCGAAGGGGCCCCTTAAGATGGGTCCATGCCCTGCCCACCCATCCCACCACCTCCCCTAAGGGCACTTCCTCCCTCCCCTCACTCCAGCTCCTTCAGCTCCCTCAGTTCTCAGAACACACTAGTAATCTTCCAGTCCTGTGATGAATGGCTGAGAGTCTTTCAAGTCTGGGCCCTTCCTCTGAACAACCAAGCGATCAGGCCAGCTGCAGATATCAGCTTGAAGTTGCTTTTCAGAGAAACTCTCCCAACAGTTCAACAGCTCATAGGAAGGCCTTTCTGATAAGGCAGGGCCCAGTCCTCCAGACCACCTTATCTGGATGTATTGTTCCTACAGCCCTATCACACACTGATAGGCCTTATCTGCCAGTGTGTTTATTGAGTCTCCCCCACAACCATTTAAGCAGTCAGGATGGGGCCTTTCTTAGCCAGATCTTTAGAGTTAAAATAGGACCTGGCATACAGCAGGCAGTGAGGAAATGTCTTGCGTGTATTTGTATATAAATAAATGAATCAATCAATCAATAGTATTTGTATTAGAAGTTGTATCCTTCAAAGAGTTTTTCAAAAGATTCAACTTTATGCTCCCACCAATGGAGCTCACTGTAGGAAAGAGCTGTAGGTTACCAACAAAGGTAAAAATACATAGGGACAAGGTAGGCTAGCCAGAGCAGGAAGTTCTGGAGAGATGGCTCAGTAGTGGAGAATACTGAGGACCTGGGTTCAATTCCCAGCACCCACATGGAAACTTACAACAGCCTGTAACTCCAAGATCTGACACCTTCACACAGATATACACGCAGGCAAAGCACCAATGCACATAAAAAAATAAAAAAGTTTTTAAAAAGTAGTACCACCTGGTGACCCACAGTCAGTATGAGAAGTCAGGTATGGTACGCTAGCCAGAGATGAGAGAGGAGGGGCAGCCTTATGGCGTCCCTGTGGGCAGTAGGATGAGTGAGGAGGAGGGGAAGCATGACCCTGATGACACCAAGAAAGTGCAAAGCACTCAATAGCTGAGCACACCAGTATAAACATACCAGTGAGGGTGGCTGGGAATCCAGAGAGCAGTCGCGTCCACCATGTTTTGGACGAAGAAAAAAGGGTCGCCTCACCTCCATGAAGACCCCATCGCTATCCCACTAATCTCATGAATTTTCAAAATAACTTCATTTCATTAATATTCACACAGAACCCTCTGTTCCACTTCAGGGCACCTTGGATTCTGGGTGCCCCAATCTTTCCTTCCCACCTTGCCGAGGCCCCCTAGAATCAGGAGGGCATTAGGCAAGTGTATTTTTAATATCTATTCAAAATTAGGCTCATTCCTCTGAGCAGCGGCTTGAGGGAGTTACTCTGCGACCTCCCTGCTGGGAGAAAAACCGTGGTCTCTGTCTTTTTCTTCCTAGTGTTCTTAAGAGCTGAAGTGACCAGAGAAAAGTTAAATCACAGCCTTTCAGACCAATCGACTGTGGCTGAGAAACCACAGGCAAGGGCTAGAAATCACTCAACAAAACCGCCATGGAAAGCATTGTTATATGAAAATGTGCCCTTTGCAAAAACATTTGCTATAAGGGCCCATTTCTCAATAAGCTCCTTCAGGTGCCGTTCCCACAGTTTTTCACAGAAACTTGGTTTTAGAAAATCTGTAACAGGTTCACCGGATTTATTAGAATTTATTTCTTTATGAGAAAATGCCTTACATACTGCTAAGGGGGGGGGGGGGTGAGACTTACCATTCATAAATCTCTGAAGATGCCACAGTTGTGTGCCAGAGGGCAAGAAGAGGAAAGTGCTTAGCTCCAGTGTTTCCAAAGACCCAAGACCAGGCTTTTCCAGAGTTAGCGGGAGAACAGAGAGCAAAAGTTAAGCCATTTTCCTGGAAATACCACAAGGCTTCCAAGTCCCTGGACTTCTGAGCGCTGTTAATGAGAACAAGAGCCCAGGCGGCCTTGAGAAAAGGCCACAGGGCAGAGGCGTTTCTAACAGCCTAAATCATCACCTCAGATTGCAGAGGTAGTCAACAGCTGCCCACAGAACACTGGCCCAGGGCATTCCCTAGGCAGCAATCACACTGAGGTGTCTCTGAGAACAAGGAGCGTGGGAAGTCTCTTCCTGGATGGGCTAAGGGAGGTCGCTGGTTTCCCTGGCAGCTCATCCACTCCAGGGCTATCAACCCAGGTCAGGGAGGAGCTGCCTCTCTAGACTTGAAGAATAGTACCCCAGCCATTCTCTAAGATGTTTCTGTCCTTTACAGCATGGCCTCTATTTAGGCTGAGTATTTGCCAGCTTGCCTCTAGCCAGCCAGATGTAGCCTTTCAAGGATTGTGTATTTCTATAATGGTTTCCAGAAGCAAATACTCCAGCCGCTGAGGTTTGGCCATAGAATTCACTTTTCCCCACAAAAGCACTACATTTCAGCCTCTGCTAGAGATTCTCAGGGCTGCACAATAGAGCAGGACTTCCTGGTCTTCAAGGTCTACGAAACCTGTTTTGAAATAAACACCCATGCATGCACAAACTATTCTTTCCCCAGGTTTTGATTTGTGGGCCTGGGAATTTTTTTTTAACCTCTAATTCATCAAAAGAAGCTTTACACAGTTGAGAGAAAGTGTTTTAAACACACTGTAATGCTTGCAAAAACAGTATTATTTTCTTAGCACCATGCCCTTGGCCTAAACGTTTGCAGGAAACCAGCCCCATAGAAGGAGGTCCAGCCCACTGAGAAAGCACAGCATGAGTCAGGGACAGACTGGCCCAGCCAAGACCACCATGATGGTCGCCTCTGAGAGGCAGACTCCCTTCATCCTTAGCTACCAATCAAATCTCCTTAATAGTCACTTTCTAAACTCCCCCGACATGCTGCCCCTGGAAGATGCTATGGAAAGTACAGCTCTGTGATCCACAGCTTCAGGCTGACATCATTGGAAACACCTCCTCCCTCTTCAGGAGAGCTGGAAAAGTCCCCACCTCCCAGTCTTCCATTTGAAATAAAGCACGCATGGATGCCATGTGTGGATGCACACAGTAGGAGTCTCAGGTGCCTGCAGCCCACTGCCTTCTCACAATATTTGCATCTGTATCTTAAAGTCCTATTCAGAGGAACAGGAAATACTAAGACTAAGTCCCTAGCAGTGATTTAATCTAAAACAGAAAAGGCAGAGATCACAGCGGCTGAAGCCTTTAAACTCCTCAAATGTACAAATCAGGAAACCAGGGGGAGAGTATGGAGGACTCTGGGAAATCAACACGGGGTGGCGGGGATAGCAGTGAGGTTTCCTCAACAGAGAACTCTGCTCTGCAATCTTAAGACAAACCCAGGAGACTGCGAGCACCAAGACACAGAAAAAGGCCTACATTGTATGTTGCACTTTCTTTCTTTATGAGGCAGGGTATCATTCTGTAGATTGGGCTGGCCTGGAACTCTGATCCACCTGCCTCTGCCTCCCCAGTGCTGAGATTAAAGGTGTACAACATTTCTTTTTACTGGCCAAAATAAGTAGGCTGTAAAAAAGTAAAGCATGGTTTAACTTTTCAAAACACAAGTGACTAGAATTTCAGTCAGTAATGCCACAATGCCACCATTTATTTAACTATAATTGGAATTTTAAGGTTAAATTCTTTGTTTTTAATTTTTTATAACATACCTATCTACTTGCCTGTGTGGGCATGTATACTCAGAAGCATATGTGTAGAGTTGTCAATGGATAACTTGTAAGAGTCAGTGTTTTTCCTTACCATGTGGTTCAAGTTTAGTGGCAAATACCTTCTCCTGCTGTCCCTTACAATCATATTAATGTCCAACAACAAAAGTATGGATTCACCAACACATTTGAAGGGGACAGAGGCAACAGCCCCAAGCAGGAGGCCTGCAGTCTATATGCTTCTTTCATTCCAGATGCTGTCTGAGCAGATGGAGCGGGTTAACGCGGTGGGGATGTGTACCTCTACAAATGGTCAAGCAACCTGCCAGTCTAGACTGAGCAAATAATTCACAACCCACCTCCCAACATGCTTAGTTTTTAAGGGCTGTAAGGAGCCTGGTTTTCAAACATGCTGTCTGCCCAGTGGCTGCTGAACCCATCCCCCCTCAAGTGCTCTGGTCTCCTCTGGGAGAGTGAGCACCCAGCCCTCACACTGGGCGTGGGCACAGTCGGTGAGACTTCCTGTCAGTCAGTGAGACTTCCTGTCCTCTTCCTCCAAAGAGATGTAGAAAAGGCAACAGGAGGGAAATCCTGACGTCACCTGGTCTCTATTCCTAAACTCTCCGTTCATTGTTTTCCATTTTAATTATATATGAATTGAAAATATCCCTTCTTCTCCTGAACAAAATAACACTAACTTAGAATTGAAGGAAAAGAACAAAAACTAAGGAAATCCACACATATGCAGAGGTAAGTGCTTGAGGAACAGTCCCACAGATTAACAACTGCCCAGGGCAAAGCTAAAAATGGTTTTGAATTTTCATCTTATTTTTTCTCATATTTTCAAATTTTTCTTGTGCAATAAGTACCTTTTGTTTGTTTGTTTTCCTTTTGTGAGACAGGGTTTCCTCTGTGTAGCCCAGGCTGTCCTGGAACTCTGTTGACCAGGTTGGCCTCAAACTCTTGGAGGGCTGGAATGAAAGGCCTATGTCACCATGCCTGGGTGCATCTACTACTTCTAGTCAGGAAGAGAATGCAAGTCAATCAGTTGTTCACGTGTTTGCCCAGTACACACTGGGTTCAATCCCCAAACTAACTTCACAGATGTAACACTAAACAAAAGCCAAATAATGGGTGGCAAGATGGCTCAAAGGGCACTTGCCTCCAAGCCTGATGACCTGAGTTCAGTCTCCAGGACCCACACGCCAGAGGGAGAGAACCAACTTCTACATGTCGTCCTCTGACTTCTACGTGCATGCTATTGCACACACATAAAAGAAATGTAAACTGTCTTCAAATAAATAAAAACAGTACATGTGCTGTGAATCATTCCATTTTATGAAGTTCAAATAGTGAAAACTTACATATAAGAAAAAAATCAGTGGCTACTGTTGAAGGATATGTAACTAAGACAGCGTGAGAAAACCTGTGCAGGATTCTGTATGCTTGTGACTTAGGTATTTTACTTTAAAAAAAAAAAAAATTTTAAAAATCTAAATAAATAACTGTCACTGCTTGAGAGCTGTGTGTCCTTGAGTGAATTCCTTTAACATCTCTAACCTGAAAATAAGGCTAAACACATCCCCTGCTTCATGGAAATGTGATGAGGATTAAGTTCAGTGATGTCTATGCAGTAGAACTTAACATAGTACTGGGCTCTGGGGAGGGCTCTGTATTCAACAGTAGCAGCTTCAGCAAAAGCTCACTGATGCTTTAGCTGGTGTCAGGCTCAAAGCTTTGAGCACTTAATCTTCTCCCCAGTGCCTGTTCTTATCTGTTACTCAGGCCAGAAGCCAAATGGGTGGCCCAGGAAATCCAGATGATAGGGCCCCCGACTTCATCTCAAGAAGGGTGCGTCACACTGCGGATGCTGTCCATGAGGTCACAGCAAAAGGAAACTGGCCAGAGTCACCTCCCATCAGGATTAATCATCCACGGAAGAGAAAAATGACTGGAGGGCTCTAAAAGCAGTAGCTGGTTTTTTCAGGAGAAAGAATATTTTATTCTGGTGGAATAATTCATTTGGAATGGGGGAGTCACTCGGGAAATGAACCAGTTCATCTTTCTTCCCTCAGGAAGGAGAGGAGGCAGCCAGCCCTCTGTTAGAAGTGTGTTTCATGTTGAGTGGCTAAATTTACTATCCTTCCATGTATCCCAGATTTATACTCAATTTGCGAAGCATATGCCTGCGGGTGAAATAACTTTAGATGCTGGTCATGTGGTAAAGGATTCGAATTAGCTCAGATCATTGAAACACTATAAACACGTATATTGAACATGACTCATTCTGACCAGCCTCTGCTTTAACTGATGCACATGTCCTCAGGTTCAAACCCAGCCCCCACTGCTTACCAGGCAGATCACCTTGGCAAAGCACTTAAGTTTCCTTAGTAAGATGAACTGACAATGATGATAAATTAGTGCCCATCAAGCACTTACAGGTAGTAGCTTATTTGGGTCTTACAACAGTTTCTGATAATGGTGCAGAATTCATTTAAAATGAAGCACTCCAATCACCACAAACTTGGAGCAGACAGTATAGACTGTGGTCGAAAGTTTCTGTCCCTCCAGAAACTCTCAAACACCTGGCAACTACTTCCTAAATAATTGACTAAGAGGCTTAATATTACTTATAAATGCTCAGCCAGTAGCTCAGGCTTATTACTAATCAGTTCTTACACTTAAATCAATATGTTCTTTATGTTTAGCCACGTGATTTGATAGATATCTTTTCTCAATGCAGCCTTCTCATCTTGCTTCCTCTGCTTCTGGCTGGTGACTGCATCTCTGTCTTTTCTCTTCCCAGAATTTTCCTAGCCTTGTTGCTCTACCTCTACTTCCTGTCTGGCTACTGGCCAATCAGCATTTTATTACAAATACCAGGAACAAATCTTTACAGTGTACAAGAACATTATCCCACAGCAATAGATTGTCTGAAAGCCAGGATGGTTTACTAAAATTGCATTAAGGGAGCATGAACATTATGTTATATATGCATGTGTATTCTCTCTCTCTCTCCTTCTCTCTCTTTCACACACACATTCACACACAAAATTTAAATTTAAATCCTGTCAACTTTAGAACATAATATGCCTATGAGATCAGATTCTCTGCATCTCAATCTAATGCCCCCAGAAGATAAAAACAATATTCTAATCCCAAATATGTCTAAGGACTCATATACACACACGCTCACACACTTACAGTTGAGAACGTACTTGGGCTTGACTGTGGGTTCCTTTCTGTCTGCAGCAGAGAAATCTCACTACGATTATGCATTTCCCTTCCTTTGAAACTGCTGAAAGTTTTTCATTTTGTCCCAAAGGAAATGGCTGTAGCAAAGTTCAATGACATCATCATTGTCTGGATGGTGTGGGTATCCAGTGGCTGTTATAGACAAGCTTAATGCTAAAATCCAGGAGCACAGAAGCTAAAGGCAACTTCATAGGGCATCCCTTGCAACATTCTTCCTTGTGATTTACCAAAAGCAACTCAGAAAGTCATTCCTGGGGCAAGGAAATGATGAAGGACACAATTCAATACCCCATGATGAGCCACCCTCCCAGAAAAAGCCTTTCGCTGCTCGTGTGTTATGCCTGTGTTTTCATTCGGAAGACTCATGCTAGAAATTTTGCTGCATGTAACTCTTCACTCCAACAGGCACATTCACACTTCAACGACACTGAAGTGCTGTTATCAGCACTACTGGTCCAGGGTATCCAAAGGGTAAAGGCAGGCAGATCTCTGTGAATTTGAGGTCAGCCTGATAGAGCTGGTTCTAGGCCAGGCAAGGCCACATAAGTGAGAGCATGTCTCAAAAGGGGAAAAGATACAGACTTCTAGAAGCCACATACTATAAACTTACCACCCTGTAAACCACCGACAAGAAGATTTTGTTACACCCTTTTCTGTAAACCCCCTTCCCAGCTTTGCTCCACAGACCTTAGCATTACAGCTGCCAGTGTGTGACAGACGGACAGAATGTTCCATCCTCAGATGGATTCCCAGCAATGAACTAGTCTGAGAGTTCAGAGCAAAAGCAGAAATAACAGCTGAGTTTTATTTTCAAGATAAATTTCCAGCAGGACCTACTTTCTTGATGAACTGAGTTGGTAAGCTGGGCTGTACACTTCATAAAGTTTGCTATGGGGCTTGATCTAAACATCCATTCATTCTTCAAATGTGTCTCAGTTTGTGCCAGGTACTAGGGGACGGGGGCCTTATTTCACAGCTGAGCTGTTTTCCTCTACATTAACCAGACACAGCAACAGGGGACTTCTGTCCTCCATTAGGTCAAGTTTCAGGCTTTCCAAAAGCCAGGGCCTTCTGTTGTGTCTCTTTAGGATTCTCTTCCCTATTCTGCTAACCCCAAACCAGGCTGCCCAGGTACAGTGGATAAATATCATGGGATTGCTTAAAAGTACCGCTGAATCCCCCCCCCCCCAATAATGCTCAAGTGTTAAACATAAGAATTTTTTTTTTTTTCCTAAACAGACCATTGGTGGGCACATGCCTTTAATCCCAACATTCAGGAGGCAGAGATAAGTGGATCTCTGGGAGTTTGAGGCCAGTATGGTCTATAGAGTGAGCCAGGGCTACACAGTGAAACTTGTCTCAGGAAAACAAAAAACCTCTACTCTACTCCATTGTCTGTGTTTCAGGAAATGGAACATTTTCCCCCTGACTCTCTCTAAAAGTCAATTTTTGAGAACAGGCCTATTGGCTACTAGTGTCTGTCTCCACTCAAAGCCGGGAGGATCACACATTAATGAGCCTTAGTCATGAAATCTTTTAAACAAGGCACTGGGAAAAGTTTACAGTCCTCAGTGTGTCCACCTCGGAAATTTACAGACAGATCAAGCATAGCTTCCTCATGTTTTCTCCAGAAGCTAGACATGACACCCTCATGTCCCACAGATGTCACAAGCCCACCAGGTAGGAAGACAAAAGGCCCTGGCCGGGGGAAGGGAGGGATGGGACCAGAACTTAGCCCTGGGCAAAGCAGGGCCAGCTCCAACTGGCTGGTCCCCACCTTGAGCCAGTGACTTACTGGGGTTGTCACTCCTGTCCTGGCCCAGCACCAGAAGAATGTCCAGAACAACACTAGCAAAACAAAAGGTTAGGATCCAATACACTGTGTCTGAGCACCTGGCTCCCCGACACCCCAACCAACACCTTCTCCATATTCTCAAGGGTCTGGTAAAAGTGAATCAGTCAGTGGTCCACTGTTTCTCACTTCTCCTGAACAAAAGCAAACAAAAAACAAAAATCAGAGCCTCCCCAGCTCTCACAGCCTTCAGTCAGGTGGGGGCCCACAGCCCAGAACCCCAGAGCTGACCTGCTCTCCTGTTTTTTAAAAATGTCTTTCTGTTGAAGTCCTCACCCTGGGAACACATAAAGGATGGCTGAGGGACAGATGCCCTTCCTAGAGAAGCTTCCTGCTCCAGAGAGCTAGTTTTACATCTCTATGTAGCTTCAGGCTTCTCTAAGGTAGAGATCTCCTACCAGAGGCTGCTGAAATGTCTACTCACAAGACACACACACAGAGAGCTCCCCAGCCCCCCACCTCCAAGCCTCAGGTCTGGGTCAATGACAAAACTACAAATCTGGCAGGCCCCTCCGCCTGAAGTCTAAAGCAAAGGATATTATTAAAGGCACAGGTTAAGGATCCCTCACTCTGCAGCTCTTCATTTAGAAGCCCTCGGTGGCATGCAGTGTAAACACGTCCCAAGAATGCTTTAAAATGAAGGGAGGTTTTTATTAAATTGCTTAATTGAGGGCCACTTCTCCTGGAGGAAAGCTTTAAAGTGAGGAATAAAGGGGGCCTGGCAGGTGTCTCCCAGACATTTGTTTTGAAAACCTGCCATGCTGTCTCGGGAAATTAAGCACAATGGGGGGGAGGGGTCCCCGCATGTGTGTTCCCGCAGAGTGACCTCCAACAGAAATAAAACACCCAAGAAAACCTATTCCTGGGCACACTGGGAGCCTAGCAAGAGTGCTTCATTTCAGTGAACATGTCAAGGGAAAAGCAAGAAAATTAAAGCTGACAGCCAAAAAGGATCCAAACAGATGACTAAAGATGAGCATTTTAAAACTTGCAACAGGACGTGACTTGGGAGAACAGGCCTGAAAAGACGGTTTATAAAAAACACTTTATAGAGACACACTGGTAAGGAGGGCCAGGATGCCTTAATCCCAGCACTTGAGATACAGGAGCAAACTTCATGTACATATAGATCCATCCAGGACTACATGTGAGATCTTAACCACCCCGGATTCTCATCCGCACCCCCAAAAGATATTGGTGAGAAGCACTAGATGGCCAGTAAACGATTTGGTCATAAAAAGGAGTTTTGACCGGAGTGTCAGGAAAGGCTCCCGACACAGATGCATCACACTGCAGGAAGTACGGGTCTGTGAACTCTCCTTAAAAGCATCTCTACAGAGGCAAAAAGAACCCACCATCGCTGGGGCCTGATGGCAGGGAAAATGTAGGTACAGGGTTTCTGTTTGGTGGGAATGGAAAGTTTTGGAATCAAATGGTAAAGATGGCTGCCCAATACCATGAATGTACTTCTCAGGTGATTCTAAGTTAAAATTAACTGGTAAAATGAGACAGGATGAAGACTCCCCCCCTCACACACACACCCCAGGCCATTCCACCTGGCCACTTCCTCCAGGCAGGGCTGAGTTTAACTACTTCTCCAGGTAGTTAGGGGGTTTCACTGCTAGAAGCAGGGCTATTTATATGCAAATAGAGAAAGCAATTACAAATGACGTTAAAGAGGGCTTAGCAGAGAGTAAATTGGCTATTCCCATTTGGGGACACCTGACAGCCAGAAGCACCAATAAAAAGTGAAATTCTACTCTTTGCAACCTACTTTGGAAAGCAGTGATCTTTATCACTCACTTACTAGAAACTCCCTTTGACCAGAAATGGTAAATTGAGCTAACACCTCAATGGAGCATGGCTCAGCCCACCATCCTCTACAGCCACCAATTGTCCTTAGAACTGACGGAGCCATGTGGCAGCATCCCTGACCTCCAGCAGCTTGGGATCAATACCACTACTCTGTGCCACCCACTGTGACTATCTACTTCTACCTAGAGCAAGGAGAAGCAGGCTCTGAGCCCCACATTACAGTGGAGGAACAAACTCCAGATAAGTGACTGACAAAGGTGCTTACGATGTAACTGCTTTAGACCAGCAAGCTCTTAGCCCATAGTAAAATGAGGGCCCACATCCTAAGACTCAACCAACTCTTACAAATAAATAAATAAATCTGGCCAGGCAGTGGTGGTGTACACCTTTAAATCTAGCACTTGAGAGGCAGAAACAGGATGATCTTGTGAGTTCGAGGCCAACCTGGTCTACAGCCAGGGCTACACAGAGAAACTCTGTCTCGAAAAACCAAGATGATAATAATAATAAATCAATAAATCAGAGCACACATATACCGTTCATTTGCTGAAGAAATAGAGGAGTTGAGAGGAAACTAGCAAGGAACTGAGAGCAGAACCGTGCATGTGGCGGGGGAACAGTCATTAGCGGTGAGTGAGGGCAACTCAGTGAGAAACCAAGGCTTAAACCCTTAATGCCGCCCCTAAGAAGGCGCTCGAATTTGCCAAACACCGTTTCCCATGGCCTCCTTTCGCTCACTTATCAAACAGGCTGGTAGAGACTATTCCACAGAAATGCTACAGGGAAGGCTGACAGACGGGGTTGGGACACCCAGCGCTGTTACTGCAGAGGAACTAGTCTCGCACAGACTTCCAAGGAGGTCTCATTTCTCTCTCATACACTCTCTCTTTTCCTCATATCCTACCCTGCCGCCTTACACCCAGAAACCTTAACTCAGGCCTTCAGGAAGAGGTATCCACGTCTTGAGAAGGCCCGTCCTCCATAATAAGCTGAAAGCTAAGTTTAATTGCCCGGCCCCAACTTTCTCTCACCTCCTTACTTCCCAAAGCTTACAAGAGGCCCAGGAAGGCAAGAACATCTAGGATTAAACTGGTTTGAACATGTCTTAGACAAACCAAAAATTCATAATCAAAGAAGATTATAAGTTCAGTCAATGCCACCCTATGTTCCCCAAGAAAAGTATCTTCTCACCTAATTCATTTACTTTATTTTACATGTGTGAGTACTTTGCCTCTATGTATGTCTGTGTCACATGTGTGCCTGTTACCCTTGGGTGTTAGAAGAGGACATTGGATCCCCTGGAACTGGAGTTGTGGAGAGTTGTGAGCCACCATGTGAGCAGTGGGAACTGAACCTGGGTCCTCTGTAAGGGCAGTAAGTGGTCTCAACCACTGAGCTCAGTTCCTCTCATCCCAGTAATCTCAGTCAGTCGCTCCCCACCCCCACCCCCACCAAGGCTTCTGAGATGTGACTGAACAGGGAGGGCACACTATCCACTTTCCAGCTGCCACTGTGTGCTTCTGAAGGAGTATAAAGACCTCAAAAGCAGACACAGGATAATCAAACCTTTAAAACAAGCTTTCTCCACCCCGTCTAAAAGCTACCAACAGGGCTAGGGAATTGGGCTTGGCTGGTTGGGTGTTCCTAATTTGCAGGGGTTCCAGCACAGTATAAACCAGGCGTGGTGATGTATATCCTCTGAAATCCTAGCACCTGGGAAGCAGAGGCAGGAAGATCAGAAGTTCAAAGTCATGTTCTGCTACATAGTAGTTTGAGGTAACTTGAGCTACATGAGAGCCTGTCTCAATAAAAACAGTAATATTGGTCTTACAGATACAGAAAAATTACAAAACAATGTCCTGAAGCATCTCATACTTTACCTAAGACAAGCAAAATCACTGTGATTGCACAGTGAGAATAAACTTCACACTATAAACAAAGACACTGCCAGGCAAACTGACAGCCTAGTCCAAGTTCATAGACTATGCCCTGTGTTGTAATCCAGTTCACTCTATAAGTCCCTAGCAGTCCTGCCTTTCTGGGTGGGAGTCCTGTGTGTGCACCCATGGTATTGCCCATGGTAATGATGGTGACAGCTCATTTGCAAATCTATTCTTCGATCATCAGTAATGATAGTTCTGTCAAGCCCGACTACCTGCAATTTAAAGAGTTCAAAGTAATTATGGGGCAGCCGAGTTCTGTTTTGGTTGCATGCGTCACATGAACAAGACGTGGAGCTCAGAGCCTCACTGTACCTCAGAGAGTCCAGCACTCAAGTTTGTTTTACATTCTTACTCAATAACCAATTACTTCCAGAACCCAGAGGTTTGCAAAGTTTGAAGATGTGCAGGAACAGTGTCTCCCTAACCCAGCTGGGCCTGCTCAGCGCCATCCCAAACAGCCAAATCTGCCTTATCCTCTAAACCAAGAAAAAAGAGGAGAACCTTGTTAAAAAAAAAAAAAAAAAAAAAAAAAAAAAAAAAAAAAAAAAAAAAAAAAAAAGTCACTTGGTCCGCAAGAACACAATGGTCTTTAAGACATTTACATCCTCCAGGAAGGAAATCAATAAATCCATCCAAACTCAAGGAGGTGGGGGTGGGGGCACAAAAAGCACTTATTTTTTACATGTATGAGTATTTTGTCTGCATGAAGGTTGGTGCACCACCCAAAGAGACCAGATTCCCTGACCTGGAGTTCCACAATTGTGAGCTGTTGTGTGGGTGCTGGGGAATCCAACCCAGGTCCTCTTCAAGAGCAGTAAGAGCTCTAACCATTAAGCTGTCCCTCCAGCCCCTGAAAACACAGTGAAAGCCAGCTCTGTCTAAAGGAACAGCCTTGTAAAGAGCTGAGCTCCCTGGAAAGACCAGAGTGTTGGCAAATGTCCACCTAGCCACAGCACAGGCATTGGGAGTGGCCCCAGGACCAGGATTCTCCAGGATGTCAGAGTTCAGAGCAGAGGAAAAGAACTGTACTTATCAATACATTGTAAGCACTGGGCTGGGGTGGGCTTTAGTTTGTAGGGTTTGTCTGGCATACATGAAGCTCTGAGTTCAATCACCAGCACTGGATAAATGGGCATAGAGGTGTATGCCTATAATCTCAGAATTTAGGAGGTTCAACTATTAAGTTCAAGGTCATTCTAGCAACCTAGTGAGCTTGAGACTAGTCTAGTGGGGAGGGGGGTAGCGTACTTTTTGTTGTGATTTGGAGACAGGGTTTGAGCTGCCCCAACCTGACCTTGATCTCAGCCCAGGCAAGCCTTGGGCTCTGACTCATCCTCCTGAACGGATGGATGGCAAGCCTGTGCATCAGTAACGAACTATTCTAGTAACTGGGAGCTCTGAGTCTATGAAGCACTCCTTGGAAGACTAAGGACTGAGTGAGGTGCAGCGTGCAGCAGCTTAGGAGCCCTGTGTTGAAGCGATGCTGGATAACTGAGCTGAGGCAGGTTGGGGGGGGGGGGCTTTGACTCTGTCATGGATGCAGCACCACTGAGCTTCCATCACCAGCCACCGACCCCAGGAGGGCCCTGGAGACCCTCCAGTAAAATGCATCTACCAGAACCAGTATCCTCTTTCTCCCGTCCTCCAGTCCCACTACTCACTAGGTAAAAAGTCCCAGTGACATCAGGTGGAACTTGAATCTGAACTTGAAAGTGTTTTTTACACCTTCTATATGCACGAACTGCAGCGGAATAGGAGCCAGGTGAGGCTAGCCTGTACCCTCCACAGTACCCAGCTCACCATAACTCAGTCTGCAGATCCCACTACCTATACTCAGGCTCCTTATTGCAAGGACTGTATCCTGTTGACCAAGAATTTGGCAGGTGGGGCAGAGATCTACATGCAGCATTAGTGGCTTTTGAAATAGTTGCTCAATGAGTAACCAAAGGAAGAAAGAACAGCCACCTCTCATGTGACTGGGCAGCAAATCCCAACACTTGGGAGGCTAAGGCAGGAGAATCTCTCAGTTGGAGGTGAGCCTGGGCTATACAGAAAGACCCAGCTCCCACACCCCACACCTTACTTCACACACACACACACAATGAAGGCATTATACTAAGTGGCTGGTTATAACAGACAATCACTGCTCTCAGGACAAATCATAGCCTCTTCTGGAGGCTGTACCCCTTCTCCTGGATGAAGGCACCCACTCATTCATCCCAGTTTTCTTCATTTACTTTCTGGTCAGGTCAGAACAACTAGCAGCCCATAGTGAGTGGTGTAAGAAATCTGCCTCTGGCCACACTGAGCTCCACACAGGTGGGGCCAGACCGAATGCCTTGCGGGCAACCACCACTATTCAGTCTCATCGTACAGGTAACTACTGCTCAGGCACAACTTTTCAGATACCAAGAGTTTGTAGGCAAATCTTCTCCTCAGCTGGAAAGGAGTTTACAACAAGGCATTTTAATGGACTAGTACGTGCTCTCTCTCACACACACACACACACACACACACACACACACACACACACAGAGAGAGAGAGAGAGAGAGAGAGAGAGAGAGAGAGAGAGAGAGAGAGAGAGAGAGAGAGAGAGATGGGCTCAGGGGCCACCCTGTGACACCATGCACTCCACATAACCTCCACTCCTGAGCCAGGGCCACAACTATGGTGGTGACACTTCCCAGTGGTCACAGTTCTAGCCGTTCATACAGGACAAGGTATGGTAGCTGGAAGAAAGAACAGAGCAGACCAACAAGACTCTGCCATTTTTTTATTTTTCTAAATTAGTGTCCTTTCTGGCTCATGTTGGAGGCCAGAAACAAACACAAACACCCACCCCAGGGCATCCTTAAAGGGACTTCATTTTGATACTACAAGAAGACAATACGGCAGGGCCAGCATCTCAAGAAAAGGCAAATCTGTGGCTGAGTTGTAATACCCAGGAGACTCGTGAGAACACTTAACTTAGAATATTGGAGAATTAACTTAGGAACAACTGTGTTGATAAAACTTATGTGACCAGAATCACCGGATCCAAACCTAGGCTCAGTTTTTTCCTTTGTCATTTTCAAATAACCCGGTAGGTGACTGAGGGGTTACCTCGGCTCTGCCTCGATACTGGAAGCGTTAACTCACCAACTTCAGTGTTATTCATCAAGGAACATGCACACGGTTGCTCCTGAGGGCTGGAACACACATCAGAGATAACCAACTCACAAATGCACACACGTGGACAGGAGGGCCAGGCGCAAGGCCTTCAGGATCTCACCAACTTGGGGGGGGGGGCAACAAACAAAACGCTCATGTTTATTCAAAAGCCAGTATTTCTACGTGAGCGTGTAGACGCAGGGGTCTACAAGAACTCCCCAAATCCTAAGTGTTCTCTCCTTTTCGCCTGAGATCCTTTCCAAATCACTCTTTTTCCCTGGTAGGACAACCCTGTGTTATAACCTTGACTCTGGCAAGGACTTGAGGTTTTAATGCCTACACTCAAACCTCCTAGGTAGAGAAAGTGCCCCTGGAAATATTTATTGTAAACAGAGTTAGGAACAAAGGGAACTTTTTTAAAGGCTCCACCTGCGGTCTAAGGTTGGCACGCAGCGTCCCCCAGTCCCCCCTTTGGAGAGGTGGGTAAGGAGCCCCGGCGCCGCAAGCAGATGGGTTCTCCCCGGGGAGCGCTCTGCGTTTCCGAGTTCCAAACCAGACGGCACCCAGAACCAGGTGGAGGCTTTTTAAATGTTCCCACCAGCTGTCCCCCAGACCCCAGAAATCGGGATGTAGGCAGAGGGTACGAAGGTGAGAGTCTTGGGGGGGGGGGGTGTTTATAAAACTCACCAGATGTGTAGCCCAGTTTGCAAGCCAGGTCACCTTTAAAAGAACTCCTACCATATTTTGAGTAGGGTACTCGGTGTTGAAGGGCTCTTGGGGTGAAGGGGCACGCACATAGTAAATACACAAAGTTCTTTAAAAAAAAAAAAATTCTCTGTCCAACACTACAGCCAGGCACCTGTCTAGAAGCCAAATGGTGATGCAACTTGGAAAAGTCCCTCAAAAGGCAAAAGAAAAAAAGTGCTCTGGTGGGGTAAGGGCTTCCGAAGTAACCTGCCTGGACCAGGACAGAGGAGCGACCACCAGCCGGTTCGGTTTAAGGAATGGTCTTAAAGAGCACGCTGAGATCAAACCCTGCAAGGAAGGGCGGGAATGCAGTGCTCCGTGTGGATCGCCCGCAGATGTCACTGGAGCCCTGCACAGGTTCGGCGCATCTGGGGTGCGGGGCGGTGTAGGAGGCAGGAGCGCACCTCCAGCCCCGGGGACTGCGGCGGCCGCACCGGGATCCGGGGACCAACGCTTCGACTGAGCACTGCGCAAACTTGCAGGAGCCCGAGCCCCTCGCCGTCCGGGACAGCACCTGGGCCCCGGCGGGCCGCACACACCCTCCCCGCTCCTGCTCCGAGATCACTTACCGCCTCCGCCTCCCGGGTCCCGCTCCTACTGCAGCCCGCAGAGCCGGGCCGGACAGCCGCGGTCGCCGCGTCGCCAGGAGGCCGCGCCAGCCCCGCCCCGCCCTGCAGCCTCCCGCCCTCCCGGGAGGAGGAGCAGGCGGGTCTGCGTCCGGACCCTCCCAGCGACCCGGGACCGGAGCGGGCAGCCCGGGGTGCTCCCTGCTACCCTGCTCCATCTGCGCCCCTGCAGCCTCCTTCTCCCCTCTCTCTCAGCGCTTCTTCACTACCCCTCCTCCAGGAAGCCTTCCCTATTTCGCAGTTTCATTCCACACCTGATCTATTTCCCCCACCCGTCCACACAGCTTCGTTCTCTTCACCTGGGTGCAAATCACACTGGTGGAAAGCACGGGAGCGACTCTAATAAGCTAAAGCTGGCCTTGTCTCGAGGTCACCTGGCTGCTGGTGGTAGGAGAACTGGCATTAGAAACCAGATCTCAGACCCTAGTTTGGTCCGTTCCCAGGGAAGGTGGCATTACATTGCCAATTGTGAGGACCAGTGAGAAGCTTAGCATTCTCAAGCCTCAGTTTCCTCCTTTGTAAAGTGAACAGGAAACCCTTTGCACTCCAGTTGTCGTTCCTGAAGAAAGGACTGCAGAAATGTCACGCGGCCTACACTATTAAAATAAGCCAATGTTTTCTGACAACACTCAAAAATATCAGTCATTTAAAGTAGCAGCGTGAAAAGATTGCAAAGAATGACAGCAGTTCTTATGTAGGAAAAACACACAGCAGAAGAAAAAAAATGCACAGTGACTAAAGCGTTCGTGTTTTTACAGAGCTGGAGAGATGCCTCAGCAGTTAAAAGCATTTGCTGCTCTAGCAGAAGTTCCGGTTCAATTCCCAGCACCCACGTGGTGGCTCACAAACCTCCCATCCCCAGGGATCTAGTCCCCTCTTCTGGCCTCTTTGGGTACTGCATGTATGTGGTGCACAGACATACATTTAGGCAAAACATCTATAAGCATAAAATATTTTCAGGTGATTAAAACACACACACACACATGGACACATACATACACATGTGCACATACACAGACACATGCACACACACATACAAACATACACACACAGATACAGACATACAGACACATTCACACATGCACACACATGCACACACACAAACTCTCTCTCTCTCTCTCTCTTTCTCTCTCTCTCTCTCTCTCTCTCTCTCTCTCTCTCTCTCTCTCTCTCTCTCACACACACACACACACACACACACACACAAAGGATGCAGCCATCCTCCTTGGGTCTCTATGGAAAACTTACTTCTTAGAAAGTGGGTTTACTCTGCATGCTCCACTCATGGTCAGCCACAGCCCTGGGTGGATATAAATGCAGTCTTCCCCTCCTCCCCCAAAAGAAAGTAGTAAACCTACTTAGAACATTAAGGGTTTTGTAACTTTTATCAAAACATCAATTGCTTAGTTCTCAAGTCTGGACTTTGTAAATGGCAAACCTTCATGACCAGCATTCTTGGGCAAACAGCATTCTTGAGTAGGACTGCTTGCCTTGGGGATGATGTTTAGAGGTGTCGGGGAACCCGGGGAGTCCAATGGAGGCCAGAGTGAGCAGCTCCTGGAGTAGGAGGCTGGACCACTTGCCGGTCATCTACTCCCAGCTAGACCCTTGAGAGAGTCTGCAGAAACTATACACTCATCAAACATTTGTTGACCACAGTAAAAGCATTTACCCAGCATGCCCGCTTCTTTCCCAACAGGTAGTCTGATGATAACCAAAATAAGGGGAGTGGGGAGGAAGGCCAGGAGAAAGGCAGAGCCGGGATGGGCTTGCCAGAGAAGCCACTGTCCATGCCTCTGCTCTCACTACAGATGCTCAAGTCCCACCAATATGAAGAGAAAGCAAGCCTGTTTGAGCAGTACCTCTGATACTCTGAGTCATACCTTGCCCTGTATCTTTCCTTCAGTGGAAGACTCATGGTTTTGAATGCCTTAATAGAACTTGAGAGGTTTTTCTGTGGGGCTTGGTGTGTGTGTGGGGGGGGGGGGGGGGAGTGGTTGTCAGTGGCAGCAATTTGCCTAAAGCAAAAAATTCAGGAGGAATTGTATATTATAATCACATCCTTCCTCTTTGTGTAGTACCAAAGTATCCCGATAACACCAGATTGACAAGAGCAAGGGCCAGGGAAAGGAGGCTGTAGGCTAATGCACTTCACTGACCTACACTCTGGAGACCTCGTGGGTGAGGATAACAGAGAGCGCAGGGGCGGTTTGCTGGGTTGAGGCGGTGAAGGAGAACCTAGGGAAAAGGATGGGTCTGGTGAGAACCCTGGGAAGGTTCTGTGTCTGGAGCTGTGAGTTGTCCTGGAAATGGAGTGTTGAGACATGATTGGGAAGCAGGCATTATATCAGGAAGTGGCACTTGGAAGTAGGAGTGAGGAGCAGGAAGGAAGGACAAGGGAGGGAAGAAGGAAAGCCATCTTTAGGATGTGCTCAGGGGATTGAGGCTGTGTGCAATGGAGACCTGCCTCTGCTCCCCAGTGGATCTTCTGAGAAGCATGCCAAGTTGTTGCGTGAATCCTAACTGGTACTAATAAAAAAATAAAAAAATAAAAAAATAAATAAAAAAACAAAACCCAGAGCCAGATATTGGGGCAAATGCTGAAAGATCAGAGAGACAGAGGAACAAGCCACAGTTACTTCTCACCTCAGGCCAAAAGATCCTGTCTCCTGAAGCCTTAAATTCCTTTCTCTGCCCAGCCATATCACTTCCTGTTTCAAACTTCCTAGTGCTGGGAGCAGAGACATGGGATCCCAAGGGCTGGGATTAAAGGCATATGCTACCACTGCCTGACCTCTATGACTAACTCTGTCCTCTGATCTTCAGGCAATCTTTATTAGATACACAATATATTACCACACAAGGGGCCCCCAGAATTGGCAGCCAGAACCTTGCCCATGAGTGGGGGGTGGGGCGTGTAAACAAGATTTCCATGGGAGGGGGGGGGGAACATGCTCTAAGGTAATTACCCGCACTCTGGGCTACACCCCTATTGCTAAAATTTCTTCCCAAAGGGAGACATAAACAATGTGTCCTTTTTCCTAAGGTCCCAACCACAAACCCAAGTGAGGCACAAGTCACCAGTTAACTATGGGGAGCCAGCTGAATTTATTGGACTTCCTTACAGAGCACAGAAGAGAGTTATTTACAGGGGTGAAGGCATGCCCCCCAATATCACCCCAGCAGGGATGAAACCTTCCTGTAGCTACATAGACAAGGCCCCCCCACTCCCTAGCCTTTCCCATCTTTCATACTCTAGCCAATCCCCAAGGCCTTGTGCAGTAAGACAGAGTGGCATACAGCAAGTATCAGGAAGTGTCTGGATACTCAGGTGAGGGTCTCTGTGAAGGGATGTAAACAGTCCACAGGTCCAGCTGGGATAATCCTTCCGCAAAGGGGCAAGCTGAACTCTGCAAGATAGTCAGAGGACACACTCACAGCTCCACACTCCACCCCTGTGCTGAGATGGCTCCTCGCCTTGAGCAGGACCTGATCCCTGCCAGGCGGCCCAATGCCCATGGCTCCCCCAGCATGCAGCAGCCAACCATTTCTTTTGGCACTGTCCCATACCTTACCCAGAGCTGTCGCAGTGCAGAGGCTCAAGCTCTCTCCCCACAAACAGCCAGAGGTCAAATCTCTGGTTAACTCTATGGCATGCCATCATATCTCTCTATCTTGGCTATACCTTCTCCACAGGCCTGGATAAGGGCCAGGGAAGGAAGGCATCCCTTAGGTTCTCAGCTCATTCCTGTACTATACATCTCTCTCAGACAAATGGTCTGTGTTGGCAGCTGAGGAGATACTTTAATTTCTGCATAAACGTGAGTCCTTACATTAAAATTAAAATCCCCACATAAAAAGCCAGGTATGGGCATGTATGTAACCCCAACCCTGTGCAGGGTGGAGGCAGGATTTCTGGCCGCCATCCCAGCTCTGGGTCCAGTGCAAGACCCTATTTCAAGGGAATAGGCAGAGTGGTGGAGCAGGCCACCTCATGTCCACCTCTAACCTCCACAAGCACACAGGGGTTGTGCTGACTAGTTTTTTTTTTATGACAATTTGACACACAAGCTAGAGTTATTTTGGAAGAGGAAACCTCAGTTGAGAAAATGCCCACACCAGATTGGCTTGTGGACAAGCCTGGGTACAGTCTCTCGATAGATATGGTAGGCCCACCCCACTGTGTTATTACTCCTGGGTAAGTTGTCTTAGGTGATATAAGAAAGCAGCTGAGGAAGCCTTGGTGAGCAAGTCAGTGGGCAGCACTCCTCCATGACCTTTGCAGAGTCCTGGAGGCAAGTTCTGACTCCCTCCAATGATGGACTGTGTGATATGGAAGTGAAGTAAAACCTCTCTTCCCCAAGTTGCTTTTTTGTCATGGTGTTTATCACAGCAATAGGTATTGGAAGATAGGGCCACACACCTGCAAACACATACACTAATACTACATGGGTATGTACACAGCATATGCCTGTAATCTCTGCTCCTCGGGAGACTGAGGCAGGTGGATCAGTTGAGCACAGGTTTAAACCCAGCTTGAGCCACAGAGCAAGACTGTCTCAAAACAAAACAAAACCAGTCAGTTCTAAATTGCCCTTTTGAAGTATTCTTTCCTATAAAGTAGCAGTGTGAGGACTGGTCTGGAGAGATGGCTCAGGAGGTAAGAGCCCTTCCTGCTCTTCCAGAGGACCCAAGTTCAGTTCCCAGCATCCATGGGCAACTCACACCATCAATAACTCAAGTTTCAGATGTTCTCATGCCCTCTCTGGTCTCCATGGGAACTGCATGCACATGGTGCCCCTACATACACACAGATCTTCCTTGGGTATTGAGGCACCTAAACACAGTGGGTATCCAGTATATGTGACAAATGAACAAAAGGTACCTATTGGGAAGGCCAGGGGGTAGGGGGAGACAAGGAATAGTGATAGTTCCAGGCAACTTTGGAAAAGCGACTGTATTTATATGTCCCGTGGAATAAGAAAGATGAGGTTGTCCAATCACATTCTGTGGGAGGCGGGGAAAGAAAGACACCATTGCTTACATTGCTATTCACTTCTTCATCTCACAAAATTAGGATCACTCTAAGAGGGATGACATTTCTCAATAGAAAAATAATCAAATGAGACTGTAAAGCTTGATTCTGTGTGGCCTCTGCAGGACCAGCTCCAGGGGGAACACCAATTTCCTGCACTGATATTTCAAGCTTTCACAGTATAAGAGAAACCAAGGAAATAGACTGGGAACATCAAGGGATTTAGCGTCATTAAGTGTTTTGTTGGTTGGCTGGATACAAATAGAGCCTGTACTTCTACACCCTAAGCTGTCCTGCCTTAAAGGCTAAAGAATAAAAGCAGGAAGTCAATGTTCAGCCAGCTGAGGGAAGTATAAGCCTAAAAACAGCAGCTTCACAGCCATCATCCTGGCCACCCCAAACCAAGGACACCAATCAATGAAGACATACTTATTAAACATTACCCCTCACTCACCCCAGGGCCCTGCTATGTCAAAATACACCAGGACATGGGTACCCTTTCCACTGTGCTTTGGCCAAAAGCCAGAGTGGCTCAAATTTTAAGATTAAAAACAAAAAGTTAAAGCATTTAACATTTTCTTTGTATTCTCTGGGCCACATTAAGAATCATTCTTTGGACTGAATTATTTGGTATCAAAGGCAGTTCTTGCAGACTATTCAACTGGGTAGTGGGCAAGACTCCCAAAGTACAACAAACATGCTTTAATGTTTTCCCTGCGGCTTCTTTCAGCCAGGACTGCAGAAGCCCTTTAGCAAAGAACTTATAGAACATGTTTTTCTAAAATATGTCTAAAGTGAAAGGAGCAAGCGGCACCATTTAGTGGCTAGGCTTGAAATAATGAAGTTTTCATTTTCTTTCCATGGGCAGGCCCATGGTTTCGGGTAGCCCAGGCTGGCCTCAATCTTGCTTTGTAGCTAAGGGTAATTTTAACTTTTGAGCCTCCTGCCTCTACTTTCCAAGTGCTGAGATTATTAATGGCATGACTGCACCTGGAATTATAGACACATATAACTGCACCCGGTTTTATGGGATGTTGGGGATAGAACCAAGGACCTGGAACATGCTAGACAAGCGCACTACCTTCCCACCCCAAGACCATTCAAAGACAGATCTGAATACTTTTTGCAGACCTTTCGTGTAAGGGTCCTGACTTACACTCTGGAGTGTTGATGTACAGTGATGGTCGTGGGAATAATGATTGCAGCAGGAAACTCGGATTTCTTGGGCAATTTGAAGAACTTCACATTCAGTATCCAAACTTCTGAAGCACTCTAGGAAACAGACATTCTGTTTTGTTTTTGTTTTGTTTTGCAATAAGGTCCGAAGCCAGGATGCACACACCCAGCAAACACTACCACTAAGATACGCCTCAGCCTACCATGAAGATGTTCTTATCTCTGCCTCATCAGTAAGGGAGCTAAGTTTCAGCAGAACACAAATTCTCCCTAGATCATATCCTTGGCAAGAACTGGAGATCCAGAGGTTGAGCCTGATCTGTACGTAGGTCAGAGCTTCCTGAACAATTCCAGGACCCCATCCTTCCTCAGTTCACATCACATCTGCCTTCTCCCTAAACTTACTAATGAGAGGACCTCAGAACCTTAGGGGTCTCAGGATGGTCGGGCTCATGTGAGGCTCGCTCTGTGTGCTTCAGGCTTGCAACCAGTGAGGACAATGACCGCTTCCTCGGAGACCTGCCCTGCGACATCAGAACTGAGCAGAGGTCTGTCCCTCAGTGTGCTGGTACACACTGGTCTTTCACGCCCTCAGGTTCCCATTTGAAATTCAAAGACACGGAAAATAAAACTCACATTCCTTTTCCGTACCGTGCAAATTCAGATCTTGTGCCAATGTGATGAGAATGAGTCAGGATCCGGGTGTGTTTTTAGAAGGAACAGTTAGCAGCCTATTCTGATGTGGATGCAAAGCGTCCCCTCAAAGAGCTTGGTCCCAACTGGAGTACCTATATCTCTAATACAGGACTGTACTATTGTTTTCAATGACTGAATCAAAAAAGCTGTAATCTCAGCAGTGGCTTGACCCATGGATAAAATCATAGCAGTGTTGTTATTAGGAGGACGTGGTGACGCCAGGGGAAGGCCTAGCTGGAGTAAGTGGGTTCTTGTTGGGGGAACAGTCTTAGAAGTTTCATCTCATTCCGACTCCATCCCTCCCATTTCTCTCTGCTTCCTGGCCACAGTGAGGTGAGCATCTCCACTCTACCATGCTTCCACAGGATTCTCAGCACAGAAACAGCAGAGCCAGTACACCCCTGACTGGAACCTTTGATACCATCAGCCAAAATAAATCATCCTTCATTTAGAAATTTACATGACAGCTCCAGTGAGCTTCCACCAGAAGGGCCAGGTGGGGCCAGGGCTGGGGTGTCCCAGGCCAGGATGCTGGAACAGAGAACCCACAGTGGAGGAGTGGCTGATTGAGCAACCCCCATCACACATTTAAAAGGCAGATGTTTGAGTAGAGGGTGGATACTCCACACAGTTGCTTTAACACTTGTTTATTTTTAATTATGTGTATGCTCATGGGGATGTCTGTGGATATGTGCATGTGTGTGTAGGTATATACGTGTGCAAATGACCACAGAGGCCAAAGGCCTCAGATTCCCTTGGAGCTGGAGTTTGTCAGCTGCCTGTGCATGCTTGGAATCAAACTCAAGTCCTCCTGAAGAGCAGTAAGGCTCTTAACCAGGGAGTCACATCTCTCCACCCATGGAACCTGGAGGTTTTATCATTAAGCCCCACTTCCTGTTCCTTTTCTGCTTCCTGACTCTCTGCTAGTTAGGTTTTGTGTTTGTTCTGCTCACCATCTTGACTAGAGTCATTCAAGAAATGGGATCCTCAATTGAGAAAGTGTCTTCTTCCGATTGGCTGTAGGCAAGTCCATGAGCCGTTTTCTTCCAGACTGATGATTAATATGGGAGCGGGAGGGGCGAGGGGAGGAGGAAGGCCTGCCCACTATGGGCGGTGCCCTGGGTTGTTTAAGAAAGCAAGTCAGTAAGCAGCATTTCTCCAGGGCCTTTCCTTAGTTCCCACTCTGGCTTCACTTTGAAGGTGAGATAAACCATTTAGTCCCCAACTTGCTTTTTGGTCATGGTGCTTTATCACAGTGACAGAAACCAGACTAATACACTGATTGAGATCCCAAAGTGGGGATCCTTCCTGCTCCTGCCCTTAAGCAGCTGCTGCTGGGGGTTACCTCATCCCTCAGCAACACAAAATTACAGACAGCCATAAGCATTGTCGGTGACCAAGGTCAATGGAGGAAAGTTTCGGCAGCATGGCTGCCAAGGTGAGATGTGAACCATACAGTAGTTGTGTCCTATTGTGTTCGGAGGTACACCCGTGTGCTTGTTTCTTTTATTTGCAGAGTTCTCCTAGGCTCTGAGAACTTTTACCTCATGGGGACCTGCTGCCATAAACTATCATATTTATTGGTATGATGGTATATAGAAATAGCCCCTTCCCCCTGAAAGGACTCCCCACCCCTTCTAATTTTAAGAGAAATCAATGATCCTGGATCCAGGCTGCTCTTGACTACTGAATGCCGCCCTGCCTGTGTGTGCCTGAATTTGTGCCCTACACTGAATACCAGGGAATTTGGGGGGAAAAAAATATCTCTGCTTGGGCCCCATGTGGGTCAATTAAATCCAAGGTCTAGGGGAGGACATTTTTGTTCATTCTCCAAGGTGAGTCTGAGGAACTGGGACCATACTCCTGGCTCGAGTTTTATTATCTGGGCAGGCTCTTTAGTTTCTCCATAGAAAATAGTTTTCCTGATTTTTGTTTTGGTTTTGTAGATTTTTATTTTCCATGCACAAAGGCTGACTTTTTTTTCCATCTCGGAATGCCCTTCATTTGTGCCTGTCAGCCCGTGCTTCTGAAATGTTAGGCAGAGCTCTGCATGTTCTGTCTTCTATAACTCCATCTAACCTTCAAGCCTCGGTTCTTCACACGGTTGCCTCAAAGGTGAGCTCTGACCCTGGGAAAGGCGGGAAAACAGAAATCTTCCAGGGACAGCTTTCAAAGTAGGACTAGGGGCGGGTGGTTTATGAGGCTCATACAAAGGGGTTTGGTTTGAAGAACTAGAAATATGTGGATCAAGAGGTGCCTGAGGCCAGGTCCCGCTGATGCTGGAGTTGCAAGCAATTGTGGGTCGCCCAATGTGAGGGCTTGGGACTAACTGGGTCCTCGGGTAAAGGTACTTGTTCTGGTGGAAGCTCCCCCTCAGCCCCTGGTATCCTGGCAACCATATACCCAAAGCGTCTGGAATGTTCTGGTGGAAGACCTTCCTCTCTCTGCCCAGACCCTGCCTGCGCCTCAGAAAGTCCCTCCAAACACGACTCCTTCCCCCGAGATGTTCAAGACCTCTCCCAAATGATATTTAAACTGCACCCCGGAAAACAAACACGTGGTTTCTCGGTCTCCCTTTTCCGTCTCCTCTCTAGGAGGCTGGAAAATCATCTGGGAAGTACCCATTAAACCTGGGCTTTTTCTAATTTGGTCTGCTTTTGTCTGTGGAGAGGCTTATCAGGGGGCAGAAGCCTTTCATTTGCCAGCCAAGACTGACAACTTAAGTGCAATCCCTGGTACCCCACACAATAGGGGAGAATCAAGGGCTAACTGTAGGTGGACTTTTCTTTCAGCCGCCAGCTCACAAATAATGACACAAGACTTATTGATTATGAAAGCTTGTCCTTAGCTTAGGCTTCTCCCCAACTAGCTCTTATAACTTAAACTGTTTTTAATTTATCCACATTTTCCACGTGGCTCAGGTACCTCTCCTCTGTATTGTGTTTCTGACTTCCGTGTCTCCCTGGCATCTCTGGCCTGTGAGATTCATCCCGAGTCCCTCTCTCTGCCCACGGGTCCCAGTTCTTCTCCCCTGTTTAGCTATTGGCCATTCAGCTCTTTGTTCGGCCAATCACAGCGACACATCTTCACACAGTGTAAACAATT
The DNA here is from genome assembly GCA_033318265.1 of Phyllotis vaccarum. Lineage (NCBI taxonomy): Eukaryota > Metazoa > Chordata > Mammalia > Rodentia > Cricetidae > Phyllotis > Phyllotis vaccarum. The sequence goes on along the minus strand of JARWLC010000004.1, from coordinate 138,000,332 downwards.
ATTCTGAAACAGTTGGCTAGATACAGAAACTATTACAACCAGACTGAAGAAGGAAACCTGGCTTTAAAGGTTACTGATAGAACTGATAGAGAGCTGTGGATGCTAGGTTTTCTTCACCAGGCTGCCCTGGGCCCAGCACAGTTAGCTCTGGAATTTGAGAACCAGAGAGCGAGATGCCCACGTGTCCTTATGCAGTCCCTGCTCTTGGTCCTGGACACCCTATCCCTACCTTATAACACTTTGCAACATTTTAGAGCCCAGAGCATGGAAGCCTGAATACTGTAAACTAATAAATGGCCTGGCTTTTTTCATTTCCTTCTTATTTGTGTGTGTGTGTGTGTGTGCGTGTGCAAGTATACAAGCACATATGTGGGTATGTGTACACACATGCCAGTGCCCACAGAGGAGAGCATTGGATCTCTCAGAACTAGAGTTACAGGCAGTTATGAGCTTGGATGCTGTGTTCTAGGAACCATTCCCAGGTCCCTCACAAGAGCAGAAAGCTCTCTTAACTCCTGAGGCTTCTCTCCAACCCTAATGATTTTCATAAGTTTAAATTTTTCAGGAAATACCGAAATAAAACACAACTTCCATAAACATAGTATAATTTGCTTTTTAAGGTTTTTAAAATGTGTATAAGTATTTTGCTGGTGTGTATGTGTGTGCAGTGCATGTGTGCCTGTATCTGCAGAAGTCAGAGGATGGGTTAGATCCTCTGAGACTGGAGTTACAGATGGTTGTGAATTGCCATATGAGTGCTGGGAACCAAACCCAGGGCCTCCGAAAGAGCAGTGAGTGCTCTTAACTGACGAGGCACGTCTCTATCCCTCTCTCTAGAGTTAAACGCTGTAATATTTACACATATTGTTTTTGAAACAGGGTTTTCTCTGTGTAGCTCTGGAACTCTGTAGTCCATACTGGCCTTGAACTCAGAGATCTGCCTGCCTCTGCCTCTCCAGTGCTGGGATTAAAGGTGAGAGCCACTACCTCCCAGCTTAATATTTATACTTAGTAGAGGAAAAAGATCCATCCATTCAGCAATTAAATTTAGACATTGAAAGGATCTCCTTTAATGGATATAACGGTGAGAAAGGATTTTAGGAAGAACATGGCTGGCATTTGATGATGTCATAGAGGCAGCTAAGCCCTACACTGCTGAGAAGAATTAGAAGAGCATTATATAGTAAGCCAAATGGACCAGCTGTCTCCATGTGGAGACCCTGAAGACTGCCGAGTCCAGCCGCTCCTTGGTATAGGGTTGTGTGCATGAGAAATTGCAGAGATAGAAAGAATTAGACCAGAGACAGAAAACCCAGAGTCGGGAGGGCACTGAATGAATGAATACTCAGCTGTCTGAGCAAAGGGGAAGAACAGACAGGTGTAAACCCTTCTTCATTTCTCAAAACAGAAGACACCTGATACCCACACCTTTGGCCAAAGCATCCTATTATGCAGTCTTGTGGGGCAAAACAAGCTTCTGCTCTCTGACCTTGAGTCAAGAGATAGAATCAGGCCACAGGATGGCATCCCTGTGGGCCCCTACAGCAGATCGCACACCGTTGATCTTAATTATATACCTGTTCAAAGATAGAACACCACAGCAAGAATGGCGTCTTCAGTGAGTGGGAGAGCTATGAAATGGCTGCCTTGGTGCAAGCTTAGGATTTTGTATACCAGCAGGAAGTATTTTACTTCTGAATTTTGTTTTCTAAAACATTGTCTCGGAGGGGTAAGGAATGACAAAATGTGAAGGGTGTTTTCCAAATGGCTCCCCGGTAGCCTCCCACAAGGGGCAGAGGAAAATAATGTTACCTTTGTGGGGGTTTAGTTGTTTTTATTTGTTTTGGCTTTGTTTAGCCTCAGCTGTGACTCTTTGGATGAGAGACACTTAATAGAATGGAGCGTTTTTAGAACGTTGTGTTTTGGTGAGGAATTTGGGAGATCGCTCACATTACCACTGCCCAACAATACAGATGTGATTTCTGACCAGTTCCTTGGACCTGAGTATAAATAAAGTTTTATGTTACACAGATTTTACCACAACTGGAAAAAATGAACACTTTGGTCTTGGTCACAGGGGAAAAGAAAAAAATCTCCAGTAGAGAGATGTTCTGTATGTGTGCACATACATACTTACATATAACCAAAGGAAGTGGGAAGGTAATTTATATTTGTTTTTTGTTTGTTTGTTTTAACCTAGCTTCTTTCTGGGAGCTGGAGAGATGCCCAGTGGTTAAGAACACAGAACACAGAGTGCTCTTCCAGAAGACCCAGGTTTGGCCTCCAGCACCTATATGGTGGTGGCTCATAACCCTATTAACTCCGGTTAACAGGGGATCTGATGGCTTCTTCTGACCCCTGCAGGCTCCTGCACTTGCATGGTACACAAAAACTCACATAGAAACACTCGCAGACATAAAAATGATAAGTTAAAAAAAAAAAAGAAAACAGTCTTACTAGTGACACAGACACCTGTTACCTAATGTTCCTATTCTTAGTGACTCCACTGGGGAGTGGGGGAGGGGAGGATGCTCTCACACCAGCCATCCTGTTCTTACTACCATTGCTTGGGCAACTCTGTTGTCACTTCTGTGGAAGGACAAGGTTGTGGCACATGTCCAGAGTTACACAGCTAGTAAATGGCCTATCTAGAATTCAGATCTTGGTCTTTCTGGATCCATTTCCAGAGTCCATGTTCCTGATGAGTGTGACATATCCCATGCTTCAGACGGGCAGGGGGCTTCCTTCCATGCACATTTTACAAGGATCTGCCTGTCTCTGCCTCTATGGTGTGTACCACCACACCAGCTTTTAAAAATCAGACAAGCTGGGTACAGTGGCACACACCTTTAATCATAGCACTCTAGAGGCAGAGGCAGTCAGATCTCTGGGTTCAAGATCTCTGATTTACAGAGTGAGTTCCCCAGGGCTACACAGAGAAAACCTGTCTTGAAAAATCAACCAAGCAACAGCAACACACCCACAGATTCTGGGCAACACACCCACAGATTATAGGGAGCAAACTCAGGTCCTTATAACTGCAAGGCAAGCATATTTGCACATTTATAATGCATTTTTTGTTATTATAAAAGTAATTCGGAACTTCCCAGTCAAGGTCACTAAGTGAGCAAAGACATTTCTCAATACTCCAGGCTACTCAAAGGGAATGGAAACCTACAGCTACCTAGAAAAGGCTCAGAAAAAGCTGTTGGTCTGGGCTTCAGAGCCTGGGACCTGAAGCCACAGTCACCTGGTTCCTATTGACAGGTGGCCAAATGAGAGCACTGTATGACACCTGCTAAAGTCAGGGTGGACATGGCTTGATTACTCTCTCCTCAGAAACACACCTCTTGCCCTCATCAGGACACAAATACAGGAGTGTCTGTAGGACTGGAAACAGATTCATGTCCAATATCTAGAATTCAGTCTCTGCTTGGGGCAGGAACTTTGTAGCATTAATCTAAGATAAAATTTGGAGTCAGAGTGTACAAAACGCAGGAAGGACACCCCTGGAATGGAGATCTGAGAAAATGACCAAATGTATGAGTCAACCAGATGCTATGGAAAAGGCCCAATAAACAGGCTGGGTCCTGGTGAAAAACATACGCATTCTTAATATCCTCACACAGGAAATTAGAAATGTTATTCACAAAAGAAAACTAGAAAATGATAGAGCAAGAATAGGCAGATATTAGGCTGGCAAATGGATCAGTGAGTAAAGGTTGCTGACAACCTAAGTTCTAACCCCAGAATCTGTATAGGCAAAGAATAGAACAGACTTCCAACAAGTTATCCTCAGAGTTGTCTACGTATATGTCATGGTATGTTAATGAACAAACATATGCACAAACAAATGTAATAAAAATTTAGGGGACAATATCTGTTTCTGCAGATATTAAAAAGAATTGTGAATACTCCGAATTAAAAATAACCAGTGTGTGGTTTGAACATGGTGCATCTCCCAAAGGCTTGGGTGTTGAATGCTGGTACTGCAGGGAAAGGGGTCAGCCAAAGGAAACCCACCCTCGCTCTGAAACCAGAGCCAGTGAAAGAAACCCACCCTGGATCTAAGACCTGAGCCAGTAAAAGAAATACTTTATCCCCGAACCCAGAACCAAAAAGAAACGTGTCCTGGCTCTGTAAACTAGCATCAAGGAAACACACTTTGGCCCTGAAATCAGAATCAGTGAAAGAAATGTGCCCTGGCCCTAAAATTAGAGCCCAAAAGCCCAAAATATTTCAGCCCTGAAACCAAAAAACCAAATCAGGGTTTTGGTTTTTGGGGGGGTTTTGTTTTTGTTTTTTAAAGAAAAAAAAAAAGAAAGAAAAGATCTGACCCATCCTGACCCTGAAAGTCTCTCTAGAAGCTTTGCCCCCCTCCCCCCCCACACACACAAGAAAGCCCTATATAAGTCCTGAGTCCACAGCCCATTTCCCTGCTGCCTTCTCCCACCCTGGGCTGAAGCAGCCACACTCTCCTGGACCCTTCCCTTCCAATAAATCTCTTGAATGAGGTTTGGGTGAAGATCTTCTTTTGCCTGAGCAGCAGCAGGGGAGTCTGGACAGAGAACAGCTGAGGGAGCAAAGTCTAACACTCTCTGCCCAGGGGACTTCCCTGGCCGGACTGAGTTGTTACCTTCCCTGAACAGGGAGCAGCAAGCAGGAGCCAAGCCTGAAGCCTTTGCTGGCCACTGTGCCCAGGAGCCCCTCCCTTGTCGGAGCAGAGCTATTAACATTGAGAAGCCTTTCCCTGAAGCAAGGCTGTAAGCTGCTACTTAGGCTTACCGTGGGCTGTGGTGTTCATTGGCTCCAAAACGCCTGAATACTTTCCATTTGAGCTGCAGTGTTCAGTATGCCTGGGCTCCTGATTGCCAGGATCTCTTTCTATCTGGGCTGCATTAGGCTGGATAGGTATCCAGATATCCAGCTAGGGATGCTCCTTGGAGAGATGGTGGAAACTTTAAGAACTGGGGCCTAGCTGGAGGAAGTGGGTCACTGGGGCTAGCCTTCTGGTTAAATCTTTTTCAGCTTCCTGTCTGCTGTGAGGTCAGCAGCCTCTTCCATACTGCCAATGCCACTGTGATGTTCCACGGGTCCAGAATCAATGGAGTCAAGGATGATGGACTGAACTCTGAAACCCTGAGCCAGGGGCACTGTCCCTGAGATGTTTGTGTCAACTATTCTTTCTGTAAGTTTTCAAGATTTACTTATTTTATGTGGGTGTTTTGTCTATATGTATGTATATGTATGATGTGTATACCAAATGAGGAGACAAATCCCCTGAAGATGATTGAGAGTCACCATGTGGGGGCTGGAAAACTGAACTTGGTCCTCTGCAAGACCAATAAGACTCTTAACCAATAAGCCTTCTTGCCAGCCCTTCAGGTATTCCTGACAGCCACAAAGAAGGCATAACCTTTTAGAAGGTTGATCAGCAGCTTGACCATAGCTAAGTACAGCTGTGGTGGTTTGAAAGAAAATGGTCCCCAAAGGGAGTGGCAATATTGGGAGGTGTGGATTTGTTGGAGAAAGTGTGTCACTGTGGAGATGGGCTTTGTGGTCTCATGTATGCTCAAGCCAGCATGGGCTCAGTATATCAGACCACTTCCTGTCATCTGGGAGTCAAGATGTAAGCACTCTCAGCTCATGTCTGCCTGTGCTCTGCTTTGCTTTCTGTCATGATGATAATGGACTAAACCTCTGAACTGTAAGCCACCACCTCAGTAAAATGTTGCTGTGATCATGGTGTCTCTTCACACCAATAGAAACCCTAACTAAGACAGCAGACAATGGAGGATAAAACATAATAGAAATAATGACTATGAAGAAGTGGGAAACTGAACCTTCTGACCGTAAGGCTTGTGGGTTACAGAAATTGGCCCAGAAAGATGGTTAAATTGGTAAAGACACATGTCATCAAGCCGGTGATCTGAGTTCCACACACCATGGTACACACATGCTCCCACATGTGCACACTCAAATGCACACAAAATAAATAAATCAAAGAAATGAAAGAAAAGCAGAGAGAGAGAGAGAGAGAGAGAGAGAGAGAGAGAGAGAGAGAGAGAGAGAGATCAAAATTATCTTCACTCATAGATGACAGTTTATCTATATAGGAAACCTCAAATAATTCTTTTTAAAAAATTGTTTATTTTACCCTAGGTGGTGGTGGCATATGCCTTTAATCTCAGCATTGGGAAGCAGAAGCAAGTGGATCTCTGTGAGTTTGAGACCAGCATGGTCTACAGAGTGAGTTCCAGGACAGCCAGGGCTACACAGAGAAATTCTGTTTTGAGTAACAAATTTAAAAAAAGAAAAGAAAAATATTTATTTGTGGGGCAGTGTTTTGAAGACAGGGTTTTGTAGGAGATTGTGTTGTTTCATTGTAAATAATTATCCCACCCACTGGTTTAATAAAAAGCGCTGATTGGCCAAAGGCAGGCAGGCAGGAAGTGTGGGTAGGGCTACCAGACTAGGAAAACTCTTGAAAACAGGAAGCACAGAGCAGAATGCCAGAGAAAAGCCAGAAAAGAAGCAGAGGACAGCTATGCTGCTCTAAGAAAAGGTACTGAGCCACATGGCTGAACAGGAAGAATCATGGGTTAGATGAAGCTAGCAAGTGATATGCCTGAGCCTTATGCCAATCAGCTTCAAATTAATGAAAGTATCTGTGTGTCTCTGCGGGACTGAGGGTCTGCGGGACTGTGGGACTGGTGGACTGTGGAACTGTGGGACTGTAGGTCCTAAACCTTGAGGTTAGGCCCGAAAGTCAGGGCCAGAAACCTCATACTACAGGGTTTCCCTGCTTAGTTCTTGCTGTTTTGGAATTCACTCTGTAGACCAGGCTGGCCTCAAGCTCAGAGAGAATGCTCTCTGTAGACCATGCTGGCCTCAAGCTCAGAGAGAATACTCTCTGTAGACCATGCTGGCCTCAAGCTCAGAGAGAATGCTCTCTGTAGACCATGCTGGCCTCAAGCTCAGAGAGAATACTCTCTGTAGACCATGCTGGCCTCAAGCTTAGAGAGAATGCTCTCTGTAGACCAGGCTGGCCTCAAGCTCAGAGAGAATGCTAGGATTAAAGGCATTCACTCACACTGCTCTGCAAGAAAAAAATATTTTAAGATTTACCTATTTTATTTCATGTTTATATATGCTTTGCCTGCATATGTGTATGTGTGCCCATGAAAGTCAGAAGAACTTGAGTTACAGGGAGTTGTGAGCCACCATGTGGGTTATGAGAATTCAACTCAAATCCTCTGCAAGAATAACCAAAACCACAGAGCTGACACCCCAGTCCAGAAAACCTCAATTTAACAAAATTCCTTGAACTATAAAGTAACTACAGCAAGGATACAGGCTATAAAATAAACATATCAAAGCTTATTGATTTTTTATAATACCATAATAAAGAACTGGTATTCGCAGTTCTAAATACCACTTTATTAGTCCTTTTTCCCAAAAGAAAAATCTATTTAAATCTATGTTTGTATAAATCTATATTATCTATATTATGTGTAAATATGTTTAGAATTTACATATATCCTGCCATGAGGACATGCTGTTGACTTGTCTTTTAAGATTTATTTTATTATTTATTATTATTTTCAGATTTTAAAAGATTTATGTATATGAGTGTTTTGTCCACTTTTTTTCCCCCCAGAACATTTTATCAGAAACAGACAAAGAGCTTAAGACACACAATGGTCTGTGTCTTTTGGCATGTCTGTTGCGGAATATTGCTTTAAAATATGGTACATTTGTTTATGCTGTGGACTATTTGTTTAATGTGCAAAGATGTGGTGCATTTCTTTATGTTGCATTGTTTAACTCTGTGAAGCTGTGTTTCTTTGCCTGACAAAAATACCCGATTGGCTTAATAAAGTGCTGAGTGACCAATAGCAAGGCAGGAGAAAGGATAGGAGGGGCTGGCAGGCAGAGAGAATAAACTGAGGAAGAAGAACATGAGGGAGAATGAGAAAAAGAGGAAAGGAGGATGCCAGGGGCTAGCCACACAGCCACATGGCCACAAGGTCACACAGCCACATGGCCACAGAGCCACAGAGCCACATGCCACACAGCCACATGCCACACAACCACATGGCCACATGGCCACACAGCCACAAGGCCACACAGCCACATGCCACACAACCACATGGCCACATGGCCACACAGCCACAAGGCCACAGAGCCACACAGCCACATGGCCACAGAGCCACACAGCCACATGGCCACAGAGCCACATGGCCACAGAGCCACACAGCCACACGCCACACAGCCACACGGCCACATGGCCACACGGCCACATGGCCACATGGCCACATAGCCACATGGCCACATAGCCACACAGCCACATGCCACACAGCCACACAGCCACATGGCCACATGGCCACATAGCCACATGGCCACATAGCCACACAGCCACATGGCCACATAGCCACACAGCCACATGCCACACAGCCACATGGCCACAGAGCCACACAGCTACACGCCACACAGCCACACGGCCACATGGCCACACAGCCACATGGCCACATGGCCACATAGCTACACAGCCACAAGGCCACACAGCCACATGCCACACAGCCACATGGCCACAGAGCCACACAGCTACACGCCACAAGGCCACATGACCACAGAGCCACATGGCCACATGGCCATACAGCCACATGCCACAACAGCTACACGCCACACAGCCACACGGCCACATGGCCAGACATGGAATAAGAAGGAAAGAAAATATGTACAGAAATAGAGAAAAGTAAAAGCTCAGAGGCAAAGGTAGATGGGATTAAAAAAAAAAAAAAAAAAAAAAAAAAAAAAAAAAAAAAAAAAAAAAAAAGCTAAGGCCAGGCATTCATACTTAAGAATAAGACTTTGTGTTTGATTTATTTGGGAGCTGGGTGGTGGGCCCCCAAAGCATAAAATAAAAACCAACTACACATGTCCTCCATTATGGTTGGAGCATTTCTTTACTATGCCACCATAAGTTCCCAAATTCCTGTAAGGAATTGGTAGCCTTGTTACTTTTAGTGGAGTCTAATGAGTTAGTACCGAGTCCTCCTCCCCCTCCTCTTCCTCCTCCTCCTAGAAATACTAGGAGGTGTGAGTGGCTGGAGAGATGGTTTAATGGTTAAGAGCACAGACTATACTTGCAGAGGACCTGGTTCTGTTTCCAACACCCACAGGAAGGCTCACAACCACTTGTAATTCCAGAGGATCTAACAACTTTTCCCGGCGTCTGAGGGCAGCAGATACATGATACACAGACATAAATGCAGGCAATATTCCATACATAAATAAAAGAGAATACTGAGGCTGAGGAGATACCTCAGCGGATAAGGTGTTTGACGTGTGGGCATGAGGACCTGACTCTGGATCCTCGGGGCCAAGTACAGCTGGATGCACAGTATGGATCTGAGATCCTGCACCCCAATGAAGAGGTGTGAGGTGGAGACAGGAGACTGTCTGGAAGCTGATTGTCCTATTTCGATTTCTATTGTGGAGGAAAGGGTTTATTTCAGGGCAGGACCCCGGAGGCAGGAACTGAAGCAGAGGCCATGAAGAATGCTACTTCCTGGGTGCTCCTCATGGCTGTTCAGCTTGTCTTATACCACCCAGGACCACCCAAAGTGAGGACAAGCACCAGATGCTGCCCCTGACCATCTACCCCCTCCTAGCCCACTCTCACTACCTTCTTTTCTTTCCTTCTTTTGCTATTATTATTTAGACAAGTCTCATATATCTCTGGCCGACTTCAAGCCTTGACCTGACCCCCCTGACTACCTCCCAATTACCGGCATGTGCCACCACAGCCAGATTACAAAATACAAGGGAGCCAAGCCAGGACTTCGAGCATGCTAGGTTAGCATTCTACCTACTGAGCTAATCCCAGACCTTCTTACCTGGCTATGCTGAGAAAAGCTGGAAGTCCAAAGCCCAGTGGCATGTCAGGGGGAGGGGCAAACAAGCAAACAAAACCAAACCTCCTGGAGACTAGTCCAGGGCCAAGCCCTGTGCAGGACGCAATCAGAGTCCTGGGACCCAGGGTCTAGCACTGTTCCTTACCACACAAAGGCCACTTCCCAGAATGCGATGTCATATGCAGGTCCAGGGCTGGAGGCATCGAATCTGGAATGAAACAGAAGTTTAAAAGTCAACTAAGAGCAGAGGACAAAACTCCCTGGTCCTGCCACACGACCCCACCCCCAATAACTGTGCAAGTGACTCCAAGGGGTCAGATACCCAGAAAAGGTTCCAAGTCCAGTCAGCAGATGGAAAGTCATGGGAGCTGCTACTCAAAAAGATGCCTTTGGAGCAGAAACGGTCTCCCCAGAGGCTCCCTAGCTTTAGCTTTCGCCAGGATCCTACATCTCCTTCCTGCTCTAGAATCTTCTCAGTAGGCCAAGCTGGGCACCATCCCAGAACCTGTCACATGAATAAATGAAACTCAGGGATAGATCTCTGAGAAAGTCGGAGATATTAGAGAGAGTAAACACCACAGTCAGATCTTACCCAGCTGTCTTCCAGCTTCCTCATCCTAGCTTCTCTTGGCTTCCTCTTTCTGTCTTTCTATGCCTGCCTTAAATACTCTCTTGATAAATTAAGGCATGGCCCCACCACTACCTGCCTGGGAGCCTGGAACTCCCTCTATAAACTAAGATGACCTGGAACTCAGATTAGATTAAAGGCTAGGTCACTACTCCCAGGATACTCCCTGTGCTGGGGTTGAAGGTGTGAGTTACCACTCTCTGATCCTTCTAGACTGACTGTGGTTAGATTCCTCTCATAACTCCGAAACTTCTGGAGCTTTTATTAAATCCCCACAGGAACCCTCCAGCAGCCCCAAGCATCACCATGAAATCCACATTCCACAGGACACCAATGAGATGCCTCCCTGCCCAGGACTTTCCCTTTCACAGAAGGCATCCCTCGCCACGAGAACACCACGCCATCTTTCCATCCTCAACACCCCTGGAGCACATACCCCTTCTTTCTCTTTCTGGAAAACTCCATTCAAGACCTCTCTCCTTCTCTAGCTTTACACTGGAGATCCATGGCTCGTCCCGCACTCTGCTCATAGTCTGTGCTGGGCCACTTGAGAGGGTACATTTTAAATAGAGTCTACCAAACAGGGGGCCTGATAGCAGGTGCCCCAGAAAGGACTTTCACATGAAAAGGGATACAGATGGTTGGCAATCATGTTCTACCTTTCTGGTTTCTTAGGCATTTGAAAGTAGAATCGGCATGAATTTCTTTATGAAATTGGACTAAGCCCACAAATTAAAAGAAAAATGTTGGCGAGAGCCATGGTTTGGATGTAGACCAGCCAACACAGGCTCATGTGTTAGAGGACTTGGTCCCTGGCTGGCAATGCTATTTTAGGAGAGTTTGCAGCCATTAGGTAGTGGAGCCTAGATGGCTATCTATGTGGTGAGTCTGATAGTCACACAATGCAACAGATAACCATATAAACCCATATGACTGAGAAGTTAATGGGGGGAATTAATACTTGGCTCTTCCCAGAGTGGAAAGCAGAGGGTCACAGCCATGCATCACCTGACAATAGGGATACAGGATGGGAAATATATCATGACAAGATTTTGTCATTGCATGAACATCACGGCGTTGCTGAAAGCCCCTATGATGCTGCAGGGCAGTGTCATCTTGTGAAAATACTGATACGTGGCTTTCCAAGTCATTCCCTGGCACATAACTATACTAAATTGTTGAAACTCATTTTGGGGAAAGTGTGATCCTCTCTCCCTTGGTTCTGTATACATAGAGGTGGCTTTTCCTTTGCTTCTTCCTGGAATTCACTTGGGGACTAGATTAGGACTTAAGTCCAACATGACATTTTCCTGAATGGAAATAATTAATTCAAGGTTTCCTAAATAAGGAAGCCATCAGAGACCTTTATTGGCCTGTTTAATGAGGCTTGGATTTCTAGTCTGACTATTTTTAGAAAGGAATTATAGGCCTGATGGAAAAATTATAGGCCTTCAAGAAAATCTCATCTGAAATATCAAAAATAAAATTGGAAGCTGGGCGTGGATTTCATCCCAGAATTTGGGAGGCAGAAGCAGGTGGATCTCTGTGAGTTGGAGGCCAGCCTAGTCTACCGATCAAGTTCTAAGACAGCCAGGGCTACACAGAGAAATCCTCTCTTGAAAAACAAAAAATAAAAATAAGTAAATAAGACAAAATAAAAATGAAGGTAAGCAAGGTCTAGCTTGACCCTGGTATTTCAGAGAGGTGGGATTGGAGATCAGTCCAGGCCCAGGGTGATGAGCATCAGCAGGGTGATGGGCATCACTTTGATGTATTCTGAGGGGAATGAATTCCCAATTCAGCACACAGTGAGCTCCTTGATGTCTGCCTCAGGTGGACCTGGGATCCTAACAGCATCTCATAGCTCATGGGGCCAGATTCAAGGCTAAATGAGGAGGTTTGTAGAATTTTTCTTAACAAAGCTAGAAGTCAGAAAACAGATGTGCTGGTCTTGTGACTGAAGTATATCTCCTACCCAGAGGTCAACTCTTAATTTTCCAAGCACCAAATAGAAGGGTACAACTAATGACTCCCGAGTGTACACAGCCTGCTTACTGTGGCCTGGGCTGTTTTCCCCACTGCCTAAGCCTTTCCAACACTCTCACTTTCCTCAAATGCACATGGCAAAGGGTCTTCAAGGAAGAACCTGAGAGCCCAACACCAAGGCTGCTCGCCTATGAAGCATAGCCTCTGAAATCAGCCTGCAAATGACCTTTGCTGGGCTCCCAGCCATGTCCATGTGGGAACAAGGGCATTCATCTCCCTTGATTCTAACTGAGAAGCAGGTTCCTAGTAATTTCACACAGTCCATCTGTCCTTCTGGTTTGGTGCAAACATCTCCATAGAAATTTCTCACTTTCGATCTGGAGGTAAACTGAGGTAAGCTCTGACAGGCGCTTACTTTCCTTTGTATACAATGTTTCTGTCTTGGGACCATTCTGTCCACATCTGTCCTCCATCCTTTATGAGACTTGAATCCACAGAAGCCAGCTTTCTTCATTAGGAATAGTGGTAAAGCCAGGCCAAATGGTCACAGCCACAGGGTGGCCTGTGTCTGAAAGGATCTGCCTCACTGCAGGGTAGAGGTAGCCAGACACAGACAACCGTGAGCTGAGGCAAGCCTGAGCTATACACAGGGCTGGTGCTAGGCCTTATTTGTGAGCTTATTCTTTCTTTATTTGTGAGCTTATTCTTTTTTATTTTTAGTTAACAAATAAGTTTTGTTCATCTTGTCACACACACACACACACACACACACACACACACACACACACACACACACACACACACACAAAATTACCAAAACACATTAAAAAAAAAAAAAAAAAAAAAAGTCAATGCCCGAGACTCATTGCCAGCCAATCGGGAGGCAGAGGCAGAGGGCCTTGCTGGCAGTGACTTGTGAGAGGATCTGGGATAAGGAGATCCATAGCAGCATGTTTGAAAGCTTCCATGTTTCATATTTAGCTTGTTTGTACCCCTGATGATGGACATCCAGATTGTTTCCCCCATGAGCTACCGTCAGTCCTATTGTTCTGAGCATCTGCACACCCCTGCGGTGCCAGAGTGTGCCTTCATTTCCTGTGCATGTACCTAGGGATGACACTGCTGTGTCCCATGAAAACTCTATATTTAACTTTGGAAAGGAACCAGATGTTCGCCGGTGACAGCCACACCATTTTAGACTCCCACCAGAGCCTGATCTCCCCCACACTCACCATAGCCATCTCCATTACGGTCCTTCTTGGTAATGTGATGTGCCCATGAGATCCCGTCCAACCTCTCAGGCTGTGCACATAGGATTACAGCCCCAAACCACCTCAATCACCATCATTATTATTCATATTTATTTCTCCTTCCTCTTCCTCCCCCCTTCCTCCTCTTCTCCTTCCTTCTGTCAGGGCTGAGAACAGAGCTATGGCTTTATACATGCTACACGGTGCTCTATGTTAGAGCTATATTCCCAGCCCTAACCATGCCCCACCCCAGTCTTGCAATGCTGGGGACTGACCCCAAGATTTCCCTGTGATACGTAGGCACCTCACCTAGCCATATTCCTAGCACTTGGTATTTTTAGAGCAGGTGGCCAGTGTGATTGTTATCTGCTACTAAAGAGGAATGTGCCTGTGAGCACACACACACACATGCACATGCACACTCACACAGCAATCTGTGTCACAGTGCTGTAGCAAATGATGAAACCTGAATCCTTACCATATCTGCCCCTGAGTTGCTCCAGGGTATGATTGGTTCTTTCTTTGGTAGGAACAAAGGTCCCTCCAGCTACTCTGGTAGAGAGGAAGGTTTACCATGAGACCTCCTGAAGGATGTCACAGTGAGGACCATAGGAGACCCAGGTCATCCTTAGGATACCTCCTTAATACATAACCCCTCCATCTTCCTCAGTTTCCCACCGCTGCTCATCCAGCTTCCCTGGTTTGCCATCAGCCCTACATATATATTCTTCCCTTCACTTTCAAGTAACAGGACTCCTGACCCGTCTCAGTCTCCATCCCTCAATTTCACATTCTCCAGTGGGTCTCAGAAGACATGAGAACACTGTTTTTCTCCAGGCTCCTGAGGTCCAGCCAGGGAGAGGAGCACAGGTGGCCTGTGGTGTGGGTGTAATAATCCAGCTTCAGCACCGAGGAAAGCACAGGAGCAATGGAGCAGGATGGTATGAGCCAGAACACAGTTACAAGGAACAAAGAGAAGGGACCTTCTAGACTAGTAGAGGGGAGGTGAAGTAAGAGGGGAGGGCCGCCTGTGGTATGTTGCTTTGGTCTAAGGATATGCTGGAGAACACGGGCTGGGGAGGGGGGGGGGGCGGGGCACAGGGGAGAGGGACCAGGGATGTAATTCCTAACCAAAGTGGAGCCTTTTACACAACAAATATTAGCCGACATTTCTGCTTGAGTCAGAAGGGAAGCAGGGCAGAGACAGCACCCAGTCACTTGCCCAGGAGGACAGCATCCCCTCTGCTTCATCTTCATGGCTACAGCCAGGATTCCTCTACCAAGCCCTGGATCTCTGTGGACTCCCATAACAACAGGAACTGTGGAAAGGGTTTCTGGAGAGGACCCTGGGGAACTTGAGAGGAAAAGGGAGCAAGTCTGTTGATGATTGGCCAGCACTCAGAAAAGGAGCAGGTAGCAGGGTTTCGCAGGTTAGGGATAAAAGGAGAAGCATGGGAGCCAGGGTACCACACTCTGCCATCGAGAAGAGGGATCCTTCAGAGTGTCCAAGGTGAAGAGGCTTAAGTTAGAGTTAATTAAATCATATGGAATTACAATCAGTACTCATTATTATAAAGTCAATTAATTAAAAATAGTGACTGTTTCAAGGTGCCTGCTGGTTCTTAAACAACAGGAACTTTAGTGCCAGTTAATAAAAGTGCTAAGATCAGCTGGGCCTGGTAAGTGCAGGGGAAGGGGCTGCTGAAGAACTTCTCTTTTGTTCTTTAGATTTCAAATTAATAAGGTTTTGTAGCAGAAAAATGTACTCGAAGGCAGCAATGCCGGCAAAGGACCAGCTGCCCAGGAACATGGCTCTAAGGTAATTAATTTTTCTCTGTGGCCTGAGAAGCTAATACATGCACAGTCATAAATCCTAGAGCTTGTCACCAGCCCCAGAAATTTTCTTCATGTTGGAAAAAATCTAGTTCATCGACACAAATTAATTACCAAAAAAAGCACTATTGAGCAAGAACTAATTTATTTGTTTGTTTGCTTGAGATGGGGTCTCACTATGTAACCCTGGGCAACCTGGAACTCACAATGTACACCAGGCAGGCCTCAAACTCACAGAGATCCCCCTGTCTCTGCCTCCTGAGTGCTGGGGATTAAAGGCATGGGCCTTCAAGCCTGTTTGACTCTTTGTTTTTAAAACAAAGGGAAGGTCTGGGGAGATGATCCAGTGGATAAGATTCTTGCTGCTGAAGACTGGTGCTTGATCCCCAGCACCCACACAAAAGCCACGCATGGTGGCTCATGCTTATAATGCCATGTTTGGGGAGGTTGAGACCAGAGAATTCCTGGGGATTTCTGACCTGTCACTCTAGCCTAATTTTTGGGTACCAGGTCCCAGTGAGAGAACTTTTCTCAAAAGACAAGGTGAATGATGGCTGAGGAATGACACCTGAGGGTGTCTTCCGACCCCACACAAGCACACAGACAGTTACACACTTATACATACATTTAAACATGTGCACATTTAAACATGCACACAGTTACACACTTAGACTTTTAGTGAGCTATTGTCTTTTAAACAGAGCATTGGTCAAGGGAGCCCCCCTCCCCCTGGGTGTGGTCAGCCTGACCTCAGTGGGAAGCACAAGGAAGCAACTCTACCACCTGGCCTTCATAGACACCCTTCATTCAGCGGTTTCCTTCAGGGGTAGAAGGCTGCGGGTCCTTGTCCAGCTCACTGCAGCCACAGAGCCCTGGAGGTTACTTCAGCATCTGTCTGGGCTTGTCCCGGTCTCCCGGTCCCAGCCACCTTCACTTGTTCGGGACACTAGTACAGAGCTCAGCTGGGGCTCATTCAGTTCTCTGCCCAGCTGAGTCCCTAGCTGGGCACTGATTGCTTAGCTCAGGCCATGACTGTCTAATAGGAGGGCTCTCCGAGGATGGCTGTCACTTTGGGGCCACATACAGTAGCACAGAAAGGATGTGTATGGAATCTGAACATTCATTATCCTCTCTTTTGGTGCAATGGCTACTTTAGGAGACAGGTACAAATGGTCCTGGGGAAAGGGATTTGTCCTTCCAAGAAGTCATGTTTGTCTTCTCTGTCTCTATTCCTCTTCATTTTCTGTGTAACTCTGTGGGTCAATGTTGGGGGGTGGTCAGTCAACAGTTCTGAGGCCTCAAGTCTGAGATACAGAATCAGCAGAGGTGGCCTACCCAGAGGCTCTTGCTTCGCTTAAAATTGACTTTATTTTCCTTATGTCATAGAGTTCTCTCTCTCTCTCTCTCTCTCTCTCTCTCTCTCTCTCTCTCTCTCTCTCTCTCTCTCTCTCTCTCCTCTCTCTCTCTCTCTCCTCTCTCTCTCTCTCTCTCTCTCTCTCTCTCTCTCTCTCTCTCTCTCTCTCTCTCTCTCTCTCTCTCCCAGGCTTGTTGAACTAGAGCCCATGAATATGACTTCATTTTGCAGTAATGACCTCTTTAAAGGACACCAGGGTCAGGACTTGGTCAGTAAAAATTTATACCCATTATACCTGGGAACTGATATAGTTTTTACAGACTGGAATTTAGAAATGGAGAGCTGAAAGAGCTTCAAGTTGTTAGTACTGACTAAACATAAAAATAAAGCCCTTAAAGTCCCAATAAAGTTAAAAAAATCATTTCTGTGTGCACAGAGGGCTACTTATGAGGTTTTACTGTACCATTTGTGTTTTCTCACATAAAAAGTGCCCAAGCTGCTTAGGCATCTCCAGAAGGTGCTACACGGGATGCACAGAAAGGGATTTTTTTCTTCTGAACCCAGCAATAATTCCTCAATGCAATTCTGTTTCGGTTTCTTTGTGATTATAATGAGATAAGTTATAGCACTTTTTAAACAGTTTATTAATTTTTCCTTTATGTGCATGTTTTGCCTGCATGCATGTCTATGTGAAGATGTCAGGTCCCCTGGAACTGAAGTTCCAGACAGTTGTGAGCTGCCATGTGGGTGCTGGGAACTGAAGAGTAACCAGTGCTCTCTGAGTCACCTCATCAGCTCTATAGCATTAACAAACAAAAACAAACAAAAAAAAACATCATTTTACTTAATTCTTGGGCTGAGAAATGTTTAGAGCACAGAGCGCTCTTGCAGAGAGAACCTGTGTCTGGTTCTCAGCACCTGTATTGGGCTGTAACCCCAGGTCCTCCATAGCAGATCTCTTTCTGGCCTCCAAACACACACACACACACACACACACACACACACACACACACACACACACACACAGAGAGAGAGAGAGAGAGAGAGAGAGAGAGAGAGACAGAGAGAGAGAGAGACAGAGAGAGAGAGACAGAGAGAGAGAGACAGAGAGAGACAGAGAGAGGCATGCAAACATACACTAATTTTAAAAAGTAAAATACTCATTACCTCACAGATACTGGCCATCATAAGATAATTATTTTTTAAAGACATCTCTTTGGTTTTGTGTTGTTTTGGAGACAGTTTTTCTCTATAGCCCAGTGTGGCCTCACTGTTAAGCCTCCTGACTCTGTGTCCTGATTACTAGGATGGCAGGTGTGTGCTTTTGAGAGCATCTCTTAAACTATAATTCACAAAGCTCAGCATGGTACTGGAAAGTTACCTTTCCTGGCATCCGGCTTTCCTTTCTACTGACGGCTTCTGCTGTACTAACTCTGGGCTCAGGTTTTGAGCCTTGGTGGAGAACTGGGTCCTCCCTTGGTGAGATAAGAGTGGGGGGGGGGCGGGAGGCTGGAGAGAGAGGAAGGAGGCAAGGACACCTCCTTCATAGGTGAAGAGGAAGGACCTCAGTCCTACCCAGGGTGCAGTTGAGCTGCTGCCTAGCCTGGGTAGGAAGCCATGCTCCGTGGTGTCCCTGGAAGGCCCTCCTTCAGCCTGAACTACCTGAACTGCCACATTGCCTTATCAGTGACTACCTGGACCCTGAGAGGCCTTGACCCCTCTCCTGACCTTTGGCATACATCAGGCTTCCCCATGTAACAGGAAGCAGGGCTTTAAGACCAGTGACACCTTGGCGACTCATAGCTTGCCCCCTAAAGAAGTAGGAGGCGGGTCACACTCGTGGTAAATAGTCACAGGATGGTGTCGCCAGCTGGGCAGCTGCATTCTCTCTTCAAATCACCTCTGGGATGTTTTGACTTCCTGCTTCTCTTCCCTTATACAGGCCTCCTGTATAATGGGCACTTCTGAGGCCAAGCCAGCGGCAGCTTGGTGACATGCCTGGGTCCCAGGCTGCTGTCATAACACCTCTCCCTAGGAGTGTCCAAAATCCTAGAATCAAGTGGCCAGTGAAGAAGGAATTCTGTTACCACCTGTGTGAGGGGCAGGGCTGGTCTTCTTCCCTTCCTACCATTCAACCCCATAGCTCTCCAAGCCCCTGACACAGATGCAGGCCAAGGTACACTGTTTGTAGCTGCCTGGTTGGCCTATGTATGACCTCTGACCTTCCACCTACAGCCCTGATTGATAACCATCTTAGGTCATGACGGGGTTAAGGGTGTTTCATGAAAGACCCCTGTTCTGTACCTGTGCCTCCAGACAAGAAAACAGATTACATTCCGAAACAGCCAGGTCAAAAGATATGACAAGGAAAATAGTTACTACGCATGAAGAAATCATTGTCAACTAGACGGATTAGTAAGAGGACCAGTCCTTGCCCCCTTATTAACAAATCAGCACAGCACTGCATGGTCAAGCCAGTATGAATCCAGCCTCAATGAAGTCATCAGACCATTCTGCACAACACTGAACCCTTGGGATAGTCAGCTGTTGTGTGGTGGCGCCACCTGGTGGCAATATCCAGAGCAATTCCTCCAGCAACATAAGTCTATCTGAAGACCTTAGAATTTCAAAGGAAAGAACCTGGGCGCTGGCTTTTATCTCTGTGAACACTGAAGTGCCGAAGATTGTCCTCAGAAGTTTTATGGAAAGAACACTGGACTTAGAATAAAGAGATTTGGGCTCAAACCCCATTTTGACAACGTACTGTTTGCAGGACTTAGGAAAGGCATTCAAGTGTCTTAGCTGTGGTCTGTTTGTGTGGAGTGAAAATAACCATCGTCCTCTTGTGGGATTCCTGAGGTCTCCTACACAGCAGCAATCACAGGACCAGGTTCGTGACTGGAGCCTAGGTGTCCTGGATCCCTACATCCTGGTGACATAGTCCCTGGAGCAGGCTCAGTGGGCCCATCTTTCCCAAATGGGATGTGTGAGTTTTGGTCCATCCCCAGCAGGGGCTGAGGTCAAGATGGGAAACTGAGTCATCACAGCTTGAAGCCTTCTGGCTGCATGGCCAGGGAGAAGTTACCACCACTTCAGGACAGGCTAGAATGAGCGATCAATCCAAGGGCCATTTTTCTGGGCTGACTTCAGTCTAGGGATGGGGCAGCAATATGACCCCTGAGCATCCTGTTCCTCCTTTGAAGAGCAGGCTGGTCTAAGAGGAGCTACCTGATAAAACCCCAGGCTTGGAGATGGAATGGAGCAATAGCCTGAGAGGGCCTGGGTTTAATTCCCAACACGAATATGGTGACTTACAAGCAAGCATCTGTAACTCCAGTCCCAGGGGATCTAACAGCTTCTTCTCCCCCCCCCCCCTTCTCTCTCTCCATCCCACCTCTCCTCTCTCCCTTCATAATAAAGTCTTTCCATGTAGACCCAGTCTAAGTGTCTCCTGCCACGCCACCACTCACAATGACCA
The DNA here is from genome assembly GCA_033318265.1 of Phyllotis vaccarum. Classification (NCBI taxonomy): domain Eukaryota; kingdom Metazoa; phylum Chordata; class Mammalia; order Rodentia; family Cricetidae; genus Phyllotis; species Phyllotis vaccarum. The sequence continues at coordinate 137,979,883 of JARWLC010000004.1, read as the reverse complement.
CATGGGGCACAGGGCCTCCATCCATCGCCGTCAGTCACACCGGGTAAATGTGATACCATAACACAACAGTCTCAGCAAGTAACTAACTACAAGCCAAGGTTTGCTTACCCAGCAGGACAGGCGTATCCAACACCTGGACACAATTTAGGAGTCAGATTGAAGGTGGATCTCTAGGTAATGCCTCCACTGTCCTGAAGCCCATAGCACCTTTGCCCTGGACATCCAAGAGCCTCTCAGCTCCACAAGAAGAGGACTAGGAAAAGGCCCCCAACACTGTTAGATTTGGGTTCCTGTTGAATTTCAGAGATGAGGCTGGAAATGGTAAGGGACCTGGTGCCTTCTGAACCTGTTAGTTCCACCCCCCAGGATCCCCCACTTTGGTTCAGAGTCAGGGACCCATGACCCTGTTCAGTGTAACTGGGCTCCCCTTTCTGGCCACTTGTTCATCTTTAAGACCCTGAGTAAAGCCCCAACCTTCAAAAGGAAAAGGCTCACATTAGAACATTCAAGATATTCCCAGGGTCCTCCAGTCTACAGCACACCTAGAAATTCTGACTCCAGCAACCACATCATCTATGGAAATGTGGCTGTGTTCATACCCTTCCAGACCAAATGAACAGGGAAGAGCCTGGTGGTGACAAAATCTGCTTTCAGGGAAGGCCAGGGGTCCCACTCTGTCCACTCCACTTTGTCCAGGACAGTAACTATCCCTTGGTGGCTCTGACACCTACTTGGAAGGGTCCTGGTACAGAGAGGATCCTAGCGACATTATCCTGCTCAGCAACCACCCCCATCCTCACTGCTGCCTCGCCCCACTAGCCTTGGCCTGGGGTGGCCTCCCTCCCTCCTCCTGGGCCATAACGATTGATTCCGGGCTGGCCTTGAATACTCACAAATCTGGATACTGAGTGTTGTGCTGGCCAGTTTTATGGCAAATTGACACAGACTAGAGTGTCAGAGAGGAGGGAGCCTCAGTTGAGAAAACACCTCCCTAAGGGAGGTAAGCCTGTAGGGCATTTTCTTAATTAGTGATGGATGGGAATTTCAGTAGTGAAAGACACCAATTTGACAAATGTAGAAACTCAAGACCAGAGAGGTTACAGTGTTACATTAAGGTTTCCTGGCCCCGCTAGCTCCATGGCTTGGTCCCACCCTCTGCCACTTATCTGGACCAGCAATCCCAAAGTCCTAATAAATCACACAGATGCTTATATTAATTTCATGCTGTTTGGCCTATGGTTCACGCCCATTGCTAGCTAGCTCCTTCATCTTAACTCAGCCCATTTCCATTCATCTGTCTGCCACGTGGCCCGTGGCTCACCTGTGTTCCTTAAATGTTTCTTCTTTGGGCATCTGGCTCGACCTGCTCTGATTCTGCCCTCCTAGTACCTATGTGCTGATTTCTCCACCTACTTTTTTCTACAGTGCCTGCCTTGGCCAAAACAGTCTGAGGGTAGCATGTGTGGCTGGTAGAATGTAACTCAGCAAGTTTAGGTTTAGGGGTGGAGGATCCATCTTCTAGAATGTGGCCACAGGAGCATTAGACAGTCTTTCCCTGTCTACTTTACATATCTCTGGGTAATGGTGCAAACAGGAGCCTGGGTTCCTGTTCCTTGAGAGCAGAAAAAGGGCTCTGTGAAGTGTAACATAGTGTAGAGAGTCTGGTAAACTCCAGTGGCTGGATTTGCTACAGGTACTTAGGTTTTCAGCCAGCGGGGTGGTTCGGTGGGTAGTGGGGGCTCACTGTCCATGCTGGCAACCTAAGCTTGATCTTCAGATCTACCCAAAGGTGAATGGAGAGACTCAACTCCACAAAGTTGTCCTTTGACCTGCACGTGCACACACACACACACACACACACACACACACACACACACACACACACACACACACACGTAATAATACATTTTAAAGAGACCATGTTTGCAGCCTACTCTTCAATTAAAAGCAGAGAAAAGCTAGCATTTCTACCCTACTTTGTACCCATCTTCTCTGCTGTGGGCCATTCACATGTTTAACTCTGCTGGGAAGGTAGTGGCTGTCTAAAAGCCAGTGATTCCTGACCAACCTCACCCTACTCATGGCAGACATTGCAGAATTTGCCCCGAGCATCACCATGCCCTGTTCCAGACTCTTGGAGTCATGAAAGTCCTTGACTATGGCCCTCAGCATGCTGTCCCCTTGGAGCATAGCCTTACAGGCAGCCCACACATCATGAAGTCACCCCACTCCCAGGTAGGTGGAATCCAAGAAAATCAAACTGTGCCTTGAGCAATGATAAGTGTAACCAGCCACAAGGTGACCAGGTCTGCCTAATCACGCTTCTCACCTCTCACCCCATCCAATCCATTCAATTTAAGCCTCTATTTGTTTCTCTTCCCAATGGGGTCACTGCATCTTCTGGCCCTGCCCCTCGCCATCACTGTCAATTTTGTGGACCAGTCAGAGCCTACTCTGTCGAGGCAGTAGAGTCAAAAAAAAAAAGTGAATCTATCTCAGCAAGTATCACAAAAGACGCTCTTGCTCAGTGGGCAAGAGTGACAGTACCCCCCCCCCAAGAACAGGCTTAGCTGTCTGCTCCTGCAACCCCAACATTGTAGGGTAGAGAAAGGTCAATTCCAGGAGCCTGCTGGCCCATCAGGCCAGCATAGTCAGCCCCAGGCTCAGTGAAGAGAACAGGGCAGAGCAGTAGAAAATACGTGACGCCCTTCTCTGGCTGCTACATGTAACTGCAATGCAAGAATCCACAGTTGTAATTGGAATTATTAAAAAAATTAAAATCATTAAAAATAATGTTAAGAGCTAAGAGAGAGTTAATTCTAGCACTTGGGAGGCAGAAGCAAGTGAATCTTTATGGATTTGAGGTCAACCTGGTCTATATAAAGAGTTCCAGGCTGCCAGGGCCATACAATGAGATGTCTCAAAAACAAGATAGATACAAAGAGAGGAAGGAAGGAAAGAAGGAAAGAAGGAAGGAAGGAAGGAAGGAAGGAAGATATCTAGGCAGACAGACAGACAGACAGATAGATAATGTGAAGTATGATAGAGGAAGACAATGTTGTCCTCAGATCTCGACCTGAGCATTGACCCCTCAAAAGATGGTCCCTCACCTCTGTCTTCTCCCTCTCATCACCTCCTTCCCTGTTCACAGGCTGTTTTGATTCCAAGAAACGATTTGGTGGATTGCCTGCGGAAGTGAGTGTACGGCACCATCTAGAAAGAAGTCTAAAAACCAGTTTGGAAAAAGTTCAGGGGAGACTTTATTTTTGCAAGAGAGCTTCTGCCAGATACAGATAGTATCTTCTGGGAAAATGCTAGGCCTTGCTAGTAAGGGCAAAGGACCATGAAGCTTGGGTTGCTGTTCAGGTCCATTGCTAAGCAGGGCTGGGGGCTGTAAGAGGTAGAGAGACCAAGAAGGGCTGGGCTTTGCAGATCCATCAGGTCCGAAGCAGGGCCTGGTGCTCTCTCACTTCTGGTAGCAGGGTCACCCCATGGTGACCCCAACCATGCCTCTGCTGTACCCCAACCACATGGAGCAGTTCTTCTGCAGATGGATGGAAACTAGGGCACAGGGCCCAGAATCCTACACCAGTGCACCAGAAGACCTCTTAAGGAACCTGCGCAATCCACCTACTGAGGCAGATCTACCTGACCTTGCTCTTTAGGCCTTCCCCCTTTCCCACAAAACAGATTCTGCTAAATGCAATGGAGCCCTTGGGTAGGACTTCTTCCCCAGGGTGAGGAGTAAGGCAGCCACAGAGTAAAAGTGGGGAGCCTTAGGGGTTCCAGGCCTCCATTTGTCCCTGAAGGTGCTGTGACATTGAGTTCACTCTTCTTATAGCTGGGAAATGTATCATGGAACACGGGAGAGATATTCTCCTGCCTGGTTTACTCTAGGGTGCTAGAGTGGAGGCCAGATGCAATGTGGTCCGTGTAGAGAGGACAACAGAATGCCCAGGTGCCTGGTCACATGAAAATCACCACACACATCTACAACCAGCTGTCAGCAGGGCCTAAAGCACAGGATGTAGACTCCCCACTCTTCCCAGTGGCTGGAAGTCACTCTGCTCTCCTGGTGACCCCAGAGTCAGCACCCTCTCTCTCCATATCGCTGCCGTCTTTAATGTCCATGCACAAGCCCTCTTCCCACCCGCCAGACACCCTGGGAAGGCAGAAGCGGGATTGAAGGGCTGAAAGCTGTTTTCATGATTTTAAAATGCCCAAAGGAAATCATCCATTTATTTCAGCAATGTTCCCAGACTAAATAAAACATTAAGTTTATTTGCTTTGGGTTTGGATTGTATCAAATCAGTGTGGTAACCGTGGTTTATCTGCACTGATCGGAAGCACTAATTGGCAGTTAAATGTCTTTGATAAATAAAACTCAAAGGAGCAAATTATTACTCAACAAGTGTAGTTTCTTGGGTAGATGAAAGCTTTCAAAACATGGAGTCCCTGGAGGAAAGAACTCAAGGAATCTTTTGTGGTACAAGGGTCAGAGCCTCCGCTATGTGAAAACCGTCTTTTCATTGAAGCCCAGCACATATTTTTCCATAGACCTTGAATACCCAGCGTCTCATTTGTGAATCTGACTTCTCAGCATTCATCCAGATAAAACACTGTTCACTGAGGCTTTTCCCAGAGAGTGCTTCCCCAAGTTCCGCTGCTAAGCATTCCTCTAGAGGTCAGAGTAAGAGGTCACCATGAAAGCAGCTCGGGAAAAACACATTAAGTGAAAAGAAGCCATCTATTGTGGGATTTTCAAGGCTCTTAATGGAGAACCCATCCAAGATGGCTCTGTAGTTACGAATATGTATGCCTTTTACAGGGGACCCAAGTTCGGTTCCCAGCACCCACATAATCAACTATAACTCCAGTTCTAGGGGGTCATACAACTCTGGTGCTCTTGTCTATACTCATATGTACACACCCCAACACAGATGTACATTCATACTCATTATTATTAAAAATAAAAACCCACAAGGGAGACAAAGGTGAAACACAGTCTCTGTATGTAAGCATGAGATGCGTCCACTGCATGTGACACATTCTCAAGAGTAAATGTACCACAGAACACACGTGGAAGCATGAATGTTTATGATTACCAAAGGACCCAAAGTCCCACTGACATCACAGGGACAAGATGAGGAAGGAAGGCCTGCAGGGTGGAGACAGGTCAGGATGGATTCAGGAACCATCTCTGCTTTCTTCCTGGGCTCCCTGAAGGCGGAGCCAGAACAGGTGTGGTTAACAAGCAGTCGTTCTAGAGTCCCGGGTTCATAAGAAGCTGTTCCATGACCCAGGAAACCTTGGCTTGATTTCATTGACAGCCTCTGCTGGGCTGTGTGCTGAGGAGACAGCAGAGCGGGGGGAGCCTGCAGGGAAAGTGACTGTATCCTTCAGCAGAGATGTTCCATAAGGCCCTCTCAGCCACCAGCCCGCAGCCTTCCTGATGACTTGTCCTTTCTCCCAGCATATCCAGGGACTCTTGGAAGGGGTGGCAACCATCCCCATTTCCCTTCTGCTCTTTACTCCTGTGCCTACCTGGCAGCAGACTGTACAAAGCTGTCTCTTGGATTGCCAGAAACACAAAGGGCCTGATTCACATGCAGCTGTAGTGGTTACAGGTGACGTGAGAAAGAAACATATCCATCTCAGGACTCTGAAAGGTGGAGGAGAAATAACCTAGGGACGGCCAGAGGCAGGGCATGGGAGGGTGCCATTTATGTTATTGGGAGGCCTGCTGCAGGTAGACACATCCATGCAGCCAGATGCTTTTGGGACCTTTGCATAAAGGCTGAAGCCTGAAGGAAGGAGAGTTGGCAAGAAGGAGCAGAGGACAGGAGGAAAGGATTCAGCTCTTACAGTGTTTCACCTACATTGTCATGTCAATCATGTTCCCCCTGTCAACTGTGTCCTCCTCAATTCCCAGTAATATGGGGTGTTCCCCACATCCTCCATTTTACAGGTGAGAAGACCCAAATTCAGCAGAGTCTATAGATCATAAATAAGTGGTCAGCCTACAGAACCCTACCTGTGCCCTACGCCTTGCAGCCTTGGGAATGCAGGAGACTGGATCTGATTAAAGGAAGGTAGCCTCCTGGCTAATGGTTCTGTGTGAAGACCTGAAGACACCAAGAGGTGTGTCTCTAGTGTCCACTGCAGACTAGGCAGCAATGGCAGGCCCAGTAAGAAAGGTCAGGCTGATCCCAGGGGAATGGACAAAAAAAGAGGCCATTGGCCACTGGGTGGTGACCCTTGAACTACCACAGGCACAATGACAGGTTGTGTTCAATGAATCCCCAAAATGGTACCTGGAAATGAGAATTCTTTGTCAGAAAATTCTAGAAATGACTTCAATTGATGCTATTTTTGCAGGACTCTGAAGTGATCTTATTGGGTCATTATATATCTATACTCTAATTGGATTCAAGTTAACTCTCTTAGGAGGTGGAAAAGGAATGTCTCTGTGTGACAAGGAAATTGAGGCTCATGAAATATGATGGCTTGAATAAGAATGACACCCATAGGCTCATATACTTAAATGCCTAGTCACGAGAGAATGCAAAGATTGTCAGGATTAGAAGGTGTGACTTTAATAGAAGTGTGTCAGTGAGTGTGGGCTTTGAGGTTTCAAAACCCTCGTGTGTGTGTGTGTGTGTGTGTGTGTGTGTGTGTGTGTGTGTGTGTGTCTGTCTGTCTCTCTCTGCCTCCCCCACTCTCTCTCTCCTCCACCCTCTCTCTCCCCCTCCCTCTCTCTCCTCTGCCTCTGGATCAGGATGTAACTCAGTTACTGCTCCAGAGCCATGTGGGCCGCCACACTCCCTGCCACGATGCTAATGGACTAACCCTCTGAGACTGTAAGCCGCCCCAATCAAATGCTTTCTCTTCTAAGAGTTGCTGTGGTCCTGGTGTCTCTTCACAGCCATGGGATGATGACCTAGACATGAAAGTAAAGAGCTTCTTTATACTCAATGCCCAGCTGACTCACCCCTTTAATTCTCCATCTTTGGAAAAGTAGAACGCTTACTCAGAAAATGTTTGTTTTTCATTTTAAAGATTTATTTATTTTCATTTTGCATGCATAAGTGTTTGTCTGCACGTGTATAACTGCACTGCCCATGTGCTTGGAACCCAAAGCCAGAAAAGGACATCTGATTCCCCAAAGCTGGCATTATAGGCAGATGTGAACTGCTCTGTGGGTACTGGGAATTGAACTTGAGTCCTCTGCAGGAGCAGGTGGTTCTTTTAACCACTGACTCATCATCTCTACAGTCCCCATGTTTTGTTTTGAGGCAAGGTCTCATATATCCCAGCCTGGCCCTGAAAACATTATGTAGCAGAGTATCCTTCGCTTCACAGGTGCTGGAATTATTGACATGTCCTACCACATATGGTTATGTGGTGCTGAGGGTTGAGCCCAGAGGCCCTTGCATGCCAGGCAAGGACTTTCCCCACGGAGCTATCTCACCAGCCCCCAAGAACATCTTTAGGACCAGTCCAGTGTGAAGAGTGGAGTTGGTCCACATCCCTGAAGGACCTAGGCTGGTGATCTCCCAGTCACTCACATTATCCTCCAGTAATCTCTAGAAATCCCCTTACCCAGAAACCGGCTGTGACTCCAGTTGTCCAGGGGCCTGAGCAACAGCAAAATCCTATTTCCATTTTAAAAAGGAGGTGTGGTACAAAGAGAATATGGTACAAAGTCCTAGGCTCCATCCCTAATACCTGACACTGGTTTCCAAGGCTTTGCAGATCAAGATGAAATTTCTATAAATACATTCTATCATGCTGAGAAATGGTCACTAAAAGTCACCTTGACTGGAATTCACTGCCTTCATGCCCATGCTCTTCCTGAATTTACCGGAAGGTCTACTGGAACCGAATGCGGAGCATTCAGGAAATCAACCCTGACCCTAACAGTACAGCAAATGCTGGTGATTCTTACCAATGACCACACTGCCCAGCTCAAGGATCCAGAATAGGAGTGTCTCTGAGGCATTCTCAGACCAGGAGCTACATTGTCACCTTAAGTGATGAGAGAAAACTGTCAATCAACATAATGAATTCTGTAGCTTATTTTGGGAGGCAGATGCCAATTCCTGTTCATTTTTAGGGAAGGTTCGTCATCAGATGTTAGTGGCATTGAGTGAAATTGAAGTTAATCTAAAAACTCTGATGGGGGTATGCAGACCATTGAGGGAAGTTGAATTTAGGGGCTGTGTGACTTATCTACATGTCATAGACATATTTTCATTCTGTGAGACTAGAAAGACCTGATTAAGGCTTAATACAGTCCTATGTCAGAGGTGTACAGAGGCGACAGGCATTTCAAACAACAGAAGAGAAATACACGGTTATCCAGTCACCGGTGAAGAGAAGAAAGAAGGTAAAAAACCCCAAAAGATAAAAACACTTCAGAGCCCGCACCAGGCAAACAAGTCTTTTTAATTAAGAAAAAAATGTTAAGCATGAAATAGCAAAAGGGCTTAAAGGTGATTCCTGTCCCTGTGAGGTATTTCACTAAAGAATTAGGACAGCCAGGGATTATTATTTTCTTTAGCTTTTGATTGAAATCTCAGACTTTCATCCCTTCTGCAGTTAGAAAACCCAGAGGCCAGTGGCTCAACTTCCCTCAGGAGAAACAAGACTGTGGCTGCTGAGAGTTCTGGGGTGGGGATAGGGGTGACTACTGAGAAAGAAAAGGCAGTTATACAGTTCCAGGATAACCCCCTCCTCACGACACTTTCCCCACAGGAAATCATCCAGGTTGTCCCTCCCTGTGTGTTGAGCCAAATGTTATTCTCATCAGACCCATGTTTTAGCATACAACCCGGCAGCCTGGGAAAAGAGCAGACCCCTTGGTGTACAGTCAGTTCATCTCTTTGTTGACACACTGACTCAGGTTGCTGATCTGGGGGCTTTTGAACCAAATATGAGTTTAGCTCCTGACAAGGTAAAAAGAATTCACTAAGGTTCTTAACAGGTTTTGTAAATTTTATTTCTCTTTTACTGTTGGAAAATGGTCTCTTGGGCACATGGGAACTCTACACCGTGAGTGTCACACAACATTTAAAAATAAGGTCTGGGGCCTGGAGTAAAGGCTCAGCAGTTAAGAGCACTGGCTGCTCTTGCAAAGGACTCAGGTTTAGCTCCCAGCACCCATATGGTGGCTCACAAGTGTCCTTAACTCTAGTTCCAAGACATCTAGTGCCCTCTCTTGCCCTCCATTGACACCAGGCATGCATGTAGTACACATACATACATGCAGACAGAGACAAATACACACAAAATAAAAATAATAAGAAAATCTTTAAAAAATAGGATCAGGGCCTAGAGATAATGCTTAGTTAGTAGACAGACAACTTACCTGGAATGGATGAAGCTCTGTGTTCGAGTCCAGAACTACATATACCTGGCATAGTACAGGCCTATAATGCCAACATTCAGGAGGCAGAAGACAGAAGATCAAGTGGTCAAAGCCATGGTTGGCTATGTGGCAAGTTTGAAGCCAGCCTGGGCTACATGAGACCCTATCCCATCTCCAAAACATTTGTATCCATTCCCTGGGAGGGATTCCCACAATGCCATTATCATTCCATGAGCAAAACAAGTGACATAGAATAATAGGGTCAGGATTAGCATATCAACAAAAGGGTGACACTCTTTGAACAAGAAAGAAGAAGAGTGGTTGTTACAAAGGCCCACAACCAATCTCTTTAAAGGAGTAAGATACATTTGGGCTCAGGGCTTCAGCCCAAGTTTCTGGTGGAGCTAAGTGACTTATCCCATGGCAGCCAGGAAATAAATGAGAGAGGGAGGTTGGACCCCTATAAAAGGACCCCCCATTCTGACCTAACTTCTTGCTATAGGCCTTTCCTCCTAAAGCAGTGATTCTCAACCTTCCTAATGCCGTGACCCTTTAATACAGTTCCTCATTTTGTTATGACCCTCCAACCATAAAATTATTATTATTGCTACTCCATAATAACTGTAATTTTTCTACTGTTAGGAATTGTATTGTAAATATCTGTTTTTCCATAGTCTTAGGCCACCGCTGTGAAAGAAGAGTCATGAAACACAGGTTGAGAATTGCTGTCCTAAAGGTTATCCCACCTCCTCATATGCCAAGCAGTCTGTGGTGGTCTGAATGAGAACAGCCTCCATAGGCTGATATTTGAATGCTTGGTCATCAGGGAGTGACACTGATTGGGAGGGATTAGGATTGGCTTTGTTGGAACAGATGTGGCCTTGATGGAGGAAGTGTGTCACTAGGGGTGGGCTTTGGGGTTTCAAAAGCTCCAGCCAGGCTCAGAGTCTCTCTCTGCCTGCAGATCCGGTTGTAGAACTCTCAGCTTCTTCTCCAGCACCATGTCTGGTGTGCTCTACTGCCATCCTCCCCACCATGATGACAATGGACTAAACCTCTGAACTGTTAGCCAGCCCCAATTAAATGCTTTCCTTTAGAAGAATTGCCATGGTCCTGGTCTCTCTTCTCAACAATAGAACACCGACTAAGACTCAAGCTAAGGCCGTCCGGGAAAAGGGAACCTCAACTGAGAACACATTGGCCTGTAGGCAAGTCTGTAGGGCATCTTCTTAATTAATGATGGTTAGCACTCCTAGAGTGAACAGTGTTGTCCCTGGACAGGTGGTCATGTAAAAAAGCAAGCTGAGGAAGGCAGCCAGCATCAGTCAGCATCATTCCTCCATGGTTTCTGCTTCAGTTCCAGCCTCGAGTTCTCTTCATGGTGGACTCTGATCAGGATATGTGAGCCAAATAAACTCCAGTAGAACATCTGGAGATCAAGCCTTCAACATGTTGAACATCCCTGAACAGACAAACGGAGGGAAAAGGTTTGAACGAAAGCCACCAAACACAGAAATCAGATGGTAGCATAACCATTGCAGGTTCTCACACAAAACTCAAAATTTTAGATGCACACACTAGACTGAGGAAATGGCTCGGTTAGAAAAGTACTGGCAGTGTGAGCATGAGCCCTGAGTTTTATCCCCAGCACCCCCATCCCCAAATAGGCTGTTGGCACACTGATGACAGATTCAAGTAAGAATTCTGCTCATGTCTAGCATAACAATCCATGAATTCATTGGGCTTACAGGACTGTGAGTAAGGGCTTATATACAAGAACATGAGTGACCCCAGAAGAGCTGTGTCACTGTAAAGTATCACCAGAGCATGGATGACAAAATCCCCAGAGCTGTGAAGATGAATCATCCTTCCATTAACCTTCTACATCCTATATTCTCCAGCATCTCAAGAGACCACATGGGCTACGGCAGAGTCATACACAGCTGGGTGGAATCTCAGGTGAGGGTTTGGGGACTCTCCAAACCCCTCCTTCCATGAGGGACATCAATCTGATGATCACTTGTGGCTAGTCACAGCTGTTCTGATGAAGAACATTATGACTGCTCTGTTCAGAGGGACAGTGTTCCACACTTATAAAACTAAACCTACTCTCACCACACAACCCAGTAACCATGTTCCATGTTGGCCAATGAGGATGCTGATGTCCATGCAAAGATCTGCACATGAGAGGAAAGAAACAGAAATGTGTGAAAGAAGCCTATCCTAACAGGCTGCCTATCATGACCTCACCCAGTGACCCTTCAGAAAAGGCAAAGATGCTAAAACAGTAAAAAGATCAGGGTTGGGAGTGCAGTTAAGTTCAAAGTTTGCTTCTGTGAAAAGCTCCAGGTTCAATTCCCAGCACCAGTACAAGCCTGTAATCCCTGCCTCACCCCTTCATTCTTCTACAACTCTAGGACTTCAGTACACAGAGTTTGCTCTGTGCCTAAAGCCCACCTCTATCCATACATGTCCTCTCCCTCCTCCCTGCCCTCCACCTCCCTTCTTCCATTCTCCCTCTTCTTTTTCCTCTTCTCTCCTCCCCTCCTCTTTCCTTTCCCCACTTTCCTTCCCTCCTCTTTGCCCTCTCTGGCCTTCCATTTGTTGAGTAGCAATTTTCTCCATCTTGAAAAATCCAATTCTGGAGAGAAGCTTATTATGCTTCAGGAAGTTCTAGATAGCATATGAGTAACCCACAAGGCTCAGGAAGTCCCTGAAGCTTACCAGATTCATGAGGCGCCCCCCTTCAAAGTTACAGAAGGAATAAGGACTGCTGGAGAGAGGAAATTCTTTGACTTGTCCAGCTGTCTGCAAGCCAAGCAGACAGCTCCAGGGTTGTATGTTGTGGTGATTTGAATAGCAATGGCCCCAATACACTCATGCATTTGAATGATAGGTCCATAGGAGTGGCACTATTAGGAAGTATGACCTTGTTGGAGTAGGAAGTGTGTCCCTGTGGAGGTACCTGGGCTTTGAGGTACCTCCACATATATGTTCAAGCTATGCCCTGTGTGGCACACAGTGAATCCTTTTGCTCCTGAGGATCAAGATGTAGAACTCTCAGCTCCTTTTCAGCATCATGTCTGCCTGTGTGCTACCGCACTTGTTACCATGACTATAATGAACTAAACCTCTGAAACTGTAAGCCAACATCAATTAAATGATTTCCTTTATAGAGATGCCAAGGTCATGATGTCTCTTCACAGCAACAGAAACCCTAACTAAGACAAAAGTTAACTCCTTGTACAGCTTGGGTTCCAGAAACCCAACTAGGGTGACAAGGGAAAGAAGGACGGACTGACACAGAAGAGCTGGGATCTAGGGGACTGGGCTCTGATGGTGAAGCCTCAGCACCCCAGAAGTTCATTCTGTTTATTTTATAAACCTGGATAGGGAGGAGAGGTTATTGCATACAGCTGAAGAAGAAAGGGAGGGATGCTGATAATATACAGCTGAGCAAGGACAGGGGCAGGATGGGGGCTTATGGTATACAGCTGAATAAAAAGTCAAGTTTGGCTAGTCTTGGTAGAAGCAGGCTCTGTAAGGGGTAGTCTTTAGGCTGTAAACATGGCGAGGAGAAGCTATTATAGACATTTTCTGTATACATCATCAACATTTGTACTTGAACAAGAGAAAGGCTTCGTATTGCTCTGCGCCTCGCCTAAGGAAGGCTTTAATACTTCCATAGGTCTGAAACACTAGGGTCCTTGACATGACCATTCCTATGTCAATAGCACATTCACTCATGATGTCACTTGCTCCATCCACACAGTTCAGTTTTGGTGAGTTATCACCCTTACTGGGGTGAGCTTCTGTCAGAACAGTCACTTTTGAGTTACCCAGGCATGGTCCCTGTGAATAACCCAATACACACATTTGGTGGTATTCTACTTTGTTCCATTGTTGGTTCCCTCTCTGGAGAGAGCAAACATTTGTTCACATCTTTTCATGAATAGTGTCACATAACACCCTTCCTTTCTCCCTTCCCTAGCCCAGATGCCAAGACTTCTGCCAAACATACCTCTTTCCTGTAAATCTGTCTCGGACCAGTTCCTGTCTAGCTAGCAATAGAACCCCCTGTGTAAACACCTGCAAAGCAGTGTGGCCATATTTCTGACTGCGTGCAGGCCAGAATCTGGGGCACATGCTATTTCCTTCACTAGGACAGGCTGCTGGGGTTCCTATGTCTCTGTTATTCCTGACATCTGTGAAGCAGAGTAGGTGAATGGATCCTGCATGGCATTGGGGTTTCATAGCTGCTCTGGGGTTGCTGCCAGGACAAGGCCTCTGCCCAATCCCCCAAGTGACACACTTCTAAGGCTTTTAAAAATAGAAATCTGAAAGCTGTTCCACTGCCAAGAAGCTGTAAGATTCTGGCCAAGTTGAAAAGTCAGCCTTGAAGCTGTGGGAGGAAAGTGAGCCAGCCCCCCCCCCCTCGGATGCTCAGTGAGCACCATCGGGCCTGACGGAGTCATGTGCTGGGCAGTGGTCATTGGCAGAGGTCAGCTGTCAGTACTATGATTACCCAGGATGATGGAGGTTTTCTTCCCATCCATTTTGACTAATAATCCCAGAACATCAGGCAGATAGGGGAGAGTGGAGCCTGGATGCTGGAAACATGGTGTGTGATGAAGTCAGGGCCACTGTGATCTTGCCTTTTTATCTTCACAAATAAGACATCAGAACTCCACACTGCCATTGGTCCACGCTGGTTTTGAGTACATTCTAAGAGGCCTGCATAAGCAGGGTGAGGTGGTGCATACCTTCAGTCCCAGCACTCAGTAGGTAGACGCAGGCAGATCTCTGCCAGTTCCAGGATAGTCAGGGCTACATAGAGAAACCCAATCTCAAAAAATGAAACAACACAAAAAATAATCTCTGATGAAGAAAGATAATATATTGTGCATTTTCTTTTTAGTTTTTTTTTTTTTTTTTTGGCCCAAATTTAATACAGATATATACATTTTCCTAGTTAGGGTTTCTATTGCTGTGAAGAGACACCATGATCATGGCAACTCTTATAAAGGGAAACATTTAATTGAGGGGGCAGCTTACAGTTCAGAGGTTTAGTCCATTACCATCATGGTAGGGAGCAAGGCCACATGTAGGTAGACATGGTTCCTGTTGTGAGATATTGTGTTCTGACAAATAAAGCTTGCCTGTAGATCAGAGGACAGAGCTAGCCACTAGTTAAGGATAGGGGCCAGGCAGTTGTGGCACATACCTTTAATCCCAGCGCTTGGGAGGAAACAGAAAGCTCAGGGGTTCAAGACCACCCTGAGCTACACAAGATTGAATCAGTCGAAAAGAGAAACAGAGCCAGGCGGTGGTGGCATGTTTTTCATCTCAGCACAATCCGAGGTAGAGACAGGAATATAAGGCAGGTGGAGACAGAATCTAGGCCAGGATCAGTCTGAGGATTCACAGAGACAGGAGCCCAATTGGATTTGAAATTTCATAGAGGTAAGAAGTCTCTAGTGCCTGGTTGCTCTGCTTCTCTGGTCTTTCTGCTTTCACCCTTAATATCTGACTCCAGTTTTTTACTGATAAGACTAATTTAAAATTGTGTCTCAGTTCTGGCTACATCAGAAGGAACAGGAACTAGTCTCATACCCTGGCAGTAAATATCTTGAGCAAAGGAAACCTAAAAGTCTGCTCCCAGAGTGACACACTTCCTCCAACAAGGCCATGCCTACTCCAACAAAGCCACAACACCTAATAGTGCCACTCGACATGAGCTAAATGGGGGAGGGGGGAGATTGCATTCAAACTACTATTTACATATGCACACATATACAGTGACAAATACCCCATCTTTATCCACTTGAGTTTTGCCACATCCAGGGGTCCTAGAGATGTTCCAGAGAGCATACCTTTGATCAGCTCTGCTCCCTTGTACTGAGGAAGCACGCACTTCTGGTGGCAGGCACTGCTCATCATCATCTTCACTGCCAGCTCTGTGGCCAGCTTCTGGGCTCTGAGCAGGTCCATGGTTCAACCCAGCACCGGAGAAACTGCCTTCTGGTCTTTAGTCCACAACCTGGACAGGTCCCATGTCTCACTGTATTCCCCAGATTTGGGTCAGTAGTAACAAGTTGCTGGGTACCCAGGTAGATGAGAGAGGAAACATCTGTTTAAATTTAAATTTTTAAAAACTTTATGGCATGAGTGATTTGCCTATATGTATATCTGTGCATCACATATATGCCTAGCACCTGTGGAGGTCAAAAAAAGGTGTCAGGATTTCTTGGAACTAGAGATAAGGACAGTTGTGGGTGCTGGGAACTAAACCTGGGTCCTCTGCAAGAGGAGCCAATGCTCTTAACTGCTGAGCCATCTCTCCAGCCCATAGATTTTCTGAAAACGAAATCTATGACATTATATAGATTCAGGATTGATATCTTGTTGGATGTTATGAGGGCAGGGGCAGGGTAGGTTGAATGAAAGACACTGACATAAACCAGATTGCCCTCTGAGGAGTATGAGCTAGTTTTTCTGGCCTCTAAACATCTGTTTTTATATAGTAATTGGTAAATGAATAAAGAGCATTTCTGTGTCCTTAGTAAGAACTCCTAAGAATTTCCTTTGCCTGAAAGTTGTCCTGCAGAAAGGAACTGAGTGTGAAAGTTGTAAGGCAGATGTTATATTGCTGATTCTGTGGGTCTCTGAGGTGATTTGAATAAGGTTGGCCCACATAGCCCCAGGTATTTGAACACTTGGCCTCCAGCTGCAGTTTAGGGAGGTTTAGGAGGTGTGTCCTTGCCGCAGGAAGTACATCACTGAGGGTGGGCTTTGAGTGGTCAATTTGCTCTCAGCTTCATGTTTAGCATTAAAAATGTGACCTCTGGGTTTCCTGCTCAGGCTGCCTGCTGCAGTACCTCCCTACCACCTAGGAACAGTCTCGCTTTCTTTTGATCATGGCGATTTATCACAGGCACAGAAAAGTAACTAATAAAGACTCCCTCCATTTAAGTGAGATAGTTGATCAAAAGTCTCTTCAATAATTCAAGCTATCATATATTTCTCAGCAGGCTCTTATCTCTATACATACAAAATGTTTAGAGGTCTGGGGAAATAGCTGAGTGGATAATGCACTTACCATGCAAGCATGAGGACTGGAGTGTTCTGATTCCTGGTACACATGGTAGCTCACCTATAATACCAGTGCCCTGGAGATGGGGACAAGGAATCCCTTGGACAAGATAACTAGCTACGCTAATCCATAAGCACTGGGTTCATCTAGAGAGCTTGCCTCAGTATGTAAGGTAGAAAGTGGTCTAAGAAGACATACTATGCCAACTTCTGGCCTGCACACACATATGTGCATATATACATATCATACCCACACAATTTATTTTGAAATGATTTTATCATAGAGAGTAGGTGGGGTCCCTTTTGCTGATGAGCTGCAACCCCTTCACTGGGCTATAAGCCTTGGGCCATGTGTTCTAGTTAGGGTTTCTGTTGCTGACACCATGACCACGGTAACTCATAAAAAGAAAACATTTAATTGGGATGGCTTACAGTTCTGAGGTTCAATCCATTATCATCATGGTGGGACATGATGGTGTACAGATAGGCATAATGCTGAAGAAGGAGTTGAGAGCTCTGTATCCACAGGAAACAGGAAGCTGGCCGAAACACTGGGTGTGGCTTGAGCATATATGAGACTTCAAAGCCCACCCCCACAGTTACATACTTCCTCCAACAAGGCCACACCTACTCCAGCAAAGCCACACCTCCAGTGTTGCTCCCTCTGAGCTTGTGGGCGGCAATTACACTCAAACTATCACATCATTTTTGTTAGTTTGTTTGATTTTTGAGGCAGGGTTTCTCTGTGTAGCCCTGGCTCGCCACAAACTCACAGAGATCAGCCTGCCTCTGCATCAGGAGTGTGGAGATTAAAGGTGTGTGCCACCATTGCCTGGCTATTCGCCTTGTTTCCTGCATCAGGATGGGAGGACAGGGACACTGCACAGATACTGCAGGTTAAGTAACAGCATTTGCAATGCTCACTCTACCCTTGAGGAGGCTGGAACCCAAAGTGGACAAGAGCAGGGAATGTTTGCAGAATTGCTACAAACCATAACCTTGAACTTCTGTTCTTCCTTCCTCCATCTCCCAGATGCTGAGATTGTTGGTATACACAGCTACACCAGGCTCATACAAGCGGGGTCTGAACGTGGGGCTTTAGAAAATCTCTTATTTATCTAGTGTGTGGTGGTGGAGAGATATCCCCTGGTGTGTTCTCATGGTGCATGTGCGGAAGTCAGAGGGCAGTTTTGAGAGCTGGATCTCTGCTTTGACCGTGTGGGTCTCTGTAGACGGAGTTTTACTTTCAAGGCGCCAGTCCAAAATTAATATTTATTAGAATATAAATTAACACTCACAATATTAGTAACAGCTTATGGTGGCACCTGAACAAGGACTGGCGTATCCAAGCGATGGATGAGCAATGGACGCACGATGGAAGGATGATGGATTCCAATTCTGTCTGTCCAGCAGCCAGCAGCCAGGAACCAGGAAGAGAGCTCCTCGTGTCCCAGCAGCCACTTATCAATGGGGTTGGCCACACCCCCTCCAGGGTCCCGGAAGTGTCTTATGACCTTATCAGCTGACACCTTAATCCCGCCACATCTCCCCCTTTTGTCTAAATAAAAAGGTTCTAAACTAAGACTATGTACAATAGGATTTATTATGAGTTAGTAACTGTAAATACCTATTCTTCAACCCCTTCAAGACCTGAGAAGGAAGATATATCACTTGACAGTCAGGAGTATATGGAAGTAGTGGCTTCCAAAATTTGGGAGAGGACAGCAACACAGCTACCTGGACAATCATCTCTGGTTTTGTGCACCGTTGGAGCATCTATCATATTGGCAACAGGCCTATGGTATCTGACAGGTCTTCTCACAAGCAGGGCAATTTTAGAGGGACTGTCTTATCCTGTCCAGGCAGGTTTCGTCAGTCTCCATCCATCAACTTGTTCCTCCAGCTTGGACACCATGTGTGTACTGTCAATAATCAAGGTAAGGACAGTTCCTTACTCAACCGGCCATTCTCTGCCAAAAGGACAAACTCCAATGGAGTATCCTCGATGCTTATACCATCTCGGGAAAGGAGCAGTGACACCAGGAATCGTCGTGCCTCTCATGGCCGAATTTCAAATGTTAAATGCCATATTCTCTGGGTCTATGAAATGGTTGAAGATTTCTGTCTATCTATGATATTCTAACCTGTATCTGAGATGACTGGGATATGGTACCTTAAGTAATGTTGACAGTAGTTTTTATTGTCCTAAGGATTAAACCCTGTACTAAAATTAGAATACCTATATAAGAGGTGTGCAATCCCTGAACAATGACTTTTAGTATGACTATCAAACATTAGCCAGGGGTATATTACCATGTAAAGTGGCCACAGCATTTTAGACATGTATATACATATATATATTCTAAACAGAGGTATATAAAACATCTTGTGCATATATCAGAACTAGTGCAATCGTACATTATATCTAGTATAGTTAAATAAAGGTAGTAATTGCATAGTGTACATGACAATGATGTGCAAATATTTTAAACAGAGATAGAAGCATATATAAAACATAGCAATTACAGATTCAATTTTACATAATAGTTACAGATTCCGATTTATATCGAAATACAAGTTGCTTTGGTTATATAAAGCAATTCCAGATTGAACTTTGTTCAAATGTACAAATTATCACAATTAAACATATAAAATGATTTTACATTTGTATCAATATACAAATACATATGCCAATGCAAATTGTCTTTAGCTTAGCCCATACATTTAGCTAAAATGGTGTATAGGTAGGCAGAACAATCTACCTTTATCTATCGTATCTATCCCTCTTCTCTCCTTCAGAAGAGATCTTTGAGGCTATATTATAGTTCTTTCCTCC
This sequence comes from Phyllotis vaccarum, assembly GCA_033318265.1. Lineage (NCBI taxonomy): Eukaryota > Metazoa > Chordata > Mammalia > Rodentia > Cricetidae > Phyllotis > Phyllotis vaccarum. Next base: position 137,960,585 of record JARWLC010000004.1, on the reverse strand, counting down.
ACCCAATTTTCACTTAAAACTATTCTAACAGAATAAGAATTACCCACAACCCTCAGAACACAAAACTTATTGGGAAAGGGGGTGTAGTCTTTCATAAGGTTGCTTCCTGCTGACTTAAGGGCGATGGCATCTCTTTGGGATCCTGTAAAGGCTAAAACAATGGTCAGATCTTAACGGACTGACTATATACATTTATAACCATTCTCAGAATAGTGGTTAACTCCATCTGGAATTCTAATTAGAAGTGTGATCTGGAGATTATCATAGAGAGCTATCTTGCAGCCATTTTTGAATAGTCTATTTTCTGAAAACAATCATTGATTGGTGCGCACCAGGTTCTTGATTTTTCTCATTTTGCCTCTGTCTGTCTGTCTACCTGTCTCTTACTCTCTCTCTCTCTCATACTCTCTCTTTTATTCTTGTTTCACTAGTAGGAGTTGTTGTGGTGGGGGCCCCATCTCAGTTCCAGATTCTTTGTAGATAGCTGATAGAAGGAAATGTTATTTACAATGGAAAACTTAAGCATTGTTGATACTCAAAAAAGATATTAATATCTTCTATAACTTCAGGAGATTGTATGCAGACAGGATATTTGAAAGTTACAGAAACAGAGAGAAACGAGGTTTAAGATGATGTCACAATAATATTGGTCCCTAAATATTCTGTCTTCTGTCTCATACCAGGTGGCTTTTCTGATATGAGACAGAATACTTCACATTTTCTTTATCAATATGCTTGGGTTTAGAGAGGGAGAAAGCCACTTGTTCCCAATCCAAATCCAGCCCTATTAATAGTCAAATCAGGACCACGCCTTCTTTTTTTTTTTTTGAGGTGTAGATGCAAGATGCAAAGCAGTAAATACTGAAATATTACCCAGTAGTGCATATGTGTATTAGTTGGTCTCATAGTCCGTCATATATACTCCTTAATCATCAGTCTGTCTTCTATTGCAGGTGAGTAATTAGTCTTAAAAACAGTTGTATCCATTTTCCTGTAAAGACAAAACTGAGACCCTGCCCCAGTTTTGTTAAATGTGTTACCTTACCTTGTATCCATTTGTCATATCAGGGGTGAGCAATTACTTCTCCTCCTCAGGAAGGGACTCCTTTACAAAGAGGACTTTTATTAGTTTTGTCGGTACCCATATCTTTTCTTTGCCTGTTGAAACAAAAGTGAAACCCCTACCCCATCGAAGCACATATCCTGGCTTCCACTCAGAAGTCAACACATCTTTGAAGTAGAAAGGGTTGATTTAACTCAGAGGATTTCTCTATCACCCAATGTCTCTCAGCAGCTGATGTTCCCTTTTCATCAGCGTTAAGAAAATTTAAAGTCAATAAGGCACTGTGCAATCTCTCCCTGGGTTTTCTCATTTCTTTCTTCTGTTTATAAAGCATCTCTTTCAACGTGCGGTGAGATCTCTCCACAACTGCCTGTCCTGTGGGATTGTGTGGTATCCCCATAATATGCTTTATATTATAGTATCCAAAAATTATCTTCATTTTTTGGGAAACATAAGCTGGAGCATTGTCAGTCTTAATCTGAGTGGGAATTCCCATTATGGCCATGGCTTCCAAAAGGTGAGTTAGTACAGCATCAGCATTTTCAGAACTCAGAGCAGTTGCCCATTGCATTCCAGAGTAAGTATCGATAGTATGATGTACATATTTCATCTTTCCGAATTCTGGGAAGTGAAACACATCCATTTGCCAGATCTCACTTCTCTGTGTACCTTTAGGATTACTTCCAGCAGGTAAAGACGGTTGGTTATAGAAAGAGCAAGTGTTGCAATTCCTTACTATTTCGTTTGCTTCATTCCAAGTGATGGAAAAACTCTTTTTTAATCCTTTTCTGTTAACATGATGTTTCTCATGAAATTCTGTGGCCTCTAGCACGTTTCCTATCAGCAACCGATCTATTTCATCATTACCTTGCGCTAGAGGGCCTGGGAGACCCGTGTGTGCCCTGATATGTGTTATGTACATAGGATGTATCCTACCTCTGATGATATCCTGTAGTTGTATGAATAGTAAGGTCAAATCTGAATCATCAGTATTGAAGTCAGCAGTTTCAATATGTAAAACAACTCTTTCTGCATATTGAGAGTCAGTAATTACATTGAGAGGCTCTGTGAAATCCAACAACACCATAATAATTGCATATAGTTCTGACTTCTGGACAGAGTTATAAGGTATCTGAGCCACCTTAATTAAGTCTTCAGACTTGTAGCCAGCCTTTCCTAAATTGTTCACATCAGTATAAAAGGTGAGGGCTCCAGAAATGGGTTTATTCTGTACCACATGAGGAAAGATCCAAGTAGTTTCCTTTATGAATTGAATTCTCTTGTTTTGAGGATATTTATTATTAATCTCTCCTAAAAAGTCACTACAAGCCTTTTGTCAAGGTTCACTGTCTGCCCATAATTGTTCAATTTCTTCATTAGTCAAAGGCACAACAATTTCTGCAGGGTCCTTTCCAGTCAATTGGCGAAGTCTTAATTTACCTTTAAAAATCAGATCAGCAATTTTTTCGATATATGTCTTCATCTTCTTGCTTGGCCTATGTGGCAGAAATATCCATTCTAATATAATGCTTTCTCTTTGCATTAAGATTCCTGTTGGAGATTGTCTAGAGGGTAAAATAACAAGTATGCAATCCAGGTCTGGATCCACACGATCCACATGTGCTTCTTGAAGTTTCTTTTCCACCAACTCTAATTCTTTCTCGGCCTCATCAGATAATTCTCTTGGACTATTTAAATCCTTGTCGCCGTCCAAAGTCTTGAACAAATTAACTAGCTCATAGTTTTTTATACCAATCATGGGCTGTATATGAGCGATATCTCCTAGTAACTTTTGAAAATCATTAAGAGTCTTCAATTTATCTCTATTTAATTTTACCTTTTGTGGCCTAATTTTTTGTAAACCTATTTTATATCCTAAATAATTGATAGAATCTCCCCTCTGTACTTTTTCCAGAGCAATTTGTAGTCCCCAATCAGGCAATATTTTCTTTAGTTCTTCAAACAATGTTTCTAATGTCTTTGGGTTCAGTCTGACAGCAAAATATCATCCATATAATGGTAAATGATAGATTGAGGGAAGCGCTTGCGCAGTATTTCTAGTGGTTGTTGTACAAAATATTGGCATAAGGTGGAACTATTCAACATTCCTTGGGGAAGGACTCTCCATTGGTACCTCTTAGCTGGCCCTGAATTATTAAGAGTAGGCACTGTAAAAGCAAATTTCTCTTTGTCCTGTTCCTGTAAAGGTATGGTAAAAAAAACAATCCTTCAAATCAATAACTGCAATAGGCCATCCTTTAGGTAGCAGAGAAGGCAGGGGAATACCAGATTGTAAGGAGCCCATAGGTTGAATCACCTTATTAATTGCTCTTAAATCCGTTACCATCCTCCATTTTCCAGATTTTTTCTTGACAACAAAAACAGGAGAATTCCATGGACTGGTTGATTCTTCGATATGCTGAGCCTGTAACTGCTCCTGTACCATCTGTTCCAAAGCCTGAAGTTTTTCTCTTGTCAAAGGCCATTGTTGAACCCAAATAGGCTTTTCTGTTAACCATTTCAAAGACAATGCTGTGAGTGTCCTTTTAGGTTCTGTGGTTATTGGGCAATTCTTTTGTACAACCTGAATGGCTGGTGAATTTTTTCCATAGTACCTTAGAGCATCATTTCTGGAAACATAATTGAGTCTCCGGTTGATATCAGAACCAGGAGGGATATTAATCTGGGTACTCCATTGCATTAGAAGGTCGCGACCCCACAGATTCACTGCTATATCAGCCATATATGGCTTCAACCATCCTTTCTGACCTTCTGGTCCTATGCATTCAAGCCATCTCACACTCTGTTTTACTTGAGATATTGTTCCAATACCCAATAACTGGATATCTACTGCCTGTAAAGGCCATCTGGGGTGCCATGATTGTGGGGTTATGATCGAAACATCAGCTCCCATGTCGACTAAACCCTGGATATAAATATTATCTATCCGTATCCCCAATTTTGGTCTTTGTTCATTTATTGAAGTCTGCCAAAATATTCATTTTGTGATTCTTTTTGGAATTTCTGAGTTTTCTTTTGAATTTATGCTATTATCTAATATCATGTGGTTTTCTAGATCAGGTTTTGGATGCTCTATTTGTCCTGAGAATGCTGGTCTTCTCCTATGACCGGATATGATCTCACCATCCTTGAATTTGGAGTCTGATTTTTGGGGGCTTCCCGGGGGAAGCCCCAAAAGGCGTTTCCCGATGGTAGAGGGTTGCCTTCTTTATCCCTGGTAGATCTACATTCATTGGTCTAATGCCGTCCCTTGCCACACCTTCTGCATAATCCAGAAGGCAATGGCCTTCTGTTCGAATTAAACCTAGATCGGGTATTATTTCCAAGAGTACCTTGTGTACAGTTCCGTCTTATATGGCCTTGATTACCACAGTTGAAACAAGTGATGTCTTGGTTCCTCACCCTAACATTAGCAACAGCTTGGCCTACCCAATTCTCTTCGTTGCCATGGAGACATTCAGCATTTATTACATATTGAATCCATTCTTCTATTGGTGCAGCTCTGATCTTTAAAGGCATAAGTATTCTTCTATATTCTGTATTAGCATGATCAAAGGCCAGAGAAAGTATTAATTGCTTCCTAACTTCTGGATCTGATATTGCTCTATGAACAGCTGTGGTGAGCCTCTGTATAAAGTCGGTATAAGGCTCTTTTAAGCCTTGTTTGACCTTAGTATAATGCTCGATTTTTTGACCTGGGTCCAAAATCTTTTCCCAAGCATTCAGTGCAGCAGTACGGCATAGCAATAAAGTATGCTCATCATAAGTAGATTGAGTCCCCACATCAGCAAACATGCCTTCACCAAGGATTTGGTCCTGAGAAGCAAAGAAACCCCTAATTTTTCCTTGTTGTTCCAAGGTCTTGGCCTCCTCTCTAAACCAGCCTCTCCACTGTAAATTCTGACTTTGGTCCAAGACAGCAGCCATTAGCTGCATCCAATCAGTTGGTAGAATCCGGTTTTTTGCTGACCATGAATTTAGAAGCTGCTTCACATAAGTAGAGTGTATACCGTGCATTGATATTGCCTCTTTAAAATCCTTGATGTCTCTCATATGTACTGGCTCATAGCTATACTCTACATATTCTGAGGATCCCCCAGGTGTTATCTTTGTCTGAATAGCAGCTGGGAACAATAGTGGTGTGGAAGGGGGTAGCCCTGTTATGTTTACCACCTTGGGTAGAGTATCTCCAGTACCATAATATCCCATTGGGGGTTGACCTGAACTGTTCTGAGCATAAGATGCATCACTACCCTTTTCCAGTATTGCAATGCGATCCTCCCATTCTTGAATTTTGGATATTACGGGTTCCCATTCCTGGATTTTGGATACTACAGGTTCCCATTCCTGGATTTTGGATACTACTGGTTTCCATTCTTGAAGTTTAGATACTATTGATTTTTCTAGAGCTTGAGTGTCCTGATGAAGCAGTCCTTCCAAAGACCTCACTGAGTCAGCAATTTTTCAATCCCCATCATTAGCATAATTAATGATTTTCTTGTTCTCATCATTAATGTAGTCAACAAGTTTCTTGTTTTCATAATTTACATAGAGCCTATATTTCTCTTGTACAGTGTTATCCTTATCTACAGAGGAAGCCTTATCTGAAAGCTTGTTGTAACCAATTTCCAGAGTATCCATCCTTTTTGCCATTTTAGTGCTTGACAGTTCCACATCACATACCTTGGACAGTAACTGTCGATTTACATTTTGCACCTGTTTAACCTCATCTGCCACTGTAGAGTTCGATAGTTCCATAATACATAATCTGGACAATAATTGTTGGTTTCCATTTGACAACTCTGTCATCATCCTCTTATTTTGAAAAATAAAATAGAGAAATAAGCCAAAAAATAGTAGGACTGGGGTATTGAATCCTTCAAGATATTCATTTAAAAATTTATCAACCACCATGGCAAAATATGACCTAAACTCTTCAAAAGAATAATAGTCAGCCATTGCGTCAATTCAGATGTAATTACGCTGTTTAGTACACAGGTGTCACAGTAGCGTTCAATTCCCTACCCACTGTATGGTAGATGCAAAGACTCTCAGCAGCAGAAAGCTGCGGGCTGAAAACTGAGTGCTGCAGCGGGCTGAAAGCAGAGCCAGGTGCTGTGGTAGGCCGGCGAGTTGAAAACCGTGCCTGCGCACTGAGCTGAAGTCTCGCGCCCAGGCAATGAGCCGAAAACCCCCGCCTACACACTGGACCAGCTGGCTGGAAACCGCGCCCGGCTAGCAAGAGGGAGCTTTAAGCCCAAGTGAACAGTCTGTATGTCCCCTGGCTTCTTACAGTTTAGGGCACAGGGCCGAGGACATTGGGCGCCAGATGTAGACAGAGTTTTACTTTCAAGGCACCAGTCCAAAATTAATATTTATTAGAATATAAATTAACACTCACAATATTAGTAACAGCTTATGGTGGCACCTGAACAAGGACTGGCGTATCCAATCGATGGATGAGCAATGGACGCACGATGGAAGGATGATGGATTCCAATTCTGTCTGTCCAGCAGCCAGCAGCCAGGAACCAGGAAGAGAGCTCCTCGTGTCCCAGCAGCCACTTATCAATGGGGTTGGCCACACCCCCTCCAGGGTCCCGGAAGTGTCTTATGACCTTATCAGCTGACACCTTAATCCCGCCACAGGTCTCAGGGACAAAACTAGGGTGGTCAGGTTTGGTGACAAAGTGACTTTACCTCGAGTCATCTTGATGTCCTCCACAGTAACTTAAAACATTTCTACTGCTTATTTCTTGGTTTTTAAAAATGTTGTCTCACATATTCCTGGGCTCTCCAGATTACTGTTGGAACTGAGCAGTGAGTCTGGAACCCTCATGGAAATTTGTCAGGATCAGGAGCAGGGGCAGGGGCTAGGAAATCTTGCTTTTTAAAGGAGCTCCAGGGGCACTGTACTCTGTGGGCCCACTTTATGGTGAAGACACTGAGCTCTGAACAGTACTTTAGTATCTCTGGTAAGTCAGGGCTCAGCTCCTTAGAGAATTTAGTTTGAGTCAAGAGAGGCATGACATCCATGGCTCTCTCAGTGGCCACAAGACTCACTGAATACTGTTGGGGTCCCCTCATCCCTTTCTTCCAATGAGCTGAAACTCATTAGGCCTTCTGCCCTCTGAGCTTAGCTGTGTGTTAACATTGTTCCTTTACGGTCTCACCTCAAATTCTGTTTTACTGGTTGAAAAAACAGGGACCTGACCCAAAAGGCAAGTCACAGATCCAGGTAACTTCAGCAAACACCCAGAGCATTCAGTCTTTCACAGACCCCTATTAGCTAGGCCCCCCAGGGCTAGGTTATTATTAAGCTGCCCCTTTTGCCCCCTTTGATCAGACCTTCTGTTTCCAAACCCATGTATGCCACACTGGGATGCTCTGCTCAGCATATTGTCTGTGCACCGCTAACCCTGAGCCTTTACATGGTTCGTGGTCATTTTTCCACGTGCTTTTCTTCCCTGTCTCGGTCCTTAGCTTCCTTGTGTCTGTTGCTGGCTTCCTGCCCACTGGCTTCACCTTTACCCTTTCTGCCTGCTCTTGTAGATGGTCTTGACCTTCCTAGTGTTTTGCTCTGCCATGTGGAACTACAGTGCTGTCGCCTGGGCCTTTGCTTCCAATCGGGAATGCTCACTTTGGAAATCCGATATCTCTGGATCCAGCTTCTGCTGTGTTCCCTCTGGAACCCACATGGCAGGAGAGAACCAACTCTAGCAAGCTGTCTTCTGACCTCCACACTCGTGTGTTAGAAACACAGTCACACACACACACATATGAAATAAATAAAATAAAATCTTAAATCTCCAGTATTACAGAAATACAACAAAAAAGACAGGGGATAGCCAAGCAGAAGGAGCTAGGCCTGAGACGTGGGTCTGCTAGTTTCTGGCACTACGTTTTTCCCAGAAAACTCCTGTTTCACAAGCAGCAGAGATATTCCACACAGGGCTAGCCAATCTACCTGAATTCACCTCTTTGCTGCCCCAATTCCCGACTTCTCTCCAGTGCCCATTGCCCTCACCAGCAGCCCTCATGGCTCTGTGTCAGGGGGTGCCAACTGACTGTCACTGCTCATATATTTGTGCCCTGTAGTTTGAACAGTCTTTTCAATGCACAGAGGTGTTGTATGTTGTATCTTTCCTTCCAATTCTTTTAAACATGGCCACTTCAGCATATGACTGTATGTAGAGACAGGGTTCTCCCAGCCGCCCCAGTACAGGAATTCTAGAGTAACTAACCATCTTTCCTGAAAGGCTGGTCCCAGGTCTCCACCCCACAACAAATCTGTAACTTTCAGGAACAGCCCAATGTTTCCTAAGACACTGAAACACAAGCTATAATTTTGTTTGTTCTTTGATAATTGTAAACTCCACATTTTTTTTTTAATTAAAGAAAAATACAGAATCCTGATCATTGTTATGTCCGGGGGATCCTTCCCAAGCAGTGTAGGCCAGATGCAAGGATCAGAGGTAGTTCAGTGACTGCCCGGAAGACGACCCCATCAGAACTTCCATGGGTCCATTTAGTTCTATTTTATGAGAGTTAGCATAAAAATATGTTAATAATATACATCAAATCACATTCTCACCTCAAAATTGTTTTTCTTCCTTCTGATTTAAAAAAGGGGAAAGCAGTTCAGTGATTTGCACTGTGGGCCCTGGGCAGTTGTGCTCTTGAGAGTGAATGGCAAGTTTGCTGTGTGAAGGATCCTGGCTTGGAGCTCTAAGGCCATATCCTCTGAGACAGACAGGCTACCCTGACTCAGCAATGGATTCTATCCTTGAAGGGTAAGCAGCCAGATTTGATTTCTAAGCGAGGAAGGGAGCCTGGTGTGGTGATTTGGTCGCCCCCCCCCCAAAAAACAAGGGCTGGATCTAGGACTGGCTGGAACCTGCTACCCAGTTTTCTCCACCTGTCTCTCTCTGTCTTTTCATAAGGCACCTGATTCCTCTTGATGAGGGCAAGGTGATCCCAGACTGTGGGCCTTGGGGGAAGATGCCCTGGCAATCAGCAAGAGGCAGGCACTGTGTCCTACATTCCGGGAATTGGTAACTTGGCTAAAGTGGGACTCTACCCCCAGCCCGCATTCAGCCTGAGTTCCACAAAAAAGCCAGAGTCTGCCTCAGATTGTCCAAGTTGATCTCGAACTGGTTATGTAGTTGAAGATGACCTTGAACTCGTCAATATCTCCTTAGAGAAAAGTTCTTTTTGGTTGATGTTTTACCGCCAAGTTTGCTTATGAATGGGACAGCTAAGGTCAAGGTCTGCAGTTTCCAACAGCAGGGGGCGCCCCGGAGCTTCAGGCTGACTGGGAGAGAAAAGACATTAGGGATCAGCATGTCAGGGGAGGTGGCCCCAGGCTGAGCATCTGGGATCTTCTGAAGACACTGGGAAGTATCCAACAGAGGTTTAGGTCTAGAAGAAGACTGCCTAGGAAGAAGTTGCACAGGCAAAACAGATCCGAAGCAATGATTCAGTCCCTCTTGGCCCAGCCTTGGAAAGCTCGAACTAGCATGGGGTGGATAGGAACTGCTGGCCCTCACCCCCATCCCTGGACTCCAAGGCTCCTCCCCTCCCGTGGCTAGGGATCTACAGAGCCATGCTAAAAGCATCTAAAACCAAGTCAGAAGAGAAGAATCCCACAGATCTTCGCCTCTGCCTCTCAGCCCCATCTAGCAGCCCACTCGGTGGTCTTGTTTTTAATTAAAACAAAAGTGGCCCTTTCCGAAGCTGAAGACAGCCCTCAGATGAGAACCATCAGGACAGATGAGAAACAGAAGAACCAAAGCGTAGGAAACCCAGGGCAAAGACCAGCAGGACAAATATTGCCTACTAAATACACACACGGAAAAGTCTCTAACAGTGCCAGCCTTTGATAAATGATGCGCGGCTCAACTTTGAGAGTCAGCTGGAGGGGGAAAGAGAAAGAGAAGCTGATCAGTGGCTCCCCTCCCCTCCTAAGGCCCGAATCTCTACCTCTGTCCAGTTTACATGGGTGGGAACTGGAGCCCAGAAGTTAAGGAGCATGTCCAGGATCCCGCAGCAAGTTGGCAGAACACAAACACCCAAAACTTTAATCTGGAATTCAATATTGGACTTGTGTTCAGTCCAGAACTCTCTGTTGTTCCTTATGACACCAGTTCAGTTCTAACTCCAGTGGGCTCTGGATAAGCGCCAAGCTGGTCAATGTTGAGCCCCTCCCAGGGACCTGGGGTTGTCACTGGACACGGATGCAAAAGTACTAATAGCTATGCTCTACTTGGGCCAGGGTTTAATGACTGGCTCATGCCAAGAGTTTGACAAATTTTCTCGTGGCTTCTTTCCTGATGTTAGCCTTCACTGGGTGATTTCCACTATTCCCATTTCACAGATGAGAAACACCTTACAGACTTTCCAAGTACAAGTGTGAATTGAATGCTCTAGCCTGGAACAACCAACCACTATTTAGTTCTCTTGCCCACTGCATACAATGTAAAGATACTCTGCAATGGGGCAAGATGGCAGGTCCCTAACCATATGGTCAACCTTCTCTTGTGGAACAGGTTGTACCAGGCATACTTCCCAGAGCAGTGACAGGTGACTGCTCTTTCATACCCACAGCCCATCTCTAATCGCAAGACACAAGCTCAGAAGCCCAGGAGCCCGGGAAGAGCTTGAATTTACTTGTAACTGAGAATGACCTTGAATTTCAGATGCTCCTGCCACTTCCTGAGTGATGGGATTTACTTACCCCATGAGCAAGCCAAGATAGCAAAACTGGGGGACTTCTGCTTATTGACTGGGCAAGCCAGTGAGTGGCTCTGAGTACAGCCAGCCTTGCTTCTGAAATGGAAGAGGAAGGTGGGAGAGCAGCAGCAAGATGGCTATTTGGGTTAAGGCCTGATTGTTCTACCCTAGGACTAGTTTTATGTGATGTTGGGAATTGAAGCTAGGGCTTCTGGTTTGCTAGGCACAAGCCCTCTACGAGCTGGACTACATCATCAGCCTGTTGACAGTCTTTAACTCTAATAGTATTTTTCTGGTTGCTGTGTTGAGTATAGGCAGGCAGAGAGTAGGTAAAGTCAACTTAGCAGGGCTATGTGCTCAAATGATACTCTGGATGTTTCTGGGGTATATTACAGGATGGTGATGGCTTTGGAGTAAAGCAGATTGCTTTCCCATAATGTAGGTAGATCTCATCTGATCAGCTGAAGGCCTGGATAGAACAAAACCTGACCCGCTTCCTGCAAGCAAGATACAAGTCTGAGTACATGTGATACCTTAAAATTGAATGCGGCATCAGCTTCTCTGTCCCCAGATAGGCAGCATAGCCCACAACGACTCTGGACTTGCCAACCCTCAAGACTGTAAGAGCTAACAACTTAAAATAAATTTCTGCACATTTCAGACTGCTGCCTTTTTTCTGGCTGGCTGCTGGCGAGAGTCAGATGTATTTCTGTTTATTTTCATAGTATACCGATGTTCTAATATTCTTATTTCACCTACCATCTGCTCACCTTGTTTTGTTTTTGAAATAAACCTCCCTTTGGAAAGCTAGTCCAGGGTAGCCCTAACTGTAGATCCTTCTGCCTCAGCCACTCTGCAGCCTGTGCTACTGGCTCCCATGTACTTTTCTTTTTCTAGAACCCTTCTCCAGGAAATGCCAAAATTTTACAACATTTCAAAGTGTAGGTTTGAGAAGTAAAAACCACTGAATTTAAGTGAACCTGTAATGTCAACCTCCGTTCAAACAGGCTGGCCCAGGCTGCAGTCTTTGTAGCTGGCTGCATCAGAGGGTCATAGAATATAACAGATAGATGCCAGGCCAGTCTGGGTTCTGAGACAGGCTCCCTGCATTGTCTATTTACTAGAACCCATCCACATGATCCTAATTCCTTTTCTGTAACTACCTCTCACCCATAACCACTTGACTTAAATGTTTTCTTTTTTTATTACTGTGTGTATGTGTAACTGCATGTGTGCATACACACATGTATACACACGTGTTAGAATATGTGGAGATTAGAGGATAATTTGTGGGGTCCTGGGAGTTGAACCATCAGGCCTTAACCCAAATGGCCATCTTGCTGCTGCTCTCCTATCTTCCTTTTCTGTTTTACAAGCAAGGCTGGTTGTACTCAGGGACACTTGCCCAGTCATTCAGCCAATTAGCAGAAATCCCCAGTTTTGCTATCTCAGCTCGCTCACGGACTGAAGAAGCGGCAGTCCACTCTCTATGTACCTCCACTGCAAACAGCAAGGGTGAACTCCAAGTGTGTCTCTGTTTTACTGGCAAATGTTCTTTTTGAAAAGTAGCTTTAGGGAGTGATAACCTTCCTCTGCAGAAGTTTTAGGAAGTGTGTTAAGTGATTGGGAACAAGTTTTATTGGGGAGGGGCTTCAAAGCACTCTGCGGCATGCCTCTCCCCCACCAGAGGCCTTGGCCTGGCTAGTTCCTATTGTATCAACCTTCCTTTGATGTTGGAAGAGCCAATCTATCTCTTTCATAGCACTACAAAGGAGGCTCCTAATTGCTTTGTTTAGACAGCCTCTTTTCCAAATATTAAACATTTGGCCTTCCCAGGCCCTCAAGCTCCTAACATCATCCAGGACCTTGCAGAAAGCACTCTCCCACATGCTGTGGGTTGGCAGCCTCACTGCCTCCCTGGGCGGATCTGGACATGTCATCTCATGGTCTTCCCATAAGCCTGTGGCTCTCTGGACACAGCCCTTCTTCTGCAGAAGGCTGGAGGAGGCTTAGGTGGATGCTGACCGTGTCCTCAACCCTCAACCTCGGAGTTTATGGGGAACTCTGGGACGTGGGGTACCAGGTATTTCCTTGTCCTAAGTGATTATAGGCACAGCTCTGACTGGGTCATCTATTTTTAGGATCACACTACATTTTCCTCTTCCTTCAGACATAGCTGATTGTGGATCAGGTCCCCACTGAGAGGAAGAGATCAGCTTGTGTCCCACCTATGGTTAGTGATACCCTATGCTCCTGTCTCCTGCCCTGCTGTCCTAGGTATAGGCTGCTTTCTCAGAGACTCTGCAGTTTGAGTTCGCACCAATGTAGGCAACTGTCTTCTCTCAGGCTTTTCATCTGGCTGAAAAGAAACCAGTGTCCCATCCCCACCAGGACAAAGTCAGGAATAAATGCAGAGCTCTTTCCTGTTTAAGCACTTTCCTCCCCCATTTACTAAAGAAACTACCACACATTTTCTGAAGCAGTGTAAAGTGACTCTCATCCAGCTTAACAAAAGACAGTCTGATTTCATTTACACCTCTCCTACGAGCCCCCAATACCACCATACGCGAATCCCACATATTCTCTTCACGAGGTTTTTAGACTCTTTAATACAAACCTGTACAAGACATGACCTTGTAGAGAATCAGCCCACAGTCACATTTAATGGTTTCTGAATGCATGAAGTGTCAGGGACCACACTGGCCCAGTGGTTTGCCTAGAACTGGTTATTTGGATCAGAATGCCCTGCAGAAATATAAGAGTTAGATGGGTGACAAGGTTTAGTGGAGGTGTGAGTGGTGGTTATGGGACAGGGCATGGCAGTCTGACTCCCCACCCAGGTCAAGGACTTCCAGCAGTCTTTAACACCAGCTCCACATCTAAGGCATGCTTCCCAACTGCTTCCTGAACAGAATGTCACTCAGGATCAGGTTGGCAGTTCTTCCAGGCAGCCTATTGTGGCCGTGGTCTGGCAGCTAAGTCCTCTGTCTTCTCTAGATCACACTGCTGGCAGCCCTTATAGTTCATCTGTGTTCATCATGTGTCTTGATTTCAGAAATACTGGGTCAACACATACTAACACACGCTTTTACATATGTGCTGGTGAATTAATCACCTATTATTTTCTGATATGTGGCTCCCTTGGTTTGTTTTCTTTAGTGGGGAGGAGTTGGAAGCTTCTACTATGTCCCAAGAATCTACTATATGCCATGCACCTCCTCAAGAGTTCTAACACCTATCGTGAAGGGGAAAACTAAAGCCCAGGGTTGAGAAGGTTGAGGTGTAAATCAGTTTTCTACTTCAGCTGCCCTCCCCACTCAAGAATTAGTAGGGCCATGGCTCAAAAATTCTAGAAAATGTCAGGAATACAAGTAACCTCTGCTTCCTGGCTGCAGGAAACGGTTCCTTTTGGTGTTTTTAGGCAAGTTTCAAAACACTTACCTCTTCCCACCCAGCTTTTCTCTTTGAAGCCAGTGAGGCTGAATTCTCCAGACACGCACAGCCTAGAGCAGGAACTTCAAAGCTTGGGCCTTGATTTGGCCTTCTCTGTGCATCAGGGGGAAAGAAGCAAACCAGAGAAGCACACCTCTACATCAACTGCACAGGTCTGGACCCCGCAGGAAGTGTTCAGGTGCCAGTACATGTTTACCTGGCTCTGCCCTCCCACTTCACCTGTACAGAAGGTCAGCAGTCCCCGGTGGAAGAATAGTTCCTTTGTGTTTTTCTCTTTCTTCCTGTAACTAATTAAGAATTATGCTTGGGAATCAAACTAATTAATCTCTACAGTTCGGGGAGATCAAGCTACTCTTGCTATCAGTGTTGATCAATAACCTGCTGCTCCGAGAAAGCACACCCGCTCCTTTGAGGCTTTAATTAGGACAAGGCAAGAAGGCCTGAAGGCTTGGATGGAGGCCAAAAGGCAGGGCACCTAGCCTGACTAGTTGGAAGAACTGGGCTTAGGAGGTGGGGAATGAGCCTCTGGAAACCTGCTTTTCCTGGCTACTCTATTGCTAGGTAGGCCTCATGAGTCAGAACTATCTGATGTCCAAAGCCCTGAAGATCAGGGGTTGGGGGATAGGTGCAGCTTCATTACTGGGCTGCTAGAGGCACCATTCATGAGGATGATAATAACTAAGAGTACTAGGATGATGAGGGACATCATGGCAGTTGGCCAGAACCAAGTGATCCTTCCTCTAGGCTCAGAAGAGGCCCTGCCTCTGGCCTTCTCCAGGGCTGCAGAAGGCCAGGGATGAATAAACGCACAAAACTGTCCTGAGAGCAGAACAGTCTGGCTAAAGCTTCAAGAGATTCTTGCTGTCACTTGGGGAATCTGCAGGCTAAATCTCTGGAGACTCAAAGGTGGCTCTTGCCTCTGAAGGAAAAACATCATCTATTTCCAGACCATGAGGAAATCAGAAATCTAAGAACAGTGGTTGACTCAAAGGTGTATACTGCAGGAAGCCAGGCTGGTTTAAGATCTTTGGGGGGGGGGGGGGGGGATAGATCCAGGATCAGCATAAAATTGTTGTAACATCTTGCAGAAGTATTCAGAGGCCTGAGACTTGAACACTCAGTTTTGCAATGGGCAGAGCTCTGTGAACCACTGCAGGGTTATGCATGCCTTTCTAGGAGCCAAGTGACCATTTGTGACTGTCTACCCTCTTCCTTGCTCACACTTCTCTGATGTCAGGTCTGCATCAAGGCTCAAAAGCCATCCCTACTTACTCCTTCCAGTAAGTCCTTTTATACCCTGAACTTGTCCCTGGCATCTGCTTCCTGGAACCCAGACTGACAGCACTACACACCCACAAAGGTACTGTGCAAAGCCTGGATGTTAACTGTTGTAATGTGAGGATTTAAGAAAATAAATTTTCTGCAGGTGTAGTGGTACACTTATTTTATCCCAGCACTGCAGATGCAGAGGCAAGCAGACCTCTGAGTTTGAGGCCAACCTAGTCTACAAAGTGAGTTCTAGGACAGACAGAGCTACACGGAGAAACCCTACAGTGAAAAACCCAAAACAAACACATCTTCAATACACCAACAATGGAAACTGGAAAGCGGTGCCACTTTTCACTGGAGGACTGCAGAAGATGTAAACTCCACAGGGACAGCCCGCTATCTCCTGGGGTTATGTTACTCCCCACAGTGTGGCTGAAGAGGAATCACCCAGGAACTGGTAAAATACTATTTATTTAAAAATATTGATAATTTATTGAGTACTTACTATGTGACAGGAACCATGGTAGAGCTTTCCATACATTGTTTCATTCAATACTTATATAATTCTTGTACAGATCTCCATTTTCCAGATAAGAAAATGGAGTTAATTAGATGTTGAGCTTGGATTTGAATCAACTGACTGATGCCAAAACTAACACTCTAGCTAAACACACACACACACACACACACACACACACACACACACACACACACACACACACACACCCTTTAACGTGATATCTATTTAAAATAATTCAGTTTCTTAGGAAGAAAAAAAATTCATTAACTAGAGAGAAATTAGTGGAAATACATAGAGAAAATGAAACCACTGAGCTAAACTCCTCAGATGTTGTACAGAGGGAAACAATGAGGGCAGTAGGGATTTTGTAGAGAAAGTTTTAAGTCTTCCCTAAGTAGTTACAATATGGTTTTTTGACCTCCGACAGCCAGAGACCTTAGACTTAGCAACAAGTCTGTAAGTCTAGACCTCTAGCTGCCCGAGGCCTAAAAACCCAACTGTAACACTAAGTGTTCCTGGGCTCGTTCTTATAAACCTGTTAATGAGGTAAGGTGACTAGCTCTCCAGATCTAGTTTCACTTCTAACATCAGTAATTTTTCTTCCTGCATGGAGTTTTTATTATTTTGTATAAAACCAAACTAATAAGTTCTTATTTATCAAATCACACACGAAGTAAAATGATCTGCTGGGCCTCATATGAACATCAAATCTCAAATTCAATCAAAAGAAGTATTTGTCAGGATCCTGAGGACTCAACCTGGATTCTTCATGCAAAGGACTCCAGATGGTCCCTATCTCAGGCTTCCCAAGAAGTCCTCGGGCAAGGACAATGCATGCATGTGTACATGCATACAAGGATGTGGTATTAAAATGGGTGAAAGAGCTTTTAGTAATACTGCCATCACCCTCTCATGGCAGGTTTAACTGCTTGTTTACTTTTTGGTTGTAGGTGAGAAGAGAGAGAAAAAATGTGAAGGTGCTTTAAGAGCTGTTAATTTAAAATAAAACCCTCATCTCAAGTCTTTCCCCATTGTCTTCATTCTTCTCTACATCTACAAGAGGATTTTCTTTACTACAGACTTCTGTTTCCACCTTCAGGAAAAGATGTAATGGGCCAACACCAGTGGAGAGGGCAAGAGGAGAGCTGTGCAGGCCGGGGTGTCATCTTAGCTCTCCCAGCCCCGTCTGTCCTGTGGGGTCACCCGTGAAGCACAGTTAGTGCTGACAGGAAAAGCTCTCTGAGCCTTTCTAGGAGGAAGGAGGTAGAGAAAAGAAAACAAAATACATGATTTTACGGGAAACAGGAGTGTAAAAAAGTCACTAGTTTACTATGTTAAAAAAGGATGGCACATTTATTGCTACATAAATGTTATATACATACTGTGTTTTCTGTTACAGTGACAGAAAAAAAATTTGAACTTCTTGCTGCTGGTTGAGAAGGTTTATCATAATACCTTGAATTTGACACAGGATACAAATCTGCAATAAACCAACAATGGAAACTGGAGAACAAGATGAAAAGCAGCTCATCTCCAACAATTCGCTCTCACAATACTCCATAGGAACTACACGGTATGCTAGAACCTACTATGCTCTTAAAATGCTATTGTAAATTTCTGATATTAATGAACAGGTTATGGTAAATAACCCTACATTTTCTTTAACTACCTAATATAATAAAATAAAGTAAGAAACTTTTTACTGAAAATTTTTGATTTCAAAAATCTAGAAAGAGTAATATTTAGAATTCAAGAAATTTTCTTACAAGATTATTGTATAAAAGACTAGCTACAGTGAAAAATAAGCCAAATGTTTTTTTCTTTCTATTTTATGAAGGAAAGCTTCTGGGCATACTGCAAAGTCTAATATAGCGAAAAAGACAACAAACTCTGAAGAAAAAAAGGCCAGACAGTGGCTTATGTTCACTCACACATCATAAGCAACAACTTCTGTTTTAGCTGATTAACACTGAAATGAAGAACAAGGCCACAGATAGTCAGATGTAACTGGAGATCGTATGCAAATGAAGCTATGCAAATGAAATCCACTAAATTCACCAGACTGGCTTGTGAAGAGATAGTCCTGATGGAGGATCTCAAGTACTGTCTTAAAAGTTTTTGTTCTTTCAAATTCTCTGGAGTCGAGAAGTTACAGAACGACTTGGGATTTTTCTTCTGTGTGCAGACTGTCACTGATACTGGCTCTAAGGAGTTACTTAGCCAAGACCATCATGTTCAGCATGTTTTTCTCTCCCAGGGCTGCTGTGGTGGAAGACAGATTTCATGGAAGTTCAAAGTGATTACTGTGTCCTAAATACAACTCTGAAGGATTAGAGATGGAGGGTATGTTAATGCATAATGCTAAAATGGACTGACAAGCACAGCTCAGCTAATCTAGTTCTTCTTGAAGTAGAGGCAGGTGATTTACAGGAGATTAAATAACCCTCCTGCCCCACCTCCACTGACCAGCCACCCAAATGACAGAGAAGTAAAGGCTATGATAAGGAAATGTGACCATTGCTCTTGTATTCCATAGGTAATTAGCCTCAGAGTGGTTGTGTGCATTCATCACACTGCCTGTCCTGGTAACTAGCAGGCTTTGTTACACTCACCATGATCGTGGCCTGAAAGGTCATCTTTGTATTGTATTGAATGCATTTTGTGCTTACTTACAGCTAACACTTTACAAGTACTATATTATGTAGTACTTACTGCTTGAAAAACAAAGCAATTTCTAAAAAGTAGACTCTCCCTTGTAAGTTACACTTCTTGCTATTATAGCTTTACTATGAAACCTAGAAGCCTGAAAAGTCTTAGTGATTATTAGAAATAAAGCAATATTTATTTAGGGGCAAATCCAGGGGACAAAATTTCCCCTTTCAAAATATTAGCTAGGCTATGGTCACAGGTGGTGTCTGCTTATCACTGTAAGGACATGAACAAAACACACAGGGATGCAAGGTTCTGAACTGTGACCATAAGCTATGCAGACTCAGATCAAATAGAACACTCACAAAGAGAAAATAAAAATGAGTGAAAAAACAAGAGAGAAATGTAATATTTTCCTATTTCACGGAAAACACTATTCATATGGCGAAGGTCGGAGAGGGCAACAAAGGACTCCCTTCCTTTTTAAGACACTAACAGGTATGCCGGGAATGCTAAGGGCCAATGGTTGCCACGGCTATGTGAGTATAGATCAGCTTCCCACATGAACTTTTTCCCTTTATATGTAGACCTCACAGTTCCATAACAATAAATAAAATTTGTAGTTACAATGCATTTGTCAATTCAGTTTAGGCACAAGGCAACTTCCACGTTGAGTGGAGAGATGAGACAGTCTCTGATTGTGCAGAAGCAACGCATTGCTTACAGCAGAATGATACGCTGCAAACACCTCACGGCCGGCGGTCTCTGATGAGCTTCTTATTCTCACTTCTGACGGAAGTGTTGACCACTTGCTTTGATCAGAGGATTACATCTGAGTTTCTTGCTTCAAGTGTTTTGTTTTTCTTCTCCTTCCTGTCAGATTTGTGTCTTCAGATAATCTGAGTTGTCCAAGTCTTTCTGAGGAGAGGTCACCTTCTATCTAGCCTACTGATGACACTGGAACTGTGGCAGGAAGAAAAAAGGACAGTATATAATTGTTAAAAATAACACCACTCCCCCAAATTCCAGTTATTATTCATTATACCTCCATTTGAATTAAGCTAGTCCAAGTGACTTACACAAGAGCCTCTTTCTTTTAAGGTAACAGATATCCCTTCTCATTTGAGGGAGCTATGGCTCAGTATCCTCACCGATGTCTGAAACGTGCAAAGTACTGAATCTTACTTACACTACAATTTTTTTTCCTATACATAAATGCTTAAATGCTTAGGATATACTTTATAAATTAGGCATAGTAAAATACATGAGCAATAAGCAATAAAATAGAACACTTCTAACAATATCCTGTAATGGAAGTTTATGCTTTGGAGCCATTATTAAGTATGACAGGGAACTGCTTCAACAAGTACTTATGATAGTGGATAGGATAACCAAAATTTGCTTCTTGGTGAGTAGCAGGTGAGCGATGTATAGAGAGTAGATACTCTAGACAGAGCAAGAATTCACTTTCTGGGAAGGATGGAATGGAATTTCATTATATATTTATAAAACAACCTGTATTTTTTGGAGACAAGTTCTTACTATGTATCCTTGGCTGGCTTGAAATTTGCTATGAAGATCAGGCAAGCACTATTAGCCACAGAGCCCTGCAAGGGCCCCACAGTGAGAGTATTCCACATTACAGAGAAAGATAAGGCTAGAGATTCCAAAGCAGCAGAAAGCAAAACAGGAAGAAATCAGGAAGTAAGCTGAGGGAGAACAATAATGCCAGATAGGGAACAGAACAGGCTCTGAGTCTAGTGTAAGTGTTCCATTCACAGTGGGAGGAAAACCCAGAACGTGAGTTCTGCATGAAGTTACTTATTACTGCCCATCTAAGCCTATCAACTTAAAGTGACCTCTGCACTGAGAAACAATGACATGTCTTTATCTGAAGAAATCAACATTTATTTCATTTTATTTATGAAACATCAGTTACTTTCCTTCAACATTCTGTTCTCCACAGAATTGAAGACTTGATTTTTAGGAAGTGTGTGAATCTGAGGACTCTGTGACATGAAAACCTATCTGACGTATGACTGGAGATATTTGTGGGAAGTAGTTTAGAGCTCCCTCCAGGGTGCTGATGTTACAGTGATAACTGACTGACAGTATATGACCTTCCTTTCTTTTGTTCTCCATGTGCATTTTCAACTGCACTCTAATTTGATCCTAGTACTAGTGACACAAACCAAATCCTACATTGAAAGACTTTACTTATTCACTCTTCTACCCAATTCCAGACATTGATCTCAAAATGAGATAGTCACAAAGCTAATCAAAGGAAAAAACTACATTTGATATTGTTCCTGCTTCCATCCATTTGTCTCTACTATTTTAGATGTTAAAAAAAAAAAAACTTTAGAAAATAACTATACAATCATGAAGGCAAGTTATAAAAATAAAATTATGGCTGGGAGTGGTAGCACATTTCCTCTATCTCAGAACTTGGGAAGTAGAAGCATGCAGATGAATCTCTCTGAGTTCAAGGGCAACCTGGTCTACATAGTGAGTTCTAGGCTAGTGAGGGATACATAGTAAGGGTCTGTCTGGGGAAAAAAAAAAGCTAAGACTAAAAATCCCCCAAACGAAGTTATCAGTTCTAACCCATGATGTTTTTTAAAATGCTGTTAAAAATATTTAATTGTAGTTCACACTGATCAGCTTCCAAAATATTAACTTTGTAACTGAGCCTTCAATAAATAACATTCCACCAGAAAGAGGGCTACTTTGGGTATATCACATAACATCTTTACATTCATCCATCAGTGGGTTCTGCGGTGTTAAAATTCATAACTAAAGTCATACAGCAACTGCATTTTACACTGTGGATATGTGCATGACTATCCTGTGGAGAGAAGCCAGGTGTAGAGGGTTAGCAGCAGACTACTCCATGGTATGGCCTAGCACTTGTGAATAGAAGAATGTGGAACAGACAAACTGAGAAAGGAGTCACCGTGACTCTGTCTTCTTGGAGAACGAGCACCCATGTTAACTCAGAAGACCTGGCATTTCTTTATGAGCCACAAGCTATTCAAATGATTTGAACAGTAATTTGGTCTAAAATGACACTGGTTTTGATGAGACAACAGGAGGGCACACAGGTGACTATTCCAAATTATAGGTGCCCTTTGCAATCACCAGTGCCTGCCAGAGAGCTGCTGCACAGTTCTAAGTATTATAAAATGAAGCAATCTCCTTGCCCTTCCTTCTCAGACTTGTACTTACCTGGCTGATGTTTACAGATGACCCATAGGGTTGGTAGTTTCACTAAGCCCAGGATGGGCTCCTGGCAGCGTGGTTGGTGGCTCTGCTGATGCAGCAGAGACCTTTTCTTCTTCTCTTCTCTTAAGGCAGGCTGCTTTGGGGTTGAGGTTCCTCTCTACAGCAGGAGAGAATTGTTACAGTATGTAAGAAGCAGAATGAGGGGCTGGGGATAGGAGTTAGGCAAGTGACACTGAGCTGGATCTCCAAGCCTGACTGGTCTCTGTACCCAGGCTAGCCTGGAATTTGTAGTTCTCCTTCTGCCCAGGATAAAGCTTGTAGGGTCTTAAGTTGAACAACCTGCTGTTGCTCTTTCTGTGAGGATGATCAATCTCTGTAATTTCATTTTTTATATTAAATCTCTGTAAATTATATTTTACAGAGGCAGCCATAAGATGCCTACTAAATTTTTGGTATTAAATGAAACACCAGAATTCTTAGTGACCACTGTGTCTTCTTCACTTTTTGATTATTATTTAGTCTTATATAGGGTTTAGTTTGTTTGAAATAACATGTATTCTTTAAAACAAATCTTGGTAAGCGCCATTATTTGTCAATCAAGTTCTCCTTATGGCTCCTGCTATAATAAGGCACACTGAATTGTTATGATACCTGGAAAGACCTCTGTGCTTTATCTCACATTTACCACTTCAGAAAACTATTCCTTTGTAGGAAACACATGAATGCAAGGGAGACAGATAACCAGGCATTCCTTTCTTTCCTACCCTGATGTACACAGAATAAGATGACAGAGTTCTTTCTGTGGCTGTGGGATAGCAAGGAAGGTGCGAAAACATTTTATAGAGGACAGCCACAATGACACGATGTGATGTATGGTGCAGGTTGTGTCTGAGAAGTGAGAAGGAAAGGGAAGTGGGCTACAGAGATAGCTCAGCAGTTGAAAGCACTGGCTGGTCTTCTTGAGGCCTGAGTCAAACCTCAGCACCCACAAAGTAGCACAAAATGATCTAAACTGTAGACTCATGTAACCTGATGCCCTCTTCTGGTGTGCAGATGTAAATGCATATACATACACATAAGATGCATAATACTTTTTAAAAATGAGAAGATAAGCATAGGTATCTTAGTTTTGATAGTTTCTTACCTAATTTTTGTTTCTGTTATAAGCATATGCTATAGGGGCCAAGTGCCACACACATCAGTTTACAAATCGATTCAAAAGGCTTTACTGGATACACAGGGATCATTTAAAACTAAACTGTAATGAGTAATATACAGAGAAATGACAATTTTTTTTTCCTTTGAGACATAGACTATGTAGCCCTAACTATTGCTTCAAATTCAGAGATCTGCCTGCTGCTGCCTCCTGAGTACAGGGGGAAAAACAAAGAAAGAACAATTAAGGATGACTACTAGCCTTAGGCCTGTCTGTCTTAGGAGACGCCAGGTTGGGGATGGTCAGATATAGTCTGGAGCCCACACTGTAAACCAAAAGTAGCCAGAGTAGGCCTACTAAGCCAGGTAAACAAAGTATGTCTTTACAGAAACTGCTGGGCTCAGGACTGCACGTATACCAAGTCTTCCTAAATGAACACATTATGAAATGTCTCAAATGCTGGAGCACAGTCTACAATGACAACTACAAGCTTAAAAGACACCGCCAAGGACCAGGCACAGGCAGTTATCTGAATGTTTTTCAAGGAGTCTTTAAAAGGAGCTATAAGATAAAAGCTCTGGACTTCAGGCTGAAAATGGGGGGGGGGGTCTCTAGCACAGTTGTAGTTTAGTGTTTCTGAAGTTCATTTATCTCTAGTCAGTAAAAAATTCCATAGACAGCTCAGAACATGTCAAAGTCAGAACTATACTCATAACAGTAGAGTTATGAGGTAGTTATTAGGTAGCTAGATAATGTTCTCTCTGTTCTAAGTGCTGCAGAGGACTGCTCCAGAGTCACATGTTACAAATGAACAAGGTCAACCTGTGAAAGGCAGGTTTCTGACTTTTTCAAACAATGAAACATTTCTCATTTTAATGGCTTGGATTTAAATGAGGTTATTTCCACTCTCAAAAGTTTTAAAACAACACTATGTCTTTTAGCACTATTTCATGGTGAGAATGATACGGTGCTAAACAAATATAAACTGAGGCAGCTTTGCTGCTCACTCAGACCTCCACACACAGAGAAGGCAGCTTTAACAGGAAATGGCTGGTGAAATCAGAGTTAAAGTATCTAGGCTGAAAAGAAGAGAAAATGCATCTAGGACTTCCTCACAGAGGTGCCCTGTTGACTTCAGAGTGGGGCCAAGTGTTTATTCAGATACAGTTCAAGAATTAAGGGTGGTGGTGGTGTAATGAAAGAATATGAGAATGGCTGGCTAAGGAAGAACAGTGTTCTCATTACCATCACATGAGAAACAACCAGCCTTTGTGTGTTTCACATGAGTCTGTAATTCTTCAAGATCTGGTTTCAGGAACATTTATATTTATCCTCTGCATACACTTCTAGAGTTTTGAATAAGATGAGCATATACTTGGTTTTAGGAACAGGGTGACTACTACACATCAAACGTACTGGAGGGACATAGAGATGAAGAATTTCCAGCTACTATCAGTTTTTATGAAGGCTTGGTCTAGCGATTCCCTGAGTCGTCATCTTTGGTGATGCTGATGGATCCCATATGGCTATTGCACTGCTATTGTTTTCAAGCACCTGCCTACCCTACTCTATTTAAAACCCAGAACAAACATTCAGATAATCTAACATGAACAAGAGAGAAAGAGTTTCTCACAAGCAAAGAGACTAGTATAAGGCTTAGGATTCAGACCCATGTTTATTAATTCCTTGCAAAAAGTCTGCAGATGAAAACTATAAGGTGACTGCTGTAATCTCATGGGCAGATGCCCACTATTTGATAACTACCCAACACAGAAGAGGTGCTGTGATAAATATACACTAAACAAAAAGTTTTAAAGCTTTTGGGGATCCCATCAGACTTTATGAAAAAGGAAAGGAAATAGAATAGTTGCCTCAGTCAACAGTGTGAACCCTTTCAAACCACACGTGCATAAGTGACAGATGGTGTGTCTTAGAAATTGATGACATTTCTAACAGAGATCACTAAAGCAACCCTGAGATCTGATATGGGTGTAAAGGGACCCCAGTGACAGGGAAGAGTCATTCTTAGTCACCCTACAAACTTGACTAGTGTAAAGCACGTGAGAAAACCTAGTGCCGAGGAAGGAAGACATCATGTGCAGAGAGGAGAGCAGGTCTAGACAAATTCAACAGTGGGCTGATGATATCTGTTCTCCCCCTAGTTCCTAGGGATGGTCTCTACAGGTCTGTGGGAAGTATAGGGAAGCAGTATTCAGAGAGCTATCTAAGCAAAGCAGAGTTTGCCTGTCTGCCTCTGCTGGACTGACTTACCTCTGACTTGCTGTTCTAGACTAAGGATGACTGCCACGGCCTGATGAAGAATGAGGAGCTTTGTCTGAGGTTTTTCACTCTTCAAATGAAGCTGACACATTCGGCCAAGCTCCTTGAATGCCTCATTAATATCACGCACACGCAGGCGCTCCCTGGCATTATTAGCCATCCGCCTTTCCTTCTCCCTTTCGATTTTCTGTTCTGGATTCAGATCCTCGTCTTCATTGGTACTGCTAGAAAACAGAAACAGTGCCTATGAGCTTCCCTACAAATCAGCTGACTGTGCCAAATTATAATAAAGTGTAAAGGTCAAAATGGAAATTAAAACCCTACTAGACGAGAACAACAGCTAGACCTAGCTGTGATTGGGCATTCCTTTCCCTTAATCACACTGTACCTGAATAGTCATTCAGTTAAGTTGTACCATGATTTCACAACATTTCCACCACACATTTTAGCACAGAGGCCTCTCCATGAAAGCAAATTATTCATAAACAAGAAACATAACTAGATTGGACGACTTTGTTATACAGATTGGATCTATGCATTAGCATCCTCAGTGTTACCAGGACCAGTTCAACACAGACTCTCAAGTCTACATCCAATCTACAGATGCAGAAGCTGCATTTTAGGAGGCCCCCAGTGATTCAAATGCACTGAGTGTTGAAGGTCCTGTCCTGGAGCATAAGCACATCATGCCTGCTTCAAAACACTCTGGCAGTCACTTGGTACACAGGGACAGAAGACAAGACACAAATAGTCTCAAAAATAGTTTTGATGTTGATGTGTGATGATGGAAATGGAAATACTGGAGATTTGAAACTTCCTCTTCTTTCTTTTTTACAAAGAAGGACAAACGGGCATATATTGAGACACTGTGACAGAGGCAACACGGCCCATAAACTGTAAGTATAGATGATCTGATCTGACCCTTTAGAGTGGAAACTCTGCTGATTCCTACTGGACATGGAGAGAAGGATACAAATTATCTCTTAAAATCTGTTCAGAATAATAAAACCGTGAGTTAAGATGTCTATAAGTGGTCTTGCGATTCTCTGATTGAATGTACTTTCTCACATTCTTTACATGAGTAAGATGTATGTTAAAACTACAGCATTTCAAAGACTCATTTTTCTCAAAAGAAGCATTTAGGTTTTGAAAGCTGTGAGAATGTCAAAGGTAAAGGAGCTAGCTCTGTTAGATGTAACAGAAAGAAAGGGTCATGGTTTGAGTTCCATCACTGCAGTCTCCTCTGCGTTACAACACACACCACCTTTTTAAATATCAATACCTGTGTGTGATCAGATATACTGTTGACAAGCGATTTATATACCATAAAATAAGATACACTGAAAATACATTAAGTCATGCTGGGCTTGGCTGATCATGTGTATAATCCCTTTGGGAAGTCAAAGTAGGAGGATCATGAGTTCAAGACCTGCCTAGGCTAAAATAACTGAAAAACAAAAGAATATATATGGGTGCACAAACAAAATCACCTAATTTTTTTGTAACATTTTTTCTTTTTTAAAGATATATTTATTTTATGTGCATTAGTGTTTTGCCGGCATGATGTCTGTGGAAAGGTGCTGGATCCCCTGAAATTGGAGTAACAGACAGTTGAGAGCTGCATGTGAGTGCTGGGAATTGAACCTAGGTCCTCTAGTCAGTGCTTTTAACTGTTGAGCCCCCAAATAATTTAATTTTTCACATAAAACTTTAAAGAAGAAATCTGAAGGAAGACACAAAAGTCATTTGAAACTAATGTATTGGTGTGTCCAAGTCCACATTTCAAAGTGAGTCAATTTCAATTTCTAGAGAACGCTTCCTGAGAGCATCACTTTATCTGAAACTTCTTAACATTTTTCTCAAATAACTGCTGAAATCAGGGAAAAGCAAACCTTGTCTACGAAGGGCCCAATGGTAAGTATTTCCTATTCTGTGAGCCAAACGGTGTCTGTGGTAATTGTTCAAACCTGCCAACGTAAAGCAAACCCAGACACGGACGACATGAAGCCAGAGCGTGGGGTGGTTTCCAGTAACACATAGTGAGCAACAGGCTTGTGTCGCGTGAGCACTCAATCAAGTGCTTCCTGGCTGACACACGCCGGCTCATCTGCCCTCTCACTGTCGTATGAAAACACCGAGGGTGAATTTACAGGCAACTCTAGCGCAGCTGGCCGTTACGTGCCTTGTCCTGCCTCTGGCCGAGGCCTTGACGTCCCTCTGGGAAGACTCGTCGTCCGACTTCATGTCGTCTGAGGAAGGAGGCTCCTGGAGACTCTCGTCCTTCTCCTTCTCCTCAGTCTTGATCTCGGCCGCGACAACTCCAGACTGACTCTGCAGCCCACCTAACGGGGACACGAACAAGTGTGTCTAGTCACGGCTTCCCATCAAGATGCTCCAAAGCTTTCTAGAGAGCAATATACTACCGAGGGCTTAGGCTGTTAAAGAAAATATTGGTGGGGTGTAGTGGATTTATGGTGTTACACTGTAAATAATTGTCCTGCCTGAGTTTAATAAAAAGCACTGATTGGCCAAAGACAGACAGGAAGTGTGGGCGGGGCTACCAGACTAAGACGACTCTAGGAACAGGAAGAACAGAGCAGAATGCCACAGGGAAGCCAGAAGAAGCAGAGGACAACTATGCTGCTCTGAGAAAGGTACCGAGCCCCATGGCTGAACAGGATAAGAGTCATGGGTTAGATTAAGGGCAAGAGCTAGCAAGTCATATGCCTGGGCCTTAGGCCGATCAGCCTAAAATTAATATAAGCATCTATGTCTCCCATCTGTGGGTCTGTGGATCCAAACCTTGAGGCTAGGCCAGAAAGTCCAGGCCAGAAACCTCATACAGCAAATGGCAGCCCAACATGGGTAAAAAAATACCCACATAAAGTCATAGAAATCTTTAAAATGGTCTAGAACACAGAAATGAAGCCAAAAGCAGCTTCCGAGTGTGTCTCTCACATGAGTTGTGGTACAGAGACACCCTGGTGAAGCACGTGGGCTTGAGCTACAATGGCAGGCTTTTGGATTGCAGCTTAATGTATAAAATGGCTGGTTCCTGAAGTCTCACAGGACCCTCAATATAAACAAAAAGTTGTAAATGATGTATTTAAGGTTTCTGTTTATAAGGACAAAAAGGCAACAGAATCAAAGATGGCTTCTTAGTATGTTTTCTTGGATCAGCTCTGTTTGCTGGAGGCAAGCAGAGACTTGGCTTTTTAAAGAGAAGCTTCCTGATTCAGTTTGATCAAGGAAGACACCCTGAGGAGTTTCCAGTAGAAATGATGGCCCAGATGATTCAGCATGTCCAAACACCCCTGGTGAAGTTTCCTCTGAGCTCTGTGTCCAAAACTACTTCAAGGAGACTGTGATAACCCAGCCTTAGAGACTACTCCACTAAAAACTTGTCCATAATCCTAATTTTTAATTTGGATTCCCATGGGATTGCCAGTGCCCCCATTCAGCAGGAAGTAGCCTAGAGAACAATGCCCATATTCCCCAAAAATAGATTATGGATATTTGTCTTTGTTTACAATGTTGGTTACAAGTTGTTATAGATAATGGGGAAAAAAATTATACAAAGGAAATTAGATTTGGGGTTCTTGTTCTAAAAAAGAGAAAAGAGGATATGTAGATTTATGGTGTTACATTGTAAATAATTGTCCCGCTTATGAGTTTAATAAAAAGTGGCCAAAGGCAGACAAGGAGGTGTGGGTGGGGATACCAGACTAAGAAAACTCAGGGAACAGGAAGAAAAAACCCAAAACAAAACAAAAGAAAAGCCACAGAGACTCCAGAGTTGCTAGACAAGCCAGAAGAAGCAGAGGACAACTATGCTGCTCTGAGAAAAGGTACTGAGCCACATGGCTGAACAGGATAAGAGTCATGGGGTAGATTAAGAGCAAGAGCTAGCAAGTTATATGCCTGGGCCTTAGGCCAATCAGCCTAAAATTAATGTAAGCATCTATGTCTCCCATCTGTGGGTCTGTGGATCCAAACCTTGAGGCTAGGCTGAAAGTCCGAGCCAGAAACCTTATACATGGAGAGATGGCTCAGTGGTTAAGAACACTGGCTGCTGTTCCAGAAGTTCTGAGTTCAATTTCCCGCACCATAGGGTGGCTCACAACCATCCATAAAAGGATCTGATGCTCTCTTCTGGCATGCAGGTATATATGCAGAGCACTCATACATAAATTATAAATAGATAAAATTAAAAAGAAAAAGAAAGCTCCTGGGGGCTGCCAGTGTGGATGACTGCACCTCTTATAATAAAAATAAAAAATAAAACATTCTTGGGGTAAAGGATGTACATTATTTAGAGCTAGAATAAAAACTTGTCAGAAACCAGTGGTCAAGAAGTCAGCAGTCCCAATTTTACATACATATTTGTATTTACTCATAAATCTATATTGTAGCAAGGACCACAATTTACTTTCTTTAAAAATTTTGTCTCTCCAGTTCTAACAGACTCTCTAAAACAACAGTTATTGTTATTCACAGTTCTTAACAGACTAAGAAATCTATTTCTCACCGACCGTAGAGACGGTGCCAGCTCACTCCTGAGAGGATGTAATCAAGAGACAGGACAGGAGCAGGACAGATAGGCCACGATGAGCACTCTATGGTGGTTTGCAACCAGCTCTAGTCTGCACAGTTAAGTTGGCTCAGCCAAGATGGCTGAATAAACACTAGACAGGGACTCTGCAGCCACAGACATGAGTAGTTCAAATGGACAGTATTCCAAAGGCAGAAGGTACCTCTGTAATTTTCTGGTGTTTTATGGCTCAGGTCTGTGTTTGAAGCAGACACAGTGCTAGACAGGACTGAATGATTGCCATTGAGACTGACTGAATCTTCCCGATGAGTTCCAACCTAAAGTGAAAAACACAGCAAGAAGAAGAAAGTCATAAAATGGCCAATTTTTACTTATTTATTTTTATGACAGGTTAGCTGGCAGCCTGACTCTGAACTCTTTGAGTGACTCTCCTGCCATAGTCTTCTGAGTAGCCAGGATTGTAGGCTTGCACCACTTCCCTTGGCTTTGGATAAGTCTTATACAGAATTTTATAAAGATTATAGTACTATTCACCTGAATTTAACACTCCCCTTTAAAAAATTACTTTGTGCTGAGACATTATTTTTATTTTATGTGTCAGATTTTGGAATTATAGGCAGGTGTAAGCTGTCATGTGGGTGCTGGGAATTGAACCCAGGTCCTCTGGAAGAGCAGTCAGAGCTCTTAACTGCAGAGCCATCTCTCCAGCCCCTGAATCTAACAATTCTTTTGGGGGTCACTTCTTCTCTGAATTTCAGTGACCATTTAAAAAATCTGAAAGTAAAAGTATTTAAATTCAAATGTTACTTAAAAAATAAGTTTCAAAATCTGAAATTCTATAGTGTTGTTAGTAAAAGCCAAAAGGACTGACAATGAATGCCACATATCTTAGTTAGATGAAACACTAATGGACAGCACTAGGGAGTTCCATAAACCCACAAACCTACTCTACATACCTGCTCCTGTGTATTCATCTAACTGGCATCTTACCACATATACAGCAGTTTATTTTTCGTCCTTCTCACTTGTACTGCAAACTGAAAGCAAACTAAAGGCTTTGCATCCCTGGGCAATGAAATCCTAATATTTATTCTTAAGCTTTAAACAAACTTAACCCAAGCTGTAGCTGACCCAAATGAGAAAGTAAAGTACACTAACACCAACTTCTGCTACTTCACTATTTTAAGAGAAATATGTTACAAATAAAGCTTTCTATTAGAACGGTAGCAGACTTGTCAACTAGACTATTAAGCCTTTAATTAAATAGTTTACTGCCTGGATTATATAGGAGAACAGATTCTTCAGCCTTAACAAGTCATCAAGCATTGAATACCCCAAGTAATTAGTGTACCTTTTAATCTTTTATGACTATGGATTTTATCCCAAGCTGTATAAATACCCTAATGTGAATTTATCCTTTGATTTCCTTTGAGATAAATAAATGGACCCAAAGCAGAGTTTCAGGCCACTGGATCATCTGGCAGTAGGTCTGATTAGAATATATCGGGTGTCTACCACACTTCTAAAAGAAATACTTGTCTTTTATCCTTATTCTCATCTTTAATGCACTGTATAGCTATTTTCAAAATGACCTGAAGATTGGCCACCACTAAGAATTACTCTGTTACTGTTCCCTTTGGATATTCAAGTCAGTATTTTACTTTCCATCATATACCATGTAAATTTCACTATGCATTAGAATCATACCTTAAAGCAGAGAGGAACCATAAAAATGATGGAAGACTTCTAACCTCTTCCATCCTTTGAAAATTTCACACTTTAGGTTCCCTATCCCCATTTGCCTAACAGTCAGCGAAGAAAGAGGATTGAAGGAGAAACTTTCACAAGTATCGTGGGACTCTGGTCAAGTCTGTTCTTAGTGCTTACTAGTGCCTTCTTCCTACTGGCTACTGAGGAAGGGCATTTGGAAATTCTATTCTAGGGGCTGAGGCCACACAAGCCTGAGATCTCCAGTGCCCACTTAAAGGCTGAGTGGGAATGACAGCAGCTTGTAATCTCGGAGCAAAGAAGACTGGGCGCAGAAGACCCCAGCAAGCTGGTTAGAAGAACTGAATTCATGACAAGCTTGGATTCCAGTGAGAGAACCTGACTTAAATACAGAATGTACAATGAGGAGCCAGGGAGGAAGACACCAAGTGTTAACTGCTGATACATACACGTAGGCAAGCACCTCACACAAAGTAAATCCCATTTTATAAGACTACATGGGATAAACACAACATACAGCTGCTAGTCTGAAGTGCAGACCCATTTTAATGGTGAAATACCATAGAGAAAAATTGGCTCAGGAAATCTCTGTAAGATAAAGCAGAAGCTGAATTTTAAGTCTGTGCATTTAAAACTTCACAAGATTTTGGTAAGAGATGCTGATTCTGTTTTTATCTAATATTCTGAATTCTCCCCCCACCCCCAAAAAAGGGGAAATGTTCTTTTAAACGTCAAAATACAAACATTTTCACTCTGCATTATACAAGTGAAATCCAGCCTGAGCAGTTTATAGACAATGCATCTGCTGAATTCCTATTTCCTTTTACTTCAATAACATCAATAAAAACTTTCTGCACTTTAACGAATAAAAAGTACTGTAGTACTGACCTTCCTCTTGACAAAAGGCTCTGAAGTACTTTTTTCTTAAGGAAATAAGGTAGGGTGCCTGTCTTATTTTGGAATATAAATGCTAGCAAGTATTTTTGCCTCAATGGAATAGTCCAAGGTTATTTTCTTACAGGAACTCACATTATTGACTTCCAAAAAGTTTTCAATTGGCATATGTAGTAAAAATATAAACCTTTAAAATATAGTCTCCGACTAGCAGAAAATTTGAAGTCTGGAGTTTCCCATGTTAATGCAGTCAGCAGAAACTTTTCCTTTGTAACTTGATTCCCCTTGCAAATGGCTCTCATATATTTTCTGAAGAATTTGACTTCCACAGTTTTAATGGTTCTCTTTAACCCTTGCTAACCCTGGCTCCCATAGCCTTCCTTTAATCTATGGCTCCACACTGACATGGCTGTCGACAAGAACAACAGGTGTACAAACAGTTCTTTGTCTGCATCCAGAGCCTGTGGGCCAGCCAGATAGAACCATTTTAATTGTTCATCTCGTTAGCATACAGCTGACAGGCTGCTACTATTGGGAGAGTAGCAGGAAAGGCAAACCCCTGGGCTTGCTATGCTCTAAATTTCAATTTTTTAAGAACTTCACTTCAGAATAAAAGGTCTAACCCACTAAATGAGTTAGTCTTGCAGACTGAATCTTCACAATTGATATACAGCTTAACTTTTACAAAATAACCTACAAGAAACTTCTTTTCATTTAATCTGTTAAGTGACTTTAGTACTCAAAATAGAAAAAAAATGTTAAATCTATTTAGCTGACTAATTAAGGAACAGACTTCAAATTTCTTAGCATGAAGTCTTCTGATTCCATTCTAATAACTTGTTCATTTGTACTGTTTGCTGAATATTGTTTTTACTTTAACCATAACATATAAATTAATAATTTTAAATATTGTCTAAAATGTTTAACTCATTTGTTGTTTCTTTAATCCTTATATTTTCTTAAGTGTATAAACTCTATTATTTTCAAAAATTTTCAAGTATTTTTAAAAACACTAACTTAAAACAAAAAAATTCAGAAGTTTCCATTTAGGGGAAATAAGGACTAAAACAGTAAGAGTGGTTGTAAGTATAACTCTTTTATTCAGCTGAAACCTAGATACATAATTTTCTATAGTATGGCAACCCGTACCAGAATTAACTGCCCAAAAAGAAAAAAGATAATATTTAAAGTTAGGAGGGCTGAGAAGATTGCCCACTTGGCCTTGCAAATCTAAGGATAGGAGGTTAGATCCCAGAACCCACAAAGGAAGCTGACTATGGCAAGCTACTAATCAGGAGGCAGGGACAGGAGGATCCCTGGAGCTTGCTGGCCAGCTAGCCTGGCCTATATGGTGAAGTTTCATGCCAATGAGAGACGCTGTCTCAAACACAAGGTGATTGGTGATTAAGAAAGTCAGGCAGGGTGGTGCATACCTTTAATCCCAGCACCTGGGAAGCAGAGGCAGATGGATCTTTGAATTCCTGAAAAGCCTGGTTTACAAAGTAAGTTTCAAGACAGTCAGGGCTACACAGAGAAACCCTGTCTTGAAAAACTAAAACTTACTAACTAAATACATGATACTCAAGGTTGTCTTTGATTTATATATAATTGAATGTGCAAACACGTGCAGCTGTTTTGTCCATACAAAGATTTCAAATTTATATTAGTTAAGTAACAAAAGGCTAAAAAAAACAAACCCCCAAAAATATTATTCTATTTCAACACCAAAATCCTCAAGCAATACCAAAAATATTAAAAAAAAATCTGTATTAAATTTTCTAAGTCTTGTAACAATAAAAGAGATCCATGAAGAGAATTTCATTCTGTACCACCAAAAGATCTTTAAAGAATTTTTTAAAATGTTCATTATTACTGCACATCACAGTACATGGGTAGAGGTAAGAGGACAACTTTGTGAAATAATTTCTCTCCTTTCACTTATATGTGGGTTCAAAGAATTGGATTCAAGTCTTCAAGGCTTGCATTGCTTGCTGACAAATGCCACAAAAGCACCTTGCTAATTTCAATAACTTTTTAAGGACTGACATCAAGCTTCCACAGTAAACAAACACAATCTCAATCTCCTTTGGCATGGTCTGTAGTTGAAATCACTGACATTTTGTGAAAGATACAGGCACTGACAAGATGCCACCTTGTTGGGCACAGTTGTGTGTGTGTCAGCCTATTTCTTTGTCCTACAAGATAGGGTTTTTCTCTGTGTCGCCTTAGAGATCACCTGTAAATACTGCCTCCCAAGTGCTGGGATAAAGGCATCTGGTGGGCACAGGTATTTATATACACAGACATAAGCAGCAACTTTACCCTGCTGAAGCACTTGCATAATGCCAAACTGAGATTTAAAAATGATTTTAAAGATATTCTGCTAGAAATAAAGGTAAGTAACATATCAACAACTTACTAATAATCTGCCTTCTATATCTATAGTTGTGAATGCCATGTTACTAGTCTAATTATACCCCTAAAATTTCTCTTTCTGAGACAAGCTCTCTCTCTGTAGCACTAGCTGGCCTTAAAATCAAGACCACGAGCCTCTACCTCTCAAGCTGGGATTAAAAGCATGTGCTACCAAGTCTGGCTCTACTAAAATTTTCCTAATAGTTATAGTGAAGACAATTCATAACTGAATTTAATAACTAATAAATGTTTTCATATTAGTTTATCAGCAGTTAGAAGGCAGTTAAAAGGAAAAACTCCTGACATACAAACCAAAACAAAAAACAAAAATGAGCATCCTTAGCTGCTAAGACATGAGGTGGAAATTCTGAGATTTAAAACCAGGTGGCCCTTTGCTGCACTCTGTGGATATGTAAATGTGGAGACCTGGAATTGATGCCACTTTACAGAAACCAGGCCCTCAGCACTGGGGTACCTAATTGCTGTGGTGTTAGGCAAGTTTTAGTCTTGATCATATGGCCTATAGCTTAAAATCTGTTTCACAGGAAAATATTTTGCAGCATGAAAGGAACTTTAATAACCATGCAATAAATATCCAAACACATGGTATCAGTCACACAGCAGGTTCAAATGAATCTTTAAAAGATAATTTGGATGAAAAACAACGCAAAACACTTAACACAGAATTTTGATGTACATAGATTTAGAAGTCTATTCTTTCTCCTCTCTAAAGAATTACCATGTTTCTAAAAGATGAATTATATTAATTTATTCTCCGAGGGGATTAATCTAAAATCTTGTGTGTTACCTAACAATCATTCTAGCTGCTTTCTTATCCCATTTTTTTTTTTCTTGATTTGGGAAAAAGGCTAAATTGGTACCTCTACAAATAAAGTGTTTCACCATTGAAGGCAAGTTCTAGATCATAACAAATAACTTTTCTAGTCTAGAAAAAGTTTTCTGAACTAGAAAAATTTCTTCCAAGACTAGGTTTACTTTCTAAACTGACAATGAAGACGGAACCTAGGGCCTCATACTTGCTATGGAAGTGCTCTACCGATGAGTCACATCTCCAGTCTTCTTTTTACTTTGAAACAGGGTCTTACTAAGTTCCCCAAGCTGGCCTTGAACTTGTTCCTCTCTTAGCTCAGCTTCTGGAACAGCTGAGATGACAGGCCCATGACACTGGTCCCAGCTAGACTAGGGCCTTTAAAACTGTCTTGCTTTATATGCTATGCTATTCATCTTTCCTACTCACTATCCAAGGCATAGGAAAGTCTATAAGGCTCCTTTTAACATTCCAATTAAGAAGAGAGAATCTCCAACCCTTTCCTCCAAAATGTCATGAAAAATAACTAGGAGTTATTGCACATAAGATGAGTATGATTTACCATTGAAGCTGACCGACTGTTTGTAACAAGGCTTGATCCTCCATAGTTTGAATTGAGGTTTCCAATTGGTGCATTATGGGATGGTCCCAATAAACTGTGTATATCACTGTGGCTAGAAGGCAGACTGGTAGAAGGTCCAACTGCATGGTTCCGCAGCACATGAATAGCATCATCCAATCTGTCTAAACGATCCTCCATTCGAGACTGCTGTAAGGTTCAAAAACAACACAGGGTAGGGTGGTTACTGCTAGTTCCTATTCAATTACTAAGTGTCTACATCTACTATTGAGGGATATATGGAAGGCAGCAAGTACAATGCAGCATCAACTAGTTTCAAAGCAACTACATGCACTTCAAATCAACAACAAAAAAGGCAGCTATGTTCAGACTATGATGAACTTTCAAAGCTTCAGACATGTCACTGCTTTATAAGATGAATTTACCGATCTATCATGAAGTTATTTTTTATAGGTTTCTATAATATATGAAGGCTACTATGTCAATCCTCAATTACAGCTGATGGAAAGGGATAAACTGTACTTTAGTATGATTTTTGAAAGATGTCAATTTGGGGGAAAGTTTTAAAATCCATGTAGTTTAAGTTTTAGATGTTTAGATTTAGATCTTCAGTGGTGTACACATCCAGGTAAGTTCTTTAACAAAACTGAAGGAAAGACATCTACTGCCCATGGGTCACACATGCCCTATACACAAACACATTAGAATTCTGGGAACCAAAAGCACATGCCAGTGGAGTTCTTAAAAGAAGCCATTCTCAATAGACACTTCTACTTCTGCCACAAGAGCTGCAATGCTCATCCGTTTGATTTTTAAAATGCTGGAGTCTGTACAGCTTGATGACTTTAAATGAATAAGAGACGTATAAGTAATTTAAACACACACAAAAAAGGCACCATCTAAAAGAAATAGTACCTCACAGACATCCTTTAAGAAGGACATTGCATCTTGCAAATGCTCGTGAAGTTGCTGCTCAACTCGATTTTTCTGGCAAAGTCAAGACAGAACAGGAGGCAAAGCACAGGTTAAGATTAACTCCAAAAGAGATGAGGAAATAGCTGATGTGCTTGTTGGCATAACCTGTTAGTAAAGTTAATGTGGAAATCTGCGAGATCTACTTGTATTAAGTTCTGAAAAGGCTGGGATTTAACAGAGACTCATAAGGTTAGCATCTAAACAGCACACACTGATTGAGTTTGCTTGTAAAATATGTGAGAAGATAAGTTTCCCTCAACTTAAATATTTTGTTAGGCACAGAAAAAGAGTGCTTCTGTTTGCAACCTAGAATTACTGAATGATAATGTGACTTCACATATCACCAGGTCACAAAGGTAAGCACACAGAAGCAATAGCAGTGAACGTTCCACCACAAACTCTTCCCCCTGGAGCACCAGTCCTCTGTCTGGCAAGCAATGTTGTGCTTCTATGACTTGTACCTTCTTATTAGAAGATATCAGAATACTTTTATAATAAAAATTGACATTAATGTGAAGTCTAATATTAATATAATAAACACAATATTTGAATCAATGGATTTGACTTTTTGTCCTTTTTTAAATATTTTTTTCTCTTACATATAAATATTGATAGTACAAAAAAATTAAGTCTTATATTTTCCAAAGAAACAAAAATCCTTCAGTACTCCTTTAATTCCATTTGTCTATGTAAATCTCATGTCTCCCCAAAACAGATAACAATAAGGACATCTAAAGTGTCATACTGTCTACTAAACCAGGTCACCTGTTAGCAAAGAACTTGTGAGTAATGCTACTCTACAGTTTCTTCACTATTAAATAAGATTTAGAAACAACAACAGTAAAACTACTACTAACAGTAACAACAACAACAACAAAAACTCCCAAACAAACCCTGAACCATAAAGCAAAATTCTGTAACACCTGTAAATACAACAGAAGCCACTTACCAGGGAGTGAAGCGAGTTTTCATAGCTTGGGGATGATGGAGCTTGCCCTCCAGCTCTGGGCCACTGACTGGTACCTGTTACACCAAAAAACATTAACATGTTATGGATAAACTCACTGTCTTGGTAATGTTAAGAAAAGGGTAAAGATACTTCAGTAATCATAAACAATTGGTGGAAAGCTTGCTTACCATTCAACATATTAGCAACTTATAAGCATAAGACATTGGAAAGCTTTTTCATTATTAACATACCAATTTAGTAAACTGATTAAACAGGGAAAGGCCAGTAAAACACAGTTAGCATTATGTTTGTACATTCTTTAGACTTTGTCTACACACATGCTCATCTTTAAAAATGTACATCCTTTTAAAATGCTTGCTTCCCCACAATGCCTTTACAGGGTTTGATATTGCTATTAATGATGATGTTAATACTTATCTGTTTCTCTGTGCCATAATTTGCTTAATTACTCACATCTCATTACTAGCATTTTCCCCCCTTTGAGACAAGGTCTCCCTATGCAGCCTTAGCTATCCTGAAACTTGCTTTTTAGACCAAGATGATCTTGAACTAGAGCTGCCTGCCTTGTTTCCCAAGTGCTGGAATTAAAGGCATGTGCCACCACACCTTCACTGGGTTTCCATTGAGTAGCAAAGCTATTCTGTTTGTTGCCACAATATACATGACTGTTATTTCCTCTAGAAAGTACATTTCCAAATGAAGTAGTACTTCTCAATTTAAAGAGTGTATAGACATTCATGTACATCTTCTGACAGTGCCCTTAGCCATGCACAGATGAAGCAGTTTCAAAAGCTGGCACTAGGTGAACTAGATAAAAAAATGTTTAGGTGGGAAGCTGATCATAAGTTAAAGACCCCAAATTATTCTAACAAAAAAATCATTTCAGCCAGATGGTACTGTGGGATAATGCTCTTGTACACTGTAAATATTTGTTACTCATATTGGTTTAAAAAATGCTGATTGGCCAACAGCCAGGCAGGAAGTATAGGCAGGGCGACCAGACTAGGAGAATTCTGTGAAAAGAAAAGATGGAGAAGCAACTGCCAGCCAGACAGCGAGGAAGCAAGATGAGAATGCCTTACTGAGAAAAGGTACCAAGCCATGTGACTAAAATATAAATAATAACTATGAGTTAATTTTAGTGTAAGAGCTAGATAGTAATATGTTTGAGCTACTGGCCCAGCAATTACTATAATATTAAGCTTCTGAGTCAATTATTTGAGAAGCAGCTGGTGGGACAGAAACTTTTGACTACAAGATGGTGGTAGCACACGCCTTTAATCCAAGCACTTAGGAGGCAGAGGCAGAGGGATCTCTGTAAGCTAGCCTGGTTAGAGTGAGTTCCAGGACAGCTAGGGCAACACAGAGAAACCCTGTCTCAAAAAACAAGAAAAAAAAATCATTTCAAACATTTTGGT
Organism: Phyllotis vaccarum; assembly: GCA_033318265.1. NCBI lineage: Eukaryota > Metazoa > Chordata > Mammalia > Rodentia > Cricetidae > Phyllotis > Phyllotis vaccarum. The sequence continues at coordinate 137,920,857 of JARWLC010000004.1, read as the reverse complement.
TCAATCTTCCTCTAAACCCTTATGTGATCAGTGTGTGGCAGGAGCCAGATCATCAAATCAGGTGTTCTGAAATGTGTGAAGACAGGATAGTCAATAGGCACACAAACTTTGCAAAGCAGGGAGTTTTGTGGTTCTTAATTAGTGATGAGGATGCAGAGGGAAGCATTCATCACACACATGAGAAGTCTTGGAAGACTGTATATGTATGTTGGAGACTGAACCCAGGGTCACATACATGTTAGATAAATGTTCTATATAACTCATTAAGCTATATTCCCCAGCCTTATTTTTATATTTTTTGAACAGTGATATAAAAAAAAAAACAAAAACAAAAAACATGCAATAGGTCATTGAGATAGTCCAGTGGGTAAGGACGCTATTACCAAGACTCACAAATGAGTTTGATCTCTGGAACCCACATAATAGGAGAACTGACTCTTGCTAGTTGTCCTAACTTTTTTAGATGTATATACCATGGCAGGTGTGTATCATCATTCCCCCTGCCTCCCCAGCAAAAGAAACCATCATGCAAAGGTCTACTTCTGAAGTGTAAAATATCCTCTATTTAACTATATATAAGAAAAGATGGGGAAAGGCTAGGAGGAGAGGAGGGAGGGGAAACTGTAGTTAGGATGTAAAACATAATAATACATTATTTTTAAAAGACATGTACATTCTTAAACTTATTTTGTTGTTGTTATATTAAGATTGGTCTACCCACTGTTACAGCATAAAGTTAAAGCAGAGTATTAGCAGGGCTAAATCAGTGATCAATATCTTTTTGAACTTCATATAAATTCTGAGCTACACTTCATGAACAAAGGTCTATCAGTATAATAGTCACCTAATATTGCGTGTTGTTGGTCACAAAGAGGATGAAGAACAGTTACACACAAGACAGAGCTAGCTTAGTAGTCAGCATGATCGATCATCTATAGGAATCTGGGAGTGTAGATCAGTGAGTGGTAGAACGTTTCTAGAATGTGAAGTCCCTAGGTGATCCCTAGCATGGTGCACACAAAAATAAAACAGGACCAAACAGTTTTATCTTAATCTGCCTTACAAGGATGTTTTTAAGAGATATGAAAGCATGCCACCAAGCTAAATGTCTTTCTTGTAATGGAACATTAATACTATTTCCTTCTGTGTAAAGATTCTATTTTTTTTTTTTAATTAGGGTAAATATACCAAAATCTTGGCAGCCTTGGAGTACCAATGTCTTATTAGCTATGGAAGAAACCTCTGAGTGGGGTGGGAATCCTCAAAATCCTGAGCATTAGGCAGCTGTCCACATTTCCCTGATGAATCAACCCTACAGTTACCCAGGCCTTGCCCCAGAGCTGTGACTTGACCTGCCCCAAAATCCATTCCATCTATGGAGCAAATGAAGGAACCTGACCCTCAAATCCAAAGCTGCAGGATCTCCTTAACACTGAGCACCAGTGGGATGTCCAAGAAGAGTCCTAATGGGGGCCCAGCATCAAACATGTAGTAGGGACCATGGGCCTCGAACCACACCAATAACTTTGCAATGCTCACTTGTAACTAAAGCTATATGGACCAAAGTGCATATGATGTGACTTGTTAGGTTGCACTGAAGCTTCCATAAGATTTTTAATTCTTTCTCTTAAAAACAAAACAAAAACAAATCTTTTCTCTCATTTCATTTTCTTCATTTTTTTCTCTTGATTTTGTTTTATTCAGGGGTAGAGGTGCAGAGGCAGAGGGCAGATGGGAAGGGATGGGGATTGAATGGGATCAAGATACATGATGTGAAAAACATATAAAATAAATTTAAAAAATAATCCAAAAAACCCCAAACAAAACTAGCCACTCTAAAAATGTGGTTCTTAGAACAATTATAGCAAATTTACTTATTAAAATTTACTGAACATATTTATGGGAAGCAAGCTAGGTGGTGATTAGGGTTAGAACTGAATTATTTCTGAGAAGACTTTGGTCATATCTAAATTTATGCAGTTTCTGATCTGCTCCTACTCTGATTAGTGCTTAGGAAGTTGTTCACCCAGTAGAACTGGTTCAACTAAGAGAATGGATATTCCCTACCATATAGCAAAGAGCACTTCTAAGCCTTAGTTCATTTATTAGTTTTCTCTGTTTCTGAGACAGAGTCTTACTCTGTACCCTTGGATGGCTTTGGACTTGCTTTATAGACCAGGCTGCACATCTATCTGCCTTCTGCGCCCCCCTCCCCATTAAAAGTATGCATAACAATGCTTGCTCCCAGTTATTTCTGACTCCAGGCCCCCAGTAGTTTCTCTTTGTAATCCCACCCTAAAGTCAAGCCTTCATGACTTCCACCCACACTGGAATCCTACTCCTTACAGTTTCCCAGTCACCTCTTTCACACATGACTAGATGAGGAAGGCAGGCACTTTCTCATGTGTTTCCTTTATAGACATGAAAGCTGCTTACCTATTAAAATCCTCTTCATAAAACTTGTGCCCAAACCTGACCACAACTCAATATCAATTCTGTGACTTTATTTCACTGTACTTTTTCAATTTATCTGGAAACTTGCTAAAGTCAGGGAAGTGATTTAACACTGGGCATGATGACATGCATCAATGTTTTGATTCAACTGACATAAATCTAAACTCAGTTTTAACTGTGAGGTTATGAGGACTAACATCAGGTTCTAAAATTACAGACCTTCCTCATCTATATCCCAAATGAAGGCAAAGAAAGTCAAGAAATAGTTAGCTTGTCAGCCCCCCAGGCTCCCATATTGAACACAAGTGTGTATCACTTTCTAAACTGTAGTAAGCACAGACGTTTCTTTATCACTTTGTTGCCAAAGTACTGAGTTTGTTCAAGGGGACAGAGGGGTGGGCCTGTTTTGTTCAGATAAATCCTAATACCTAAACATAGCAAGTTTACTTCAGATGCAGGTAACTGAGGTAGGTCCAGTGCTACCAATGAAACACAAGGATAAATCTATAGGAGAGGCTTCTAGAAAAGATTCTTAAGAGACATGGAAAAAATGTTTTGTTTTGTTTTCCTACTGGATATTGTTTGTAGTGTCTCAAATTGTCAGAAACAAACTGCTAGAAGATAGAGTAGGAACTCTGATATGTAGATTTACAGCTAGCCTGCTATGGGCTTCTTGTTACTTAAGAATAAATGCTCACACCCCTTTAATCCCAGAACTTGGTGGGCAGAGGCAGGCAGATCCCTGAGTTCAAGGCCATCTTTGTCTACACAGCAGCAAGTTGCAGACCAGTCAAGGCTACATATGCAGTAACACTCTGTCTCAACACACTGCCCTCATAGCCTAAGAACCAATGCTTTAGTGTTCAAGCAGGGCCAGAGCTCCCTCTCCTTTCATCCTAAGCTTCTTAATAAGTACAATGTCTTAGAAGTGTCCTCATGAGTACCTGAGATACAAATGTATGCTCCTGTTTTGGAAAGTTCTGGAGGAAGATCAGATGAGTTTATTCAAGAATGACAGCTATGAAGCTGCCTGTGAGGATCTGTTGCCTGTGTGTCTATCCTCACGCAGATCCTGTGCTGAGTCAGACTGATGGGAACAGGGCTAACTGTGGATGACCCACTTACTCTAGATAACAGATCAAGACCACATAAAGAACAAAGCAATCTACACAAACGGGAGCTTTGGTTTGCTGCTTCCTTTTCTCTTGACTGTAAACATTTATCATAGTGCTTTTCCCCCCTCCCTGTCTCTGCTCTGCCATAGTGTGAGTATTCATGTATATAAGAGAAGTAAAGACAACAGAAGACAAGAGATGCACCTTTATAAATGCACTCTAACTTGGTGTTTCAGTAGCATTATGTGACTGCTGAATTCAAAGCAAGCCCAGCAAACCATATAACCAGAAGTATACTTTGATTGGCTATCTGAGTTACAGGGAAAAGACTATCACTAGTCCACCTCACTAACAGTGGAGGAGCCCTCAGACTTGACTTGGACCAGTCTCAGTTTTACTCACACCTTAGCTACTGAGCACCAGGCTCCTCTTCCATGATTAGTTAAGTACAGGAAAGGCAGACATGGACACACCAAATGAAAACGTGCAAAAACAGGCGGTGGCAAAAATTATGGCAAGGACTTTGGTAAAAGAGTGCCAAGACAGCGAGCAGGGATAAGTGACATCATTCTCCCTGTAACTACAGCTCTGTTAAACAACTCTAAGTCAATGGCTCTTTCATCATCTTGCCTATGTGGGTAACAGCTGCTTCCCATTTACTAGACAGCTGAAGCCATAATGTCTGAGAAAGTGGCAGAGCCTGCAACTAGCCAAGAGCAGCTGCTGCAGCTCAACATGTCCATCCTGGAATGTGGCTGAATAGGGACACAGGACTAACAAAGCACAGGTGACAGACAACAAGAAACCCTGCACAACACAACAATGCTTGCTGAAAACTACCATACTGTCTAACTGGCTAGATGAGAAAGTAGAGGGTTGCTGAAGCTGACTGCTGTGGGGACATGGTGATTTCACCCAGTTGTCTAATAATGTCTCCTCTTCAAAACAAACACATTTTTCTTCAGCAAGTCCCTCCCCTCCGAATGCTGCTTAGAAAAATATGGATAAGTCTTTAAGATTATTGCTTGAAAGATATTTTCATGCCTTTAATTAATACTAATTAAAAATTACAATTTATAACTATAATATCAACAACAACACTCTATAGAGTACTTTATAGAATTTGTCAAAATTAACATTCAAAACATGAAGAAGGAAAACAAACTGAACCATTTAGGCAAGTTCCCCAACTCTGCTCATGCACAGATCCTCTGGTAAGTTTTCATATAAAAACATATACTTATAACCTGTAGTCTCAGAGAAGTTACGTATGATGTAACAACTGGCATTGAAAACTATCATGGACTTCTTAAGAACCAAGAAGATTATGCATAAATAACTCAAGATGAGCAAATATTTCAGTATTTCCTTAAAACAAACTCCAGGGACAGTCTCTAATTAGATGTTTATTGTTAAAGTATTTTTCATAATTTAAATAGAATTTTACTGAATTATAATTCTTTTCAAGTAGAAGACCTATATGTGCTATAAATAAAAGAGAAAACTCACCTGTGAGAGGTGAAGGAGATCCCACTGGTGTTGATGGGTTTGATGGAAAACTACTGCTTGTATGGTCAGGAGAATAAATCTAACCAGAAAATTAAGATACACAAGTGTCAGATAGCAGCAGTTCTTGTGATCTTGCTCACACTACTTCAAGGCTCACAGTGAAAACACTTTCATCAAACAATATACCACTTTGTCACTAGACACCAAAGCAGCTTCAATTTTCAAACTAGGACAAAAATATTACACAATTTCAAATGTGAAAGCAATAACATAGATATATAGTTCTTAGAAAATCAAGACATGAGAGTGGGTATGGGCACCGGAGGCAGAGGCAGGAGGCTGGAGAACAGCAGCAGCAGGCAGTGAGGAGTGGCCCACAATTGTGACTAGTACTTGGGAGGCAGAGGACTTCAAGTGTAGGGTCCTGTATTTGAGGTAAGTATTTGCCTCAAAATAAGCCATTATAAAGGTATAATGTCTGTAAAGTAAATAATTTTTAAAAGAATATATCATTCAAGTAATATAAAAATAATAATCTTACCAAAAAAGACCTTAAATAAAAGGGTTTTTAGGTTGTTTTATTGTTGGAGTTTTGAGTCAGAACCCAGACACAGTACTTGCATTTGTGATCCTACTGACTAAGGTCTGGAGTTGCAGGTGTCACAAGAAGCTTGGCAATTGTGTATTGAAATGGCCTTTAAGTCAGGCAAGATGGCAGAGGCAGGCAAATCTCTTGAGCTTGAGATCAGCCTGGTACAGATGGAGTTTCAGGACAGCCAGAGCTACACAGAGAAATCCTGTCTCAAACAAACAAAAACAACACACACACACGAACAACCACCCCCCCCCCCCAAATTCTGAAGAATTTTTTAAAATGTTTTTTTCCTAAAAGCTAACCAGAGATTAATAGTTACCTCTTTTAAAAAGTGACTCTTCTGTTTTACCTCCAATGATTGTGTGTTAATTAAGCATTCTCTCAAAGAACACTAAACTTCTACAAACATGCCTCAACATCCTAATCATTGGGACTCCTTGTTTCTTCAGTTGAGGAGTCAATTAGACCCTTTATGAGCAACCAATGCTAACTTCATATAGTGTTAAATACAACCCTGATGAGGGAGGGGGAGCGAGCACATCGTTGGTCAACAGACAAGCGAGAAGACAGCCACAAAACTGCACTCACAGAGCAGTCTGCCTCCTGACTACTCCTCCTCACCTGTGAGAGCCAACTGTGAAAGCCCTGGAGAAACAGCACCCCAAGGAGCAGCCAGCAACTCCTAGTTCCATGCTGGTGCTTACAGCACATTCTGAGCTATCCATTATCTTCTCTGACTCTCATGGTGTGCTGACAAGTGGTGAGGGATGGCAGAAATGGCAGAGCCTGTGTTTTTGGCTGGGCCTTGAGTTCTGGACTAGTAGTCTTAAATAAACTTTCTTAGCTGTTTGGTCTTAATAATCACACAAGATTTTATATTAATTATAGTTGTCAGGCTTATGGTTAGCTAGCTCTCGTATCTCGTATCTTAACTCATTTTTATTAATCTGTCTTGCCACGTGGCTCGTGGCTTTTTTGTACATGGCTGGATGGCTTCAGGTTTACCTTTGTTCCATCTCTCTACTCTGACCTCCTCCCAAGGAAACAAAACAAAAGCAGTTGTTTTACTCTCCTACAGAGAACACTTATGTGAGGAGGAAGACTAGGGAAGCACTGCTGGTACACTGAAGCCTCTCAGAGGGCAGATCACTCCACACCTGTATCTCTGCAGGTTTATTCTAGCACTGAATCACAACTCAATTACATTATTTCATAAAAATCGTGATTCTTTTAAAACTCTTAAACACCAGGCTTTTTTGTCAACAAACACTTTACATGAAGATTTCTTCCTCTATTTTCTGGCCTTAAAGAGCTCCAATATTGGTGTTTAAAGAAGAAAAAAGTCACTTTAAAAATGGAGGTGGCAGTGACTTAAGTCTAGGGCAGAAACAAAGTCAGAGCTCATTCTACATGCAGCCCACGGGCACCCACAGTTAAATGGCCAATGATGGATAACTCCCAGTGCCTTCTGCCAGGCTTAAAACGGTAATATTCCTCATTTTACTGCAACAAATGAGGCTCCTCCTCCTATCAGTCATGGTCCATTCCAATCGGTAGGGTGCCAATAAAGCCAGAGGCTAATGAAAAGAGCCTTAGACAAAAAGAAACAATGGAGAGTTCCAGGCCCAACCCTGGAACTGAGAGTCTAAGGTTTTAAACATTGAAGCTTTTACACATTTCAGTTAATCTTTATTATGCTAATGTTATTGAGTCTAAGGAACAAAGAAACTTATTTCATGAATTACTTCTAAACGTCAACTTCCCTGGATTTTGTTTTCTTTTGTTAGAGGCTACTGACCATTTAACTATCTAGATTAAAACACACACATTCTCCCTCTCTCCTTCCCTCTCTGGCTCATAGAAATCAAAACATAAATTATCACAAAGAAGTCTGATATAATCAACAAAGTTAAACAGACCTCTCGTTTGATCTCTTCTAAATTAAAGACTGAATGTTTTGATATGGTATTAGGCACTGAAATAAACCAGATGTTTCTTCCTCCATATAACTCTCCATGGGCACAGTCTTAAAGGGTGATTGTCTGGCAAACGTTCAGGGACACACAGATTTTTCCTTTCCTTCTATCTACCCATGTCTATTATCTAAACTAGTACACAATCCATAGGGCTTTGGGGACTTTGTGTAAATACCTTCATGTACAATTCTCTTTCTTGCTATCCTGAGATTAAGACCACAATTATCCAGGCTTAAACCTAAAATAAAGGAACCTTTGCAAACGCATTATCTGGCCTTACATGTTTAATCACGCAGCATTCTGTGTGTTCTTTAATACCTAAACTGAAGAACAAAGGTTGTACCCTCTGGTGTTTCATACATGAAAGACCCTCTAAGGCAGTTGGGGAACTAGAATTAACTTCTAATGACAACAGCAGTGTTTTCTCATCAAAAGTAGATGCTATATTATATTAAATACCACATTCTAGCCATCTGTAATACTTAAAATTCTGATAAGCATGTCAGGTTCTCAGATGCAATTCTCATTAAGTTTCTGCCTCTCATCTCTCCTAATTCTTCCAATCACCAGACAACTCACTGTTTTTGCTTTTTAGTATATTTTAAACACTAAACACTATTTATGAGAATGGGAGTATGTAAGGAAAATTGAAGAAACAATGTTGTTTGTGGAGATAGAGGGAGACTGAAGGTAGGAATAGGAAATGTGCACATGAGGGTCTGCAGTGATGGAGCAGATGGAATGCATCACTCTCAACTATGACAGAAATGATTTATGAAATGACCTGACTTCCTGCCTAGTAACAACACAGGATGACAGAGCTGAGTTTCCAAGGCAACCAAGGCCCACCCACTAGCTAGATTAAACATTTCTTCCTGGCTTCCACTCAAGAGTGAATTTGGATATTTTCTTCCAAATGCCACCCTAGTTTGGCTAATATGCTGTTCATATATGGAAGGAAATCTAAAGATGTCAGGGTAACTAAAGTAAGCTTGAAGGATCACTAGGAACATCAAAAAGTCTTGTTTGCCCACAAAATGATTTCTTTATATACCATTTCCTCAGAAAGACAAAACAAAACAAAAACCTGTGAGAAAAAAAAATAACTCCAAATGGAGATTTTATTTTTAAATTTTGCTTAATATTGAGTCAAATGTTACTTGTCTTCTTACACATGAATAAACTACCTGCTACTGGTTATTCTAAAATGAGGAGGAAAAGGGCATGCCAATTAAATACCCAAGAAGTTTCTTCCTACACATGAAGTTTTCTTCAGGAAATAAACTGAGAAAAAAAACTCTGTTAATCATGCGGAACACTCCCCTAGCTCAGCTCCCTAGGCACCCAGGGCAGTGGACAGGCGCAGCAGTCTGAGGCTAGTTGGGGGGGGTGGGGGGGTGGGCGTCCTACTTATATGTAGTGATCCTGGGGCAAACTACTTCATCTTTTGAAGCCTAGTCACGTAACCCTTACAGTTCCCCCACCTGTAATGTGGGGTAATAATGCCAACTTTACAGGGTTTTCTTGAGGATTAAATAAAAGAGGGCATGGAAATGCTTAGTATAATGCTGAACAACCAGTAAGCACTCAGACCACAGTTGATCATTTCTGTGGTTTTGTATCACCAACATTATTACGTATGTTCCAAGACTAAATCTAGCAAACATTTACTGGGTTCCACTGTGTGCAGGGTTCCAATATGTGGTAGAGGAGTGTGACTTGGCTTCATTTCTCAAAAACTCATACTTACAGCTATAGAGAAGGTTTATTTATTCAAACAATGCATAAAGAAGTTTCTTTCTTCAAGAGCAACAGCTGCTCACATATCAGTTCTACTCTATCAACAGCAAATGTTTGAGATAGTTCATTGCACTGCAGACAAAATATAAGAAAACTCTGGTATTCTAAAAGGCATACTGTTCAAGACTAAAGGAGGAGTCTAAGGAAAAACCTCATGGGGCAGAAAGCATATTTTGAACTTAAATAACTAGACTTGAATCTTTACAGATAATTAATAAACTACTTTCTCCTTCCTGGCTCTAGCATTCCAAATTAATTTTAACATGGTAAGAGTCATATATACTAAACTGTTACGGTTGTCATTATTATAGACTAGCTGTACCATAGTATAAAATCTCTGAATGCGTTTCATTCATTTTAGCACAAGTCTTTCGATGATTCTGAGCCCCAGCCCTAGATTTTTGAGTGAACCAGCTGTAGCTTTCTAATAAATAAATAAAAAAAATTTTTTCCATCTTGTGAAAAGAAACCCTTATAAAGGCATTTTCTTCATATTAGATGAGTTGGATTTTCTTTCTTGGGTCCTCTTGATTTACTGAAATGAGCCATTTGAATATTTAAAATGCATATAGTTCACCAAATTCCTCTTTGTTTTATCTGTATCATTCCAGTCAAATAAAGACATATTTAAATAAAATAACAAATATAGTTAATGTAGGTATGGAGCAGGGGGTTAATATCACAAACTAATTTAATGATATATAGCAATGTAAACAGAAAACATCTCTTAAATAAGTAATTATGTTAAAAGTGTTGTAACTATGACATCTACTGTCCATAAAATCTAAACCCTAGTTCATCAGTAGAATGTGTACCCAATACTTACAGATGCCAAAGCCTTTCCAAGCGCATCACCTGTTTGTGAGCTTCCAGCAGCATTCCCTCTGGCTCCTGGATGATTCAAATAGGTAGAGGTCATTTAGAAGACTAGCAGGAATGCTACTTTAAAGACAACACCACCAACAAACCGCATGTACCTATTACTTCAAAGTGCTCTGGCTTGTGACTTCACATATCAGAGTGAATCAGGAAACACTCTATGAGCTATTTAACATGCTACAAAATGAAGATGAGTTCCTTAATGGTTTCTGATTAATGAAACTTAAAGGTTAATTATCTTCTTTTTTATTTAAATGAAACACTAAAAATTTTATTCCCATATGGATTTCATCAAAACTCTCAAAATTAGGATTAGGAAGCTTTCCCAAATCAGAAGCTCACCTAGAATGCTATCTGATCCATTGATGGGAGGAGTATGGGAGGCGGCAACATACGGTGAGCTGCTGGTGCTGCTACGGTGGAAGCTGGACATTGGTGGAAGACTGGTATTTATGTCTGTAGGTGACACTGAGTGTGGAGGGTAACTCTAGAAAAGAGGAAAGAGACAAGATCCAGTACATGTTTTCTGAAGGCTAGGGATATTGCTTACAGGTAGAACACTTGCCTAGTATGAATAAAGGTTTGTCTTTAGCTACGTCTCTCTGTCTGTCTCTCTCTCTGTCACATACACACACATACGCACACACACAGAGATAATAAAGCATAAAAAAATAAAGGATGCATTTTCTGAATAATACGTACAGTGGACAATCTGTGTAAAAGGTTAAAATGAACATGACATATGACAAGTTAGCACCTAATGTGGCAGGGCAGTCACACTCAAAAAGTCATGGTGAAGTAAGCCTATAAATACTTCAAAGTTCAGAAGTTTTGGCATAATTGACTTTTATACAAAAAGAAAGATGTAAGGACAAAATACTGTTTAGTAGCCTACCAAGCGGTCATGTGAATGAAGGCTGCCATAACTACTGGACTGAGACATGTGGGAAGTTGAGGTCCCCAGAATTCCACTAAAACCAGGCTGGCTCATCCCGTTTGATGAACTCCAAAGGTCAGAAGAACTGTGGGTCCCATCTAAGATAAAAAGAAAATTAAATACAAAGTTTTCCCTAGTCAGAAATTCTTTTGATTATGTACCAAAAAATCCAAAGGGTATAATGACAATTAATTTCATCTGTCCAGTTGCTATAACCTGGAATCATAGGGGAAAAGTAATTCAGCGAGGGATTGCCTAGGATCAGACTGGTGGAGGGCACATCTGTGAGAGACTCTCAACTGAGTTAACAGAACGTGAATGGTACCATATTGTCTGTGCTCTCAACTACTTAGGTATAAAAATGTGAACTGACCACGTGAGTGCACTGCATTCACTTCTCTCTGCTCTCAGCTCTGATGTGTGTAGCTGACTTACCTGCTGAGATGGATGTCACCCTTCTCTAAACTGCTTTTTGTCAGTTTACTCTATCACAGCAACAGAAACAAATGGTGCCTGCAGATTCCTAGCTTCCAACCTAATATTCTATCAGGTTTCCTTCCCTTCTGGCTTCAAAATTACTATTTAAAAAGAAGTAACTTTTGGGGAGGGGCACCCAAAACTGTAATAGGTGATTATAACAGTCCTCAAAAAATTATTATTTCATACCTAGAAAGATAATACACACTTGAAATCTGGGAACAAGTTGGATATTGTTTTTGGCTAAATGTTCAGCAAAGGCCTTAACTCATAATAGGCAACATACATTATATCAGACATTCTGAAAACGTGGAATGGAGAAGTTCTTCTGACAGCAAACTGAGGTGAAAAGGGACCAAATTATATACTGAGGCTTCAAATGAGATGTCAGTAGAGACTTTATCTACAGCTCAGTTAAGGGACCACTATGTAATAATGTACAGCTCCCACATACACACTTTCCACAATACCAAACCATAGGAGACCAAATAAAAATGATTTGCCAGACAGGAATTAGAAGAAATGCAACACTTCTTCTCTCTAACATGTCTCGGTTATTTATATTTATATTATGGAACTGTAATCCAAACCATAAACCACTGTTTCTAGCTTTCATAGTTCAAAATTTTACAACAAACCATGCCAACTTTGCTCATTTTTCTCAGTTAGTAGTTAAATAATCATTTCAAAGATTTTTTGGGTAATTTAATTAGAATTAGCAATAAATGTATCTACAATATTGTATCGCTAAATGCTACTGACTTCAGAAAAAGAAATACTGAGAAAGTACTGTCTGAATTTCTGTACAACTATTTTCCTGGTACCTACTGCAGCATACCGACTGCTTGGGCTGGTTCTCATACCTTCTGGTTGTACTTACCTTGCATAAAGAAAGTGCTAGCGAACATACTGGTTGGTGGCTTGGGAGATAGATAACTAGGAGATTCACGGTTGAAATCATCAGAATTTGGGGATGGTGCATATACCTTAAAACGAAACAGGAAATTTAATTAAACTGTAAATGATCATATTACTCACATAAAATGAGTTTTATGTTCCACAAAGAACCCCAAAAGGCTCATCTACTAGTCTCTATTAGTACATATCACAAACAGACTGCTACATAGTTGACATCAAATTTGGTTACTAACTACCTATTTATTTTTAGCTGGTTACTAGAAAATAAATTACTTCAAATATTCATGTATTCCATCTTGTTACGACAATTACAGTAGGTGGCTGAATAGGCCTAAGAGACTCAGACAGAAAAACAATTTTCTTAGCAGTATGTGTTTTGAAATCTGATGGGGCAAACAAACGTCTTTGACTACTGAGCAGCACACAAACTTTTCACTGTTATAAACATTCTCATTTCAAACAGAGAATGAGATGAAATGTTCCTGGTAAAAGGCAAGCATGAAAGGCACAGCAACACGGCTCAGCAGAATCAAATTCTGCTGAGAGGTCAGTTCTTAAATTTCAGGTATACTTCCAAGTTTGGCCTATCTTTAAGAAAGATGATTTAACTGTTAGGGCAGTAATACGTTCCTTTAGTGAACGTCTGCTCCAGATAAGCAAACTATGGACATTTTGAACCACTGCAGTCAAACTGCAGTCCAACAGTGAATGAATTATGACCACAGTATTCTTGGATCACTGAACCCATGGCTTCAAGTTCAACACCAACCTTAGCAAGAGTGAGACTGTCTTAACACCAACTCTGCCAACAAAATGTCTTAAAAGGAAAAAAGGTCATTTACAGATTGTAAAGTAAGCCAGAGGTAAAAAGGAAGGGAAAGTGGCTAATCTCAGCAGCGTAAAAAATTAATTTAGTTTTAATTTGTTAGGAAGTACATCCATTAAATTTCACTATAAAGTAAAAAAGTTAAATTTCACTTAACTAGAGAAAGTTAGCATCATTGTTAAGGAAATATTACAAAAACATAAACATTGTATAGTCATCGAGATTTTCTGGAATCATACAGAAGAAACTTAGCAAGTTATATCTTAGAAAGGGGGGGGTTGGGAGGACTGTATATAACATGGTATTTTTAACCTGAGCACAAGCTTTTAAACAACAGTGGTAAGGGAAAGAGCTGAGGTTCAAAGGACACATATTGGCAGAGAGCCTAGCAAACAAGGCTCTGGTGGGTGATGCTGGTTCTTACACCAAGGTTAAATGGGAGTAATTTAAAACAAAAACTATCAATTATAAATTCACAAGCTATTAAAATTTAGTCTTCTCAAAAGGCATCAACCATAAAAATTTCTCAATCTTTCTGAAGCTCAAACGTCATATCTGTAAGGAGGCGCTATCCTGTATTTCACAGAAGAAGATACAGCATAGTGCTTCTGACAGTTCAGGAAGCAGTCTGTAAGAGTTGGTTAGTATGCTGCGGCAACAGAAGCAGTGGTACTGTTCCGTACTGTTACTGGTCAGTTTTGGGGGTCCCGAATGTACTAACACAGTGCAGCCCATGGCACATAAGGGTTAGAAAGTCTTTCAGTCTCTCCTGGCTAGTCCTGAAACACCGGCACACATGTGTTTCTATCTGGACTGGTCTTCAAGTTCATCTCCTATCACCTTAAACTGTACACCTGTGGGAGAACCTGTGTTCTCAGAAGTTACACAAAAGGTCCTGGCACAAGAGTGTCACACATACGCGTATTTAACACACTTTTCTATTTTAAACTTATTTCATGAAGACTGTATCAGGGCGATGGAGGAGATGGCTCAGAGGTCAAATGCACTGGCTGCTCTTTCAGAAAACCTAACTAATGCTCTATCCTCAACACCACACGGAGGTTCACAATGATTCATAATTCCAGTTCCAGGGGATCCAACATACTCTTCTGGCCTCCAAGGGCAATAGACATTCAAGTGGTGTACAAAAGTACATACAGGCAAAATACCCATACACATAAAATAATAAAAAGATAAAAAAAAAAACTTTAGTAGTGTTAAACCCACCATGCTAGATTTAAGTAATTATTATGTATATGTCTTACAATTTTTTTTAGGAAAGAAATTTGACAATATTCTTTTCCTTAAGTTTCATTTTCCAAAACCCAGCATAATGGTACACACCTGTCATCTCAAGACGTGGGAGGCTGAAGCAGGAGGTCTCCCATAAATTCAAGGCTATTCTCAGCTACAAAGCAAGATTCAAGGTAGCTTAGGCTACATAATTAGATCCTTTGTTAAATAAGTAAATAAACAAGCAACCAAACAAACACAATCAACAAAGCTTCAGTTTCTAATCCTAGCAAAACTGGATGTTCTTTGCCCTTCTCTAGAAGAACTCCCTAAGACAAGAGGACACCAAAAACAGAAAGTAGAGGAAGCTTCTAGTCTTTCCTGGGAAATACAAATCAGAACCAAATGTAGAAAACAGTATTAGAACATATGCTTTTCAACACAAAGCTATTTTTACTACACACACATTTTATCAGAACTCTCTAATTTATTCAACTCTATTCAGGTTATAATAGCCCGAAATATGTGAAACTCACACCTGAGAATTATACAAAAGTTCCAGCTTTGATATATCACTTCATGCAACAAAAAGACCTACAAAAATTTTCATTTTAAATTTCAAAATAATGTGCTGATTTATATTTCTTTGTTGTTGGTACTTTCAGTTCCTTGTATACTAAATATGACATATGTATGATTTAAATTTTGCCTTTATAACAAAAGTAAAGAGATACATCTACTTTGAACCACAAATTACTGCTAAATATGGCTATCACACAGTGAGGAACTAAGGTAAACAGAACAGATCAGAGGAAAACACATACATAGTTACTTGCACTTGAACACTCTGAAGCTCAACAGAAAAATTAGGCCTCAGATTAGAAGCAAAGTTTTTTTTTGTTTTTTTTTTTTTAAGAGATAATCTCTGTACACAGATTTTCGGACTAAAAAGGAATTTTACAAGATAAAACAGGGCTCAGTGATGCCCACCTTTAAATCCAACACTGAGTTCCAAGACAGCTGGCCTATGAAACAAATTTCAAGATATTTATACAAAGAAATCCTGTCTTAAAAAAATAATAAAAAAAAATCCAAAACAACACCCCCCCAAAGGCCATAATAAAGACAGATCATACATATAAAGAGTAAATAAAATTCTAAACTTTACTGTTTCCACACTGGTACAAGTTCAAGTTTTCATCATAATGGAAACACTCTGCAGTCTGTGGCTCTCAGGGCCCTGACATTGCTCTAACTTTGCTCTGGTATCTCAGCCACGGTCTGCAAACCCAGATGCAGAGCTATGACCCAGCACTTGTGCCAGTCTTGAGTTCAGATCAAAGTACAACTGATGTGGTTGGGGAGTTGATTAGCTCCAGATGTGCAGAAACAGCTAGCCAGTTCCAAAAAAGAGCAAGTCTTTCCTTGTTACAAACAGTACTGGCCACAAATTAAAACCAGACTGCTTATGTCATTTGATCACCTGTACACAGATGCCAGTATTTTTTGTTATTTTTTTTTTTTTAATTCTAGTTAATAATACACTTAAATCTCAAGGATTCTGTAGCACAATGAATGGTCTTAAAATTAAGATCAGGAATAATTCTCCTTTAAGAAGATTAAGATCTACCAGGAGACAAACTATTTAAAAAGTTATCAGAAAAGGGGGCAACTAAATATTTTAAGATGTTCTATTTAATTTCTGGGCATGAATTTGTTTAGAATTCCAGCTTCAGTTTCAGAAAGTCAGGAACAGCCAAATATTGCAGAAATACCATTCTGCATTTAAGGTGTTATGGCCTATTTTTGATATCTGCTGAACAGATAAATGCTTCCAGCTCGGAGTACAAACTGAAACCAAATCCACACTTTTCTATCCTCATTAAGTCTGGTTGGTGAGAACAAACTCTTACCAATATCTTGAATGTTCTCATCCCACATACCCCAGGGTAACTTTAAAAAAGACAACACAGCACACTCTAAGGATATCTACAACAGTGACTATGCAATTACGCTCAGAATATTTTGTTCTAATTCAAGCACCTAATTGGAGCCAAGTTGGCAAAGTCAGATTCTACCCACCTTGGATGATTCAGTTGAGAAACCTAGAGCTCTAGGTCAGCAATGTGCACTACATCTCTTTTCAATGTACTAATACACTCTTTATGTACTTAGTATTGGAAACAGCCCTGCACAACATGGAAGTATAATGAGACAGTAACCACTGAGAAAAGATGCAAAGTAAATAAGTAAATAAATAAGGAAGAATGAACGTTAGCTAAAAAGTAGATCCATGGTCTGATGGCTAATATTTTTAATAGCGCAAATAACAAGGAGGGGTGATTAAGTGTTCTTTAAGATTTGTGACTTATAATTAAGGAGCCTTTTACAAGAACATGAGAAGAAATTCAGATGATATCCTATATGTCATGCAATGCAGCAGCCATTATTCAATGACCAGCTGAGATAAAATGGTACAAAGAAAAAATGAAATTTTATATTTCATTCTCTTAATTTAAATTACCACACATGGGTAAACAGCCCCTTGTCCAGAAGTTCAGACTACACAACATACTGTGTGGCTAAGTGGTAGAGGACATGCCTCACATATCTGAGGCCTAGGTTGTATCAACACCCCCGGTGTGTGGAAAAGGAAAAGTATATACATTTTTCTGAACATTCTATGTATAGACTTTTATTGGCTCCTTTGTTATGATGGTTTTCAATAACAGTAGTCTTTAAGTTTCAATCAACATAATCAGTATCATTAAAAAAAATTCAACATATGCTAACATGGACCACTAATATGTCAACAGTCTAGGTTCGTAACAGTACACTCACGACAACTTCCAAAAACATAAAATAAAATAAAATCACTTAACTAATTTATCTTAAAATCACAATTTTAAAATAAAAACATATTCAGAAATAACCATTTCATTATCCATGGCTTATGTAATGATGTTTATGTAGTTATGATGTTTACGTAGTAAACGAATACATGTTTTACAAAATCTAGCTGAACACATAAAACCTTAAAAAAAAAAAAAGTCAAGATCAATAGAAACAAGAAAATCCTAAATTAACTGAAATTCTGTATTGAAGTAAGGCCCTGGGTGCATAACATTTAAGAACTAGCACTCCAGGACTTTAAAAAAAAAAAAAAAACCTTGTAATTCTTAGATAAATTTACTTATTTACTTTTCAGTTAGGTTATTGCTGGTTACTTATATTAAGTTATGATACAACAGTACACAACAGAGTAGTTTCTATTTCTGAATTTCTAAGATCTGAATTTTTAAAAATGATGTTCCAACAAGAGTCAGATGGACAGTAGAGGACTTCAAGGAGCTCAGGAATAATTTCCTCCATATTCTTCTAACTACTGTGTGTCCAGTATTTGTAAACATGTGTACACAAGGACACATACAACAAACAAACCTTTAGTTGATCTGTAGACGCTGAAATTCAGGTCTTCCTACTGTGCTTGTTTCCTCTCTAACCAAAGTTAAACACAATCTCAAAGGAAATTACATGAAGATGTTAGGGTCAATTTATAAGCAGCAGTTTAACTGGATTTGACAAATATCAATGCTTATAGCATTTTAATATATTACTAAAATTACTAAAATGCAAATTTTGCCATAAAGTCCAACCTGTTACTAGAGATTTTATAGTAATTTTGCGTTTAAGCAACAAAAATTTAGAGAATTCCCAAAAAGCTGCAAAGGTGCTGAACCCCCAGGCACCACCAGCAAAGTGGACAGGGACACAAGTCAGCTCTCCATGAGGCCCTCCACTTTAAACCAGCTGTTAAGACACATCAGGCTTCTGTAAGTGGGAGAAACAGGCTTAATTCTGTAAGCTTCCTCTTTCTTTTCACTAAATCTCCAGGAACATGTCTAGACTGTAAAAACTTTCTTCTCTAGGACAATTAGAATTTGCTGGTTCACTGAGGAACAAACATTTCATTCAATATTACCGTTATTAACAGCAGAAATTTTCCTCACATTAAATGAGCTATATCTTAAAAAAATTAACTTTAACATCACTGAGTATATTTCATTGGTCTTATAAATGCAGTTATTTTTCAAATAATGACAGTTTTTCTTCAAAATCTGGCATTTCTAAGCAACAGCTTGGACCTTACTTTCTAGGGTAATATGCTGAACAGTGTACATCACCTTTCAATTATCTACATGAAAAAAAGAGACAACTTTCTTGAGTTCACATATTATAGTCTCAGATCCCCACAGATTTATATAAAAGTTCTTATCATGCAATGTCTTGTTTAGAGATTTTTTTTCATGACTTCATGCTTCCTATCATAATAATGTTATACTTAATATGCTGGGCCCACAGATGGTCTACACATTTGAATTCATTGTACTTTCTTCTCCCACAGTATTTAACACTAACCACCCTCACAAAGACCAAAACTTCAATTTTATATACTTTCACAGTTTGGGAAACATGTGTGTGTGCTTTTAATAATGACCATTTAAAATGTTCATTTGAAGAATTACTCTTCTAACAGTGTAATTTGAGTTCCTTGCTATTCTAATTCTTACAAAGAGAAATTATATGGGCCCAGAAAGGCTAAATCAACTTTTAATGTAAGAAATTATATCACAAGAGAGAACCAGATAGTTGAATTTCTTCTGTTTTTAAACACTAACAATTAACAGGTGTACTATTCAAAAACTGAAAATTCCTGCTTGATTTGGCTGAAGATATATGTCAGTGGTAAAGTGTTTGCCATTCCATGTGTGAGGCCCTGGGTTCTATCCCCAGCACGCACGCACGCGCGCACACACACACACACACACACACACACACACACACACACACACAGAGAGAGAGAGAGAGAGAGAGAGAGAGAGAGAGAGAGAGAGAGAGAGAGAGAGAGAGAGAGAGAGAGAGAGACTACACAGGGAGACAAAAACCTGACAAGCCACAATGCCACAACCCTAAGATTTGAGACAACTAGCATTATGATCAGACATTCCCATTTTATTTATAAAGGCACTCATAGTGTTTTTCCTAGTTACATCTGCTATGCAATAAGACTATTTTAGCACACGGTAACAAGAACCGATTTAGTCACTGGAGACAAATTTACTTATAGAATGATATAAAGGAAAAGACCTATCTTGGAGATGGAAATCCCACTGTCCTTGTGTATGAAATGAGGCTCACAACATTTAGATGAAGACGGTTTAAAGGACTTAAAGGAGTCAGACGAAGTTTTCCACAAGGTTCATGGCCCAGAGTAACCTCTGTAATAGTGTTGGTTTCTATCTTTCCTTACCCAAATACCACCCCAAAAAAGTGATTCAGCTTGAATTTAAAACTTTCACTTTTGTCCCATTTCTCACTGGTTAAAATAGTTTGAAGTATCTGGTTCAAAACACCTTGAACCAATTAATAATAATAATAAATTAATAAAGGAGACTATTCAGATTACAGGCAGGAGAAATGCCAGTTTTAATGTTCCTGAGAAACTTTCTGCATTTTTGGTTGAAGAACATCATTTGCAACAACAGGATCA
Source organism: Phyllotis vaccarum (assembly GCA_033318265.1). Classification (NCBI taxonomy): domain Eukaryota; kingdom Metazoa; phylum Chordata; class Mammalia; order Rodentia; family Cricetidae; genus Phyllotis; species Phyllotis vaccarum. The sequence continues at coordinate 137,900,587 of JARWLC010000004.1, read as the reverse complement.
AATACAGACTAAATTTTAAAATGAAGCCTCAGGAATTTACTATTCCTTGACATTACTACTTTAAAAAGGCTTATGTTGAAAAGTAGTTCTATTTCCTCTACTCATCATAAAGATTAATGTTTTACAGTATACTGCACAGCATCGTCACACATGTGACACAGGACATCTGTTTTCAAATAGTGGAAAAACAGAGTCAAGTCTGTTACATTCCCAACAATATAACACTAATCACACACACAAGTAACACAAGACTCTTCCTCTCTGGTTAATCTTTCTTGTCCTAGCATTTGATTAGTTTTATAAAAAGATCTCAAACCCCTAAGGTACACGAAACAAAACTAAAAACTTAGAAAGAAAAGCTGGAAAACAAAAGGCATTATGTTTTAGACCAGAACTACTCACTCCCTCTCAGAACACCTGCTATGTTGTGCTAACAATGAAATCAATAGGAATGTACTAGCACCTAAAATATAATGTACTACATATCATCTTAAATAGGTAAAGTAAGCTAAAGAATAATCTCAAACTTAACCCATTTACTACCCAAATTCCAAAATAATTCCATAACAGTACATTTGAAGGACATTCATTTTTAGAATCAAAATATTTAAAAAAAGTTTTAGTTTTCACATGAAAGCTTGGTAGGTTGATACCTTCAAATGCTGCTGCTGACGACAACAATGTACTCACATACTCTTTAGATAGCATAATTACACTTCATAATATTCTTACTGAAAAGTGAAGTTAATAGAGAATTCTCATAATTATCTGACAGCCATGCATAAAACAGTAAGATGTACAGCCTCTCATGACACAGGACTGAGACAATGTGTGACTGCTTTGTATGTTTTTCAGGAGCATGTAAGTCACCTTTGATCTATGTTAGGCACAGGGCTATTAATCATCAAGCTACACATCTTTATCCTACCAGCTACACCATGAACCATAAACCTGGAAATGCTTAATGCTATCAAAGCCATACCATCACCCATCTCAGTGCAGAACAAAGAGGAAGGCTGTGGTAGAGTGATCTGAGCTACAATCTCATGCTCCAGGGCTCTTGGGAAGTAAACTTTATTGAACTTACATGTGTGCATGTTCACATAGCTGCATGCCACCTTTAAACAACAGATTGCTTTACTTTGAATTGGAGAAAAAATTTACATTTGAAAGGAAGTTGGCAAAGAAATTATTAGAGAGGAAAGCAATCTCATTTTACCTAGTTAAATACACTTCTCATTCTCCACAGGTCTTAAATACAGGAAAATTAAACACACACTTTCAATGAACTTAAATATTTTTTTTTGGTCCGAATGTCATCTATTAAGAATCCTTACTCAAAATTCCACAATTGATTCACTGGACAGATCCACAAGGAACCAAAGCAGCCCTTTTACCAGTTCTCAGGGCCTTCCAACAGCACATGCTATGTTCAATTGGCAAAGAGGAAAGAGAGAACATACCCAACTTTATACTATTTTAGGAAAATGTCATTAGTTTCTTAAAACTTAACATGCTTTTCTCCAAGATCATTGAAGCTACAAGTGGATTTTTCATGAAACATGGGATAATTAAAACAGTGCTGAGAAGGTGACTACTACACTTCAGGTGAATACCACATGGGCATTAAGGTTATGCTTTGTCAAGCATATTAAATAGTTCACAATGGTAATTCGAAATCTCTTAGGATGACTTTTACAATATGTGAACTTCTTATGGCTTTTGAAGACACAGTTTCAGAAATACACTTAGTGGTTAATACTAAGTGATTAATAGAAAAGCCTTACAGAAATACACAAAGCAATAGAGAAAGCTATTTAAAAATATGTAAAAACGGGCTATAAGTTGGCCAGGAATACATTATTTGAAAATGTAGAAATGCATTTTTAAAAATAGTGATTTATGTTATGAATCTGCACAGGGTCAAAATTCTAGTATGATTAGAAGCAGATGGTATCCCGGGAAAGTCAGGCTTTGGACCTGAAACTCCAAACAGGAAACACGGCCTTTGCTGGCTGACTGCTTCCCTAATCATTCCCAGAGCTTCATACTTGTTCTTTTTATGAATATCCAAGATGACTTTCATCTTTCCCATCCATTTACAAAGCATCACACAACACTCAATATATTTATGTCCTTATGTATAAATTATGTTTACGATATATGAAAATATAAAACAATAAACGTACTTTCAAACTTATGCTATGAGATATTAATATTAGAACTAAAAAGAACAAACTCAAGTTTATTTTTTATACTTAATTTAAAAATAAAAGCCAACAACTACTGAGCTGTTGGAGTCACTATCCCAAGTAACTGTTGAAGACAAGGCTTTTCTGACACAAATAAATATACAATCTAATTTAATGGTAAAAAATTAAAACCCCCAGAGGTTTTACTAAAATGCAATCTATTAAATAAGCCAGTAAGGCCTGCATGAAGAAAGAAAAGGCTTACCGTCTTTCCATTGTAGTAACACATCAAAGAACTGCTGCCCATCCCAGGCACAGGATAAGCACAATACATGTTGATTTAGAAAACGCTATTTGCAGCTGACACACACAGCTTCTCTCCAAGACATGTATCTACACAAGCAGCACAAGTCCTCAGTACTAAGCATTCACACATGGAACTACTCAAAAGGAACTTATGCAAAGTAGGACTGAACCAACTCACAGACCATCAAGGGAGAGTTTATGCTGGAATCAACCTCTTTGAACTTCCACCAAGTCCTCTTATTGGTGGAGGATACCAAATAGACAAACTTTTAGGGTGCTAAGATAAATATCCAAGTCATATACTCTAACATTCTAAATAGAGATATTGTATCTTAAAGGTACACGTACAAAAGACTAACAAATGTGCACACACACACACACACACACACACACACACACACACACACACACACACACACACACACACACACACACACACACACACACACACGGGGGGGGGGGGGGGGAGTGAAAACGCTCTCCTGCACGAGCAGTCTTCTAATCTGTTTTTAGTTTGAATGAAATTAGAGCACTTGTGAAAGGCCTTGCTTGCTACACCTCCAGCAGCATTACCATCTGGTATGGTCTAAAGTTGCTTTCAACTCTGATAAACACAGGATAGAGCAATCAGGAACTGGAAACACTGAATCATGTGGGACAAGGAGGATCCAGACAGTGAAGCCTTGTACAAAATCACTTCCTGGAGAAAGTGCACCATCACTGAAGTATCACCTCACTGACTAGAATACACTGTGCTTTAAAAAGTTTTGTTTGTTTTGTTTGTTACACTGTAAATTTTTTTAAAATTGGAAATCTTAAAAATAAATTACCTGTACTTAAAATGATATTCTTAAAAAGAAAAAGTTTAATAATACGGACTTTTGTTTATAAAGTTCCTTTGAAAAATTTACAGACAGTGTAGCCCTCTGGAATATCTAGTATGTAGTAAACAATTTGGTGATGGAATAAGAAGGGTTTGTTCTAATGTAAAGAATAAAAGACTGGTGAGTGTAGAGGTAAGGCCTGCATTCTAGGAAGTAAAGTAAACATGGTTTACTATAGCTCTCTCCTTATTCCTATGCAAACAGTCACTTGTGTTAAAAATTAATGTCTTAGAAAAATAATGATTAATAATATTTTATTAAAAAATAATAATAATGTCTCAGATTTTTCTAGAACATCATACTGTGATGCCAAAAGACTTGAAACTTTGTCTCTAAAATAGACATATTTACTATTTAAAGTTTTACATTTATTATTTTGTGTAGATTATAACACAGAAAAACAATCTTTATTTTTCTCATTCCCCCCATCAAACCCTCTTTCTACTACATCTTTCCTCTGCGCTCCAAAGATAACAACCAGGCTGTGCAAGGGGACACATCACTTTTTAAAAAGACATTTTCATGATGCAGAAAACCATGAAATAAGCTAGGAATAGTCAGTAAGAGACAAAAAGCCAAAACCAAACCAATCAAACAAACACCATTCTTAGAAAACACACTGATTGAGTCACAGTAATAAAACAGCACCAGGCAATAAGGCTGACAGCATCCACCAACAATGCAAGCTCCCCACTCTCCCTGGCCACAAAAAAGGCCGAGAAGCAGCTGCAAAAGAACATCACTGTGCAGCAGCTATTAAATGCCAGTCTGCAGAGCACAGACAACTTCCTCCCTCCTGAGAGACCACAAAGGCTGCGCTGGCCCTTGGAGAACGGCATGAAAAGCTTTGATTACAGTTAACAATGCTGTATTAGAACCTTTTAAGTAAATTTCAGTCTTTCATAGACGAGCTGTTCTCTTTTGATATAGTGACTGAAAAAAATCAATCACATAAGATAACATTTCTCTTATTACTAAAAAAAAAAACAACTTACCTTTTAATAGCAAACATTTGAGAACAAAAAGAGAGAGGCATCAATGTACTGACAACATTCAGTATTTTCCAGGTAGAAAACCTGGAATGACTTTTATGGTGGCTGAGAAAGGAGAAGCCTGCGGAGGTTAAGCTCAACAGGGAAAGTGATTGCTAGCTGGTAAAACAAGCAGTAACGAAATCTCTATGCAAAATGCTATTACAATGCAATTAAACATTTAGAACTTCCTTCCTAGTGTTTGTTTTGTAATAATGTAATAATTTGAGAGGAACAAACAATCAGATCATCATCAACAACAATAATTCAAAGCCAAACCAAATGAAATTTTTCTGGGAGAGGGTCATAGAATCAACCACTCATTAGGGTTGACTGTTGTGCTGAAATGTAGAAGGAAGGCTAGAGAGATGACTCAGCAGTTCAGAGGGCTAGTCTCCATTCCCAGCACCCACATGGTGGCTCATAAAACCATCTGTAGCTCCAGTCCCAGGGGATCCAACAGCTCTTTTGTCCTCCTGGGGCCCCAGATACACGTGTGGTACAGATACACATGAGGGAAAACACCCATACACATAAAATAAAACTTTAAAAACAATATAAAGTTTCCCAACTACCCTATGGGTACCAGCCACAGAATATACAGAACTACTTAAACTGAGAGGAGGTTCAGGAACTCAACCAATCACACCTGGACATGTCTGTATCATACTATTAACAGCATCATTAACAATTCTTCCCGAAAATCTTACAATAGTAGAGAAAATTAATGAGAATTTATATACATTTCCCCCCAAATTCTACCTGCCTGCTACAGCAAGGGTTTTAAAGTTTGCTATTCTCAAGTGCCATCTTCTGGAAGTGCACCTTACTCAAAGAAAACTCTAACTGGTTAATAAGGATAGGCATTTTCTTTATCACAATCATCTTCTATGACAATTTTTTCTCTTCAAGGAAAAAGCAAACAACATTACCAACAACAACAAATCCCCCAACAACAACTCACTTTACAGGGAGCTCCACTGTCCTAGTTAAAGCAGTTGTTTAATCTTTGCCCCCCCCCCCCCCTTAAAGAAACATGTCAAGGGTTAATCTCCTGACTCAGTCTGACAAAACCAGGCAGCTGGAGACAGGCAGATTTTCAAACCTGATTTCAGGCAGGCCTGTCGCCTACACAGGAGCTCTGCACTATCAAGCATTCTTCAGACTGACTGTTTTCTATTCATAATGCTCAGAAGCACTTATGTCATAATCAGACTTAATATTCACGTCATTTAGCCTAAGAACCTAAAATAGCCTATATTGTTATCACAAGACAGGAATCACTGAGCAATGTGATGGATGAAATGCCAGGGACCCTGAAGAAACTGACACACTTGGAGCCACATAGCTTTGATGAGCAAACTCAAGATAAACTAGCTTACGGTTTGTAGCCTTTCACCAATTTTTCAGGTATTTTTTAAATTGTGATTACAATAATCATGAGGCAGGGGCCTAAACTAGGTAAGCAAATGTTTTATCTCTTTTTGAAAGACTCCTGGGGGGAAACAATAACAATATCCTCAATAAAATCAACCAAGCTAAAGACTTTCCTGGAAACTTCCGAACTCCAGGTTTCTTTACAAAAGTCTCTTTGTTCTTTTTCATTTTCTGTCAACTGAAAATAGATCTTCCTTGGAGAGACAGGAAAAACTGATTGGAATTAAGTTTTTTATTTCTTCATCCTTATTTCTGTTATTTGGATCAAGGCAAAGGTCATATCTTGTTTTAAAACATGCTTTTTAGACCATCCTTAAGCAATAATGCTACAAGTGACTTAAATTTCTACAGTTTCCTGAAGAAAATTGTATAGGATCACATATATTGAATTAATCAAAGACAGTTAACAGTTAATCTTACTGTACATTCTTCTAAGCAAGCTACCTTCTACTATCCCCTCAAAACCAGACAGCCTGGATAGAAAAGTAAATAATTCCCCAGGAAAAGTTGACATTATTTCTAAGAAAAGGAGTTCCTATAAGGTAGACTTTAAGAGGAATAAAACCAAATTTAAAAGTTCACATAAAATTAAGCCCACACTGATGAAATTTAGTAAATATCATTACTGAATCTAAGAGAAGTCTGGGTGAAGAGAGATGTGAGAGGGTTAAAACCTGGAGCACTCTAACGTGGTGGAATACAACAATAATTCCAGTACTCAGGAGGCTAAAACCACAGGATTGTCGATTTGAGGCTATCCTGACCTTGTCTCAAAACGGAAGAATGGAATCTGCAAATGCAAATTCAATGAAAGACACTTTCTCCAAGGCTTCCCCTTCCCGTTTAGCCTGAAAAGAAATAATTTATGAGACCCAGTCTCCTAAATTTGCAGAATTTAGGGCAACACTGCTAAGTAAGGTACCAAATAAGATATCCAAATTCCAGATTTTATATCTGACCCATTTTTGTAGTATGGTACTACTTTAAAAAAGTAATTTCTGACTGTTGGAAAGGCTGTCCTCCAGCCCCAATACCTTCACGTTCTAAAATGTTTACAACAAAGGAAACAATATAAAACACTAGTGAAAGCATTTATCCCTTAACCCCACGTCTCTGCTCCATGTTAAACAGCTACTGACCTGAAATCAGTGATCTTGCAACCACTAAGAGAATCAATGATCTAATCCATGACCATGGAAAATTTTTTCATCTAATTCTTAACTGTGAAGACGTACATTCTGACTGAAATTTAAAACTATGCTACACACTAGTACACATCATTTGGATGCTGGAGATGTGGCTCAGTGAGAGAGTGTGTGCTCAATTTGCCCATAGTCTAGTTTGACCTCTGGTACCATCAGCAAACAAAAACAAAGTGACTCCCCCTTAAAACCATTACTCAGCACTGAGCAAAGACACAAGCTAATATCACGGAATAGCAAGTTTCTTTTCTTTTTTTTTTCTTTTTTTTTTTTTTTACAAATATCACATAATCTAATTTGAGGTCTAGAAAGAATTCATTATTAACAAAATAGAAAATATCTATTTGTATAGCTAATAGAAGCCAACTACATGATCTGCATTTTTCAGAGTAAGGGCAAGAAAATCCTAAGGCTAGGTGGGCTCTGTGGCCTTTAACCCCAGGACTTATGGAAGCAGAGACAGGCAGATCTCTGAGAGTTTGAGGCCAACCCAGTCAACAAAGTAAATTATAGGACAAAGACACCCTGTCCCCCAAACCAAACATCAGTTGACCAATCCAGACTATACTAAGGATGTGTTAAAAGCAGTCCAGTATCCTGGAGAAGCAAGCAGGTAAACACTCCTTCCACAACTCCTCCATGAGGTAGACTTGGCACTACTGAAATCTGTAAGAGCCAACGCAAAACGTATACCTCCCCAAACCAACCTCCTAATGAGTGGTTTATAATCTATTCTATCCCCAAATTCTGAATTCTTACTTTGAAAGATTTTTGATTTAAGTTCTTCTCTATTTAATGACACCAAGTATTTTTCTCTCTTAAAAACACAACTAAACTATTCAAACTCCTGACTGTTGGATGCAGCAGCATAGATACTGGCACAGGACCTCTGTGCAGGCAAACACACTTCTTCATGAAGCCTGACTGACATCTTATACTTGTTGATTCATTGTCAAAAGGAAAGGAATGAAGAGCAAGCAAGTGATACTGTGCTGAAGTAAGCTGCTCATGTCTGGAGATGTGAATATTGTGTTGTTAAAGCGTGCCTTATTTCATTTTCGTGAGCTCCATAACTGTCAGGTATTCTGAAGCCCAGAGTTGTTGCAGTCGATGCCCAGCATCCACATCAATGTTAGATCCTATTTTCACAATCATTCCAATGGAAAGCTAACACTTTACATGAAATGGAAAGTTAGATACAGGAAAGGATTCCAAAAACCTCATTACAACTCCTGAGCTCTAAGATAAGCATCCAAAAGTTTTGAACTCCAATGTATGCTGGCAAGTAAAGTATATGTGACTACCGCCTGGTAATATGCTCATTTAAAGCAATCATCTACCCTAAAAGCTATGGAGTATCTAAAACAATGCTAATAACAACAAAGGCTGGAAGGTTACCAATCCAACTTTGGCATTACTTACTCAAATAATCTTGACATCTTAGCAATGCACATTTATACACAGGTCAGACATTTAGAGTAATTTGACCCCTTTGGAAAATGAAAGATGTGTAGTCAAACTACAGAATTCTCTATGAAGTAGGCAGGTGGAGTACCTGAGCTGACAAGCAAGCCTGTGAAAGGAGTGGGTGGCTTCTACTGCCTGCTCTTTCTATGCCTGCCTGGGAACCTGGAACTCCCTCTATAAACTAAGATGACCTCAAATTCAGATTTGCTAGGATTAAGGGCGTAGGTCACCACTCCCGGATATTCCTTGTGTTGGGATTAAAGCTGTAAATCAACACTCTCTAAACCTCCTGGATTGACTGTGGGTGAATCCCTCTGATATTTCAGACTGGTTTTTATTAAATATGAAACATATCCCCACAATGTCGCCTAGTTCTCACGTGTTTAAATTTAGAGTCTATATTCACAAGAATGGAAATAACACTGGTAAACTTTGTCAACCAAAAGTCTTTACTTAAATGGAGCTCTTTCTGCTTCCACTTTCAAGTATTTATAAGGTTTAAGCACAGCTAATGTTTCATAATGTAAAGGCTAAAATATGGCTAGTTTTCCTTCTCTGAACATAATTCAGATAATCTTTTGTAGTTTAGACCATCTTCATGTCAATTAAGCAAGGTATAGGAGGCAAAGACAGTTACAATTATACTGCTGATCACACGGACTTGCAACTGGGGACATTAGGGGGGAAAAACCCATAAACCACATCCCTGCTTTATAAAGTGACCAGGGTAAAGAATTACAGCAGGGAAGGAGGAGGTGGCTGAGTGTTATGTTATCATTTTACAGAGGATGGACCTGAGAGATTGCCTACTGATCAGAGAGAAAACTAGTTATGCAGGTACAAAGAAGCAGGGTCAAGCAGTAAGAACAGAAAATGCAGAGGCACCTGAAGCCAGGCTGAGGGTGGGAAGATGGCAGAAGAGAATCTGAGAGGGAAGAGACCAGTCAAGAGGGTCTGTTAAGCCACTATAAGGACTCTGGCTTAATACTGCTAAGGAAAGCTACAGCAGGATTTGAAGCAGAGCAACGATATGGAATGATATGATCTGACCTAAACTGTTAAGTATTTTCCCTTCATGAATGAAACCGCTGAAGAAAAACAGTAAGACTCACTGGAGAAATGATGCAGTGGTCTGAAAAAGAAAGGGGACAAGATGACAGTAACACAGGTTACCATTAGATGGGTAAATTCTTGAGGGTGTTTTAGCATGAGGAATACGGCATAGGAGGACCAGATATTACACTTGCATTCAGTGAAACTGTAATGTTTTTTCTCTTCTTTAGAAAAAAAAAAAGTCTCTTATATACTGGTTTCTACACCAATGTTGTTTTATGAGAAAGTCCTTACACTTACATTTTTTTTCTTTATTATTTTTGTTTTTGTTTTTCCAGACAGGGTTTCTCTGTGTAGACCTGGCTGTCCTGAAACTCAGTATGTAGAACAGGCTGGCTTCAAATTCAGAGATCCACCTGCCTCTGCCTCCCGAGTGCTACTATTAAAGGTGAGCACCACCATGAACCAGGCAGTCCTTACATGTCTAATTATGTCAATCCTGAATCAATATAGAGTTGACAGTAGTGGCTAGATTACCTTTTCTGTTGTAAAAAACACCCTGTGTATAATTTAACAGTGTATTTAAGAAGACAAATGGGAACAAAAGTTCTTTACTTATATAAAGGAAACAAGTTGGCATATTTTCACTGTTTGAACAACCAGAGAAGGAACCTGAGAGGGCTGTTTACAACAGGAAAATAACAAGTGTTCCTTTCCAGACAAGGAAGGTAATAGCTATACAGACATCATTTCCACCCCACTAATAATTTCCTGGGTAGTACACCCTATGACTGGAGGGCAAATACTCAGCAGAAAAATATTAAAAGTTACTTCTCTTCACAGGCAGAAGATCTTTTAACTAAAATCATCTTAAGGCAGGCCCAATGGAGTTCTTACTGTAAGTACCCAGAACACTCTCAATGACTTCAACAGAGGGACTTACTGGGATCTAATAGCAAAGAGTTGTCAATTCTCAAATTGCTGTCCTTCTTGAGGTACCCCTAACCTTGGATTTGAAAATCTTAAATATCTTTAATGATTCTGGGAGAAAACAGTTTCTTCTGATTTCAAGCAATACTAAATAAAAAAGATCTCAAGTACAAGTCAAAACTACAGCTTTTATTTACTAATCAAAGCTTTCATCAAAGTTTAAAAAGGGAACTATGTAAGAACTATACATTCATAAAGATTAACATTGAGAAAATGAATTTCCAAGGCATGAACAACTACCTTAGTTTTCAGCAAAGCCTTCAGGTTAAATGGCACCTAAATTGAGTACACGCTCCACTGTCATGCTTACATAGAAAACAGAATACAGCAAACTCTTTTACCACAAAGCTGGGCTAGGACAAAATGATGACTTGAAGACACACACATCTACAACATCAGCAAGATCATTACTTAACCTAACACTTAAACACCAAAAACACAACACTGAAGCACTGGTTCACTTGACTGTACTAGCCAATAACACAAATCTGCTCAGTAAAAATGGGAAGGGCAGAACTGTTTTAAATTTAATATACTAAACAAGATATTTTTTTATGAGTAAATCAAGATTTATACTCTAATACTCAAAAGAAAAATGACCTTTCACATTATTTAAAGCTGTGATTGTGGCCCTGTACATGAGTTAGGGAAGATTAGTGGCAAAGACTAAAGAGAATGTTGAGCTAGTAAAATGGTTGACACACTGCTGTACCTTTACTGAAGGCACTGAAGCTCAAAATGCTACTGAGTACACTATGTTCTGCAAATCAAAGAAACATTGCCGGGGGAAAAGCTGCCCCAACCCCTACCCATTGTGCCAAGACTCTCTTTTACATTTTATTTTAGCAACCATCTGTTAGAGGAAAAACCAGGTGTGCCTATCTGGTGTTCAGAGAAGAGGGAAGGGAGGCTAAGGAACCCCCAAAGAGAAAGGAAAACATGTTGGAGTAGCAGACATACTCTTTGAATTCTGCACAGCCCCAACAGACTTTTACCACTACAAGCCAAGACCCTGGAAGTCTGTACTCAGAGCATGTGTACTCACTCAATAGTGTTCCTTTGCTCTACTCTGGGGTAAGAAAGAAGAAATGCTATAGTAAATTTAGAAAAGTTGAACCTACCATAGAATCTAGGAACTAAATTAAGGCAAAACATTTGCTTGAACACTTAAGTGCTTTTTTGTTTGTTTGTTTTAAAGATGGGGTTTCTGTTTAGTCCTTGGTATCCTGGAACTCACCCTGTAGACCACGCTGACCTCGAATTCAGAGATCCAGCTGCCTCTGCTTCCTGAGATTAAAGATGTGGGCCACCACCCAGCCTTCTTTGCTTTTTACCTGCTGGCCCATTTCAAATCTGAACATTTGGCTCAATTTTTAAGTTTTGAAAATATGATACTCATTATCCAAGTAATCATGAAAGAAAATATGACACTCCCTTGTTAATTTTTGTACCCACTTCTTTTACAATTACAATGTCAAAAAATACATGCTCATTATGAGCAGTCAAGTAGAAAAAAATTTATTATGTTTTATTTAGACAGTCCTGCTATAGAGCCCAGGTAGCCTAGAATATGCAGCAATCCTCCTGCTTCAGTCTCCCAAGTGCTGAGATTATAAGCATGTACACCATCATGCTCATTGCTATATACAAACATACATACAATACTCAAGTTTGGGGCTTATCAAATTTCCTAACTGCCCTTAAAAGTTCATCAAAACTTAGTAGTGTTTCCCTTCCTGAGCATAAAACAATACAGAGAACTATCTCGAAGTAGTAAATGCTGTTATAATTAGAAAGGTAAGGACAAAGAGGTCTCTGCAAAGTCTTTTTCCAGGTTCCTTTGTCCATTTTGCTCAATTATTTAAAAATGAAGTAACTATAAAACACGGACAATTATCTTATTGTTTATTTCTAATGTTACATCAAAAATAAATGGATAGACTTTTCCCTTACTAACTTGTTTTTTAAAGCAGTGTGGTTCTACTAATATCAATATGTAATTTAACTTTTATTACTTTCATAGAATTATAGTAATAAGTTACAAGAAATCACAGTGCTCCATGTTTCAGCAGTTCTGTCTACCTGAGTATGATTTCTGTTATACTATCAACCTACCTTTGCACAGCACACAACTGTTAAAATGTAAATTGCACAACTATTTTTAGTTGCTGCTGAAATTCCTGTCTTGGAGAATAATGATCTGAGGCATTGTTCATTTTGTTTATCAAGCAGCTATTCAGCCTCTAGTGGGCCCAAACGCTTATGCAAGCAAAAGCTTTTAGGATGCTTGCTGCAGCAATTTGGCCTTCCAGGTAGGCTGCAGGTTCATAGCACAGCTGCCCTATGCTTCTCAAACTCGGATGCATCTGGAATTGAGTTTCAGAGAATTCAATTCCACTTTTCATGTATCACATGGAAAAAGGGGGGGGCACAAGAGAGAAGGAATGCACACAATCAAAAGATGATTTCTCTAATTTACCCTTCACAGAAATAAAAGCTCAAGCCCATGCTGCCCCTTGTAGATTGCTACTTGTAAAGCAGGATATTCCATTCAGTCCACACTCCGATGAGCTGTGACTCATCTGGCAGCACCTGCACCCATGTGTTAAGTATTGCCCAATAAAAGCCCAACATCTATTTACACAACAAAGCTTGTACCCTCCAAGGCACAGTGCCTCAATCTAACAGCCTCCCTGCCCATTTGTTCTACACACAGAGAAAAGGCCTTTCTCTCTTCTCACCAGAGATTTTTAAACAGTGGGTGGATTTATAATTTAAGTTCATCTACAAATACTTCTATTGCTTCAAAGAATGAGTATACTAATAGCACAAACACTCCTACAGTATTAGGTTACTACAGCCATTAATAATTGTTTTACCAACCTCTCCCAACCTCCTGCATCAAAGCTCTTTATTCTCAAAGGATACATTTTTGAGCAAGGAGGGATCAAGGAACTAGTTGCATGAAAGCTTTCCTGATGCTAGACTGAAGTTGGGAAAGGCTTAATGAAGGCTTTAAAATCCACAAGGGCTTCACAATGAACATCTGACTTGGTGATTTATGCATATTAATAACGTCAGTCCTACTGAGGCAAGCTGAGCTGAACATGTTCTCCGAATCTTAATGTCTTTAGCTCCATTGGGATTATTACAAATGTAAATTTCTAAGATTCTCAGCTATTAATCTCTGTCTGTCCTCCTGTTCAGCAACATAATGACTAATTAAACATCAAAAGACCTGCACAGGAGATCTTCTTTGACAGCTACAGGCCCAGTTTTCTTCCCAAGAGGGGAATTCAAATGACAAGGACAGGGAGAGACAGAATATGAGTAAGCTACAAATCACTGCATAGAAAACGAAAGCCTAACAGTAAGTGTGGATTTATCCCAATCAATGATTCCGTTAAGGAACTATGTAAAGTATGCCCACTGCCCACTGGCACCAAATGAATCCATACTTGTAGCAAGTAAATACTGAATACTGGACATCAATGTATTTACCATCAAGGTTTGTTTTGTTTGTTTGTTTGTTTTTAAATACTTACAGAAGAAGGCAGGCCAGGAGGCACCTTTCTTACTTTCTTCGCTTGCAAAGGATCTGCATATGGAAAGCAAAATGTTTCATTAACATTTATATTATGGGGGGAAAAGACATCAAATGAACAATAAAAGTCTCCTGCAGTTGTCCATTGTGTTGCCATCCCTCACGCACTGCTCCCCCTATCTTTTTCTAATATTTCGGGTTAAAAGAACACAAAAATGGCAGCACTGGCTGTTCCACTAGGTTTGAAAAGGTGACAGGAAATAGGAAAACGCAATAGCACAACCAAGGAAGGAGCACCAGCATGTCTTCCGGGCCTACCAGGCCAGGAGTGTCTAAGTACTTCACATCACATGTATGTCAGTCCACAGCAAAAGAACTCTGTGCAAAGTCTCCCTAACAAAGAGCCAAACTACAACATATCAGGATTAGGCTTTTAAAAAAAAGGGCTTAAAGGCATATTTTAAAAACAACATCTAACAGCAAATGTTGTAGTACAACTCAGAATGCTAAAAATTTGAAATAAAGTTGAAGAAATAAAAAGCTAAGTTATAATAACATCAATACATACTCCATATGCTATAAAATATAGCCAACATACATATCTAGTATTACAGGCATTTACTTTGGTGATGTGTGAGTAAAACTGAAGCTTCAGCATTACAGTATAATTTGGACATTTATTAAAAGTTTGCATATCTTTTCAGAAAATGAACACAGAAAGTATAGGCCTTGTTTTATGTGTTATCTGTGTATGCATCTCTCTCTGTGCGTCTGTGTGTGTGCATGTGTATGCATATGTGCACACATATTTGAATGCAGATGCATATTTAAGTATAGGTACCCTTGGAATTGAAGTTCAGAACTGGACTTTCTGGAGCTGGAAGTCCATACAGACGGTTCTAAGCTGCCACATGGGTGTGAGACTAAACTTGGGCCCCTTTCAAGAGCAGTACATGCTCATAATTGTTGAGCCATAGCTCCAGATCCAAAACAGTGTATTTCTAAGATAAATTAATATAAATGAAGATGATCATTTTCATATACCTTACTTGGTATTCTAATTTCCCTCCATACAAAATTTGTAACTTTTTCATCTTATTTTTTGAAAAGCGATATGCACAGCTTTCCAACCATACATAGATAATGAATCAAATTCAGAATTTTCAGAGAAATTCATTATTGGGACAGCTCATGTGGAAAATTCTGCATTTTTTCAAACTTCAAATGAGAATTGAGTAAGAAAAGCATTTTCCTAGGCTGTAAATGATACTAAACAATTGAACACAAGTGTTTATAAAGATTAAAACTTATTAAAATTTAGTCTGTAGATTCTCTCGGTAATATCTCAGAAGGTTGTAAAGCTAAGAAAGCAACTTTATAAGCAACATGCAGGGAAAAAAAAAAATCACACAATAAAGAGTAAAAAGCATTCATCAACATGGATATCCTTTCCCCAAGAGTTAGTTCACATTTCCAAAGATAAACAACACTTGGTATTTTCTCTATTTGTAAGACTTAGACTAAAACCTTGGTTCTTGGTGACTTTTTTCAGCAGTCTACTTCCTTACTTCCTTACAACTTACTCTTTGAACAAAAGCTGCACTATACAAAATCAATTAAGGAAATAACTACAAGTTATCAGAATAAAGATCTTTCTTGTGTGTCTCCTCATTAGCCACATACTATCACCAGTTTGGGATTCAGTCTAGTTTGGGGAATTTGCAAATTGTGATGGAGAGTAAGCTGGCTATATTCAGTAGAGCATCCATATGAACCTGGGACAGTTACTTTAACCTCTTTGTTCAATAGCTCCTTTAGATGCATGCAGAGGTGGGTACCACCTTTCCTGTGACTTTCATGTACTGTGATAATACATAAAACATGCTCATTGCATTGCCTAACATTTGTGATACCTTTAAAAAAATGTGTATGGGTGCTTTTACCTGCATGCCTGTGAACCACATGTATACAGTGCCCATGGAGGCCAGAAGAGAAAGTTAGATCTCCTGAGACTGGAACTTTAGACAGTTGGGAGCCATCCTACAAGTGCTGGAAATTGACAAGGTCACCTGGAAAAACAACTACTGAGCCATCTCTCCTGTCTGTCCCACACTTAATAACTTTTGGCCTTTATTAATGTAGACCGAAACAAATCTAAATTAGATAGATACTGCTCTCCAGAATAATTTCTTAAGGTACCTACATGGTTTCAGAAAACACTAAAGTTGTTGTAGAATTCTAAAATTCTTCTAAGCACTCACATTTTACCAGATACTGCCATGCCAAGGGGAGGCTAAGATAGGGAATGGCAATAGACAGCGTAATAATCTAGTAACTGGTACCCACATAGGAAATGGATAGGATTCCTCCAAGTAGCAAGAGAAAAATTATATGCTGCATTTGGACTCCTCATTTGTAATCTAATGTTAACATTACAACCTAACAGTTTTGAAAAGATGCACAGATAAGCAATAGTATCATAACATAATCAAATAAAAATGAAGTTTTGAGTTCATGGAAACTTCAATTTAAGCCTGGATTTTAATGGAATGTATCCCATTCCTTTCTTTTGGTAGTAGCACACTGGTAGGGATTAGCTGTATGTATCTACCACACTGTCATCATATTAATGAAAATTATGGTTTAAATATTGAATTGTCAACCAAGACTACCTATAGTTAAACCCTGAATACAAAGTGGATGAGTTCTTTACAACAGTGGAAACTCTGACAACTTCATTCATTATGTATTTAATGCATACAGGATGAGTATCCCTTACCTGAAATGCTTGTGGCCAGGTGTGTTTTAGTCTTCAGATCTGGACTATCTGTATAAACATAATGCGGTATCTTGGGGATGGAATCCACATATAAAGCTTAAGTTCTTTTATGTTTCATCTACACCTTATTTATGAAGTCCAAAAAAAAATTCATATGTATTTTAGTGTGCTTTATGGCTGTGGTCCGTCTCAGGAAATCAAGTATGAAATTTTCTATAGTATAATGTCAGTATTCAGTAGGTTTCACTTTTTAGAGCACTTCGAGTTTTATGTTAGGAATACTCAGCCTGTATATTATTTGCATGTAGATAAACCTTGACATCCAAATGATGACCAAGAAAGTAATTTTCATCTCATTAAAAGCACAGCCACAAGTATAGACTAATGAAGCAGGATATCTGAGAATAAGATTTTTTGTCTCAAATACTCACCTAGAGCTACAGAATCATGGAGAGGTCTTCTCCTAGAACTTGTGGCAGAGAATGAATAATATGGTGTTCCAGGTTTTCCTGAAGAAGACAGCTGTGCTGGGCTCCCAAGTCCTAGATCTTGTCTCAGGAGACTAGACTATAAAACAAGGCCAAGGAAACATGTCATCTTGCTGCTAATGATCAAGTTCATCACTTTTGAATTACTCACAGTACTTTTATCAATACCTTAAATTTTAGAAGTAATCAATAAATACTTTTAAAATTCAATTAAGTCACTGTTTTGTTTTTAAAGATTTATTTATTTTATGGATATGGTGCTCTACCTGCATGTAAAACATTAAATCCCATTATAGATGCCTGCCTGCCTTTTGTTGCTTTTGTTTTGAGACAGTTGATGTGTGTAGCCCCAGGTGTCCTCAAACTTAGAGAGGACACTTGCCTCTGTTTCCCAAGTGCTGGGTATAAAGGTGTGTGCCACTATATCCAGCTTCTTGTCTATTTTTTAGTAATTATGTCAACTCATTAATCTCATGGTTAATATACACTTTGGTAACTGCAACTGTATCCTTTAGTTATGGGAATACTTTTGAAAGCAGTTGCTTAGACTTCGCTTGAAGGCTTTCATGATCACAAAGACAGCTGACTGTATTTGTCTCTTCTTCTTAGATACTCAACATTTTAAGAGTGCCCATATTTATAAGACGAATCTCTCTTATTTTCTCACTTTTTCACGACATGGATAATGGGAGTGTAGGAGGGGTGTCCTATCTCCTCACTGCTGACATGGTCCTCTAGACTCTTTCACTTTGTTACATTTCTTATAAAACCTCACTGAGCACAAAGCCTCAGATGCTTTAGGGGACATAACTTCCCACTATGTGAATTAAGGTTGAAAGCAGGCCAGCTTCATGGCTCTTCACTCTGATCCATGCGCTGATTTGTTCCCTTATATCAAACTTGTTCAGTTTATGTTTCTCAGACTTAAGTACAAGACCCAAGATGTGTCACATGTATCTTGGATAGATAAAAAGCTTATCTTTTTCTATTTGGCCCATCATAATTATCCATTAGCTCCCGCTGTCTTAAGATTTAGAGTCTGTTAATGAACACATTTGCTATGTTTCCTAATGTCTAGGCATCCAAAATGTACAAAATCCATTGAGGACAAAAGTTAGCGATAGAGCATGGGTCAGTTCATCACTGAAATTTAGAGATTCAGTGGCCCTAACCTAAATCACTAATTTGGTGACCTCATCACAAAAAACAAAATGCAGATATAGTTGGCAGAACTTGGGTCTCAGATTTTTGGCAGCTGAGATGAAAAGCATCACACCAATGTGAGACAAGAAAGGGAAGTGACTTTACTGGGGAAAAGCGATGTGAGGAGAGATTAGAGATGCTTTCAGGCTTATTACCGGCATCTCATTCATACTCTACTGTCATCTTCATGCCCTTTGTACTGAGCATCATGATAAGCTAAAACAAAAGAACAAACTCACCCAAGTTAGAAAGAGTGAGCAGAACTTTGGAAGAGTAGCCACTGTATTCTAGTTACTGCCTCCATTCTAATAGTAAAAAACACCTAAGTTACAGGACTTTCCTTACTGTTTCAGCTCTTAAAAATATTACGGTAGAATTGGCACAACATAAAATTAACTGTCCAAAACAGTTTCCTAGGGGTGGAACTCCATACACTTACCACGTAAACTATTATTAGCTCCAGATCACTGCCACAAGCCTGAAGGAAACTCCACAGCCCTACAGCAATCTTCCCTCTCTTCTACCTATACATACTCAACACTAACTCCTTGTTTCATTTCCCCCAGCCTAGGGCAACCACTACTCTTTCTGTCTCTGTGGATTTATCTATCTCAGCTGTTCCATGCAAATATAACCATCCACACACAACTTATTTTACTTAGTATGATAGTTCTGAAGTTCATTCATCATGTTTGTGTGTGTTTGTGGGGGGTGAATCCCCTGGAGCTGGAGTTAAAGGCAGTTATGAGACACCTGATTTGGGTGCTGGGAACTCAACTTGGGTCTCCTGTAACAGCACAATGTGCTCTTAACCGCCGAGCTGTCTCTAATAGGTTAAAGCCACTAACAGTATTAGAGCCCTTTGCTCTAATAGTTTTGTGGTGAATCCCTTAAGCATTTCTAAAGGTCAAATTGTCTGCAAATAAGGATCATTTTTACCTTTTGATTCTCCTAGAATTTCCAATACATTGCTGAATATAAGAGTTCCTGAAAACAGCCTTGTTTTAGAGCAAAGCCTTCAATATTAATCTTTAATATGTGATCAGCTATTTTTTATTAAAAAATACCTTTCCCAAGTTAAGGAAGTTCCTTCCTATTGTTAGTTTGTTTTTTCTTAAGATTTATGTGTATGTGTGTCGAAGCCTGTAGAGGGCATCAGATCCCCTAAAGACAGAGCTATAAGCAGATGTGAGCTACTTGATATGAATTCTAGGAACTGAAGGCAGGTACTATGGAAGAGCAGCAAATGTTTTTAACCAGAGCTATCTCTCTAGCTCCCTATACTTACTAAATGGTCTTATCACAAAAGGGTATTAGCTGTTTTGTTTGTTTTGGAGGTGTGGCACAGTCTTTCACAAAGCAGCCACAGCTGGTCTGAACCTACTATATATGTAGGCAAGCTGCCTGCCTCAGCTTTCTAAGTGCTGGGATTAAAGGCATGTGCTCCACCTGACAGAAGTACTAGATTTCTGTTAGATGCATCACCGTTCCTCACCCATCAGTTGCCTGATTTCAGTTTGTTTTTTTCCTTCATGCTATTACTGTGGTAAGTTACATTGATCAATTTTTCTATGTTAAGCCATTCTTGTATTTCTTGGACAAACTTGGTCACAATGTCTAATAATGTCTAATCCTTATACTGCTGTCTTCAGTGTGTTAGCATTCTATGGATGATTTTTGTAATGATAGAACAGACAAAAGCCTGCAGGTGCATTTTCCTTGTGATGGCTGTGGCTAAAGAAGGGAGTGTTTCAGAAGCAGTAGCCTCATTTCTTCTTTAAAGGGCTACTACACTTTACTGGAAAAGTCATTTGGCTCTGGGCCTTCCTAAACTGCAACGATTTCTATTACTGATTCTCCTGTTTTTCTCTGTATAAGTCTGAGCCAGTCTTGTGAAGTATTGAGACTCAAAGCAGGCTTCCTCTGGAAGACCACTGATCCACATTCCAGTCTCCTCTCTCTTTTCTAAAATCCTCAACTTAGGTCCTTATTTGAGATTCTGCTTCTGTGGTTTTTAAAGTTTGGTATGGCTATGTGTCAAAGACAGCCTTAAACTTGTCATTGTTCTTCCTCAGCCCTTGGGAGGGTTGCACAGCTATGCATGCAGCTGTGCAAGGCTTCTGTTATGAATGTCCCTCTGGGCATCACCTTTGCTTTATTCCCATGTTGTCTTCAGTCATCTGGTATGTCAACTTCTTTATAGCTCTGTGAGACAATGCTGCAGCACACATGAAACAAAGCACTAAATCAGCCAAAAGCTGTCTGTATGCCTTTCAAAAAGAGTCTTAAGAACACAGTGTTGGCCAGGTGGTGGCACATACCTTTAATCCCAGCACTTGGAGGCAGAAGAAGGTGGATCTTTGAGTTCGAGGCCAGCCTGCTCTATAGAGACAGAGCGTTCCAGGGCAGCCAGAGCTGTCACATAGAGAAATTCTGTTTGGGGGAGAGGGTAAAAAAACCAACCCAATCCAACCCAACCAACCCAACCAACCCAACCCAACCCAACCCAAAAGAACACAATGTTCTTCAGATTCCTCAAAAGCCAGAATTCTTTTTCAGACAGAGCTTATGTATTTTTTATAAAGTAGGCAACTAAGTAGAAATAGTTTTAATTACTAGATATTATGGTATGTGAATAAATGACTATACAATATCAATGTAATTATTTAGCATCCATTATATAAATTCTAACAGATACAACATCAACAGACTAGGAGAGAAAGGGGTGATCAGACACAAAAGAGAAATAACCTATCTTAAAATAAGTTCCATACATAATAATAAATAGGGTGAAAGTGAGCAATTCAAATGTAAACATTACACACATATGTATCTCCTATTCACACAAGCCCTTGCTATGGATCTGCTAATGATGCTCTGTTTGAGAACAGGAACCTAGAAATCACTGTCTCCCACAGATGTTACACATAAGTTTTAGTTATCACATCTTCTTTGTGTTTATAAAAGCACAGGTTATGCACCTTGAAAATTTCTTTTAATAGGAATGTTCTTTGCTCAATACCAGACTGACTGCCATTGATAATTCTATCAGTATTTTCTCACATGGAATACAGAGGATGCTGTTCACTGAACATATAAAAAATACCTAAGAGATAGACATGATATTTCTCTTACCAGACCTTTTATACTGTTCTTACATAAATTCTTACTAAAATAATCTTTTAGTAATTAAAAAAAAAGTATGTGAGTGCTTTGCCTGCATCTGTGCATGTGCCCCACATGCATCCCTAGTGCCTTCGAAGTTCAGAAAGGAGTGCCAGATCCTCTGGAATTGGAGTTAGAGCCTGTGGATGCTGACAAATGAAATTAGGCCCTCTATAAAAGCAACAAGTGTTCTTAACTGTTGAACCATTTCTATAGAACCAAACCAAACCAAACCCAAACTAACTATATCTATATATAATTGTATGTGTGTATGCATGATGTGTTTGGGAGGTGAGTGTCCAAATGTCATGGTGCATATCTAGATGTCAGAGGACAACTTTGTGGAGTTGGTTTTATCTTTCTACCTTATGTGGGTTTCATGTAATGAACTTGGATGGGGTTACATGCTTAGCATGTACTTTTATGTGCTGAACCATCTCACTGGACTCCAGCTATACAAACTTTTTACAAGCATATAAAATAATGATTTATATTATAGGTCAACAAGTTACATTCTACCAGTCAAACTGGACTAGTTTCTGAAATTACTTTTAACAAAACACAGTTCACTGTTGACTTCTGAAACAGCTATGACCAGTCATGTTATATTGGAAGAAGAATTGAGCATCATAGCAGATAATCAATCTGGCAAGCCTAGATTCCAGCTCTCTAGCCCTTTACAGAACATATTTCTTGAGCCCTAATCTACAGCCCCAATGGTGGGTTAAAGAGCTCAGTTCTGAAAAATCTGTTTGCTTAGATAATAATACACCACACATGCATAAACACATAAAGGACAAACCTGCACAAGAATAAAATTTGGCTATCATCTTCAGAGATATCAAGATGATAATAGTAAAAAACCATAAAATGACCTAAATAAGGAAGAGGAAAGTGCATTTTCATGTTTGTAGATTAAGGTAAAAACAGTACTCTAATTTTCTATTTCTTAGGCATAGTATTTTGTTCCATGCAATGGCGTAGGGTTTCAAAAGACTTGATCTGTGATATTCAAAGTTGTTGGGCTGCAACTCCCAATGTTTAAAGTTAGACTAGGTGAAGAGAAGAGATACAGAAGTGGTAAACCAGTGGAGGGTGCGATAACAATTGAGTTGAGAGAGCCTCTTCCTTCACAGAAAACTCCTAAGGTCTAGGAATCTCAACATACACAAAGATGTTAATTTGAAAAAAAAAATAATGAGCAATTCCTAAATGACTCTATAGTCTAAATCCTAAAGCAGAGTTATCTATGGAGGACAAACTACAAGACCTTGGGAATGTGTACTAACTACACGTTGAGACAGACAAAATAAACTTAAGGGGAGGATGAGCGCTCATTACTCTCTAGTGTTGAGAAACCTTTTCCTCTACTATAGACAAACAGGCCGGACAGGCCAGGAAATGTCCTTTTTTGCTTCACTATGATACTGATGTCGAAAAATACAAAGGCTGTTACTTCACTTCGCTGTCTGAATAAGAGCAATAATCATTTAGCCCAGTTCTTAAACTGTTATGACACTCACAAGTACGCTAAGTAAACACAGTGGAGGTTGCTTCCTTAACACTTCACATCATTAACTTGTCCTGTTAACTAAATAGACCCAATTTAGCACTGAAAGAAATAAAGACCAACTTTAGGATATAATTTCATCTGAAAGGACCTGACCATAAATAAAACCATGTCCAATAAATCAATGAAAAATATGCCTAAAAAATAGAGCAAAATTATAAAAGCCTTACATTTTGATACTATACCATTAGCAAACCATACAATTTCTCATTTCCTTAAATATATAACACCAAAACAAATAGAATGAGCTATTCTACTTTCATTCTCCTAAAATAAAATTAGAAACCAGCTCATATTATTGACTTTTCTGCCTGCTTTAAAATAAATGAGAAGCACTATTGATTACCACTAATCCTGGCCTAGAGGTATCTTAAGCAGAAAGAATACTAATGTCCCAGAGGATAGAGGCCCAGGCAAACCAGCTTTGTCCATACAAGCTGTCTTATTCTGAGCAGAATTAACACTCTGAATCAAGATAGCACTAATTTCTTTTGACACTGTTAGTAAAAAAAACAAAACAAAACAAAAACCCTTTTTCATAGTCTTTTAGAACTTCATCTGTGAAGATATTAAACAGCAAGTGACACTCAGTGACAAAGGGTCCTTTCTTAGTCATATACACAGCCTCTAAGATGTAACATTTTGAATTATATATGACAATCAGTAACCAAAAAGGCTAATTTCTTTATAAAGAACTTTAGTAATCTCTGTGAGATATATCTTCAAGGTTTCTCTCCCTCTTCATGACCAAGAGTTACCCTGGCTCTCAAATGTGAATTTAAGAAAGCTCTTTAGTTTAAATATGTCCTCAAAGTTATGTAAAGGCATAAAGTAGTAAGCTTGGTCAACATCATTTATTAATGTGAACTGTTAGATAAGATTATAAATGTGAATTTATAGGAAGGAAGAACATTTATACAAAACAGTAGCTAAAAGGATTAATATGGGTATTTGTTATTTTTACAAGAGAAAATAAATGCAGATGGTAAATGTATCAGTGTGAATACTTAATAAATATACTCAAATCTCTTACAAAGCTTCAGATTAAATAAAGGCCTAATTCCTATGTCAAAACTGTAAGCACCAGGCTGGAAGTGATGACTCCCACTTGTAATCCTGGCATTGGGAAGCTGAGATGGGAGGGCTATTACACACTCACCCGTGAAATAAGATCCTATCTTTGAAAAACAACAAAAGAAACAAAACATTATTTTATGATTAAAAACTTGAAGTACTAAGTCCTTATCAAGATTATAAGAAAATAAGATTAGGAATACTAGAGTCACGTATCTCAGACTATTCCTGCTGCATAGTGCCTGTCTGATTTCATGCCTCCTTTACAGTCATGAAACAGTATGCAGTCTGACTACATAAAGGCAAGCAGATGTACAAAAGATCTGTCTTTTCAAGAAGGGAACTAAACAGAACTTAAAACTAAACAGAAAAACAAAGCACTACCACAGCGACAGCTCTATTCTGGATACTTGAGCACCTCTTCTACTGCCAATGATCCAAACAAAATGTTCTCACAGCAAAATTAGTAAAATGTTACAGCAATTTTTCTTTTGAACTTCTTTTATTTTCAGAACACAATTCACAGGAGTCTGACTGTAGTTCCACTTAAGTTTCAGAGATAGATAATGATTGGCGACTGCAGGATGACCACGAAGTCCTTCACTTCAAGTTGCATTAATGCAAACTCTGACAGGGTGAGAACTAAGGGCCAACAACAAATGGGCTTTAATATATTAGTCTGTCAATTTTTCACAATGATTAAAAATCAAAGTGCAATAAATTTTAACTTTGGCAAACACTGATATCTATAAAAATAATTGTATTATGCTAATTCATTTACATTGAAATTTCAGGGGTGTCAGCAACTGTCTCCAAGCTATTGAAGAATTCTGTCCTGATAATCTGTCCTGAGATAGACATCCACGCTGGTGGTTATAATTCTGAGAACAAAGGATCATGAATGAGTAATCAATAAAACTGCAGAAAACAAGCTGTTAATTACGACCCTCAAAAATGTTTTGTCTAAGACAAGATTTCATTAAACCCTTTGTGTAACCTGCATAGCTTCATGTCATTACCAACATTTTGGACACTATATTAATTCAAGGTGTATGAGCTGGAAAAGGAGCATGTTCAGGGATACTGAATACCTTTCTGGGTCAGCAACTAGCCACAACTAGCCAGGTTTTCTAACATGTTACAAATTTTATCATCTCAACATAAATTCTTGAAAACTTAATTACAATTGTCTATGCTTTTAAGTATCATGTAGGTTTGAGAAGATAATGACAGCCATCTATTGCATGCATCCTACCAAAGCAATTTGCTCAATCTTTCCAGCTTAAAAAAGAAAATCAACTACCTATGTGTAATTAAGTAAAGTATGTCAACCAAATAGCTCACCTTTTTAAAACTTTAAGTATCAGCAAAAAAATTTCTTATTATCTTAACAGTTAATTTTTAATGAAAAATTTCAGCCTTTCCCCCAAGTTTTGCACCTGCCAATGAAAAGTTATCAGAGTAAGAGATGTTAAGTTATACATCAATTAAGAAAAACTTCTTAGAAGGAGGACACAGGATATGTTGGCAAGTGTCTGCTTAGCATGAGAAAGAGGAAAAAATACTACCCGGAAATAAAGCTGCATAAAGGAGACAATCTAAAAGTCATCTGAATATACTAAGTTCTTAAGTAACTACAAACATGACAACTTTACAAAGAAGGATTTTACAGTCTTATGAAAGGCATCTCCACTCCCAAAATACCACTAAAGGGATTTCATAAAGGCACACTCAAATGGAGCTGGTAGTGACCATAGTCGGGTGTGTTTTGTTTTGCTGTGATGGTCCATGCTGTACCCCAGGAATTGGAGCCTCAGAGAGGCGTACTGACTGGTTCCAGCCAACCCATACTAAAAATGAGACACTCCACTCACTCATGAGCACACCCCCTCTCAAGTAACAAGTTTTTCTAATTATTTGATTTTAGAAATTTTCTGTTCAAAAAGCCCCTGTGAATGTTTTCTTACAGTGCTACCAGTATAACTTAGGGAATCCTCCCTCCCCCTTTGACGAATACTAAAGAGACATCTGTAGCTACATAAAGTATCAACATGAGTTTTGCGACATTGGTATAAAGGTAAACTAAGGCTCTGGGAGCACAGTAATATTCTGGAACAACGTTCTTTTTCTTTAAAGCTTCAACCCAGAACCAATTTTCATTCAGTACACCACAGAATAACACCTAGCCCAATCCAGCATTAGGCATGAAGTTAGCATGTAACAGTTTATGAACCTACAACCTAGACACCTTCAAGACACTGATTTCTCTGGGAAATTTCATGACTACATAAAAGTAGAAGATGGTACCATCTTGTACCAGAACCCAATGTCAATGGTTGATAACACTGAGTTACTGCTTGTAATGAATCTTGATTGTCAATTTGACTGGATTAAGAATCACCATAAAAACACATTTTTGGAAGCCTATGATAATGCTTCTATATAGGATTAACGAAAAAGGGAGAAACCATCTTCAATGTTCATAGCAACATTACACGAGCCAAGGATCCATGTTGAATAAAAAGGAGAAAGTGAACTAAGACCAGTATTTCTCTCTTCCTGCTTCCTACCTGGATTGATTCAATGGCCAATTCCATCCATACCCTTCCTGCCACACCGTCCTCTTCAGGACTGAGCATACTCTGAACTAAGGGCCATCTTAGTTCAGGTTTCATCTTGTATGATATTTCATGACAGAAATGAGAAAAATCACTGAAAAAAAAATACACTATCTTGACATTTCCAAGTGTTCAAAACTGCCAATAATCTTTTTGTTGTTGTTTTGATTTTCAAGGCAGGATCTCTCTGGGTAGTCCTGGCTGTCCTCCCTCTGTAGACCATTCTGGCTTCAAACCCAGAGATCTGCCTGCCTCTGCCTCCTGAGTAATGAATACTTCACATTACAAATGGCATCCCAATGTGGACACATACACCTACATAAAGCCTGAGAAAGCTTAAAAAAGGGTTCTAGAACACAGAAAGGGAGCCAAAAGCAGCTTCTGAATTGTGTCTCTCAAGGGGTTGTGGTAGAGACACACCACAGTGTTCAGGCTTAAATTACACAATGGCAGGTTTGCTGTAGGCAGCTTAAGCTGCAACAAGGTTGGTTTCAAAAGTCTCACAGAAGACTCAGTATAAGCAACAGCTGCATATGATGGATTTAAGGTTTCTATTTATAATGAACAAAAAGGGAACAGAGTCAAAGATGGTTTCTTGGTAGTGGCATTTTCTGGGACTGCTGTTTGCTGGTAAAGCCCCTTTAAGAGAGGCTTCCTGGCTCAGCTTTATCGGCAAAAAAACTGTGTGGTTCTTTAAGAGACCCTGCTGCCAAATACTTAAATGAAGTTCGTAAGCAGCTGGCTGCAGTGCTCTACTTGGTGACAGTGTGGACCCTAAGACTCCCCAGAGTTGGGGTGGTAAATAGCTCCACAATATTTAAATACTGTTTCCCAGAATTGGGAAGGTAAGCCATGGCTCTGGTGCCTCCACCATGTTGAAAAGCTGAGCGAAGCTGAGTCAGCAGTCAAAGTAGAGTTTTACTGTCTAGCATTTTTAAAGCTCTTCTTGTTAAAAAATGACGAAGGATACACAATAAAATAGATTCAGATGGAGAAAACCTCTAAATGGGTTACAATGTGTGTGAAAAATAATATGGAGAGTGGGAAAGAAATAAAAAGGGTAGAGAAAATTTTTTTAAAAAGAGAAAGAGTAATAAAAACATAATAAGCCACATAAAGATGAAAATACACAAAAGTATGGGTTATGGTTATTATTGCGTTTTCTTTTAAAATTTTAACTGTTAATGAGCTAACTGCAGAAAAATATTTGATTGTAAAAATTGATAAGTTAAACCAATATATATATTTTAAGAGGTTCTGCTTTTGTTCCCAGAGAAGATGAGAACCTGTGGATTGCTTTCAGGCTAATACGGTTTGGTCAGGGAAGACTCCCTGAAAAAATCTCTGATGAGAAGACATTGCCTCATCAGCTTCAAGGCTGGTGACTAAAATGACCCAGCCTCAGGATCCCCATAAGATTTCCAGTACCTCTCAATCAGGAGGAAGTCGTAATGGAAAGTTATGCCCAAATTCCCAAAATATTGTATGTGTTTATTTTCATTATAAAAAATTAATGGCCAGAGTCAATCTCTAAGAAAAAAAGAAAGATACAATATAGGAATAATTTAAAAAATAGATTATTGAATTTACTTTAATCCAAAAAATTGCTGTTAATCTCAAAATATTTTAAATTGGTGTAGACTTTGGTTTATTGATACAAATTTAAGATCAATTTTGTTATATTGTATGTATATTTCTACTATTGTTTAAGTTAGTATGTTTATGCAATTCTTTTAAAATTGCAATGTGTAATTAAGAAATGCAGATTAAAGTCATCTGTGATAATCAAACTTATAGTCATGTTAGTTGGGTTTTTGTAGGTATACAAAGATATATTCCAATTAGACAGGTAATCTTCAAACACTTCAAAGACCTACAGAATATAACATTTCAAATATTTTAAGAACTTAGACTTTTCTGGACAGTGAGACAGATCTGCTCCTGGCAGCACCAATCTACTTCAAGAGAAAGATGGGCAATGAAGAAATTCCATATAGAATTTACTTTCTTTGTGGCAATGGTTAGGTTAGCCACTAGACAAGAACCTGTTCTTGTATTGACTGCTTGACAGTATGTTGTACAAACTGAACATGCAGGTTCCATAGGAAAGTGACTTCTAAACTTTGGCAGAACAAGCCAAGATGGTCCTTCTTCAAAGTTCCTGCTTTGAAGAAAAAACTGCCAGGCATCCTTAAGAACACGAGGAGAAGCAACTGACAAACTGACAGAATGGGCAGAGCAGTCCTTCAAATTTCCTGCTTCACTGAAAGATATGTAAGAGACTCTAGGCCTGTGGGCTTAAGATGGATGCTCCAATGTTACAAATGCACTGTGACTCTGTCCAGGCTTAAGATGTCATCTCTGTCATTTCTAGATCTGGAAGTTGCTTGCACTTCCTGTTTACTTGGGTAATATATCCTTCTGTGGTCTTTGATATAGTTGCAGATTAGATAGTTATAAGTAAGTATAGTTTTTCTTTAGTTATCATAAAGGGTATATTAGAAATGAAACTTTATAGTCACAAGGATAAATGATACAATATTTTCTTTAATTTTGTTAAATATAAATACACTAGAAATTGTAACTATAATTCTTGCTTGATGGCTGTTTTGTTATATGTAATTTTGCTATGTTGAAAAACTTTTCTTTTTGATTAGACAGAAAGGGGGAAGTGATGTAGGATGTCTTTCTGTATGCAGTGAAATAGAGCAACTGTTTGAGGCTATGGCAGGCATCTTAGAAGTAGGCAGAAAAATCGAAGCAAGGATAGGAGAAGGAGGTGGAGTCAAGAAAGACACCATCTAGCGGCTCAAGAATCAACATATAAAAGTAATACAGGCCACTTAACAAGACAGAATGATGGAAATGCGTTGAATTAAGATCAAAGAGCCAGCTAGCAATATGCCTGAGCCATAGGCCAAGCAGCATGAAATTAACATAAGTGTTTGAGTCATTTGGGGGAACCTAAGCAGCAGCGGGCAGGTCTGGACCTGGCCAGAAACCTCTGATTACAGGAATGCACCAACCGCCACTACCCAATGACAATAATCTTTGAAGCTACTAGTAATCCTTTATTATGATAAGATTTACTGTGTAAGTTTTTGTAGTTTTGTAGTGCAACAGTCAATTTTTAGTCATCAGGAACAGTGAGTGAAGGTTTTGGCTTGCAAAAATCTTGCAGCTCTTCCAAAAATCTCTCATTGGTGGGAAATTTTAACTGTTTATTACCTAATACCTTAAGATTTCCCTCCTACAAAATTGGTTTTATTATGTTCTAAGCTCATGAAGCTCAGATTACATGATTCAGATCGTCAAAAATTTTCTGACTATTGTGTGTTTCGGGTCCTTTTATATGTTACTTCAGGAGAGCACTGCCATGAGCAGAGGCTGAACTTTGATCTAAAAGCTAGCTAGCTCTGTCTTCTCCATCCTTCCTGGCTCTAACAATTTTCCAATCACCAATCCAATAATCACTCTCCAAAAGAAAGCACTGCAGCACAGTAATCAGAAAGGTCTAATACTTCCTGTGACACAGCCTCCTGCGTGTATGGTACCACCACCCCTCCTACGGCAGATGCTCTTTCACCTTATGACCTAACATCTTTGCCCCTAGTTTTAGGTTTAATCATGATTTCATTTCCTTCCTTTGAAACCCAGAATATGGAGTCTATTACTTCAACCATTCTCTCCTGAGCATGATATTTATAAGTATTTAGTTTTAGGTAGATAATATAACTTGAGGCTTCAAGTTCCTTAAATAGCAAGCAACATCAGCAGTACCCCCCCCCCCAGAGTATTTCAGTGATCAAACTAAATAATGATCATAAGGTTTAAAAAAAAAAAAAAAAAAAAAAAAAAAAAAAAAGAGGGGCCTAATGCATCACCCATATCAACCTGTCCAACAGAATCTGTGAATCTGATCACTGTATCAAATTCAATTACCTGCTGTTTGGTGATTCAAGTGACTGTGTTCAAGTCAAACAGTCACCATCTTGGGAGGTCAACTATATTCCCTGGGATAATCCAGCTTCCTGACAGTTCACAGCTTCTTAAGACCCTCATCTGAGTATTCTGCAGATACTACCTGCTAAATGCAATTCTTCCTTAACTGCATATGGTGTGGGGAGGCACTCAAGTATATTGAATGAGAAGACAAGCAGCTTCATCTATATGGCTATGTGCAAGCTCTGATCCTTGTTGGGTAAAGGCTTTCCAGCTGTGACCTGCTAAGGGGAGAAACATCATTCACACTCCCCTTACCTATATTCTGCAAGGAAGCCCAATAAACTCATTCATTTCTCAGGATGAACTTTGGTGGAATTATGTCTTGATTTTTAGAGGAAAAAAGTAGATGTTGCTTGCATCTTTCTCTATGAAAAAGTTTGAGCAACTTAGGCATTTAGTCAGCTGCTTACAAATATACTAAGAATGAATTGCATATATAACTTAATGCCAATAATTTCTGGTGTCCTGCCTTAGATGGACTATCAATACCAATCAGAAAGCCTTTCATTTGTCAAAATTGATTTATAAAAATTGTATTTACATTAAAACCTTATCTATATTGTTATTTATTTACTGTGTGTGTCAAACTGGAGTCAGTTTTCTCGCTCTACCATGTTAGCTGTGAAGATTGAACTTCTTCCTCTTATTGGATGTGGTCCTATTTCTTGTCTGTGAGCAGAAAAATCCCTCATTTCTTCAATGGCAATAGGGTTCTCAGACAGAACCAGAACTAAGGAACTTAGGTCTTTTGACTTTTGTGTGTAATGAAGTATGTGTGGGGGCATGCAAGTGTGCATGTAGGTATGTATGTATAGTTTTCTTCTATGACTCCCAGCCTTACTTTTTGAGACAAGGACTTTTTATGAACCTTGGCTGGCAGGGACCAGCAAATGAACTCTAGGCACCTATTGTGGATCTCCCTCTCCCTAGCTTGGCTATAGATACATGGTACCATACCTTATTATTTACTTGGTTGCTGGGGATCCAATTAGGTATTTATGTTTGTGGGCAAGCACTTCACTGACTGAGCCATCTCCCAAATCCCTCCTATTACTTCTTAAAAATACCCTAAATTCTTTTATCTCCTCCGGATGATAGAATTTGCAAATTTCTTACTATTTGTAATTTCTTCAATGAGTTTGATTAACTGATGTCTATGGAAATATAATGACAAAGTACCTACAGTATGTTTTGTATTAATTATTTTTCAATTGGTGTGATTTTAAAGATAAAAACTATAATCAAAGCCCCTTATAGAAGAGTTTATTTAGCTTATGGTTCCAGAGGGACAAGAGTCTTTTACAAAGGAAAAAAAAAGTAATCTTTGGTGGAAGAGCATGACAGTAAGCAACAGGTATGTTGGCTACTTCCTAGCTGTAACTTTGCTACTCTTATGAATCATAATGTAAATATTTTTGGAGAGAGTTCCCCCCCCCCACCCACCCAGTGGGGGGCTAGAATAAAAATGGGATCTGGCTATATTGCCCAGGGCTGGCTTTAATCTCCTGGATTTATGTGATTCAGGCAGTGGTCTTGCTTTCAGACTCCTGAGTGTCTGAGACAGTCACAGTGCTCCCAGTGCTTTTTCTCGATGGTGTTCTTGTTTTAGGAAGACAGGAGTCGAGTACACTTTCAATTTTGGTTAAATTCAACTCATCAGCATTTCTTTTATGTATCATGCTTTCTACTTTTTTCATAAGACTTTTTGTGTGGGGCTGGACAGACAGCTCAGTAGTACGGAGCACTTAACATTCTTACATAGTTCCCAGGTTGGTTCTAAGTCGATCTGATACCTTCTTTAGGCCTCAAAGGGCACTGAATATATATGATACACATTTAGAAAAACACAAAGTTTTTTTGTTTGTTCTGAAGTGGTATCATTCATGTATGTCTGATACATTCCTCAAATGTATTACTACTTTACTTTTCAGATTCAAGTTCCATTTCAAACTTAAGTTTTATACATTATAAGGGATAAAGTTCCTCTTTCTCACATTGATAAACACTTACTCCAATACCTTACACTGAAGAGATAATCTTTTATTGAACTGCTGTATCAACATCATATATCTGAGGGCCCTTTTTCAGTCTCTATTCTGTTCCTTGAGCTATATCTCCATCTACACAATTACAACACTGACCTGTTGATTAGTATTTGAAGTTAATAGTGAAATCATAATAAATACATCCTCCTTTTTCCAAAATTGTTTTAGCTTAATAATTTCTTTAATTAAAAATTATTTACATGTATTTATTGTGTATAGCCACATAAACATGTGACCACACACAGAAGTCAAAAGAATAACTTATGGGAGTCAGTTCTCTCTGCTTTGTAATTCTCGGACCAAGCTCAGGTTGTCAGGCTGAGTAGCTAATATGCTTACCTGCTGAGCCACATCATTGCTATCTTCTATCTTTAAACATTCTTGCCAATATCTATAAAAAGTCTGTTACAACTCTGACTGGAACCACATTAAATCTATAGCTCAATTTAGGAAGAAAAATATGGAAATAATAGTCTTCAAATTCACAAGCATGGTATATCTCTCTGTACAGATCTTTGTTCCCAGTCGTGTTGTGTATTTTCATTGTATCTTACATTCTGTTAAACTTTGATGTTTCATGAGCTTTAAAATTACTATTTGTGGTAGTTGGAATAAAAAAGGCCCCCACAGACTCAGGTGTTTAAATGTTTGGCCCATGCAGAATGGAACTACCATGAAGTGTAGCTTTGGTGGTGGAGATTTCATGTGCTCAAGTTATAGCCCACATGGTACAGTCTCCTCCCACTGCGTGTAGATCAAGATGAAGAGCTCTCAGCTCCTTTATGCTGTTACACTTCCCACCATGAAGATAATAAACTAAACTTCTGAGCCTTTAAACCACCCCAATTAAATGTTTTCCTTTATGAGAGTTGCTGTGATCATGGTGTCTCTTCATGGTAATAAAAACCCTAAGACAGTATTCTTATTTGTGTTTGTGATTCTATGTAGTTGGCATAGGAGCACATGGAGGTCAGAGAACAATCTTAGAGTTGGCTTTCTCCTTTACACCTTGTGGGACTCAGTGTGGCTATTTAACATATATGGTTAAATGATTTCTTGTTGGCTTCTATGTTTATAATCTCTAAATTTTCAAATCATTCAAAATCAGTTGACATGGACTTTATTAGCTAGTATATGATTCATACCTTTTTACTGTAATTAACATGTGCCCTTGAAAGAAGTGGGAGAGCAATGAAAAACTTAGCTTGACTGAGGGAGATGTCATGGAGTTAGAGAGAAAACTGGTGCTAGGAAAGTTCCAAGGAACCCACAAGGATGACTCCAGCTTAGACTACTAGCAATAGTGGAGAGAGTGAACTGGCCTATCCCAGTAATCACAATGGTGAATACTCTGTCATCATAAAGCCTTCATCTAGTAACCAATGGAAGCAGATGCAGAGATCCACAGCCAAGCACCAGGCCAAGCTCCGGGAGTCCAGTTGAAGAGAGAAAGGAGGGATTATATGAGCAAAGATGGGGGGTGTTGTCAAGATCATAATGAGCAAATCTACAGAGACAACTGACCCAAGCTAGTAGGAACTCATGAACTCTAGACCAACACTGTGGAGCCTGCTAGGAACAGGACCAGGCCCTCTGCATGCAGGGGACAGTTGTGTAGCGTGGTCTGTTTGAAGGGCTCTGGGCAGTGGGATCAGGATCTCTCCTTGGGGCATGAGCTAGCTTTTTGGAGTCCATTACCTATGGAGGGACACCTTGTAAATCTTTGATGTAAGGAGAGGGGCTTGGTTCTTTCTCAACTCAATGTACCAGGTTTTGCTGACTCCCCATGGGGGGAGGGGCACTTACTTTTACAGAGAAGAAGATGAAAGGTGGGAAGGGGAGGGGTGAGGTTGGGGAGGAGCAGAAGGAGGGATGAGAGGGGGATTTGTGGATGGTATGAGAAATGAATAAAAAAGGAAAAACTTACATTCTTCAATTGTTGGATGTAGACATCTGTAAGTGCCAAGTGTTGAGAGTTAATTTAGCTCTATTATTACGATTTTGTATTGTTATTGTGTCAACTACTGAGGAAAAGATCATCTGATCTTAGGATTTTTTTGTTTGTTTTCAATATGCATCATGGATTTGTCTGCACGTATGTCTGAGAGCCACTTGAGTGCCTGGTGGCCACTGTGGTGCTATATTGTGTATCAAATAAAAGATTGCTTGAAAATCAGAAGACAGAGCCAGCCACAGAGTTAAGCATTAGAGGTCTGGCTGTGGTGGAACATGCCTTCAATACTACCACTAGGGAGGCAGAGGCAGAGGTCTATCTGGATCTCTGTGAGTTCAAGGCCAAATAAAGCCAGGCAGTGGTGGCACATACCTTTAATCCCAGAACTAGGGACCACATATCTATAATCCCAGCATTCTGAAACACGTCTTTAATCTCAGCACTAAGAAGGTTGAAGCAGAAAGTCATATGGCTAAAGAGAAAAAGGAATATAAGACGGGACAAGACAGGAGTTCACCCCGAGCCTACTCACCCTACGCAGTCTAAGGATTCGTAGAGACAGGATATTCCCCTTTCCACTGAGGAGTTGGCTAGGTGAGAAGTGGATGTGGCTTGGTCCTCTGTGTAGCTGATCTTTTAGCATTTGCTCAAATATCTGGCTCCAGGTTTTGTTTTGTTTTAATTATTTATTCTTATTTTATGTACATTGGTGTTTTGCCATGGGTGTTAGGTCCCCTGGAACTGGAATTACAGACAGCTGAGAGCTGCCATGTGGATGCTGGGAATTGAACCCAGGTCCTCTGTAAGAGCAATCAATGCCCTTAATCACTGAGCCATCTTTCCAGCCCACCAGGTTTTTATTAAAAGATCAATTAGGATTTGTTCACAACTCACAGAGGACAGAGAAGGTGTTGGATGTTAGATGCTGTGTAGGTGATAGAAACCAAACCAAGTATCTCTGGAAGGGTAGTGTTTTTAATGGTTGAGCCATCTTTCTGGCACCTAATATCATCAAATCTTTATTTATATAAATTTATTTCTAACTCTATATATTCGTGTTTTACTTATTTTCAAGTACCCAATAGGTGTATACATATTTGTCATTTATATATCTTAATATTCTTACTCTGATCATTTTTCAATATAAATGCCTATATATAAGAAGTAAAGAGTTAACTGAGTTTTTAGAGTCCTTGTTCTTAAAGACTTAATAATGCGCTTAGATAAAAACTTAAAACTTCTGGGGAAAAAAAAACTAACATTGTTATCTTTTAAGACTTTGAAAATTTTATTTAAGCTGTGCAAACAAATATTTGTGTAAGTATCAAAAGAAAAATTATCATAATGATGAAAAACGTTCACGTTGCTAGGTAGTTTAAAAGGTTCTGTGCCTATCATTAATTAAAAAATGGCATAGTTATCCTCTGTGCTGGATCAATAAAAAAATCGATTGCACATTGATTTATCAGTGCTTCCAGTAAAACTACTATACCCCTTCCATTTAATGGCCTATCAGTTCTGCAATTAAAGGTAATATGAGAAGACTCATTTAACAATGTATTATTATATCATCTTAACCTGAAGTAAGGCTCATCAAGCATTATTAAATTAGCCTGAATCTTGCAGAATGTCAGCAGCATTTCATATACATTAAAAGTAGAGTTAATGTTCCTTGGGGGATGCTACTGAAAAAAAAAAAAGTAAAGTTGGCATTTGGATATAATTTTATAGCCATTATTTACATATTCTCTTATATTTTTGTCATTTGTGAATACATATGACAATGTTTCAATTGGTTAAGCATAGTTTGTGCTTATCCTTTAAAGCTCACGTTATTTGGAATATATGTTTGATGTGGGAATGCCTTTCTGTATGCTGTGAATAGCAATCTTTAAATAAAGGAGCTGTTTTGGCCCATGACAGGCACCATAGAAAAAGTAGGAGAAATCAGAATAGGTAGGAGGAGCAGGGCAGAGTCAGAAGCCCAAAGGAGCAACATGTAAGGAACACAGGTGAACCATGGACTACGTGGCAGATAGATTAATGAAAATGGGTTGATTTAAGATATAAGAGCTAGCTAGCAATGTGCCTGAGCCATAGACCAAACAGCATGAATATAAATATATTATATCAAATATAATTAATTATAATTAATATAAGCACCTGAGTCATTTCTGGGAGCCTGAGCAGCGGCAGGCGGCTAAGAGGTCTGGGGCTGCAGGGGTCTGTGTCTGGGCCTCTGGCCGCCCGGGACAGAGAAACTACTACATTGTAACATACGCTTTTCTTTCAACGAGAGTTAATAGGCTTTTCTTTTTATTCATTATCACCACCATCATTATTACTGTAAGATAGGGTAGGTCTTGCTTGTAGCTCAGGTAGTCTAAGAACTTGAGGCCCTTTCTGCTTCAGCCTGCAGAGTGATAGAACTACGAAAGAGCACCACCATGCCCACAACACTTAATTTTTATAACTCTTAAATTTCCCAAGCTTATGCTCAGGACTCAAATCACCATGACTGCCCATAACGGTTGCAACACAGCAAGAGCTAAGAAAGAGTAATAGCAGAACCACTGTTCTTTTACTGGTGTCAAGAACCCTTCTTTCTTTACTGATGCTGTCTGTCTTGGCTGTAATAAAAACTTTCACTTCTTTGCTATATTATGGAGTTCCTCTCTAGGATTGCTGATCACTTGGCTGTTAACTTTTTAGAAACTTACCTTTTCATATGCGTATTTAAAAGAGAAAAAGAAACCAGGTTGTTGTTTTTCTTTCTTTTATTCATTTATTTTTATGTACACTGGTGTTTTTTCTGCATGTATGCCTGTGTAAGGGCACTGAGGCTGCCCTGTGGGTGTGAGGAGCCATCTCTCCCGCACCTCCTATGTGTGTGTCTTTAAACCATATGTTTTGTTGTTGTACCTTCTACATGTTTGCTGCTGTCTTGATCTCTACAGTATTTATGAAGAGCTGTCAGACAGTTCCTCCAGGCTCCAACGGTCATGCTAAATATACGGAAGTGCAGTCCCTTCCAAACACAAACACTGAAACATAAACTAAGAATGTGAGAGGCAGTTAGGCACACGCCTTTAATCCCAGCACTTGGGAGGCAGAGGCAGATGGACCTCTGTAAGTTTGAGGCCAGTTGCTGGACAGCTTGGGCTACACTTTTGAAAAACCCTGTTTCAAAGAGCAAAATAAAAACAAAAAACAGAACCCACCCAGAAAAAAACCAACCAGCTAAACAAACAGAGCCCTCAAGTATCAGTTTAAGTGTACTGCTTTCTGTGTATAAAGCCATGAAAGCTACCCCTGGAGGACACACTCTTCTCTGGTATGCATGACAGTTTGCTGAAGAGATTCACTGGGAGCATTCTAAAGCACTGCAGATCTTAGCAATGTCAGAATATAAGATTTCCCCTTTATCAAGTCAGGAACTCCAACTGTTTCTCTTAAATAAAGAGTCTGAGGGTTTCTTTTGGTATACACCAAGTGGCAGCCTCAATATTCTTGTACATTGGGGCATTATTGGTAAAGTAAGGGTTTCTTGAACACAAGCATTATGAGACCACAATGGTCAATTTGAGAATGAAGACTAAATGAGTAATGGGTGAGCAATGTATAATGTGAATGAATATATTAAAGAATGGAGTGGCTCACATTTCAGATGGGACATCATACAACTCAGAATGTCATATAATCTAAAATTGATCAATGGTTTGATTCTGAAAATTTTACAGTTCATAGTTTCAAAACAAAGGTGATTGTGTGTAAATTAAAACCAGAGATAAAGGAGATTTTTACTTACTTCAACGACAGGGTCTTACTTTTAGCCTACGCTGGCCTTAAACTCAGCAATTCTCATTCCTCAGCCTCTCAAATTCTGGGATTATAGGCATGGGCCTACCAGGTCTGACTCATGGAGCATCTGTTACATTTAACAGTCACCTACTGTGACTATCACTATCTGTTGTATTTCCCAGTAATTATGAGTATGTATGCATTAAATAGAGTGATATTATTAGTAGGAGAAGAGTTAAGATGGCAGATACTCATGTCTTATACTAGATCAAGATCCATGAAGATCGCCTTTATGTTTTTGTTTTTCTTTCTGTCCAAGGGTAGAGGTGGGAAGTGTTTCTGGGGGGAATCTGAAGGTAAAATAAGTTTTCAGAATCCTATGAGAAAACAGATAGCCACTAGTAAGAACACAGGATGTGAAGAACCTACAAGAGTAAAACAAAGTCCCAGGTCAAAACCATCCGAGGCCAAAAACCATTGGTAAGTTGTATGATGGCAACAAAAGCACAGCTCACAGCAACAGCACAGCCAACGTACAGCCAACAAGTTACAAGTGCTAGTCATATGCTCTTCGCTACATGTACCAATAATGTGTTTTTCTTATGGAGAATTTTTAAAAAAAAGAAAAAATTCCAGATGTGAGATGCATTAGAAAGAGGTAGAAACTTTGTCTACTTTGTCTCCCTTTAAAAAGACTTTATGGAAATCTGAACTGGAGAAGGGAAACCATTTCAAGAGGGAAGAAAAGGGAAAAAGAAGGTATGTTGAACTGCTAAAAACAAAACATTATCACATGGAGTCGCAAAATTATATGAGTGGTGAAATTTCTATCTTCTCTATCAGTACAGAAGTGTTAACTCTTGACTAAGCTTACCTGACAGCCTGATAATCCAGAGTCTCTGCTGTACAGTGAAAATGAGCCTCTTTCTGATGTTTTTCCTATAAAACCAAGAAAACAGCTTTGCATTAAAAATTTCATTGATGGACAATCAGTTCAGCTTCAAAACTATTCATTTTAGGTTCAGTAAATACTTGACCATCAATGTGAAATCACTGAAAATACTTTCAAAAGAATTTGACACCTAAATAGGGAACAACATGACTCACAGAGGATATTCCCACATATATGCTTCAAACTCAACATTTCTGCTTTTTGTTTTTAAACATAAGAGTCGGGTGGTTTCATCAACATTTAGAAAAACAGGTGATACAAGAACAATGACTTTAGACACTACCTAGTCAAATAGTCTTACCAAAAGAGGGCCACTGGTGATCTTACCTTCTCTGTCTTCCAAATATTAACAACACTACTCAAGTCAAAAGGTAGCAAACAAAGATGAAATTCAGATCAAAATTTGGACATCACTGCCAAAAGAGGAGACCTGGAGTGCGATGTCTGTGCTATAAGACTTATAGAACTATCACATAACAAGAAACCAGAAGCAGGGCTAGTTTCCTTGAAGAGAACCCAAAATTAAGGATAGATGTTAAGATTTATATATTATGAGGAAGAAAGCACTGAAAGTAGAATTTCCAATGGTAAAATAAGGCAGCCTGTATAAAGTTTCAGCTGAGCTTATTAACAAGAAACTAAGTAGAAGGATTACCTTACTTGCTATGAATGTTAGAAGCTAAATCTTCTTGCTTCTGTGAGTTCATATGTAACCGATTATTTGTTTTCAATTGTCATTTACTTACTGTCAATTTTCATATACTCCAGATCAGTATTATATACAATAGTTAGCTTTCTACTACTACAGGGAACTATCAAAGACAACTATGTTACAGAGAGGAAAGGGTTATTCATTCCAGCTTATATAGTCTGTGACGTGCAAGGCATGATTTCTACTTCAGCTCAGCACTGCTGAGTTCTCCAATCCAGTCACACATATCATAATGAAATATATGTAGGTGTGAGTTTACTTTATAAGGACTGATGCCCAACCTATCTAAAGGCTCCACCGCATTTCTCAATGCTACAAACCCTTCAGCCCAAACCCAAAACTGGAACAGACCTTGGAGGGGGACATAATAAACCACATCCAAATCACACTTAAGATCTTTTATTAAATCCATTCAACTATCTTCTGTAAGAGACTCTTCACTGTCTTAATAGAGTCTCTTGTTAAACCAAAATATTTCAAAATATGTTACTTTGTCATTTTCCCCCCACTTGCCTAATATTATTTGTTATGCATATAGTTTAAGGAATCTCCACCTAATCCAGCTATAAATCTTTACAGAAAGCTCTGTTTTATTTCTCACATTCAAACCAGAATTTGGTTTTTTATGTGTTTGGTTGAGAACCCTGGCACATCCTTTTCTCCAACGGTAACCCCGACTTCAACAGTCTGTGAAAACATGGTAATTCATATCTTAAAAACACTGTGACTCAGCCAGGAGTGGTGGTGCACGCCTTTAGTCCCAGCACTTGGCAGGGGCAGAGGCAGGTGGATCCCTATGAGTTTCAGGACAGCCTGGTCTACAGGAAGCTAAGACTACACATTGAAACTCTGTCTCAAAAAACCAAAATAATAAAATAAAATAAAAACAGTGACTCTTATGTGAAAAATAAATAGCAAGGAATAAGTATAGTTATATACTATTTAAAATACCACTGAGATTATCTAGATCAGTGGCTCTTAATCTGCCTAATGTTTCAACTCTTTAGCACAGTTCCTCATGTTGTGGTGACTTCAACCATAAAATTATTTCATTGCTACTTCATAACTGTAATTTTGCTAATTATGAATCATAATGCAAATATATGACATGCGACCCTCAAGGGCCTACACAACCCACCAACTGTGAATGGCTGATCTAGATAGAAATTCAGGGTGGCTTTATTCTATGAGGCATGTGTCTTGTGATGAAGAAAAACCCAATGCTGAGTAGAGATAATTTTATTAAAGTTATAATTTAGTAGCAAAATTGTGTGTGTGTGTTCATGCAAGCCCAGGGAATTACTCAGGGCCTCAAACACACTAAGCACCTGGTCTAACAATTGGCAGAAAAATCCAAAGATCTCAAAGTTTGTGTATGTCATGGTATGTATATATCATGAGGGCTTGGTCCATACTAGAAGCAGAATTTAGAGTGAAACATTCTAGAGTTATTTTTTTATGAAGGTTCTGTCTCCATCAACAGATGAATCCACCGATGAATTTGTAGATAACTGGAAGTGAAGCAATGAGAGAAAGGGTCTAGTTGTAAAATCTGGGTCCACAGAAGTATGCACTTCATAGTTCTCACTGGTCTTAGGTCTCTTTCCTCTCTGCTTCTCACTCATACCCATCATTGTAACTGCTTTGTTCTACAATAAACTTTCTGCCATAATGTTCAGCCTTGTCTCAGGCCTGTAGTAAAGGAGCCAGCCAAGTATGAAAGAAAGTCTCTATAACTGAGAGCTTAAGTAAGCCCTTCCACATTTAAGTTGCTTATCATGTATTTTGTCACGGTTATGAAAGTCTGACTGGTACTGTATGATTCCAGTACAATCAGCTATGCTAGTCTCTCTCACTCACATGTAATCTCTACCGTTACCATTTTCACAAAAAGCATAGGTTGCTGTTACTTTAGCTTCAATTACTTGTAGAAAAAGGTTTATTCCCTCGTAGCTTCCTGGGTCTGTTCTCTTATCTTTAAAAATGAATTAAACTGGACTGGATGAGAAATTGCATTATGGCAACCTAGGAGACTGTTTCTGTGGCCAATGGAAACATTTGTTTTGTGCGTATAAACTTCAGTTCAAGCTGGTGGGGTCTAAAATGTATGTGATTCCAGCTCCTGACTGGGAGACCCACTACCTGCACTGTCACCGCTCCTTTGGTAGAACTAACTCGTGTGCTTTCTGACTTGATGGTTCTGCACTTGCTCAACCACATGTCTAATTATTTTTTTACCAGAAAGATAATTTCATTTTTACAGTAATCCATCAGTATTTTAATTAGTAGATTTCAAGTAATTAAATAAATCAAAGCTACCCACCATCTTACCCATATACACAAAAAAAAGAAATAAATATGGGGCTGGAGAGATGGCTAGGCCCT
The DNA here is from genome assembly GCA_033318265.1 of Phyllotis vaccarum. Classification (NCBI taxonomy): domain Eukaryota; kingdom Metazoa; phylum Chordata; class Mammalia; order Rodentia; family Cricetidae; genus Phyllotis; species Phyllotis vaccarum. The sequence continues at coordinate 137,857,730 of JARWLC010000004.1, read as the reverse complement.
CAAGACTAAGCTCAATACCCAAAAATCATGAAAAGAAAAAAAAAAAAAAAGTAAACTAACAGTTCATCAACAAATAACTTGGCTGGAGGCAGAAAACGAAGCACATTCTCAAATGCATCTACTTTGGCACTTGGTTTTCTTTCTGGTATTAGCATGTCTTGAAAGCCAGACACATAACTCACTCCTTATCACAGACTGACTCTGTTCTTATCAAATCATTACCAATGATCTTCTCATAAATGTCCTGTATTATAAAACAAGCAGAATATTAAGTCGCTATTGCTTGTTCAGTAATATTTTCAAAATTTCTGTATTCTGGTGCTTTAATTAAACCATGATCTTACCAGGCAAGTTAAGTGTGGAAGTCTGGGTTTAACGCACCTGGAACTAGAAGGCAGATGCCATTTGTTCAGGGACTATTGGTCTTGAATTCTAGACTTCTTTTTGTGCGCCAGGGACAGATTCTATTCCAAAGTTTTAATAGTATTATATAGTCACACGGGAGCAAAACAATATAAAGAGTTATGTTGTAAAATAGTGAACAATAAATGATTGCTAATTAGCAAATTCTCTTGACAGTGAGAATTGAAGTGGATGAAAAAGAACTCAATGGAACTGCTACCACTTATCATTACCTGATCAAAAGCAGAGTAGGGAGAGTCAAGTCTCCACTGCACTGCAACTGTGTGACATGAGCAAGTCTCTGAACTCTAACGATCACTTTCCTTTCCTGATTACTGCAGCAAAATGTGGGCCTAAAATTTAATAACTGTATCAGCTATGAGTCAGGCCCCCTCCTTGTGTGAAGTAAATGTGGATACTGCATGCAGTACAAAGGGAAGAACAAGCTTTTAAGAAATGAAAGGATTTGGATAATAAGCAGTTATAAAAATGGAGAATGTAAGCAGAGCATCAAGTGCCTATTCTACATATCTAATGGTATCTGCAAATACGGCAAACTGTTTCCATATAACTCAAACCACCAGGCATGGACAGATGGCTCAGCAAATAAGAGCATTGGCTGCACTTGCAGAGGACCTGAGTTCAATTTCCAGCACCCAGATGGAAGCCTCCTGCAACTATAGTTCTGGGGAATCAGCTATGCCTAGCCATTAACAAATTGCTTTATAAAATTAACCAAACCCACCAAGATTTCATTGCACTCATGAAGAAAAGCTCTGCATATTTATGTATTTTCTCACTCAGACTTAACACCCTCCACCAACACAATGCACTTTGAATACTATGGAAAAAAACAGAGATACAGAGCCATAAAAAGAGGACCATCCCATTCTGTTGAAACAGATGGAGAAAGCCTAGAATAAAGCATTAAATCCCTTTTATGGTCTGCTAAACATTAAATAGAGGTGCTGGTATAGGACAAGTACTCTGAGGATAACATATGCCACATTCAATTTTCACCAAGCATTGTAACTTACTGTCATACTAACTGTGCAAATTGAAATGAATAAACTAGTTTCACTTCTCAGTGGATCAAAATTCAAACCTAGAAACAGTTGGCAAAATACATGTTTACATACCAATTGAAATGGTTAAATAAAAAGTATGGTAAAGAGCTAGAAAGACTGATTGGTGGTTAAGAGCACTTGCAGATCTTCCAGATGACTGGGATTTAAATGCCAGCATCCACATCAGGTGACTCACAACCACCTGGTACATGTAGCTCTGTGATACAGTGCTACAATGTACAGGAGAACACACACACACAGAGGGAGAGGGAGAGGGGGGAGAGGGGAGAGGGAGAGGGAGAGGTAGTAGCAGGTGGTACTCATTTAATTCCAGAACTCTGGAAGCAGAGGCAGGCAGATCTCCGAGTTTAAGGCCAGCCTAGTCTACAGAATGAGTTCCAGGATAACTAAAAAACAAAAAAACAAAAAACCCCAACCAACCAATAACAACAACAATAAAACCTGTCCACCCCCCCCCAAAAAAAAAACAAGTGTCGTGATATTTTTCTGTAATTCCAGTACTGGACAAGTAGATGCAAGAGGATCATGCACTTGAGGTCAGCCTGGGCTAAATATATGAAAGAAAGGAAACGAAAAAGCCACACAAATAGCTTTTCAAACAAATATGAGAACAGTATATCTGAGTGTAGTTTTTGAAAGACAGGAAGGAAGACAGAAAAGGAAAGAAAATAATTTGATAAGGCACGCAATGCTCAGAACAGACACAAGAACTAGGCTAGCTTCATTTTAAATTGCAACTCTGTAGCAGATTATTTTATGATGGAATCTCTCTATTCCTCAGCTACTGTAACTGTGAACTGGTAATAACAACAGTCCCCTGTTTTTCCAATGATAAAATGCACTGGCATATAAAATTCTCAGAGCAGTGGAAAACAAAAAAATGTACTCAAATTTTAGTTACTTTTCTTTCTGACAGTGTTTTATGTAGTCTAACATGGCCTTAAACTTCAGATCCTCTAGTCTCAACCTCCTGAATGCTTGATCACAAGAAGGCATTACCATGACCCCTGTGTATGGCGATGGGAATCAAATCTAGAGCCTGATATAAGCAAGTTAGGCGAGTGAGTACCTTATCAATGGGGATACTATAGATCAAGCCCCTTAATTACTTTCAACAAAATCCATTGACTAGAAAACAGAAATAATAAGTACCATGAATATTAGTACCCTAGAAAAAAGTTGATTACAGGGGTAAAAAAAAGAAAAAAACTAAATTGTAGGAAAAGGAATTAAAGAGAATGTCTGGGACTTCCTTCCATGGGTTTTAAGATTTTGTTTTATTTTGAAAGGGTCTAACTATGTAGCTTGACTGGCTTGGAAATAGCTCTGTATTATCAGGTTGGTTTGGGAGATCCACCTACCTCTTACCTCTGCCTTTGAAATGCTAGGATTAAAGGATTATACCAGCACACCTGGCACTGTAGTGATTCATTATGCCTTTCATTTCACAAAATTTCATTAAACCTTAAAGCTTCTGCATTCCTTAGCACTGGTGGACAGTTGCATGCACACCTTGTAGCAGTTTGACATAACTGGCCACCATAAGTGTCCTAGGGAATGGCATTATCAGGAGGTGTGGCTTTGTTGGAGTGAATATGGCCTTGTTGAAGAAGTGTGTCACTATGGAGGAAGGCTTTGCTCCTATGCTTGGGATACCAACCAGTGTCTCAGTCAATTTACTATTGTATACAAGATTTAAAGCTTTCAGCTGCTACTCCTGTACCTTGTTTGCCTATACGCTGCCCACCACAATGATAATGGGCTGAATACCTAAAACTGTAATCTGCCACTTCAATTAAATGTTTTCCTTTATAAGAGTTGCCAGGGTCATGGTGTCTCTTTGTAGCAATAGAAACCCTAACTAAGACAAGTCCACTCAATCACCATACGTGTGTGTGTGTGTGTGTGTGTGTGTGTGTGTGTGTGTGTGTGTGTGTGTGTGTGTGTGTGTGTGTGTGTGTGTGTGTGTGTGTGTGTGTGTGTGTGTGTGTGTGTGTGGAGAGAGAGAGAGAGAGAGCGAGCGCAACAAGTAGATTTAGTTCAGAAACCAGAATAGGCAGAAAGGTTAACAAGAAAAGCACACAAGGTGGTAGAATTATCTAAAAATAAATAAATAAATAAAGACATAAAAGACAATACAAAAGCATTAATAGTTAGAGATTCAACAAGATAGGTAGACTTGATGTAAACCTGCTCATTGTCTTTCCTAAATGTGCAAGAAAATGTTGCAGGAGATCACCTGGGACTTTTTCCAAAATTATTTTCAGTATAGTCTAACTGTTGTCTATAGTTTATGGGAAAAAGATGCACAGAGCATCCATCCTCCTTAGGTACTGAGGAGGGCTGACTCTAGTAAACGGTGTATAAAGAGATGTGAACCGTTCTGAAATGTGCATATAAAGAAAGTAAGAGAGAAGGAACAAACCCTCCCTTCCAATTCTTGGTTCATCCTCAGTGTTATTCAGGTAACTCAAATTTAATGTGGTGTCGCTGATGGGGCAATACAAGTCTACCATTTGGAGATCTTCTGTTTGTTTGGGTTTTGAGACAGGGTCTCACTTCATATAACCCAAGCTAAACAGGAACTGGTCTCAAACTCATGGCCATTCTGCTGCTTTGACCCCTTTAGCTCTGAGATTACAGGTGTGAGCCACCACATCCCAATCACTGTCCCACAGATGCTTCTTTTCATCTCTCATTTTTCTTTGTGTTATACTGTAGATAATTCTCACCATCCTATACTCAGGTACTGTTGTAGCAATTGTATTACCTACTGATGACCCTGATGAAATTATTCACTTTTGATAACATGTTCCTTGTTGACATCTGTTTCTTCATTATTTCTGCCTGCTACAATTATAAATGCATGATGTCTATCTTTGCTACTAGATCCTCGATCTTTAAAATCTTTGTCTCATGTTTCCAACATCGGGGTCACTAGGAGTCTTGCTCTATCTATTGTCTTGTCTCCGGAAAATGTTTGTTTTCTAGCTCATGTATTTGTCTTATAATTTTGACTGAATTCAAGATTATTGAGTGTAGAAAAGAAAGCCTAATCCAAGAAATGAACATGCCTCTTCCTATATATACACAAAGCATTAATGTGGGCAGTAAGTTCTCATTCCATTCTCCTGCACTGCCCAAGTGACATACAGGCTTCTCTCCTGTTTCATTCAGGCTCAGTCCCCTGTATATCCTTGTTTTATTACTGTCCTGTTGTTGTGACAAAATACCTGACAAGACAGAAACTTCTCAGAAAGCAGCCATGGCAGCACATCTTTAATCCAGACTTGAGATGCAGAAGCAGAGGGATCTCTATGAGCTTGAGGCCAGCCTGGTCTATATGGCCCAAGGCCACAGAGATCCTGTCTCAAAAAAGACAAACAAAAGAACAACAACAAAAAAACCTTAAGTGAAGAAAGGTTTGATTTTGCTCATAGTTTGAGGATACAGTGGTAAGAGTCCAAGGCAGCTAGTTACATCATATTCCCAATGAGGAAACAGGAAAGTATAAATATTTGTGTGTAGGGGATTGTGTTTCTGGCCTGGACTTTCGGGTCTTGCCTCAAGGTTTAGACCCAAAGACCCCCAGACGCACAGAGACACACAAATGCTTACAATAGTTTTCAGCTGATCAGCCTAAGGCCCAGGCATACAACTTGCTAACTCTTAATCTAGCCCATGACTCTTATCTTGTTCAGCCATGTGGCTTGGTACCTTTCCTTAGAGCAGCATAGTTGTCCTCTGCTTCTTCCGGCTTCTCTCTGGCATTCTGCTCTGTGCTTCCTGTTCTCAGAGTTTTTTTAGTCTGGTAGTCCCACCCACACTTCCTGCCTGCCTTTGGCCAATCGGCGCTTTTTATTAAACCAGTGGGTGGGACAATTATTTACCATGAAACAACACAATCCCCTACACTTGTGTTCAATTTTTCCCTTTTTATACAATCCAGGACCCAAGCTGAGAAAATGGTGGTACTACTTACTCACTTTTAGTGTGGATCTTTCTTTTGATGACTATAACCCAAACAACATAACCATCCCTCTCAGGCATGCTTAGAGACTAAGTAATCTCTCAAAGGAATTCCTGGAGGATTGTCTGTTAGGAAGTCTAGACCTTATAAAAGTTGGCAATCAGCACTAAACATGAGTCCTGTGAACTCCTGCCTCTAGGCATACTCCTTCCCTCTTCCTTCCCACAGAGCCTAGCCTTGTCTGAACTGAACTGATGTTCAATCTACTCAGAGGAGTGAGACCTGTACTTAGCACCTGTACTCCTAGACAAGTCTCCTGTCTTCCTTAAATTCTTGCCTCATGCTCCAAAGTCTTTGCTACTCAACAGCAGCTCAAGTATTTTTCAATAAATCCTGGAAAGTTGACTCCTGCTCAGTCTCATCTTTCCTATGAGATTCAGTGGAGGCTTGAGAACAAAACCTAAAGAGTAACAGTGAAGCCACCCTTTATTTTATTTTACTTATGTATTTTTGGTGAGGGCAACTATCGTTGCTAAGATTCTCCTCATTCTTTCCAGATAGCATGATGCTATTTCATACCTGGCACACTGGAGATCTTCGAAATTGCTGCCACTTTACCTACTTGGATTTGCTGTGAGTGGTGTGATGCTTGTTCTTTCTAGGCTTTCACAGAAAAGACAGTTTGTGTATCATGTCCATGTGTCCTTGGGTTCTGGGGAGTGCATGTGCATATGTGTGTTCTGAGTCAGTTTTACTTCGGAACCCAAACTGGTCTCAAACTTGGAGCAATTCTGTCTCAGCCTCCTGAATACTAAGATCACAGATAGGCATTAGCTACCAAACTTAGCTTCTCTTTGGAGTTTAAGTCATAAGGCTACCAACTCAGCTCTGATGGACTACAAAAGCTTATGCTAATACAAGTAACTGGCAGTCACTGCCCTTCTCCACATTTCATTCCAAATAATATACTTACTCACTCAGAAGTTCCATAAGCTTTCTCCCTTTGGTAGCTCATCATTTTCTCTACATTATACTCTCCCATCTCTTCTACACACTTGAGCTTGAGAGCACATTTCTAGCAGACAACATCAATATCCTTCTTTACTGATTCCACATTTTCATAATTTCCAGGTTTACTAAGTTTATTGGTAAATGTTTCCCCAAGTTACTGCTGCTGGGAACTTTTTCTGTTCCACCACTCCATTTCATGTCCTAGCAGTGGATAAGTCAATGCCAGATCTTGGAAAATATGTACTTTGGGGGTGCTAGATATGTTGTATTCATTTAAAAATGTCAGGCATTGCTCTTGTAACAGTCAAGTTTCAAAATTTGTTAGTATGATTATATTTTGAAACAACCTAAATGAAAACTATCCTATTTGGTGACATTTTACCATAATTCATAGTGGATGGCCAAAAAACAAACCCTCTTTGGAAAATCTAAAATTGTATTTATCTGACTCTGTTTACAATATGGTAAAGAGTTCCTTGTTTCTAACATGAGACACTTTATAAGGCACCTTAAATTTCACTAAAGTGAGCTGATTCGTTTGAACCGTCTATGAGTATTATCATTTACATATTCATTTCTTGAAAGTTACAAAGCTGGAGATGGTCTAACTCTCTTCTATCATTTTACTTGCAGAATACAATGTCCAGTTCTTAGTTCTCTGCCAACAGCTGTTGGCAAATTAACTCCAATATCATGTGGTTGTGCAAGTTTAAAAAATTTTTGGTATAAGTATTTGCATAAACTGTTATTAAGTTATACTATTTAGAAGTCATTATTTCTTAGACCATCTGTCTCTATATTAGATCAGAATTATACTTGACTGTTTGAAAATTTCAATTAGACTATGTGTGTGTGTGTGTGTGTGTGTGTGTGTGTGTGTGTATGTGTATCTACACATATTCAATAAAATGACCAATCTCTGTAAATTATTTTTTCAAACCAACACTAAAACTTAAGGTGCTCCAGAGCTGGTTCAGTGGATAAGAATACACACCGCTCTTGCAGAGAACCTGAGCTCAATTCCCAACACTCATATTTGACAGCTCACAACTGCCTATATAACCCTAGCTCCAGAAGGGTCTGAGGCTACTGGACTCTAAAAGCACCTAAACTCACACTCAGTTTCTCCACACAACTACTCCACTCCACATAAACATATACATTAAAAGAAAAACTTTCACTTAAAAAATTAATCTTAGACCCAGTGTGGACCAATATACCTATGATCTTTTCATTCAACAGACTGAGGCCCCACTGGGACCTTGAGATCGCCCTCTGGGCTAGACTGACTGGCCAGTGAACCTCAGGAACCTGAGCTTCACTTTATCTCACCACTCAAGTCCTCATGTCTGTATGACAAGTAGCGTTTCAACTGGGCCATCTCTCCTGTTCCATCTGAACTTTTTTCTTTTTAAAATTTGTACTGTTGTTTTTTTCTTCAAAATTTCAAATTCTACAAAAGCCCACAGGGCTCAATCGCCCTTTGGCACAAACTATTCTTTGGGAAGACCATTCAGGTCCCTATTCAAATGACACTTCCTGTCAGAGGTTACCATTGACTCTCCTATGTAAAACACCCTGACTTCTCTTTCTCTCTTTACGATAAAATATCTTACTGCAGAAATCTTCATCAGTAACTTTCAACAAACTAACATAATTATTCTTTTTCTTAATTCAAGTCTGAGAAGTTTTTAACTCATAACGCCATATTATCTATGCCTTATTATATCATTTACTGACATTTGTATTTTCAAATCACATCTACTTTAACTGAAATTAGAACTCTTAGACTACATAGAAAAGGTCTCTGTGTTTATTCTTTTCCAATCGCAACTCTATAAAACTATATACAAGGGCTCATGCACCTTTTTACTTCATTGTTAAATGTGTCCTTTTTTTTTTATTCCCAAACTAAACAATAATTTCTAGTAGCATTTGTTCATTTTGGGTAAAGCTTCTTAAAACAACTGTTAAATGACTTAAGATACTTGAGTAGGAATTTGTAACAGATAAGCAGTATGAAATTAAAGGGCAGTTTGGGGATTATGAGCACTTGCTTAATAGAACATAGGTTCAGAATTCCCAACAGATTTTAATGTCAGGAAGAACACCTAGAGTTACAGTCACAGCTACATTGGTTTTAGATAAATGCCATGCTTTTCAACTTTCTAACAGAAAGTAATGAGCTTAATGTAGTTATCCTGTTAATTCTGATCAGAGAAGACTGTTTTCTTCCACTCTTCCTCAGACTTTTGGATCATACTCAGACAATATCTATTTTAGGAACTGCTCTGGAAGGCCCTATGCTTTATGCAAGGACCTGCTATTTTCCCAGATGAATAGAATATCCATTCTACAGATCCAAGTTTCCATGACAATAAAAACAAAACAGTCATCAGCACCAACTTGGTATTTGATGGAAAATGCAGCTGCAGCTCAGAACAGTTCAGTCTTTATCCTGCTTCTCCCTACAAGCAGACGCTGAATTCCCCAGTAGTCCCTATCCAAACTCAAATAGCCACAGCCGAGTGTGCTAACTACCTCCAATTCTAAAATCACCTGCCTTCCCCAAACTCATGTAAATACACAAAAAGCTTTAGCATTTTTCTATAGGCATGGTTGATTTGTAAACTGGGAAAGCTTATAGTGGGGTCAAGCATTGTAGCTTCAGACAAATAACATTTTAACTTACATGACTATCAAGAAGACAGAATTTGAGGAAAAACATTCAGTGAACAAAAGGCTAGGTAAAATTCATTCAGATTATGAGAGGACACTGCCCCCTTGTGTCTTGGTACTTCCTACTCAGTTAAATTCTGTATGACTTTGGTTAAAAAAAAAAAAAATTGATGCCATATCTAGGAGAACTTGATAATTAGTAGTAACTCTAAGTTAAAACACCAGTTTATTAAATTTATTCTAAGTATTGTAGCTATTAAGTATGTGATTTTAACAAGAGTTGTCTATAATGTTAAGAAAATATTTTGTAAGAAATCTATAGATTGAGTAGTGAATTTTATTAGATTTCACTTAATAGTAAGACCCACTGACAAAGCTCTAAGAATAGAAAGGGAAACCTGTGGGCATAAGGTACATTTTTCTTTGGTACTGGTTCCTCTGTAACTGCATTATTTACAGATTGTCCTCACTGCAATACATGGGCAACAAAAAGCTCTGCACTTACAGGGCAAACAGTTCATCCTAAGTGAAGGATATAAATCTAAGAGGTATCCTAATAGCAAGTAACTCTTTAAGTTACAAATTGTTCTAGAAATTACAGACAGATATTCTCACGGTCCAACCCCAAAGCATGACAGACTAAAGCTTGTAAAACCACCAGAATCTCAGGTCTAATTCAGAAGAGAATTAGACCTTCATTTTACAAGATCTGCAGGTGTTTTGTGATCAGTAAAGCTGCAGAAGCAGTACTCTGAACTCATGACCTCATGAGTCAGGATAAAGCCAGAGAAGGGATCTGAAAAGCCACCCATTAGTAGCTACTGCTACCACCATTACTATCACCTCAGCCACTCACTGCACAAGGGTCTTACACATGCTAGATAAGTACCCCACACTGAGCAATATCCCCAGACTTCTTTTATTATTTTAAGAAAAGATATTATGAAGCTGCTTAGGCCAACTCACTCTGCACTACAGACAGTCCTTAAGCCTGTGGTCATCCTGCCTCAGTTCACCAAGCAGGTGTACTTAAAGGAGAAATTTCACAGCTTTAGGAAGAATCATTCAGCTGTCCTCTTGTTACAATGTAATGCCTACTTGTTCCAACTCTCTTTATCCTATCTCTGAAATAATCACTAAAGTTCTGTCATTTTATAATTAGGAAACTTTTTAAAATACAAAGAATTATGAAGCCCACACTTTTCAATGGTACACATACATGCAGTAGGAGGTTTCTGGCCCAGACTTTTGGGCCTAGCCTCAAGGTTTTGGGCCGCAGACCCACAGACCCACTCAGAGAGGTGCAGAGGCTTGCTATAGTTTTATGCTGATCGGCCTAAGGCTCAGTCATACCACTTGCTAGCTCTCTACCTTTCATCTAACCCATGATTCTTCCTGTTCAGCCATGTGGCTCGGTACCTTTCTTTAGAGCAGCATAGTTCTCCTCTGCTTCTTCCGGCTTCTCTCTGGCATTCTGCCTGGCATTCTGCTCTGGGCTTCCTGTTCTCAGAGTTTTTCTTAGTTTGGTAGCCCCGCCCATACTTCCTGCCTGCCTTTGGCCAATCAGCACTTTTTATTAAACCAGTGGGTGGGACAATTATTTACAATGAAGCAACATAATCTCCTACACATAGAGATATGTACTTATCACATATTCAAGTCATATTTAGGATATACATGGTTTCAACTGATACCACAGTTTCACTAAACTCACTTTGAAAATAAAATCATGGGGGGAGAAGGAGGATGAATGAGAGTGGTTGGTATGTAAAATGAATAAAAAATCTTAATAAGAATACATTAATAAAAAAGAAAATAAAATTCCTGTGCCAGGTCTAAGGGCACGCTTCTTTAAATCTACCACTTGGGAGGCAGGCAGATTTCTATGCATTTGAGGCCAGCCTGGTTGACTTAGCAAGTTTTAGGATACCCAGGACTACATAAAGAGAACTTGTCTCAAGAGGGTGAGGGTTGTAAAGTTAAGAAAAAGAAAAGGAAGTGACTAAGAGTCATTTAGGTCATTAAATGACCCAGCTTCACCTGGGCTACAGAGGCTGGGCAGATGACTACGCTTGGAGTCCTAATTCCTTACACTGTACCCTCATCCCCCATTACTAATTTCTATGGTGTCATTCTTGGGGAACTAACTCAATTGTACCAAATATCATCCATTTCCCTGTGTTTACATACCCAAAAGACAACTGTTAGGACATACATCATATCCCATCCCTCCCTTTACAACAGTTTGATTTGGTCCCAGCATACAAGCTATCACCTAGTGTCTGACCGTAACTATCCATTAAGATAAATCCAGGTTCCCAGATAAATTCATGCACCATCATGACAATAGTCAACTGTTCAGAAACTTAGGGACACTTCCCAGGACAATGAAAGTGGACTGGGGCATAGCATCAAAGCAGGACACGTTGGCATAAGAATTACTTTGTACTGGGAAGGATGCACTTGGGAACCTGAGGCAGGGATGCAGTATTTGAAGGTAGCCTGGGTTATACCTTGAGACTCTCTCACAATCATTTTGTGTTGGAAATATAAGTTCTCAAAATCCTTTATCTGTTTAAAAGCAGAATATCTTAAAAAAAAAAAAAAAAAGTCTCCACAGAAAAAACCCTAATCTCTTCTTGCAGACTGGATTCAGCACCATGTCCAGATAAACAGTCACAAAATAAGTCATCTCCTTCCCTCGAGCAAGTCAGCTCTAGCCATCCCTTTGGTTACTGATCTCTGGATGCACATATGGTGTGTGGTACACATTAGTAAACTTGTCTTTCATGTTATCCTGTCTTTGGACAAGCTATCTATAGGGCTACAGCAGGAGACTCTAATATAGGTGTGTACATGTATATGAAGGCCAAAGCGGATGGCAGGTATCACCTTCTATCTTATTTTTTGCAATAAGGACACAAACTGAAATCTGGAGGTCCTCAATTCAGCTATACTGACAAGCCAGTGCATTCCAGATATCCTCCTCCCCTACCCCCACCCTCAAGTGCTAAGGTGACCTCCACCATATACCACCACACCAAGTTTTTCTATGGCTCTTAGGGATTTGCACTCAGACATCATGTTTATGGGCAAGCTCTTAATTTCTCGAGCTCCCAACACCTACCTTAAAAACTAATTTAAAAGTTTCCACATTTAGGTTCTAAGCAATCCTTTTGGTTGCTGTTTTAATTTTAGAAAAAGTTACAACAAAAAGGAAATTTTTCTTTTTGGACTATTTTTAAAGTCAGTTGTAGACAATCAATGTTCTATTATCAACAAACACCTTCAGTGTATAAGTGCTCATGCATAGTATACAAGAGACCAAAATGATCTATCTAATTAACCTTTACATATTTACTGTTTTTAACCCTCAATGTTGCTTGAATAACTCTTTAGGAAACAGTATATTTTAAATCATGTTATCGTCTTTAACTCCCTTAAATTTTCTTAACTGCTGGGTCTTTGCTGTCACAGGCCAAAAAAATTTCTCAGTCTGTCAGAGTATCTCAGGCCATGTATATGTGGAGGTGCACCACTGAAGTGCTGTGACTTGACCCATTCATTCTGTCAGGTGGCATATGAATCTGAATTATCAGCTTTCTGCAGTGCTTTCCAACTGAAAAACTAACTAGCTCAACTGTAACTTCTAAATATTTTGTGAAAAGGCAAGAATCCTATTTCTCATAAAGCTCTGAATTTACATCAACATGACTTAGCTAGCTTATACAAGGAATTATAACTCTGAAGCTATTATTACCTATTTTGCTTCTCAAAGTAAATCAGATTAGGACAGTGGATTCTCTGGCCTTCTAAGAAGCTGTCATCATTGTTTAGAAACATCATTACCTCACAACACAGAGTGTTTCCTCATTCACCTTGTATTCTTTTGCCATAGCCCTAAAACCAGTCATTTCTGAGGAGTGTTAGTTCCTTTTGATGGTACATAGAAGTCAAAATCTAGGCATAAGGAATGGTACCAGGGTTCTACTGCTCTGAGGCTCCCCGAGCAGTGGGTGACACATGGAGTATGTACATACCTACATGACACATTTATATCTATATTTTTGTTTCTCAATATGTATTTTGAACTCTAAATTCAAACTGATATTGCCACTCAACACTAGTCTTTTTCTTCTATATTTATGTTTTTTCCAAAGTAAAATACCAACCATCTATCTGTAACAGAGTTTACTTAGTTCATCAGCTCCCTTGTATATAACCAACTGTGAGTTGCTATGCTCATTCTGAGGATTTCCAATCTTCACGTCCTAAGGTTGGAAATACAGAAGGGGCTGCCATACCCTGTATTTATATAGATTCTGTAATCTGAACCCTGGTCACAGCATGCAAGCATCTTAAATGGCTAAACAATGTCCCCAACTCCTTTCTATCTTGAGAAGGAAAGTAGAGCATTTCCTGGAGTCACACCAAAATAACAAAAAATTATGAGTAACCTAAACTTTGTTTATTAGTAGTGACTGACACGCTAAAGATTTGTTGACAGGGTGCTTGACAGTTTAAGTACCTTAAAAAGTCAAAGGGTGAAGGGGAAAGCCCTAAAAGCTTATCATAAAAACCTTTCTAGCAGAGATAACGATAGGCTGGATAGTACATTCTCACAAGAGAGAGAAAAGCCACTTCTGAGCACTGCACAGACACATTACATATAGGTACAGAGAAGAACAAAGAGGAAAATCCTGGACTTGGAGTCAGAAGTCACAAAATACAACAGAGAATCCAACTGTTCAGTCCCATGTAAACTGATAACCTCAGCCTCAGATGCCTCAACTGCAGAATGAAAATAATTAAGTCCACATTACTGAATTGTATAAACTTAGTGTGTGTGTGTGTGTATACAACAGAGCCTAATACTTGAGCTTAAAATATGATTAATATGTGCTATTACAATTATGTACTGCACTAAGATCAGCAAGTCCAAAATAATGTTCACAGCTGTCTTAGACATGTAATTGTATGTAATTGTTCCCTTTGGATCCCCAGTCCTTACAATACTGCACCTGATCTATAAATATGTATTGAATAAAAGATTAAAATACTAGTTCACACTTTTAATTACAGCACTTGGGAGGCAGAGGCAGGCAGATCTCTGTGATTTCAAGACCAACTTGGTCTACAGAACTAGCTCCAAGATAGCCAAGACTACACAGAAATCCACTCACAGCCACACATACACATCAAAGAGGAGAGGGAAAGGCTGGTTGAAATACTACAGGGCTGCTAGATAGTGAGCCTTTTAAAAAATGTTGGTTTCAAGTCAATACAGATTTTCATAATCTCTAGTGATCTCCGTTTTGGTTCATGTTAAATATTTACCTGTTGATAAGGCTAACAACGGATCAGGATCATCGCCAATCTACTTGACAAAACAAAGAAAAACATGGCACAATGCATGTAACATCAGAGAATGGAAGTTCCCTGAAATTATGAAAATGTGTTCTGTTCAGGCTGTCTTAGAATACCTATCACTGTTCAAATTTTTAAAAGTAATTGGAAAAGTGAAAGCTGGCAGATAAATACTACGTGTAACACTGAAGAGGCAGAAAAGATTGGGAAGGAGACAGGCTTGGGGAAAATGCTGCATAAATAAGTTAGGCCTATCAAGAAGGTACAATAGAGATTAAGCAGGATCCTTGAGTGCCAGGATCCAGGATAGACAGCACTGTATCTGCTCATCATTAGAATTCACTACATATGTAAGGCACTGAGTTCTTCCTAAACCCAAATCCTAGGGAGAAAATAATGAATAATGTGAACTTAGAGATTCTCTTGCCTCTGCTTCCCAAGTTCTGGGACTAACAGTGTGAGACACAACTTCTACTGGCTGCCTGTCTTTCTATGCCTGCCTTAAATACTTTCTTTGCTCAGTTAAGGCGTGGCACCACCACTGCCTGCCTGGGAGCCTGGAACTCCTTCTGTAAACTAAGATGACCTCAAGCTCAGATTGGATTAAGGGTGTAGGTCACCACTCCTGGGATACTCCCTGTGCTGGGATTAAAGGTGTGAGTTACCACTGTCTGACCCTCCTAGACTGACTGTGGGTAGATCCCTCTGACATCTCCAACTGTTTTTAGTATATTTGAAACATATCCCCACGATGTTGTGTCAGAATCAACATATACCACTGTATATATTAGGGAATCTTTAAAAACAAGCCTCATTAATTTGAACCAAATGAAGTAACTATTAGAAATTAATAGGAAATAAGTTAAGACAGATAAAACTTTATACACAAAATTCAATATTAAATTGTTAATAAATGATGTAAATGACTCGTAATACGTGAGAAAGCAGCACTATATCTGTATAATGGACTACCTTGGGAAGTTTTTCAAATTTATACTTATGGAACATGCTTGTTCCATAACTACCTTAGCTTCTTCTGGCTCAGTGACAACAACAAACTCTTACCTCTTAAAATCTGAAAGATAGAAGGAAGCTCAAGTCACAGATATTAAAGACCTGCCATTTAGGAGGCTATTTTCAGGTTCACTGATGACTGTATTTTCACTAGAAAGGAACAAGGAAGCTTCCCGGTGTCTATCATTTCCCACAGGCTTCCACTTACAAATATCACACTGGGGGTTAGACCTCAACATATGAATTTTGGGGAGACACATTTAGTCTATTACAATATAAGTGGGAAAAAAATCATTGCAAAATTCCAGTTTAAGAAAAAGTATGGAAAGCAGAAAGACTAGAAAAACATACACTAAGTAAATTAACCCTTTGGATCCACTGATGCTTTTCCTGTTCTCCCTGGACACTAGCAAGTGATCTTAACAGCGCACTCCAAGCTCATGGCTTAGAAGCTATTCTCTTACTGCCTGCACCCCCAGCTGAGGCACAGAAAAACATTTTATCTGCTTTGCACTAACTGTGTAATTACAGAGCCACAGGAAACAGACTAAGAAAAGGTAATAGTGTCTAAACTACACTGAATAAGCCAAGGACTCACACTCACAACACCATCCAATGTTGGACAAAAGCCAAGTCAGGTGAAAGGCTTTGATTAAAAACATACAACTAGCCCACAAGGGTTTAGGTTTTCCCATGTCTATACAATACAATGTTTCTTATTTAGCCTATAAATTTGCCATTGTGGCTTTTAGATAGTACATAAAGATATGAATTAATCAAGAAAGGTAAATTGGAACTCAAATTATCCCACATATCAAAGGCAGGTTTTGGTTCAATTTCCAAATACTGCTGGGGCTAGAGAGCTGGTCCAGTAGGTAAAGGTGTTTTCCTTCAAGCCTGAGTTCAATCTCTGGTACCCATGTAGTGAAAGAAGAGAACCAATTCTCTAAGGTATTCTCTGATCCCCATACACACACAGTACCTACATCAACACACACCATATACATTAAATAATAAATACATAAATAACTGCTGATTAAACTATCCTTGCTCCAGTAAATTCTCTTGGTATGTTCAGCACACATATGACAGAAGGATCCTCACCATTTTGAAAATTTAAATGTACTGACATTGTTAAATAACCAACCCTAGAGTCCACTTCTTTAAAAACTACCTATCAAATAACTTCCTACTTTTCTTCTCTAACCAACCATTGTACTTCTACCTCTCTGAAGCTGAGCATCCTTACACGTAGAACTATATAGAATCTGTCTTGTAATATCTGGTATGTTTCAAATATACTCATCCAATTAGTACAACATCCTTCCACACTATAGCAGATGTAAGGCACATAACATTCCCTTGCACGAATATTTCACTTTATGTTTGTTTACTATCAGTATATCCTTGTTCAATAATTTGGTTAATTGTGAATAGTAATTTTATTGCAACCATTAAAAATGCCAAGAATTTCAGACTATGAAAGTTAATTCTTGGCCCTCTTTTTCACCCTTGAGTATAAAGTTCAACTGGTGAATGGCATGGCAAATTTGTTCAACTTCTGGAGGAATGAACTGCTTTTAATTAAATGACAGACTACTTGCTGTATTTCTGTGGGGATTTGGCTTCTAGTATGCAGTGTCCCTAGGTCCTGGCTCCATGATCACCCAGGAAAACCAAAAGACTCAAGTGCCTTATAAAACCCAGGACAGTATTTATAAAGAATCAACTCACACCTGCCTATATTTACACAACAATTTCTTAACTCCTTATATTATCAAATAATATGTAAGGGCTATATAAACAGTTGTTATATTGTTTAATTGTAATTTTGTGTCATTACTTTTTCTGAATATTTTCAAATTTGATTAAATTCAAATATGTAGGACCCACAGAAATGATCTGTAAATGTTACTGCTGGCTGTGATTTGATGGTGGGTGAGTAAAGTGTACCATCTCCATTTGGCTTACTGTAATTTGCAGTTTCTGCAGTAAACATTACTAAAGTATTTGATGAAAATAAATTTAAAAAGAGCTTTAGGATGCTATCACTTAATTCTTGTCAGTGTGCCTCAGAAAAGTCCTTAAATATCAGAACAAGTGTATTTTCTTTATAAACAAGATAAAAACTATAACCCACTATTTTCTTTTTATTTCAAGTTTTTTTTTTGTAGCAATTACACACCTGAATGAAATATATTATATCTAACCTTTCCTCCTTCCACTCTTAATGCACCTCAGATTGCCTAGTCCTTCATCCCATGCCAGTACATCAATTCTTTGACAGGAAGTCATTTCTAAAAGAAGCCTAGGACTGACTCTGAGAATAGTTAGGTAAATGTCAAAGCTTCTGACACAAATGTAAACAGACCTGGTTAACAGGGAGGCCCAAGTGCAAGGCAGCAGACTCCCAGGCAATCCTGCTTGTGCTACCTCCCAAAGGCTTTTTAAGGTAGAAAAAGAAAATTGAAGGCTTGTTCCAAGTGTTAAGGAAAGATTCTTGCTGGATCTGATTTTCAGAGACAGAGAAACAATGTTACAATAACCATAAAAAGTAGTGCTCTTCAGATAATATCTAACATACATATAGCAAAGTCCAATGAAATGATGGACAATGAAACATCGGAAATGTTTCCCAGCACTATTTCTTCATCCGTGTTATGTCTGATGAAGGTCTATAAAGGTGAGTGCTGTCCAAGGCCAGGGGAGGAAAAGAGAAGAAAAATCAGAACAAGTGGTAGTATCTTTAAGTCTGTTCTGTCACAGAAGAAATGGTGCATCAGAATTACAAGCTTTGCAAATATAAAAGGAACAAAAATAACTTTCACAGGTTTTGTACATTGTTTTCAAAACAATACAAACCTTTTATACTTGTTTTTGTTTTTTAATTTTTTTGAGACAGGGTTTCTCTGTGTCATGGAACTCACTCAGTAAACAAGGCTGGCCTTGCACTCACAGTGATTCACCTGCTTCTACCTCCCAAACGCTGAGAATAAAGGTGCGTGCCACCACTACTGGCTAGTATCAAACTTTAATAAAAGTAGATCAAAACCACCTCATTACTCAGTCATACACTTTGTAAATTACAGTATTTAAAAAAAAAAAAATATGGGTCAGCAAGACAGCTCAGTGAATAAGAGCACTTGCTGTGAGTCTGGTACCTAGAGCCCATGTAAAGGAAGGAAAGAAATGACACTAAAGGATGTTGTCCAACCTCCATATACGTACTGTATGACCTATGTATGTCTGCAAACATGTGACCACACAGACACAGCGACACACACACACACACACACACACACACACATGCATAGGCATGCATGCACACATGCACTTATACACAAAAATATTTTTTAAAAGTACAAAGACCATTTTATTGATAAGGACATGCCATGACTTAAAGAAAGTACTATAAAATTAAGGAAGTGAATATACAAGTCATTTTCTGAAAATGTTACTATTTCTTTGAGAGCTAGTTCTATTTCATATTTATATACTAGTGAGACAATACACAGGAAAACATGATTGATGTATACTTTAAGTCCCCCCCCCCAAATGAGTCAATGTTTACGGGTATGTCCTAAATTATGCCTTAAGGGCATTGTATTCTATTGGTCACTGTGACTTCAGAAGAGACATAAAAGAAAAATGCTTCCCAACAACAAAAAAGAGAAAAGGCAAGAAGGTGTGGCTTTCCACACAGTTCATAGCTCAGTTTCGTACCAGGTCCCCTATCTATTGCATAGCCAACATGGGTAAGGAACTTGGCCTCTGACTTTGGGGAATGTCCCAGGAACCTAAAGTAGAACTTTAGAAACCACAGTGACTTGGAGCTAAAGTTTAACGGAATGGAAGAAGTGGAAGAAAACTAACTTTTTATTGAGAGATTGATAAAAGATGAGTAAGACACATGGACACAGCTGAAATCCAAGCACTCAGGCAAAAGGACTAGGAGCACAAGGCTCTGTCTGCAAACACCAAGGTTGGGGCTCACTGACCATAGATTACTTGGTTGAAGTACAAAAAGCCTATGTTCAGCCTACAGCTCTGAAAAAGAAAGCACACACACATACCGAGCATCAAGATTTAATACACCTAGAAAATGTACAGTTTCTTAGCAGATGATCAAAACTTGCTGTCAGCTATCAGCACTCCTAGCAGCCCAGTAACTAACACTTGACTACATTTGTTGATTTCTAGAGTTGCTTCTGATTTTCTTATTCTTATTATATAAATTAAAGTGACTATCATAGATATACAGAAAAGAAGCAAGGAACCAACAATTAGCAATTCTGTTTTATTACTGTTAACAAAACCAATAAACTCTGCTATGATTTGTAAAATATCATTGCAAAGGAGAGAATTTTTAAAGACTTACAAACCCACATCATCT
Organism: Phyllotis vaccarum; assembly: GCA_033318265.1. NCBI lineage: Eukaryota > Metazoa > Chordata > Mammalia > Rodentia > Cricetidae > Phyllotis > Phyllotis vaccarum. The sequence goes on along the minus strand of JARWLC010000004.1, from coordinate 137,837,806 downwards.
TAGGAAGACCATTACTAAAGAACATGAGAAAAATTACTGATTCTCCTGTTCCTAGTCCTGAAATTCAACATGAAGGGGAAGAACTTTAGACATTGCCCAAAAGAGTGTGTCATAAGCTTATGTAAACCTAACTTTAAAAACCCACACACTAAATACACAGAGATAACCTTTTCTCGAAGGATTTTTAAAAAATTACACAAAATCCACAACTTTTTTCTGTGTCAAAATCTTCCATTCTTTTCAATATTTTGCTTCTTTTAAAAAAAAAATTCCTTTTTCCAATTATAGAGAGGAAATAAAAAGAAATGCAACTCTTTTATGTAAAGTAAATCCATCTGGATGTTTGCTCCATCCCATACTAGAAACTTGTGATCCCCAACCAGAATGAGTTATAGTAGAGCTTCAGGCAAAATTGTCTCCATACACCACAATCCATTATCCCTGTCAAGTTAATGTTCCATGTTGAGCCATATGGCACGGCTACACATTCAACAAAGGAAATTCCTTAAACTTGTTATAATCAGCACTTGCAGTCATCCAAAAAACTGACATAAACAGCTTTATTGTGTTTAGCACATTTCAGTTAATATCCATGACAAAAACAGGAAACAGTACAGGAAAAGGAGGAGGAATGTGGGGAGCAGTGCTATTAAAAAAAAAAAATCACCCCCCACACCCTCAAACTGTATGTTTTATAATTAGGATTTTGTCATTGTTTCTGTTGGCCTATGCAAGTGATTTTCAATTACAGCAAGCACACCAACCTTTCCAGAGTGATCTACTGAGGTAGACTTAGGAGGGGAAAAAAAAATTAATGACAGCAATTTTCCATAATATGAGCAAACCAAACCTTGAAATCGTAGTGGAATCTGATTCAAATTAATCAGTCCTGAAAAAAATAACGAAAATTTGAATTTTCATATTTGTTTTCTTTCTATATTTGTTTCATAATTGCTAAAATGTAACTGAGCTTTAATAATAATAAAACCCCTGCAATTTAAGCAAAGTATCTGTTATATTCAGTAAGTGCAGGTCACAGAGAATCAAGGGCTCCCAGAAGCCTTTGGTATCCAGCACAGCCCAGCAAATCAACTCCAGAAAGGTACAAGTAGAGCAGAACTTCATCTCAGCCCCCGCAGTGACAACAATAAAGCGCTGAGAAAACACACTATCAAATACTGAACTCAGCATCAATTTCTGTTAATTACAGCCTTGTCAGCAATGTGATTATTCAAACAACTCATGCAAATGTTAATGAGGCCTTATTTGCATATTTATTTTTTCCTTTGTTGAAATGTCATTGATTATTACATTCTACTATGATGAATGTGGCTGATGATGTGCTCTGATATGTAATTAGTCATTAGGTGGAATGAATAGATCAATTATGAAAAAGAAGTAAGATTAAGAAATATCAAACAAGACCGCCCAACGTAGCTATAGAATCTTTTTTTTTAAAAGAACCTAATAAATAATTTCTTGACATTTAAACTGCAACATCAGTAGCTTTCGATAAATAAAGCACTACTTTTGTGAGGTTAAATGAAGGCTTAAAAATACATCAGTACTTTGATAATCCAATTACAATCACAGAAACCATCTCTGGGGAAAAAAAAAATTGAAAGCCACCTCAAGTGCTATTGTCGGAAAAACAAACAACAAAGGAGACATGAATCTGCTTTAAGCTTACACAAATTAGAAATATTCAAAGTGTATTTTAATCTAGTGTGAGGAGACGACAGAATCCATTTAGAGAGAGAGGCATGTAACAGCCTACAGAAAGAGGCAGGAATCTGGTGGAGAATTACTATTCATAAAACAAGGCTAGCAAAAACAAACTCCTTCACATTATGACTTGTGCTCAGAGGAAAAGGATTACTTAGCTCCTGGAACAGTTTGCTGTAACTATCCAGCCAGTACTTGCTATTCACAGTAGAGGGGTGTGTGTGTGTGTGGGGGGGGGGGGGAAACACATTACTGCAGACCAGATGGGAACATTCCACATGACCAAACCAATCAATCACCTCTGTGGGGCGCAGGTGCAACACAGCCGTGTAGCAACACACCATTTCACAGTCTATCGGGCACAAACACATGGCCACCAATCAATGGCACCCTGAGGACCTCGGAGGGGGCAGGCTCTCTGGAGTCTTACTGGTCCATGCCTGATGACTTCATAATCACACATCATTTCATTCACTAGAGGATACAAACTAGCATTCTAATAACCTTCTACTGAAAATGGTCATGTTGTGCATATTAATACAGTGCTGTTAGGATGAAGCAACTGACTTTACACGGCAGGCTAAGCAAGGCATGCAAAGCTGAAGCAACCTGAAGCTAGAAACTTCTTCCTATATTTAAAGATGGCTATTTTGTTCAGAGTAAGATCAATGGCAACATGATTGATTCTGCGTTAAAGTTGACATGCAAGGATGGTATAGCACACAAAACAATTGTTAAACAATAATATGCTTGGAGAGATAGAGGACAAAGGAGAATGAAACTAAAACGGTAGTTGGTAATTCTACATGAGGAATAAAAAAGTTCTCCATCTGTCTAAAACAATATAAACAAAATCAAGTGCAAATAAGAATAGATGTGCAGGAAGAAACTGTGACTGAGCATTGATAGCCTTTGTTTGCCATCTGTGACTCTAGTGCTTGAGAAGGGTTTCTGTACAGTTCATACCTACATAACAAACAAGATAAATAAGTTCGTTTTCAGCAAATACTGCTGAAACTCTACACGAGTTCATAGTTCCTTGGTCTGTTAGGTAGCATGCAGAGAGCTCCTGTTTGTTCCTTTTACTCAGATTCTGCTGGCAGCGATATCTGAGATAACTAAATATTCTGAATAACCTAATCGTGGCATAACATATACAGATAACCTAATTTAAAAAAAAAAGCAAGAAAATATATGTTTCATCCTAAAAAAGCAAACAATCCAGTTCAAATCCTCGGTGAAACAGGCTGGGTATACATCTGCTCTTAAACAGTAGAGTTCTTTGATAATTCAGAGAGTAGTTTAGAATTGTCTGGGTACTTAGAATCCATTAGCAACATCAATTACCATGCCAGGGTTTGTGTAAACATGCACAAAGTTGTTGTACATCCCTAAAAGTTGACTTGTGATTTTTATGCTAAAACTATATATATATATATATATATATATATATATTGCACCTTGTAAAGCAGTTCATAAGAAACCAAATTAGTTTGTATTTCAGATTTAGATTCTAAACATACATTTATTTACTTTCTTGTAGATAAGAATACTATATTTTGTCCACAGGCAGTTAATATTAGTAATATATTCTGCAGACCAAAAGAAAAAATGTATGCACACAATAAAACATACTTAACAGAGAGTCTTTGTGGGGAAGGAGTCTGGTGATTAGCCAAAGAAAGACACAATGATGATGATTACTCCACAAAGAGACAACTGGAAAGGAAATCTCACTGGTAGATTACCTACTTTAAAAAGTACATTCAACTTCTCTCCAAATGGAGGTATCCATTAGAGAAGTCTACAAAACTTCAGACAGGTTATATCTTGTCTACTAAACATATTTTAGTTTGTCTTAGATCACATCATATTTTAGCTTGTCTTAAATCATGCACAGTACATTAGCCTGTCATTGAACAAAATCATTTAGCACAAAGTCTATTTTGTAACAAAGGTATATCTCACAGAACTTTCTGTCAACAAAAAATCCTGGTGACACATATTACCCTTAGGTTATCAATTGCTAGGGTAATGTGTTCACACCTTGTCACTTCTGCTCAGGTCCGCCAGAGTAATGTTAGCATATGGCCCTACCCTAGGAAAACACCAAATTCAAAATTAAAAAGTTTCTCTGAATGCATAATGAATCTTAACAAAGTCAAAAGTCATAAGCTAAACCATCCTATGTCAAGGACAGACTGTAATCATGTAGCTTTTATCAGGCTAGATAAAGACCATGACTAAGACCTTAGTGTTTCTCCTTATTCATGGCCTTCTTCTGTGCCCTGACTGCTTAGAGTAAAAGCTAATTGTTTTCCAAGTATTCAGGAGGTGACCAGCAACTAGATGTGCCAATTCTAAAATCTAAGGAAGAGCATACTGATATGTGTTAAGTGTCTGCCATTACCATAGATGGGTAGAAACTACAGATAGATGCTTGGTAGTTCTTTTCATGAGGAGGTAAATGAACAACTTAACAACTTAACCAACACCAAAAAGTAAAAATAATATTTGAGTTTAAGTCACTTTGTTTAACAAATACAAAAAAAAATGGTAATCAAGTAGCACAAAAATAATTTCTGAAATGATTTACACAGAGATTTGCTTTCCATGCAGAACTGTGTTACAGCTACTGCAACAAAGCTAAAGATGCTGTAGATTGCTACACTGCTTTACCAAAGAAGAAAAACCAAGAGAAAGAACGCCATTGGCCTCTTCCAAGCCAGCATGATTCAATAGTATCCACAGCTATACTCTCTATAGCTCTGACCACCAAAATACATTTTCCAAAATTTGCCTGTTGAGGATGTTTTGGAAAGTACAAAACTTAACTTACATTTGTTTAGCTGGCATGAATACAAAACTTTACTCAAAGGCAACGTAAAAAGGACACAACAGAAGAGCTCTGGAATCAGGCAGAATTTCAGTTCGGTGACATAACTTGTGACTTTCGAATCAATCACTCAAGCTTTCTAAGCTTTGATTTCTTGATTTAAAAGACACAGCTCAAGCATCTGAAGACTGAATGTATAAGACATATCTAAAAATGTGGCTAATAACAAGCACTTATTTTTCAAAATCTTTTACTATTAATTTAAAAAAGTATTCTAGTTAAAAGTACTCAAACTTGAACACTTTCTAATGATGTTATCTCCATTTGCAAACATTATTTATCTCAACAGTTGCTTTAAAAGATCAGTACTTCCTATCAGCGCTTCAGAACTGGTGGTTAACTTATGGTAGAAAAGAATTAAATACATAAATTGGTCAATGTACTCCTCAACTAATACAACCAAAAGAGCATTAGTCTCTCCTTATTTAGAAAGGTTTGTTCCCCTTTCCTTTATCTACGGTTAGTTGTACAATGCTTAAGAAAAAGTCAGTTTGTACATGATTTGGAAATTCTGCTTCTCAAGACTGCACAAAAAGGCTAACTGGTCAATAAAAGCTATCAGCTGTTCTGTGTACTATAAACTAGACCTTAAAACAGGCTAGTCTGACAGTGAAACTATCATCTTAAAACAGACTCCTCAACCATTTTTGCTGGGGCAGAACTTGTAGCCATGTAAGACATACATCCAAATTGAGCCTCTCATTTGTTAATGGCATTTTATCCCAGAAAGACAATATATGAAGAAGACAGTCTTGTGTTTACTTAGGTAAAGTGCATTCCAAGTCAATCCAAAGAAAGCCTTTATTGAATACACTGAATTTAAACTAGCTATGTTTGCTTTTGTAGCACAGGTGTGGTACATGCTTCCACATCTGAGTGTATTCCTTACACTTGTATTTTTAAAGAACACTGTTAAACACTATGGTGTTAGACTGGCAGCAGCCTTATTCATCTTCCATTTACCAATTCTTGGAATACATCAAGAAGCCGCATTGATGTGGGAATGCGTTTATGTATGCTGTGAATCTCAATCTTTAAATAAAGGAGCTGTTTTGAGCCATGGCAGGCACCATAGAAAAAGTAGGAGGAGAAATCAGAGCTTAGGTAGGAGAAGCAGGGCGGAGTTAGAGACAGATCCAGCCAGCCGCCCAAGGAGCAACATGTAAGAAGCACGGGTGAGCTACGGGCCACATGGCCAACAGATTAATAGAAATGGGTTGATTTAAGATGTAAGAGCTAGCTAGCAATGTGCCTGAGCCATAGGCCAAACAGAATGAAGTTAATAGAAGCGTCTGAGTCCTTTCTGGGGGCCTGGGCGGCGGTGGGCAGCTAAGCAGTCTCGGGCGGCAGGTCTGTGGGTCTCGGATCTCTGGCCGCCCGGGACCTGAGAACCCACTACTACACCGCATTGTTAGGTTAATCAATACCCATGTAAGTATATTCTGTGTTTGTATATAAGCACGTATTTTTCAGAATAAATCTCATAAAATAGTACATGATTATATATAAGAAAATTAAAAGCATGCTGACAAAAGTGTACACCATACTGGTATCAACCCCTAAAAAGGTAAAGCAAAGCAAGACTTAATTAAATAATGAAAAGATAAATAAACTGTGGAACATCCATAAGGGAACATTAATATTGTTCAGTCACAAAGGAACTAAGTACTGACATAAGCTACACCAGGGATGAACCCTGAAAATATGCTAAGTGAAAAGAGCTATTCACAAGATAATTACTTTATGATCTGTTTATATGTAATATCCAAAATAGGCAAATCCATAGAAACAAAAGGACTAGCTATTGTCAGGGACTGAATAGAAGGGACAATGGAGATTCAGTTCCAATAGGAATGAGATTTCTTCATGAATGGATGTGCAGTGTTCTTGAAACCAGACAGAGGTAACGGTTGCTTAAGTTTGTGATACTAGTGTATCATATCTCTATAAAACTATTATTCAAGCTAAGTGGTGGTGGTACACATCTTTAATCCCAGCACTCAGAAGCAGAGGCAGAGGCAGGTGGACCTTCATGAGTTCAAGGCCAGCCTGGACTACATAGCAAGTTCCAGGACAGCCAGGACTTAAGCATGATAAAACAGGAAGCTCTATGGCTTTTTATTTGACACAGGGTTTTCTGTAGCTCAGCCTGTCCTCAAACTGAAGCCTGCTCTGCAGCTGAGGATGACCTCAAACTTCCAATCTTTCTGCCACTACTTTCTTGGAAAGCAGACATCACACTAAAGAAAAACTAAGTACTTTTCAGGTCCTGCTTTTAAAAATCAGAGTAAAAACATAAATACAACAAATCTAAAATTTTAAATCATCAAGCTCAACGTAATTACTAGCTGCTTTAATATATTTTCTACAGTTCTAGTCTTGTTTATGTGAAACACATAATCTAAGATCAGTTTGTATTTATATCACATTATAGATATACATAGCATTAAAGTGCCATAAAATAAAATTTTAAGCTGTATTATGCAGGAAAATATTTTTAAATACAGAACATTCTGTGTTTATTACAAACACCATAAATATTAAATTCACCACTGGAAAAAGACATCCACTTGCTTTCTAGAAATTATGAGTTAAAAAGTAATAGAATAAAACTTAGCCTACCATTATGGCTGATCAGAAGCTTACTGTTAACTAGTCTGCTGTTGGGGATTTAAAGGCTACTCTATCTTGTATTTTCATAAGTCCCATATTCATTATCTGCAGGTTGGCCCAGTGTAGCAATACAATATTAATCCATTTGCTGTAACTTCACTAGGTATATCATCCTTCTGAATCCAGGAAAATAAAACTTAACAGAAACACTGTAAGTATTCAGCCTATGTAACTTCTGTAACTGCTGGACTATCTCACCAAGAAAGAACAGAGCTTCACATCACACTTAACTTCTCGGTCTCCCTGTGCACCAAGGTTCACTGATCCTAGGCTCACAAGCTCACTCTCTTTATCCTTAGTGGAATCTGTGTGACCACTTAATTCCACTTTCCTATCCATCTGGTAGTTCCTGGTAAGGCAATGTGCAGCCTTTACAAAACAGAAATAAAATCATGATGATATATATGGCTAATTCAAGAAAGAAAAAATTCTGAGCCAGTATTTGTCTTTAGTAAAAACACCAATACACTGAGGACATTAGCAGTGGGAAGTCAACATGGGACCACCTTCCTGGGACAAAGCTGCATGTGCCTTCATCATTTTTGTCAAGGAAATAAATCTGTCACCTGCCGACACCCAGGAAGTCAAGAAACACCACAGCAATCTGACCTACTACATGAAAGAGTCTCTAGTAATATAACTCAGAAATCTGTCAGAAAGCTAAGGATGCCAGACAAGCAGACATAACCAAAGATACCCTAGAATGCTAGTTCCCAGATCATGCCCCACCCCCACCCCCAACACACATACCAGTCTTGGACTATTTTCAGAACTATTTGCTAGTAAGGTATACTTACTAATTGACATTATCTTGTTGTTGTTTTTTTTTCAATCATTAAAAAATAAAATGCCATGCCTGTATGGAAAAAAGTAGAAGCAGAAACACAGACAGAAGCATGTAAAAGCCTCCAGGAAACAGGATAGAAAAGAAGCATGGTGTAAATAGAGCTTTCTGCTCCATGCCTCTTAATTTGGAGGAGGCTCCAAATTAAGTCAGTGATGTGGTGATGTTTCATTACTAGCCAGTGGGGACTTGTCTACCTAATCAGAAGGGAGATGTTGGAAGAATACTAAAAAGAATTCTCACCACAGGGCTCTAAAGCATTAACTGGCCTCTTGGTTAGTTTTAGAGGCTTAGTCCACTACCATCAACGGTGAGGGCATGGTGGTGCTCATAGTGCTGGAGCAGTAGCCGAGTCTCATCCTCATCAGTGCACAGAGAGAAAATAGGCCAACATGGGCTTTCACAACCTCAAACCCATTCCCACTAATTGATACACTTCCACCAAGAACGCCAAGCCAACTAAAAAAGGCCAATAAATAGTTCATTTTTCTTTTGTTCTTGGGGAAGGATTTTTTTAAGGGTACGTCACACTATACTCAAAGATGGTCTCAAACTACCAGCAAGTCTCATGCTCCAGACTCTTGAATACAAGCATTACTGTTTCCATTAAATCATTCTCTAAAGCCATTTTTAGTTACTGTTCTGTCTGCTTAATTTACACAACAATATTACTTTTATAAATCTTGAAATTACTCAAATAACCATTTTATGTAAAAATAAGACCCTATTAGTCATTTTTCCATGGCTCATGAACATATCCTCAAATTTATGAACCTTACTTTTTTTTTTAAGCCAGGCTTATAAGACACCTAGTAAATGTACATTTTCCCAAAATATTAATTCCAAAATTAATTTATTTCAGATTTTCTAAATGTATAAGTGAAAATAGAAAATGCAATGTGGGAATTAGATAGCTCTTTTGATGCTTCCATCTGAAGAGAAAAAAAATGGAACAGGAGACAGGCTGAACTTAAAGAATATGGTCCCTGAAAATAGTTGAGTTCCAATTCTTTATTCACAATTCAACACCTACTGAGTTGTGTCCCCAAGTTCATTCCTTTACACACAAAACAGGGTTGTAAGAATTGAATAAATAGTGACAAGGCACTTCTTACAGTATCTGCCACACGGGCATAAATTAGTTATCATACCATTATTATCATAAAAAACAATTCTTTATTCTTTTTGGCATAAATGCACTAAAAATTCTGTAATGATGATTGAGTAAATTAAATAAGCAGCTCTTTTCTGTTCAAGATCAAATTATGGGGACTTAAAGCTATGTAGTATAACAAAATTTCACACTGCCTTAAAGATACCATGGAAAAGAAAAAAAAAATACTTGGAGGAAAAACCAAAGAAAAATCATTTTAGAGTTAAGTGACATTTGGACTGTACTACAAACCACAGGGTTTTTCTGTTTTGCTTGTTTCTATTTCTGACAGCAGGAAAGAGAAACAAGCAGAATGTGGTGATATTTGTTTGTGTTCTAACAAATAAAGCTTGCCTGGAGATCAGAGGGCACTAGTTAAGATAGAGGCCAGGCAGTGGTGGCACACACCTTTAATCTCAGCACTTGGGAAGAGGAAGCAGGAAGATTGGGAGTTCAAGGCTACCCTGGGTTACAGGAGACTGATCCAGTCATGTCTCCACCCCCCCCCCCCACCACAGAAATGGGGGATCAGGTGTGGAGGCTCACACCTTTAATCCCAGCATTTGGGATTGGGATCTCTTTGATCCCAGGACTAGGGAGGAGGCCACAGGAAGTGATATGGCTGGGCAGCTGGGCAGAGAGAGGAATATAAAGCAGGAGGAGACAGGAGCTCCCTCTCCTCTCTAGTGGCTGACTCGTCTGTTTCTCTGATCTTTCAGCATTAACCCTAATATCTGGCTCCACATTTTTATTGCTTAAGACCAATTAATAATAAAATCTGTTTTATTCCAATTTAACCCATGGATATAGTACACTCATTCACTGTGATCACAACAAACTGAACACAACTTAGTAAGTTACAGCTGGTCCACAAAACTCCATGAAATTCTCCACAGGTCATACTAGGAAGAGTGGAGTTTTATTCACAAATGTTATTTCTTTTAGTAAGCAAGGAATAACAAGGGGCGGGGCTGTCTTGAGTTGAGGATACAGTTTTATGGCACAAGGCCCTGAGTTCACCTCTAACCCCAACCCTCAAATACAACAATTAAAACCTTCTTATATCATCTGTGTGCTCTAACAAAGTATCACAGACTGGGTAATTTATAATAATGAAAATTAGTTTCTCATGGCTCAAAGACTGGGAAGTCCAAGACTAAAGTGGTAGGAGCAGCACGGTTCTAAGCACTGTTTATAGTTTTCAAAACTGAATGCACAAAACTCTTATTCAAAATTATCTGAGTATCGGCCTAGTTGTAAAACAGAACAACAGATATTTGCTGAGACCAATTACTAACCACGGTTCTAAGGGCTGCTCTCTGCTTCTAAGATGGCGGTAACGTCTGGGAAGAACACTGTGCCTCACACAACAGAAAGTATGAAGGGAAAAGGGGGAGGAGAACTCAACTTAAGGAGTAGAAATGCATAATGGCAAAAGGTGCTGCCTCCAATATCAGGTCCTGGACCAGTGTGCTTACTCTAACTAAAGAGCAGAGCCTTCCCACAACTCGGTCAGACCCCAGAGGCTGTCCTTTATATTACAGCACAGAGGACTAAGTTCAACATAAATCTTGGAGGAGACTAACCACAGCATTCAAAACACAGCAAGTACTACTTTGTAAATAAATTTATTAATGTCTATCTAATTAGGATGCTATAAATTCTTATTTAGCTATCAGAAACAATATTTGTGATGAATCCGGGCTCCTCCAATCAGTAAGGTCAAAGTCTTGGCCTTATACTATTATAGAGATTTCAGAATACCTGACTGGTAGATGTTATCACAACTTCTGAACTGATTATCACCTACACAACTGGATCTTAAGAACTTTGCCACTGTTTATAGTTTTCAAAACTGAATGCACAAAACTCTTATTCAAAATTATCTATGAGTATTGGCCTAGTTGTAAAACAGAACAACAGATATTTGCTGAGACCAATTACTAACCACACTCTTTCAGCCTCTCTTTTAACAGTTCCCCATATTTATATGATAGATCACTTGGGCAGCTTAAGGAAAGAGTAGGTTTGCTCTCCTGTGTTTTGGCATTAGGTAGAAGGGGCACAGTAATATACATGATAAAATGATGCTCTTCAAGAAGTAGGCAATTTAGTAAACAGACGTAGGCACAAATCAAACTCATGCAGAGTTTTAAGTTCTAATGGTCCTAAGGGCAGGGAATCATAAAATTTGTCTATAAACTTGAACAATTATTAAAGAGCCAGTGTAAGTCAGGTAATGAGTAAGAGTCTGGGGTGGGGGAATACGCTATCTAAAGCAAGTCTATACAAATAGAAAATTTGAGTTCACAGTCATGATACCTTAATTATAGGGTATATTTCACGGATATTTGAAAACGAAAAACTAAGGAGTCCTATTCAGACTGAATATCCAAAATGTCTGAAATGTTTTGGATTTTAAGTTTAGCTTTAGAACCTTTGTAGTGTTCACCAAAAAAATATACAATGCAATATCTTAGTGCTGGAACATAAGCATAAACATAAAATCCATCTATAGGATCATATATCCCTCATGGATACACAGCCTGAAGGTAATCTTAAAAAATGTCTTGGATATGATGTGTTCTGACTGTGACCCACCAGATGAAGTCTGGAAGGGAATTTTCCATTTACAGTGTTCTGTTGCCATTCAAGATACATTTCACATTTTGAAACATTTCTGGGTTTTCTTGATTAAGTATACTCAACCTATATATTCTATTCTTTTTCCTACATTTATCTTCCTAGCTATGATAAAGTCTAACTTATAAATTAGGCACAGCTGCTTCTGCTTTTGAGCCAAAATCAAGGGTAGTATCTAAACAGTTTCACAAATTCAGCAATACCTAATGGGTAATATAATAATATATCAAGTTATGTGAATATGCTCTTTCTCACATTCTCAAATGTTTTTGTACTGTTCTTCCTTTCTTGTGATGGCTGTACAATGCCTATGTAGGAAGGTGATGTGGATAATACTGCACATAATGCAGCATTAGTCTATATGAACATTATGATCATAACAAAACCACAATTTTTGATATAATAACCAAGATGGCTACTTAGTGACTAAACAGGGAAGTAACGTGTGTAGGATGCACTGGACAAAGAGATAATTCACATCCTGGTGAGATTACATTATGTCACTCAGAAAGACAAAAATTTACAACTTACAGACTGCTTATTTCTGTAACTTTCTACTTATTCTTTAAACTGTAGCTGACTGTGGGTAACTAAAACCACAGAAAACAAAAATGTGGATTAGTGGGGACTGCTCTAACATGTACAGAATGCCCCGATCAAAGAAAGGGTAGCATTGAGTTCAAGATGAAAATCTGGATTTGGCTTCTTACAAAAGGTAAAGATTAAGTTGAAATTAAGATGACAGATACATCATTGTGGCTTTCCTAAGTGTCTAGGAAGTAGAGAAACAGTATTGACAAATAAATGACAGAATTATCAAGAAAAAAATATACAGATGGAATTTTAAGGAAATATTGTTGAAAAATGATGCATGAAAGAACATGCACTCAATAAGCCATTTTATATGCTAGTTTCCAGGATTATGACCTATGGATAGAGTGAGAAGAATGAGATATGAGAACACACTGTATGTAAACATAGGCACTGAAACAAAAACCAAGGAGGGAGGGAGGGAGGGACAGAAACAGCAAAGTTTCAAGTAGTAACCAGACAGTGGCTGACATCACCCCCCATAAATACAGAGGATCGAGATAAAGCAGATGAGGACTAGACTGATTTTTAATTACAATTGCCAGGGAGAAGAGTACCAAATTTTAGTTAAATACTTGGTAAGTCAATGATGCTGTGTACACACAACCAATTCCTTTATAGTATCAGAAAATCCAAAGTCCATGGTATTTACCTGGAGTGAAGGTTATTGGATAAAGTTGAAAAAAGAAATCTCTTTCTGATTTTATAATACAAGGATAAAATAAGGAACTTGGGTTTTACTAGCTAATTTATATTGTACTTGCCTATAAAGTCATATGTCTAACATATTGAACAGTTATTTTAAAAAAAATCTGCAAAGCTACATATGAAATAAAGAGCCCCTCACTAAAAGCAAATTCAAACAGTCTGTCACAGAACACAGTATAACAAATGAGTTATTCTGAAATAGTAGGTAGGTAGGTCAGTTCCTTTAAAAAGTGTTACGTGGAGGCTAGTTGTGAAAACTGCAGAATTTCTCTTTTAAGAATACCTTTAAAAAAGATAAAATATACAGCAATGATAAATCAGTTGTAGCAAGTACAGGAAGCACTCAAAGCTCACTTCTCCAGAGTGAACAACTTTCAACTTGCAGAATGCTTTCACTGGTTACAGTAAAAGGAAGGAAGGAAAGAAAGGAAGAGAAGAAAACAGGAAACTAAATGAAAACAAATAGACACAAAAACCCAAGAATACATTGATTGTGTTGCCCGACAAAGTTGTGGGATGATTAGTGATGAAGTCCAAATGGCCAACACTGAGGAAGTGACACATGCATACATCACTTATGCTCCTGAACCAAACATCGATTGCAACAATTTCCCCACAGATTAGTCCAGGTTTTCTATAATTGTGCAACATAAACAAAAATTAATATCAACTAAAGTTTGAGAAAACTGACCAGATATAATTTAATAATTTTTTCCCATTTATTTGTTTGTGTTTTCAAGGCAGGGTTTCTCTTTGCGGCCCTGGCTGTTCTGGAACTCACTATGTAGACCAGGCTGGACTCAAACTCAGAGATCTGCCTGCCTCTAGCTGGGAATAAAGGTGTGTGCCACCACCACCTAACAATTAAAGAGCTATTTAAACAATAAGCACACATTCTATATCCAAAATGCCCATTACAGGAAAGAAGCCCCTCTCCATACAGCCTTTAATACAATCATTTCCTGCTCAAGAGACAGCCAATGATTTTCTAACATGGCTCAACAGGAACAGAATTTAATTTACTCACACCCAACATAAAATCAAACAAAAATATCCTAATAAGTCATCGTCTTTCAATTTTGTCTTTTATCTAACATTTACAAAGGTTGTTATTGATGTCTCTTATATATCAGTGCTAAAGGACCAGGCTGTCTGTGCTTAGAAAGAACATAATGGAGAAAAGGCAAAGTAATGACAATGGAGTTTGCCTTTCTTGTGCCAGAATACATCCTGACCAAGTAACCTTCCCAACACTGAAAGTCAATTAAACAGGTCATTATACTGAATACTCAATAAGCTTTTTACATTGTTAAGAATCACTAGAATAAAGACGACCAAGTAAGTAAAAAAAATGGGGGGACTCAAATTCATCAAGAAAACTTAAGCACTCCCACTACTTTCTGTAAACAGATTATTTAAATGTAATTTTATCTGTAACTTAATATTGGCAACTTTTCTTATGTTTGTAATCTGTAAAGTCAGTTTTGAAATTATACAAGTGTTTTTAGGTTTTATTTACTGAGAAACATGTGCATGCATATATACATAAATAAATATAATAAAAAGTTTAATTAGACAAGTTTATAGAAATAACTAGCATAAGACTGATACAGGAAGATACTATGTAAATGGTAATCTGAGAACTCAACATGTTGACAAGGAGTAAGCTTTATCTTTCTAATCGTCTCATCTTACATTCTTCAACCTGTGCTGCTGTGACAAACTCTCTACCACAGATTCCCAACATATACACTGCAATCAAAACTGTCTAACGTTCTCGCTCTCAGGTCAGAAAGCATCTGCTAGGAACTCATCAAGCTTGATCTATTTTTTAATAACAGATTATTGCTATTAATATTATAATCTATTGCAATCACTGGACTATAAATCCGTGAAACAAACTTTACATTTAGGTAAATAAGCATTTCTAAGATCCTGCCTGCTAGGTTGCTTCTTGAAGTAAATTCTACCAGACTCTACTTCTGATAAATCTTCATTTCCAACAGGTTCTGGTTGTTGTCAAAGAAACTTCCATAGCTGCAACAGATGAGGACCAAGATGCCAATGTTGCCAGTGTTACAGACATTGTCAATAACTGTCAAATATGTACCACCAAAAACTACTAGGTCATATATTTCAATGTTGAAACCTTGGAAAATAGACAGGAATGGTTTCTTTACTTTTTTCAGAAGCTAGTATCTCCATAATTATACTTGGGTTTCATTTGCTCAGTAGCTCACCATCATGATTTTATGAAATGCATTATAACTGCTTGAGTATCAATCAATGGTTACCGCATAGTAACTGTTAACACCATTCTCACCTTTGGCTTTCTTTAATTCTTCCCATTAAGGAGGAGACAAAACATTGCTTATTTTATGAAGTAAACAGAACCCCAAAGAATCCTTATTTCTAGAAATATAGAAAAAAATAAAAATAAAAGTTTAAGGTACAGAACTGATGAAATGACTCAGTAATTAAAAGTGTTGGCTGCTTTTCCAGAGGACCAAGGCTCTATTCCTAGCATGCACATGGCATCTGTAACTCCAGTTTCAGAAGATCTGATGTCCCCTTCTAACCTCTGTGGGCCTTGCATTCATGTAGTACACAGACATACATACGGCAAAACATCCATACACACAACATAAAATACATCATTTTATTATAAAAAGTAAAAGTGCAAAGTACTGTCAGCCTGAACCAAAGCTTAATCAGACATTCTGTCTGAGGACTATTCTATAATTGCTGCCAAGTAACATATGAACAGAACAAAACAAAAACAGAGCTGAACCATGTTCATTCTCAGTTTTCTTTCCAAACACTAAAATCATCAACAAAATTAACCTTAGTTAAAAACAAAACAAAACCCAAAACCCTACTTGCATCCTGAGTTTAATGAGAAAAAGCTCTAGCATATCTATATATCTGAAATATCTATCAGTGCCTGCTTTATCAATGTCATTAAGCTAGGTATAGATATAACACAATAGAAAAAAAAAATCAACCAAACTATATTATGAAACCAATTTGATATCTGAAAAACAGGAGATGCAAACATTAGCATTTTTTCAAGTTATAGCCAATGTTTAGAGAACTAATGCTTTCTAAAAGTACTTTTAAAGATTAACCCTTGCCACATTATTTATCCTATCATTGTTTCATGTTGTGAAACAACCTTTTTGTACACTGTGAAAATGTATTGCTCTCACTGGTTAAATAAAGAGCTAAATGTCCAATAGCTAGGCAGGAAGAGATTAGACAGAAGAGCCAGACAGAAAGAATTCTGGGAAGAAAAAGAACAGTCCCTGGGAGATGTAGGGAGAAATAAGATGAACATGCTGTCACCAAGTCACGTGGTAGAACACAGAGAAGAAATATGTTAATTTAAGTTGTAAGAGCTAGTTAGTAACAAGCCTAAGCTATTAGCTGAGCATTTATAATTAATAATAAGTCTCTGGGTGATTATTTGGGGGCTGGCTGACAGGACAGAAAAGTCCATGTACAGCTAAAATTAAAATTTTAACTTTTGAAAACATGACTATGTGCAATATTTTTCACTGGGTGACATATGTTAGAATGGCTGTCAAACATAATCACTTCTCCAAGTAACAAACTCCCAATGGAATGATAAATTAAAAACTATGAAATACCTTCATATGCTAAATAGCATTAAAATGATCACTTGTTACTGAAATAAACATGCTTTCAAAGATATCATAAGAACAAAATAATTATAGGTTAAAATACAGTTTTTAAATTTTAAGTATCTATTTATACTGAGAAGGTCATTACCAATGACAAGAATTGTTTCAGGTCTAGGGACATATGCTTCACCTGTTAATTTACTTTTTTGTGTCATCTAGGACGCTGATGTTCCCCTAGTGTACTCTTCCTTTAAAGATTATAGACAGCCACACAAAATGCCAGGTAATTTATTAAATGCCACAGTATTACAGGGTTATGCTAGAAGATATAGATACACTATAAATAAAACAGTACCTACTATCAAGAAATTTATCTGAAGTTGCAGATAAAGGTAAACTGATCTTTTTGATTAGTGAAAATAAAGCCAATGTTGTTTTGCAAAGGCAACGATTTGTGGCAATAAGTAACAGACCTAGGAATAGAGAATCACTGGGATAGCTGAAGTTTAATGCCTCTGAGATACTAGGATGGAAATTTCAGGATAGTAATCTGTAGAAATCTGCAACTCCCTCTTAGCTAATTTTACATTTAGTATTTTCTTTTCCTACTCAAAGCAAATTTGCCAGAATATAAACTGTGAACTGTATCATTTTTCTTCTTGAGACAGGGTCCCACTATGTAGCACGGATGACCTAGAACTTTCAATGTAAAGCAAGCCGACTTTGAATTCACGGAGATCATCTGCCTCTATGGCCTAAGTGGTGGAATTTAAGTGTGCACCAGTAAACATAAGGAAGTTATTTTGTACCAAGTGTGAAATTCCAGTGGCAATAACCTCCCTGACACTCCTGAGCACAGTGTTTAGCACACAGAAAGCACTCAATAAAATGTGAAGACAGGTAATTCTTCAACTCTTACAAGAGAAGTATTAGTCTGTGAAATATCAAGTTAATCTCACAGAACATGAATTGTCTAGCCACACTGTTTCCTCAGAAAATTAAGTCCACCTGGAACTTTCTAAAAGGATAGAGCCTCAATGCTACACTCTTGGAGTACAGCAACGTGAGCTGAGCAAACTGCCTACTGTAGTTCCTTCATCCAAAGAGCTGTTGAGATCAAGCTGCAACTTGGCAACAGCTGAGGGGCATTCCATGGAAACATTTTCATTTCTCTAGTCATGAGCCAAAGCAGGATATCCACCTGCAAGCAGGACTAACTCAGAGACTGTCCCTGAAAATGCTACTTGAGGATTAGTTCTTTCATACTAGGTAGTTATCCAGATGGCTACAAAGTCAGATCACCAGAATATTGAAGTATTGCCAGAGCACAGGGATGCTGTGGTGCTGAGGAACTCTCCAGCCCCATGGCTTCCCAGCCCTTTCTTGAGATCTGAGTGCTCAAACGTCAAAAACTTGTTTTAGACCAGAAGCTTCCAGAACAATTCTCGTGCTCAGTTTTGAAGAATTAGAACATGAAAGCAACTCCTTTCCAACTCCATTATGAAAGCACAAGCTACCAACTCCAGGTGTACTATTATAGTTACTCTCAAGATTTTAGTCTTCTGTGGCATGGAAAGTAGATGGGAGACCACTTTGGGGTAATTCTTCTCTTTGGCCCTTGCCTACTTACAAAGTGCTTTATTCTTTTCAAGAAAAGTAAACAAAACCATCAACCTATTCCCAACTACTCCACAGAGACAAACTGCAAAGGTAAGAAGTCTTGGATCACTTCTAGTGTGCTCTTCCACCAATAGCCCTTGCCACCACACTCCATACTCTCCCAATTAATCCAAAACATCTTTGTAAGCCTCACAACAAATCTCTAGAAAGAGCTAGAGGCACTACTGCTTACATAAAGTCTAACTCAAAACTAGCTAGTATTCAGCTTTTCCATGCCTCTTTATAGGGTAAAAAAACAAACAATCAAAAAAACAACAAAAAAAAAAAAACCAAAAACCAAAACCACGTTCTACTTAGAAGCCAACCAGATGCCTATTTAGGTACCCAGCTCTGTGGTGAGTGAGCTCCACTGTAAAAACAAAAAACCAGAGTGAGATCAGAATAGAAGCACTGAAAAGAAGTCCTTTTTCAAGATCTCACATGACGGACTAATACCACGTGCATTATAGGCATGTTCTTCATTTATTTGCTGAAATGCTACAGTTGGAGTTATTAAGCTTACAACTGCTATCTGAATCTCCTGCTTATATTTATGAGAATATTATGAAAAGAAAGTTTCCAAGCAATCAACTGTAACTGTAACTAAACATTGGGGATTATTTTCTGGTTCCTTGTTTTAACAATGAAATAAACCAAATTCCTTTACAGCTCACCACACCTGAAACAGTAATCTATCTAGATCCAAATCACAAACTTATGAAGTTTTGTCACACTGAACAGTGGCAGCAGCCTGCATTAAAACTTGGGTGTTATTTTCTTTACTGGACATTACAGTTTTAAAAACCCAATTGAAAACAAACTTTCAACTAGATTCCTAAGAATCTACTCATAGAAGAAATTAGGATACTATAAAAAGACAACATTAGTTTTTCCAGTAGGAAAGCATTTGTTTAGTTTTGACATTAAAATTAAAATCTGATACATAATGTCAGAACTCTGCCAATGAGCTCAAGGCAAGCAAGCACACGATCCTCTTCCCAGTTATCCAAGCCTCAAATATCTGCAAATAGAATTCTGTAGAGTAAAAACATCTTCATAATTAGCTCAACAAAAACAACCACTGTTTTGAAATGAGATTATTTATGCTGCTTAAATCTTTCTTGCTATGTGCACTACCAAGTCTTGAAAACATTGCCTTCAAGCACTCTGTTAGTCACTAATCAGACATATTACCCCCGTGCTTACTAGGAAGGCACACACTAAGAGCTGTCTATAACTTTACATTCTGATGAGTGATTTTTTTCACTTTCTCCAATGTCCAGAGTTGATCTATTACAAGAATAGACATATTTTCACTATTTTTCTTGAGTGAAAGTATCTCTATCATCAACATTTTGGTGGCTATTTTATCTGGTTACTTCTTGAGTTCAATGTAGACACTTTGTTTATTTTCACTGGCGGAAATCATGATGTCTATAAATAACCCTGACTTGTAGTAAGGTGAGAATAATCTAGTAAGAATACTGAATAACACAAAATAAGCACTGGAACATGTGGAAATGAAAGCCAAATGAAGCTGGTGAGAATAATTTTTGTTCACATAGGTTATAAAGTAATACTCAGAATTCATCTCAACACAAATGAATACTATATGAACAGCTGGTTATGATATATGATTTGAACTAGTATAATAAGTTAACAGGTAAACACATCATAGGTTTAAGTTACTAAATATAAGAACAAATTAAAATAATGATGTCAAGAAAGGGGAAACAAATCTAATCTTCTTACAAGGCAACTGAAGTCAAAGAATTACAGAATTAAAGATCACAGAATTTAAAGATTATTCTATTTACAATATTAATAAATCATTGTTGTGTATTTGTTAAACTAACTGAGAGAATACTTTAAAATGTCTATTCTTTTCATTTAAAGCCAAACATCACCATCTTTTCCTAAAATAGAGCCTTACTGCCTTTATACCAACTGACATCTTAGCCCTTCTAGCTTTCTACAATGGCCCTACACACTGGCACAGTGACAAATTCCCCCAGAAAGAGCACTGTGGGAGCATGACCCTCTGATCAGTTCTGCATGCATCAGTAACTATACAGCAGACACATGCACCCTACAGTCAGATTAAGTGACACACTGAAGTAAAGTAAGACAGTCAAGATGTGGCTACTTCACCTTTGGCCCCTTTTTAAGCAAAGACTGGTTTGTTCTGCTTTAGATTTTATGATTTTTTTTCTTTATTAAAAAGTACTACCTATGATATAAGAAATACTTCTAAAACAAACTTGCACTGTTATGCACACTAAAAAGCTGGTCTTTTGTTTTTTTCCAAAACAAAGATTTTGATGGCACAGTAGCCTCTTTGTATTTATCATTAGCTCTCTGTATACATTTGAAGTATAAATCATTGTAAATATTTCTAACCAAATTCAGAGTAATTTTTGACAAACTGAGCTGAATCCTTAAAAATTCCATGGAAATTCCAATTTCCTTGGTGTTTTTCTCAACTTAATTTCTAAAAACCCATCCCCTATTTTTCCCTTTGGTTAGTTACCTCAAGAGGCTCTAAGGGGTTGTTTGCCTAAAATACCTAATTCTGTGGGCCCAGAACAGGTTCACTTAGACCTTTACACTATTCCTATGGAGACAGCTTCCTGCAGCTGGAAAAACCTGAAAATGACCTAAGAGATTTCTACTGAACTGAATTTTAAGAAAAGGTAAAGAATTCTTTACAGTCAACTTAATCTTCAAACCTCATCTCTTAGAAAGTAAAAGGCTGGTAGAGACAAAATTCATTTTGCATCTTTACTCCCTGTATGTTTTAGGGAAGGATGTGTGTGCAAGGGATAAGATCAAGCTCATGGATACAGTAATATGGGACTTATTTAACAACAACAAAAAACCTATCTAACTCAAGAACACAACTTTCAACAAAACACTAAGAAAAAACCTTTATTAAACAATCCAGGAATTATCACTGAACTCTAAGCAATGAATTTCAGACATTATAGTGGAGGAGGTATGATCTGATAATGCTACCGTATAACTTTTTCAAATCAAAATGGCTTTCAAAATGCTCAACCGTGTACTAAGGTGCATCCCTCAAATTCAATGCATTTAATTAATTTGTAAAGTTTGTTTTAAAAATTCCCTTAAGCTTTTGTAGTTTAATATTTTGATGATTCTACACTTTGTTATGGCTATATAATACTTCTGGGTTTATTACAAATTCCAGTGTGAGCAATATCAACTGTACAAGAAGTTTTCCTTGAAAGTTGGCTGTCTGAAATTTCAATGCACAAAGAATCTGCTTTAGTTCCCCCCAAAAGGCCCTCAAAAATCTATTTTAACTACTTTATATGGAACAAAACAGTGGCTACTATTATCAGAGAGATGTTTTAAACTCTGAAGTAGAGAAGGGAGGAGCTGAGTTAGAGACTCAGCAGCAAAAAAAAAAAAAAAAAAAAAAAAGGTATAGCTGTAAGACTAAACAGTGACTGCACTGTTAGACCACTGGTACTGCACTGCAAAGATGCCTAAAACAACCTGATCAACACTGTGGCACCTTTTTCATGGGGGGAGGAAGCAGTGAGATAGGGGTTTCTCTGTGTAGCTCTGGCTGTCCTGGAACTCACTCTGTAGACCAGGCTGGCATTAAACAGAAATTAACCTGCCTCTGCCTCCTATTTAAAGGCATGTATCACCAGCACTACTGGGTAAACACTGTGCTACTTTACTTTGCATTTACATTTACTTCTCTTTGAACAGCTAGAAAGCACCTTCTAGCATGTGTTCTATAAAGAAAACTATAGTTTTCCAAAACTTAATGGTTTTTTTTATTTATTATAAGTCTAAGTCTGGATGTAGTTGGTTAACCAAAGTGAAATAGGCTCTGCTATTCTAAAAGTTTTAACCAACAAAAGAACAAGCTAAGCTTCTATAAGGAGAAAACTGACAGAAAATACTGTCTGAGGTTATGTGACTATGGAACCTTTGTTCATAGTCACTTGTCAAGGTGAAAATATAGGTAATTACGGCCAGGAACTGCTGACCCAGAAAAACCTAGAAGCACTGTAAGGAAAGAACAAGCACCTAAATAAATGGGTAGCTCAGGTCAACTGGGAAACTGGCTTTCTTACTTTCAATTTCGCCATCTACTGGCTCTGTGGCTTCAAATACACACATAACTTCCCTCTAACTCTTCCAGTATTTGCAAGATAAAAACTCTAATTCTGACTTCAGCCTTTTCCAGGATAATATTATGGAATTCTAAAACCCTGGGGCTACTGAATACTTTCAGGATCCCTAGCAAACCCCAACTGAAAGGTAAAGGCTACTTACAGGTCCTAACTTCAACTCTTCAGTGTCCCCCCATTTCTACCACATTTTGTTGACAGTCTTTCAGAGAACACTAAAACAACAACTCTAGAAGAACAGAAATGAATGTCTTCGAAAAAAGAAAAACTCAAGGTGACCTGAAGCCTTGTCTTCTGTTTATAACATGCATGCACAGGTCCTCTTCCACAAGAGTAAGAGACCATGGAGGAAAAGAGCTGAGGATGTTCAGTCCACATCATCTGAGGAGTGTGGAATGAATGCAATTCCACAAAACAATCGATCCACTCCTCAGTTCAATTGGTCCTATCATCCCCCAGAATATTACCAACCAGTAAGGAAAGAAGTTTTGCTCTGTTTTTGTTTTTCAAAATTGGGTTTTTAAAGAGATTTTTTTGTTATGTGTACGAATGTCTTGCTGTATAAGTGCATGAAGTATATGAGTGTCCAAAGGCCAGAGGAAGCTGTTAGATCCCCTAGAGCTGCTATGTGGGTATTAGGGATCAAACTCAGGTCTTCCTAAGTGCTCTTTTATTGCTGAGCCCTCTTTCTAGCCCCAGAAAACAAACTGTATGAAAATTACTGAGGGAATCAACAGAGACAGTATGATTCAGAGCTTTGGAGACTGTGACAGCCAAAGCTGCAACCATGGCTCCAGTGAGACTCTGCTCACAGCTGTACCAGCACTGCCTGCTACTCACTGGCCAATTATGTGCCAAAGGGTCTGCCCAGTTCTCTTTAGACAGAAGAAAAGCCCTCTACGATTGCATACCAACAAATCAACAGGATAATTCTGAAATTCATAAAAAGGAACACTAACTGATAAAGCCTAATAGCTTTATTTCCTACATAAAAAACAGTGAAGAAATAAGTCTGTTGACAAATCTTACTTACAGATTTACTTTAGATGTAGATTTTACAGAGTAGGGATAAGCTTTAAAGGTATTCCAATAATATCTCCAAAAATTGAAAAAAAACCCAATAAACATATCCATAAACATCCCAAATAAGGAACCACAAACTGAACTATAGAAATATTTTTTAGTTAACAGATGCTCAGAAGTGGCTGACATACATATCTCCTGAGACTTCATTTATTCACCACAATTTTAACAGTTATCTTGACCCAAAATTGTGCTAAAGATGTAACTCCACTGGGAGCACGTCATCTCTGGGAGCAAGGCTGAAGGTAAGAATATACATTCTAGAGGGGTAATTCTTACAGTTCAGAGTGACAGCCTCGGTTAACATCAACTTTCATTTGCTCTGTTACACACAGTAAAAATAAATGTTGCTTGAGGGAAAAGTTAAAATACAAAAGCAATTTTTAAACTGAATAACATTTACCTTGATGGAAGACTCAACAGAAAATTAAAACAAAAATGTAGAAATTTTCTTTGATGAAATTTTTGTTTTTATTTTAAATCTAATTACAGGTTTTAACCCACTTACCAGCATAACTTTTATATGCACTTATGTTGAAAGTCAGTGGTTTTCAGCACACCTTTTGCTGCTTATACAGGTCTTGTGACATACTCAATGACTCTGGCTTTAGACTGTCAGATGCCATAGGCAAAATCCACACTAGAATATCAGACTCCCCCTCCTCAAAACTAAAGAAGAGAAAACAAAGACTGCACACAGCAAGATCCCTTACAGAGCACCTTTAGACCACCAGGGCTTTGGATGATGTAATCTACTTAGACTAACATGGCCGTGACTCAAAAAGTCAATTCTAAGATCACAGTGTAACCTACCCGTAGAGGTAGAGAGATAAAATCAATGCCAATCACACAAACTATGTATATTTATCTGATGCCAATGACAGTCAATACAAGAGATTGCAGGAAGCCTTTTTAGAATGTGTTCATCTACAGCATAAACAAGAACAAAAGGTGAAGTTACAAGGCATAGATTTTTTTTTTAAAGCAGATTTTGTAAGAAGGCTAAACACTGCCTTTTTTGAAGAAGGGGTATCTAAACTTGGAAGTTTGGTAGGGATAAAACACAACAATGGGGCTTATTTCAGACTTAACTTCAAATGATCACTTAAAAGGACATAAAAAGAGGGAGTGTTCTACAGAGGATGGTCAACAAGAGCAGTGATAAAGCATGAACATCAGCTGTAGATGAGGTAATACCCTTCAATTTCACTTCACTTGCAGACAACTTTTACATCCTCAATAACAATCCAAGTGCTTAAAGAGACCATATAATGTATGTAAATGAAATAATTTTTAATCAAATAATACCCAAAGCAAAACAATCTAATGAAAGTTAAATTTCTCCAAGTCACTGTTTTGTCTTATTTTTTGATTACTATATAGATATACTTAATAAGGCAAAGGGTAAACCACAAGTGGCCCAGAAAACCAGCAATAAGACATCACTGAGACATGGCCCAAAAACTAGAACATAGCTACTTCCCTTTGTATACTCTTAGTAGTGCTCAAACCTTGCTTTCCAGATGCAGATTCCTTGAGATGAAATAAGCAAGAAATATTTGGAGTCCTCTAGCAATAAGGGAACTTTCCTTTATATATTTATATAGGATACAGCAATAAAAAGGGTCTCTGAGCACAGACATAGAGTCACCAACTTACCTATCAGATTTGAGTTCATGAAAGGTGTTGGGGACAAGCCTTCATGGGCTCCTAATCGACTGTCATTCAAGTGGTCACTGTAATGAGGGCTGTCCGTGAAACCCTAAAGGGAAAAGACCAGAATATTAAAGAGCACAGTAACACTTACCTTATTAACGCACAGGCTTACAGAGGTCTCAACTGTGAACTCCTCATATGTCATTTACAGCACTCAAGAGGACTGGCCTCCAGGCCTAATGACCCAGTGCAGTGTGGGACCCACACTTAGAAAACAAAATTGACTACTGCAAACTATTCTTTTACCTCCATGTAGCACACACCATCTAACACCACACCCTCACAAAAACGAATCAATAAACAAATTTATGTTTAAAAAACCCTTTATAGTTCTTAAAGGAAAGTGAGTTTTTGAAAGTACAAACATTAGCCCACTGTCTTCAAAGTTCTCAGTGCTTCCAGTGGTGTGGTGGTGGTGGTGGTGGTGGTGGGGAGAGGACTATAAACATTCTACAGCGACCATTGAGATCATCATCTCTAAGATCTCGATCATACAAAGGAAATGCTGTGGACATGCTCTCGTATCCAAAAGTACAATTCTACACATCACTAAAAAGAATGAGAAAAAACAAAAACAAAAAATAAACTTCAAAGTTGTAGTGCATTGGCAAAATGCTTATCCCCATCTATTCCTCCTTAGTTACCTTTCTTACAAAGAGTAAAGCAATTACAAGCTGTACCTAAAATACTTTAAATTATTCACAATCAATAAACTTGGAATAGTTCGATTCTTAAATGTAAAACAAATACAAAACAAAATTAATATGGTAATATCTACTCTTATAAAATCTGGGCCATATTTTTTTTAAAGGAAAACAATAGCACCAGCTCATTAAATTCATAAGTCTGAAAATATTATACACACCATAAAGTAAGAATGCTAAGAATGTTTCACAGTAGCTGTTTTATTTCGCTTACATTCAAACATTTTTTCTTAGAGAAAAGGGTGAAACAGAGGAAACTAAAAAAGTCCAGTGGGTTAGAAGTGTTCTCGTTCTCAGACTCCTACAGACCACACAGCAGTACTGCCTTCAAAATCAGGGTGTTTCTAGTTAGTTTTTAAAACTTAAGATGATAGCCAGCACTCTTCATAACAGCAAAAATAATGAAAACTGAAGAGAAATCAAAAAGACAGAACTGTTGATTCATTACAAACACTTAATGTACATACGGCGTCCACTGTTCAGTTTTAATCTGCTGGGAATGCAAAACCCAAAATGAACAAGTTTTATTTTTCTCTACTACAGAATCAGTAATACTCTGTGACAGACAATCCAGAAGGTGTCAAGTAACATTTACTACATGGTAATAATGGCTGTAAGAACATACTCTAGTGACCACAATCACAGTTCAGTATGTCCTACCCAAAGAGATGTACAAAACAGGATGGTCTTGACAAGTTATTCCTTGCAGCTTACTTTTATTCTAAAAACTAACACGGTACAAGTACTAATTGACATACGATAATCCAACATACCTCAGTATTCTTTCTGCTATTCTTTCTTGGGGCCATTCACAGGCACAGTGTGAAAACAAGTCATTACAGCCTATATACTCATTGAAATCTGCAAAGCCTCATAAAACAGTACTCCTCTAGAAAAAAAAGGAGACCCTTAAGCTATATTATTCATACAACAGATGACTAAAACTGAAGAAATGTATGAATATTAAGAATTCCAGTTAAAAATTCAAAGTAGTTAAAATATTTTAAAAGTCTGTATTAACCTACATATTTTTAAGTAAACAGCGAGTAGCAGTTTAATAAATAACTTTACTACTTTACGTTGCAAGAACTATGAAGTATTAGCCTTTGATGCAGAAAGAAAACAGACTGAAATGATCAATCAGAGCTCCTTCCATAGCAAATAAGATAAACTACACATAATCACTTAAAACTTTTTCTATCTAACCCCTAGTACTCAAGAGCCATTAGCTGATATATCTGTACTACCTACCTATCAACTGATCAATCAGTCAATCAATGAACAACAAAGTTCAATAAAGTCTTACTTTTTCTAAGCTCAAGTGGTTTTCCTATCTCAGCCTGAATAGTTGGGACTTTTATAGGTATGTGCTTATACCTTTTAGTAAGATTTTTAAATCTTAGTTTTTAGGAGACTGTGGAGAGATGGCTCAGTAGAGAAGAACACTTACTGTTTAAAAATGAGAACTTTGAGCTGGGCAGTGTTGGCGCATGCCTTAATATCAGTACTCAGAAGGCAAAGTCAGGTGGATCTCTGGTTCGAAGCCAGCCTGGTCTACACAGGGAACCAATGGGGATTGGGGGGGGGGGGGGCTGACAAGAAACTGAGTTCTCTCACTCATCTCATATATAAACCAAGTCAGGTACAGCTGTGCATACCTGTAAACTCGGTACTATGGGAGAGAGAAGACACAGTCTCCAAGATCTTGTTAGTATTAATAAATTTTCTTTTAGTACAAAGGGCACAGAACCAGTACATTTTAAATTGAAGGCAGTCACCCTGCTAAATTTCAAAATAAATTTCCTGTATAAAAATATAAATAGCACAGATGAGCAAATGTCAGCATAGCTTCAAATGGGAGCATCACGGCAGAAAGTACTATAGGCAGGTAGAAGGCACTGTGATTTGCTATAGGACATTTAAAGCAGATGAAGTATGTTGATTATTAGAAATAATAAAGCATAAGCATAGCTCTGACAGTACCATATGGGTTCATAACAACTAATTTTTATTAAGTTTCTTCTATGACCTAGCTTTTAAGGGATTACATGTATTCAGTCAGTTAATTTGGCAGCATGTTACTTAATGTCCGTCACTTTAAAAAAAAAAAAAAAAAACCCTTTAGTATCAAGAAATCTGGTAAAGGGTAGTAAGCATGTTAATGTAGGATTATTTCCTCTAGGTTAGCTACTCTCAGGTTATCAAAATATCTGAGCACCCAGAAACTCTTCATTCAAACAGAACAAAACAGAACAAAAATACCCACATCTTCACAGCGGATCCTTGTTCAACTAGTCCTTCACATGAGCCCCTCTCCTAGCTGACTCCTTACCTACAGCCTAGCAAGAGACACTGAAGCCAAGGACCAGGCCAAGCTATACCAGATTTCAAAACTAAAAAAAAACCATTAGAAATAAATGTATTATTTTAAACTACTAAGTTTGTGGTCATTTAACAAAATAAGAGACAACTAACTCAAATTATTTAAAAAGTAAGAATTATTATGTGTAAATGCAATTTAGACGAAATGGTCAAATGGCATGTTTCTTAAGTTATCCAAGTCAACAAATCTTGTTTTAAAAATACCTGAGAAGCCCATTATTTATATACAAATTTGATTAAAAACCATCCTAGTGGCAGGATTGCTTAGATAGGTTAAGATGCTTGGTCAAGTCTGATGATATGAGTTTAATCCACAAAACCCACAAGTTGTCCACTGACCTCCACACTACATACAAAAAAAGTTTAAAAAAATCTGGAAAAGAATTATTAAGGTCCAGATTATCTTAAGTAGCAATTCTATCAAAAACTAAAGAAAAACTATCAATTCTACATAAACACGTACAGAACTATAAATAAGTAACTGTCTCCTTAAGGCTAGCATTATTGTGTTACCTAATTTTGAGAAAGTCAGTGCAAAAACAAAAAAGTAAAACCTAGGGGCTGGAGAGATGGCTCAGGGGTTAAGGGCACTGGCTGTTCTTCCTGAGGTCCTGAGTTCGATTGCTAGTGCCCGTGTGGTGACTCACAATCATCTACAATGAGATCTGGTGCCCTCTTCTGGCATATATGCATACATGCATGCAGAACAGTGTATACATAATAAATAAATCTTTAAAAAAAAAAGTTCTGGCTATGCTGGGGAAAAAGGGAAAGAAAGGAGGAAGAAGAGGAGGAAAAGTAAAACCTTCCAGATCACAATTTCTCAAGCATCAATTCCTCCAACACTGTAACAAACTGAATAAATATAAAAATGACACTCCATAATAGCCAGCTGATGCTGTCTGCCTATAAGCACAAGGTTACTTTAACATTAGAAAACAATGGTATTAGTTTTCCCCATAGGACACTGTATGGAAAAACCATCAGAACAGGAGCACAAAACCCCAACATCCACATTTGTTAAATATCTTCACTGAATTAAGAAAACCCAGGAATTTCCCTAGTCAAACAAGTCATGAATGAAATGCTGTCCAAACAGAAAATTCTCCAGACTGTACAAAAGACACACATGTAGCAAATGAATCTAAAAAAGCTGTGGATACACTGTCAACATACAAAAAAAAATTGCAGTTTTATATATTAGACATGAATCAGACAGTTAAATTTTATAAAATAACTAAGTAGCATCAAAACCTTTTAATATTCAGCTATTAAACTAAACAGAAAATGTGCAAGATTTGTTTATTGAAAGCTATAAAGTATTTCTTAAAGACATATGCACTGCATAAGTTCTTGCACTGCTAAGGCAAGAGATTATGTGTAGCTCCCACAACTCAAATATGCATTTTTTGTAACAACCCACAACTGGTCAAAACATAGAGAACTTACTATGGCCATCCCTTCCTAATGACATCTTCAACGCGATTCATACAACTAAGGCTCAGGAATATCAAAGAAGTCGAGGTGGAAATCCTAAGAACCTGAGGACCAGGACAGCTGGTACAAGATAGCATCTTTTATATATGACAGAGCTGTACCTACGAAACCTAAACAAGTCTTGCCCAGTGACAATACCAAGCTGATATCCCAACCATCAATGAGGGAAATCTGATATGGCCTCATTCCTAAAGAGCTACAGGTATTAACAATAAAATACTTATGTTGTATTGTCGGCTTATAAGCCAGTCTGTGCCGAAAAAAAACAAATCAGGCAAGACACCCTACATCATTGGTTCCTCCTCAGTTTAAAAGCCTTCGGCAGGTCCTGAGGAGGGACCCAGAGGAAGGTCTTATCCTCATAAAGGAGGACAGAACCAAGCATTACTGCCCTGAAGATGAGCTAGTAAAGCAAGGTGATATGGGATGTCTACATGCTGTGAATAAAGGACTGCTTAGGCCATGGCAGGCACCGTAGAAGTAGGCACATATAGGTAGAAGAATTGAAACAGGCAGGAGAAGAAGGGTGGAGTTAAGAGAGACATGATCCAACTGCCGAAAGAATCATCATGTAAGGTAACACAGGTGAGCCATGAGCCACATGGCAGGACAGATTAATTGAAATGGGTTGAGTTAAGATGTGGGAGCTAGCTAGCAATGTGCCTGAGCTGGAAAAACTGCATGAAAGTAATGTAAGTGTCTAAATCATTTGGGGGCCTAAGCGGTGGCAGGCAAATCCAGACCATAGGACTAGGCCAGCCAGAAACCTATTGTTACAGCAAGGTACAGAAAGAGGTTTGTGTAAGGAACTCTGATGATCGCTTGATTATATCACCTAATGATATACATACTTCAGACATTTTTCACCCACTAGGACAGCTGGTAGTTTATTGTTTGACCATAAAATGATTTTCTAAACACCAAGAATATATTCTATTCTCTGTACAAAGTATCACACTGATTACACCATGTCATGGTACAAATCTGAAGGACCTCTCAAAGGCTGGTCTCTTGAAGGCCTGCTGCATCAGCCATGTTCAAACAAGGAGTTTTAGAGGAATGACTGAACTGACGGGCTCATTGTTTGCTATGCTACTGACAGAGGTAGAAACCTAAGAGGTATATCCCCAAAAAGAGAGTGAGTCCTTGGGAAGCGCCCTTGGGCACTACATCTTGTCCTAGTTCCCATCAAGGAATCATGGAGCTAAATACATCTTTCCTCAGGTATTTTTGTTACAAGACAGAAAGCTGAATGTCATGTGGAATACCCATGAAATAATGGTTTCACTTGACAGTAGGAAAGCTGGTATATCAGTTTACTATGTTGAAGAGGAACATTAGAATAACCATTAGAATATAAGACAATGTAAATACGTCATAAAATGAATATAAATAATAAAGCTGAACCCTCCAGCATTCAAAATCTCATTTTGGACTCTCTGCAAAGTATGTACATATTTCAAATTGATTTGAAGAAATGGGGCTTCTTTACTTAGAATGTACAAATCTATATTTTGTTATAAGAACAGAGAGTCTAAGAACTGGATTATATCATTTTCTTCCTAATAATCTCCCAATAACAAGATCTGTAAGACAGTTAAGTTTTTCTACTTTCAATAA
The DNA here is from genome assembly GCA_033318265.1 of Phyllotis vaccarum. NCBI lineage: Eukaryota > Metazoa > Chordata > Mammalia > Rodentia > Cricetidae > Phyllotis > Phyllotis vaccarum. Next base: position 137,806,096 of record JARWLC010000004.1, on the reverse strand, counting down.
TCCAAAATTTATTTTTCATGATTTACAGTATTTCTTGCTGGACATTTAAAAATCACAACAACACACCATCTTGTCTGGGACATACTCCAGGAATTCAAAATAGCTGCCTTTCCAAGGGAACATCCAAAGTTCTAGAGTTCCTAACAGAATTTTGCATCAGAACAGATTCAAACAGGACTAGTTATAAAAAGCAAAACAAATACCAACAGATTTCAAATCAATCTACCTACAATAAAACTTCTCTATTTAATTATTAATTAAGAAAATTTCTTTTGAGAGAAGACCTGAGTTCTATACTCAGGACCCACAGAGTGTGAGAAGGGAACCAACTTCACCTAACTGTCCTACACACAGACACACACAAAATAAAAAGTGTAAAATGAAGTCTGGAAAAAGAATAAGTGCTGGTGGTAGCATAGCCTTAAGTTTTCTAGAGTCCTGTTCCTTAAAGTCCTGGACATTAAGAATGGGAAGAGTTTTAAGGCCCTTACACACTCTGACAAGTCAATAAAGTAAGAAGGGCCAGCTAGTCATCCTGCCTGGTTACCATTCCTAGACCTTCTTAAAACCTTAATGTCCTCATCTCCAAAATGAAAAGAATCTTAAAAATGACTTCTTGGTTGAATATAGATCAAAGCCGTCGCACATCAAAGTTAAATCTGTAAATTGTACTATGATAAATGGAAAGTTTAAACAGCTCTTAATAAAATAAGCTAGTTAGTTATAAAAATTTGTTCAGCTACAATCTAAGAGATCTCTAAACTCAGTAAATACTAGAGACTATCAAAATCCAGTTCAACAATTATAAAAAGAGATATGATATCAAAGAGTAAAAATTAAATATACTACCTGTTAGCTTCTGGTAAGTGGAAGGTCAGGAAGACTGAACATCTTGTAGGTAACCTAATGGTTAGTAGATCTATACTCTTGCTTACTGGGCTAGACCTCAGTACTAACTGATTAGTTGTGAAGTCTAAAAAACCTAACAGGACTATAAAGATCAGTCTGTCCTGATAAGGACTGTATAGGCATACAGACTTGAAGTCTCAACAGGTTTGCTCTAAGAACTGATAGACTGGAAAAAGAGAAACTTTGCTGTCTTAAAACAGAATAGTATACAGAATTTAAATCTATGATTTTTTTTCACTTTACATATGTGCTGGCAGAGATTTAAATGCTTATATCTCATAATCCACATTCTCTTAAGAAAGATTAACTCTGTAAACTCATTTAACCCTAACCTTACAATCCATAGCTTTCTTCACAGCTAGAGCACATTGAAGGAGCAGTTACATAACAAAACAGAGATTAATGGGAACATAGATGCAATACATAAAAAACACTTACTTTAATTCTCTGTCCCTTCTGTCTTGCTTTGCTATTTAACTGCTTCATCTCCTGTTCTGTACCTGAGATCAAGAGGCATAAAATACTATTTCAAAATTTGTGTGTCCTTTCTAATTAGTGCATTTGAACTTCCTACTCACCATAAAACCTATACCTTTCCCCCTCAAAAAAAATAAAAAGAAGAAATAATAAACAGTTTGGAGAATACATCTTCTGTGCTACAGGAAAGATGTTAACACTGAGCTTTACTATCTGAGTCCTGAAAAATGGGCACAAGGAAGGAAAGCTATTGTTAGTTTTTCATTCATACAAAAGGTTTTTTACAAATCAAACAATCAGGTAGTTGTTTGACATGACAAAAGCAAGCTGGCCACATCTGAATTATAAAACTCCATTCCGTGGCAGGAAAGAATCTATAGGACTCACATTTCCCCATCACCTAGTCCTGTCAGCTGTTCCACAAGTACCAACAATCACCACCTTTAGGGAAGGTTCTTTTCTTCCCACTACCTTGCATTGTGGTTCCTATTGCCCTAAGCCAAGGATGATTGTAACCTAAGCAGATCTACATAGTTAATTTCCCAGACTATCCTATTTCTTGTCAGTATTCCATATTGGACCAATCTTCACACCACAGTAAATCAGTCCTTGTAAAGCACTGTGCAACTCCCTATAATAAATAAGCCTATCTGTAACTGAGTCTATTCCCAAAAGCATAGACTACATTTTCCCTACTGAAAAGTTACCCCTCTTATTTCATATATTCACTTACTAAGTAAAGACAAATTTCAAGAAAGTTGTTTTTTTCTTTCTATTCTATTCATACAATCCTTGTTCAGCCTAGTCAACACTTCCTCTTCAATTATATCTTTCCTGGCCAGTGAAATTAATTTAAGTGACAAATACTTAAGAGTGAGCAACAAAATTATACCGAATTTTACCTACAATCTTCCTGCCTAAAAGAGCTAAAAGTTTTAAAATGTTAACTATTTAGACAAACATGGCATACTTTCTGGACTCTAAAATATCCATTTATTCACCTCTAGCATTTCAAAAACTTGAGGCATTTACCAACTGCTGAACATTCAGAGTGGGAGTCATGCCAGAAAAATTTCTTAAGGTAAGAAAACTAAGTGAGGCCTGATGGTTGCAGGTCTATAATTCCAGCTATTCAGGAAGGTGAGACAGGGTCCATGTAAATATAATACTTACTTTGGCGTACATAGCAGGTTCAAGGACAGAATGGGCAATTTAGAAAGATTCCACCTCAAAATAAGTTAGAGGAGGAGGAGTTGTTCTATGTCTGTCTGAGTACATGCCGCATGTGTATGTATACGTGTCCTCAGACATCAGAAATCAGAAAAAACCTGTGATATCCCCTGATGCTCAAGTTACAGGGGCTGTTAAGCCACCAGATGGGGTTGCTGGAAACTGTTCAGGTCCCTGCAACAGCAGCCACATGTTTGTAACCACTGAGCTGCCTCTCTAGCTCCAAATAATAATTTTGAAAATAAGAGGCTAAGGATATATAGCTCAACAGTAGAGCACTTACTTAGCCCTGGGCACAATTCCCAGTACTGAGGAACAGACCCGTATTAATATTCTTATTTGCAATGATGTTTACTCTTAACACTGTTTCCAATGAGAGAAGAAGCATAGTCTCTTTGCTCTATTAGCAACTACTAAGGCTTCTTCTGTGACATGTAAACCTAACCAGGTCAATAAAAAGCTCTGGCCAGTGCAACTCCACAGTGAGGTCAAAATGACCTCTGTGTATTTTGTATAGACAGTACATGAAGATATCCAAGGTTCTATTATCCCATATCTAGCTCACTATCTACTAAGTGGCTCTCAGCCAAGCTCTTCTACATGAATGAAAAGGTACTGAATGCCAGCTAAGAATGAAGAGAGCTTGAAGAAAAATTAAAGTTCCCTTTAGCCACATCTGGCAGAAACATTGCGGATTCTTTAAGAGAAAATAACATCAACTTGATCCAGAGTATGGTTACTATGTTCCTCCTTTAGCTGAATAGTTCTTCTTTCCTCCTTTTTATCCAAATTATACAGTCTATGGCTTTGTAAACAAACTCTGCAAGACTTGCAACTCCAAATTCTTTTTAAACCTTGTATTCTTGCTTTCTACTCAACAGACTCTATTAGGCTACTGTCAGAATGTGTTCCTGACAAGCATTCTATATAAAGTGAACACTGCTAATACTCTGAGTACACTCGGTAGAAGGAAGCAAAAGTCAGAGCAAGTACTTCAGAACTCAAAACATGTCTAATACTCATCCCTAGGAGAAAATCCCTGGGACTCTTGAGAGAAATTAGAGGCTAGGCTCACAATCAATCACAAGTAATCATTCTGTGCCGAGTCACACACAATAGATAACTGAAGGACTTTTTAAAAGGCCAACCCATCAACACATAGTTATTTCTCCCCCTCTCCATTAAGATGACAGGCTGGAAGGCTGGTGATGCAGACATTATTAGTGCCCAGTCCATTTTTATTAATGAATTAAAAAAATAGTTTGAGGAAAAGAAAATTAACTCATTATCACAAAACAAGGTGTGAGGGGTGACAAAAATAGACAATGAAAGTGCCATCTATAAACTAGATCAAGTTTGATATTCAACAACTAATTCTATGATCCCCCGCTTAATTACACACTACCTTAATTTTGAAGACAAAAAGTGGGAGGGAGGGAGAGAGGGAGGGGGAGGAGGGAGGGAGGAGTGACTGAATCAATGTTGACTTCTCTAATGTCATATGTATAAATTTGCAAGTTTCTGACCTTATATAAAACAACTGAATGAGGTACTTCTCTATCTGGAATTTAACTCTGTAAAAGCATAGACAGCCTGTTCACATTACTTAGACTACTATCTCCTCTAAGCCTCATAGTCCTCCATCATTGTCATTTCCTTAAAAAAAAAAAAAAAAAAAAATGTTCATTCACTTTCTAACTTTTTTTGGTTTTGAAATTATTTTAAGTCAGCTTTCCTACCTGTCCTAGAGATCAAATAGCAAAACCTGCAGGATTTTCTTTGAGTCCCATCATTGGAAGCAAATAATTTCAGAGTTATCAATTTGATAAGTGCTTGGGTACATTATTATATGTTCCACTCCTAAAATCCCATCTACTACTCAAGTAGAAAAGCTCAGAGAGGTTGAAAGTGAAGTAAATATAAACTACAAAGGAATTAATCCATTCTATGACAGTGACTTGAGCCTCTATAGGAAAATTTTCAAGTATTTATAAATACTGTATTATAAATGCCTAATATATAAAACTGCTATTTCAAAAATATAAGCAGAAAACATACCTCCACACTCAAAATATTTTTCAGAGAATCAGAAACTGTCTTTAGAATGGAGAGAATATTGAACATCTACAAGTTTAAAATTCCCAAGATACAATAATGTATCAAAGGGCTGGAGAGATGGCTCAGCAGTTAAGGACACTGACTGTTCTTCCAGAGAATCTGGATTCAAATCCCAGCACCCACATGCAGCTCACAACCATATGTAACTCCAAGATCTAATATTCTCACACTGAAATACTGGCAGGTAAAATATCAATGCACATGAAAGTACATAATTTAAAAAAATGAAAGAAAGAAAGAAAGAAAGAAAGAAAGAAAGAAAGAAAGAAAGAAAGAAAGAAAGAAAGAAAGAAAGAAAGAAAGAAAGAAAGAAAGAGGGAGAGGGAGGGAGGGAGGGAGGGAGGGAGGGAGGGAGGGAGGGAGGGAGGGAGGGAGGGAAGAAAGAAAGAAAGAAAGAAAGAAAGAAAGAAAGAAAGAAAGAAAGAAAGAAAGAAAGAAAGAAAGAAAGAAAGAAAGAAAGAAAGAAAGAAAGAAAGAAAGAAAGAAAGAAAGAAAGAAAGAAAGAATAATGTATTCAGGAATCAACAGTAAAATCCAAATCCTGAGACAATTGACAAGGTACTAAAGATCATGACATTGCCTTCTTGGGCACTGATTCCCATTGTGTTAATAGACTCAGTCAGCACCTGTCTGTTTCTCTCCAAATAACAATCATAGTCCTTCCCAACATATTTAAGATAAACTAGAGTGTGCCCCAAATAAAACAACAAAACCTCTTGTTTTCATAAATGTTTTGGCATTGCTAGCACATTTTCAGTACAAAAGCAAGCAGTCCATTCTGAGACTACAAACTCCAACTGTGTGCTGCTTTATTTCTATTATTTAAGGGTAAAATGTCCATAAACTATGTATGTTTGTCTATCTCTTTTTGATTTACTATGGGAGAATAAGAAATTGCTCATTATGCATTTATATTCAAATATGAAATATCCCTGACTGATGGGTTAGAACACTGTGATCTAATATGATCATAGTTTGAAGAAATTAAAACTCTAGAAGGTGGGCCCTCACTGCAGGAAGTGTGGGGGGGGGTAGAAATAAGCCTTAGGCTTATATAGTCCAGCCCCACTCTGCCCAAGGCCTGTTTCCTGATAGCTAAGATGTGAGCAAGCTGCTCCACAATGACAAGAGCTATCCTTGCAGTACAAACACCAGCAAGCCCTCCACCATTAAACTATGAGCCAAAGTAAATCTCTCCTCACCTAGAGTTGCTTCTGCTGGGTATTCTGTCCTGGTAACAAGAAACTACAATAACAACAACAAGAAACTAGTAACACACAGCCTTTTAAGTAAGTATTTATCTCATTTCATAACCCTACTGACACACTAGTGGCTGGAAACACAGTGTTTAAATAGATTAACAATTCTTTAATTTTCTGTTTCTGGTCCTATTTCAAAACATTGCTATTTGTTTTTTTCTCACAAGGGCCCTACTCTTTCCACCTTTTGGCATACAGACGATAGGGTTGGTCTTATTTTCCATTGTCACCCAAGATATGCCATCCTTTAGTTTGTTTTGGCATAGTCTCCAGAGATGAAACTGCAGACAACCTCTAGAATTCAGCTTTTGAAAGCTGAAAGCTGGGGCTTTGAAAGTCTCCTGGAGCAGGTAACATACAAAAAACAGGAATGTGGGTAGAAAGAATACCTGTTGGGTGCTCTGAGCTCCTTCAGCACCGCAGGGAGGACTATGGGCGTCCGGGTCTCAATGATACCAACAATGTTTCTAAGTGTAGGAAATATAATAAACCTCTAAAGCAAGGCAGTAGATAAAAAGAAATAAACCCACTATGAAGGCTGTGGGTATTCTAGCATACTTCCACAAAGTAAGTTAATCTTTATTTATTGTGAAAAGTTCATTTATGAAAGAACTCATTTACTCGGCCCAACTATCTTTACAAGTTCTAACCAAGACTTAAGAAAACTTACTCTAGATGAATCATAGGAAGGGCTTGGTTGACCACTTGTTCCCCAAGATGTTGCTCCTCCACGTTCATCCATACCTAAGGAAAGAAAGAAGACAGTGGACAATATGTAAGAAAGCAGAGTTCACATGGTGGTGTGAGCATCATTGTGGAACTGGCTCTACCTCACCCTCTGCTGCAGTAACATATAGCGAGTCAGTTTCTTCAGTTACTCACATCATGACATTTCAGAACTAAAACATTTCCAATGGATTAGTGTGTGTCTCTATCTCTCTACCCTCCTCTCAAACTTCCTATATGAAAATATGAAGAATTCAGCTCAACCATAAAAATAAAGCCAGCCAAGGAACTATTTAGTTTAATAAACTTGTTTTCATCAGATTACAGATTTAATAACTGGGGACAAAAAAACCTCAAATTAGCTATACAAAACTGTAGTGACGTGAGAATGAACTGCAGTAATTCTGTGGGTGGCATTTCAATCTCTTCAAAGTTCTTACCCACGATGTGACTGCAAATTGAAGGTCTGCTCTTACAAATCAATCACCATTATATTCTTCTGATGCCTGACTTCATACTTTCACCTTCCCATCAGTTCTAGTCATTTATGTTTTTCTGATTCAATCCAGTAATTTCTATATCTTCTATATTTAAAAGTTCAGTGTTTTTATCTGTGATTCCTAGAGACAATATTTACGCCTCAGCCCTATGGGAGCTGTTTCCTATAATAAATGTCAATTTGGGCTTTCTTTCATTTGTACCTGAAAAAAACCTGAAACACATATCCATAGCGTACACAAAGTCCATCCCACAGCCTACTCTATGTTTAGGAACTCATCCTCTGTGATGTAGGTGAAAATAATAAAACGCCACACCCTTTGTGGCAATTTGTGAGTGTTCAAGGCTTTATTTTAAAAACCAGCTGAAAATATAGGAAACTAAACAAACAAGACAGGCTAAAGGTCCGAGAGCAGAATGTTCTCCTCACTAACTCAGTTATTAGGGCTTAACAGTCTTCTTAAGAAAAACAAAAACAAACAAACAAAAAAACATTGGGCATACTGTCACACACCTTTAATCCCAGCACTAGACAGGCAGAGGCAGGAGGACCTCTGAGTTGAGGCCAACCTGTTCTACAGATCAACTTCCAGCTGATGCTAAGAACAGAAGTTTTTATCCACAGTTTCAATTAGCCCAGCAGGAGAATATTTAATAGAATATTCTACAAATAAAATTTAATCATTCTTACTATAGCATATTATAATTGTTCTATTTATACATCAATTATGTTAGTTTTCTGCTTAATTTTAGAAATTCAAGTTTATCTCTACCATGTATGGTATAGGAAAAAGTATATACACACATATATATGTATATTTATATAGATATATGGGGGAAGAATGGGTAAATCTTTAATTTTAGTTACCTGCTGGGAGTTTGGAATATATCCCCACAGATTTTTTTTTAAAAAAAAAAAAAACTGCTATATAAATAATATTACAGGCACAATTTACAGTGAAACAGCTTTCAAAACACAAAACTGTTTTATTTGTTCTTAGAAACTCTCCTTAAGATTCCCAATTTAGTAGCAACTCTACACATGCAATGCATCCTGGAAAGGCACACAGTTGGTACCTCTCCAGCATCATGTGCTACCTGAGAGCTATTTTCTAAGCATTTTCTTTGTAATCAGCACAGGATTTCTAAGATATTCAACCCACAGAATATACTAACATGACATGAAACTGCAAGTAATTATATAATTTGTGTACAAAAGGTATTTTCATTGATTATATATTAAAAATTTGTCCTGATGATAAAAATTAGATCAAAACTTATCTTAATTCTTATAGCAAACAATGAATAAATACAAGATTTTAGAGAGAAAACTGGTGCTAGGAAAGTTCCCAGGAACCCACAAGGATGACTCCAGCTTAGACTACTAGCAATAGTGGAGAGTGTGTCTGAACTGGCCTATCCCAGTAATCACATTGGTGAATACTCTGTCATCATAAAGCCTTCATCTAGTAACCAATGGAAACAGATGCAAAGATTCACAGCCAAGCACCAGGCCAAGCTCCAGGAGTCCAATGGAAGAGAGGGGGGAGGGGTTATGCTAGCAAGGGGGTAAAGTAGAGATCAAGACTGGGAAATCTACAGACAACTGAACTAAGCTCATAGGAACTCATGAACTTTAGACCAAACTAGGCACTCTGCATGCAAGGGACAGTGTGTAGCTTGGTCTCTTGGGGGGGGGGGGGGGGGCAGCTGGCAGTAGGATGAGGCTCTATCCCCTGGTGCAGGAGCTGGCTTTTTGGAGCTTTTGCTCAGTCTTGATGCTTGGAGAGAAGGGAGTTGATTTTGTTTCAACTGAATGTACAGGCTTTTTGCTGATTTCCCATGGAAGGCCTCACCCTTCTGGAGACTGGGAGGGGGGATGGGATACTGTGGTTGGTAAATAAAATGAATGAAAAATTTCTTAGATAAAATAATTTAAAAAATAAATGAGATTTCTGTTATTTTAAATATGCTTATTTAAAAGGGGGAAAAAAAAAAAAACCCAGAAAGATGGTGCTAGATATAGAAACTATCTGGGCCAGAAGAAACCACAAGCTCAATTTTTATCAAAAGACTCGTTAACTCCTCCCACAAGATGGAAGAAAGGGCAAAAATTTAGAATAAGAAGAATCAGGCTAGATTTTAACTCAGAGCACAGCAAGACTGACTAATAAGAGTTGGAGCCAGCACTGACAAAAGTAGTCTCCCTGTATCAATGGCCCGGTTCTCCTCAAGACAATGGCTATACAAACACAAAAAATGTAACAGCACTGATGGAATTCCCAAAGCTTCAACCACAACAGAAACAAAACAACACCTGAAGAAAAATTCTATAAGGATATTATACAAACTGATAAAAATGTAACAAACAAACAAAGCAAATGCACAAGAATTACAATATAATGGGGGAAAGTATTTGTTTTGAAATATCTGGAAAAAAAATCATTCCCATATTTTTTCTTTCCTTTTCATCTTTAGTACCTTTAGAGCAAATCAACTTTAGAGTAATTCTGTGATCCACAGATTTAAACAACGATTAAAAGACTGAAGTTCTTTTACTATTTGATTATAAAAATGTAACTATGTTTTTGGTCAGAATTAAAATGGGTAAGCAATAAGTACATTAACATTGAAGCATCTCTTTAACCTTTCATATATATGTACAAAAAACATCCTAGAGCCTACTCTTCTCAATGAGATCAATTACATAAAATACACTGTAACTATCTATTTCATGTTCCTCATTTATAAAGGATACGGTTCGTTTTACTATACTGTTGTGAAACTCAAAGTCACTATGAAATTCCTAGCTCAGCTTCCTAAATCCTGGGATTACAGGCATGTGCAACCATGCCTAGATGGCTACTTTTTTTATTTGTCATCTAGTAAGTGTATTGTTATTTTTCCACTGCTGTGATAAAAAGTGTACTAAAACACTATGAGCAATGAAACTTACAGAAAGAAGGGTTTATTTGAGCTTATGGTTTCATGACGTTATAGTAGAGAGTCTCATGAGTGAAAACAATGAAAAGAAGAAAATGCAAAGAAAAGACGGGGGAAAAGATAGAGAGCTCACAGCAAAGGAATCAAAACAGCAATTCAACATGACCATGGGTACAAGTCTGTGTCTGCCTAGAGAAAGCTGGCATCTGTCAGGTTAGGAGGACAAGTCAGGAGACTACACATATCCCTGCCAATAGAGCTGTTTCTAATTCTGAAAGAAGTTCTTTATTGTATGAAGTCCAATAGCAAACTCAGTACCCACTGTAAACGAAAGATACATACTTGGTAGAACTGCCATCTGCTATCAGGAGATTTAATAAGTGATTTGGAAGAAAAATCTGATTGGAGATAACTGGGTCAAATAACCAACATGATAAATGTCTTACTCCAATGGTTTCTTCTACTTTGTTTGTGACGTAATGAGACTTTTTTAAAAATAAGATTCAAAGGCTGCAATCAATTCTAAATTAATAAAACATCTGAAAACCTATCACTGGTGATTCAGAACATTTTTAAGGTTTTACATATATATAAAATAAATCTAGCAATTTGTTTTCTCAGGAATTCACTGTGATACAGGATCAATTAGAATATGATTCCTTTCATTACTATTGTATACATTAATGAAAACAAATGTAGGGAGAAAGCTGGAGAAATATAATCACAGGGGAATTTGAAAGAAATAATGAGAGGCCATCTTGCAGGAAACATGGTATCAGGTATAAAGCTTTGGGTTTTCCATTTTAAGTATAAGAAATTTTGTGTATTTGTTTGTTAAATCAAAGTCTGACTTTATATCTTTAAAGCTAGAACACAAATCCACAATGCAAGGCCAAAGTGGTTTACAGCAGAAGCTAAAGAATCAAATGAGGTATGAGTGGCAGTTAGCCACAAGGAAGAGAGAATTTTGAGTTTAACCAAATAAATGGTTCACTAAAACAACACAACAAAAAAACATTGGAGGAACATAAAGAAACTAAAATTTCCACAAATAGCCTTCATAATAAAACCAAGTCCTACCTAGTGAAATGTAACATACTATCCAAGTCATAAGGACTACTATATCTGGATTCTCAGAGGCTGAAGGTGCTGTAAATGTACTCACTGAGTAAAGAACATCCAGTAGACAGAAGACTAGAGATGGTAGAGGGAAAAAAATTCTAAAAAGACAAATAGAATGTTTGAAATAAAACTTGTTGGATGGGCTTTACAAAGAATGAGATGATGAAAAAAGAGGTGAGTGAACTTTATAGTAGATAAATAGGAATCATTCACATCATAAAAATGAGAAGGAAATTAAAAGAAAATTACCTAATGGAAGAGATGGGGGGGGGGGAACTACCTTAGTATAGTGAGAGAGTAAAGAGAACAGGGTAGAAAATATATCTGAAGAGACAATAGCCAGAGAGACGCACAGTTACAAAGGTTAAATCTACCAAATAAAGACTGTGGTGAATGTCAACAGTAAAAATGCAAAGTAGGTCCTGTCCACCCACATCAAAATCAAGCTGATAGCCAAAATTTTAAAATTTCAAAAGATAGCCAGAGAGAGAGATTATTTAGAAAAGAAAATTTCAAATCACTACATGCTTGTCTTCAAAAACTGGATTGTGGCAAATACAGAAAAACATGTTTTACTCTTATTCAAAATTCTACACCTAACCAAAATATCCTTCAATGCTAAAGATAAAATGACATTTTTACATGAAAAAAAAAAAAACAATTATTTCAACATTGATTAAAACAAAATAAACAAAGAAAAAACACTAAAAGTAGTTCTTCAGACCTGGGTCCTGAGGACAGAGAAGGAAGGCATCAGTAAGAAAACTCTATTAATGTCTGCAAAGCACCCAGCTATTTAACACAAAAGAAACAATTTTTAGAGGAGCTGGAATGAAAGTATTTAAAAGTAATGCTAACACAACGACATCATGAGAGAAAGCAGCAAATAGATTCCCCCAAGGTAAACAGACCTACAAATTTGAAGACAGCTGAATTTTACCTGATGTGGTACTGTGTGAACTCTAGAAAATCTCTAGTCTCTGAGTAGCTAATGATGTATTTCAACATCCTTGGGAAGATACAAGGGAGCAGGGCAGTGCTGCTAATAAAATAAAACTGAATGCTAAAATGAAACAAATATAGATGAAACAAGCAGATCAGCACAATCCAACACTTCACTTCTGCCTAGGAAGGCAGAGAGCAAGCAAGCAGACGCTCCTTTCAGTAAGCACACACCTCAATGCTCTGTGCTCTTCTTGAACAGAATAATTACATTTAGATTCAATGGTTAGAAAAAGATGAAAACAAAACTACACTTACACTTTAACAAAAAATACAAGATTACAACAACATGAAAACTGAATGCACAGGTTTTAGCAAGTCTGCTTGTTTTTATGGCTCCCATCAGGATCATAAGTCTGTAGGAACACAAGGCTGGTTTCTGCATAACTATCAAGTACATCTTTGCAAATTTTTGCTGATTACCTAACACATTTGCTATTTAAAAACAGCTGTGTGAGCAATTACTATTCTTAACTCAATTCCACAAACAATTCTATTCATTTCCTGTAATGAGGCCCATGCACTCCCTGCATTCAAGTCTTAGATCATTAATTCCTGTAATGGCATCACACTGCCTCTCTAAAAGAGTGCCGTAAAATCTTTTCCATATTTCCCTGTATTGAAAATTCTCTTCCTCGATCCCTCAAAGAAAATTTCGTGTTCACCACTTTCATTGCTGACCATTTATATATTAATAATCTCTTGCTACTTAGCCCCTTCCTAGACCACATCACAAAACCAAGTAAGTCTCTAAATACCTGCTAACAGAAACAAACAAACAAACAAACAAAACACACACACACACACACACACAAACCTCTGAATTCTACATAGTCAAAGATACAGGCTAACTTCTTATTCCTAATTTCTTAGGTCTCTATAACGGACTTCAACAAACTTCTGCTTTGAAGGCCAAATAGTAAATATTTTAGAAGACTGAGGACCAGCTAATTGTTCTCTGTACCAACCACTCAACTCTATTACCAAAGCACAAAAGCAGCCACAGGCAATATGTAAACAAAGAGACAGAGAAATGGCTGGAATAAAAAATGTATTTACAAATGCAAAACCATTAGCCATGGTTTATTTTGCCCACTCTGCCTTCTATATGTCAACCCTCTGTCACATCTCCCCTTCTCTGAGGATTTACTGATTTAACTTTTAGCACCATCCCCAACCCACATCTCTTATCAAGTCATCTAGGTTTTGTTTTGTTTTTATGTTTGGGCAGGTGCTGAAAGTGTCTTATCCCAAGTTGCCAATCTATGTTCCACTTCTAGACTGGTCATTTAGCTTTACAGTTGTCAGCATATAAACGACCAATTTACAAATGTGTATTTCCTGTCTTTTAACATTTATTTACTTATTTATCATGTGTGCCTGCCATGACACACTTGTAGAGATCTGAAAACAAACTGTAGAAGCTGATTCTCTACTTCCACCACATGGGTCATGGGGATGTGACTTAAGTCATTGGACTTGGCAGCAAGATCCTTTCTCCATGAGCCATTTCACTAGCCCCACATTCCCAGTCTTAAATCCAGTGCTGCACTTTGGAACAACAACCTCCACATTCCTGTTGCAATGGGGTTTCTTGGTTCCGGGCGGCCAGAGGCCCAGACCCACAGACCTGCCGCGCCAGACCCCTTAGCCGCTAGCCACTGCTGCTCAGGCCCCCAGAAATGACTCAGACGCTTATATTAACTTCATACTGTTTGGTCTATGGCTCAGGCACATTGCTAGTTAGCTCATATCTTAAACCAACCCATTTCTATTAACCTGTCTGCCACGTGACCCGTGGCTCACCTGTGTTCCTTACATGTTGCTCCTTGGGCGGCTTGCTCGGTCTGCCTGACTCCTCCCTGCTTCTCCTACCCATGCTCTGATTTCTCCTCCTACTTCTTCTATGGTGCCTGTAATGGCCCAAAACAGCTCCTTTATTTAAAGATTGATATTCACAGCATACAGAAAGGCATTTCCACATCACATTCCAGCTGAAAGCGTTCTTGAGTACCTTGCCATCCATCACCTGAAAGCCATCCCATGTCAGCCACACTCTTCATATGCTTCTCATATCTTCCTGCTAAACCTCTAGATGAGATCCCACACTTACAGTTACTACTTCTATCTAGTAATAGCGGTGTTAGTGTAACAGTCCAGGACAAAGAGACTTGGAAACTAGCATTATCTTCAATTCTTCCTCCTCGCTTCTCCTACCTCCACAATGTTTTTGTCAGTCACCTTCTCCCTTCCAGGCTTTCATATTGTGTCTATTTAGACTCATGTTCCTGAGTCTCTTTTACTCTTCCTAAAGCAGTGTTTTATAATACATCACCTGCTTAAGAGTCCTGCCAGCACAATCTTGCTAAAAACACTTCTTATACACATTCCTCTCACATTTAGAAGCTATATTTTCAAGTGCTTCACTGCCAATAGAGTAAAATTCAATTTGAAATGTTTATTTTAATCTAGTCCACAAATGTTTGTTGTGAAAAGTGCTAGATTTTACCCCACGTGCGTCAAAAATCTTTGAAAATCCAGTGGTAATTGCTTTTCTTTTCTATTACACACACACACACACACACACACACACACACACACACACACACACACACACACACTAATTTACTATAGCACTAACACACAGACAATGGAGCCAGGGAATAACATTGTGGTGTGTTTGACTGCAGCCAACTGTTACCAGCACCTCAACACTGTAGTGTATCAGCATGCCATGATCATTTCCACGGTCTTCAGCACTATTACTTTCTCCCACAGATTCAATGTTCTTCTGTACAACTTACTCTGCTTTACTCTTTTATCCTTTATAAAGTATTATTTATAAAGCACAATAGATAATAGTATCTTACTCCTTCATATAATAATTATATTAATTCCCTGAGAATTTCCTAGAGTGAATTGTGATCTATTCACCCATTCTTCCTATATGTACCACCACTTACTAAATAGCTTCTCCTTAATACAAGAATCGCATTTACAAATCTATATCCCAGTAGAAAAGCTGCACATTTCTTAAAGGCCATCTAACATGTTTCCAATTTTAAGACCTCATTCAATTTTTATTACATGTCTATAAAGCTGAATATATAAACTGACTTAACACAAAAGAGTGTACATACAAAATAATAATGCTGTTTAGCTCTTTACTTATCCAAGGACCTTCACTGTCTCCAACTCTAGAGATTCTCCACCATGATTCTACAAGGCAGTCTTAAAAAGAAAGAAAAAAAAAAAAAAAAAGATGATGACCAGGACAAAGTTAACCACACCAAGGAGGTTCTGTTAAATCCACTTATATTAGCATAATTTATGACAAAACTATAATCTACAACTCGAATCCTAAGTATTGCCTGTGGAATCATAAAATGATAACATTGCAAAACTGGCAATTTATTTAAAAAATACTCATATATCATAAACATAATTCTACCTCCAAGTTTTTAGCTACAATAAAATTAAAAAGACAAAATATATCCTAAAGAAGGCTTCTACACAAAAAAATGTGAAGAGCAGCTTTACCATAATAGCTAAAACTGGAAACCATCAAGAGTGAAACATCAGTGAGAAAATGCATTAAGAAACTATGACACTAATTATTCAACATAATACAAGACATGGGCTAATAATAAACATAATAAATGGCCTAACTCTCAAAATCACCAAGCCAGGTGGTGAGAGAGAAAGAGAGAGAGAGAGAGAGAGAGAGAGAGAGAGAGAGAGAGAGAGAGAGAGAGAAAGAGAAAGAGAGAATATGAATCAATCTAAAAAAATTCAAAAAGTACGATGATTGAAGGAGAAAAAAAATCTTTGCCAGGAAAGAAATTCTGCCTCAGGGCAGCAGGGATAACCCTAGAAGACAAGATGCTAAGTGAAAGAAGCCAACCACCAGAACACAAATAGTACATGAAACTGCTTATCTGAAGTGTCAGAAAGAGTAAAAAGAAGCTAAAAGGGTTGGAGGAATGAGAAAGGGGAACCTTCTACGATCAGGACACAGTCCAAGAATGGAGTTGCATGGGATTCTGGCATGTGAGAACACTACAAGAAAAAGACAAGAGTCTTGTGACTTCAGTTTCTTCAAAATACAGAATTGTTCTTGGAATGTGTTTTCATGCTCGTACCAGGTGTAATTTCCTTCAGCCGTTATTATTCATATGCCTCTAAGAAAAAATGTTTTTTTTTTTTGCCATGTCTGGCTTGTCCTGTGACTGTAAGCGTTACTCATGTGGCTCTTTTTAACCCTCAGAGTATTAACAGTCTGATGCTCTGAAAAGTCTACTACTGCATGAAATTTTACACCACTTCATTTTTAGGCCCTGCTCCCCTAGTTCACGCCACCAGTCAGAGCAATAAACACACTACTGTGCTGTGCATTTCAAAACTTAAGAAGGTAAATCACGATAAATGCTAACATTGTTTTAAAAAAAACTGCATTACCATCTGAAGCATAAGATCAGAAAACGCAAACAGGTAAAGCTTCCTAAAAGTCCTTTTGCAGTGTCTACAATATGAAGAACTATAATCAGGCTACATGTGGATTAGGTTATTTAGCATAGAGTCTAATTTACTGGCTTGAGGAGTCATCAATCTGCAAATCTGTGAAACTGAGAGACTCATTAAAAAGATATATTGAGGTATAAATTAAATCAGAGTAGAGAAGAACTGGTATAGTTAAAAGCTGCCATAAAAAACAAAAAACAACAAACTGAACAGCAAAAGGAAACCACAAAGTAATAGGCAAAAAGCATGTCTTCTATTGTGAAGTATTGGCACACTAACTTAGTAGAGCAGTTTTCTTGAAAATAGCAGCCATAAAAAAATTAGGTAAAAAATTAAAAACTATTTAAAGAAAAGAATTTTTAAAAAGTACTAGAAACTGAATAGATCTTAGGGATGGGGGAAAAGCTAAAAGAAAACAAGAAACAAAGACAGTCAGGGGGTGGAATCCTAATCTATGGGTTCTGTCCACTGAAGACAATGTTTTCCTTCAGAGACCGCTGACCCAAACTAGTGGGAGCGCACATACTTTGGACTAACAGCTAGGGAACCTGCATGGGACTGAACTAGGCCCTCTGAATGTGGGTGACAGCTGTGTGGCTTGAACTGTTTATGGGGTCCCTGACAGTGGGACCAGGATGTATTCCAAGTGTATGAACTTGCCTTTTGGAGTCCATTCTCTGTGGAGGGACACCTTGCTCAGTCTTGATACAGGGGGAAGGGCTTGGTCCTGTTTCAACCTAGTATGCCAGACTTTGTTGACTCCCCAATTACCTTGTCTGAGAAATAGTTGGAGGGGAGAGGTAGGCAGAGAAATTAAGGGAGGGGGAACTAAGGTTGGTATACAAAATGAAAAACAATTGATTTATTTTATTTTGTTGGCTTACAGAACAAGAAAAGAGAATTGGAGGATACAGCATGGCTAAAAACTGAGATGATTAAAAAGCACAAAGCAAACAGAAGGTCCAAAAATTAACATTTATTTTCTCCCCAAACCTTTGTCTATTCTCTGAAGAACTAAGTGTGAAAGCATGCCAAAGAGCCCAAAGACTAAATAGACACGCAGAGATTTCAGCTACAAGGAATCATGAAGATGCTCATTAAAGGGGCTTGGGTCATGATCTGGGCTTAGGTCCATCATTAAGATGGCTGCCAACCAATAATGGAATCCACTTACCAGAGCAGAACACAACTACAGAAATTGACAAAACTAAACACTGCCACAGCCTATCATGAACACTTTCAAAAAAGGTATTAACAAATGCTACCTTTGTAGAGAAACGAGAATGTAACATAAAGGTAGGAAAGAAGTGCCCTACACAGTTAACTGAATAAGCAGAAAGGGACTTTTATTTTTATTTTTTTGCAGCTAGCATAAATATTCAAATGCTTTAAGAAAAAGGTAACAATAAATGGACATATTCTTTGCAGGAAGAATTATCTAAAATAGAATTCAAGAATTTAATTACATGTTATTTGAAAAGAAATCTGCACAGTGCTAGAGAGATGGCTCAGCAGTTAAGAGGACTGGCGGCTCTTCCAAGAGGACTAGGGTTCAATTTCCAGCACCCATATGACAGCTCACAGCTGTCTGTAACTCCATTTCCAGAAGACCTTATATCCTCACACAAAAGTAGGCAAAACACAAAAGAAATCTGTACTGAATAGGTTTAATAATAACTAAAATAGGAGAAGTAGTAGTTAGGTGAAACTGAACATAAAAATGATTAAAAGAGAAAAAAGCCAAAATTCCTCTTTGGTAACACTAACAGGTCTAAAATCCATGCAGTAGGGGTGACAAACCTGATAGGATTTTGTCCAAATCAGTGAAAAACAGCAACCTAGTAAGTTCAGCAATCACTTTGCAGAAATAAACTAAACACACCCATGACCATGACAATTAAAGTGCAAAATGGAAAACTTTAACTCAGGCAGAAAAAAAGAAAGCATTTACATAAGAGGAAAATGATTCAAGGAGACGGCCAACTTCTCATGGGAAGCAGTGAGTGCCATCCTGTAAGAGCAGGATGAAAAACAACCATCGTCCTGGACTCAGAGACCACAAATCCAAACTACTTACTACTAAAGGTTTTAGGCTGAAGAAAATTAACAAGAAAAAATTTGGATTCGCATAGAAGGTCTTTATGACAAAGACTATGTTAGTATATGTGTAATAATACTCTTCTAGATTCGTAGTCTTATATTAAGATAGCAAAATACAGTCACTACAAGACTCCTTACTAACCACCATATTAAAAGAGCAACTACACTCAGGCATGATGGGAAGGAACATAATAAGTGGTAAAAATAAATTCAGCATCTGTTATTCCGGAGATCAGGCAGAGAGATGTGGGTCTACAGAGCTCACTGGCTAGCTACCTCCCAATTCGGTGGAGAGAGACAGAAGATTCGGTGTTCAATCTCTGGCATCCACACCTACACACACGGGTACATACATGACACACGCACCTGCATACACATAAATATATACATGCTGACTGAGGAGAAAGTAAAATCCCTCTATAGGCTACAGATGGCTCAGTGGTTAGGAGTGTTTACTACTCTTGATGACAAAAATTCAATTTCAAGCATCCACATTGGGTATGCAGCTCAAAACCATCTACAATTTTCTAGCTCCAGGGAATTTGACACTGCTTTCTGGCCTTTGCAGACACTCAAAATCACCTGTACATACAGAAGACACATATGCATTAAAAATAAATGTGTTTTTGAGATAGGGTCTCTTTTTGTAGCCCTGCCTATCCAGAAACTATGTAAACCAGGCTGGCCACAAACTCTCAGAGCTCCACATGCCTCTATCTCCCAAGTGCTGAGATTAAAGGCTTGTGCCACTATGTCTGTCTAAAAAATAAATCTTTAAAATTCTTCAGCACTACTGACAGAAGTAGCCACAGTACTGCATTTACAGAAAACATTACAAAGATTCCTTAAACAATGAAAATTAGAACTACCAAGGATGGGGAGACAGCCCACTGGTTAATAATGCTTACTGCACAATCATGAGATTTGAGATTAAATCTGTGAATACACATAGGTACATATATCCACACCTATATGAATATACACTACAGGTATACACCACACACATACCTCAAAACCAAACACAGAACTATCCTATGACCCAACAAACCTGTCTAGACGGCTTTCCAAAATGAGTGAAGTCATAATACCAAAGCAATAAAATCACACTTCCATGTCCACTGTACCATTAGCACAAGAGCCAGGATTTGGAAACAACCTAACTATCTGGATAATGAATGGATATGGAAAACGTGGAATAGAGAGTACAATGTAGTATTATTTACGCTAGAAAAAAATAGGAATCCTGTCATGTGCAACACAGATGGACCTGAAAGTCACTATGTTAAGTAAAACAAGGCAGTTACAGACAATAGATCCTGAATGGATCCTTATTTTAGAGGCAGCCAAATTCACAGAAGCAGGAAATGAAATGGAAGTTGTCAGGGACCAGGGGAGGAGGGAGGAGAAAGGAGGTATGACTGCTCCAGTCAGTTATGCAAGCTGAGGTAGCTGTAAAACTCTACTGTACAACAACTGTACCCAGTAATACTACACTGCACACTCAAACTTAGTGGCTAAATCCTGTGTGTGCATTTTATCATAATTAAGAAGTACAATTAGGAATTCATAAGTGATAATACTCAGCTGTACATACTAGCATCCAATGGAAGACAAGAGTTGCTGTTTTGAAAACATACCACCCACACAGATGCCCATGTCTTACCAAGGTTCTTTTTGCTTTTGTACAGTGCTTTTTTTTTCATTCATGTGTCTTCCACAAAGATCTATTTTTGTTTTTTTTTTAACTACAGCCACCAGATGATTTATGATCTACAAACATACCAATCTCATAACTATGTATGGAATCATATTTTATTCTTTCCCTTCAGATAAAACAAATGGTATTTTTGTAATTATACTGTCTAAATGGCCATACAGGAAAGGACTGGGAAATGGTAATTAAACTGATAATATGAAATGAACTGCAAACACACCAAGAAAGAGTTTTACCTACAGATCCCAAAGCAAGACTCAGAGAAAATGTGTCTGACGAATTTTAGATGTAATGATTGGGTCTTCTGTCACCCAAGTAATGCCCATGAATATGAAGAAAGACAGCACACTTGTAATGAAATTAAGTAAATAATGAATGAAACAGAAAAGGCAGCATCCTTCATTCAAATGAAACACCTGTTGGAAATCTCCAAAGATTGTTTCTTGCCCCAGCCCCTACACTCACACTTCAATTACTTTTGCTTTTGTATAAGTCATGTCTTTTGTATTTTTAACTCCAAAAGCTGCCAAAATAAGCCCATTTACATGTGACACGTGTCAAGTAGGCTTTGGACCTTGCACTGTTCCCTTCTGAGTGCCATTGTTGTTTCTGCAGTGGGCAGTAACTCTAGATCTTTTGTTGAAATGCAGTATATGCACATTATAGAATTAACATGAGCAACAGCTTAGCTTCCACCACACTAAATTCTCAATGTGACGAATGCCTGTGAACTATACTAAAGTCATCAAAAGGGGGGGAAACCCTGAGACAAACTAGCATCTGACTTGCTACCTGAAGACATAAAAGACAAGTAGTAAGTTAACTGCATTGATTCAGCAAGTCTACACAACAGATTCAACATGACTGCATTCAATTTTAAGATAAAGAGCTAAATAACTAGAAATCAGAGAATCTTAGCAGTCTACTCTATTTGGCTGACAAAATACCATCTTTCTTTTGGTCTGCATTGTACTTTTCTATTTCTCAATATATCACATCTGCCTTCTAGTAAATTTTCAGTTTTAATCTAATACAGAAATACCTGATATCACTAAAATTTTCTATCTCAAATCTCTTTTGGTCTTGTGAAAGTTAAGAGCTTACTATGGTAATGCCACAGACTCATTATAGGTTGGCACAGAGGATCATGCAATAGATCAATATTAAAAAATTGAGTTGAATCTAAGCCCTACAGTGACATGTTAAGATGTACGAAGAACCTATTGTACATAGCAAAGGTTGCAACTGCAAGAACTCTCACAGTATTAGCTATAGAATCAAAAATAAACTCAATTGTTCTAATTCTCATACTGTCAGTTAATTGCCTTAATTTTATTTTTTTTATCCTAATCAACACAACAGTATCATTTAAAAAATTCCAAAGAACTATTCATATTTAAACTATTTTACATTTATATTTGTTCATAAGAGATTAATGTTCTGAAAAATTATAGCTCTTAAAAAATTAATCATACAGTTAGTATCTTATTCTAAAGGGTATTTACTATCAAGCATCAACCTAAGAACAGCTGTTTCTTTCTCAGATCACTTCCAGGGAAGAAAAAGGCCACTAGAACTGTTTTTCAGAAAGTCAAAACCTCTACTTCTCAGCCAATTCTTACAGAACTCCTTTCCATCTGTTCCCTGACATTTTTGTCAGGTTAGACACTTGCCAGGAGCCTTCTTTGGATTCAGAATCTGACTATGAAAACAAATGGAATTTTGAAAATTTCAGTTTATTCATTTTTTTAAGTAAACATTATTTTAAAAACGAAAAGCTACAGTGCATGATGTCAAAAGACTCCACAATCAAACAAATAGCCTATGTATGTATAAACAAAGTCAGTAATCTAGACTGAACCACAATTTAATATATCAGTATTCTTTGATAATTTGTTGCATTAAAAATTCATTCTATCAAAGACTGCAGCTGAAGCAAGTCAGTAGCAGTAGCAAAACCAGAAGTGTAAGTTTTAAGGTACACTGGCCACAACTGCTGCTGGGGCCTGGTATATACAGGTATCAGGTTAGAATTTTTGCATCTGGTGATTTCCTGTGCCTGAGCTCTCCTGTAAAGGTAGGTAGAACCCTAACAGGACTGTTTTCTTTCTCTTTTGAGGAATAATGTGGGGTGGGGTGGTGTTAGACAAGGTCTCACTATGAAGACCAGGCTGGCCTCAAACTCTGTCTCCCAACTGCTGGAATTAAAGGCATGTGCCATCACACACCAGGCTCAGGCCTGTTTTTTATAGTGGAGAATGATGAAATACCAGCCAAGGGTAAAAGTTAGATGGCTTCAATGTCAATGATTACTTCTGCTTAAAGATGAACATAGAACTTTTCATCATATCAAATAACAGATTCTGGGTCCTGGAATGACATGCTAAAACTGCATAATAAATTTCACCAAGGAGTTGACTCCTCAAGAACCAGAGTGGCCATTATTTGAGATCAGCCCTCCTCTGGTTTTACTTTCAAATGAGAAGGCTCTGGCAGAAGACCAAGTGGCTATCACCAGAGCCAAGGTAACCTAGAGAATTCCTTAATGTGAAAACCTCAAGAACAGAAAGTGGCTAACAGAGATGATCTCTGTGGCAAGGATGTGAGGCATCTCCAGCGCACGATAGATGAAGTGCCAATGATGACTTCAGTTTGGGACATATCTAAAAGTGCCTTTGAAACGAGAAAAGAGACCTCTTCTATAAAGTTGCCAAGCAAAAGGTCAAAAGAGGTAAACTTACTGAAGGTATTGGCAAAACTTAAAGACGGTTAAAGAAACCCTGTCCCTCCTATAGCTTCATATCACTACAGTTTCCAAAACAGTCAGATGGCCACAATAAAGATCTGCAAGCCTTTAACTGCCCAACCTACACTAGAACACATGCTACTTAATATGTTTTTGGTCTTAAATAACTAGCTCCTTGGAAATATAAAAACTGCAAATTTATTCCATGAACTTTTTCTGCATGCTTCATCGTATGTATTAGTTCAGACATTTGCAAACATTGGGAAACAACGAAAGCTTTATTTACACAATAAGCAGCAATGAATTCTTGATTAAATCATCACTTACAAAGCTGAATATGGCATGCTCACTCAAGTTAGTACACTAGATAAAAAAGACAGCCATCAACACACCCCCAGAAATCATACTAATTAAAACAAAAGGTAAATAAGTACAAAAAAATCTTAGATCTTCATGGCAGCGGCAGTAAAAGCTTGGAAATCTGTCAAATATTGGTTCTGTATATTATGACACACAGTTAAGGGAAGAGAATCACCTGACACTTAAAAATTTATGTGGAAATAATATATATGGGAACCATAGCATTTGGAGAACAACCTACTTCTTTTGGAGATGTGTGCCAAAAAAGGGCTATGTCACATGTCTAGCATATGACAGGTGTACATATCATAGAAATTTTACTTCCATGTCTACTAATATATCTGATTAAGAACTAAAGAAAAATACAGAGCTCACAACCTCCCTTTTCTGTTCCCAAATTAAATATTTTGACAAAGATTTTAAAATACATTTTTAAATAGCAAAAATGTTTATCTTTTTAAAAGATAAACTCCTACTTGCCTCTTTTTTTCCCTGTAAAATTTTATTTTACTGTCTTCTTATAATTAAAGGAATGATTAAGCAACAATAAAGAAATATGTAGCAAATTTTCAACCAACTAATTTATCTCTAAAAATCTAAAGCAGAAGACCCTGAAAACCAGACCTGTGACAGGGTGGAAAGAATCCAGACACATCTCCATTACTGACAGATCCCATCCCAGCTTCATGAGTTTACAGCTAGTAGCATTTCTAAAAATTAGAACAGAAATTATTTACTTGATTGTTTGTCTTTTAACTGTCACATCAGTTTATTTAAAAGATAACTGCACTATGTAACTAAAACTTTTCCCTAGCAATCTATCAAGCTGTCTTAAGGATAGCTTACTCCATACCAATTACAGTGGTAATTGTTGATAGGTAACATAATTTAACTCAATATTCACATTATGTATCTATAGCACGAAAATTAAACCCTTCCTCAATAATACTGGCTTTCTATCCTATCTATGTAAAATAAACACATACACATACTTAAAAAAACAAATCTTTAAAAACTCATCTTGGGAATGCTTAAGGTCTTATTCCTCTCTTAACTCTCTACCACCCTACAGAAATAAAAACTAATATTCTTTTTTTAATGTACAAAATATTCATAAACCACTGTAATATTATTTTTTCTATTAAGTACAAAAAATACAAATGTATTGTGTATATATCCACATAATACCAAACAACAAGATGAATGAGTAATACATATACTATATTACATCATTGAATCAACTCTCGAAGGTAATATGCCTAGGGAGAGCCAGAATTTACTCGATTACTATTACACTTAAATGCAGTTTCCAAAAGAGAAGATTACAGCATCAGAGAACAGATGAGTACATTTGTTTAGGACAAAACTACAGGCATCTAGACTGTGGTAAGAATAACACAGATATTAAGATGTTGTAAGCTAAAAGGAAACCAATTGTACTACATGTTAATGCTAAAATCAAAAATAAAAATAATTTCATCAGACAATCCATAGTGTTACAAAATACACTTCTTTAATAAAAAGATTTTTAAATGACAATAAAACAAGTATCAACCAAAACTCTACCAAACTGCTTTAAAATAAAAATTAATGAGCTAATTTAACAAGCACATGAAAATGCAAACATCTAGAATAGGCAAATCAATTTTTTAAGAAAAAAATAAGAAAAATTGAACTGTCACAATCTAATTTCAAGATATAAACTCTGAATGAATGAAAGAACATAGTTAAGTGGGAAAAATTTTAGAGACATGGAACACACACAACAGAAAAGAAAAGAGAATAAATGATTTTCAACTAAGTCAGCAAATCAACAACAGCTGTAACCAGCACTCGAGCAACTGAACAACTTTTTGCTTTTTTGGTTTTTGTTTTTTAAGAATTGTGCTGAAAATTGAACTCCAGATCTTACACATGCTAGGCAAGTAAGTGCTCTATCACAGACCTACATTTCCAGGCCTGCTACTCAATATTTTATAGGAGACTTCTTAAGACTTTCAACTTTTTAAGTATTTCAAGTTTTGAATTAAATGGAAAGCCTAAAACTACAAAAAATTTTTCAACACAGTAAAACTGATCTTTTTAAGTAAACAAAAATATTTTCTGGAAAAGACTGAAGATGCTGTAGTCACAAAAATGAATGCCTAATATTACTATTATTATTATTGCTAATAACACTGTCTTTTTTATTCACCATATTACCAATGAAAGAAATGCCAATTAAAACTGAAATACATAACTCTTCACCTATTAGGACAGATTCCTTTTATTTTTTAATTAAAAAATGTCGTTTTTATGTATGTATCTCCCTGCTCCCACTCCCTCCCAGGCAGCCCTCAGCCTCGCCTCTCCCCATCCACCCATCCCCCTCCCCCAAAATGAGAAGTAGTCCCATGGTGGGCACATCACTCCAGACAAATCCTATCCACTCATCTCAAAGTCAAGGCCTGGCTCAGTGTTCCTTTGTAGGGAATGGGCTCTAAGGTGACAGCCCACGCACAAGAACACAGTCTGATCCCACCCCTCGAGGCTCCACATACTGCCCACTCCAATGGACAATCCTACCCTTGGCCTAGCTCCTTTTGCTGATGGTTCCCCAAGTGGCTGTTCTTGATTCAGTGAGCTCCCCAGAACTCCAGCCAGCCATCTCTGTGGGACTCCTCCTCATAATCCCTATAGGACTGTTAGGATAATGAAAGGGCAAGGCAAAGAGTAGGAGAATAACTGACACAGGATTTATAGTTGGTATCACAAAAAGCCTTAAAGTAAAACTCTGACAAATCATTTTAAAACAGGCACACACACACACGCACACACACACACACACACACACACACACACAAAATTAAGTGGATGAATAATGAATACAGGGGAAAATGGTCAACATCATCAATCCCCACAGAAATGTGATCAAAGCCACAATGAAGTGTGAACACACAGGGGTGTGTGGAGACTGGTAATGCGGAGTGTTAAAGACAATGTCAAGCAACATCAGGCATTTCTTACAGAAGTGCAGAAACTGTACCACCATGTGCAAAAGCAGTTTTCTACCTTCTGACAATATTTGCCAGATGCTTGTACTGTAACCAAACAATTTTAGTCCTAGATATTCACACAAGAAAACAATGTTTCAAAAAACTAAAAACGTTTGCATAGAAACAGTACACAAGTTTACTCATAATAGAAAAAAATAAATACAAAACACATCAAAAAATAATGAAAACCCATATGGGTATAGAAAACTGTGATTAGAACTAAAAGTCAACTAAAGATAAATGAAATAAGCTGGATGACTCTCCAAGATAATTAGGCCAAAGAAGCCAGAAATGAGACTACCCTGTACAACTCCATTACATGAAATCACTTCTAGGACAGGCTAAGCCAATTTCCAGTGATAGAAATCAGATGAGTGGCCTCCAGAGAGGCTTGTTAAGGAAAATTGACTAAAGGGTATAAGGAAGCTTTTGGGAAGGAGGGATGTGTTCTTGATTAGAGTGTAATACAAACAAGCATGCATACATTTCTCAAAACACTGAACAATATACTTCAATTGTATATTTTATCAACTATATGAAAATTATATTTACAGAAACACAAAGTCATTACTATTTACATACAGAAAAATACAAACATATAACGAACCATTAAAATGAAACTTTGGATGAGTTCCAAATGAATTGAAATCCAGCAAACTCAAAGCAAAGTTGAACACATTTTATTTTCTGTATTGACTCTCTATTCCACTAGATTGTATTAAGATAGCTCTTACAACTATAAATTAAGGAATGCTGCAGCTGAATTATACAATGCGACCCAAAGACTCAGGTGTGTGAACACTTTGCTTATGCTGAGAGTAAGCCTTGAAGTACAAGTCAGCTGAAGGAAGTGAGTCACAAGTGGAAGGCAGGCCTTGAGGTTTCTCAGTCCAGACTCACTTCCTGTCCATGTTTTGCTTCCAACTCTGGCTGTAGGACGACCCACAGACTCACTATGACCATGTCAGTCCCAGTGGAGTGAATTATATTTTCTCAAATAAAGCATCTCTTCCTTTAAATTACTATATGTTAAGTATTTGCTCCTGTAGTTTTCCTCTTATATTCCAAAGGACCAAAGAGAATTTTATTCTCTTAAATGACAGCATAAAAAAATCTGAATATTCTTTCCACTTGTCCTTTTTGTTCATCCCATTTTCTTAACCATTCTTCCTATGAAACCATTTTGAGTAGTTCAAATCTTAAATGCGTTCCCATAGACACTATAGTTAATAAGTAATCTTAAAAAGTTAAAAACTGAATTTAGCACTTTACCTAAGATTATGATAGAAGCATTAGCATATATGACACGGACATCATATCCCCATTAATGCAGCTTAAGAGTTCATTAAATGTATTTCATATTGGTGATATTTTTTAAATAGAGAACTTTACTTTTAATATTTGTATATGCATTCCAAGAATTTAAAACTAAGATAGTAATTATCTTTCTCATCCCTTATTCTACACTATAATTTCATCTCACTATTTTGCTTGATGTAAGACTTCCAATTTGAGAATTATTTTGATGACTGAAACAAAACAGGTTCAGCTGTCTTAAATTGTAGAGGGATAATTCAGGTGTGTAGTTACCATATCTGAAAAGAGAAAGTGGGAGGTGACAAAAGAGGAACCGTGTCAATAAATAAGCTGGACAAGAAATAAGGAAGGCACCTGTTATCAACCTAGAGCCTCCACACAGATGTGCACCCATATGCACCTACATTAATTAATTGCTTTTAAAAAATTAAATCTGAAAAGTATGAAGGAGATTGCCTGAAATAAAGATCACCAAGTATAATTTAGTGGAAAAGGCAGAGACTTATAATAAGACACAATTAAGATGAATTTGGTTCTGTTCCTTTCTAGCAAATATAATTTTTAATAAACATTATTTTACATGATCCTTGCAAAGGCATACTATTGTGATAAGCTGAATGAGCCACACACTATATCACCTTTACCCACCCTGGTGTTCTCTCCTTGACACATTCTCCCATAGGTACATGAGCCAGCACAAGGGTTTAATACAGACAGTTCAGTCAGATACAAACTGCAGTGAAGTGAGGCAGAAACTCCAGGTGCTTTTTTCTCAGCGTTCCTGTCAGGAGACCACTGCGGCTGCACAAGCTCTGAAGCCTTGCATTCCAGTCATTGTGGTATTTTAAACTTAACCCCTCACTCTTTTGTGTCTCATTTTCCAAATAGTTCCAAGGCTGAGATCAAGAGCCTTCAAATAAGACTTCTCTGCTTAGTTTTCTAACTGCCCGTCCTGCACATGAAAGACTCATAACACATTCTCCACAGTGCTTTCTCAAAGTACAGGAAACAAGCACATGTAAAAGAAAAATGTAGAATCTTACAGGCTCATTTCCAGCTTACTAAGGATTATACCTTCATGTCCTTAATCAGCCTGTGAAAGCATAAAACGTTGAATTCAGCTCTTATGAAACAACCTTCTTTATGAATCTATCAGTTAAATAAATACAATTAAGAAATTTGAGAACACCTTTAATCCCAACATTTTAGGGGGCAGAGGCAAGTGGATCATTGTGTGTGAAAAGCCAGCCTGGTCTACATAGTGAGGTCCATGTTAGCCACAGATAGATAGATACATAGTATCTGACCTGACCTCCCCCCAAACAGAGAGAGAGAAATCTGAGAACAACTGACTCTTAGTAACAAGACAACTCACATTGTTGGAACAGAAATTCGGATGGATATATTGGCATACCAGTGACAAATGAGCCCAGATATCAGTATTTCTCAAAAAGAATTGAATCAATTATTATGACTCATGAATTTAATGTCCTTAGACTGCACTAGATTAAAGCATCTAGATAAGGATCTGGCACAAATCCGGTGCTCAATAATAATTAGGGTTAGCACTAAAGGGAATCAAACCAGGCACTTACATGACCTCTATTAAAAACCAATCGATCTTTCTCAAATCTACTTGAGTGCAAAGTAGGAATATTACTTGGGATAATTTCATATAGTTCTGACTAACCATTTCATATGGCAACCCAAACCAAACGGATTTATGGACTCAACAACATGTGACATTTAATGCCTCTTATATACTGACAGAAAATCCTCAGTATCCTCAAACAGGTGAGAACCACCTCGCTTCTCATTCTACTCCCATCTGTGCAAGCCAGAAAGAGCAGCCTGTTCTCCATTCACTTAAGAAATCCCACTAAATCAGGGTATTACTTCCTTCTACCAACCATGTAGTCTGACAAGATCTGAGACAGTGGGTCTCAACCTTCTTACAGCTGCAATACAGTTCCTCATGTTGTGCTGACCCCCAACCATTAAATTATCTCATTGCTATTTTGCAACTGTAATTTTGCTGTTATGAATTGTCCTAAATATCTGATATGCAACCCCAAAAGAGTAGCAACCCACAGTTTGAGAACCACTGATCTAAGAAATATTGACCACTAAGATTACTAAAGAGTAAAACAAATCCCTAAGTATTCAACATCACAGTCCCCATCATGGCAGGTCAAAAAAAAAAAAAAAAAAAAAATCACAAATGATCCCAGTTTATTCAATATAAGCTCCTGTCTAGTAGGTTTCTATCAGGACAAGAATGCCCTGGCAAAGTTCAAGCTTTTTATCCTTGATTCAGTCTGGAATAATCTTGTTTTTGATATTAGGATTCTGTCAGTGGTTCTCACTCTTCTCATTGCCACAACCATTTAATACAGTTCCTTCTGTGGTGACCCAGTTCCTTCTGTGGTGACCCAAACCATAAATTTATTTTGTTACTACTTCATATCTGTAATTTTGTTTCTGTTGTGAATCATAGTGTAGTGAATACGTGACCTACAGGTTGAGTACCTCTGCTCTGAAGAAAGAAGTTCATTCTGAACAGTATCCCCGACTGTTCTATCACATCTGGCCATAGCTGGAAGCTAAGCTGCTGTGGAAGGTTTAATCCAGTCTCATTCATCTACTTCCTTATTGGCCTCCGCAGCTTACCTCAACTCTTCCTGTTTCAACATAAAAGTTGAGTTAAGCCTGGCCCTCAAAGCTAGTACTATCAAGGCCCTTCCTACTTCTTGGTTTCCTGCCCTCTAGTGATACATATTCTGCCCCAATAGCTAACAAAATGTTACCTGAAATTGTAATTTTTCTTCTTAGATTTTTTTTAGTATATTGCTTTTTATATGTAAGAGCAAAAAAATTCCCATTCAAAATGTTATTACATTGAAATTGAAATAATTATAAACATGAAATTAACATACACTGACTCTACAACCTACAGGTAATATTTTGTCCCTTCATTTACTTCCTACCTTGGGTTGTTCCTTTTTATGTACAAAGAACTAAAGCACCCTCAGCTTCTTACCCACTTACTCATCTTCTTCCATGAAGTCTTCCCTACTAACAAAAGCAAGCTTAGTATTGTTCCACCTACATACAGTCCCCAAATCTTCCACCTGGAATAACATGCTTGCCTAATTGCCTAGGTAGAAAAATAAACCACTTAAACAATGTATTTCTTAATTGAACAAACTTTCCTTGTGATATAAAACATGCAGCTGCTTGTATCAGTCTTAGCTTTTGGGAGAACGTAATGGTTCTTCATATTTTTACCTATTGTAAGTAGCCTGAACATCTGAAGAAATCCAACTAGACTAGTAAAATAGGCAACAAGTTAAAAGACAAGAAAAAACATTTCAGTGTTTCAGCGTATTTTCCCTAGAGAAAATAATTCTTACCAATAATGCCAAACTGAACTACAAATATGGAAAACACTCAATACTCTACAAGAGGACCAAAATGAACTCAACACATTCGTCTTAGTTCTGAACAGCAGGCTTCCACCTCCTAAACACATCGGCTAATGTACTCATTAAATACTGCACATACAGGTCCTATATTTTTCTAGAGCAATACCTCTCTTATACACCTTCTTGTATGATGTTGTCAAATAGATAAATAAGATTGGACTTTTTTGTATGCTACAGATCTTTGTAATGGAAAAAAGCGTAATTCCTTTGTCTAACTAAAGTAACTAAATACTAATTTGTTGTTCAAAACAAACTGGCCACTACATTTATGTTGCAAGAGTATATGAGCAAAATACAAACACTAGAGGAAGTGAAGAAAACAGTCTTAAAGCACTGTCAATGTTTTTGCTCAGAAGCTACATCTGGTCAGCAGTGGCTAACAGAGCAATGAAACTACCTTATTCCTTCCTAGATGAACCGTCAACACTCATTTCCTAACAGACTATCAGTTATTTTCATGTTTGATAGGCACCGAAATTTAAAACCTTTGTCAGCCTTTAAGCCCAACACTTAGGAGGCAGAGGCAGATGGAACTCAGAGTTCCAGGCCAGCCTGGTCTACAGAGTAAGTTCTAGGATAGCCAAGGCTACAACAGAGAAACCCTGTCTCAAAAACCAAAATCTAATTAACAATTAATTAAAAAATAAAAGTTTTGTCTTGACTTCCTTACCAAAGGCACATTAAAATTAATGACTTTCCTTAAGTTTAATTCTCCACTAAGCCTCAATCAAAGGTGTGTTAAACATCAAAAGCAATGCCTATTTGCTGCTGCTTCAATCTCCCTTGGGTTTTGCTTTTTTTTTTTTTTTCCTACTGGTTATTTTTTATTGGCTCTTTAAGATTTTGTGCTACAATGCGAAATTTAATAATAATATCTCAGTTCTTCAGTGAGGGATCCTGCATTTGTTACAGTTTTAAGATACACAATCCCTATTCTCAGGTAAAACTGGTAATGAAGATTGTTTTGAAATATTTAGCTCCAAGCACATAATCATATATATCTCAGTCAAACTAAGATTTTAGTTAAACGGCAAATTTGTGAAAATCTGCAAAACAAAGTAATAATCAGAGGGAAAGGGGAGAACCGGCCTAGATCTGATACCTCCTCAGGTTTTACGTTTTTTAAATGGTGGCTGTGTTTTCACCATTATAACTGAGCTCAATATCTTTATATGTCATCATTGACATACCAAATATTTTAAGGAATAAATGCTGGTCCACTGTGATAGAGCATGATTCTATAAACATCTCATAATAACTTCTTAGTCCTAACTACCCAACTCTATCATTTAAAGTACTATTTAAAACTAGCTAGAAAAGATGATCCTGGATGTTCTCATCACAAAGAAACTAACTACCTTAATTTTGGTCACTTAACAAATTATAAGTGCTATTAAAGCATTGAATTATACCCCAGAAATATGTTCACTTATATATTAATAATATTTTAAAAATTAAAGTTGTATTTATTCTTAGCTTTTGCTTAGTTTCTAAGGAAAACAAACAAAGCAGTTACCAACTTCACCTTGTAGTAAAAGAACAGTGGTAGATATAGGGGGAGCACAACTATGTTACAACAAAACCTTATTTTCAAAATCAAAAGAACCAGATTTCAACCAAAGGCAGTATGTAACACTAGAAGGAGGAAACATTGTAACAGCCCTGTAAGGCTGGAGGCACACACACTTCCTATATCCATGGGGATACCTCTCAAGGATATTCTACAAATGTCCAGAAATGGAAACATAACTGAAATACCTATGTCGTTTTCTCCTGTATCTGCCTATAATGTTTAGTTTATATGTTAGACACAGCAAGAGTAATGATACACATAAATGAAGTATGACTACTTAAACAATATACAGTGATAATTATTTAAACATGCACACAATCCATTTCTGGGACTTTATTATTTTAGACTACAATGAATCATGAGTAACTGAAAAAGTGGAAAGTAAAACAATAAATAAGGAAGTACGACTACATTTAAACTGTTTATTAATGTTCCTCAAGCATATTTTTCTAGCATGGGGACAGGGAACACCTAAAAGAGAGCACCTACGATCTCAGCATCAAGATGGACAAGTCTGAGATTTGTCCCAACTTGAAAATTAATGAAGTAGGCTGCCACTCTCTCACAGATGAAGGCAAAAGGCAGGATAGCTTAGTAGTTGCAATGCAGCACAGAAATCAGTCTATTTGGATCAGCTCTCCAAATCCCTGGGGCAACTAATAAAAGATGTCTAAACACTCAGAGGACTCTCAGGACAGGAAGTCTGAGATTAGGAAGCTTTCTACAACACAGTAAACAAGAGACAATAACAAAAACAGACCTGCCCTTTGTTCAGATGATATGTGTGTTTGCTATAACTGTTTACTATAGAAGCATCCTTGAAAGCCTTATCTATGAAAAAAGCAATCAGGACTGTTCTTAGAGCCAAGTGGCAATGCAAAGACCCTTGGAAAATCACCTTTAACATATATGCAACCTGTATCTACACTGTCTTGAACACACGGTAAATTCTTCTTTAAGTGTGACACTCTCAACCAAGTGGATTCTTGGAATCAACAAGAAAATTGAGTTTACTTTAACCAACTATGCTGTTGTCAGTATTATCAGTGTGACTGATCAAAGAAAGGATTAAGCTTATTTACTTTGCAATGAAGCCAAACATAGACAAGACTTAAAGTAGTAAGGTAAGGTCATCAGTACTGACCTCACTAAGTCATCCAGGGTCCTAAACCCTATCAGCAAAACAAATACTGACCGTCAGGGCCTACCTTAGAAACCTAAGTTGCTATCTCTTTATATTTCTTTGTTTATATTCCCATGGGGGACAAACAGAATAATCCAGGTATTGCAGGGCTTCTTAATAATTACATAAAAATCTTTTTTATAATGTACCTGATCCATAAAGAAATCTAAGGAAAATCTAGTAAACTGATGGATTAAAATACCTCTAAGGCATAAGCAATTATCAGTCATGTCAGCTAAAGTCAAGAATGAAGTTAAACATACTCATCTTAATTGTATTGAGTCTACCCTAGAGTCAACAACCTGAACAAAATAATAAACCAGTCAGTCCCTGACAAAGTTCCATGCAAGTTATCCAGCTCTGCAATCATCTGAAAACAACCTAGCAGTTCCTTAAATACACAGAGGTGTCTATCTAAGTGTCTTTCCAATGTAAGTCACTGTGCTTCTGCTAAGGGATTAAGGTAATGTCTGGCCTCCTGGGAGTCAGTGCCAGGCACACTGTAAAGAAAGTACTGTTAACCATTTCTGTACTCCACATGAGGAACAGAAAACAGACAGGGCTTTTAAACATGAATTCTACAACAAATGCCTTGGGGCTGGCAGTTAAGAACAAGTAATGAAGTCCTACTCTACTTGCCCTGTTTGTCCACACACAGCCAGGTCAGGTGACTGAGCAGTGGCTATAAGAATGAGGAAGATAAAGACATCTGGAGGTGTCAACAGCTGTCCTGTGTAGGAGGCACACAAAATGAGACCTAGTCCAAGTAGATTTCAAAAGTTAAGGAATGGCCGCCTTTTATACAGATTGGCACCTGTAAGACTAAGGAACACTGGAGAAAAGGCAGAGGCAGAAGAGTGTGGGAAGAAGGGAGGGAGTAAGGAGGTGAGGGAGAAAAGAGGCATACTCAGGCTTTCTTAAGGTGGTCTGTTACTTCCTGAGCCTTTTCTGATTATTAACCAGAAGTGACTGAGAAATAGCACATTCTGGGAATAACTGCATGCAAATAACCAAACTACTTACCACTAATCAGGGAAAAAAGAGTCCAGAATCTGACGGTGAGAAGGCTTGTTGGTCTTCTTGTTATTCTTTAATTCTATGACCAAGAGTCTTATGACAGCAGAGAATTTGGAAGGTCTAATGAACAAAATGCTGGAGTGGTTTTGTAATTAGAAAGCACCATTATCACAATGCAAAGGAGCCTACAAACTGAACACATGCACAAGTAGTTTCAAAGGTCATGATGGTGGATGGAATGGGCTAGCCAACCTAGGACAAAATGTATATAACCTTAGGTTTCAACAACAGTGGGACATTGCTGACAACTTCAAGAGTGAAAGAAAGGTCCAGTGTGGCAAATCTGCCAGAAGTGGGCAGAGACAGCAGCCTGTGTAGAACAAACGTCATCAAAACAAGGCCAAGTATTAATTTCAACAGGAGCCCTAGTGATAAACACAGCAATGTCCTCTGCATCAGAAATACTGAGTGCTTCTTACCTACCATCATCTAACACCTATCTTCTTTTAAAGGGACGGTGGAAGGGAATCAAATCATTTTTGTACTATTTCAGAGGACATTTAAAACAGCAACTTACAAGTAACCACATGCTTTATTATTGTTGATACACATAATTTGTAAGTTTAGATGTCAACTTTAAAATGTACAAGTTCCTTCAGATAAAGTACAAAGAACTTCTCTCTAACCCTGCTATGAATTCAGGAGCTAATATGTCTCTCAATTGTCCTGAGTTGGTGCAAGACCGTGAAGATGTCAGAGCTCTTTAGGAATCTGTTATTAGATGCCAGCCCTGCTGAGATATCAACACTCACAGAAGCTGGGACAGTGGCCCTAGAATTCCTAGGGAACATTGGGTGCCCCCGGCATCTTCTCTAGGAATGTTTTACATAATGCTGGTCTTGTTTTCCTCTTCCTAGTTTTCAATAGGCATGTGGGATTAAGTTATAACCCTCTTCTATCAAAGTGCTAAGAAAGCCTAACCCTGCTTAGCTAACAAGATCACATGAAATCAGACATGTGGGATGGACCGGTCATAGACAAGCAACTTCCCTTGTTTTGTTTTGTTTTCTAAGGAACTAAGTTGTTGTGTTTATATATAATGTTTTGTTTTTGGATTCCTTATCCTTTGGATTTTTGGACTTTCATAGATTGATGATATTGGTACCTCTTATTTCCTTTTCTTCCATATTTCTACAATTAAATAATTTTATTGGTCGATAAAAAAGAAAATTTAGCTTTCACTAATTTAAATAACAGTGTTTCTACTTTGAATTTAAGATTTTTCTTTCATTTTTGGATTTGTCTTTCTTTGTTCAATTTATTGATATGGAAATGAGATTGCTAGTTTGGGGTATTTTTATAATTCTATTATCAGTTCTAACTATAACCACTTTCCTTTTAGATCTTGAATATATTGTGTAATTTTAGATGTGTTATATCATTTCTAGATATCTTTTAATTTCCCATTAGCCTTAGTCTGTGACCAAACACCTTACTGAGAAGTCTGTTGTTTAATCTACAAATACTTGGAAATTTTCCTATTGCCTTTCATTCCTAATTCCTAGTTTATTTATATTATGATCTAATAGAAAACATTTTGTCTGAGGTTCAATTACTTTCTATTTGTTAAGCTTTATATTGAAAGAAAATTTACAGTTTGTCAAAATATTCCATGTATACTTTGTGGTGATAATATTGTATATTTAATAATAATCAGTCTGGAATATCAGGACAGAATCACCCACAGTCACACTATAAAGTTCAGGGAGCATTGACTCATGCCTTTAATCATTTGAGAGACAAAGAACCTTCTGGATATCTCTGTGAGTTCAAGATCTAACAGGCAGGCAATGGTAGCTCATATCTTTAATCCTAACTCTAGGATTATAATACAGAGTTGAACCAGGAAGTAAAATAGCTGAGAGGGAAAGAAATAGAAGGCAGGAAAGGCAAAAATTCACCATTCTGTCCGAGAGACCAGTCAGACTGAGAACCTGTGAAGATAGCACTTACCTTGTTTGGCCTGAGAAGTTGGCTGGGTAAGAATTGGCTGTGGTTTGTTTTCTCTCTCTGATATTCCAGCTTTTCCCCAATATCTGGCCCCAGGTTTCCATTATATACCAACTAAAATTCATGCAGTAACACTTATAATGTATATCATTCTGCTCATGTTGGATAAATATACTACAAATGTTAAACAGATCCAGCTGGGTTGTCGCCCAGTGTTGCCCATGAACTCTATCTCCACACTTGATGGTTGGTGTCTCCTGGTTCTACCTGTCCCTAAGGTTAAGTGTTGATATCTATAGCTCTATTTAATTCTTTATTTCTCCTTTATGTGCTCTCAAGTTTTGCTTCGTGTGCTTTTATATTCTGTTCTCTGGCAATATTCCTCTGCATCATGAGTATCTCAAGGCTATTAATAATAGCCACTCTAGATTCTTTCCTTTAGTGAGTGTACATTGTAACTTTTCTCATCTTTTTACGTTGTCCTCTGTATGTTATAATATTTGAGATATGTTTCTAATAAATAGCAAATAGTAGAG
This sequence comes from Phyllotis vaccarum, assembly GCA_033318265.1. NCBI lineage: Eukaryota > Metazoa > Chordata > Mammalia > Rodentia > Cricetidae > Phyllotis > Phyllotis vaccarum. The sequence continues at coordinate 137,768,215 of JARWLC010000004.1, read as the reverse complement.
ACACCTGTGGTACATTTTTAAAAACTCTTTTAACAGCTGTGTTTATGTCACCTAAAACTTTAATTACTGCTGTGCAAGAATTTATACTTCCCATTTTGTTTTTTCTTTTGTTCGCTTGTCTTCCCAATCCTGCCTTCTTTCAGGTTGAGCATTTCATCTTTACCCATTGTTGTCCTAACACTATTTTATTAATAGTGGCTCTACAGATTATAAATGCACACTTAACTTTTCACCATCTACTTAAAATCAGTATTTTACCATATCAAATGGGCCATTCATGTTACATATAATAGTGTATCCACTCAATGTTTTTGCTTTCTATTGATAACCATATTTTAAAGAACTCAAAAGAAAATGTGAACTATGACAGAGTTCATCTTCCCTTATTCCTAACATTCAAATCTTCCTTGGATATCATTTTCCCTTCTGGCTAAGCAACACATGTAGCTCTCTTTTAAAGCAGGTCTGCTAACCAATGAAAACTGTTTTCCTTCACCTGGATCCTTACATTACCCTTGTTCATGTACAAAATCATTTTTCTGGTTGTACATAGTGCTTTTCTTTGAATATTCTAAAAGTGTCTTTCACTTCTCTCTTCTCAATTCCATGGGTTCTGATGTGAAAGGTAAAGTAATTGGCAAAAGAGGCTACCACTTTTCTCTGGCTGTTTCCAATGTTTTTTCCCTTTTGTGTGTTATTTCCAGATATATGAAGACATGCATAGATTTCTTCAGAGTTGTTCTACTTTGGGTTTTCTAAATCTGTATCTTTATGTTTTTTCCTAAATTTGTGAGGCTGTCAGCTACCCAATTCTTCAAGTATTTTCTCACTATACACTTGTTCTCAAAATGTCCAATGTTTTATATTCCCATAACTCCTTGAAGTTCTGTTTAATTTTAACAACATATATTCTCTACCATCCAGACGGAAATTTTTCTACTAATTTATTTTCAAGCTCTTCACATTCTGTTAGTGAAGAATACCTTCCTTTACCATCTACTTCTCTACTCAGACCTTTCCATTCACTTCCAGAACATTTACAACTGCTTGTCAGAACTGTATATAACAGTCACTGTAAAGTCCATGTGCCACAGTCTGCATCATAATGATAACCAGTGAGGTAGCAGCACTGATTTTCCAAGTCTCTGCCTACATGTGCTCTCAAGTACTGTCCAGCTTCTGAGCTATCTGTTTATCACTTCTCCAGCCTGAATGCTGGTGCTTCCATTTATTCCCTACTGGGTTATATCTGACACACTATCTGCCTTAAGATCAAGTAGAAGAGGGAAAGGAAACAGGAAAGCAATGTTACCTGTCAACTGCAGAGGAAAGTTTCTTCCCATCCCTCCAAGTTCTGGCCACCACTTCTACTGCCAATGCTATACAGAAAGGAGGGCAGGGGCAGAACTCGGGGCTCAGGAGTAATCTCTGTGGCTTCTTAACCACAGCTAGCAGGCTCCTGTTGGTTCTTTATGCCTAAGTTTCATTGTGTTAGTCATAACCAGGAATACTGGGGGAAAAAATTGTAAACTCAGACAGTCCAATATACTCTGAATTTTAGTTTTCTTTCCCATTCCACCTGGTATTTATTTATTCTGTGAAGTCCTCAAACAGCTGTTTCATCCATTGTCCCTGGTTTTGTAGATGCATTTAGTGAGACAAAAGAAACATGTGTGCCTAATAACTACTAAGATCGGAGTTAGCCACTAACTTCTTTTCAGTTACCCAACTCTCACTGGCACATGGACTAGTCAGATATTCTTACCGGCAAACATTAGTAAGCTCTAACATTAAACTCGTTCTTTCAAAAGGGCCCAAGATCCCACGAGACCAACAGAAAGGCAGGTGTCAATCATACTATGAACGGAAATGAAATCATGTCTTACTTAAGCACAGACTGTTACTCCAAAGGCCTCCACACTGTATCAGATACCACCAGAAAAGGCTCTGTTCTCACACTCCTTCGGCCTTCCTAGAAATTACAGTATATCTGTAATATATACAGTATGGCTCATCAGTGGGCATTTAACTTGATGGTCCTTTTACAAGTTACTAAAAAATACCATTCAAAAAAAAAATGTTAACACTGAGTGTAGTGGTACAGGCCTTTGATCCCACCACTTTGAAGGCAGAGGCAGTGTTAGAGCAGCCTGATCTACAGAGCAAGTTCCAGAACAGCCAGAGCTGTTACACAGAGAAACCCCATCCCAAAAAATAAAAAACAAACAAAAACAACAAAATGTCAATTAACTATGACTAGTAGACTCAAAATCATTAAGGACTGTGGCTAGAGAGATGGCTCAGTGATTAAGAAAACTAGTTGCTCTTTCAGAGTACCAGGGTCTAGTTCCCAGAATCCACATGATGGCTAACAAGTATTTTAACTCCAGTTCCAGGAAATCCAATGGCCTTTTCTGAATTCTGCATATACCAAGAAGGCATGCACCTACAGTATACACATACATGCAGTCAAACACTCGTGTGTGTGTGTGTGTGTGTGTGTGTGTGTGTGTGTGTGTAAAATAAACAGATCTAAAAAAGACTTTTTGGATCATTAATGACATGGTTTATTTTAAAAGATTAATCCTGGGTCTATTTCAAATTCTGACTTTGGAAATAAAATGTTTTAAAATTTAGAGTTAACAAAAAACAGCCAAAAGCAGAAGACTTAAGGGTTTGAGGGCTCTAGGCCCCAAATAAAAAAATTGATGATGAGGAAGAGGAGGAAGGGGTAGGGGGGAGGAGAAGAGAAACAAAAAGAAATTAAGAGAATGATTTCAGAACAGGCTTAAGAAATAAGATCATTTGAAAATAACAAAATGGTAAGGGCACTAGCTACTAAGTCTGACAACTTCAGTTTGATATCTGGAGCCCACATAATGGAAGGAAAGAAGTGACTTCCCTAAGCTATTCTGTCCTCCACACATGTACCTTAGCACAGACTCTAACACATATTGCGCACAAAATAAGTAAAATGTAATGAGATTTTTAATTAAGATGATTTTAAGGAAATCAATGAATCATAAATGTCTGTCTCTGTAACAAACTTTAAAATGCAGTGACATAATCACTTTTCCTAAACTAATTGTTTAGACAATGAATCAAAAATGAATTTTCTCCTTAAATAAAAAAGATATTCTAGTATAGAGTTAACTTGGTAACTCTGACAGAGAAGTATGCAAAATTAGTAGCTGGTTTTCATTTTTTTATAAACTGGTAAATGGTTTTCCAAAAAAAAAATTAACCCTTGATGTGTTTAAAACCTTTAAGAGCACCTTCAAATGAAGGAGGCACAACTCACAGTAAAACATGTTTTCCATGGTCTAGAAAGATGCCTCATCAGCTGCTCTTGCAGAGGACCAGGGTTTGGTTCCCAGTACCTACATAACACCTCACAACAGTCTATAATCTACGTTCTAGGAGATCCTAATGCATCTTCTGACCTTTAAGGGCTCCTGCACTTACATGGTACTCATACATATACTCAGGTACACAAACATACACATATAAAAATATTTTTTGAAAAAATATTTTCCATTCAGCACAGATTTCTTCCAGATCTACTTGATGACCCAAAAAACGCTAACCAATTAAAAGTCCAGAGAAACTTGTAGACATTAAAATTCAATTAGGAGTTACACAAAAGATATGATAAGGCTACACTAATATATACCTTCTGTACAAGCTCACTTTCACTTTTTTCCTTTTTCCTGTCAACTCTAGGACATTAGATTTAAAAAAAAAAAAAAAAAAAAAAAAAAAAAAAAAAAAAAAAAAAAAAATCAGGAGAAGATGGGAGAATAAACCAGAGAGATATAATTAGGGTTGGGCTGAAGAGAACGGGGGTTGGTTTCTTTTTGAGACAAGGTTTCTCTGCGCAGCCCTGGTTGTCCTGGAACTCACTCTATAAAACAGGCTATTCTTGAAAACAGAGATCCACCTGACTCCTGTCAGGTGCTAGATCAAAGACATGTGCTATCACTGACCTACATGGGTTGGGAATATTAAACTCAAAAATCAAGTCCCAAATAAGACTTGGGAAATAAAAGCAAGCATCTGAGACTGTTAAATATCTGAAGATTTTATAATGACATTTAATGTGCGCATTCTGGTATAGCTGCTGAGAAAGTTTTTAAAGTTCAGCAACACTTCAGACCCATATCCCAGTGACACATACTACCTAGAGTTAGAGTCACAATAACAGAAAACCCATCTTGAAAACCCATTTTGAAAACTTTTTAATAAGATCTGGGTGGTGGCGGCCTTGGCAGCAGGAGCACATGCCTTTAATCCCAGCACTCAGGAGGCAGAGGCAGGTAGATCTCTGTCAGTTTGAGGCCAGCCTGGTCTAAAGAGTGAGTTCCAGGACCGCCAGGGACACACAGAAAAAGTCTGTCTTGGAAAAACAAAAACAAAAACTATTCGGTTAGAACCTCCAACTCGCCTTTGCACAATCCGAAAAGTCCCATTCCTGTCTCTCCAAACCCCGCCGATGCAGAGAATCTCTGAACAAAGGGAAAACACCAAAAAGCCCAGTTCTGCATCTTAGCCGCTTACTGCAGCTTCCTCTCCTGAAATTGCAGCTTTTGACCATACTTGGGCATAAACCCAGCTTGTGGTGGACAGACACGTCATCACCTCTGGCCTACAAGCTATATAAGCTTCCTGCTTTAGTTTGAGCTTCTGAGTTTTCCTGCCTAGATCTCTGGGATTGGAGAATCACTCACCTGAGACTTGCTCTGCTCAAATGTGTTCTTTGGTTTTCTCAGTTAGGTTTCACCTAGTTTACTGTGTTGGTGGAGAAACCTATTATTGATATACAGAAAACATATTTAAAACAAAAAACTTCTTTTACATGGGCTGGAAAGATGGGTCAACAGGTAAAAAGACAAGCTGTCAAGCATGATAGCTTGAGTTTGGATCCCATGAGGTAGAAGAGAACTGACTCCTACAAACTGTCTTCTGATCCTTCTACTTATGCCACCATGTACATACAAAATCAACTTAATTAAAAAACTAAAACCTCATTACCACTTTCCTTTTCTAAAGTAAGCACTTACATTTGAAAGGGAACAAACACTATGAAAGGCAATCTAGAATTTAACTCTCAAACCCCAAGTCCAGTGATTAACTGCTGATTATAAAAGACAAATACTGTTACTGTGTTTCTTTTAAGTGTTCTTATGAAACACAGTACTATGAAGGAGGTCCATGTGAAGAGAGCTCTGTTGGAAAAAGTTGATATTTGCCCAGTAACTATAAACCTATACATTAAGTTTGTAAATCTAGTCCCCTCAAAATCTCACACTTTAACTTAGAAGTGAGAGTATATAATATTATTTTACTTTCTGTTACTGCCCCACACACATTTCTCTAAAGGTCAGCTAGAAAACCCTGTGTTTAAGTTGAAAAGTAAGAATTACAGCATTTAGACAAGCACCCAAAAAAGAATAAACTATGATTAAAACCAAACAGAATCACAGCAATGCCAAAACAATGTTTTTGTTTGTTTGTTTTTTACAACAGATATACTTCAAGTCCTAATTTTTACCCTACCACAAGAAAAGAGCTTCATGACAGTTATTTTTGGCTAGTTCATTGTTTCTATTATTTTTAATCTTCATTTCTCTATACTAACACATACATTTATTGTGTAAGTTCATCTCTGAAGTTATAAAAATGAATTTTTAAATACAGCAGCAACTCATGAGCGCAGCCTAGGCACTCAACAAAGGGTCCTCTCCCTTCCAGCTTCTTACAAAGGCTAGATAAAGCTCACTACCAAACTCAGTATTTCTACCAGATACTGTCAAAGTCAGCCCTCCCTCTGAGGAGCCGGCTGACTCCTGAAATAACAAGGCTGAAATCACTCAGGGTTAGTGGGCTTTAATACAGGCTGGCTCCTTGCCGTTACGGTAATCATGTCAAGAAACACTAAGGATTATGGCACTATGAACACCCACACTCACACACTGAAATATAAATAAAATACAAATAAATTATCTTCTAAAATAGGAGCTGACAAATAAGCTTTCAACCAAACCTAGCCAGCTACCTACTTTGTTTTGACTTCGTTATTGCTTTTGTTTTAGGAAATCCCACAACCTGAGTGTTTTCAATGTTTAAATTTTAGTTGGGGGCTGGAAGATGCCTCAGTAGTTAAGAGGCATCTTGCTGAGGACCTGGGTTCAATCTCTAGCACAACATGGAGGTTCACAACAATCTGTAATTCCAGGTCCAGAGGATCCTTTCTTCTGGCTTCCTAGAGCACTGCACATATGTGATGCAAAGACATACCTGCAGGCAAAACACCCCACACATACACAACATAATAGAATAATAAAATTTTTAAATGGCTATAGTTTAAACAAGAAAACATACAATTTTGTCTGCTAGTCTAAAATATGAAAATATTATATAAACCTTTCAAATAAAATTTATTGAACTCTAACACATATACCTTGCTCCAAAAATTTCTAGCTATAATATAAATGATTATAATGCTTTGAATGCTAGCATCTAACCCCATTACAGAAACAGAATGATCCCAACTTACATGTAATAGACACAAAAAAGAGAAAAGAAATCAACATGGAAATGTTAACAGGCAGTTATAACTCTTAAAATGAACTTTATTGTTATTATTCTGTACTTTATAAAAGTTCTAAATTCAGTTATCTTTTTATAATGACTACATAGTTTAAACACACTATAGAATACCTTTGTAAGAAAAGATAGAGCAAAAATGTTAACCACTTGAATTTAAATATAGAGTTACTTGCACAGAAGTTTAGTCAACATTACTATTCACAATTATAATTCATATTGCTAAGAATTTAAATGGGGCATAGGAGACTGCTCAATGGTTAAGAGCACTTATTAAGCAAACATGAAGAGCTAAGTATGAATCTCCAACTAAAAAGAAAGTTGGGCATGGCAAGATGGGGCTATAACATCAACACTGGGACATAACAGCACACAGATCCCTGGCATTTGCTGGGCAGCCAACCTAGTCAAAATGTTGGCTTCTGGTTCAGTGAGAGACCTTCTCAAAGGAATACAGTAGAGAGCAATAGAAGGACATACATCCTCCTCTCAACTATGTATGTGCACACCTGTGCACACTCATTTGCATGTAACATACACTATTAAAATTGTATTTTTATGACACACAAAAAATAGATAACTCTCTATTTTGAATGCCTTCAGAGTTACTGATCTGAACTCAGGTTACTATTTTGGAATTAGCAGTTCAAACTCACTATAAAATATCTTTAAAATTTAAATTTAAAAAATAATATTCACTACATTCATGTTTACATCAATGTTTCTTTCAAAGCACACTTTGACCCAAACCCCAAAAGTCCATACTCTTTATAGCTAGAACAATTAACATTTAAGGTCATATTAATAGCATAATTTCCTGTTTCTTGTGCAAATAAAAATATACCTTTTCTGACCAAAAAAAAATACTTTCCATACAAGACAATTATCCTGAAAAAACTGAGGTATAGTTAAAGAGTTGTAGTTGTTTGCAGCCATGCCACACACCTGTAAATCTAACACTTAGGAGATGGAAGCATGAGGATAACTTTAAGGCCAGCCCGAGCTACAAGACATCCTGTCAAAACAATTATCAACCAATGTCACACTTCACTACGGTCTCCAGACAGTCTTTGACTTGCAGTTTGTTCCCTGAGTCTATTCTGAAAGTGAACTTGAAGATTAGTTGTGGATAATGTTAAAATCCCAGCATTTGAGAAGCAGAGGCAGAAGGATCTCTATGAGTTCAAGGCCAGCCTGATCAACATAGTGAGTTCTAGGACAGCCAGAGCTACATATGAGCGACCCTGTGGAACCTGTGTTAGAAAGAGGGGGGAAAAATCCAAACTAAAATCTCCAAGTCACAAACTGAATTAATACCACACACAAGAGTGTAGCTGACAACTTTTCTTTCAGTGTGTTACTGATATTTCTATTCCCTCCACAGTATAATTCTAAGTGGTAGACAAATTTAACCTCAGTATAATGCAAAACTATGATACACGGTTTAAAAAAAAAAAAAAAAAAAAAAAAGACTATGCCACAAGCCATAACTACTGCACAGAGGGACTGGGATGCAGCCCAGTTGAGAGTGCTTGTCCAGCATTTACAAGCCTCTATCTATGTTTAATCCTCAGCACCACTTAAGGTGGATGCGGTGGAACACATCACACATGAAAGATGGAGACAGGAAGATCAGAAAGAAAATCTGGGCTACTGAAGCCCTGTCTCAAAGATAGGGAGGGAGGGGAGAAGGGATGGAGCAGGTCTGGGGAGGGAGACTAACACTGACCAAGAGTACAAATTCATATAAAGAAGAAGTAGATCCAAGGTTCCCTCCTCTCCCTCTTACCCTTGATAGGAGAAAAGTACTGATAGAGACTAACACTTATTCAGAAATTGCATTCAATATACCACTAGCAACATTTAAAGGCTAAGAATTCATTTCATTTAATATTTAATTACTACATTTTCCAAGCAGACACCAAAAATCAGGTATTATTGGTCATGTCCTTAAAAAAAATCTTGACAATTAGGTTTCCTGAATAAGTCAGAAGATTACATTGGAATAAATCAGAAAGCAAATTTCTTTCGTGTTTCATATGCACAGTTTTGTACTCAACAATCCCATTGTGCAAGCTGGTATATTTCACACATCCACAAGCAGGGAGGGAGGAGGAGGCAAGTGACATCTAAACCAGCCATGGCTACACAGCAATACCATAATGACTTGAACATAAAAAGTTTTTTAAATGTGAGGCATGTATGTAAGAAAATGATGCAAAGAAGACTGTTAACACATAAAGCAAGTGACTTGGTTCTAAAATCTCAGCTTTTAGAAAACTTGTACTTACTGAGAGACGCGCAGAAATTCAGTACTATTTAGACTCTTAGTAGATTTCTATTTCTAGTCTCCATATTAAATAGTAGAGGTTAAGGCTAGAGCTGCTGTTCTGACTTAACAGATTTTTACAAGCTCAGCAAGTTACAACAGGACATAATGTAATACCAAAATGGCAACCACTTCAATATTCCTCATGGATACAGATCATACAGAGAACAGTTTGTAGGGTAAGATTTTGTGTTTTTAAAGTTGGCACTTAATTTTATTATCAATGAAAACTCTCCCTCACACACCAAAAAACAAAATTATTAGTAGCAATGTAAGTCATCTGTTAATAATGGTAAATAAAACCATACTCTCCTTTTAATCCTGCAGACTGCTCCTCGTGCTGTGTACTTTTAAAACATTTCTATAAAAGGCTCAAGATACTCAAGGAAAAAATCCAGTCTGCTACACCCAGCCCACAATCTTCCAGACTTCAAGTTTCAGACTATAGTCATCCCCACATCTCAAAAGAACAGACAAAAATCTATTTTTAAATGCTAGGCCTGGTTATAAAATGCTCCTCTTCCTGCTTCCTCCCGCACAAACACATGGAGTGTGTTAATAAAAACAAAACCTTACCATTAATATGGTCCCAGCCTCATACTTGTCCCAACTGGCTTTACCAAATACAACTCCCAAATTCTAAGTTTTTGCTACTAACCTCTCCATTTAAATAAGAAAATAAATGACATTTGCTCTGAGCTAAACAGGTTATAGTAGAATTCACATAAGCACTTTTCCCTAAAAGTAGATGTTACCACTGCCTTTAATCCCAGTACAGAGGCAGGTCCATTTCTTTGAGTTCAAGGACAGCCTAATCCACAAATTGAGTTCTAGGGCAGCCAGGGCTACACAGAGAAACCGTCTTGAAAAACTTAACGGGGGGGGGGGGGTGGGGGGGTGGGTGGGGGGGGGGGGTGGGGGGGTGTTAGATTTCACCAAGTAGGATGAGTATATCTTTTTTCACTAACACCATCTAGTCTATAACCTTAAACAGCATGTGTCAAATTCATTAGTGCCAGTTCTTAAAAGGACAGTAATTATAGTAATAGAAATTTTTATTTACCTTGTGTTAAGGAAAAAAAAATAATTTGATAATGTCAATATGTTTCCTTCTGTATCTGAATAAATAAGCTTAATGCACAGAATAAACCATAATATCAGTTATCTGAAGGACATAAACTTTAGGCTGCACTCTAAAAGCACCCTTGCAGTACTCACTCACTGCCTCATTCCTTATGCTTCCTCTTGACAATGTCTACACGCACTTCCTACATTTTCTTCTTGCAAGAGTCAGCACTTAACAAATGAGCTCAGAGTACAGACACTTGCTGTTTTCAGCAAGGGACAGAAGGTTGAAGAAAAGCATTATAAACAGCTGGGGAAAAATTTAAAAAGTGTTCATTCTCACTCACAATGTTTCTTCAGATCTGAAACTTTAAACTTAAACACTTCAGGAGTTAGCTTACCTAAAAAGACATTCACTGCCAAGGCCGACCACCTGAGACCCATCTCCAGCATCTACATGGCAAAAGCAGATCTGATTCCTCCAAGTGGTTCTCTGACCCCCCCACACACACACACCTATGTACATATATACATACATACATGCACACATACACATGTATATAAACATACATGTACACACACATACAAACACACACCAACAGACACACAAGCACTGTAGCATGATTGTAGAAAGAAAATGTATTTAAAAAAATATGATTCCAATATACAACTTCATTTTATCTGACTATTTAAAGTCCTGACTACGGCTTGATATGAGACATTTGCTGGCATATGTGGAAATAAACAATACAGTGCCAGTGTTTTTCACACTGTGCATCATAGCACAGTTTCACAAAGGCTCTTAGCAAACAAAAGTGCAAGTCTCTTGAGGTCATCTGAGGTCTCGTGAGACTGTTCATAATATCAGGGTGTTAATTCCCTGTGGCTGGCCTTTTTCCAACATGGATCATCAGTTTCTCCCTCCCTAAATTCCTATTACCTTTTCAATTGACTCAGAGCTTCTCCATTTCTTATCTCAAAACACAATCTGTGTGCTAATTATGAAGCAGGCAAGATGAACTGGCTTCTTTGGTGACTACATAACAGTCACCACTTTTCACTATTAGAATTAATAAAGCAGTAGACTAAGCTATATTTTACAGTGCTTGCTGAGAATGTCTTAGCATTACTTTATGTGGTTCCCAGAATATCCTGTTTATGATTTTAAATAGTCCTACAAGGTCTACGTTTTATATGTGTCAAGAGAATGTGTTAGTGATCAGCTTAAGTGCTAATATAGCTGCCAAACTTCAATTAAAATTTATATCACACTAGGTTAAACCAAACCTGAACTAGCAGAATGAAGCTGCCAATAGACCCACAACTTCTGTCTGTAGCTCAACATGAATTCTTTTCCTAAATGTGTAGATATTTAGATACACGAGTGTCAATCTTGGTAAGGTACAAATGTGTTCCCACAAATATTGTTACTACAGACAAATGACTAATAAAGATCAAGCATTGCAGCACTTTCCTTTTTCACAGAAGGAAAGGTGAGTGTACTGCACACTTACAATCCCATACTTTAGAAGTTTAAACAGGAGGATCATGGAGCCAAATCCAGACTAGATTATATAACAAAAATTCAATCAAAAAATCTAAAAGTTCTAAATATTAATTAGAAAGTTTTGCATAACTTATTTGGTAGTAAAATCTGAGCTGAACTGAAAATAATTTTAATCTTCATTCATCCCACTGAATGCATATGTTAATGTTTCAATTCATAAATACTGATGTTCTTGATTTCAGGGTTCTGCCATGGTGCTCTAGGGAATGTTATATATTCTAGGTAGTATTTACCACTAATGCAGCTTTTAAGAATAAAAAATTTTAAAACAAATCAAACACCAAAGTTAGGCTCAAACTATACTTTTTGCCTCTACACTTTCCTAATATAGTACCATTCAGTCATACAACGAACATTCACAATAAGGTTCATGCCTTCAACTTCTCTCTTTAAAGCTTAACCTCTTTTCCAAAGGTTTAATCTGCATAGAGGTAACAGAACAGGGCTGAAAATATATCAAGGTTCAAAAAATACTCAAGGCAGCAATCTTGAACCTTATGAATCTTTCTATATTACAAATGCTACTACTAGTATTTTAATGACAACTGTGGATATTTCTTCCCACTGTGACCTTTTAGACATTATATATGCCTTCAGCTAGGTACTTCAGGTAACTCGTGCACAACTATTACATATGCTAATCCCACTCTACATTTACCGCCATATAGATGACAACATCTATGCCAAAAGTAACTGAGAATGTTTGTGTACTTTTCAATTGCAGCTGCTTTTAAAATTTGATGAGAAACTCTTCCCTACAGATAGATATAAAATGTGATTTTAAATTAAGCCAATTTAAATCACTAATCAAGATTCTATTTAATTTGTTTTCAACAAAGAACTCATCCTTCAAAGAGTTATGCTCTATAAAACCCAAGTGCATAAGTTAAGCATGTATATGTTTGATATTTATTGAGATTAATTTTGCAAATCTACCTCAAAGCTGAATATCTACTTCGTTCACAACAGCAAATAAAGCAGATAGCAGACAGTTGCAGCTCACGAAGAGTAGGTAACTTAGCTCCAACTTAATGAACTGATGATTTTATGAGATCAACCACATTTATAAAATCAACAAAAGTCTAAATCTACCTATTATTTTTATAGCAGTCATATTCTAAAGCTGATTTTTAACAATAAAACTATTAGACATAAAATTCCATTGTCTAATAAAGTTATTTTATGAACTGAATAAATAAATGTTCTAATTATCCAACATATTCCACTTGACGCTTTTTAATCTTATTAACAGTTCAATGTGATACTATGTCTTGCTCATCCACGTATCTTTGAAGCTTAATTCAGTTCCTCGGCTAAATATTCAACAAATATGTTACATTAAGTTACAAATTCCATCTAAATATAGCATAAGCCTGGATTATATAAAGTGCTACAGTTTGCATCATTTTGTATCCTACAAAACTCTTGCTGAAGCTTAACCCTCCAAGCAATAGGTCGGAAAGTAAGGCCAAAATAGAACCCATTAGGTTGAGAGCTCATGAATGCCAGGAATGGGTTGCAGTTGCTGTACACAGAGGCCTACAAACAGGGCTGGTCCATTTTCTTTTCCTCTTGTCAGGTGAGACCATGTGCTGCTCTTCTCCATCTCCAAAACCACCATCTTAGAACGTGCACTCAAATGCCCTACCCAGAATGCCTAGAGACCTCTGCTCTTTATCAATTATTAGTCTAAAATATTCTTGTATGGTACATAAAATGGGCTAACGCACAGTCTTTCTAAAAAGATCAATAAACTCTGTCATAACATGTGACTTTTAAGGGTTAAGTTAGGGAATATGTCTTGAGATGGCACAGGCTGGCCTCAAACTCAAAAATGTTGGTGAAAATAACCTTCAACTTTGTTGTTTCTGCCTCTACTTCCCTATTACTAAAATTACAGGTATTCACACCACACCCATTTAATACTGTCCTGAGGATGACATGCTATACAGGATCTCTACCAAATGAACTACACTCCTATCCTTAGCAAGAAGATTTTATAAATTCATTTTCCAAATAATCATTAGGCTTATATTTACTGCTAGAAACAGAGAAAAGTAATTGTAGCACTGAATCTAACTAATTAACTCTTTCATAATGAGAACCTAAGATTCCATAACTGTCAAAAAGAATTTCTAGTCTTCAGTATAAAAATTTAGGTAATTTAGTCGTTTAGGTTTACATTTACATACACTGCATGCTAAAATAAACCTGTCTTCAAGAAAAGCATAAATGTGAAAGTACAGTGACATGCGTAAAGAGCCAACCAAGTAAATAAGACATGAAACTGGAGAAAACTCCACTGAGAATCCCACCAGCTTACAACAGTGATGGCAGCTAAAGCCAAATGTCAGGAAAGACGGGTAGGAAGCACAGAATGCAAAGAATGTCCTAGCTAGTTTGGTGCTTCTATAACAGTCTCTCAGCCTGGGTATTTATAAACAGAAAGTCATTTGCTCACATTTCTGCAGGTTGGAAAGTGTAAAGGGCAATCAATACACCACAGGTTCAAGTCTAGTGAGACTTAACTCTCTTTTCCAAGATATTACTTTACACTGTCTATGCCCCAATGGAAAAGAAAGAAGTGACAGAGGCAAAAGGTAGTCAAAACATTTTAGAATGAGATTAACCCTGCTTCAAATGCCTAATCTTCTTACCTTAATTTTTGATGCAACTAAATTATAAATGAATTGAAGTCACAACATGTATGTCTGCAAACATATATACACATATGCCTATGGTGATATATTTTATATTTAATAAAATCAGTCTGGAATATCAGAGAACAGATCCACCCACAGTCAAGCCATGAGGATCAGAGAGTGGTAACTCACACCTTTAATTCCAGCACAGAAATGACAATTGCTAACTCAGACCTTTAATCCCAGCACAGGAAAGACCAAGTGGTGACCTACACCTTTAATGTCATAACTCCAGAGTCAGAGATCTTTCTGTGTTTCTGTGAGCTCAAGGCCTAACTACCAAACAGTAGCAGCTCACACCTTTTATCCTAACTCTAGGAATATGATGCAGAGTTGAACCCGGAAGTGAAATAACTGGGCAAAGGAGGTATTTAAGGCAGGCATATATATTCTGTAGAACCGAGTCTTGAAGAAATCTTTTACCCTGAGAAGTTGGCTGAGTGAGAATTGACTGTGGTCTGTTTCCTCTCTCTGATATTCCAGCTTTTCCCCAATATCTGACTCTGAGTTTTCATCAAATAACGACTAAAATGCATATTTTATATGCCCGTATACATGTGTATATATACATGAAAAATGTAAAGATACAAATCAGTTTTGTTTGGTTTTATAATGTTATGTGTGGTGATTTGATAAGAATTCCTCCACAGGTTCATATATTTGAATGAGTGGTCACCAGGTAGTGGCACTACTTGAGAGAGTCACTTGGGATGAACTTTAGGGTTTCAAAAGCCCAAACCAGTCCCTGATGTCAGATGTCTTTCTGTATGCTGTGAATACCACTGGTTAATAAAAGGCTGTTTTGGACTATGGCAAGCCATCTTACAGGCAGGCGTAAAATCCAAGCATAGATATACAGATATAGATATATGGGAAAGAGGGCAGAATCACACAGAGATGCTATGAGCTGCCGCACAGGAGAGCCGACCATGAGCCTCATGGCAATACATAGATTAAGGAAAAAAGGTTAAGTTGAAAGAGATAGCAAGTAATGAGCCTGGGCCATAAGCCAAACAGCTTGTAATTCATATAAGACTTTGTGTGATTATTTGGGGCTAATCAGCTGCAGGACTGCAGGTGTGTGTACATGCACGCGCACACACACACACACACACACACACACACACACACACATATGAAAAGATACACACTGGGCTTGAAAGATGGTTCAGAAGTTAAGAGCACTGGCTGCTCTTCCAAAAGGACCTAAGTTCAATTCCCAGCACCTGCATGATGGCTCAAACCATTTGCAGCTCCAGTCCTAGAGGATCTAACACCCTGCTTCCTCCTCTGTGGGCATTGCATGTACATGGTGCATAGTCACACGGGCAGGCAAAGCATCCATACACATAAAAATAAGCATTAATGATGCCATCTTAATAGAAGCAGGAACATGGTGGTTTTATCTTATTTTTGATATTTTCTAATCTGGGGTATGTGTGTGTTTATTCCTGTGTCTGTTTGCATGCTTATATTGTTTTTATAATAATGAAAATAAAATCTGAAAATCTGAATGCTGTCTTCCAAATCACTAAATACCAATCTTTAGCCACACTAGGTCCACATTAGCATGCACTTGTCAACTGCCTTTCTGAGAAGCTGCCCTGAATGACTATTTTAATCAAAGTGCCAATGTAAAAACCGAGTGGGCACCACTCATCCCAACATACCAATGTGACTGAATGTTTAATATGGCACAGCTATTGGCCAAAGGCATGTGACTGTTTCAACTATGAAACGAAATAATCATCTTCAAATTTACCAACAAAATTAACTTCACAGAAAAAAAGTAACTATAATCTACACAAAATACAGTTGAAATTTAGTTTAAAATATTTTGTTCATGCTTATACAAGTAACATACTTATTCTCCAGATTAATCATTTAAATAATGACATTATTAATATAAAACTGTACTAGTACAGTTTTTAACAAAATAAGACTTTAAAATAAACCCAACTCTGAAAAAATAGTATTAAAGAATGTACAGATAAAATTCTTGCTTCAAATATCTGTAACAAAGTTCAACTGTAATTAATTAAATTTCAAGAGAAGGTTTAAAGTACAGAAAACCTGAAGAACGAATACAAGGAAAGAACTACATAAAAACGTCAAGGATTCTATTACAAGGACTAAAAGAGCAGAAGTGAGTACTAAAGAAGGGCAATACAGCAGAGAACAAAACAAAACTCACATCCGCATAAAAAGAAAACAAAGGTGAGGTCTTAAGAGGATCACTCAAGGTAGAAGAATAAGAAAACAATCTTCATAAGATATGGGTTAGCCACGTGGTAGAAAATCGATGAATTATCAACCACTACAACTGTAGTATTTTTGTTACTTATTCAAATTTTTGCCCCAGACATAACTATATACATTACCTGGTATTCAACTATAAAGTTCCATGCCATCCTCCTTTCAAAGAAAGGCATTTATGTATTTTATGAAACTGACTCAAAGTCACAGAGCTTGACTTAAGGATGAAAATGCAGCTCTAAATTTGTAATCGGTAAGCCATTTGTCTATATTAGAATTACTTATAACTGTAATGCACTGCTACTGGTATAGTGCTCAGACTCCTTGGAGCAAACATTACACCTGATTCTAGTCACCTATAGAGCATTGTTGTACAACACTATACGTTTATTTATGTAAGTCCTAAAAAAAAATGGTTATTAATAAAATTGAAAGTAATATAAATGATGATGACATTGAGAACACATTTTGTTAGTTCTGAAGCCTATCTCCTGGTAGAGATCACCACAGTCTTGTTGAATGAGCATACCTAAGAATACTTTTCATAACCCCAGCAACTGAATGAGATATGCTTAGGCGGTCAACCCAAGACTAATCAATTCATTAAGTCTGCTCTCTATCTTCAATGTTACAGTCTAAAAACTAACCCAGAAATGCTGCTTAAACTGAAGAATCTGTGAATTTGAACAAACTAATACATTTTAAAAAGTCTGCAAAAATAGATCAGGAACAAAAGGCAACACTCACTTAAACTGAATCAGACCACAGAAACATGGAACTCAAGAGGCGACTGAGTTGATAGAAGACTGCTATACAAGCTTGAGGAACCAAGAAACATGTAAAACCTGGTGGCCTGGCGGTGTATGCCTATTACCCCAGGCTATAGGGAGTTGTAAGATGATTGTGAGGTCCATGAACTTCATTGCCAGTCTTGCCAGAATAATGTGTTTTAATGAGAGACCCTGGCTCAATGGTTAAGAGCACTGGCTGAGCTTCCAAAGGACCCAGGTTTGACTCCCAGCACACACATGGTGGCTCACAACAGTCTGTAACTCCAGTCTCAGGAGATCTGGTACCTTTTTCCAGCTTCTGCTGGCACCAGACAAACATGAAGGCAAAACACAGACACAAATGAATGAATGAATGAATGAATGAATGAATGAATGAATGAATGAATGAATGAATGAATGAATGATGAATGAATGAATGATGAATGATGAATGAATAATGAATGAATGAATGAGACGGAACAGCAAAAAAAAGGAGTTCCTCATACATACCACACAACAACCAACATACACAAACACAAAGAGACCACAGAAGCACTAAAAGATGGACATAATGGACTCTGTAAAAGCTGATTAGACTTGTTTCGTGCTGAATTCACTCAAACTACATTTATTTATTTGATTACAATCAAGAAGCCTTTCCTTTAATGACTATAGTCCCTATATGTTCTATATGTTCACTGAAGAACTAGAAAAATTGAAGCTTCAATTACCAACAATAATTCCATGAACACTACACCATAGGCTTCAGACTTTTGGAAATACAAACTCCATACTGACCTAAGTGAAGAAAAAAATTACAGTTATCACAGATCAAAATATTAAAGTTCTAGCATAAATTCAGTAACCATCACCTGTAGCAGAAAAGACATGAGTCATCAGAATGATATTTGACCAATTATATCTGCTTTTATGAAAACATGTATTATAGATAGACAAAAACATTTTTTAAAACCACAGAATACATGAATAACAAAGAAAAACATTTACACAAAAAAAAAACTGCGAATCTGAAAGTTGGTGTCCATCCTCTACAGAGAAACAGAGCTGATTGATGGTGAAGTCTCAACATCAATGAACAACTAGTGCACACCAATTTTTATATAGAAATATGTAATGATCTCACACATTTATTAAAGGCATTAACTCCCAAACTGAGGAACATAATACAGATACAAATATATTGCTAGTAAGAAACTCTCAGTCACATTACACTAAATATTTGCTCCTTCACTTAATAACAGATTTTCACAGTCTCTCTCTCTCTCTGTGTTATGCATTAAGAATTCGCATTAGCTTGGAGATATAGCTCGATGGTAAAGCTCTTGTCTGACATGTATAAGACCCTCACCAACTACCAAAACAAGAACTACAGACCCTGAGTAAGAGCAGGAATAACACTTCCGGTGTAAACCTTTATGGCTATTAAGTTATAAAGAACATACAAAGGAGAAAGCATAAATATTGTCAATGTGCCCCTTCCTGTCCGCACACTTTTCTAATCTAGTTCCTACACTCACTCAATGTGTTTCAAGCCTCCTGAAACATGTTGTGTCTCCAAAAAAACACAAAAAAAACAAAAAAAAATAAACAAAACCAAAAGAAACTTCCAAATAGGCTCACAACAGAATGCTTGCCTCTCCTAGTTTGTGAACACCTAAGTCAGGGTCTATTTCCTCTGTATTTCCTAGCTCTCAAGAATTCAAGTTACAAAGCAAGCCAGCAACATTGAATGACTCAAGATATAAGCTAAATGCAATTTTAAGAGCCTAATTTGGAAGCTCAGAAAAGTAACAGAGTCGGGGTAGTGACAGACACCTATAATCGCAGCTACTCATGAGTCTGCCAGACTGGGTAATTCAACAAGACTTTGCTCTAAATAAGAGTACTACTGAGACAGACAATGGCAGCACATGCCTTTCATCCAGGTGCTAGGGAGGCAGAAACAAGTGGATCTCTGGGTTTGAGGCCATTCTATAGAGCGAGTTTCAGGACAGTCAAGACTACACTGAGAAATTCTGTCTAAAAAAGAAAGGAGAGGAAAAGAAGGAAGGGGGGGAGGGGGGAGGGAGGGGGAGGGAGGGGGAGGGGGAGGGCGGGCTAAAAGGTTACAGCTAGCTGAGTGTATGGAAGTGTAACTCAGTGGTAAAGCATACACCTAGCATGGGGTTTGGAGGAAGGAGGAGAGAGAAAAAGGGAAGGTAGAAAAGGAAAGAGAAAGAAGAGGAGCAGAGAGAAATGGAGGAAGAAAGGGAACGATAAAACTGTAGGTCAGTGTAAGAATTATTCTTTTAAAAATTCAGCAGAAATGAAGTAAGAAGTGATATACAAAAGAATTACATGACAATTTCAAAAATGAGTAAAATATTAACCCCCTGACAATAAGCTTTACTCCAGTATCAGCTGATCCTAAAGACAGCATATGAAGCACAAGAGAACAAATTAAAATGCTATGGTTAAGAGAATTGTTAGGTGAGGTAATGGGACAACAGTCAAAACTAGTGACCTAAGCAAAATGTCAGCAAACCTTTGAAAAGTTTTAGTACATTAAGAGCTGTCATACTGGAAAGTGCCTAGAGTGCCTACTCAAACATTTTAAGTAATTAAAAGTCAGTTCAGTGACATTTCATGCACGCAACAACAACATTTATTTGACAGAACAGATTTTGAAACAGTTCTTCATCACTACTGAAAGCCTACCAGGCAGTGCCGGCCTATATTTCCACAGGCCCAATGAAGCCTAAGGGAACACTATTCTTTATGCGCGTAGACAAGGTATTTTGTTCTTAATATCAATATTGTTGGGTATTAAATAGGATAGGATTACTTAAATAAGCAAGGAGTATAATATTCCTAAACTACGGTATTGAACTTAAGATCCAATTATTTGCTTTTTACATGTAATTTTACCAAAATAGTTTCTTGTATTCAATTCTAGAACTGATTTTTATATTATCTATTTTTAGTTTCAGTTATCATTAAGTTTATTTGGCTCTATATAAATCAAAATAGGTTTGATTTGTATAAATAAAAATATAAATAGATCAAAATACAAAGAAGCCAGTTTTAATTCAGAATCTGAGTCAATGTTGTTTGTTTAAGTTAACAAACACAGACTGAGGTCCTCAATGTGTCCTTATAAGACATATGTCGCCTTTAAATACACATCCAAGTGGTCACGACCCAAATGATAAAGTGCTTCTAGTCATCAAAGACAGCTGAGTCATCAAGGTAAAAAGGACTTACTTTGTCTTTCTCCTAATTACTAGGCACTGATTATCAAAAAGGTATCCTTTCCAACAGTAATAGGAGATCATGGAGAGATTTGTCAAGAAATACAATTCTCTGCCTCATCTGAAATTCCATGATTCAGAAACCCACAGGATAGGATGCAGCAGCTGATGCACAACAGAATGCGAGCCTACACATAAGCATCCAACCACTGGCACACATAAGAGAGTGAACACATACAACAAAAACTTCATTTATACTTACCAGTAAACTTGGCTACTGCTTCCTATTGTTGAATTTTACAAACTACATTTCAATTATTCAAAACAACTAAAGCAGCCAAGTAACACAAGGCTATAAACTTGTATCCAAGAGTGTTCAAGTTTTTAATTAACCATATTTAATTGCAGTAACTTTTAACCATTTTTTTCCCTATTAGCAACTTAGCCAGTTGGCTTTCCATGACAAATTGCCTATGTCCTTTTCAAATTTTTCTAACAAGCATATTTTTGATGTTTTACTCAAGTTTTTTAACGGAGAAGTAGTGGCACATACCTTTAAGCCCAGCATTCAGAAGGCAGACCTCTGTGAGTTCCAGGCAGCCTGGTCTACTGAGCAAGTTTCAGAACAGGCAGGGCTACACAGAGAAACCTTGTAAGGGGCGGGGGGGGGGGTTGTTTATTAATAATAATAATTAAGTTTCTTATGGTTTAAGTACCAAAGATTGCACTTAGCTGTCATATTACAAAAGGTTTCCCACTTGTGCAGTGATTCACAGTACATTATAGCTTAGCTTTATAAAATTACAAAATAAGGAACTTAAGGGCTTAAGAACAAAAAAAGAACTTAAAAACTGTTAGAATCTCACCATTATTAGTCTCGAATTTATTTTTCAAAAAATGTTCCTTATATAACAAACTTTATATGGAGAAAATTTTGTTCATATTTTTCTTTAGGTTTTCCTAGTTTAAACTTTAATATTTGATTTAAAAAAAATCAAACAGACAGCTTTCACTATTGTCAACTCATGGTACCACATTTCATCTGTTTCAGGAGCCAGCAAAGTTTCTGTAATGATCCAGAAAATATTCATTTAGGTCTTTTGTGCAAAGCCCAAGTGTTTGTGCCCCAACTATTATCTGTGCCTTTGTATTGCAGAACAACCACAAGCCACTATAAACAAGTAGGCATGACTATGATTCAGTAAACTTCACTTACAGAAACAAGCTGCAAACTGGATAGCCTGTTGTCTGGGCCTCTTCTGAAGAACTTCCAACAAATCGCTGTATGACAACTATAAACAGTGCTTGTCTACAACTCTATAAAATAATACCATTCACAATTAAGAGTTTACAAAAACACTTTACTACATACCCAGCATTCACATGCACAGCATCTCAGAATATTTTTATCTTACAATCTATTAGTTTACAGCAGGATCCAAATAAAGATAAGACCCTGCCACTACCTACTATACCTTTTAACTAACAGCACTGCTGAAAGAAGTTGAATTGTTCCTCAAAATGATAGAAGGAAAAAGCAATATCCAAGACCTAACCATGCAATATCTGCAAATGTGTCCTTACCTGAAAATAGGGTCTTTGAGCTGTAATTAAGTCAAAGGTCTCAACTTAAGCTCTTCCTAGACTTGGGATCAGCTCTACGCCATTATTACTGTCCTTGTAACCATGCCTCCTCTCATTTTTACACTGATATTCTGAGTAGACATAGGAGGACCTATTTGTTTACCCTGCCAAATTTTCAAATCTGAATTTTTCTGATTACAAATGTTATTTAACACTTCCTGGGAGAGAGGGGGACACACAAAAATGTATCAGCCATTTTTAAATAAATTTAAATACATGAGTCTCAAATCACTGAAGATTAATCCTCTTCTTTGATGCCCAGGTATTATAGGAATTATTTACTGGAAATTGATTATATAAAAGAATTATTATTTATTAAAGTGTTTATATGAAACATTTATTGATGTAAGATTGAACTTTAGGGCAATTTTTGAAGGGCTAAAACGTCCTAGATGGCGGTGGCAGCGGTGGTACATGAATCTTTTCTCTGAGAATGCAGAAAACACACAGGAAAGGCAACAGTATGTAACTAACTGGCCTTTAAAAGAGGCTGGCCATGTCATGTAGAGAGGTCTGTCTCCTCAAGACTTCAAAGCCACACTTCTAGGTCGTGCTCAGTAGCGCCTGAACTCACATTTCTCTTTTCTGTCTAGCTAAGAAAGTTATAAATTTAAGTATAAAACTATATGTAATATAGACAATTATAAGGTAATGTCTAGGAGAGGGAAAAGGCAAATAATATAAGGTCAAACTGTAACTAATAAACAACAAAGTATATTTCAAATGTTTAAAATATTGGTAAGTGATAATATAGGATTATTTTAAAGCTGTTTATTTTGACTAATATGAATCTAATAAATGTGTTTAGTTAAGATATGAGATGGTCATCTTTAATTATCTAGTCTTGAACTCTATTAAAGACCTGAGAAGGAAAATATATTATTTGGATAAGTTGAAAGCCTGGGCAACTAATTTTTAAAATTCAGAAGAGATCAGTGACAGTCACTTGCGTGAACAGTTATTTATAGCTTTTTTATAAAGTTGAAGTTTTTGGGTTTTTTGGCTATAGGCCTAGATTATTTGATAGATCTTTTTAGAAGCAGGGTATTTTGAGAAACTGTCTTATTTTATTTTGGCAGGTTTTAGTAGTCTTTACCTTTTGTCTTGTTTGTCTAGAATGGACAGCATGCTTATTGTCAGTAGTCATGGCAAGGGGAGCTCTCTAATAGGCCATTATGTGTCAAGGAAGATAAATATTTAATGGAGTAGTTTTGATGTTTAACATTATTTTGGGAAAGGAACAGTGTTGTCAGGAGTGATCTTGTCTCTTATAGTTAAATTTTGAGTAAAAAAAAATGTTTTGTCTGAAAACTTGTTTACTTGCTATATTTTATTAAATATGTGAGAAACTTAAACAACATGACTAGTACATGGCAAACTTAAGTAACTGATTTGTAAATTTTATCATCTTAAAGACTAAAGCTTATATTGTAAAGATAATTTATAAATGAATGTAGAGTTTTTGAATAATGACTTTTTAAGTATGACAATTATGTAAACATTAAACAAAGATAAATGTATAGTGTAAAATGACAACAGTATCTTAAATATGTATTGTATAAAATATCTAAACAGAGGCATATAAAGCATATATATAGACTATATATGTATATATTATAATTCGTTTAATTAAACAGGTAGAAATTTACAGTGAAAATGACAATATGTATTGATGTGTAAAATATTTTAAACAGAGGTAGAGATACATGTAAAATGTGGCAATTATAGATTTAATTTTCTATTATGTATAAATTATTTTACACATAAAATAATTTTAGATTTGAATTTGTATCAATATATAAATTATCTCAAGCAGACATTTAAAATAATTTTACATTTCCATCAATATATAAGAATTTGTATTAGTGTAAATTGTCTATGGCTCATATTTGGATAATAACTGTTTATAGGTAGATATAATAATTTATTTATATTTGTCCTATTTTTGACCCAAATTTGGACTCTTAGTCCTCTGACTCCAAGTTTATTTTCTGCATTCTCTGCCTATTTTCTTAAATCTCACTAACTATTCTTGAGAAATAATACAATAAAACTTTTAATTCAGAAACAAAAAAAAAGCTTTTTAAAAAACAATTTTAATTTTGGTATATAAATTTTTATTTGCATGTTTTTATATAGTTAAGTTTGTTTTAAAAAAAAGTCTACTTGAAACTTATCACTATAACCTTTGAGTATTAATCAGTTATGTCATATAAGTGTTCACAAGTACCACATCTTAAACTTAAGAAACAAAAAACTAGTTTCGGTTATGAACATTTTTACTGTTAACATTCTCACATAAATAGACAGACCATAAAACAAATTCAACTTTTTAGGGCAGTAAGATTCTGGCCAGGAATGATAGCAAAAATCATTAATCCCAGAACTCAGGAGGATCTCTGAGTTCTAAGCCAACCTGATCTTCATAGTTAGTTGGAGGACAGCCAGGGCTACACCGGTGAGACCCTGTCTCAAATCAAAACACAACAAAAAATAATAATAATTTGAAATCACTGAAAGAAAATATGACCATTAATTATTATAATCATTAAAATACCCATAACTCATATATTTAGTTTATTCCCTGAAGAGCATGAGTATAAAAATTGTATTATTAAGCATTTTAAATATAATGCTTAGTTACAAATTACTGTAAATACAGCTTTACTTCATGCTTTAGACTACACCTTGTCAATCAGAAATAAAAATAACCAAAAAGAAAACAATACTACATATAGAAATAAAACAAAAAATAAACATAATACTCACTTAAATAGGCAGTTATAGCCAGGTGCAGTGGTGCATGCCTTTAATCCCAGAACTCAGGAGGCAGAGGCAGGCTGATCTCTGTAATTTCAAGGACAGCATGGTCTACATGGTGAGTTTCAAGACAGCCAGAGCTACATAGTAACATAGAAAGAGTTTGTCCCCCCAAAAAACAAAATAAACAAACAAACAAATAAATAAAGATCATGGCAGTCTCCTAGGGATCTCACTATACCACCTAAGTAATCAAACCAAAGACCTAAATTGAATTACTTAAATACTTTTCCAAGATTAATTACTTTTAAAACTAAAACATAAAACAACATTTCTATAAATAAAATACATGTAAATAACTTTTAGAAATTAAAGCAAAATTCTTTTAAAGATTTATTTATTTAGTTGTTATGTATACAGAATTCTGCCTGCATGTATGTTTGCACACCAGAAGAGGGCACCAGATCTCATTATAGATGGTTGTGAGCCACCATTTAGTTGCTGAGAATTGAACTCAGGACCTTTGGAAGAATATCCAAATATCTTAACTTCTAAGACATCTCTCCAGCCCAGAAATTTTTTTTTTTAATCTTTGCTCCAACAGCTTGTTTTTACCTTTCTCTTTATTTAGATTGGAGTAACAAAAAACAAAATATCGATTCCAAATTTAACTAGTTTCAACAACTGGGAACTATACTTTGTTATGCATGGAGCTGTTTGCTTAAAACTGTTAACTTGCCAATCATTTCCACTGAATCAAAATAATAACACTTCTACTATGCCCGTGAGAGCACAAGAATGAAGACATTTCATTAATATAATAGATAAACAAAGGAGAATGAGGAAAGTGTCCGTCAACCATTCAGTGGAACTTTAATATGAATGGAGGAAAAAAGAAAAGAACAAGCAATTGAACCAGCCAGGAAAACTATTAACAGTAACCTTAGATGTAAGTGTCTTCAATTCTACAACAAACGCAAACAGGCTATTTGTATTAAAAATCAAGATCAACTATTTGGTTATCTAGAAAAAACACACATCAAATACACAAAGTAAAAGTGAAAGATCAGTTCACCTTTTCAATACACACATACACACAACAAACAAAACCAAGTGGTACTAGCTACATCCTATTTGACAAGATGACTTCAGAACAAAATTGAAAGATTAAATAAGTACTCCACCAAGAAAATGAAACTACAAACATACAATAAACATTGATGAACCTCATTTCATAAAGCACTACCAGGCTCCAAGGGAGACAGATTCAGCTACAATGATATCTAATACTGTACCACATAAAATATGTATTAAAGCATAGAAAGTATATAATATAGTGAGTGCTTAATGTCCAACTCTTATCTATAAACAGGTCTAGACAGAAAAAAAAACCTGAACAAGTAACTTTAGAGTTAAAGTTAACAGATATCTACAGAATATTCCATCCAACAACTTTTAAATACATATTTTTCTCAATAGCCATGAAGCTTTCTCTAAAATATATCAAATTTATACCATAATGCATGTCAGACTATAAAAACTATATTAATTTCCTATATTTTATCAAATCAAAATGGAATAAATCTAGAAGCGAACATCAAGATGAACTAAGGAAGCTACACCAACACAGATATTGAACAACAAATCACTGAAGAAATTTTAAAGTTTCTAAAATGAAATAAAAATAAAACACAATTTATCAGAAGCTTTGGGATCAATCGGAAGCAATTCTGTTAGCTATGAGTATTATCATTAAAAAGAGAAGTTACTTAATGACATGCCTTTAGATCCTACACTATCGAGAACGAATCAACCAAATAGGTAAACAGAAGATAAAGAAATGGAGACTAAATGAACATAAAGCATCAATGAAACAAAGTTAGTTCTTTGAATTGACAGACAAGACTGAAAAATCTTTAACCAAACAAACTAAAGGGAAAACACAAACTTAATAATTAGAAAGAAAAAAAAAGCATTACAACAGATAGCCATAAACCCCAAAGAATCACTAGGAATATTTTGAAAAACCTCTATTCCAAAAAACAGAACAGTCTAGAAAAAAAATAAATATCTAGACACAAATAGATCTATAATGACTGATGAATTATAAATTATAGTACATTAGCTGGCCAACAAAGCACAGAACCAGCGGATTCACTGCCAATTCTACCAGTCTTTTAAAGAAATAACCTCAATACCCCTAAATCTATTTCGTAAAATGAGAGAAAGAAAACTGCAAAGCTCATTCTATAGAATGATAGCAGAACTCTAGTATTGTACTGATGCCAAACCCCTTAAGGACATGACTTTTTAAAAACAGAAGACAATTATAGACCAGCTTGAACGTACAAAGAACAACTCAATGAAAAAGCATACTGAATTAATGACACTCAAAGGTCACACACTATGATCAAATTGAATTCATAGGGATGAACATTCTCTCATATGTAAGACCTACCCAGTGCAAACTGGAGAGAATCAAAGAGGAGTGGACAGTCAATAAGTAATGTGCAATGGTACATATTTGTACTATATCATCGTGAAATCTATTCTTTTATACAATCTAGAAATTTACCAGTCCAGTGCTCAGTGTTCGAGGCACAAGTTGTGTCGTGGTCAAGGGGATTGGAGCTCCAGCCACAATGATTGCGGTGGTTTGCAACGACCATCAAAGAAACGATGGAGGAAAGAAAGTCTGCGTCAAGTCCAATACCGATGACACCGTCAGGAATTGAAGAAACTGACAGTGGCCCAAACTGGCACCCGTTAGAATAAGATCGATGTTTAAAAGTGGTACACGATTTTTAAGGACCATGTGTCTCTGGGAGACCCATGATGGGATGAACCTGGAGCTTTATTACCAATAGGCAGGAGGTCCTTCTCCTTGCCCACCTGCCTTCCTCTCCAACCCTCATTTGACACTGGTATAGATGTCCATTTTTAACAATTCAGATTAATAAAAACTTGGATGCTGCTTTGTTGCTGTCATGCTTATACTGAAGTTGTATCATAAAGGGGAAAAAATTTTACAGAGTGGAAAATTCTAGAAATCACTTTCCTAGCATTTATTTCTTTAAATAGGAAATTTTAAAATGATAATAATAAAATGAATTTGTCAAAAGTGTCCGTCAGTCCAGCTACTGAAATATGTGAAAACTGAGTACAATGAGAACTGACAAGATGCTCATTCTCAAGAATGGCAGTTAAGCATCAAGTATTGATCACATGCCTGCTGAACTCTACTAAGCATATTAAATGAACTTTTCTGACAAGCATTAAGAATGGATCTTCACTAGTCAATCTAAAATTATTTGATAGAATCTTCAGTTTAGACGAGAAGCTGAAACTGTACATTATTGATTTTGAGAGTGTTAAAAGCATATTTAATTGAGTTCACCATGGAGATTGGCTACAGACCTTACTAAAAGTAACATAATCTACTGTTTGAATATGATGTTTTTATCATTAACACATTTAAAACTGAGCCATTAAATAGTTTTACCACATGTTAAATACATGTGGACCTCTGCTAAAAGGCCAAAGAGTAAAGTCTTATTCCTAAGTAATTAAGACCAACATACAACAAAACACATTATTAAAAGCATAAAACACTACAAAGCTCTAAGTGATTTAGTATGTAAATTTTATTCAAAAATTTGATAAGGAGAGCTACAGATGGCAAGGTAATTAATAGAACTTGCTGCTCTAGCAGAGGCCCAAGTTCAGTTCCCAACACCACACCATGCAGCACAACCACCTGTAATTCCATTTCCAGGGAGCCAATGCCCTCTTCCTGCTTCCAAAGGCACCACCACCAGCAAGCATGCGGTACACAGACACATGCAGGCACTCACACATACACATAAAATAAAAATAAATAAAAAGAGGGTAACTTGCAATTTTTTAATATTTTAATATCAGAAGCCAATAATACCAGAATGCACACTTCCACACTAGTTTTATATATAAGGTATACAACTAAAAGCTTGTTTTTGAAACAGTATACATGTGGAAAATCTCATATAAATATTTGTTTTGAAGGAACACCAGAATTGAGAAGTAAACTTAAAAGGTACTTGTGCTCAAGTTAGAGCTAAAAAGTAAATGCTGATTTTCCTTGACTGCTGGCCTACACTTGTGTGCTTACTGTTGTCTGGATCCTTTCCTATCAACACACCCAACACTTCAAAAGCTCCAAGCACTCTGCCAGGATTTCTACCTCCAAAGAGCCTATGTTGCCATGGCAATCTCATGTTCTCCTGGGAACCAAATCAGCAGCACTCTCTACTAGCATCCATAATGGCTGTCCAAACTCTTGATTTCTCTGAGGTGCAGGTCATATCCTACCACAAACATACCAATTTTTACTTGCTATAATACATAATAGCAAATTAAATCTGACAATTCAGAGCCAAGATTATTTAAAAATAAACGGCTGCATCCAAAAAGAGAAAGGGAAGATTGTGGGTAGTAATCTTTCATGTTAAAAAGCAGTTGTTTTTAAGCTATGAAGGCCAATGTTATAAAACACTAGATCAACATACTTAAGAATTTTTTTTTCCTTTTTCAGATATCAAAATATTCTTCCTACAAAATAAAATTAAAGGCTATACCTTAATTTTAAATGTTCCCTACCCTTTTATATTCACTTGAAAAAAAATACAAAAGATTCTACACCCTAGTGAAAAACAACAAAACTAATTCTGCCAAAACTTGTTTTCATAAGAACAAAATGTAAAGGGCATACATAATACATGCCTATAATTCAGCTAAACACTATAGGAGGTTGAAACAGGTAGACCCCAAGTTCAAGACCTGCCTGGACTATACTGAGATCAAGGTGAGCTTGAGTAACTTTAAGATTGTTTCCAAATACAAAAATGAAGGATGTGTGTGTTTATGTATGTATGTATGTATGTATGTATGTATGTATGTATGTATGTGCATGTGTATAAATTAACAGTAAATATCATGACAATAAAATCCAAAAACCAAGTACTACTAAAATAAATAAAGGCAATGTAAATAAAGGCAATGACCTTAAGAGTCTGAAAAGCCATTTTATGACCCCAGTGTGCCTAGAAAATAAAAGCTAAAGTTTCATAAATGCTGTATTATCTTTTATAATTAATATTTACTTTAATTTCAGACAACAAATGTACAAACAATAAAAAAATTTGGTCATGACACATCATTATATATTAAATTTGCTTCAAAAAATTTTCCTTCCTTTAAGAAATGTCCTTGCAGTATACAAATTGTGAGCATTTAGTTCTCCTATAGAAATCACAAAATAGTACATTGGACATCACAAGCCATTTAAACATATACATTGCACAGTTAATTTCCACTTCATTAGGAATTGTCCATGGAGCTTACTTCCTGAGTCAAGCTACTCACACTACCATTTTGCACAATTATTGGAATTCCACATAAGAAAGAAATGGAAAAATATCCGAGCTCCACACACCATGAGACACTGGGAAGTCTTTCTACTACTTGAACTGTAGAGCTTTGAACTGAATTGTTATGAACAAAATAATATTCCAAAGCCTTTATTTTCTGAAATATCTTCCCTGTATGTTTAGAAAGTGTAATAAATTACTTCCATTCCCAATATAGTTACTTTCCTGAAAAAAGACTGTCTAATAAAAATTAAAGGCCAATGACTCTAAAGAATAAAGACTAAAAAAGCAAAAATGGGATCTAATGGATCTTTTATCTAATATGGGAAAACGTAGACCAGTATTTAAACCATGGTAAATAACATTATCAATCAAATCCACTATAAACCCAATGTACAAATTCAAACATTTTCACACCACATAAAGTCAAAAACTGACACTCTATAAGCAGCTAAAATTAACTACTAAAGCTATAGCCCTCCAAACTTTCTAGGTTTTGTTTTTATTTTCTTTGTAGCCACAATCCACCACTGAATGTACCACACCACCACCCAGGGTACAGATAATTTACATAAAATCTCCTAAAAGTAATCCTCCAAAAGGACCATGTATGTTCCTGTCAGTTTTGCATACTAACACTAAGAAGAGAAGCTGCTATCACAAAGTATGTGGAATGGACACTGACTGCATGAAGCCTATCCCTCAACTCTTTAAAAACTTTCTGTAAAAAGATTTCTTATCTTGATTTCTTTACCAAGAAATGCTTTAACAGGCTAATGAGATGGCTCGGGAGAGTTAAGAGAATTGGCTGTTCTTCTAGGGGACTGAGTTCAATTTCCAGCATCTAGATGGCAGTTCACAACTGTCTGTGACTCCAGTTCCTAGGTTCTGAACACCCTCCCTCCCTACAGA
This sequence comes from Phyllotis vaccarum, assembly GCA_033318265.1. NCBI lineage: Eukaryota > Metazoa > Chordata > Mammalia > Rodentia > Cricetidae > Phyllotis > Phyllotis vaccarum. The sequence continues at coordinate 137,736,948 of JARWLC010000004.1, read as the reverse complement.
CACACACACAAGCTATAACAATAAGCTATGTATATGTACATATGATACAGAAATTATTAAGTGATCCTTATCTAAATGCTCCACTTTTAAGGCTGGAGAGCTGTCCAAGTGGTTAAAAGCACAGGCACAGGCTGCTCCTGCAGAGAACCCAGGTTAAGCTCCCAGAATCCATTTGGCAGCTTATAACTGAGTAAAATTGCAGTTCCAAGAAATCTGACACCATTTTCTGGCCTCCATAGGCATCAGGTACACACATGGTGCATATACATATGCAGGCAAGACACTCAAGACACATAAAATAAAAATGAATGTATTAAAGCCTTTTAATTCATTCAAGCATGAGTTTCAAACCCTTTTTTCTATCATACAGAGTTTTTATATCTAACATTTATAGACAATAAATAAAAATATAAAAATATAAATCTACTGAATGCCTGCATTTAACAACAGTCTTTATTCTTGGAATAATTACTGGATAAAACAATGAGATGAAAGGAGTTTACATTTTAGTGATAAATGTAAGACTGAATCATAATTTTTCTTGATGAGAATTATACTTAAATAGATAAAAATTGTGTATTAAGTATATTCACAATAATATTAAAAATATAGAAATGTATAAAGTACACTTAATTAGGGTACAAGATAATGCAACATCCAATGAGACAAGTAACTGAGAATACCAGAAAATATAAGGAAACATTTAAAGTACTTTAATGAAATGATTAAAACCATATTATTCAAAGTTAATTATTGTTTTTTGCCTTTTCAAAGTGCTATGAAAATTATCTCTTTGGTGTAACTCAGTTGTAGAGTGCTTCCCTACTATATAAAAAGCTCTGGGTTTGCACTTTAGTACTGCTTAAACCAGGTTTGTAATCCAAGCATTTGAGAGGTATAGAAAGGAGAATCAGGGGCTCAAGGTCTTCCTTGGCCATATAGCAAGTTTGAAGCCAGCCTGAGATACATGAGACCCTGTGTCTCAAAGAAAAAAAAAGAAATCATAAAGTCCTATTTTTCTCTTTTAAAAACTTGCTGGATTCAAGAAAGTCAAACAAAGAAAATCAGCTAAAGGTAAGCTGCTTTGGCTTTAGTCTTAGAGTTGTGGTATCTCTGTGGAAAAAGTAGGAGCACATTTTCTCCCTCTAATAATAAGGGAACAACGTAGAAGGTGAATAAAGAGCAGTGATGAAGAATGCAGATGTTCTACAGAGGCCTGAAAACTGTTATTATCTAAGTCTACTGTTATCACTTCTGATTTCATCCTAGGGAGTCTGCACCATAGCAAATATGGCTTCAGTTCCCTGAATTAGAAAAAAAATCATATATAAAAACTATGCCACTGGTAATCCATCACTCCTGTTTATCCGGACAGCAAGGACTCTGGTTTGTTTGTTTTTAAATGAATATCTTATACAAAGGCTACTGTGAAGCTAAGAAATTCTCATATACTAGTCTTTCCATTCTTGGGAGAATGGAAAGAACTGTTCTCCTAGACACTAATTATGGTGTTTATAAGTTACAGTGCCTTTACAGGTCCTTATGGTACCAGGCAAGCATCATACACTTTTAGAAACGTTTATAAAAGATCAAGTGTGGACTTCTGCAGTGAACAGCACTGCAGACTATGCCTACACTGTCACCACAAAAACATTTTGACATGCATCTCAGGCCTTACCAAATCCTAATGAATGGGACTTACTAACTCCCCTAAAATGATAAGTCATATAAAAACCATGACATCATCTCTGCCTCAACTTATCAATCAGGATGAGGTTCTATTCGGTCTCTACCTGCCTATTCTCACCACACACCCCCAAAAGCATAATTTGCATTGCAATGTAATCCAAATGTATGCAGCTGTTCTGGTTTCATCAATAACACCCACATTCAAGTATCATGATTCCTCTCTTTCTATTATATATTTTCTTTCAGCCACAATTCCCTTCCTAATAGCAAGAAAAGCAGATTTCTGATTTAAGCCATTTTCAGTAATTGACACTAAATTAACCTTCCTCTGCAAAGCAATTAGTAAAGTGAAAAACACCTTCAAATGCCTGCTTTCCAACACTGGAAAACAAACTATAAAACTGGAATCCCTAAAGATGAGAAATGATGCCAGACAGTGGTGGTACAAACCTTTAATCCCAAAACTCAGGAGGCAGAGGCAGGCAGATCTCAGCCTGGTGTACAAAGTGAGTTCAGGACAACCAGGACTGTTAACACAGAGAAACCCCCGTCTGGAAAACGAGAGAGAGACAGAGAGAGACAGAGAGAGGATAAAACTCTACCATCATTTTCATTTCCCAAATGGAGATAATCTATACAGAAAGTGGTCCTCCTGACTTGAGGGAACAAAACAGACTGGAGTTCTGGGAGGCAACAGCAGCTGCAATTCCTAGGGCATTGGTTGAGAGGAAGAAGCTATTTAGAGAAGTTATCTCTACAAACCTCCAAGGTTAACCCACAAGTATGTTACTAATGGCGAATCCTACAAGTATACAGTGACACTCCACATAGCAGACTAAAACCAAAAAGAAGTTGTGAGATATTTTAAGTCTGAAGCAGTATATAAATGGAGTAAAATGTAAAATATCCAAAATACTCTTAATGAATCTCAGGAGTGCTATACCAAGTAACTAATATGACTGACCTACTCTAAGCACAAAAGTTACCTGAAGGTTGAATGGTTCGAAGTAGTAATGGAAAACTACGCCCAAATTCCCCAAATATTGTTTCTAGATTTTTGTTTTCATTACAAATGGTTGATGATCATAGTTAATCTCTTTCTAAGAAGAAAAAAGGGATATGGTATATGAATGATTTTTAAAAAGTTAGATTACTGAATTTACTTAGATCAGGAAATCAGCTGTTAATCTCAAAATGTTTTGCATTGGTATGGACTTTGGTTTACTGATACAAATTTAAGGTCAATTTTGTTATGCTGAATGTATTTTTCTACTCTTGTTTACGGTATGATGTTCATGTAACTGATTTAAAATTGTAATATATAATTAAGAAATGCAAGTTAATAGTCACCTTTGATACTCAAAGTTATAGTTAGGTTAGTTAAGATTTTTAGGTATACAAAGATATATTTCAATTAGATAGGTAATCTTCAAAGACAAGACCTACAGAATATGGCATTTAAAATATTTTAAGAACTTAAGACTTTTCTGGACAGTGAGACAAATTTGCTCCTGGCAGCACCAATCTTCTTCAAGAGAAAAATGAACACCAAAGAAACTCCATATAGAGTTTACTCTCTTTGTGGCAATGGTTAGCCACTGGACAAGAACCTGTTCTTATATTGACTACTTGACAGTATGCTGTTTAAACTGGACATGAAGGTTCCATAGGAAGATGACCTCTGAACTTTGGCAGAACAAGCCGAGATGGTCATTCAGGTTCCTGCTTTACAGAGAAAACTGTCAGACATTCTTCAAGACTCAGGAGAAGCAACTGATGAACTATACCAGAATGGGCAGAGCAGATTTCCTGCTTCACTGAAATGAAAAGAGACTCTGGGCTTGTAGGCTGAAGATGGATGCCCCAACTTTATAAAGGAACTTTTGGTGACTGTCCAGGTAGATAGGTGTCATCTCTGTTCTTTCTAGATTTTAGAAGTCGCTTGCACTTCTGTTTTACTTGGGTAAATATATCCTTCTGTGGTCTTTGATGTAGTTAAAGATTAGATAGTTATAGGTACAGTTTTTCTTAGTCATTTGAAAGGTATATTAGATATAAAACTTTAAATTCATAAAGGTAAGGTAGATGATAAGAGTATTTTCTTTAATTTTGCTAAATACAAATAGACTAGATATTATAACTGTAATCTTGCTTGATGGCTATTTTGTTATATATAATTTTGCTATATTAAAATTGAAACTTTCCTTTTTGATTAGACAGAAAGGGGGAAGTGATGTGGGAATGCCTTTCAGTATGCTGTAAATCTCAATCTTTAAATAAAGGAGCTGTTTTGGCCCTTGACAGGCACCGTAGAAAAGGCAGGCAGAAGAATCAGAATGGTAGGAAAGGAAGGGCGGAGTCAGGGGCAGATCGGGCCAGCCGCCCAAGGAGCAACATGTAAGGAACACAGGTGAGCCATGGGCCACGTGGCAGAGAAATTAATAAAAATGGGTTGATTTAAGATGTAAGAGCTAGCTAGCAATATGCCTCAGTCATAGGCCAAACAGCACGAAGTTAATATAAGTGTCAGAGTCATTTCTGGGGGCCTGAGCAGCAGCGGCAGGCAGCTAAGGGGTCTGGCACGGCACAGTCTGGGCCTCTGGCCGCCCGGGACCAAGAAACCTCACTACAACAGAGTAAAATGTTAAAAATCCAAAATACTCTTAATGAATCTCAGGAGTGCTATACCAAGTAACTAATATGACTGACCTACTCTAAGCACTAAAGTTACCTGAAGGTTGAGTGGTTCTCAACTTCCTAATGCTGTGACCCCCAACTTTAATACAGTTCCTCATGTTGCAGTGACCCCAAACCATAAAATTATTTTCATTGCTACTTCATAACTGTAATTTTGCTAATTATAAATTGTAATATAAATATATGTGTTTTCCTATGGTCTTAGGTGACACCTATGAAAGGGTAGTTTGACACCCCCCAAAAGAGGGGTTGAGACCCATAAGTTGAGAATGAATGCCCTCATCCTATCCTTCCTTGAGAAATGCTTAAAAAGCAAATATGCAGTAATACAGATGATCTCTTATAACTTAATTTCCTGCCAGAACAAAGTTCTAAGCGTCTAAAAAGGAACAAAATCGACAGGTGGTGGCACACACCTTTGATCCCAGAACTCAGGGGACAGGGGTAGGAGGATCTCTTTGAGTTCAAAGCCAGCTGCATCTATACAAAGAAACCCTGTTTCGGTCAGGCAGAGGGGGGCGGGGAGGGTGTCTGGAGAGATGGCTCAGAGGTTAAAAGCACTGACTGTTCTTCCAAAAGACCTGGGTTCAATTTCTGGCACCCACATGGCATCTGACACCCTCACATAGACATACATACAGTCAAAAACAACAATGCACATAAAATTAAAAAACGTTTTAAAAAATCTAAACATTCAATAGTGTAACATTCACAGCACCTAGAATCCAATCAAAGCTCTCTATCCTTTCCTGCTTCTGGAGATGACATCTCAGAGGCAGGCTCTTAGAATAGCTTGATTTTAGACATAACAGAGTTTCCTACAACTCAGCTTCCAATAAAAAATGGGCTATCCTGAAGGCTTAATATTCTTCTTGGTTAATAGAATTTTTCTCTTTAGACCAAGACAGTCAAAAAAGCACCATAACTACCATTTAACATGGACCTAACCAAACCCAGAGAGAATTATGCAGTGAGACCTTGTAACATTCTCTAAAATGAAAACAACAATAATCAACCAGCAGTGTGTACAGTGGTCTATGTGTGCTGAGGGTATCTGTGACAGGATCAGGCTTTTCTTACCATGGAGCAGATAAGTAAAAAGAACATAAGGGTTGAAGTTGTACACCAGCAGTTTGAAAGCCACATTTTATAAATAAAGCATATATTTTAGTATTAAAAGAAACTGAAGGCAAAGAAATAAAAATTGTACATCAGCAGGAAAATGTGACTTATAACAAGACAAAAAAAGACATGTCAACAGAAATAGGCCCAGAATAAAAACAAATTGAAAACAACCATTACAAACAAGCCACTCACTTAAGAAAAACAAAAGAAAAAAAGAATTTAAAATGACCAAAAAACATGAGGTCTGAGAAATAAGATAATCTAAAATATAAACTTTTTATATAAGACAAACTGAAAGAAATACCAGCAGCTGACACGCCCATAAATCCCAGTGTTCAGGATACAGAAGCGGAATAGCCAAAGTATGAAGCTGTTTTGTACAGTAAGTTTCAGTCCAGAAGGGAATGATGAGATATATATTAGGTAAGTCTGGTATGGGGTTTTGGAACACATGCAAACTATAGCACTTGCTCTGAAAGAGAAGAGGCTTTCTTAAATAAAAACAAAAGACACAATGCTAGAAAACATTAAAACTGAATTGCAGAAGAAAACATTGAAAACAAAGTTTTTGTTACCACAGTAACAATTCTCACAGTATTAACCTCTATATCCTAGCAAAAAAAGATAGGGAGTGGGTGCATTTAAAGAGACACCCCCATCTCCCCAGCCAACGGTGGTACAGGCCCTTAATCCCAGCACTCAGGAGGCAAAGGCAGGTGGGTCTCTGAGTTGGAGGCCAGCCTGGTCTACAGAGGGAGGTCCAGGACCCTCAGAGCTACACAGAGGAACCCTGTCTCAAAAAACAAAAACAAAACAAAACCAAAACTTTAAAGGCTAAACTTTTAGTAGAGCAACAAAAATAAAAACAATCATTACAAACAGAAGCTCAAGCCCACCCTTAGTAACACAGTAAGTATGAATTTAAAGCCACCCTGGCTACATGAGACCCTATTCTCAGAACTAACAAAAACTACCACAGACAATACTGGAAGGCAAAAATGACTGCATACCTCAGACCCAAAACTATTATAAATTATTCCATGACAGTAGGTAAAAGGAATTGCTTACAGGATCGTGGATCACAAAGCTTGAGCTGGTGCTATAACACAGTAGTTGAGGGCTTACCCTATGTTCTCTAACCTGTACCAAAAAATGATTTTAAAAATAGAAAATTTGGACAGTTTTATATAAGTGAGAAACTTTATTTTTTTAACCTCACAAAGAAAACATGTGACATACCAGGCCTCACTAGAGAATTCTTTTATTTAGCTAGTTTTGTCTAACTGCATTCACCAAGGCTCATGCTAGAACATATCCTCATGCAGCAGTTCTGGGAAGTGAAGTCCATGGAGAAATGTCCAGGGCATGAGGGCTCCACTCATGTGAAAGGATTAATGTCTAAAAGGATCAGGTCCCCTGCTCACACTGTCCTAACACACCAGCACCTGATGATGTAGAAGGGCTCTTGTCACACACTGGAATTTTGACATTTGACTTCCCAGCCTCCAGACTATGAACTAATAACTTCTATTCATACACTGCTTTGTCTCGGGTATTAAAGCTACAACAGCAAAAGAGCGATGAGAGAAGAATCCAGTATCTGAGAGTCAAGTATTTGATGCAACAAATAACTGAAATGAGGCAGTTTTAACTGAAGTTTGACTAAAAGCTAAAACTATTTTTAAGTGAATACTGGAAGAGGTGTTGGTAATGGGTGATTCTAGTGAAGACCTGTAACAGGGGGGGGAAAAATCTCAAACTTTTTGAGATACTATCAATGTTTGTGACTAGAAAGCTGGTAGAAATGTAGCAATTCTGATAGGGTCTCAGACTGAAATAAGAAACAAGGCTGCCTCAAGTCAGCTCCCTACACTCCAGTACAACCACCCTCCTTGGGTCCTCCAAGTAAGGCTCAAGAGAGCTTAAACATGGCTTGAGCTACAGTTTGGGGAGGCACAAGCATCAAATATTAGCACCATCCATAGAAAGTAGAATTGCTGAGGGCCTGATCTCCTTACCTCCAACTAGATGTTAGCAGATACTACAGACAACAAGAGATTCCAGAGACTTGCAGCAAGAGGGAAAAAAACCACAGCTACTATTAGGGCAATGTCCAGTAAATGTGGAGCCAGGAAACCTATCAAACATCATACTGGAAAATCTGTAGGCTTGAGATTCCAAACTGTCAAAGCTGCTGCATACATGAGCTAAGTCAAATATGGCCACAGAGGAAAAACTTTTGAGTACTTTCAGAGGGCAGAACATAAGAGTCAAAACACAGAATTCGATCTCCATCTCTAAGATTTAACACTGCTGGGCCAGGGGAGATGGCTCAGTGAATAAAAGAACTTGCTGAGCAAGTCTGGCCACCTGGGTTTTATCCTGGGAACACACACAAAAAAGGCTGGATGCAGCTGCATACATCTTTAATCCCACCACTACAGTGAGATGCTAGGCAGAGGCAATAAAATCTCAACCACATTAACTTTGAGTATGCAACACAGAGGCAGAAACAGACTGCTAACAATATAGAACCAATCCCCAAAAGTTCTCTGATCACTACATAGATGTATGGCAACACACACACACACATACATACATACACACAGAGAGACAGAGAGAGAGAGAGATGCACAAGCACAGTCACAAAAAAGAATTTTTTTCTTAAATTAAAAAATTTAATTCTCTTCTTTCTGTTGAGTCTTGAATGTACTTGGGGCCAGGTGCTTCTGTTTCTTGCCTATTTCTTCCTTCCTATGTCTGTCCCACAGTTATATACTGGACACACAAATTTGTTTTGATACAGTTAAAGGGGAATGTCTGTCCCAAGATAAATCCAATTTAAATGAGACGGGATTTAAGCTAAGACTTTAAAATTGATATCAGAAAGATCTAAGACTTTAGGGGCTACTGGTATGAACTCTATTTTACATGTGAGGAATAAGAACTGAGCAGACCAGAAGCAGAATGTTGTGGTCTTAATGTGATCCCTGTAAAAGCCTGTGTAGAAAAAGTAAACTTCTTTATTGGGGGCAGAAGCACAAGGAAAAACTCCTAGGTCAGGAATGGATCATGCTCATAATGCAGACACTAGTTTCTCACCACTCACCTTCCACCACTTCTGGTGATGACACAAGAAGGCCTTTGCTATATGCTGAACATAACCTTGAAGTAACTAAAGACATTTCTGTTTATTATAAACTGGATAGTCAGAATATCTGGAGATAGAATCCAGGAATACGAACGCGCCAAAACCCCAGACTTTGTAGTCAGGCCAGAGCCAGCTCCCTTTCTTGACTTTTGTCTCTTTTCTAAACCAAGAAAATAGTTAAGTTAGTGAGACTGAAACCCTAGCATTAGGAAGCACTAATGCTTTTGGATTTTGGTTTGACTTTTAGCCATTGAGGACTTTATTAATTCCTACATATTGGGAAATTGTATCACTTTCAACAATATGCCAAATATTACAAGCAATTGAGGAAACTAAATAACCCATTAAGCTCAGTATGGACTCAACATTGCCCTTTATACATTACTCCTCCCTTGTTGGCTGTATCCTGTTAACTGCAAAATCTAAGCTGCATAACTACTGTATTCCACTCATCAAAGCTGTGCATCATTTGCATACACATAAAAAACTGTAAAAAGTTCAAAAGCATGAGTCTGTACCAAGAGAGAAGGGTCAAGAAAGAGAAACTGCTTCTGTCCTTCCAAAGCATTAAGATTGTTCTAGAACTAGTTTATAGTCTTCTAAGCATTCAAAGGTAGCTAATAAAAAATGCTCTGAGATCTAAACAAAGGACAACCAGGCTACAATCCACAACCCCAAGCAGCTAGGTAACTGGAGGAACTTAGGAGAGACATCCATGGATTCCCCTAGGAAGGGGAAATAGGGAAGATCTCCTGAGTAAATTGGGATCATATGGGGGGGAGCAAGGGAGGTGGGAAGAGATCATGAGAGAATGGGATGGTTGAATGGGAGGAGCACCAGAGAGGGAGAACAAAGAAATACATGTCTTGATAGAGGAGCCATTGTGGGGTTGGAGAGAAACCTGGTGCTAGGGAAACACCCAAGAACCCACAAGATGTCCCCAGCTAGGACTCCTAGCAATAGTAGAGAAGGTGCCTAAACAGGACTTCCTCTATAATCAAATAAGTGATCACCTAATTCCCATTATAGAACCTTCATCCAGCAACTGATGAGAGTAGAAGCAGAGATCCATAGCTAAGCACTGGGTCGATCCTGCTGAATGGAGGGAGGAGAAAGTATGTGAGTGAAGGGATCATGATCATGAGGGGACCCACAGAGACTCCCATAGCTGACTGGAGCTATTGGGAGCTCACTGACTGAAATAACAGCTGAGGAACCTTCATGGAAAGGAACTAAACCCTCCAAATGCAGACAACAGTCAAACAGCGTAGGCAGTTTGTGGAGCCTCTTGCAATAGGACCAGAGTTTATTCCTGGTGCATGAACTGACATCTCAGAGCCCATTCCCTACAGAGGAACACCTGAGTCAGCCTTGATACTGGGGGGAGGGACTCAGACCTACCTCAACTGGATATGCCAGATCAAACTGACTCACCTTGCCCTCCTTGGGGAATGGATGGGGGAGCACACTGAGACAGGACAGGGAGAGGGGGAAGGAGGGGAAGCAATGGTGGGTATGAGGAAAGAAAACATTTTAAATTACTAAAAAAAAAAAAAATACTCTGTAACTTCCATGTGGGCACTTAAAATTAATTTAATAGTTGGCATTTTCTTGTCACCTAAAAAGTTGGTAAAAACCACTACCAACAGATATAACACACTTTCTCTAAAATAATTCTTTTATACTAAACAGAAAACTATTAAAAGCTAGCAAACATCCTGAAAAGGTGTGCTGGAGAAATGGCTCAGCAGTTAAGAGCAGAGAACCTTCAGTTTCATCTGTAACTGAGGTTCTGGGGTATCAGACGCCTTCTTCTGGCCTCCTCAGGCACTGCACACATCATAGGTACATTTATACACATGCAAGTTAAATATTCATACACATTAAAGTTAAGTAAAACTTTTCTGTTTTAAATCTTGAAAAAAGGAAACAAGAAATTTTTTTTAAAAGTCACTTTAATTTTCAAAACCTAAAGGCTAACTTTGGGTTTGTGCTTATTTTTACTAAACAGCTAGACCATGTTCATTTTATACCTGCACCAAGCAAGGCTTTCCTAGAGATACTTTTGTGACTATTTTTATTTGAAATACATATAAACCAAGCCAAAAATTTTAAAACATTGAACTTGTAAAAGGGATACTTGATCTCATAAAGTATTTTACTACTATAGTACCATCTGAAGATTATTTTTAATGCAAAAGTTTCTAAAATCAGGTACTCTTTAATCATCAATGAGATAGTCAATATAAACAGTAAGGTTATTATTAAATGTTAACAAAGCTCCTTTTTCTGAACTTTCTTGCTATTCAGTGAACATCTTCACCAAAAAGTGTCATTTATATTTTTTGAAATGTGTTTATAAATACAGCTTTGTTTCACAACATTCAAAAACACAAAGGCTCCATTCATATCATAAAAATACCAATTATCTCATCTCAGAGCCACTGAATAAACACAAACCTGCTCTTTTCATAGGGAGCAAACGGGCATTTTTTAGAAACTAAATCCATCAACATTGAGTCTACTAAGGTGGCATTCTCAGAAATCGGCAAGGTTTCTCAAGCAATGGAAGTGACTGAGATTTTTAAAAACAGTATCTACTCTATCAGATTATATAAGAAAATATGTTTTAGAAGAGAGCCGTGAATGCCGAGATGCAGAAAAGAATATGCCAACAGCTGATAGATACCTCAGATTAAGTGGTCTTAAATCAGAGAACTGCTCCAGTAGAAACCATTGTGAGGAAGATTACAGAGATGAGATATTTTATTATCTTATCACAGTTCCAGATTTATATAAACCAGTAAGTCTCCTTATAAACTACTTTGACTGAGGTTCGATGATCTGAATAAGAAGGACCCCCATAGCCTCAGATAGCTGAATAGTCTCCAGTTGGTGGAACTGTTTGGGAAGGATAAGGAGGTGAGAGACCTTGCTAGAGGAGGTGTGTTCCTATGAACAGGCTTCAAGGGTTTTCCAAAAGCCATTCCCAGTCAGCTCTCTCTGCCTCATAGTTGTGACTCAAGATCTAAGCTCTCAGCTACTGCTTCAAAGCCAGGTACTGCTGCCATACTCCATGCCATGATGTCATGGACTTTAACCTTCTAAAACCACAAGCCACAAATAAATCTTTGTAAGTTCCCTTGGGCATGGTGTCTTAGCATTACAACAGAAAAGTAAACAATATTTTTCCAAATCACACCCACATTTGTTACATTTTATCTTCATATTAATTACATCAGAGTGGCCAACCTAATTCTTCATAAAAAGTAAATAAAGAAGAGAGGAAGAAAAGAGGAGGCAATACTTCTAAAGACATATCTGGCTCTACAATCTCCCAGAGAACTGTTTATCTCAGTGAGTGATACACATGAGGCCCTGAATTGGAGTCCTGTATTGAACAAAATAAAATTATAAATGAATATACGTAGACAATATATTTCTATGATCAACAAAACTAGCCTTGTCCCTAAAAATATAACCAAAGGTGACTCAGAGTACTAAGTATTTATTTTGTCACAAATATAGCAGGGAACAAACTGACAGTTGTCCTGGGTGAGTCTTTCCCTGCTCTTCAGAACACTTCCCCACACCAACTGTACTGCAGACTACAAAACCTCATTTCCAAGCCAAAGCCCAAATCCACTGGCAAAAATCAGGGTTGTTTGGGAAGAAGTCTACCTTTCAGAGTCCTGGCCTGAGCACTTACCAGTTCCGGATGATGGTAAAATGGTTCCTACAGCTCTTTTAAAACAGTCCTTATGACCAGCTAAGCCAAGAACCAAATGAGTTATTCTCTCCACTGTGAGACATCACTAAGAAAAAGTGTACCACACACTCTTTGCAGGGAGGGTGGGGGCAGAACATGCACATGCACACACACACCACCATCAAAGTATCACTTCTCATTGCTTAGAGCCAAAGTTGGCTGTGGTTCTGCAGAGCCAGCTGTACTCATGTTAAAACCTCAATGGCTTTAACCACTTGGCCACTTCCTGCTCATCGCTGATACTTAGATGTCGATACTTGAATGGGCTATGAGCTTTGCAGAAGAGAGAACAGGTAGAAAATTCTACTAAACGGTACATACTTCAAGTCTCCAGTCATCTAATCCTCATAAATCTTAATGCTTCCTCTGCCTTACCAGGCAGACTATACTAGGGAAGAAAAATAAAATAAAAACTGGGGTATTTAATCTCTTTCCAAATTATGACATATAACCAAAGCTAAATCAAGAGTTTATAAGCCTTAAAGGGGGGTATTCTGCTGAATCACAAGTGTAAAACATCACTTTTGTTTTCAGAGACCTTATGGTATAAATAGCAGTAACAAGTAGTCACAACAAATAGATAAAAGCAGATGACAGCATTCTAAGGTATGTTACAGGTCTTCAAGAGCCCTCATACAAATTCCAAGTCTTCAGTTTTGTACATCACTTGCCTATGCTTTTCAGTGCCATTTACAACAAACCTTCAGAAAACCTTGGGAATGTATTACAGTGAGAGATATAATCTCTTCTACCATCTCAATAGAAAATAGCTATGAATAACATAAAAACTATAAAATTTCCTATTCCTCCAAAAACACAAAGACAACTAATAAATTCATTCTCCCCAAAGAGGATTCAGACTGTAGCTGTTTGCAATTTACATCATGAAATACTTTTTTAAAATGTTTACCTATTTTAGGTAAACTTATAACTGTACTCTTTTCTTTTTAATAAAAACAAATCTTGAAGCACTTTATTTTGGAGAATATCAACCTTACCTATAGTAGACTCCTTGTTTTAGCAACAGTAAGTTCCTCCTTAAGACAAACTATGCCTAGTGCAGATTGATATCAGTGCAGGTGCGCCTACCGCTAGTTTATCAGCTTGCTGCTAAAGGGACAGTCAGAAACCACACCAAACACGCATCACTCTTGATTTCTGTTTCCTCTGAGAAATGGAACGGTTACCGGCCTCTTATAAGTCATGAAGTAAGCAGCATATGTGTAAATATTTATGAAGTATTTGTAATGATTGAGACTGCCCCTTCCGGCAGTCGTCACTCACTGAGCAGAGTCCAACTGCTATTACAACTTGTGGGAGTTCCCAAAGTCTAGCCATCTTGATGTAAATGGAGTCTGCTCACTGCAGCACTGCTTGTAGGCTAGGAAAGTGGGGGGAGGGAGGGTTAGTAAATATGAAGGCAAGAGAAACCTTGGCTACACGGCCTGCTTTGTGTTCCTACTGTACAGCTACCAGCTAAGCTAATTATCCAATACTGTATCATGTTCTTCAGACAATTAACACAAGTAACAATAAAACAAACAGGTCTGCGAATTAGATGAAAAAGTCAGAGCAGACCCTACAGAAGCCCAGTTTTGTTACTTCCACAGCTGTGCTAACAGCAGTGGCTCTAAGACCACACATTAAAATCATGACATTTTTTAATCAAAGACTAGCATGAGTATATCATAGGAATAAAAATTATGCCTCTCGTGTAAAAACTTTTCCAAAAAAAAAAAAAAATCAAAGAGCGACTTTGCCTATCCCTGTAAGTATCACAGCTTTACATTTTCTTCTTTATCTGCTACCAGAAAACTGACAAAATCCAGAAAGGCTTCCTTTTGAAGGGGATCATCTAATGCTGGTTGTATAGAAAATGAAAATAGAATGAAAGTATTACACCAGGTACTAAAGTATTAGTACCTTGAATGTTTTCCTGTTTGCTTTAAATGAACAAAGAAGTATGAGTATTCCTTGACCCAAAGACAAGACAGCTAAGCTAGCTTATCCTCAAGGTAAAATCCAAGCCCCTAAATCAGGCTACTAAAGGAAACACTCAAAGAACAAAACTCATCCTGAAAATCCTATAGTCCAAGAATCTGTTATGGAACTAATTTATCACATTTTTTCTGTAAAGTTCCCAGTCTACACTTTTAATATAAAGAAATTCATTTTGTGAGCTTAAAAAAAAAGTTTAGGTAGGTAGGGGTTTTCAGATTTTAGCAAAGAAAATATAGTATATAAGCTGCGTTGCAAATTGTCCCAACATCTGATAACCATACAAAAACTGGAGACACAGTATCAATAGCCTCCCTTCGTATAAAACCGCATGCTACCATAAAAATAATATATCTGCTAAATTTGTAGGTAAAAATTATACTTTTCTGGGTTTCAAAATCACAACTCAGCAACTATGCATTTATAGCTTGGAAATGCAATGTGTAGCAAATAAAACACACTTAATCTGAAATAAAATATAGATAGCTGACATTCAGGTAAGAGACATTAAGGACATCTGGGAAAGTCATGAAATGCCTTCAGATATCTGCCTAATTTGAAAGTTTTAATCCATCCAAGCTGTCCATGTGTTCTCACCGAGAGATTCAATATAAGAGGTTGACATGTTTTCCTATTACTGGGGGTTGGGCATGCAAAAATGACACAAAGCACATGTGGAAGTCAGAAGACAGCTTGGCGTGGAGAGTCAGTTCTCTCCTTCCACCAAGTGAGCTGCAAGGATCAGACTCAAGTCAAGAGACTTGGCAGTAAGCACCTTTACCATTGACCTATCTTGCCAGCCCTAAGAGATTGAATATGGGGAAAACCCCTTCTCCTTAGCATTATTCTAAACTAGAACCAACATTGCAAAACAGTTTACAAAAACCTGAGAAGGCAGCAGCATCCAGAAATTACATGAACTTACTGGATAGCAAGGGTAGCTTCTCTTGACAGAGCTTCCAAACAAAGGCTCAGAGAAACTTATAACTCAGGAGAACTCAGAATTTTCAAGCCCACTCTACAAGTAGCCAACTCAGAAACTACATATGGCCACACCATGTTTCTACTATAACTTCAAAGTAAGGCTTAGTGTTCTCTCCTATCCAATAACACAAACTTCTTCTATCACCAAGTTCAAAATAAGGTATGAGTCCAGGACTGAAGTGTGGTAGGTCCTAACATAAATTTGCCCTGCCCCACAAATACATTATGTTCAACCTGCACTGTCAGCCACCAACAAAACGGTGTTACAATCACTAATTATAGTGATCCTGCTCACACTAGGTCACCAGAAACAAGGACACAGCTGAACCAAGACTTCCACCTGGTTCCAAGAATAATGCTTCACCCATCTGATTATCACAATTCTGAGAGCTTCCAGTCCCAAACTATTTGCCCTCTTAACCCCAAAGCAGTGGACAAACTCACATCTTGAACAAACTGTCTCTAACTTTTGATTCTTTTGGTTTAGCATTCTTCAGACTAGACTGATGTGAATTTTACTATAAGATCCAGGCTAACCTCAAATTCCCAGCCTTTCAGCTCTAGCCTTCTGCCTTCTGCATGCTATGATTAAAGGTGTAAACTGTCATGTCTATTTATCTCCAGTATTAAAAAGAATTTTGAGATGTGATAACAAATCTTAAAAAAAAAAAAAGCAAGTCTATCCTGTAAATTATCTCAGATTGTTTTATTATATTACTTTGAAGATTCCATCTCTGACTCATGATGAGCTAGAATAAAGACTAATAACCAATCCTTAATCTGTCTTCAATTTTGTGTGATCTTTAAGTCCCCAAACAGCCTCCTTAAATGACTCATCACGGTCACTCTAAGACCACAATTTTAACCTGAAACACGTGAGCACACATTTTAAACATAAAACAGAAATGAAGGTATTTTTATAAAAATATAATTTTTCTTCCTATTTCAAATGTATGTTTAAAAAATTATAGGATGGGGCTAGAGTTTAATGGTTAAGAGCATCAGCTATTTTCACAGAGGATTCAAGTTCAACACTCAACACTCACACAAAGGCTCACAACCATCTGTAACATTAGTTCCAAGTGATCCAACATCCTTTTCTGGCCTCCATGGTCACCAGGCATGCTCATGCAGGCAAAATGCCTATACATATAAAAATAAAAATAATTATCTTTTTTTTATTATAGGATGATATGACTAGAAACAGAAAGCAGGTTCAAATGGCAGTCATACTATGAATGTTATTTACCTAAGCTTTAGTTCATGAACTAGCATTTCTCTACCTACTAAGCCATTCCTACTTTAAACATAGTCTTCTGTAAGAATAAGAAAAGGACAGTTAAAGAATGCACTCTACAACTGGACCTAGCTGTGGGCAGACCAGTAAGCCATCCCAGGCCCTGCCTCCAGACACAAAGTAGAGCAGAAGACAAGCAGGACATGTGTTAAGTATGGTAACCTTCAGAGCCTCAATTTTACAAAAAGCATGTTTGTGAGAGGCATTAGGAAGTGAAATACATCAAATTTAGTTAAGATAGCTTCTTCTAATTTGCAGTGCACTCTTTTTCTACTATTAAGAAAAGTGGAGCGGTTCTAACCTAGTGGTCCTGAACCTTCTTAATGCTGTGACCTTCAAATACAGTTCCTTGACCTTTTAGTATAGTTCCTCATGTTGTGGTAAAATTATTTTTATTGCTAATTCACAACTGTAATTTTGCTAGTTATTAACTGTAATGTAAATATCTGTGCTTTACAATGGTCTTAGACAAGCTCTGTGAAAAAGTCAGTCAACCCTCTCCCCAAAAAGGGGTTACGAACCACTGATTGGAGTTGAGAACCACTGATCTAACCCAACACCTTCTGCAGTCTCTCCAAGCCTGTCTCCCATCTATTTTCTCAGGTTATATAATTTTTACTCCATTAAGAATTCCATGCAAGTGGAGTAAATATGGAAAAAGCACTACTTACAGTTAAGGAATGATGATATCTAAGCATGGAAGATTTGCAAAAAGTACACTCATTCCATTCATGACTCTGTACCCTACAGTACCTGGTCCACAAAATAACATTAAGAAGTAATTTAAAGAAAAAGAAAAAAGTAAACAGCAGTTAAGTTCCTTAGTAACTTAGATAATCTTTCAAAGACACTCTTGGGTTTTCTTTAAAAGTAACATGTAAAAACATATCTAACGTTATCATATCAATAGAGCTTGATATGTTGCCCTCGTGAGGCATTTACTCAACTCCACCACTACTAAGATAATACTGTGAACTACTTAGAACAATGCCTACCATATCATAACAATTTAATAAACGCTGGCTTTAATACTGATTATAATTATTATTACTGTTAATGTACCCATAAATTCTAGTTAAGAAGAAACTGCATGGTGGGCATCGTAGTTCATGCCTGTAATCCCAGCTTTTTGGAGACTGAGGCAGGAGGATTACAGTAAAAATTCTAATCTGCTATGGACTACACAGTGAGTTCTAGTACAGCACAGTTGAGATTCTGCTGGAGAGGGGGTACCTCAATAGTAATAGTAGATATTTGAGTTAGCTTTATGGTATACAGCATACACAATAAGAAACTATTTGATCCTCACTAGAATTCTGAAAATAGGTATTTTCTACTTTACACAAATAAGAAAGTATGCTCAAGGGATTTAAATGATGTGCTTAGGGCCACACTGCTGATTCCAGGCCAACTCCATCCACTGCATGACTGCCTCTTTCCTGAAAAGCCAGAATTCAAGGGGTTCCTCTCCACCTCAATAAGCACACGTCAAAGACTGCAGGGAAATCTCCCCAGTAATTGCATAAACCCTTTATGTTTAACACTGAGGTGGTGGGATGTCACCACCACTCACTCCATTCATGCTAATAAGCATCTGCACTTTTACCTAAAATAATCAACCAAAGTCAGATTATATACATCAAAATCTACCATTAACATCAATTCTTAGCTTTATCATTTATCTCACTTAAGTGCATTTCCCTACAGAATTCATTAACTCCTTAATTATAATTTACAGGTATGGGGGAAAATCTGTATTCTTTTCCAAAGGGGGGGAAATATATATATATGGATAAATACATATATGTACAAAAAGTGTTCATTACCACATTATTTATCATATCAAAAGGAAAATTAACAAAACCCCTTTATTCAAGCACTAGAGTATTTCTGCATCTACCCATGCAAGAGATGTAATTACTTTAAACCAAGTTGACATAGCATATAACAAGAGAAAATGCTCATGATAGAATGAATATGTAGTGAAATTTTTAGGGGATGGATATAAAATAGAACTATCATTAAGATTCCACCTTGGGAAATATAGATACGGCACTGCTAGCGGGGGGGGGGGGGGGGGGGGGGGACTGTAAGATATAAATCAAAACCTAATAGTTCTCTCTGAACAGTGATGTAAGGGTGATTTTTTTTCTTTCCATTCTACAATATTCTTGACAGTTGACAACTATATATTAGTTTTATAGGCAGATGTAAGGGTGAGTTGTTTTTTCCTAAAACAACACTTTAACTCATTTCCCAGCACTTTCCTCTCAAAAACCTCCAAATTAGCCATAGAAGTTTTCAGTTATTTGAATTTGTGTCTTTTGTTATTGGGTAGGGAGTGAATAGGAGATGTTCCTTGTTTATCACTCTGGGTAACTGTTCATCCACGGAATTCTTCCTCCCCGAAGCAGGTTGTATTAAATTTAAGACTCAAACAATCCATCTTCATTATTTTCACAACTATCCCCCCGAGTCATGCCAGAACCACCTCTTCCTCACAGAATGGTGACTCTTCCTATTCTGTGAACCCTTTACTCCTAGTGTTTTCTTTCTCCTTTCTACACACACTGTGGCTAAATCCAGACCTTAGTATCTCACCTCTACATTAGTACAACTTCCTAAATAAACGTTTTCCTTATTCTAGTGCCTTCCCAGTAACAATTCATTCAGACACAATTTGCTGCATACCAAGTGCTATTCCTGGAGCTTCCTCCCCATTTATTAGCCCTATAGCAAACTTACCATTAGTAGCTTTTATCTAACAGATTAACCACAGTAGCTTACGGAGGTTGGGGAACTCGCCCATGTCCTCCAAGCTAATAAATGATAATATCTGAATGTGACCCCCCCCCCAAAGAAATCAGCTCCAGAAAATAGTCTATAAATATAAATTCTGAAGTGGCAATCAGTTAAAGCCAACTCCTCTTTTCTCAAACTGTATAGACCCTTTAGTCACATCAAATTAGTACTTTATACTATCCCAACTCCTGGGAGGTGAGTTCTCCTCCCTGAATAATCCTGCATAATGACTTTACAAGTCAACATTAAATCAAACCTTATGTTAAGCTAATTCCCTCGCTCTATAGTACAACACATCATAAGTTACATTAACATACAGTTCTTGATATTCTATATACAGTTTACCCTCCAGTTTTATATTTTATTTTTACTCATAAACAATGAAATGTCTCCACTTCCAGTCTACGACCTTCTCTACTTCCCATGTTCCCAAATGCTAAGTATTACAAGGCCAGGCTGCATGCATAAAGTAGTAATTAATAAATGGTTATCTGACTGACAATCACATGGCTCAACTATTTAACATAACAGGACACCATTCTCTAGTCTTCTGTGGTGATAGGTTGGTTCACTTTCTTCCTTAAACACAGTAGATTTGCAATTTCAACGTTTCTAACTAAAAGTACATACTGAGGTGACACCGAAAAGCAATCTTATAGTTGTTTGATCTTTTGTTGTTGGTTGGTTGGTTTGTTGTTGTTGTTTTGGTTTTAAGGTAGCTTATGCACTGTCCAGAAACAGGATTTTCTTTCCTCCTTCAGTTCCTACCTAACATCCTAAAAGTACCTCTAACAGCACACTCTTGTAACAAGATGCCCAAGTCTTCAATAATAAAAGGCAAGCAGTGAATTTCAAGAATGATTACCAATTACTATCTGACTTTAATAATACTCTATGATCCTGTTAAACCAAAATGTAGAAACAACTGTGATTATAATTAAGGCTAAATGTTTTTATTTACCTATACAAGAGAACTATTGTGAAACTCAAGAATAATACACCAAACGATAGTTTAAAGACAGAAATATAAATCTACATTTAAGCTGTTGATGAAAAGACAAAATGGTCAATTAGAAGCACATTTCACTTAAGTATAACAAGCATCAAGCACTGGGATCCGATGAAGGGGTACTGCAGGACCCGTTCTCAAGAGCACAGTGCTCACAGCTACAATATCTTATGCTTCATTTTTCTGTTTTCCGAGCTTGTACTTAAATTTACAAGGTTTTCCAAAAAGGTTTTCCTTTATCTCAATAAACCATTTTAATTTAAAATATTTCGTGTCCCCATAAACCTGCTGAGGCAGCAGTTATTATTCATCAATACGGCAATATCTAAAATGTTCAATCTCATATACATATTACTAAAACGTAGTTATCCTAAATCTCAATACTAACTGGTATACACTGAGACCCACATCCCCACTCATAATCTGAAATACCTTGAGTGACAGGCCAACTTTGTTTCTTTTTTGTTTAAAAATCATCATTTCTGTCTGTACTATAGTTCAGTGTTTAAACACATTAGTGAAACCTGGGTTTCTGTCTTCATTTCTTTTTCGCTAGGTGTACTCAAATTTCACTATAGCAATTTGAAATGCCATTAAGATGAGTCCACATTTAATAATCATATCATACATAATGGAGAAGTAAATGCTTAATAATGGTGTGGATTTTTTAATTAGTAGGAGAGTATATGCAATTATAAAAGGACAGCATGAAGATGTCTTTACCTTATCACTATCAATCCCTTATCTGTGACACTGTGCTACACTTAAGCAAGACATGACCACTGGGTCAGGGACAGTTTCCGTTTTGTTGTTTGTGGCGTTGGTTTTGTTTTGACAGTCTTATGTAGCCCATAATGACCTTTAACTATATGCCCAAAAACGATCTTTAATTCCTTCCTGTTCCTCTTGCTGAGATTATAAGTGTGAACCACTATACTCAGATGTATAGATCATTTGAAGTTAAACACTTATCACAAGGTCACTAAGGAACATCTCACACAGCCCATCACACCAAGTGGACTAATTTACAGTCTAACTACAATGCAAAGGAAATGACATCTTGAGGAAGAAATGGCACAGCACAGATTCAAGTAATAAATACACATTCATCTTTTCTATATGACTTTCTAGCGATCGCTACTATGCAAGTTATTTGTTTTGCTTCAGAAACAAGATAAAAGGAGCATCTCATTCTATAGAATACACTGGGTACTTCAAGGAAAAAGAAAATACAAATGTACATAATTACAACAAAGTTAAGTCATCCTTTAAAGTGATAAAGAGAGGACGCAGTACTGCACATTATAAACCGCAGCTCACAAAGGTGAAAGATGAGTGTCACCTATGTTACCCTCAAGCCTACAAGCCGCTCTCCAAAAGGACCATGAGATGCTCCTATCCTATCTGCTTCACATCAATAGAAACTAGAGTGAGTAACAATTATCCTTTGAATGTACATAAGATACATGTAGAGTACACACACAGAACACTACTACACCAATTTCCTTAAAACATTCACTTTGAGATAAGAAAAGTTATAAAGAAACTATCCACCAGATATTTTGTTGTAAAAGAACCTCATGCAATTTTCTCTTCTCACTAATTACTGAAGGGCATATCTTTTATTATAATTCTTTTAAAACAAACCTCACAGCTAAATATTGCTATGTCCACAGAATATAGAAATTTAAGCCCAAATAACATCTTACTCTAGGGAAATGAGTATGACTTCTATAACAAACATTGTGACAGAGCCTTGCAAAGTGGTGGCAATGCCAGTACCATACTTGCAATATACCAGATATTTTCCTATCGTATGTTGTTCTTAATTTTTAAAATGAGTATAATTGCACTTCATAACAAGTTTTTACTGTTCCTCACCTAACCAATGCCATGTTACAAATGGTTTCCACAACTTAAATTGAAGCTAACAGTATAAAATAGCAATCACGACTCAGAGCATACCACGTACTACCAGGTCTTACAAAAAGTAAATCGAACAATGAACTCTCAGTTATAAAGATTAAGATATCCTTTAAATGCCAGTAGAGGGTTGCACTATAGCCACTTCTCTACAAATAATTTTCTTCCTCTATCCCAAAAAAGCAGAAAATGCTCCAGTAGTTACTAGCAAAGGGGAAGAAGAGGAAGAACTGGAAGTGGCTAACACTTCATGTCTTTATAATCAAGAATACTAGCCTTCAGGTTATATAAAATCCAAAATCGCTTTTATTTTCCTGGTTGATATGTTTAACCACAGGCATCCTATATTTCCCCACATGAGGTAATGTCATAGTTAAAAAATGAAACCCAGCTTACCTAATGTGAGATTTTAAACATAAATTTTTTTAAATATGAAGTAGAAACAGTATAAAACATTAAACATGGTTATAAACTTAATCTAACTCCCAGGTGTTCTGCTCTCACAGCTATGATTTTACTAAGGTAAACAAAAAGCACTGATCAAAACTGGGTGAGCAAGCCTCTGCCCAGAAACCTAAGAGCTGGTTTCTCAGAACGACGCTCTCGCTGTTTTTCTCCTCACCTTTTTGGACACTGAGGAATAAATCAAGTGAAACTGAAGTTACAGCTTCTATAGACCAGATTATACCCTGCTCTGGAATACTTATTTTTAAACTTAAGTTTTCTTCAAGTTGGGGCAGTGTTTAGTAATACGGCAGGCAAAGCAGTATTAGCAAAAGCAAACAAATTTAACATTCATAGTATTGGCTTAGGAATCTAACTCTAAAAATTATCCTAATATAATTACATGACAAAAATTCAGTCATCTAACACATGCCATTTAAAATAAATATAAGGTTTCATTTATTAACGTAAAATTAGCATTTTAAATTAATGTCCACAAAATTACTACTTTCCTAAAGATTTCCAATGTAAAAGCCATTTTTAAAATAAATAAAACTTACTAATTATTGTTTGCCTCAATTCTACCTTTTGTGCACATAGATCAATAATGCGTTTTTATCCATTTTAGAAGCTGGGATTTAATAACGCTAATGAGCTGAAAATAAACAGCTACAAATATATAAAATACGCATCAACCACAAAGCACCTTCTTCGGGCATCTTTCTAAATAAAATCATGACACAATCCGCCATATTCAAGACAATTTTTAAACCTTAATTAACATTCACAAAAAGAGAAGAACACTAAGGCCAGGCTGAAATTCTTTAAAGCATAGCAAGCAATCTTTAAGACGACACTTCAAGTTTGAGACTTTTTTCCACTTTATAATTTTAAGCCAACACAGTACAGAGGGAGGTGACACTAAAATGCCTTATGCTTTTCTATTAAAATATATCAGAGCACTAAAGTATAAATTTCTGATTTTCAACGTCATCTTACCTGACCCACTGAACTGACTGCTTCCCAGTGTCGTCGGCCTTGTTTTCCCGCTATTAACAGGTGGAGAAAACATCTGCAAAATAATCCAAATGTATCTGTTAATCTTTAAATTCTTCTATACGCCTTGCAAAGAAAAGTTCACCAAGTATCAATTAGTTTCTTAATTTCCACAGAGAACTGAAATACAGTGCAAGATACATTCAGACCAAGCATGGCAGTAACAAGTATTATTATTTACTGATGCTGCTTGGGAAAATTGGTGGCCCTTGCTATGAAAACCCAGCCACAGGCAAGATTCCAAGATAATTAAGTTCAAACACTGAATTTTTACCTATGATCTTCACTCTGGCCCTAAGTGATTGTCATTACATTAACATTACTTAATAGCACTTGCAATCAGAATCATGTCTGATGAAATTATCACATGCTGGAAAGATAATACAGCAGATATTGGCCCTGCCTTCTAGGAGCAGTTAATATTGAAATTCAAACTGGTAAGAAATAAGAGTAATAGGCTCTGTGGCTTCACCTTTTATTTTTGAATCATTTTCCGTATTATATACACACACTGCATATGTAGTTAAAGTGTTCAGCTCAGAAGGCTGGGAATTTTAACGCTAGGTTGACTTTTCTGAAGCTAACACCTTTCAGGTACCACAAGCCACATGAGGTCTTGGGGAGGGGGATACTGGGAAGAGTTTAAGAAAAAAAAAAATCTCTTTCACATAAAGTCTAAAATCGTTCCCTAATAATCATCAGGTCTAGGCAATGACTCAACCAGAGCGCATGATTGTATTGTTCTTCGTTTAACTGGTTAAATCAAATGACCCCTCTGGCATTAAAGTTTGAAATCTGCAAGTCTAGACATTACATCAAAGTTCAGGTGTCCAACTTGGGGGAGCTGGACTCCAGCCCTCAGAACTATTGCTGAAAAGCAGATGGAGTTGGCCGCTGCCATGTCGCTTCCCCCCTTCTCTCCCTGGCTCGCTACCTCGGGAAACCAGAGCAGAACCCCAAGATGCGGAGGGAAGCTCTCATACCGCACTGAAGTCCAGCAGGTCGCTCAGCTCCTTGTCGGTCCCTATCGCGGCCATGCGCTGCTGCTGAGGATTCATCTTCAGCCACTTCTAGCAGGTCCTACGGCAGAGGAGACGAGCTGAGCCGCGGAGACCCAGAGGCCCGACGTGAGAGGGAGAGGGACAGCGCTCGGGGTTGGGGGGCGCCGGCCGACACGCCAGACCCCCACGCATCCCCACCAGGGAAGGGCAGAGGCGGCTGAGCTGGTTACCGCTGAGCCGCCGCGGGGACCCACGCGTGGCTCGGCAGCTCCCGCAAGTTTCCGAGATGGCTCGGCTTCGGGGTCCCCGAAGGCGGAGTACGGAACGAGCCCGCGCCCAGGGAGGGAGCAAGAAAGCGGCGGCGATCCGGAGACCAAGTGACTCACTCGCTCGGCAACAATAGAGCTGACAAGTTGCGGGGAGCGCGCCGCTCACAGGCCCGCGTCTGCGGCCCGGACGTCCCCAGCGGGGGTCCTCGGGGTGGCGGGGAGCGCCCCACGCGCGTCCGCGCACCGCAAACTCCCGCCCGGCCTCCTCCTCCCACTTGGGCCGCCCTGCCCCGGACTCGCGGAACAATGAGACGGGCTCGGCGGCTCCCGGGCCCCGAGCGCCGAGCCCCGAGCGCCGCGCAGGCCGACCGCCGCTGCCCGGGCCTGGACCCCGAGGCTCGCGCCTCCGCCACGCCGCACGCCGCAACTTGGACGCGGCGCCGGGCTCCGCGCGGTACAAAGGGACCTGAGTTCCGCGCGTCCCGCCCGCCGCCCGCGGTTACCTGCCGCCCGGGCTCTGCATCCAACCTCCCCGATTAAAGTTCACTTTGGCCGGGTGCGCGGGCTCGGGCTTCCCCCCCCACTCGTGCCACCGGTGACTCGGTTGCCTCGGGCCCGCGCGAGCGCTTGGGTACGCGCGGCTCGGGCGGCTCTCGGGCTTGGCCGCCCGTGGCTCCCCGGGCGGGCTGGCGGTCCCCCCGATAGAACTTGTGGGTCTCCTCAGGCGGACATTTTTTTTTTTCGCTGAGGCGGCCTCAGCACCGAGCTCCGCTCGCCTCCGGATCCCTCCGCGCCTCAAGCGCGTCGGCTTAACCCCTCGCTGCCCGGCGCGCTCCCGCCTCCCGCGCCGAGCGAGGAAGTGGGACCGCGGAGGGGGCGGGGAGGCGCGGGGAAGGGCGGGGCGGGGCGGCGGACGGACAAAGCCCGCGGCCGGCAGCGGGCGTCTCCTCACGCTCGCGGTGCCCTGGAGTGCCGCGGCTGGGACGCAGCTGGCCAGCATCTGGATTCGCCACCCGCAGCCATTCCCGAGCTCAGCCACGCCGGACGCGGGAGGCTCGGAGCCGCAGCTGTGGTGGGCGGACTCTGGGAAAAGCGCGAAGCCCCTCACACCGCTCACCTGAGCGCGCCGTCCCACCTGAGCCCCTCACGGGGACGACGAGTTGTGGAGAAGGATTACTCCCGGCCCTCGGTGGAACCAGAGACAGCCTCAGGAAGTTAAGTCTTGATGAGCAAGTTGCGAACTTGGCCTGAAGAAGCCCCACAGAAAAAAGGGAAGATTTGGCCTTGGCAGTAAGGTTTTCCTGAGGGGAAGCTAGGGTTAGGATTGCTTTAGGTCGGCGAGCGCAGGGAAGACCGGCCAGGCCCAAGCAGAAGAAACACAGAAGACCAGCATCCAAAAGAAATTGAAGCATGTGCCCAACTCCTGAAGATGATGACTGTAAGAAGGAGCCATTGGCCTCTGAACTTCATGTAAAGAACATAGAATGGTTAAGTGGCCCATCACTGTACTTAACCAAAGCTGTCTAACCAGAGGAGATTGGAGTTTGAATGTGGGGCCTACACTAGACCTTAAGCCACATCTGATTGTAGCCTACCCTCCCCCAAATCTATTCCCTTGTGGCCCCAATACAAGATCTGGAAACTTGTGGAGTCTGTCCTTCCTTCTTAAACAAAGTAGCATAATTTCACCTAAAAATATCTACACCGTCCGGTTTCTTGCTAGAGTGACTGGCTGGTTAATTGGAATAAAAATAAGGCAATTTACTGAGGTCCTTGAGAACCTTTTTGCATATGCTCAAAATAAATATATACAATCTTCCAAACACAGTTCTATCCTGGATAAATGAAACAAACATCAAAGCCTTCTCAAAGAGAGGCCTGATAATTGGAGATGTTTGCAGTCTAAACCAACAGTTGTGAGCCAGGCCTATCATTGATTAAATGAATAGGGTCTGGATATCTGTTCTTTGTAAGTGAGACAAACAGCAATCACAAATTCATATGCCCACACAACAAAGATTTAACCATCAAATAGGAAGTTTGATTGAGTAACTGGTAAAGCTTTATTTCTGTGGTAAGACTGACTAGTAAAACTGGGAAAAAAATCTTGAGGGAAGAGATGCCATTGGAGCCCCTGGAGATGAAAGAAGCAGCTTCTTATACTCACGAAACTATTTCAGAGGAAGACACAGGATTCCACAATCTTTGAAAGATTGACTGGGAAAAGTTTCCATTACCTATTATGGCAAATCCAAATGTATTTTGTGTGTTGATTTGTCATTAGATTGAGAGTTCTTTGAGGGTTGGGGCTGACATATACCTAACATACCAAGCACAATATAGTGGATTGTTACCTGAATTTATTTCTTATGTTTAAAAAAGTAATTGTCTAATATGTAAATGGATTGCTGTACATATGGCTTTAATTTTCTTGGAGAGCTGGAATTTCGGAATTAGAAGATAAAATTATCCACATGCTTTCATATGGTTTCTGTATGTGTGTTTTTAAATAAAGGAATAATATTCCCTCAACCAATGACCAGTGATATTCCTGAAAAATATGGAAGGCCCAACATTAAAAATGGAGCTTTAGGACTGGAGAGATAGCTCCGTGTATAAGGTGTTTGTTGGATAACCCGAATTTCTGTTTTATTTTTTGACCACCTGAATTCTAACCCAGGAAACCACATGATGGAAGGAAAGAACTAGACTCCCAAAGTTGTCCTCTGACTAACATGAACTGTTATACCCATGCATATACACAAATAAATGTTTTTAAAAGTTTTCATTAGAATTTCACATCTTATTATATCATTTATTGATTATGCCAGGTAGAGCTAAAATTCTATTGAGAGTCTGAGAACTAGCAACACAAATTCCATGTTAATAGTACTCATAAGTTAATACCAACAAATGAATATTGAAAAATATTTAATCCATATTTCTTAAATCTAAGGC
This sequence comes from Phyllotis vaccarum, assembly GCA_033318265.1. Taxonomy (NCBI): domain Eukaryota; kingdom Metazoa; phylum Chordata; class Mammalia; order Rodentia; family Cricetidae; genus Phyllotis; species Phyllotis vaccarum. The sequence goes on along the minus strand of JARWLC010000004.1, from coordinate 137,708,776 downwards.
ATGGTTCTAAATGCTTTTTGGAGCCTGAAGTCCAAAATCTATCCTGTCCTCCACAAGATTATAATTCAAAACCTTTTTACCTCCCTGCCATGAGCAGACACCGGTATTCTATGAGCATGGCTTCAGTCCCATCTCTGCACACAAACACATATACATTTGATAAACAAGATGAGTTGTCCTAAAAAGCATTCATGGTCAAAAGGAAAGGCAGCTAAAGCAATGGGCTTTTGTTTCCTTGGGAGATTAACTTGACCTTGGCCCTTTTTAAGAGAGGATTGCTCTAGAAAGCTCAGAGGAGAAGAGAAAAGAGCTACTCAAGTCAAGCTATAAGTGGGTATAACAAAATGCTATTGGACAAAGTGACTGGCCTAGTGTTTCTAAGATGCAGGTTTTGTGTCCGTGAACACTTGTAGCAGTCTGCTCCAAGGGAGAGCAGCTGACCTACATGAACAAGCAATTTAATGTAATAATTTAGTAATACCTTAACTTCATGCCTTCCCTACCGTGGACAAACTAAAAGCTAGGATTGTTCAAATTATTGTAATATGCATAATACAGTTCACCATCAATGCACCCAATTTTTTTCTATCGATCTCCCATCTTCCTGAGTATTTGTAATAAACAATGTATCTTCTCTCTGAATGCTAGTAAGTTAGAATAGTTGTCTAGTCCTTACTAGTATCATTTATACTCATTATTTAAACCATTTGGATACCTTATACAAATGTTTTCAGATTTAAGGAGAAAGGGGTGGGTGATGAGTAGAACCTCCATCTAAGAGAAGCTGAGAACAGAGGAAGTCAGCCTGTGCTAAAGATCCTGAATCAAAAAGGGGTGGGGGGATAACTTGCTTGGTTTGTTATTTGAGACTGGTAGACAGTACAGACTGTCCTCAAAACTCCCAGTCCTCTTGCTTCTGCCTCCCAACTAGGAGGATCACAGACATACATCCCTACAACAGGCCAAACACCAGATTTGAGGAGAGAGTCCCTAACCATCCATCTTACATTCAATGCCTTTTACTCCCACAGAGTTCTTCCTTCTATATTTCATAAAATATCCATTCAAATTAAAAGTAAAACAAATTCAAATATCAGAAAAGAAAATAAACCAAATACTATATTATACTTAACTATACATTTCAGATTTAACAAAAACTTGTTGAAAAGTGGGCGGTTAAGGCAGGAAAGATGGCTCAGCAGTTAAGAGCATTCTCTATTCTTGCAAAAGACCCAGGTTCTGGCCTCCACAGTCCTTTCCCTACTTCATGCACTCATGCAAATACCTCTCTCTCCCAAAGCAAAAGCCTACAAATGTATTTTCTACAAAGGTGATACATCCCTGGCAGATAGTGGAAACAGGTCTATTAAGCTAATATTCACATACTGGATGGAATGGGCTCCCAGCAACTTCCAGAATCCTGCACCACCATTGCATTTGTCTCAAGATTCTAAGATCTTTTGCCATGTATGCTGATCAACCCAGAAGAAAAGCCCTAAAGACACTGCATGGGGGCACTGTTTATGGAGGCTGCTCTATGCAGCCTCTTGGTTTTTCTTAACTTTCCCTTTCCCTTCTAACTCTTTTCAGACTCTAGCCAAAAGCCCAAGAGTGCTTTCTAGACCTTTTAGGGTTTCTCAACTTCAAAAGCTCCCATCCCCTGCTGCCATGAAGTTGCTTGCTGACCATGACTGACTTTGACCCCACCTGCTTTCTTAAAAGCATGACTCTTCCATTTCTCCATCTCCTTCCTCTCCTGCAGTTGTGAAGATTTACAGCTTGCCTTCCGGGGCTGTTTTTCTCTTGAACACTAATAAAATTATCCTTAAACTGAATGGAAAGTGGTGCACACATCTTTGGGCCCAGCACTCAGGAGGCAGAGGCAGGCTGATCTCTGAGTTCTGAGGCCAGCCTGGTCTACAGAGCAGAGTTCCAGGACAGCCAGAGCTAGACAGAAAAACCTTGACTCAGAAGACAAACAAATGAACAAACAAAAATGGTCCTTAGGCTATAAACAAACAAGATGAGGACATGGAAAATTCCTGAACTATAAACTCAAGGCCAAACCATGACACTTTTTATTTTCTTACTTCCTCTTCCTTTTTTGTCAATACTGGAGACTGAACTCACACAGGCAAGCAAAGTGCTCTGCCACTGGGCACACTTCCAAGTCCTAAAAAGATCTATCTACAGGGAAGTTACCTGTCTGTCCCCTGTCTTCTCATTCAGTCTGATCATCATAAACACTGTGTTGCCTTTTCTTAAATATGAGCAGATACTCTGAGGGAAGCCTTCCTCATAGAAGACAGAAAACAAACTGATAAAGAGTAGGAGAAGAAAAAAAGGGAGACAGGTCTCTGTGTTTGTTCAAGAATTGGGAACGTGAAACAAAATTAGGCAAATTGGTTTTTAGGAAAACAAGAAAGTAAAAAATACTGAGAAAACAACAGGGATTCTCCAGAGGACCTGAGTTTGGTTCCCAGGACAGCTCACAACCAGTAACTCCATCTCTAGGGGATCTTTTCTGACCTCCATTGGCACCTGAACACACATGGCATCCACACAGAGGCTCCCATAAATAAAAATAAATCCTTTAAAAACAGAAAACAAGTCAGGCAGTGGTGGCACAAGCCTTTAATCCCAGCATTCTGGAGACAGAGACAAGGGGCATTTCTGTGATTTTGAGGCCAGCTTGATCTACAGAGCAAGTTCCCAGACAACCAGGACCGCACAAAGAAACATTGCCTTAAAAAAAAATTAGAAAAGAATGGAAGAAAAGGGAACAAGAACGTACAATAGTAGAGATGAGAACTTAGAAGTATTGGTAAAAAAAAAAAAAAAACGTTAAGGAAATTCAATAGAAAATACAAAAAAAAAATAGACTACTTCAAGATGTTAAAATCCATAAAGATAAGTGGAGAGAAAAAAATAAAAGAAATTATCATCCATGAAATAATCTGAGAAACTGTGAGTTAAGAAAGTGAACATGCTCATCAAAGGTCCACTACAATGCAGGGCTGGAGAAATGACTTCATAGTTAAGAGCACTTACTGGCTGCTCTTCCAGAGGTTCAAAATTCAATTCCCAGCACTAACATGGTGATTCAGGACTATCTACAACAAGTTGCAGGGGATTTGTCCCCCATCTTCTGGCCTTCACTGGGAATCAGGCACAGAATGGGTTCACAGACACATACATGCAAGCAAACTGTCCATAAACATAAAATAAAAAAATAAAAATTGTTAAATGTCCACAGTATATAAAAACAGATATACACAAAAACATGTCATTAAGGAAAAAAACCATGTCTCAGAAAGGAAGGGAGGGAAGAAGGGAGGGGTGGGGAGAGGAAGAAGAGGGAGGGAGGGAGGGAGGGAGGGGAGGGAGGGAGGGAGGGAGGAAGGAAGGAAGGAAGGAAGGAAGGAAGGAAGGAAGGACCTGAGCAAAAGGCAAAGTAAAGTAAAAATCTTCAATCCACATCCTAAACCATGCATGATCTCAGAAGCTAAGCAAGGTTGGGCCTGGTTAATACTTGAATGGGAGAAAAGATCTTCAGGCTTCCAAAGAGAACACAAGAGGACAAACACACAGCATCCTGGCAACTAATTAGAAATACAGGTTCCTGGGCTTCTGCTGAGTCTGGGGTAGGACTCCCTGTGATTCTAATATATGCTAGAGCTGGAGACTCTGTTCTACAGTAGGAGCCCTGAGGCTACAGAAGGAATATTGAAGTTGAACATGAACTGGACCACCAGGTCATATTTACATAAGCAGATGGAGGCCACCAGCAAGAGTATGTCACAAAATCCCACAGTGCAGACAGGAATACAAACGCATTTGGATTAGCCAAACAGCAGGTAAAAGCCAAAGTTATTACTTCAGGGAGGGGCTCAATAGTTTGTCCCTAATACTCTGAGATGTCATAATGCTTTTTTTCTTTTACAAGTCATTGTTATTTTACATATAGTCTATTAAAGTTAATTTAGTGCTTAACATTCATTATCAAAGTACATAGTCAGCACTCTCAAAATGTATATACATCTCCCTCAGCTAAGAGGTCTTCAAGGATAAAGGCTATAATTTTTTTATAATAATAACATATCTTGGGGCCTTAGAGAGATGGTTCAACATTTATGAGTGTATACTGCTCTTGTAAAGGACCTGAGTCTGATTCCCAGCACTTATATGGATTGGCTCACAACTCCCTATTCAGCACCCAGGGGATCCCACACCTCTGGCTTCCTCAGGCACCAGCATTTGTGTGTGTGTGTGTGTGTGTGTGTGTGTGTGTGTGTGTGTGTGTGTGTGTGTGTGTGTGTTTAAAGGGAGCCTGGTCTGGTCTCCATAGAGAGTTCCAGGACAACTAGTGCTACATGGTCAGACTGTCTCAAAACAATGGGGGGAAAAAAATCCTGTCAAAAGTCCCTTAGCATTTCTTACTAATTAAATAAGAATTGTATTTTCAATGCGTTACTCTCTTGAAGCTTGCTTTCTTGAGTCATTTGAACTGACTTTACTGACTTAGTGATTTAAATTGCACTTAATAATCCAGTGGTTCTCAACCGTCCTACTACTGTGACCCTTTAATTCCTCAAATTGTGGTGACTCCCAAACCTAAGATTATCTTGTTGCTACTTCATAACTGTAATTTTACTACCATTATGAATCGTAATGTAAATATCTGACATGGGACTCTGAGAGGGTCATAACCCATAGGTTGAGAACTACTGTGATAATCCATGCTTTCTTTTGAGAGAGTGAAGGAACAAGTGTCCTCACATTCCTCAGGAATAGTCCATATTGGAACTGTTCGTAATAGTATTTCTAAATTCACCACACCAGCATATTTTTGCACTTACATGTCAAATTTTGGTGATTGGTACACTCTTCTCCAAATCCAGACATTTTCCTGTTGTATCTGCATTATAAGCACATAGGACTTTGTACTGTTTCTAATCATTCAATACGTTACCATAAGCCTTTGAACTATATTCAGTAGTATGATAAAAGAACACTGTAGGAATTTTTACATATCTTTTTTAAAATAAAGGTCATATTTACTTCACTATTATTATTTTGTGAGTTCATGTGCACGTTCACATGGATGCACAGGCATGTTTGTGCATGCATATGTGGAGGCCAGAAATCAAAACCTTGGCTGTTGCTATTTACATTCCATGTACCTCCTCTGGGACAGCATCTCTCACCTGAATCACCTAGGCTGGCCAGCCAGTGAGCTCCAGGATTGGGCCTGCCTCCACCTTCCCAGTGCTGGGATAACAGAAACACACCACCACACCTGCCTTTTTATGTGAATACTGGGATCCATATTTAAGTTTCATGCCTGTTTGGCAAACACTGACTGACCCATCTCTCCAGCCCTTAGGTGTCTTTCCTGCTGACAGACACCAACTTCCTCTAAAGTTGGGAATGAAATGTAATAGTGGAGGGGCTAGCTCATTGCTTGTCAGATCTTTGGCTACTCTCTTCCTGGTCCTTCCATTTGTCTCGTGTGGCCCATGCTGATATTTCCTAACATGAAGAATGCTTTGTGGTATTAAATGTTCTTTGCTTCGTAAATCTGTAAGTTGCCTTTAGTCTTTTGACAAACCATAGACTACAGATAAAATGAAACGAAAGCACTGACGAGTGGTTAGAACATGCTTTCATTTCCTCCAATCATGTTTTAGTTGATCGATAAATTTAGCATTTTATTTCCCTGTTAGCCACAATAGTTTTCTTAGAATGTAGCTTCATTGCATTTTTTCTTGAATCAAACGTGCTCTGATTTGTTTTCCCTGTGAGTTCTCAAAGAACAGAGGCCCTAATCTATAAGAAGAAAAAAAATCTGAAACTTGGCTCTCCCAAAGTGCTCTTGTATTATTGACTTATGTAACTGTCAGTCACACTTCATTGGAGCTCACAATGCTAATGAGAAGTCAAAATCATACGCATATCCCCAAAGGATCTGTTAACTTCTCTCAGAGAAACAGGGGTCTCTTCACCACACATCAGTCTTCTGTTCCTGGCCATCTCAAAGAGTATCGGTCCCAGAAGGACAGAGCACAAGAATGTTGCTGGCCCATCAATAATATCAACCTCATTGCTTTTAGCTCCATCTGTAGAATTGAACTGATTTATAGATAGGTACACACAGAGAATGAGAACTGTTTGAAATACTGGGCTGATTAGCATGAGCTAATAAGTATGACATAAGAATGGGGGTGGGGTGCTTATACTCACGTGAGAGCTAGTTCTCTGCATTGCAGCACAATTTTCTTAAAACTGGCTTATTCAATATGTCTAAATGAGTCCATGATCTTTGGCTATTCTCTTAATTAAACAGATATAAAAATTTACACGCAGTGGACAGACAGTTAAAATTACAAGCACATAACAAAATATTCATGAAAAAGACTTAAAATGGCTAATATGCATATTTAGCTATCAAAGAAATAAAAGCAAATTAAGAAACATGCTAATAAGAATAATTTAAGGTGCTAGAGAGATAGCTCAGCAGTCAAGAGAAAAAGAGCACTTGCTGTTCTCACAGAGGAGCAGAGCTCTGTTCTTAGCTCCCACATGGAAAGCCTCACAGCAGCCTGGAACTCCAGCTCCAAGGGATCAAACTCCAGATCCTTTCTTCAGGCACCCACATATTTATACCAGACACACACACAAATGAAAACAAAATAAACCTTAAAATAGAATCATATACTAAAAACATAAGGATGGGGGTATATCCTAGTAAGTGAACACTTGCTAGCATGTGTAAGACCCTAGGTTGAATCCCTAGCCCTACAAATCACAGCATGAATAAACAGACACATAAATAACAAAATAAATAAAGGATAAAAACCAAAATGATCAATGCCGAGAATATGCAATCATAGATACCACATGAACATTGCTGAATTGGATGAAGAGCAAGAATTAGTAAAATTCACAATAAAACTATATATGTATTTGTACATCAAAGATATCTTAAAATTATGTGTATGTGCATAAGAGAGAGAGAAGGTGCTTGTGGAGGAGAGAGGGATCAGATTCCTCTGGAGTTAGAGTTACAGGTAGTTTTGAACTGCTTGACATGGGTACTGGGAATTGAATTCCAGTCTATCCAAGAGCAAATATATCCTTCACCTATCTAGGATGGCACTTGCAAATAACACATAGGACAGGGGCAATAAACGTGGTATAAAACCTCTGTTGACTGGGGAGGAGGGAAGGTACATAGGTTTAGTCCGTAATGCTTACCAGTCACTAAGGATATTCTATTTCTTGGAACTGTAATTCCTAGACATGTCGTCATCAGCCTGGAAAATAGATAAAGCTTGGTGAAAGAATACTGAAGTATATGGCAAGTGAATCTTATAACTACACCAAAGTTATGAAATAAAAGACAGCCCTGAAACTACCCGAATGTCCTATTTAGCTGGTTGGATTGGATGACTAAACATTAAAGCGAATTTAACTACCTTCTAAATAGATGCAATTGGTATAAGTTTTATACTTTCTATAATTCCTTGATATGATATTCCTTTTATGTATTTATTTCTTAATTGTGTGTGTGTCATGTCTGGATATGTGAACATGAGTGCAGGTGTCTGCAGAGGCCAAAATCATCAGATCCCCTGGAGCTGGAGTTATTATAGGCAACTCCAAGGCAGGTTCTGGGAACCAAACCTGGGTCCTCTGCAAGAGCAGCAACTGCTTTTAATAACTGAGCCATCTCTCCAGCCCCTTTGTGTAGTAAGAGGTTTAGCCTCAAGGTTTGGACCGCGGACCCATAGTCCCACGGTCCTACAGAAACACACAGATGCTTACATTAATTTTAGGCTGGTGGGCCTAAGGCCCAGACATATAACTTGCTAACTCTTTACCATTAAACTAACCCATGATTCTTATCCTGTTCAGCCATGTGGCTCACTACTTTTCTCAGAGCAGTATAGTTGTCCTCTGCATCTTCTGGCTTGTCTGGCAACTCTGGAGTCTCTGAAGTATTTTTGTTCTGTTCTTCCTGTTCCCAGAGTTTTCTTAGTCTGGTAGCCCCGCCCATACTTCCTGTCTGCCTTTGGCCAGTCCCTGCTTTTTATTAAACTCATAGGTGGGACAATTATTTACTATGTAACATCATAAATCTACTACACCTGTGAGTGCAATATTTCTAATCTGATTGATATACCACACAATCTGCATGTTTCCCAGAGAATTGTAAGACACTTTTTCTAAAACTCTTGTGCACAGGCACTAACATTTTTTTAAAGATTTATTTTTATTCTGTGTGTATAGTTTCTTTGTCTGCATGGATGTCCATGCAACAAGTGCATGCAGTGTTTTTGGAAGCCATAATAAAGTATGGGATCCCTGGAGCTGGAGTTACATACTGTGAACTGCCATGTGGGTGTTAGAATTAAACTCTGGTCATCTGGAAGAGCAGCTGATGTTCTTAATCACTGAGCCAACTCCACTTCAGCCCCCAAGCAGCAACTCCTTTCTTTAGGAAGAAAATGAAATTCTAATAGTCCCAACATTTAAACCAAAAATGACTAACATCATTGCCTTACTTATTAGTTCACTGTAAAATAAACATGATCAAAACTCTTTAAGTTAAATTACTTTCAATTCATGGGTATATATATATTTTTTTCTTCCAGAAAAAGATTTTTTAAAAACCCAAGTAACTATCAAGTGAAAACCAGAAGGAGAACCTCAGACTGTGACAAATAATGGCCATGCTTTCCTTGACAAAACAGGGGGCAAAGGCAGCACTTAAAAAAATATGGAACACTTCATAAATGTGCATGTCTTTTATATGAGGGGCACACTACTCTGTATCACTGTGCTATTACTATGTGCACATGGTAGAGGTAGCTCAGACAATGAAAGTGCTTGCCTTGGAAGCCTGAGGCACCGAATCAGATCCCCAAAACACACATAAAGAAGGTTGGTGTGACTGTAATTCCCAACCTTGAGACAGGCAGATCCTTGGAGCTTGCTGGCCAGCCATCTTAGAATAACTGGTGAGTCTCAAGCCAAAGAAAGACACTGACTCAAAACAAGAGCAACAAAATGGTGGACAGCACCTAAAGAGCAACCCAGAAAGTTGTCCTCTGACCACACACACATCCCACTTTGTATTCACCCTTCAAATTAGCAGAAGTCACAAGCATGAAATGCTTGAGTGTTACTCAAAGTGGGCTTGGAACTTCTATTTCCATGTTCAACTTTCATGATACTTAGGGTCTCCTAAGTCAGAACAGAACACTGATATCAACACATTCCTATGGCCAATTAATATCCCTTTCTTCTCACTCATGTGTGTTAACTGTGGAGAAAAGTTTTTGTGAATAAATATGTCTGCCAGATTTTAAAAAAAAAAACAGTTTTCAATTTCAGAAATATAACAAATTTTAGTATAAAAAATGTCCCCCCAATACTCAATACTCCAAGGAACATTTTCTCTTTTATTCTATTTTATTTATCTATTTATTTACTTACTTACTTACTTACTTACTTACTTACTTACTTACTTACTTACTTACTTACTTACTTACTTATGAGACAGTCTCAATAGGTAGCTCTGGCTGGCCTAGAACTTACTATAAGCTTAGGCTGGTCTTGAACTCCCAAAGATTTACCCAGCCCTGCCTCCTATATACTAGGATTAAAGCATGTACCAGTACACCCAGCTTCCAAGGAACATTCTTATTCTCAAAAAATTATTTTTTGTTAATCTCAAATTTAGCTGCATTTCCAGAATTAAACACAGTCTGTGGTGAGTAGAACACAATAGTAACTGATTTTTGAGAGTTAAAAAGAGTGGCATGTTCTATAACAGCACAACATTTCTCAAACTTCATAAAACATTTGGGTGTTTATTACCCAACAGGTCCCAGTTCTGAAGCTCTAGAGCAGACCCCTAGATTCTGTCCTTCCTTCTGTTTGTATACACACACACACACACACACACATACACACACACACACACACACACACACACACAGAGTGGAGGCCAATCCTGAGATATCATCCCCTTGGGCTTGTTTTGTTTTGTCTATTTTTTTCTATGTTTGGGGAGTTTGGGTTTTTATTTTATTTTACATCATTATTATTACTTGAGACAGGGTCTCTCACTGACCTGAAAGTTGCCAAGTAGGCTAGGCTGGCTAGCAGAGTCCCAGGGATCTATCTGTCTCTTCTCTGGCCAGGGCTGTGATTACATGCATGTGCCACTATGCATGACTTCTTTACTATGTAGGTTCTGGGGATTCAACACAGGTCTTCATGCTCACAAAGCAAGCATTTTACCAACTGCACTATCTCCCCAGCACAGACTCTCCATTTTGCACACAGTAGGTATATGAAAACAGAATTAACTATCAATAACAAAAATCCAATACTGATGAGGTTATTGTTGTGAAAATTGAATAAATCCACTTTTGCTCCTCAAGCATGGTCTGTAGATCAACATTGCCATCACTCAGGACATGGTTAGAAATGTATTCTAATGGGTCATTCCAGATTTTGTGAATCAGAGTATTTATTTTTACAGATCTTTAGACATCTTTAGACATTCATGATCTCATTTAATTCTGAAAATACTGCTTTAGACATAAGCACCATAAGGGCATGGGCTACGTGTGGCACATGGTACCTACATTACAATGTTTGTTGAATGAATACATGAATGATGATACACATGAAAGCAGGAGCCAATATATACAGGATTGCCAAAGAACAAGAATATGCATTTTTGACTTGACTATAATATGAATCCATTAAAAAAAGTTTGGACTGGCACTTCATAATACTAGTTTATATAATGAGGCAAGTATATATATATTTTAAACCTGAAGGGCACATCCACAAAGAAAACCTACTTTCAAACTAAAAACATAATGGACCATTAACTAAAATGAACTTCATGGTGGATTTATTAGCATGACAGTTAATTATGAAACATGGTATTCCTAAAGATTGACAATTTATGCAGTTCCATCTCCTATAAGAGATAAAACCTCAATTGGCAACTAAGATGCCACAATCACATGTTAGGAGACAGGACAGGGGAGACTGTAGAGTTCCACAGCATCAAGTTCCAACAAGAAAATGCAACTCGCTTTCTCTTTACAGTCTTCTGGCTTCAAATATTTTAATTTATTCATTCAATCATTTTTTAAATCATCAAACATTTATCAAGTTTGTCACTGCTTGACAAGCGCTGAGCTAGTGCTTCCTGATGGATTGCCAGGTATAATATTCTAGAGGAGTTTCATATCAGTACAGCAATGATAGCTTTTTAACTACACTGGCTCACAAAAGACTTTTTCTGGTGTATGAATTCATGAATGTTAAAATCTTAAAATGTTAATAAAATTAAGCCACATGAGTTACATGTTTAAGAAACTTGTTGGAAAGGATAAAACTGTATTCTCCTGATATATCCATTCTATATCATCGGCATAAAGTAAGGATTTCTTTTATCTGGAGTTGCTCTGTGGGACAAGATAGAGACCATACTGGTCCTTTTCCATCTGTTCTGCCCGCTTCTCACCCTTTTTGCCTTGCTGTACGCTGGGAGCTGTGTTCTACAGATTCTATGGCTATTCCCCCCCCCCCCCCCAGCTTCTGATTGGGTTTAGTTCATGGGAGGTTCCAACAGACATTGAGAGGATAGAGGAAAGAATACAAATGTTCCCCAGTCCTTTACTGGACCACATTTGGCAGTTGGCTACATTTCTCTATTTATAGTCACAGCTCTCCTCAGACATCTTTCCAGCTACTGCTTCTCCTGGATTCCACCTAAAGCTCTCTTCCCTATTCCGTTAGGCGTTATGCCTCCTAGGCTGCCAGTCATTAAGAGCTTTACTATTCCTTGTTGATTCCTTTTAGCCCTTCCTTCCCACACCTCTGTAAACTGTCCTTTTATCAGGCTACCTTTATCTACTTTTAGTGTTGCCCTCCAGTAATATAAGGAGAGAACAGCAATCAGCTAGTCACTAAGGACTGGCACTATTAAGACCCAGAATAGTGTGAGATCCTGCTCCTGGGACACTCAAGGTCCAGTGAAGGAAATAAAACCCATACATTGGGAAACAGAACAGTATCTAAGGAGACACACCTGAGGTTTTGCCGTTTGTTTTGTCATTTAGTATCTATTCACCTTTTTTCCTGATAATCATCACCTTGTTGTTTCCCTCAGTGTCTTTTAGGTGGTGTTGAGCCCTCCTAGCTCACAATATGAGTATACATGCAAATCAGGCCTATATACTGGTTTCTTCTATGTGTCCTAATCAGAGCCAGCAAATGTAAGGCTATTGCTGGCACATGCAGCAAAGTGATATGTACTCTTCCACTGAGATTGCTAACAGTAAGGATTATGTGAACTGGAGCTGCCAGGAGCCACCACATGGAGCCTGAGACGGAAGCCAATTCAGAGTACAGTGCCAAGAGATGAAAAGGAATAAAAATCCTAAGGGCATTGCTTATGCCCTTGAAGCAAGCTACGCCTTAAGTTAAATATATCACTTAGATTTTTTTTAGTTATAGGAGCCAATTGACAATATTCCTCCCTCCCAATAAGCCAGTTTGTATTGTGACCTCTCATTCTGTCACTTGCAGTTAAGGTATCTCTAATAATTCATAAAATGGTATCCAGAGTGGGGATTAGTAGAGAAAATTTAAAATACTAAATTAGTTGATCCAGAAGAAGCCTCATCTATACTGAACTTGGACTTCAATATAGAAAAGCAGCAGGTTAAATCAGTACTTACTGGGATTCAGAACATGTTGTTATTTAAAGGTCAGAGTCTAGAAAACATCAGGTATTACTTGCTAGCTTTTAATAAGGCCCTATGAGAGAGTGAAATTTAAGACTGAGGTTGATTTACCTAAGGCAGAAAAGAAATCACCTTGTAATGAGTGACTATTTTTGCTTACAGAGCAAAATAAAAATGACAGAAATTTCAGTAATCTGGTGTCATAAAGTACTGGAGAAGCCCTGAGAGAATACTGTCAAATTGTCCTCAGTCAGAAAGCAAATTAGAGGCCAGTAAACATGGAGACTGCCAAGGTCTACTGCTAAAAGACAAAAGTACTGATGGCATCCGGAGTCAAGACTGCTGCTAAAACAGCAGCAAACGTTAGTTTTGGGGTCTTCCCCTTATAGAACTGGCCAGGTGCAAATACTGCAAGTTTACTAAGAATTAAAACCGTAATGTAAAAGGTGCAATAAATCTAGATAGCAAAGATCAAGCCGCTTACACTTAGCAGGAATACCATAATGGGGAAATGCAGATATTTGAGGACTAAAGTGTGCTAAAAACACATTTCTCATTTTTTTAAAAAAAAAAAAAAAATCTAGTATCTGGCTGGAGAGATGGTCAGAGGTTAGGAGCACTCATTACTCTTGCAGAGGACCAGGGTTTGTTTCCCAGAAGCCACATGGCAGTTAACTATCATCCATGACACTTTTGGCCTCCTCATACATACAATTGGACATACACAGACATACATGCAGGCAAAAAAAAAAAATCTGATTATGACATAGAATAAAAAATGAAAGTTTTAATCAGCAGGTTTTCTTCAAAGTTACTTTCACTGCAGCCATAAGCCAGAAAAGATCAGAAAAGGCTAGACTAAGTTAAATATTGTTATACGTGGTGGGGGGGGCTGAGGGAGAGAGAGACTGACTTGTGGAGCTCAGCGGACAACCTGTAGGAAGCAGCTCTCTCTTTCTAGTATGTAAGTTCCAGGGATTTAATTCAGGTCATCAGTCTTGGCAGCAAACACCTCTACTCATTGAGTCTGATTCTTAAACACATTGGGTAAAAGTGAGAACCATCACTTCCAATGGAGATAATCACATGACTTTACTAAGAGATGTAGTTCCTGGAGAGATGGATACTTAATAGCAACAAGTCTATACAACAGAAGATCACAACTGTTTTTGATAAAAGCTAGTTATTTTTGCCAAAGTGGGCGGTTTTATTTTTGTTTTTGGAGACAGGGTCTCTGTGTAGCCCTAACTGTCCTGGAACTCACTCTGTAGACCAGGCTGGCTTCAAACTCACAGAGATCAGCCTGCCTCTGCCTCTCGATTGCTGGGATTACAGGCTTGCGCCACCGCTGTCGGGCTGTTTTTTTTGTTTCTGCTTTTGTAGGCCCCACTATATAAGGAGAAGTGTGAAGAAATGTGACTCCTAGAAGACTTTCTTCCTCACTGCCTATTGGATGTGACTATGGAAAAACAGATAAGAGCTCCTCCAAGAATGGAGCATATGGCATCCAGACGATCAAAGAATGTCCTCCCTTCTCATGTTAGGAAATTGTTGCGTTAGTGTCTAGCAAGGTATGATATATGCAGTGACTTGGCCACTGTGTATTTACTATTATTTTCTCAAGTAGCATTTTTCATTGTAGTATCTTTCTTTGTTATCATGTATTAACACTTTGTAGGTAATTGTATGTGACTAGACTGAAGAACTATACTGCTGTATAATGGTGAAGACTCTGTATTATCATGGCTTAGCGTTCTCCCTATTATTGTGATAAAATACCTTAACAAAAAGCAATTTAAGATGAAAAGGGCTTATTCTGGCTTACCAATCCAAAGAATGCAGTCCACCATGGCAGTGAGGACATGGCAATAGGCAGAAGCAGGTTGGTCACATTTAGACTCAGGAAGCAGAAAATGAATAGAAAGGTGGAGGGCCTTCCCATAAAACTTCCAGTGACCCATACCTCCAGTGAGGGCCACCTCCCAAAGATTCCATCAATTTCCCATACAGATCTGTCAGGTGTTCAAAAATAAGAGTCTAGGAGAGACATTTTACATTCGCCAGTGTATTTTTGGTGGTATAAATGTTGTTGACGTATTTATGAAGCCTATAAAGGGGACATCAAGAGAATGAGGCTTTGCACATAGTGTGTCTGCTCTTTGCTATCTAAAGACTATCCACCTTTCTCTGACAGCCACAGGACTGCTATTTCAAACCACATCATCCTCAGTCATGTGTCCTCCTGATACGCTCTTGTGTCTAGAACACACCAGTCTAAACATGGTGTTCTTCAGGCAAGAGTGCTGCTTACTCGTCTGTGGAGATTCCAGATGACGCAGACAACAGAGGAGAGAATTGACACAAGAGGGAGAAACTGAATCTTGGTGACGTAATATGAACTCTTTAGCAAGCCATGTCTAACACTCTTGAATGTTTCGGTGATATGAGCCAATAAATTTCTGCTAACAGTTTGTGTATTGGAAAGCTCAGTCCCAGAGTAGTGGTTTCAGGAAGCCCTACGGGACTTTTTAGGAGGTGAAGCTGAGTATGAGGTTCTTAAGGCAACCAAGGGTGTGCCATCGCCTGAAAGAGATTAAAGTGTTTTTCATTAGGCCTTGGTTAGGTTTCTGGAAAGGTTTACTATAAAAGCAGGAGCCTGGCCCCACCCAGCATCTCCGGCTTCCTATACTGAGGTGTAGCCACTTGTTTCTGCACGCATTTCCACCGTTGCCATGGTCATGACTTGACAGTTGAGAGAGAGTCCTTACCAGGACTGAGCTGATGCAGGTGCCATGACTTGAACCTCCACAGCTTCTGCTCTTAAGCAGTTAGACAGTCTCGGGTATCTTGCCTCAGAAGCAAAAGCTAACAAGATTCCCCTTTCTATTTAAGCAAATTTAAGTTACATTTTTGTCACTTATAAGATCCAAATAAGTCAAATACTAAGTTATGTGAGGGTAGATGCCTAAACATATACAAAGGAATAAATGGATAGGATGTACTTGTTGGACAGATCTAACCAAAACTGAGGGGGCAGGCTGAAGTGGGTCAAAAGATAGAAGGAAACAAGACTGGAGGTCTAGCTTGAAAGCCAGTCACCAGAGTTTAAATTTAATGCAAGAGAAAATATAACCATAAAGCTATCTGGGCATGAAGAGATGTGCTAAAAGTGAGCAATTATTCTGGCAAGTTACATGGGAACAGAGAGAAAAGAAAGTCAGAGAGACCATAAAAAGACTGTTGGACTGATCTTGGCTGGCAATGCTCAAGGTCTTGGGCAAAAACCATGAAGTAGAGATAGAGGAAGGTATCTGACATGAGGTACTTCAAATAATACACTAAAGGGGCTGATAACTAGCCAGGTAAAATAAATAAGAAGAAATGCTGTGTTGAAAATGACAAGCATTTAGTGTGGGTGGCAAAGAGAGAAGTGGTATTAATGAGGCTAAAGCAAAGGGTGTGTACTAAGAACCACTTGAAGCATTGGTTGTAAATGAGTATCAGAGGGTGAGGAAAAAAAGCAGAAATTAGCATTTACTGTTAGAGACCCAGAGAGAAAAAGGGGGCATCAGAAGCAGTTTGTAAACTAGGACCATAAAACTAAAGTTTCACGTTAAAGGCATATGGGTGGGGGAGATGGCACTGCGATTAAAAGGTTTGCTGCTCTGACGACCTGGCTTCAGCTCCCAGCACCCACATGGTGATTCAACTATCTGTAACTCCAGTTCCAAGAGATCCAACACACTCTGCTGACCTCTGTATGCACCAGCCATGCACAAAGTTTATATATCACTGCAGGCAAAACACTCATTCACATAAAAATTTTAAAAATCTAAAAGCAATGTGAAGTCCTTAACACCATTGGTCCACATGGGCCTGGACCTGTCAGCCCACCCCCACCCTTATTTCCAACTGCTCTGACCCACTGAATAGCATTCACATTAGCCTCATTTATTGCTAAACACTCACTAGATTTATTCCAGTTTTGGAGCCTTTGATTTGTTCTTCCCTCCATCTGTAAAGTTACCTCTTCGGGTAGGTTTTGTTTGGCTTTCTAACTCAGACCTCAGTTTTAAACACAGCTTCTTCAGAAAGATCTTTCTAAGTCAACTCACATAAAATATAAATTGAACATCATTTCTACCTGCATCCTTCTTTGCCTAGCAGTTTTATTCGTTCATACGACTTACCATCACATGGTACTGAATTGTGTATGTCATCAACTGTAAACAAGTCCAAGGGCTCAGGGAATGTTGGTTTATTCACTGATACATTCCTGATCAGCAGAATAGAACTTGGTACATAAGACATTTCTCGATAAACATAATGAAATGTGTGAGACGTAATAAAGCAATGAAAAGAATATATACACACACACCACAAAAGGGCTACTGCGTTAGTGATTTAAAAGTTCTGGAACATTCCTATCAATTCAGCCTGGGAGAAAAAGAAAACAACAAACCCTGCTTAAAGATTCCACTTGCGATAAATCTTAGTGGAAAGGGAACTTGGGGGAAGTCTGTCACCAAACCAAGGATGTTAGGTACTTTCTACTATGTTCTCTGTGACTTTCGTGAAGGAGAGGCATCTCCACTCGCACACTGGATGAAAGGTCCTGATTTCCACTCCAGCTGCACATAGGAGATTTGAGAGAACCCCTGAGGGATGCTAACAGACTTGAGCTTTCCCAAACGTTTCTTTGGGCGGGTGTCGTCAGCCAGGTGAGCTGCACAGACTAGATGGCGACTGGAGAGGAGTGAGGAGCGTCGCACTCGGAGGGACCCAGAGGCAAGCAGACTAGGCAGCCCTTCCCGGAGGCGGCCGGCTTTCAGCTGCGGCCTGCACTGGCCAGGTCGCCAGGGCGCGGGCGAGCCTGCGGCGCCTCAACCGTCCCTCCCCCGCTCCGCCCACGCGCTGCAGCCTCAGCTGCGGCTAGCCTCCGTCCTGGGCAGCGCGGAGCCCGGAATCCAATTACTTTTCCCCGAGGAGCTTCGTACACCCGCCAGGCCCCAGAGGGAGAAGCGAGGGTCGAGCGGCCGCCCACTTCCCGCCGCCCGAGGCCGGGGCCGGGCCCCTCGGGCGGGGCGAGCGCGGTCTCGGAGGGGCGCGCGGAGCAGCCGTCGGGACTATTTGTCCTTCCGCGCGCGGCCCAGCTGGGCCCGGGCGCGAGGTTCCAGGCGCCGCGGCCCGAAGGCCAGCGTCCCCAAGGATGAGTGGCAGGAGATTAGCCCGGGGCTCCCCCGCGCACGCGCGCACGCGCGCACGCGTACTCCGGGGTCCGAGCCCAGAAGTCGCCCTGAGTCTTGTGGCCCTTTTCCTGGGCGCAGCTCTGTAAAGTGAAAGTGAACTGGAGCAAGATGGCCAAGGGTCGAGTAGGAGGCTTGCACGTGCGCTCCAGCACAGTCGTATGTCCGGAGACTGCGCAGGAAAGCTGTAGGGGTGAATCTTTGAAGAGGAAGGAAAGAAGGACTTCCTTCCTGGTTCTTTAGAGACTGGGTGGAGAACCCATCGGTCCCCCTGAGAGTTCTTGCTCACTTGGTTTAAGCTCTGGTCAGAGCAATTCATAGACCCTGTTCTTTCTGCAGCCCAGGGCGGAGGTCCTCAACTTCCTCCTGCACACACTGTCAGATTTATGAGGCCACAACTGACATACACGCTTGAAGGAGAAAATGCTTTATTATGCCTTATTTTCTTCTTTTGGATTCTGTTCTCCCGAGACGGCGGCTGACCCGTAGGCCCATGATGTTCTCGAATGTGATTGACATGAGTGATTAGCAGTCCAGTGAGAGAAAACCAAAGAAATTGCTATCAAAACAATTATATACAGAGACATCAGAACAAAAGCCTGAGAGCCCTGGGGACTAAAGGACCATCCCGGCTCTGCTATAGATACCCTCTGGGATGGTGGCCAAGTCAGATCATCTCTTTGTGTCTTGCTTCTTGGCAAGTTAAATAAAACTGTCTTGCCACTCCCTGTCTCAAAGTGTGTTATAAAAATAAACTTAACCAATTGAGAATATTAAAGGTTTAGTTTTTAGGAGGAAAAGTGATACCATTGAAAGACACTAAAGGGGGAATTATGAGAGAAAGCCACCTGGCCATCTGTCTAGTCTCCCCCCCCCCCTCCCCCGTTTCAGTTTAATGTACACATAGAGTAACTATAGGTAGAATTCTGGTAGGTGCTATATTGTGTTTATAAAAACTATAATCTAGTCAATCTAATTGCATTCTCATATCTTCTCATGTCTATGAGCTAGCCATTTCCACATGCTCTGACTATATTTCCACATGCTCTGCTCCAGGGCTGCAAAGCACCACTAGATACAGAATAGTGCTATGGATGAGCCCCCCATTTGAGACTAAGCTGTGACTTAGGGTTCCAGACATGTATGCTTAAGGGACCTGTGGTTGTTTGATAGAAAATGACCCCAATGGGAGCAGCACAGTTAGGGAATGTACCTTGTTGAAGGAAGTGTGTCGCTGTGGAGGTGAGCTTTGAGTCTCATATATGCTTATCTGCTCAAGCTATCCTCAGACCACTTCCTGTTTGCCCGTGAGTCAAGATGTAGGACTCTCAGTGTCTGAGAACCAGAACCATGTCTGTCTGTACTCCACACTGTCACCCCATGATGATAATGAACTAGACCTCTGAAAATGCAAGCCACCCCAATTAAATGTTTTCCTTTATACAAATTGTCATGGTCATGGCGTCTCTTCACAGCAATAGAAACTCTAAGACAGAACCTATAAGGCACAGCTCCAGAAACCTATGTTCTGGCTGAGTGGGGAACCTCCTGGGACACAACAGGTTCCAGGGAAGAGGAAGCCACTACACTGAGCTTGAGCTGGGACTAAAGACTCTTGTCTTTTATCTTTGTCTGAATCCAGGAGGGTAGGGAAGAAGCTAACGGATATGAGAGAAAGTGAAATCACTCTTTCAAGTGTTCTAAACCCAAGCGTTCACATTTGTAACATGTTTTCACCTTTTACATTAGAAAAGATCAAGTTAGCAACAAAAAAAATTCCTGACTAGAGGTGGCTTATGAAAAAGGAGGACTTTATCATCTCCTGAGCTGTTCTCTGGAAGCCCAGGAGTGGTTAGGAGTGATTCACGACATCATATTATCCAGCTCTTTGTGTTCTTCTTTCTACTGTATCTTCTTCAGATGACAGTATCCTCCGCTGCTATACCACAGCTTTGTCTTGGCAGTCTTGGCAGATGTGTGTGTGTGGGGGGGGGGGGGGGTTCTCTCCCTATCTGAAGGAAAGCTCTTTCTAGAGACGTGTAACAGATCTGGGTCCAATTGGGCAGCATTATTTGACATATCCTAAACTGAGAAACACCATGTATAATCTATTCATCATGGCCAGGTGTGGTAGCACACACCTTTAATCCCTACACTCTGAGTTTGAGGCGAGCCTGGTCTACAGAGCAAGTTCTAGGATAGCCTGGGCTACACAGAGAAACCCTTTCTCAAAAAAAACCAAAACAATAATCTACCCATCATTGCTTCGCAAAGAAAAAACACACAAGGATGTAATCTAAAGAGCATCAAATGTTGCCAGAAAAAAAAAAACAAGAAACAAAAAAAAACCAACAAATCTAAAGCAAAGTGACTGTGGCTTAGACTCCCATAGGCTTCCTTCTTGTAACTCGGAATATTTATTTTGTTTCCTCTATTACCTCTAAATTCTTCTGTCCTCTCCCGAACTCCTTCTCTACTATCTGAATGGACAAGTTACCCAAAGCCATTTCAAGATGTGGCCCTCTGTCTGCCTTCTTGACATTGCTATCATCATAGCCCCCGCTGCATTTTCTAATCCATGCTCTTTTACCAGACTCAGGGTTACCACAGCCTCTGCTATTGTTCTTCAAGAGCCAGGATGAAAGACACAAGACTACACCCAGACTCTTCTGAGTCAGGAAGCAGGACCAAGGACAGGCTTTATTCTCTTGCACGCCAGTGTACATGGGGTTCTCCTGTGGCTCAGTCGTGTGGGAGCCGAGTGCCGTCTTCAGCCTCTCTATGGGAGAGAGCTGCTTCCATTTTGCTGGCTCCTTTCCTATTAATCTGATTCTCAGGAAAGTGGGTCCTGTGCTTCCTTCTTTTCCTTCCTTCCTTTTCTTTCACCTCCAGCCCTCAATTTTCCCCTCTACTTTTTTATTACACAATCATATACTCACTCTCTTCCAAGTAGCATGCCATATGCTAGGGAGACATTGGTGGGGACACTGAAGTGGAATTTATATTCTGGCAGGGAACCTTTGTTTTTCCACAAGGCTTGACTCCGAATTTGGTTATCTTACGGGGACTGGAAAAGAAGTGAGAACCAAAATCAAGACCAAATCATTAACTCCAGGCAGCACTAGCTGACTAGGTAGCACAACTCTGTTCCTGTTTAAATTCTTCAACAACAACTACAAATTATTTTGATCTTTCCACAGCTCATAACATTTCACATCTTCTCACCAAGGCCATTGTTTCAGACAATTACAGTTCCCAACAAGATAAACACCATGTAGGGCAATGCACTCATGGTACAGTATGCTGTATTAATAACATGCCTTGTCAACTGAGCAGGCTAGGCTATGGATGGATGAATACAGCAAAGCTGGAGCCTGTATCTGATGCAAGTTTATGTATCATCAGAGTTGTTACGGTATCTCTGTTCACAGTCAGGAGCCTGTCAGATCTTATTCAGAAGAATGGTTTGTAGATGAACTGAAAGGTGATAAAAATGTTTATTATTGCCTCCCTTCCTTTGGCTATTCTCTCTTGCAGATGTAGTGAAACCAAATTCTGATCTTTTTAATATTCAAAACTCATTCCAATTTATTATTCCCACTTCCATTTTTAGTAGAAAATATATCTTCCCAAACAATGCTACACTATACTAAAATACAAAACTGCTTACAGATTTTCCGCTAATGGTAGTTTGGCTTCAGATGGTGTCATGGACCCTTAGTGTCTAATTTATCTTGACAGTCTCTGAAGTGGAAATAAACCAATTCAGACTCCGGGTCCTGAAATACGAGTCAGAGAAGGTGGATGTCTCAGCATTGAGATGAGAGCGTTTAAATGAAATATGAAATCCAGTCAGTCTGAATGAGTAGCATCTCGATGCAGGAGAGAAGCCGGAGGGGCTCCAAATCCTCACTCAGCTTGTGAAGAAGTACATGGCCCTGAGCGAGTCATTTAAATCAATCTCTCTGTCTTGATGGCCTCATTTCACAGTATTGTTGGTAGGACATGTGGTGCCCTGCACATGGCATTGAAGAGAAAAGAAAAGCACATTTTCTCAGACACATACCTGATAATTATCAACTATCAACAAAAATCTGTTGAGTCCTGCATCTATCTCTTATCAGATGCCCAGTGCCTTCCTTACGCATAAATGCTCAATCAACCGTTATTACATGACGAGGAAATCAAGGGACAAACGTTCTGTATCCAGTCCTGTGAACCCCAGGAAATAGATTAGGAATTAAGGTTAATATGTAGATTTTTTTTTTAAAAAAAGAATCTTTAGTAAATCAGGTTCTAAATGGTGCTACACTCCACCATTTGTTCTTTTCCCAAAATGCCTTAAAAGTATGTTTCATTATGCACATTTGGCTGCCTTGGAATTCATTTTGTAGAGCAGGCTAGCCTTGAACTTACAGAGATAACCTGCCTCTGCCTCCCAAGTGCTGAGGTTAAAGACCTGTGCCACCATACCTACCTCCAAATCTTGATTTTTCTCTTTTTCTTATATTCATTAAATTGGATGTAAGTGGAGCTAGAGTATGATTCAAAGGTAAAGAATTTGTCTAGCATTTGTTAAGTCCTGAGTTCAATCCTCACATCTTTAAAAGGTATAGCTACTGAAATCAGGGCTTTTTAAAAAAATTTTTGTGGAGTTTTTGTTTATTTGTTTGCTTTTTGAATAGAAGCAACAAAATCTGACATTTTTGCCTTATGTTTAGTCTCAAAAGTGAAAACATTTAGTCTCCTATAGTTTAGTATTATAGTAAAACAGGGTATTCCCTAGTGTTTCATCATATTATAGATTCCCTCTTGTGATTTAGGTTAAGATTAGCACATTCATTCTTACCATGTTATATGATGAATGGGGAAGTATGTGTAAAGGACTGCTGTCTATAAAAGTCTCAAAAAACACACTTGTGCACTGAACTGAATACCTGGCTTTTATTACCTGAAGGACCCAAAGGCCAGCTATGATCCCTTTGACTTAAGTTTCTGGCATATACTTTCTAAAATAATATGTGTGAGCCTGAAACTCCAAGAAAAACAAGTGGCTATATTTGTTAATACTGCTAAAACCTACATTTGCAAAAAATTCAAATTTTTGGAAAACACATTTACCATCCTGGAGTTTAACATCTTCCTGGTACTTTAAGACTTTTCTTTGAGATTGGTGGTGATGCCGACAAATGTTTTTTCTGACATACTTTGAAATGTGACATTTGGAAGATCTGAATTACCAAGAGAGCCTACATTTTAAGAAACTCCCACTTGTGAAGTTCTGCTGTACCATTCAAGAAGTATTAAAGTACCCACAATTACTGAAAGGGTATTTGAAATGGTTCTTTTTTCCTTTCCACTGTGTATCTTATGGGATCAGATTTTTCTCTTACGTTAGCCAAAACAACACATTTTGATGAACTGGAAATAGATAAACAGAATCCAGTTAGGAGTCTAGGAGGCTTGCAAATGTAAAGCGATGCCATTTCCTCTTACTAATTTTTTTTATTGGAAAATATAGCCAAGTGTAAAAATATATGTGTTAACAAAGAATGACCTCTTTTAAAATATCTTATTGTGAAAAAATATATGTATACAAAATTTTAATTGTCTCAAGATGTACAATTCAGTGACCTTCAGGTATACTTATGTTTTGTACCATAATCTATCTGCAAAATCTTCCCAAACTGAACTCTGTGCCAATGAAACCATAACTCTCTTTTCCTTCCCTCTCCAGTGCTGGAACCAGGACTCTCTTTCTCTGTGAGTTCAAGCATTCTCTTAGGAACAAGTAGAATCATACATACGTCTGACTTGTTTCACTGTGTGTACAATATTCAAAGTTTATTCGTATTGTTATTTGTATTTTAAAAAATAAACAGCCAGACATGGTGGCACATGCTTTTAGTTTCGGCACTTGGGAGGCAGAGGCAGGTGGATCTCTGAGTTCAAGGCCAGCCTGGTTGACAGAGCAAGTTTAAGGACAGCCAGAGCTACACAGAGAATCCCTGTTTCCAAACAACAACAGCAAATTGGGGGCTGGAGAAATGGCTCAGGGGTTAAGAGTATAGAGACCTGGGGTTCAATTCCCAGTGGCCACATGGCAGCTCACAGCTGTTGGTAACTCCAGGTCCAAGGGATCTGGCACCCTCACACAGACAAAAACATACAGGCAAAACACCAATATACATAAAATAAAATAAAATAAAATAAAATAAATGAATCTTAAAAAATAACCAAATAAGAAACTGAAAGTAGGAATTGGAGAGATGGTTTAGAAATTAAAAGTATTGTCTGCTCCTCCAGAGGAGGGTTCAGCTCCCAGCACCCACATGGAGGCTCATAGCTGGCTCTAACTCCATTTCTAGGGGATCTGGCACCCGTACACAGACATGCATGCAAGAAAAACACCGATGCACATAAAAATAAAAAATTAAAAGTAACGTAGCTTTTTCTTTAAAATTGTTTTTGTAAATTTGTTCTTTGCAGCTTCATACAAGTGTTTAAAGTATTCTCTTTCACATATCCGTCCCCTTCACTCCTGTCAATCATCTTTGTCCCTACAAGTCTCCTCACATTCATATCTTCTGTTTTGTGAGCCACTGGCCGGCTGTGTGACCACGAGTTTTGAATTATTTCCTGGACCCTGATACACTCATCCATGGCTACACAATTAAAGATAATGGTGGTCTGTTTGTTAAGCAAATCAACACACTCTTGGCCCAGACGTCCTCAGTAGGCAATAGTTGAGCAGGGTAAGTACTGCCTTGTGAGCTCCTCTCAGACCCAGTCCTGCACAGACCCCATGCAGGCTGCTGCAGCTGCTGCTGGAAAAGAATGTTTGCGATGACTCTATCCTGCCCAGAGGATAACATGTCCAAGCCCTTCTGCCCACATTCTGGCTCTTACAGTCTTTTTGTCTCCTCTTCTGCAGTGTTCCCTGAGCCTTAGAATAGGTCATATAAAAGCCCTGCTTAGGCCTGAGCCCTCAGCCAACACCGATTCTCCATGACTCTCTGCACTCAATGTAGATCACTACAAAGGGAAGCTTCTCTGATTAATGATGTCTAAGCATTTGACTGTGGGTTTTCACATAAATATTTATAAAGCAGTTTGGTGGCATGTCGATTTGGCTAAACAGCTACAGTAAAATTCTCCTAACTCCTAAGGCCTTCTCAGGTGCAGATTTTTGACTGAGTTTACAGTGCCCAGGCCTGAATGCCCTCCTGTGGAGCAGGCCTCAAAGTCAGAGAGCAATTACTTACCACCATAGTAGTCATGCCAATATTGCACCAATAAACTCATCAGCTGTAACATTAAATGGACTCTAAATATTAAGTGTGCAGATTCCCATGTGACTTCTGCTCTCAGACATTCAGAAACTCTATGCTCTATACATATCTGCTCTCTGTAAATACTGATCATTTTACTCTCACATTTTTACCTTTTCAAGACTCATAAAGTTGCAATAATACAATATGTTCACTTTCTATATTGACTTCTTTCTGTTAATACACACATTTAACTTTCTTTTTTCTCGTTTCATGGCTCAGTTAATTTACCTCTTTTTAGCATTGAATAATGTTTCGTAGTATGGATATGTCATAAGTTGTATATTTATTCACCTACTGAAGGAGTTTCTTCTGACTAAGAGCAAAAGCTCCTGTAAACATTTGTGTAAAATTGTGTGAGTGTGTCTGTGTGTGCGTGTATCTAAGTTTTCATCTTCTTCAGGTATAATCCATGATTGCTGTGTTATACGATAAGATTATGTTAGGCTAGGTATGATACATGCTAGTCATCCCAGCACTCGGGAAACAAAGGCAGAAGAATTCGAGGTTTGAGTCCGGATCTTAGCTGTATAGCAAGTCTGGGACTTTTGAGAAACCCTATCTAAAACAGAAAGAAAGAAAGAAAGAAAGAAAGAAAGAAAGAAAGAAAGAAAGAAAGAAAGAAAGAAAGAAAGAAAGAAAGAAAGAAAGAAAGAAAGAAAGAAAGAAAGAAAGAAAGAAAGAAAGAAAGAAAGAAAGAAAGAAAGAAAGAAAGAAAGAAAGAGAGGGGAAGAGAAGGAGGGAGGAAGGGAGGGAGGGAGGGAGGAAGGAGGAAAGAAAAAGAAAAAAGAAAGAAGGTTCATTTATAAGAAACTACCATTCAAAGGATCTGCACCACTCTGCATTCCCAGGTGTATAGTTACAAATTTCTCAGACCTGCATAGCTGGTCCCACAGCCATTTAGTCCCAAATACTCAGACAAAGGCTTATATGAGTTATAAGCTATTTGGCTTGTGGCTCAGGCTTATTACTTGCTAACTCTTATGCTTTAAGGTAACCCATTACTCTTTTCTATGCTGAGCCACATGGCTTGGTACGCTTGCTTCCTCTGCCTCAGGCTGGCATCTCCCACTCTGTGCTTCTCAGAATTCTCCTAGTCTGGTTGTCCCGCCTCTACCTCCTGACTAGCTTCTGGCCAATAAGCATTTTATTTTATTTTATCTTTTTTTTTTTTAAGTATAAGTTCCATTTTATTTTTCCAAGGTATTTTTCCTTGTTATTATGTAGCCACCTCTTTACATGGGCTTTGGTGGAGGTCATAGTGTGGCCCCAGCAGGTCTAAATCATGGTGGGGATGTTATTAAACCAATACTTACAGTTACAAATATTTACTGTGTAAAGAGCATAGTCTTATAGAATTTCCCCCTTTTTCTTTTTAAACAAGAACCCCAAATCTAATCTCAGTTGTTTAGCTTTTTCCTAACTATTATTTATAGCAACTTGTAACCAACACTTTAAACAAAGACAAACATTCATAATCCATATTTTTGGGCAATGTGGACATAGTTCTCTAGACTACTTTCTGCTGGTTGAGGACACTGGTAGTTTTATGGAGATCCTGAGAAAATTCAGGATTATGATCAAATCATGACTGGGATATTTTGTGAAGCTCAGCATGTCAGCCAGGCTCCTTCTAGCTGTTCTGAATACAGAACTCAGAGGAAACTGCAACAGAGGTGCTCTGAAGTATTGGATCATCTGGGCCATCTGTTCCCATTGGAGACTTTTCTGTGGGTCTTCTTTGATCTACCATTATCTTCTTTAACTCAGAATAAATCACAGCCTACCGTTTTCTGTAGAAATAAAAACAAAACCTTTTTTCCAAAGTAACATACCTTCTAACTTCAATTTTGAAGTCAAGGCATTTACAAAATATATAGGTTGGAGTAATTCAGCAACATTTATAATCAAATGTCTTTCAGCAGCTTTTGTTACTTTCTTTACAGTCAAAAAACTCAAAAACAACACAATAACATACAGTATTCAGACTCTGGATATATTCCATCTTTATGTGGCTTATTATTACCTTTTTTTAAACTCTTATTTCTTTTTAAACGACTTTCTCTACCTTTTTCTTTTCTCTCCCAAGCCTTTAAACATACTGTAAACAGTATAGAGGGTTCCCCCCCCCCATCTTTTTCTGACCACAAATTCAGTGTGCTAAGGCATGGCTAGGATTAAAGGCTCAGTTATAAAGGCTGGCTACACCCAGCCCTCTGTGAGAGCTTAGCTTCATGGCAGAGGCACTGGCAAGAACCACACTTATCACCCTAACTCTGGGAAATTTTATGGTTCATACTGCCACCAGGTATAGCACAGCTGCCCACTGCTCATGAACAGTATTTAAGTGTTTGGTAGCTGGGCCTCTTTAGAGGTTTTGCTGCTGATACTGAGTCAGGAAGCCTCTCTGAAAGGAGTTGTGCGTCTGCTTGTGGCCAGCAAACAGTTGGCTCATGAAAATGCTGCTACCAAGAAGCTGTGCTTGATTCTCTTTCTGTTCCCTTTTTGTCTGTATGAACAGCAACCTTGTGCTTGTACTGAGGTTTCTGTGAGACTTTGGGAACTCACCATGCTGCAGCTCAAGCCTCGAGGATACTTTTTTACCACAGCCCACATGAGAGACACAAGTAGGAAGCAGTTTTTGGCTCCATTTCTGTGTCTAGAACCCCCTTTTTAGGCTTTATTTGGATATATGTGCCCCACATAGGCACCATATGTAGTCAGAAGTTTCCATGTCCTGTCTGATCAACTCCACAGCTATTTATTCCCAAATAATCACACAAAGGCTTATACTAATCACAAGCTGTTTGGCCTATGGTTCAGCTTATTACTTGCTAACTCCTATTGTTTTAAAAAATATTTATTTATTAAGTATATACTGTGTTTTACCTGCATGCCAGAAGAAAGCATCATATCTCATTACAAATGGTTGTGAACCACCATATAGTTGCTGAGAATTGAACTGGGACCTTTGGAAGAACAGCCACTTCTCTTGACCACTGAGCTATTTGCCCAGCCCTGCTAACTCTCACGCTTAAACTAACCCATAAGTTTTATCCACATTTAGCCCGTGTGGCTTGGTACCTTTTCTCAGAGCAGCATCTCATCCTGCTTCCTCTGCATCTGGCTGGAATCTGTCTCTCTGTTCTTCCTCTTCCCAGAACTCTTGCTCTTTGGTTGCCAGGCTTATACTTCTTGTCTGCCTAGTTTCTAGCCAATAGGAGTTTTAGTAAACCAATATTTAGAGTGACAAATATTTACAGTGTACAAAAGCATAGTCCCACAGCAGCAGTAGGTAAAACTTTCTGTTGCTTCAAAACCTCCTCAGTGCCTGGTTCAGTATTCTGGATTTTGGCCACTTCAGTAGTTGGATAGCAGTATCACACTGTTGTTTCAATTTACATTTCTCTGTAGCACAATGTGTGAACATCTTTTCATGAACTTCTGTGACATCCTTACCTTTATTTATGTGTCTGTTCAGATGTGGGCCCATTTTTGATCACATTTTTTTAATTGTTGAGTTTTAAGAAGTTTTGTAATGTTTGACAACATTACCTTATCAGGTAAGTCTTTAATAAATATTTCTCTCAGCCAATGGCTTGTCTTCATCCTCTCCATGTGTCACTCAAAAAACAGAATTTTTTTTTTATTTTGCTGACATCTAGTCCTTTTTATTAAGGGCTATACCTCTGGTGTTTTATCCAAAAAGTCATCAGTAAACCTAGTCATCTATATTTTCTCCTGCACTGCCTGCTAGAAGTGTTATAGCTTTGCATTTGAAAGATTTACTTATCTTTATTTTATATGTATGACTGTTTGCTTGTACGTATGTTTGTGCACTGAGTGTGCTTGGTGTCAGAAGAGTCTAGAAGAGGGCATTGTTTCCTTCTGGAACTGGAGTTACAAATGATTGTGAGCTACAGTGTGGATGCTAGGAACCAAACCTGGGTCCTCCTCAAGGGCAGCAAGTGCTCTTAAATACTGAGGCATCCCATCAGGCCCCAGTTTTGTATTTTATAGAGTCAACTTTCATGAAGAGTATAGGATTTATGGATAGATTATATATTCACATACATATATACTTACATGTGGATATTTTGTTGTTACAGCATTATCTATTACGTAGACACGCTCATGTCATCTTCCTTCCTCTGTCAAAGATCACTTGACTGTAATGTGTGGGGTCTGTTTCTGGGCCCTGTTTGGGATTTCATTCAGCAACAAAATACAGGTTTTGACAAAAGTCTTTAAAAGATAGACTTTCCAGGCAATAGTGGCACACACCTTTAATCTACCATTCCGGAGGGAGATCCAGGTGGATCTCTGAGTTCAAGGTCTTTGTGGTTTACAGAGCATCCAGGACAGTCAGCAGGGCTGTACAAAGAAACCTTGTCTCAAAAAATAAAACAAAACAAAACCCCCACCTTCAGGATGGATGCCATCCCTGGAAAGGAAAACTGTCTTGATTGCTGGAGCTTTATAAAATTCAAGGTCTTAAAGTTGGACAATATCAGTCCTCCAACTTTGTTCTTAAACGTGTTAGCTACTCCATATCTTTGCCTCTCTCGGTAATTCTGGTCTCAGGTTGTCAACATCTAAAGAACAGCCTGCAGGGATTTTGGTTAGGAGGGACTCCTGTCTTCTTCCCTCTCTGCTCCTCTCTTCTTTTCTTTTTTGGGGGGATGGAGATCAAACGTTAGGCTTTACACGTACATGCTATGCTAGGAAAATACTCTGTCACTGAGCTACACTCCCAGCCTAGAACTAACGTGACTGTCCATGAACGGAAGTCTCCCTGTCTGTTCAGTCAGTCTTTGTTTTAGCACAGTGCTTCTTCATATTTATCTTTTACATATTTTTAGGTTTATGTCTAAGTACTATATTTTGGAGGCTGCCACTTTAAATAGTATTGGGTACTTATTTTCAGTTACCAATGGCCCTAAAGTTGACTTTTAGATTTTTTTTTTTTTCCACCGTGTTCCTTCTTTTTTGGTCACAGAAAGAAGGTAGAGATATTGTTAGAAAGAGATGCATCCCTCTCAGACTGTTGGCCTCACACTGAACTAAGAAGGCCAGTGTGCCCGTCTCGCTTAGTGGTGCCACTTAAAGTGCAGTCTATCTTTTTAAAACTTTTCTCACCAACTGTACTGAGTTTATTACCATAATCTTATTATTATATGGTATGGCATCTGTACTTTTGAGGGAAAAAAATAACTCATTTTTCTTTTTTCCTTCTCTTTTGTTGTTTTGGAACAGGGCTTCTCTGTGTAGCCCTGGCTGTTCTGGAACTTTCTGTAGATCAGGCTGGTCTCGAACTCAGAGATCCTCCTGCCTCTGCCTCCCCAGCCTTGGTACCAAAGGCGTGCATATTCCACCCCTGACTGGTAATTTGTTTGTCTCTATGATTTTTTTCTTCTCACTTTTATCAAGCATGTTTTATTTCCTGAATAAATATGAGGCATCTACTCTGTAAATGGCACCTTCAGCCTGTGTGTGCACATGCATGCCCGTTGATAGGAGAAGCAGAAGCGAACAACACACACACCCATGACCTCACAGGGCTTCTATTCTGTGGGAAGAGGGTAGGATCGACTGTAAACAGATAGATAGAAATTACACAACGCACTATCAGGTCATGATGAAAACTGTTTAGAAAAATAGACCCAGAAAGTAGGCTTGAGAGATGTACCGGGGCAAGCAAGGTAAAGTAAAAGACGATATAGGTAGCTTCGTTCACGCCCCCCAAAATGCCATTGTCCTGAGGATTCTGCCCTACATCCATCCTCAAAGTTCCCAGATGGATTTTTATGTAATCAATGCTCAGGCAAAACTGGAGATTAGAGTAAATGAGTGCGGAGATATAAATACAAAGAGAAGTATCTCAGGTGGCATCAGTTTCCACTGTGAGATTTCCAGTTGTCAATGAACCAATATCCAAAGGAAAAGGAGGACTCGGACCCAGGAAGTGTGTAAAGTGAGGTGTTTGGAGGAGTAGAAGAGTTTTCTCTAATCAGTAAGAGTAGAGAACATGAGCCCTCGGGAGGCTGAGCAGTGGGCCAGGAGCCCTGGGGGTTTCTTATCAAGATCACAAGGGCGTGCTAACTGGAAGGCAACTCTCTTTCTACCACATTCTGTTTATCTCGGAGCCCTTCCTCCTTCAGCTGCCTTCTCCCCTTTCCTCTTTCCTGTCTTTGGCTCATGTACCCTTCCTCTGTGGAGATTTTAGACAACTTTATCCAGTGTCATAGACTGATACACTTTTGTACACCGGTATATATTTTTTCATTATATATATAAGAATATATTTGCATATATATTCTTATTTTTTCTTCTAAATTAGTAAAACTAACTTTCTAAGTGATAAGCCCATTTTTATGTTTAATGGGTACTTTAAATTAAACATGGTTAAAATGAAAAACTTGACTTCCATCTGCCTCTTTCCCCGTTTCCTAACACAGGCCTCCCTAAATCTTCTCTGTCAACACTAACACTGATCTTTATTCTGCTGCTTGGTATAATTATTTTGATTTCTCACTTTAATGCAAATCCCATGTCCAGTCTATCTGTAGGTTTTAAGTAATAGTGTCGATTAAAGCTTGTCATTATCCAGCATTCAGGAGGCTAGCGATGAAGATCACAGAATTGTAAGATCATCCTTGGCTATATAAAAAGTTCAAGGCCGGATTAGGCTGCAT
The DNA here is from genome assembly GCA_033318265.1 of Phyllotis vaccarum. Taxonomy (NCBI): domain Eukaryota; kingdom Metazoa; phylum Chordata; class Mammalia; order Rodentia; family Cricetidae; genus Phyllotis; species Phyllotis vaccarum. Next base: position 137,676,722 of record JARWLC010000004.1, on the reverse strand, counting down.
GAGACCCTGTCTTAAAATGACAACAATTATCACTGTGGCCCATCTGGTCTGTTGATCCTGCCTGTTCTCTCTCACCAGTGTAAGTCACTGAGAGACTATACCCTTTGGGGGCACAGCTGGGTCAGCAGGAAAGGTCATGCCTGTATCTTGCTATCCCGATGGATCTCATGACAGGAACTAGAAAAGGCCAATACAAGCAACAGGGACCTAAGAGGAAGTTCCTCCTCCCTCAACTTCCTTTTAGTACTCCACAGACAGGTCTCAACACTGTGCCCTTTGGATAAGGGAGATGCACAAGAGCAAGTACTGATGAGGAGTGGGCATACAGAAAACTGGCCCAGTATCTTTCAGAATCGTGAGTGTGTTTTCGCCGTATGACCATCAGGCATTATGATCTTCATTCAGGTCTTAGATTACTCATCAAAATTACCATTTAAAAGTGGATTTACAATGCTCATGTTTTATTCCCATTCTACCTGGAGTTTCTTCTGTGAATGTTATTGGTCCTCTAGCCACATTCTGCGAGTGTAGCGCAATAGCAAAGCATTTGCCTAGCATGTCCCAGGCCCTGAGTTCAGTGAAGGTGTTAAGGATGAGGAAGGACACACTCTCATTGTTTGTAGGTGACACATGCCTGATTCTGGAGATTGAGCTGAGATAATCACTCAGAATTCAAAGCTAGCCTGGGCTACATGCTGCTGAGACCCTCATCTCAAGAGACAAAAGTCTGATTGAATGTGGGGACTCATCAGTAATCCTAATGCTTGGGAAGCTAAGGTAGTTGGTTGTCTTGAATTGGAGGTGACAATCTGGCCTACAAAGCACGTGACCTTGCCTCAAAAATCTAAAAAACAAGACAAACTAACACAATAGAGCTTGTCAGAAATGCTCAGACACTCAACATATGAGTTACAGAGGCCACATCTAATAAATACATGGGGCAGGGAGTGGAATCTGGGTAGCAATGTCAGGAGACAAATTCATAAAATGCTGTTTTTAAACCCATACTTTCTCTGAGGGGTAACACTCTCTGCTCACCTCTGTAAATCACTCTCTTTCTCTCTCTTTTTTTTAAAATGCAATTTATCTATTTATTTACTTGCAGCACTAAGATTCAAAGCCAGGGTTTTTCACATCCTAGGCAAGCATCCTACTGCTCACAAAGCACCCAGGAAGAGTAAAGCAGTCTACTGGCTCAGGATAATTAACCACAAACTACCTAGCAAAGAAGTCCCGAGGGTTATGCTGGGGGCAGGTAAGGTTGGAAAGGAGATTTAGGACAGAGGTAAGCTATTAACTGTGTGCTGTGTGGAAAAGGCAAACTCGGGGAAGTGGTAGGAACAGTCAAAACTCTGCAAGAGTTCTAAAAATAAGGGACAAGGAAAAGGAGTGGGTGAGGGAGAGAAAAGCAATCTCTTTACATACATCACTACTTATTGTAGAATTGACTTTTCCAGCAATGGAGGACAGTGAGATCATATATATGAAATAAATACATATTTTTATACTTGGGTATAAAGTGATTTTTAAAAAAAATCTTCATCCAAATATTTGTCAGAAGGCGCTTTACTGATTTCTTTTCTTTTGTTCCTTGAAGGAAGAGAACTCACGCTTGTTGGCGAGCACTCAGAGCTGAGTACTTCCTGTTCTCATGTAGAGAGCTGGCTCTAAAACTTACTTCTGTGGCCAGGAAAGCGCCCTACACAGAGCCAACACCTCAACCATGTTCTCCTGTCACCTAGGTAAAGGGGAAATCAAGTTGTTACTCATGCTCAAAAGTTCTTAGCTGGCCAGTGGTGGTGCACGTCGGAGGCAGAGGCAGTGGGATCCCTTTGAGTTCACTTTGAGGACAGCATGATCTACAAAACAAGTTCTAGAACAGTCAGGACTGTTACACAGAGAAACCCTGTCTTGAAAATAAATAAATAAATAAATCTTGTGTCTGGCAGAACTCAGCACAAGCTCCAGAGATATCCATGAGGCTATGAGATAGAGAATTTAGGCATAAGCTCTCCGTGGTTATTTGTAATTGAGCCAGCAGGTGCTCAGGAAAGCTAATGAATGAACAAATGAAGGAAGTGGAGTACTTGAGCTTCATGGGTTGGGACTGTAGCTCAGTTAGTAGAGTGCTTGGCTAGCATGAGTTCTGTCCTCACATTAATAAATCTGGTGGTCAGAGTTTATAATTCCAGCCTTTGGGAGGTGGAGACAGGAGGATCAGAAATTCAGTGTCATCTCTGGCACATAGCAAGTTCAAGCTACATACATGAGACCCTGCTCACCCCACCCTCCAAAAAAGCACTTAAGACATTGACAGTCTGGAGACATGGCTTAGTGGTTAAGGGAGTTTGATTTTCAGTGACTGAAGACCGTCTATAACTCCAGGTCCAGGGGATCTGATGCCCTCTTCTGGTCTCCATGAGCATCAGGCACACACATAAATACAGGCAAAAACTCATACACATAAAATAAAAATACACTTTAAAAAAAGATGACATGATAACTTAGGGCAAAACTTTACTGCAAGTAACAGAAATTCAATCATTGTACTTTGGTAAAAAGCTTCTTGGCAATAAAGATCCTTAAAACTGAAAAACAAAACAAAATACCCTTGGCCACCTTAGCCAATTGTACATGGCATGCCTTTAATCTTAGCACTTGGGACTCAGAAGCAGGTGAGTTCAAAGCCAGCCTAGTATACACAGTGAGTTCCAGGACAACCAGGGTCACATAGAAAGACCCGATCTCAAAACGCAACTGAACATAACAAACACACAAAAATCCTTTTGCACAAATTCTATTTAGTATTATAATAAAGCCCTAGACACAGATATTGGGGAAAAACTGAAATATCAGAGAGACAGGGAACAAACCACAGCCAATTCTCACCCAGCCAACTTTTCAGGCCAAATTGGGTAAGTCCTGTCTCCACGAGTCCTCAGACTGACTTGGCCCGCAGGCAAGCAAAGGGATGAACTTCTGTCTTCTCTTCTTTATTCTCTGCCCAGCTACCTCAATTCCTGGTTCAACTTTATTAGTGCTAGGATTAAAGGTGGTGCCACCACTGGCTCTGTTTGGCCTTGAACTCACCAATCCAGATCAATTTCTATCTCCCAAGTGATGGGTTACCACTCCTTGACCTTTACGGCTTGGCTCTGTCCTCTGATATTCCAGATTATTTTTTATGAAATATACAGTAAATCACCACAAAACCACTTCATTGTTTACATCCCTGTTGCTTACTAACTACTTTTCTCTGTATATTATGCTCTTTGCCCGATATCTCCTCTTGGATAGACTTGAGATATGCATATCTGGCCAGAGTTCTACACATAACACTACATCATTTTTAGAGCATTGTGCCCAGAGGCACATCCTGTCCATTTCATCATCTAGCCAAAGCTGTGAATCATTTTTTATGTGCATTCAGATGTCTGTATTTTTTTTCATTTACAATCTCATTATTATTAATTGTCCCAAATAATGTAATCAGCTTTATGTTTATTGCCTCTTGCCCCAACTACCAATTAAATTACATTTCCACAGAGAGGAGATGGCTGTTTGTTTTATACAGGAACATAACCTATTCCAAGTATGTGGTACAGTGTCTGATATGCTAAATCAAAGGAGGAACAGATTTTGATGAGTAGAATATTGTACAACACAGAATTTATTACAGTAAAGATATTAAAATGAATAGTGTCTTTATGACAGAACATTATTTAAGCAATGCAAGTATGTATGACTAGAGGATGTGAGAACTATATGGAATAAATACAATCAAATATAATTTCAGTATCCCATCTTAGCCAATATATTTAACACAAATCAATAACAACACTGATCAATAAGGTTACAGTGCGAATTCTCCTTGTCTCTGTCTAGAGATGAAATGGATAAAAATTGGGAAGAAAGAGGAGGTAATAAATGGAGAGAATGAGTGTCTCATGGGCATACCTAGACTTTCTTACCAGTGCTGAACTGGGGTTGTTCTAGGATAGCTTCACTCTGAATGGCTCTAAGAGGCATCATTTCGGTCTTCCTGAAAATTAACCCTCCTCCAAAATTATGGCTCAATTGTAGTCAGAAGTTTCTCTGTCCTGCCAGGCCAGTCCTGCAGCCATTTAATTCCAAATAATTATATAAAGGCTTATTATATTAATTAGAAACTGTTTGGCCTATGGTTCAGGCTTATTACTTGCCAACTCTTACTCTTGATTTGTATCCGTGCTTAACCACTTGGCTTGGTACCTTTTCTCACGGCAGCATTCTCATCCTACTTCTTCTCCGTCTGGCTGGCATCTGCTCGGCTCTTCCTCTTCCCAGAATTCTCCCTGTCTGGTTGTCATCCCCCTCCCACCCTTATACTTCCTGCCTGCCTAACTTCTGACCAATCAGCATTTTGTTAAACCAATATTTACTGTGACAAACATTTACAGTGACAAGATCATGATCCCCACAGCACTCAGCTTTTTGTTTTGTTTCTATATATAACAGCTCTGGTTGTCCTGGAACTCACTTGGTGGACCATGCTGGCCTCAAATTCCCAGACATTTGCCTGCTTCTGCCTCCCAAATGCTGGGATTAAAGGTATGTGCCACCACCACAACCATAGTGGGTTTTTTTGTTTAACTTAGTTTATTTCAACTCAGGGTTAAAATTTTTGCTGATAGCTCTGAAGTTCTGCTGATAGCTCTTGGTCCAAGATCATGAAGTAAAGGATAGAGACACACGATCAATGACCAATCACCTGAACTCCTCCATTCTGTTCGGTCACAGGCAGGCAGAAATAGTATGCTATCTCTGGGTGTGTGACATCTCTTGGTGACACCTTCAAAGGACAACTCATAAAAGTGAAGAGTCTTGGTTAACTGGCAAGAAATTGCAGAAAATATCCCCAAATGATACAGCTGAAAGTCGAATTCAGCAGTGTTGGCTGACGGTGGGAATGTGGCCCCTGCCATCACACACGAGAGACTCCAGACAATGACTACAGGAACTTGGTGAAAGTGAACTTAGCAGGTGAAGGGAAATGGCTGCAGCAGAAAAGGATGAAAATATCCCAGAAGTGAGGACAGCAAATGCTCCATGCTAAACTTTCAGAAATACTTCACATGATTATGCAAAGGGGAAAACATTAGACTGAGAGGAGAACTTGACAAGGCACTAAGCACATCACCAACAGGTTATCCCTCCAGATAGTATGCTATGCAAAGGAAGGCAGTATTCAAACAATCTCCCTACATGTTCAACAAGAATGGAAACACCTCTGTTGTCAGTGTTTCAAATGCCTTAGATTTCAGTACACTATGAACAACAGCTTTACGATCTTTCCCATTTCTCTATACATTTATAACTAGTGGTAGCAGTTTTAACATTTTGAAATATTGGGCCTGCAAAGCCAGATCAGCAGTTAAGCATGGTTTACTGCTTTTCCTGAGGACCAGATTTGTATTCCCAGAACCCATGTTGGGCAGTTCACAAACACTTGTAACTCTAGCCCCAGAGGATCTAACTCCCTTTTCTAGCCTCTAAGAACATTTGTACTCACATGTGGAAAACCACACACAGACACACAGATACATGTAGAATGCCTTCTGCTAGGGAAGCTTCATGTATGAAATCTCAACACTGTGGTTGCCTAAACAAGAATCTTGACTGTAAGGATTCCTGGCACTTACAGCTAGTCCGATCACCCAATGTGGAGTTGGGTGAGATAAGAATTCCTGGCATGTAGCCAACACATGTTAAAACCCAGCAGTGGTGTCAGCAGAACACACTGAGTATGGAGGGCATGCTGTGGGCGTGGCTATGTAAATTTGTGTCCACCCTCTCTTTTAAAAGGAGACCCACATAAAAGTGTCTTTTTGTTTCTGTTTCTCGGCAACTCTCCTGAATAAACTCTAGTGTGGCGCTGGTAGTGTGTGTCTGTTCTCACGTGCGAAACCAACATTGACAACACCAGTTGACCGCCAATATGGATGGGGAAATTTCACAAGATTCTTCCCTGGATGAAGAACTACACTGTGAGGGTGGGAGAGGGGGATCAGTTTTCCCCAAGGACAAGCTGCCTCAATAGGTTATCCATTCTCAAGTGATCAGACCTAAACACATGTGCATATGAGGAACTTTAAATGGATTCTTTAGGTTCTTTATGTATACACATATGTAGGTGTATGTGTGAGTGTGTGTGTGTATATGTGAGTGTGTGTGAGTGTGTGTGTGTGTGTGTGTGTGTGTGTGTGTGTGCCTGCCTGCCTGTCTGTCTAGCAAATAGGAGAGCATGAATTGAGAGGGAGTTGTGAGGAATTTGAAAGGAGTTGGAAGGGGAGATGAAGGGGTAGAAATGATGTAAAAATACTCTTATGAAAATCTTAATAAGTTAAAAATTAAATTAAAAGTAATAAAAATAAATTTTAAATTGAGATTTATTTGTTTTTAGTTTTATGTCCATAGATATGATTATGTACCAAATGCCTTCCTGCTGCCCCAGGAAGGTCAGAAGAGGGCATCAGATCCTCTGAATCATAGTTATAGACAGTCAAAAGCATCACTGTGGGTGCTGAGAATCGAACATGGATCCTCTGGACTAGCTGATATATTTCTCCAGCCCTCTACATATTTTTTAAAAAACTAAAAACCTGTAAAGATCATGGGATAGTCATAATTCTCCTGGTGATATTTAGATTGCTTTGCACATTTCAGTTTGCAGTCTCTTTTATATATATATGTATGTATATATATATATAGTTTTTTACTGCCTGGCGGCAAGGAAAATGCAAATTAAGTGTCCCCCAATGAAGCATAGAATTTTCTTACTGTCACCATCATCTGAAAAAAACAAAACAAAAAAAACCCCCAAAAACAAAAACCAAAGAGTTCCCAGCTGGAGATGATTAACTATGGTGTTGACTTATCACTAAGGTCTGTCCCAGAGCTGTACCATTGGCTTTCCTTTCCACAGAACTCCGGGCTCAGCTGCTCACAGTCAGGAAGCAGAGGGAGAAAGAAGGAGGAAATGTTGGGAGCAAGATTGACCCTCTCCCATGACCGTCCTGCAGCCAGGCCCATCTCCTAACAGCCTTTCAGTTATGACCTCATCAGCAGATTAATTCATTAATGAGGTCAGCATCCTCAGGATTCAGTCACCTCAACCTTCAGCATATGAGCCTGCTGGCAGTGGTGGAGGTACTCGTGAGGACAACTTCAAATCCAGACTGGAACAATCAGACAAGTAGCCTCTCATCACAACATTAATGAATCCTGCCCTTTGCCTCAGCATCAGACCAGAACCGAGATTGCCTGGGGTTTTTTTATCCTCATGTCTCAGCTTAGGGTATTGTATCTTCTAAATGTTCACATTTGAAACTTCATTTTTTTCCCTTTAAAAGCGTGATTTTAGACTAATACATATTACATACCATGTTTATAAGTGTTCCTGGAATTCTGATTCTGGAGCTGCTTTTCATACAAGGGAGACATTACCTCTGAGAACATTAAACTGAGATCTTCAAATAACATTCACAGATTCTTATCAGATGGTAAATGTGGTTCCTGGATTGTAAACAACCCCCTTCTCCTCCACCTCTAGAAGGATTTAAATCATTCAATGTGTGTTTCTTAGCTGTAGTAATTGTCTATTAACCACGATTAGACTCTTCTCTAGAGACCTGAGTGGTTGTTCGCCATGCCCAAAAGAATAAGAATGTGCATGCAAACCACACATAAGCACACACACACACATACACACACACACACACACACACACACACACACACACACACACACACACACACACACACACACACACGGGGGAGGGCATAATAATGGGCTCAAAAATTTGTTCTTTAGCAAGCCAAAATGTCAAACACCTCAGTGGCAGGTATGAAAAACAGTAAGCCTGTTCCTGCTGAGCCGCCCGCTGAATATTCCATATGCCAGGTGCTAAATTTAGGAGAAAGAAAGGAAAGTTTAAAATCGTATTCTCTATTCACTGCTCTGTGAGAGCTGCCTTTTCTTCCGGAGCAGCTGCAGCAGAAGCTTAACATGAATACAAAACACAAGCGGTACTAGAAACAAGGCATAATTTAAAAGAATTCACCAGATGACTTAAACAAATAAACCTACTGGGTTAAGCTTATTGTTCCACAGAGAATCAGCAACGCAGCTACCCACGGATTGATGGAATTCACTGGGATAGAGCAGGGCTAACAAATGGGGATAAAATATTTGGCAGTTGTACTTTGTCCTGAGACAAGTGACCGACTTACTTTAAATTCATTTCCTGCAGCTGGTGAGTGGGTGGCCAGATCTGCAGCCCACCCATTGTAACCGTGACGTTTCTGGACTTTGATGGGTTGCCACCTTTTGATTCTATATTTCACAGAACAATGTATACTGCAGTTCATTTTCTAAATGTTCCGGTATAAACGAAGACGTTTTGCAAGCTATGGCCATGCTCAGAGAATGGGATATCCTGAGGAGCTCTGGAGCAGACTGTTGTCAGGCAGCGGTCTGCAGGGCAGGGCACTGGCAGGCAAACAGCAAGGCGGTTGGTTGCCCCTCGGTCTTCAAAACGCACCTCTACAGCACCGAACATTTCATCTTTCAAATGATCTACTATATTGCAGCGACCCTGGCGTGGGTTATTTGGAGCTAATTGTTGGTAGCTTTTTATTGTGTTTGAAGTCATCATGTCAGGAATCTGGGGTTTTCCTTCTTTTTTCCCCTGAGACAGGGTTTCTCTACATAGCCCTGGCTGTCCTGGAACTACTTCTTAGCCGGTCAGGCCTTGAACTCACAGAGATCTGCCTGTCTCTGCCTCTCAAATGTGGGGATTGAAGGTGTGTGCCACCACTGCCCAGCCAAATCTGGGATTTTCAAGCTAAAATTTCCTGGAAGTTGGTGGCATTTTTATATGAATATGATTCTGTATAATAAATCAGATGTGCAGAAATCTGGATAGCTCAGTGTTAGGAAACAAGAAATCAGTTAGGGACAGGCGTGCTGATGACTTAAAAATATATAGGCCAACTCATCTCTTTCCTTCAAGGAGGCTCATGAGGCTGTTTCTTCCTAAGCTCAAGTCCTCCACTTCCTCTGCTTCCTTCTCCTCTTCCTCTTTCTCTTCTGAGCTTCTGTGATATTTCCTCACCCCCTAATATTCCTTTATCCATTGTAAAAGACAGACGTACCTACCAAGTGCTACCAGTGAAGTATTACTCCTGACCCCTTCAGCATTTTGCTAAGTGTAAATGTAACCCTAGGCACTTAGTGTTTTAACTTGTGAGTTAATTGTGGATAATTATTGTATCAGTAATATAATATTTAGAACTTAGTTTTTCTTCATTTTTAAAAACCTGATTTTTTTCTTCTATATTTTCCGTCTTCCCTCCCTTTCTCCTCCCTTCCTCCTCCCTTCCTCCGTCTCCTCTCCTTTCTCGTCCTCCTCTCTCCTCTTCCCACTTTTCTGGTGTGTTGAGATGGTATCTTGTCATGTAGTACAGGCTGAGTAGGACTGGATCCTCCTGCCTCACCTTTCCAAGTGCTGGGATTACTGATGTCTCAGCGGGTCCAGCTTAAGTCTGATTTCATGATGGAAGGCAGCTTTTTCTGAGTATGGCTTTTCCCCATAAGGATACTTAGAGAAAGGAATCAGTATTTTAGCCAGGGGAGTCTCTGACCTCCTCAGAAGTCACAGTTTTGCAAAGAATAAAACCTCCTGCCCTAGATGTCTTCTCCATTTGTTGCTCTGAACCAGTTATGTGACCTTTCTGGCTTCAATTCTGTTATTCGTGAAATAACACATTAAAGCCTCCCCCATCCATCTCCCTCAATGAGTCTTTTCACCCTTTCTAAAGATTTTGATGTTCATCTATGAATTGTATGCAAAAATTTTCACACATGTTAAGTATTATAGTGATGGAAAATGTAAGAAATAAAGACTGAATTACACTTGACAGGATATATATACGACATGTCTTTTTCATTCTTTGACGGAGTAATTATAGCTGGACCAAAGCACAATCAAAACCTTCAGTTAACTGACCATGAATGATAGGGGTAGATGGTACATTTCCTGCTATTTAAGAAAGTATGGTCAAGCTGGGACAACATGACTGACCAATGATGGCTCTCAGTGATGACACTTCCACGTTTTGTCCGTCTATGGACAATGACACTCATCTCAGGCAATGGAAGACTTCATTTAGTTAGTCTTTGTCACAAGGAAAGAGTTTTCTCTGATGAACCACTCTAGTAAATACCCATGAATTTTAAATCTCAAGACATTTTTATCTCAATACAATTTATGACGAGCAGTACAACTGTCCACAGGTGGCACTGGATTTCTCCATATCCCTCCTTGCCATATGCAAGACGTAGGTTTCCTTTACTCATGAGTCAGTCTCACTGCTGTCATACACTAGAAGAGGAAGGAGCCCAAGAGTCCATGCCCAGAGCTAGACCAAGGTAACCTATGAACTTGCTAAGTCACTCTTGACTAATCAAAGGGTTGACGTATTTGCATTAGAAGCGTGTGAATCAGGACTAGTGAAGTTCAAAGCATCCTGGCTAAGGCTGATACAACAGTGTGTGGAGTAAGCCCCACCTTTTTTCTTTCTTTTCTTTTCTTTAGGGTTGAAAAGGCTTTTTTATTGTAGATGTAAGAACGAGTACAGCCAGAGGCACCTGGAGAAATCCTGAGTAGAGAGAAAGCAGCAGACTAAATATGGCCAGAGGACTGAACCAGGCCATGAGAGGAAAGAGAGGATGGGAAAAGTGAGAGAGGAGACAGGACAAAGAGAGGACCAAGAATTGAGAGAGAGAGAGAGAGACCAAGAGCCAAGAGATAGAGAGACCAAGAGCCAAGGGAGGGGGAACCAAGAGCCGAGAGAACACAGATGAGCCCAACTTAATGATGAGATTTCTTCAGCCTTTGGCTTAGAATTTCCCTACTCAACAGGGAATTGTAACAGGAAATGAAGGAAGACTATAATGTTTCCTTAATGATGCCTTCTTTCTCAAAATTACTGTTCAGTCCTTACCAGCAGACATCTATTATGGTACTATTCTGTGGGATCCAAAATAATAAGGCCCTGACTGTTCTAAGTGGCTTTCTCTCAATTCAAAGAATTAAAAGAAAGTCAAAAAGGACCAGTGCACTGGGTGGTGAGGAAGGCTTTGGGTAGGGCTGAAATATTTGTTTGCAACTAAGAAGACATTCACTTTTATTCTTTTCCTTTTTTTTTTTTTTTTTTTTTTAAGGTCTTGCTGTGTAGTTCAGATTAGCCTCGAACCCCTGCTGTCCCTACCGTAGCTTCCTAGTACTGAGATTACAAGTGTGTGCCTTATGCCCAACGTGGGTCTTGCTCTGCATACTTTTTATTTATCTTGCTATTTATAAATATAGAAATATTTACACATTTATTATTTAGAGGCATGGCCCAGGCTGACCTTGAACTTGCAGTGTGGCTGAGGTTGGCCTTGAATTCCTGGTCCTTCTGCTTCTACATCCCAAGTGCTGTGATTATAAGGATGCTCTACCACACCTTAGTTTCAATAGCACTTTTTTCTTTTTCCAAGACAAGATTTCTCTGCGTAGCATTAGAGTCTATAGACCAGGTTGGCCTCGAACTCAGATCTACCTGTCTCTGCCTCCCAAGTGCTAGGATTAAAGGCTGCCACCACCCAGCTGAGTAGCACTTTTACCTAATTGTTGGCACACTGTGTTCCTGATCAGATTGTCACCTGTAGTTTTTGCCAACTCTTAGTAGAGCAAATCTATCTAATTTTTGTATCCATTAAATAAAACTGTGTGGTGAAATTCTTACACACAAAAAATGTTGGGAAGCTGCCAGTGATGAAAAGTAACCACTAAACATTGGTTGGGAAGACAGTCACATGAATCAGACCTGAAACATGTCAAAATAATAAGTAATACAACAACAGAATTATAAATGACATAAATGAATCACTGCAACATAATTAGAAGTTTCTGTCTGCCAACAACTCCCAAATACCTAGCAGCCACTTTCCAAATATTTGGCTCAGAGTCTTAATATTATAGGAAATGTTGGGCCAGTATCTCAAACATATGGCTAACTAGCTCTAATACTTAAATTAAGCCATAATTCTTATTTATGTTTATCCAGGTACCTTTCTCAGTCCAGAATTCTCATCCTGCCTCCTATCTGTCTGTCTGGCAACTTCATCTCTTCCTTTTCTCTTCCCAGAATTCTCCTAGTCTAGTTGGCCCACCTATACTTCTTGCCTGGCTACTGGCCAATCAGCATTTTACTAAACCAATTTGAACGAAACGTCTTTAAAGTGTACAAGAGCACAGCACTGCAAAGTCAGAGTTCAGTGTGGAGAACTGGATTAGAATTATACCAATGGGAAGCAACAGACCTGTGTTTCTTCCTCTAATACCAGCATGCTTTTCACATAAAAGTTACAAAAACAATATCATGAATATCGAGGCTTATCACAGCAATAAAATATTTCACTTTCCATGTGGAACATCTACTGGTTATAATTATGATCCACTAAGTGTCTGTTCCATACCCATTTGCTCATCTCTAGCAAAAAAAAAAAAAAATTAGTTATTCTCAGTTGTGAGTGATAAGAACAGGAGTGTGCACCTGCTAGTTGTTTAGGGTCTTCAATTTTCTAAACTATAAAAATGTTTCAGGAGGGGGTTGCAAGACGACTCACTGGGGGGGGGGGGAAACAAACAAATTCAGGTTGTGCCACAAACCTGAAGAACTGAATTTTATCCTCAGAGCCTTGGTAAGGTAGAAAGGAGGGAACCAACCCCCCCCCCAAAGCTGTCCTTTGACCTGTGTAGGTGTGCTGTGGCACACACTCACAAATATACATCATACACACGTAGGAAGGCCATAATAAAGTGTTAAAAAATTAACGGGCAAGTGTTGAGGGAAAGCCCAAGTGTGTTGATATTTTTCCCTCGGGTCAAACAGACAGGTAAGTAACGTTTTAAGGTTTTGGTTGCTTTTCTGAGTTTTCAGTTACAAAGTGCGTTCAATGCCACCCTGGGATATCTAAGACCCCGTCTCAAAACATTAAAAAAAGAAAAATAGAAACAAAAGTACACTATCACTCAACCTTCTCCACTATGTGCTACCTCCTTGAAACTCTGTCACTCTCTAGTAGTGCCATCAGCTAGAAATTGAGCCTGCAATATATGAGTCCCTGGGAGACATTTGAGGTCAAAGCCACATGCACTGTGACTTATTCAGGCAGTTTCCTCCATACATAGAATCTAAATATTTGTGTGGCCAAATCTGACATAACCTATTATGCTCTCTGTAATTCAAGACAGCATGTTTCCACCCATGATGCTGACAATAAACCTTTCCCTCTAAGTTTGCTCTATGTGTTTCTCAAAATAAATAAATAAATAAATCTTATAAGACATGGAGAGCTGGCTCGTTAGTTGAGAGCATTGGTTGCCCTTCTGGAGGACCTGGGTTCAAGTCCCAGCATCCAATTGTGACGCTCAACCATCTGTAACTCCAGTTCCAGAGCATCTGATGCCCTCTTCTGGGTCTTGTGAGCTCCAGGCACATATGTGGTGCAAAGGCATACATTCAAGTAAAACATGTACACATAGTATTTTAAAAATAAAAATAAAGCACATTTCCATATACGTGTAATGGGTATCTTTTTGGATTCTGCTTTGTTCAAATAATTTGTCAGTTTTGTACTAATACCAGACTTTATTGATTATCTTTATAATGATGTGTTGAACTGGTTTGTTTTTTTTTTTTTTTTCAAAATTGTTTTCGGATATTAAAGACATTTCATTTCTGTATAACCACCATCTAACTCCTACCAAGAACTGGGTGAGATGGGAATAATTGCGATCTTAGCAATATTGAGGCTTTTAAATCAATCATGAACCACATCTCTTCATTCACTCAGATTATCTTTAATTAGTCTCAGAAATGTTTTATATTTCCCAGTATGTAAAATAATCATATTTACCTCAAAATATTTCATACATTTATCAATAAATGCCTTCATTTAAAAATACTTACTTTATTTATTTGTGTGTGTGTGTGTGTGTGTGTGTGTGTGTGTGTGTGTGTACGTGTATGCATGTAGTTGCCTGTTGAGGCCAGAAATCCCTCGGAACTTAGCTACAGTTTGATTTGGAGCTGACCCAGTGTGGGCTCTGAGAGATGTAGTGGGATTCAGGTGTCAGTTGATAAGGTCCGAAGACGCTTATCCAGGGTCCGGGGTTCCTGAAGGGGGGGTGGCCAACCCCATTCATAAAGGGGCTGCTGGGATCGTGGGAGGCCCCAGTTTTTTCTCTGGAAGAACAGCAAATGCTCTTAACCATTAATCCATCTTCCCAGCATCCATTTTTATGTTTTTGTTAGCTGTACTGGTGGTAGTTTTGGTTGTGTTCTGGTTTCTGGTTTGCTTGGTTGTTTGTTTACGCCATACATTCACCAAGTTATAAACTCCACAATACATCATTATTATTTGGTTCCAGTGCTTACCTGTTAAATATCTGTCCAGGGAGTTATGGTCTCTGTTGCCCTGTGTTCTTTCCTGTAGACGCTGGTTTCCAGCTGCTGACATTTTCTCTTACCTGCAGGACTTCCTGTAATATTTCTGACAGTACAGGTCTGCTCATGAGGAATGTTTCGTTTGTATTTGTTGTAAACAGCCTTTGGTTTACTTTTTTGAGGAAAGATGTTTTTATTAGATATGGAGCGCTAGGTCGACAGCCTTTTCCTTCTCTCAAAGCCTTAACTAGCTCCTGCTCCGGGTTTTCTACCTCAGATTTCTGATAAGAAACCTATAATTATCCTTATCTTCTTCTCCATAATAGGTCTGTTTTCCTCTAGCTGTTTCATTTAAAACATTGTTTCATTATCTTTGTTTTTGGAGTAATTAAATTACGATACTCTTTGCCACAGTGCTTCCAGTGATTCTTATGCTTAGGATTAGCTAAACTTCTTGAATATGTGGACTCGTGATTTTCATTTGGTTTGAAAGTTTTCAGGATTTCAAGAGGTTTTTTTTTTTAGTTACCCTGTCTCTATCCTCTCCTCTGAAGATCTGAACAAATACTAAGCTCTTAAAGTTATTCTGTGGGTTACTTGTGTTCTGATGAATAAAACATCATCATATTTGTATTCATTTTGCTATTTCTATTACTATGTCTTTGAGTTTATTCATGTGTGATGTCAAACATGCTATTAGTATCACCCAGAGTCATTTTTGCTTTGTCCGTCATTGCTTTCAATTCCTTTTAACTTGGGCATTTTTCAGATCATCTGTGTCTCCACTTACTATTCTGAGCATGTTGCACACTGTTCCCACAGCTCTTTTAATGCCTGATAATCATTTCTTAGCTCCACACCTTAGGACGGGCTTCAGTGGTTTAATTTTCACATTAATGGTCCTTCTTGACTGGTTTTCTCTGATGTTTTGTATATCTGACACTACTTGTCTATTGGGAAGTTGTGCTATCATCTTGCCGGGTTCTACCTATTTCTGCATTCCTACATATGTTATTTTCTTTGTCTAAGAACTCAAGTAAGTTACTATGAAGTAGTTTACTTCCTTCTGGTCTTATTTTAAGGATTTGTTGTACAGAACAAGGCAGAGCTCAATCTACAGGCAATTAGCCCTTGCTTCAGAAGCGTGTATCACTGTGTGCTATGCTAGTCGTCTTAGAATCCATTCAGTTTTCCACCGTGGCCTGTGGGATAGTACTATGCTCACCATGGCTGTGCTCCTCTACTTAACACTATGTCTGTGAGATATTTTTATGTTGTTAGTTTCTCATTAGTTGGTTCTTTGCTTTTATTGACCCTTATCATTCCAATGCATGAATAAGCCATGCCTTATTACATGACTCTATTACTGATGGACATTTAGACTATCTTGGATTATTATGAGTACTATTACTATGAATGGTTTGATGGATGTTATGGAATATATGTACATATGCACTAGAAGTACCATCACAGAGGGTGGATTGTGGGGAAGACGGAGCTTGAGCTGAGTGTTTAGGGGAGGAAGAGGTAGTAGGTGAAGAAGCAAATGAGACAGTGCAGTCGGAAGTTTCTGTCCTGCCAGAAACTCTCAAACACCCAGCAGCTTCTTCCCAAATAACTGACTTGGAGGCTTAATATTATAGTGACTGCTGGGCCAGTAGCTCATGTATTTACTATCTAGCTCTTACACTTAAATTGACCCAGCATTCTCATCTTGTTCTCTGCATCTGGCTTCTCCACCTTCCCTCTTCCCAGAATTCTCCTAGTCTGGCCACCCCACCTATACTTCCTGCCTGGCTACTAACCAACCAGCATTTTTATTAAACCAATACGGATCTTTACCGCGTGAAAGAGCATTGTCCCACAAAACAGTTGTACAGAGTAAGAAGAACCATAAAAGGAAAGGAAGAGAAAGGCATAGGGATGGAGGGGAACAGACTCATGTGATAGGGAGACACGGTCATCAGCTGCAGGGGACAAAGTTAGTCAGAGAATTATAAACTTGTAGTCACATAGTCAGGCTTTGGTTTTAGAGAGACCTCTCTGGTCACAGTACGAAGAATGGGTTGAAGCAGAGTGAGAGCCCTCTTAGGAGACAGCTGCAGCCATTCACTTAGCAGTGACAAAGACAGCACAGGGCAGTGACAGTGTGAAGAAAGGAGTCCTTCAGACACAGAGGAGGAAGAGGTCAGAGATGATTAAGAATATGTGCATACGGCACTAAGTACTACATTCTTGAGTGAGAAGGAGGAGGAATTTTCAAGAAAGGTTGGAAATTAGGTTGGAAGCATAAGAAATGAAGATTTTGAAACAATTTTGATTGGCTTGCCATGCCAGCTTAGCGAGATATCAGTACTATTTCAATTGAGCCACCATGGTGTTCTACCAAGGAAAGATCCTCTAAATCTAAAATGTATAGGATAAAAATAGCACAAGTCATCTGAGAGAATGATAATAAACTGGGGAAAATACCTCACATATGTAGCAGACAAAGGGTGCCTATGATAGAGTAGCAATTCTGTGAGGTAAACTAGGAACGACATACACAGACTATACACACACGTATATACATGTGCGCACACACACAAAACTAGTAGAGAATATGTAGGGATAGAACAAAGCAGTTTAGAGGTGAACTACAGTGGCAATGTTTACAATACAACACTAGACTACTTTCTACACGATTATGTCTAAGCTTATGTATTTATTATGCATGGGTGTTCTGCCTACATGTATGTCTTTGCACCACATGCCTGGTTCCCATGGAGACCAGAAGAGGGTATTGAATTCACCACGTGGTTGCAGGGAATTGCACTCAGATCCTCTGGAAAAACATTCAGCGCTCTTAACCACTGAGCCATCTCTCCAGCCCTTAAGCTGTTGTATTAGTGATATAAAATGCTGGTTTGAGAACAGGAAGCACTCTGACCATGAGGAAGCAGTAAACAGTTTGAGACACTTGCTTTTGACCTTGAAGCTATTATGAGACCTTAGTCTTTAGAAACATTTTTTCTAGGAAACAAAGATGTGCATTTAAGAATATCCCTGTGAGTGGTTCTTACACTAGTGAGATACTAGAGCAATCTAATCAGGGGTGTGATAAACCAGGACTGTGGTGCAATGAAAAACTCTACATTCTTCTTCTAAGTGAAGCAGTTTATGTGCACAAAATATAGAAAGACATTCACAGTATACTGCTGAGTAGAAGACAGCTGTGCAACTTTTGTTTATATTTATAAATATTTAAAACAATTCTAAAGCTAATTAACATTCTTGAAAGTGTGAAGGGTGCTGCTCTCCTCTTGGTGAGCATGTGCATGTGCATAAACATGCTGGATGGTAATTTTGTTATATATATATCTATGTGTGACTATTTCAAACCTTAAAATTAGCTTTTATGTTAAAAACATTTACTAGGAATTTGTCTTGGGGAAAAATTTGGAAGTGTGAAAAAGCTAGAAATATGCTGGCTTTAGCATGCTTTAGAATTTTGTAAAATTAACAACCTATCAGTGTGGAATTGCTTAATCATAGTACATACATAAAACTCAAAAATAACTGTTGACAGCTTCTTGGACTGCCACTCTGTCATTTGCCCCATTTCTCAGGCACTGGATGGCAGTGCAGGAAGGAAATGCAGCTGCAGTCAGGGGAGGGACTTGTGACAATGGGGATCCCGTGTCTGTTTAGTTTAAGGGTTCAGAGTCAGTCTGTTTCAGGACCATGAAACATAGGTCATTCATGGAGCTTTGGGGAGATTCCAACGCTAAGGAAAATCAAGAGCTGTATCCAGAGAGACCACTGTCATCATCTCCTGTATGGATATGTCATATGAGGATGTTAGAATTTACTACTTGAAGCTGTATGACTAGCCACTACCCTCAGCCAAAGCTACAGGAATCGGGGAGGAGGCCACCAAAATAGATGCTAAGCCATTGTGTCCAGCTTAAAAGGAGCTAATGGCAGACCTACGTGCTATTTACCTTTCTTGTTTTCTTTTTAAGTGGGTGTTGTTATTTTATACAAGTGAAGTCATCTTGGTGGGAGGAATCGTTGCAACTCTGGAACAGGACAGCTTGGGCTGTAAAGTCTTGGTGGCTCTTGAGAATCCGACTTAGCCAAGTGCTCAGAGCCTCTTCTGTATGAAAAGATTTCAGTTTTCTGTGGGACCACACCACGTCAAGGGGACTCTGCAGATGTTTTACTACTGTGTGTTTCTCTCTTACTTCTGCCTTTGTGGGACCCCATAACTTCTGTGTGGTGTTTTCATTTTCATACATCTCTATTTTTATTATTTATTTGTTTGTTTGTTTATTTACTGTGTTTTCAAGACAGGGTTTTTCTGTGTAGTCCTGGCTGTCCTCAAACTTGTTTTGTAGACCAAGCTGGCCTCGAACTCACAGAAATTCTCCTCCCAAGTGCTGGGGTTAAAGGTGTGCCCCACCACCACCTGGTGCTATCTCTATTTTTAAATGTTCCTTCTGGTTTCTTCTTTGGTCTCTTCATGGCTTGAGTGTGGTTTTTTAAATCTGTTTTTTCCACAATAGTGAAGTTATGGCAGAGAATGAACTTTCTACGTCCTTAATCTTTTAAAATGTATGAAGTCCATTCTGTGGCCTGATACCTGTTGTAGAGAATGTTCCCATTGTGCTGAAGAAGGCTAGCTCTTGTGTTGTTATTGGGCAAAGCTCGACACCCGTCTGGAGAACTAGTTAGTTTATAAAGGACCAAGTGCTTTATGCCTCTCAAAATTACTTTATTTTCTTATTGATTTTTACTCTAGATGGTGTAGCCATTTTAGATTGTTTCAAACATAGAAAATATTTATTTGTCTCTTTAATTATGTAAATGCTTTTGTCTCCATTTATTTTGATGTGTTTGTACACGTGCAGATATGTGTATGTGCACATGTGTGCCTGTGCATGTTGAAGCCAGAAGTCAACCTTGGAGGTCATTCTTCAGGATCTAGACACCTTAATAGTTTTGTTTTGTTTTTAAGATTTATATTATATGCCAGGCAGTAGTGGTGCAATGCCTTTAATCCCAGCTCTTGGGAAGCAGAGGCAGGCAGATCTTAGTGAGTTCAAGGCCAGCCTGGTCTGCAAGAACAGCCAAGATTGTTATATAGAGAAATCATGTCTCCAAAACCAAAAGATTTATTATTATTATTACTATTATGATGATGATGATGATGATGATGATGATGATGATGTGTTTCACGAATAAAGGAAACTCAGAGCCAGATCTCTGGAAAAAGCTGAGATATCAAAGAGTAAACACACAGTCAGATCTCACCCAGCTGTCTTCCAGCTTCCTCAGCCTGGCTCCTTGTGGCTTCTACTGCCTCATCTGTCTTCCTACACCTGCCTTAAATCCCCTCTTCACCCAGTTGTTTCACATCCAGATTAAGATTAAAGGCGTGGGCTACTACTATTTGGTAGTTAGCCTTGAACTCACAGCAACACAGAAAGATCTCTTTTTCTGGAGTTATGGGATTAAAGACCTGGCACCACCACTGCCTGCCTGGGAGCCTGGAACTCCCTCTGTAAATCAAGCTGGCCTCAAACTCAGATTTGCTGGGATTAAGGGCATAGGTTTTTCTCATCCATTTTCCCAGTGCTGGGGTTAAAGGTATGAGTTACAACTCTCTGATCCCCCTAAACTGACTGTGGGTAGATTCCCTATGATATCTCAGACTGTTTTTATTAAATTTGAAACATATCCCCACAATTGTGTATGCGTGTGTATGTGTAAGGTGCACATGTATGCAGATTCCTGTGGAGGTTAGAAGAAGGCATCGGATTTCCTGAAACTGGAATTACAGACTAATACTTAGTTTGGGTACGGGGAACCTTACCTGGATCCTTTGGAAAGGCAGCAAGTGCTGTTAATTGCTGAGGATCTCTCTGTCCCCCATCTTGTGCTTTGCCCAAAGTGCTTGGTGGCAGCACTTGTGTGAATATGAAGCATTTGTGTCCAGTCCCCAGTGTAACAAAGCCAACCAACCCAAAGCGCAACACACACACACACACACACACACACACACACACACACACACACACACACACACACACAGGAGCTAAGAAAGCCACACACATGCTGGCCAGAGAAGTTAGGGAACTAGTTAAGAACTAGTTAGAAATTAACAAATTTGAAAGTCATTAAAGACGGACTTTCAGTCAACATTGGACCCCATGTGCTGGAAAGGTACAAATTTTAAGGAAGAGGGAAACATCAAAATTGTTCATTCCTAAAACTGAAATACGATGGTTGATATCAGTAGCCTGTTCACAAAAGACAGCAGTGGCTGATAAACATGCTTTTATAAAGAGAACAGGCACCTCCAAGACCTCCTGGGATAAGGAGAAAATCCATTTTTACAACCTCAGGGGGACCAACAGCCTGAAGCCAGAACCTGCAAATAAGCAGAGTACTTCTGAAGTCACCACCTCCTTAATGAGAAGTGTGCTCAGGAACTCTGGAAGCCTATCCCTTACGGTTGGTGCACATTCTGACTGCTAAGCCTGCTCACTACCTTTTTAACTCCTGTCTTGCTTTTTTGGACACTTTAAAATTCTAAGCCTCTTGCTCTACACCCCGCCTCCTCCTTTTTGAGGCTCTGGTCCAAGCAACTACTGGAAGACTTCTTGCAGCCTCTGCTTCTCCTGACCACTGGCTTAGAAACGACAAGGGTCTCCCTTCGTATTCAGCCCAGCCCCCTCCATTTCTGCAGAGGACCCCCCACCCTCACCCCCACCCCCAGCCTTCCTGCCACATTGCATTGTATCTTTCTCTCAAACTCCGATAAAATTGTCCCCAAGTTTCCTTCTGGGTCAGTTTTCAATTATTTTATCTATGACACTAGAGACCTGCAAAGGGGATAGTTTTCTCCAGTGATAATAGGACACATACAAGAAAAGATCTGAGAAGACCCCCGCACATCTATGCCTGGCTCTAGGCAGGATGCACAGGGAGAATTGTAAGCAACCAGACCGAGGGTGAATAGCAGCCCCTTGCCAGGCTGCAGGGGCTACCAGGTTTTCTTTTTTCCTCTCTTCCCTCATTGAATATTTTTCCCCCTTCACATCAACCAAAATCCTTTTAGTACAAAACTATTCAATAATGAGGTATATATTACAACCTTGGCAGATCAGCCAACAAACCCGAGAGGTTATTCCTAGAAAACCATCCTAGAAGTTTTTTAGACTGAAACAAAGGGACTGCCAAGCAGGGACGAGGGTCCCCTAGGCACAGCTCATAAGTGCTGTGCATCCCCCTGCACATCAGCCTAGTGCAGTCCGAGCAAAGAGCTTTAGCACACGTGAACAGACAGGTAAACACAAACTTCAAGGCACACTTAATCCCGTTTGGAGGCTGAGGCAGGAGAATTGTGTGTTTGGAGCCAATGTGAGATACATAGCAAGTTTAAGGAAGTATGTGTATGCTACGTACTAAAGGCCTGTGCCAAAAAAACAAAAAAAACAAAAAACAAAAAAAACCCCTAAACCCTCAAAGTTTTCTTTTTTCTCTCTCTCCTTTTTTTGGTTTGTTTTTTTAGTCTTGGCTGATGTTTAAGTTTATAATCCTCCAGCCTCAGCCTCCCAAGTGCTGAGGTTACAAGTCTACACCACCACACCCAGCTCTTGTTCTATAATTCTATGTTAGGAAAGTTTTCTATCTCAAGCTTTTGTGAATCTTTCCAACAAGATTTTCAAAATTCTTTTTACATATTTATTTTCCTCATATAGGTGCTTTGCCTGCATGTGTGTCTGTTGTGTACCACGTGCATGCCTGGTGTCTGAGGAAGTGGTACACTTCCCTGTGGATGCTGGGGCTAGAATCCTGGTCCTTTGCAAGAGCTCTTAATTGAGCCAACTTAATGACCCCCTCAACAAGATTTTTAAGACTGATACCTAGTGTAATGCTTCCTCATGTCTTGTTTTTATTAAGTGTTCATGCTTCTTGAAATATTATTAGTAATATTTTTGAAAACTAAGTTCTTTTTATCCTTTTAATATTTTAGCATACAAAATAATGGGGTTTCACCCTAACATTTTCATACACACAACAATGCATTTTGCTTCCCGGCACCTCTGGCCCTACCCACACTGTTCCCCTTCCTTCTCCCAAGTAGTCCCTGTGCTTTCATGTGTGTATATGTGTGTGTGTGTGTGTGTATGTGCGTGTGAGTCTGTGTGTGCATGTGTATGTATGGTGTGTGTAAGTGTGTGGGCACATGTGTGTGTGCATGTGAGTGTGTGAGTGTGTGTATGGTGTATATGAGTGTGTGTGTCCATGTGAGTGTGAGTGTGTGTATGGTATATGTGTGTGTGAGTGTTTATGTGTATGTATGTGTGTGTGCATGTGTATGTGCATGTGAATGTATGTATGAGTGTGTGTATAGTGTATGTAAGTTGTGTTTGTGCATGTGAGTGTATGCATATGAGTGTGTGTATGGTGTGTGTCAGTGTGTGTGGGTGCATGTGAGTATGTGTAAGTGTGTGTATGTGTATGATGTGTGCATGTAAGTGTGAGTGTGTGTGCATGGTGTATGTGTGAGTGTGTGTGAGAGTGTGTATGGTGTATGCATGTGAGTGTGTATATGGTGTGTGTACGGTGTATTGTGTGAGTGTGTGTGAGTGCATGTGAGTGCATGTGTGTGAATGTGTGTATGGTGTGTGTGAGTGTGTGTATGGTGTGTGTACATAAGTGTGAGTGTGTGTGTGAGTGTGTGTATGGTGTATGCATGTGAGTGTGTGTATGGTGTGTGTATGGTGTATGTGTGTGAGTGTGTGTGAGTGAATGTGTGTGTGAGTGTGTATGGGTGTGTGTCTGAGTGTATGTGTATGGTGTGTGCATGTGAGTGTGAATGCATGTATGGTGTGTGTAACTGTGTGTGAGAGTGTGGGTGTGTGTATAGTTAAATCTAGACTCCACATATGAGTAAACATGAAGCATCCTTTTCATGCTTTCGGAATCCTTCACAGAAAGCCTGGGGCTGTGCACTAGCATACTCGGAGTTTGCTCTCGGTTCCCCATTGCCCCTTCTTACCCTGTCTACTTTCTCCCACACTCCCCACCCCAGACTTCTAATATGAAAGAGAATGTGTAGTATGTGTTGTCTGTCTTTCTAAGTCTGGCTTATTCTGCTTAACATAGCGATCACCAGTTCCATATATTTTCCTGCTAATCACATAGATGTTTTTCTTCTTACAGCTGAAGAAGGCCTTCTGTTATGTTTGCCACATTTTCTTCACCCCAGCATATGTTAGTGGATTTCTAAGCCACTTCCATATCTTCAGTATTTCACATCCTGCAGCAATAAACGTGGCTGTGCAGGGGCTGTGGGGATGGATGAGTCAACAGCTAAGAGTACTGAGTGCTCTTCCAGAGGACAATTCCCAGCACCCATGCTGCTCACAGCATCTGTAGGCTCCAGGTGATCTGACACCAACTTCTGGCCCCCACAGGCAATTCATATATGTGTATTTATATGAACAGGCAAAACACCCATGTACATAAAAAACAAATTCAAAACAAAACAAAATACATGGGTGTGCAGACTTAGATTGATGCAGATGAAGCATCTCTAGTTTGGGTTTTTCAGGAGCCTCCATACTGATTTCTGTAATAAGAGTCCCTCTTTTCTCACCCCCCTCCCCAGTCTTTCTATGTCGTCTTGACTATATAGATCTATGTAGACCAGGCTGGCCTTGAACTCACAACGATCTGCCTGCCTCTGCTGAGTGTTGGGATTAAAGGCATAAGCCACCACTCCCAGCTCAGTTTTGGCTTTTTCGATAACAGGCATTCTGAATGCAGTGGGATGGAGTCTCAGCTGGATTAACTCATGCTTCTTTCATGGGTAAGGATGTTGAACAGTTTTTCACACATTTATGGATCATTTGTATTTCATCTTTGAGAACTGTCTATTCAGCTAAATGTATATTCTATCATATTCTGATTAAGTGACTGGGTTTTTTATTGATTGAGTTTTGTTTTTGGAGTTCTTTATAAAATCTAGGTATTACTTACCTCTCAGGCATATAGTTGGCAAAGATTTTTCTCCCATTCTGCAAGCTGTCTCTTAAATCTGTTGTTTACTTTGAGGTGCAGAAATCTTTTAAATTTCCCTTTGTCAATTTTGAAATTACTATTATAATTGATTTTATGTATATGAGTGCTTTGTCTACATGCATGTCTGTTTACTACTTGTGTGTCTGGTCCCTATGGAGGCCAGAAGAGGACACTGAGTCTCCTGAACTGGAGTTACCAATGGCTGTGAACTACCATGTGAACACTGGAAACCAAACCTAGGTGCTCTGGACCACAGAGCATCTTAGAAGTATTAGCTGTGCTTTTAGAATCCTTCACAGTAAGTCCTTGCCTCTGCCTATAGCTGAAGCATTTTGTTTTCTTCAAGTAATTTAGGCTTTTGATCCACTTTGGATTGTGTGTGTGTGTGTGTGTGTGTGTGTGTGTGTGAGAGAGAGAGAGAGAGAGAGAGAGAGAGAGAGAGAGAGAGAGAGAGAGAGACAGAGAGAGAGAGTAGATTTGTATTTAGCTGCATTATTTTATAGGCAGATATACAGTTTTCTCAGAATCATTCATTAAAATGGTTGTCTTCTCTCCAATGTGTGTTGTAAGCACCTTTGTCAAAAATTAGGTGTTTTTAACTATGTAGGCCTATTGATGAGTCCTCTATTCTGTTCCACTAGTCACCATTCTGATTTTTTTCTTACAATGGTTTTATAATTTAATTGAAATCAAATCTAAGTGACACCTCCAACATTGCCCTTTTTCCTTAGAATTGCATTGGCTATTAGGATCTTTTGTATTTTCATATGAACCTTAGCATTTAAGGTTTTTCTGTAAAGGATATCACTAGAATTTTTTATGGAGAATACAATGAATCTCTAAATTGATTTTGGTTTTATAGTCATTTTTCAAAATATTTTAAAATAAACACACACACACACACACACACACACACACACACACACACACACACACACACGAGCCCCATAGCACTCATCTGAAGGTCAGAGGGCACCTCGAAGGAGTCAGTTCTCTCTTTCCATCATGTGAGTTCTGGGGATTCAACCTGGGCCCGGCCTTTAGATTTGGTGGCAAGTTTCCTTATCCATTAAGCTATCTCACCAGCCCCAGTTTTACAGAATTGATTTTGCCAGTCCCTGAGCATGTGAGCTCTTCCACATTCTGTTATCTCCTTTAACTTCTCCATGGTTTAAAGTTTTCATTATAGAGGTATTTCACACCTTATGTTTATTACTAGGAACTATTATTACTGTTATTTTGTGTGTATGTATGTGTATGTACATGTCTGGACGTGTGTGTGTATGTAAGTGTGAGTGTATGTGTCCACCTGCGTGTGCTTGTTCGGGGAGCCCAGAAGCAGAAGTTAGGTACCTTCTGCAATCTCTCTCTATCTTATTTTCTGAGAGAAGGGCTTTCCCTGAACCAAGAGCTCACCAACTCTGCTAGACTGGCTGATCAGCAGGATCCAGCGACATTCTCCCCACAGACACACACCACTATGCCTGACTTTTTAAAGTTTTTTAATGTAAATGCTAGAGATGAAACTCAGGCCCTGATGGTTGCACAGCCAGAGCCATTCACCAGCCCTTATGTATTTGAAGTTATGATAAATGAAATATTTTTCTTTTCTTCTTTTTTTCCAAGTTCTCTATTGGTATATGGGAAACCTACTGATTTTTACATGTCAATTTTGTGTGGTGATACTTGGCTGACAATGTTTATGTGAGAGTTTTCTGGTGTAGGGTTTTGGTTTGGTTTGGTTTTGGCTTTTTGAGACAGGGTTTCTCTGTGTAGCCCTGGCTGTGCTGGAATTTGCTCTGATGAGCAGGCTGGCTGATAAAGTCTTTACAGTCTTTTATAGGATTGTGTAGTGTGCACGTACAGGTTCCTATTTGTAACCCTTTACCTTGTTCCCCTCCTTATTGCCCCCACTTAAGACTTCAAGTTGCACATCGAAGAATAATGTAGACAGTGCATAACCTGGTCTTGTTCCAAGAATTCTGCTTCCCCCGATTGTTTTGTCCCAGATAACCCATTTTATGTTGAGGTATGTCCTTCCATTTTTAGCTCTGTGTGGGCTTTTATCACGAGGATGGATGTTCCACTTTACCAACGGCCTTTTTCTGCAACTATTGACACAATTGTGATCATAGGAATTCCCAGCGGAAAACTGTCTGGGTCAGTTTATGAGAGATTTTCTTACATATGTCATGCCATTTCATGGGCTAGCCCCTGGACTGGCTGACTATGGGCTAGCCCCTGGACTGGCTGATCATGGGCTAGCCCCTGGACTGGCTGAAAAAGAATCCAAGCCAAATGAACACAAGCATACACACATTAATTTCTTGCTCTTTCTGTCACATGACTAGGTGCTTCAAGAGTTCCTGCCAGCTTGACATCTCTGATAGGATGGACGCCAGCCTGGAACTATGAGCCAAACAACCCCTGTCTTCTTTAAGTCCTCTGTTAGGATATTTTGTCACAGCAACAGGAAGCAAAACTAAGATGACAATCATAGGGATTATGTTCTGAGTCTATTTGCATGCTGTGATTCATTGATTGATCTGCAGATAATGAACCATCCTTGCAATCTGGGGATGAAAGCAACTTGATTATGGTATATTATCTTCTTAATGCGTTCCTGGATTCAGTTTACAGCTACTTCATTGAAATGGGTTATGCCTGTCCTCATTGGAAAAACGAGTCTATGGCTGTCTTTTTGTTGCGTATCCTTATCCACTCTGGTAGCAGATGGAACTGAATTCGAGAGGTGTGTTTCCGTTTCTTCTAAGAATGTGAAACACCACCAACCTAATCTTAATCAGAATAAAAAATTCTGATAGAATTTTTTTTCAGATCATTCAGAGTTTGTAAATCCTATTACCAAAGTCACTTGAGGGTGGGCTTATAGTTTTGATTTATCAAGAGCAAATCATGTTTTAGTTTCCATTTATAGTCAAGACCAAAGCAGGCAATTTCTTACCATGTTTTTCTCCTGGGTAGATTGTGTCTGATTCACTCATCCAGGACATAACTGTTTTGAGATTTCTTGCTTTCTGCAAAGTCCAGCCATGAGGGCTTACTCTGCCCCTTGTCCTCTCTGCTCAGGGCTCTTTAGAACAAAAGTTTCAGGTCACTGAAGACTGACAGTTACCCCAGACGCAAGCTGGGTCTAGAGCTTCAACTCTTTATGAGCCATTTTCTTGCTCTTGGTCATATTTCCAGAGGATTTCTCTTCTCCTTTTGATCTATCTAAAAGTTTTCCTAAAAATGTTACCATTCTTTTTTGGCTAAGGTCATATCTAAAAATAGAACCAGCATTTTAAAAGCATTTCAAATTCAGCATTAATTTTTAAAATTCATAGGTAGATAGATAGATAGATAGATAGATAGATAGATAGATAGATAGATAGATAGATAGGTGTGTATGTGCATACTTGCCATGGTGCATGTGGAGTTCAGAGGACAATTTGTGACAGCCAGTTCTCCCTTCTACATATGGGTTCCCAGGATTAAGCTCAGGTTGTCAGGTGTGGCATCAAGGGCTCTTCCTTAGCCTTCTCATCGGTTCTTATTTTTTGATTATACGTGTGTGTGTGTGTGTGTGTGTGTGTGTGTGTGTGTGTGTGTGCCTGTGTGTATGTGTGTGTGCCTGTGTGTGTATGTATGCGTGTGTGTTATGTGTGTACATGTGTGTGAGGGTGTATATGTGTGTGTGTGTAAATGTGTGTCTGTGTGTCTGTGTGTGTATGTATGTGCCTGTGTGTATGTATTCGTGTGCATGTTTTGTGTGTGTACGTGTGTGTGTGTGAGGGTATGTATGTGTGTGTATGTATGTGTGTGTGTGTGTATGCCAGTGCACACATTTCAGAAATTGGTTTGCTGCTACCACACTAGTTCGGGTTTGGAGACAAATACCTTCACTTGCTGAGCAAGCTCACTGCCCCCACCCCCACCCAGAACTTCTTTTGATAGTCAACATCCTAAGAACTATACCCCCCCACCCCCCCAGCCCCCCACCCCCGCAAGGGTGGCAAGCTGTTTTTCTATACTGCGTATTTCAGTGGCACAAGGACACCTTTGTCCTCTGCTGTTGTCCTGCTGTATTTAGAGTACCGCTTTGAGATCATTTCTCATAGGATTTCTTGAACAAAGGAAAACTGATGATTGACTTGCAAAAAAGTTTAGAGAATAGAATCAACAAGGCTCTCATGTAGGAGGAGAGGCAGAGGATGGGATCGCGGATGAGACTTATATTTTTGGCTTAGGTATCTGGGTAGATGATGATGTCATTGACTAAGATTGGGAACAGAGGTTAAAGTGGGTGTGTGTGTGGAAACAATAACAAGTTCAGTTTGGACATGTTGTGTGCAAGATGTCATGTAGGTAAAGAACTCTTTGGTAGATGGTTGGAAATACAGGACAGAGGCTGAGGGCTTGGGGGCTGCAGGTACACACAGGTGGGGTTCTTAGGCCTGGGAGGTTCTTTAGCTGTATTTTCAAGAACATGTGTGTTCACTAAGTTGGTTTTATACTCTGCTTTGATTTCAACAATACTAACCTGGATTGTCAGGATGGCCATCTTATGAATGAGTATTGCTAGTGTCCTTCAGTTTCTGCATTTGTGTTTCTGTTTATCATCTTGATGGTGCCAAGTATCACAGAGTCAGGCTTAATATGCAAATGATGTAACCTGGTCAAGGGTCATTGTGTGCCTGCTTGCTCATGTGAATGACGGAGTCACAGCAGTTTGACAAGAGACAAGTCGTGGAAGAACTGAGTCATCAAATGGCACACAAGGCTCTATTTCAGTTAAAAGAGCCTCTGTTGGCAACAGCCACTTCTGTGTTCACAATGCAAATTGATAGTGTAGTTTAAAAAATGCAATTTTAAAAACCCTAGCTATATAAATTAATGCATTTTTTCTGAGTTTTAATTTTAATTTTATTTGCTTACATTTTACAAAACTTAGTTGGAAAATGTTCGTATAAGAAATTTACACTTAAGCAGAGTGGTGGTGACACATACCTTTAATCCATCACTTGGGAGGCAGAGATAGGCAGATCTCTGTGAGTTTGAGGCCAATCTAGTTTACAAAGAAAGTTCCAGGACAGCCAGGGCTGTTACACAGAAAAAAAATCTGTCTCAAAACAGAACAAAAACAAAAAAGAAAGAAAAAAAAAGAAATTTATACTGAGTCTTTACATTTAGATGGGTTAAGATATAAAAGTAATTTCAGGCAACACTTAGTGACTAGGAGAAGTCTTTTTTTTAATGGTATCGGTGTGTGGTGTTGATTTCTGTGTGAGGATTGGGGCATGAATGAAGACACTCACGGTAGAGAGAAGAAGCTGAGTGTGGAGGAGACAGACTAAAGGAAACAGGACAGTAGAAGGTCAAGGAAGGGGAGAGAGGAAAGGAATGGAAGAACAGAAGTGTGCCCTCCAAAAACACAGGTGCACTTGGCTCATGTATTTCATTGAAAAACAGTCTTAAAAGTCATATTTTTGAAGTGGGAGGAGTAAATAAAAATTGTGAGTACAGAAATTGTATTTATTTTGTTTGCATCTATGGACATTTGTCCTGCAGTATCTTTGGAGGACAGAAGAGGGCGTCACATTTCTCAGAACAGGAAGTTAAACAGATGGATGTGGGTTGCCTTGTGGGTCCTGGGAATTGAACCCAGGTCCTCTGGGAGAGCAGCTCGTGCCTTTAACTGCTGAGCCATCTCTCTAGTCCCTATTAATTTATTTTGGGAACAAGTTCTCACTACATAGATGACCTGGAAGTCGTTATGAAGACCAGGATGGACACAAACTCATAGAGATCCACCTGCCTCTACCTCTTGAAACCAAAGATGTGCACCATCATACAGGGCTGAGTATGAAAACTCTCGTTTAGCTCTAATAAAAATAAAAGAATGTCTCTGGAATAGACACAGAAAGGATTTACCCAGGAGACGTTCTGAAAGGTGTCCTGTCTTTCAGAGAGCTATGCAAAAGCTGAACCATGGAACTGGGCCTGGTGGTCTTGAGGTCTCTGTGACATAGTGCTACGGTGAGCAGTGGGCATCATGGCATTATAAGGCTCATGGAAGGGTAAATTAGCTGTCATGGGACTTTGGAGGAATTTAGTAGTAATGTTGGGGCCTCATCTTGGACAGGCTAGCAACTAACTCTGTGAACTGGACAAGTAATTTAACCTGTGCAAATATTTTTGGAATGAAACATCTGGACTAAAATTTTTTAAA
The DNA here is from genome assembly GCA_033318265.1 of Phyllotis vaccarum. Lineage (NCBI taxonomy): Eukaryota > Metazoa > Chordata > Mammalia > Rodentia > Cricetidae > Phyllotis > Phyllotis vaccarum. Next base: position 137,645,876 of record JARWLC010000004.1, on the reverse strand, counting down.
GAGCTCTCTGTCCTTAGAACGCAGTACTAAATCCCTCGTAAGTCAACTAACCCAATAAATGCTTTATTTTCTGCTTGGAAGAGGGGTTTGTGGAGCAAAAAATGCACAGGCCATTTTGGGTTCTATTTAATTTGAAAATCTATGAGGAAAGTTTAAAGCCCAGTTATAACAGAAAGGGAGGAGGGACTTGCTTTACTTTCATTTGCTAGACACTCTGCTCATCCACCAAAACCAAACAGAAAGGCCCAGGGACTGAGATAAGGAAGCAGCTGCTGCCTTGAGTTAAAATATCATGTTATTCCAAGGAGGAACTGAGGGAAGCAGCATAGTGTCCACAGCTTCCTTATAAAGGGATGCTCCCGAGACTTAGCTGCCTCTTTAATGAAGCCCTGAGAGCAACTGAGACAACACCAGCTTTGCTCTTTACTTGGACATTCCATTCATAATTAAACTTTAAAAAATGTAAAATTGAGTTTTTTAAAAAATTTGAATCAATCAAAATTTATCATATTTGGCCTCATGAAGAAGATTATTCACCAACTTCTAGATAGCTTTCCAGTAAGAATGTTTCTTAACCACCACCACCCCCCAACACACACGTGTACCTGAAATACCAGAAAATCCAGACACCCAGAAATTACTGACTGGAACACTAAGGACATGTGCACCCCTCAGGCTCCATTATGACCAAACTCTGGTCTAACTGCCTCAGAGAAAAAGGAAGATTCTTTAGGAAAGGGCAGCTCTTAAGCCATTCATCTGTTCACATTCTCATCTCTTAACAGTGTGAGCTCCTACATGGTAGAGCACTTATCAAATTCATTGTTTTATTCCTAGTTTCTATAATAGTAACCTGTACAGGCTGGGACCAAACTCACAGCAATCTGCCTGCCTCTGCCTCCTGAATGTGAGATTAAAGGTGTGCGCCACCACTGCCTGGCCCATACAGCTTCTTAAAATATGCTTAGAGAATAAATGAATGAGATAAGTATATGGTTCAGTGTTGCAAATAATTAAAGAGACTAAAATAATTCCAATTAATTTAAGGTACAGTCAATTAGTTCTTTTCTGTGATGCTAACAGAAAGAAATGGTATTTAGCATCTTTGAAAATTAAGAGTACACACACACACACACACACACACACACACACACACACACACACACGTGCCCTTTTGAATGAGCATATGCTGTTTTGATTATTTCCATACATCTTTTGCTGGCATCTGTGTTTGGTTATTCTCTGATTAAGGACCTACGATGGTTTCTGGTTGTATGATGTTATTAGTTTGGAGTCTTAGGACAAGCATCTTTTTCAATTAAGTCCAAGATTTTTATAAGCATTATGTAATGGAAATTCTATAGAATCATCTTTTGCAGGAAAATTATTGATCAGCTCTGATTTGAATGATAATGACAGAAATTACTTAATTGAATCTCATATAAGCAAAAAAAGAAAAAGAAATCATTTGATGAACTAGAAAGTCCAGTAGACTGCAGCTGGCTGTAGAAACAGATCCAGAGTCCAGCCATGATGACATTGCCCTTTTCCGCTTCTTTCTCTTTTATACTCATTTCTTCTCAGTTTCTGCCTTCACTTACTATTTCTCCTCCACAGAGGCAAGATGGCCTCCAGATGCCCCAGGCTCACATTCTTTAGGTTTAGCAATCTCCCAAGGAGAGAGCTCATCCTCATTAATTGATGAGGAAAGTTCTGGGAGGACTGTGCTGAGGCTGGCCAGTGTCACATCCTCAGTCAATTAATGACTTAGGTGAGGCAGACAGATCCCTTCCTCCTATGACTCCCCATGTCTGTTGGATGAATCTGGATCCATGCCTCTGCCTGTGGACTGGGAGAGTGGATGCTCAGGATGGCACTGTCCTCTGGAGCAGACAGTTCTTCAAAGGAAAATGTGTGGGTGTTGCTGAGAGGGAAATGGATGAACAATGAGAACTTACCAACACACTACACCAGGGTTGATACAGAGCTCTTATGCGTAGGTTTAATGAACCGACTGGCCTCTTTCCAGGTGGTTCAGGGGTCTATTCTCAATAGGTGAGGCACAGTACCATTGCTAACTGTTTAGAATACCATCTGAACACTACGGTATCTTGCTAGGTGTGATTTTAAAATAGCATGTGCAGTACTGGGGTCTACAGGGCCTGGCACACTTCAGACAAGCACTCTACCACTGAGCTACACTGGCAGCCCACAAAAATGATGTATATGTTTTAATATGAACACACAACAAGAATTCTTGTCTTTAGGGAAGTAAAAATTACTCTTTGCACTTAACAAATACATAATACATACATACATACACACACATACATATATACATACATATATACATACATACATATGTACGCATGTTTGTATGGTCAAGGCATTTTTCAGAGCCTGATCAGATTTGCCAGGAATGGAGCAAGAATTGGTAAAATAAAATAAAATAATGAAACTTCCATGCCTCATGTTCCTCCTCAAAGAAAATAACAATCTTTTAGAGGCTTTGCCTCTAGAAGTGGCATGATTTTTAAGGTGACAGGACTGAGTATTTCTGTCAGTAGCGAGCCTAGGGAAGCAAGCACCAAAGCCAAGTTAAGTCCCAAGTCCCCAAGATGCCCTTCACAAGCAGTCGACCATTTAATTTGGTCTATTAAACAAACTTAGCAGTTGGGGTGCCCACACAGAGAGAAAGGCTGCTTAGAGATGAGATGTTGGCTTTAACTGGGATCTTCTGTCCCCTATTAGGCGACCATAAGCTCCTAATTATACACACCATCTTTCTTTCAAATGTGCATTTGTAGAAGCTCATGAATTTTCATTTCATTCTTAGTCACTGATTTAGGAATAAAAACAAGTTCCTGTCACGAGCAAATTAGAGGACTTTTCTCTTTTTCTTTCTTCCTTTTAAAATTTTGTCATGCCCCAAGAAGATTCTTGATAATTGATCAAACGCCCACTGTGAATCCAGAGCTGTGAGTGACTTGGAACTGTGAGGACATCTGAAAAAAGTTAATTCCTGTCCTTGAAGAACTTAAGAAAGGTGTCTCAGGAGAAAGGCACATACCTGAAACAATTAGGCAACAGGCGATTGTGACGCTCTTTCCAGTGGCACAGTGAGACCCCCCACTCCCTACCCCTGTTCCATCTGCTCATGTGGTGTGGCTTCGAGCTCTGTCTTCAGAACTTTCCTTCATGTAGGTCCTAAGCACAAAGTCAGGTCACCTACATCCACTCATCAAAACCCGTGGAAAAACTCCTAACCATCTCTGGTGTCTTTCCTCTTCCAGGTCCACACAGCGCACTGAAGACACAGGCCTAGCACCAAACCCAGTCCTCCGGGGTAAAATGTTGGTACTAAACCTGCATCACCCAGGTGCCCTGAGTTACTGCATCTGGTCTTCTCCGTCATGTTTCCTTCTTTCTGCAAACTGAGGGTTCTCATTCTCCACTAACTGACCTCAGACACCACTCTATCCATGAGGCCCCTGCTCTTTCCTCTTCCACAAGTGGGTCTCAACCTTCCTGGCTCTTTAGTAGTACAGTTCCTCATGTTTTGGTGACCCCAACTATAAAATTTTGGTTGCTACTTCGTAGCTGTAATCTTGCTACTGTTTTGAATAATGATGCAAATGTCTGTGTTTTCTCATGGTCCTTGGCGACCCCTGTGAAAGGGTCCTTTGACCATTCTTCTAGATTCTATTTCCTTTTCCTGTTCCTATGGTTGATCTGTTTTTGATCTCCCTTCCCTTTCTAGACTCTTTATATCCATGTTTTACTTACCCTGGAATCTCAAGTGCCTAGTAGGATGTCCGACACACAATAGGTCCTCTGTAAAGTTTATTGAAATGAATCAAATCAGGTTTCATGGAATTAAATAATGGTGCAAAAGACTTGAGTCAGCCGGAGCCCTGAGCTTTGCATTTAGGTGACAATAGAGAAAACAGCCTTGGAGAAGGAAATGACAGGGACAGTGTCCCAGCCATAAGCAGGGGCCCAGCAAAAGCTGAGGCCATTGAGTGGATGCATCTGCCTGGAGACTGTAGGTTGGCAAGTGTTGGGAGTGAAGTTCGTAAGGATGGATAGGGTCAATGGAAGATTCTGAGAGTCTGTCAGAGCCATGAAACATGGTACAATATGCAGTGAAATTCAAGAAAAGTGGAGATCCGTGAACAGAGTAAACTTTGCCCTTCTGGATGCTTCTGCCTGAGACCGTATGTCCTTACTCTTAACGTGCCACTGGCCTGCCAGGGCTTGTGCCATCTGGGTATAGCAGTGTGATGTGGGAGCAGGCAGGGTGCCAGCAGTAGATACAGGATTGCTGAGGTGACTTTTCCACTCTGGCTCAGATCTGTTGCTCAAGATGTCTCTAATCCTCAGTTCTCACCTGTAAAATGAACATGGAAAAAGTTCATTTCAAGTGGCTCCTTTGGTCTCTGAGACTCAACTCATATCAAGATGAGGGAGCCTTTGATGGCTTATTGCTCTATGCTGGTTCCCGGCTTTGATTTGCTTCTTCACCTTCCTGTTTTCTGGGGTCCAAGCTGCTTTATTAGACTGGTCTCTGATAGTTCCAGTCTGCTCTACTGAGGTCAGCCTCTCAAGCCTTGGTCATGTTTCCGCTCTAGGTAAGTCCTTCTTAATCCTCTGCCCCAGCTCAGGCCAGTATATCACCTCTTACATCTTTATCCCCGTGCCTTTGATAGTTAGAGATGTTTTTTCTCTCACTGTACTAGTTCTGCATGGGTGTTTCTGTCTTTAATTAGCTTGTAAACTTTTAAAAATAAAAGACTATTAAGAATAGTATTTGTCTCCCTGCCTCTACCCAACTCTGGGGCAAAGCCAAGCTTAACACAGGCACTAAATAAAGTTTTTGAATATTGAACTCAGTGACGCACAGGAAATAATATCCAAAGTAGAGATCCCCCCCTGGGATGTATTGGGTTTAGAGATGAAATGACAGCATGTTGATGGTTTTGTCAGAGGTGTTTAATACCTACCCAAAGATTCTTTAAAGACAAGGAGACCTTAGAAGTTTCTGGTCTGTTGGCTTCTTGAAAAGTAAGTAATATAAGGGCCTAGTGATATCTCCGCCAACCCAAGGAAGAAGCAGGACTATTTACTGAGTGACTTTGCTGTTGGAAGCGTCCCAGCCACAGCTTGGGAACATCGGGCAGAGTTACCACCCTGCTGCCACAGCCTCTGCCAATTTGGATAAGAAGCAACGGAGTTGACCTGTCTCTTGGCTCCGACACAAGGCAAGCAAGCGCACCAGCAGGCATGGAAAGAAGTTGTGAAATCAAAGCCATGGAAAAGGGGCGAACATGGTGCTCCTCTCTCCTCTCCCGACCCCACCCCGCTACTCCCAACTTCCCCACTCTTACCCCCTCACCCTTACCTCCTCCTCATCCAGACCTTCTCCCCAGCTTCCTCGCCATCATCATCTGCAAGCTGGTATAAACCAGAGCTTTTCCCTGATTCCCAGGGAGGTATTGGACCCTTGAAGTGTAGCTGTTCTTAGCAGAGGGCAGGGACATTCTGATGTTTAAGATTACCATGTCCGCATTGTGGTCCTTGGTTTGAGGAGGATAAAAGTCACACTTCCGGGAAAGTAACTGGCTCACAGAGACATAATACTTTTGAAATGTAATATTAAGACTCGCCGTGAGAAGTAACTGAGCTCTAGATCTGGCAGACTCAGGGTTCTCTTCTTGATCATAGACTTGCAGAAATAAAGCCCCCCAGGTCCAGATCCCTACCGCCTTTGCTCAAGCTACTGAGAGGGAAGGTTCAGAAAGAAGGATTTTGTTGCATGCTCTTCCATTCTCAGATGCCCCTGAGCTGTTCATGTTTGTAGCCGAACTCTGCCGTGTGTCGATTCCTCTTACTGTTGAGGAAAGTGTAGGGCTAATTCCATGTGTCACCAACCCATTTAGTCAGCACTCACTCAGTTTCTTAGCAGAAGTGGTGAGATTTATCGGGGAAAGTAACCGTCATCCCGAATAAATAGATGCACAGTTAAGGCATGCACAGCAGGCAGGGTGCATGCTTCTGACTAGGTGTAAGGAACTTATTAGTGAATGCTTGTGGCAAAAAGCAATCACTTGAAAGGAAGGCAGACATAAGGCTATGCTTACAGTTTATAGCAAATATTCTTCAAAACAGTAATTTTGGCTCTATTCGCAGTAGGAATCATTTCAACTAAAATTTATTATTGTTTATTTATTTATGCTAAGCTTTTCCTACGGAGAAAATGCATGCAAATGGTAAACAGCCTGACAATGTACAAAGACTTTGTTTTTTCCAGTGCTGACTTTAGCTCTCCAGTTCCCCTTTTCCTCAGCAGTGGTTGCTACGGCAGCCAGGTCCCTCCACAACTGTATACATACATATATGTATATATATGTGTGTGTGTGTATATATGTATGTATGTATGTATGTATGTATGTATGTATGTATGTATGTATATGGTAGTCCAGTGTTCACACCCTTCTGTGGTTCAGCTTCTTCCATATCAAGTCTGGAAATCATTCCTTAGTCTGTAGATAGGAACCACAGTCGCCGTCTCTAGAAAATTTGACTTGAGTTCATGCCTTGTCATGGTGGCTTTAGGGCTTTCTGTTTGTTTGTTTGAACACTGCAGATATATTTTAACTAACACCCACTTTCCCGCCATCCCTTTGTTCTCAAAGGTGACGACTGTGTTGAATTGCCAGTAGACTTCTACACGTATTTTATCAGTTTGGTTCATATGTATTAGGTATTCTGCAGTGTGGCTCTGACATCGTTCTTCCTCAGTTTGTTATGTGAGCATTCCAGCTGTTTGTTTCTCCTTTTGTGGTAAGCATTTTAGCTCCTGCTCTCTTGAGAACACAGGTGAGATCTCTCAAATGATACATTCCCATCGTAGAGTTGCCTGGACACAGATGGTGTGCCTGACTGTACCTGATATTGGAACATTGGTCTCCAACATCATTTTTGATAATAAACCTTCAAACGAATTACGTATAAAAAGTTCTTTGGCTGTAGAGGTGGCTCAGCCATTAAGTGTCATGGTTGCTATTATAGAGGACCAAGCTTCAATTCCTTAGAGCCATAGGGTGACTCACAACCATCTGTAAATCCAGTTCCAGCGGAACTAGGCATGCCCATGACGTACATACATAATGCAGGCAAAATACTCATACAAATAAAAAAAATCTAAACAAACTTTTTTTATTTCTTCCCTCTTCCCCTGTTTCCCTCACCTATTCCCCCACCCCATGCCTTGCCCCTCCCCTATCCTTACCACTACAGGCTTTGAGGACATCTTAACACTGCTGAGCCGATGCCTTTAGATAGTACCTCACTATGGTTTTAAGATGTTGAAATTTTAAAGTACTGAAGTTGAATATTTTTCTTATGTATTTTGGCTACTTAAGTTGCCTCTGACAAATATTGACCCAATGACAGTTTTTGTATGATATTATTTGATTATTTTTGTTGATGTGTAGAGCAATTTCATTTTTCTGGATACTAATACCCAGTAACATTTTAATTGTCATAATTAGAAGTACAAACTATTATAATTAACCTTTCTCAGTCTGTGGCCTGAATTTCATTTTTAAAATATTTATTTTACTTTTAACTTGGGGGATGGTGATGAGTACAGGTACCTCTGAGGTCCAGAAGAGGCCATGAACCCCTCCAGAGCTAGAGTTGCAGGAGGTTGTGAACTGCCATGTGGGTGCTGGGAGCTGAACTCCAGTCTTTTGGAAGAGCTGTAAATGCTCTAACTGATGAGCCATCTCTCCAGCCCGGTGTTTATCTATTTTATAATCTTTTAAAAGAGTTGGCTTATAGATTTGTTGAATCCTTATCTTTTCCCCTTTCTATCTCTTTTCCCTTGTTATTTATTTTTTCCTTTAGTTTCTCTGGTTAGCTTTAGCCCATCTATCTCTCTATCTACCATCTATCTATCTATCTATCTATCTATCTATCTATCTATCTATCTATCTATCTTTCTACCATCTGTCTATCTCTCTATCTACCATTTATCTATCTCTCTCTACCATCTATCTCTCTACCATCTTTCTATCTATCTATCTTTCTACCATCTGTCTATCTCTCTATCTACCATCTATCTATCTCTCTCTACCATCTATCTATCTATCTATCTTTCTACCATCTGTCTATCTCTCTATCTACCATCTATCTATCTCTCTCTACCATCTATCTCTCTCTACCATCTATCTATCTATCTATCTATCTTTCTACCATCTATCTCTCTATCTACCATCTGTCTATCTATCTCTCTCTCTACCATCTATCTATCTATCTACCATCTATCTATCTATCTATCTATCTTTCTATTTATCTATCTCTCTACCATCTATCATCTGTCTATCTATCTATCTATCTATCTATCTTTCTATTTATCTATCTCTCTACCATCTATCTATCTCTCTACCATCTATCTATCTATCTTTCTATTTATCTATCTCTCTACCATCTATCTATCATCTGTCTATCTATCTCTCTATCTACTCTCTGTCTATCTACTATCTATCTATCTACCATCTATCTATCTCTCTATCGTCTATCTACCATCTACTGCTCTATCTCTCTATCTACCACCATCTATCTATCTACCATCTATCTATCTATCTATCTATCTATCTATCTATCTATCTACCATATATCAATCAACTATCTACCTACCATCTATCTATCATGTATATATATATTTCTCAGTGCTAGGGATCGAATCCAGAGTCATGTATATGTTACACATGAAAATTTTGTTGTTGTTTTCAGGTCAGATTTTTTAGTGTTTAGAGTGCCTGCTTCCTTTTCCTCTTATTATATTCCCTTAAAGCTCTATATATCTTGTGTTAGGGTTTTGTGTGTATTTGGTATGGTTCACATTTACCAGTTATCTGGCAGCAGACCTCTGTGGATGCAGGTGGGAACATGGCAGAAGGCAGCGGCAAATAGCAGGAGACTCTTGAAGCCATTTCTATGTAGAAAAGAGTGTTGTTTTCAGATGAATTTGGTTATGATTACCAGAAAGGTTATCATTTTAATATCAGAGAAGGCAGGAAGAAAGGAAAAGGGAAGGGGGATAGGAGCCCTCCCAAGAGACAAAGAGAGAGAGAGCTTCAGAAGCGGGATCTTCCTTTAAATGGAGCTTGATGTCAGAGCTCAGAGGATGTGGCTTTAGAGGCTAGCATCTTGGTACTAGTGTATTCATTTAGCTGCACTAAAATTTGCTGATTTGCGTTAATTTTCTCCATTAGTAGTGAGGAGTTTTGAAATGAATGGCAATTCTGTGATGGTTTTGCTGATTTCTAAGCTCACTGAACTGTGAGAAAATATGTCTGGAGTGATTTTTGGTCATCAGTATTTGCTTCTGTACGAGTTGCCTGTGGGCCTGAGAGAATGTGCTCCCTGTGACTTAGGAGCATAAGGTTGTTATTTACATCCACAGAATAATTATGAATTTGCTGTTTGCTCCTTATGTCTTTTCAAGTCATACTGCCCTGACACATAGGGATGCTGAGGTTCCAAATGACAGTCTTTCATTGTGAATTATTTATTTAATCTTTTATTGCCTATGTGTTCTCTCTGTTCATGGCCAGTAAACAGACCACACCCAAGAAAATGCTGCTACTAAGAAACCGTCTTTGTTCCTTTTTGTTTAAAATAAACAGAAATATAAAATCAATCACATGCTACTGAGTCTTCTGTGAGATTTCAGGAACCCGCCTGATTGTAGCTTACACTGGCTGCCGCCAGTCCGCCAGCGCCATTTTGAATGTGACCCGGACGCCACGCTTTTCTTTGTACAATGACCTGCTTTGTATACACAATTTGGAAGCTACTTTTGCTTAGTTTCTGCTAAAAACCCTTTTTAAACTTTCTCAGGCATTAAGTGGATATTCGATCCACATTGGACACCATCTGTTGCAGAGCGATTTTTTGGTCCCAGGTGGCCAGAGGCCCAGACCCTGGCTCGCCAGACCCCTTAGCCGCTAGCCACTGCCACTCAGGCCCCCAGAAATGACTCAGACGCTTATATTAACTTTATGCTGTTTGGCCTATGGCTCAGGCACATTGCTAGCTAGCTCTTACATCTTAAATCAACCCATTTTTATTAATCTGTCACATGGCCTGTATTGTGATATGTTTAATTAAAATTTTTTCTAATTTATTTTGCCCATTTGTTTATGTAATGACCTCTCTGAATTATCATGTTTTATATCTCTTAGAAGTAGTATATAGCTAATTTTTAAAAAACTCTGTGTTTCTCAGCTAAGGACAATGACAATACCTGTGGCCTCAGCTACTATGAAAGCTGAGTCAGGAGGATCCTTTGAGCACAAAGGTTCCAGGACTGTCTGGGCGACATAACAATACCATGTCTGTGTAAAAAAAAAAAAAAAAAAAAAATCTGAGATTTCTTTCCTTAGCTGATTCAGTATTGGATTATTAATATGCATTTTTATTATGGAAATTTTACTTATCTTGTGTTTTATATTTACATTCTCCAGCATCATTTTTTCTGCTTTCTGTTTGTGTTGATCCAGTTTCTCTGCTATGTTCTTTTCATCTTTGCCCCCTCCCGTCTTCTCCCCTGGAATTACAAGTCAGGATGAGATGCAGAGACCTTAGAGAGGTCTCGGCTTCCACACTACTTCCTAAGCTGAGAAAGTCTGTCCTTTGTGGTCCCGTCTTCGTGACAGGCTTACCACGTCAAGGGCCCCTTCAAGGACGTCTCCTGGGTCCCTGGGATCCACATCTCAGAGAGCTCAGAATTCTGTGTACAGGTTCAGGACTCTCACAGAGAAGGCATCCAGCCCTCACCCCATGGGCTCTTGGTCAGCCTTCTTCTGCTCAAAGACAGAAACAAAGACACGGAAGCGGTGACCCTTCGGCCCAACCATCAAGGGACCCAAAGGTCAATCAGAATAAGTCCACAGTTGTTTTGTGTTATCTCTTTGTTCTTTTTATTTAAAATGTTATTATGAGTTCTTTGAGAATTTCCTGAAGTGTATTTTGATCATGTTACTCTTTGTGTGTGTGTGTGTGTGTGTGTGTGTGTGTGTGTGTGTGTGTGTAAAACCCTAGCTGTCCTGGAACTCACTCTGTAGACCAGGTTGGCCTTGAACTTGGAGATCCTGCCTCTGCCTCCCAAGTGCTGAGGTTAAAGGTGTGCCTTACCACACCTGGCCTATGTTATTCTTTTTTTAAAGAAAAAATAAGTTATTTTAAATGATGTGTACTGTGTGTGCATGTGAGTGCAGTGTCTGTGGAGGCCAGAAGAGGGTGATAGAGCCCCTAGAGATGGAGTGAGCTACCACATGAATGCTGGGAACCAAACTCTAGTCCTCTGAAAAAGCTGCAGGTGCTCTTAACAGATGAGTCATCTTTCCAGCTTCATCTCTGTTTATTCTAAATCATTTCCCACATCTTATGCATTCAACTGTTCATTTTTAAGTTATTTTTATTTCATCTTACCAAAACTTCTGTGTGTTGGTTCCAATCTGTTATATTCAAATAAGCTCTGAGAGTTCTTCAAAAGAGTTCTTAAAATGTGTTTGCAGCATCCAAGTATGTCCTTCCCCCTCAGGCCTTCCACTTTTGTTTGACTTCCTAGGTTTCCTTCTCGTTGGTGGACGGGTAGATTTTCTGCACTGATGACTTACTTTGAAGCTCTTATGTCCTGATCTGTTGTAGATTCCTCTTCTCTCAGACGGAGACAGGCTGGACCCCAGAGTCTGTCACACTCAGAGTCCAGGTAGGAAATCGGGGTGCCATTCCCAGTACTGAAGGCGCTGGGTGTGCTGTCTATTCCTTGCTCTTTGGTTCTCTGAAATGATGTGACAAGTCTTGGCCTTCCCAGCTCGGCACACCCCTGGCTGTGATGGAAACATATGCAGTGCCTGGCACACTCAGGCCTTCCAGGAGTTGGCTTTCCAATACATTCTAAGGCCCTGCTTCCTGCCACTTCTTTTTGGCTGGACAGCTCACTCTAGCCACAGACATTCCCTGAGCAGCTGACTTAACATCTGAGCTTGGCCAGCACTGGTGCAGCTGTGTGCTCTGGCATTGGTGCTCATGAGTAAATTCCCTAGTAAGCCCAGAGATCTGCCTTGGTTTCTCCTTTGGGTGTGATTATCTTACAGCAAGGCCAGCTCCATAGGTATGAAACTATGCAACCACACTGGGCTCCACACTCAGAGACCCTCTTCTCGGATTAATGTGCCCATGCTGCTGCACTGAAGTCTTAAACAGTTTGCAGATAAAATCTTGGTTAACACTGGCCCTTGAGAAAGTGGACGAGGCTCACGAAGCCAGCCTCTTGAGAGTCCAGAGCAAGAACATCATGAATAATTGTTTGAGAATATCTTTCCAGAAGTAGTGCTGTGTCTTGTAGAGTTTATTCTTCCAGGAAGTTTCCCACACATCTAGATAGAAGCTTCTAGAGCTTCCCAAGAGTAGCTGTCCTCTAAAAAAGCCGTCACTTAATGTTCTACCTTTTTGGTTCCTGGAGGACTATTAAAAGTTTGAGCTGTGATTTGTATGACTGAGGAGCCTGAATTTTTATATTTGAAATTAAGTTTATTTATCTTATAATTCTTTTTGACAGCTTTATTTTTAACTGTGCATTTGTGTCCGGGGTGGTATGTGCTTGTGGGTACAATTGCTCACAGGTGCCAAAAGAAGGTGTCTGATACTATTGAGTTATTGGTAGTTGTAAGCTGCCTGATGTGGGTGCTAGGAACTGAACTCGTCCTCTGCAAGAGCAGCAAACAGTTTTGACTGTGTTTAGTAGCCCCAAGCTTGTTTTATAATGTAAATACCCACTTGGGGCTTGATGGACAACATAGCTTTGACTGGTCAGGTTCTTTTCTCTGCTTTGATTACATTTTTGCATTGGTTTCACAGCAAGACTGAAACATTGTCCAGAAGGATTTCTAAGTTCAAGTATATCATTAACTAAAATGGGGGGGGGGGGGGGGGTGGCGGCGGCGATTTTGGTGTCTTTTCTTAAGTACAGAAAGGAGCCTTTCTGCCTATGCAAGACAGACAATGTAGCTCACTTCTGTGACCTGAGATGAACAAGGGAGGGTTGCAAGACTGCCCACCCGATTTCAAGCGGAAGGAAAAAGGAACGCAAAACAGACACAAGAAGGCCAGAGGCCAGATTCTTGGCCATGAGTGGAGGTGAGGAGGTGGCAATGGGAGGCAAGTTGACAGTTGAGAATGAGCCATTGTCAGTGCTGAGCTCATGTGGCTTGGTATTGCTTGGGCAATCGTGTGAATCCTGAGTGTTCTGACAGGCATTGTGGTTTTGAGAGCACAGAGGTACGTACATCAGTAGGCTCTGGCCATAACTGAGAGTTAGCTGAATAGGGGGTGGGGAGGGATGGGGTGGGAAACATTCAGATGACCAGAACCATGACTTTCAGAGGTAGTTACCTCGAAAGTCTAGACTAGGAAAACAACACTGTAGGAGTTCCCACTTTGGAGAGCAAAAAACCTCATTGCTAGGCTACTGACCAATGAAGATCCAGGTAATACCACCTCCCCTGCTATGTACCTTCTCAACTTGTACAGATAGATACTAGCTTGGACAAGAACAGTAAGTGACTTGCCTGAAGAGGATACTCACTGCCTCAGCTGAGACTCCAGACCAGATACACCAGCACTGTGACAGAAGTGGCCACTTCACCCCACAGATGCCTTCTTTGTGGTTACTTGCAACCTAACAAGAAGGGACATTTTAAGCACATCCTGGAAGGGACTTTTGTTATTAGTCTGGATGAGGAAGAGGTTTTGAGATCAATAGGCAGGGAGTTATTTGGCAGGCTAAGGTCTCATTATGTTCCCTTGTCATTCCCTCATGCTCAGTGAATCACATCCGGAAGCAAGGAGGCAAGACACACTTGGACGAAATCCTAATACCGATAGGTATCTAGGTCTAACATCCTATCAGTTGCTTGCTTGTAAGGTCCTCTGTGGGCTACACCACCACCTGCAGGTCAGCCCTGAAAAGTACATGTCCAAGAAAATGGTGGCGTTCCTGGACCAAGCCAGAATTGCTGCACTGTGTTTCTTCGGCTCAGAGTCTCCTAGTCAGGGCCCACACAGCTCAATGCCTGATGGCTCAAGTCCTAGAGTTTAGTAGACAATTCTTCACTCATTTCTTCTCTGGCTTGCTCAGTAGGAAAGGCTTTTCTTGGTTCTCAGGTGCAAATGAAGCCTTCTATCAAGTAATTAGAATTTCTTGTGTAAATCCTTCAATCTTTCCTAATCTACTTGACACAGCCCAGTCTACTTGACAATCTCCAGTCATTAAAATGGGAATGTTTTGCCCCAGGGGAACAGGCCTGATGACTTCACTGTGGGTTTCCTTCTCTAGGAGACTGGCTTTTGGAAAAGTTTAATTGCCCACCCTCTTGAGAATAAGATTCTTCGTCCACCAGGCTGGGGTGGTTAATTAGATACAGAAACTCAGAACCAGACACCTTCCCCAAGCGCTTGGGGTTTGCCATTTCATCTGCAATCAGATTCTGCAGAACCATCAGCAGAGACCACAGTGCCACCTTTGGGAATCATCTGCTAGCAATGTCCAGGATACTTTATCCTGATCTTCACAAAAAGGTCATCAGGCCAGCAGCAGGGGCTCCCATAACTGCACTTGTATGCTATACAGGTGTAAGGATGTGAGATTCAAGTTGAATAAGGCCGGTCACTGCAGCAGAGAAAACCAGGACAAACAAGTTTGGAAGAGAAGATCAAACTCTATTTTGAAAATGTTTGATTTGAAATGCTTATTAGTTATCTGATGGAAATGTCAAGTAGAAAGATTTGCTAAGTCTACAGCTCCGGGGAAATATCAGGGCTGGAAAACATAGATCTGGGAGTTATTGACAGAGAGATAGACGTTAAAGCCCTGGGATAAGACCTCCCACAAAGTGAGCATGTGTATCCAAAGAATTGGAGTTTAAATGACTCAAAAATTGGGAATAAGAAAAAAGAGGTAACACACTTCAAAGAGGCCAATGAGGTACAGCAAAACTGAACCTGGGTGCTGTCTAGGACCACTAAGAGGACTTGCTGAGATGATGTAGGGACCCGAGTAGCTGCAATGAGTACATAGAGAAGAGCATATATTTTAGGGAGAACATACGTAAGATAAAATAAGACAGATACAAAATGTAGATGGATGATAGACGGATGAAGACAGGTGGATAGTGGGTGGGTAAAAGAAGTGAATGATAGGTAGGTAGCTGCCAAAATGAATGGCTAGAAAGGGGAAAATTGAGATGCTGGATAAAACTAGTGCTGGAAAGTCTTTCCATAAGTGAGAGGAGATCCAGGCTGCAAGTGGCAAGGTCTGAGAGGCCCTGGAATCCGGAATGGATTTGCCATCACAGGACGGAAAGAAACACATTAGTAAATGTGATGATGCGGAACACCACAGTTGTCTTCCGGCAGCTTCTGCTTTGGTAATAAACGGACTAATCAGGTTTATTTTTACTGGTTTCTTCTAGCCTTGAATTGAGACATTTCCCTGGACTTAATGCCCTTCACTGAAGCTGAGCCAGAAGAGCCCAGTTGTCAAAGCTCTGGATCCTCAGCAGTACCACAGCCTGTTCTGGTACTTCTCTTAAGAAGGAAGTAATTGGATGAGGACATGTGACACTCAAGCTGCACAGACTACAGGATACAGCCAGCGGAGGAATGGCCAGGTTAGAGTGTCCATGCACAGGCAGAACTGCTGGCACCCATGTGTAAAAGCCACAGACCATCTTAATGTAAGTTTCTGCTTCTGTCATGACCCCTAACTGGCTTCTCAGCTGGGCTTCCAGTTTGCCTTCACATTTGATCTTCTCCCTCCCTCCCCCTCCCTCCCCCTCCCTCCCTCCCTCCCCCTCCCTCCCCCTCCCTCCCTCCCTCCCCCTCCCTCCCTTCTGTATTTCTCTTTTCTTGCCCTTTCTCATTTCCCCTCTCCCATTCGCTTTCTTTCTCCTCACATATGCCTCAGTGCTTTGACAACTAACAGGCAATTCATTCAGCTCCCCAAGGATGCTTCCCCTTGATGCTCCACCTCTTTAGCTCAGCCTCAGACTTATTCTAGGCTCCTTCTACCACATGGGTTTCTAAGGAGTCAGGCCTTCAGGCAAATGTGAACGCCAGTAATTAAAAAGATAAACAATGTATCTGTAAGTTGTACCCGGTGAGTTAAAAACCAAGCTGATGGGTTTTCAGGCAGGGCTCTGACAAGGAACCCTCTTCATCTCTTTCAAGTCCAACGCAGAAAAATATCTTCTCCGGAACAGCACATCTTTTGGGGAAATGAGTGTAAGTATAGATGAATTTGGGTGTAGTAAAGACGAGAAGGAGGTGGCTTCCACTTTGGAGCCCCTGCAACAAGCCCTCAGTTAAAACCCAAAGTAACTACATTTACTGCTGCTTGAATAGCAAGTGAGAATGCTTCTTTTCCTACTGTAAATTTTATAGGAAAAATAAAAACACGCATTAATATAAAATTATAACATATAATTCCATATCAATATTTTAGTAAACAGGCTTTCTGTGGATGAACACTATTGTAACTGAATAAAAGTATTTAAGTAAAGATATTTCTAACTAAATATGAGTCTGAGTGAATGCTTACTTTCCAAATTAATGTGATTGATTGATTGACTGATTGACTGATTGATTGATTGATTGACTGACTGATTGATTGATTGACTGATTGATTGACTAATTGACTGATTGATTGAGACAGGTTTCGTCTACGTAACAGCCTTGGCTGTCCTGGAATTTGTTTTGTAGACCAGGCTGTCCTCAACTTACAGGATTCACCTGCTTCTGCCTCCTGAGTGCTGGGATGCAAAGCATGCACCACCTCTTCCAGATTTCCAAGTTAATCTTTGACTAAATAAATGAGGCTATTTCAAAATCTTCATTAGAATGCGAGAGAAATGGCTGAGCAGTTAAATGTTTTTATTTGCACTCCCCTAATAGCTCAGAACATTGACCATTTTTCCAGGTATCTTCTGGCCATCTGCCCAGCATTTGGCTCGTGTCTATGCATTTTATTTATTTGTGTACTGATCAGATTGTTTTGTGGTATTTAAGCTTTGAAGTTCTCTTTAGATTTTATATACTAACCTTCTGTCAGATGTAAATTTTGCAGTTTCCCTTATGGTAGTTGTTGTTCCTTTAATTGATTCCTTTGCTGTGTAGACATTTTTTAGTTTCATGAGGTCCCATTTATCAATTCTTAGGGCTGTTTTTTATTCTGTTAGAATCCTTTTCAGGAAGTCCTTGCCCATCGTATATCAGGAAGTGTTTTCCCTTGGCATCTACATTGGTTACTTTGGCTTCTCTGTGACCCCAACAGAAATGACCTGAAAAGGAAGACCTTCCTTTGGCTCACGGCTTCAGAGAGGTCTAGTCCATTCCAGTGGGGAAAGCATGGCAGAGGTGATGGTAGTGGGAACCTGCCACAGTGCTTCTCCATCACAACAGACTGGGAGGCAAAGAGTGTGGGATTGGACCCAGAAACAAGTCTAGCTTCCAAAGATTGCCCTTTTTCTATCAGCCAAGCCCTGCCTCAAGTCTAACCATGGCTTTTAAATCAGGACTACAAACTGGGAACTGAGTATCCAAGCATGAGTCTGCGGGGAACATTCTAGATTCAAACCATAACTGGCTCCTCTGAATCCCTTTTTCCACGGGGCCTTTCCTCTGGCTCATTTGCTTCTCTTTGGCTTGCCTAGCCCAGTTTTAGTAAGCATCCCCCATCAATCTGTTGAGAAGTTTGACACCCCATTATCCTTGACATCTGAGTAACTTTCTATTTTATGAATTTTAAAATTTATTTCACATACCAACCACAGTTTCCCCTTCCTTGTCTCCCCCTGTTCCCTCCCCCATCCACTCCTAAGAAAGGGTAAGGTCTTCCATGAGAGTCAACAAAGCATGTCATACCAAGTGGAAACAGAATCAAGCTCTTCCTCCTGGCATCAAGGCTGGGCCAGGCATTCCACCTTAGGGAATAGGTTCCAAAAAGCCAGCTCATGAGCCAGAGACAGATCCTTGTCCCACTGTTAGGGGCCACAAACAAACCAAGCTACACAATTATCCTCCATATGCAGAAGGCTTAGGTCAGTTCCATGCAGGCTCCCAAGCTGTCAGTCTGGAGTCCCTGAGCTCCCAAAAGCTCAGGTCAGCTGTCTCTATGGGTTTCCTCTTCAAAATCATGATCCCCTTGCTCATACAATCCCTCCTCCCTCTCTTCAACTTAACTGCCAGAGTTCTGCCCAGTGTCTGGCTATGGATCTCTGCATCTGCTTCCATCAGTTACTGGATGAAGGGTCTATGATGACAATTAGGGTAGTCACCAATCTGACCACAGGAGAAGGCCAGTTCAGCCACACACACTCTCTCTCTCTCCACTAACCCTAGGAGTCTTAGCTGCGGCCATCTTCCTCTGAGTAACTTCTGTTCCCTGTCCTTTGTTATGTGGGCTGTGCTTAGCAGCAAAGCAGATAAATGGAAAGAATCTTCTCAGTTCAGTGTTCCCTCTTGGCCATTCTGCTCAGCAGCCATCAACCCATCCTTGTCTTTGTGGAGACAGGAACTGAATCCCTCTCACCTTCTGGGCACTGTCCACCCATACTGAGACCACCTTGAGCAAAGTCTTCTTTGCTGTGCTTACAAGTGTCAGAATCGTGTTTGCTATAAAGACACATGAGAAGAACGGGGTTCCTTGATCAACCAGTGAGGTATAAGCCCTCTCACATACAGCACTTCTCACATACCGCCTGTCCATCCCCTACCTGTTTTTAGAATCCTCAAATTCTTAACTGGTCCCAAAGGCATGCTACCCTTTCCTTTACTTCTGGCTGTTGAACACATTTCATGGCAATCACTAATTCATCACACGAAACGGAATAAGAACCATTTAATATGATTATCTTCTCCATTAAAGCTGTCATCATAATTAGAGCTGCAGTGAACTGTTTGCCAGGAATGATACTTCTGCCAAGAAAAACTTGGGTGTCATTTCAGAAAAATTCTTAGGTGGGGGAGGAGAAGATCAGAACCATCTGTGTGGAGAAAGCCAGAGCTAAATAATGATCGGCAGAGCCCCTTTCCCCGATGCCTGCCAAACTCTGGCCAGCCAGCCCACTGGACCTTGCCAAAGATGCTGGACTCTACCAGCTTTCAAGGTAGTCCAAGGGGCACGCCTTCTCCCCTTCTCCGAGGAAGAGAGCCTTCAGCAAAGCCAGTGGCAGATTAAAATCAGGCTTTCATGTGCAGGCTCCCTTTGAAACTCCCAAATAGCTTTGTTTGCCACCCCACTGTTTCCAGGGCAACCACCTGAGCCAGGACAGAAGCAGAAGGCTAGACTGGGACCACCCACTGCAATTCTCATTTTCTCCTCATGGCAAGAACCTCTTTATCGACTCAGAGTGTTTGTCAGACCTCTCACTGAGTCACAGGAATAACATTTTGCCCTAGTGGAAAAGTGCCACAGGCTGATGCTCCCTCAACCCCCATACCGAGCTGCTTTTAAATGGAACCAAACATCCCAGGGGAGTTTCTCGGCACAAGAATTACTTTGTCACACATTTTTAGATTACACTGTAAATTATAGATTAAAAAAATACATTATGCTAATTTCTTCCAGCTTGTCTTTTAGTTATTTTTAGGGATAGTGACTTTGGAATTGAGTTCCTCTGTCAAACGTTTAAAGTAAAGATAAGAATAAAAACCTAAGACAGAGGATGTGCAAGACTGCCTACGGAATGAGCAGTTTGTGTCCACTGTGCATTTCAGCTGATGTCATGAAAGTCGATCTGGTGCCGGCATCATTAGCTTTGGGTGTGCCTTCTCCTTCTGCAACTGTTTTGGATATGTGACTTTGGAACAATTTGTTTCATTTTCCTAAGAGTCTCATCCATGAAATCAATGTGTTGGGCAAGATCTCTAAAGGGCTTCCAGCTCTTGCACTCGGTGGTAAACTGAGTTGAAAGCCCTCACACCACTTGAACAGGTGGTGTTGACTAGCTTTATAAAGAATAAACAAACTCAGTCTGTGAGCATTAGAGGAAATTTAGCGGTACAAAGCCCTTCAGCTGTGTTCTTCACAACACGTCACACTGGGCAGTTGTTGACTCTCTCCTGTGGTTCTATGCGCTTGGCCCTTCCCTATGCTTGTGTTAGATTGGATTCAGAAGCAGGCCAGGAGATCGGATCAATAGTAACACAAGAGTGGAGGGAGTCGGAAATCTGTGAAGCAAGTGCTGGCTGAGGAGACATCTTGTCCCGGCCTGTAGGAACCCTCTCAGCATCTTGTCACATAACCTACCTGTCCAGAAGACATCTTTGCAACAACCAGGCCAGGTGTTGCAAACAGACTCCAAGATCAAATTACCCAAGGGCCACAGCCTCACTCTTGCCCATCTGCTCCATACCTGATTTGTAGTCACAATTAAGGCGTCAGTGTTGCTTCCCTCTCTCCTTGTGGCAGTTCTGAATGTGTCCCACTGGTGGAGCCTAAATCACATTTGCAGTTATAAAAGAATGTTTCCAGTGACATAGCACAAAAACACAAACTCTGGAGATTTAAATAAAAAAGTTCAAATCTTTGTTCTATAATTTATTAGATACATGGGCTATCAGTATTGGTTACTGATAATTAGTGTCATTAATATTGAATAAGATATTGCTAAATCTGTTTTTTGTCTGTCCAGTAGCATTTTGGTTTTGATAAAGTGTCCTCCCAGGGCCCATATGTAAAAGTGTGGGGCCAGGTAAGGTATTGGGAGATGTTATAAAGGTCCTTGGGTCACTGAAGATGACTGTGGGCTCATCTTGTCTTTTTCTTTGCTTTATTCCTTTGCCTTGAGATGAGGCTTACTAAACACAGCCCACAGTCCTGACTAAAATTTATTATATAGAAGAAGATCTTAAACCCACAGAGAGCCACCTGGCTCAGCCTCCTAAGTTCTGGGATCAGAGAAGCCAAGTTCTGTTCTTAGCACCCCATTGTGACTCTCAACCACCTGCAACTCCAGTTTCAGGGAGATCTGGTGCTGTCTTCTGACCTCCTCAGGCAGCAGGCACACATGTGATGTACACACAGACACATAGGCAAAACATTTACACATATAAAATAAAAATAAATACATTTTAGAAGGCCTACTGAGATTCTTAAACGTGTCATGCCTTCTATAGTATACAATCATCAGATGGACTCAGACATCTATCCTTTCAAATTATTCTGAATGACCAAGTTGTAGCAAGTGTCAAAATTTCCTTCATTGTGGAAGCGCTTAATATACCATGCATGTTGCTGTAATCTGTCAGGAGAGAGAGTGCCTGGTGGGTGGAAGCCAGGGGGCCCCATGAGCAGTAAGGCAGAGATCAGTATGGGTGGGAGCCGAGGAAAGAGACACATCTTACAGGCTGCACTCATGTGAAGACTTTCTTAGAGGAAGGGAGTGGAGAGAGAGAGAGAGAGAGAGAGAGAGAGAGAGAGAGAGAGAGAGAGAGAGAGAGAGAGAGAGAGAGAGAGAGAGAGAGAGAGAATAGAGGTGCTCACTGCCTCGTGATGGGAGAGGAGAGAGCAAGCAAAGCGGAGTCTTTTCTTAAAGGAAGCTTGCCATCAGGACACTGGGGGGACAGGTTATTGCTTATTGGCCAGGACTCTAGGAAGTGGGTCAGAAAACTAACACAAGTATGTAGTATGTACCACATTTTCTTTATCCACTCAGCCATCTATGTATACCCAAATTGCTTCTGCTTTTAGCTGTTGTGACTAATGCTGCTATAAATTAGGGTATGCAGAGGTTTTAATCTTTTCAGATTTATTATATTCTCTCACTTACTGAACCAAAATCTTAAAGTACAAGAACAGTGGGGAGCAATTTGAGGGTTGTATTTTAAACATTAAGGAGATTTGGAGTAATGACTACTGTCTTACCGTCCTATAGGTGTGAAGAGACATCATGACCAAGGCTACTTACAAAAGAAAGCATTTAATTGAGGCCTTGCTTGTGGTTTTAGAGGGCGAGTCCGTAGTTGGGAGCGGATTGGCAAGTGGTAAGTGTGGCAGGAGAGGGGGAATAGGCCCCCTGTCAGCCTTCAGAACTTCAAAGCCCACCCCCATGACACACCTCCTTCAAAGCCTGTCTCCCAATCCTTCCTAAACAGCAAACTGACCAGCTTTTGGAGCCCAGAGGAACCATTGTTACACAACCTACCACACCAACCTTGAATGAAGCATTGCCAGCCACTGGTCCTAGCTAGGAAGGTTCTAGAAATACAGAGGAAAACAACTCCAAGAGATGACAGGGCTGTGAGATGTGAACTCTTTGTAATGCTAAAAACCAAAATATCTTAGAGTAGGCAGGTAGGAAGGAGGACATCTCAGGTTAAGATAAGATTAAATACAGTGATGATTGTGTGGAGATATTTTGTCACAGTCAGTCTAGGAAGATCAGACAGTGGTAACTCACACCTTCAATCCTAGCACAGGGAGTATTCTGGGAGTGGTGACCTATGTCCTTAATCCAATCTGAGTTTGAGGTCATCTTAGTTTACAGAAGGAGTTCCAGGCTCCCAGGCAGGCAGTGGTGGGGCCATGTCTTAACTGAGTGAAGAGAGTATTTAAGGCAGACATAGAAAGACAGAGCAGGCAGAAGAAGCCAGGAGAAGCCAGGCTGAGGAAGCTGGAAGACAGCTGGGTGAGATCTAACTGTGGTGTTTACTCTCTCCAATATCTCTGACTTTCCCAGAGATCTGGCCCTGAGTTTCCTTTACTCATGCAACATGGTAGTATCAGGATTCTACTTTCTCAGGTGTCTATGGTCACTCACGAGTCTAAATAAACTTTTGTTAAATTTTCACTCAAGCATCACTTCAAACAGCAACAGCAGCAAACAAGAGTTGTTCTGCTGTCCTATAAGCGTGTGTCTAAGACTGTGTCACTCACTGTGTGCATCACACCAGCAGTTTTACTCTCTGAAGCGTTTGTTTTTCTCTGGTATGAAGACAGATTAGCAGAAAAAGCAAAAGGAGATCCTGATGCATAAAGGAAACCTTCCAAAACTGAAATCCATCTAGAATGTTCTTTTGATGATGAGGAAGCCGTGTGCAATCCGTGAGAGTCATTCTTTCCTTCTTGCAGAAGCTGAGAGTCTGTATATGGATCCATCGCTGAAGATGGAATTGGAAGCTTTTCCCAAAGCTTCTCCATACTTCTCTACACCAGGCGAGGGGTGCACACTCAGGCCCTGCTTTCCCCCAACCATTTCCATTTGCTTTTAAATTAATACATTGGTTGTATTCTGCCCCCCTTTGGCTGAACTGTATTGAAAACAAATGTATCTTTCAACCTTTTACCCTTTTTTTAAATTAAAAAAAAATTATTTATTTATCATGTATACAGTATTCTGCCTGAATGTGTCAGGCCAGAGAGGGTACCAGATGTCATTACAGATGGCTGTGAGCCACCATGTGGTTGCTGGGAACTGAACTCAGGACCTCTGGAAGAGCAGTCAGTGTTCTTAACCACTGAGCCATCTCTCCAGCCCAACCTTTTACCCTTTAAGAAATGTTAATTTAACTATTTAGTCTAGTCTCTAGGTAAAATAGCATGTGGTCTGATAGATTTGTTTTTATGGATTTTTTTATCCTTATTTTAAAAATTGTTTGAATATAACCAGAAAAATTCTTCTCTCTGGCTTTAAAATAAATTTCACTGACCTGCTTTTATGCTGAGAGTGACATTTTGCTCCCATTATGTACAATTCAAGTTGTTACTTGGTGTGAAAAATCAATCCATGATGTTGAGAGAACCTTCCCTGTCAATTGTTTCCCAAATTCATTAACTGAGCACTTACCACATGCCAGGAACTGTAATTGGTGAGCAGGTGAGCAAGCAAGAGGAGAGTTCGGGGAATACAGTTCTATAAGTGACTGAAACGTTCCTTGAAATAATCCCAAACAGATGCAAATGTTCTACACTTATCTTATGGAAATGGAATTTTGATGGTGCTTTACGAATAGTGATTTGGGGCTGTTTGACGGCTGGCTCTTCGAGCTGAGAGGTTAAAGGATTAAAAAACCCAACAACAGAAGAAAACAAAACAAAAAAGCCATTGTATTATGTGTGAGTGAGGCCAGGAGGGTTTCATGAAGAGAATATGGCCTCTTTAAGGAAGGTCCTCTTTCCAAGAAAGTTTGTTTCAAACTGGGTTATTGGAAGGTCTTTTTCCCATTAGTTCTGTAGACCAGGCTGGCCTCAAACTCAGAGATCTACCTGCTTCTGCCTCCAATTGCTAGCATTAAAGGCGTGCACCACCACAATCCAGCCTCATTCACTCTCATAAACTCCTTTTCACATACATTTCCAAATATTTTGAATGGAAATTTAGATATATTCTTATTTTTTAATTATATTGCTATGTGACTTACAGTAAAAATGGAAGCCAGGATACACAAAGTACTAATAGACCTTTAAAGCAGGAAACAATTGACAGTAAAAGCCTTGAAAAATTGACACATTTTGTTTTGATAAACTTTTACTCCCTTAAAAATGGCCACCAACATCTGGAGCTCTTCACATCAGGAAGGATGGTCCTACCCCTGCCCCTTAGGATTTTTTTGATCTTGACTAACAATATCTAAAATGGCATCATGTGACTTATTAGCCAAAGCTAGAGAAGGTCTTGAAGCTTATGCTTTTGACTTCCAGAAGCCTAGTTCCTATGGAGGAAACCCAAATTAGCCAACAATAAGGCTAGTGTAGGAACAGAGGGACACAGCTTGTTAACAGTCCAGTCTACTGCTAGGTGTGTGACGGAGATGTGTGACGGAGACCAGCAAGGACCAGTCTTCCCTCAGTCAGCTCGCCAGCTCAAAGCATACACATCTGTTAATTCGGTCAACCACATGAAGCCAGATCCTCTGCCCCAATACCAACCTCTAAATTTATGGGCCTTTATAAACCAGAAGCCAAGAAGCTATACCCCTCAGGCTGATGCACACTGCCTCTCTGGAGAACAGAGCAATGCCACCTGTTTACATACTGTTTCTGACTGCTTTTGACTTACAACAGCTGAGTTGAACAGGTGCTACAGAGAGTTTAAATGGATATACTTTGCAGGAAAAGCTTTTCTGGTCCTTATTTTAAGTCATAAAGTTTTGGGGTACATTTTTAGACTGCAGCAGATCACCCAAACACTGTCTGCACTGCTGAAGAAGCAGCATTCTCTGCTTGAACTACAATTATTTTTTGTAATCCCATGTGCCTGTGCTTGAGACCTGTGAAGGCATTTACCTTTATCTAGACCAACATCTGTTTCATATGAGTAACAATGTCATTTTTCTAAATAGAATATTTTAATAATGCTGGGACAATATCCACTTTCCCAATACAAGACATTTTTTGAATTTAATAACCAGATAAAATCCAATATGGCTCTTTTCCACCCTCAGAAACTATTTCATTTAAAAATTATCCATGCTAACGTGATTTCAACTTGATGTCAGAAATGAGCCTCAGTCTGAGAAAATCTTTCAAAGTGTAATTCACCACAGAGAGCAACCTCTAGGTATTACTGCCACATATTCATAACTTCTCCTGATAGTTGGTCCTTATCTTCTGAGAGAAAAAAACAAGAAAAAAAGAAAAGTAAAATATTAAACCTGTCTTCTGCCTTCAAAGAGATGAGCCATATTTTCTGACTTACACAAAGTATTTTTTAAAAACTAATTTTAGTGATTGGCAGATCTACTGTGTAATCGTGGCTTGTTGAAAAGTAATGACTAGATTTCCACATAAGCTAGGAAATGAGCCAATGTAGCGTGTATAACGCCAGAAGTGCAGTACTTACCTGTACACTGTAGAAGCTTATTACCTATTCTCTGCTTAAATAGAAAGTCAGTCAATAGCAATTAAATGGCGCTATTTCTGCAAGAAATCATAAAGTATGAATTCAAGAAATCATGAGATGCATTTGCTCATGTAGCTGTTCAGGTTTGGGGTGCAAGGCATGGGACTGGATGTAAGGTTGATTCCAACTATGTTACAGAATAGTGTTAAAGCTATTAAAGAAAGTGCTAGTTATTGAAACAGTAAAAAATTAAGAATCAAATTGTGGTTGAAACTCAGTGGCGTGCTCTGTGATTAGTCCCTGGCACTGCATAAAGCAGGGATGGTAGCAGATACCCATGACCTCAGCTGGCTGAAGGGGGCAAGAACACCAAGATGAGCTTTGGATACATGGAAAGTTCAAGATGAGCTTGATCAAAGGGAGGGGATGTAGAATCCAAAATATCATCAATATGACTTTGTGTGACTTTGAAAGCCCAGCTGAGGTCAGCAGGTGGATCTGAAGGGCTTTTTTCCAAGATATTTTATGTCATCCAATTGAATTTTAGGAGAACTTTTCCATAGGCCCTAACCAGATTTCTGCCTTTCCTTCTTGCATATTGCTTGTAACCCAATATAATATTTTAAAATTATATTTAACAACATGTTATACTTTTTTTTTATGTGCTTGAACCAGAATTGTAGGTCTTTACAACTGTTTTGGGCTTTGGAGACTTTCTGATCCAGATACCTCATTTTACAGAAAAGCAATTCATTTCTCTTTGTGCCTCTAAATATTTTACTTCTAAAAGACCATCTTACAGAATACTATTTTTATGTAAAAGTGTTTGAACCCAAAAATAATATATAATATAAAAATAATATATGATATATACCAATCAGGTTAATGTAATAAACCAATTTTAAAGAAAATAGTAAAATGTTCTATTAACAAATTGCAATAATTTGGGTATATGTGGTGATGTATTGTATATTTAATAAACATAGTCTGGAATATCAGAGGACAGAGTCACATACAGAGCCAGGAAGGCCAGGGAATGGTGACCCATGACTTTAATCTCTTCACTCTGGAGTCGAGATCTGTCTGGATCTTGGCGAGTCCAAGGACTGCCAGCCAGGCAGTGCGGATATAATGTTCCTAGCTCTAGGAATGAGGAAGTAAGACAGCTGGAGGGAGGAAGAGAAGGGAGGTGTTCAGCTTTCCCTGGCACTTCCCTGGTCTTCTCAGGAGAGCCAGGTTTGGAGTCCTAGGATCTGGGGAGTCAGGCCCAAAGAGTTGACTGGGTGAGAAGTGGCTGTGGTTTGTTTCTCTATCTCTGTGATATTTCAGCTTTTCCCCAATATCTGGCTCCAGGTTTTATTGTAATACTAAATAGAATTCATGCAATAGATAAGAGCTCTGAAAGATCAATAATAAAATTCAAGGACCTCTAAAAAAAAAAAAAAAAAAAAATGAGGATACAGAGTAAATTGTTGGTAGCCAAT
This sequence comes from Phyllotis vaccarum, assembly GCA_033318265.1. Lineage (NCBI taxonomy): Eukaryota > Metazoa > Chordata > Mammalia > Rodentia > Cricetidae > Phyllotis > Phyllotis vaccarum. Next base: position 137,618,479 of record JARWLC010000004.1, on the reverse strand, counting down.
GTTATGGGCTGAATTGTGAATTCTCCACCAAATTCATGTTGAAATCCTCAACTCCAGTACCTCAAAATGAGACCATATTTGGATAGAGGATTTTGAAATAGGGTTATGAAAGTCTGTTGGTGTGGCAAGCCCTAATCTAACGTGACTGGTGGGACTATAGACCGAGAGGTCAGAGAGCACCGGGAGAAATGCTGCTCAAGAAATCACTCTACTGAACCTGGGCCCCAGACTCCGCTCCCCAGACCATGGCTTCTGTTTGGGCAGCCCTAGGAAGCTGATGCACTTTATAAATATGTGGCACCCAGGGCTGGAGATGATACAGACGTCATCTGGCCAGCTGACGTGACTGTCGTTATTGTGGTGAACGCGATAGTTCTGCTGATGGGACGTGATGACCTGTGCGTGGTTGAGACAGCCTCTGCTTTTAGCTCAGCTGTGAGCTTCATTCAGATCCACGTTTCAGACATTCCGAAATAATTGAGGGGAAATTAATTTTCCCTATCCCTCTTAGAGTGCACACAAAGTGAGTCGCTATTGCTGAGGCCTGGCAATAATTCCTGAAGCCCTCCAGCCTCGTCTGAAAAGCTTCCCTTGCTACAAGGCAGCTGCTAATCTAATTTCTTTCTTCCTGTTGTAAATGTCCCCAACTTACTCTTTTAGCCGGTGCGAACTGGCTTTGCCTTTCTCAGTAACTCTTCCATACTCCAAAATGTCTTTTCTTGTGTAACTCTCTGACTTTTCCGGGAGAGCAATCGAACCTTTCCCTCCTCACTCAATCCACTAATCTCTTAATGAGGCCGAGTAACTAAACTGGCCAAGAAAAAAATTTCCTTGGCTAAAGGAGAAAGGGAGAGGCTATGAACAGTCAGCTATTAATTCTTTTTCCAGTCAAAAATGCATTAACTTTTTGGCAGGGATTTCATGTTGTAGTCAATTTTAAGTTTATGGTAATCTAAAATGCTTCACAAGTATTAAATAAAATCTGTCTTATACTTTCTTTGGTATAAATGCAAAACTTTCGGCGTTGTTACTGATAATTTTCACCCAACTTCTACATTTTTAGGATCTTCTAGAAATCTTTTTTTCTGTCATCGAATACATTTGACATTATTTCTAGTTTTATGGATTTGATAGCCTGCAACTGCCAGCTGCCTATGAGCCGCCAGAATCAGGCTGGTGGTTTTACAAAGCTAACTGTGATCGTGAAATGTATTAATAGGCCTATGACATCCAAGAGCTAGGAAATTGTCCCTCTGCTAAACTTAGAATTGGTCATAGCCTTAAGGTATCTTGCCAATTTGAGGCACTGACTTTTAAGGTTCATGTGAAGTGTCAGGGGGCATTTCAGAGTCCAGCATCAAAATGAAATGTGGTTCAATGGTTGAGATTAATGAGAAGAAAAACAAAATTTCACAAAGAGGCTCCACTGAGAAAACACTGATCTGCTGTTCTTCAGCGTCTTAGAGAATCCAGGATTTGAGAAGATGTGCCATTCAGAAAGCTGGGAGCAGCATAAGAGTCTAACAGAAAATTACTGTTTACATTGTGATGGCTTTGTACAGCAGAAACACACAAGGTGTTTGATGAAAGCATAGTGAAGGTTTTACTATTGTCTTGAAATAAAAACCATCTTCCTAAGTCTCGTGGAAAGTTTAAGCTGTAAAGAAATGTGTTTAAAAGTCCAAAAGAAGGTGGGAGGGTAGAGAAAAGACTGGAATGATATCAGTGTGTGAAAAATTGAGCAAAAGACGAATTTACTTAATGTGCAGAAAAACCGATCAAGTTAACCTGAGGAAACGTTAAGCAGGCAGAAGAAAAATGGGTAAATTAGAGACAGGGTTTATATCAAAATAAACGTCAGTTTAACACATGTTCAGATTTGAAGATGAATAAGTCTCATAACTACAACTCTGTCTACCTTTGTTACTGTTGCTTTGGGTTTTCTGTTTTTGTTTTGTTTAGTTTACCATAGGGTCTCTCTACTGAGCCCAGGCTAGCCTCGAATTTCTTACCCTCTTTGTCCAGACTCCTGAGTGAAGGGACCACAGGCATGTGATACTGTATTTGGCTTATATATACTTTTAAAACTCCACCAGGATAATAACATGGCAAAATTGAAAAATTAAGCCTAGAATGAATATCAGCAATATAAAACATAGTCTTGTTAGTATAAGTTGATACAACCTTTTAGGAAAGTAATTTGGCAATAGTCATAAAAAAATTAAAACTGTACTCTATCCATTAAACTTCTAGAATTTTATCTGAGCTGTTCTTTAACAAATACAGAACATCATGGATATACCAGGAAAGATGTTGGCAGCTAGTGCACAGCCTTCATGGACCATAGAACAGTAAGAAGCTGCCCAAGCAGGGCACCATTAGGTTTCTTTCGAATCACAGATCAAATGTGTGCACAGAGTAAATTAGTAGGCAATATTAAAAATGGAGTCAAAACAGTAAGGACCAGCAGGTCATTGCCTATAAGCAATCTTTTGGAAAATAAAGGTGTGTGTGTGTGTGTGTGTGTGTGTGTGTGTTCTAGGTCTGTACATGTTCTTTCTTGTGTAGGGGAAAAGATATAGACAGAACCTCACAAACCCAACAAATCCTTGACACTAATAAGTGAGGGGAATCACTCAGGAGGTAGATATTAAGAGGGAAGTGTATAGCTTTAAGTGCTCACACTGAAAATCAGAAAGACTGATAATAAACAGCCCAAGAATGGACCTTATGGTCTTAGAAAAACAATGAACTGCACCCAGAAGCAGACAGCCTCAATATTCTTTAGACCATAATTATTATCCTCAGTGGAATTTATACATACATGTGAGTGAGACAGGGCCTTGCTTTGTAGTCCAGGCAGGTTTGAACTTGGAATTCTTTAGTCACAGACTCCCCAGTGGGGAAACCACTGAGTTTGATTCTTTGTAGCTTTATATACTACCTCCTTAATAGACCACCCTGTATGCCAAAAGCACCCTAGCCTGCGCTTGGAGGCTGTCTAAAGGGATCCTTCCTTGCAAAGTTCCCTTCCCGCTTGTCAAGACAGCATCATTGTGGCACGCAACACTCAGTGCAATGGTTTGTTGTAAACCACTTTGATGACCATGTGTTGATGGGTCTCTGATGCTTAACTCTGAGCTCCTAGAGACCAAGACTCAGTTGTATTTGTCTTTATATCTCTTTGCATAAACACTGTTCAAATGATTGTTGAATAAACTCAGACTGTCATGTAAACTCAAAGTGCTTGTTAATTTCCTGACTGTAAATTTATTCTCCCAAATGCAAATGTGATACAATATTCCCTTCTGTGTCACAGACTTCAGTGCCATCAAAACCACAAAGTTTGTGAATGTTTACTAATTTAGCTTATATTAACAGCAAGTCATAGAAATAAACACTTAAAGTTTCCTAACTTGTCAAGAAAAGAAAGTAATTTACTGAGCAAACTCATGTGTTAGGCATTGTGTTCTGGGGTTTAAAGCCCGAAGCAACAATACACGGGAGAGGATGATTCCATTCATTCTGACATAGGACTCAGGTGTCAGAGGCTCGGCTGAGGATGCCTTCAGCCATCACATGCTCACTTTCCCCATTCTATCAAGTGGCTATTTGCTTTAGTAGGAGAATATAATCTTTAAAAGGCATCCAGATGTTGCATTATTCCTGTCCCTACACATCCCCATTTTAATTCATCCAACTCACCGAAGTCAAATTATCTACCCTAAACATACATCTATTTACGACATTCGTCTGTTTAGAAATGTCTGTGATTCACAATCTGGTAAAAAAAAAAAAAAAGGTTCCATTTTGCTCCCACCTCCGGATGGTCCACCCAGGCAATTGTCCCAACCAGTCTTCAGACGCAGACAATGTTCTAGAACTCTGAGCAAGCCTTTCTATAGCACCAGCGTATTTAATTAGATCTCATTTGCCTTTAGAAATATCTCTGTAAAAAATTTTCCTGGGTTCAGCAATATGGCTCAGTGGATTAAGACACTTGTCACCAAGGCTGATGACCAGAGTTTAATTCCTTGAATTTAATTGTAAAACCAGAGAACCAAGTTATCCTCTGACTTTTACATTGCAAAACACACACACACCCACAAACACACACATGCTCATACACACAAAATTGCAATTAAAATAATTCCCTTGTGCCATCACAACGCTGTATTGTAATAGTAAAGGTTTTATAATGTCACCACAATGCTGACCCGTGCCTTCACAATATTATATTTTTCAATGGTGCTTTATTGTGACACCATAGTGCTGAATAATGCCATCACAAGGCTCTTTTGTGCCATCAGAATCTTCCATTGTCCCATCGCAATGCTACACTGTCATCACAATTCTCCAAGTGAAATTAGTGCTCTCATGGTGCTGCATTGTCATATAATGGTAAGCTGTGCCATCATAACGGTGCAATGGGCCATAGCAATGGTACATCTGACACCACAATGCTTCAACATACCAACGTGTTGTATTTTGGGGTAGCATGTTCTGAGCCTCAACAAGATTTGATTTTAGTCTAGAATTGGAAAGCAGCCTCTAAAAACAAGACTGTGGGACAAGGAGCTGTTGGTAAATGTTGCTAGAATTCCTTCATCTACCTGCTCTTATTAAGGTCCCAATGACAATCTGAAGTATGATTCCAGCAGAGTTCACTCTGGGGAACCAATGATTTCATTAGGCTTACTGATTGAGCAATGGGTGAGGGGGTGACAGGCAGGAGTGTGAGTGATCTTAAAGCAGCTCCACTGGTTGGCCTGCACCCAGTGTGGATGATGACTTCCCACGGCTGTTTAGAAGGCTCTAGCCCTTCCCCACCTAAACACTCGAGCCCACATTATACACTGAGGCCACATGCAGAATTGCAAACAACTGGTTAGAAGTAGCAGCTGAACAGTCAGGCGAGGGTCCTGTGACACCCACCCCCCATCCCTTTGCTTTTTCCTCTCAGTCAACAAGACCAGCTATAATGATGATCTTTGTGCACAGACCCAGCAGGACTCCTGAATATGGTGGCTGTGTGGCTCAGAGCATAGCCCTGTACAACTGTGGAATGTAAACAAAGGTATTTGAGAAGGATTTGTCACCAGTAGTGTAGAGAATTTCCTGGAGTGCCCCCCCCCCCGGACAATAGTGGGGACAGTGCCCCCCTCCCCGACAATGGTGGGGACAATGGAAGAATCTGCACATTCCTTTCCTCTTGCTGGAAAACAAAAACAAAAACAAACAAAAACACCCCACAAATACCTGACAAGAAGCAGAATAAGGGGCCCAGTGGTGGCTCACACCTGTAATCCCAGTACTTGGGAGGCAGAGGCAGACAGGCAGGCATGTGTGAGTTAGAGGCAGCCCGAGCTACAGAGCTAGTTCCAGGACAGCCAGGGACACACAGAGAAACCCTCTCTTGAAAAAAAACAAAAGAAGAAGAGAAGGGTGGGTTTTGGCTTCCAGTTTGAAGGGCTATAGATACCATGGCATAAAGAACTCTGGCTTTGAGTCAGAACAAAATACACCAATGGGCCATGTCACAGTACTCCAGCCAAGATCGGCTTTCTTGCAGGATGGGATCCTGGAAGACTGGGATACAGCGAGATGGGAGGTGGCCCGTGTCATCTCCATGTGTGTGAGCACAGTCCACGGAATTTGCACAGAAATGAACCAAATGACGCTATCCCACTGTGACCCCATCTTTAAGAAACACGTGTTGCTGGCTTCGATCTTCCCTCCACCAAGCACGGAAATTCTGACAACTCATCCAACTGTCAACAACAGTTCTCTCATCTAACACACCGACACCAACAGCTAACAGAACCACTAATGGAGACAAATGAAGCTGGTGTGTGCTTAAGAACATTTATTCTGGGAGACCCTTCTTACTTTGAAGTGTTAGTGGATGGGGGAAGGTATGGAAGAGGCTGAACTACTCCATTTGTTCCATTGTTGTGGAGATGCTCAAACCTGGTGCCGTGGCGCATGCCTGTAATCCCAGCACTCAGCAGGCAGAGGCAGGCAGATCTCTGAGAGTTCAAGGGCTGCCTGGTCTACAGAGTGAGATCCAGGGCAGTTAAGACTGTTAGAGAAATCTTGTCTTGAAAACAAACAAACAAACAAACAAAAAACCCCCGAAAGAAAACCAAACAAACCAATCATCAGGAAGGAATTACCTGGAGGGCATGCCTGTTGAAGGGGGTGGGGGACTCGGGAATGGTGGAAAAGAGTTACTCTACAAAGATGACCGAGAGGAGAAGGCACCTCAGACCACACACGGTAAGGTTTTGTGGGACCAAGGTGAGTCTTTAAGCCGAAGCTGCTGGTTAGAGGCATCTGCGCCCACCCCAGAGGGTTCAGTCGCTGGCTGGGTAAATTTGGTCTCACCACAAATCCTGTGGTGGGTCTGCAGGCACTTCAGCTGGGGTTGTCAGTCAACTCTGCCCCCTGTGGCAGGAGATTCCGAGTGACATGTTTCCACAGGTGCAGGCTATCTGTTCAGGCCCGAGTCCCACTAGCATGCCCTTCCTGAGTGCTTCTCCCATTCTGCCAAATTCCTCAGCAGCCTTCATCCCTCCACTGTTTAATGCTAACAGGGTCGACACGGTGAGCAAAAATACTTTTTCTTTTCTTTTCTTTCTTTTTTTTCTGTGTAGCTTTGGAGCTGTCCTGGAACTCGCTTTGTATACCAGGCTGGCCTTGAACTCACAGAGATCCGTCTGTCTCTTCCTCCCATGTGCTGGGATTTAAAGGCATGTGCCATCCCTGTCTGGCGCAAAAAAGTACTTTTCATTTCCTTTTCCTTTTGTTTTTGAGACAGGGTCTTGGTATTCCCAGTCTAGACTCAGACTCATAACCTGCAATTTCTGTTCCTCCCGCGGCCGCTTCCCCGGTGCTAGGATCACAGGCGTGTCCACCATGCCGGATTTTACACAGTGCAGGAGATGGAGCCCCAATTGCATCTCCCACCCCTAAAATAAGTTCTTTACTTGACTTCACAGAAGCTACATGTTCTTAGTTTTCCTCCAATTTTTCGGAGTAGAAATCCTTGCTAATCCCTTTGTGTCGCAACTCTAAGGGGCCCTGAGGCTGCTCTTCCTTATCTGAGCTCATTCCTTGGGTTATCGCCTTCTGCCCTGGCTGTTAGTAAGGCAAAGGCTCCTATCCTAGTTGAGCCGGACCAGAAGGCAACACAAACCAGGCTTTTCTTTTCACTGGCGTAATCAGAACTCTAATGAGGCTTTGCCTGGTGGTGGGACACACCCTCCCATCTCACCCTCAATCATAGATTCCTTTTTCTTTTGTCAACAGAATATAGACTTGGGCATGAATCAGTGAGGACAGTAACTCAGGGAAAATGGAGAATGACGGAGTTCAAAGGACAGATCCCATTACAGAATGTACACAAACCTGATCACAAAACTAGATACCTAAGCCCAAGGAAAGGAGAGGGGTTAATACTGCTGAGCAGAGCACAGCCCAGACTGCGTTGTTTCCTCACAATGTTTAACAATCAAATTAAAAATTTATATTTACCAGGGAAATACGACCTGAAGGAGTTAGTTACTCTTAGCCAGAGGCCAGTAGGAGAAGGGTGGACAGGAAATTGGAATGGAATGCGCAATTGGAGGAGAGTTACCACACAGAGGTAAAGAAACCAGCCTGCCCACAAAGCTCCTGGTGACATTTCAGACAAGGGAGGCTGGAGGGTGTTAGGAGAGAATTACGGTGCAAATCCCCCAGTGGAGCCTCAAAGTCCTCTGGCAGCAGCCATGGAAAGAGGGATCCTGTACTAACTAATGTTCTAACCATTGTTCTTAAGCACGGTGGGCCAAAGTTCACGGAGCAATATCTGCGTGTTTGCACGGAGCAGGGATGAATAATGCATGCAAATTCTGTGCTTCAGTTTCCCTCCGTTTAGAAACCTGGCTTGCTTGATTTGTGTGTCCTTAATCTACTTAGGCAGAGACCTTTCCTTGTGTTCTAATATCAAATAGGCTTTAGCTTAGGCGGGTCTAATGGGACCTTGTCATTGGTGGAGGCTTAATAAGGTATCAGGAGATTGTAAGTAAATTTCATTAAGAGGCCATAATCTCTACCTCACAAAAAATTATGTGTTTAAAAATATGAGGTCAAGATAACCCTGCAATCTGCCACAAAATAGCCTAAAAATACCCTGCAGGAGGGACCTCTGTACTTCCGGCTGTGAAGATACCAGTAAGGCTGGGAGCCTGGACAATCAAGATCTTCCAGTTTCTAATAACTAAGAAGAATATGGCTAAAGTTTGAAAAAAAAAATTAAAAAGGTACATCAATTATCTTTGGCCAGTTTTATCTGTTTGTTTTTGTTTTTGTTTGTTTTTTGTTTTTTGTTTTTTTGAGTTCTAAGTGTCCACCTCATCGCTGTGAAAGAGGTAAGACATGCCTACAATCTTAGCACCTCTGAGGTTTAACCAGAACAGTGAGTGAGTTTGAGGCCAGCCTGAGTTACATGGTGACTTCAGGTGAGCTTGTGCTATATATTGTGACCCTGCTCAAAAAAGAAAATGAGAGAGAAAGAGAACAAAAGAAAGAAAGAAGGAGAGAAGGAAGGAAGGAAGAAAGGGGAGCAGGCAGTGGTGGAGCACACCTTTAATTCCAGCACTCAGGAGGCAGAGGTAGCAGATATCTGCATTTGAGGGCCAGCCTGGTCTACAAGGTGAGTTCCAGGCCAGGGAAGGTTACACAAAGAAACCCTGTCTCAGAAAAACCAAAAATAAATAAATAAATAATAAAAATAAAGATGAGAGTGAGTGCATTCTGGACGGAAGGGCCAAACCCCTCACTATAGGGCATATATAAAAACCAAGAATGCCTTCTAAAACGAGAGAGAGAAAAGAAAGATAAACATGTGGCTTACCCCAGGGGAAAGTGTTCTTAATTTGGCATGTTCTCAGACAAACAGAAAGAAACCTCTGTAAATTCAATACAATTAATAAAGCAACTAACAGGTTTTTTTTTTTACAAAGACTGCTGTTTCAAGTATGAAGTTTTTAGTGATTGCCTGTGAATAAGCCCTGGAATTTTCTGAAGCTAGTTTTCAAAGCCTTGCGGCAAGCAGCACCATCCTGACTCAGACTGCCTGGGTAATATGAACAGGGTAAGGCTCAGAGGAGGTGGCGAATAGCCCAGAAAGGCTTTGACAAAAGCAGCAGCTGCAGAGGACAAGGACCCTTCCTAGCCACTCCCAGCTGAGGGGACTCACAGATCTCCTGGAGGAACCACACACAGCTTGCTTATTCAGTTATGAATAGATAATGCATTTGTGTCTTCACATTTGGACAGCTCGAGAATATATAGTAGTAAATCCTATTCAGGTCCTGTCTAGACACGTCCTCAGAGACAACGAACCTACCAAAATCTTATATACATCCCTCAGTGCAATATTTGTGAACATGTACTTACAGCTTTGCCTTTTATGCTCAGCTCTGTACATTTCAGCTGGTTTCTTTCTTTTTTTTTCACTAAACAATAGTTGGAACTTATTATTACTTATCAGTTAAAGAAGAAAAGTATCCCCCATTCCTTAGCATCTGACTGACTACATGATAAATATTTGGCCAGGCTGACATTAATGGACATTTAAGAGCTCTCTAGATCTCGGCTGTTACAAACAGAGCTTCAAAGACTTGCTCTCTACTTATAACATTTTGTTCATATTTTAAATATGCAATAGGATAAATTCTTAGAGGTAAAGTTGCAGATGTGAAGACTGTGCTTCCAGCTTTGAGGGATGATGTTCTTCCACAAACTCTCCCCTACACTGCTCCAGTGAGCTTCGTTGTCTTTTCCTTGGGCACTTCTCAGGATGACGACTGAGAGACATTTATATTTCCTCTTATGTAAATAGCTCACATTGTTCATACATTTATCTTCTAGGTTACTGGTTTGTTTATGCCTTTGTGTGTTGCTTTGTGGTGTTGGGGTTTAACCTAGGGTCTCACACATGCAAGGAGATGCTTTACCATTAAGCCATATCTCCAGTCTACATACTTTTAATAATTAAAATTACATTTAATTATTTTTTTTAAGTGTTTTTTGTTTTATGACAAGATTTTGCTATATTACCCAGATTTGCCTCAAATTCCTGGCTCAAGTGCTTCTGCCTTACTTGGCTCTCAAGGAGACTTCCGGTGCAGCATATTTATGTGTTTTTAAAAAGTTAGTTCTTGGGGCTGGAGAGATGGATGGCTCAGTAAAGAGCATTGGGTATTCTTGCAGAGGACCAGGGTTCATTTCCCAAGCACCCATTTGTTGGCTCACATCCTCATGTAACCCTAGTTCAGGGGGATCTGATGCCCTCTTCTGGCCTCTGTGGGCACTGCAGGCACAGGGTCTGCATGTGTTATATGCATGTACGTAAATACATACATGCATGCATACATACATACATACATACATGCAATCAACACTAATACACATAAAATATTTTTTTGTGTTGGTACTTTTACTCCTAGTATTTTCCCAATACTGACCTTAGGGATATTTAAAATGTATATTTAGATGACAATTAGATTATGTGGATATTGGGAATCATATTTTATCCTTGAGAATTAAAGCCATTCCTTTCTGTCCTCTAAAATTCAATGTATTTGTAAAGGAACATTTTTGTTTGTTTGCTTGAGACAAAGTATCTCTATAAGGCCCCAGCTGGTCTTGGACTCATACAGATCCACTGCCTCTGCCTCCAGCGGGGCTGGGATTACAGAAGAGCAGCACCACACCTGGCAATTGTGGACGAATTTTACACCAGTCTATTGTTTTTATATTTCACAGGTGACTTGATTTGTTGTTGTTACTGTTTTGCTTTTATTATTTTAAATTCCAAAGTTCCTCAGTTATATGAGGTGACATTTTAGGGTGGATCATTATGTGCCACATTTTCCTTGAAGCATGACATCTTCTTGTTATAATTGGAGCTGAACCCCGGGCCTCAAACATTCAAAGGATGTACTCTACCTCTGAACTGTGTTCCCAGCCCTCTTCTTATTTTATTTATTTATTTATTTTGCCCTAGGTTCTCACCAAGTAGCAGAGGTGGCTTTGAACTTCTAGTTTTCCTGCCCCAGCTGCATGAGTAGCAATGATTATGGATGTGAACTACTAACCTGGGCCGAGCCCACTAGGATCCATCAAAAGGACTATATTTCTCCATTACCGTGAAGAGACACTAAGACCAAGATAATTTATCAAAGAAAACTGTTACAGTTGGTTTCTGGCCCAGCTGCCAGAGGTCCAGACCCACAGACCTGCAGCCCCAAACCGCTTAGCCGCCCGCCACTGCTTAGGCTCCCCCCAAAATGACTCAGACACTTATATTAAGGCACGTTGCTAGCTAGCTCCTTCATCTTAACTCAACCCATTCTCATTAATCTGTCTGCCACGTGGCCTGTGGCTCATCTGTGTTCCTTACATGTTTCTTCTTTGGGCGTCTGGCTCAATCTGTCTCTCTGACTCCTCCCTACTTCTCCTACCTATGCTCTGATTCCCCTCCTACTTTTTCTATGGTGCCTGTCATGGGTCAAAACAGCTCCTTTATTTAAAGATTGATACTCACAGCATACAGAAAGACATTAACACATCACCTAATCCTTGCCAAACAGTTCCACCAACCAGAGATCAAGTATTCAAACATATGAGCCTGTGAGACCATTCTCATTTGAACACCATACCAACTGTATTACAATATTATCTCTGATTCAATAAGTGTGAATTTTGGATAATTGTCTGCTGGATCTGTTTTCTCTGACTTCCATAGATATCATTTTTTTAAACCCATAACTATCTATTATTAAGATAGAGTTTTACTGTGCAAGCCTGCTTAGCCTGGAGCTTGCTATTTAGGCCAGACTTCAAACTTACAGAAATGCATCTGTCTCTTCCTTCCAAACGCTGCAATTAATGGCATGCCCACTATGCCCTCACTATCTGTAATTATTTTAAATTATATATCTTTTCATTCACTACTTGATTTTCCCATATCTAATTATTTGTACTCTGATCAGAATCTAGTTTCCTTCATGTTACACATTTTCATATCATTTTTTGTAAATTTTTATGTGCACTGGTGTTTAACCTGCATGTATGAGGTGTGAGGGTGTCAGATGCACTGGAACTGGAGTTACAGGCATGACTTGGGTTTTCTGGAAGAGCAGTCCATCTCTCTATCCCTCCATTTCCTAGCACTCTTAGGATATTCTCCTTTCTAGACAGGGTCTCTTACTTAGCCTGTCTGTCCTAGTACTTACTATAGAGACCAGGCTGGCCTGGTCTCTGCCTCCTGAGGGCTAGCGTTAAAGGCCTGTGCCAGATTTACCACCTTGAATCTCTCCATCTTCCTGACTCTTGTATCTATTTGATGTTCTTGCTTTTGTTGGAAATTAAATGTGCATACGTGCCCTTGTATGAACACCCTGCTCAGGGCTCTTTTGTCTCATCAACTTAAACTATGTTCACTGAAGCATAGCCAAGCTCTAGTTCTTCTCAGTTCTAGAAACCACCATCCCACACCCGTCCCTGTGCATTTGACTGTTTGAGGAATTTAATTTAAGTGGAATCCAGTGTCCCTTGATCAGGGTTGGGTTCTCTAAAGGAACTGAACCAATCAAGAAAAATCTCTCACAGGTGTGCCCAGCTGCTTGGGTTTTTGTTGACTCCAAATATAGTCAATTTGACAACTGAGATTAGCCATTATCAATAGTATTTGCCATTTTGTGGCTGATTTATCTCACCTTGTTCAGTACAATATTTTTAAGGTTTATCCATCCAGTAACGTGTCAAAATTTCCTTCTGTGTAAGGCTGAACATACATGTATGTATGTGTCCTTGTTCTATAAGTGAGTTGCTTTATTAACTGTTGAATTCCTAGGGGAACGTTTGGTTCAAACTTTCATCTGCTCCATGGAGAACATCTGTGATCAGTGCTCCCTGTGTTTCCTTTTTATTCTTTGCTCTTTCATCAGTGTGTGCGTGCACATACACACACAGACACACACACACACACACACAGATAGACACACACACATACAGAGACAGACATACACACACAGACACACACACACATACAGACACACACACACATACAGACACACACTAGGTGATTTACTTTTTATTTCTCATTTTGCATCCATGGACTGATTTTGAGCAAGCGTTTACAAATGATTGATCATTAGAGATACTAGCGTTGGATCCAAGGCTAGGAAAAATTTGGCTAAGCATCATTACCTAAAGGAGAAAGGTGATCTATTTGTCACCTCTCCCCAAATGTCAGATAGGCAGCTGGAAGACTCATACCAGGCCTGTTTCCCAATCCTCTTCCCCACTGACTGCTTTTCTACAGCTACACAAGCACAGTCCTACCCTCTTTGTCCTTTACAGACACACTGCCTCTTCCTTAGGACACCCGAGACTGACAGGGCCATCCGTGTACAGGCAGTTCCTGTTCTTCCTCCACTCGTCTGCTCCTTGCTGCTGCTCTGGGCAGCACTTTTACCTTCGTGTAGCTTATATTTTCATAGGTATCCTAGATTGCATTTTTATTTGCCTCTCATTCTTCTTTTATGAGTGATTTCCTAGAGAAGTAGAAATACTAATTTTGTTTCACTGTTTTCAAACTGGAAATGCATACTCAATTCTCCTTCGTATTAGAATATAAATATCTCAGAAACAAAGTATGTTGTTGTTATTATTATTATTATTGCAACAGGGTTGGACTTTAAAGTGATACACAGTTGAAAATGACCTTGAACTTCCGATTCTCCTGTTTCTACCTCTCCTGTGCTGGGATTACTGACCTGTACTGACCTACCATATTTAGTGGTGCCAGGGATCAAGACCAAAGCTACCAACCAAACTATGCCTCAGTCCCTCAAATGAGCATTCTGTCCTTATTTCAGCCTCCAGATTAGAGGGCCTTTCAAGAAATCTCCTGGACATGTGGACCAAGATGCCCTAGATGGCAATAGCTCTCAGGACAATTATAATAAGAGAGCAGAGCAGAAAACAAAGCCTCATATTAAAAGACTTGACCCGGTTGATTATTAGTTCCTACTGTGAGTGCGGCGTCTCATATTCTTAATTCTAGAAGCGGTTCCACCACATCTCTGTCGTAGGGTCCTCATCTCAGGCTTCTGCTTGAAGGAAAACAGGAACTCCTGGCAGATACTGGGCTCCATGATCTAAGAAGCAATCCTCATCTTCTGGCCTTCTTCACCCAGAGATACAGCTGTGGGTGGAGGACATGCTTTATCCCTGTGGAAGAGGAAGTGCAGATTCAGGAAGACCCTAAAATTCACCTCTGATGTATGTACAGGATGTGAAACTTCATCACTAGTATTTACTTCTTTGAGTTTCTCTGATTACTTTTTAAATACCTATATTTCTTTTAAAATAATGTCTTTCTGTATGCTGTGAATATCAATCTTTAAATAAAGGACTGTTTTGGCCATGACAGGCACCATTGAAAAAGTAGTCAGGGAAATAGGTAGGAGGAGCAGGGCGGAGTCAGAGACAGTTCCAGCCAGGCACCCAAAGAAGAAACATGTAAAGAACACAAGTGAGCCAGGGGCCACCTGGAAGACAGATTAATAGAAATGGGTTGAGTTAAGATGAAGGAGCTAGCTAGCAATGTGCCTGAGCCATAGGCCAAATAGCATGAAGTTAATATAAGCATCTGAGTCATTTGGGGGCCTAAGCAGCAGCAGGCAGCTAGGCCTTCTGGGGCTGCAGGTCTATGGACCTGGACCTCTGGCCCAACAAGGCAGGAAACCCCATTGTAACAATTTGCCTTTAAAACTTGGAAGATGTTTCAAGAGAAAGGAAACAGGTAGAAGAAATGAGGGGAACACCCAAGACAAACACTGCCCACTGAACAGATCTGCCCACCTGGACGTATTACTTCACTAACAGCTATAATCACTTAGGCAAAGCACCAGGACGAAACAAACACGAGGGTTCTGGTGAGGGAGCTCTTTATGGTGGGAAGGAAAAGCGTTCTACGTTGCTCTCCCTGAATTCCTTTCTTTTCCTTAATTTACGGAATCTTTGAGCCTCTCATTCCACACTAAGTCCGGTGACTTTACTGTTCTTTCTCCAGGATGTGTCTGCTCCCTGGAAGCGTAGCTACTGTTCTGTTTAGACCTTGTGAAGCAATACTGGGCACCAGATAGTTCAAGGAAAATCAAAAGAAGCCCTACCTACCTTGGGACTTGGCAATATCAACAGCTCTTATTTCACAGGAAGAATGATGTTAGGATTATATTTAAGCTTTCTGTACTGGACCAGCATAGACAGTTGTTGCTCAATGTCTGAATTACAGAGTCATTTTATTTTAGAAATAGATCTTAAAAATGAATCGAATGGGAATTTTGGACAATACATATGATCTGGACCCAGCAAGGATTCTAATAGATGGAGAAAGTTTTGTGAATTGGAAACTGTTCCTTGACAGGAAGGTTAGTTTGGCTGACAGTTTTATAAAGGTATAATAAAAGCGTCATCTATGCATTTTTACATATAAATTCACCATCATTTCAAAGCCAAAGTGATCACATGCTTTCCCTACCCAAAGGTACTCTTAATCCTTTGGATTATACCACAGCAGCAACATTGCCAAGAGAGTCATTTCAATTTCTTCTCCCATAAACAAAAGTACTTAGACACAAATAATTGCAATAAGAAGGTATTTTTAACAGTAGGACTTTGGAAATTATTTGCTAATAGGAATGGTGCCTATAACGAATATTGTACTTGGAACACTGATTGATTCTGTAATCATTCACTTAAGAACTTTTCCATGGGAACAGTTTTTTTTTTTTATTCTTTCTTGCTTTTCTGACACCTCAAGTGAAAACAATCCTAAAATGGCATATCCATAATTGGAAATTTACTAGGTTTAAGCAGAGTGTATAGGGCTAGGGTGACTGCTAGGAGAGGAAGTATCTCTCTTTCAGGTAATAAAAATGTTCTATTTATTAGAAGTGGTTGTAATGCTCTGTGAATATGCTAAATATCATTCTGTTTTATTCTTTTAATAGATGGCTGTTATAGTCTGTGAATTGTATCTAAATGATCCATTAATAGAATGGAGAACATGACTCTGTGACAGAGGGTATGGTTAGTGTTAGGATTCTGTTTAGCTTCTGAAGCCTCGCCCTGCCCCGCCCTGAGTTCTGACATCAAACTCCATTTAAGAAGACTCTCCACCCCCTCTTTCTATTTTGTCTTTTCTCTCCTGAGAGCTCACTCTCAACCCTGTCCTCTTCCCCTCTCTCTTTTCCTTCTTTCCCTCTCTTTCCCTGTCTCTCCTCCCTCTCTCTCTCTATATGTACATCTACATATATCTTCTTCTTTTATTTATAATAATCAAGTCTCTCTACGTAGACCCCACATAAGTGTCCTGCTGTGTGGCTATCCACCACTGCCTTTCACTGAGCCCATGGGGCATGAAGTCTCTATAGCCATCTGCAGGTCACCATGGGTAAAGTGCGTATCATATCAGATCAGATCACAACAGTTAGTATACGTAAGACTATATATGTATATGTAAGATTCAGTTCCCAGATTCTAAATAAATACAAAGTAAAGACATTAAAAAGACATAGGAAAAATGTATCAGTCATATATTTGGGACAATAGTATTTATGGGGAAAATCTGATGGCATTTGATACAGAGTATGATACATTGGAGTCATTACAAGTTCTAAAAGTTTTTAACTGGAAAAATAATTTTGCTACATAATTAATGCTTGGCTTGGTATTTCCCAAAAGATGTTTCTTCAGAGAAACAGAACTGAGAGCAGCATGTGTATGTCTTACATACTGGTGAATATTCCTTCTCTCCATGCAAAATAATATTTATATAATCTACTATGCATATATGTCTGCTATGTGTATATTATATAGATTCTTTCTCTCTCCCCCCTCAGCTTACTCACATTATGAAAAGACAATCTTCTTCAATCAAAGGCTACTGATTTTAATGTTAGTCTCATCTGATAACCCATTTTCAAAGGGACATGTAGATTGGCATGAACTGAATGTCTAGATGGCATGTTAATATTAGTCAGGATTTTCTAAGGCAGTGGTTTATAGTTGGAAGTTTCTGTCCCTCCAATAACTCCCAAATACTCAGCAGCTGCTTCTCAAATAATTGATTCAGAGGTTTAATATTATAGTAAATACTATACCAGTAGCTCAAGCATATTACTAACTAGCTTTTACACTTAAATTAACCCATAATTCTTAACTATGATTAGCCACATAGCTTGGTGCCTTTTCTCAATCCAACAGTCTCATCTTGCTTCCTCTGTGCCTGGCTAGCAACAATGTCTCTTCCTTTCCTCCCCAGAATTCTAGTCCGGCCAACCTGCCTATACTTCCTGCCTGACTACTGGCCAATCAGCATTTTATTAAGCCAATACAAGTGACAGATCTTACAGTGTACAAAAGCCTTATCCCACAGCAGTGGTCCTCAACCTTCCCAGTGCTGTGACCCCTTAAAATACCTCACATTGTGGTGACACCCAACTGTAAAATGGGTTTTTTTTGCTACTTTATAACTGTAATTTTACTACTGTTATGAATTGTAATATCTGATACGTAGGATGTTTGATATATGACCTCCAAAGGAGTATTATCACAGGTTGAGAACCACTGTGATACAATAAAATAAATAAAACAAAAATCTCTCAAGTTTTGAATATAAAGAAACAGAACTGATAGAATATATGTATTTATGCATACATATATTCTAATATAGATATCATTTATTTGAATGGCTTATAAGATATGGCCAAGATAGTCCAACAATGGCTGTCTTCCAGTGGAAAAATTCAAGAATCTAATAGCTGTTCAGTCTCTCACAAGGCTTCTCAGCTGGCCTTCAGCATACTTGAGAGTTCTGAAGGAGTAGGCTCTAATACTAGTGCAGAACTACCCCAACAGCAAGGAAAATGAACTTGTTAGTGAAAATAAGGACAAGCAAGCAGAGAACAAAGGCTTTTTTCTTCCATGTCTGTAGTAAATGGTTTCTGGCCCAGACTTTCAGGCCTAGCCTCAAGGTTTAGACCTACAGACCCACAGAGACACACAGATGCTTATTATAATTTTAGGCTGATCGGCCTAAGGCCCAGGCATATAACTTGCTAGCTCTTGCTCTTAATCTAACCCATGACTCTTATCCTGTTCAGCCATGGGGCCGGGTACCTCTTTTCAGAGCAGCATAGTTGTCCTCTGCTTCTTCTGGCTTCTCTCTGGCATTCTACTACTCTGTTCTACCTGTTCCTAGAGTCTTCTTAGTCTGGTAGCCCCGCCCACACTTCCTGTCTACCTTTGGCCAATCAGCGCTTTTTATTAAACTCATAGGCAGGGAACAATTGTTTACAATGGAACAACATAATCCCCCTACACATGTCCAGAAAATGTAGACAAGATTTAGATGGATCTTCAGACCACATGCTTCAACCAAGAAAAAGCATTCACGGGTGTGCCCACCTACTTGGGCTTTTGGTTAATTCCAGATGTAGTCAAGTTGACTATTGTGGAATAATTCTTTTTATACACTGTGAGGATTTGTCACTGTGATTGGCTGACTTGCCAATAGACAGGAGAGACAGACCAGGAGATTGCTGGGAGGAGAAGGGTAGAGTCAGAGGAGTTGCCAGCCAGACAAAGAATGTGTCAGAAACACAAAATGGGATAGCGATAAAAGCCATGAGTCTTGGGGTAGCAAATAGATGAATAGAAATGGGTTAAGTTGTAAGAGCTATCTAGTAACAAGTCTGGGCTATCAGCCAAACACTTATAACTAATATTAAACCTTTGAGTGATTATTTGGGAGTGGCTGCAGAATGGGAAAACTCCACCTGCAGGAATCACAAATCAACCCCTTGCTAATCTTTCACCCAATCATATCTTCTTATTTCATGCTTCATTTCTAAATAAAAACAATAACCAGATTAAAATTATGCATAACATGATAAAGCTATGCCATGTACAACTTCAGCTGCATTATATATTTTAGAACATATGGCAATGTCTTTTAGGGACATTCTTTTAGTATTTCAATCTAAATGTGATAACCATTAATATTATCTCAATTGATATCACATTGCATGATAAAGAAATAAAGAAAAGAAAACACAAATATCTGTACAAATGCATTCTTAACAAAATATGACAAAAACTATCTTCTTAGTCACTGTTCTGTTGCTGTGAAGAGACACCATGACCAAGGCAACTCTTATAAAAGAAAGCATTTAATTAGGGGCTGGCTTACAATTTCAGAGGTTAGTCCATTATTATCATGGTGGGGAGCATGATGTCACACAGGCAAATAGACATGGTGCAGAGAGAGAGTTCTTCATCCTGATCTGCAGGCAGTAGGAAGAAAGAAAATGACTGAGCTTGGCAAAGGCTTTCAAAACCTCAAATCCCATCCCCCAGTGACACACTTTCTTCAACAACCACACCTTCTAATCTTTCTAATCTTTTCAAACAATTTCTACTTTCTAATGACTAAACATTCAAATCTAAAAGTCTATGGGGGTCATTCTTATTCAAACCACCACAGAAACACTCATGTCAATTATAATCTTCCCTTCTGCAACTGGTCACATGGCCTTAGCTAGTATTTATAGCTACCTTCCTTTACTATGCATTCTGTATTTCCTCCACCCTCAGCAAGCATAAGGTCTTGGTCATTTCATGGAGGAGTGATCCATACTTTCATTCCTGAAGGGTCTGTGTCCTTTTGCCATCCTACCTGTATTAGCTTTTTGTAACTCCCATTGACTTCAATCATAGGACATAACTGTACCAAGGGACATCCTAAAGGATTTCCTGCACTACAGACATAAACTTTATCTCCACTGTGGAGAAACAATATCCTTGATAATCTGGATCAATCACCCCCTCCTAACACTGTGATTCCTTTCTTTGCCTGATGTGGGAATGTCTTTCTATATGCTGTACATATCAATCTTTAAATAAAGGACTGTTTTGGCCATGGCAGGCACCATAGAAGAAGTAGGTGGGGAATCAGAATAGTTAAGAAAAGGAGGGCGGAATCAGAACAGATCAACCCAGGTGCCCAAAGGAGCAACATGTAAGGAGCACAGGTGAGCCACAGGCCACGTGGCAGACAGATTAATGGAAATGGGTTGAGTTAAGATGTAAGAGCAAGCTAGCAATGTGCCTAAGCCATAGGGCAAACAGCATCAAGTTAATATAAGTGTCTGAGTCATTTTGGGGCCTAAGCAGCAGTGGGTGGCTAAGCGGTCTGGGACGGCAGATCTGTGAGTCTGGACCTCTGCTGGACCAGGCCAGGAAACCTTATTGTAACTGATGGCATTAGCTGATAGCATTGGAAGGCATGTCTCTAGATTCCTGGGAGCCTGAACCGAGTGTGGTCAGCCCGGTTGAAAAGGGCTGCTGGGATCTTGAGCGGCCTGTTTTGTTCTTCCTTCTTGGAGATTGGATCAGCATCCATCGTCTGGATCATCCTACCTTCAGGAGTTGTCCTAAGGTTTAATTTGTATCCGTGAGTGTTAATACCCTCCCATAAATATTAAGCCTGTATAGGTATATTTCAAGTGAGATTTATTGTAACATTAGCCTGTTGATTTAAGGCCATCAGAAGCTCAATGTGGCAAGGGGGAAGTCTGAGCTTCCAGGTCAACAGAATGTTTGCTGTGTCTTCTGGCAGAAATACTCCCCACTCTGGAACCACAACTCCCAGGACAGCAGTTAAAGGTCACGGGAACAAGGAGCAAAAATTTTCCTAGTGGGTCCCTCGAGATAATGGTGAGTAAAATCCCTCCCCTTCCCGTGCCTGGACCTGCGAATCCTGGACATGAGAGAAATTGTATCATATACTAGACAGTGATTCAAAGATATACTATATTCTGGATACCCCCGCCCTCTCCTCCAGGCTACTGCCACCTAATTAACACTGTAGCTGTTGTCAAAAGGCCATTCCACTGTTTGGTCAGACTCACTGTTTCCCGACACGGTGAGGAGTGTCCTAGATAAATTAATATGTGAAACTAACCATCACAATTAGATGTGTGTTCATTCAGCTAATCCTCCCCAATTCCAGTTTGTCTCTAAGCAAATTTTCTAAAGAAAATTCTGTGATCAGACAAATTCTGTATTTCATGTCTTGAAACTTTTTACAGAAGAAAAATTAATCAAAAAGAATTAAACAAAATCACCCTGTCCTTATCATTTTTTGTCACCTCTTTCAATTAAACATTGGTCTGAAATGACTTCTATAAATTGTAAAAGCCATGCTGAATTGTTTTTCAGCTTGAATGTGAAATGTCCTCCATATGTTCATGTGTTCTCAGATCATGGTACTGTTTGGATAGACTGTGGAAGTGTGTGTGGGGGCCTTTCTGGAGGAAGTAGGTCACTAGGATAGCTCAGGTACCAAGCTGCATGGCTGAACAGGATAAGAATCATGGGTTAGTTTAAGAGCAAGAGCTAGCTAACAATATGCCAGAGCCATAGTCTGATCAGCATAAAATTAATACAAACGTCTGTGTGTTTCTGCAGGACTGCGTGTTTAGGCCATGGGACCAGGCTGGAAAGTCTGGGCCAGAAACCTAATACAGCAAAGTAATCCTTTAGATCCAATGAGCTACCTACTCAGCCCCGACCATCACTATTTTGTTTGTTTGGTCTTTTGAATGGGTTTACCTGTGAAACAGTCCTGGCTGTCCTGGAACTCACAGGCCTGCCTCTGCTGAAATTAAAGGAACGCACCACAACCTCCCTGCTCTATCAGTATGCAATGAGTAAGTCAAGAGAATCCCTGGTGTCCGTGATGGAGGAGTTTCATTTGAAACTAGAGTCTTTACATTTGCAAATAGTGGATGTACATTTAGTACAGTTCACCATGCTTCTACCTCCTCCTAAAGGTTCGTACTCTATCACTCACAGGTATTTTCTATTTAGATAAGCTGGCAATGAATTCTGAAATAAAAACATTTTACCGTATGAGTGGAACTATAGTCTACTTAAATATAACGTGTGTGAGGTGAAGATATTAACTGAGATAGATGTGGTTAACTTACAATATTTCCTGCACCAGGGAAGGGTACAGAAGGAAAATGGATATAAATGCATGTCAGACAACATGCCTAAGGCCTACCACAGAACTTAACGCAACAATCCCACAGGGTAGGACATACTGTCCCTGCCTCTGATAGTGTAGCAAACTAAATTAGTTGTTTCACTGGCCGTGGAAGAGGGGGACTCACACGGAAAGATCCCTTTGTTCTCAGTAGACTCCCAAGGAAACCTGAAGTTTTATGAGCCTCAGCTCTTGGAACTGGGACTGTCAACTTTCTCAGCATCTTCACAAATGCTTGACCCTTCCATATGTCAGCAAACCTAAATATAATTTGGTTTCCCAAAAGGTGAAGCATTGTACTTACATTCGCTGAGATTGCCTTGGTGGTAATCATCCTTTAACATTAAATTCAATGTGTACACATAAAAATTCAGGTATAAACTACCTGGCCTTATTTCAAGGATAAAGCCAAGTTTCTATTTACTTTTGTTTCTTTTAAGGTAATGTCCTTATTGAGATATAGTTTACAAACTCTACTTTCTACCCATTCTTATTGGGGTTTTTTTTTGGGGGGGGTTAAGTTATGGTTCCATTAACACCATCAATTTAGAAAATGTTCATCATCTTTTTTCATTGCCACTACAAAATAGCTGTCAAAATAACTTAAGGAGGGGTTTACTTTGGCTCACAGTTCAAAATACAACCATCATGGTGGGAACACACGAGGGCTGGTCATCCTGTGCAGTCAGGAAGCAGAGAGGGGTGAGGGTTGATCCTGCCTCACTTTCTCCTTTGTGTTCAGTTCAAGACCCCAATCCAATCCATAGGTAGCTCTTCCCTCCTTGATAAAACCTTCCTGGAAACTCCCCCATAGACACACCCAAAGGAATGTTTCTGTAGTGATTCTAGATCTAGACAAGTTGACTGTGAATATTAACCGTCACAGTCTCCAAAAGATATCCTGCATCCGTATATAGCTAACCCTCTGATTATTTACATTTGTCTTCATTTGTATACGTATGGGAATTTTGCCTGCTTGTATGTCTGTGTGCTGCATGTGTGTTATACCTCCAGAGGCCAGAAGAGGGAGTTGGAGGTCCTGGAATTGGAGTTTCAGGTGATTGTGAGCTGCTTTGTGAGTGCTGGGAATTGAACTCAGGTCCTCTAGAAGAGCAGCCAGTGCTCTTGACCTCTGAGCCATCTCTCCAGCCTCACCTCTCTCTTTTTAACTCAATTCTCTCAGCTCTCTGGAACTGATGTTTATTTTCTGTCACGCTGGGCTTGTCTACTCTAGACATTTCACATAAGGAGAATCATAAGACAGGAGGTCTTCCGTGATTGGGTCCTTTTACAATAACATTTTCAAGGTTCATCTATGTTGTAGCATATATCAGTACTTTGTTTCATTTTGTTTCCAAGTAATATTCCATTGTCTGACTAAATCTGTTTATATCTGTCATCAGGTGATGGCCATCACATCTTTTTGAATTTGGCTGCAGTTACTGTTGCTGCTAGGAACATTCTCATACAAATGTTGGTATGGACACCATCATTTCATTTTTATTGAGTATATAGATATTTAGGGTCCCTGAAAGCACGACGGCTGTCAGGGAAATGATCCATGTGGACCAAGAAGGAAAATTTGGTTCAGTCTCACTTAGCTTGTTCTGGATCAAAAACTTATGGAGTCTGACACCAGGCAATTTATTGTAAGCATATTTAAGCACAGTAAAAAAATCTGTGGAAAAGCTTCCTGGTGTAATACAATTCCTGGTGCACAAGGATGTATAATTACATTGAAACTGACCTCAGAGGACATGTGCCCATGGGGATGGGTTCAATAGCTTAAGAGCCTAGGATTTGGTGTGATCTCTGACTGAGATAGTTAGCTAAAGGTCAGCAGGCTATAAAGAACAGTGACATCTCCCCTAAAGCTTGGGTCTTTTGACTAAGAAACAAAGCTAAAGATGAAGGTATAGTAGAGTCTGGGATAAACATTATGGCAGATTTGGATAAGGTCTGGCTTTACCAGGTCATGAACAACATCTACTCCCAGCTTTCTGGGTGAAAAACATATACCTAACCCGGAGGATACATTAACATTCCCACTTTTGTTGCACTAATTCTGGTTGTATTAAATGAAATTCAGTCAGATATTAAGGAAAACGGGAATGTCAGAGAGAGGAAACAGACCACAGTCAAATTTCACCCAGCTGTCTTCCAGCTTCCTCAGCCTTGCTCCTTGTTGCTTCTACTGAATAATCTGGTTCCTAGCCTGCCTTAAATACCTTCTTTGCCCAATTGTTTCACATCTAAGTTAAGATTAAAGGTAAGAGTTACTACTATTTGGTAGTTAGGCCTTGAACTCACAGAAAGACAAGAAGATCTCTGTCTCTGGATTTATAGGATTAAAGGCATAGGTCACCACTCCCGGTCTTTCCCTGTGCTGGGACTGAAAACACGAGTTACCACTCTCTGACCCTCCTGGATTGACTGAGGGTGGATCTGTGCTCTGATATTCCAGGCTGGTTTTATTAAATATATAACATAGCACCATACACATTCTCTGTGTTTATTTGAGCGCCTGTGCCTATTACAGCCAGTAGAGGTATTAATGAATTATATGGCAATTCTATGTCTAACTTTGAACAATGTCCAGATTATTTTCTTTTTCTGTCTTTTAAAAATTTATTTAGTGTGTGTGTGCACCCCACAGTGGATGTATGGTGATCAGAGGATCACCTAAAGAGATTACTTTGTTCCTTCCACCATGGAGGTTCCAAAATTTGCACTCAGGCCTTGGAGGCAAGTACCTCTACCTACTGGGTCATCTCGCCCGCCTTTGTTTTACTTTTTGAGTCCAGGTCACTTACAACCCAGGTTGCCCTTAAATTCACCATGTGGTAAGAGCTTGCTTTGAATTCCTCCATTCCTGAGCACTAGAATTTTAGGCCTGTGTCACCCCATCCAGCTTGAGAATTACATCTGCACTCTTAATTCTGATCCACTGGTCTACATGTCTATTTCCCACCAGTACTCTGGTTCTTCCAGTGGCTGTTTAGTCATATCTTCATATTAATTTCACTGAATAAACTGATGTTTCCCCCCTAGCCATTTTATTTGCATGTCTTTTATTCTAAAACTAACAAAATATAGTCAGTTTCTCCAGTTTGAAGGATGGAAGAGAATGTCAACTTCTTCAATGAACAAAACTCTTCTGAATATCAAAAGAAGAAACTGAATGTTTTCAACCACAGGAACAGTGATAGTGTGATTGTGACTGCTTCACGTGGATCCAAGATCTCCTGTGAGGAAGAGGATGGGGGAAGTGGATGAAGTGGGTAGGGTGGAAGGAGGAGGAGCCACAGGCACAATATAACTGAAGTATTTAGAGACACTTTACTTGGTAATACTAGTGAAAGGCTGTAATACTTTGGAGAATCCAGCTCACTCATCTTCTTTCCTTTCTTCAGAATACTTCTTCCTGGGGATTGTTGTGATCCATTTCACCAACACTCCCCTCAACACACACACACACATACATCACACACATCTCACACATACACACACCATTCATAACACACACACTCACATACACATAAACATCTCACACACACATACACATCTCTTTCTCACTCACACACACATCATACATACACACTCACATACACAGACCTCTCACACACATATACACACACATCTCTCACTCACACACACATCACACACACATACACACATACATCACACACACTCACAGGCACACACCTCTGATTATTCTCATATCTAAGGTCCTATAGTTGTCCCATATGAATAATTTATAGTGATGAAATAATTGCTTCCTCTTTTATCCAAAAAACATGATTAATCCTCCACTTTTTGCAATGGAAACACCAAAAGTCTCATTGGGCGCAGCCTTAGACACTGTCCTAAATTTTTATCCAAAAAAAAGTCAGTCTCAGGAGAAATGCTGTGATCATCCAGAGAGAACTCCACAGACAGTCCTCTGCCTTCTGAGTAGGACCTGCCACATTTTACAAAGTGCCACTTCTGTGTTCTGACTCAATAGTATACAGGAGATATTTTTTTCCAACTACATTTTCAGTTTTCAAAACCATGTGTTATTTACAGAAAATAGAATTCATGTGGTTTTGATTCATTTACACTTAACTCATTAAAAAATTCCTGCTAAACCACTTGGTATTCAAGGACTTTTCAGTTTTCTAAATAAGTTTCCAAAAGGATTTTTAAAAATATAAGATGGTGTTAAATAAATATGTACATGAGTTTCCAAATCATGTTCATAATTTTTCTTTAGAAGTCTGTGCCTTTAATTAGTAAGATGTGTATTTCTCTTAGCCAGAAAAAGATTAACGTGTGAAAATTAGCATTTGTCAGTACAAGAAAAACCTAAATTTAAATATAAGAAATCAAAATACCATCAATAATTTTATTTACATAAGTGCTACAAAATAAATGCTAGAAAAACATTGCAATTTCAAAAATGATATTATTTTATTCTTATTTACATATATGTGCAGCTGACAGTGTTGGTTCCCGTGGAGGCCAGAAGAGGGAATCAGATGCCCTGGAGCTGGAGTTACACCTTCTTGACAGCCACAGACATGGCTCTGGAACTGAATCCATGTCTTCTAGAAGAGTAGAAAATGCTCTAACTTTGAGCTCTTCCACCAGTCCTAACAACACAATTTCTTTCAGGAAGAAAGAAACTCATCTGCTGAGCACATCTTGGGGACCATGTACAGGGTTTTTGCTCTACATGTGTGTAGGATTCACTAGTAGGATTTTGGTTTTTTTTTAAACCCACGTTTTCATAGAAAAGAAATTGAGGCTCAGACAAGCTCAGTGAGTTTTTTTTTTAAGCCATACAACTTACTTATAGACAAAGTCAGAATTAGAGATCATTATGATTCTTAAGTCTGAGTTATTTCTGCCTCCTCATAAATCCCACTGGCTTTGAAATGAAGAGAGCTAGTTTAAAATAGTTTGTTACATAATACAGGACACACAGAGAAGAGTGAGCCTTCCCCTCCTTAAGTATATGATAGAGACAGCAGTGTCGCAGTATACGGCTTCTGCTAGAAGGAATGAGAAGGTGTGGATGAGGATCCCCCCCCCCCCCAGCTCTTTGCGGCTTCCAGCTTGCTCCCACTACAACAGATTTGACACAGTACAGTTTAATTCCTTGAAATTACATCTTTCACTCGTATTTCATCTTGCAAATTTTCAATGGTTCTCCAAGACCTTAGAATATGAAATTTTATATCAATTTTGTTTTGAATTTACACATTCAACTCCTTCCCATAAGAAAGCTTTAGCCTTAGTCAGACTAATTACTTCCAGAAGTCAACATGCACAATGTCTTGCTTTTAATGAAAGTGAAATATGTATCTTACCATTTCTATTTTTAGTTTACAATTCAGTGACGTTAGCTAATAATATACTCACAACAATGTGTGACCATCATTTCACTTTTCCAAGCAGCATTTCATCATATGATGAAACTTTCTCACAACTTTTGCTTATGATTCTTTGTCTTGTCCTAGATCTGATTCAGACTTCTGCATCAACGAAATCTTCCCATTCTTGTCTCACAAGTGGAGAGGCAGTTTTATAGTGAGTACTGTGAAGCTTGTATTTATCCTTACAGAGCTTTGTTGGGGGTGGGGGGGTTGGTGCCTGAGGGCCTCGCCCAGGTCTCGGAATGGCCTGACAGTAGATAGATTCAAAAATTAGGTTCCCGCCCAAAGTTCAGCCAGCAGATTAAGGGCGTGGGTTCGTGCCAGAAAATTCGGCCAACAGCTACTGTATCCCATACCCCTTTACCCAATCCTGGAATACTAAGACATGCAGCACCCCACTTACATAGGTTTTTATTTAAAGCCCCCCTCCCCCACCTTGGGGCTTGAGGCCAGTAACCCTCCGCTTAGTTGGAACAAAGGTTTTGGCCCAGGTTCATTTTGAACCTGTTTATACAATAAATACCCTCATGTGTTTGCATTGATCCCAGCTCCCTGGTGGTCTTTGGGGGTCCCTTGACATAGGTACAACAGGTACATGTACAGACTCTGGGTCAGTTTATTGTAGTTCAAGTTCTATATAAGGTACTTCCTGGTTATACCCACCTTGGTCAAGTACATCAATCTTGCAGGGATCTAGGTATTTCCACAAGTGATTTTCAAGTGTGTGTCCCTGTGGTGATATATTGTGTATCAAATAAACGTTGCCTGAAGATCAGAGGACAGAGCCAGCCACAGACCATAGAGGTCAGGCAGTAGTGGTACATGCCTTTAATCCTAGCACCTGAAGTCAGAAGCAGAGATTCAGAAGTTCAAGGCCACACTGGACTACATAGGGTTAATCCAGTCTAAAAGAGAAACAGAGCCAGGAGTAGTGTCACACATCTTTAATCCCAGCACTTGGGATTCCATGCATCTGCTCCCAGTACTTGAGAAGCACACACACTTTTAATCCCAGTACTAGGAAGTGTAGTAAGAAGTTTATGGTCTGGCCTAGCCCCAAGGTCTGGACTCATAGTCCCTTGGTCTCAGTCACACAAAGGCTTATATTAACTACAATTTGGTCTGTGGCTCAGGCTTATTACTTGCTAGCTTTTATACTTTAAGTTAACTCATATTTCTATTTATGGTTAGCCACGTGACTTGGTACCTTTTGCTCAATGCAGCATTCTCATCCTACTTCCTCTGCATCTTGCTTTCATCTGTTCTCTGCTCTTCTGCTTCCCAGAATTCTCCTTGTCTGGTTGCCCTGTCTCTACTTCCTGTCTAGTTACCTGGCCAATCAGCTTTTTATTAAACTAATATTTACAGTGACAAATACTGGTAGTATACAAGAGCATAGTCCCACAGCAAGAAAGGTTGAACCCAGAAGTGATATGGCTGGGCAAAGAAAGGAGTATAAGGCAGAGGAGACAGGATCTCCGCCCTCCCATCAGCCTCCCTGTGCCTCCCTTCACTTCCCCTTTCCTCTGAGGATCAGTCGTGGTGAGGAGTGGCCCTGACCTGTTCCTCTGTCTCTCTCATCTCTCAGCTTTACTGCAATATCTGGTTCCAGGTCTTTATTATAAGACCAGTTAGGATTCTTGCAACATGTCCTCACATAAACTTTCACATGAATGCTTACAGCGATTTTCTTCATAACCACCCCAGACTGTAAATGGACATGATATCTTCAATAGGTAAATAAGCAAACTGTCATACAATCATATAATAAAATACTACTCAGTGATGAAAACAAATAGTCTTTCAAGCTATGAAAGAACATGGAGGAAACTCAAATACATGTTGTTAAGTTTATTAGTTACTTTTCTGTTGCTATGATAAAATACCATGGCCAAAAGCAACTTAAAGAAGAAAGGGTTTATTTTGGCTTACCATTGGAAGCAGGAACAGGATGCTTTTCACCACATTTTCATTTGAACGCAGAAAACAGAGCTGGGGCCAGAAATTAAATAAAGCTATAGGCCTTCAAAGCCTGTCCTGCAGTGAAGCAGTCTTTTAATAAGGCTAGTCTACCTCCTAAAGCAGTGATCCTCAACCTTCATAATGCTGTGATCTTTTAATACAGTTCCTCATGTTGTGACCCCCAACCATAAAGTTATTTTTTTGCTACTTCATAACAGTGATTTTGCTACTGTTACAAATAAGATGTAATATCTGTGTTTTCCAATGATCTTATGTGACCCCTATGAAAGGTCATTTGGGTCCCAAAGGGGTTGTGACCCACAGGTTGAGAACCTCCTTACTAAATCTTCCATAAGCTCCTCAAACAGTGCCATTAACTGGATACTTAGTGTCCAAATATGCTATTTCTCATCTACACTACCACAGTAAAGTACACTGGCCTGAAAAGGTTACAGTGTACATGGTTCTAAGTATATCTTCATGGGTCCCAGAAGTTTACCTTGTAGGAGGGAGGTAGACAGAGGAGAGGAAAGTTTTAGTATAAACAAATTTTGCTGGCACTATAATGTGCTTATAGGACCTTGTCAAACTCACAGACTTGCACAACACAGAATGAACCCTGATGAAACTATAGACGACTGTCACAAATGTATTATATACTGAAGCAAAATGTTAATAATAAGAGAATGTAGAGAAATGTGAGGGAGTTATCTGTATTTTTTTTTTTTTTTTTGCTCAACTTTTTGGTAGATAAAGACACAGCCAATTAGAAATGCATCATAAAAAATAATGCAGAACATAATGCACACACACACACACCAGGAAAAAACCCACAGGAAATAGAGAAGAGTCAAGGAATCTTATACGTATTTAATCAGAATAATAAAAGAAAAAGTGTTGCATGAATAAAGGAAACTCAGAGCCAGAACTCAGGGAAAGACTGAGATATCAACAAGAGGAAACACCACAGTCAGATCTCACCCAGCTGTCTTCCAGCTTCCTCAGCCTGGCTCCTTGTGACTTCTACTGCCTGCTCTGTCTTTCTGTGTCTGCCTTAAATACCCTCTTCACCCAGGTGTTTCACATCTAGGTTAAGATTAAAGGCATGGGCTACTACTATTTGGTAGTTAGCTTTGAACTCACAGAAACACAGGAAGATCTCTGTCTCTGGAGTTATGGAGTCACTGCCTGCCTGGGAGCCTGGGACTCCCTCTGTAAACTAAACTGGCCTCAAACTCAGATCTGCTGGGATTCAGGGCGTAGGTCACCACTCCTGGATATTCCCTGTGCTAGGATTAAAGGTGTAAATCACCACTCTCTGATCCTCCTGGATTGACTGTGGGTAGATCTCTCTGATACTTCAGACTGTTTTTTATTAAACATAAAACATATCCCTACTTAAAGTAAGAGGGAATAGCAAAGAGAAACACTATTAGGAAAATAGCTAAGAATGTTTCAGAACTGCTGAAGAACAACTTGGTCATTCATGACAATGCTCAAATATTTATGTCCCAGGCTATTGTAATATGGCAGGAGAGGGTACT
This sequence comes from Phyllotis vaccarum, assembly GCA_033318265.1. Classification (NCBI taxonomy): domain Eukaryota; kingdom Metazoa; phylum Chordata; class Mammalia; order Rodentia; family Cricetidae; genus Phyllotis; species Phyllotis vaccarum. Next base: position 137,587,379 of record JARWLC010000004.1, on the reverse strand, counting down.
TGGCGGGAGGAAGCCAGGAGGCCATATGGTGGGTCAGGGAGACATGCCATGCAGGCAGGCTGTGATTAGTGTGTGTGGGAGCCATGGAAAGAGACACATCTTACAGGCTGTGCCCACATGGAGAGCTTTATTAAGAGCAGAGAAAGGAAGAAGGAAAAGACAGAAAAAGAGAAAGAGAGGAAAGAGATAGGAGGGTGTTTCAACCTCTGGCAGGATGAGAGAGATCGAAGAAAGGGGAAGAGTCTTTTCTTAAAAGGAACTTGACATCAGGAAACTGGGTCGGCCAAGTTGTTGCTTATTGGCCAGGGCTCCAGGAAGTGGGTCAGAGTGCTAACAGCTATTATGTGTGTGTGTGTATAAACATATATATATATATATATATATATATATATACATATATATATATACACATATATATTTAAAGACTGTGTTTTAGTTATGTATTTGTGTCTGTGTGGGTGCCTCGGAGGTCAGAGGAAGGTGTTGGATCTCCTGCTGCTGGAGATGAGTGCAGGGAATGGAATTCAGGTCCTCTGCAAGATTAGTCATGTTATTAATTACTAAATCACCTCTCAGGTCCAGGATATTATATTTTTAAAACACTGATATTCTCATGTTTTTAAAATAAGCTGCATTTATATGCCATTATCTGCCACTAAAAATGTCACCTTTGGGCCAGACATACAGCACAGCATATGCCGAGAGTTAAACATGTGCTTAACTCTGAGCACTGGACTCAACCCTTGGCTCAAAATGGGTGTATTTGTGTGTGTGTGTGTGGGGGGGTACTTTCACACTTGATAAAGTGTAGTGTAGCTGTCACTGGATTTAGGTGAGTCACTCCAAAATAAGAAATCTTGATCATCGTGATGCTCCATGGATACTTATGGCATACAGGTTTTAATGCAAAAGTGTCATTTAATATTTTTCCAGGCTAAATAATTGCTGCTATGGTTTGTGGTACTGAACTCTAGAACACTGGCAACCTGTTTGTAGTTAAGACAACTTCATCCTTAGTCCTAGCATTGATTACCCTGACATGACTTCAAGAAGCAGGTGGAGTGATTTTCTATCCAGTTAGCTTTTGGTATGTTTTAATATTCAGTAGAAAATGCCATGCTTCCTCTAGTTCTGCTGATTATTAAAACATAAAGCACTATATTTAATTAATAATAATGAATTTTTGTATTCTAGATTTTTCTTAAGGGGGATGAGTTTCAAATTCAGAGCGGTTTTTCAGCACTCAGCTGAAAGTCACACCGAGGATAACAGCCTGCAGGACTGCAGTCCTCCATTTCTTTGGTACTGAAATCTATCTCTATGTGAAGCCACATGAAGACTTACCTAGAAAGATCCACACTCAAACAGCTGTGTTCCCCTATGAAATAAACATAAATACAATAAGCCTGTATTTATGCCAGTACCTGCACCTGCTTCAGGTGATATCTTACTTGGGGAATAAGGATGTAGGTATAGCTTTAACTCTGGTTTTTAAAAGATTTGTTTAATTTTATGTGTTTGAATGTTTTGCTGGCCTGTCTGTGCACCATATGTCTGCAGTGCCTGTGGCAGCCAGAAGAGGGCGTTTGGTCCTCTAGAACTGGTGTTAAAACTGATTGTGATCTATGTGTGGTGTTCTCTGTCCTCCAGACTTGGAGGGACACACACAAGTATATACACTTCCTCCAACCCTGCCATGCACAAATAAATACATTTTTAAAAAAAAATATGGAATGCTTAACAAATTTGGCTTTTATCCTTATACAAGGGCTAGGCTAGTTTCTGTTTCATTTCAATTTTAATATATGTGCTATTGTACAGAACACCAACACCTGCTATTTTGAGTTTTTCCTTTAGAGTAATACTTTATCCAGAGAGGGTATCTGCCTTCTGAGGTAATGTGAGTAACAGGTTAGCCACTGTTTAATATCAGCCTTCAGCTGCCCAGTCTGCTATACCTGCTCTGTAAACAGTGGGCTGCTATGCCTGTTTTGCCAGCCTGTCTGTCCACATAAGAGGATGGTGTGCAACCACTTTTATTATCTACCAGAATTAGTTGTAGCTATAGTAACCACAAATCTTAAATCTCAGTCCTATAATGTGATGCCTATGTCACCTGAATGAACCTCATGTTGGACAAGGGCCTGGAGATTAAGAAAGAAACAAAAGACTCGGGTCACCCTTGAATGAAGAATGTTGTTTATTGAAGCAACCAAGGTTGCTTTTTAAACCTTAAGTAACCTTTGCAGCTCACAAGCAACACTTGGCCTTGTAAAGGAAAATTTGTTGAACTCTTTATGGCTGTTCACCACCCCGTTCTGATAAACAAAGAGTGTGCTTAAAGTTCCAGGAAATGTACTGCCCACCCAGTTCTCAGAAAAACCGCAAAATATGTTGACAGAACATCTGTTTATCTGCTTCTTACATGAAGCAACACCCATGACCTATGCTTAAACTTCTTTGTTCCCTACACCCTATAAAAACCCTGCTCAATTTCAGTTCGGAGCTCTCTGTTCCTGCCTGTACAATGAGCCCCATGCCTGGTGAATAAAATCCCCTTGCTTGTTGCATGAGAGTATGTCTCTTGGAGTCCTCCTTTACAAGGCAAGTTTCTCGGTCCTTATAGCCTGGGTCAACTTTTGTTGTTTTCTGCTAACTTCCAGATTCCCTAATCACAGCACCTGTTTAAGCAATGTTCTGATAATGGAATGGATCAACTGATCTAGAGGAAGCACCCGCCATTAAATGGTGCTAGGCCCTGGGGGCTGCAGGCCGACCTCCATACTATAAACTAATAAAGGATGATGTTTTGCTCCCTCCAGTCCAATGAGGGTAAGAGATAGATTCAGTGTAATATAACAGAGACCTAATGTCCTTCCCCTAGTGTTGCTACCACCCCTGCCTTCCCAGGCTTTTATTCTGGCAACATTGAGAAACAAACAGCAACTCTTCCATAGATTCCTGTCGGGTGGTCCCTACATTTTTACTAATAGAGTCTAAGGCCCGAGATGGATCCAGGAGGGGAGGGAATGAGAGGAGAGAATATGATGATAGCTAATGTGCATCCTTGTCTTTGCTTTCCAGGTGCTGGCGACAACTCGAAATGGCTTTGTGGAGAGGAAAACCTTTTTCTTTACTCTCATAGGTTCAGTTATTGAGGGCAGGAGCATTAGCTTGAAGATTAGCATGAGGAGATGCAATTTACATGACAGTCTGTAAAGGAGCTCAGAAAGAACTCTGAATCAAGGGGATTGTTAGCATTTGGGTCTTAGATAGAGCCTAAAGGGAGGGAGGGAACAAATGGGAAAACAAAGGGCTTCTTAGAGTTGTGCACTGAATGGGCCCTTACAGGAAGGAGACAAATGATGTGCAGGAAGGCTGTGCTGACCCTTTGCAGAACAGAGACAGTGTGAAGCTTTTGTCTGAAGTCTGTTTCTGTGTGGTGCCAATTCTCATGGTCTCTGGTAACAGAAGCCAATCTTGTCTTCTGCTCTTTGGAAGGGACTCATGATAAATGGATTATTTGGGATTATTTTGAAAGGTTCTACTTTAAGATAGATATAAGATTTTAGGAGCTCAAACACATTCCATTATGTTAGAATTCTGTCTCACTTCCTAAAGCCCTGGCTAATGGGCAATAACCTGGCCTGCCCAGTGCCTTGACGTCAAGCTCCATTTAAGAAGACTCCCTCCCTTCCCAAGGTGGTCCCTCTCCCCACCTTGTCAGAGGGTATGTCCTTCCTCCTGCCCCTTTCTCTCCTTCTCTATTATCTATGTATGTATATATGTATGTATGTATGTATGTATGTATGTATGTATGTATGTATGTATCTATCTATCTATCTATCTATCTATCTATCTATCCCTTCCTCCTCCCCTCATTATAATAAAAGCCCATGTCCCTTTCTCATTGCCCTGTGCATTTCTTTCCAGTGTCTCATAATGCTGCTTGCATGCAGAGGGCAAGGGGTCCGGATCCTCCTCCATCTGCCGACAACCACAGGTCTATGTGAATAACAACACATTAAATGTAACTGCTATGCCACAGCAACATCTCTTGGAATTCTTCAGTCTGAATAACAGGGAGAATGTAACCCATATAATAAGGACTCTAGAGATAGATTCACCTAACCAACCAGGTCATAAGAATTGGATCTTTAGTTATTGAGTGTCCTCTGCTAATGCAATAAGCCAATCAAACCGAGTAAGTCTAGGTTTAGTAAACAGAGCAAAGCAACTCCCAGTGACTCTGTGGAAGGCAGGAGAGAGAGCTCCTGGCAGGTCTGGTAACCAAGTCTTAGATACCCTGTAGGCATGGTCTTGAGCAGACCTGGGGGAGGGGCTGATCTTTTGTGGGCTTTCTGGGGGTGGGGTCTAGAGAGAACCACTCTAGGGGAGGGGCCACCTCTTGGCATGCTGTGGGCAGGGTTTGGATTGCCCCTCTTCCCAACTGGAGATCTCTAACACTAGTGTATCAATTAAGCCACATGACTAGAGAGAGCAAGGGGTTCAGGCTGGGTTTGATGTTGGGGTTTCTGAGGCTCTCTGGAATTGGATTCCCTTCTCCACCATTGATCTTTCCGGCCCTTCCTGCTCCCTATGCTAGCTTTAGTATCGGCTGGCTCTTGTCAGTAGCAGAAGAATAAACAAAGATCACAATGCTTCCTGTATATATAACCTAATATTCCGTTATCCAAAGGAAGAAAAAAAATTTCATTTCCCTGCATTCAGACAAGAGGCTTGAGCTTCATGTTGATAGACCTCTGTGTTAGGTCCAAAGGAAACTCCAGTTCCCCAAACTCCAAAAGGCAGGCCAGTGAGCTCAACCTGGACTATAAGAAGAATTCTGGTGGTTAGATAAGGCAGCATTCTTCAGAAACTTGTCTATTTTCTCTACTAAAAGGAGTCATTTTTCTTACCTCTGGTGGAAGGGACTTGGGCTACCTGTGACATTTATCAGCATGTCAAAGCCCAAGCTGGACTCCAGGCTCCCTCAGTATCAAAGTACTTATTACACACTTCAAAGTCCATAAAGCATCCTAGCCCTCCTCCTCCTCCACCTACCCCTTCCTGCTCACAGTTCCTCACTATCCCCATGACTATGCTCCCTCTCTGCTCTGCTCCTCCTCTCCCTGTGATTTCTCTGGTCTCTGTCCCCTGCTATTCTCCTCTTTCGAAGACAGCCCTGACCATCTTCATTATCTCATGGAGTGGTCATGTGTGGAGATATTTTCAAATATAATAAAAACAGTTGGAGATATCAGAGGGCTCTACCCACAGTCAGTCTAGGAGGATCAGACAGTGGTAATTTACACCTTTAATCCCAGCACAGGGAATATCCTGGAGTGCTGACCTAGCCTTTAATCTAATCTGAGCAGCTCAAGGTCATTTTAGTTTACAGAAGGAGTTCCAGGCTCCCAGGCAAGCAGTGGTGGTGCCACGCCTTAACTGAGCAGAGAAAGTATTTAAGGCAGGAATAGAAAGACAGAGAAGGAAGAAGAAGCCAGGAGAAGTGAGGCTGAGGAAGCTGGAAGACAGCTGAGTGAGATCTGACTGTGGTGTTTACTCTCTCTGATATCTCCGCCTTTCCCAGAGATCTGCCCCTGAGTTTCCTTTATTCGTGTTTATACACTCTGAAAAAACGAATTGTCATAGGCAGAGTGTCAGGCCAGTCTGACTGAAACAGGCACACAGAAACTGCTTTTGCTAAAAAGCATAGTTTTCTCACTAATGTCCATAGGTAACTAAATTTAGGAAAAAGTCTAGCACTTTTCCTTAATTTTGTGTGCTTACTGATTTTGAATCAACTGTTAACCTAGCTGCAGGCCAGCTTGTTAACTACTTAAGGATATCTGTGGTGATATATTGTAAAGATGAAATTTTCCTTGCCTAATTTAAGATTTGACCTCTTGTGCTGTCACACTAACTTTCTGTTTGCTAAGAAGATACATGTTCACCACCCCCTCCTGAGAAACAAAGGATGTGCTTCCTGCATTCCTGAGGTAGGCTGCTTGGCCTGACTCCCTGTGCCTGCATTCCTGATGTAGCAACCTGGGTGGGGCCACCCAGGAAAGCCCTACCAGGAGAACTGTTAACCCATGTGCTGTTTACCAAAGCAGGAACTTTCTGAAGCTTGTACAATGTACCCATTGTGACCATTGCTCCAGGAAATGAATATTCTCAGGTGGTCCCCTGCTTGCCCAAGACTCGCTATTGTTTCACAGGAAATACGCCTGCCTGCCACATTCCTAAACTCCATCCTAGGCTGACCTTTGGCCCCGCCCTGTTGTAACTTTCCTATCTCAGGAGCCCACCTCCCCTACCCAGAGTGCCGTATAAAGCTTCTGCCCTAAAAATATTTGGGGCTCTTGGCTTCCACAGTACCTCGAGCCTGCACATGTGTGTATCAGTATTTCTATCATTAAACTCTCTTTTTCTTTAAAGTTAACAGTGGTCATTAGCCATGGTCCTGGGGTGTCTAGGGGCGCTAAAGTTAGGGGCGCCTGCCCGTTACAGTATTTTTTAACAAAACCAGCCTGGAATATCAGAGAACAGATCCACCCACAGTCAAACCATGAGAGTCAGAGTCAGAGAGTGGTAACTCAAGCCTTTAATCCCAGCATGGGAATGATACAGTGGTGACCTACTGAATAGTGCCATTCTGGCCCTTATGGCCCCTCCTCCTCCCCAAAGGACTAAAACCTTATGTTAAATAGGGGGATTAAGAAAAACATGTTTTCCTGATCTACAGTCTCAGTATCGCTGCCACCTGCTGAGTGCTAGTCTTTTGAGGTTTTCTAAGACCTTGGGTGGGCCGGACAAGGGGGCGGGGTGTGAGAAAGTCAAGAAAGGAGGAGCTAAGTGGGGGACCAGGAGGGAGAGAAGCAGGACTAAGATGTAAGGTGTACTAAATAAAGCTCGGGTCTCTCATTGTGATCCTGAATGATAGAACCTAACGACTCCAGAGTGCAGATTATTTAACCTCGACGCCCCTCGCCTGGACAAGACTCGAACACCCCAAAACCGGACTCGTACTACTCTTTAATCTCATCACCAGGGGATAGAAATCTTTCTGGATTTCTATGACTTCAAGGTCTAACAACCAAACAGTAGTAGCTCACACCTTTAATCCTAACTCTAAGATTATGATGCAGAGTTGAACCTGGAAGTGAAACAGCTGGGCAGGGAAGATATTTAAGGTAGGCATAAACAGACATTCATGCATTCTGTAGAAGAGACCACCCTGACAGAGGACTCTTGAAGATATAGCATTTACCCTGTTCTGCCTGAGAAGTTGTCTGGGGTAAGAATTGACTGCAGTCTGTCTCCTCTCTCTGATCTTCCAATTTTTCCCTAATATCTGGCTCTGGGTTTTCATTAAATACCAACTAGAATTTGTGCTGTACATTATCTGTCTAATCTATCTCATCCTTCTGTTAGAAATAATTCCAGAACCACCAAGAAAGAGACTGCTGAGATAGGCCCCAAGATAACTGATGCCATGTTAGAGGCACCATTCCAGCCTTAGAACCCAGCACATAGGCCCCAACAGCTAGAGACCTATTCCATAGTTCCAGAAAAGTCTTGAAATGTACTAATCTTGCTTTTTGGCTTCTATACTCTCACTTCTCAATAACTGTTCTTACTAACCTAAGAATGTCAACAAGATGTGGGTTTTGTGCATAAAAGACAAGGAATTGTGAGGCTTCGGGCTGTGTGATTTGGGCAAGTTCCCCATGCAACTGCCAGCTGGCAATACAGACTTTCTATTCAGCCTGAAGAGTGTCTGTGTTTTCTACCCCTCCAATTTAAGTGTTTCAACAGGCAAACTTTACTTCGCATCAGAAGGGTACTCTGTGTTATGTTATGATATTGCATTTACTGGTGTAGATGGCAATGGACGGGGAGAGAGAGGCCCCTTGCCCCATGTGGGCGGTAGGTGGAGGCGTGGCAGGAGACACTTAGACTGGGTCTACATGTAAAGACTTTATTGTTATGAAGGGAAGGAGGAGAGATGGATGGAGGGGTACGAGGGGGTAAAGAAAGGACAGAAGAGAGAGAGGGTCCTGAGGTCAGAACTCAGGGCGGGGCCGGGCCAATTGCCATTGGCCGGGTGTGGCTTCAGGGGCTAAGACAGAATCCTATCACTCTACTTTGCTCACAGAGAAAAAACAGGGAGCACTCTGGGACAGGAAGTTTACATGGTTTTTATCCTACCCCAAGTGGTAACTGTCTTTTTCTCACCAGCTGGAGTACAACTTCATAGTCATTCATGATTGATTAAAGAATCAGGAAAAAGGAAATAAAGGGAAGCAGAAAGTGGTTTGCTACAGAAGTCACTTCAGTTAGGAGAATGCAGAAGTGTCTTAGCATAAACAGTTTTTGCTGGTGAGGGAGATGAAAAGATTTGAATTTGAAAAGCTTTATAGTATTTGACAGACACAGAAAAAAAAAAACAGTATTTAATGTTTCTTACTTTCCTTAAGGGTGGAGTCAGAAAGGTAAGTCATTATCGTTGAATTTCAGGGAGAACAAAGCCGCACTGAATGGACCTTCTGAAGATGAGGACCTGTATCATGAGGGTAAAGTAGCATCCTGAAACAGAAGTGATCATCTTCTGAAAAATCAGCTTTTCCTTGCAAGCAGGATTCTCAACCAGTCAGTCACAACCCCTTTGGGGTCAAATATTGAATATCTTGCATGTCAGATATTTGTATATACAATTTATAACAGCAACAAAATTACACTTATGAAGTAGCAATAAAAATTAATTTTTATGTGCATTGGTGTTTTGCCTGCATATATGTATGTATGTATGAAAATGCTGGATTCACTGGAACTTGAGTTACAGGCAGTTGGTGCTGAGAATTTAACCTGGGTCCTCTAGAAGAACAGTCAGTGCTCTTAACCTCTGATCCATCTTTTCAGCCCACAACAAAATAATTTTATGGTTGGGGTTGTGATAGGCTGTTCTTAGTTGTCAACTTGACTATATCTAGAATGAACTACAATCTAGAAATAGAACACACATTTGTGATAAGGGAATTTAATAAAAGCTCCAAAAGTTTCAGAGATATCAGAGGGATCTAACCACAGTCAGTCTAGGAGGATCAGAAAGTGGAGATTCACACCTTTAATCCCAGCACAGGGAGTATCCTGGGAGTGGTGACCTACCCCTTAGTCCAAACTGAGTTCAGGTCATTTTAGTTTACAGAAAGCATTCCAGGCTCCCAGGCAGGCAGTGGTGGGGCCATGCTTTAACTAAAGGAAGAGAGTATTGAAGGCAAGTGTAAAAAGACAGAGGGCTAGAAGAGGCCAAGAGAAGCCAGGATGAGGAAGCTCCAAGACAGCTGGGTAAGATCTGACTGTGGTGTTTACTCTCTCTAATATCTCCAACTTTCTCAGAGATCTATCCCAGAGTTTCATTTATTTGTGCAACATTGTGATCCAGACATTGAGGCAGGAAGGTTATATGCCTTTGGTCCAGATCTTGATGCTGGGAAATATAGCATCTTTTCATAGATATGGAAGAGGAAGGGATTGTTCGTCTTTTGCCTGCTTGCCTGCCCCTTTCCAGTACATCCATTCCTTTACTGGCTTGTGGGCTACTTTGTGATTCCAGCATATACAGAAGACCAGCTGAGATACCCAGCCTTGTGGGACCAAGAAACTACTAGACTTCCCATTCACACCCAGTCATTGTTGGACTGCAATCTGTAATTCATTCCAACAAATCCAAACACATATATGTGTATATATATATTCATCTTATAAATTCCATGACTATAGAGAACTCTGACTAATACAGGGGTAATGACAAAGTGAGGGACTGTATTAAAGGGTCACAGCATTAGGAAGGTTGAGAACCACTAAGCTAGACAGAAACAAGGACCTGTTTAATTTTGTAAACACCTTGTCCTTTCCACAGTTCCTCTTCTATTTAAGAGTTTAAAACTCATTCAGTTCTACAAAGATTGAAGGCTTGGGGTGGGGGGTCACTGGACCCCTTGATACGTTCCTCTTCTAAATGTGGCCACACAACAAATCTTTCTCAGTTTTTTTGTTTGTTTGTTTGTTTTTTAAATACTTATCTCTTTGATTGGCATACTAGGGTGGGTGGTTGAGCCTACTTGGGGTTGCTGGATCCCAGGGTTTTACTCTAAAAACAGCAGGGCCATCTGAGAACCTGTTTTAGGAGGATAGCATTAATTCTGTCCACAAACTACATGGGTCAATGCTGGGATGATGTGTTTGATCTGACATGATATGAGAATGCTTAATCATTTAGCAGGCAGGTGTCTATGAACGAAGAGGCCTCTGGTCAGTGGGATGCTGAACCAGAGGTGGCTACAGGCAGGAGACACTTAGGTTGTTTCTACGGAGACAGACTTTATTATTATAACAGAAAGAGAGGGGGAAGGAGGGAGTGGGAGAGAGAGAACAAAAAATAGAGAGCTCCTGGGAGGAAAAAAGCAGGGGGAGGGGGCAGGAATTCTTAAATGGAGCTTGCCCTCAGAACTCAGGGCAGGCCATGGCTTCAGAGGAGAACAGAATTCTAACAGTGATGATAAAAATTGTTGGATGAAAGCTGGAAAACTTTGTCCCAGTCGGTGAGGGAAAGGTGTCCAGTATGACCTCACAGAAGGAGATACTATGAGGGTACTCAGAGTTGAATACACAGCATGTAGGAGAGGTTTCAGAGTTTTAGATACCAAGGGAAGGTGTGGAAAGTGAGCCAAGAGAGCCAAGGGGAGTAGTCTATTGGAACTAGGTATGAGGGCACGGGAGGCAAAAGGACTTCAGTCTCAAGTATCTCACCAAAGGAGAAGCAAGAATTCCACAAAATCAACATTGTTTTGTGAAGACTGTCAACATAAACACAACATTCCTCTTACAGTAAGGCATTTTCAGATTAGGAATGTTAAAGTATAAATGCTCCACACTCAAGGTCTAAGACTGTGTGACCTTCCTTTGTAAGCCCTTATTTCCTGAGAATTTTCTGGCATCTCATCTCACAAACAAGTTTAATCCTTTGTTTATAGTAAAAACTTTATGCTTTGCTTACAAACCAGATGACCTAATTATCTTATCAGTGGGGACCCCATCCAATGTCTATCAGAAGTCACCCTGTGACCTCATTTAGCAAAAAAAGAAAAGGTTCCTTAGAAAGCTGGAGATGCAACTTCATCAAAAATGGTACATATGGCTTCTGTAAAACACTTTCTTGGCTTTTGTTCTTGTTCATGTGTAAGGAACAGTGGACTGTGTAGGCCAGTTTAGACCATATAGCACTGGTAAAGATATTCAGTATGGGCCAAGATGGTGAATGCTACACTTTGGCAATGAGTGTGAGGTGTGGGTGGTAGTGAGTCAGCACAAGATGACTCATGTGGGATGTATGGGAAACCCAAATGTAAACAGTGATGCAGTGATGTAATCTGTCTTAACTATTTCTGACAGAATGCCATTTGTGTGTGTGTGATTTTGTATAAATATTGTTTCTGAAGTCTGACCTTTGCCTTGGCCAGCCTGTCTGTAGGCCTTTATGTCTCTTTCTCTGTGTATGTGTGTGTGCATGCACGCCTGCCTATGCTTGGCCCATATGTACTTGGCTGAGTGCTTGATGTATCATGTCTAGAGAGCTGTGTGCTGGTAAGTCAGTTTTGGATTCTTTTCAACCTCCCAGCTTCTAGTATCACCTTTTCTTTCTGGAGTGTGGTGCTTGTCGGGATCATGTGTTTGATCTGGCATGATAAAATAATGCTTTAGCTGGCGGCAGGTAGGCAGGTGTTTATGAATGGAGAGGCCTCATGTCCTATGCAGGGGACACTGAGAGGCTGTTTCTACGTAGAAGGACTTTATTATAATTATTTATTATTTATAATAACAGAGAGGGAGAAGGGAGAGAAAGAGAGGACAAAAGCAAGAGGTGTCAGTGGTGTCAGAGAGGGTGCTTGATGTCACAACTCAGGGCAGAGTGTGGCTTTAGAAGCTAGAGCAGAAACATAACATCTTTCATTCTTTGATTTTATTTAAAAAAACGGATTATTGATGAGGATGAATGAGGATGCAGAATTCTCTGTCTTTGGGAATTTAGGGCAGAGTAGGAGGATGGGAACCACTGTGGAAGGTGTAGGTGAGATAACTAGCTGTCATCTTGGAGATCTCTAAGCATCTGTCTTTTGGAGCTGAGAAGGCAGGTTGCACAGAATCTGTAAAGATTTGAAAAACAGCTGGAACAGGTTTATGTCTTGGTGTGTCAAAACAAGCTATGGAGCAGCTATGACTGCTGTGGCTCTGGGCTTTTTTGATTGTCTCAGTGGCAAAGGACGAAGCATTCTTTTCTGTAGCTGCTTCAAGCTGGAATTGGTTATTGTCATAATCATAGCTTGAAAAGGGGTACCTAGACAGAGCAGGTTGTGGGAGTGCCCTCAGAATGAATTTTTCTTGAGGCATGGCAGACTGACTGCTCCGTGACCAGATAAAGATGGTGGTTGTCTTCCCCCCAAATCAAAGATGGCCCAAATCAAAGATGGTGAACACCTGGCTTCTGACCACGTGACCCGTGGTTTTATTGTTTGTTGGAAAAAAGCAGGGGACAGGCGGATGGAGCTCAGCAGCTGTGGGTCCTGAAGCATAAAGTGCAGGGGCCCTGCAGCCAATCATGTCACAGAGCAGGGCCCTGCAGTGGAAATGCCTCCTCTCTGTCTTTGAGCAGACAGCCTCTGCCTCACAAAATAGCTTCTAAGTTTAAAGTCTGGGTGGAAGGCCAAAATTCTGATGGGCAGCGGAGAGGGGGTACAGGGCCTAAAAAATGAGTTAGGTGAGGCTGTGAGGCTGTATCCCCATGTGAGGTCATCATATGGCCCAAACTGTTTATCTTTTGGTGTCCCAAAGAGAAAAGCGTGGGCCAACCAGGGGGTCCAGCGACATGAACAACCAAGAACCAATGATGGCCAGAAATGAAATATGGATTGTAATGGAATCCCCTGGAGGGGTCGCTTACCATTTTTGAAGGTTCTTGCAAGGAATTGTGGATGTGCTAACAGCCCCAAGAATACCTGCTGAGTCATGGCACCAAATTAGCTGATGGCAGGTGTCTATGAATGGAGCAGTCTCATGTCTTATGCTGGGGATGCAATGAGAGGCAGAGGCAAGTGGCAAGAGACAATTAGAGGCTATAATAAATACAGGACTTTATTATTATAACAGAAATATTGTTATAAGAGGGGGAAGGGAGGAAGTAAAAAAGAGGGGTGAGGAGGGAGGGAAGAAGAAGGGAGGGAGATAAAAAGCTCTCTAAGGAAGACAGAAGCAAATGAAGGTGTCAGTGGAGATTCTTAAATGGGGCTCACATCAGACCTCAGGGCAGGGCGTGGCTTTAGAAGCTAGAGTAGAATCCTAATTGGGCCAGTAATACTTACTAGTGTAGGAAATGGGTTGTTATCATTAATTTTCAATAGGACCTTCCTTCCATAGCTGTTTCTTTCAGGATTGGAGGAGTGCAGTCTAAGCATCAAATTGTTCATTGAAGGAGGCTTTGTGTTCTAGGCCAATGGGATGAGGAGTTTGGGGGAAGTGCAAGCTCAGGATTATAGGAGAATGGAAACTTTTCATGATTGGAGAATTTAAAACGCCACAGTCTAGTGCCAAATCAGTAATCCAGGGGCCTTTTTTTTTTTTTTTTTTTTGCCTATTCTCTAAGCCAGCGTCCCTTCTGCATGATCATATGTTAAAAGCTACTTTTTCAATAGTCTCTTGAGCTTGTCATTGTGTTATTTCCGATACTAGCACTACTTCCCCCAAGGTCTTCTCTTTCTCTCTATCAAGACAGAATGTGCTCTAAACTTCCTTCCTAATAAGCTCAAATTCTGTTTTATACTGGCTCATCCCGAAATCTTTCTGGGGGCAAATTGAAAAAAATCACATCTTCACCTGAATGTGTCCCAATGTCCCCTTGCTACTGTCACTAGAAGCCAAAGAGGAGTTTTAAAGGGTGCAGTAATCAAATCATTCAAATGTTGTTTCTTGGGAAGATTAATTTGGAAAGGTAATCAGCATGCAGCTATAGTAATGAGGAATACCTGCAAAAAGTTTGAAGCTGTAGAGAAGAAAATCAACACAGGAAGACAGGCTTGTAAGTGTGGAAATTAAATATGTGGGAGGCAAAAACTTAAGTATTGTTCACACTTGAAAATTTAGGCCACTATCGTCATTGATCTTTCAAGAGCTCTCCGTGTAGGTAAATTTTCTGATCAGGCTGTACTCTGCCCTGACTGACTCCATCTTGAGGACAAGTGCAGAAACAGAATAATATGACAGTTTAACAGTGGAAGGGACCACGGGGGCGGGGTGGAGGCAAGGGGCACCACAAAGCCACACTATGCAACAAGGCTCAGGTGGAAGTTTATTGGGTAGAGGTGCAGAGGTGGCCTCTGAGGCAGGGCAGAGGAAAAAGAGAGACAGAGGCAGGAAGGGTTTGCACATGTCCATAAGGAGAGTGCTCTATTTGGCTCCCGAAGCTACAGTGTCACATCTTGACTACTCTGCTGATGGCATGTCCTGCTAGGTCCCTGAAAGCAGGCAAGTGTAAATGCTTGAATGTTAACAAATGACATCACATTTTATTTGTACATATAGACACTGTTGTGAGACAGACTGATATTTTTAATTTATTATTATTTACTTATATTTTGGTTTTATTTGTTTTTGAGACAAGGTTTCTCTGTGTAGCACTGGTTATACTCTTTAGACAGAATGGTCTCAGTCTTTGGACCAGGCTGATCTCCAACTCAGAGCGCTGGATTAAAGGTGTGTCCTACCACTGCCCAGATGTGGCAAGAGGATATTTATACATGCAAGTAAAAAGGCATATTCATGTGGGAGATTATGTTGTTACATTGTAAATAATTGTCCCACCCACTGGTTGGCCAAAGGCAGGCAGGAAGTGTGGGTGGGGCTACCAGACTAGAAGACTCTAGGAACAAGCGGAACAGAGCAGAATGCCAGAGAGAAGCCAGAAGAAGCAGAGGACAACTACGCTGCTCTGAGAAAAGGTACCAAGCCGCATGGCTGAACTAATGGGTTAGATGAAGGGTAGAGAGCTAGCAAGTTATATGCCTGGGCCTTAGGTCAATCAGCCTAAAACTATTATAAGCATCTGTGTGTCTCTGCGGGTCTGTGGGTCTTGGGCCTAGACCTTGAGGTTAGGCCCGAAAGTCTGGGCCAGAAACCACCTACTACATCTTCATAGCTGGGCAGTGGTGGCACACTTAAATCCTACTACTTGGCAGAGGCAGACGGATCTCTGTGAGTCTGAGGCTAACCTGATCTATAGAGTTCCAGGACAGCCAGGGGGCTACACAGAGAAACCTCGTCTCAAAAATGCAATCAACTAAACAAAAAACAAAACCAAAAAAGCAGCTCCTATAAATTGGATTAGGAACCTGCGGGCAAATGAGCAAATTAAAATTAAAAAAAAAACCAAAAAACAGTCCTGGGAATTTATGGCACACACCAGGTCAATAGGAAGCAACCATCTCACCTGGATCATAAAAGGAAGGGCACTGTAATGGTTATTCTTGGTTTTCAATTTGACTACATCTGTAATTAACTAAAACCCCTAAATGGAGATCATCTAACATGGGCAGCAAATTCTCATGCAAAGTAAAAGAAATGGGAACTTACTTTATATCTGTAAAACTAATACATGTAGAGGTTCTAAAATTGCAATATTATCATCATGAAGTAAACAATAGAACTCAGTAAAAAAAAAAACTGCATAAAGAAGAAAGTGAAAACACAGTAACATGAAAGTAAAAAATGAGAAGCTTCATAACGCTAACCTCTTATATCCTCTGAATCTTTGAGATAGGAAAACACACCTTTAATCCAGATCATTTGAACTGGGAAAACCCACCTCCACCTTGACCACAACTCTGCAGGGAGCCTATATAAGAAAGGACATGGAAGAAAAAAGCTGCTCTTTGCTTGCCTTGCTAGCAACTCCATTCCTTTACTGCATTACAGCCTAATTTCTTCGGAATTCCAGAGTATATTAAAGACCACCTGAGGTATCTAGCCTGGAATGAGCAGCTACTTTGGACTTTCTATTCATAGCCAGCCATCGTTGGATTAGTTGGGCCTAAGTCATTCTAATAAAACCCTTTCTTTATACACAGATTCATTCTCTAAGTTACTCTAGAGAACCCCTGGTTAATACAGGTACCTAACACCGAGATGGTAACTGCACGGGCCACCTGTCACCTGTCCACCTGGTGTCTGTTTCTAGAAAGTGACAGGCGACAACTCCTAACTATTCACACTGCTTGACTTGGCCGCTTGCAGTGCCATCCTATCTTTCTGATGGGTCTTGTTCCTAGCTTGCTTGCTTCTATGCCTCTGTAGATTGGTTCTGCAGCCCCAGCTCTGTGGGCCTCCTGCTGGGTTCCCAGGCACCTTTCTAACCATCTGCTATGACTCACTTTGCGTTTTCTTTTGTCTCCTTTGAAATCTGCTGCAGCCTCTTTAAACCTTTTGTAGCCATTCTCTATGCGTAAAATGTATTATGCTAGTAATTAAGTTGTGATTGCCAACAGACCGCTATCTATGGAAATATAGGCTACTTGGTAGAAGGCAGTTAATGAAACCCGCATAGTATTTGAATTTAAGTGTATTTGTGTTTTGCCAGCATAGTTGTCTGTGCACCACTTTAGTGACTGCAGAGGCCAGAAGAGGGCGTCAGATCCTCTGGAACTGGAGCTAAGGCCAGTCCTGAGTAGCCATGTGGGTGCTGAGAACCCAACCTGAGCTCTCTGCTGGAGCAACGGGGACTCTTAACCCCTTAGAATCTCTCCAGTACTCATGGGTCTGTTATTAAAACAACCTGACATCTTGAAAATACACAAACGTCCATCTACGTTTCTGAGAAGCGCAGAGCCAGTCGTAAAGTGTTACTGTAAAAGCATCGGCCACCCCCCCCACCCCCGTTTCCGACAGGAATGAAAGAGATATCCAAACAAAAGCCTACGTTAAAAACAAAAGTCTGTTAACGCCATAGAGACCGAATTCCTTTTCTTCTCAGGTTCACTCTCCCGTGCCCTTTAACCCTCGCTCGCACACAAGGAGTCAGGTTGAGTCCCCACGGGTCCCAGGCCTGAGGTGACCTACCTCAGCCCGGTCCCCGAGTGGCCTTCGAGGGCCCGCGACGTGTGCACATGCCCGCGCTCGCCTCCCGCGTTGGCGGGAAGGCTGGGAGCGCGGACGCGTGGGGCCGACTCGGAGCCTACCCATGAGGCAGCGCGCCGTGGCTCGCGACGCCCCCTCCCCCACCGCGGCGGCGCTCCGCAGCTCCGCTCGGTGATGGGAGCCGCCGCGGTTGCGGCGCACAGCCCGCGCTCCTCCCTCGCCTCCTCCTCTTTCTCCTCCTCCTCAGGGCTCCAGTCAGGCCGAGCCGCTCCGCTCACGGTAAGCGCCCCCCGCCCCGCGCGGCCGCCCGCCCGCGAAGGCCCTCCCGCGCGGCCGCGCCGCCGCACTCCGGGGGCGCGGGGTGGGGGGTCTCGGGCCGCGGCGCGTCGGCGGGAGCGCCCTGGCCGGGCAGGGGCCGGCAGCGCGTGGGGCTGGCCGGCCATCTTGCCGGGCCTTGGCGCGGGAGGGAGCCCGGCGCGACGAGGCGAGGCGGACGGCCGAGCGGCGGCCCAGAGTCCAGGCCGCTCGGCCCTCCGCCTCGGCCCGCCGCCTCACCCGCCGCGCAGGCCCGCGCGCCGCTCTCTGGAGACTCCCCTCGGTCCTTTGTACCCTGTCCACGGGTGTGTGGCGGAGACCCGAGCTCCTCACAACACAATCCACTCGACTCTTCACGCAAGAGCTGAACCCCAATGGCGTCTGCAGTAACAGTCCCAAAGGCCCTGCCTTGGCTAGACGACCGCCCCCCTCCAGGCTCACATCCTTCTTTCTTGTTAAAGGGATGTCTCCACTCTGTCAGACAAGTCCCGTTATTGTCTACACGAGAAGGGCTTTGAGGAGAACCGAGTCGGACAGCCGGGGTTTGCAGATCTCAATAAACCACAAACGAGTGATCGCATTTTGAGGTTTTAGGCTGCTCAAGAGATGGTGTTTTCACGACTCACCTGCAGTTGTAAATGCATTAGCAAATACTCTAGTGAGAAAAATGGACGTTAACCTGCTGAGAGCATGGAGACCCTTGACTTTGCCAAGATCTGTTTATTAAGTCTGCCATGCTTGAACATTTGGCTTTATTGTTTCCAAGTCTGGACCCAATCGTCTAATGGAACATCTTTTAGTGCCCTTAAGCATAAAATCACACGAAGGAAGTAGAAAGTAACAAACATCCCCTCTTGGCATTTGTAAGGTATTCTGCTTTGAGAGATAACTGTGCCAACTCAGGCTGTTGGGATGTAAATAATAGGACAGCTAAGGGATCGGTTTGAGGACCTTGTGCTTTTGGTTGTCTGACATCCGCACTAATGCCATTGTCAATTTCGACTTGGATTTGTTATCTGTCATTGATGTCACTTAATGTATTCATTCCTTTGGCCTCCTTCCCAAAGGGGAGAGCTGTTTTGAAGGTCAGCCTCAGAGATGACCAGGGCCAGTTACAGTACCTTGAGTTTTATGACTCCTTATTCAGTGCTCACCTCACTATTTGTTTTCATTACCGTGAGATGGGTGAGAATAGTGAAGGAGGCATAGGCCTCCATAGTTATAAATTCTCTTCCATTTGCTATTCTTTTACATTTTAATTTTCCAGATCATATGATATTTTTGGATGTCGTTAGTGATTGTTTTTCAAGCATATTGGAAATTTGAATACAGCGCTTTCAGATGTCTACCACCTAAGTGGATATTTGTAAACGTCTTGCCACACTCGGCTTTGTCTCAGTCGGCTGAGCATGTGAATGCTTGTTGCAGATGTGACATTTCACTCCTAAGTACTGGATATGTGTATCAGTAAATAAAAGATAAAGGCCATTTTCCTGTATACTATAATACAGTACCATGGTCACACCCAAGAAGAATAATAAAATTTGATGTATGTTGTCCAGTACATATTTTTTCACTATTTCATAAATCATGTGGAGTACTTGATAATATAAAACATGGGAAGCCTTGATCTCTTAGTTAAAATGTTGACTCTTGAAACTTTTCCTTTTTAGTTAGCATGTAATCATTTGTGGCATGGTTTTAGAGTTTAGTATGAATTTACCTGCATCTGTCTGATAAAATAGGAGATGTTCTCTAGGAACAAGTTGAATTAGGAAGAAGAGGAACAGTTGGAGCGTAGAGTGTGTTCAGTTTTGGAATTTGGAATTGTCCAGACGTAGGTATGCTTTTAATCTGAGCATTCCAGGACACGGAGGCAAGTGGACTAGGCCAGCAGGGTAGTGTAGTGAGACCTTGTCTCAAACAAACAAAAACCCTTGGAATTGTTTCTACGCTGTAAGAGGTAAGGAGAGAACAGTTGGAAAACATGTTGCCTATTCAATAGAAAGCTTAACTATACATTTTGTGTGTGTGTGTGTGTGTGTGTGTGTGTATGTGTGTGTGTGTGTGTGTGTGTGTGTGTGTGTGTGTGTGTGTGTGTGTGTTTGTGTGTTTGTTTGAGACAGGGTATCCCTGTGTAAGCTTTGGCTGTACTGGAATTTACCCTGTAGACCAGGGTGGCCTTGAACTCACAGAGATCTGCCTGCCTCTGCCTCCCAAGTGCTAGGATTAAAGGTGTTCCATCTCTTAAAAACAAAAACAAATATTACTTATTCATTAATTGTTAGAGTTTGAGAAAGTTTATCTTGGATACCTCTTACAAAGCCTGCAGGATTTCGTTTAGAAGTACATTTGCATATCACTGTCAGATTCTGTCTTGCTGCTATATTTTTATTCATCTTCTGGTTTATTAAATTGAGAATTGTTAATTTTTTCCCATTATATAGGCAAAGAGTAGTAAAAAAAGAAGTCTTAAATTTTAACCACATTCAGTGAAAACTAAAAGATTGGGACATACCATTACAAAATATGTTACTATGATGTAAAGAATATTTTGAGTTAAAGGCAATTGAGAATCAACAGATGCAGGTAAAAATTCTGCTCTCTTTGCCTAAAGGCAGGACTTGAATTTCTTCTCTCTCATAACTTAGAATAAAATAGCTCTTTTCTTTGTTAGTCGTCTTCCACTTATTATAGTTTTTTGTTTTGACAGAATCTTATGAAGTTCAGGCTGGCCTGGTACTGATCCTTGATTCCTGAGTTCTGAAATTTGAGACATATGACACCATATCCAGGCTTTCCAGTGATTTATTCTTGCTTAGATCTTAAACTCTTCTGCTAAAATGATACATAAATCTCCAAATTGAGCCATTTCTGTGAGTTTGTCTTCTGTGAATTCTTGAGCATGAGAATATGAGTGGTTTATGTACCTCTTCCCCCTAATTTTTCTTCAAGTTTAATTCACAGGCCTCTCTTTGGGTACTGAATCTGTGTATGAGCAGAAGGAAGTTTGTGTTCCCTGACACAAGGACGGTGATCATGTCAGTCTTCTATACCTGTTGAAAATCAATGTGACTTCTTTGTGAAAACTCCTAAGAAAGCTGAAAAAAGTGAAAGTCAGGTTTATTTCACTCCTGTGTCCTTTTTCTAGTTAGTCAGTCAGTATTTTCTTTATTTTTAGCCTAGTTAAGACTGAGCAGTGGTAACCTAGAATGGTGGAAGTAGCAAAAGATTTCAAGATGCAGGAAAAATGCAAATCAGTAAGGTCCCACACTGTATTTTAATATGTAAGAGGATACTTCTGTAGAATCATGTAAGATAGAATGAATTTGATTCTATTTAAAAACAGTAAGGACTGGTGAGATGGTTCAGTGGGTTAAAGTGTTTTCTGCCAGGCCTGTTAATGGCAGTTTGATTCCCTGGACCAACATGGTAGGAGAGATCTGACCCTCCACATGTGTGTTATGATGCATGTGTATATGCATCATACAAATGTAATGAGTTTGATTTTAAATCAGCAAATTCCTCAATCTTGTTTGAAAATTTCTAGGTAACAACAAAAATCATGAATTGAAATTCTTGAAGGAAAAAAAAAGTGTTTTGGGGACAGTAATAGTACGGGGATGATTAGTACTTAATTGTACAGAGTTTAATGCATGAATTAAACCTGTTTGACCTTTGTCTCTAAGAAATTTAGGGAGTACTAGAAAGTTCTTTTTCATTTTTTAAGGTTTATTTATTTATTCATGATTTTATGTATGAGTGCTCTATCTTCATGTACACCAGAAGAAATCTGATCCCATTCCAGATGGTTGTGAGTTACCATGTGGTTGCTGGGATTTGAACTCAGGACCTCTGGAAGGAGCAGTCAAATAAGTGCTTAACCACTTGGCCATCTCTCCAGTCCCAGAAAGTTCTTGAGAGATCTGTCCTAAGTATTTTTCTTGTTTGCAGTTCCTCCTTCCTTTCTTCATTTACCTTTGTTTGTAAATGGACTTTACCTATAGATGTCCTCCATAATGAAAGATGAGAAACTGAAATCTTAGAATCAAGATGTTATATTTAGGCTTTTAAAAAAAAAGTATTTTTAGTTTAAACAATAGTGTTCTTTTATTTAACATACAATGATCAACACAAATTATTTAAGATACACACATATATGTGCACATACAATGTTTTACATAGATAGTACTCAGTAAAGAGTATTGTTCTTACCACTTGGGTGTCTTTGTTTATTTGGGAATTAACTAAATTTATGTACCCTTCTAATGTTTAACAACATTGTTTTTAGAGTACTTTAGCTTTCATCCCCTCTTTTTCACAAGGCTTTGACTTTTGTTTCCATGAGGCAGGTGTGCAAGTGTTCTGGCACTTGAGGCACTTGGGAGGAATTTGCTTTGTTTTGCTTTTACTACTTGTAGCAGTTCTGTGAAACTGTGACCTACAAGTACTCCACAACAACGAGAGGAAAGGTTGGTTTTGGCTTATAGTTTTAGGGGGTTCAGTCCATCATGGCTAGGGGAGTGTAGCAGAACTTCATTTCACTTCATGGTGGGCCAGGAAATTGAGAACAGAGAATGCATATGTTATATTCAAGTTCAGGGTCTCTGTTTTTCCTTCCATTCTCAGCACCTGGAATGTTGCCACCCACATCTTGGATAGGTCCTCCATTGGAGTTGTTAGCACTTATTTGATTATTATGAATAAATAATACATAGTAGACCTCAAACTCAGTTTTGAGAGAAGAATTTAGGAATACGAAATTCAGGTCAATTTAAATAACCGGGCAGTGTTTTTATATGCTTTTAATCCCAGCACTCTAGGCAGAGGCAGGCAAATCTCTTGAGTTCAAGGCCAGCCTGGTTCACAGAGTGAGTTCTAGGACAGCCAGATCTACACAGAAAAACTGTCTCAAACAAACAAACAGAACACCCAAAATCTATATAGCAGTTTTCAGTAGGGACTAAACCACAGGCAAAGTTAGAGGCTCATACTTGATAATAGCTGAGGCTATGGAATTTATTCAGTCTTTTGGGGGATCAGTTTGAGGTCTCAAATGTTACAGAAAATCCATTTCTACATGATGTAAGGGAAAGAGATGGAGAATCTGTAAAGAGTTCAAAAGGAGCAGCTGAGCTGAGGGCACTCTTTTTCAAGAAATGGAGTTAAAATAGTTACAGATAAGACATGAATATTAAAAGGTGGTTTAGGGGGTCTTCAGATGAATACTTTTAGCAGAGTAGTGTGCATTGTAGCTATGCTGCTATATGCTCAGTTTAGTTCTGGCTGAACTAAAGCTATTGAGTAGCAATAAAGAACAATTGGCTTATACCTAGAACAAGTTTCAACAAGTTTTGTTTGTTTGTTTGTTTGTTTGTTTTGGTTGATGAGGTGGTACAGAAGGATTTCCTGTTCTGTTATAAAGAAGTTTTGTTTTGGTTTTGGTTTTCCCCGACAGGGTTTCTCTGTATATGGCTTTGCCTGTTCTAGAACTCTTATAGACCAGCTTATAGATATCCACCTACCTATGCCTCCAAGTGCTAGGATTAAAGGTGTGTGCCACCATGCCTGGCCTGATTTACTCTTGAAATACGTTATATATATAAATCAATCAATGTTAAAACCTAGAGTAGATTATGCAAAGCCTAACTAACAAACTAAGGCATAGCCTGTTTATATAGTTACAAAAAGGACATGACATGTTTGTGCTCAGTAATTTCATCAAATACAGTCTTGGATGTACATGCCAGTCCCACCATGCACAAACCCCATGTTGCTTTAGATGATAGGCTTTTTATTAAATTACAGGAGTAGTACATCTCCCATCCCACGTGAGAATGAGCAAGATCTTCTGAAGCTCACTGAGATTTCTCTTTTCTGCAATGGAAAATTCTAAATCTAGAGCAGACTACCCCGGGTAGTCATGACTGTAGCAAATCTTGACATGAAGCAGGTGTGACTTCAGCAGCATTGAGACCTTGATTATTGCTGCTAGAGTAGTTTTCTGTAGAGTGATTCTGGTTCAAAAAAGTTCATAGCCCTCCAAAGGGTCTTAGCACTTAACAATAAAAAAGGGCGGTGGGTGGCAGTGGAGAAGCATAAAGGAAGGATCTGATAGCTGTCATTCTAAAGGCTTAACAGCTATCAGTTTTACTCAGAACCCCTACTTCCAATTCCTAGGTGGTGCTTGGAACAAAGCCTAGGAAGCTTGTATTCTGAACAGTGTTTAATACTTAGCCCTAGCTACATGCCCTATTGAGGAATTCTCTGATGTACCTTTGTATTTTTTGAGAGTTCTAATTTAAACTGTCACGCAGTTTTACTAAAATGAAATTTGCATTGCTTATTTAAGCTTATGTCTTATTCTTTCCTCTTCACCAGGAATTTACTTATTTCATATAGACTTAGGTATAGTGTTGGACTTTCAACCGAACTTCATTCATTATATTGTTCCTAGAGGATTCTAGGAAAAAAAATCAGAGTAATAGCTTGATTACCAAAATGTTTAAGTCCTAAGTATGGCATTAAAAAGTGATCAAATAAAAGATTCTCCCTCATCTGTCAGTTTAGGCAGAAATTTATATTCCTGTATGAGATTAGGATTGGCACAGTCCTTGAGGGAATCTTGAAAGTGGCAGTTTTCAATTCTGTTGTGGTTGAAATCTTCCTTTTTTTTTTTTTTTTTTTTTTTTTTTAAAAAAAACCTCTTAACTGTTACATCAGAATGAAATCCCTGTTATTTTGGTCTTTTATTCCTTGTGAATATTGAAATAGTGCTGTGTCTGAAATCTCTGGCCTTTGAAATGAATAGGCTTGAATTTATTTTTTTTTTGTGTGTGTGTGTTCATGAATGTGTGAAGGAATATGTGTACTCAGATGTATGTGTAGGCCTGAGGTTGATGTTTGGAATTTTCTAGATTGCTTATCCACATTATTTTCTGAGGAATAGTCTCCCAACCAAACCAAAAGTTCACTGATTAAGCTAGTCTAGTACTCCATAGACAATTTACTCAGGAATTACTGGTGTGGTTCTGGGGATTGGAATTCAGCTCTCCTGATTGCACCTTAACCACTGACCAAAATTCTCTCCAACCCTTGAATTTTCCCCCACCACGTAGTTGTATTACTTTAGAGAAAGTACTTACTTGCCTCTATAACTTACTTTTTACAATGACGTGGTTTGAATATTAGATGAAATAATGTTTTAATTAGGGCAACTATAATTGTATAATGATTTTAATTATTTTATAACTTTAAATTATGGTGATAATTTGTAGTGAAAAATATAATGAATGGAGTTGTATTGAAACTTCACATTAAGAATGCATAGTTTATTCAAAGATGATAATGGTTTGTTGTTGGGACAGGCCCTTCTGTAGCTCAGGCTTGGCATTGAACTTAAAATCCTTCTGCCTCAGCCAGTGGGAATTATAGGTACATACTACCATACTTGATTTATAATTGTCTTCGTCATTTTTGAGAAATAAGAACAAATCACCCTCTCCCTTTTTCACCTCATAATAAATTTTAAAATACAGTGGTTATGGGAGTCATTCTGAGAAACTTTTGTCTAGACTTTTTTATCACTGTTGGGTCAGTTCTTTGGTATGACTTTTCTATGGAGTTAAGAGATTTTTGTCAACACAGGTTGTATATGGCTGCTGGTTGCCTAACATGGAATGCTGTTTCATTGATAACAAAATTTTTTTTATTAAGTATTCTAAATAATGATTTAAAAGCATATGTAGTAAATATACAAACAAATATGCAAAAGCCCATGTAGTAAATATATTTATAACATAGTTGTCTATTGTCATTGTCAAGTATTATGTCTAGTACATAGTTGTATATATATGTATTTTGTCAGGACTGAGTACCAACTTTTCTTCTTTTCTGATTGCTTATCACTGCTAAGATCTTCAAATGTATAATCTTAAAGTGACATTTGGTGTTTTTGGTTTATTAACAAATTAAAACTATGATGCTCTATTTTTTAATTTGTTGCCAGTGTGTGTGTGCTATGTGTGCCTACATGATGTAGCATGCATGTACCTTGTAGAGTCAGTTCTCTCTTTCTAGCTTTATATGAGTTCTGGGGTTTTAACTTGGGTTTCCAGTATTTCATAGCAAGTGCTCTGCTTTCTGGTATAAGACTGTGTTGAAGTATAGTGATTTCAAAGTTTATCTTACTGTTAAAAGCTGAGAAGAAGGGAGGATGCAGGAGATCAAACACAAGGTCTAAGCATGCACTCTGCCCTGAAGCTGACTCTCAGCTCAATAAATAAATTTTTTCAAAACTCAATTTTTATAGTTGAGAGGTTTGGGGATTTTTTGTTTTTGTTTTTTGGTTTGATTGAATCCAGAGCCACCTGCATGGTAGACTAGTATTCTACAAACCCTGAGCTATCTTTAGTCCAGAATATAAATTGTTAAACATCAATAAGAAATTTTGTGTATTTAAATTCATTCTCCTTTTCCTTCTAATAAACCCTTTTAAAGCATAGTTTCTATTATTTATATAAAAGGTAAAAGATTAATAAAATAGAAATCATACTTGTTTTTCTATAAAAGTTTAGATTATGAAGTCCCAACCTTTTTTTTTTTTTTTTTTTTTTTACATTTTATGTATTTATTGTGTATGTGTGCACTGCCTTCCTGTCTGCACACACATATTGAGGAGGTGGGGGGGACAGCTTGCATGAGGTTTTTTTGTTTGTTTGTTTGTTTTGGACATGTGGATTCCAGGGATCAAGTTCAAATCTTTAGGCTTGCTACAAATCCCTTTATGTACCAAACCATCTACCACCTTCATGGCTATGGAAGGATCTTCATTGAAACAGTTACTTGAAATTCATTTTCCCAATAGAAACCCTGTAATCAACATGAGCATCAAATCTGTGTCTGATTTAGTAGCTGCAACAGAGTTCTCTTTTTCTGGCTATTTTAGAATTAGCTTGAAGAGACAAGAAAACTTTTGTTGGATTTGTGAAATGCAAGTTGATCCTTTTGCTGGATATTTTGTTACTCTCTAGATTGATTTAGTTATTTATTGAATTATATGTTTTCACCCCAAAATCATGAAGTATTTTTCATGGACTTCATTGACCTGTTGCACGAAAGAATGAGACTCAGCGATAGATCTCTGAAGAAGTTGGAGATACTAGAGGGAATAAACACCACAGTCAAATCTTACCCAGCTGTCTTCTAGCTTCCTCAGCCTCCATTCCCTTGGAATGACTTTTTCTGTGTTTGAATCCCAACTTAAGTATTCTTTCAGTAATTAAGGCGTGGCCCCACCACACCTGCTTGGGAGCCTGGAATTCCTTCTATAGTCTGAAGTGACCTTGACTCAGTTAGGATTAAGGGTGTAGGTCACCACTCCCAGGATACTCCCTGTGCTGGGATAAAGGTTTGAATCACCACTCTGATTTTCCTAGACTGTGGTTAGAGCTCTGGGACTTCTGGAGCTTTTACTAACCCCCCACATAGACTGTGGGTAGATTCCCTCTGATATCTCCAAAACTTCTGAAACTTTATTAAATCCCCACATATCCCCTTTTGTGTCAAATTAAAAAAAAGAAGGTGATAGCTAACATAAGAAAAACAATATACAATAGGTACAATAATTATATACAATATATACAAACAATAAATGAGTAATATCCGGTCCATTAACAATTGACAATTCCAATAAGATATTTCATTAATTATCCTATTTTGATGAGTCCAAAGGATTATACCTAATTCATTTCCTTTCTAACTAAAAGCTATTATTTTGATGTCTCTAAAACTTATAAGCTTTACCTTCAAAGTTTCTTTTCTAAAACTGTCATTAGAAAATTGTAACTATAACTATCTCATCTTCAACTACCTCAGAGACCCAAGAAGGGAATAATATTTACCTAAATAACTAGGAAGTGCAAGCAACTTCCAAAAACTAGAAATGACAGAGATGATACCTATCTGCCTGGACAGTCACCCAAAGTTCCTTTATAAAGTTGGGGCATCCATCTTCAGCCTACAGGCCCAGAGTCTCTTTTCATCTCAATGAAGCAGAAAATCTGCTCTGTCCATTTTGGTGTAGTTCAGTCATTTCTCCTTGTGTCCTGAAGATTGAAGACTCTTCAAAGTTCTTTTCAACTTTCCCTTGCGATACTTGTTAGTTATTGGTCTCGTGCCGGTATTTAGCTTTAGATGGAATTTACCACCATTTTGGACTGCATTCCCAAGCACCTTGACTCCGGAAGATCCAGGCCCAGTGCCAGGGGCCTCTACTGGCCTCACACTGTCCACGGGCCATCTCTGACAGTTTTCTCTGAAAAACAGGAACCTGAAGGACCATCTCAGCTTGTTCTGTCAAAGTTCAAAGGTCACTTTCTGAGGGAACCTGCATGTCCAGTTCAAATAGCACACTGTCAAGCAGTCAATACAGGGACAGGTTCTTGTCCAATGGCTAACCGTTGCCACAAGGAAAGTAGAATTCATACGGAGTTTCTTCAATGCCCTTTTTTCTCTTGAAGTATATTGGGGCTGCCAGGAGCAGACCTGTCTCACTGTCCAGAAAAGTCTTTAGGTTCTAAAAATATTTTAAATGCCATATTCTATGGATCTCTGAAGTTTTTGAAGAAGACCTGTTTATCTAAAATATATTTGTTTGATCTTGAAAACATATCTAACATGACTATGTCTGAATGTAATGTCTAACTATTGACTTGCATTGCTTTATATTCTAATTAATTGGAAATAAAAACTTTCATGGACTAGCAATTTGGATTACAATGTTAGATAAACTGATTAAGTATACTACCTGAAACAAGCATAGATATATTTGTACAATGACTCAATTAATCTCAAGATACACAGTTTGTATACAGAAAACCAATGCAATGTAAAATATTTAAAGCCAGCAAATCCTTTTAAAAGAAGATTCCATAATCTATCCTTATATCCTATATATCTGTATCCCCATTTTCTTTATACTTTTTTAAACACAAATCATTCTTGTTTAACTTTTTTCTAACCATAACCATAACCATGAACAATTTTTAACCAATTAACCTAAACAATGACAATCATCCATAACCCATTGAACAACCAACACTAAGCTACCCTACCACTTGGGAGTGTGGGCGCTGTGTTCTTAAGTTTACTTCCTGCTGACTGGGGGCAATGGCATCTTTTGGGGATCCTGAAAAGAAAAGTTTTATTAAATGTCAAGTCCTGAAATAAGTAGCTGTGTTATTTTTTATTCTAGTCTCTGCATAACAGGAAAGCACACAGCTTGTCTCAAGTCTTGGCCATAGTAGTCTGTGAAGCTGGTTCATCTCATCGAGCTGCTACAAAATTGTCGTGAGCAGTTTGTAGTCCAAATCTGATCTTTGATTGGTGTTTGTCAGCCTAGTGGCTTTGTCAGAGTTCATGTGAAACCATCATTGTGGGGCCCCATCTTCCTTTTGGATATTTCAGTTTAGTAATTAGGCCTTGTCCTGAATCACTGCAGAAAACTGATAAGAGACTAAAAACCAACACAATGTACAGTAAACTAAACATATAACAATTTATTGAGCATAGGATTAGTAACAATAGAATAGTCCCTTATTTTTTGTTATTCTTCTGTCCCATATCAGGTGGCTCTTCTCATATAATACAGAGATTTTTTTATTTTCCTTTAACAAGTATGCTTGAGTTTAGAGAAGGAGAGAGCCACAATTCAATTCTAAAACCAGCTTTAAATTATAATTAAACTGGGACTTTAATATAAAATTTTGTAAAGGTTAAGTAATGAGATTTTACCCTATCAAGTATACTGGTACCAATAGTTAACCATATTTTTTTGTTTGCAAATTTTCCTGGATAGCCTCTTTTTTGCTTTAGATGTCTGGATGTCCAAGGCCTTTTAACTTCTTGAAGATAGGTATTTCCAGTTTCCTGTAAAGACAAGAACAGAAACCTGTCCCAACCCTTTGTTTTTATTAACAACTGAAAGAATTGCAATATAGGTTGATGAGCTATCAATTCTTAGTTTCATGAAGTGTCTCCGGTTTGGTTCAAGTCTTTATTAATTTTGATGGTATCCATATCTTTTCCTCACCTGTGGAAATAAATACAAAACCCCTTCCCCAACGGAACGTCTTAATTTTCCTTTAAAAATAAGTTCAGAAATTTTTTTCCACATATGTCTTTAACTTTTTGCTTGGTTTATGTGGAAGAAATATCCATTCCAATATAACATTTTCCCTTTGCATTAAAATTCCTGTAGGAGAATGCTTAGAGGGCAAGGTAACTAGAATACAATTGAGGTCTGGATCCACAGGATCCACATGTGCCTCTTGTAATTTTTTTTCCATCAAAGCCAGTTCTTTCTCAGCTTCAGGATCCACATGTGCCTCTTGTAATTTTTTTTCCATCAAAGCCAGTTCTTTCTCAGACTATTTAAGTCCTTGTCACCATTTAACGTTTTGAACAGATTATCTAGTTCATCATTTTTAAGTCCAATAGTCGGTTGGTTGTAAGTTGGCAATGTCTCCTAGTAGTCTTTGGAAATCATTAAGTGTCTTTAATCTATCTCTCTTGATCTGTACCTTTTGGGGTCTAATTTTTTTGTTGACCTATTTTATATCCTAAATAATTAATGGAATCCCCTCTTTGTATTTTTTCTGGGGCAATCTGTAATCCCCAAGCAGGCAAAATTCTTTTCACTTCTTCAAAAAGTTTTTCCAGTGTATCAATATTTGAATCGGCCAACAAGATGTCATCCATATAATGATAAATTATAGATTGTGGGAATTTCTTGCATATTTTTTCTATTGGCTTTTGAACAAAATAATGGCACAGAGTAGGACTATTCAGCATTCCTTGAGGGAGGACCCTCCACTGGAATCTCTTTACAGGCTGAGAATTATTATAAGTGGGCACTGTAAAGGCTAATTTTTCTTTGTCTTGTTCTTGTAAAGGTATTGTAAAAAAAAACAGTCTTTTAAATCAATAACTATAATAGGCCATTCTTTAGGTAATAGAGAAGGCAAAGGAATCCCAGATTGTAGAGAGCCCATTGGCTGGATCACCTTGTTTATTGCCTTTAGGTCTGTTACCATTCTCCACTTTCCAGATTTCTTCTTAATTAACAAATACAGGAGAATTCCAAGTGCTGGTTGATTCTTCTATATGCTGAGCATCTAACTGTTCCTGTACCAGCTGCTCTAAGGCCTGCAATTTCTCTTTTGTTAGAGGACATTGATGAACCCATATAGGCTTCTCTGTTAGTCATTTTAGAGGTAGTGCTGTGGGTGTTTTTGAAAGATCAGCAGCTGTTTTGCCTTGTTTCTCTGTAACCTGAATGGTCTGTGACTGTTTCTCATAATATCTTCTGATATTTCTTCTGGAACCATGTGCTAGATCATGGTTTATTTCTGTATTTGGAGGAATATTAATCTGCGTGTTCCACTGTTGCAGTAAATCTCTTCCCCATAAATTTATAGCTATATCAGCCACATATGGCTTTAATATTCCTCTCTGTCCTTCTGGTCTTATACACTTAAGCCATCTTACACTCTGTTTTACCTGGGATATTGATCCAATACCCAAAAACTGAACATTTACCTCCTGTAGGGACCAACTTGGATGCCATGACTCAAGTGAGATTATGGATACATCCGTGCCCGTGTCCAATAAGCCTTCAATAATAACATCATTTATCTGTACTTTTAATTTTGGCCTTTGCTCATTGATAGAAGCTTGCCAAAATATTTGCTTTATGTTTTTTCCTGAATTTTTTTCTTTTTCTGTAAATTTTCTATTCTTCCAGTTAGTGTGTCTTTTTAAAATATGTTTTAACCTTTTTAATTGTTCTGGGAAGGTGTTTCCTCCACAGTGGCAGGGTAAGACTGGATTGGACTTGATATGGGGGCTTTTGAAAGCCCCCTTGGAGCATTTCTCAAGGGCAGAAAGTTCCCTTGTCTGTCTCTTGTTGACCTGCATTCATTAGTCCGGTGTCTTCCTTTTCCACACCTTCTGCATATTCCAGAAGGGAGGGGTGTTCTCTTGGGATTATTCCTACCAAAAGCATTGTTTCTGGGAGCGCCTTGTTTATAATCTCTTTTAATGTGACCTTCCCTTCCACAATTATAACATTTGACATTTTGGTTTTTTCTCATACCTCTTGAAATAAGCCCTCCTACCCAGTTATTATCACTCTTATAAGACTCCATAGTGTCTCATGAATCCAATCCTCCAAAGGTGCTGACCTTGCTTTTAAAGGTCTAAGTATTTTTCTACATTGTGCATTGGCATTCTCAAAAGCCAGTTATTCAATGATTATTCCCATGGCTTCTGAGTCCAGTATCATTCTGTTTACTGCTGTGGTTAATCTGTGCAAAAAATCTGTAATAGTTTCTTTGGGACTTTGAATTATTTTTGTAAATGTTTCACTTTTTTTTCCTATTTCTTCAATATGGTCCCAAGCATTTAAAGCTGCCATGCGACATAAATCCAGAAGATGGTCACTATATAATGACTGCCTTTCAATATCGGCATAATCACCTTCCCCAAGGAGTTGGTCTTGAGAGACTTCTATGCCTCTGGCCCTGTTTCTTTGTTCTATTGTTTTAGCCTCCTCCCTCCACAGTGACTTGAATTGCATGAGCATCCCTGCCTCAAGAAGGGTTGTAACCATATCCAACCAATCTTTAGTGGTGACCCGGTTACAGCATGACCAGGAGTTCAGCATTTGCTTAACAAATGGTGAATGCATCCCATATGATACAATTGTTTCCTCTACTCTCCGTAATTCTAATATTTTTACTGGAGCCCAGCTAGCTTCTCTCTCATCTTTTTCATCCTTCATTTTTTTTTAAAGGTTACTGGATATAATAATGTTGCCTGTTTTTGTCTAATTTTAGATGACCTTGCTGAATTTGGTTCTTCATATTCCTCTGTTTGAATTTGAGCATCTTTGTGTTCTTTCTCAACATGCTTTTTAAAGACCTTTTTCTTTGGACTTACATTAGTCAACTTTTTCTGTGATATCAAACAATAAATATTCATAGTAAATAGTAGGCTAAACATTATGATATTTCCATCTATCTTATCTATGTTTTCCTTTACTGGTTTTAATATCAAGTCATCTAATGAGAGGTTACAGTATGACCAATCACCCTCCATTGCTTTAAATAAATTCGCTCTTTTTTAAAAAAAAATTGAGTTACTGTTATTGTCCGTTGATGATTGTGAAGTGGGGCAGCTACCTAGTGTGATAGCAACCCAAGGAGAGGTTCAAAAAGGAAAAAGAACCCACCAGGAGAAAGAGGTCACTGTCTGAAAGACTTACCCAGATGAGAGTGAAACAGAAACACGTGTGGCCGGTGTGCCTAAGGCTGGAGGCTAACCCGGAATGGAAAGCCTAGCCGCTAGTAATTACTCCTCTGGCCCCAAGTGTTGTTCTGGCCAGCAAGTGCGGTTTTTTTTTTTTTTTTTTTTTGGTAGGTAGGGAGGAGAGAAATTCGTGCCCCAAAGTTGGACGCCAATTGTTGCACAAATGAGTGAGACTCAGGGATAGATCTCTGAAGAAGTTGGAGATACTAGAGGGAATAAATACTACAGTCAAATCTTACCCAGCTGTCTTCCAGCTTCCTCAGCCTCCATTCCCTTGGAATGGAATCCCTCTGTGTTTCTATTCTGTTTTAAGTACCCTTTCCTAAATTAAGGCGTGGCCCCACCACTACCTGCTTGGGAGCCTGGAATTACTTCCATAATCTGAAGTGACCTTGACTCAGTTGGGATTAAGGGCCATAGGTCACCACTCCCAGGATACTCCCTGTGCTGGGATAAAGGTTTGAATCACCACTCTCTGATTTTCCTAGACTAACTGTGGTTAGAGCTCTGGGACTTCTGGAGCTTTTACTAACCCCCCACATAGACTGTGGGTAGATTCCCTCTGATATCTCCAAAACTTCTGAAACTTTATTAAATCCCCACATTGACCATTTAATAGAAGTATATGAATGAGTCTGATAGTTTTAGCATACTTTCTTTGGGGCTGCTAACAAGCTCCCATCTCATGACACAGAGACTTATTATTTATGACTGCTTGGTCTTGGCTTAGGCTTGTCTCACTAGCTCTTTATAACTTAATTTAACCTGTTTCTCTTTGTCTGCGTTTCTGCCTTGAGACTTTTTACCTTTCTTTAACTCTAAATGTGCTATATATATATATGTGTGTCTGGCTGGTTGGCCGATCCCTGGCTGGCCCTCATCCTCTACTTTCTTTGTCATTCTCCTGTTCTCCTCCTTCTAGATTCCTCCTTATACTTTCTGCCTGCCAGCCCCACCTGTCCCTCTGCTGCCTAGCTATTGGCTGTTCAGCTTTTTATTAGACCATTCAGGTAGGTGCTTTGGGTAGACAAAGCAACACATCTTTACTTTGTTAAACAAATGCAGCATAAACCAATGTAACACATCTTTGCCTAGTTAAAGTAATATTCCACAACAGGTAGTATAATTACAATTCTTAATATTGATACTGGTAAGTCCTTAATGTTGAATAAAATTATTAGGATTATTACATAGATTGTGAGGGGCAAACAGAAACTATTTAAATAATTAGATAAGAACCCTGGTGGTGGTGCACACCTTTGATCCCAGCACTCAATAGGCCGAAGTAGGTGAATGGATCTCTGTGTGTTTGAGGCCAGCTTGGTCTACAGAACTAGTTAACAGGACAGATAGGGCTGGCTATGTAGAGAAATCCTGTCTCAAAATAATAATAATAATAATAATAATAATAATAATAATAATAATAATAATAATAAAGTTAAAAAGCCATTCAGTTTTTTTTGGTTTTTTTTTTTTTTTTTTTTGGTTTTATGAAACAGGTATCTGAATGTTTGAAGTATAAGCTAGTTGGAATTTACTGTGTAACCCAGGGTGGCCTTGAATTTGATTTTATTTACCTCGGCCTCCTAAATGCTAGGATTACAAGCATGTGCTATCATTATTGGTCAGTTGTGACTGTTTGGTAGTGTTTATTGTAACTTTGTTTTTCTTGAAGACCACTGAGTCATAAAGTGTGGTTTATTGTAAACTTTTCACGAATCTTTATTTTCACCTAAAACTTTAACATACTACTTTACATGTAGCTGATCAGCACTACCTAAATTTTGAATGAATAAATCTCTAAGGAGCTGTATTCAATTGTTTTTCTGTTTCTTTTTACTTTGTTGATAGAATCAAAAAATAATGAACTAATATGTTTGATTTCATTATGACACTCTGAGATAGTTACTAAAGTTAACCTTGAATTGGGATGGAGCCAGTGACCAACTGACCAGAATTAGCCATAGAGAAGACCAAAAGGAAGAAGAAAGGGGGCTAGAGTTTGACACTTTTTACATTTTTGAGACAAGGGAAGAGATGTGTTTCTTGCATTTCAAGCCAGAAAGCACAGCCACCTGGTTGCTTCTTTGATCTAGCCGACTTTCATGACAACATCTGACTTCAGAATATTTGTTGGTAAATAAAATGATAGAGACTTATTAGTTTACTGGGGCTGCAAGATTGGGAGGCTTCCTAGGCTGCCATAGGCCCTAATTTTTTCTTGTGAGTAAGCCAACAGGAAAACATCATTTAGTGCCCAAAGTGGGGCACCAGATGTAGCAGGTTTTGTCAGACTTTCTTTAGACCACCAGCCCCTAAATAATGATGTGCAGACTTTTTAATTATGAAAGATTTAGTTTAGGCTTGTTCCTAACTAGCTCTTAAAACTTTAATTAACCTTCTATTAGTCTATATTCTGCCTCATGGCTTTTTATCTCTCCTGCATTCTGTATAGACATAGAATTCTCTTGTGTATCACTGGTGTGTTCTCTCTGTTTTCTCCCTGCCTAGCTATTGGCCCTTCTGCTCTTTATTAAAGCAGTCACAACAACACATTTTCACACTTTGCACATATATCTAGCAACACTAAAATATATTTAAAAGTGTATCTTATTACTGAAATATATAGATGACATTTACTGAAAGTGCATTATGAGGAAATTACACCTTTTTATGAAAGGTTGTTATTTACGCATATATTTTGTTGTCTGTTTATTTGAGACCATGTCTTACTGTTTGTCTAGGCTTCAAACCTTGCCTTAGCCTCCTAAGTGTCTGGATTGCAGATATGTTTCACATGCTGGTCACAAATAACTTTGTTTTAACTTACTAATTTATTGGATTTACTAAAATTGGAAGTACTAGATAGAATCATTTCTGAAATTTGGAATTATTCAGGAATGAACCAATTTTAAATTTATATGCATAACAAACATATCCAACTTAAGCATTTTTTTTTAATAAAAAGGGTAAGTTGTGTATACTTTGATGTAATCTGCCCTAATTATAGATATCTTTATTTTCTAGAAAGGCAAACTGAGATAAACCTCACTGCTTTTTGTGGCCACATGGTAAGTTTAAATATTTAAATTTGGCCCAAGAATATCTTCTTTTTTTTAATGTATTTGTTTGTGGTGTATGAATGCAGGTGAATGTTCTATGTCTTTGGACAGAGGTAAACGAATGACATGAGGGTTCCTGGTCTATCACTGCCTCTGCCTTACTCCCTTTATATACAGTGCCTCACTGGCCCCGAAGCTCACTATTTTGGCTAGACTGCCTGGCTAGCACTCTGCTGGGATATACCTGTCTTTGTCCCCTAACACTGAGGGTACAGGCACATGTCTGGCTTTTTATGTAGTTGCCCTGGGTTCAAATTGAGGCTGTCCTGTCCACCCAACAAATGTCCTTAGTCATTTTTCCATTTCCCCCACTCCTTTATCAAGAATCAATCCTTCCTTCCTTCCTTCCTTACTCCCTCCCTCCCTTTCTTTTTCTTTCTCTCTTTTTTTCTTTCTTTCTTTCGTGGGCGGGGGATGGCTTTTTGTGACAAGATCTCTCTGTGTAGCCCTAGCTGTCCTGGAATTCACTGTGTAGATCAGGCTGACCTCAAATTCAGAGATCTGTTTGAGTGCTGGTATTAAAAGTGTGCCCAGCTAAGAATTTCTTAATTTCAAATTTTATATCTCAATATTTGCAGTTAAAATATCACAAATTTGACTAATGGCCATATGTTAATACTTAGGTGACAACTTATAGAAAGTCAGATCTGCAACTTGATGGGTGACAGTTCCTTTCAACCAAAAGGTAAGTTCCCTTTGTTCTTTCTTGTTGCTCTTTCTTCATTACAGTGTGAACCAGTGTATGCATGTAATTTAGAGTCAAACAGTCCAAAAAGCTTTAATTGGTTCTGCCAAAGTTTCATGAAGTTTTGTTTGTGTGTGTATACTGTTGCATCAGTTTTACTAACAATGTTATATAATTAAAGATGGATGGTTTATCTTTCTTTAAAAATGTATCTCTTACAATTTATATGTATGTGTGTGTTTGAGTTTATATCTTGTGTGTGTGTAGTGTTTGTAGAGACCAAAAGAGGACAGTGAATTTCCCTGGATCTGGAGTTACAGAGAATTGTGAGCCACCCAGTTGTGAGTATTAGATTAGAGCTTGGGGTATTCTGGCAGAGCAGCAAGTGCTCTTAACTGTTGAGGCATCTCTCCAGCTCATTTTATGTGTAGTATGTGTGTATGGGAAGGGTGTTATGTTCATGTGTGAATGAAGATATTTACAAATTCTTGAAGAAGATGCCGGATTTGTTGGACCATCTTTGAGAGTATTACATGCTCTTAATTGCTGAACAACCTCTCCAGCTTGTTTTATTTTTATATTATATGTTTTGTTTTCCAGAGACAGGGTTTCTTTGTTTAGCTCTGGCTGTTGTGAAACTTATTCTCAAGACCAGGCTTGGCCTTGAATTTAGAGCCTCTGCTTCTGTATTTAAGAGTGTACCACTACTATCTGGCCTGTGAGATGATCTTAGAGTTAACACTTTAATCTTGTATTTCCTAGAGAAGTCCTTTTAAAGTGCTGCTACCCTGCATCCATCCATTACTCTCTTCTGGGACTTTATTTTGTATCGAATGCCATGTTTTGTGCTCCCTATGTCTTTTTGTTCATTAAACCCAACACCCCCCGCCCCCACGCGTTTGTGTACACGTGCTTGTGTGTGTGTGTTCATGAGTGTGCATATGTATAAAGATGTATGGGGAAGGAAGTCAGGACAGTTTGTGGGAATTGGTTCTCTTGTACCACTTATGGATTGGGTATGAGGTCAGATAGAGCATCAGTCATGGCAGCATATACCTTTACCCACCAAGCCCTATCAGTTCTTTTCCTATTCAGACATTAATTTCTTTATTTGATGCCTCTAAATATACCAGTTTCTTTCTCTACTTTTTTTTTGCTTTGTGTTATCTCTTTCTTAGAATCTTTTTGTTTTACTATCTTTTGAACTTTTAGATTGTAAACTTACCATCCTAAAATCCTGATGCATATCTGTCTGTGTTTAAGAGAGAGATGTTATTTGGTCAGAATTTTAAGTAGTTTTACTGTGTGCATTGCTTTATTTAATTTTTTTGGGGAGAACTGTGTAATTCATTCTACTAAGATAAGCCTCTGTGGCGATATATTGCATATTTAATAAAATCAGACTAGTATATCTGAACAGAATCACCCACAGTCAGACCA
The DNA here is from genome assembly GCA_033318265.1 of Phyllotis vaccarum. Classification (NCBI taxonomy): domain Eukaryota; kingdom Metazoa; phylum Chordata; class Mammalia; order Rodentia; family Cricetidae; genus Phyllotis; species Phyllotis vaccarum. The sequence goes on along the minus strand of JARWLC010000004.1, from coordinate 137,549,261 downwards.
AGAAGATCAGAGTGGTGATTCACGCCTTTAATCCCATCACTCAGGAGTCAGACATCTTTCTGCATTTCTGGGACTTCTGAGGCCTAACAGTCAACCAGTAGTAACTCACACCTTTAATCCTAACTCTAGGATTATGATTCAGAGTTGAATCCTGAAGTGAAATAGCTGGGCAGAAAGAGACAGACATTCCAGACAGGCTGAGGGCTCTGGAAGATAGGACTTACCCTGCATTTTTAAATCTGGTTCAGTAATTCTAATTTGTTTCCTGTCTGTTGCTTCTTACTATAGTTTACCCCTTTGTTGTCTTTTTTTTTTTTTTTTTTTTAAGACAATGGATAGGATATAATTCTTTTTTTGTGGAAATAATCATTCTAGATGTATGACTGAAACTCATTTTGACTGGATTCTCTCACTGCTGTAAATACCATTCTGTGAAGTCTATAATTTATTAAAGCTTAGGAAATAAGACCTTATCACAAATAACAATTCAGAGACTGTTACTAGGATTAGTAAAGTAGATTTCTAACATGCTATATGTAGCAAATACTTTTTTTTAATTAAAAGAAAGTTGCTTCTTTGAAATATTAGATAATTTAAAAATGGCAGAACTCTTTATGGAATGTGAAGAGGAGGAGCTGGAACCGTGGCAGAAGAAAGTGAAAGAAGTTGAAGAGGATGATGATGACGAACCCATCTTTGTTGCAGAGATAGCAAGTTCAAAGCCAGCAATTTCAAGTAAGCACTTACTTTGAATGCAGGCTGTTGTAAAAGAGGTTATTTGTAGGGGGATTATGTTACATTGTAAATAATTGTTCTGCCTACTAGTTTAATAAAAATGCTGATTGGCTGAAGGCAGACAGGAAGTGTGGGCAGGGCTACCAGACTAAGAAAACCCTGAGGACACGAAAAACAGAGCAGAGATGCCACAGACACACCAGAGAAGCAGATGCAAAGGACTGTTGCCGTGAGGTTTCTGGCCTGGTTAGCCAGAGGTCCAGACCCACAGACCTGCAGTCCCAGACTACTTAGCTCCCTGCCACTGCTCAGGCCCCAGAAATGACTCAGACTCTTATATTAACTTCATGCTGTTTGGCCTACAGCTCAGACACATTGCTAGCTAGCTCTTATATCTTAACTCAACCCATTCTCATTAATCTGTCCTGCCATGTGGCTCATCCGTGTTCCTTACATGTTTCTTCTTTGGGCATCTGGATTGATCTGAACTCTTCCAAAACAATATATCCTTAGACACAAATTTCAAAATCAAGATACTTTTAAAAGATATATATATATATATATATATATATATATATTTTAACTTAGCCGCCTTTGCAATCCATTGTCTTTCTGCAGTTAGCTCATTAACAGTAACAAATTAAAAGAGAAAACAATAATAACCACAATCCAGATTCTCTGTCTATTTTCCATCTTTACATGGCTTCTTTTATTTTTAGTACTCTTTCTCTTTTTTAAGGACTTTCTCTATCCTCTTTCTTTTCTCTCTGAAGCCTATCAACATTTTACACACATTGTAACCCGTTTACAGGTTTGTTTGGTTTTTTTTTTTCCCATCTAAATCTGTTTTTATTGTGAATCCTTAATCATCTTCCAACCAGAGGAGCTTTTAAAATGCTACAACTCTCTTAAGGAGCCACTCAGAAAAAGCTGAGTCAGGAAGTTCTCTTAAAGGGACTGCATCTCTGTTCACCACCAGCAAACAGAGCAGACCCAAGAAATGCTGCTACTAAGAAACCGTCTTTGACTCTGTTTCCTTTTTGTTTAATACCTTAAATCAATCACATGCTATCGAGTCTTCTGTGAGACTTTGGGAGCTGGCCTGGTTGCCTGTAGCTTACACTCCCTGCTGCCAGTCTGCACCATTTTGAATGTGGCCTGGATGCCCCGCTATCTCTGTACAATGATCTGCTTCAGATACACAATTTGGAAGCTGGTTTGGCTCAGTTTCTGTGATCTAGAACCCTTTCTAATCTTTCTCAGGCTTTATGTGGGTGTTCAGCCCACATTGGGACGCCATCTGTTACATTGAGGTTTCTTGGCCAGAGGTCCAGGCCCTCAGACCTGCCGTCCCAGACTGCTTAGTTGCCTGCCGCTGCTTAGGCCCCCCAAAATGACTCACACTTATATTTATGTCATGCTGTTTGGCCTATGGTTTAGGCACATTGCTAGCTAGCTCCTTCATCATAACAGAACCCATTCTCATTAATCTGTCTGCCACGTGGCCCGTGGCTCACCTGTGCTCCTTACATATTTCTTCTTTGGGCGTCTGGCTTGATCTGTCTGTGACTCTGCCCTTCTTTTTCTACCTATTCTGATTCCCCACCTACTTCTTCTACAGTGCTCACCAAGGGCCAAAACAGCTCCTTTATTTAAAGATTGATATTCACAGCATACAGAAAGACATTCCCACATCAGAGGACAACTATGCTACTTTGAGAAAAGGTACCGATCCTTGTGGCTGAACAAGATAAGTAAGAGTCATGGGTTAGATAAGAGCAAGAGTTAGCAAGTTATATGCCTAGGCCCCAGTTCAATCAGTGTACAATTAGTATAAGTATCTGTGTATTTCAGTGGGACTATGGGACTGTGTATCAGTTAGTCTGGGCCATGAGGCTAGACCAGAAAGTCTGGGCCAGAAATATAATACTACAGTTATTTCTTAAGGTTGTTGTGAAAATGTTAAGAAGTTAGGAATGAGATACTGACTGGAAGACCAGTCAAGGTAGCTTTAAGAAGGGGTAGGTGCCAAATACCAGCAGAGCAAACAGGGAAGTACATGTGATTTGCTGGTGGCATTAGAGGACTTCTGCTCAAAATTTTAGTAGTGCTGAAAAACAAGTTTGTCTTATTCTTTTTCATTTTTCTCCTTTCAAACCCAGAGTAGCTTAAAGGAAAAATTTAGAATGTTTAGTTTTATTTTTTCAGATGTTTTAAATAAATTTTGTGTTAGTGTGAGATAAGAATCTTATACCCATGCCCCATAGTAGTGTCATCTTTACATGGCTACAATATGCAGAGAGAATGCCTGATTATAGTTTATAGCTTCTGACCACAGCTGTCTTTCAGCAACTAGTTACATATGTAATACAGAGACTGTTGCCTCTAGCCATTGTATTTTTACAATGTCACAGTTAGTACATTCACATCTCAAGCTTTTTACTAAAACACCCTTTGGATTATTAGCTTTTAGTTAGAGTGCTTGGACTTAACATTGTCACAGTGTTAAGGTAAGAAAACTGATAGTTGTTAAACTGTCTACTGAAAATGTCTAAACTTCAGCCAGGTGTGCTAGCATATACTATTATTCACTCGAGAGGCACTAAAGAGACACTGGAGAGGCAGAGGCAGGTAAATCTTGGTTAGTGGTTTCCAGGCCAAAAAGGGCTAAATGGTAAGACTTGATCTCAAAGAGAAAAAAAAAAAATCCAAACTGCAAATTTAAAGGATAAAAACAGTCTTTCGTGTTTTAATTATGTTTTTTAATGCCAGAAAATTTTATCAAAGTATTAATTTGTCCAACATATTAGTAATTCTTATTTATCTTGGTTAACAGTGAGAGAGTACTATAAAAATCTTCTGAAAGCCTACTTCTTGCTTTTCTTGTGTAGGATTGGAATGGTATTTCAATACAGTTTTATTATAGAGAGAATACTTTAACCAATGAAATGTCAGTATCATTTCCTGTGATAGATAGGTAATTTCCCGTGGGATGCTATTTGAATTATAAGATGAGTTTAGTCTGATAGTGTGCATGTGGCTAATAACAGAATAGTCTGTTTTATTTATTTTCTAGGTACTGATTATTTTCCACTTGAATGTTATTCAAAATCAATGAAAATATGACAGGATTTAAGTTGAACTTATACTGATCATAGTTGACTGTTGCTGTACTCAACTATAACACTGTATATTAGTTTTAAAATAATTCTGTAAGAGAGATGGACCTTAAATTTTTTTTCCTGAACTATGAAGATGACAAATTGAAGTGATTGTGTTATTTTATCAGGAGGCTATGATAAGTTTCAGCATAAGAAATATGAATTAGATGTTTAAGAACTTGTCCTTTATAGATCACAATCACTAAAGTAGTATAATGATTATTTAATAGTTGGATTTTTTGGTTTGGTTTTTTTTTTTTTTTTTTTTTTGAGACAGGGTTTCTCTGTGTAGCTTTGGAGCCTGTCTGGCCAGGCTGGCCTCAAACTCACAGTAATCTGCCTGCCACTGCTTTTGAAGTGCTGGGATCAAAAGCGTGCACCACCACTGACCAGTGATAGTTTGAGTATTAATCTTGGTTTTCTAAGTGAATAAAAGTCAAGTTGTTTGAGTAGCTTTTTTTCTTATAAATTAATACATTACTTGATTAGTAAGCACTGCATTAGAATTACTTAAAAAATTTTATCTAGTTTAACTATTTAAAAAAGATCTGTTTAGTTTTATGTGTGTATGTATTTGCATGCATGTATATATGTATCTGATGCCCATGGAGGCCAGAAGAAAGTATTGCATCCCCTCAAATTGGCATTACAGGTGGTTGTGAGACACCATGTAGGTGCTGGGAATTGAACCTGTTTCCTCTGCCTGAATGTCAAATGCTCTTAGTTACACTGAAAAACAAGTATTATGTGTACCTTTATACAGTTATTTAGTAGTCTAGTTCTTTTCTACTATGAAGAAAAATAATTTCTGTAAATGAATTTCAGTGCATGTTTTAACTTTTTCCCCCAAAGCAAAATTAAACAAATCTTCATTACTAGGTAAGGTAGATGTTAAAAACTTTACATATTCATTTGTATGTAAGAGTTAGAACTTTAAATCAGTGCCTCAGAGTGATGGCAATCTTAACTTCTGATGTGATGATAAGAGGATTCAGAAGTTATAAGATAATTCAGGTTAGCTTTAGATTCAGTTTAGTCTATAACTTCCAGTAGTGTTCCTTCTGGATCTCAGTGGTCATGATAAAATAGTCCATGAAAATTCTCTTTTATACTACTTCAAGGCTTTTAGAACTGTGAAAAGTCATAAGAACTCAAATATATAAACAAAATTTTGTCACCATCCCAAGGAAAGTATAGACATCAACTCCATGCAGCCATATTTAATTAAATGTGTGGGGTTTTTGTTTGTTTGTTTTGAGGGTTTTTTTTTCTCTTTCTTTTCTCTCTCTCTTTTTTTTTAAAAGCTTTTTGAGACAGGTTTTCTCTGTGTGACATCACTGGCTGTCCTGGCACTCAAATTCACAGAAATCTTTCTGCTTCTGACTCTTCTGAGTACTGGGATTAAAAGGTGTGTGCCACCATGCCTGGGTTTTGGAAGATTTTATAGGGACAGAAATTTGTCTTGCAGAATGCTTTACTTACATTTTGATTTATCAATGTACTTCTGGCCTTTGGACATTTAGTTACAATGAGAAATAGTGTGCTTATTCTATAAAAATAGTTGATGCTGAGAAACTGTTTTCAAATTACTGATAATATTCCTTCTAATTCCTGATTTCAGTTCATAATTTTTAATATCTCAGTATATATTTCATTAAGAGAATTTAAAAATATCTATTATCTATATTTTTTTTTAGATATTTTGAACAGAGTTAATCCCAGCTCACATTCCCGAGGAATAAAGAATGGTGCACTTAATCGAGGTATGTTATTTTATTGGTTTAATTTTAAACTAAGATATTTGTAAAAGTTGATTACATAGAAATGCATTCAATGTGTTGTGTAATTTTAAAATACAGGTTTTACTACTTCATTCAAGCCTACAAGTCAACGCTTCCCGAATCCAGCATCAAATCCTGTGGCTGCCTTGTCAGTAAACTTTCATCCTGAATCTAGATCTTCAGATAGCTCTCTTATTATTCAACCATTTTCTAAACCTGTAAGTGTTTTCAAAACTACTTAGTCAGCTCAGGGAATATTAATAATGCCCAATTAAAATTAAGGATTATCAACAGGTAGTCACCTACTAGTGTAATGAGTATCAGAAAAAGTCACCATATTCATGACCTTTTAGTAAGATGGGGAATATGCTTAAACTGGTTAGGTATAGCTTTGAAAACCAATACTGTCAAAACGTGAATAACAAGAGTATAATGAATATCACATGATAGCAAAATATTTATGCTTGCAAACTGGGCAAGTTTTTTTTTTTTTTAATTTTGAAATTATTGAGAAACCTTGATAATGTTTTATTCTGAGAAATGTACATTTATACTTTAGTTACAAATCCTTAGTAACCAGTAATAGATAGATAATTAAAATGTATTAAGCTAATAATAGACAAATATTTGTACTAAATGCTTTACATAAATTAATTTTATTAAATTCTCAAAGATAGCCAAGAAGCAGGTATTGTTACTTCCCTCATTTTATAATTGAATAAATACTGAGGTTGAATAAATACTGAGGTTTATAGTGATTAAATGACTCACTCAAGACCCATTGCTGAGTGGATCTCAGATCTCAGGATAGTTTATATGTATATACATATATACATGAATATATGTTGTATGAGTGTATAGTTTGAAAATGTTAGTACTGCCTCAGCTCAGCAGTTCTAAGGATGGTATGCAATACTGGACGGTTCCTTAAGACACTTTCAAGTGTTTCGGATTCAACACCATTGTGAAGATAATTGAAGACACTTTCTTTTTCACTGTGATATTTTCATTGATGACACAAAAACAATACTGACCAAGCTATTGATGGCTTAGTGTGAGTCAAAAGCACTCGTCAGCACCAAAATTAGCAGGCTAGCACCCACCACGCACCTGCAATGAAGTCCTCTTGTTATAAGCACTTTTTCAATGAAATTTTGTCATGTATTAAACATAAACTCCCATTAATGTTACTTGTTAACTTTACCCTTGAATATATGTATTTTAAAATGTTCTGTGTGGTGAAGTGGGTAGTTTACATAAAGCGTTTCTGTGTCTGAAATATCTTTATGATTGTCTTTAGAAGCATTAGTGTAATTAGAAGCTATTGAAATACCTGCTGCATTTTAATTGAACACATTTTTACTTGAAATAATGGCTTACGAGCTATGGTTTATTATTTCTTCACATAATCATTACCATAAACTGTGTGACTTAAAAAACAATATACATTAATTATCTTATAGTATTATGATTTTTTTTGGTAGGAGGCAGATCATAGCTTAACTGGATCCTCTGCTTTAGAACCTAATAGGACTACTCTTCAAGATATGGTCTTCAAAGCAGTCTCATTAACGGGGAAGTATCTTCCAAGTTCAGATGCTTGTTGGTAGCATTTGATTTCCTAAGAGGTTGTCAGACTGCGTCTCAGGATCCTTCTGGATTTTGGCTGACTTCCTTGCCATTTGTGTCTTTCCAAAATGACTGCTTATCTCCTGAAAGTCAGGGGTTTCTTTTGTTGTTGTTGTTGGTGGTGGTAGTGGTGGTGGGTTTTTTGTTTTGTTTTTAGCCAGCTATTCTCCATGTAGTAACCCTGGCTATTCTAGAACTCACTCTGTGGACCAGGCTGGCCTTAAACTCACAGACCTGCTTGCCTCTGCCTCTCAGTTGCTGAGACTACTGCCTCACTTGATTTTATTAGTCTTAAACAATTACATTCATTAAATGATGTTACATACCTTGTCATCTTTATTATATTTTGCTAAGAATCCAGTCAGTTGTCCTAGCACATTAAAAGGAAGGGAATCATGCAGGATATCAATATCAGGAGATGGTATCATAGAATCCAATTTAGAATGCCGCTATTCAGTTCTCAGTTGGGTACAAATTCCTTCACTGCATCTTTTTATGAAAAACAGCTGGTAGTAGTGTTCTTTCTTACCAGTGATAAAATTTGAGCTGTCAAGCAAGAAATTAAAATGTTGGAAATCTTTAGTCTTCCATTTTGATCTTGACAGCTTCCTAATATTTCAAAACTCTTTAGGTTTTTTGAGACAGGGTTTATATATGAAAGCAGTCCTTGCTGTCCTGGAATTCTGTAGACCAGGCTGACCTGGAATTCACAGAGATCCATCTGCCTCTGCCTTCCAAGTGGTGGGATTAAAGGTGTGTACTACCACTACCTAGCTATTTCAAGACTTTTTTGATGAGTAGTATGAATAAATGGATTTTTTTGATAATGTGTAGTGTATTGTTGGCTACCCATTTTAAGGGTACAGGGTATCAAAAGTTTCAGATTTCATAGTGATAGACCTTTAAGAAAGTACTGCCTGGTGAGTTTTGGTAGGATCATAGTAGTATATCCACAGTGGTTATTCACACTGCTAAATGTTTCTTTTCTCAATTACATATTGTCATGAATCCATATTCTTTTTTGAGAATTTATTTTGTTATTAGTGACTAGAGCTTGCCTAGTATATACAAAGCTCTGGGTTTAAGCACGTACAACTAATCTAATGGAGAGGTAGAAGCAGGAGGATCGGGTATTCAAGGTTATCCTTGACCACATAGTGAGTTTGAGGCTAAACTGGGATACTGGAAATCCTGGCTTCCAAAATGAAAATAAAAATTGCAAACATATTAGATGATACTACTTTTATGTATCTGCAAGTAATTTTTTATAAAAATGCTACTTATGCTGATGCATAGTGGATTTAATGTAATTTTAAAATAAAGCATTTTTTTTACATTTCACTTATTAAATTACATTTAACTTATTTTCTTATACTTGTCATTAGTTATTGGCATTTGAAGAAGAAAGCAGGAGAAGGAAAAGTTGACTGATATAGTTAGATAAACAAGTCTCACAGTCTCAGGAAGAAAGTAGCAAAGGGATGGTATTGTAGCTTTTATAACAGTTCGAAACCAGAATCTTTTCAATTAAGAATGTTTTATTTCTGTGGTCATTAAGCACCTCAATTAATGGTTGATAATTCTGGAATCTTGTTGGAAAAGAGCATATTTGGCAGTTGTTTGTATGGGAACCTAGAAATTATACTTTTAAGTCTTAATTATCTGTGTGGTCAAAGCTAATATCACAGATCTGTGTTCTGAAGTGTATCATCTTATTTTAGGAATTTTTCCCATGAATGTTGGAAGCTACTGTCTTTAATAAATTATTTGTATTGGTTTTTAACTTGATAAATTATGGTTAATAGTTTAATATTTTGTCATGTTTTTAATTTTTCATGGAATATCTTTGTATATCAGCACTTTTCAGCCAGGGATGAATTATTGTTAATATAAATAAAAATAATATGACGTATGTTAATGAGTATGAATTACTTCATTTTGTTTACTTATTTATTTAATTTTAGTGTTTTGAGACATAGTTTCTCTTTATAGTCTTGGATGTCCTAGAACTCACTTTGTAGACCAGGTTGGATTGAATTTATAGAGATCCACTTGCCTCAGCCTCCCCAGTGCTGGGAATAAAGGTGTGTGCCACCACCTCCCTGCTCTGAGTATGATTTTTATGTCTTCATTTAGACTTGGATTATAGTTTCAACACCCATCATTAACAAATGATGCTGTTTCAAAAGCCTTTCTCAACCACACCTAATCTTAGCTTACCTATCTATATAATGGGAAAGAATATTAGATCTTCATTAATACCATTGTGATAACTAATTGATACACATTTATTGTGAAGAACAAGTGAATTTAATATATACTAATATATAATTTAATGTATGCATTCTAGCTTAATATATACAAAGTATAATATATAATCACATATATAATGTATAATATAATCTAATTTAATAATATTCTAGTTTGAAAGGCAAAATGACTAAATACATGTTGGTCCTCCTAATTCTACTGCAGTATTTCCTTTATTCCTCTTACTGCATTTAGCCAGCAGTTTTCAGGTAGTCCGTTATTCAGTTATTCTGAATTTCCAAAATTAAAAATTTGCTCTTTGAAAGTTCTTTATAGCTAGTTATTTGTTGACTAATGGATTGCTTTCTTTGTAATACTAAAGGTACTTAAGTTACTTTTTAAGGATGTGTTTAATAGGATTAACAGTTTTGTTAAAGAGAGGGTTTTTTTTGCCCTTTTGTTTTTAACAATACAAGTGAATATTTGAGAGTACATGAAAGTACAAATATTTGGAGAAAGTATTTACTTCAGTGAAGTAAGATTTTACTTAGGTACTGTTAGGTCATGAAGTTAATCAAGTTTCCATTTTTCTTTACACTACTTCTTAAGTTTCAGGTGCTAATGTCCACTTCAAATTCAAAGTGTGGTGTTGCTTAGGTTATAAGTTCTTCCTATAATCGTATTACAAATTTCATCTCAATAAAGTTAGTAACAAAATAAAATTCTTAATCCTTTAATTTCTAAGTACAAAACAAAACATACATGTTTCTATGATAAACATACATAAGGGGAGTATAGAAAAGAAAGAAGAGTTTATTAAGGTCAGTGAGCATGTCATAAGGAGCTAAATTGTGCAGGTCAACACTTTTTCACTAAACAGTCTCTGAGGAACATGTCCTACTTTTTGAAAGCTTGATAGTAATGGTTATATGATAACTCATGTGTTTAACTCTTTTCTCCATTATTGAAAATAATAGATTTTCATTTTTTGCCACTACAAATAATTCTATACTAAACTTTTTTTTTTTTTAACCATAAATTCTTGAAAGTATAATAAAAGACCCTTTAGGGACTTTGTAGTTACTGGTAAAGTTTTTATGATGAGTCATATTAGTCTTTCAGAGAAGGTAGTAGAGAGTTCCCGTATTCTTATCTAACTAACAATCTTAACCAAACTTCATATTCATCTTTAGAACGTGACTAAATTTTCTACTGACATTCTTAGATTTTGTTTATGGTTCCACTTTGCAGTTATTCTTAACTTTTCATAGTTTTTACAGTCACACTTTTCTGTTCATGACTCTGACAAGGGGCTATATCAAATATATTCGTCTTTAGTGTTTTGTTTTTAAACTAGTGTATATCATTTTATTTTTTCGTTGTTAAAATAGCTCTTTTTTGAGACAGTTTTCCCCAGGCAGTTCTTAGGCTTGTTATGCAGCCAAGGAAGGTTTGAATTCCACATCTTCTGATTTCACTTCCTGAGTGCTGGGATTCCAGGTGTGCACCACTGTGCCTGATTTTTTGTTTGGTTTTATTTTGTTGTTGTTGTTTTGTTTTTTGTTTCTCTCTCTCTATGCATGTGAAATTTTGATATTTAAGCATTGTTTAACTTAAAACTCATTGTCCATTTTAAACATGTAGATGGTCCAAAAATTACTCAGAGCTTACCTTGCAAAGATTATTATTATTTATGAGACATATCTGAATTATATTTGTGTGTGTGCACATACATTAGTATACTTGTTTTATAGCACTGGAGCTTATATCTCCAGTTACATTGACCACTTCATAATTATATTGAATATGCTTATAGTTACAAAGAAACTTATAATGTGCCATTCTTGACCACATTACAGTCCATCTCATACTTTTCACTATGCTCTTGAGATTTTGCTAGCTTGGCTATAAGTTCCGTTGAGCTGTAGTATGTTGCTTGTTTTTACTCTTTGCTTAGCCAATCAAGTGTTTTAGACAGGCAAAGAAACATAGCTTTATAGAGCTATACAGTGCAACATAAAAGAATTAAACAAACGTACCACATCTCAAAGTAACAACACTCTAGGTCTCTTGGAGCAGGCCATTGGCTGAGGTATTTTATCAACAGCTTCTATCTTAATCCTTTTCTGATTGACACTAATACTTCATTCTATGACCCAAGTTGATTTGGTTTTTGCCTTATGACATTCAACATTTCTTGGCTTAGGGTAGTTTCTGTGGGACAGCTAGAAAAGTAAAGAGTGCATTATAGAAAGTTCTCTAAAACATGCCTTGAAAATTTATTTTATATATAAAGAAATCCACCCTCAACAGTGGTATTTGGGAGTAGGATGTAAGAGTTCCTGGAGCTTCTCATTTTTTACTTTCATGTTACTATGTTTTCATTTTCTTCTTTGTTTATGCAGTTTTTACTGAGTTCTGTTGTTTACTTCGTGATGGTAATATTGCAGTTTTAGAACCTCTACATTTATTAGTCTTACAGATATAAAGTAAGTTTCATTTCTTTTACTTTGAAAATACTGGATTAGAATTTGCTACCTAGGTTAGATGATCAGTTTTATCAGGACAGACAGGAGTAAATGAGCTCCATTAGCTTGCTTTCAATTTTGGTAGTTGATAATTTTGTTCAAATAGTAATTACTTTTTGTGTGTCTGTTTTTAACTTATTGAATCATCAAACATTTTTATCTTAATGTTATAGATATGCCATTAAATTGCTTTTATTACATGTGTTTTAAACAATAGTTATGTCTAGTACATGTAATATTCTTTCTTCAAATTTAACAGGGTTATGTAACAGACTCTCCACGAGTTCTGTCTAATAACTCCACAGAGTTACTGTTTGACCTGACTCAGGATACAGGATTATCACATTATCAAGGGGGACCAGCACTTTCTATTGCAGGTTGGTGTCATTATTTTTTTCCTTAGAATGGTTAAAAAAAACTTGATGGATAATCAAATGGAATTAACTTTCTGTTTTCAAACCCATACCTCTGTGTGAAAGTATTTGTATATTGTAATATAGATACCGTAAAGGTTTTAAGTGTCTTTTTGAGTCAGTTTTATGTAAAAATCTTCATTAAACCACATTGTACTCTTTTCCCCCTATCGGCCCAATCTTTAAAATGCTTTAAAAAAAATCAGTGAATAGGAGAGAAGGCTTCAGATATTATAAACATTGGAAAGAAAAATGAGTTTCAGTGGCCACTGGTATCAAAAAAAATATGGTTGTAATTGAATTCTTAGTTAGGTTAGCATCTCTCATTTAGTAAGTGATTTCAGTATATAGTTAAGTTTGATTTTATGGTGCTACGAAGTGGCCACAATAAAGAACATAGTTTCTGGACTAGTCACATGACTCAGCAAGCATAGGCAATTGGTTCCAAGCATAATGACCTGAGCTCCATCCCTGAGATTCACTTAGTGAGAGGAGAGAGCTGAATCCTAGCAAGTTGTCCTCTGACCTCCATGTGTGCTGTGGCATGTGTATATCTACTATACCTTCCTTTTCCTTCCCCTCCTCTCATAAATAAAAGATAATCTGAAGAAGTAGTTCTTGAATGTGGTGGTGTACACCTATCATCTCAGCATTTGAGAAGTTGTGGCTGAGGATTATTGTCAATTTGAGATCAGCCTGTACTATGTAATGATTACAAGGCCATTCTATGTTGTATAGTGATACTAGGTCTCAAAAAAAGACAAATTATTAGTGACTTGGACATAGTAAAAAATGGTCTTTAGAGGAGTAATGAAATTTCTCTACTGAAGACTTAAAATTCCTTTAGTGCATATGATAAGTATTCTTCATTAATTTAAAGTATATTAGCATACCATGGAGGAATTTTGTCTTTGTGAAAATTCCTCATAATTATGGCTAGCTAAAGAATTCTTAAACACTAGCAATTTGTGTTTATTCAAGTATTTTAACTTAAGATATATAAGATATTTTGGAATGTTTAGATTGTTTTCTAAATAGATTAATGAAGTGTTTACTAGACTTTCCAGCACTTTTTATTTTTCATAGAGGGCTTAAAGTGCTTTTCCATTTGAAAAAATACCTTATTTGATAAACACGTCTCTTAATGTCAGTTACATACATAGTTTACTAAAATGTTTACTAATATCTTGTTAATAAAATAGGTACAAGCGAAAAGAAACGGAGAAAAAATATTTGTATTAAATCTGGCATTAGGAAGCTCATAGACTTTACTCATAGGAAAAGTCTGCAGTCTTGAAACTTCTGGGAAGAAAGAACCAATAAAGACTCGTATTCTCCCTCTCAGCTTTCTACAGTGAGTGGAACTTCATTAAGTGGGTGACTAGGGAGTTGGAGGTTTGAACCTCTGCTCTTAAGAATGTTTAGTTTTTATCAGATCAACTGACGTTTTCATACTTCTGATTTTTCATATTAACAGATGGGACTGTTCATTTTTCTTATGTAATTCATTCAGTTCTCCACACCTGGAGCAAGGCACCTGAAGATACCATTTTAACTCTTGCTTGAGTTTACATAGGACTTTTTTGGTGCCCAAACAGGTGAAATGTGAAAATACATTTATAAGGTTCAAAGGACTTGATAACAAATATCAGTATCAATCATTGCTGACCATTCAGTAGCATGATTGAGTGACAGACTACTGACTGTGGAGATGATGGGGTTTGAGTTTGACTTTGAAGGAAAGTAGGATTTTTACTGGCAGAGCTAGAATTATTGGGGATAGAGAATAGTCCAAACCTGACAAAGCAAATAAAGAGTCAGAACTTAAAACAGATGCAGGACCAATTGACATGCTCAGTTGGTAGAAGCATTTGCTTCCAAGTCTGACAACTTGAATTTGTTATCTGGAGCCTACATTGTAGATGGAGAGAACAGACTCACAGATTGTTCTAGGTTTCACTCAAATTCCATGACTTGTGCATACCGTTTCTCTAATGTACACAGATAAAGAAGTACATTGGAATAAATGCAGAGTGGTTTTATTTAATGTCGAGATTTCTCACGTGAAGTTATTATATTAAAGAAGTCTACTTTTACCATTTAGTCTATCTTACAATTAGTTGATTAATTAAAAATGCTGTCACCCATTTGCTTTCCAAGTAACATAAACATGTTAATGTGATTATACTACCAGAGATCTTTTTTATGTACCTGTAGTGTCTGTCTCTGATCAAGTGTTTTGAAAATCAGGAAAAATCATTCTTACTTTGTCTTAAAAGATGAAACAGGGAAGTGAACTAGCATTTTCTTGGCAAGTTTGTTTTCATTAAATAATGATAGGCAGATCTTTTAGAATAATTTTACCCTTTAAAGCAAGTTAAGGTATAAAGTGTTTTGTTAGTAATAATTGTTAGTTATTATTTTTTCTATGTGCCAAGTATTTTAAGATTGTTTGAATACATTGTTTGACCTAAAAGTAACTGTAAAATAAGGTATCATAGCTTATTTTACAAAAAATGGAAACTGAAATTCAGAGTTAAATAGGAATACAGGAATAGAGACTGACAGTCTGGGTTAGGACTTAAGTTATCTCCCTTAAATTCCTGGAATATCTCTAGCATTTACTTTTTTTTTTTTTTTTAAGATTTTATTTGGTCTGGTTATAGTCTAACTGTCCCTCTTTTTCTTGCTGATACTCTTAAGGTTAAATCCTTTAGCTTTATGGTGAATTTTCAACTGGAAAATTATTTTTAAGAATGAAATCTCTACATAAAGAATCATGCAGAAATCTCATAAATCAAATAGAAGAGTCTTTTGCTTGTTTGCTTATTTTTGGTCAAAGACTCCCTAATACATTCCCTAAAATGGGGGCAATTCCCTGTCTTCTATGCCCTTTCATTTGAGTGAGTAAAATATATTCAAGCATAGAAGTTTCTACTTTGTGTATAGCAATAAGTGTGTAATGTTAAAGCTGTAAAGAGATAGATAACTTTGTTTACTTTGTTTGTTAGGTGGGAAAGGACTGATAATCACATTAGACATTTTAAGTAGTTACAGATTTTAGCTGGGCATGATGGTGCACACCTTTAATCCTAGCACTCTGAAGGCAGAGTGAGTTTCAGGACAACCAGGGCTACACAGAGTAACTGTCTGGAAAGACAAAAAGAAAGAAATTTTAGGATCTATAAATGTTTGGAACAAATTACTGTGCACGTGTTCACATGTGTGTTTGTGTTTGTGTGTATGTTGCAAACTTAAATGTATTTAAGCATCTGAAGATTAAGGAACTTCAAAATACCCTTAGTTTTATTTTTTTTTTCCAAGCCATATTGAGAAGAATGTTCTTGAATAGAAATGTAAAATTTTACAGATTGATCTAATAAATACAGTTCTTAGTAAGTTTTTCTACTATTTTCTTATACCCTCTAAGTTTGTATTGTTTAATTTGTTTGTTTTTTTGAGATAGGGTTTGAAACTGGTTAGGTAGATCAGGCTAGCCTCAAATTCACAGAGAGCTCTGCCTACCTCTATCTCCCAAGTACTGGGATTAAAGGTGTGTGCCACTGTGCCTAGCAATATCATTTAATTTTTATCACTGATATAGCATAGTTCAATTATTTCATATATTTTAGTTCCCACACATAGCCTTAACTCTAGTTATGGGCAGTATTTTATAATATTTTAAAATCTTTTTCCCACTATTTAAATCATTTTAGGTCTGAATGAAAGTTCATTTTCATCAAAACGTCCTGCTGGTTCTGACATAAGCAGTGGTAATCCAAAAAAGTCTAAACCCAGTGACAATGTTTCTGGAGCAGCTATCTCCTCAGGAGTCTCTTCAGATAAACCTCCATCAGTGTTGTCTCTGCAGGTGGCGCCATCACAGGGTAAATGAACAAAATTATTGTAATATTTAAAGATGTTTTGAAATTGTTATAAATTCAGAAACTAATAGTGGTTATTTAAAATTAAAAAGTGCTGAATTTGGAGGCAGGAGAGATGGTTTATTGGTTAAGAGCACTTAAAATTCTTTTAGAGAGCCTGAGTTTGATCCCCAGCACCAGCTGACTCCAGCTCCAGAGGGCCCAACATTTTCCTCTGTCCCTTGTAGCCACCAACACAAATGTGACATTCTCATACACAAGTGTGTGCACCCAGTAATAATTAAAAATAATTTGTTTTTTAATAAAAACTCTGAAAAGTGTTTTTGTTTCATAATTGATCTGAATTTATTTTAGGTACAAATTGCTCATCAAATCAATCTAAAAATGGAACAACTTTTCCAAGAGCATGTCCTAAATGTAATATTCACTTCAATCTTTTGGATCCTCTGAAAAATCACATGACGGTAAAATTTTTTCAAGATCTAACTTTAAAAAGTTTAAAAAATCTCTACAAATGTTATGATCTATTTATGGTAAATGATTTGTTCTAACATGTTAGGTATGAAATATCATAATGGATATATCCATAGTGCTTAGGTAAGAATTTATGTTCAAAATGATTCTATAAAGCAGTGAAATTCTCTGGGCATGGTGGCGCATGCCTTTTAGTTTCCCAGAACTTGCGAGGCAGAGGCAGGTGAATCTCTGTATTTGAGGCCAGCCTGGTCTACAGGACAGTCAGAGCTACACAGAGTAACCTTGTCTCAAAAAACAAAAAGCAAAAACAAACAAACAAACAAAATTTAAGTGAAATTCTTTAGTTCATATAGTTATAATATTTGCTTATTCTGATTTTAAACACAATATGTTGATTAAATCATATTCAGATTTGTAAAACATTTCAGTGTAAATTTAATGTTTATAACTTAAAATTCTATCATGTGTTCTATAATCTATAAATGTGTTTATATGCTAAGTATGTATCCTCATTAGATGATAAAGATCTAAGATATACATATTAATTGTCAGCGTTTAGATATAAACTTCAAATACTCATGTTTTTCATATGAAATAATTGTTTTGATAAATTTTAGAATATAGTTTGCACAATTATTATAAATTAGTTAAAAGTTTTTATTGGGATAGGAAGCTTTAGATTTTAAGAAAATTTCAAAGTATTTATGAAATATGAAGTTTGGCTAACACATTCCTTCAAATATTAGCTTTTACTGTACTCAGATGTGCCCTTATAAAAGTGATGTGTAATATTGTTCCTAGTATAAATGGCAGGAAGACAGAAGATAAGAACAGCAACAACATTGACTACAAAAGGAAGAAAAGGAAAAGAATTCAGTGGCTATTGCTATTTCAGCGAATGACTTTTTTTTTTTTTTTTTGTCCTGCATATACATCTGTGAGGTTGTCAGAGCCCTTGAGTTTCAGGCAGTTGTGAGCTGCTCAGTTGGTGCTGGGAATTGAACCTGGGTCTTCTAGGAAGAGCAGCCACCGAGCCATCTCTCCAGACCCCGAGACTGACAATTTTTAACTCATTTTCAAAAACAAACAAAAATAGGAGGAATCCACTGGCAGTTTATGGAAAAAGGGGAAAATTTTTGTCAGTGATATAGCCACTGGTTAAATTGCTCATACTTCTGCAAATAGTCCTTCACTCATAAAAGTAATTGTTGCAATGGTGCAGTTTCTTGGTCTTGGGTGGCCAGAGACGCAGACCCTGTCATGTCAGACTCTTCAGTCACCCAGCCGCCCACTCAGGCCCCCAGAAATGACTCAGATGCTTGTATTAACTTCATGCTGTTTGGCCTATGGCTCAGGCACATTGCTAGCTAGCTCTTACATCTTAAATCAACCCATTTCTATTAATCTGTCTGCCACGTGGCCCATGGCTCACCTGTGTTCCTTACATGTTGCTCCTTGGGCAGCTGGCTCGATCTGTCTGACTCTGCTCTGCTTCTCCTACCTATGCTCTGATTTCTCCTCCTACTTCTTCTATGGTGCCTGTCATGGCCCAAAACAGCTCCTTTATTTAAAGATTGAGATTTACAGCATACAGAAAGGCATTCCCACATCAAGTAATCATAACCAAACTTATTTATCAAAAAAAAAAAAAAAAAAAAAAGGAAAGAAAGCTTAGACAGGAGGCATACTTACTGCTTATTGGGAGCAGAAGGGGTAGGAACAAGGACAGGAGAGGATAATGAGGGTTGAGCATGGTCAAAATACATTATGTACACATACAAAAATGAGAAACCTAGGCTTTTAAGGAATTAATGTAGACAAATGTTTAAAATTCCAAACCTAGACTTTTTATTCAGGGTTTTATTTGATTTATACTACTTCCAGCTCCTAGAATGTAGGCTTAAGAACTATACTTTGTGCTTTACTCATACAGAAAAAATAATTATGTTTAAATGATTTCTACTTTCTTTGTAATGTTTTGATGAGACTTAACGATAGTCTATATGTTTGGCATTAGAGATACAGGTAAAAGGGAGTATATTAGTTCTGCTTTCTCATTTTTTGATTAAGTATTATAATCACATGATTCATAAAAGCCTACACTGGATGCAAGTGAGGAATCTGGCCCCAGTTCATATCCACCTGATTCATAAGGTGACTCTTTCAAAGAAAACAACTTCATATTAGTTTGCTTTATGTACTCCCTGGTTTCTTCTTTGAGCTTACAAGTAAATATGAATACTGTATAATCTTCTTGGCCTAATTCACTTCTTATCACTGTGATAGAAACATCATGACCAAAAGTAATGTAGAAAGTAAAGGAAAGGCTTTACATCAGCTTATAGTCGGTACATCATGAAGGGAAGTTAGGGCAGGAACTGAATCAGAGACCTGAGGAGAAATGCTGCTTACTTCCTTGCCTCCCATGGCTTGCTCAACCTGCTTTCTTATTCAACATAGGACAATTCCACAGGTATGGCACTGACCCTGGTAGGCTAGGCATCAGTCGTTAATTTAAAAAATTACTTCACAGTCCAATGTGATTGAGGCATTTTCTCAGTTGAGGTTCCCTTTTCCCAAATGATTCTAGTTTTGTGTTTATAAAAAACTAATCAGGGCACTTCTGCTCTTGGAGAGATTCCGTGACCTCTGTCCTAAATGTGTTTTTTAAAAATATCTTTTAGCATTATTTATGATTACTTTTATTGTAAATTGCCAAGATGTCATGTGATATTCAAATAGTAGAACCCCATAGCATTTTATGAAAGTAACATAATTCATATAATGTGAATATTTGTATATATTCTTTTTCATAATGGATATACACACAGGCATCAAATATAGGAAAAGTAAGTTTAAAATTATGGGGCAGTTTTTTAGGCACAGGAAGACAAACACTACATGATTTTTAAAAAGTTATTTCAGAAGTTGAAATATTTTATTTGAGGCTGAGAAGGTTAAGGAAGAAGGGGATGGAGAGGTTAATAGTACTCTGTTATTAGGTAAGTTCTTAAGCCGTATAAGAATATAACAAGGTAGAATGAATATAATCGAATGCAGCACATTGTATATCAAAAAGAGGAAAGGCTTTTTGAATCTGCTAATAAAGAAATGATAAAAGTTAAGATAATGGATATAATAAGTACTGTAATTTGATCATTATGCAGTGTACATAAGAGTCAAAACATCATGCCAAACTTTACAAAAATTCCAATTCTAGCCCCCACTTCAAAAAAACAGTTTAAGGGCTGGAGAGGTAGGTCAGTGGTGAAAGCACTTGCTTTTCTTGCAGAGGACCTAGATTTGGTTCTCACCATGGCTGCTTATAGCTGTGTATAACTCCAGTCCTATAAGGAACCTGACACTCTAGTCTGGCCTCTGCATACATACATGCAGGTAAAGAACACACATACAAGGAATATAAATCTTTTATCAAAAATTTAAGTTACAGGAAATTTTAACTGTCTAGTTTGATAAGAGTGAAGTGTGGGTGGTGTCTGATAACTTGTTAAACTACAGAGTATGGCAGATTTTTATCTTCAGATTTTTAATATTTAAAGGATGGCCTACCGCATAAAAAGAAGGGATAAAGGAAAGATTGTAGACTAGGGCTTAGAGCAAAATATTTTATGGCCAACAAAGTTGTTCAGTTGATTTTGGGTCCCAGTATTGTGCCCTTCATTTCTTACTGTCTTTAATAACACCAAAATCTAAACTTTATCCTTGTTTCTCAAGTTGCCTTTTGAAGTTTTTAGGATACTTTTATTTTGCTCAAGATTAATCCCATACTCCTTTTGTTATACCTTGTCTGTTTTTACTTGTCATTTGTTTTTTTATCCGCCTCCCACCAGGACCTAAATCTAAATTATTGGAGAAAGTATTGTGTGAAAAATAGATTCTGTATTAATTTTAAAACTCTGATCTTGTCTTTTCTTCAGCAAATAGATTATCATGTCTGTATATTATAATTTATGAGTATGTTAGTATAATCATTAACTTTCATAAATAGCAAAGTAGACATTTTTAGAGAACGTAACACTATAATGTAGAGTGTCTTCTGCAGAAAGGCTGATTTAATATTTAGATCATAACGTTAACCCATTATTAATTAGAAGACTGTATTAAAGAATTTTATAAATCCCAGTTTTCCCTGTGGCTTTTGTGATTTTTTTCTTCCCCCATAAGAGGATTTTAAATAAGGGTAGTGCTTTGTCTGTCAAAATAATGCCATTGATATACATACATAATACATAATTTTTAAGTAATTTCATCCTTCCAATCTTTGTCCTGACACTTGTCTTTCTTTGATTGAATCTGGGGCCTTGTGCATGCTGGGCAAATGCTCTGCCATTTGCCTGTAGCCACAGCTCTTGAGTGATTTTCTGTTATAGATGTCTTTGCTCCATACCATACTTCTTTTCTTTAAATTAGAAGTAGCATTGTTTCTACTAGTCTTGTAAAAGTCCTTAGGAATAGCTTGATTTTCCTAAATTTGAGTTTATATATGTTAACGTGTACCCTGGAAAAATCTAGAAATAAGGCTGGACCTGCAATTCCAGCACCCAGAAGGATAGGCAGGCAAATCTTTGTGAGGTCAAGGTCAGACTGATATACATAGCAAATTGCCAGCCAACTGTCTCATAAAAAGAAATACAGAAACATAAATAACAAAACCTTTCTCATTTCTCCTTTTAAATAAAAGGGGGGACGGACGGACTGGGAGCCGTGGCTCCATTTTTTTTTTCAAAGGGTCAAAGATCATTTTATTAGGATACTAATATATGCATCCTTCAAGACAAAGTCTCACTATATAACCTTGACTGATCTGGAACTCTGCTGCTATATTGAACTCGTTGGCCTTGTACTCAAAGAAATCTACCTTCCTCTGCCCCTGAGTGCTGGGACTAAGGGTGTGAGCTGCCATGCCCAGCTAATATATTTATTTTAATTTTGTTTATGAGTACAACCCAACTCATAAATATAAGTTAGTTACATTCTCTTTTATGAGTCAGTTTTATTTAGTATTTTTTTACTACCTAGACATATTTTTAATTTTTTGATATTTTTTTCTTTTGTGGGTTTAGAAGATACCTCAAGCAATCAGTTCCTTACAAGAATACCTAATCTCGAGAACCCATGTTTAAAGAGTTTCAGGTGGTGTTCATGTTGTATTTACAAACTAGGTGGCTGGGGCTTGAGGACCAGCAACAGCTTATTGTCCATGTACATATGCTCACACCCATGTATGCACACCTGCATTTACATGGACACACACACACACCACCAGAGTATAAAAGAAAAGTCAACAATGAAGTGAAGTAGGGATAATGGAGCCCTGTAGAAGCTGCTGTATATCTGTCTTCTATCAGAGGCCCAGCTCCTCCTGTTACACTGAGTGTTTCCTGAATGATAATGATCTAAAAACTCTTATGTGACAAAAGAAGAAGTGGATGTTGTAACCATAGCAGAGAATAATTATGATAAGATTTTCAGATGCTGGTATAATAGCACACTTAAGCAGCATTTACATTATAAAACAATTACTTGTGTTTATGTTAAACACAGACAAAAAACTTCTTATGTTCTACCTGTAGGCATTGCAGTTTAGGTGGTCTAAAGTAGTTCCAGGAATTACTGTTTGTTTGTTTGTTTGTTTCATTTTTGAGACAGGATTTGTCTGTGTAGGCCTGAAACTTACTCTGTAGACCAGGCTGACCTTGAACTCAGAGATCTATCTGCTTGCCTCTGCCCTCAAGTACCACCACCACTCTGTAGGAATTACCATTTTAATGAGCACTTCTGGATTTTCTGATGCAGATTTTTCTAGGTCTGCCCTCAAAGAAAAACTTACTAAAAAAGCCCTATCACTAAAAATAGTGTATAATAAATAAATTATATCATTATTTTAAAAGCACATATGTAGAAAATTTTATATTAAACCAATTTATGTGACAAATTGATTTTATTGAGAAGTAAAGTTCTCTTCAAATATTTAAGCATTCTGGATTCCAAGGTTGTACCAGATACATTTGTCTTTGTGTCCCAAACATTTTCTAGTACCATGAATCTAGAGGGCAGTTTAGCTGTGTAAAAGTCTAGTTTTAACCAGTTTAGGGAGTTGTGCGTGGTTTTTCTTTTGTTTTGTTTATTTTTTTGAGACAAGGTTTTTCTGTATCTTTGGATGTCCTATAGACCAGGTTTGCCTCTGCCTCCTAAGTGTTGGGATTAAAGTTGTACACCACCATCACCACCTGGCAGGAAGTTTTCACATAACCTGATACATCAAAGCATGTAATACTAACCTTCCTCCTATGTTATTGACATGGTTATGAAATAAATGATTTTTGGTTAAGAAAAAAGTGACTATTAGACATGTATCTAATATACATGTCTAATATATTAGACAAATTGCATGGGAAAAGTTTAATTAAAGTCTGTAGCCAAGTCCTAGTCTTAAGATTCTTTTCATCTCTTTTTTAAATTTTTGTTTTGTTAAGATAATGTTTATGGGCTGGCGAGATGGCTCAGCTGTTAAAGGTGCTTGCCGCCAAACCTGACGACTTGAGTTTGATCCCTGGAACCCACATGGTGGAAGGAAAGAACCGACGTCCGCAGGTTGTCCTCTGACCTCCACAAGTGCACTTTGGCACTCACACGCCCACCCATAACACATACATTAAACAAATAAATAATCTACTTTTTAAAAAGATGTTTGCTTTTCTAAACTTTTTAGAATATCCACCAAAGAATTTTACTATTTCTTTCAGATATTTTATCAAGCATAGTCTTATGTGGTTTAGCCTTAATTGAAAACATAATTGCTTTTGCTATTATTTTATAATTAATAAGGCATCTTTATTTTTTTCTCTCTCTTCTAGTATTGTTGTCCAGACATGATAAATAACTTTTTGGGATTGACTAAAATAGAAATTTCAAATACAGCAAATGAAGCTAAGACTCTTGATTCAGAGAAAGGAAAATTGATCATGTTAGTTAATGACTTTTATTATGGAAAACATGAAGGAGATGTCCAGGAAGAACAGAAGACTCACACAACCTTTAAATGCTTCAGCTGTTTGAAAGTTCTCAAAAATAATATTAGGTATGTAAATAAATATTTTTATTTAATGAAAGTTGAAAAACTAGAGACGTAACCATTGTGTCTTTATCACATACTGTCCTGCCATTCTAGATCAGCAATTTCAGTACTTTCTCCTTTGTTATATTTCCAGATTATCCTCTTAAATCTGTTGTGTTGTCTTTTCTTCATATGGCTTAAGAAAGGACAACGATTTTTTAATTTAGAGCAAAATTAATTTATTAGTAATTTAGCAATTTGTTTATTCTTAATTTTCATAATGTCTCTGAATAGTATAATTTCTTCAAGTTACAACAAGTACCTCTCCAAAAGTTTCCAGACTGATTTCCTCTTGTTAATACTATTAGGTGCTCAAATCTTCCAGTTTATATTTATCATCTTTATAACATATATCTTATGGGAATTGTCTTTTTAGAGAGGTACTAATTCTGCAAGACATGTCTGCTTCAATTTTAAAATTGAAATAAAAATTAGATACTTCATTCTCAATGGAATATAAGAAATTTTATATACAAATGTTTTAAATTTTAGGACTTTATGCTTGTAATTTTTGAGGGACATATCCTACAAAATACCATTTATGCTAGGCATGGTGGTGCATGCCTTTAATCTCTGTGAGTGAGTTCCAGGACAACTGGGGCTACCCAGTGAAACCCTGTCCCAAAAAAATAAAAGCAAAACAAAACAAAAACCTTAGAAGAATAGCAAGAAGTCACCAGGCAGTGGTGTCCACACCTTAAACCTAGTACTTGGGAGGCAGAGGCAGGGAGATCCTGGTCTACAGAGTCTGTTCCAGAACAACCAAGACTCCCCAAAGAAACCTATCTTGAAAAACCAAAAGGAACAAAAAAGGAAAAAGAAAATAACAAGAAGATGAATATACTTAGTGGTGGCTTTCATTATCTACTCAAATTTTTTTTTTTATTAGATAAGACTTTTGTATTTTTTTTTAATAAAAACTTTCAAATATTCATAAAAATATTTAAGCTTTACATTGGACATTTGCCACCTTGTTTCTACCCTTAGTGTTTTAATACTTTTTAAAAATTTTTTTCTTTATCCTTTTAAATAATCTGATTTTTAAAAATTATTAAGCTGTTGATAAAAACTGATTTTTCTCTTTATGTACATTTCAAAATAAGTCACAGACATGAGTATAGTTATTTTAGATAAGTTGTACTTCAGGAATGGATGTGGGACAAATTTGGAGAGAGATGAGAATATACTGAAAACATACACAAAAGTTAGCCCTCAAAAACAAATTAAAAGAAGATACTGTGTGGAAATACACACACACATATCTTTTACAATTACTAAAAGTCTTATGGAATTAGCATTTTATACACCAGAAGTTACCTCTTCGACTCCAGAGTTCATTCATTTTTCTGCCTTTAGTGACTTGCTGCTACAATGATGCTCACTGGTTTCTTTGTGGTAATGCTTCCCTTTACATTTCCTAAGCTCTTACACTACACTAGTTCACCTCCTTCAAGGGCTATGGTCCCAGTAGTTTAGCAGAGAAATTGTGCTTTGGATGTAATACTGAAACATTGCTGCAGTACACCTCTCCCACTTACACTTAGTTCAGTATTCCTACTATTACAGATTCAGTCAGGAGAGAGGGTATAGAGTGGACCAGTGTGACTCACTGTCTTCTTAAGTGATACATACTGCAGTTTATCTTAGCAGAAGTTATTTTATCTTTTAAGGTTAGCTCATTTAATGTTCAACATGAAAAGTAAATTTTTATAGGAATTATATAGGACATTAGTTTCATTACTTTTAATAACATACAGGAACTTAACATTGAAAACTATTAACTTGGGAAATGTAACTTTAATGGTAAATACCTCATGAACAAAGGAATTAAATATATAGTATCTTGCCCCATTTTTTTCTCAGTAAAATCTGGGAAGTGGAAGTGTTTCTTACTTTTCTTTTCTTTTTTTGAGATAAAAATCTTACTATGTAGCTCTGGCGAACCAAAATAGGGATCTGATCCTATTGCTGGTGTAGGTATGTGCCACCCATGCCTGTGGCCTTGCAGTTATTTATATGATGGTAAGAAACAAGATTTTGGTTTTGACTTGTTACTACAGGGTTGGTTTTTTTGTTGTTTATTTGTTTGCCCCATTACTGTTGTGTCCCCTGTTGGGTGTCACTAAAAACAGGCCATTATATGAAGTTTGCCTTTTACCCCCGTTCCCATATATTTATTGGCTTTAGAACTATGCATTCCATTTAGGTCCTACATAAACATTAAGAGAAATTAACCAGCTAGTTAATGCATTACTTTATATAAATGTACTTGAGGATATTTAGCTTCAAGGTGTGAGTTGAAAATTTACTGGCTTGTGATATTTTTGCTTATATGTAAATACTTAACCAAGACTAGGGGTTTCTGTAGGTCCTTGTAGTGCTAGTGTTAAAACCAAAGGAAAAAAGAATATTTCAAAGTATATTACAACCTGCTTTGAAGATAGGAATATCTTTGAAGATATTCTTTAGAGATAGGAAAAAGATATCATAGCCTTCATGATGGCTGTTTTCTGGATTGATAACATTATCATATAGTTTCATGATCATTTTCTTTGAAACCTCCAACTGAAAAATTTTATAAATAGTTGACCCACTCTAAAAATCAAGTAATATTACTTTCTCATTCACCCAAAAGCTTCAGTAAGTTTCTCTAAATAGGTGTTCCCATTTATACTATACTCTGCACTGAGGGTCATAGTTCTTCTCATAGAAGCCTTGTAGGATGCTGAAATAGTCAAGTTAAAACAGAAAAATGGAGATTGCCTTACAAAGGGCACAGTCTGTAAGTTAAAATGAACAGCTTATCTTAACAGTAAACAGTGTCACTAAATAAAATGAAAAAAATCTTGTAGTTGTGGGCATTAAAACTTCTACTATGCATTTAAATACAAAGATACAAGTAAAAAATACTTGTAGCTGGAATTTATTGTTTATCTTCAAGCTATTAAAGGATTATTTCCCAAGACTAGCTGCTTTTGCTGATAGGATTCTCTTCCGGTATTAAATTTTACAATGTAAATAGTACTTCACATGGCAAAGAAGACTATTGTCATTTTATTTAAAAACAGTCAACTGAAACTAGTGACATTTTAAAACAAAGATGAAAAAAATGTGTCTATTTAGCCACTCAGGTCCTTATTTAAAACATGCAATTTTTATAGAGAAACTGAAGACTAGATTTTTGAGTAATATTCACTATTTTATTATAGTGGGGCTCGAGATTTCCTTTGAGCGTTTTAACTTGCACCTTTGTACCTGTTGACAATCTTTTACAGGTTTATGAACCACATGAAACACCATTTGGAACTTGAGAAGCAGAGCAGTGAGAGCTGGGAGAAGCACACTACTTGTCAGCACTGCTACCGCCAGTTCCCTACTCCTTTCCAGCTGCAGTGCCACATTGAGAGCACACATACACTTCATGAGTTTTCTAGTGAGTTAGCTTCGGCTCAGGGTCAGATGTTCCTAGTTTTGACTGGTGAAGCTGAACAAATGTTGAAAAACTTTATGGAAATAAGAACAAGAAATAGACTTTGACTTTTGGGGGCAAAATAGGAAAAGTTAACTTACTCCAACAGCTTCAATCCCAGTCCCAGATGTGTGTGTGGATATAGCTGCATGAATTCAGGCAGGTTGTTACTGAGAAAGTAGATGATGACCATGCATTTGCGGTAGTGCTAAAAAGGAATTGCACTGAATTATGTATGTGTGTGCCTGCTCACAACCTCTAACTGTTGCTTCTGATACACCTGATACCATTATCCAAAGTGAACCTTTATATTTATGTATTAAAATGTTTTAATAACTTTCTTCCTCCTGTTTATAGCCATTTGTAAAATCTGTGAGCTGTCGTTTGAAACTGAACAGATTCTTTTACAACATATGAAGGATAATCATAAACCTGGTGAAATGCCATACATCTGCCAGGTACTTTCATGTTTTACAGTGTTATTAACTTTGTTTGCTGTTTTGGTGTTAAGATTTGTAGATGTTAGATAAGTTGTTAGAATTTTTTTCTTTTAGTTAAGGAACATTAAGTAAACATTTAGTTTCAGAGGAGTTACAATCCCTGTCATAGCCAGTCAACTCTCCCTTTGTAGCAAGTCACCAATAAGAATAAGAGAATGAATAGACGTGTTTGTGTTCTAATAAAATTTTATATGAACTCCAATTTTTTAATTTCATAATTTCCATGTGTGGTGACATATATTGGTCTTTTTAGCATTTAGCTAAAACTAGTAGCTAAAATTAAAGCTCTACTTACTTAATTTACTAGTATAAAGTCTCTTGGCATAACTTATTATATGAGGGGAAGATGGTGAACTAGATTTGGTCCAGAGGCTGCTGTTTGTTCCAATTACTAAAAATAGAGGAACCTGCCAGAAAAATAGATGTGGATTTACCTTACCCTAGAAGGAATAGTGGCCCCATATGACCACTGTGAAAATGCTGAGTTATACAGAGCTCTGTCAAGTGCTTTGAAACAAGTATTTCTTCAAAATTTGAAAGCATAGTAAAGCAAGACAAAGATGAATTTCAACTGTCATAGCTAGGAGGCTGTATTTATAGTCTGGTGATGAGTACTGTTTTATGTAGAAGTATTTTGTAGGACTCCAAAACCTCCAGTAGGTTCCAAAGCTTCAAAATTTAGGACAAGTCAGGGTGATAGAGAAGTGATATGATAAAAATAAAGGTACTTACTATATTTTGGGAAGAAATCTTGAGCTCTGAAGGATCACCCTTTTCTGCTTCCTGGTGTCTTCATTAGTGAGCGTCTTGTATGCATAGGCATCAGCTGGGTTGGTAGTATATAATCTAACAAATGGCTCATCATTGTTACTTTAGTTGCAAATCAGTTATACACTTTCCTTTTTAACATGATATTTTCATTTCTAGGTTTGCAATTACAGATCATCATTATTTTCTGATGTAGAATCTCATTTTAGAACATCGCATGAAAACACTAAGAATTTGCTGTGTCCATTCTGCCTCAAAGTTATTAAAATAGCCACACCTTATATGCATCATTATATGAAGCATCAGGTGAGTTTAATAATTCTTACTTTTTCGTGTTAGCTGATTATCACTCAGAATATTAAATTTGTTCTTCAGAGGGAGTAAAGTTGTTCTTTTTATACAGGTGATTTAAAGTTTGTACAGAGTCACTTGTAAAATATCTTTCCTTCTTTCCTAGTGATTCTTGGCGTATAAATAGTGATGAATTTCAGAGATAACAAGAAATAGGAAGCCTAGGATAGAAACAAAACAAAAGGCAAATGGAATATGGAAAAGATTGGCTACTTCAGGGACTTAGTAGATTTGGGAATGATTTTGTAGGGCTCTCTCTAGAGGAGGAGAAAAAAATGAGTTTGAATTGAGAAAGAATCAAGATAGAGAATTCATAGTCTTGTTTTGCTCTTTGTCTTGCCCCCCCCCACACACACTGTCCAGACCCCTGATATTATGATAAGATGCATTGTCATTACTGATCTAGAGTAATGAATGATTGATAGTTACATGACAAAAGGGAGCAAGTGCCCAGTCAATATTTGAACTCTGCCAGAGCATAACTGGTTTCCCGAATGACTTCTGGTAGCTTTAGCTGTGCAATTTATGGAACTCATTATTGTTGAATTCTTCCTTGCATTTCTGATGTGATGCTTACTGGTTCTTTTCCTGGAGCACTTAAACCATCCTTTGAACTAAAAATGTTGTTGCAACACATCCTGTCTTTAGCAACAATGCCTTTGTTGGAATCAGAAACCCATTGTGTACACTGGATCTGGTAGTGTGGTCAGGTTTTGCCAGCTCACTGTATTTATTAAGTCAGCACACCAGCTATTTCCTATTGTTACTTGTCTGTCAGGTTCAGTTAGATAACCAAAAAATTGTGGAGGGTTTTGGTAGAGAATATAAAATAGATTCTCTAGTAAATTTTGGTGCAGCTGTGTTGTGGCTGAGATTCTGCACATCCTTGAAAAGTCCAAGCAAGTTCTTCTATTCTAGAATCTTCCTCAACATTGTTCCATTGTTTTTTCCATAAATATTATCACTGGTAAATTTGATAAATGCCAGGTTTGAAAAGTTAAAGAGTTATGTATTTTAAAATAGGCTTTTTCAGAACTTTTTTTTTTTTTAAAGTATAGTATGTCTCATTCTCCAGTTTACCTGACTACAAGATTCTTTATTTAAGGAATAGGTATTATTGACTCTTCATAAACAGAGTTCATGAGACACTATTTTTTGACACTCTGTTTCATCTTTGGGTTTTAATTTTAAAAAGGCGAGTAGATATAAAGAAATATCTTATTTTATTATAAGGCTTTTAATTGTATTTGCTCAAACACTTCACCTAGTTGTAGAGTGAAATCCCGATGTAGGAGTAAATGTAACCACGATCACAGTGACATGGACCCCATTTGTAAGCTGTATAGTTTATTAAGTCTTCAAATAGCTAGAACTGGCTTAACTCCACATATGATGGTATGTTTGTTTTTTTGTTTGGAGTTACTTTGGATTAGACAGTCATAAATAAATAGGGCACAGGCTGTTAATTTGAAGGATTAAGAATTTTTCAGTGTATTTACAACTTGTATATTTATGAAAGACTGGAAATCATAGCCAGCAGAGATAATAAAGTTGGAACTGAATTGACATTACTAATGCACTGTTGGATACTAAGAACAGTTGGTTCTATCTCAGTGTTCTTGAGGACCTTAGATGTTTTTTTTTTTTTCTTGAAGATTAAGTTATATCAGATAATAATGTTATATATGTGGTCTCTGAGTATGTGAGCACATGTGTACTTGTGTGTGTGTGTGTGTGTGTGTGTGTGTGTGTGTGTGTGTGTGTGTGCACTCTGTCTTTTCCTTTGAGGTGTGTATTTCCCTGAACCTTACTTGGGTAGACTGGAAGCCAGCAAGTCCAGGGGATTCTGTCTCTGCCCCTCTGAGAGCTAGAACTATAGGTGTATGCAGTCATGATGACACAGAAAGAACTCTTGACTTCCAAAGCATCTCTCCAGCCTCCATTACAGGTGATTTTAGAACTAACAACCCAGTTTGTATCACTGTTATTTTTTGGTTTTTGAGAGAGGATCTAATGTAGCCCAGGTTGGCTTTAACTCTTGATCCTGTAGTAAGAATAGACCACAGGGAACAAAGAACAGAGAGGAAGAAAATAGGTTTTTATCACAGTGAAATCAATCTCTTGGACCAGTGTGGTAGTGATGGTTGGAGATAAAACAAGGGAGAAATGTTTTGATATGTTTTATTAATATATTGCATATGGACTGTGAAGGAGTAACCATTTGTCCTAAGCAGTTACAAGAATATAGTTTTTTTGTTTTTTGTTTTTTGTTTTTTTGCTAATAGAAAAAGGGAATACATCGTTGTACCAAATGTAGACAAAAGGAAAACCAGAAATCAAGAGGGTGGAGGCAGGGAAATAGATACAAAATCTCTAGTTCATTTTTGTTGATGCTTATTTGAATAGAATATAAGACATCAAGGATGTTTTAGTTTTTATTGCTGTGTTAAAAGACAATGAGCAAGGCAACTGATAAAAGAAGTGTTTAACTGGGCTTATAGGGTTGAGTCCATTGAACAGCATGGGGGCAGGCAGCAGCCTCTTGGCTGGAGAACCTGGGAACTCAGATTTTGATCCACACTAGGAGACAGAGACTTGAGACTACCTGCCTAGTCATGTAAACCACAACAAGTAATATTAAATTATGAGTATATGGATTTAAAACTGTGGACTGAGATGTGAGTGGTTACAGACACAAACATTCCTAGGAAATGAACTCATGTGAACTGTCTTTTCAGCCTTACTTTCTAATTCTTGACTGCATTTTCTACTGTAATCTATCCTCTTTCACTACATAATAAAAACGTGTTGCCTGCATCTGTGAAAATGTTCAATGACGCGTGCTTCTCAAATAATCTTAAGAAGCTGGAACTATAACGTCTTACTATTATTTTACTGCTTTGAGCATTGTAATTATTGTCTGTTCTTTTAAATATGGATCAGTATTTTACCTGTATCTAAGGCTTCTGTGGGTCCCCTGGAACTGGAGTTACAGATGGCTGTAACATGAACATCATGTGGGTCCTGGAAATTGAACCTGGGTCCTTTGGAAGAGAAGGCAGTGCTCTTCACCACTGATCGTCTCTCCAGCCTCTCTTTTAAAATACTGTGTTGTCATGTAACAATTGAATATTTTGTGGGATATGATGTGCCAGTTTGGTACAGTTATACAGTGTGCAATAAGCAGATCAGAGTAAAAACATTTCCCCAGTCTTTTGTGCTACCACTTCTTTGTACCCAGTAGTTGTAGCTGCTGACTAATACCATATTGGACAGCACAGCCACAGAATGTTTTCTTGAGGAAGTTTATTGAATGACACTGCTTTCATTTTTCCAGAAATGTCCAGCTGAATTTATTTGGTTTTAGAGAGGTCATTTTATCCACATACAGACAATGGGAAATAGCAAAATTTTTAAAATAACATTTTAAAAAATTGTATATGTGTGGGTATGTGAACATGGTGGGAATTGAACTAGGTCCCTGGAAGAACAGTAGGCGCACCTAACTGCTGAGCCATCAAATAATATTTTTTTTAACAAAATAACAGAATAACTTTTTTTTTTTTTTTTACAGTGTCAGGTCTTTAAATACATGGCTTATGAATAAAAGACATTTTATATCACAATTTTTAATTTCTCTGTTGTGTTTGTTTGTTTTTGAGTCAGGGTCTTACTATGTATCTCTGGCTGTTCTGGAACTCACTGTGTAAAAGAAGGTGGCCTCAAACTAAGTGATCCACCTATCTTTGTCTTCTGAGAGCTGGCCTTAAAGGTGTGCCCCACCACACCTGGCTAGCATTCTCATTAGAACCTGTTTATATAATTTTCATAATTTTTTAAAAAGATTTATTTTTATTTTATATGTATCAGTGTTTTGCTCTCATGCATGCCTGTGCACCACATGCAGAGGCTGTAAAAGGGTATTGGGTCCCCTAGAACTGGAGTTACAGACAATTGTTAGACACCATTTGGTACTACTTATATCCAACGCAGGTCTCCTGAAGAACAGCTAGTGTGCTTTTAACCCACTGAACCATTTCTTTAACCCTCCTGTTTTTGATTTCCACATAACAGATACTCTGGAGACTCAAATTAATACAAGTTTTAAAATGAGATGATTCTTTGATATTATTTATTGTGGTAAAGTATCATTAAAACTTAGAATTTCAGTACAGTATTTATGGCTATAGAAATTAGTTTGTTTTTTTGTTTTTTTCCCAATAGAAAAAGGGAATACATCGTTGTACCAAATGTAGATTACAGTTTTTGACATGCAAGGAGAAAATGGATCACAAAACTCAACATCATCGAACATTTGTAAAACCCAAGCAGCTAGAAGGACTGCCCCCTGGAACAAAAGTACGTTCAAATGTGTGGTACTATTTTATTTGTATACTAAAAACTAACTCCTGCCTAGATTTATCTATGGAACAAAATATGTTAGAAAATGACTTCTGATTTTTATTAAAACTAATGTTAGATTTTATTGCTTTTATACATAGAAAACCATCTAACAATTTTTTTGAGTTTAGCGGTAGGTGTATTCCTTCATAATAAGTGCAACTGAATAAACTCTCTTGATCATGAGTTATTTCAATATTGTATGGCTATTTGAGCTTTTCTAGTTATTAGTATACGCGTTAGTTTTAATATCTGTACACTAAGGCATTTGATATTAGGAAACATATTTTCATTTATCTTTGTATCTCCAGCATCTTTTAGAGTGCCTAATGCTACAGGTTCTCAGATATTTGTTGAAATTATTATCGCTGAATCTACTCTCAAAGAAGCAAATTCTGCTGCTGGACAGCATTGTGAGCAAACACTTGTCTGACTGTAAATTGATGATTGTAATGTACTGTTCCCTTTTTGCCTTATATACATCTGTTTTCTCTGACTTCTTTATATACAGTCAGCTCTTGAATATTTGCTCCAGTGGAGGGAAAACAGAGGCATGGATAATCCAAAGTGAAACAATCCCCAAAACATTTATATTTGCCTTTGGGTACTTACCTTTGAATGTGGGTATGTCTTTTATTTGAATTGACTAAATAATATAAAGCCATGCTCTGAAGTCTTAGAGCAAGAGGAGCTAGCCAGCATCCTCCCCTACAGTCCATTTCATGCTGGGACTCCACATGCAGGATACTAATGTAAGCAGTGTAGTCCTCTCATTTCTTCCCAGATTAATAGTAATAATATTAATAATACTAAATTTTTTCTAGCACCCCTAGAATTACTCATGCTTTCTCATAAATTCTATTACTTAATCCATTCAGTAGTAAATGATGTACATAAAGCCAGTATTACCCTATGTGACAGATTTGAAGAGGCTTAAGATTCAGTTACTTCTACAATTCCGTGGAGCGTGGTCATGTAGCAGGGTCAAGGAAAGCAGATTAACTTGGGTCTTTTGATTTTTGGTATAGTGGTTTTTGCACATCTGGCAAGCATATGTTAAATAGGACTTCATTGGCTATCCCTCAGCTGTGAGGAGAGTATACAAACGATAATGAAAATTTTGGTAGTGATTGCATTTTCATTGTCAACCAACAGATGTGACAAATGAAGAGTAAATAATGAGCCTCATTAGTTCTTCCAAAGAAATTTAAATGTTATATTCTCTTTACAGTATACTGAACTGATAAATCCATAAATCATGATAAGTCCACTTGCATAAATCCTAGGCATTGTGATCCAGAAAGAAAAGTCACTCTTTCTGTTGATATTTTTTTTTTTTTTAATGTCAAAGGGCAACAGATCTTTATAGAGTTATTTTTTTCAGGCTTTATTAACGTTTTGGATTCTTATGTTTGGAAATTACTTTTAGATCATAGAAATAGCTATGAAATGTGATCTTCTTAGGCTCATACAATTTATATTAATCTTATTTATTAATAATATTGTTAACATACGACTGATTATAACATGAAATATATGAATAGATATTTTAAGTGAATTGAATTCATTTAATTAGTTGAATATTTAAAGCAAATAAATGACTAGACCTAGTTAATTATCTGTGATTTTTAAAAAATACTTAAGATTTAGCCTATTTTATAGAGAATTTTTTTAATGAAATATTTTATTTTTGCAGGTTACTATTCGAGCTTCAGTTGGACCTCTTCCATCAGGATCTTCAAGTACACCTTCCATCAGTGCAAGCACTTCCACACTCCAACTCTCACCTCCAAGGACTGAACATATAACTTGTAAAAATCCCACTAAACCGAATACGAGTACACTGAACACAGCCACGTCTGATACCAGTAAACCTAGTGAAAGCAAGTCTAATGGAAGTAAATCTAAAAACAGGTCAAAAGTCTGTAGTACACAGAAGAAGCAAAGCACATTGGCTAATAGTAATAGAAAAAGTCAAGTGAATACAGCATTGAGAAACTTAAGGTAATGCTTTACTCCTGATACGCACTCCCAGTTTTAAACTCAAGTATAGCAACATTTTATTTAGTAATAGCCCTCTCTGACTATTTTTGTCTTAAAATATCTTTTTTATGTCTCCACAAGGTTACGTCGAGGTGTTCACGAGTGTATTGAATGTTGTTCTGAAATAAAAGATTTTGCAAACCATTTTCCTACATATGTCCACTGTAGTTTTTGCAGATACAACACTAGCTGTAGCAAAGCCTATGTAAATCATATGATGAGGTAAGATGAGTTCAGTCAGTGTTTTGCCTATTATAATTGAAGCTTTTGTTTTAAAAACAAATTGTATTAGAAACCTAGTAGTCTTTTCTGTTATAACAAAGCAAATCAAGAAATTATTGTATGAAATGGTTATTTAAACCAATGAAATTAAGATAAATTTGTTAAAGGAGCAATTATTTTGTCAGATTTATTTTATTCCTTGAAAATGTTTAAAAGTTGTTATCTTCAAACATAAATTTAAATGTTTTAAGTATGTATAACTGAAAATCTATGTACTCTCGTGACTGTTATTGTCTTTAAAGAAGTCAGAGACTGAGGATTTTCGTGATGCTAGGAAATTTATTGGGTTTGTCTGGTCCTCCCCACCATCTTTCTCTGTAATCCATCTGTTTATCTCTGAAGCTTTCTGTGCTAATCTATTCAGTGAGTGTCATGATGCCACTGTCAGAATTCTTTCCAATAACACATTCATTCTACCTTGAGCACCTGTCATTTGCTCTATGATAGATTCATTCTCATGAGCCACATTTGGATATTACTATTATTGAACATGATTCTTCCAGAGTAGATTTTTAAAATATATATCTTTGAAAACTTATTTTAATTTTATGTGTATTTATGTTTATCTTTTGTGAGTATATGTCACATGTTTACTAGGTTGTACAGAGGAACATGGGTGAGGTTATAGTGATACAGTCAGCCTTTATATTTTTGGTCAGGATTATTTGGCTATCTTAGGTTATTTGTGTATTAATTATTTTTTTCCAAGTTTCCCTGAAGAATGGTACTGGAATTTTTATTGGGATTGCATTGAGTCTGTACATTACTTTTGGTAAAATGACCATTTCACAATATGAATTTTCCCAATCCATTGGCATGGAAAGTCCTCTTATTTTCAATTATCTCCCTCAGTTTCTTCTGTGTTTCAAAGTTTTCATTGGAGAGGTCTTTCAGTTCCTTTGTTATGGTTATTCTAAGGCTTTTGTTTTTTTCTTTAAGACTATTAGAAATATTATTCCTGTGTTTGATTTCTTTCTTTCTCGGCACATTTTCTCTCCCTCCCTCCCCCTTCCTCCTTCCCCCGTCCCCTCTCCTTTCTTTTAAATTTAAGGCGGGTGTTTTACTGTATAGCTCATAGGGGCCTTGAACTTAAAATTCTCTTGTTTCAGCCTCTCGAGTACTAGAATTACAGGTGTGTGTCATCACATCTGGCTTTTCTTCCCTTTTTGTTAATATACAAAATTGTAGAATTTGTGTTTTAAATCTGGATAATACAAACAGAGGCAATATAAATTCTTTTTTTTATATATATATAACTAGGGGTCAGATAACTTAAAAATTTTTATTAGTATTTTAATGGTGCAAATTGTAGACATATTTGAAAGTTATCAGAAAGACGTAAAATGTAATTTTAATTTCAGTTTCCTAATCAGTAATAAAGCAAAAATGGTAGTCTGGAAAAGGATAATTTTTGAATTTTATTTTTAAGGTTATATTTGATTCATGTATTTTATGAATCAGACAAGGTCTTAGACTAGTTTTTCAAAGAAGCAACATATGTGCAAATAATTTTTAGTCTTCTTAACTTCTTGTTGATTTAAAAAACTATTTTTGTGATACCATCATAATATACATATAAATTTTTCCTAATACTTCTACTCAAATTGAAGAGAAACCTCTTGAACTCTTCTGAGAATATGAAATCTTTGAAGACTCCTTCTTAAGTTTGCAGGTAGCCAGAATAGTTATTTTTCTGTAGACACAGCCTGTGTTGTGTATAACAATTTACCTGAGCATACATTAGAACCACTGACAAAGTTTGTTAAAGCCTCACTGCTAGAGATTTGTTCAATAGGTTTGTGGGTAACCTGAGACTTCACATTTCTAAATAAGTTCTCAGGTGATTCTGGTACTGATGTGTGTGGCTTTACTTTTAGAAATAATTGTGCTAATCCAGCCCTGGCTTCTAGCACAAAACAGAATTAAAGGGCATCTAAGACCTGTGATTGTATGGCTAAAAGTACGGTTAGTGACCTTTTCTGTTCTGTGTTAATTAGGAGTCTTTATTTTCATTTTTGTTTTTTAAACTGCTGCTGTTCATCTCACTGGCCTCTATTGAAACATTAACTTTAAAAATGTAAATAGTAGCCTTTAGTTCAAGTAGTAATTACTTCTGTATCATTTAAATGTTTTGAAATCTCCTTTGAATCCCCTTCCATCTATGTAAGCATGCTAAGACTAAAAAGTGGTAAATTATTACTGATAACGGTTCATATTATAGTGAAAATATGTCATTAGCAGAAATTCAAAATTGTTTTTAATATTTAGTCAATAAAGTTTAATATTCTGTACTTTTTTATTTCCCTTTCTATGTAACAATGAGATGTTGATTGGGAATATGCTTAGGGAAAATAGATGTCAATAGAGAAAATACAAAGATAATACCCCCAGGACTAGAAAGATATCTCAGCAGTTAGGAGCACTCACTGCTCTTTCAGAGTACTAGTGTTTTGTCCCAGTGTCCATGTGGCAGTTAAAACTGTCTGTACTTTCCTTTCTAGGAGATTCAGTGTTCTCCGTGGGCAACAGGCACACACATGGTTATGTTATATACATAAACTAAAATAAAAATTTTAAATGAAACAAAGGATATGTTTAAACGTAGTTATGTACACCTTTAGTTCCAGCTACCCAGAGGTCAAAGTAGGAAACCCCATTTGCCCATTAGTTTGAGACCAGTGTGGAACCATCTTGATAGGAAGTGGGAGGTGATGAATTAAACAGAAATGAAAGCAATATTCTCATGCTATTTTGTTTAAAAAACAAAAACAAAAAACCCCAACAACTAAAAACAGGTAACAGGTATAGACTTTAAATGTATTTATTAATCAGTGTGACTTTCTGTCCAGTAAAAGTATTATAATCATTTTTGTCTTTCCAGCTTTCACAGTAATCGTCCAAGTAAAAGGTTTTGTATATTTAAGAAGCATTCAGAAAATCTCAGGTAAATGAGTGATTTTTGTAAATTTTTTCTGTTAAACAATAATTGTAATTTATTAGTGATAATTTTTTAAAGCTAGACTTGCACATACTGTGTTAAATCACTTTCCTGTTGCTTTGGTATAAACACCTGACAAGCACCTTAAGGGAAGGAAGGTTTCTTTTGACTCACTTAAAGGGTACAGTCTGTCATGGGGAGTCTGGGGCAAGAGATTGGAGTGCCTAGTTAACATTGTGTCAGGAAACAGAGCCTGGAAATGGTATACCTGTACTTATAGTGGGCTTCTCAGTTCTTAACCTAGAAACTTGCTCACAGAAATGCAGGAGGTTTGTTTTTTAAATCCTCAGATTAAGAAGCTTAACCATTAACCATCACACATGCCATATTCTTCGTGTGTTTAACATGTAATCTTAATAAATTTTAGTATGATCATTTGTATATCAGTCATTATAGTTAATATGTGAACATTTTCAGTACTTAAAAAGCAATCCCATTTATTAGTAATCATTCTCATTTCCTTTAAACTCTGCCCATTCCTAAGCAACCAACTGTAAATGTACATTATTTGTATAAACTAGTCTGTAAATAAATGGGATGGTATTCTATGTGGTCCTTAGTGACTTCCTATCAAGATTCATCCGTGGTATAGAATATAGCAGTACTTATTTAAATTGATGAATAGTATTTTATTTTACTTTATGGATATACCATAGATTGTTCAATGGATAATTTTGTATTTTGTGGTCATTATAAGTTGCACTGCTGTGAACACTTTTCTGTAAGTTTTACAAACACCCATTTCTCTTTTGCAATTAGGATTAGGCTTGCTGAGTTAAATTCTAATTCCCTGTTAAGCCTTTGAGAAACTGATCGACTATTTTTGTCATAGTTTTACTATTTTATGTACTCACTAGAAAGTGTAAGAGTTACAAATCTCTATATCTTTTCTAGCACTTGTTACTTATCTTTTACTACAGGCATTCTACACTTGATTTTAGCCAAAAGGTGAAGAAGTGGAATTGCAGGCATTCTAATATATACAAAAAGCTTTGTCGTTGTGGTTTGCTCTTTTTAATTAATCCAATGTCGATGTATTAGTTGGTTGCTTGTGACTAGTTGTTTCAGGATTGTGTATTACTATATCATTAGATCAGAGCGGTATCTCATAGTATTCATGGTAAATTCATTTTAGTAGTAACAGATGGGGACCAGATGAAGTACATTTGCATTGTATGATGAGAACAAAATAACAGCTTTTGAATATTTAAATATTGCAGAGTCATCTATGATATATAGGAAAGTTTAAGCAGGGTGGTGGTGGTGCACATCTTTAATCCCAGCACTCTGAGGCACAGGCAGGCGGATCTCTATGAGTTGGAGGCCAGCCTGTTCTCCAGACCTGGTTCCAGGGCTGCCAAAGCTATACAAAAAAACACTGTCTCAAAACATAAAGCAACAACACAAAAGGATATATAGTAAAATAAATAAGTTTTATTTTATATATTATTGTGTGTGTTTACATGAATGCACACATGCAAGCATGCACCTGTACTACAACATATATGGAGTGATCAGAGGATGACAATCAGAAGTTAGTTCTTTTCTTCTATTGTGGGTTCCAGGAGTTGACCTTAGGTCATCAGCTCTGTATGGCAAATGCTCTTACTTGCTAAGTTATCTCATCAGCCCACTTCAGTTTTTAGTAAATTTAAAGCATTGGGATGCTTTATATCAGTGTATAGTCTTCTTTCTTGTCTAACTCAAATACTGAAGGAGGTTGAATTCAGCTGTATATGAGGTGAGTTGCTAGTTAGGATTGATTTTGTAATGATATGAATTGATGCGCTGAATATGGGCTTTATTTCAAACCTAATTCTGACCCTTAGCAGCTTTGTCTGTGGTAGACTGTTAATCTAATACTAGCTAAAGAGTTGGTAATTATAGCATCTGTTTCTTCAAATTGCTGTAAAGTTTAGAAGAGATATGTCTGAAACAAGCTATACACAGAGTACTCCACTACAGATATCATAAAGTGCTTCACAGTACATATTTTAAAAAAGCAGAAGAGTCAGAGTCTAGTTAGAGTCTCAGTGTCAGATGAAATGACATTTAAAAAGACCAGCTAGGAAGAACTAATTTGGTGACTTTTAGTTTCTTTTACCATTGCAGCCTGTAGGTGGTTTGCACAGTATATTAGGATTTTAGGGGAGAAGTGTACCCTGTCTTCACATTCAAAAAATTGATATTTTGTATATGGATGTTTTACCCATATATATGTCTGTGCACCATGTTCATGCCTGATACTTACAGAGACAAGAAGATGGTATCTGCTCCTCTGAAACTGATTCAAAGATGGCTATGAGCTTCCATATGGGTCTTGGGAAGTGAATTCAGGTCCTCCAGATGAGTAGCCAATGCCTTTGCTGGGCTATCTCTCTCCAGCATCTAGTTTCATGTTGTTATTATTATTATTATTTTAATTTTTAAAAAATTTTTCTTTATGTGATTCTGGCTGTCCTAGAACTCACTCTGTAAATATAGCTGGCCCAAATTCACACCTACCTATCTCTGCCTTCTGAGTGCTGAGTCTGAAGGTTCACACCAGCATGCTTGCTAGTTTACATTATAAAACATGCTGTAACAAACTTTAAACATGTATGCTTTGTTGTTAAACCGACAGTAACTGTTTACATTGTTAATCATTTCTTCTCATCTAAACAAAATATTTATTTAATGAGATTCTAAAGAATCTTCTAGTGGGCTGGACGTGGTAGTATACACCTTTCGTCCCAGACTCAGGAAGCAGAGGCAGATCTGGTCTACAGAGTGAATTCCAGGACAGTCAAGGCTGTTACACAGACAAACTCTGTCTTAAAAAACAAACAAAAGTCATCTTCCAATTCCCTCATAGCAGAGGAATTACAGCCAGAACTAATAAGAGAAATAGCCATTAGGAACCAACTTTAGTCTTCTCTAGTTTGAGCTACTGAGGGTTATCTTGCTTGCTCTGTTGGTTAGATTTTCTTTCCCTTCAACATACCAACTTTCTCTATTAAAGACCCAAATATAAAGTTCCCAGGCTTTCCAAAGTCAAGAAATTTGTTTAGACATTAAAAATGTGTAATCATCACACACTTCATTAAGAACTTAAGCAGAGAGGCAAGTGTGGGTTAGTTAGTGATGCTGCCATGATACGAGTTTCAGGAATGCATACTCCAATGTCATTAGCTACTTTAGTTAATTTAGTATCAAGCGAAGATAGCACCAGTTGTGGTGAGAACATTAATGCATAGCATGCACTTGATATTAACTTTCACATGATCCATTTTAGAGTCATTACATTGTTTTTCTAATTTTTGACTAAATGAAACCCTAGGTTGTAGATTATATTAGAATGTGGACTACACTTGTTTTTTATTTGCCTTATATACATAACACCTAGTGCTGTGGTATATAAAAAGAGCCTTATTCAATGTATAGTAAGTCAATGAATACTGTATCCTCACTTTTGATGCCAGAGGAACAATGTGGTTCACCTATTTTAATATAAGCTCTTATTGAAGCCAAAACTACCTATCTTAGGCTTTTAGCTTAAGCTGATACAAAAGGTAAATCCTCCTGAAACATAAGTTTAGGGGGGAAAAGGTGGTCCTAAGAATGAACTTGACTGTGCATTTTAGTCCTGCATTCTCCCGCCAATCTTTCCCCTATCTTTTAAATACAAATACTTTATATAAATAGATGACATCAGGCTATGTCAGATGTATGTAACACAAGAAACATGGAAAATAGTATTGAGTCTATATATGGTTTCATAAAAAATAAAACTTTATTGATTTTTTTTTTTTTTAATAGGGGCATTTCTCTAGTGTGCCTTAATTGTGATTTCCTAACTGATGTTTCTGGCTTAGATAATATGGCTACACACTTAAGTCAACATGAAACTCATACTTGTCAAGTTCTAATAGAGAAAGGTACGTATACATAACTATTTTAGATATTCTGTATTTATCATTATTTTTGGTTAGCCAAAATATAGGCTCTTTACTAAGTTATTTTATTTCACTCATCACTGTTCCTATACTCTTGTAAATGTGAAACTTTTCTTCTGATTTCAGTTTCTGTTTGTATCCCAACTTCTGAACATCTTTCTGAGTAAGTGTAATTTACTGAAATTTATT
The DNA here is from genome assembly GCA_033318265.1 of Phyllotis vaccarum. Lineage (NCBI taxonomy): Eukaryota > Metazoa > Chordata > Mammalia > Rodentia > Cricetidae > Phyllotis > Phyllotis vaccarum. The sequence goes on along the minus strand of JARWLC010000004.1, from coordinate 137,506,329 downwards.
AAGCATGTTTTTCTTTGGAATTTAGCACAATTACATTCTTAAGTGTGCCTTTAATAATAGTGATAAAATACTGAAGTTTTTGTTTTTACTTTTAAGCTGCTTGTTGAAATAGGTTCCTGCTCCATGGAGCTCATGACCTGGTGCAAGAGAAGTTGGAATTTCCTAAGTTCAAAGTTCTGAGCTGTTTCTTACACAAAGACAGTTACACAAGCCCATTACATGATGTCAGTGCTGGTTACTCAGTTCTTTTCACCTTTCGCCTTATCTTTGTGTCAGATTCACGTGTCTTAACATACTTTTCCCCTCCAGTTGGCTCTCTAAAAGTTACTTTTATTACTGTGGTCTTTTCTTTGCTTAAAATAATTAATATTCTCTCTGCTGTTTTTGCCTCATAATGTATTCCAAATAATTTAGCTGTTTATCTTTTTGTTTTGTCTGCTTTCTTCATACCTTGAGATTTTAGGCCAGACGGTTGTCTTTTTCCTCACTCATTGTCTGTCATTGTGCTATTTTTCTTCTTATTTTCCAGATGCAGAAGCAGCCCAGAGATTTCAAAAACATGTTCAGGGTGCACCTGGACAGTGTCCCCTTGGATGGACACAAGTGCTGCCTGCTTATTGTCTCTTTCCCAGGACTGAGAGTGATCTGACTGTAGGCCTACCATCAGGCTGAGGCTGATTTGGCCAGAGGCAGGCTCAAGGCCTACCAAATTGAGCATGGCTCCCATTGGTGGCCTTGTCTCTTGATCTTAATCATGCAGGCCAATTGTGAACAAGAAAAGCCCATCAAATCAATGCCAAAATCAAATTAAAATTTAGTCATTTTGGAGGCTGCTCTCAAATGTTCTTCTAGCAGAAAGGCAGGCAGTCCAGGACATGCAGACACAACCATATTGCTGGAGATAATGACTGTGTCTAGTTAGTCCTCAGACAGCATTTCTCAGAGTGATATGTTATTTGCTGTTATTTTTATTGCCATTGAAAATATATTGTGCCATATTAAGTATAATTTTAATATAATTCTAATATTTTTTAATATTTAAGTTAATTCTGATAGCTTGATCTGTTCTCTAAATTTACTGATGTTTTTCTATTTTCTAATACTTTAATGTTTATTTTATTTTGTCAAGAATTTCAAAAGTTCATATAGGCTGCTTGTCTATAGCTTTTTAATTAGGGTGTTGCTTAGACACTATGTCATCGACCCTACTTGAGGTTCATTAATCTAAGTAATTGTGGGTTTTAAGTTATAACAAATTGGTCAGACTTACTTCTTAAAGATTCTAAAAGCAAGTTTTAAAGCGACATTCAATTGATATGTAATCTCTGCTGGATCATTATCATCCCTTTGGCTACAAATAATACTATCTATACAGTAGCATTTATACAGTGTAACCAGTAATGTATGAGCTTCTTCATACTTAAATATTAAACTTTTTACTTTTTATCTTAGCTACATTGAGTTCAAATCAATTATTTTGATCTGATATTTTAATAACTCTTGTATTTGTCTCAGAAATTATTTCCTAATAAGTAATTTCATTTAAAATTAAATTTTATTACACAGATAGCATTAACTGCTATATGGAGTCTGGTTGATTGAGATGTCTATTGAGAGTACATCCACTAATACATGGCCTCTGTTCTTGCAGCACTGATTTTGTGGGTTTTGGAGACAAGACAAAGTGCTTTTTATGACCTTAACAGTTAGGACCAGCAGGCTCTAAAATTATATTTTAAGCCTATTTTTCTTGCATCTTAAAAATATGTATTTGCCCATCTCAATATCAGAGCTTCATGTGTGATTTTGGAGCAGAGGTAAGGCCATTTTCAGATGACCAGTTTTTGTTTTATTATGTTCCTTGCAATTAACAATTAAAGAGGTTGATTCCATTAGTTTTAAACTTCTGAACAGTTTTATAGTGTACATGAAAGCATTTCTAAAATCCCTAATAACAGTTTGTTGTTTTATAGTGGATTTGTTACACTAGTCTCTATTACTTTATAATTTAAACAAAAAATAAAAACTGACCAGGAAAAAATGACATGACTAATTTCCATTTTTAACAAAAAATTTTTATCATTTTTCAGACTAGAAAATCTGTTCTTCCTTGGTCACAGTTGAATATTGCATATTATATCCTCCTTCACAGAACTGGCTTTTATAGTGTGCAACACGTTCTTTATCTCCCTTTTTCTTTCTTTCTTTTTTCCCCAATTGTAAACGGAACGGTCTCACTCTGTAGCTAATCGGATCATGATCTTTGTGCTTCATCCTTTCAAGTGCCAGGGTTACAGGCTTGGCCACAGCACCCTGCAACCTTTTTCTCTCTAGAGTTCTGACAACTGTAATTTTGTTTTTAAAAAATGCTTTAAAGAAATTTTATTATAGGCAGTTAATCAAACTTGTTTAGTACTAGTCAGATCTTTCTTTCTAACCTGACTTTAACATTAAGTTTTAAAAAGTAGTTTATATACTGGTTACATAAAATCATCTCATGCCTCCGTGCTTTGGGATTACTGCTGAATAAAAGGTAATTTGTACGCTTTAAATCCATTGCCAGTCTCAGGTTTATATAGCTTTGAACTCTTAATGTTTCTGGGACAGCATCATATCTTTTGGACTTCATTTATTCATTCATAAAATATTTACTGAACATGTACTTTATGCCTAGCTCTGTTCTGGTGTTAGAAGTGAAGACTGGAATTGCTGCCCTCATGGAGTTTACACTTTAGTGGTGAAAACAGGCATTTAAAAAAGTAAAATAAATGGCATGCTGAAATATGCTCAATATTAGGAAGAAAAGTGTAGTTGAGTAAAGAGGACAAAGGAAATATGAAGTGGGTTTGGAAGGGGGGTGCTATTTTAGTTTTGATATTTATGTCATTGTGTCTTTTTTTTTTTTTTTTTTTTTTAAGAGGAGTTGAATTCAGAGTCTGACATATCCCTCTTCCCAAGAATAGGAGTAGGATGCTTGATGTTGAGAAATTAAATGCTCATTTTAGCCTTGGATCAGTTCAATACTACATGTATTCTTATACAAAGTATCCACTTATATATTTATAAGATGTAAGATGGCTTTATATCTATACTGTATAACTGATGTCCATAATTTATACCTGGTCTGGGGGACAATCTTCCTAGAGCCAAGTATATCAAGGAAATGTAGGTAAAAATTAGCTTGATGTGGTGGCACATATCCTCAGTATCAGCACTTGGGAAACAGAGGCAAGTAGATCTTCAGATTTGGTGCCCAGGTCCATATTAAACTTTTTCAGACTTTAAACAGATTCTATGATAGAATATGAGCGTAGGCTTTATGGTAGATTTGCAGAGTTTGGAATTCCTGCCTTGTTTACTAGATATGAGTAACTCTGATTAGGTTACCCCACTGCCACAATCCCTCATTCTTAAAATGTAAATCACACACACGTACACACACAGATCCTACTTACAAAGGTTGAGGGAACTAAAGGAATTAGTATATGCTTATAGTCTCTGAAAGTGCATAGCATATGGGGGACAGTATGAAAATGACTGTGTGATTATTACTGTTGTTAACATCCTTGGTTTTCTTTCTGTCTCTATGTTTTACTGAAAGATAATCACCCTGATTTTCAACCCGTTTTTTATTCTAGCCTACCCATATCATTTCACAAACCATTGCTTAGACTTTGGTCTTTAAGTGCACTACATTATATTTTGAAGGAATATTTGTGAATATTGTAGGTTTGTTTTGATAATACTGTATCTTTAATTTTATCATAATCTTCCACTAAACTATATGCCCTGTACTTAATAAATAGTTTATGGCCAATCTCATGCTTTAAGTGCTCTTGTGACTTTCGAGATCCTTCTTAGCCTTACTCTTACCAGATTGGTATCTGACTGCTTGGAGAGGCTTACTACTCCTTTTTGTATCTTTTGACTGAAACATGATACCCTGATGATCTTACACTGCCGCCCTGAGAATCTGTTTACCCACAGCACTGTGACGTGGTGCTATGAAAGGAATGTCTGCCTGAAATAAGGCTTAGATCCCAGTTAAATACTCTAGCTCCAGTAAGATTGAACCATTGCTGAGCTCAATGTTCTCATCACTGAAAGAAGCAGTTATAGCAAATAGAAATAATATATGAAATCAGTGGGTTGTTATTAATTCAAATACTTTCCTTAGATATTTAAATTATTTGGCACAGGCTAGAGAAACTAGGCACTTAGTAAATATACATTGCTGCCCCTGCTGCTGCTGCTGCTGCTCCAGCTGTTACCTGCTGTTGTTGCCACTTTTCTTGATGACAGGAGACCCTGATGACTGGATATGTGTGGAATCAGTCCATCTGTACTGTAGTTATTTACAGTTTGGACTTACAGTTCAGTCTTGCAATATGTTCTCAACTACTGGCAAATGGCATCACAATGCTTTAATTAAATGCTGTGAAATTTTCTTAATACCAAAATTGAGTGCGATTATACCTGTATTGTCTGAAGGCTGTGGAACATTACCTTTTTGAAATCTAGTACAGAACCCAATCTGCCTAGAAGGCCAGCAGTCCTTTTAAACTGACATTTTGCTCCTTAAAGACAACCTTTTTATTAATTAAGTAAGCATTTTCAAAATTCCCTAGCTGCTTATACAACGGAATTTCATGAAAATACATTAATTGCACTAGTTAGCAATAGCTGTGTTCTTTCTTTTGTAGCACTGAAGTAATTCTGAAACATAGTACATGTTTCTAACTGTGTTAGGTCATAGTGGATTTAGAGGGAGGTTGCTGTTGTTCCCCCTTTCTCCATCTCCTCCTGTATTCTCCGTGTGCCTCTGTAGACTCACCAGAAAACAGAACTTAAGTCAGCTCTTGTTTAGTTTTCTGAGTCGCTCACCTGGTGTGGTGGCCACACCTTTAACCCCAGCACTCAGGAGGCAGAGGCAGGCACATCTCCGTGAATTTGACAGGACTACCTAGTAAGATTCTTTCTAAAAAATAGAAGAGAAGGAAGGAGAAAAGAAAGTCTCTTAGCTTTCTTCATATTAGAAGAACCCTGGTAAATGTTTATAGCTCACTAGTCCACTGAATAAAATACCTTTTGAAACAGTTCTCAGTGCTTGCTTAGTTCTGAGTGTAGATAATAAGTCTGTGCTAAGCAGAAACCCCATTGTCTTACTGCTGTGGGAAAGTTACTTTAGTTTCTTCAAATTAGGTTGAAAGTTGTCTTTGTTTTGAATGTTTGAATGAATGATGTAAAATGCGTTTACGGATATAAATGTTTATTATACTTATTAACTCTTTAAATGTAAAGACTAGGAAGAAATGAAAATTGAAAAATGACTTTTTAAAATGTCTTTCTCTAATTTCAAAATTACTAAGTATTAGGTTTTATGATTAGCACCACTGGGACTCAGTAGCTCTTTGATCTGTGTACTCGCGACCCTGATGCCAATGACCCACATTCTATTCACAATTCTGTGTCAGGAATTAGAATTGAAAATATAACTGAAGGGCATGTTCTGTTGCACCAAGGTAATAAAGAAAAAAGGAATCAGAACAGTAAACAGGAAGTCTACACTGAGTCCATGTCCTTCCAGAGACACAATGGTCAGCTGGTTTATAATTACTCAAGTATTTCATACCACATATAAGTTACATTGTATGGTCTTTCTTGTTTGATACTATATCAGACGGAACCCAAGGTGAAGTGCCATTTGTTATACTGCTGTCAGCTAAATCAGTAGTTACCATTTTTCATGTGTGCAAATAGTACGGAAACTTTTATTGGTGGAGTCAAACTTTACTTTAAGCTTTACATTTGAAAGCACTGTTCTGATTGAAAAGCACCCTTACTGACTCTGTGTGTGTTGAATAATATGTAAGGAGCTAGTCCATTATTTCTTGTTAATTTCTAACCTCAGTTGGAGGTCAGGAATTTCTGGCTCTGATCTTAATCCAAGATTAGAGTTTAAATGTCATATTTATTTTATGTGTTTAAATTATCATGGGGCAGAAAACAAACCAAGCTGATCTGTGAGGTCATTTGGGGCTCTTTTCTTCTGTGAACCTCTGTATGTGACTGTGATGAAAGATCCTGGGAGATCTCCTCCTGCATCTTAGTCATTAAGATCTCAAAGCAAATCTTCAGAAACTCAAGCAAACTCCTTATCAAAGTAGGTACAATGCATATGAGCATTGTGTGAAATCGTATGGAGTGTATACAGAAATAGAACAGTTTCTGCCATGGCATCCTCTGATAACCAGGGAAGAGTGAAAGACCTAGTGAGGTGGAAAGGTAAATTAACTTCCTTGTAATAGTCCATTTTAGACACTCTACCAATCTCCACCATTGTTTCTGAGGGCAGGGCCACTTTTTCAGTCTTCCAGTCAAGAACTTTGTCATAGATGATAAGTGGGATACCAATAGTGACAACAATAATTTAGAACTATGCTCCGGCATTAACTACCTACATTAGTGATCTTAATTTTTTTTACATTTTTTTGCGCACATTTTCTTTTGTTCGTTCCTTAAAAAATTTATCTAGAATGAAATTTCTGTTCCTTAACATGTATTTATTTCTGTACTGGAGGTCAAACCTAGAGGTTGGAACATGCTGGCTACTTCTCCAACTTTTTTCCTAGCCAAGTACCAGAGCTATGTCTCTACTATAAGTAGTAGCCCCAACCCAGCACATGCTAGAGGAAGTGTCCCACCACTAACCATGTTCCATGCCTACTGGATAACTGAGGTGATGGTCTAACTTAGATAATCAGATCAAACCCTTATGTTGAGAATTGATAGATCATTCTATTGCTAGAGAAAATAAGACTAGTCCTAGGGAATATCAATCAAAATTAATGCCTGATATGTTTGAGGGTGTAGTGGCAGCATGACAGAAGAATCAAGCAGTGGAGATACTCAAGTAGTCTTTGTAATACACTCTCAAGCTCTGAGCCACAAAATTGGTTTTAGACTTTCTCTCTAGCAGTAATAGTGGGTAGCATTTGTTGATGGTGCTAAGTATGCCAGGCAGTCTTAAGTATTGTGCATTTATTTATTCATTCATTCTGAGAAACTTTTAAGTGTTCTTATTATCCAGAGCTTATGGAAAACTGGGGTATAGTTTGCCATAGGTCATGTAACTATTAAGGAGATAATCTCAATTTCAGTTTTGACTATATTGGCCTTCAGAAATCAAACTACTAAGTGCTATTGTTTATTTGGTTGTACCTATGGTTCCAGGTACATTTTCTTCTGCCTTGGTTGATTAGCCAAGGAACTAGATAAGACCCAACTTCTTTCAATAGAAGGACAGGCAACAAATGACACATTCATAATGCAGGGACAGCAATCTACTCCATGTCGAGGGCAGCATTTCTGATGTATGACAACAAAACAACAAAGAGGCACATAGAGTCAGTTTTTTTGCAAGATTAATCTGACAGCCACACTCATATTCTAGGGTCAAAAACATTTTGAGGCAGAGAGTGATCTCTTTTTTTTTTTCCTAGCATGGTTATAGGAGAACCTAATTATTAGGAGTAGGGGGTGGGATTGCTGGGGAGCAGTGCAATAGGAAGGTCATGTGCAGCCAGCCCCCTGTGTTTAACCTGCTTTTGTCACTTCGTAGCTGTAGCACTTTAGGCTTCAGATTCTTTCATCTGTAAGATAAAGGACTCACAGGTAATATCCCATATTTTTAAATTGAATTATTAGCTCATTAGAAAAATAGAGGCATCTTGCTCTGCTCTAGATGTTGATTTTGAATAGAAACACTGTTGGGAATGATTGATATCTGCACGTGGATGTTCTGCACTCATCACAACATCTCTATACCCCAAACTGAGTTTATCTTCTGTAGAAATGGCTCATGCTACTGAAGTTGTCATCTTAGTTAATGCCTCTGTCATTGTTCTGATTAGTCAAGGCAGATGTTTGTGCTGTGTTGTGTTTCTTTCTCCTCATATACGTTTGTCTGGTAGATGTAAATTCTCTTTCCAATTTTCTTACTGTATCTTAGGTTTAGTTAGTACAGACACACTTAACTATCATGGTCCTCCCTGAAGTGAGTGACCTCTGCTCTCTCTTCTGTTTTGTCTTTTGGTTACTGGTTTATGTTCTGTCCTGTGATTCTGTGAGATGAATCTGTACTGTTTAAGTCATGTCACTGCTATCTTGTTTCATGACCTTTTTCTTAATCTCTTTTTGCTTCCTCTCTTTTGAGGAGGTCTTCTGCCTTGTTAAGCTCTGTTCCTCCTAAAGAACCAAGTTTCATTGAGCTCTTTGCTGCCCCTTTCCTGCCTCCTAATCATAGTGGCTTGGTCCTTCAAGAAGCCAGTATATCACATAGATGATTCTTTTCTAAAACTTCACATTTTCTAAGTACTTCTTTTCAGTAGGTTTCCTAGACAGTGACCTCAAGAGGAGAGACTGTTTCTTAGGACCAGAACACTTAGCACCAGACTTATGTATAATGTGGTAAATGTCTAGTGAAGCATCTAGTTCATATCAGTTTGTTGACACATCTTAGAGAACATGGTCAGAAAGATGCTCTTGGTGTTCCACTGTCCTTCCATAGTCTGATGCTGTCCTATTTAGACCTGTCTGACGTAGTTCACTTTACTACTGATATATGTTTCTTGGCTGTTAACATAATGCTGGGATTATGTTAACTAAGCCATCTCCACAGCCCTCTTTTAATGAGAATCCTTACACTGAAATTTACATTTTATAAAACTAGCATAGAAGTCTTGGGTTTTAAAATATTACTAGAAACAGAGAGTTTGGCCCACCTAAAATGAACCTGAATCTTTTTGTATTTGTGGGTCCTTCCTTGCCTCATGGCAAATTTATAGTATAAATTAAATTTAATACTATAATTGAACCAAAATAATTCACTTCATGCCTTGTGTTGAGCACATGATCTGCAGAAAATAAAGGGCATTAGCCTGTACAAATTTATCAGAGATCTATTTCAGCAGGTTTCCATGGAGAATAAAAATTAGTTATTTGCAAATCTAGTTACTGATGTTGAAATCAGCACTTCTGTTCCTTGTAGTGAAATCTTGATGTTTGTTTAAAATACTATACTACATTCTATAAAAACATAGTACACATTCACACGAGCTATGTAATGGCCTAATAGCAGGTCATTAGCTCAGAACTTTGAGCTTAGGAAAATGACTACATCTCAAATTAAACTATTTCAGCAAGTATCTTTATATATTTAATTTAGGTACAATTCTTCTATAAGTGTAAATAATGCATTAGTATGTATATTTAAGTTTATGAATCTTAAAGTATACTTTTGTTTTAAAATCATAGTGTACTTTTCATTGATAAGTTTATACTGATGAAATTTATTTCAGAGCTGTTTTTCTGGATCCTAATGATTATTACGTTTTTGTCCTATAAAGAAACTACTAGTACGGCACAGAACAGGATTGAGATAAGCCTTTGAGTGCTAGCTATTTCAGTAACTTCTTGTGTTCTGATCTCTTAGTCTCCTAACTAGTAAATGAATAATGGAAGTCTTCCACCAGCCTCATGTCACAGAGGTACTGAAAGGACTCACTTTGGCCTAGTGAAATAACTAGAAAATGTGTGTCAGGGTGGTTTACTGTGGTATTTACTAGTAGAGTAAAATGGGAAAAAAACTTAATATTTTTAAATAATTTTTGAATGGTTTGTTGCAGTTTTTCAGACTGAACTTAAGATGTTTAAATGCTTAGAAATAGACATTAGCTACAGTAGATAAATACTTAATCTCAAAACTCCATGATTATAATTTTTTTGCTTTTTCAGGCAACTGTTTTATTTTCTTATTTATATATAGTATTAAAGCTTTTTAAATTTCCCTATGTACTTTATTAAAATAAAGTTGCACTTTATAATTTACATAATATCTTTATGCATGTTGTTGCTCACATTTATATATTTAAAACAATTAAATACTCTTAACCCAAAAAGGAAAAGAAATGTAAGTTTCTCAATTTTTTGTGCAAATTTTATTTTTCAGTTTTGAACTAATTATATATTTTTATGATATACTTCCAAATAGTATGCTTTCTAAAAAAGTTCATTATTCATTTTGTTACAATTTTAGCTAATAAGTACAATATAAATAAGTAATTTCTATACTTTATTATTCATATCAAGAAACAATAACAGCTTTCTCTTTTTGGGGGTGGTGGCACTATGTATTAAATGCAGAAATTTGTGTATGAAAAGCAGATTCTTTAGCACTTAGCTACACCCATCTTCATATACCCTGTTTTTAAAATTGTAACCTTGCAAAGGAGGGTATATGCTAACTCCATGTTTCATTGACTAACCATGGAAAAGGTCATTAGGGTAATTGATAGTTCTGTGAGATACCTTCATTTTTACACTTTTGTCACAATAGCTTTAGATTAAGTATATTATTATATGTTGCTAGTTAGTTTTTATACAATTACAAATCTTTTAACTCTTTATAATGTATTTCAGGTCAGTTATATACCTACTTAATGCATTTTAAAATCAGATGTCCTTAAGAGTTTCTAAAACAAAGGTTCTTTAGAAAAACTTACTTTATATTAAGTTGATTTCTTTTTGTTTGTTGTAAGCAGAGTTTCTCTGTCCAGCACTAGTTGGCCTAGAACTTGCTCTCTAGACCAGGCTGGCCTTGAACTCACAAAGATCCACTTGCTTTTGCCTCCCAATAAGTTGATTTAAAAAAAAAAAAAAAAAGAGAGAGAGATATCACGTGTCTTTATTAAAATTAGAATGTTATAATTAGCATTTTTTGCAGTCAAAAATTTTTAAAATGTGTTTTGAATGGTAATTTTTATGAGGATTTACCCCCAGAATTTTTTCTTTCTTTTTGCTATTTTTCAGAAGTTATTATATATAGCAGTAGGTATATCACATTGAATTTTGCAGTCAATCAAAATCATCTCTCATTTTTTTATGCCCTAACATCAGTAAACACTAGTGCGAAACAGACATACAGGTTATTTGCTTGTTTTCATTCTTAGAGTATCTCTTAGAAATTGTTTTACTAATGTTTTATTTTCTTTCTTTTTGTAACTATACTTAGCAGGGACACAGTTTTTTAAGTTCTGTTGTTCCTAGAGAGGAAGGGATTACATGTCTTTTTTCTTCTGGGGATCATACCAGAGGACCTCATATGGCTTGGCGAGGACTTTTTAGCCCTGAGCCGGGGTCCTGTCCCGAAGTACATGTTACTCATTTACTTTGCACAGCTATTCAGCCTGTTGTTTGTTCTCAGGACTTTATTACAGAGTCATTTCGTTCTGTTACAGACTGTACATTGCTTTAGATTTACATTTTAATTAAGCATGCCAAAACCTATATCATATTTTCTAATTGTAAATATAATATAAAATAATCAATACTTATTTTGTTTTTAAGATTAAAAACTGAAGCTCCCACTAAGGGACAAGAATCTGTGTCTAAGGTAAAGTTTGTTTTATTTCATTTGAAAGAATTGTTTCCGCAATTTTTCAAAATTTCAACTTCAGATGAATATGAAAATAATTGAGACTGAAATGTCTCATTTAAAGTAAATTGTAAAGTGTTTCTGTTTTGACAAAGAGATCATATATCTTGATTTGCCTATTGCTTAATTTAAGACCTCAGGCATTTGACACCGTGAAAAATTAATATTTCTAGATGGCACTTTGAGGCATTTAAATCACACAGTTTTAAATAGCACAGTTTTAGAAGAAAAGCATCTTGCATGTATATTGTTTTCAGTATGGGTAGAAGCTTAGAATTATTGTGTTAACATGCTAGACAGTCTGGGTCTGACTGATGAGCTAGCCTTTGCTTTCTTAATGATTGATTGGTGGTTTGTTTTTAGTCCTGTAATGTTTTTGCCTCTTTGTGAATAGAATGAAGAGAATCAGGTTTAGGATTGGTTTGCACAGTAATTTTTTTAAACCATAGAAAAATGTTCTTTGGTTTAAAAGGTTTTTGCTACAAATATGTTGTTTTGTTTTGTTTTGTTTTTAATTGTGTAGGATAAATTTTAAATTGGCTTCTTCCTGAATGGCTTTCTGTATTGTGGTTTTCAAGGGATCAATACATTTTTACCTAAGATGCTGAACATGTTGAATAGAGGAGTATTACGGTGTTTCTGTTTGTCTTTTTAATAGCTGTGGGGTGTCCAGTGATAGTTCTTCTTTGGCCTCTTAATAGTAAAATTTGGCTCTTTATTGTCATGTTTTACATTTTTATGTGCTGTAATACAAAGATGAAATTTTTGGCGTTGCATAGTTAATCTTTTAGAGGTAGCAAAAACTTAAAAATCAATTTGTTTTCTTTATTTTACCATTTCTAATGTTTTCAATTGCTTTGTATACCTTTTGTCTCTCTCTGACCTGAAGACCTTTCTTCCTCTCTTATATCTCATTTATATATAGCTTTTTGCTATTTTGTTTATTTAAAAGTTTTTATTTTGGAAGACATTTTATTGGGTATAGATTTCAGGATAGAAAGTTTGGTCATTTTCCTGGGTTGTTTAAAGAATTTTCTTACCTCCTGGTTTGTGACAATACGTCTGATATATTTCTATATGTGTAATTTGTCATTTTTATTTTGTTTCCCTCAAAATTTTATCTTCACTTGCTAGAATTTGATTTGTTCAGTCTGTTTGGTGCATTTGCTTATTTATGGGCTGACTCATATCTTCAGTTATTTTTGGCATTTATGCCCGTTACTGCTAACTTTCAGGTCTTTATTAGAGCCATTTGATGTTAGCCCCGACTCTTAAAGCCTTTTCTGTTTTCTACCACCTAACTCACTCTTCTTCTTCTTCTTCTTCTTCTTTTCATTCTTTTTGTTCTTGAGTTTGAAGATTCTCTATGTTCTGACACCCACACTTGGGGGTTTTGAGTAGTGCCGTTGTCCTGACAAGCCCATCAGTACACTTTACCTATAAAACTTTAAGTGTTTGACTTTAGTATCTTCTGATTATCATTTGTGATTCTCGACTGAATTCACATTCTCTCGCTCATGTGCCCTTTACAGCTAAAGCATTTAACCCGTTAACTGTAGTAATTTAAACTTTCTGGGCTGGAGAGATGGTTTAGCTCTTGGAGGACCAGGTTCAATTTCCAGCAGCCACACAGTGTCTTACAATCATCTGTGACTCTAGTTTGAGGGAATCTGATGTCCTCTTCTGGCTGGCCTCCATGGGTACTAGGCATGCAAGTAGTAGACAGATATACAATCAGGCAAAATACCCAAACACATAAATATTTTAAGAATTTTTAAAAGAGTTAGTGATGAATGGCTCAGTCCTCTTGCCGAAGACCTGGGTTTTGTTGCCCATCATCTACCTCTCAGCTCACAACCATATATAACTCTAGTGCTGGGGTATCCAACCTTTTTTTCTGACCTCTCTGGGTACATACATGCAGGAAAAATATTCATGTACATAAAAATAAAATAATAAATCTCGAATACTATTTTCTGTGTGAAGTACTGGGAAGATAGCTCAGCTGATAATGTTTGTCAGGCTTGTGTGAGAATTAGAGTTTAGTCCCCACAGCCACATAAAGAGCCAGTTGTGGGACACACACTTCTGTCTCAGCTCAGGGTAAGCAGAACAGATAAAGTAGAGAATATTAGAGGCGAACACTTGATGTTGACTCATGGCTCCACACGTTTGCTCATGCATATATGCATCCATGAACGTGCTCACATACAAAAGTAAAATTAGCCCTCTGATAATTCCTGTATCTGGATTATGCTGAATCTAGTTCTTTGTTTCCTGATAGCCCGCTGGCCCCCCACCTTGTTTTTCAGTTACACATTTGATTGAAAGGCATTGTGTTTAGGATGAAAGAAAAGTCTCACGTCTTTTTTTTTCTTTTTTAGGCCATTCATGTGAGACTTGGGTCCATCTAGTCAGGGATTTACCTCAAATTGAGTTTTCTCATTGCTATGATTACCATAAGGCGATACTAAATTCAATTTATTAGTAAGTCCTGGCATTCAGGGTAAGAGTTACATTGCTATATAGAATGTCTTTGCTCACATACTCAGCTTTTGGCTTCTGTGAGACTATGCCTTCTGGAATGTCTGCCTATATCATATAACTTAAGTCTGTAACAGCTTCTACCACCTTTGTTAGCCTGGATATGAGTGGCAGGAAAGGGCATGGGTTCTTAGATTAACTCGGGCTCTTAAGGTTTTGAGTATGGAGATTTCTCCTCCTCCTCTTCCTCCTCTTTTTCCTCCTCCTCCCCCCCCACCCCCTTACCTTCAGTTAGTCCCTATCTTTCAAGGGCAACAGGCTTTGTTCCTTTCCTTCGCAAACATGTAAGTAGAGCCTCTCCTTTCCAAACATGTGACTCTAAACATGAAGAAACTTTATGAATCCAATACTAATAGCATCACCCATTTATTCTTTCTAGTTAGCATTCATATTTAAGTAGAGTAAAAATAACCAAACTCTTACATTTTATTAGATTTTGGTGTCAGTGAAACCACTTTTGAAATACATGAGTCATCAGATTTCTTAAGTATGGTTAAATAATATATGCATATTGAGTATTTTGTTAAGTTTGTGTATGTTTGTGTTTGTGGGTACCCACAGAGGCAGGAGGTAGTCTCAGGGTCCCTGAAGCTACTTACAGGTATTTAAGAGTCACTCATTATAGATGCCGCCAACAGTGAACAGAACTCCAGTCCTCTGTAAGAGCAGCAAGCACTCTTAATGCTGAACTTGTGAATTTCTTAACCACTGAGTCATCTTTCCAGCAAACCTGTGAATTTTTTGACCAGTTTTATGCAGTAACTTTGCTGGGCGTGGTAATCTTTGCTAGCAGTTATTTATTCTCAAGGTTTGGCATAATGTCTCATGCTTTCCTAGCTTTTAGGTTTCTACTGAGGTGTGACTTTGTTCTTATTATGTGTTTGACTTTGTTAGTTGGTTTTTGTTTTAATAGTCATTTAATGTTATTTATACGTTCTGTAACCTAGGCATTTCAACTAACATGACAGAGTTTCTTTTCTTGTCTTGTCTGTTGGGATTCTAAACTTGTCTGTACTTGAATGTGTCTTTTATTCCACTTGGGACTTTCTTTTGAATAGTCTTTTGTTTATATCTCACTTACTTCTGACCTATGGATTCTTAGGTTTGGTCTCTTGTTCGTGTCCCAGAGTTAATGAAATCTGTATAAAGCGTGTTATCTCTTGGTGTGTTTATTTTCTCCTTTAATGACCCATGAGTGCAGTATTTTTCAGTCCTGTTTTCATTCCTGCTGTTCTTTCCTCTGCTTGATCTAGTCTACTTGTGATAAGTTGTGTTTTGTTTATTATTTTATGCTTTTCATTTTCCTTTTTAAAAAGACATTTAAAAAATTACTTACTATGAATACAGTGTTCTATCTGCAATTATACCTGCACACCAGAAGATGTACCAGATCTCATTACAGATAGGTGGGAGCCATCATGTGAGTGCTGGGAATTGAACTCAGGACCTCTAGAAGAGCAGCCAGTGCTCTTAACCCTGAGCCTTGAGTTTTAACGTTTGTTATGTTTCTGAGTTGTGGCTCATGTATCTATGGTGATGGGTATCTTTCCAGTTTTACTGGGAGGTAGGCAGTCCTGTCTTTGAGGACTCAGTATAGAATACCTCTCCAAGAAAAGAAACAAACTGCGATAACAACAAACAAAACAGGCCTGGAAATGTAATTTAAATCAATTAAAGCCAACTACTGTGACAGCAGTAACTAACAGAAAATAAACTGGCACAGGCCAGCAAGGTGGCTTAGGAGGTAAAGGCACTTGCCACCAAGTCCAATTAACCTGAGTTTGGTGCATCGGTCAGGCTCCAGCAAATTGCCCTCTGACCTCAACACATGCATCATGGTACACACATGCATGGACATACACACAAACATACGATGAAATAAAATAATAGAAATAGTGTTGGGTAGGCCTTAAGTTAGAAATTGTAGTCAGTAAGAATAGACCAGTGAAATAAAACAGTCAAGGAAAAAATTAAAAGTGGATAAGCAAAAGGGTAAATAAAAGAAGCAGACGGCTAAGTAAAAAGAAAAATGATGGATGTAAAGAAAAAGCAAAAAGAGCATAAAAAGAGAATCCAGTTACATGGCAAAAATAAAGACATAAAAATACAGTTAGATAACTGTAAAGGAAGTAGAATGCAGAAAGACATATTTTGAAGGATGAAAAAATTTAGAGCCTTCTCTCTGGGTCCTCTGACACTGGAGACTGGTAGCTAGCTGGTGGTGTGGCCTCTTTTCCACTATTGTGTTCTGAACCCAGTGTTTCCCAGTACTTCGTTCTCATGGAAGCTTGCTTCCTTCATGCACTAGGGACCACTTCTTAGCTTTGTAGACTGAAGGCTAGGCATGTTCTTATTTGCTCCAGAGATTTTCCAGCTTATGTGCCCTTGGGTGAGGAGCATCCAAGTCAGGGATTCTTTCAAAGGCATCAGAGGGTAGAGGAAATAATCAAACTGATCTGTGCGAAGATATCTGAGGGAAGCTAACAGTTTCAGAGTCTGCCTAACAGTGGGCACCTTTGGGGTGTGAAGATAGGCCTCAAGGATTTTGTTCTTACAAGATCAGACTTCACATCGCAAGGAGGCATATCTAGCGTCTGAACAGTTTGCCAACCTCCTCAGTAATTGCAGGCTCCCAAACTTGTCATTGTTGGGGTTGGGGGTGTCACTGATCTTTGGCTCTTCCTAGCATGAGCTCCCTGCTGCCTAAACTGCTTAGCATGTTCATCTTCTTCCCTGTGGTAGTGTCTCCACTCACCCTGACTTGTGATTGACCCTTGTCATAAGGGCCCTAAAGATGGCTCTATTGTGATTCAGTATGGGATGTGGTAAATGGTCTGACACACATAGGAATTCCTATCCTACTAATGACCCTACTGGACTTAAGGCCTGTGGATGGTGGGCTTATCATGAGGGTAGGCCATCCTGTTTTCAGGGTGGCTTGTGTAGCCTTTTTGTGTTCCCAGCAACACAGACATCTATCTTGTTCATTCCTAGTGTTTTGTCCCTTCTCTTTAAAATAAATCTACTTGTCATTTATGGAGTCACGTTTATATTGCTTCTAAAACTCTGCCATTTTAAATCCAGATATTCTGTGTTATATTTTGAATAGATCTTTGATCCTTGTGTAAATCTTGTACTTCTGACTGGAAAAATTTTTGACCCACTGAGTTAGATCTACAGAATGCTGACATGCTCCATTATATAGTGTTAGTCTCATTCATTAATACAGGCACTAAATTTATCTGTGATGCATGGGAGTTTTACACAAGTAGTAGTTTTCTACTTGTTTTTTGTTTTATTACTAGCAATAAATATATGATTTTTCCCCTTCGTATGACAAACTCACTTTACTATGAAAGTACTGAATATCAAAATTGAAATATGCATAGTTTGGCATTCACTTAAAATAAAAGTGATGTTCTATGGGAGGAAAGGTCTGTGTTCAGCTTACAACTCAGTGCTTTAAACATATGCACAGAACATTGAGAAGACATGAGTCCAAAGACTGAGACCTCAGGCTGTGGGGTGTAGCTCAGTAGAGCTCCACCCTCCACCTTACAGGGCACATAGCATGGCTTGATCCTCAGCACTGTGATAAGAATCACCTTAGATGTACTTGTGTGTGTGGTGATGGCGAGCGCATGACTTCTGGTAGTTTGGGTGCTGTGGTGTCAGTATCTTATTCCTCCTGCTCTTATGTTATACTAAGTATTGTAACTTCACTTCCTAAAGTGGATTCCCTGGGTGCCTGTGAATAGCACTTGCCATCTAAAGATAGAAACTTTAATGTGAGCTTGCTTGGATTTGTTTGTAAACAGCCTCCACACTGTGCATGGCTATTGTTTAGACTTTGTTGTCATGACGTCAGGGATGCTATGCTAAGCTGAGGGTTCTGTTATTATTGTTGTTATTTTGTCCTCCCCACCCTCAGGTCCACAGGGCTGAGGACTGAACCCTTGCAGGGCCTTGCACTTGCTAGACAACTGAGCTAAATCCCAGCCCCTTCCTGTCTGTTTGCTTGTCTTCTCAGTCCCTCATGCTGCCCTTTGCTGTTCCTGTACTTTAGTCCAGAGACCTGACTGTGGTGAGGGACAAAAGCACGACCTTTGTGTGTGTTGGAGAAAGAGAAGCTGGACTCCCAGCTGTTCCTGTGCCTCAGTTTCCCCCTACATGCTCAACATTAGCATGTGCCTTAGGTGACTCGCTGCTTGCACTGCCCTGCTGCAGACATCTCATTGTCACCTTGACCATCTTACGTCTTTTCTGCCACTTCAGCCACTTTCCATCTTTTAAATTTTTGTTAAAATGCTTGTTTGGTATTTGGTTTTAAATGAGTGAAGATTAATTTCTTGGCTCTAAGTTTTGCAGAATTGAGAGAGAATAAGGACTTTGTGGTGTGTGACCAGTTGGGAATTCATTGCTCGTGTCCCAGTCTTGAGTCAGTCTGCTGTTGGTTTACAAGACCAAGACCTAGATTTATCTATGCCACTTGCTGCATTGCGAGGCCTTCCTGCTTCTGCAGTTAGTTCTGATTTGTACAGAAATCATTTTTGTTCTCTCACCTGTGGGCTAAATGAAACTAAATTCCGAGTTCTTACCATACTCCACACAGCATATATACTTAGAAAGTGATGGTTGTTAGGGGATGCTGAGTGGCTTCCAGTATACAAAGGGGGTTTTTTTGTTGTTGTTTTTGTTTTGTTTTGTTTTGTTTTAATATTCCTTCCTCAGCATTTAAAATAAGCCAAATAATACAGTTTTTATTCAATTTTGGCTTGACAGTAGATTATCATGTCTTAACATAATTCTTAAATATGAAGTAAAAATTTCAAAGGTATTTTTTTCTAAATATCTGCATTTTATTTGGGGGGACATCATCTTGTTATTTATATTCAGGTTTCAACTAGTTTTCTGCTCACGTAACTATGGTCCACATTTGAAAAACTTGGTGAGGGAAATAGGCAGCTTCTCACTATGCAGTCCTTAGTGTCCTGGAACTCACTCTGTAGACCAGCCTGGCCTTGGACTCAAAGAGTCCATCTGCCTCTGCCTCCTGAGTACTGGGATTAAAGGTGTAATCTATCACATTCAGCTGGGAATGTTCCTTAGTAAAGTTGGGTTTTTCTTCTTGACTTTGACTCAAAATTTTTTGGTACACTGAAATTGTTACAAATTTGAAGAAAAATGCCTATTATATTACAAGAATTACTCTAGTGTACATTTAAGATTGAAAAGGCCATTTTCTGTTCCTTTAGTGTATTAGCTTCTACATACAAGTTCTATCCAGGATGTTTAGTTTTAATACTTATATTTAGCCATGAATATAACAGTGTTATTGTTTCAGGAAACAGCAAGACATAATACAGTTGAAGGAAAAACAGGAACATCACATTCTGAAAGGTAAGACTAAGGGACAAATGAGTCTCTCAGTCAAGTTTACTGAGATAAATTAATCCTTGATCTAAATTGTATTTCACTGACAACTGGCAAAGAGTTATTTGAATTTTTATATATGATACTGCTTTAGTAATGACTTTTAATTAAAGTTTCAAACAAGATTTATGATTTTAATTAAAAAATATCAGTGATATTTTACAAACTTTAAGTTTCTTAAAAGTATTATAATAAAATGTTAACATTTAAATATCATGTCTGTTAAATGATTTCCTCCATTAAATGAAAGCAATTGTGAGATACTACAGATTATGAGATTAGACAGTTAAATTATGTAATTTTCTCATTTCTATCTTTATTAGTAGGTTATTTGTTACTCTGTTGAGAATAATCATCCTTCCTCCTAAAAAAGTAAAGAACTGAGTAAAGGCCTTATCAAGGTGTTTTTTGAGCTTACACTAGTAAAATAATCAGCCTCAATACATTTTTGTCCTGGAGTTCTAAACAAAGAAGTTAGACAAAGTGTCATCTAAGCAGTTAGGGAAATAAATGTATCTTCTGTACATTACTCACATTTTCTATGAATGTGATCTGATAAAAAAGTTAATTTTACAAATATAAAAGGAGGATAGGATAGGTCTTATGACTAGTGAACATAAAATAATGAGCTCAGAGCAGGTAATTGGTTTTTAATTAAGATGGTTGGATGTAAAAATCAGATTCTTTCTGAGAGACGAACAGCATTTGATTGCATGATATGGACAAAAAAAATGCTTCACAGTAATACAAATGAGATATGCGTGGAGACAAGCAGATGTTTACTAAGCTAGCTAGCTTCTGTTACAATGAGGTTTTCAGCCCCCTGCCAGCGATCCAGACCCACAGACCTGCCTTCCCAGAGGGCCTAGCTGCCTGCTACTGCTTAGGACCCCAAAGTGACTCAGACACTTATATTAATTTCGTGTTGTTAGGCCTATGTCTCAGGCACATTGCTAGCTAGCTCTTTCATCTTAGTTCAACCCATTTCAATTAATCTGTCCTGCCACGGGGCCCATGGCTCACCTGTGTTCCTTACATGTTTCTTTGGGAGTGTGACTAGATCTGGCTCTGACTCTGCCCTCCTTCTCCTAACTATGCTTCTGTCTCTGGCTACGGTGTCCGCCAAGGGCCAAAACAGCTCCTTTATTTAAAGAATTATATTCACAGCATACAGAAAGACATTCCCACATTAAGCTTTCATGGTAGACCATTTTTCAAAGGAATTTTTTTGGTTTATATATATATTTAATCAACATTTAGTTGAAAAATCTCGGTGGGACGTTGTTTGGAAACTAACAGAATTGCCTTAAGATCAGTCTGAATGCAGATCAATAGAAGAAAGAAAATTGCAAAGAAGTTGGCTTGTAATACTCAGTGGTTTTATAGTAACTGTCACCTGTGATTCTCACTGGGGTGGACACTAAGCACGCTGAGGAGGAGTCTAAATTCTAGATAGAGTAATTACTATAAGCAGGAATATGTGGTGACTTACTTTTGTTAAATTAATCATCTGTAGTTTGTTGGGTTTTGCTCTTTATTCTTTGGGGGCCCACCACCCACCACTCTCAAATAAATCACACAGAGTCTTACTCTTACTTATAAATGCCTGGCCTTAGCTTGGCTTGTTTCTAGCCAGCTTTTCTTAGATTATCCCATCTACCTCTTGCCTCTAGGCTTTTATCTTTTTCTGTTTCTGAATACTTTTCTTTATGTATAACTCTGTGCCTTTCTGTGTGACTGCCCCTGATGTCCTCCTGTCCTCCTTTTACTCTTCAATCTTTCTCCTCCCAGATTTCTCCTCTGTTCTCTCCCCATGTCAGCCCTGCCTATCCCTCTCCTATCTAGCTATGGCTGTTCAACTCTTTATTAGACAAACCAGGTGTTTTAGTCAGGCACAGTAACACAGCTTCACAGAGTTAAGCAAATACAACATAAAAGAATGCAGCACATCTTTGCATCATTAAACAAATGTTCCACAGCATAAACAAGTGTACCACACCTTAAAATAATGTTTCACACAGTCATTCTTATCATAAAACTGTATTCTACCATTTAGGATTCATTGAATTATTCCAATTTACACATCAAGATCAGAGAAAAACATGCCTAAATATGTATCTAGATAGACATGTACTCATGCATGTATGTACTCTTGGCATGTTTTCAGGTATATGAGGTTATCAAAAATCATGGAAATGTTTATTAATACTGATTTGATTTTTTTTATATATAGGAAAGCATAAAGTATATAAATCATAAAAAAACACTAACTTATGTTTAGTACTTTTACTTAGTATTAGGGACATTTAAATTGGACCTAGACACAGGCAGAGCTTTGAGCAGACAACAGCAGTCACAGCTATGGTAGGCACTCAAATTCCAAGTTCCTTTTGATTTGTGCCTTTAGCATTTCTTACACTTTTGCTAGCAAACAGCTCTCCCAAGTTGTGAGAGAATAGCCAGGGCCTGGGGCCTTATATTTGTTGGGCAGGCAAGATTTTAACTTGCTTTACTTCTTAGCGTATACCTGTGTTTTGATAGCTTTAAGTTATATTGTTTTATGAATGGATAATAAAGGGCTTTGTTTTTTAGTAAGCAGGATAAAGCTCCTTCATCAGAAGAAGACATTGGGTGTGATGCAGGTGTATGTGAAGCTGCGGCAGCAAACTGTGAAGGAAACGTAGCAGTTTCAGATACAGAAAATGAAAACCGTTCACAGGACATTGGAGCAGATACTATGGGAAATGAAGAACAGACACAGCATACCTGTCAGGAAATGGAGCTGAAGGTGCAGCAGCTTTCAGAAAACACAGATTCACATGATCAGACTAAAGGGCATGACTCCCCTGAAGATGAGTCTTCTTCAGAGACTGGTCAGGAATTGCAGTTAATGTCAGAGGGCATTGGTATTGATCAGTTTCTGAGGCAAAGAGACGAACCTGAAACTGTGAGTTCTGGTGCTAGTGAGCAAGGCAGTGTACGTTTAGAACCTTTGACACCATCAGAGGTACTTGAGTTTGAAGCCACAGAGATTCTTCATAAGGGTGATGATTCTTCAGCCAGTACCAATGATGCGGTGTCTGATCAAACAGGTGGCAGTCCTGGAGGAAGTAGAGCAGAGACAGCAGTAGACCTGGCAGATGGGAAAGAATCAAGCTGAGTGATCAGTCAGTCCAAGTTGCATTCCCAGCAGGAAGCACTTAGAGCAGTGCTGTCCCTGAGCTCAGTAATACTGTGGTAGAGTCGGCAGTGGGGATTTCATACACTTCACCTGTACGTTCAATCTTACTAAGTCAGTTTGCCAGTGATAGCATGGTTAGTATGAATTTCCAAGTTTTTAAAAACCTGAACAGAGCTTTAATGAAACCTAAGTTTGCCATCCAAAGGTCTCACAGCACTTTTTGAAAAAAAAAAAATCTTGTTCACCTTTATGAAATTATTATAAGAATATTAGCTATATTAATCTGACTTTTCAAACTTTCATTAATCCTGAACTTAAAATCCTTATCACCTGGATATCTTTTTAATAAATTTAATGAAAGAGCTTTGAAACACCATTAAGCCAACAATAAATTGTTACTATTAATGAAGGCTTTATTTTTTTAATATAATCCTGGTAATGAAGCATGCCTAGAGTGCTAAATTGACCTGTTGAGAATTTGGATGAATATAAACTTAAGTTTGGATTAAATATAACATTCCAGTCTGTCAGAAGCATGCAAACAGAATTTTAGAATCTGTGCACCTCCATACAAGTGTTAGCCTGCCAGGCTGTCAGCTTACCTTTATAAAACTTTCAGTGAAAGTGAGATTATGAAAATATAAGTTTATATTTGTGCTTTTAGTCAGTGTGTAAGCTCTGCAAAATCAACCCTGCCCCTATGGGCTAGTTGTATAAAGTAGAAATCTGTTACTAAAACTCTTGTAGCTACTATGCTTTTAATATTGTTTCAATGATTTTTAGCAATAGACCCATAAAAATGGTCTGGAAACCAAATCAAAATATGGTAGATGTAGATGAAAAGCACTGAACTGAAACATGCTTCCGCATGTACTCAACCATGTTTAAGGGACTTTCCTTAATTATAAAAGTAGAAAAATCAAATGGGACTCTAAAGCAATTTCTTTTTAATGGCTGTGGAAATTAGCTTAATTTTTCCCTAAGTCAGCTACTAAATTGATTTTTCAGGTATAGACGTGAATATAACAAACAATAATTTGCTTTGAATTACTAATAAATTTTTATTTTAAATGCTGCATTTTTACTTCTTAAAATGTGCTTTGAATTCTTAAACTGTTTTACTGAATGTTACATGTTTTCATCACCTGTTAAGATTCTGTTGTATATAGTAGTTTTTGAGTAAATATTTGCAATAAAAACTGTCTTTGGATAATTTTATTTTCAGATCCTTGTTTGGTTAGCCTGTCTTTGGTGGTGTGCGCATGTGCTGTGCAGTAGTTGTTTGTATGATGGCCTCATTCTATATGCTCTGTTGACACAAGGTGGGGAGTGCAGCGCTGATAATTACAGAGTAGTTCTTTCACATCAAGGGAAACAGTGTTATTCTACATTGTCTTCTGATCAGCTTAAAAGAGATTAAATAGGAAAAGCATATAATAGAATTGTTCTCTTGAATATTTGAAGAGAGCTCCTCTTTCATCCTTCCTGCTTCCCAGAGAAGTTGTAACAAATCTGATAGAGGTAATTACTTTGGAATAATATAAATCTTTAGAAGAGCCAGGGTGTAAAGGGAAGTTTGTCTATATGAGGATTACTTTCTCAGTAGCACTCAGTTTCCCTATGCTACAAAATGCTAGTGTGCAAAATCCCTAGAATCAAAATAAGGTTCCAAATTACCCAGCCCTTAAGCCTTGTAGAGTTTGTGCTTCTGACCCATATACCTTTAGAGTAGTGGTCTTTAAAGTCATTGATGAGTGAATTATTTGTGCTTGCCCTAGATGAGAAGGAACTGGAGTAAAGTAGCCAGAGATGGAAGGTAATGAAATAAGCAAGCTTTGTACTTGGTAGTTCAAATGCTGTACATTCTTATGCAGCCTCCTTCCCAATCAGGAACTAACAAATCAGATACACAAAACAAGCCTTTGAATTGTAGTGAGCAGTCAAGAAGCAGACTTTTCTACACTGTAGGTATTGAAGCCTATGTGGCTTATAGTGTGAAAACAGCAGTAGAGAATTCAAAAACACTGAGCCTGTTTGTGATCCAATATAACTGTTTTACAAAGGAAGGTGGTGGGTAGATACGGGCCGTAAGTTGACATACACCTGCTTTGAGTTTGGATAAAGCTAGGGATACACTCAAGTAACCACCTCAGAAGATCCACTGACCTTGTAGGTTCAGCTCAATGATATTCAGAAGCATTATATTATTTTGTCAGATTTTCCTTTTAGTTTTTATTAAAATTGAGGACCTTGTGTTGTTTCTTCCTCTTTGCAGTCCTTTCGGTGTTTTGGGGAATACCTTGTAAGTTTTCATTCACCCCGTGAATTTAAAAATATTTATTTATTGTGTACATGATGCAGGACTGGAAGATGTCCATTGTCTGGTGGGTTTGTGGAAGTCAAAGGGAAACTCAAAGTAAATCTCCCTTTATGTGGGATAAACTCAGGTCACCAGGCTCATGTGGCAAGCCCCTGTACTTGCTGAATAATCTCTCCAAGTCTTATCCCATTAATATTTAAAGAATTATTCTAAACATTTGTTAAAAGAAACTAATGAGATATGTTGCCTTTACCATACACACAAAGTGAAACCAGTGTCCCAGGCAGTTACTGCATAGGGTCACAAAGCCAGGACTTGGACCCAACTTGACCTGGTTCTGAAGCTGGTGTTTCCACCACACCTATATTTCCTGGCACTATTCTCATATTAGGAAGCTTTTATTTTTCAAATAACTTTTATTGGTGATGAATCCGTTTCATTTGTAATTCTATAGTAGTTATACATATGAAATTAAAGATTTAAGCAGCCGTGCATGGTAGCACAGGCCTCATAACCTAGCTCCTAGGATGCTGAGGCAGGCATAGTGAGACAGTCTTACAAAACAGCAAGTTTTAAAGTGAAAGGATGGGGTCTGGTGATACTTCACAATTGAGAACTTTACCTCAAGGAGAGAGCATATAATTTATATTTAGAAAAAGTATATATTTAAATGTACATTTTCTATAACTTGTTGAAATTTTAACATAATTACACTTTTATAGCCATCTGTTTAGTTATTTTTGTGGTTTACATGATTATTTCTGTTCCGATCAAAACTGTTTCTCTGGGGCTCCATGGTAAAGCTTCTGCATAAGGTTGAGGACCAGAGTACAGGTTTCTAGCACCTACGTAAATGTAGAGTGGACATGGTCGCAGCCTGGAATTCAATCTCTCAGGATGTAGTAACAGAGTGGGGATCCCCAGAGTGAGCTTGCTAGTTGGACTATCTAAATCAGAAAGCTCTGGGCTCAATTGAAAGGCCCTTTGGCCTTCCACACATACAAGTAGGCATGCTTGCAGATACGCACCCACACAACACTTGCTACTTTAAAACCACTCACTTTTATTAACTACAAAGCAGGTGTACTTGTGTTACAGGCTTTAAAGAGAGATTACAAACATGTTTTTTTTACAATGCCAATGCCTTCAAGCTAAAAAATGAAACTCCCATTTCTGATGTTCAGATAGAGAAACAGGTGTAGGGGTGTGTGTGTGTGTGTGTGTGTGTGTGTGTGTGTGTGTGTGTGTGTGTGTGTGTGTGTGTGTGTGTGTGTGTGTGTGTGTGTGTGTGTGTGTGTGTGTGTGTGTGTGTGTGTGTGTGTGTGTGTGTGAAAGAGAGCACACCCCCAGGGCCATCAGATCTATGAATCTGGAATTTACAAGTGATAAGCTGCATGATATGGGTGCTAATATAAAAATGGATCCTCTGATATAATTGGACATTTAGCACACATTTACTGTTTTGGAGTGAAAGGCTTCTCTTGAGTAATTTTTTCGACCTATGAGTCATGCAAGGCTGTGTGTGTGTGTGTGTGTGTGTGTGTGTGTGTATGAATGCATCAGAGTGCTTACCTCACCAGCTCCCTTGAATTGGTGTGTGGGCATTTGATTATGACAGTTCTTAGGTGTGCTTCTTCATCACACTGAGATAATGAACCAGAAACAATGAAACAATAATCTTGACAATGACATCATTATTTCCAGGTAGGAGTACCTATGCACTCTGCAAGCTCAGCTTCATCTCAAAACAGTATGAGTGGCATTCAAAATTGGATAAGGTGAAGGCTGAAGAAATGCCTTGCTTAGTGCAAAATGCTCTTGCAAAGGACCTGAGTTCTGTTTCTGCCACTCATGTTGGGTAGTTTACAAAAGCTCCAAGGGATACTGTGCCTCTGACCTCTAAGAACATTTACATTCACATGCACAGACCTACATATACACATGGAGTTTTTAATTTTATTTTTTGTCGTCATTTGCTTGTTTGTCCTTTGAGATGGGGTTTTTCTGTGTAGCCCTGGCTGTCCTGAAACTTGATTTGTAAGCCAGGCTGGCTTTGAATTCAGACAACCTGCCTATGCTTCCTGAGTTCTGGGGATTAATTTTAAGAAATAAAAAATCTTTTATAGAATTTTAAGCTGAAGCCATATTAAAAGGAAGTTAAGCATTTTAGGGTGAGTGATGGAAATAGCATTTAGCATATTTACTAGGTTGTGCAACCCTACCTCCACCTAGTTCCCAACCTTTCTTGCCAAAGTGAAACTGCCAGCCAAGCAGCTTTTCCCCATTGCCCACTTCCCTCAATCTTGGAAACTACTAGTTTTCTGGGTATTTTGGTAATGCCATACAGTAAGTGACATTTTGGAATCACAGGGCTACATCTGCAGCCTTCAAACACAAATAACTGGAAAGGTATCCTATGTTCACCAATAGTTAATGCTCTCAAAACCTTCATGCTCCCCAAACATTTAGTGAGATCCCTAACCAAACCCCAAGGACATTAAAAGACAAATAGAAAACACTTAAAAATTTATAGAACCACAAACATCACTGAGTAGTCAAGACAGTTTGGGGCAAAAACAACAACAACAACAACAAAAAAAACTAGAAGCATTATACTTCCTAATTTTAGAAAATACTCCACAGCTACAGCAATCAATATATCTGTGTAAAAGTAAACCTACAGACCAAAGGGATAGAAGAACTCAAAAATAAACGTGCCCATATACAGTTAACTTATCTTCCCCCAAGAATACACAGAAGGAAAAGATTGTCTCTTCAGTAAACTGTGCTTGGAAGGTTGGCTATCCATGTGCAAAGGCATGACAATGGACCTCACACCTAACTGCAGTGGATGGCTTCTGTGAGAGTGTCAGCTTTCTTTAAGGGTGTAGGCCCTAGCAAGTCAAGCACTCCTGTGGGTAGCCCCACAATCAGAAAGAATAAATTGGACTTACACTTGGTTTTAAATTTTAAAAAATCACAGAGTTGTTGGGGTTAGGGGTAGGGCAGTTGGTGGATGAAGATGAACACCCAACACTCATTTCTGAGCCCACACAAAGCAATCAAAGCCATGGTCTTAGAACTTCACCTTCCTGTTCACTCCAGCACATTCACAGTAATGAAGACATGGAAGCAAATGAAATGCCCATTGACGATGAAAAAGATGTGGATATAAATACAGTGGTTTATTATTGAGCCTTTAAAAGAAAGGACTCGGGGTAGGGAGATGTCAGCAAATAAAGGCACTTACTTTGAAAGCCTGATGACCCAAGTTCCGTGTCTAGAAGCCATGTAGTAGTGGAAAGAGAAAACTGACTTTACAGAAAATTAATCTTTTGACATCATATTCTCACTGTGGTGTGTGTGTGTGTGTGTGTACATGCACGCACATGCGAGTGCACATTCACACAGACACAGACATATCATGATAATTTTTTGTTTTCAAAATTAAACAACTTAGCCAAGTGATACACACCTTTAATTCCAGAACATGGGAGTCAGAGTCGGGCAGATCTCCTGAGTCCAAGGCCAACCTGGTCTACATAGTTCCAGATCAGAGCTACACAGAGAAACTCTGTCTCAAACAAAACAAAAGGAAACAAAATTTAAAAACTCAGGGTGGAGACGTTACTTAGTGGTAGAGCACCAGCATGGAATGTGCTCTGGTTTTGATCTGATCCGGCTTTACACTTAAAGAGGGGAGAAAGAGAGGGCTTGTTATTTGTGAAAACATCAATATATGTTGAGTGAAATAAGTTAGTCACAGAGGACAAAGACAGTATAGTCCCAATTATAAAGATGGAGGGAGCTCCAACATGACCTAAAAATCAAGCACTTGAGCTGGTAGAGAGCTTCAGATGGGCAATCTCACACCTGATCTCATGAGACAAAATACAAGTGCACAGCATGGTTTTCTAAACACCCACAAAGGATAAAAGTCCTCTTGGCCCCTTTGGCTGCAGTATACAATGTGTGTTAAATGCATAGGTGAGCAAAATAGTTTATAAAATTAATTACCTCCAGCCAGTGCATTAAGATATATAAAAATATACACATACATGTATATTTGTGTGTGTGTGTGCGTGTATGAATTTCATATATAGACTTTGGTCTCATCTTCCAGATATCTCATGTTTATGCAGATATTTTAAAAATTTGCTGTGTCCCAAGCACTTCAGATAAGGAATCTAAAACAAGGGAATTCGTATAGATAAGGAATCTAAAACAAGGGAATTCACTAAATCTAAAACACAGAGAAGAAATGAGGTCTCCCAGGTGGATAGAAGGATGTCAAAGTGTGCTGATACAAAGTGTACAAAGTTCTAGAAAGAAAGTTCTTAGATGAGTAAGAGAGTAAACACCTGTACAGAATAGCTCCGATAACTAGCAATGCCAAGCTGTAAACTTAAATTTTTTCTAGGATATACGCTTATCACATACAAGCCAATGACAAAAATAAAAAGTAACACTGATTTCATTGGCCATTTCATGAGTAAACACCCTCAACCTCACTAAATTGTAAACATCATTATATCTTCGTGTGTGTTATTGTACCTCAACAAAATGATTTTTAAGATCTGTTTTATTTTTAATTATGTGTGTGCACATGCATGTGCACATGAGTGCTGTGCCTGCAGAGGACAGAAGAGCGTCCAGCTGCTGGTGGAAGTGTTTAGGAAAGATTAGATGGAACCTTGGCAGGAGGGGTGTGTCACTGTGGACAGGCTTTCAGGTTTCAAAAGCCAAACTAGGCCAAGAGTCTCTGTCTCCTCTCTCTCTTTCTCTCTCTCTCTGCCTGTGAATCAGGATGTAAGCTCTCAGCTACTGTTCCAATATCATGCCACGCCTTCCTGCCTGCCACCATGCTTCCCACCATGATGATTATGGACTATCTCTGAAACTGTAAGCAAGCCTGCAATTAAATGCTTTCTTTTATAAGTAGCCTTGGTAATGGTGTCTCTTCACAGCACAAGGATGGTAATTAAGACAGTCAGTCACAAAGATACAAATATTCTATGAGTCTGTTTATATGATGTATTTAGTACTAAAATCACAGGAGTGTATAAAATTGTGGTGTCAAAGAGTTTGGGTAAAAGAACAATAAGGAACATTAATTCTGTGTAATTGTGTGTGAGTGTGTGTGTGTGTGTGTGTGTGTGTGTGTGTGTGTGTGTGTGTGTGTTTACCCGTGCAGTGAAGTAGGGAAGCCAGAGGTTGACATCACAATGCTTTTCCTTAATCACCTTTCCACCATATGTTTGAGACAGTGTCACTTACTAAAAATACGAATTGCAAGTCAGCTCAGTGAGCCTTTCCTATCTGCCTGTCTCCACAGCCCCCAGCCCCGAGGTTACACCCTGTGCCTGACTTTTAGAGTCTCTTCTGGAGATCTGAACTCAGTTCCTCATGTATCACAGAAAATGCTTGCTAGACACACTAAGGAAACCATCTCCCAGACTCTGGAATTATTATTTAAAGGGTATAAAGTTTCAGTTTTGCAAGATGAAAGGACTTCTATAGATAAATCTTGTGAAAGTTTAGCAACAATAAACGTTGTGGACTTTCTCAAAATGGTTAATACTAGATTTATGTTATATTCAATCTCAATTTAAAAATTGAAAATAATCAAAGAAATATAGCTTATTTCTGAGTTTACAATTTACTCTCTCGGTTTATATGTTTTTCCTTATATTAGTATCACAATTTTTTTTCAGCATTTGGGACTGAACCCAGGGCCTGACCTGATGTATGTTAGACAAGCACTCTACTATCGAATGCACCTGCTGACCCTGTTTGACCTCATATTCATAATGGTATCAGAATATAGTACTTACTGTCATCTATCACTCTTCTTTCTTAGATTTCCTCCTCCCACAGCCCCATACATACATACATACATACATACATACATACATACATACATACATACATTCACACTGAGAAACTAGAAATAATTGGCAAACAAGTGTAAGATCTGTAATCTGCAAGTTGGGGAACCCCAAGTCAATGATGCAGGGAACATCTGAAGGATGAGAACCAAAGTGCTAAGGAAGGAGTTTCCAGTCAGATCTCAGATGACGGACACAGGAAGGAGGGCATTTTCTTACTCAGTTTTTCTGTTCACACCCTCACTGGGTTGAATGAGGTCTGACCACTTGTTCACCTTGTTCTAATTCAAAGGCTGCTCACATCTAGACACACTCTCAGAGACGCACTCAGAAATAATGTGTAGCCAAGGTCTTGGTATTTTATGGGTAGTAAAATTGACATCTAAAACTAACTAGTTCTCTTTACTAGTTCTTGCTATCATCCATGCTGAGAGCCACAGTTAAGGTTCTGACAAGGATGCGGCTTAAAGCTCTGAACTGTCTTTGAGAGGCCAACAATTCTCTAAATGGTCAGGTACGTGTTTTTAAAGTATTTTTATTATTTTTTAAATGTGTGTATGTGTGTGTAGGGGATGTGTGCATTGAGTGCAGCTTCCCAGCAGAGTCCAGAAGAGAGATTCAGATTCACCACAGCTGGAGTTACCTGAGGGCTGTAAGCTAGCCAGCAGTGAATGCTGGGAACTCATAAGGAGGGCATATACACTTTTAACCAGTAAGCTATCTCTACAGCCCTGATTTGGTGGGGTTTTTTTAAAGATAGAAATTAAAGAATGACTACACAGGTCGTTTGGGAATGAGGAATTCAGAGGAAGTGAAACTGTAATGAGGCTTCACTTTGCTTGGATCTCGAGGCGTATACTTATGAAAGGACAGATTCCAAAAACATAAACAACAAAAAACCACTTCAAAGTCCTAATGCAAGTTTGTTACAGGAAAAAGAAAGATGACTTTAATTTTCGAGCACAATTTGAAAACTTGCCATTCGATTACTAAATATTTAAAAAACTTTTCAGAAGGTTCCCGCTTGCATGTTTATAAATCTTTTATGAGTTGGGGGAACTCGGTGTAGCATTCATGAATAAGTAAGCACCCAGTGTGGATTGATGCAAACTCAATGATCATCACCATTTGCTTCGTCATTTGGCAGCCATTTAAAGTCAACACATAATTATTGAGTTTGTGTTGTTTTGCGCTCCTGCAAACCTAAATTTTAAAATACAGAATTTTTATCTGTTTGTCATCTGTGTTAAGGTTAGAGAAAAAGCCAAGCTGTTGAGCAAATCTTGGTTCCTGCTGGTCAAGTGTCAACCACTTCATCATAGGAACTGAGATGATGTACACGGCAAAATGAAAATTGTGAGCAGGACATTCTCATCTCAACCAAAGACGAATGTCATACATGTCTCTGGTTCTAATCAAGTGTCGTTTACTCAGACTTGACCACTCAAGGCAGGACAGAAGCATCATAGCACACCAACTAGGTACAGTATAATGTATGGTCATAGAATATATTATATATAATATATTGCATTATAAGTTGTATATATATCCTGTGGGGTTGTCATAAATACTACGTGGCAGAAACTGTGCATTCCAAAGTGGGCTTTTGTAGCTGAAGATGACTTTGAACTTCTGATCTTCCCAGCTCCATTTCCCAAATGGTGGAGTTACAGGTGTGATCCATCAAACCTAGTTTTGTATGGTGCTGGGGCTGGAACCCAGGACTTCATGCATATGAGGTAAGTACTCCACCAACTGAGACATGTGCAGAACCCTCTAAAGACGTGATCAATTTGCCTGGTTTCTTTCATGTGACTGGCAATTTCATGTCACGGTCCCTCTTTCCCTGCGTTTCATCTGCCATCTTCTAAACATGTAGCTTGGGCAGTACTGGATGCTATTCTGAACCGGAGGTTGAACTAAATTTGGGAGAAGAAAATAATCCAAACCAAATTCCAATAATGAAAGAAGCAAAGGGTATGTAAGTTAGAAGAACTTTCCAATTCTTAACATTGTTTGGTTGGTGCAGGCAGTCTTGGGGGTGCTCAAGAGAGACATCCTGGGAGTAAATGGAGAAATAAGAATTGCCTGCTTTCTTAGCTTGGTCAGGGTTACCCAGAAATATAAGTCCCTGTGGGAAGCTGGGTTAGCCTAGTTTCATGCTAAAGTATTCAACTGCCCTTGTGGTCAGAGATTTGATTTCCCAATAGAAAATAATCCTGAGAAATTAAGACCCAACCCAATAGACCCTTCACTGGGAAAAGTCTTTTTCCCAGATGCACACAGCTGCTCATATTACACTGGACCCAGAACAGAGGATTTCCACCTGTCCCTTTCTATATCCACAGCATTGATTCCAGATATGTAGGTAATAAAAGTTCTGAAATTAACATTGTGATCATGTTATTAAAGCCCTTAACAATGAAACCTCTCTAGAGGGACCCAGGCATCTACATGTGCTCTTTTGTCTGGGCCTTTGGTGGCTGCTAGGGATAGTATTTGACAGCTCAGTTCTAGACAATTTGAGTTTTGTTCAAAGTAAGCAAGGCAGGAGGGTTAGGGGGTGAGTGTAGTAGGAGGTTTCTGGCCCTGACTTTTGGGCCTAGCCTCAAGGTTTAGACCCGCAGACCCACAGACACACAGAGACACACAGATGCTTACTATATTTTAGGCTGATCGACCTAAGGCCTAGGCATATAACTTGCTAACGCTTTACCCTTACACTAACCTATGTCTCTTACCTTGTTCAGCCGTGTGGCTAGGTACCTTTTCTTAGAGCAGCATAGTTGTTCTCTGCTTCTTCCGGCTTCTCTCTGGCATTCTGCTCTGTGCTTCCTGTTCTCAGAGTTTTCTTAGTCTGGTAGCCCCAACCACACTTCCTGCCTGCCTTTGGCCAATCAGCGCTTTTTATTAAGCCAGTGGGTGGGACAATTATTTACAATGTAACAACATAATCTCCCACATAGCCCTTTTTCTCTTTTTAAAACAAAAATAACTCCAAATCTAATATTCTTTTCCCCCCTATTATCTATAACAATTTATAAACAATACTGTAAATAAACACAAACATCCATAATCCATGGTTTGGGAATGTGGGCATTGCCTTACTTCCTGCTGAATGGGGGGTGCTGGTAATCTCATGGGAATCCAAAGAAAAATGTACGATTATGCACAAGTCTTTAGTGGCGTAGTCTGTAAGGCTGGGTCAACTCAGCCAGTCTCCTTGAAATTGTTCTGGATGCAGAGCTTGTGAAACTTCAATAGAGGTGCTCTGAAATGCTGAATCATCTGGGCCATCCATTTCCATTGGAGATTTCTCAGGGGGTCTTCCTCTATCAAACTTTATGTTCTTTATCTAGGAATAAATCCACAGCCTCTTATTTTCTGTGAAAATAAAAAGAAAACCTCTTCTCCAAAGTAGCATATCTTTGCATTTCAATTTTAAAGTAAACTCAGTTACAAAATATATAGGTTGAGTTAAACCAACAGCATTTATAATCAACTGTCTTTTAGCAGCTTTTACTAAGCATTTTCAGTCAAGAAGCTTAAAGATAAGACAATAATATACAGTATCCAGACATTCTTTGTATTTTCCATCTTTATGTGGCTTATTTATTTATTTTACTCTATTTCTTTTTTAAAGGCTTTCTCTACCTTTTATTTTCTTTCTCTAAGCCTATGTATCTATATTTTCAACACACTCTAAACCACTTAGACTTTTTTTATAAAATCTGTCTTTACTGTATATTTATTTCTTAACTTTTTCTGTCTCTGACCACACCTTTGCTTGGCTAGGGTGATTAACTCCACCCAGATTCTTCTATTTCTTTCTGTTTCTGAACACACCTTTAATCCATCAAGGTTCAAGGTTGGTAGGATGGGTGGGTGGCTCCACCCAGCTCCTAGTCTAATTTCATAGAATTTATCTTTTTAACCCAGGTACTCTGGGGAATTTCAGGGTCCATATAATCACCAAGTAAAGCTTTGCCATCTGCTGCTCATTAACTCCATTTAAGTATTAGGCAGCAGGGCCTCTTAAAAGACTCACAAGTATTTTGCCTCTAAGGCTGAATCAGGAAGTTTCTCTTAAAAAAGTCAAGCCTCTGTTTGCCTCCAGCAAACAGAGCTGCTAATCCAAGAAAACATCTACACTAGAAAGCCATCTTTGATTCTGTTCCCTTTTTGTCCTTATGAACAGAAACCTTAAATACATCATTTACAACTTTTTCTTATATCTAGGCTCCTGTGAGACTTCAGGAACCAGCCATTTTACACCTTAAACTGCACCCCAGAAGCCTGCCATTGTAGCTCAAGCCCATGTGCATCACCGGGGCTACCACGGCTCACATGGGAGACACAATTCAGAGGCTGCTTTGGACTCTAGACCATTTTTTAAGCTTTGTATGGCTTTATGTGGGTATATATCTTATATGCCCCACATTGGGCTGCCATTTGTCTCACGAATAAATGAGACTCAGGGATAGATCTCTGAAGAAGTTGGAGATACTGGAGGGAATAAACACCACAGTCAGATTTTACCCAGTTGTCTTCCAGCTTCCTCAACCTTGCTTCCCTTGGAATGGCTTCTCCTCCTGTTTTTCTATTCTGTCTTAAATACCCTTTTGTAAATTAAGGTGTGGCCCCACCACTGCCTGCTTGGGAGCCTGGAATTCCTTTTATAATCTAAAGTGACCTGACTCAGTTGGGATTTAGGGCATAGGTCACCACTCCCAGGATATTCCCTGTGCTGGGATTAAAGGTTTGAATCATCACTTTCTGATCCTCCTAGACTGACTGTGGTTAGAGCTCTGGAACTTCTGGAGCTTCTATTAACCCCCCACATAGACTGTGGGTAGATCCCCTCTGATATTTCCAAAACTTCTGAAACTTCTATTGCATCCCCACAGGTGAGGTATCCCTGCTACATAAAAATTAATTTGAAAATATTCTTAAAGGCCATAGACCAATCACTCAATTCTAATATATCCTAACTGATGCTCCTCCTTGTATATTTAAATTTGACTGTGTTCATTCCAAAAGTAGGTCCCCATTGTCATCAGGTTTTACTGATCCTACACTATTCTCCACACCTTGGTAGTTGTATATGATCTCTAAGGAAAATAAAAATTAAGCCTGTTTATTTCTATACTTTAACTTTGTATTTTGCCTTCCTTCCAGAAATGCCATTCCAACTACAGAAAAGGGATAAAATGTCAACGAATGGACAAGCCTCTTCGTAATTGAAACCCTTTCCCACCTCCCCAAAAGGTTACTTGTTATGTGCCACATTTAAAAATAAGTCATGGTAGAGACACATACCATCTAGATCATTTGACTGTAGGACTTAGTAGCACTAACCATATCTCTATGGTGCAACCGGTTTCCAAAATGCTTTCTACCATAAGAAGCTGAGAAACCCCAAAACTACCCATCTGCATCTCCCTATTCCCAAATTCTGTTCTCTTTGTAGTTCTATGAGTAACTGCACCTAGTCCCTTTTAGACGCAGTTGTTTCGTTTTCTGTAACTTCTCTCCTGGTTACTTTTCTATTGCTGTGAAGAAACATCGTGACCACCGCTAGGGGGCAGGCAGCAGGCAGGCAGCAGGCAGGCAGGCAGCAGACAGGCAGCAGGCAGGCAGGCAGCAGGTAGCAGGCAGCAGGCAGGCAGCAGGCAGGCAGCAGGCAGCAGGCAGGTAGGCAACAGGCAGGCAGCAGGCAGGCAGCAGGCAGGCAGACAGCAGGCAGGCAGGCAGCAGGCAGGCAGGCAGCAGGCAGGCAGCAGGCAGGCAGGCAGCAGGCAGGCAGACAGCAGGCAGGCAGGCAGCAGGCAGGCAGGCAGCAGGCAGGCAGCAGGCAGGCAGGCAGCAGGCAGCAGGCAGGCAGCAGGCAGGCAGGCGGCAGGCAGGCAGGCGGCAGGCAGGCGGCAGACAGGCAGCAGGCAGGCGGCAGGCAGGCAGGCGGCAGGCAGGCGGCAGGCAGGCAGGCGGCAGGCAGGCAGGCAGGCGGCAGGCAGGCAGGCGGCAGGCAGGCAGGCAGGCGGCAGGCAGGCAGGCGGCAGGCAGGCAGGCAGGCGGCAGGCAGCAGGCAGGCAGACAGCAGGCAGGCGGCAGGCAGGCAGGCGGCAGGCAGGCAGGCAGGCGGCAGGCAGCAGGCAGGCAGACAGCAGGCAGGCAGGCAGACAGCAGGCAGGCAGGCAGGCAGGCAGGCAGGCAGGCAGGCGGCAGGCAGGCGGCAGGCAGGCAGGCGGCAGGCAGGCAGGCAGGCGGCAGGCAGCAGGCAGGCAGACAGCAGGCAGGCAGGCGGCAGGCAGGCGGCAGGCAGCAGGCAGGCAGGCAGGCGGCAGGCAGGCAGGCAGGCGGCAGGCAGGCAGGCGGCAGGCAGCAGGCAGGCAGACAGCAGGCAGGCAGGCGGCAGGCAGGCAGGCAGGCAGGCAGGCAGGCGGCAGGCAGGCAGGCGGCAGGCAGGCAGGCAGGCGGCAGGCCGGCAGGCGGCAGGCAGGCAGGCGGCAGGCAGGCAGGCGGCAGGCAGGCAGGCAGGCAGGCGGCAGGCAGGCAGGCGGCAGGCAGGCAGGCAGGCGGCAGGCAGGAAAGCAGGCGGCAGGCAGGCAGGCGGCAGGCAGGCAGGCGGCAGGCAGGCAGGCAGGCAGGCGGCAGGCAGGCAGGCAGGCAGGCGGCAGGCAGGCAGGCGGCAGGCAGGCAGGCAGGCGGCAGGCAGGAAAGCAGGCGGCAGGCAGGCAGGCGGCAGGCAGGCAGGCAGGCAGGCGGCAGGCAGGCAGGCGGCAGGCAGGCAGGCAGGCGGCAGGCAGGAAAGCAGGCGGCAGGCAGGCAGCAGGCAGGTAGGCAGGCGGCAGGCAGGCAGGCGGCAGGCAGGCGGCAGGCAGGCAGGCGGCAGGCAGGCAGGCAGGCGGCAGGCAGCAGGCAGGCAGACAGCAGGCAGGCAGGCAGGCGGCAGGCAGGCAGGCAGGCGGCAGGCAGGCAGGCGGCAGGCAGCAGGCAGGCAGGCAGGCAGGCAGGCAGGCAGGCAGGCAGGCGGCAGGCAGGCAGGCAGGCGGCAGGCAGGCGGCAGGCAGGCAGGCAGGCGGCAGGCAGGCGGCAGGCAGGCAGGCAGGCGGCAGGCGGCAGGCGGCAGGCAGGCGGCAGGCAGGCAGGCAGGCGGCAGGCAGGCAGGCAGGCGGCAGGCAGGCAGGCAGGCGGCAGGCAGGCAGGCGGCAGGCAGGCGGCAGGCAGGCAGGCAGGCAGGCAGGCAGGCGGCAGGCAGGCGGCAGGCAGGCAGGCAGCAGGCAGGCGGCAGGCAGGCGGCAGGCAGGCAGGCAGGCGGCAGGCAGGCAGGCAGCAGGCAGGCAGCAGGCAGGCGGCAGGCAGCAGGCAGCAGGCAGGCGGCAGGCAGCAGGCAGGCAGCAGGCAGGCGGCAGGCAGGCAGGCAGGCGGCAGGCAGGCAGGCGGCAGGCAGCAGGCAGGCGGCAGGCAGGCGGCAGGCGGCAGGCAGGCAGGCGGCAGGCAGCAGGCAGGCGGCAGGCAGGCGGCAGGCGGCAGGCAGGCGGCAGGCAGGCGGCAGGCAGGCAGGCAGGCAGGCGGCAGGCAGGCGGCAGGCAGGCGGCAGGCAGGCGGCAGGCAGGCAGGCGGCAGGCGGCAGGCAGGCGGCAGGCAGGCGGCAGGCAGGCAGGCAGGCAGGCGGCAGGCAGGCGGCAGGCAGGCAGGCAGGCGGCAGGCAGGCAGGCGGCAGGCAGCAGGCAGGCAGCAGGCAGGCAGCAGGCAGGCAGGCAGGCAGGTAGCAAGCATGGTGCTGGAGCAGGAGCTAAGAGCTTATATCTTATCCACAAGTGGAAGGAAGAGGGAAAGAGGGGTAAGGGAGGAGAGGGAGAGAATGGCCTGGTGTGGGCTTTGGAAACCTCAAAGCCCACCGGCAGTGATACACCTCATCCAAACACAAACCTCCTAATCCTTCTCAAACAATTCCACAAACTATGGACCAAGCATTCAGATATGAGAGCCTATCAGGCGGGTGCTCATTCAAATCACCACAGATGCCTTTGGGTGTACTCATGCTACAGCATGTGATAGGACATTGGATGCACATGCATACTGCATTTCCACTGCTCAGCTGTTCTCGGTGATGTTCCTGTTTCCTCCCAACTTTTTCAGAGCAAGGTGTTACCCCACGCTTCTGATTTCTGTCATCATTAATGATGCTGAATGAAACACAAATTCTAGTTGGTATTTAATGAAAACTCAGAGCCAAATTTTGGGGAAAAGCAGGAATATCAGAGAGAGGAAACAGACCACAGTCAATTCTCACCCAGCCAACTTCTCACAGTAAAAGCTAGCTTTCAGAGTCCTCTGCCTGGCTTGCAGCTTCTACAGAATACCACACTGTCTGCCTACGCCTCCTTAAATTTCTTCTTCACCCAGTTGTTTCACTTCTGGGTTCAACTCTGCATCACAATCCTAAAGTTAAGATTAGAGGTGTGAGCTACTACTGTTTGGTAGTTAGGCCTTCTTTGACTCACAGAAACATAGAAAGATCTCTGTCTCTGGAGTTAAGGGATTAAAGGCGTAGGTCACCATTCTGGTCTTTCCTGTGCTGGGATCAAAGGCATGAGTTACCACTCTCTGACCCTCCTGGCTTGACTGTGGGTGGATCTCTGGTATTCCAGGCTGACTTTATTAAATGTAAAATATATCATTACAGCTGCTATCTTTTCAATATCTTCTTTTATATCTTCTTTAGAGATGTGCCTATTCAAGTCTGTTTCAATTTTTAATTTCTGAATTATAAGTATTAATTTTTATCACATAACTTAAAATATTTTCTCCTATTATATGGGATGGGTTTTTTGTTTCATTTTTTGCTTTGTTAATTGTGTTTTGGATGACTAAAAATTTTTAATTGTGATAATTCATTTTGTCTGTATTTCTGTTGACAGTGTTTTTGATGTCATATCACTGGCAAACTGCTATCATAAATACTGTTCTTCTAAGAGTGTTATAGTTTTAACTTAGGGATGGAGGAATAGCTTAGTAGTTAAGATCTTGATTCAGTGCCCAGCACCAAAGAGTGACTCAAGCCCACCTGTGACTCTATTCCCAGGGTATCTGACACTCTTTTGGCCTCCTTGGGCACTTCATACATGGTACACATACACATATGCAGACAAACACTCATATACATACAATAAAAGTAAGAACTGATCTTTTAAAATTTCAGTTTTCTGTTTAACTTCCTTTTCTCCCATGAATTTTTATTGTTGGAAAACCCAGATTGATGGGGTTGTTATCCTGAGTCTCTTAAGCTGTGATATGATTCCATCCCCAGTAGTGTTAGTAAAGACATCACTCTGCTTCTTTTTTTCCCTTAAAATTTGGTAGGTACAGTTTAAGACTTTAATCAGATTTGCTTTTAACTTAATAATGTGTGAGTGTGTGTGGGGGGGGGATATGCAATACAAATTTAATTCCTATGTGCATTAAACAAAATCTTATTTAGTGGAAGTGACTACATTTTCAGGGTATGTAACCACTGCTGTGGGGATATGTTTCAAATTTAATAAAAACCAGTTTGAGATATCAGAGGGATCTATCCACAGTCAGTCTAGGAGGATCAGATAGTGGTAACTCACACCTTTAATCCCAGCCACAGGGAATATCCAGGAGTGGTGACCTACAGCCCTTAATCCCAGCAAATCTGAGTTTGAGGCCAGTTTAGTTTACAGAGGGAGTTCCAGGCTCCCAGGCAGGCAGTGGTGGTGCCAGGCCTTTAATCTTAACCTGGATGTGAAACAACTGGGGAAGTATTTAAGGCAGGTGTAGGAAGACAGAGCAGGCAGAAGAAGCCACAAGGAGCAAGGCTGAGGAAGCTGGAAGACAGCTGGGTGAGATCTGACTGTGGTGTTTACTCTCTGATATCACAGCCTTTCCCTGAGATTTGGCTCTGAGTTTCCTTTATTCGTGCTACACACCTCCCTAGCCATTATCTCCAAGAGGAATCCTGTGCTGAGTCAATCCTTCTTCCGTCTCCCTAGTTACAGTAGCTCTCTTACTGTTAGGTAATATATTCTTTATACACAATGGAGCCTGAAACCACAAAGGTTTAGTACCAAATCCTACCTACTCCTCTTTTTTCTCATTGTCATTATTAAATATGATAAATTTAATTAGTACATTGGGCACAGTAATATTTTAATAACCAACAATGAAATAGATTATAACAATATGATAAAATTTACTCAAATGTTAAAAATTGTAGTTTTAGCTATAAAGCCCTAAGATCCACTAACAGTGACCCATGTTCTCTATTAGGCTCTAATTGCTACAGTGCCCAGTTTCCAGAGCCTTCCACAGTCCCGCAGTTACTTAAACGGCAGCAGAGTCTTCCATTGTTAAGAGGCTACAGTGAGGGGCTGCAGAGAAGCTCAGCAGTGAGGAACCTGCTCCTCGAGAGGACCAAATTCAGTTTCCAACACCCACATGGCAGCTCACAAGCATCCATAACTCCAGATCCAGTAATCTGATGCCTTCTTCTGACCTGCAAGGTCACCAGGCACACACATGGTGCATGTACATAAATGCAGGCGAGACATTCAGACTAAAACCCCAAAAACAAAAACAAAACCACCTAAGTCAACCTAAAATAATTTTAAAAAAGGAAACAGTGACTGATTTTCATTTTTCTTTTTTTTACTATTTATTTACATATCTGTTTACTTCTTTTAGAGACAGGGTTTTTCTGTGTGACCCTGGCTCTCCTGGAACTCACTCACTAGACCAGGCTGGCCTGGAACTCGGAGATCTGCGCGCCTCTGCCTCCCGTGTCGCCACCACTGCCCAACTGATTTTAGCTTTTCACTCATGTAGCTTAATAACTTGAAATCAGTAAAAGAAGCAAAAGTAAACCTCAAGCAACTAAAAGAACAGAAAGATAAACAAATAAAAGCAAATATTGTGGCGGGAAATTTAAGGCACAAACAATCATAACATGAGGATTTAAAATGATCTTTGAAATGCAGAGATCTCCGCATGAATTTCAAAATGGAGACTAGTTATATGTTTTATAAAAATAACACAGAACACAGGATGGCCCAGGACAATAGGAATTTGGATGGATATGGGGCTTACCTACAGTGGCACCATGGTCCACTTAGTGATAGATCTGGGGGTGCAGCCGGGGCTGCATTGGGAAAGTACTTTCCTAGCAAGCAAGAAGCCTTGGATTCCATCCCGGGCACTTCACAAGACTTGATCCCAGTGCTTGGGAGGGACAGACAGGAGGAACAGTAGTTCAAGATTAGCCACAGCTAGTTCAAGGCCAGCCTTAGAGTAATCACCCACCACCAGAATTAAAAACAACAATGAATCCCAAAAAGCAGATCTTCAGGCAAAGAATTCATGTATTCTGACTCCATTATTAAAAACAAGATTCTTTTCCCCTGCGTTCCCATTTTAACATCATCACTTTCTCAAGGACAAAGGTATTGCTAATTTTTTGGTGTGTAAAGGAATGGTTCTGGATGAAGGTGCCTTTGGGTTTTCACACACTGGTCTGGAAAAGGAGCCGAGGTTCACTTACTTGAATGCAGACTTCCCGAGTAATTCAAAGCACATGAGCTCCTTCTAGCTCCATCTTAATGAACTAGAGTGGCAAAGCAATCAGAGAGAAACACCATTTGCTGCACTAAACATAATCACCACTAATCCCTCGGAGGGGACCATAAAAAACAACGAAAAGATTTTCTTATGTTAGGGGTCTTAAGCACATAATCTAAATAAAGTCTATGTCACCAGTTCATTTGCTGATGTCAGGCTTTAGAGGGCTTTCTTGGGGCCTGTGTTTTCCAAGTTTTTGCTGTTAGAGTTTTCGCTTTCTTAGGCACCGAGTAGTACATTTCAAAGGCTATTCTTTACTTTG
Source organism: Phyllotis vaccarum (assembly GCA_033318265.1). NCBI lineage: Eukaryota > Metazoa > Chordata > Mammalia > Rodentia > Cricetidae > Phyllotis > Phyllotis vaccarum. Next base: position 137,463,567 of record JARWLC010000004.1, on the reverse strand, counting down.
TGTTTATCAAAATACTAAGCTAGGCCTAGAGGGGTGGCCCACACCTTTAATTCTAGCTCCAGAGACAGAGGCAGTTAGGCCTCTATGAGACCAACCTTGTCTGCAAAGTGAGTTCCAAGCCATCCAGTGTTACAGAGTGAGACTATGTCTCAAAAAGAAAAAAGAAAAAGAAAGGGGTGGGGGCATTAAGCTGAGAAATTCCTCATTGTGTCATAAGATGTGAGCAGCAGATATATAGAGGCATGCTCATTTATCAACAATTAGGAGTATACCCAACAGAAGATAAGTGGCATAGAAGGAAGTCCTTCAGTAAGGTCCTCCAAATAGGGGAAATTAATATAGAAAGAGTGTAAGTGATGAGGGAAAGACAGTGTCTCTAGTAAGTCAGACAGACAATGACTCCATAAGTACAGGAAGAAACAGATCACCCCGTGTCATCTTGGAGTGATCTTCATATGCTTTATAAAACTAGATTTTTATACAAGAAAGATTAATTCAAGTGTAAGAAAAAGTTTGAAAAATCCCTCTAAGGACTTTCCAGCTGTGCTCTTGTTTCTCTTCAGATTGCATAAATCTTTAAAGATTTCTGTGGCGAGGAATGGCTTTTACTCTTGACTCCAGTGTGTTTCAGTCTTTGCCACAGCGGGGCTGGTCGCACTGGAGAGACGGTTCAGTGCCAGGCAGCTCTTGGCTGCCATAACTCTAGCTCCAGAGATATCTACCACCTCTGGCCTCTACTAAACACAGACATAACTAAAAGTAAAGTAAATCTTGGGGCTGGAGAGAGGGCTCAGCAGTTAAGAGCACTGGCTGCTCCTCCAGGGGACCTGGGTTCAGTGCTCAGCACCCACATGGTGGCTCAATTATTTGTAACTCCAGTTCCACACCCTATGTCTTCTTCCCATCTGCATAAGCCTGAGCATGCACATGGTGCATAGACATACACTCAGCACATAAAATAAGATAAATCTTAGAGAAATATGGGAAGTAACATATTTTATATGTAAAATGGCATGAATAAAATATGCTTAACTAATGCATAATTTAAAGTATAAAATTTTTTAAATGGGATATTGTTTAACCTACTAGCATAGCAAAAATTATAAATTGTAAATTTATATTTAATTAAAATTAAAAAATAAAATTTGATTTAATGTTACCCATTGTTGGTGGGATGTATGCAGAGGTATCTTTATCCTGTCAAGGGCTAATATGTGAGATCAATTAAGTTTCAAATGTGAGCAATTTAGTGATTTTTATACTCCAAAAATGAACATATGAACACCAAATTTAAAAAATAAAATTTTATTTATAACCATAGGAAATATAGCAACTTAGAATCCTACAAAGTAAGAAGAGAACTTAGGGGCTGAAAATTAAAAAGTGCTGAAGAATGAGGCTTCAGGCTATGGTCCTGACTTGAGGTGACCCATCCATCCTCAGGGTCTGTGTGCAGGTGTACCCGGTCCCCATCCATCCTCAGGGTCTGTGTGCAGGTGTACCCGGTCCCCATCCATCCTCAGGGTCTGTGTGCAGGTGTACCCGGTCCCCATCCATCCTCAGGGTCTGTGTGCAGGTGTACCCGGTCCCCATCCATCCTCAGGGTCTGTGTGCAGGTGTACCCGGTCCCCATCTATCCTCAGGGACTGTGTGCAGGTGTACCCGGTCCCCATCCATCCTCAGGGTCTGTGTGCAGGTGTACCCGGGGGTTCTTATCAACAGTTCAGCAAGTCAGAGTTCAGAAGCAGATAAGAGTCTCTGAAATTATGTAGGAAGAACAGCTGGATTAGTGAGAACAATCATGACTTCATGGCAGTGCTGCCTGGTAGTCACCTAGATTAAGAAAAAAGAAAAGAATGCCCAGCTATAGATCCACACAAATATAATCCTCAGGGTTCTGAGTAAGGTGTGATGCCAATTGGATGACTGCATCGCCAGCCCTATAAACAAATAGTGAAGGAACAAATGGACACCCAAGATTTAAACAATGAACTTGGGTCTCTGACTTGCAAATTAAGTCACAATGGATCTCACACTTACATATAAAGCACAATCTAAAAGACTTTTTGAAAAATAAAGAGAAAGCCTTCAGCATGGAGGATAGAGGAAAGTGTTCTCAAATTTTCACCCAGTGTATTATCCATGATGGGAAAATTAGCCTAATTTCATTAAAATGCAAATGTTTTATTTTTACTAATCTCTTAAGAGGAAAAATGGCAACCAAGGAGAGTGTTTCCAGTCCTCCTGTTCCTCTGTGTGCTGGTGCCCAAAATGTATAAAGAATACTTGGTTGTCATTAACAAAAGTGTCCAACCAGAAATGACCAAAACACATAGATACTTTTGTCTTTTTATGATTTTGTTTTCTCAATGATTTATTCTTCAATATCTCAGTGTACGTCTATAATGCATTCTGATCACATGCCTCTGTCCCCTGTTGTCTGCCTCCGTCTCCTGCAGCTTCATCTCCCCAGATCCCCATTTTATTTGTCTCGTTTTGGTTTTTTCCTGCTGGGTTTAATAACCAGAGCCACCCACAGTGGCATGGGTGAAGAGCTACCCATCAGAGCAGGAGTATCAGCAGTGACTACACCCCTAAAGATAATGGCTTCCTCTCCTCCAGCAGCCCACCTCAGCTGATAAGCTTCCCCAGTCCCCAAAGGTTTACGGACTCATTCTTATATAGGCAACAGTCGCTGCTGTGAATTCATGAGGCCACAGCCTTGTCACAGCCATATAAAGATCCATTTCACTCAAGAGGACATACACGGGTGACAAAAAGCACATGGCAGTATGATCAGCACCATTTATTGTTAGTGAATTGCAAATTCCAACCCCAATAAAGCTTACAATGTACCTGATCAAAACAACTAAAAAATGCCAATGACAACCAGAACCTCGGTCCCTCCGCTGCTAGCCGGAATAGCATGGTAGGAGGAAACCAGCCCGGCAGGGTCTCAACAAACGGAACGTGCATGGAGATGCAACTCAGTGACTGTGATCCTGGCCACATTAGAATTGTGTTCATTGTCTCCGTAACACGACCTCACTGCCATCTACATCTGTGGATGAACATGGAGACTGGTGGAGATTCCAAAGCTCCCTGATCTCAGCGTCGAAGAGTTCAAAAGGCTGAAGATTTGTAAGAATATCCTCGGGAACCTCCTGGAAGCTGGTTGGGTATAACACTTGGTTTACACAGCTACTTGGCCTAACATGTGTGATGTCTGTTCGTGTGACCTTTTCTAACAGTATAGTTATGCAACCTTTTACCCATTTCTAATGAATTTCCCATATGCTATAAGGAAACTTACAAAGCTACACTGTTCTCCTCTATTAATTTACCTTAGGCTGAATAGTTGTCTTCACCATGAGTTAATATTCAGAGTGAGAACAAAACGCTTCTTTGGGAAGGAGACATGCTACTTGTCTGACCCATTTCCCTCTCTGTGTATCTATGTCTCACTTTGTTTTGCCTTTGTGTTGTTTATTTAAGCCACAAATCAAACTCACTCAAGGGTTCTGAGATCAGTGTTTCTCTCATCTGCAAGATAAAAGGACAAGCAAGTGAAACTCCTTCAATCCCAGCACTCAGGAGGGAGGGGCAGGCAGAGCTCTGAGTTTGAGGCCAGCCTGGTCTACAGACTGAGTTCTAGGCCTGCTAAGGCTACACCAAGAGATGTTCTCTCAATAACAAACGACACTGGCAAAACACGATTTGTATTCAGACTATTTCTAAAACAGAATCTCAGCGTATAACAAAGATGAAACTCAGGCCTGACGATGTAGGGCAGTTGGCTGTGTTTGTCCAGATTCAGCCCCCAGCACTGTATAAACCAGAAGTGTAGAGACATACCTGTCATTCCAGCACGTGGAAGTCTCCGCAGGGGATCAAAGCTCAAACTCATCCTTAGTCGAGCCAGGGCTACTTGAGACTCCGGGGTGGTCGGTTGGTTGGTTTTGTTTTTTAGAGTTTTTTGGGTTTTTTTTCAAGCTGTTACGGTTGACATTGTGAAAGAGAGGGTTTTTGTTATTGTTCTTTTTCTATCAGAAGAATCTGAATTCTCTTTCATCTCTCAAAGAGCCCTAGGAATCTATTAAAACACCAAACAAAAATATGAGCCAGAAGCAAGGTTAGCATGACCACAGAACGGAAGGTTATTCTAACAGCTTTTCCAAGTGGGTGGGCCTGTAGGAGACATGCCCGAGGAAGGCCACAGAAATAAGGTCGTTCTAACAATTCTTTCATGTAGGTGTGTGTGTATGAGCAAACCTGTGGAGGTCAGGGAGCAACTCGGAGAAATTGATTGTATCTTTTCATTACGTGGGTCCCAAGGCTCAAGCTTAGGTCACCAGGCTTGGTGGCAAAGTGCTTTGAGCAGCTGATCCATGTCTCTGCCTCCACTTTTATTTTTAACTTACTTATCTATTTATTTTCCAATGTAACAATTTAATAATGAAATTCAGAAACTCTTCTCCTTCGCAATAGCATTTAAACAATAAAATACTTAGGTATAAATGAAAAGACCGTCACATTGAAAACTTTAAACCTCTGTTGGGAGAAATTAGCGAGCTACACAAGTAACACTATAAACCACGTTGTGAGTGGAAGGCATTAGCTCTGTTCAGAAGGCAATGCTGTCACCTAGAGTCAACAAAGTTCCCATGAGACTCCAGCAGGCTATTTGTCGTCATTGGCGAACTGTTTCTAAAATGTAGAAGAAAATGAAAAACACAAAATAGCAAACAAGACAATAAACAAAGACAAGCAAATAAAATGTTGCAAAGAAGAACAAAAGCCGGGTGGGGCCAGGATCACACTGTCTGATTTCCTCACTTACTACAAGATTTCAGAGGTTAGTGACGTGTAGTGTAGTATTGGCGTAGACAGACATTTTAATCAGCGTGCAGGAAGAGATGGTTCAGGAACGGATATGTGTACCTGTTGCCAGCTGATCTTTGTGCATTATTATAAAGCGGCTCTCTGAAGAAAGGGTGGTCTTTTCCCCTTAGGAAACGGTATCTCTCTGTATCCATTGATCTCCTTCCTTGGCTAAAGAACCTGAGCCTTTACCTCACACCACACACAAAAATCATCTCAAAGCTATCACAGAGGCCTACATGCAAAACTGAAGCTACATATTCTAGAAGGAAGCACAGACAGGGCTCTTGAGACTTTGAGTTAGGTAAAGACCTACCAGGTAGGATGACTAATGCACAATTCATTCTAAAACTGGTCATGTTATTAAACTTTTCTTCTTTAAAAAACATTATTGAAAAAACAAAAAGTCTTCCTTCAAGCTGGGCAAAATATTTCTAAATAATACACGTAAAATGAACAATATTTTACAACTCAACATCAAAATACATATTTATTAAAAGCAAAGAAGATATGCAAATGGATTCTAAGTGCATGAAAAATGTTCAAGATGCAGCATTTTGGTAAAACATGAAATATCTTAGACATTATCAGCTCATTCACATAAAGGAAAAAAATCTAGACAAACTGAAAACCAACAACTCTTTTAAATAATTGACTTATGTGTTTATTCAATTCCTGTCTCTCTGCCTCAGCTCCCTGGGTGACGGGATTATAAGCATGAGTCATCACACTTGGCTTTAATTTAATGAACACATAAAATTAATATAATTTATGGAGTACCACATAGTGCTTCAACATTTGTATACATTGTATAATGTTCAAAGTAGGGGCACACATTTGTCTCCAGGAGGGTTTATTGTTCTCTTGTTGTAAAAACACTCATTTTTTAAATTTTTATTAATGTTTTATCTTTTTATACAAATGAGTGTTTTTCCCACGTGATTGTATTGTATCACATGTGTGCCCAGTACTCACAGAGGACAGAAGATTGCATTGGACCCCTTGGAATTGAGTTAGAGACAGTTGTAAGCTTCCCTGTGAATGCTGGGAATTGAACCTGGATCCCCTGCAAGAGCAGTCATTTTCCTGAACCACTGTGCATCTCTCCAGCCCCATCTTTTAGGGTGTTTTTGTTTTAAATATACAGCATATTGTCATTTCTTACAATCACTCTCTGCCACAGAGTACCAGGGCCCATTTCCCTGTCTGTAGTAATAACCACTGACCAGCTCTGCATGCCTGTAAACAATGAGAGGTCTTATATGGTTTTCCATGTACTCACTGAATATTTGCACATATTCTTTTGAAAAGTATTTACATAGTTCTATGTAATTATTCAGATTTCTAAAATTTTTGCCATACAGTTCATGCGAGATATCAGTCCTCTATCTAGTGTTGCCTGAAGGTATTTTCTGTCCAGACAGAAGTATTATAGCTTGATTAAAAAAAAATCACTTGTGTAGTTTTGCTTTTGTTGACTATGACTATGGGGTCTTATTTTTAAAAAGTTCTCAATCACTCCAATGTCCTGAAACATTCATGCCTTGTTTTTCCCATAGTTCCATAGACTTAGGTCTTGAATCCAAGTCTTTAAAATGTTTTTAGGTGATCTTTGTATGTGATGAGTGATAGCTTCCTAGTTTTAGTTTTCTCCATGTAGATTAGATATATGATTTTTTCAAGCACACATTTTGAAGAGGTTGCCCTTTTTAAAGTGTACATTCTTAACGCCTCTGCTGAAGATCTGCTGGTGGCAGGTACATGGGTGAGGTCCGCTGGCCTCAGCACATTCATTCGCCAGTACCACACCATCATGATTTCCATATCTTCTAGTCAGTATATTTTGAAATCAGCTTGTATAGTGGCTTCTTTCTTTTGGCTCCAGATTGCTTTAGTTGTTGAGGATGCTTTGTGATGCCACACACTTGTTAGCACTTATTTCTACCTCTGGAAAGAATGCAGTTGGTGTTTTGATGAGATATCATCGACTCTGTGGATCACTTGGAGTGGTATGAACATTTTAACGACATTGCCAACCCATGAACACAAGAGGTTGTTCCATGTTTTCATGAATATTCTTAATAATTATCAATGTTTTGTAGTTTTCACTGTGAACAGACATCTTTTACCTTATTGGTTACATTTAAAGCTGAATATATTTTGTAGATACTGTACGCAGGATTGCTTTTCTTATTTCTTTTCCGGATGGTTCACTAGAGGCATTATTGCTGGATTGTTAGTCTTTGGGGGTTCTCAGAGGCCTTGTCATCTGCAGCAGTGACAACGTGACTTCTTCCCAGCTTGGATGCCTCCTTTTCTGTTTTGCCTGATTGCTCTGACTTGCGCTTCTGGTTCTGTAGTGAGATTGACATCCCCATCAATTCCAGGCTTCATTGAGGAAACATTCAGCTACATTCCTTCCATTCAATATGATGCTGACTTACCGGATGTGGCTTTCTTTAAAACAATGAGCTACACTCCTGTTTTGCTTCAATTTTTTTTTATCATACAGAAACGTTAGATGTTATCAAATGCTTTCTTTGCCCATATTGAGCTGATCACATGCCTTTGTCCTTCACTGATGTGAGTAGTCAATAATCAAGAGTTATTGTTTCCAAGGCAAAGGGAAAAATAAAGCAAGAAAAGGCAATCTGCCATAGCATTCTGTTGGGATGAATGAACAGTTATTACAGTGTCAACAAACAACTCTTAGGACATTTCCTTCCTTCCATCCATCCATCCATCCATCCATCCATCCATCCATCCATCCATCCATTCATTCTTCCCATGTCAGCACTAGTCAGTGTGAGAGAAAAAGAAGCTGAATTGGGCACGATGCTTGCCTCACACAACTTAGGGTCCAGGAGGGAGCATGCAAGCTACTGATGAAGTGTGATGAGCATCACAGGAGAAGAACGAACAAAGAGGAACGGAGACATATACCGCACTCAAGTCTGTGTGCCCCTGTGCCTGGGATGATGGCCAACATTGCAGCTGCTAGGCTCTGGTTAGACCATTGCAGCAACAGTCAGAGAGCAAGATGAGGCTAAGGCAGGAACCGCAGCGTTGTGGTTAACAGGTGCTGAAGCAAGGAGGAAGGAGATCTGAGGTGACACCTCAGCCAGCTGTGAGAGGCAAACGTGCCATCAGATGCAAGAAGAAGTTACATGAGTGAGCAACACGGCTGCATCGTTAAAATTAAGTTCACCTCTAAACTGTCAGGATCTCAAGCCTTTTCCCATGGATTTGCCAGCTTGTGGCACTTGCCAGGGTTAGGGCTCTGACATGGAAATGAAGGAAGTGTTGAGAGACACATGTTTGGAGATAAAAACGGAACTACAGAAACCAAGAGGCTGAAGCTTTGATTGGCAACTTAGTGAGGTTTTCCTCATACTCTATCTCTTAAAAAGGGGCAACATGGAGGCCGGGGAGATGACTCAGTCAGGAAGCAATCAGTCAGGAGGATCAAATTGGAGACCCCCAGCTCCCATAAAGCCTGACAATGCATACTTGTAATTACAGCATGCTGAAAGTAAAGATAGCAGGTCTCTGGGTCTCGATGGCCAGCCAAACCAGCCAGGCTCCAAGTTCAGTGAGACCTCTGCCCCATTCTGCTTTCCTTCTATCCCTTTTTCCATCCCTCCCAAGTGTATCCTGTTTCCAGCCACCTTTCCTGGTTCTTTTATTCTTTGGTCTGAGTCAGCTGGCTGCAGACCCCCCTTCCCTGGCTTTCATTGCTCTGAAAGAAATGAATCTGGCAAGTACATTAAGACATACAGTGGCTAGTTCAAGAACCCTCTCCACGATTGTTAGGAGTCTTAGCTGGGGACATCCTTGTGGGTTCCTGGGATTTCTTTGGTACCGGGTATTGCACAAGTTCTATTTGGTATTATAATAAAAACCTGGGGCCAGATATTAGGGGAAAAGCTGAAAGATCAGAGAGACAAAACACACCACAGCCACTTCTCACCCAGCCAGTTCCCCAGGCCAGATGGGGTAGGTCCTGTCTCCATGAGTCCTCAGACTGACTGGGCCCAGGCGAAGGAGAGACCTTCTGTCTTCTCCTCAGGCTTCTATCCCTGACCTGTTATTTCAATTCCTGGATCAACTTTCTCGTGCTAGGATTAAAGGTGGGTGCTACCACTGCCTGGCTGTTAGGCCTTGAACTCACAGAGATCCTGACAGATCTCTCTGCCTCTTGAGTGTTGGGATTAAAGGCATAGGTCACCACTCCCTGACCTTCCTGGCTTGGCCGTGAGTGAGTGACTCTGTCCTCTGATATTTCAGACTATTTTTATTAAATATTTATCACCACAACTAGGTTTCTTTTTAATCCCATAATGACTCACTCTGTCAAGATTATCTCTTTCATTATCATCCCTCCCTGTCCCTCCTCCAACTCAGCCATCTTGAACCCTCATGTTCCCACCCCCCCATTACCTCCCCTCTTCTCCCCCCTTCTAGTTTACCCAGGAAATCTTAATCATTTCCCTTTTACTAAGATTGATGACTACCCTAACTGTCATCATAGAACCTACACCCCGTGACTGATGGAAGCAGATGCAGAGACCCATAGCCAAGCACTTGGCCGAGCTCCTCAAGTTCAGTTGAAAGGGAGATTATAGGAGGCAGGGTGGGGGTGGTGTCAAGATAATAATGGATAAACCCACAGAGACAGCTGACCTGAGCTAATGGGAGCTCACTGGCTCTGGACTGACAGCTGGGGGGCCTGCATGGGACCAAACTAGGCCCTATGAATGTGGGCGATAGTTGGGTGGCTTGATCTGTTTGTGGGTCCCCTGTCATGGACCAGGACTCATCCGGATACATAAACTGGCTTTCTAGAGCCTATTTCCTATGGAGGGATGCCTTACTCAGCCTTGACGAAGAAGGGAAGGGTCTTGGTCTTGCCCCACTTGGTATGCCAGCCTATGTTGTCTGCCCAAGGGAGTGAATGGGGGGGGGGGCATGAGAAGGGAGGGGAGGGGAACAGTGTTTGATATATAAGATGAAAAAGAAATTTAATTAAAAAAAAAAAAAGGTATAGTGGCTTCACTGTGCCACTTCTGAAGTCAGTATTTCTGAATCTTAGCAGAAGCCTTCAATTGCTTTGCATAAAACTTTGAGTGTAGTAATTAGGCCCATGCTTGTTTGTATGTATGGCTATGCAGATATTTTGGGGACAGGAAAGCAGACATTTCTTGGTCTGAATCCATCACTTGGATTTACATGCCATAGTGAGGACCTGGCCATTCTAACCTCTACCATCTCGACATCTAATTTGGCTGTATCCAGTCACTTATAGACTGTCTGGCAGTAAATAGCTATGCTCGAACAGGGTTTTGATGTACAAGGATTTTGTGTCTGAAATCCCTATGATAGGTTCTATTGAAGATGTAATAAAGCTCTGGAGAGATGACTCCATGGGTAAATGTGCTTGCTATGCAAACATGAGTACCGCGTCCGGTTTCTTGGGTGGTTCGAGTCTTGTCCAGGCGAGGGGCGTCGAGGTTAAATAATCTGCACTCAGGAGTCATTTAGGTTCCATCATTCAGGATCACAATGAGAGACCCGAGCTTTATTCAGTACATCTTATGTCTTAGGCCTGTTTCTCCCTCCGCCATGCTTCTCTCCTGCCATGCATCTCGCCTCACCTTTTTCCCCTCTAGCTTCCCGCCATGTTGGTTTCCTTCTTCCCATTCCACTGACTGACTCTACTCCATGCTTGTCTCTAGCTCCATGCTTGTCCCATGCTTCTCTCCCTGTGTCCCAGCCTCTCCTCCTGTGTCTCTGCTTCCTTCTTAACTCTCTCACACCCTGCCCCCTCATCCGGGCACACCCAAGGTCTTGGAAGATCCCAAAAGACTAGCACTCAGCAGGTGGCAGTGATAAGGAGACTTGTAGTGCAGGAAAACATGTTTTTCCTTTTTCCCCCTATTAACATAAGGTTTTAGTCCTTTGGGGGGGAGGATGGGCCATAAGGGCCAGAATGGCACTATTCGGGAGTCAACACATGAGAGCCTGAGGTCAGGTCCCCATCACCCATGAACAAGCTGGGTGTAGGGGCATGGATCTATAAGCCTAATGCTGGGGTACAGAGGCAGAAGGCTCACTGGAGGCTACTGACCATTAAGTCTAACAAAAAATGCAAGCCTTGGGTTTAATATGGGAATCCCTACCTCAAAAAAAAAAAAAAAAAAGTGGAGAATAACTGTTGAGGTTGTGCAAACACAGTGTGCATATCTGTGCATACACAAACACATACCACACACACACACACACACGTTGTAAAGGCTGGGAAATTGGCTCAGTTGGTAGACCCAGCATGTGTGAAGCCCTGGGTTTGATTGTTAGATCTACATAAATAGGGCGTGATGCTACTTACCTGTACCCTAGAACTTGGAAAGTGGAAGCAGGAAAATTAGAAGTTCAAGGCCACCCTCAACGACATAATCAAACAACAAAAAGTTTTAGAGACTCCATCTATGTTTTGAAAACTTCATAGCTTGTTGTCTTGAGAATAACTGATATTTGATGGGATACTTTGAGTGAATTAAAGACATAAAATACAAATAGAGTTTAAAATATATGATGATTTGTTGTGGGACTCAGGTGTCAGTTGGTAAGGTCAAAAGACACTTATCCAAAGTACTGGGCCGCTGAAGGGGGCGGGGAAAGCCCATTGAAAAGGGGCTTCTGGAACACGAGACGCTCTCTTCCTGGTTCCTGGCTGTTGGGGAGAGGATTGGATTCCATCGTCCGTCCATCACTCGTCCACCGTTCCAGACTCCAGTCCCTGTTCAGTTCATAAACTGTTACCTGTACCGTGAGTGTTGGTTTATATTTTAATAAATATCTATCTGGTATTGGTGCCTTCTAAGTAAACTCTGCCTACAATGATTTTGTTGCAAGATTTGATCCATGGTTTTCAGGCAGGAGGATTTTTGACAGAATCTAGATGTTTCCCATGTCCTCCTCTCTTACCTTTTTGATGGTGGTGGGGTTTTTTTAGGTTTGTTGTTTTCAAGACAAGGTCTCTCTGTGCAGCACTGGATGTCCTAGAACTTTCTCTGTAAACATATTGACCTCAAGCTCATAGGGATCCATCTGCCTCTGCCTCCCAAGTATTTGGATTAGAGGTGTGCACCACCACTGCCGGCTCATTCTGTCATCTTTGACTAACCCTAATTAACAATCCCCATGTGGCCATTTCAAGAGATTCCTAAACACTCTGTGAGTCCTAAGGCAGGTTCTAAAAGATACCTAGAAGATATTCTGGGTGTGTACTATTGTTAATATGCCTAGGGGAATACAGGTCTCTCAGTGCAAGCAGAAAACCTGCATTGTGACAGTTAGGGAACATTCAGAGTGTGCAATCTGATCCCTGTGTGGTCTCTGGTTGGCAGAGTTGGGAAGCACAAGTAAGAAATGATGCTAATTAGCTCTGATCTTGCAGAAACAGAACTGTGGGCCAAGAACCAAAGATAACAGCTTCTCAAGCTGGGCCCCAGGACGGAGGCTCAAGTTAAAATGAGGCTCCCCCTCTCCTCCTTTTGCACTATCCCCTCTTCTATAAAGAAATAGATGTCCAAAATTCTCACCCTCTAATTCTCCTGAGGATCTGCTTATTGAGCAAAGGGCTATCTTTAAAACTTAGACAGGTCCCCTGGAGAAATTACATACAGTGGCATGTCATGGGGGGAGGGGAGGGCTTATCAGAAAGGCCTGATCTTAGATTTTGGCTGTGAGGGAATTTTTACCACTGCTAGCTGTTGAAGGGGCTGAGCCACCCTCTATGCAGTCCTGGGAAATCAGTTCTGGAAGCTGGCAGACTGCCTTGTGGATTCAAAGCATGTGGCTCTTCTCCTGAATGAGCCCCCCCCCCCCCCTTATCTGACAGTTGCTATGTATAAAGTAAGTTAACCCAGCGCCTTGGGTAAATGAAAACTCAAATGGGATCCATGGAAGCATTATCCATCTGTGGCTTGGGCATGGCTCTTGCATATTAGTGCAGATCCCAACAAGCAGCAAGAGGGCTGTTTGAGCTTGGATTATGTTTGCTGTGTTCCAAAGCAAAGGTGCAATCTGGCCTGGGATCCCTGCGGTCTAACTAATGCAGTAATGAACTGCGACAGCATGATGGGCCTGAGTTCCACCCAATTCCCAGACTCTTCTGTTCTGGGAAGATATTTGCAAAGTGAAAATGGGGTCCGTGTAATGAGTCCCACTCAGAAATGACAAATTTCATTATATAGTCACCTGTAAATGAACTGAGGTAACGATGCCTTAAACTATTCCTCTGCTCCTGAAGTTATATTCAAGAGTCTTATTGTCAAAAAAAAAAAAACCAAAAACAAAAAAAAAAAAACATGATGGGTTTATTAAATACCCTGTAGGCTACTGTTCTGGAAATGCCTGCTGTATCTTAGGCAATTTTTCTATTTAATCTGGGTTGTATGTATGCTGCTGCAGCTTCAAAACATCTGGGTACGGCAATTTTTTTTCTAGCCTGCACCTGCGAGGGTAAGCACACACATAAACAAACAAACCAAAAAAAAAAAAAGAAAGATATTAAATCTTCCCAGGGCTGGGGGTAGGTGGAGAGCCCAGCCAGCCATGAAGCTCCAGGGAGCAGAATGACAGGCAGTGAGCTGTAAACAACCTTGAGAGGGATTTAATTCTTATGACAAGTGCCCGTGGTGGCATCTCACACGGACTCAGCATAAGTACACACTTCAGAGAAGAGCCATTTGGATTTCATGCAAATGGAAAATGGAAACGCTCCCCAAGCAACAGCGCCTCCCAGCTATAAATAGCCATGCAAATCAGGGCGAGCTTGGGTCGTAATTATCTTGATTTTTCAGAATTTTTGCCACTCAGAAGAAACGTTTAGAGTCTTCTCTGGGCTTCTTATAATTACAGCTGCTGTTTCAGCCACTGCCGGAGGGTTGGTGGCTGTGACCCAGTACTTACCAGGAGGCCCCTCTGCAGCCGAGAAGATGACCAAGTTGCCTTGGTGGGTTTGGCTTTGTCATCAGAAACAAATCAAAATTTCGGAGGGTAGCTATTCATCATCCTGTGACAAGCATTCTTCACTGTCGCTTGTAACTTTGAGGCTCTGGCACTGTGGGGCCCTCTGGGCTAAGTCAGTGACATGCCTGAGACACCAGAGAAACTGAGCAGACACAGAAGAGAAAGATTAGAATCCAGACCCATGACAACCCAGAAAATGGATACTTCGCTAATAGAGAACAGCACATTTTTACATTTTTTTTTTCTGATGCATGTTCTTTCTCCTGGTATGTTCAGGAGCTGCAGTGTAGGATTGGGTGATGGTTCCAGAGCTCTCTCTCCATAAGGAGATGTCAGTCTCCAACAATCGAAGATCCCAAGACCCAGATGAGACCCCAACTGGAGTCAACATCTTGATTTGTCCAGTGAATAGAAAACTTAGTACAGCTGACCTGTGCCACGATTCCCAACCCACACAACCCAGGAGATCGTACCATTGTGTGGCTTTAAGTCACTCAGTACTCATTTATTCAGCAGCAGAGCCTGTGTCTAAAGCTGGGTATGGTGGCACTGGCCCGTCATCCCAGCCAGCACTCAGGAGGCTGAGGCTGGAAGATTTGATGAACCAGCCTGTTTCCATCTTAGGCTTGAAAGCATCTTACAGTAAAGACAAACTAGGCTTATTCCCATTTATGATTACATCTGTTTCTCAAGGATTGGGCCGTGCTCCACCTATAACCTTAACCAAAAATGCTTCAGCACTGCCTGTTTCAGGAAATGGCAATCATATCTTTGTTTCGAAAAGTTGTAATGACCATTTTGCAACCCTAGCTTTCTTACAAAATGTTGTTACAACCACCTAGGCTATAAATACCTTGTTATGTTCTGCTTCTGTGACACATCCCCCCATTTGGAGACCCCTACCCCTGAGTTACAAAAACCTTGTCTTCCTCAAATCCAAGACTGATCTCTCAAACCTCACCTTAGGGGGACACAGCCGATGCACACAAATAAAAAAAAATATTTCCTTAATTATTGATTGCTTTCATTAACTTGACCATGATGATTTGGGTTGGTGGTCTTTTTCCTTTGAGTCCTGGATTAACAAATTGCCTGGAGTTCAAGACCAGTTTGGGCTACATAGGCTAACCAAGCATACATAAAAAGATCCTGTCTCAAAAAAAAAAAAACAATAGATAGATAAATTTAGGGAGGGAGAGAGGGGCAGAGATATGGAGGAGGAAGGAGATGCTAAAGAGAAGGATAGAAAAGTTTTCTTCTGGAACTTTCCTTCTGGGACTAGCAGTTTATTTGCTGGATGTTGTACTATGAAATAATCCCACAAAAACCTCAAAAGAGTCTCCTAATCAGTAGTTACATCCTGCCTCGATTCCCTTCTCTCCTTCTGTGCAAAACGGCACAGGACGTGTTTCCTGTGCTGCAGTCAGGGCTCAGCCTTGTTTTGTGGAATGGTTCAACTCCACCCTTTTGTGTCAGGGAAGGCTGAATTCTGTGGTCTGCTCTGCGGAGCTTCTATGGAGTCTGGAGTGAGCTGATGAAAACCAAGACAAGCAGGAATGTTAGAGTGTAAACAGTAAGGTCAGCAAACACCCACCTGGTTTTTCCATCATGGATGAGTTACTTTGTGATAGCCATTTTTCTCTACTCCTGTTGGCTGTCCCCTCCTAAGTACCCTCCATACACCTAGGGTAGTGTCGTGTACCACCCCCCACCCTCCTTCACAGCCTATGACAGGTACAAAAACTCTGCTCTATTGCATGACAGGTACACACTTCCACTTTGTGGGTATGCCTTGCAAACAGTTTATTAAACTGTCGCCTGTTGGTTTGGGGCGTGAGCTCAGACACACACTACCAGTTGCTCCACTAGAGTTTATTCAGGGGAGTTGCCGACCTGGTACAGGGAGAGAAGCAGAAGAGAGAGAGACAGACTTTCATGTGGCGTCTCCTTTTAGGAGAATGGGTGGGCACAGATTTATGTAGCTACACAGTGTGTTCTGCTGGCGCCATGTTGGGTTTAACACGTGGCTGTTATGTGCTGGGAATACTTACATCTCCATTTTCGTGATGTTCTAATGGGCTCTTTTGTTCTGAGACCTTGAGAATATAGCACTCGTCAGACCCCAACACTGGGTAGTTTTGAAACTACTGGGTCAGGAAACTGAATTCTAGACTCAGTTTACTCTCTACCTGGTAAAGAACAAAGCCTTTCCCTGCATGATAGAGACAGAGTTTGAAGTCTCACTAAGGCTCCCACCGGGTCTCAGAATCTGTTGTCTCCCGAATAAGTGCCATTCTGGGCCTTATGGCCCATCCTCTTCCCCTAAGGACTAAAACCTTGTTTACAGGGGGAAAAAGGAACTACAAATCTCCTTATCGCTGCCACCTGCTGAGTGCTAGTCTCTTGGGATCCTCTATGACCTTGGGCGTGCCTGGATGAGGAGGCAGGGTGTGTAAGAGAGTTAAGGTGACAGAGAGCTGAGAAAAAAGAGACACGAGGAGGGACTCAGGCAGAAGCGGGAGAAGAGGCAGAAGCTGGGGACAAGCATGGATTAGAGTCAGTGTGTGTGAGCAGGAGCAGAAGGAATCCAGCATGGCGGGAAGCTAGAGGGGAAAAAGCTAGGCGAGATGCAGTGGCAAGACAGAAGCATGGCTAAGGGACAGACAGGTCTAAGAGATAACATGTACTGAATAAAGCTCAGGTCTCTCAGTGTATGGAGAGCCTGAATGATGGAACCTAAACGACTCCTGAGTGTAGACTTTATTAATCTTGACGCTCCTCGCCTGGGACAAAACTCGGACCACAAAGAAACCGGACGCGGTAAGTGGAGGTCATAACCGAGACCCACTCGGTAAGAATCTGTAAACTGGTAGGTGTCTTGTGTACATAAAACTTACGTGTGGGTCCTTCGAAGCCTTGCGGCTCTTTACCTGTCACTGATCTGGACTTCTGTGGGGCCCCTACCCTTTTTAGGCTTTCAGGCCGACTCAGTGAAAAAATGTAACCCCCTCTAGACAGCAGGTAAAAACGCTCAGTCTTTCATTTTTGTTTCTTCAGTCTTAAGACAGGCCTGGAATCCCAGCTTCTCTGCTGCTTGGCCTTGTGTGTCTGGAGCAGGGCACCAGCTTCTCTCATGGGACGCCATGACTGAAGAAAGGCCGCTGTCTCCTTAGACTTGCTGTGCCCTCTGACTCCTGATTCTCCAAGGCCCCATTTCTAGTCCATCTGTCTGTTCTGCTGACTTTCATAAGGCCTGGGGCTCAGAGGGTCAGAGAAGAGATATTTTAGGCATTGGATTACGTGGTCTCTGCTGAAATCACCCAGTTCTGCAGTCCCAGAGCAGCTGTCTCTAACATGGAAAGGAGGAGGGTGTTTGTTTACAGAAATGGGTCTGACCCACAGGCCTTATTTCATCTACCCTACCCTAGAAGTTTCTTGACGTGTGTGTGTGTGTGTGTGTGTGTGTGTGTGTGTGTGTCTGTCTGTCTGTCTGTCTGTCTGTTTGTCTATTTGCTTATCATTACTACACAGGCTTTCAGGTGACATCAACTGGCTCCTTTTGTCCTAGGTTCCTTTCAAGCTTTGTGCTGTGAGTCATCTCTAGAATTTTAGGGTAAATCCTCATGGGCCCCCAACTCACAGCCAGGTCACATGGTAATAAAGCAGGCTCCAGTGTCATTCTACCTTGTCTGTATCATGAGTGTGTTGTGGGGCTTTGTCCTCTGAGCATAGCAGACACTTTTCTTGTCACCAGAGCAGCTGTGGCCACCCACAGGCAGCCCTCAAGATCTACACCTGTTGATAGTTCCTCGTAGGGAAGGCTGGGGAGGGTCACTGGGTCCTCAGCTGAGAATCCAGATGCTATGTCCTTCCCCTTCCCAGCAACTAGCTGTATATAATTCTGGCCCAGATACATGTAGTATTAGGAGGTGCTACAGGATGTAGAGCAGTGGTTCTCAACCTGTGGGTCATGACCCACATGGCAAACCTATCTATCTTCAAAAATATTTCCATTATGATTCATAACAGTAACAAAATTACAATTGTGAGGTAGCCAAACAAACAAACAAACAAACAAAAAACTATGGCTAGGGAGGGCACCACAGCATGAGAAACTGTATTAAAGGGTCAAGGCATTAGGGAGGTTGAGAACCACTGATGAAGCATGTGGGAGGTTAGTTTAGGAAGGGGACAATGCCATATTACAGCTGTGGAGAAGCCATCACACATACCAGGATAAGGTTTTTTGGTGATACAGTTGTTTGTGTGCCACTAGGTTCCTGTAAGGAAACCTGTAATACTGTTTCTGGCCCGGCCTTTCTAGCCTAGCCCGGCGTTCAGACCCATTCACAGACCTACTGCCACAAAGGCTTATATTAATTTCATGCTGATTGACCTATGGCTCAGACATATTGCTATCTAGCTCTTTCATCTTATCTCAATCTATTTCCATTAATTTGTTTAGCCATGTGGCTTGGTACCTTTTCTCAGAGCAGCATGGCTATCTTCTTTCCTCTGTGTCTGCTAGTGTCTCTCTCTGCTCTTCCTGTTCCCAGAGTTTTCTTAGTCTGGTAGGCCCGCCTATACTTCTTGTCTGCCTTCTTCCAATCAGCATTTTATTAAACCAGTAGGCAGGACAATTATTTACAATGTAACATAATCCCACTACAGAAACCCAACAGACTGATTCATTAAGCTAGACTTAGGTTGAATCCTTTAGTTTATCACTGATAACACTCTCTAGGGTGAGTGTTTCACATTTATCCAGGACAGCCTTATGCAACACTTGTTTCCCAGGTAGGGACAGAACAGAGCCATGGATGTGTTGGTGAAGAGCAGTTGCATTGTTCCTGCTGTGGGGAATAAGACATGTCACTAAAGCTAAGCTAAGGTTAGAGCATCCTCAGAAGGAATGACCATTCTCCTTGGAGTATCTCCTGGCTACCATACAGTTGATCCCTGCCCCAACCAGGTGATAAGACATGCAACAAGGCTGTCTTCCCAGATGGAAAGTCCAGGGGATAAATCTTGGTGAGACATCTTTCTCTATGGGCTATGAGTCCTTGAATGTGGTTCACCATCCTGAGAATGGCTGATGGACCAGAATTGCAATTTCTGAACATAGTGTCTACAGAACAGGGATGCCAGGGAGCTCACACAGACAGTACATTGCAGCAGCTGTGCAGTTAGACATCTGACTGAGACTAAGCTGTCCTCTAGAAAGAACTTGCTGGTATAAAATACAGAGACGCACGAGGCCACCCTCCCCTCAATATGCACTCTAGTTTCTGAATAGACAGCATCAGTGGAAGAAAAGACAGTGAAGTCAGAAGTGTTGCCTTTCCATTGCTTAATGCTGAGGAGACATAGAAAAAAGACCATGCTATACATCCGTTTTAATACTTCATGTGACCCCCAAACCTGAACCCATTGAAGCATTTACTTATACTGTTTGATTATTAAATTAAACTTGGGAGTCAGATCTCAGGATAAAAACCTGATCAGAGAAGTGTCAGAGGAACGACCAGTGAGTTCTTTTCTCTCTCCTCTATCCAAAAGGCCCAAGAATCTTTCCAAGTCCCTCCCTACTACTTCCTTTGTCTATCTGTATCCTGGGTCCTCCCAAACCTCTACTCTGCTCAGCTGGTTGTCCATTCGCCCCCAATTCAAAGTAAACATAACTGATAGTCTCAGAGTGTCAGGGCAAACAAACATCCATGGAAACAGTCCGTGGAAAGAGCCTGGGGGGGGGAGTGGCAGGGGGTGAAAGGAGGGGGAGGGGCGGGGAAAGGGGAAGGGCAGGGGCCATGAAGTAGAAGTTATCAAGAGCCAGGCCACAGGCTCAGCCAGATGGTGTGCATTGGCCATTAGGAAGAAAGTCCGTCAGTTCAGCAAGGGCCTTAGCAGCTTGTGAGGTTTTGCTAAGCCTTGTGATTTCAGTAGAAAGAAAAGGCCTGGAGGAACTGGGCAACTTTGACATAAGGTGAGTTTGTAAAGTGCTAAAGCATTCGGGGGTGGGTAAGGGAGGAGGGGAGGAAGAGGAGGAGGAGGAGACAGCGACAGAGGCAGTGAAGAGGATCCTCTGGGTCACTGAAGAGTACCTGTAGTGGGATCTTCGTTGAGTTGGAGTTCTGATGGAAAACCAGTGGCTGGTGATCTTTGGAAGGCTTTAAAACCCACAGCAGGCAAACAAACATTAGGAAAATACCATTGGGCCCCCACTGTGCCAACTGTAAAAGACCTTGCTAAGGAAGGACCTTAGCAGCAGATCCCCTAACTAGGGGATGAAAGAGACCAAAGTCTCCCACAGGTGAGGACCGTGCAAGGCAACCAGAGGACCCATGTTGAATTGAAGATGTTTTGGCTCTCTACACATGTGTATGCCTTTTGGACCCATGGGGATGCCGGAGCCAGGTGGCTTGGTCCCAGAGGCTCCCAGGAGCATCTGCATCAGTGTGTATCAGCTGGTTTAGATAGACAGGATTAAGCTGGAGCCAGGGGTAGGAAACCCCTTCTCCCCACATTCCTAAGTATGTGGTTCAAGCTGCTTCTTTGGGTGTGGAGTATGTTTGCCCAGCCAGAGGCAGTTTCAGCAGTCAGGTGTGGCTGAATGGCAGGCCACAACTGGCACCTCTGGCCCAGAGATTGCAGTGTGCTATGGAGTTTAGCTGGGCATTGTTGTGACTTATCCTGAGTAAATGACTTCCCCACAAGAAGAGAGGGTATGTTGGAAGGGGGGTAAGATAGAGATAGAGGGAGGGGGTGGGGAAATAGAGACAGGGAAGAGACTTCCACATCCATGTAGAAAAACTTTTTCTAGTGTTTTCTTCCTTACCATAAAGCAATCTACTTCTTGGTGTAACTGTGGAGTAAGTATATACCCAAGTGTGGTGTGGTATGGTGTGTGTGTGTGTGTATGTGTGTGTGTGTGTGTGTGTGTGTGTGTGTGTGAGAGAGAGAGAGAGAGAGAGAGAGAGAGAGAGAGAGAGAGAGAGAGAGAGAGAACAGAATGAGAGAACCATTTGTGTAACATGAGAGCTCTGAGTGATTCCTCTAGACTGTATTGTTAACCTTTTTGAAGGGGAGTAAGAACTTTACATTTCTGTTGTGATTAAATAGTTGAGTCTGAGGACTGATACCTTTCTGACAAGCTCTATTCTGAATATCAAAAGCTCCAAGTGTCAATTGTTCCCTCTCTGTACATGTTTGGAACCAACCCCACCCCTCCCCAACACACATGTAGGAGCATATGTGCACGTGTGCCCCAAGAGAGGTGGAGGAAAGTCTACATTCACAAAGCAAATAGAGTGAACACATTAACATTTTTCTAAATATCACCTGTGTTATAATGAAAGGAAAAAGCAAATGGAGGCTCTGTTTAAAATAACTAGAAAAGCAGCCTGTTCTAAAGTAGATATATTTTTGCAATGTTTGTCAAGGATCTCAAAAAGTGCTGTTAAAATTCAGATCTGAATTATTTTTTTAATGGGTTAACTTGAAGAAAACTGTCATCTTAAAACAACAAGCATTCCACCCATTAACAAGTATGTCTTTGCATTTCTTTAGGTGTTTTTAATGATCTTTAAGGGTTTTAGTTCTTGCTAGTTTGATGTAATTGCCGCCTCCCACCCTGTAAGCTCATAGAGAGGGCACTATTAGGAAGTGTGGTATGGAGGTGAGGTTGGAGTAGGTGTGGCCTTGTTGGAGGAAGTGTGTCACTGTGGGGGTGGACTTTGATGTCTCATATATGCTCAAGCCATGCCCAGTGTCTCAGTTCACTTCCTGTTGTCTTAGGATCAAGATGTAGGCACTCTATGCTCCTTTTCCAGCACATTCATTTCTGCCTGCACACCCCTCTGAACTGTGAGCCACGCAATTAAATGTTAAAGAGTTGCCAGGGTCATTATGTCTCCTCACAACGATAGAAACCCTAACTAAGGCAGTGTTAGAGACTGATAGCAGTTAGGAGGGAGTAATGTTCTTGCTGATGACCCAGCACACATGTAGGGACTCTCACAACTGCCTTTAACTTCACTTCTAGGGGATCTGACATCCTTTTCTGGTACCCCCCCCCCAACACAGACATACAGAAGAGACTGTTCCTACTCCATGTTGGTCTTCTATATGCTTTATTATTTCACTGTTAGATATTGCTTATCAGTTATTGCAATCAAAAGTCATATTTTCTTTTCAATTATTGGTATGATGGACACACTATTAGATTTTTATGAATTGATTCTGTATTTGACAAACCTCTAAAAACCTGCTTTGATTTTTAGGATTCCACTATGCTGATGATCCCCCAAGTTCTCCATTTTGTATTTTAACCCAGGGTATGTGAGCAGCCTGCTTCTTTTTCCACTTCTTGACAACCAACCCCCCTTTATGTGGTAGGAATTGCTATTTTTATAAAAATTTAGTGGAATGTGTACAATACTGGAACTGGAGGGGTTTGGTTTGGTTTGTAGTAGAAAAATGAACTATGTTTGCAATTTCATTGAACCTATTCTCATTGTATATCATGTATCATTTTTGGTGCTGCATACTTCCTAACACATACCTATATTTTAGTGAATTAGTATGTCTATATGTCTAGGTAATTTCACATCTACAATGTTTTCTGTATCTTGTTTGCAATGTCTTATGTCTGTGTTTGTGTGTGTGTGTCTGTGTGCATGTGCCTGTGACACACATACATGTAGGCATGTGTATCAGCATGTGTGTGTGTGTATTTGTGTGTATGTGTGCCTGTGACACACATATATGCAGACAAGTGTATCAGTATGCACATGGAGGTCAGAGGACACTTGTGAGAATAGGTACTCCCCTTCCACCACTGGCCCAAGGCATGGAAGTCGGATCTGCATGGACACAAGCCCTTTATCTGCTGAGACCTCAGGCCTTTACAAGGTCATTTTTCATTATTTTTGCTATAAGCTTATTTGGATGGCTGGTCTTTTAAAATTTAGATTTGTTTTAGCTGCTTCTCTCTCGAGCACATGCTCTCCGCCCCCCTCTGTGTGTATCTTACCTACCATTGTCAATATTTTATTATTTATTTTAAGAAGCTTTTATTTTTTCTAAATCTCATACACGCGTACAAAGTGTCCTGATTGCTTACTCCCCTCTCTCCTCTGAATAGTTTTTTAGTTTTTTATCTCTCTCCTTAGGCTAATCCTGCTGTTCAGTCCCTCTCAGATGAGAACTTAAGCTACATTTTTCTCTAACTCATGATTTAATGAGCCCTACAGATTTTCTCTGGTGCTTTCCATTTCATTTTCCAAAGGAGTTAGTTTGTTTCTTTGTTTGCTTGTTCTTTTCTTTCTTTTTAGCTTCTAGGCATGTATCTTTAAATTTTTTCTTTTGATTTTGCACTTTATTGCTTATAGCCAGGTGACACGTCATTTGATTGTTTGGAATTTATCATGGCTTCCTATGGATTCTGTTATGTAGTGATGTGTAGACGGAGTTTTACTTACAAGGCACCAGTCCAAGATAAATATTTATTATAATATAAATCAACACTCACGATATTAGTAACAGCTTATAGTGGCACCTGAACAAGGACTGGCGTATCTAAGCGATGGACGAGCAATGGAGGCGCGATGGACGGAAGATGGATTCCGATTCTGTCTCTCCAAAAACCAGGAGCCAGGAACCAGGAAGAGAGCCTCCTCGTGTCCCAGCAGCCACTTATCAACGGGGTTGGCCACACCCCCTCCAGGGTCCCAGGCTCCTAGATAAGCGTCTTCTGACCTTATCGGCTGACACCTTAATCCTGACACAGTGATGTGTGGAATTGGTTCAGTTGTACATCTTTTTAAAAATGATACATAATAGGTAACGTAAATCCAAGGATGGTGATGTGTGCCTGTAATCCAGCACAAGCTGCAGAGGCAGGAAGATCACCACAGGTTTGAGGCCACCCAGGTCTACAAATGGAGTTCCAGGGCAGCCAGGGCTGCATAGCAAGTTCCAAGCCACTCGGCACTATAGGGAGTCTATCTCAAAACCAACCAACAAATACAAATGCTATGTCAAAAGACTCAAGTTCTCAATGCTGCTATATTTAAATCCTCCTCATATTGATTTTTTTTTGAGGGGGGTGAGAAGGATGAAAGTTAGCCTCTGGAACTTAAGTCTCATAATCCAAGAGTTTACTCTTGGAGAAAACATTGGCTGTGGGCTGAGAGATGGAGGAGGGAGTTGAACTTCTTTCTGTTCACGCTGTTTAAGTCTGCCACACTGATAGCTCACTAAATTGAAGTGTGTGGTTTATGTTTTCTGTTTTGGAAGGAGGGGGTGTAAAGGAGATTTGCTGAATGTCTCCATTGGGAATTCAAGAGAATGTAAAACACATATTTAATGTGTGTGTACAATGTATGTGTGTGCGTGTGCCTCAGCACATGTGCCAATCAGAGGACGGTTTGGGGAGTTTTCTCTTTAGGGATGCAGGATCACAGGTGTATAGGGTCTTATGTAGATTCTGGGGATCAAACTCTGGCCATCGGGAAGACCAAACATTTTTATTTGGCTGACCCATCTCACTGATTCCACCAAGAAAATATTTAAAAGCTGCTTAAATGTAAGACTTGTGGCTAGTACTCAGTTGGAGAAAGACAAGAATACATACATACATACATGAGAGTGTATGCATGCATATGTGTATGCAAGGAAGTGTGCCTTTTGTGACCTAGAACAGGTGGGTACCACACGGCTCTGAGTGAGGACACCAGCAGACAGAGGAGGAAAGAGAAGAGAAAAATATTCAAGTCATCTCTCTACTGCTACCTTGACAGGTAAGAAAGTTCTAGACTTCAGGTGGCTACAGTGGATACTTAAGTCTTTGTAACAGTTCTTGCTTTGTGTTAAGTAATCTCAAATTTACCAGACCTACAGACATAATTAATGTACAGCCCACATTAACAGGGTGGCTAGGCCTAAAACTAATTATTTTTTAATGTCTGTGAATACTCCGGTATTCTTAGACATATTTTGAGTTTGACTTGGTCAAAGCAAAACTCTATAATTATACAGGAGAAGGGCCCAGGGCCATTGTCATCTGGCTATTAACTGTTAACATGGCATAATCAGTGTCTTGGTGGTTTTTAAGTGTTTGTTTCCATGCTATATGTATTTAGAAAAATGTAAACATCTACATATTTTTTTCACCATTATATGTAGCTGTGTTAACCTGTATTGCATATTCAACAACACATCATTCATATAGTATAACAGTCAAAAAGTACTAAAAATGCAAAGCCAGAAAAAAGGAATACATTTGAAGATTTTAGGTATTCACCCTGTAGCATTCTGTTACTGTTACGAGGCTCCATTTCCTTAACAGGAAAGTATCCAAACATTTAAGTATGCAAATGTGTAAAGCCAAATGAGACGTCATTTAACTCTTTTATTGTCTTACCGTGAAGGGGAGCAAATGAGCAAGTGGATGGCTTCTTGCCAATTATTTTCAGTATGTTATCTTTTATGCTAAGGTATCGCCGAAAGCAAATCCTCAAATTCTAGCAGCAGCAATAACATGAATATTTCAGGGGCTGTACAATTTCTTTTGTGGGTTATGGTTGGAAATAAAAATTTTAAGTTGCAAGTGCTTTGGCAAATGTGTAATAAACTGCCAAGACTAAAACTCTGTGTGGCTTTGGTCCCGACTCTGTTCCTCCAACACTAGGTAGGATGTGGTTCAGGTGCTTGCCCAGCAGGTGAAAAGCTCTGGGTTCCACAGCAGCACCTCACAAACAGCATCTGTCATCCCAGCACTTGAAAACAGAAGAAACAGAAGTTCCAGGTCACCTTGGCTACATAGCAAGTGTGAGGTCTGCCTGGGATGTGTGAGTCCCTCCAAGGAAGAAAAGAGAAAAGAAGGAAATAGGGAGGGAAAAAAAGGGAGAAGGAGAGAGGAAGGAAGGAAGGGGGGGGGGAGGGAGGGAGAAACTCTTGGCTATCAGAGGCCTTCCACAGTGTGACACCCCCTGCCTGTCTTTCTGTTCATTTTCCCTCACTGCACTTAACTCAAGCCGTGTCTCTAGTGACACAGGCACCCCCATATTGTAGGCCTGTGGTTATTTTAGAGTAACTGAGGAATGCCTAGGCCAGCAACCACGCAGAACAATGACAGCAGAGGTAAAATGCTGAGCCCAAGGGAACAAGGCTGAGTAGGCCTAAGATCCTGGGCCTGTCAGCTGTTGTTTCTCCCCTGTGTGTTCTCTGCTGTGTCTTGCAGACTTGGTCACAATGGGGCACTGAATCCCTCCCTTCATCAAATCCCAGTGCTTTGTAATGAAGCAACCTGGAACATCCCCTTGAATTCTGTGAGCGGCTAGTTACTCTTGAGGCTAACCAATGACATATCTAGCCCATTAAAGGGTGCTTCCCCCAGTTCCAGAGGAAGGGTCAGTGCCAGATTTCTTAGCTAGAGGAGCTTTAAGAATTCATGATCTTCATTTCTTTTTCTTTTATTAAAATTACAACCCTTCTTAAAACTGTGAGCCAAATGCTGACTTAGCCTAGGTTTTCAGAACTTGGGGGCCCCAGCATAGTGTTTTACAGGCTTGTCCTTGGAAGTAACCACTCTAATAGTCTTGGTTCCATAGGGAACAGAAATTCTTTTCTGTAAAAGATGAAGTTGACTCTGTGCTGCCATAGAAATCCCAAAGACATTTCACTAGCCTTTCAATTTGTTTAGTGCTAATTTCATTAGTCATTTGTTTGGGGCCATTTCTGCTGAATCATCTAGAGCCCCACCTTCCTGCTATAGCTTTGAATTTGCATCAGAGGGCACCATACCCTGAAGTCTCCTCCTTCCTTGAAGGGCTGTCAGAACCAGAACAGGCTAATCCTAACCACACTCACATGCCTATGGGAACAGAGTAAGCCCTGAGTGAATGAAGGTCGAGTGAATGTGTGCTGTTGACATGTATGACCATATCAAGGACCCCAGTGCTCAGCCCCGTGGGAAAAGCAAAGCTCCTCTTCAACCCAGTGAGGCTCAGAGAAATGATAAAACCTTTCTCCTGGAGGTGATATTGAGGGTGTGTACAGGAAATGTCCACCATAGCTTTCTCCGCCCAGATGTTTATAGCCTGAAAACTACTCATGTACAGAGACCGCCCCTACCACAAATAGCTAAGTCTGTATCCCACAAACCCTGCCTTCTTGTCCAGCTGTTTGCAATAAGCTCACTTTCTTGTTCAACTGTAGATAGTAAACACCTCTGAGCTAATTGGAGCTACAGCCTCTTCACCAGAGCACCTATCCCTATCCCAGCTTTTCTGGATGAGTCTGTGTGTTATGCCATTTTTTCAAACACTTGAAGAATCAAATAAGTCATGGAGCCATGCCCAGATGTGGCACCCTATCTTTGCTTGTGACCTTTCTGTGGTTACAAGCTTAGGTAAAATAAATAAACCACTTACAGAGCTTGCCATGTGCAAGCATGAAGACCTAGGCTAGATCCTCAGCACCTGTGTAAAATGCTGGTATGGGTGGCACACACTTGAAATCTCAGCACTGAAGAAACAGAGGCAGGAAGATCCCTTGGCCCTGCTGGCTAGTTTGTTTAGCCAATCAGCAAGCCCCAGATTCAGCAAGACCTCAGCAAGTAGAGGCCCTTGCTGGTAAGCCTGATGACTGGAGTCTGATTCTGGGACCCACATGGTGGAAAGGAGAGAAGAGACTCCACAAACTGTCTTCTGACCCTCCCCATGCGCAGTTTGGTGTTGAAAACAAAGGTGCTGAGCACTCACCTCTGGCCTACATGCCTTTACACACGTGTCTGTGCACACATACACACTTATATTTACATTTTTAGAACACAGACCTGCCCTTAAAAGACAATAGTCACTTTTAAAGGGCCAGATCCACATCCTGAAGAGATTGGGAATCTCTCCCTGCAGCTCTCTCTATTGGATGGAGAGTTAAAAACCATCTGTGCAGAACCTTGACAGCTCTTGTGATAACTGGCTCCTCCATGGTCTTTGTTACATACAGTATGTTGGACTAAATTGCATGATGTGAAACTCTGTCTACTCCCCTAAACTTATAAAAGTACAATTTTTTTTTTTCTTAGAATTTGTTCAGGGCAATCGCTCTGGAGATTTATTTCAATGAGGCTATTGCACCCTCCCTCCCCATCCCTCTCACATACCCCCCAACTTTTAATGAGGCTCCTTAGAAAGTTTTTTCTATGTGTGAATGTTTTGCCCACATGTATGACTGCGCAGGTACATGCACACTGGTACCCACTGAAGTTAGAAGAGAGTGTTGGATATTTTGAAATTAGAGTTAAGGATGGTGACCCATCATTGGGTGCTGGGGATTAAACCTGGGTCTTCTGTAAGAACAATAGGCGCTCTTAGGTGCTGAACCATTCTCCCCAGCTCTGTCCTTTTCAGGTGCTAAAAGGAAGCCTCTCTCCATGCTAAGATCTCTCTCTATTGCATTCTTTCTGCCTAATGCTCTCCCCACCTCTAGGTCTGATCTTGGATTCTAGGCCCTTTCCCCTAATGAATGTGTCTGCTGCTTTCCTGGGCTGACCGCTCCTGTGGTATTTAATATTATTATTACTTCTTTTGTTATATTTAACACAGACATGAACACATATGAATATGTATGCGCATACACTCTCACAGAAAAAAAAACCACACATGAAGATTGCAGGAGGCAGTTAGAAATTTAGGAAACCACTTGTAATGGGTAACAAAAAAAAAAAAATCACATATCTCCAGCCATTCATTAGACTTTGAGTTTTAATAAAAAATATATGTATATATTCCATTTATATAATGTAAAGTATAAATATAAGTACTTTTGGCTAATTTCAATTTTATTTCCTGCTAATCAAAAAGAAAAATGTAAGACAACTTTATCTGCCTCTACTTCCCTTCTCCACTTCCTTCTCACTAGGGGGAGCTCTGCTACCCTGTGAGCAGGTTTCACATAGTTGTTCAAAGCAGGTCCACATTCTTTTCTCTTCCTCACCCGCACTTCTCCGGCTTCCACAAACCCTTTTTAGAAGACACTTCTGCCCAGCATGCCTGCCTTGGAGTCTCATGTCTCTTCTGTTCTGTCCAGAGAAGGCTGGTTAACCAGCCCTTCCAGAATGTTCTGTCCAGAGAACATTAACCAGCCCTTCCAGAAGGACGTACTTGGCAGGTCCTGTCTGTTTTCAGGCATTTCTGTTCGCTTTGCTAAATGTGGGCACTGTCGTGCTGGACACATCGGCTTTTATAAAGGAGTCAGCAAATGTTTGATTTGCATTGGGGTTACCACACGTGTTCACTTGGGTACAGACTGCCAGATTAGCTTGCCTAGTTATCATCCCATAAACCTTCTAAGTGGGAGGGTAGAGCATCAGTCTGGACCAGAGTGCCATCTACTGGTACAGTCTGAACACTGCCTGCTCCATGGCATCCTCAGAGATCTTCTACACACATTTTACATAGACTCAGTTACGGTCTGTCTCCCTGGTGAATTAAGTAATATAGACTATGCTACAGCTAAACCAGACTTTATTCTCGTTTTAGTAAGATCTATTCTTTTCAGTAGGGGTACAATACCTCTACTCAAGAGATAAATGAAACTCCATCTCTAAAATGTGGGTGGGAATCTCAGACTTGCCCACTGGCTGTTTTGCAACACAGCTTTTTAAAAGTTTATTTTTCAAAAATCATACATGAAATGAAGAACCAGAAACAGTGGAGTATTAGGATGGGTTAAGTCCCCGTGAATTAGCTTTGTTTAAGAAGAAGACTAGCTGGCTCATCTGTTTATTTCAAGATATTTATTCTATAAGGTGTCCCTACAGAACTAGCCACGTTTGTGCCACCAATAGCATGAGTGCTCAGTGTAGATAGCAGAGTAATACCAGTGATTGTTAATCCCTAATAGGATGTCATTTTCAGCTTATAAAATATTTTCTCAAATCTAATTAATCTTTAAAAATACCTTGTGGGTAGATTTAAATAAAATCTACATTGAGAGAAAGCTTTTCCTTGCTCACACAGGGCTGGTGTCGATAACGGGATCATTAGCAACCAAACAGACTATACTCCCTCTCTAGCAGAGATGGGGCTCAGCTGCAGAAAGGTCTTCCGTTCCAGCAGAGAGGTGGGTTCAAAACTTGTCACTGTTTCTACTTGTACTTAATCTGCCTGTTTATTCTTGCTTTGTCAAAGTCAATCTCCACAGGGCAGTGTGTTATCTGAGTTCTGCCCATCCTGCTGTGGGGCTCTCTCCCACTTCATTCTGATAAAGAGGCTGCTATTACTTGACTGAACCTGACTGAACTCCCTAAGGTAAATAGGTGACCTGGAGATGATGCCCCTCCCACACCCACACAGCAGGGTTTTTAAAACAGGATCATTGGCACCCTCTCAGTGGGGATGATGCTTTTCCAAAGGACTTCAGATTGTCTGAAGCAAGATAGAGAATACTTATTTTATCTTTGCATGTCACAGGTTGTGTTGACTGGTGTCATCCGTCTTCCAGGCATCTCCCTTGGGATTCAGTATCATCTAGAAGCTGTCTCCTGAATGCTGAACTTCTGGCTAGGAACTTCAGACAAAGATGCTATCTGTTCTGGTTACTTTGCCATTGCTTTGACCAAGTATAAGACTACGCCGGTTTCCTCAAAATCAAGAAAGGCCTTGAAGGCTGGACCCTTCAATAACTGCTTAAAGTTCTTCTGGGGACGCATTTCTCAGCCCTAGGATGTGGTGTCTTGTTCTGCCAGGGGCTACTCTGGTCTCTGGACTGCCCTTTGGTTTTCTCAGTGGTAAGAGCGTCAGTGATCGGTGAAGTTCGGGACTGACTGCTTAACAGAGGCAGGAGCTGTGGCATCCTCTGCAGCTCCCACACTCACGGTTCTTTGAGCATCCAGCCCCCCCCCCCCCCCCTTGGACCACATAACTTGCTCCTGTTTCTCAGCTCCTCTTAGGCTTCTATCGTTTAGCACTTTATTATTCTCAGTCTTAACATCACACTGGCCCTTGTTTGTCGTGTTTTGTGTCTTTGACATTGGAAACACACAGGACCAATATATGGTTGGTTTATGCAGCTTTTTTTTTTCTCCCAACAGAATGGGAACTGTCCTAAGTGACGGTTTCTCTGCTGTGGAGATACAGAGGCATCTGAGAGTTCAGTCAAGGTTCAGGCCTTTCTCTGAGACTTGACAAAGATGCGTTAATGGGTCATTAGAGGAGGAACCCTCTAGGGAAGGTGGAAATAACAGGTCATCTGAGAAACTTAGTTGACTTTATGCGGACACTGGCATCAGTATGAAGGGTTTGCTCCGTGAGGCGACTACTTCAATTTTATCATTTTTGTCAAAAGAATGTCATTCTGCATAATGTGAAGTACAAAATGTTAGAAGCATCATTAGAGCCTTTTCAGAAGTTATTGAAGCCAAAATTGGTCAGTTTCTTTTGTGAAACTCAATCCACAATTGACATAAACCGGTTTAAAATCAACCATTCTAACACAATACAACCCAACAACTTACTAATTTGTTATTCACATGATAAGGAGTTATGGGGCAAAAAATGTTAAACATCCCTTGTTTTCTATAATCAGACCATTATGTCTCTGTAAGAGTTGAAGACCTTTGGTATAGGAAAAATACAGCTCAGGCAGCACCCCTGACCTGAGCTGAGGTAATTCAGGCGGTGATCACGGGTGATGCACAGTGTGACGGTTCACTTGGTGCACATTGGCACACTGGGTGTTCAGATACAAGGCCACAAAGAAGTCCCGAGTAGCAACAGAGGCGCACACTAATGTAGATCGAGAGACCAGCTCTCACTCTGCCCAGAGTCACGCAGGAAAGGGGGATAGGTAAAGAAGGGCCAACTCATGTGGTCTTAAGGCTACTTTCTTTACTGCTGCATCTTATCTTTCTCTAAAATCTCCTCTTTCTATTCTCTTTTTCACACAAAACTTCAGCTGTTATATGAGCTGATATTGAAGGCCATTTTACATTTATTTCTTAAGCAGACAATAGAGATACAATCATACTATAAACACATAAAAATATAACAAGGTTTTTTTTTTTCCCCTCTTAGACATAAAAAAGCCACGCATGAAAAAGCCACGCTGACTGTAGCCAGGGCCAGGCTTCAGTGTCAGCCACGTTCCTTAAATGTATAGTCTATGGAGCAGGCAGAAAGGCACATAGCAGGGCAAGAGACAGTGACCTAAGAATTGTCCAGATACTTAAGATGTATACTTTTACTGTGCTTAGACAGTTAGCTGGACCTTGAATTTTATAACACAAATATGAGGTTAGTAATACATGCAGAAAGCCAATTATTAAGACTGTGAGTTATGTCTATAAATGTTATCTAGTAGGCCTTTTCTGTCAGGGGAAAACTGGCACTGATGTTGTTAAGTGCCTGGCCTTGCTAAACTCCTGGAAACTTGACCTTGGGCGCTTCATCTCCAGGGCAACTAGCCCTATTTTGAATTTGCTGGGATCTTAGCTAAAGGCCTGGCTGTTACTTGAAAGTATATTTTATCCATCAAAATTACATGGAATAAGAAAAAATTATACTTCTGACAAGTCACTGACAATAGTATAAAATGCACCACCAAGGGGCTATGGGAAGAATTCCATAGCTATTCTCTTAGGGAAGTCAGATGGTGGCATATGAGAAAGTTACAGACAGAAAACAAGGTATCCACAGCAGGAGTCATCCAACTGGCTTTGCCTAGTGGGGCCAGTCAAGGGATAATCCCATGGACATTGCCTAACAGGGCCATATCATGAATGCCATATAATGGGACTCCTCCACTGACTTTGCCTAGTGGGGTTCCTCAACACAGAGTCATTCATGTGGTAGGCCGACCTATAAAATACTGGCTGTCATCTGCTATTTATTCTTTAGTGCCCTGTGGCAGTGCGCTACCAAAAACATTAGGATGTATTACATGTTTAATTATGAGGGTTTGGTTTGTTTTTGTTTTTTTTTTTGGTGAGGGGGTTGGTTTTGGTTTTCCAAACAATGTTTCTCTATATGATAGTTCTGGCTATCCTGGAACGTCCTCTGTAGACCAGGCTAGCCTTGAACTCACAGAGATCGCTTGCCTCTGCTGGAATTAAAGGTGTGCACCACCAGCCAGCGTGAGCTATTTTTTGACTGCTGCATGTAAAGAAACCTTTAATTGTTGCCCATATTTTACAACCCCACATTCAGTTACCCTCATGTGGGGGTCACAACCCACAGTTTAAGAAGCTGGACTTTAGGGTTTCATGTTATCTTTTATTTTTATGCCTCAAGTTTTAGGACAAATTTACCTTTATACAGTTAGAAGAAGAATAATCAAATGCTCTAGAAGATGTATAGTCTTGTGCTAAGGCAGCGAGCGCTGTGAAGATTTGTTTGCCCAGTCTCCCTTGACCTTGACTTATGTTACGTGACCCTGAATGAGATTCTCATCCTCCATCTGAGCTGTCCATCAAGACCCAGGACCAGGTTTGTTTGGTGCTGATGAACAGGCTTACCTCATCCTGCTGCCCAGAGCATACAGATCCTTTGAAACATTGCTAGCCCAGGGCTGTCCATGAGCGTAGATGGGGTGTAAAGGTGATGGGGTAATGATGTCCATGCCATCAGTCCTGTAAGCTTTGTTTCAGAGAACGTAGAAAGAAATGGTTAGACTCCAGCCCTGATAGGGTGAGGGCAATTGAAGATTTAGGCATTTTGGGATAGTCTAGCTGTGGGCCAGTCTGTATGGGAGGGTACAGTGACTGTTCCCAGTCCTTAAAACCTCTAACAGGGTGTTGTTTAATGTCATATTAGTTAATGGTTAAAATTCAGGAGGTAGCTATGGGCCAAACTAACGTGAACAGCACAGACATGAAATAGTTAACACCTGTCTTTTCATAAAAGGTTCAGCACTAGTGACAGTACAAATTACTCACATAGTAAGCATTTGAATGTATGGGAAGGATTTTCCTGCTAATCTAGTCTGGAATCCGTGAACCTGAGGCTCACTGGGCTGGAAGTCTTCTCTCTAGCTCACATACCCTGGCTCCCTCTAGTGTCCTTGGCTCAGCCCATGTTCCACAGGATTAAAGAGTTCTGAATCTATACACTTCACTGCATGGAGGAGTCAAAGGCCACTTCAGCTGCCTTTAACTCGGAGGCGACTCTTAGGTGCTGCTCTATCCATAGCAATTGTGTGTGAACTTCTGTTGTCTTCAACTGACATCTTCTCTTCCAACTAACATCTATTCAGCTCGTGTCTTCTATTTCTTATGCATTATCCTCCTACCTCCAGAAATCACAACTATATCTTTGAATTGAGAACCCTCAACATTAGGCTTGTAGTAAGTATCGAGGCCTTCAAATCTAGGAAAAAGAGGGGGAAAGCTAGGATTGTGATACAGTTACCTCCTTTCACAAACTAGAAAGCAGGGTGCAGAGCTGCTGCTGTATTATGTGTAGCCAGCGAAACTTGTAATTTTCACCTCCCTAGAGGAGACACAGACATCTGTGAGTTGGCCCAGGTCTCACAGATCTTTCAGGGAGGCATGGGAAAGAGGATATGTACATCAGCCACCAAAGACAGAAAGCCACAGGAAGGCAAAAGCCTACTCACACTCCAGTGAGGGGATGATATCAGCTCAGAGGCCCTGCAGGGTCTCCATGAGCTTGTGGCTCTAAAACTTGACCTTGCAAGATGTGTAGGATTATGTGGGAAGAGGGAGGAAGTGTGGTTCCCTGAAAGCACCTTCAGGGAAAGGCTCTTACCGCGTCCGGTTTCTTTGTGGTCCGAGTTTTGTCCCAGGCGAGGAACATCAAGATAATCACACTCAGGAGTCATTTATTAGGTTCCATCATTCGGGCTCTCTCTCTGGCTCTCTCTGAGACCCAAACCTTTTATTCAGCACATCTTATCTCTTAGATCTGTCTGTCCCTCCCTCGCTTCTCCTTTGTCTCCGCTATCACCTTAACTCTCTTTCACACCCTGCCCCCTCATTTGGGCACACCCAAGGTCTGGAGGCTCCCGAGAGGCTAGCACTCAGCAGGTGGCAGCGTCTGTAGTGCAAGAAGCTTCTTTCCCCTTGTAAACATAAGGTTTTAGTCCTTAGGGGAGAATGGTAAGCCATAGAGGCTAGAATGGCACTTGTTCAGGAGACAACATCTCACTCCCCTTTATTAAAAAAGAAATATAGAGAAGGAAACCCCTGTCTTAGGTTCGACCCCTAGTCCCTGCTACAGAACCCGTCATTGGATGTGCCAACTCCTGTCTTAGGTAGATATAGCAGGCGGGGAAGTTGCCCGTCTTTGGGTGAGTCCTTCTAACATTGATATGCATATCTGAGCATCAGTCAGGAGTTACAAGGCCAGAAGCCTGTTTTGTTATTTTCTGCTGATGACTTTGCTGCTTTTGCAGCGTATTAGAATGAAAAGACAGCATGCCAACCTTTGAGGCAAAATATTAAGAAGGGATATAAATCCAGACCATTGGGAAGCCACTAGTCAGGGTATTCTATAAGCCACTAGTCTCAAGGGGTATAAAGATATATGCTAACTGCAAGGTGTAATTTAAAAATTGCATTCTAGGGACCCCAAAAGCACTGGTTTAACAATATGCAACTGCTGACTTAACATTTTCTATCTTACTTGAGGTAATACAAATATCAGAATATCCAAAGTTACACAATAGCAATTATTACATATGCAAAATGTCAATAGGGCAGTTTGTTGGTTGAGGGATAAATTTTAAAATGTATTTGTCCATTTAAAGTCTCTGGAATTTCAAAGGCAGTCACCACTCTGGCTGATAGCTGGTTCAGCAAGGATGCAGCTCTGGCTGTCTGGCTCAATGCATTTTCCGAGGCTGTAGCTCCAAAAGCAGCAGGGTGACTGTGTAGTTATTCTGAAGTTTCTCTTTGCACCTGGGAGATGGATCTTGGTCTGACGAAACGCTACTGGCATCACTGCAGCTGGAACTCGTACCAACAGGGCACTGGGATGTTCTTTACTCCAATCAGTTGCTTAAGCTGAAATTTAGAGCTGAACAGTTTAAAGAGAAACCCTCCCCACCCTCCAGGGTTTGAATCTGTGTGAAGTGACCAAGAGGTATGGGGTAGCTTAAAAATGAGTGCTGGCATTCTACTTAGCAGTGCTATTAAAAGCAACTGCCTCAATCATATGTTATGAAAGCTTTTTGTATGGGCACCGTATTGGCAGCCGTGTCAGTGGCCTAAATTGAAGGCAAAAACAGTAGAAAACAAAGGGCTTTTTTTTTTTTTTTTTTTACTTACTTACTTACTTATTTACTGGCCTCACCAGAAGCTTCAGGAACCACAATCTTTTCATGTTGAACAGGACGCACACACCTCTCAGGTATCCAGATTGGCTTTTCAGCACCTGGTGGATAAACACAGACAGCCCCCCTAACTCTGGCCAGGACAGGTGCTGGCGGTTGCCATTGTCCAGAGGATAAATTTTTCCATCGAACCATAGCTTCTGTGGAGGGGGGAACAGAATAGTGTCGCTGGGCAGCACTATATCCTTCATAATCCAGCAGCAAAAAATTTAAAGTGAATAAGGTAAGAGAAAGAAGGGCCTGTGGGCCCTGACAGTTTTGGTATATGTCACCCTCTTTTAATTTTTTTAAATAAGTTTTGATGTGCTGGTGGGTCCTCTCAACAATAGCTTGTCCTTGTGGATTATAAGGGATACCAGTACTGTGTTTAATATCCCAGAGTTCACAAAACTGGGAAAATTTTCTGCTAGTATATGCTGGACCATTGTCAGTTTTAATTTGTTTAGGCACTCCCATAACGGCAAAAGAAGCTAGCAAATGTTCAATTACTTGTTTAGTTTTCTCTCCTGAATGTAAGGTAGCCACGATCATTTTTGAATAAGTGTCTACAGCCACGTGTAAAAAATGTTTGGTTCCCAAACCATTGACATGAGTGACATCTATTTGCCATATATCATTTGGTCTGAGACCTCTAGGATTTACTCCTAAGGATGGAACATGAATAAAAGGAGCACAAGTGGCACATGTGGAAACTATAGAAAGGGCCTCTGTTTTGGTGCATTGTGTCTGATGTCTTAACGTTTGAGCATTGAGATGAAATTTTTTATGTAATTGTAAAGCCCGATCATATTCTAGGGAGGCAAAGATTATTCGAGTAGCTTCATCTGCTCGCGCATTGCCTTTGGCAAGTGGTCCAGGCAAGCCAGAATGTCCTCTAATATGTCCTACAAACACAGATTGCTTTCTGGACCATATCAAAATCTGTAAGCTTTGTAACTGGGTAACAATTTTTGATGATTCTCCCACATGAGGGGCCACTTCTAGTTGGGGCATAATATTAGCCACATAGACATTATCAGTATAAATATTAAGGGGCTCTTCAGGATATAATTGAAAGGCAAGTATCATAGCAGCAATTTCTATCAACTGAGCAGAGGCCTGAGGCACTACTACGCTTTCTATATGATCCCCATCTACAACTACTGCTTTTCCAGTCTTGGAGCCATCAGTGAAAAGTAGACGTGCCCCAGCTATAGGTTGAGTCTTTATTATCTTGGGAAAGATAAAAGGGCATAATTTAAAACTCTGAATGATTTTATGTTTAGGATAAGCTTGAACTATCTGTCCTTTAAAGGTGCACAAAAACAAACACCAGGAATCATCATTTTGAATCAAATTAGCAACCATTTCTTGGGTATAGGGCAAAACTATTATATCTGCATCTTTGGCAAATAAAGCCCGCCCCAAGCATCTACCCTTCCATAACAATTGAACTATTAATTCAGGATAAGGAATAACTGTGCGCCCAGGTGATGCAGAAAGATGTACCCAATAAATGGGACCCTTTTGCCAAAAAACACCAGTAGGTGCAAAATTAGAGGCCAAGACTAAAAATTGCAAAGGCTGTTCATAATCTATCTGCTGTACTGACATATCTTGTAATGCCTGTTCTATTTTAGTAAGGGCCTTCTTGGCCTCAGGAGTTAAAATCCGGGTAGATGTGGGTTCAGCATCTCCCTTTAGGAGTTCAAAAAGAGGCTTAAGTTCCCCTGTAGAAATTGAGAAAGAGGGCCTTAGCCATTGGATTTCTCCTAGGAATTGTTGCCACTGATGTAAGGTTTTTAACTGGGAGGTGGCCAACTGTATCTTTTGAGGGGCAATACCCACTCTTTGAATAACATAACCCAAATAACTATAAGGAGGTATTAATTGAACCTTTTCAGGAGCTATAACGAGACCCACTGATTTTAATCCTTTTTGTAATCTATCATACAATTCCATCAATGCCTCTTGAGAAGAATGTGCCAGAAGTAAATCATCCATGTAATGAATTATATAGGCTTCAGGAAACTGGCTTCTAATTGGCTCTAAGGCTGCAGAAACATACATTTGACACAATGTGGGGCTATTAGCCATGCCTTGGGGTAAAACTATCCAATGATATCTCTTATAAGGTTCCTTATAGTTTGGTGAGGGGACAGAAAAGGCAAAACGCTGGCAATCTTGAGGAGCAAGAGGAATGGTAAAAAAAGCAATCTTTTAAATCTAAAACAATCAAATGCCAATCTTTAGGTATAGCAGCAGGATGAGGAAGTCCAGGCTGCAGTGCCCCCATAATTTGCATGGTGGCATTAACTGCTCTAAGATCTTGTAACAGCCTCCATTTTCCTGACTTCTTTTTTATAACAAATATAGGAGTATTCCAAGGTGACGTGGAAGGAACTATATGTCCCATTGACAGTTGTTCTTTGACAAGATTTTGTGCGGCCTGTAATTTCTCCTTAGTCAAGGGCCACTGTTCTACCCCCACTGGGGAATCTGATTTCCATGTTATAGGTGTGGGTTCAGGCCTAATCACAGTGGCCCCTAGGAAAAAGGTTCTTCACCGAGCCCTCTTCTATCCCCAGGCCTCCTAGTAACTTCATCCCAAGGTTGTAATGCTTTAGGGCGCCCCTGTTGTAAACGGCCAAGCCCTTTGCCTGGAGTCCATCCCATGTCTAACATCTTATTGGTCACAAAAGGGTTACTGTTCCCAAGAGCCTGAGTAGTAAGCACTGCCCCCATAGCAGCTAGCACATCCCGTCCCCATAAATTAGTGGGCAAATCGGGAACTATATAAGGTTGAAATTTTCCTGAATGCTCTCCGTCATTCCAGTCAAGAATTTGGGAGCTGCGGGCTGGCCTTACTTGTCCCAAACCTTGGAGTATAGCAGTAGCTTCGTCCTTTGGCCATTTCTTGGGCCAGTAGAGGGTAGAAATAACCGAAACGTCAGCCCCAGAATCCAGAATTCCTAAGAATTCTTTACCATTCACCTTAAGGGTGAGCTGAGGTCGCGAGGACATCTGAGCAACCCAATAAACTTGGGCCCCTCCCGAGGAGCCAAAACCCCTATCACCTCGCATAGGCGCTGTGCTAGAGGCATTAGTATTTAAATAAGGAAGAAGTAACAGCTGGGCCACTCTTTGTCCTTTCTCAATCACTGCCACTCCCCCTTTAGATTCCATCATGATTTTTATCTCTCCAGTAAAGTCAGAGTCAATTACTCCAGGATGTACGATTATGCCCTGCATAGTGATGCTACCTCTTCCTAACAACAGTCCTACTGACCCCGTGGGAAGTGGGCCAGAAACTCCTGTGGGTACTGCCTGAGGCCCCATGGAGGGGGTTAATATCGTCCTGGCGGAGGCACTGAGGTCCAATCCTGCGCTACCTGGGGTTGCTCGGCAGAGATCTCTGACAAAAAAGGATTGTTGGCCTGATTGTTTATTGGAATGTGATGCAGTCTGCCACTGTCTGGAAGGGGTGCTGTAGTTCTCAAAACTCCGTACGCATTGGCTTTCGGGGCCCGGAGCAGCCCCCTCACCCCGTTTCCCGACTGGATGGGGTTTCCCTGAATGTCCCATTTAGAGCGACATTCACTACTCCGGTGCTGTCCCTTTTTACAGCGAGGACAAATTCCAGGGGCATGCCTTGCCTTAGCAGGTGAACCGTTTGGACAATCAAGTTTTAAATGTCCAGGCTGTCCACATTGAAAACAACCTCTTCTCCTCATTTGATTTTCTGCTCTTCCTGCCCTCAATCCTTTGCTAATCGCAGCAGCCATAACCTGTGCCTGCACAAAGCTTGCATCAATATCTCTACAGACCTTAATCATAAAATCAAGACTCTTTCCTTTGTGAGGTCTCAGGGCTTCTTTACAATGCTTGTTGGCATTTTCAAATGCCAGCTGTTTAACTACTGGCATAGCTGCTTTAACATCTCTAAGTATTTTTTCTGCTAATTGCAACAGTCGAGAAACAAAATCTGCATAGGGCTCTGAAGGACCTTGTAGGACCTTAGTTAATTGTTGACCAGCCGCAGTATTAGGCAGGGCTTTCCATGCTTTGTTTACTGCTGCAGCAATCTGGGCATAAGTGCCGGCATCATACTGAATCTGTGCTTGTATACTAGCATACGCTCCAGTGCCAGTCAGCAGCTCTACGTTAACTTCAGGTTTTCCAGCCTGGGCGTTTAAGTGGGCAATTTCAATGCATTTTTCCTGAAATTCTCCTTTCCATATTAAATAATCTCCGCCCGATAGAGCAGCCCTAGTCAATTGTTGCCAGTCACTAGGAGTCAAAAACGACCCTTGGTAAGATTCAAAAAGAGATTGGGTGAAAGGGGCATGAGGGCCGTAACTGGAAACAGCCTCTTTGAGCTGCTTCAGGTCTTTAAAGGTGAGCGGCTCATGCTGCCGAATAGTCTGGCCCTGGGCATCTTGTATCTCGGTAACCGGGTAAGCTTGCAATTCTGGGAAAACTACTCCCTTAGCGCTATATTCTTCCCTGTCCGGTCTCCCCTGCATCAGCCGCTTTTCTGGTCTGTCCCAATTATATGGGGGCGGTGGAGGCGCAGAGGGAGTGACTGGCTCCTTCGCCTCAGTCACTTCTAAATGCCTTAATTTTCGAGTCAATTTGTGAGTGTCTTTAACAAGGGAGCGCTCCTCAAAATGTCTCTCCCCTTCATTGTCTGAATCATAACTATTAGCCGCCGTCCATCCATTACTCTTACTGGATGAGGCAGTGGAAACCCCCTTCTCCGATTCAAGATCGGACAAATCTGAATCTGAGGCTTCTTTAAATGATTCCTGGGTCCCTATTTCCTGTTCCTCTCCAAACGTACGCTCTAGGTCAGCCAGTTGCTGTTTTATTTTAACCTGATTGGAGAGCAGCGCGTCTTTTACAAATCTCCAGAGAGAGAAAGTAAACATTGGAAGAGATTTGGGACCCTGATCTCTCAATGTCTTTTGTAAGTCTATCTTAACTTGTTCCCAATCAGAAACGTTGAAACTTCCTCCCGTCAAGAACCATGGACTAATCTCCCCTATCGTCTTTATAAAAGCGAGTGCGGTCTGACTTTTTATTAAAAGTCCCTGTTGCTTTAATAACTCTCGGAGTTCGGAAGCCAGCCGAACTTGCGAGGTTGAGTTTCCCATATTTCTATATTTCTATTTATAATCTATTATCTATTAGGCGCCTAACCCTGGGTATTCTTTTCCCAGATTTCCTTCCGGTCTCTGTACCGTGAGTCTTCTCCACTTTTTAATCCTACTTTCCTGGATCTCGGTGAGAACTCCACTTACCGCGTCCGGTTTCTTTGTGGTCCGAGTTTTGTCCCAGGCGAGGAACATCAAGATAATCACACTCAGGAGTCATTTATTAGGTTCCATCATTCGGGCTCTCTCTCTGGCTCTCTCTGAGACCCAAACCTTTTATTCAGCACATCTTATCTCTTAGATCTGTCTGTCCCTCCCTCGCTTCTCCTTTGTCTCCGCTATCACCTTAACTCTCTTTCACACCCTGCCCCCTCATTTGGGCACACCCAAGGTCTGGAGGCTCCCGAGAGGCTAGCACTCAGCAGGTGGCAGCGTCTGTAGTGCAAGAAGCTTCTTTCCCCTTGTAAACATAAGGTTTTAGTCCTTAGGGGAGAATGGTAAGCCATAGAGGCTAGAATGGCACTTGTTCAGGAGACAACAGGCTCTGAAAGGAAGAATTCTAGAAGTGACAACTAGTCAGGTCGGGGTTGAAGAGCAGAATTCTTTGGCTGCCAGCCAAGAAGACCCCATTCTTCATGCAGAAATCTTTTGACAACTGGCTTGCTCAAGGTTTGGAGTGGTAGAGTGGTTGCCTACTATGTGCTAATGACTTGCCTGCTATGTGAAGGACCTTGGGTGTGATCATCAGATTCAAAAAGGAAAACAATTTTTTAATGGAGTGAGGATTGATAGGAGTGATGTCACATGCTGGTAATCCGCACACTTGGGAGGTGAAGGCAGGAAGAACAGGAGTTCAAGGCTAGCTTGAGCTACATGAGACCCTGTCTCCAGCAAAGGAGAGAGAGAGAGAGAGAGAGAGAGAGAGAGAGAGAGAGAGAGAGAGAGAGAGAGAGAGAGAGAGAGAGAGAGAGAGAGAGAGAGAGAGGAGAGAGAGAGAGAAGGAAATACCCATCATTACATATAGAGTTTAAAGTTGATGTGCATTTATTTAGCTTTCTGTTTATTTACAAAAAGATTCCTAAAAATTAGATTCATGAGTAAACTAGATGCCTACTAAGGTTACATTTGATTATACTTAAGATGTTTGAAATAGAAATTAATCCTACATTGGGAAGATTTTTAAATTTTCTTTTTATGTTTAGTAGGTGCCCACTTAATGTCCCTTCAAAAAAACAAATTATGAGAACAGGACTGTCTAGGAAGAGGGAGTTGGCAATGTTTTTTTTTAATTTTTTTTAGCTATATTATTGAGGCAGGTCAGAGGGAAATAAGAGGAAGGGTGTAGACATTGTTGTTCAATGTCAAGGCCAGAACTAGATTAGTGAAAATGAGAACAGATGTACACAGTGGGTGCAGAACCAAGATCATTGCCCTCTATTTACTACATTTTGCATCAGTGAACTGGAAATTATATAAGAACAAAAAAGGCATATGTATTTTTAAAGTTACTTTCCTTTTATTTATATGTATGTGTATGAGTGTATGTGTGTGCACTTGTGTGCAGATGACCATGAAGACCAAAAGAGGGCGCCAAATCTACCACAGCTGGGGTTGCAAGCAGATGTAAGAAGGAAACTTAACTTGGGTCCTCTGCAAGAGCAGTATGTTCTCTGAACTGTAGAGCCCTATCAACCCTAAAACAAATGTCTCAATGGCAGCTTGCCATGGGAGCTAGCAGAACATACTGAATGAGTTTGAGAAATACTTGTTATTCGATAA
This sequence comes from Phyllotis vaccarum, assembly GCA_033318265.1. NCBI lineage: Eukaryota > Metazoa > Chordata > Mammalia > Rodentia > Cricetidae > Phyllotis > Phyllotis vaccarum. Next base: position 137,420,386 of record JARWLC010000004.1, on the reverse strand, counting down.
GTTGTTGAGATGGTGTTATTTGAGGGTACTTGGCTATCCAAGTTCTTGGACTATAGGCAGCCAGAGATACTAACACAGAATCCAGGACTTAGGTGATCCTGATCTGAGGCAGAAGGGGACACAAGATACAGAGGTTATGTTCATGTCTTCGGTGCCCACACTTTAACCTGTTGCTAGCAGGCCTTCACTTTTCAGCTGTTCTTCTGTCTGTGTCCCCAAGACCTGGCCAGCCCTCCCTCTTTGTTGTATTTAGCTTCTTACCAGCATCTGGAATTATTTGCTATTTTATCCATGGATCAGACCTCTCAGTCTCCAGGACACAGCTGCACTGATTTTCTTCCTGTCTCTTCAATGGTATCTTCTGTTCTAACCATCTGGCTTTATCTCCCATCTATAGATTGGTGGTATTCCACCTCATCTGCACTGAAGAACTTTGATGTGAGAAGTGCTGTGCAGTATTATGTTTCTGGCCTGTGGTCCAGACCTGTAGACCCACAGTCCCACAGAAACACACAGACACTTACATTAATTTTATGCTGATTGATCTAGGGCCCAGGCATATCACTTGCTAACTCTTTACTCTTAAACTAACCTATGATTCTTATCTTGTTCAGCTATGTGGCTTGGTACCTTTTCTCAGAGCAGCACAGTTGTCATCTGCATTTGCTGATTTCTTTGCTGGCCTCTCTGGTGTCTCTGTGACATCTCTGCTCTGCTCTTTTTCCCAGTTTTCCCAGTCTGGTAGCCTCACCTACACTTCCTGTCTGCCTTTGGCTAATCAGCATTTTTATTAAACCAGCAGGTGGGACAATGATTTACAATGTAACAGAACATAGTCCCTTTACATTTTCCTTTTTTCTTTTCAAAACAAGATAATATCTAGTATCCTCCCCCCCCATTATTTATAAAAACTTATAACTAACACTGTAAACAAACACAAACATCCATAATCCATTTTTTGGGAATGCGGGCACAGTTCTCTAGGCTACTTCCTGCTGAATAGGGTAGCTGGCAATCCCATGGGAATCTAAAGAAAAATGTAGGATTATGGACAAGTCTTTAGTGAAGTAGTCTGTAAGGCTGGCTCATCTCAGCCAGTCTCCTTGAAATTGTTTTAGATGTAGAACTCAGAGGAAACTTCAACAGAGGTGCTCTGAAATGCTGGATCATCTGGGTCATCCATTTCCGTTGGAGACTTTTCAGGGTGTCTTCCTCAATTAAACTCTATTTTCTTTAACCAGGAATAAATCCACAGCCTCTCATTTTCTGTGGAAATAATAATAATAAAAACCTCTTCTCCAAAGTAGCATATCTTTTGATTTCAGTTTTAAAGTCAACTCATTTATAAAATATATAGGTTGGATTAATCCAGCAGCATTTGTAATCAAATGTCTTTCAACAGCTTTAACTACCTCATTTTCAGTAAAAAAAAAAACAAAAAAACCCCCAAAACCAAAAAAAAAACCCTTAAAGCATACAATATCCAGATAATCTTTGAAATTTCCATCTTTACGTGGCTTATTATTTTTTCACTACATTTCTTTTTTACAAACTTTATCTTTTTTCTTTTTTATTTTCTCTCTCAAGCCTGTGTGTGTGTGTGTGTGTGTGTGTGTGTGTGTGTGTGTGTGTCCACCCAGATTCCTCTAAGGATTAAAGGCTTCACTAGAGTGGCTGGCTGGCTCCACCCAGCTCCTAGTCCAGTTTCATAGAGCTTAACTTTTTAGCAGAGGTAGTAGTAGGACCCACAATTACCACTCTGGGAAATTTTAGGGTCCATATAATCACCAAATAAAGCACTGCTGTGTCACGCCCATCCTCGCCCGCAAGGATGATGCAACACCAGGCCCTTCTTTCAGCAGTTTATTCAGGAACCTTGAACATAGCTTCTTCTTTTTTGGGGGTACCCGCTCCCAGCTAAATACCTTCTGGACTGCCAATCACGGGGTGCCACGTGGGCCATGCCAATAGATCCAGGTACGCGGGAGCAAACCAAGAGCTTAGCCTTAGCCAAATAAGGAGTTGTTTATCTCAGAGAGCGCTCATCGTCGGGATGGAAGGCGGAAGCCAGCGCCATCTTTAAGGTGCGGCTCCGCAGCTCTCTACACTGCTGTCTGCTGCTCATTAACTCCATTTAAGTATTTGGCAGCAGGGCCTCTAAAAAGACTCACAAGTGTTTTGCCTCTAAGGCTGAATCAGGAAGCCTCCCTTTAAAAAGCCAAGCCTCTGCTTGCCTCCAGCAAACAGAGCTGACCAAGAAAACGCTGCTGCTACTAAGAAGCCATCTTTGACCCTGTTTCCTTCTTGTCTATGTAAACAGATGCTGAAATGCATCATTTACAGGTTGTTGCTTATATCTAGGCTTCTGTGAGACATCATGTTACAGCTTGAGCTGCACTCCAAAAGCCATTTTGTAGCCCAAGCCCACATGCCTCACCAGGGTATCTCTGTACTGCAGCTCATGTGAGAGACACAACTTGGAAGCTGTTTTTGGCTCCTATTCTGTGCTCTAGAACCTTTTTTAAAGCTTTCAAAGGCTTAAGTGGGTGTATACCACCCATGTTGGGACACCTTTTGTAGTATTACGTTTCTGGCCTATCTGGCCTGTGGTCCAGACCTGCAGACCCACAGTTCCACCGTTCTGGGTCTGGGATATGGCTTAATTGGCAGAGCATTTGCTTAGCAACCCTGAAGCCCTGGATTTGAGCCCCAGCACACTCTGCTATTCCCAGTAGTCAAGAAATGCAGGCAGGAGCATCAGAAATTCAAGTACATCCTCTGCTCTGTAGTAAGTCTGAGACTGGCCTCTGTTACATGAGACCATGTTGAAGGAGAGAGAGTAGAATTACTGAGGAGTTGACATCTTAACATTTGGGTTCAACACAATCCAAAACTCATTAATTCATAACCTCTGAGGATAGATGCAGGCTTAGTCTTGAATACTCTCCTGATGATTCCAATGTGCATCTGGTGTGTTGCAAGCCCCTACCTTAACCACTGCAGGCCTTTAATTTTTTTTAATGTATATGTCTTGCCATGTACACCTGTGGACCACATATGTGCAGTGCCCATGGGGGAGAGAAAGGGCACATATATGATCTCAGTGCTGAAGAATCCTGCTGGCAGATCCCTGAGGCTTGCTGGCCAATTTGGAGGAGCTTCAGACCAATAAGAGATTCCATCTCAAAAAACAAGTTTGATGGTACCTGAGGATTGATACTTGAGGTTGACCTTTGGTCTATATACAGAAAGAGAGGGGGGGAGGGAGGGAGGGAGGGAGAGGGAGGGAGGGAGAGGGAGAGGTGCACACATGCATGAAAACAAACACACATGAACACCCATACCAAAATATTCAAGTAATATCATAGTCTATTAAGTAATTAAGAAAACATACACATGTATTAGAAACAAAGAATCTGGCATGGAATTTCAATTTGAACTTCCCAAAAAGCTCAGCATATATAATATGTGCAATATGGGGCATCCACGGATGGGAAAGAGTCACGCTGGGCTCAGTGCAGCCTTAGTGAGGGCCTCAGATTGTTTCTGTGGGAGCCCCAAAGTCAGCAGTCCCTCAGAGCTGGCTCCACTTGGGTTGGGTTCATTCTTTCACATCACTGTCTGTGACTTACCCCCAGTGAGAGAACATTCAGGAATAAGGGAGGCAGCTGACATCCCTTTCAATACAGAGAAGAGTAGTTCTCAGACCTAAGCCAGCAGCATTTCTGTATTGACACTCCATAATGGCTGTCGACACAGTCCTATGTGTCTGTCTTGGATAAACTCTGGGTAGAGTCTCTACTGAAATGGCTTTATTTCCTTGATGGCACTTTCCTTTCAAGACACCTTCCATCTTCTATGCTAGTATGTGCTGTAGTCATACACAGACAAGAGTTTCTCATGGTGTTGCTATTCTTATGCCATCTCATCATGTTGTGCAGAGTCTCAGGTCCTGGGACACCAGTCTGATTAGAACAATGAGATCCAACTCTTATTCATAAACTGACCTGAGTTCAGGTCTTAGAAGTTTTCTTTAAAATAAACAAATTAACTACTCGGTCTGGATGGCATCAGTGGGACTAATTATCTGGACATCTCGTAGTTGCCTGTGTAAGAGTTGCAAATTGGGGCCCCAAGAAGTGAGATTGGGGGTGAATCATTCAGTAGCTCAGAAGGAAAGAAAACGGAGGCAGCCCCCGAGAGATCATGGATTCTTTTTGTGCCAGTGTGGCTGTGGGCTTTATTTCTGAGCCTGGCCAGTGGAGACAATATTCTACTGTGAATTCTTACCATGGCAAGTTTAGTCTCTGAAATAAGATTCACTTGCAACTCATCATGTTCAGCATTCTTCAAAACATGAGCATGAAAAGGCAAGTTTTATTAAACTCTGTCCCTTTCTGGCCTGGTGAATCATGGGTTTCTAGAAATGATCTACTTACCAGGAAAAAACATCTAATTTTGTGGTCTGGGGTAGGAGGTGACACCAGGCACTTCCTCAGTTCAGGTTTCTCTATGTGAACTGCTCTAAGCATTTGGAGATGAGGTTGGAGGTTAATCTGCTTCCCTCTGGTTTCTGACGTTCTAAGTTGTTTTTGGTTGTGGAATTCTATCACAGCAACAGAAAAGTAGCTAATATACACTATATTGGGTTTTTTTTAGCTCATGATAGAGACATGCTTGGAAGAATGATTCCTTTCAAAATGATACAGCTTACTTAAGCAAACATGGTCTACCACACAAGAGCTCTGACAGACATGTAAAATGACATTAATGTTTTCTTCATGCCTTCTTGAATAATGTCCATTCTGCAGCCTACAGTAGCTCAAGAGAATTTTTACTACTGAGACTTACTTAAGGTATGTATTACCCACTGCATCCTAGCCCTTTGAGTTATACCAAATAGAAACTACATTTCATAGAGCCACAGCAGATGTGAGCAGGGACTCCTCTGGTGGATATGGATTAATCTTCTTCTAGCAAGAGTCCACCATTGTAGATGCCACTGAGGACAAAGGTTCATAGGTGTCTTGGTTATTGTTCTTTTGCTGTAAAGAGATACCATGAAAAAGCAACTTATAAAAGAAAGCACTTAATTGGGGCTTACTTACAATTTCAGAGGGTGAGTCCATGACCATCGTGGCAGGAATCATGGTGGGAGGCAGGCAGGCATGATGCTGGAGCAGTAGCTGAGAGCTCAATTCTGCTCTATAAGTTACAAAGAGCGAGACGGGACCTGGCATGGGTTCAGAAACATTAAAGTCCACCCCCAAGAGCACATCTCCAACAATGCCACAGCTTCTAATCCTTCCTAAACAGTCCACCAACTGGGAACCAGGCATTCAAATATATGAGTCTAGGGGGGGCCATTCTCATTCAGACCACAATGGGGTGAGGTTAAAAAAAAAATGGGATTTTAAAAGCTAACTTCTGTCCTCATGTGTGACTTTGAGAAACTTAAGACTGTAGTGGAGGAAGTGACTACAGGACCAGAGGCAGAGCCTGAAGGAGGGATGGCGTCAAGGCAAGCCCATCATCAAATGGTTCAGGAAAAACTGTGCTCAGAGACAGGCAGAGGAACTGGTATAGCTGGGTCAGAATCACCTTCTGAAGATGCTGTGATCATTGATGAAATAAGAAAGGGTTTAGAGCCACACATACAATTAAAAAAATAAGTTAATTAAATTAAATTTAAAAAATGGTGGTGGAACATGCCAGTACTCAGGAGGCAGAGGCAGGTGGATTTCTGAGTTTGAGGCCAGCTTGGTCTACAATGCAAGTTCCAGGACAGCCAGGGCTACATAGAGAAACTTCACCTTAGAAAACCAAACCAAACCAACCAACCAACCAGCCAACCAACAAACAAAACCAGAAACAACAGAACAGAACCATCCACCCACAGGTGATCAGACAATGGTGAGCTTTGTGAAGATGAACTTCATATCTGAAGATGAGGATAAAATGCTGCCAGGTAGTCTTACATGCTATAGAGAACTGTTTTATGAAAAGAAGCTAACTATTTTTATTGTTCGATTCTAAGAAATTGCCAGACACCCCAGCCTTCAAGTCTGTAGCCATTAACACAAGACTGTCGACCATTAAAAAGCCTGAATATAATAAAAGTGCAGGTAATAGCATATTTTATTTAATAAAGTGTTTCTAAGTGTGTGTGTGTGTGTGTGTGTGTGTGTGTGTGTGTGTGTGTGTGTATACCAGGCTGACCCTGAACTCAGAGATCTGCCTGCCTTTGCCTCCCTAGTGCTTGAATTAGAAGTGTGCTCCACCATGCCAGGCATGTACAGCTTTTAGACATGCTGTTGTTGCATGCAAAGGAATCATAGTACACACAAAGCACAAATGACTTTGATTTCCTCTAGGAACCAAAGTTGTGTGTAGCTTGCTTACTGATGATATCAGTCTGCTGTGGAATATTATTCTAAGATGTGTTACATTTGTTTATGCCATGGAACATTTGTTCAATGATAAAAAGTATGTTGCATCTTTAATGTTTCATTTGTTTAATTCTGTGAAGCTGAGTTACTTTGCCTGTCTAAAACACCTGATGGTCTAATAAAGAGCTGAACGGCCAATAGTGAGGGAGAAGAAAGGGTAGGTGGGGCTGGCAGGCAGAGAGAATAAATAGAAGGAGAAGTCTTGGAGGAGGAGACCAGGGGATGAGAAAAGAAGGGGTTAGCCCCCACCCACACAGTAGGAGGAAAAGAAAAGATGTGCAGAAATAGAAAACGGTAAAAGCCCAGAGGCAAGAGGTAGACAGGATTATTGAAGTTAAGAAGAGCTGGCAAGAACAAGCCAGGCTAAGGCTGGGCAGTAATAAGTAAGAATAAGCCTCCACGTATATTTATTCGGAAGCTGGGTGGCGGGCCCCTCAAAATTGCCAAAGAGCCAAAACAGGTTAAAAAAAAAAGCAAGCAAAAACCAATCCAAACCAAACCAAACCAAAACAACAACAAAAACCCCCAATCAAACAAAAACCAAAAAACCAAAAATAACTCCACTCCACCAGTCCTTATTCTGGTGGTGCAGCGTTTCCGCAGGGTGCCTGTAGTAAAACTGAGCATCTGGCTCAAATGTGTACAAACTCAGGTGAATTAAAATTATGTTTTTAGAAGCTTTAGCATCTCACATATTAAAAGGAATCTTAAAAGTAGAACCAAGCAAATTTATACAATAAACCTAAATTTTCCATGCACTAAAAAGTATCTTAGAGAAAGAAACATATGAGCCATAGTGTAGTGAAGCAATAATCTGTATGTCATGGTAGAAAGTTGTCTCACAAACCCAGTATTGAATCGATGGCAGTTTGATGTAGGTGGTCCAGTCAGTCTTATTAAAATATGGTAAGACGGTATCACATGTTTTAATTTTAGTTATTATTATTGTGGATATATGTATGATGGTATGTGATTGCTGGGATCAAAGGTGTCATCTTTATACCCAGTTGGGATTTAAGTTCTTAAGTCTAAAGTATATGAGCTATAATATCAAAACTATACTACAAAGAGATTAAAATAGTTTAACTGGAAATCAAGACTAACTTTGTGGTTTTCTTTTTTTAAAAAGTGACATTTGTTTCCAAGCTGCATATTGACTCAAATCCAGGTAAAGGCAAAATCAGAGAACCCAGGAAAAATGAGAGCTGGGAAGACAGCTTGGTGGGTAAGAGTGTAAGGACCTGAGTTCAAATCCTCAGCACCTAATAAACTGGGCATAGTTGGCTGTGTCTGTAACCCCAGCACTGGGGAGCCAAAGATAGAAGCAGGTCCCAAGAGTTTCCTGGTCATCTAGCCTCACCTAGACAGGAAGCATGCAGCTTAGTCAGAGAACCGTAAAGAGAGACACATGACGTCTAGGCTCTGGCCTCCACTTGTGTGTGGAGTGACAGGTACTTACACACTCACACTCATGTACAATCCACTCAGCACACACACTGACAATTCAGAAGAGTAAAGAATAAAGAAAGCATAGTAAGGTAGGCCCTGAGCACTGTAGAAATTAGTGAAGAATTTCACAAAGCCACCCTATCATTTTACAGACCTCTCAAGTGCCTTCCAAGGTCCAGAATACTGGGGGATGAGGGTGGGGGAGTCTTCACAGCCACTGTTTTCAACAGAAAGATCTGAGGATTTGGTATTACCATTTGTCTATAAGGCCCGACTCCTTGCCTGGAACTCCTTGCCAACATGTTAATTTACAAATCTTAAAAAGTGTTGAACTTAAAAACGAATGTCAGTTGGTGAAGATTACAATCTGCCAGTTGAATCTAATTTTCTTTTGTGATGGGGCTGCTAAAGGGCAGCCACAGTGTAATTAATTGCTTGAGGCTCAGAAACCCAATTAATCTGTGAGCTGACTTTTATTTCATAGAATGTTGGTGCTTGAAGAGGCCTCAAGGATCACGTAACTCACCCTCTTCATTTTAAAGAGGAGGAAACAGATGTCAGAAAGGTTAAATGACGTATTGAAGGTCAAAGCCACTATCCATCCCTGCCATTGTACCCTGCGAATTGATTCAGTACTGCGTCCTAGGGCCTTATGAGTGTCTGTCTGTGTCCCGTTATGAAATACTCCTGGAAGACTTTGTTGTTACATTATAAGACAGGGTCTTGCTATGTAGTTATGACTGGCCCGGAACTCTCTATATAGACCAGGATGGATTCAAACTCATAAAATTCTGCTGCCTCTCTCTGTCTCCCTTGTACATGAAACTGACAGTGTGCATCACCACACCTGGGTAGGATTTAGTCCTTTTGTGACAGCCTTCCATGAAAGTTGCCTGGGAGCTAATTTCATGGATGCTGCTTTGCAAGGGTCCAAGCCTCCATCTTTAAATTTTGAAGGCTTTTCCATACTAATTGGGTAGCAGGGGCAGAAAAGGAGAAAGCAGAGATAGTGGAGGTTGTCTTAATTTGCACACCCAAAGGGAAACTCTGGAGACTGAGGCATGCCTGAATTCAGACTCTTGGAAAAACAGGGGGTGTGGGTTGACAGCATGCGTAGTGTCTTGACCTGGTGATAACATTGCAGGCTACACTGTCCCTCGAGGATCCTACCTACCTGCTTACCTGGTGTGAGCAGGGCAAGCTTGCCCATGTCATTGTTTTAGAGCAGCATTCAGTGAGGCATCAGTGACAATAAAGGTGACACATGAGAATATTAGGAGAAAAGGCCGCTGTACCCGTGAGAACATGGTGTCCCACACTGTATGCAGTCATACAGGTGTTCCATTCAAATCTAGCCTTAAGAATCTGATGGCCACTTTCCTTCAGAAACCTCTAGCTGCTACACCTTTTGATTCAGTGTCACTCCATGTGGAGACTAGTCTCTCTCGAGGATCACCAGTCCATGCCCAGGGCCAGCAGTGGCCCTAAGTGGGACCCTGTTTAGGAAACCACTAATGGGGACTTCCTGGTGGCCCAGCAGAGACTTTCTCAGGGTTGTGCTACGGACTGAGGACCCCCCCCCCCCCTTGTTTCTTCCTATCTCCTGTGACAAGTATCAGCCTTTGTGTTATGTTGAAGGCTCTCCCTGCCTCTCCCTGCCTCTCCTCTCCCTTTATCCCCCTCAGGCATAGGTTAAAAGTATTTGTTCTTACAGAGAACCAGAGTTCACTTCCCAGCACCCACATCTATAGCTAACAGCAATCTGTAACTCCAGTTCCAGGGAACCCGATGTCCTCTTTTGGCCTCTGAAGGCACTGCACTCATATGCACATACCCATACATGCATAAAATAATAAATACATCAGACATACAGCAAGAAGCACATTGGTACAACATTCAAATTCTAAGGCTTACTAAAACATCTCGGAAAATGCCTCGCTTACAAGATTAGATACATTCTTATTTTCTGTTTGTGATCCTCATTTTGGGAATCATTGGAATCTGGGAAGGATTATGAGCTGAGGAGACTAGTGTATGATGTTAGCATGTTTTTTTCCTGTGAACAAGTTTGCCTTGTGTAAAGTGGGTGAGTTCATTCTGATGAGTAAAGGCAATTATTTTATATATAAAGTGACTAGCAGGCATGCAATAGACAGACAATGCTAAGGTATCGTGCTAGTTTTCTAATAACCAGATATCGTCCACTTATCTCTGCACACATTTTGATTCTGTTATTTGCATACTATTCTTGTTTGTTGCTTTATTTAATTAGCTTAGCTCCTCTTTCCAGTATCCAGCAATAATCAAAGTAGGTGCTAGGTCTGAAGATGGTGTAAACAGCTGGTGTCAATATTTTTGTTTTCTTGCCTCTGTGCTCTTGGCAAGCAGAGGATCTTTCAGTCCCCCCAGTGAGGGCCACTTTCTTCATCTGCTATTCTTTCCAGAGAGTGACTTCATCCTCTGGAAAGGAGCTGAGTGGCCAGCTAGCTTCCCTTCTGGTGACAGTGTTCATCCTGGCAGCTCAAGTCACTGCTCCAAGGCTTATCCCTCTGGCCTTGCAGATGTATGTTTTGGCACAGGGCTCATCTAACACAGCTAGTTTAGCTAGCCCTATCTATATATAGATTTACTTTATCCCCATTTGTGCTAATTAATAAAATTCCACAATAAATAACAATTTACACTAACTGGTTTAAATTTTTGATTAGGTTAATTTTTATTAGAGAAAAATGTCAGAAATAGATCAAATTTTTTAATTTGGGCATTAGCTTTGTAAGAAAAAAAGGTATATATATAAAAAATGTTTAGCCATTAAGAATTTTCCCAGCACTTGGGAGGCAAAGACAGGTGAGTTCCAGGCCAGCTTGATGTATATAATAAGTTCCAGGCCAGCCAGGTCTACACAATGAAACCCTGCCCTGCAGGGAGGGGATTGGAGAACATGCACAATCAAAGATGAGCAATTCTGCACTTCACAATAAATTTAATCAGACCACTGCCCTCCAAGCCAAATGCTATCAGTCTCTGCCCACAGTGTGATGAGCCCTGCAGCATCAGTCACTGGATTGCATGGGCCATAGCATAGCATGGGTACCTACACGTGGGAGGGATGTGCCCGGCCTGGTGTTCCTACTCACTGGGAGCTTCTCAGCTCTCCAGTCTGCACCTGCTGTGTCTTCACTGTGTGCCTTTCCTCTGTGACTTTGAATGCACAAAGTTGTAATGAATTTATGACATTACATTGTAAATAATTGTCCCGCCTACGATTTTAATAAAAAGAGCTGATTGGACAAAGGCAGACAGGAAGTGTGGGTGGGGCTATCAGACTAAGAAAACTCTGGGAAATGAAGAGCAGATACAGAGATGCCACAGAGAAGCCACAAGATGCAGAGGACAGCTGTGCTGCTCTGAGAAAGGTACCAATCCCTCATGGTTGAACAGGATTAGAATCATGGGTTAGATTAAGAGCAAGAACTAGCAAGTTATATGCCTGGGCCCCGGGTCAATCAGCGTACAATTAGTGTAAGCATTTATGTGTCTCTGTGGGACTATGGGACTGCGGGTCTGTGGGTCTGTGGAACATCATACTACACAAAGTTGATAGTGAAGCAGTTGTCTGGATCAAGGACATGTTTCTGGGTTGCCTGGTATTTAAATCAAAATATCTTTTCACAAAATTACCCAGATAACTTTATATTCCCATCAGTGGGGGATCAGTACTCTTTCTGTGTGGTATTCCCAAGCTGCAGCAACCCGTCATTCACTTCTAATCCTAAGATTTATTTTTAAATTGTGTATGTGTGTGAGTGTGTATACATGCATGCACACCCATACATGCAGGTGCCCGTGTATGTAAGAAGAGACTGTTAAGTTCCTTGGATCTCCGCTTACAGGAGATTTTGAGCTGCTTTATGTGGGTGCTGGGGATCCAACTCAGGTCTTCTTCAAGAGTAGCAAGTGCTCTTAACCATTGAGCCATCTCTCCAGCCAGCCCCCAGTTATAATTTAAAGTCAACAATCCCCATGTACTTGTCTCTTATTGTTTTGTAGACAAGCCTGTGTGATCCTGGCTGATCTGGAACTTGCTATGTGGACCAGAATGGCCCTGGAGCCTCTCCTGTCTTGCAGACTTGGTGCAAATGCATAGAGAAGGAGTGAGAAAGGCCGTTAATGACAGATAAACCCTTCACCCTCCAAACAAGTGGTTAGTGCTGGGTCACATCCTTGTTAGATGACCAAACTGACTTCCAGATTATTGTGGCTGAAATACTCAGGAGCAGAGTGAGGCAACCGTGTTCAACGTGGGAGAGCTGGTTAATCCCAAACCAATCAGAAATTTGTCACTTTGTAGCTGCAGCTCGGAGACGAAGTATGAAAGGAAGTTGTACTACAAAGCCATTAAGTGCGAATTTGCCACAAGGCACGATGGTAATTCGCTAACATTATGAAGTGTGAAATCTGCGCAAACACATTATATTTTAAACACTTCATCCATTTAACAAATTTCGTATGCTCTTCAGCTAAATAAGATGAATTGAGAATTCAGGAGGCAGCGCCTCACTGGCAGGCTCTTCCTAAAGGCGTCCATTAATATAAATCAGCAGCAGCAATTTGGTTTGATCATTTATTTGCAAGAATCATTAAGGTTTATTAGCATAATTATTCCCTGTGGGATTTCATGTCGAGGAAATGAAAAATGGCATTATCAATATTTAGAAGATAAGTGTGTGATGTTCAGAGTGCTTTAACCATCCTCTGCAGGTGGGGGTCCAGCTGCAGCAAATTAGATCAGATTTGGGCATTTTTCTGAATGAAAGAAAAAAATGTTTGATTCTAATTGCTTCGTTTGAGAAAGCAACGTAACTTTAGAAATAATTTTTACTGTGCAGTACCAACTTGTGAGAATATGCCATGAATATTAGGAGGTGTCTATCAGCACTATCCTGCCATTTGTGATTGGAAAAAGTCTCTGCAGTAGCCTAGATCTTTAGTGCAGGTTTGTAGGTGAAAAGCTATTTTCCTAAAAAGACAAACCAAAACTTTACTGTTAAGGCTGGGAGGACATAAGGAATCTTTTAATGATAAATAGTATTTTAACAGTAATTTGCTATTAGAAATTATCTTTAAATGTAGAACTTTATTTTTCCTTTTATTTGTGTACGTGCATGGACATGTATGTGTGTCATGGCACATGAGTGGAGGTCAAAGGGCAACTTGTGGAGTCCATTTTTTTTTCTCTACCATCTGTGTCCTTGGAAAAATCAGCAAGTGCCTTCACCTGGTGAGACATCCTTCCTGCCCACTAACTATTTTCTAATGGTATACAAAGGAATGTTATTCATGGATAAGAAGAAATAAACTCTCAAGACACCATAAAACTTAGTATTAAGGGAAAGAAGCCAGTTGGAAAAGGCCACATACTCTTTGATCCCAATGATGCCATCCTGGAAAAGGCTAACAGTGTATGTTGTAGAAAGACCATCAGTTTCCAGGGTTTCAACAGCAGAGAGGGAAGAAAGCTGAGGAGATGGAGGAACTGGATGACAGTGGATCTACCACTCATAATACTCTTGGGGTCAGGGTTTAACCTGTATTCATTGGTCCAAGCCAGGAGATAAATACCAACCAAGAGCTGGCACTAGTCAACTATAGACTTGAATTAACAGTCATGTACCAGTAACAACAGTTCATCAGTTATGACACTGATAATGTTAACAGATGGTAGGAGGAACTGTGTGGGTGTGGGGGCATAGGGAGGTTATACACATGCCACCATTTTTCCCGTTAGCCCAAGACTGCTCCATCACAGCCCACAAATGTGAGAAAAGGTGGTCATTGTTTAGACTTCTCCCCACAAACCCTTCTGCAATACCCAGGGGTGTTTAGGAGTAAGAAGCCATGACTAAGATCCCTTTTATAGTTGAAGGTCTTCAGAGAGAGAGGCAACTACTATTAGAGAGTATGCACTTGCTGAAATGCTTTGCAGTACTGTTGGTTGGCTGTTGGCAATTAAATTCTAATTAATACTGCTATCGGTAAACCTGGGCCCATCACTGCAGAAACTCTGAGCCTTTGGGGAGAAGGATGCAGCAGGCTGTGTGTGTGACTCCACTCTGCATCCTTCTGTTAAGAACAGAGGTGCAGAGCTACACCAGATGCCTACAGCTCTCAGACCTTGTTTGAAAGCTCAGGCTCAGCTCTGTTCACTGTCTAGGGCCTTTTCCTCTCACTCTGGCCTTTGCTTTACATTTCTTGTGCTCCTAACCCCAAAGGCTCTTCAATGAGTGTATTCATGTGCTCTCCTAATTGCCTGTGACCTTACCTTTCTTAGTGCTTTCTTCTTTCAAATGCATGCTCTTTTTGTGTGTGCATGTTGTGTGTGTGTGTGTGTGTTTACAGCCTGTGTGAGTCCAAGTGCACATGTGGTCAGAGGACAGCCTCAGGCATCTGTCTTTGCCTTGCTCCTTGTTTGAGATCCTCTGTTGTTTCTCCACTGTGCACCAGGCCAGTATGAGAACTCTGAGACCTCCACTTGGCCAGACACCACTGGCCTTCTGGCTTTCCTCTCTGTGGCTGCCAATCCATGCAGGTCAGCCTTTAAAAACAACCCTTCCTTCCTCCCACACAAGCTCTTCTTCTGAATTTATATCTCTATCATCCCAACATGCAAATTCACCTGTTTTAAATATAGAGTCAATCTTTCGATTTACATTTGTCAAGACACTTTATGCCTAAGGCTCTGTGTTGAGCATGTTTTGATAAATTCAGACAATTAGCAATGCAGCTGAACTATTGACTACTCTAGATAATATTCTAAAATATTAAGCTATGTGTTTTTAGAGATGAAATATTATAGATACATTTAATTGCCAGGCTAAACCGATATCTGTGTATTGATAAGTTCTTTGTACAGTTGATTAATGAATCAGTCTTTAAGTTAAAACTATTTCCTGGAAAAATAACAAGTGAATGCTATTCAGATGTCTATTTGTCTGAATTAACAAAACACCCCCTTTAAATATGTAGTGACAAGATTTATACAGTGTTGATTTTTTAAAGACATTTATATTGGTCTCTGGACATTTCAGTGTCATACACAGTGGCAACTCAACTGCATGCAGCCAGGACAGCAGACCATTTGGATCTCGTTAGATAAAGGATATGAAGAAAGCGAGATTTACCTGGGCTTTGGAGAAGTCTTTAAGAACACTTTCCTAGCAAAATCTTATAGAAATATTGGAAGCATACTGCTGAGAGCAGAACACCCACTAACTGAGCAGATTCAAAGGCTGCTGCCCTGCTTCTGTTGGGAAAGATGTCCCTTGATGGAGGCCAGAGCTGTGTTTTTCCCAGATCTGGTCTACCTTTTATTATAAAACAGGTGAAGATGTAAACAAACACTTGTCTAGTTTGTAAATGGCATTACTCTGGAATGTATCAAATCAGTAGGGAACTGTAGTGGATTACTTTGTAAATAATTGTCCCACCTACTGTTTTAATAAAAATGCTGATTGGCTGAAAGCAGACAGGAAGTGTGGACTACCAGACCAAGAAAACTCTGGGAACAGGAAGCACAGAGCAGAATGCCAGAGAAACTAGCAGAAGCAGAGGACAATTATGCTGCTCTGAGAAAAGGTACCAAGCCTCATGGCTGAACAGGATAAGAATCATGGGTTAGATTAAGGGTAAAGAGTTGTCAAGTTGTATGCCTGGGCCTTAGGCTGATCAGCCTAAAATCAATGTGTCTGTGTGTCTCTGTGGGACTGTGGGACTGAGGGACTGTGGGACTGTGGGACTGTGGGACTGTGGGACTGAGGGACTGTGGGACTGTGGGACTGTGGGACTGTGGGTCTGCGGGTCTGCTGGACTGAGAGACTGTGGGACTGAGGAACTGTGGGATTGTGGGACTGAGGGACTGTGGGACTGTGGGACTGAGGGACTGAGGGACTGTGGGACTGTGGGACTGAGGGACTGTGGGACTGTGGGACTGTGGGACTGTGGGACTGAGGGACTGTGGGACTGTGGGACTGTGGGACTGTGGGACTGAGGGACTGAGGGACTGTGGGACTGTGGGACTGTGGGACTGTGGGACTGAGGGACTGTGGGACTGTGGGACTGAGGGACTGAGGGACTGTGGGACTGTGGGACTGAGGGACTGAGGGACTGTGGGACTGTGGGACTGTGGGACTGAGGGACTGTGGGACTGTGGGACTGTGGGACTGAGGGACTGTGGGACTGTGGGACTGTGGGACTGAGGGACTGTGGGACTGTGGGACTGAGGGACTGAGGGACTGTGGGACTGTGGGACTGTGGGACTGAGGGACTGAGGGACTGAGGGACCACAGGCCAGAAACTTATACTACAGGGAACATGAGGGGACATTTGGGAAAGAAAAATTCAGAATCAGAAGTTGTAGTGCAGAGGCGGCTGGAGAGACAGCTCAGTGGTTAAGAGCCCCCAGTTCGATTCCCAGCACCCACATGCTAGCTCACAACCACCTGTAATTCCAGTTCTAGGAGGAGTCTGATGTCCTCTTCCGGCCCCTGTGAACACTGTATGCCTCTGCTATGCATACATACATGCAGGCAAACACTCACACAGATAAAATAAAGATAAATGAATACTTTTTAAAAAGTTATAATACATATTCTTTGCCAGGAATTAAGGGGAAAAAGCTGGATGGTAGCTTCAGAATGACAAAGGCAGGAGAAATGTGAGAAAGAAAACTGGAGGCTTTCACTCTAGTAACTGGTGATCTTTACAGAGTTTGAGTCTTCTTAGTCACCCTGGAGACTGAGCAAAAGCAGCGGTTGTATCCAGTCAGAGTTGCATTAGAGTGACAGGAAGAATATTTTAGGGGCTATGTAATTAAACATTTGTTTTTCTTTCCTGTGACATAAAGTTGGGAATGAGTTGACAGTCCTGTTTCTCTGATCTGCATCTGGTAGTGTGAGTTACCTCAGGGACAAATAAAGAGAAATTGGGACTTCAGTGATCAAATACTCTTGTAACAGGGGGACAAGGGATGGAGAGGTGGCCCTGCTGTTAAGAGCACTTTTTAGTCTTTCAGAGGACCCAGGCATCTCATAACTGCCCATAACTCCAGCTCCATGTGAGACCTTCTTCTGGCCCTGGGGAACACACTTATACATGTGCACACACATCGGGACATACTTCCATATACACAATTTTAAATAATAGTAAATTTTATTAAAAAATTATCCTTTTAAAAACATGGGGGAGGTGCTAGAGAGCGATTGCTTGGCAGACATACACACACAACACTCCTTGTTGCAGACAGGAGTTCAAAGAAATCCATGTTGTCTGCGGACAGAAGAAATCTGAACAGATCTATCCAGGTATTTATAAACTGGGTTAAGGATCTTGAGCTCTCTTTAAAGGCAAGAGAAAACAGCAAATTCATGTTAATGTTTTCCATCATATTCCACTCCTATACTCAGGACTCTGTGACAGGGCCTGTGCTGTGATTAAAGGTGTGAATCACTACTCTCTGATCCTCCTAGACTGACTGTGGGTAGATTCCCTCTAATATCTCCGAAACTTTTGGAGCTTTTATTAAATCCCCACATGGAGGGTCAGACATAGGGATGGCAGAGAGAGGAGGCAGGATCAGAACCACGGAGGGCAAACACCTGAAAAGTAGGCTGAAGATGACACCAGAGAATTGGAAGGTAAAATGTGTTGAGGTAACCATGGCAACAACCTCACTCAACTCCAACCTCACTCCTGACAACACTGCCTCAGCCTGTTAGGGGAGCAGTCTTTAGTGCCAAAGGCCTGCTCATTTCCCTCTTATATAGCCAGAGGAAGGTGTCACTTGGAGCTTCCTCACATGTGATGTCTAACATTCAATACAAAACCATAAAACAGCTGGGCAGTGGTGGTGCACACCTTTAGTCCCAGAACTCGGGAGGCACAAGCAGGTGGATCTCTTTGAGTTCAAGGCCAACCTGGTCTACAAAGCAAGTTACAGGATAGTCAGGCTGTTACACAGAGAAACCCTGTCTTGAAAAAAAAAATCATAAAACAAAATAATAACAACAAAAAGAAATGTAAAAGTGGACCAGCATATGAGCCAGATGGTAAAGCAGAGAAAAATTTTAATTGCAGAATACAGGAAAGATATGAAAGGTAAACTATTTCATCTGAGAAGACAAAAACTGTAAAAAAGGAAAGGAAATGTTAGCTAAGAAACAAAGCTGGGGTCTGGAGAGAAGCAGCAGTTGGATGCACTGGCTGCTCTTACAGAAGATTTAGGTTCAGTTCCCAGCACCCACATGGCAACTCACAACAGTCAGTATCTTCAGCTCTAGGAGATCCAACGCCCTCTTCTGGCCGCCGCGAGCACTGCACACACATGCTGCACATACATACATATAGACAAAATACTCATAAATAAAACAAAATAAAGATGAATACCTACAATGGGTTCATCCTAGGCAGAAGGCAAGCACATTTGAATATACACATAACCTGGGAACTTTGAGACAAACCCAACAATTTAACATTTGTGGAAACATATATTTTGGATTTATATCATATGTAGTAGTAAAATGCTAACAACAGTGAAAAAAAAGATGACTAAGAAGAATTAATTTTATGCACTCATGGTTTATGCAGAAAAATGATGTAGAATTATGATATTTACCAGTAAATGTTTAAGGAAGTAAAATAAGGCAACAGTTAAAAATAAAATGGGGTCAGAGAAATAATAAAAATAAATGAGAGAAAATGAGTAAAAAATAAATGTAACAATATTTTTAGTTAACCACTTTACATTCATTGTGTGTGCATGTGTGCGTGTGTGTGTGTGTGTGTGTGTGTGTGTGACAATGTGAGTATGGAGATCAGGGGACAACTCTGTGGGGATTTGTTCTCTCTTTCTATCATGTGGGTCCTGGGTCTGAAACGCAGGTCATCAGGCTCAGAGGCCAGTGCCTTTTCCACTGAACGGTTTCACTGGGCCAACAAATACTTAAAACACACCACAATGTAGTTTCTACCAATGTATGTTAAGACATCACATGTAAATGGCAGATACAAAACCAATTGAAAGCTAAGTTGCCAGATCAAATAAATAACCTTGGCTATAGTCACTTTAACCACAGAGATGTGTACACTGTTCCCACTGAATAAGTACAAAGACTCAGATCCAAAATAAAATGTAAAGAAAACCTTGCATGGGGATATCACCTATACATGAAAAAAAAATTTGGATGGCTCGTATCAAACAGACCTCAGAGCAACATTATTATTGAGGCCAGAGAGGCTATTTCAAATGTTGCTAGAAAATGAAGATAATCCCAAATTATGTAGACCCTCAGACTCCCAGGAGACACGTGGCTGAAACAAAAAACAAAAGCCAAGAAGAGAAGCAATCTGTAGTTACACCCAACAGTGTTAACACACCACTTGATAAGACACACAGAAGCACTAGGAGGCCAAACTGTCTTTAACCAAGTAGGCCTTGAGAATCCAGCAACACCAGAACATACTGTTTCCAGAATACAGTTTTTAAGTGCTCATGGAACAGACACAGGGATGGGCTGTACTTTGCATGATAAGCCACCACAGATTTGGAAGAATAGAAGCCACACAAAAATCTGTTCTCTGGCCATTGTGGAATTAAACTGGAAGGGAAGGAGAAGAGTGGACAATGTCGTGGATTGAATGAAGTGTTCTCCCTAAGTCTCAGACATTAGAACGCTTGGTCCAGTCAGTAGCTATTTGGTAAGATCTATTTAGGAGGTGTGGTCTTCTTGTTACTGGGGGTGGGACTATGCCCAGGAGGCTCTCTCTTCCTCCTGCTTACAAACCTAGATGGTGTGGGAATGTCTTTCTGTATGCTGTGAATATCAATCTTTAAATAAAGGAGCTGTTTTGGCCCATGACAGGCACCATAAAAAAAGTAGGAGGGGAAATCAGAGAATAGGTAGGAGAAGGGCAGAGTCAGAGACAGACGGAGCCAGGTGCCCAAGAAGAAACTTGTAAGGAACACAGGTGAGCCACAGGCCACGTGGCAGATTAATGAAAATGGGTTAAGATGAAATAGCTAGCTAGCAATGTGCCTAAGCCAGAGGTCAGACAGCATGAACTTAATATAAGTATCTGGGTCATTTTGGGGGGCCTAAGCAGTGACAGGTGGCTAAGAGGTCTGGGGCGGCAGGTCTGGGGTCTGGACCTCTGGCCACCTGGGGCCAAGAAACTATATTGTAACACCTAGATATGAGTCTCAATCTCTGTTTTTGTTGTTTGTGGGGAGGGGGGTTGGGGGTTGTTAGGTTGGGGTTTTTTTATTTGTTTGTTTTTAGACGGGGTTTCTCTGTGTAGCTCTGGCTGTCTTGGAACTCACTCCATAGACCAGGTTGCCTTGACCTCAGAGATCCACTTGTCTCTGCTTTCTGAGTGCTGAGATTAAAAGCATGCGCCACCACCAAATGCTTTCTCTTATAACTTTTCTTGGTCAGCATGTTTTATCATTGCAATAAAAAAGTTGTTAAGTCACTCAATGATCAACTATTAAACCCCAATACCTTAAACAAATGGGTGTAGAACATGACCTATGAAAATATATATGAGAGAAAACCTAGAGAAATTTAATATTTGCTTATACTTAAAATAAATGGTCTCAAATATTTAAACCTTTCTATTAAGAAACTGGAAAAATAAAGTTACATCAGAAGCAAACAGAAGAAAAAAATAGTGGTGATAAAACAGAAATCAGGAGAATTTAAGTAGAAAGATAAACAATTTGTCTTAAGAAAATAAAGATAAAATTGCTGTCAGTTTTATCTGGGCTAGTGAAGACCCATACCTCTGAAAAGCGGTTTCTAGGTAGTACTGTCTCTTCATGCAAAACAGTAATATGACCTCAACAACTTGTTCACTGAGCAAATACTTAAGTCTGATAAATGCTGGGAACTGCTTTAAATGACTGGAATATGTCAAGGTTAAAGAGAATGTTTGCCGGTGACAGACTGGTGAACACATTTTAGTTAGAAGCTGCTTTACAAGAAACTGTACAAGTCAAAGTCACAAGGAACAAAATGAAGAAAGTAGGTATTGGATAAACTCTCATTAGCATATAATTAAAACCTGGAGCCAGATATTGGGGGGGGGGGATCTGGAATATCAGAGAGAGTAAACAGACCACAGTCAATTTTCACCCTGCCAACCTCTCAGGCTAAACAGGGTAAATGTATCCTCAAGAGTCCTCAACCTGACTGGTCGCTTCTACAGAATAAATGAACCTGCCTTCTCCTACCTTATATGTCTTCCCCACCCAGATGTCCAGGTTCAACTCTGTATCATAATCCCAGAGTTAGGATTTTGGGTGTGAGCTATGACTGCTTGGCTGTTAGGCCTTGAACTCACAGAAATACAGAAAGATCTCTGTCTCCTGAGTGATGGGATTAAAGGCATGGGTCACCACTCTCTGAACTTCATGGCTTGACTGTGGGTGATTCTGTTCTCTGATATTCCAGGCTGATTTTATTAAACATACAGTAAACCATCCCATATTCCCGTCTGTGTCAACAAAAGAAGGTTATAACTTACATTAAAAACTATATACAGTTAGGTAAATAACTGTATACAGTATATACAAGCAATAATTACATGACTATTGTCCAGTCCATTAACAATTGACAAATTCAAGGAAAATATTCCATTATTTATCCTATTTAGGTGAGTCCAAAGGATTGTACCTAACTTACTTTATATCTAGCTTGTATCACTAACTGAAACTATCTTTTGATGTCTCTCAAACTTATACATTTTAACCTCTAAGTGAGTTTCTTTTCTAAAACTGTCACTAGAAAACTATAACTATCTCATCTTCAGTTCTCTCAGAGACCCCAAATCCACAGGGCAGTCTTTCAAGTAGCGGCTGTTGGGGAAACTGGATGTCCATGTGTCCAGAGGAACATGACTAGACTGACATCATTCACCAGCTTGAAAATCAACTGAAACCAGGTTAAAGATCCACATGTGCCCGAAACTATGATGCTACTAGAAAAAAAAAAAGATGTAAGTGTGAAAAATACCACGTGATTATATGTAGGGAACCAAAGCAAACGCAGATGAATGGCATATGTCAAACCAGTAGGTTTCTGGCCAGCAAACAATGAGCAGAATCAGAATATAGATAAGAACCTGTGAAACATGTGTTCTAGAGGGGCAGTGTCACAGTTATGCATCTGACAAGGAAGTAACATCCAGAATATAAAGGCATGTTTGTTAGTTTTTTTCCACTTGACAAGCTGGAGTCATTTGGGATGAGGAAATCTCAGTTGCGTCTATCATACTGGCCTGTGGGCATGTCTGTTGGACCGGCAAGTGGATCTGGAATATATAACAAAAGTAGATAAGCAAACCAGAGAGCAATACTCCTCTATGGCCTCTGCTTTAGTCTCTGCCTTCTGCACTAACTTTCCTAGATGACTGACTGTAACAAGTGAGCCAAATAGTCCCTTTCCTTCCAAGGTGGCTTCAGGGTCTACAGCGACAGAACAAAATGTGGATAATACAGAACTAAAAAAAAATGAATAGTACATTCACACAAAACCTGATTTTTAAAAAGGCAGTGTGTCTAAGTAGACATTTCCAAGACATAAAAGAGGCCAGTGTGGAAAAACATCTCTCCCAACATCACTAATTAATGATCCAGGACATGCAAATCAAACCTGCATTGAGATGTCACTTCATCACAGCAAGAATTGTTTTCAAAAAGTCTAATGGTAATAAACATTGTTGAGAGCACAGAGAACATGGGACATTTGTACACTGTTGATGGGAATGTGAAGTAGTATGGCTACTATACAGTATTGAGATTCCCTCAAAGTTAGAAGAACCACCAGTGTCAGACCTAGCGGCTTCACTCATAGGTATATATGCAAAGGAAATGGACTCAAGAGGTCTCTGAACTCACATGTCATGGTAATAACCTGTGTCCATCAACTGATAGACAACGTCACTTAGAAGAATAAAGCCTTGTCATTTGTGAAAGTGTGGATGGAACTGGACACGTCAGCTGAAATAATCGAGGTGCTTGACACAGATAATGCACGACTGGAATGGAGCTGGAGAGATGGCTCTCTGCCTGCTCTTACAGAAGACCTGGGTTTGGTTCCCAGCACCCACACAGCAGCTCCAGTAACCATTTCCAACTCCAGCTTCAGGGTAGCTGATACCATCCTCTAGTCTCTGTGGGCATCAGGCACACATGCGGTGCACAGACATACATGCAGGGAAAATACCCATGCGCATGAAATAAAATCAAATCTCAAAAATTCCTACCAAGACAAAAAAGAAGATAATGCAAGATTAAGTAAATATGTGGGGGTTTTAAAGTGTTGCTCTCATAGAGATTGTAAATGGAGTAACGACAGAGGCTGGGGAGCGTAAGGGCAGGGAGAAATGGGGAAAGACTGAACAGTTTCTAAGATAAAGTCAGAAATACAGGTATGCACAGCAAAGTGGCTGTACAACAGTAACATACCGTGCCTTACAAAGAGCAGGAGAAAATATTTTTAGTTTCGCCCTGAAGAAATAATCTTTGATGTATATTTATTAATTTATATATTGTGCAATGCATTCATGCATTAGGACATTGCATGATATTCCATAACACACACAATTTTTGTTTTTATATTAGTCAAAATTTAAAATTACTTACACACATTTTTTTTGTAGAATCCCAAGAGATTGTTAGTTGCACTCTGAGTTCAAAAACATTTTGCATTTTGTGCCCCATAGTCAATTTCATATTTGACGAGGGCCAATATATACATATATATACATATTAATCTCATACTATATATTCTGGTCAGTCATGATAGGATCTCCTGGTTGTCAACTTGATACACTTGGGGCAAGGGAGTCTCAGTTGAAAAATTGTCTCCATCAGATTGGCCTGTAGGACATTCTCTTGATTGTTAATTGATGTAGGGTGGCCTAGCCCACGGTGGGTGGTGCCATTCCTAGGCAGGTGGGCCTGGGCTGTTTAAGAGAGGTAGCTAGCCAAGCTACTTGAGGAGTCACTTGTCTCGGACTTCCAGAGCAGTGGGATTGCTGGTGGGTAGCCACACCTGCTCTGATTTTAGTGTGCTCTCCATTCTCAAACTGGTCTCTTGCAGTTTCTCAAAAACACCATGTGTTTCCACTAGCTCCCTTAGCTATCCAGTGGCTTCTCCTTCAGGTAAGTAAATACGTTTCATCCGTGTCTCTGGAATCTCAAAATAAATCATCTCTCAAATGAGTTTATCAGGACTGTTGCTCTTCCAGAGGTCCTGAGTTCAGGGCCCAGCATCCACGTTGGGCAGCTCGCCACCACCTGGGTATTGCAGTGAGAAGTGGGAGCTTTTTTTGTTGATGGCCCTTGAGGCTTCAGCGGGGCTCCAGAGGGCTGCGGGGAGTAGCTCCCCTAGGATGTAAACGGCTCCAGCTAGTGCAGCAACCGAACCTCGCGCCTTCTGGTTTGGTCCTATAGAGAGCGCGCTCCTGCCGGGCAACGAAGATCCCCCGTGCTGATTGGATATTGTGCCAGCCAATGGGAAGCTGCTTCCCGCTTGGGCGGGCGGCGCGCTTTGGCGGTTGCCGGGACACAGTGTAAACACTGGGCGGCGGCGGCGGCGGCGGCGGCGGCGAGGAGGAGGAAGGGTTTGCAACTGAGGCAGAAGACCCACCCAGCCGGACGAGGTTTAAAGGCAGCCCTGATGGTAAGCAGCTTGGAGGCCGGGGCAGGGATCGGGAGCCTCCAAACTGCATGCTCGCTACCTCTGTAACCTGAGAGGTTACTTTGATTTGCTTTCTGGAAAGTTCTGGGTTGTTTTCTGAGGGATAGTTCAGGTATTTCTGCTCCCTTTCCCTCTCACCGAGATAGATACATCTTTAAAATCTGCTTTTTCCGAGGCAGCTCTCTTTAAATCTGCTCCCCCCCCCCCCCCACTGGAGCACTTGACTTTCGCTCTCTCTGGTACTGTTGAATTTTAAAGTACTTCTACTTTTCCTGCTTCGCCTACAAAACAGGGAATATTATTAGTATCCATTTAATCAGTACGCCATTACGTTACTCTATCACATTTGGATATTCGTCTGGTATACTATGAATTTAGGGAGGGGCCAAAGACCCTTCGGACTGTTGCCTATTTTTACATCGTTTGTTGCAGGGATTTTTGGCAGTATCTTTTGGAAAGAGGGAGCGTGGAATATTTAACTATGTGTATTTCCCTTCCTCACACTGTAGGCCACCAGAAGGAGAGCTCTGAGTTTTAGTGAGAGGCATCAGAAGTTAGTAGATGAAAACTTCCGCAAATCGTTGCATGTCCAAGTCTTGCAAAAGTTAGAGAGGCAAACCAGGAATCAGATCGTGCAAAATGAAAACGACGAGAGAGTCGAACGTAAGCGATTCCTCAGAGTGCTGCAAAATGAGCAGTTTGAGCTGGACATGGAAGAAGCCATCCAAAAAGTAAGTTTCGTTGTTCGTTTGTAAAGTGTGGCTACCAGTCTCGGAGTTGAGAATATAGAGAAATCTGGGCAATGACTGAATCTTTTGGAGTCCTTGTTATTTGGACTCCGTTGGTCACTTTTTATGCTTTATCTATAAAATCCGATAATGGTACTCCCCGCCTAGAACTGCTTTAATAGTGAGCAAACATAAAACCTTTAGAATAGTGTGTGCCAAGAATAAGGATTCTTGATATTAAACATAAATATGAAATCCATAATTGCTAACTAACATCACAGTTTTGTTTATGTGAGTACAACTCTGTTGCCTTTGCAAGTTTCTAATAAAAACTTTAAGAATTCCTCTTTTAAATTTTCCAACACTAAACAAAGACATTATAAGCAGCAGGAGGTGAACATGTGTATGAGGTATATATGGTATACATTTATTCATATTTTTAATTTTTGAAGAATTAAGGCACCATATGCATGTGTTTACATCTGATCTACTGACTAAATTTATCATGAGTATTTCTAAATATTTTTAGGAGATTGTAGTAGAGGAAACAGATGAGAAATGATAGGTGAGTTCTCGTTAAGTGTGAAAGGAGTGTCTTTATGTTTTGTTAAGCTTCGAGCACCAGTCTGCTATGTGATCAGTATTTTGAGGGTGGATAGGGACATAGCATAAGAAAGGCTTAAAGGTGATGGCTTCCTTCTGTCCCAAGTTCCAGCAGCTTAGATGGGATCCTTTAACACTGAACAGGCAAATCCTGGACACTATCTTTTCTATTCCTATTTTGTCTTGAAGGAAAATTCCACACACCCCATCTCTGTCTAGCGGCCTTCTGTGTGCTTCTCATCAGGGGTTTTTTCCACATACTGTCACAGTGTCATCTTCTCACTAGTACCATCCTTTAAACAAATTTCTGAACTGTGTCGAGATCTGCCCTCAGGGTTGACCTCTTTTAATCAGGATGAAGCAAGGTTCACAGTGAATATAATTTTTATGCCTAAGGCTCTGTTACTATAAACAGATCTTCCTCAATCCTTAGTTAACTTCATGTATCTAACCTAATAGAGGTATCAGGCCTGTTGCCTTCTGGAGGATTATACATTTTATATCTGTCTGATTCCTATGATGTGTGTCTTTATCTTTTGTGTATTCTGTAAAGGAAGTTGTTCAGGAAGACATGACTAGTTTGCAATTCAGCTTATGCTGGTAGAAAAATAGTTACATTTTAATAAATTTGTTTCTCTGTACATTGTGGTTGTTTTAAAGTTTTTCTTCTCTTGATTTTTTTTTTTTTTTAGTCTCTTTAAAAATATATCTTTATGGGGCTGGAGAGATGGCTCATTAGTTAAGAGCACTTGCTACTATTGCAGAGGACCTATGTGGCAGCTGTATCTCATTCCAAGTGATACAACACCCTCTTCTGGTCTCCATGGGCACCAGGCACACACGTGGTGCATATACCTTCAGGCATAGCACTGATATGCATAAAAAAAGTCCTTTCTAAAAACTCATGGAATATCTTTGAGGTCAGGAGTCTTTATACATGTATAATTATATTTATTATTCTTTATTTTTCCTGGCAATATTGGAGGTTGAACCTTGGGTCTCATGCATGCAAGCATTCTATCACTGAGCTACAGCCCAGCCTCTATTACTTACTTTCTTTGTGCATCGTGTGCGTGCTTGTGTGCATGTGTGTATGTGTGTGCATATGTGCAGAGGGGGAGGGGAACAAAGGTGCTAAGGTGTGCTTGTTGATATCAGAGGACCATTTGCAGGAGTCACTTCTCTCATATCATGTGGATTGAACACAAGTCTTCAGTCTTGGCCATAAGCCCCTTCACCCACTGAGCCATCTTACCAACCCCTATTACATCTTTCGATCCTTAGATCATCCTGTCCTTGGCCAATGGATGCTCTTTCATGTTGCTTCTGTGTTCTTTTGACAAAACGCCTTTGATCTTTGATATATTTCTTGCTTTCTGCTAGTACAAAAACGCTTACAATGGTTGATTTTATATGTGTTGATTGACTGGGCCTCACTGACCTTCTGGGTGTTTTTAGATAAGAGTAACATTTAAACCAGTAGGTTAAGGAAGCAGTTTGCCCTCCCTAGTGAGGGAGGATCTTATCCTGTCAGCGTGACTAGACGGAAGAGGCAGCTAGTTGCCAAAAAGGCCAATTCTTCCTACTAGCCACCTTCAAGCTGAGAGCTTTTGATGTGTTTTTGGTTTTTTGGACTCTGATTGTAACATTGGCTCTTCCTGTTTCTTAAGTTCATCAGTGTTAGCTTGAACATGAAGTACATTACTTCAATTACCAATTCTTAACATCAGATTCAGAAGAGAAGGCTATAGTAGGCCCTCAGCTTGCCGACTTACCCCAGCTCCTGGGCCTTGCTGGCTCCACCTTTACTTTCTCTGGAGCAGCCTGCTGGCACAGAGCTCCTCTTGTGAATGCCCTGTGCCACACCTGGAAGTAGCTGTTGTGCCAAGGTTGGAGAAGTCATTATTTCCAGATTATCATTACCTCTAGGACTTTTTGGTGGACAGACATGGGAAATTGCATTTTGTAGCTTTCTACTTTGAGGCAAGATTGGATTGATCAAAGAGTTCAAAATTGTGTAGCGAATTCATAAATCTCTCTCCTGGCCTCTTATGCCAGCGTCTTACATAGAAGATGAAAAACCATGACATTATCACCACAGAGAAATTAGCCTTCCTACCATGCTATTACTGAAGTACAGGATTTACTCAAATGTATGGTTTTCTTGTAGTCTAAGACCACAAGTTACTTGCCCTGCTGGGTCTCCTGCCTCCCCCAGCCTCCTCGAAGGTCTTCCTCTATGAGAGCTGGGAGTGCAGGGCAGTCTGTAGCTTTCCATAGTGTAATGTATTACTCCAATCTTAGCAGTGTGCAACAGCTCCTGTTTATTCACATTGGGTCAGGAGCACAGGCATGCTGGATGCCCCACTGCCTCACAGGCTGGACCAGGTGCTGGCTGGGATTCTACCCTGGTCAGGGCCTCATAGACACTTAAAATTATTGGCCAGATGGAGTTTGTTTCCCTACAGCCCAGCTGCTTCTGGTCATGGTTAGGGCTGATGACCAGGTTGGCCTCATTCAGGGCACGTTCCCTCCTGATTAACTCAAATCTCAAATTGAGAATCTTAATGTCCTTTTCATTGGTAGAATCAGGAGAGAAATGGTGTCAATTTAGTGTTTTTGTTTCGGACGATGTCTTCATAAATTTTTTTTTTAAATTTGTATTTTTATGTGTATTTAACTTTTTATTTTTATGGCTTATTTTTATTGCCAAGTAGTGTTTTGCAGTGTGGCTATACCACAATATACTAGACCCTTCACCTGATGAGGAATTTCTAATACTGGATACTATGAATAAATCTGCTATATTTAAGTACAGATTTTTAAATAAACATGCTTTCTTTTCCTTAGACAAGCACATAAGAGAGAGTTGTTTATTGTATGTCAGCCTATGACAAACCACAGGCTGATTTCCAGAGTGCCTTACACTCTTGCCCAGAAATGTATGCCTGGCACAATTTCTCACTGTTTGGTATCACCACTGTTTTTTATGTGTGTGTGTGTTAAATGGACATTCCAGTATTATTGTTGATGTCCCAATGTAATTTTAATTTGCTTTGTAAAAAATTTGTCTTTGTTGTTTTTAATTATGTGTAGATATGTTCATGTGAATGCAGGTGCCTTTGGAGTCCAGAGACATTGACTTGGATCTGGACAGTGTAACAGGTTGTGGTGAGCCACCTGTGGTGGGTGTTGGGCACCAAACTCAGGTTCATCTCTCCAATTCCTAATCTGCATTTCTTGATGGCTAATGATGTTGAACACTTTTCATGTGTTATTTTTAATTTGTTTGTTTTTTTGTTTATTTTTTGAGATAATTTTAATATGTAGCTGTGGCCCAGAACTCAGTATGAATCAAAGCTATGTTTGGATGTCTGGCAGGTTTCTTGCCTTGGCCTCCTGAATTCTAGGTTACAGGCCGGTACTACCATGTGCTTTCTATCTGCCTGCTATTTTACAGGAAATGTGAGAGAGGCTAGCTTAGGGAGCTCCTGGGAGAGCAGCCAGAGACACGGGAGATACAGTAGGACAGTTTCATGACAGTTTGACACAAGGTAGAGTCATTCAGGAAGAGGGAACCCCCTCCCATTGAAAAAGTGGCCCAGACTGGCTTGTGGGCAAGCCTGTGGTACATTTTCTTGATTAATGGTTGATGTAGGTGGTCCCAGCTCACTGGTCTGTGTCTCCCATGGTCTGGTCATCATAGAGTCTCTCATAGGCTGAGCAAACCATGAGGAGCAAGCCACCAAGAAGCATCCTTTCCTGTTCTCTGCATCATCTCCTGCCTCCCATTCCTGGTCATCATGGACTATAATGGAGCTGTGAGCTGAAGTAAACCCTCTCCTTTCCAGGCTGCAGAAACCTACTTAGACAGTCTATAATTACTACAAATCATTGACTTAGGGAATAAAACTTGTGTGTGTATGTGTGTGTGTGTGTGTGAGAGAGAAAGAGATATCTGTGGTGATATGTTATATATTTAATAAAGCCAGTCTGGAATATCAGAGAAGAGATCCACCCACAGTCAGTCCAGGAGAGTCAGAGAGTGGTAACTCATGCCTTTAATCCCAGCACAGGGAAAGACCAGGAGTGGAGATCTACACCTTTGATCCCAGTAGATCTGAGTTTGAGGCCAGCTTGGTCTAAAGAGGGAGTTCCAGGCTCCCAGGCAGGCAGAGGTGGCACATGCCATTAGTCCCAGCACTTGGGAGGCAGAGGCAGGAGGATCTCAGAGTTCAAGGCCAGCCTTGACTACAAAGCAAGTTCTAGGACTGTTACACAGAAAACCGTGTCTCAAAAACAAAACCAAATAAAGAGAGAAAAGGAGAGAGAGAGAGAGAGAGAGAGAGAGAGAGAGAGAGAGAGAGAGAGAGAGAGAGAGAGAGAGAAAGAAGAAAGAAGAAAGGCTGGGGAGATGGCTCTGTCCTCTAATATTCCAGGCTGATTTTATTAAATATATAACATATCACCACAGTGGCCAATCTGTAAGATAAAGGAGATTTGAAAAGACAGTTAGATACAGTGAGTGGACCTTGTTTAATTTTGAAAAAAAGCATCTTTGAGACAGTTGGGAAAATATTTTGTTTTTAAAGTTTTTATTTTATGTGAATGTGTGCAACGTGTCCATGTCTGGTGCCAAGGAAGTCAGAAAAGGACACCAGGTGTGAGCCACCACGGGGTGCTTGGGAAGCAAACCTGGGTCCTCTGCAAGGTCAGCCAGTGCCCTTAACCTCTGATTTAAATTATGGTGGTAGAGAATAACTAGAAAATAAGAAAGCTGGAATGGAATGTAGGAGTAGAGAAAACATTGGTAAATATCGAAAAGAATGAACATGCACATCTGTTAATATTCCTCACGATATTGATAATATCTAATTTTTTCTGTGGTAAGGTATTTGAAATGTTATTTGTTGAAATATCTTATATTTTAAAATACGTGACTGACTGCTGCTGTTCTAAGGCGCATGCGACTTTGGCAGTGAGGAGTCTGACACTGCACCTCTCTCTTCAGGCTGAAGAGAACAAGATGCTGCGGGATCGACAGCTTGAACAGGAAGAGAGACTTGCGAACGAGCTGGCCAGACTGAAGCATGAGAGTCTGAGGGATGAGAAGATGCGGCAGCAAGTGAGAGAGAGCAGGTCTCATGGTTTCTGCTACTTGCATTTGTGGGTCTCCGTCATTGCTGTGTGTCACCCTTAGCACCTGCAAGTGAGGCTCCTCACTTAGATCTTTCACTTACGTTGATGTTTTTCCTGGGGATACTGCACTAACTGACAGATGCTCTTTAAACTACTTTGTTGTGCTGCTGGATATTGAACCAGGACCCAGGGCCTTACCTGTGCCCGACGAGTACTCCACCACTGAATCAGAGCCTCAACCACAGAAATAGTTGAGAAAACCAGTTGTACTAACAGAAGGAAGTGTTGTGTTGATGGGGAAAGCTAAGCATATGTCCTTTTGGTCTTTTCCTTTAAAGATGAATTTTAAAATGACTTTTAGTTACAGAAATCCTCATTTGTGGAATCTAGAATACTTGGCTTTGTTGTTTTTGTTTGAGATGAGGTCTTACTGTTGTGTCCTCGATGGCTTGGAGTTCTCTGTGTAGAGCAGGTTAGCCTCAGACTCAGAGAGCCACCTGCTTTTGCTTCTCAAGTTCTGGGTTCTAGGGCATGTGGCACCTCTTCTCGCCCTATTAATACATTTCTTAATGCTGCTTAAGATTGAATTACTTATGCCAGCCATGTCTTATCATCATTCAGGACTTAGGGGCCAGAACTGGAGAAACAGTCTCCAGTTAATTGCTAAGACTTTACAAAGACAACCAAAGATGGGTACTACCTCTGGGATAGACCAAAAATGTGCTGGCCAAAGCAGTTAACAGTAGCCTGCTGCAAAGCTTGAAGGCCTGGATTTGATCTCAGACCCACAGGAAGGAAAGGACCCCTACAAATTACAGTGATAAGTACATGTGAAGGGAGACTAAGCTAGAAAACAGTAGTCCTTCTCAAGCAGGAGGCTTAAGGCCTAACCTTTACCTGTCAGTCAAATGCAATAAGTTAACTGTGGGCTTTAAATGATAGCAGTTGTATACTCTGAGTAAGAATTCACCAAATTTTCTGTGAAGCTGAATTCTTTTATTGTTTTCAAGTTTAAAGTTGCGTTTCCCCACAGTTTGGAGCTCAGAGAATTGGAGCAGAAATTGAAAGCCGCTTACATGAATAAAGAGCGAGCTGCCCAGATTGCCGAGAGGGACGCCATCAAATACGAGCAAATGGTAAGGCTGCTCCGGGTCTGGGTAGTCGTTTTAGCTTTGTGCTCAGGTCAGGTTGTGAGAGGGGTGCTTCTGTGAAGACAGCACTGGGCCAGGGTCCCCAGACTGCACCGTCTAGACCCTTAGTGATCTCCACCAAGCTGGATTTTCCTGAACGCTGGAGCCTCAGGCCCCGATGGCTTCCTAACTTGACTATGTTTTACTATGGCAAGCTAACAACACAACTGTGTCCTAAAACATAGTGACTATGCTTTCCCCCTTTTTATCCTTGAGTATTTATCACCTGATGGGTTTATAAGCACCCTCCTTTCCTTGCTTATATTTCTGTCCCCTTCTCTGACTCTTCTAAAGGAGCCTTTTACCCTGGTTTTCTATTTTCATCCTTGTCCAACTCTTGAAGGCAAGGTTGCTCCCAGTTTCAAGTTTCAGGGGCCATCTCTCCAGCCCTAGTCAGTGTTCTTACCTAGAAAGTTAGAGCACCATGTTTCTTTAAGTGTGTGGTAATCTATATACATTTTGTTAGCGCATATTTTATGTATTCTAGAAGAATGTAATGCAGCCTGAGCAAAGACAAGAAGGAGAGCTTGTGTGTGTGTCACGATAAGCAGGCATGCGTGATGCCCTCATTCCTCCTCCAGTTTGCTCCCGCTTTGCTGCTAACTGTCCCTGCATTTAGGATGTGGTCATCGTTACTCCAGTATGTTTAAACTTATTAGTTAAGTTTGGAAATGCTGGAAAAAAGTAAGGGCCTAAATTTCCTGAAAGGCTTGTCTGTAGCTTAGCGGGAATGGCATTGTATGACTGAAAATGGAGAAAGTCACAGGGACATGTGTGACCTTCTCAGTTGAAATCACCACACTGAGCCTTAAGAAGTGAAAGGGAAGGTGTCAGGAAAGAGCTTCAGCTGGGGAACTTGGGGGTTGTTCAGAGCGCTAGGCTGGCAGATGGCAGGAGGGGTGGGCTGCAGCAGCTGGTAACCAGCGGCATTAGAGACCGACACTGCATGGGTCAGCTTACAGAGGAAGCAATGGTTTGGTGGCTGCCATAGTTTCTAATAAAATACTTAGAGCTTACTTTGTATTTTCTGAATGTAGACTTTATTGTTTTTGCCATTTGCTGCCCTAAGAGCATCTGGAAAGATTAGGAACACCCTTTAGGGTCAGGCTTATCATTCACACCCTCCATGTCACAAAGACTTACTCTTGCTTTTAACCTAATAGAAGTGTGCTGCTATGTCTGTTTATAGTGCTGTAACAAGCTGTCCACTCCTTAAAGTGGAAGGATAAATGTGTTTTAATGTTAGAAACGTGATGCTCAAATAGCCAGAACCATGATGGAGGAGCATGAGAGGCTACTGAAGGAAGAGAGTGCCAGGCAGGACCAACGGAACAAGGAGAAGGCACAGTACCACCTGGACCTTGAGAAGCAGCTTGAAGACCAAGAGAGGAGAAAGCAGGAGGCGTATGAGCAGCTGCTGAAAGAGAAACTCATGATTGATGAAATTGTCAGGAAGATATACGAGGAAGACCAATTGTAAGTACACTGAGTGTGCGCGCTTGGCCAGTGGGAGCTGTTACATTTGTTGAGAGGCTTGTCCTCATCTTTGTCAGCGTGAATATTAGTAGATGATCTGAAAAACGATAGGTGTGTAAGTGGTAAGTAACCTAAACCTTTGTTTTTCTTAAATCTGTACATCTCACACATCAGAGCACGTGTTTTCTGATGGCTTTCCTTGGCACACAGCTTAAGCACAGAGTGCAGTATGGCTTCTGTGGAACGAGTGCCACCTTTCTGAGATGCGATCCTTTAAATGTCACCATTAGAAGAGCGGCCCAGTAGTATTCATGGAAAGCCCACACTGATACCCAGGAAGTGTGCTGCATTAGTGGCTCTAAAACAGTCTCTTTTTTGTTATGTTATTTCTGTAACTGTAAAAACCATCCCTCCTGGTTGCTTTTTAGGGAAAGACAGCAAAAGTTAGAAAAAATGAATGCAACTCAGAAGTATATTGAAGAGTTCCAGAAGGAGCAAGCCCTGTGGAGACAGAAGAAGCGTGAGGAGATGGAGGAGGAGAACAGGAAAATCATAGAGTTTGCCAACATACAGCAGCAGAGGGAAGGCGAGCGGATGGCCAGAGTTCAAGAGAGCGAGGAAAAGAGAGCCCAGCGTCAGAATTTGGTACGAGAACAACCACCTTCAAAGAGTGCTGATCTCCTGAAACAGGTGCCCCATTCAGGTTCCTAATGTGTTTTCTTAACAGCTGATCCAGCAGCTGGAAGAAAGGCTGCGGCAGCGTGAGGATCTGGAGCAACTGAGGCAGGAGCTGTACCAGGAAGAGCAAGCCGAGGTCCTGAAGCTGAAACTGAAGGTGAGGGGTGAGGCTGTAGGAAGAGGGATAGTGTAGTAAACTCAGCCACATGAGTGACTGCATTGTGCGTAAGTGCTACAGATACTTGACAACACTAGAGCGCTAAGGAACACGATGCAGTCTGTCGTTCTCATGGAAGGAACCCCAAAGCAGTATGGAGGAAGACACAATACAGGTGAAAAGCGGATTGCAGTGTGAATGTAAATGTGAGACTAGTTAACTCTGGGACAGGGAAGTTTTTAATCACATTCATCCAGGTAACTGTGATAATCTAAGGTATGTGAATGTGGCAGCACAGCTTCAGGATACATTATCTACAGCCAGAGTAGATCCCTGTTCCTTTGTCCCATTAATACGCCTGAGTCTCCAGAAACAGTAATGACAGCATGATCCATCTGATCCAGATGATGATAGAGAAGACTCCACCTAACAAACAATGGCTCCTGGGAAACAAAGCAAACCTCTGTATGTTCACAAGATCTTAAGTCATTTTAAATATGTCTTCTCACTGCAGGGAAGAATCAGTAATGAGAACTGACCTTATAGTCCTAAAGTAGACAGTAATGGAAGCCATGTATTTCTAGATAAGCAATGAGCAAAGCAAAGATACTTCACACTGAACAATAATAATTTTTAAAAATGCAGCAAAATGTGGGATATAGCAGGGTAAGTGGAAAATGTTATTTTTAAGCACAGTTTTAGGAATAGGTACAAATCAATGATCCGGTGTTTATACATGTATTTACACAAATCTTCATAGCAGGATTTCTGACAGCTAAAACATGAAAGCAGCCTGCATGTCCATGAGCTGATGGACGCATCAACAAGATAGTGTATGTGAGTGGATGAGCTGCTTCTGTGGGGCAGCATTCTCTGGAAATTCACTCATCATGTTATTTTGTCCTCAGGGACAGCTGTGGGCCACATTTGTAGGAGCTTAGTTAACCCTGTTGGCAGCTTCTCCACAAGGGGGAAAAGTTGTGGCAGCAAGGAGCAGACCTCTGTGCCCATCCCTCTCCACTGGACAGTTACTGATGAGTGGCATCTCCTCTGTCCTTCCCAGGGAAGGTCCTGAGAGGAACGCCTCCATGCTCACAGTGTAATCATCTTCCTGACATGCCCTGTGTGGCCTTTTCTTTTCCGCTACACTGTTTCTCACTGCTGCTTCCCAGGACTGTCTCCATAATTCAATACCTATACACGGTCTTGCTTAATGCTCTGGTTCCAGCGGAGAACCTAGAGATCTCTGGAAAGTCACTGGGGTCAGAGTGACTGACTGTACAGCAAATGACTATTTGTGTTGTTTTGTTTTCTCTGTGGAACCCTGGAACTCTCTTATAGACCAGGCTGACCTCAAACTCAGAGATCCACCTGCCTCTGCCTCCCAAATGCTGAGATTAAAGTGTGAGCCTCCTAATGTGTGGACATTTTCACATTAGAACAATACTTAGGCCGAACACTTCCCTCTTTTTCCCCCAAGATGTCTTTACTGTGGAATTAGATCAAATTTTGCATAGGTGGTAGGTTCCCAGGAATACCAACATGTATATTATATTTATTACTATATAGAGCACATTACTGAGTGCAGAGGGATGTGATAAACTCAAGGGACTCCAGACTAAATATCACAGACTAAACTGTCTTCTCTAAGCCTTTGATGTCTGTGTAATGTATGGCAAGTAAGTGCAAAATATTCAGTATAAAACATCATGTCCTCAGAACCTCAAAGAAAAGGAAAATATGTCTTTGAGGGGCTTTGTCATTTTCAGAAGGGGATGAGAAGGCATGTGTACATCACATAGAGTGTGGTGGCGGGTACAGACATTAAGGGTTTTAGAGCATATAACAGCTGACTAGCGCAAGTGAACAAACAGTGGCTGCCTGCAGTTTGTGCTGGGATCAGGCAAGAACGATAAGGTCAGAAAGGGGAGTTAAAATTTGTCCAGGTCGAGTTGAATAGATGGAACAAGAAAGGCAGTATATACGTGAGTAGAATTTAGGTGCTAGGAAAATGGATGGTTACTATGAGATGTTTACAGTTTTTCATATATGAAATTTTTCATGTGTTTAGAAAATGAAAGCTTACAGGAAAGGAATTTAGTTGTGTCTAGTAAATTTCTATTTCTCTGAAAAACTTCAAATTTCATTGCTAGATGCGTGTTTTTGTTTTTAACTCTTTTGGAAGTTTGTTTTTTTGAGAATGATAGGAGGGTTAGAATACTAACGTGGATCAGTGCAGCTTTGATTTCACAAAGGGAAGAAGTTGGAAGCTGGAAACCTTTAAGTAGTTTGGACAGATGATAGAATTGTCCATGCTTCAAGATCAATAAACTCAGTGTGCCGTGCCCAAAGGCTTTCACAGCAGCTCCTCTCCAAGCAGCTAATTCTGAGCTTAGAAACAAGACAGCAGCTGTATACAACTTAAAATTTGAGAGTAAGTGACTGCCATGCTAGAGGACCAAATAATAGAGCACTTGCTGCTCTTGGAGGACCCAGTTCCAGGGTACCCAACATCCTCAGTGGGCCCCTTGCACATACATGTGCACATGCAGACACACACATACATAAAAGTAAAAATAAGGTTTTAAAAAGAACATGACATTTTATTCAGATAGTCTTAAGTGGGACAGAGTATTGTGAAAAAAGGCTTAACTCTGTTTATGTGATAGCATATTGTAATATGCATCAACCCCAAATCTGCCCTCATTTATCTTTTTGTTTCCTGAGACAGCATCTCACTAGCCCAGGCTGGCTTCTGCCGCAGATCCTCCTGCTTCTCCTCTGTGTGCTGAGATTGCCCTCTCACGAATGTGCAAGGAAATGCTTAACTCTAGCTCCATCTCTGCAGGAGGAAGCAGAGCAGAAACTGCGGAAGCAGAGGGAAATGAAGCAAGACTTTGAAGACCAAATGGCACTGAAGGAAATAATACTACAGGCTGCAAAAGAGGAGGAAGAGGCCTTTAGAAAAGCCATGCTGGCTAAGTTTGCTGAAGATGACCGGATAGAGCTCATGAATGCCCAGAAACAACGGATGAAGCAGCTGGAGCACAAACGGGCCGTGGAGAAACTCATTGAAGAGCGGCGCAGCCAATTTCTTGCAGACAAAGTAAGGAAAGCGTTGGGTTCTTTGGTTCTCATGGCACAGCAGCCAGCTCTCTGTCCATCAGTAAACATTTGCCCAAAGCCTCTGTATGTGTGTGCGTGTGCATGTACGTGTGTGCATGTACGTGTGTGTGTGTGTGTGTGTGTGTGTGTGTTATCCTCACACGTGGTCCCTTGTTCAACTTGAAGCAGGGTCTCTGTACCCCAGTGCAGCTATCCTGGAGGCTGGCCAGTCTGCAGCTTTGAGGGATTCTTTTATTGCTTTCTCCATTTTGTCAAAACCTAGGACTAAACATACATGATACCAGTGTACTAGGGGTATGAACTCAGGTCCTCATGCTTCTGTGGCAAAGCACTCACTTTATCTACTAAGCCACTTATGTGGCATACAATGTTAGGTATTTGTTTACTAATTTTATATGATCTATAAGTTTACTGAGTGAACATTTATTAAGGCATCTAGGAACTGGTTATTGAGACTTTTTTGTGCTGGTGTTGAGAACCAACATATTTCGTTTGTGATGATAAAAGTATAAAGGTGTTGATATAGCAGAATTGCACATTCTGATAGTTTGTATATGAAGATGGGATTCCCCCACCCAAGAGCAGTTACTGAAGAATTAGGAAAATTACTTGTTAAGGTTGGTGTGTTAAGGTGATCAAGTAGCAGCACTGATTGAGATGTAAAGGGTGATGCTGGAGCCAGAGACTAGTGAGAAGAGTAGCAGACAAAGAAGGCTTCCTCAGACGTCACACATGCAGAACTGATGGAGCTGGGGACAGTTAAGTGTGATCACAAATAAGGTCACTTCCCTCTTCAGCGAACGGGTCATGTCCTAAGATTATGTAGAGGAAAGAGTAGATTTTGAAGGAGTTTGTATTTGTTTACATTAATTTTTGTGGCCAAGAGAGGTTGATTATTAGAAATGTAGACTTAGGAGATGTGCAGGGAACCAGAATGTAAGTTTGACATACTGACTTAAATATTTATGGTCCGTTGACAAAACTGGAAGAATACTCAAATGGTATGTGTCGCTGAGCGGCTATGTTTGAAGGACCCAACATAGTCAGTCATATGTGAATGCGTTAGAAACAGAAGCACTCTAGATGAGGCAGGTACAGTTCCCAGCTGCAGTCAGTACCGTCAATAATAAAAGTGGTAGCCTTAACTTTTATGGACTATAAACAGAGCAGCAGGAGGTGACAGAAAGAATTTGAATATTCTTTCTTTTTTTAAAAAAAATGCAAATGGATCTGTGCCTGATATTTCTCCTTGCATATAGGGTAGAGGAAGGAGGGATTCAAAACAACCCAAAGTTTCAACTATGACAAACTGAAGAAGCACATGTGCAGTTCCATTTTAGGGGAAGCTTAGATTTTATTTGTTTGAGAAGTGCTTACCTGGAATTACATAGCACAAAGAGATTAATGGGAGATGTTGGTGTGATAACTAGAAGCATTTAGGGGGTTAGGATTGAGTCTTGGTGAACATTATAGTTTAAGATGAGGAGGAAGGAAAACCCAAAAACATGTTCAGAAAGCTAAAAGACTAAAATGTATAATAATGACAGAAAACCAGGAGGCCTGCGGGTCTCCTGGGGACTAGGCGATCTGCCAACCAGTAGCCTCTGGGACCCTCAATCAGATAGAGGCCTCCATTGCTAAGGCCTGATGTAAATCAGCCTTGGCCTGAAGCTACCCTTTAAGAGAGATAATGATCTATAAAGTGTAATTTGCCCCACGTGGTAAATATTTGAAAATGTTGAGCAAATGAAGGCAGTAACTGTTAGCACAGTAATTAAGAAGGCCGAAAAGGAAAATGCTTTGGAATTGCCTGCAAGACCTTGAATTCCTGTAGAAGGGTAGGGCCAGTGATGGCCTGGGGTTACAGAGCTGATCAGAACACTCATAGATAACCCAGCAAGACTTGTACACATGGAAATCACTAAAGCTATCCACTGACACACACATACAGCTTAGGTTTTGGATATTTCTAAACAGTTTTGTTTTGGGTTAGGGGGCAGATGTGGATGTCCTAAACAGTTTTGTTTTGGGTTAGGGGGCAGATGTGGATGTCTTAACAACAGAACTTAATAATTTATGACACTGTATACCCCTAAAAACACTGAACTACCCATTTATATTGTAGAAAGGGGTCGAAGTAGGTATTTATAATAATCCTAACTCTCAGAATGTGTGTGGTTTAAACAAAATCCTAAAAAAAATACCCAAGTTTCTTACCACCGATCTATTCAGACCTTGTCCCACACTTGTCTAAACCACACACACCAACTTAGTGAAGAATTATGTGACAAAGGAATGAATATTTAGTGTGGGCAGCACAATACACAGGGGAATCCTGTGTTGTGCTCAAGTTAGGGAGCAGTAAGTGGGGCTGGGCTGCAGCTCAGTGGTAGAGTTCCTAGGTAGCCTGTGTAAAAACCCCAGCTTCCATTCCCACCACTGCAGATCCTATTTAGTAGCCTTATTTGGGTGAAGTCCTAAGTGTCCCTAAGGGCCCTAAGACTATGAAGACGACATTACATCTGCATCGTATGGTTCAGAGTATTCGAACAATTCAGAATCCTCAGGAAAGCACTAGAGCTCCTTCCCTGGGACTCCGACCTCTGTTGGAAAAATGGATCCTCTGATAACTCTAGTCTAATGCATTAGGATTTTTTTTTCTTAACACTGTAAACTGTTTTGAGTATCTTGGATACCTAGTATATGGTGGGAACTCCATAAATGTTTGCTGAATTTATTAGGAAATTGATCCTGAATACATTTTTTTTTTTATTGAGATTGAAAATTTTCTAAAAATACATACTTGCCTGCCATATGAAGTTTCTGATCTGGTCTAGCCCCAAGATCTGGACCGGCAGTACCAAAGTCCCAAAGAAACACAGAGAAGCTTACATTAATTACATGCTGATCAGCCTATGGCTCAGACATATAACTTGCTAACTCATAACTCTTAAACTAACCCATGATTAGCCATGAGGCCTGGTACCTTTTCTCAGAGCAGCATTCTGGTCTCCTTTCCTCTGCATCTGCTGGCGTCTCTCCCTGACTCTTCCTCTTCCTAGAGTTTTCTTAGTCTGGCAATCCCACCCATACTTCCTGTCTGCCTTCTGGCCATTCAGTGTTTTATTAAACCAGTAGGAGGGACAAATATTTACAACATACCAGAACATAATCCCACAGCACTTGCTGCTTTAAAACTTCCTGTCATAAGGCCTAGGATTCTAGCTCAATAATGGAGTAGTTGCCTATTACTGAACTACAATCCTGGGTGCAGGGCCCAGAGTCCAAACACCAGTGTTGCCAAATAAAGAAAATGAAAATATGGGGGGACATAACGTTTTCTTAAAAGTTTAAAGAAATGATGATACAAATACAGGTATGTTGTCCTTTCCTAAACAGAAATGGAGGAGTGGATTGGGTGGGGGAAGGAGGGCTGAGAGGATAGGAAGGACTGTAAACTGCTGCCAGGAGGTAAAATAAATAAAAGTAATTCAATCTTTTTATTAAAAAAAACATAGGCATGTATATTTCTGTGTGTAAAAGGCATGCACTATTGTCTTCTAAACTCAGAGTTAGCCCTTCACTGCAAATGTGAGAGCTAAGATACTTGTGCTTCCTTTCCAGCAAGGAGAGCTGGAGGAGCTGCAGCTACAGCAGAGGAGGCAGGGCTGCATCAATAAGATTATTGAAGAAGAAAGGCTGAGACTCCTCAAGGAACATGCTTCCAAACTGCTAGGCTATCTCCCCAAAGTAAGTGGGACCCTTATGGCTTACAATGCAGAAACAGCGGCATGACTCTACGATGTCGGCGATGACTTTATGTGCTTTCCTGCTGTTCTGAGCCAGACTTACCCAACATTTTATTTACTTGCTTGATTGCTTTTTGAGATGAGGACTAGCACAGGCAGGCCTGGAACTCCCTATACATCTGAGGATGACCTGGGACTTCTCCTTTCTACCTCCCAAGGGCGGGAACTGCAGGCTTGTGCTACTTTGCCCAGCTTATTTGGTTCTGGGGATCCAACCCAGAGCCTTGCACACACCGGGCAAGTGCTTTACACGGCAGCTTCATTCCCAATCCCTGAGCTAACCTTTTTTGAGGCCCTTTGTTCTCCTTGTTGCCTGGGAAATCTAAAAACTACACTAGAGCAACTACAGAAGGGCAGAGATAGAAGAAGATGATAAACATGGAAGCCCTGTCATTGGAGGCACACATGCTTGACCTAAGCTGAATGGGTCTGCTCTGTAGGAGATCATGTTGTAAGTATGTACGAGGCAGCCTCAATTTTTGAGAGTAATTCTGAAAGCAGTGCATTTTCATGCGTATCTGTATACATAGTAACTGCTAATCATGAGTTTTCTATTTCATATAACCACAAAGATTCATAAACCCATAGTCCTTCAAATATACAAGTCATTGTTTGAGGCCTTGACTGTGCAGAATCAAGTGTGTGTTCTTTGTTCAGTCCTTAACCAATAAAGGGAGAAGAAAAATTAAGACTCTCAACCACAAGGTCTTACAGTCAATGAGCTAGGTAGATTTAATACAAAATGATAGCCAATGTTAAAACCCACCACGACTGCTAAATTTAATAAAACAGACTGAATGCTAAGAAGACTTTTGGATTCAGTATTTTATTGAGGAAAATACTTCTAAGAGGCAACACCTCTTAGAGTTAAACTCAGTGTTCCAAAGGGAGCTTCAGACTGAGGCAGGAAGAAAGTAGCCATGCAATAGTCTAGCCTAGGTTGGCCTTCTCACCTTCCCACCCTCCCCATGTACTAGGACAGCTCGTTTAGACAAGGCAGGAAGTGCACACAGCCGGGTTGCAGTTAGATGTTGTAGATCTGTGCCCTTGTGCTCTACCCTGAGGGTGACAAATCAGGACATGGGGGCACTCAAGACTATTCAGGATATACTTGAAGCCGTAGTCTTGAGAAATTAAGTGTCATTAACTTGTTGGGTGGATTACATTATCTTGGATAACTTTATTAGTTACATGTCTACACATGTTAGCCCTAAGAGCATTTAGTGAAATACTCTTACATTCAAAAGTAACCAATAAAATGTTTTTTTTTTTTTTAGGGTGTTTTTAAAAGAGAGGATGACATCGACATGCTTGGTGAGGAGTTTAGGAAAGCATATCAGAAAAGGAGTGAAGTTTATGAGAGAAGTGATCAGCCCAGCAGTTGATGAAACGTGGAGTTTTCAGACACTACCACTAGATGTCAGTATAACTGTTATCTTACCACTTAGTGACAGCAGGTCCCCAGTGTGTCTGCATGTTCTAAACGTCCTAGTTCACCATGTATAAACAGACAACAAAATTAAACACGTCAGCACTTTAACTGCAGAATTATTTCAC
Organism: Phyllotis vaccarum; assembly: GCA_033318265.1. Taxonomy (NCBI): domain Eukaryota; kingdom Metazoa; phylum Chordata; class Mammalia; order Rodentia; family Cricetidae; genus Phyllotis; species Phyllotis vaccarum. The sequence goes on along the minus strand of JARWLC010000004.1, from coordinate 137,377,268 downwards.
TTTTATTCATTATGCATTCTTTGATGCCATTGTGTCACAGAATTCCATACTCACATAGAAAACAGATGCTACCTACACACAGCTTCCAGTACAGCTTCCAGTATTGTTCAAAGATGTTTCTGTGTATTCATCCTTATGACAGTGTAGGTATCTCTTCAATACACTGTGCTTTAAAATTTATATATTCCTGATAATGATTATTATCATGAGAAAGCCCCATACTGGCTGTTTCCTGATGTGTGTATACTCTTTACATTCCCACCAATAGCCTATGATGGCTCCTTTTTCTCCATATCCTCTCAGACATTTGTTATTCTTTATTTTTGTTTTATGTTTATGGGATTTGTCTGCATGTTTGTATGTACTTCATGTGTGTGCAGTGCTTGAGGAGGTCAGAAGAGGGTGTCAGATCTCCTAGAATTGAAGTTAAAGGCATCTGTGAGCCACCATGTCAGTGTAGAGGATCTTCAAGAGAGCCAGTGTTCACAAGTGCTGAGCCATCTCTCCCTCCCTCCCTAGTTCTCTTCATCTCTCCCTTGTGTGTGTAAAATAGCTGTTAATCTGGCTAAGATGTTTTCTCACTGTAGTTTTACTGTTTATTTCCCTGAGAGTAATGGTGGCCAATTTTCACATACTTACTGGTTGGTTGTACATCTTCAGATGTCTATTAACCTTTAAATCTATTTCCTCTCTTGCTGTCTCTTCCTCTCCTTGCTACATGGTTGGTTTTCTGGGGTTTGGTTTTGGGTTTTTTGTTTGTTTGTTTGTTTGTTTTTTGAGACAGGTTCTATGTAGGCCTGGCCATCCTGGAACTCCCAAAGTCAGCCTGCCTCTGCCTCCCGAGTGCTGGGATGAAAAGTGCACCACCATACTAGGCTCACATGTTTTGGGTTTTAGCATTTTTAATCTATCCTGTACTTTGCTCTCTTTCCTTTTCTTTGCTGTGCAGCTTTGTAATAATCACTCTTGTGGTCATATTTAAAAACCTCTGCTGGGTCAGCATGGTGGAGCTTTCTGCTCTTGTCTACCCCACACCCAATACCCAGTGCAGCTTCTTGCAGTTGGATTTAGCTGGTGTTTTGCCTGTTACTCTTCTTCTCAAGGTCACTTCGGTGATATATGCTTTTGTGGATCCATGTGAATTACAGTATGGTAATACTTTGTGCTCTAATAAATAAAGCTGGCCTGAAAGTCAGAGGTCCACTAGTTACCATAGAGGTCAGGCAGTGGTGGCACATACCCTTAATCCCAGCCCTAGGGAGGTGGAGACCGGAATAAAAGGCAGGTTGAAACAGGATTTCCCTCCCCTACCCAGGCCTGAGGATTTGTGGAGGTGAGAATTCTGCCTAGTGATCCTAGCTGACTACTTTGTCTCCTTGACCTTTCAGCATTTACCTGGATATCTGACTCTGGGTTTTTATTATAAAGACTGATTCGAATTCTCGATACATGACAGAATTGTTTTTTCTATTTCTGAAGGATGTTCTGTGTGTTTCCGCGGGGATCGCATTGGACTTACAGACCTCTCTCTAGGCAGTATGTATAAAGACACTAGCTATTTATTGTCTCTAGTTTCCTTCGCCAATATTTTGTTTTCAATAGACATCTTAGTCTTAAATGTTTTTGTTAGATATTACAAATAGGATTACTGTAAATTATCTTTCATGCTTGACCATCTGTGTATGAAAAGGCCACCCTTTCACTTGCGTGTCATGCTAGCAATTGAACCTGGGGTCTCTTATGTGCGCTGTGTGTGCTCTACCACATAGCTCGGGCCTGAGATTTTTGCTACTTTTGCTGCTAAGTCCTTTGTGTTGGTTTTGTATCTTGTAACTTTACTCAGTTGATTTGACCTGAAAGATTTTTGATAATGGACAATTCAACTTTTTTCAGTCTTTTTTGTTCCCCTTGCTGGCTGTCTCTTAGTAGCACTTCTGCTATGATTTATTTAAAAAGTATTTACAATGTGTTTGCCTGCATTTATGTGTACTACATGTACGCAGTGCTCTAGAAGGCCAGAAGTGGGCACAATATCCACTGGAACTGGAGTCATATGGTTATGAGCCACCAAGTGGGTGTTGGAAACCAAATCTGAGTCCTCTGTGAAAGCAGGCGGCCAGTGCTCTTCCCTGTCTCATTCAGGTCCTGCAGGTGTGGCCCAGCTGGCATGTGGTAGCTATGAATACAGCCCAACACAAATAGCAAACTTAAAACATTATGCAACATTTTTGTGGTTTTGTTATTGTTTTTCTGCTGCACAGTTCTCCAGTGTGAACCTTATAGGATAAGCTTCAGCCTGTCCTGTCAGTATGTTAGCTGCGTGTTCGTCATGCTGAAGCGCATCTTTCTGTGACCTACTTTGTGGACAGTTTTTGTTGTAAAATATTGTTCAGTCTTAGGCTTTTCTGCTCTACTGCATTTATAAATTTCCTTCATTCTGTCAGTACATTATTGACTTGAACATTGAACCACGAGGATGGGACCCACTTTATCATGTACTGAAGTCATTTGCTGGGTCATGGTGAGCATTTGTACATCTAGTTGATGGGGGACAGTGGACGGTGGGAGTTTTAGTTTAATTACTGTTGCCCTTGTGTGGTTTGGGAATCAGGGAGATCATACTCGAACTTGGAAAAGTATGTCAATAGTTTGTGAAGAACTGCTAGTCTTCTAGAAGTTTGGTAGAAGGTAGCAGTGAAGCCATCAGGTTCTGGGTTTTTCTTTGATAAGGCTTTTTGAAAATTATTTTTATTTTATTGTGCGTATTCCTGTATGCACCATATTTGTTCAGAAGTCCATGGGGGCCTGAAACGGGCCTTGAGTCCTTGGAATTGGAGTTAACATAGGTGGTCGTGAGCTGCCATGTGGGTGCTGGGCAATAGCAGCAATGCCCTTATCCAGTGGACCACCTCTCTGGTCCCAGCGGGACGTTTTATTATGATGTCTCCTTGACCTCTTTTCTCACTGTGGGTCTATTTAGATTTTGTCTCTTCACAGTTCTTGGTAGGTTTTATATCTCCAGGAATTAACTCATTATGTGCTGCCCAAATTATTCATAGATAATTTCTATTACTCTGATCCTTTGTACATAGTACAATAGATGTGTCCCTTTTTTCATCTCTGGCTGCGTATTTTCTCTTTGTTGGCTAAAGGTTACTGATACCATGTTTCAACAACCAGCTGTTTCATGTGGGTCAAGTATGTGCTATATCTGCAACTGCTTGGGATAGAAATCCAGATTTATTTTTTTGTCATGCTTGTTGATTTTTGATCTTGGAATATTTAAAACAGACACAATATGATGTCTTGAGAATGGTCTGTTTGAGACAGTGATGATATCCCCCATTCCTGCTGAGCACACTGCTGACCTGCCTTCCTCTGCCTCCTGCACACTGGGGTTTCAGGCATGTACGTCATGCCCAGCTAGTGTTAATCCTTTATTTATTTTAGAAATTAAAGTCTTTAGTTCTTAATATTTTTATTATTTTTGAGTATGGGTGTGACCTGTGCTTGTCATGTTTCATTTGGGAGTCAGAGGACAGCCTGCAGGAGTTGGTTCTCTTTCCACCATGTGTCCTGGGGATCACGGACCCAATGAATCAAGGTATCAGGTTTGGTGGCAGGTGCCCTTTCTACTGAACTGTTTGACTGTCCTTTAATTATGTAGCTTATACTGATAGCATGGAGGTACTTTTGGTGAACCTGTGTTGTGCCTGCAACCTGTCACATGAAATCAGATGTGGTATCTTACACCTGTAGTGTCAAACTAGTGACAGAAACTAGATTCTGCAGTATTGGGATATGACCTGAGTTATTTCTGTAATTTATTCATTTCTTTGGCCCTTCCTGTTTTTCTTGTACTGACCAGATGGAATTTGGTTTTGGTCCATTACTTGGTCATTTCTGTGGTGCTAAGATGGTACTTTCTTCTTATATGGGCATTTTTGTTGCATTCCCATTTTGTGTAAAAAGTTTTAAATCAGTTTTATTCTCATGAGCCCACTAGTTATTTGGGAACATGGTGCATAATTTGCATGTGTCTGTAAGTTTTGAAGTTCTATTCTTTTATAGCATCATAGTCCAGAAAGATCCATGGTACATGTCTTCTTAAATTTGTTAAGACACATGATCCACTCCATACATTGGAGAAAGTATGTATTACGCTGTTGGAGAGAATGCTCTGTTTTTAGACTCATTTAGTCTGAAGTATAAATTAAGTCCAGTGTGTATGTTCTTTGTGATTTTTTTTTAAACAAAGTGTTATTTATCCCAGGCTGGCCTTGAACTTGTTATTTGCTTGAGCATGACCTGAATTTCTTACCCTCTTGTGTCTGCTTCTTGTTGATGGGCTCATGGGTGTGAACCACTAAACTAGATTATGAGGTGCTAGAGATTGAACTCTGGACTTTTTGCATCCAGGCAATCAGTCTTTAACTAAGCTACTGCCAAGTCCAGTGTTTCTTTCTTTCTTTTTCTTTCTGATCTGCTGTTGAATATGTGGTAACAGCTGGTTTTGTATTGTAATATTGCTGATGTCTATGTATCTTAGCTCTGTTGTTAGTAGATGCATGCTCACCACTGTTACTGTGGACGTAATTCTTTAACCATCATGTAAGGTTCGCTTTGCCTCTTTTTATAGCTTTTGACTTAATGTATCTATTTTAAGTACCCATCCTCTCTTGGTTCCTGTTTTCTTTTTTTGTTTTGTTTTTTGAGACAGGGTTTCTCTTGAGTAGCCCTGGATTTCTTGAACTCACTTGGTAGACAAGGCTGCTCCCTCAAGTGGGCTCTAGTCTCTTTTCTCCTGGTACCTTAAGATGTGTTGTCTGTCTTGACAGGCTGATACTATGCCATGGGCTAGTCTTGTAAGGTTAATTAGAGGTCTTTGATCTTCCTGTACCTGAATATTTTATGTTCCAATTTAGAAAGCGTTGTTTCTCATAGCCTTCTTAGGTGCCAGCTTCTCCTGTGTTTTCTTGTGAAGCTGTACTCTTTCCTCTCCTATTATTCGTCTCTAGGTGACAGATCCTTCTCTTGACACCTGATGCTCTATTGCATTTTGATTTTGTTCAATGAATTTTCATTTTCAAATAAAAAGCAAATCTCTTTTAAAACAACTCATTTGATTCATAGACAATTTGTGTAAGTTTAGCACCTTGGGGGCCAGTCACTGGCACCCCTATTTTTAATTCTTGTGGGCAGACGTTACCATTCATGCATTGGAAACTCAGGCATTTACTTTAGGCTTTGCAGTCTGATTTTGGCCTACAATGTCCAGATGCTCTTGCCTTGACCGCAGTTCACTACAGGGTGCCTCAAGCCCAAGGACGCCACAGCTAATTCAGTGTGGAGTAGAATACTTTGGCCGTCTGCTGCTGCAGGACCCGGGATGGGGTTGGGAACTGGCAAGGCTGCTGCAGCTGGCCAGAAGTGATGCGGGCTGTAACTTCAGTCTGTCTTACAGGGACCATGAGTTCCATTTTAGCACCAGGGCAGGCATATTTACTGGTCTAGGGCCAAGAGTCTGCTGGATTTTACTGCCATGGGCCCAGTGCTGGAGACCAATGAAGTTTCTTTTCTAAAGTACTAGGTGTTGTCATTTCTTACCTAAGTATTACTCACTCTCTTCTCGAGGTATCTCTGTGTGTGCATAATTACTGAAAATGAGAACACAGGGCCCCTGCAAGACAGACATAGCTTCCAGCTGCATCACTGCTGTTTGGGTGCAGCAGCCTTGGGTAACAGGCAGACCTCAGTAGCTGGGCTGTGGAGTTTCTGGACTCTTGTCCTGCTGTCTTGCTCCATCTTCTGCCAGATCTCATGGGTTTTGTTTTTTGTTTTTTTTTTTTTTTTAAATTAAAAGTCAAAGTCCTGTCTTTATGTTACAGGGAAGTAAAGCCAGTACTGCAGTCTGGCGTGGCCTTAGTGTGTCCTCCCAAACGTTCTGTTTATTTCAGAAAGTTGATACTTAAACTTTTTATTTCATAAATATTTTCATTACTATAAACAGTAAAGAAGCACTACAATTTGATGTTGAATAAACTCCTACAAACAAGCATCAAATTAAAATGGTTCACTCATGAACTGCCCCACTCAAGAACCTTCATAAATTCCTCTTCACTGAAAGACAGCATCTTGGCAGCTTCAATATGCATCTGTTTTTAAAAAAAAGTATTGTCTGATTCAGAGAAAGCCACACAACAGGAAATTTGTAAGTTTGTGTTAATATGCTCTCAATAAACAAGTCCCATTGTTGAAACACATACTCTAATTATACAAGTATTTTGTTTGAGACATGGTTTCTCTGTAGTCCTGGCTGTCTTGGAACTCCCTTTGTAGACCTGGCTGGCCTCAGAGCTCTGCCTACCTCTGCCCCATGAGTGCTGGGATTAAAGGCATGCACCACCTCATCCGGTACAAGTGTAATATTTTAAATGGTTTTTGCACTCAAAACCAAACTACTGTTAAAAAAAATAATTCAGTTTTATTTTTACCTGATCTTTGAAACAAGAAAGTGAAGAGCTGTGTGAATTATTTTTTGTCACATTTCAAAAGGCACTTTGGAGTTACTGTTCAGAGTTTCAGGGGGGAGATAATCACTGAAATGAGTCATTCTCACGTATGATACCTTCTGTAGTTTAGAAAACTGTACCATATATACAGTAAAGCAGTGACGCTCACTGTGTATTTCACATCTGTGACTCTACATGTGTGTAGTGCATCATTAGGTACAATCTTATGTGTAAGATTCCAAAGTAAACCCTACACTTTATAGTAGGAAGGTCTGCAGCATATCTGATATAGCTTATAGTGTTACACTCACCTTCTGCCTTTTCAAAATGTCAATTAATTTCAACTGTTTCTTGAACCCTGTCATTAATTCTCCTTTTTGTCTTTCTAGCTTCTTGTTTTCTGATTTTAACACTTCAATTTTTTGGTGGTCTTCATTTGCAATATCCTACAAAAGAAAAAGAATAGTTGAAACCTAAGATTGTCCTTTACTAAATATCTTAATTGTGGCTTCCTCATTAAAATTTTCAAAGTATATTTTAAAAAGTAACTGAATTCTGAGAAATCTAAACTTGACAGAACTTAAAAATACGTAAGAATTTTTAGTAGCAGGATCTGCATGTGGTGTGATCCTTTGGGGTAAGAGCTACATATTGAACTAGCTTTCTGATAGGGCTTTCCAATGTATGGGTTTACAGTGGTGGAGTCCTTTGGGACTTAAGACAGAGATTGGTGTTGCACAAATCCTAATTGGCCTTTTAATAAAAACCCAGAGCCAGATATTGGAGAAAAGCTGAAAAATCCAAGAGACAGAGGAACAAACCACAGCCACTTCTCACCACGACTGAATCCTCCGGCAGAAACAGGAAGATCCTGTCTCCATGAATCCTCAGACTGAAGAGGGGAAGTGAAGGGCTGAACTCCTGTCTCCTCCGGCCTTATATTCCTTTCTTGCCCGGCCATATCATTTCCTGTTTCAACCTTCCTAGTGCCGTGATTAAAGGTGTGTGCCACCCCTGCCTGGCTCTGTTTCTCTTTGGGGCTGGATTAATCTTGTGTAGTTCAGACTGGCCTTGAGCTCACAGAGATGGAGACAGATCTCTGCTTCCTAAGTGCTAAAATTAAAGGTGTGTATCACCCCTGCCTGACCTCTATGGCTAACTCTGTGGGTGGCTCTTTCCTCTGATCTTTAGGCAGACTTTATTAGATAAACAGTATATCACCACAGATCAGGACTGACAGGATACTGCAGACTTCCTCGTGGCAAATCCAAGAAATAGCTTTAAAATTTGCATGCACATTTTCTTTAACAACTGGCAGACAAGTATCACTTCCAGAGTGAGAGTTTCAGGAGCCTGTGAAAGATCTTATTCTAAAGAGCTGAGCTGAGAACCCATCTGCAGCAATAACAAAGGGCAGCAAACCTGTCAGTAAGATAGGTCATTAGAAGTTATCAGGTCCAGGAAGGTCTGTACTTGCAGTACTGAAGAAATGACTTCACAAAAGGACTAAGATGCACACTCAATATTTTTTAAAAGAAGAAACCCAGGGACACCAGAAGAGTGTGGTGAATATAAGTAGCTTTAATGAGCTCCCTGTTCCTAAAGAAGTTAAGAGTGGTGTGGTGTCCTTATCAGTGCCTAACTACAGAGGCAAACACAGGACACAGCAAACAGCAAGTCTGTCCTCATCAACACTTAACTATAACAGCTAAACAATTAAAAATGCACACGTCCGAAACAGCAGGAGCCAACTACACTGCCCATAGGTATCCGATTTTAGCTGTAAGGACATGCACGGTGGATTGGGAGAGGATAATCTGCAGAAATAGTAGCCAAAAGGAATTAGCCTATTTTTGTCTGATGTTTGTAGAGTTGTTCCCCAGTCCGAATTATCAAGATGAAAGAACATATTGACAAAAGGGTCCATTCTCTAAGCTGTGACAAATACAAGTGTGCCTAAGACTAAGAGGCAAACAGGAACAGATTTGAAGGGAGAGGTTACCACAACAAAAGCAGAGACTTCAGTGTTTTACTCAGAGTTATGCATAGTCACTATACATCAATAAGGGAGTGAGCTAGAACTAAGATACTCCTCCCTTTGGGAAAGAAAGGAATGCAGTTTTCTCAGAACCAGGTCATTTTCCAGAACAAATCATGGTAGACTACGAATCTTAACAAGTTCAAGAAGACTGAACATAGCGTGTCTTCTCTAACAGTAGATCGAAGCTAGAAATTAAGTATAAACTAAGCACATACTGAGTCAGCTTCCCACCACTGTAACAAAATGCCCAAAACAAGCTGAGGGAGGCTTTCTCAGCCGCAGCAGCTTCGCTCCACATTCACTGGGCCCAGTTGCTTTGGGCCTGTGAAAGCACAGTATGTCAAGGCGAAAGCACACAGCAAGGGGCAACGCTGATCTTTAAAGAAGCTAGAAAGTAAAGAGAGGAAAGGGCTAAGATCCCAATATTCCCTTCTAAAGCATACCCCCAGTGACCTAGCCCTTCCGTCAGGGACCATCTCCTAAAGGTTTTACCACCTCCAGTAGTGTGGACACAGGACAAAGCAAGCCTTTAACATAAGCTTTTGGGAACATTCAAAAACTAAAATATAGGGGCTAAAAAGATGGCTCAGTGGTTAAGAGCACTGGCTGCTCTTCCAGAGGTCCTGAGTTCAATTCCCAGCAACCACATGGTGGCTCATAGCCATCTGTAATGAGATCTGATGCCCTTTTCTGGTGTGCAAGTGTATAGGCCAATAGAACACTCATACATACAAAATAAGTAATTTTAAAAAACCCAAAATATAATAAATTCAAACTACCCAATTTTCAAAGAATATTAGAAAATCTCTTCAAGCACCAACATTTACAGGTTAGACTGACACCCATATGAGGGACGACCACAGCCATGATACACTGAAGAGTGATCACAAATCAACCTACCATCACAGTAAGGAAAGGAACAAACCAAAGCTGGAAGACATGATAAATCTGAGAGCATCCATAAGTAAATTAATAAAACAAAAACAGTAAAGACAGTTTGCTCCTATGACTGTCACCAAACCTTAGGTACATGGGCAAAGAAAGGGGAAAACTCAGAGTAAAATAATACATCACAGAGGGTATTGCAGCTGACATTACAAAAATAAATGGAGTATATGAACACAACACCATATGACCTAGCTGAAATTAATCCTTATAATCTCAATTTACCAAAACTTAATAAATAAAATTTCAGAGATTTAGGAGTTTGGATCACGAATCAAACTCCCAACCAAGAAAAGTAGAGAAGCAGATGCTTCACTGTGAGTTCTATCATATCCTTAAATGACTGACAACATTGTAGTGGATTTATGATGTTACACTGTAAACAATTGTCCTGCCTATGAGTTTAATAAAAAGCACCGATTGGCGAAAGGCAGACAGGAAGTGTGGGTGGGGCTACCAGACTAAGAAAACTCTGGGAACAGGAAGAACAGAGCAGAAATGCCACAGAGAAGGCAGAAGATGTAGGGGACAACTATGCTGCTCTGGGAGAAAGGTACTGAGCCACATGGCTGAACAGGATTAGAATCATGGGTTAGATTAACAGCAGGAGCTAGCAAGTTATATGCCTGGGCCCCAGGTCAATCAGTGTACAGTTAATATAAGCGTCTGTGCATCACTGTGGGACTGTAGGACTGGGGGACTGGGGGACTGTGGGGACTGTGTGTCTGCGGTCTGCGGGTCTGTGGATCCAAACCTTGAGGCTAGGCCCGAAAGTCCGGACCACAAGGCTAGGCCCAAAAGTCTGGGCCAGAAACCTCATACAACACACCATTCACTCACAAATACTCAAAATTAAAAAAGACAAAAGTGTGTATTAGTATTAGTATTTTGTTATAACAACAAAATTCTTTTTTTTTTTTTTTTTAGAAAAAATAAAAGAAATTTATTTATTATGTATACAGTGTTCAGTCTGTATACCTCTAGGCCAGAAGAGGGCGTCAAATCTCATCATGGATAGCTGTGAGCCACCATGTGGTTGCTGGAGATTGAACTCAGGACCCCTGGAAGAGTAGCCAGTGTTCTTAACTGCTGAGCCATCTTTCCAGCCCAACAACAAAATTCTTAAGGCTGGGTAACTTTGTAAATAAAAGTTGTTTTGTTTTTAGTTTAAAATACCAATAATTTATTGAATACCAAAGAGCCAGTCTGGTCTGAAAACATACCTACAAGTAACATACAGACTGAGCAGGTTTAGGAATGTATATACATACTTACATATACATATATGAAAGTAACAACAATTAATGAAAAGAGGCCATGAATTTGAAAGTAAGAAGGGGTATATAGGAGGGCATGGAGGAAGGAAAGAAAAGGGTAAAAAATATAACAGTCATCATTTTTTAAGTTTTTTTTTTTGAATAAAAATAATCAAATGCCCGTTTGTCTGCATGTGTACCATTTATGTGCCCAGTGCATGTGAAGGCCAGAAGAGGTGTCACACATTCCCTGGAACTGAAGCTATGAATAGTTGTGAGCCATCATAGGGTGGTGGAAAAAAAATCTAGGTCCTGTGCAAGAGCAACAGCCGCTCTAAGAACCGAATGTTCTCTCCAGTCCCGAAAAGTGCTTTATTTAGCTCACAGTTCTACAGATTCAAAGGCATGGCTCCAGCAACAGCTTAGCTCTGGTGAGGGCCTCATGGCATAGAGCACAAAAGAGGCAGGCATGTGTTCAAAAGAAAACCAGATACACAATACGGTCTCACGGTCTCTTCTGAGGGCACAGCCCTAAATGACCCAAAACCACACCTGTTGAATGCTCCACACCTAACACCATCAAGATTGGGAACCAGCTTCCAGTACCAGTACTCAAACCACTGAAGAACAAAATTAGGCTATATCCAAACAATAATATCTAAAGCCCTTCTCAGTGAAACATTACTTATAAACCAAAGTCAGACTGAAGGCATTGTAAGAAAACCTCAGATCCATCCATGTCACTGATGAAATCTGACGCAAAACAAACTCAATAGTATATTAAGAGGATTATAAATAATAATTAAACGAATGAAATGTATTACCAGAACAGAGGGGTGGTTCAACAAACAAAAATCAATGTTAATATGCTAATATCCCATATTCACAGAATAAAGGAGAAACACCACATGATTATTTTTGATGATACTGAAAAAGTCACTATTTTTTCATGAGAAAAAGTATTACATAGAAGAAAACTACCCTCAGATACTTAAAGCCATACATGAGAAGCCAGCAGCGCAGGAGCTGATTGGACTAAAGGTGGTTGGTGTTGGTCAGGACCCAGAAGGCCTGCCTTTCGTCACTTCTGTTGCACACAGCACTGAGACTCATAGCACAAGCAATTGGGACAGAACAATTGACATTCACACTGGAGAGGAAGAAGATGCCTCACAGGTGACAAGATCTCAGATGTGGAAATCCATACGGATTTATAAGAAATCATGATAACCAAGAAATAGTTTCAGGAAAGCTTTAGGCTCCAAAAACAACAGATAAAGGGGTTGCTTCTGCATACTAACAGTGAGTGTCTCAGAAAAAGAACCAAGAAAACAATTCCACTATGACAACATCTAGATAAATTAATATGCACAAAATAACACTTACCTGACATCAAACCCTAATTTTTTTACAATAATTAGAGCAGTGTATCATTGGTGTGTGCATATGAGTGTGTGTGTGTGTGTGTGCGCGCGCTTAGAAAAAAAGAAAATACAAGTAAATGTCGTGGACCTCAGGAAAAAATCCTTCACATACATGATCAAATGATTTTTTTTTACACAGGTGTTAAACAATCAGGAAAGGACAGTATTTTGAAAAATGGCGATAAGAAACTCTGCAACCTACTCTCATTTGTGTGTGTGTGTGATATGTGTGTGTGATATGTGTGTGTGTGGTGTGTATGTGTGATATGTATATGTGTGGTGTGTGGTATGTGTGTATGATGTGTGTGGTGTGTGTGTGTGGTGTATATATACGTGCGTGGTATGTGCGTGGTGTGTGTGTGGTGTGTGTGTGTGTGGTGTGTGTGTGTGGTGTGTGTGTGGTATGTGTGTGTGGTGTGTGTGTGGTGTGTGCGTGGTGTGTGTGTGGTGTGTGTGTGCGTGGTGTGTGTGGTATGTATGTGCGTGGTGTGTGCGTGGTGTGTGTGTGTGGTGTGTGGTGTGTGTGTGTGTGGTGTGTGTGTGTGTGGTGTGTGTGTGTGTGGTGTGTGTGTGTGTGTGTGTGTGTGTGTGTGTGTGTGTGGTGTGTGTGTGATAGGATAAAGACTTGGGCAAAAAGACTGAAACTAAAAAACTTAATGACACTGGACTTGGCAAAGATTTATTAGATGGTAACAAAGGAAAAGTAAACTGGACTGTATCAAAGAGGACACAATAAATGATGAGGAGGCCACAGAGCTACAAAAGGCTTCAAGTCTAGAACACACAAAAAAAATGTACAAATTGATGAAGAACTTGGCTGGATGTTTCTGTAAGGAAGAGGACAAATGGTTACTAAATACAATATGCTGAACACATTATTTATAATTAGAGATGGGCAGTTTAAACCTCAACAAAACAAACCCTTAGGATGACTGGTATCAAAATAACAATTGTTGATGATAGGGGAACACATTGCAAGTAGGTATGTAAAATGATACAATTGCTATGGAAACCAAAACTGAAGAACACTCACCCCTGAGCCTGCAATACGCTTCAGAACACGTACCCCAAATAAAAGCAAGACCTCACTCAAATATGAACTTCTCTGTTTCTAGTGGCACTCCTGATACTAGTCAATAGAACAAAACCTAAGCATCCACCAAGAGATGAACAGAAAGTGGTATGTAAATACGATGGATTATTACTGAGCTTTCAAAAGGAATCAAATCTGAAAAGATGGAACAACCCTGAGAACCTTGTATTAAGTAAGCTGAATACACCAATCAAAAAGTAAGTATGTGATTCTACTCATAGGAGTGAGACACCTATAGAGGTCAGATCCACAGAGCCAGAAATAGAATGGTGCTGCCAGGGCCGGGGGGGGGGGGGGGGGGGGGGGGGGGGGGGAGCCGATGAGTTCTTCTTCCTTCCACGATGAAAAGTGTGAAGATTCCAAAACCATAACAAACCATTTTATACTTAATTAATGTAATAGCAAAGAGGGCAAGGTAACGGTTTAAAAGGTTTGTAGGCTCTCTGTGAAATTCTGTAGTTAAGTTCTGAATGTAGTTAAGGATGTGCAATAATTACTGAAGTACACACAAAGAAGCGCAAACAAGCCAGTAAAAGGAGTACAGACGATAACAGACGAGCTGTCCGTATTAGAAATACTATTAAGTGTCATATAAACACTCCCAATTAAAATGAGATTGCTAGGCTGAGTCATAGAAAGCCAAGCTCAGCTACGTTGTCTACAGGACATAAAGCAGTGGTAGGACAAGGACACAAGACATACAAATAAGTGACAGCTCACGCCACTTCAATGCCAAGGTTAGACCAGGGCACAGGCTACAGTCAGGCATGAAAATAGTCATTTCAAAGTGGCTAATTCATCAACAAGATACAACAATGCTGAATGTTCTCTCCAGTAACAGCTTTGACAAACAGGATGCAGATGTGGATAAAGCTGAAGAGGAAACAGATCCAGTTTCATTTATACCCTGATATAAATACACAGAAAATCTGTGACGGTGCCAAACACATGAACAGCTGTCAATTAACTTGACATGGCTGACACTGAGGGTTACAAAGGCCACAACAAAGGCAGAAGGCACATGGAACACTTACCATCTTAGCCATATTTGAGATCATAAGACAAACCTGTCAAGATCCAAACAGACCACATGTGCCCTATTCATGATGGGATTAATTTCAAACCCTTAAGAAAGGGGTGTACCTTAATGCACAGAAATAAAGTGTCAAACTTCTAAATAATGTAAGGGTCTAAGGAGAAAACAGAAGGAAAATTGGTGTTTTAAATAGAATGACGAAAAATTTAAAAATAACCCAAATCAAAATTTGTGGGAATTAACTGACAGAATAAATGTAGTAAAATTCCCAGGTTTAGTTCTTATATGAGACAGGAGAGGTTTCAATGCAGCAGTTTCATGTCCATGTAGAGAACTAGCAAAAGAAAAAATTGATAAAAAAAAAAAAAATTAACCAGCATAGAGAATGGAGGAAATAGAAAGAGCAGATTGGATTCACTCAAAGAAATATTTAAAAAAAAAAAAACTACAGGAAATGGAACTGCAGAGACGGCTCAGAGGTTAAGAACTCTTGCTGTTCTTGCAGAGGACTTGGGTTCAGTTCCCAATCCCCATATTTCAGCCTACAACCACCTGCAACTCCAGGCCCAGGAGATCTGGCACCCCTTTCTAGCCTCCATGGGCACCAGCACACACACACACACACACATATGTATGTATTGTGTGTGTGTGTGTGTGTGTGTTTTCAAGCAAACATACATAAATAAGTAGCTTTAATTTTTCTCACAGATCTAGCCATTTGATGTCTGAGAAGGGATTCATATCTAGAATCTATAAAGAACTCAAAAGCTTACAAACCAAAACATCAAACCATACAATTAATAAACTGGGCAAATTAACTGAATAGACAAATCTCAAAAGAAGAAATTCAAATGCAAAAATATAAGGAAAAGTCATCATCTTTAGTCACCTGGGGAAATGCAATGAGAGCTCCACTGAGCTTCCATCCCACCCCAGTCAGAGCAGCGTCATCAGCACAGGTGCTGGTGAGGATGTGGGGAAAGAGAAGGCCTTCCTCACTAGCTGGGGGGAATGTAACTGGGAAGTCTATATAAAAACAGAATTATCACGTAGTTCAGATGGACCACCCTGGGTCTATGTCTGAAGGAATCTAGTCAGCATGCCACAGAGATATTTACACATCCGTGAATGCAGAGTGGTCACAACAGCCAGGTTCAAGAGCCTCCGTAGAGACCCGAGCAGATGAGTGGGTAAAGGGCATGTGGGATACAGTCCAGAAGAGTGAGATCATGTCATCTGCAGGTAAACAGAGGCAACCAGAGGGGGTCGGAGTAGGTGAAACAGGCAGACTCAGGTGGTAATGCTTGTTTTCTCTCATGTGGAGTCTAGATTTACATCTGTGTCTATATAACATACATATATAAAAGCAAAGAGGAGGCTGCTTGAAGGGAAGAAGGGGAACAGCAGCAGGAGGGTAGTAGGAAGGTGACTATAAATAAACTTTGATACATGTGTGAATATGTTCATAAGAAAGTCACAGGGAAGCATCACTCTGTGCTACTAACAAAGAATGCATCGCCTGAACATGGAGCCTCAAGCCTCAATCCCAAACTGCAATTGCCAAAACTCAACCACATTTACACCAAGCATGTAAGGCTTATTATATATTAGCTACATCTTCACAGTATGAATATATGTATACTTAAAATGGGCCAAAAAATTCTGGGTGTGGTGGCACACACCTTTAATCCCAGCACCCAGGAGGCAGAGGCTGGTGGAAAGTTCCAGGCAGTCCTTGGCTATTACGGAGAGAAACTCACAAAACAAAAAGCAGGCCAGAAAAATCTGAACATACATAGAGTATCACTTTAAGGACAGGTGTCGCTTTAAAGGCTTTAAAAAATGAAGTTTAAAATCAGTGATCTAAGGCTCAGCTTCAGCTAGAGACAAAAGAACAAATTAAAACCCAAACAACAAAGCACAAGTGAAAGGAAGATGTCGGGGAAACAGAAAACAGACTCAGGTAAAATCAAAAGCCTGTTCTTTGACAAGAATAAATAGTAAGTCACCTATAAGATAGGTGGGGGGAAACCCAGCATGGGTCAGTCAGTCCCAGGAGTTCATCCAGGGAGTCCATATGTGTTTGACTCAGGAAAGGAAGTCAGTGTGGCTGTACCTCGGGAAGGGTGTAGACGGGACACCAGGCTCCTCCTGAGCAGTGAGAATGCTCTATATGGGAAGTGAGCTGTGGTCAAGACTCACAATACGATCTTCACGTTACCATATTTAAATTACCTCATTTAAAAATTAAGTCAATTTTGTATCCCCCAAGTCTACATTCACTCCATTTCCTCGTCTCACTCATTTTTAATCCCATGCAGAGCTCAGCCTCCTCACCACCCTGCAGAAACATTTCTAAGGTCATCTGGTCACTCAGTACCCACGCTCTCCAACAGTGGCCACTCTGGCACACCCTTGCTGCTCTCCTTACTCATCTCCTGCTCTGTACACACTCTTACATCTTGAAATCTCATCTCAGATTCCTCAGAATAACTTCAATATTACAACATCTTAAAATAACTCGTTTCTTCATGAAGCCTCAAATTTGCAATCCTGCTGCCTTACCTTCACTATCAGGCTACTGGCACGTACCACCTCTGTCTTTCCCTAAGCCTACTCAAGTATTTATTATTTTAGTAGTGGCAGTATCTAGTTTAAGAAGAAAAAAACCCTGTACTACGTCCTGGAGCTGACGGGGTGTCTACATAGCTAAGAGTTCATGAGCTGCTCTTACAGACGATGCACTCCAGTTCCCGGCACACACATGGGCGCTCACAACAGCCTGTAGTGAGCTCCAGCTCCAGGGATCCAACACTCTTCTGGGCTCCTCAGTCACCTGAACTCACGTGCACATACCCCACCCCCACCCCTTCCAACCACACCTGCACTTATTTAAAAAGAAATCATTTTGTTTTAAATACTACCTTAGGTTTCCCCCTTTCGAAGCCCATATCCAATCCTGTGGTTTTCTCTCTTAAATGCATTTTCAATACTCAGTTTATTTCCATTTTTGCTAGCATCAGTCCAGCCTCCTGTCTCTCACTCGGGCATCTCTGGACAGGCAGGGTAGGCGCAGCTCATCTGACTGCTCTAATGACCCAGGTGAATGACTTCCTGTACCTCTAGTGTTGGTGGCTTGTTTTCTTCTACTACCTTCATCTCCATGCTGCCCTTTCCTCCTCTTTCTGCACATAGTCATTTCTACACACTGCTCCTTCATAATCTTTCCTTGGCACCCAACTGCTACTGGTTATTCCAATATTAGCTTAGATACATTTAGAAAACAGATGCCATGGTCTGGCTACTTGCTCAGAACACCATGTACCCTCTACAGCTTCTACCTTGTGGACTAATTCAAGTGCATAATTATTATGCCTGGCTGATTACCTAAGCATCTAACTTATGCTCTCAATCAATTTGGGTATATGAACGCAAGGACACATTTGATTCTTAACTCCGTCTATACACAACTTCCCATAAACCTCTGGGTGGTACAGTACCTAACAGGACCTCATAAATATTTCTAAATGAACTAAAAAGAATCATAAGGTATCACTTCTAAAGAACTATCTCATCCACTGCTCAGCTCTAAGTAAAGGTCCATTTCACCACTTTCTCCTTAAGCAAGTTCCACAAGTCACAACTACGTCAGGCTTGGAGAACAGTGGTAAATGAGACACTGAGGAATGGTTAAGATTCTGGAGAGAGTGAACAGGAAGGGGAGAAGAAAAGAGTCGGATAACAGGTCACTGGATAAGTATGAGGACCAGAGTTTGGATCTCTAGCACCCATGTAAATGATGCTGCCTGTGTGCAACCCGGAAGCAAGCTAGTTAGATGGAACTGGCCAGTTCAGCTCAGTGTGAGACCCCGTCTCAACGAATAAATGGAGTGATTGGAAAGACACCTAGTGTCAGCCTCTGACCTTCAATACATGTACACATCTGTGTATATATATACATGTGTGCACATATGTACACATAACACACACACACACACCACAGCCTTACACTAAAAAAGATTCCTGTTTCCCTATATATGGTTATTGTTTACTTCAGTTCAAAAGGTTACTTTTACTTTAAAGCAAATTTTTTGTTGTTTCCTAGTCTCTGTGGAGAATAGTTTGTTATTATTTTAAAAACAGATCTTTAACTTTCTGATGACTATGAGGAGATCCTGTTCTATTTTATGTAAACGTTACTATTTTCTTATCATGTTTTAAACATACAGATTGAAAAGTTCTACATACCTAATCATATGTCTAAGAGGAATAAAGGATTAAATGGGAAAATACCTCCTCGCCAAAAGGTTTACAGAGATTAGATGCTACAGGAGAACAAAGCTGCTGCATAGCCTAAACATCCCCGGAGACAAGGCCTAAAAATATACAGATAAGTAAAAATTTAAAAATGTGAGTCATAAACATAGAACTTTCTTTTTCTCTGATTTTTTGAGATGAGGTCTCACTAGTTTTTGAAACTTTGAAAAAAAAAGTGTCAATTTTGCATACATCCAAGTATGTCTAACACTGATGGCTTATGGAGGTGTTCACATACCAAGTCTTTTTATTTAGTTCATTTTTGTTTTTGAGAGACAGGTTCTCTCTGTGTAGCCCTGGCTGTCCTGAAACTGACTTTGCAGGCCAGGCTAGTCTTGAACTCACAGAGATCCACCTGCCTCTGCTTCCTGAGTGCTGGGACTAAAGGCGTGTGCTACCACCACTGGCTACCAAGTCTTTATTACTTGAATTTTCAATATTGCTGTATAAAATGAAAGCCGCGTGTTGCCAAGAAAACAGTTTTCCTAATGTGTGTGGCAGGAAGAATCTGAGATATAACATAGGCCCCTCTAAAAGTTATGTGAGGAAATGAATGAATCCTCCAGAGTTGTGTCACCCAATTATAACAGCCAAAACAAAATCCTAATAGTGGAAAATGTGCCTATTATTAAAACATTTTTTTTTCCTACAAAGATAACATTCATCATGACACAAGAAAAAAAAGGAAGGACGGGGTTCAAGACATGGCTTCTCTGTGTAGGCCTCCCTGGCTGTCCTGGAACTGGCTCTGTAGTCCAAGCTGCTCTTTAGCTCACAGACCCACCTGCCTCTGACTACTGAGTGCTAGGGTTAGAGATGTGAGCCACCACCCCCCATCAACAAGAAATTCTAATTTTAAAGGATGGCTCAGCAAGTAAAGGTTTAACATGTAAATGTCACCACCTAAATTAGATTCCCCACCTGTACATAAAAGGTAGAAGGAGTCAACCAAGTCCATGAAGCTGTCCTTTGACCTCCAGAGGAACATCATGGCAAGTGTGCCTCACCCACCTCCACCACTCCACACCCCACCCCCACAGTGAGGCAATAAGCATGGCTCCTGATGCTTGCAGAGGGTAAGCACTACTGGAGCTATGCAGGTCTTGCACACCTTGTTACTTTGCCTTAGTTTGCTCAGCTCCACTTTATACTTTTCTGCTTCCTCTAGAGCTCGATTCAGGCGGACTTCTACAGTACTTTGACTTGTGGCAGCCTGCTTCTGTAATCTTCTTTTATTTTCTAATTCCTATGTAGGTTAAAAAAAATGGAGTATTAAAATATCATCAGTTTACATATTTTCATTTCTATACTTCTTGTTTTTACTCACATGGGGCTGCATCAAGAGACACAGATTCTTAACCAAAACTGGTATTAGAAAAAGACATCTAAAAAAAAAATAGTTGTGAATGCTTTTGTAATTTTTAAAATTTGTATCCTTTATGTAGTGGGATTAGGTTGTTACATTGTAAATAACTGTCCCACCTACTAGTTTAATAAAAATGCTGATTGGCCAAAGGCAGACAGGAAGTGTAGGTGGGGCTACCAGACTAAGAAAACCCTGAGAACAGGAAGAACAGGGCCAAGATGCCACAGAAACACAAGAGAAGCCAGAAGATGCAGAGGACAACTATGCTGCTCTGACAAAAAGTACTGAGCTGCATGGTTGAATAAGATGAGAATCATGGGTTAGTTTAAGAGCAAGAGCTAGCAAGTTATATGCCTGGGTCCCAGGTCAATCAACAAACAGTGTAATTAATATAAGCATCTGTGTGTTTCTGTGGGACCAAAGGTCTGGACCACAGACCAGACAGGCCAGAAACTTTCTACTACACCTTTATGGGTATTTGTGTGTGTGTGTGGGAGGGGGGGGGTTGTCTGCATATATTATGTCTTTGTACCACTTGTGTGGCTGGTGCCTTTGGAGTCCAGAAGAGGGCACCAGAGCTCCTGGAGCTGAAGTTGTAGATAACCATCTACATAGTGAGCCACTATGTGGTTGCTTGAAATTGAACCTGGGTCCTCTGGAAGGGTAGCCAGTGCTCTTAACCACTGACTCATCTCTCCAGCTACAATGAATATTTTGTTTAGGATTTTCTGCCTCATGTTAATTCAAAACACAGTATAATTTTTCTCCACATTTATTTTAGGAGCAGATATTTTAAAGTTGAACTGTTGTGGAGACAGAATCTTGCTGTATGTATAGCCCAGGCTGCGCTAAAACTCTCAGTCCTTCTGTGTCTGCCTCCTGAGTGCTGAGTTCATAGGCCTAAGCCTCCAAAACCAGCTCACTCAAGGCTTTCTGGAAACCTCCCAGAAGACCTTGTAAGGCATCACTTGCCCATGAATACTGCCCTTGTGGAAAACTGACAAAGTCTACCACTTGAAGAAACAAAGGATAAATGGAAAGCTGTACATTAGTCCCACTGAGATTTATCCAATCTGAACAGAAATAACATATCTTGCAAAGTATGGAGACCTTGTATTTGTGCAAATATTCTGTGATAATCTGCTGCTGAAAGCAGACAGTTAACATCTAAAGAAACAACAATCCACTTCATAAACTGTAAACTCTGTAGTAACCAGCCACACACTCTCTATTAGGAGCTTCAAGAGCACACTATAGCTCTCCCTGGATATGGAGTTTTCTGCCTCAAGTCCCCAGTTACCTAATAAGCACCTGCTGATGGTGCCCAGACTCCACCTGGGTACTCAGCAGGGCTTGAGCTTCTTCCTGGTATTGTCCCTAGTCCTCACAGCTGACATGGGTTGGATTTTATCCCTCTTCTTCAGGGCGTCTAGAGCATCCTGATATAGGCTAGCACACCATTTCCTGAAGGTATTGCAACCATTCATTTGCTTGTTTCCCACTGAAATTTGTAAACTTTTAATGTTATCAACTGTTTTCATTTCTGTAGTCCCAGCATTGTAGTTGCATGTAATAGGCACTAACAATATCATTGTAAGGCTGGAGAAATGTACCAGTGGTTACAGAATTTGCTGCACCAAGTTTTGTTCCCAACACCTATATTGGACTCACAACTGCCTGTAAATCTAATTCCAGGAATTTGATGCCCTTTTCTGGTTTTGAACATCACATGCACAGAGTGTACATACAGGTAAGCAGGCATACATATACACATAAATAAATAAATAATTAAAATTAAAAATGACCCAGGCTTGTCTTATAATATTGAATACCCCCATTGTATCTGATACAACACATGACCTGGCTGCCCCAGAGCTTCCACAGAGCACTCAGGAAACCCCTAATCACTTATCTTTTTAAATATTTCTTTGTTGGCTATCTCACATCATCTTTGAAACTCATCTCTATGGCTTTGAGTAATTAAAGGGAAAAACAAAACAAAACACATGCTGCTCCTTATGTAGGTCTCTAAACAAGTCAGGCTGCGCCTGGCTGCCATCTGCTGTGCAGTCGTCTGCACAGCTTTGTGGGAGGCAGCTAAGACAGGAGGTCTCTCACTGTTCACATGGAAAAGAGGAAAAAGCCCACAGTGATTGCTGCCTCACATCAACCTCATAAGAAAATGCAATGAACCTTCCCCTTCTCTCTGCTGGTGACTTTGTAACTTCCTTCTCAGAAAATGGAAAACCACTGTTTACTTCCTCTTAAGAGTGTGAAAAAGACAGCAAGAAGAGAGCAGAACAGAGGAACAAATGAGGTTCTTCCACATATGTAAATCCACCAAAGAAAGGGAAAACCAAGTTTGAAATATTTTAAACATTTGTTTCACACACTGGTAAACTTTTTTCTTGTCTTTTTTTTTTTTGAGACAGTCTCACTATGTAGACTAGGCTAGGCTCAAGCTCATAGAGAGCCATCTGCCTCTGTCTCCAAAGCCCAACACTACATCTGGGTAACTTTAACAGGATGCAGGGAAGGCACACTGCATCCTGCAAACAGATAAAACTTCACATATTCAAGTCTTTGATTCTGTTTTAAAAGACTTGAACTGGGCCCCACAGTCAATGATATGCTAATACAATGGAGAAAATCAGTATTTCCCACAATTTTATTACCTACATGAAAAAAACAGACATCTATTTCATACTGCACATAAAATTAACTTGAAATAGAGCACATGTATGTGATTCATACAATGCTGATATACACGCACTACATGAAATGCTTAGAAGAAAATTTCTCATGGCTTTGGAGCAGGTAAAAGTTTCTAGACAAAATTTTAAAAAAAAAGAAATTCCAAGAAAATAATAATATGTAGAATTTACCAAAAAATTAAAACTTCTGCCTCTGGAAACACGTTTAAAATAAAAAAGCAAAGTCAAATGACTAAAGATTATATACAAGCTTCTAGTGAGGGTTACAGGGGAGGCCTGACGAGCCCTCAGGCCTGGTCTATCAAATGTGCAGATGGACAAGGAAGGACACAGCACCACAAGATCAACACCAACAGACAAGGAGGTAAAAGTCACAGTGCAGACGCAGAGCTAGGCAGTGATGATGCTACAGGACCAGGCACCAGGCACATGGTCCACTGGGAGGAATTCAAGGTGGGACCAAACATTTTGGAACACAGGTTAACAGTTTCCTTACATGTTTATTTTTTGGTTTGACTTGGCTGTTTCTTTCTTTGCTTTTTTAAAGACAAGTTCATTAGGCAGCCCTGGATGATCTGGAACTCACTGCAGGACTCATGCTGGCCTCAAACCTCTGCTAATCCTCCTGACTTTACTTACCTTCTGAGTGAGGGATTAATTACTCATTAATTAATGTAGGTGCCACTACATCTGTCTGTCTCTTAAAAAGCTTTAACATAGATTTTTTCATAAAAATCTAGAAATTCTGCTCACAGATATTTATCCAACATCATAGTAACAGATAAGTACTCACAAAGACTTGTATCATTTGTAATTAGTCATTTTAAAATGTGGTGTATTTGTGAATAAATACAGAGGAACAAGTGAAAACATGTAACACATAAACACAAAAACAATAAAACTGTTGAACAAAAGTTACCAGTCATAAAAAGTGTGCATATATGATTAAATTATATAAAACTTTAGAACATTAAAAAAAATGAATATACAGTAGAAGACTGTGCTCATCCTCTGAATGGAATCGTGCTCAGAGGCTGGAGCTCTATGGGAAAAAATGTAAAGGAAACTGGCAGAAGACAGAAATTGTCTTTAATGTCACATCCATCATACCCGGTGGACCAGCTTGTCAGAGGACAACGCTGCTAAGATCAGTCTTTAGTGTGGGAACAAAGGGGCATCTTTCTTTCCATTGCTGTGGACCAGGCAAGGCACACTATAGAAGGGAGACAGCATGAGTGTGCAAGCACACAAGTAGTAAGGTGGTGGCCAGAGTCAAACTATTTGTCTGACTCCAAAGTCTGTGCTCTCTACTCCAACAAGTTAACTCACTAAAATGTACATTTAAAATATACATCCCTAAACAAAGTTGTTTTTTGTTATTTTGTTTGCTTTATGATATAGGGTCTCTCTACGTAGCCCTGGATATCCAGGAATTTGCTGTGTAGAATAGAATGGCCTTGATTTCAGAGATCCACGTCTCTGAATCCCAAGTGGTGGGATTAAAGCCAGAGGTCATCATACCTAGACAATAAAGAGGATTTTCATTAATTTTTTTACTGTATATGTGTAAGTGTGCGTGTTTACATTAGGGAGCACACACTCAAGTGGGCCACAGCACTCAGGTGTGTGTGTTTTTGTGTGTGTGTGTGTGTGTGTGTGTGTGTGTGAGAGAGAGAGAGAGAGAGAGAGAGAGAGAGAGAGAGAGAGAGAGAGAGAGAGAGAGAGAGAGAGAGAAAGCATAGGTCAAAGGACATTTCTCCAAAAAAGGCATGTAAATGGATAATGAGTTAAATCATCAGTTACTAGTGAAATGGAGACCCAAATCATAGCCATTCATGCCAGTGGGATGCTGTAAATAACTTAGGATGAAGAGGTGAAGGTGTGGAGAGACTGGGCCCTCGTGCTGCCCGCAGATAGCACAGTGATGCTGTGCATGAGGAAACAGTTGGAAGTTGTCCCTATGAAAGGCACTGGTTTCACCCCCAGCCATTTCAAAGTAAATAAACAAACACACCAACAAACAATAAATTTTAAAATGTGTTATATCCTCATAATGGAATATAGTTGACAATCAAAGAAGGATTAAGCAATGAGTCATGGATGGACAGTAAACAAAAACCAAATAAACCATTTCGTCAATAAGAGAAATCAATTACAAAGACTGTATATTATTTGAATCTATGTGCAAGGAAATTTCCAGAACAGACAGATCTACTGAGACAGGAAATATAGTAATAGTAATCCAAGGTTGGATAACTGGACAGATGAGATGTGGGGTGTGGAGACTGAAGTAAGAGTCATCTTTTGGAGGCTCTGAATATGTTCTACACTTGAGATCATGGCTACATGAATTCATGAATATACTAAAAGCCACCGAGCTTCATACTTTACTAGGAGGTGAAATACAGTATTGGTACCTCAAAGAGTTGTCAAATACTCACTTAACGGGGACGTCTTCAGTGAACAACTAACAAGAGTGTGGCCCTAACCGTTTCTGTGTGTCCTCAGCCCGAGTTAGGAGACTCACGGGAAAATTTACCTTCTCTACTGATGAGAGCTGCTGCTGTAGCCCATCACATTTTTTGTTTGCTTCTTCAAAAAGATTTTTATATTTTTCCATTTGAGACTGCTGGGAAGTAACTGTTCGCTGCTGTCTTACACAGTCTTCTTCAAAACTTTTCACCTTGGACTTTAAATCCTGAATTTCATCCTCCTACAATCAATGACGTTATCAACTATATAAGAAATATACAAGATCTGACATGAAAACATACAGCAGAAAACTAAAGAGCCTCTGACGGTCTTTGGTGAGATATTTACATGAATTCATGAGAAAAATAAAGCTCATTCCATATCCGCTATAAAAAATGGGAACCAGATATTTTATACTGAATAGCTTATTATCTGGCAAGTCTAAAATAGTAAATTCTAATTTCAACAATTTTGATACATTCTTAAGTTTTGTGGTAATTCATCATTTCAGAATAAAGTTTGATATTTATGTATAATTTTGAATCTGATATTTAACTATAGACTATAATCTAAATAAGGCTATCTAAAAATATAATTAAAGCTGTCTCTCAAGTCTTCAGTAGAGCATTCTTGTGAGAGGCCATCCATTCTTACCTTCTTATTGCATTCACACACAACACTGTCCAGTTCCTCCTGCATCACACGGAGTTTGGCCTTTAGAAATCGGATCTGAGCTTCTGTGGAGTCAAATCATCACATGACTGCTTTTTACAAAGTCTAAGACATTATCAACTGAGAGACAGATCACATTTTGTGAGTGAAATACAGTCAAAATAGGCACTCTAACAGGAGACTGTGATAGGCCCCAGGTCAGACAACAGGGAAGAACAGCAATGGTTGGTCACACAGAGGGACAATGACAGACCCCTCCCTTCTAAGAACCACACCTATAAGCCTGCATTCATTTATATTTATAGACTGCACTCACACCTACCAGAGTAATTCAAAAGTTATTAACCAGAATTTATATGGTCTCAGGCTAGCAGTGTCCAATAATTTGACAGAAAAAACAAATCCTCTTTAGCAAAAATAAAGTTTCAGATCTTACCATCTGTGCTTGCAAACTGACTCTAGATCGTTCTATTCCACCCATACATAACCCAACCATTCCAATCAAGCTTCTGGAATACAAGAATATTCTCCCTGGGATGAGACATCCAGGTCAAGCACACTGAAGAGGAAAGATGCTAAGACAGTGGTTATAAGGAAGTGCAAAGCCTGCAGCTGGTCCTGACTTTCTGCATCTCTGTCCTGTACAGGGCAGTGGGTGACTGTCTCCAGGAACAAACATCTACCTAGCATGCCCTGGAAGATATTTGAAGAGCACAACCAACTTCCCAATTTGCTTACTGTCCTTCCCTCTAGTAGTCTCAGAGGGTTGATTAGGTAAAGAAATGCTAGAAATGCATAAATGAATTGCTTCCCACTTTGACTAACCAGGGCGTATATAACTCAATCATCATTACACACAACCTGTTAGGACTCTTCAGAGAATCAGAATTGCAGAGATAAACTTTATGATCATCTCCAATGAACACTTAGAACTAGAAAGTTGAACATGAAGCTGAATCCACTCCTACTAAACATCCTGACAACCAGAATGTGCTGACGGTAGTAGTGAGCAGTGGCCCACAGCAGTCAGGAGTAGAGGCCCAAAAGGGTCTGCAAGAAAGAAACAAGCCACCAAAGGACAAAACAGCTCATCAGGAGCTGGTCTCTAACATACCTCAATGCACACAAGCCACTGTGCTAGCAATAAAGGACTCTTTGGGGACTGCTGACTGTCCAGTACCCTGTCAGAAAGGCTAAGCACAAATGAAGCATGACTCTGGTCTCTACTGAGCTTGAGCAATGTTGCTTTGAAGGATCATCTGTCTCAGAGCCAGCACCCACTCACTGTCTTCCCCTACCAGTGGGTGTAATCTCGGTGGTTTGCTGTGCACTGGGCTATCAGACCTGCAACCTATTTTGTGCTCCTACAATCACTGTCTGAGAATCCCACCTCCAGCCACTTGTGGCATCACTTAGAGCTGGGTTGTTAAGATTCATTTGCTGTGAGTTGTCACCCCCACACACACACTTTTAATGTGTGAACAATGAACTGTGTATTTGAAAAAGACACACTGTCAGCCTCTTGTGATGCAAGACATCATTTAACCAATTCTAATTCTCAAATGGAGAAACTGCTATCACAGTATCACAGAGGGGCTAAGTAGCCAGATTGGAGTCACAGCTAACCATACTGCACACTCAAATTCATTATACCGCCAAATGACAGTCCACAGTAACTATGCTCACACATTCCAATTGTTCTGTTTTTTGTTCCAACAGCACAGGTGGCTCCTTATAATTTCAATAATTTTAGTGGCATTGCTGCTAACGAATGCAAATCTTTTAGATGATTAAAACTCAAGTGTTTTTTCTAGTTACAAGGAGAATATTAATCAGGAAGAAAATTATATTCATTAAAAACTCATTTTATTACTTATCTGTTGCTATATCAATCCACTTATCCTTTTCAAATATACCAATTTAATATACAATAAACAAAATACAATAAAAATAAATGAAAGGAACTCAGAAAAACTGGGATATTTTAATTTCAGTTGAAAACTTTGATAAACTCCAAACAATACTATAGCCATTACTGTTTATAATACAAAATATCAAACAGATATTAAAGTAGAGGCAAGTTCAGTAAATTCACATCACCATCCTTGGTCAACAATTATTTGGCCAATGTACGTCATCTAGAACCTTCCTTCCATCAACAACATCTCTCTAGATTATTATTATCTAGATACAAATCCATATTCACAATAAAATTTTAAAGAAATAGCTTTCTCAAATCTCTCTTTTTTTTTTCCAACACAAGAATTTATTCAGGGGAGTTCCTAAGAGAAAGGGGGAGGCAGGAGGGGGGAGAAGAGAGAAAGAGAGGCCAAATCTCTTTTTCTAATGTTAAAATAAAAACTATGAACAAAAGAAAACCTACCTGTCCCAATGTCCTTACTAACACCACAAAAAATGTCATCATCTGCACACTCTGGCAAGCTGTCCTCTTCCAGCTGCCCTTCAATTCTGCTAATTGTCTTGGCGAGAGAGAAGTCTGAGAAATCGTCTGGGATAGCCACATCATTGGCAGTCTGCACACTAGGATATTTCAGTTTAACACTAAGAAGTAAAGTACACACACACACATGTGAGCAGAAATGAGATGGTGAGGGGGGAGATAGAGCTTTGCCCAAACAACAAAGCAGATAAACCTTTTATAAAGTTAAACTTAAGATGAAATCTACAACAGATACTTTGAGGACTGTGCTCTAAGAGTCTTAGTAGGCCTTCAGTCTTGCGGAAGGGAAATCCAGGCCTACTGGTCAGATCCAACCTACAGTTTCAGTTTGTATGCTGCTGAAGAACTGTCCAAGGTGATGCTTCCCTGTTCTGACATTGAAAACTGGAAAGAATTTCATCTCTTAAAGAATTACCAGGTCTTCAGTGCCATCAAACTCAATTTTTATTTTTCATGTGAGGAAACACATTCTGACAAGAATCAAAGTTGACCAAAATGTTGGGTTTAACTTTTTAACATTAAGTAGAGGAAGAATTAGGAACTAAAACTCACTTCCAAAGGCACAGAGGATTGGACCAGGCCAAATACATTGGGATGTCACCAAGACTGTGATTCTGAAAGCTCAGCTTACTTTTAACATGAAAGTAAATGGTTCTGAATTCTTGCAATAACTACTCTTTATTTACACAGTGACTGTGAAGCCTGGGAAGGGAATTTTGCAGTGACACGTGCAAGCTAGCCAATGATCTATTAAGTTTATCTTCTATCTCTTCAATTCTATTTTTTTCCCTTTTAAGCAATTAAAAGGCCTAAGAGTTAAGAAAGATTTCTCAATTATTATAATGTAATGACCAGCTTAGGTAGGTCATAGACACAGAGATTAAATAGCCTACTGGTTGTTACAACCAAACTTTTCCTTTTATTAAGAAAAAAAATTCATTATAGCCAGTCTCATGAAAACACGCTTATGATCCTAAAGGATAGTCATCCAAAACAAACAATAACAACAGCCAAAAAAAAACAGCAGGATGTAACCAACCATTTCCATCTCACAAGCATAATAATGTGTGTCATTCTGTTTGTCAGTCAAGAACTAGTAGATAATCTGATCTCTTTGCAAGAGCCTAACCCAGGCTCCAGGGGCTAGAAAGACAGTTTAACATTTAAGCTTCTTGCAGAAGAACCAAATTCAGTTCCCAGCACTTACATGGCAGCTCACAACCACTTGTAACTCTAGCTCTGTGGAATCTAATACCTTTTTCTGTTCTTGAAGGACACTTGCACATAGGTGGCATATATTCCCACAAACATACATATAATTGTTGCATGAATAAAGGAAACTCTGAGCCAGATCTCTGGGAAAGGCAAAGATATCAGAGAGAGTAAACACCACAGTCAGATCTCACCCAGCGGTCTTACAGCTTCCTCCGCCTCGCTCCTCCTGGCTTCTTTTGCTGGCTCTGTCTTTCTATGCCTGCCTTAAATACTTTCTCTGCTCAGTTAAGACGTGGCACCACCACTGCCTGCCTGGGAGCCTGGAACTCCTTCTGTAAACTAAAATGACCTCAAACTCAGATTGGATTAAGTTCATAGGTCACCACTCCTGGGATATTCCCTGTGCTGGGATTAAAGGTGTGAGTTACCTCTGTCTGACCCTCCTAGACTGACTGTGGGTAGATCCCTCTGATATCTCCAACTGTTTTTAGTATATTTGAAAATATCCCCACATATAATATTTTTATCTTTAAACAAAATAAACACAAATCCCAGCCCCAGTTTCAATAATGTCTCATTAAAAACAACAGTACAATTTAGGGAAAGGTAATGGTTTTGTTATATTGAATACAAAATGTTTACTAACTGTTGCAAACAGTACCAAGTTACAAATGCTTTAAATTACTGAGAATGATGGGATGCATGCAGTAGCTTAATAAAAACTGGCAGCAACAGAAAGTTTATAACTAAGAATGCTGATGCTGTGGACTGTAAAGTTGAAAAGGAAAATCATGCTTGCAAACTATACTGTACCTTGAATTTGGTTTCCTTTCTTTATCTGCAGAGTGAAGTCTGTTTTGAACCTTGTTTACAGGTCCAGTGTTTTTCATCTTTGGCTAGAGAAAAAAATTGAAACTACCAATTAATTAGGAGTTTAATCATTTCTTCTTTTAAAAAATAAATTTTTCCTATGCATTGTTGTTGTGTCTCAGAATGTCAGATCCTCTGGAACTGGAGTTACAGACAGTTACAAGCTGCCATACGGGTGCTGGAAATGGAACCCAGGTCCTCTGAGAGAGCAGCCAGCACTATTAACCAATGAGCCATCTCTCCGTGCCCAAGCCTAATCATTTCTAACAAAAGAAATTTTGTTTGGTTTGGCTTTGGTTTTTATGTGTATGAGTATTTTGCCTGCACATATGTCTGTGTACCACATGTGTGCCTGGTGCCCTTGGAGGCCAGAAGAGGGCATCAGATCCCCTGTGACTGGAGTTACAAACAGTTGTGAGCTGCCATGTGGGTGCTGAGATAAGCATACTGTGCTCTTAACCACTGAGCCATTTCTCTAGCCCCAACAACTTTGTATCATATGGAGTTGTTATTTTGACACAAATAAAAAAAATGGCATTTTATTATAATTAATTCAATTGCATTTTCAGGAATATCAGAACCACGTAGGAAAGACCAAGACATCACCTGGACCAAGGGAATCAGGAAAACAGAAAATGAGTCCCTAAAATGTATGTATATTAAGCCAGCTAGTGAATGTTCAGTCAGGATGCTTTTATTCACAGAACAAGTTCTCCTTATTAGCCAGCCATGTGTCCATCAGCCCTGGCCTTGGGGTATATAGTTCCCTTGGCTTACTTAGAAGAGCTTTCTGGATAGAAACTTAGAGATCCCAGAGTGTCCAGTCTCTAAAAGAGTAATCTCCAACACATAATTTTTAGATGAGGACCTGTCATAGTTAGGGTTTCTATTGCTATGAAGAGATACCATGACTACAGCAAATCTTATAAAAATAAATAAATAAACAAACCATTTAATTGTGGTGGCTTGTTTACAGTTTCAGAGTTTCAGTCTATTATCATCGAGGTAGGGAGCATGATGGCCCGCAGGCAGATGTGCTAGAGCTGAGCTACATCTTACAGGCAACAGGAAGTCAACTGAAAGTCACACTAAGGGAGGCTTGAGCAAAAAAAAACCTCAAAGCCCACCCCCATAGTGACACACTTTCTCCAACAAGGCCACGCCTCCTAATAGTTTCAGTCCCTTTAGGGGCCATTTTCTTTCAAACCAACACAGGACACGACTCACCTTACAGGATTATGGCTCACAGAGAAGTGAAGAGCCTAATTCTATGAAGTCATTTCTTTAGAACATTGTTCACTACCCTCCAAATTATTCAGTGGAATTACAAGAAGTTATTCAAGATCTTTTATAAGAAACGTTGAATGAGCATATCACATCTGAGTTTTACATTCTATCTACTGAATTACACTCTTTCCCTATTTTTCTTTAAAAACATCAAACAACCCTAGAGGCCAAGAAGATGGTTACTAAGGTAAAGGTACTTGCTCTCAAGTATGATGAGCAAGTTCAATTCCCAGAATCTAAGTGGAGGAGGGAGAGAACCAACCCCACAAGCTATCTTCTGACTTCCACAGGCATGCTGTGACACAAATAAATGGGTTTTTTCCCTTTAATTAAAGTCTTAAATTCTACAGAACGTAATTGCATTTACAAAAAGTTTGATTTATACCTTTGTTTCTGACCGTAGATGAGCCATCCCTTCAGATGACAGCAGATCTCTACAAACCAAAAGTAAGCACTACATTAAGATAAATAACATTAAGCTGAGACACCATGAAAGTCGATAGTAATTATATTCTAAAGAGGAAATGTTGCCCTAACTCCAATTAGCCATACATTAACTTGACACATGAACTATAAAGTTGATTTCCATATAAATTATACCTAGGCATATGTATATATTAGGTAAGTATATATGAACAAATAATTATATTTCACTTTGATTCTAGTTCCTAGACTACTTCACTACAGAGAAGGTATATTAGTGTTTTTAGAAAGATGTACTACAAATTTTTATTAGTACTGGCTATACAGATATATAAATATGTATACATATACTTTATATGTACATATAAAGTATTATACATATAAATGTCTTCATATGTGTGTGTATATATATATATATCAAATACTTTACTAATACTTCGCGAATTTCACATCACGCACCCAATCCTGCTCACCTCCCAGTCCCTCCATATCTAATCCTTACCCCTGCAGCATCCCACCCTCAAAAGAAACCCCCCCAAATTAATTCAAAAACAAACAAATGAAAAAACCCACCTCACTCCATCTTTCTTGGTCCTACTGTCCTATCAGCCCCTCCCACAATATTGGTTTGTTTCAAAGCCTCTGGCCTCTGGCACATGATTATTGCTGGACCCTCACTGAAGCTCCTCTGATGTCCTGCTGTTGCCCTGAGTCCAGAAGGAGGACAGGGACAGAGGGAAGGAGGGGAGGGAGGGAAGACAGAGCCGGAGGGAAGAAAGGAGGGAGGGAGAGAGAGAGAGGACAAGAAAATACAATCTGACCAGCTGGCTTACTAGATGAAGGCACCTGCTGTCAAGTCTGATGACCTGAGCTCAATCCTTGGGACTCGCATGGTGGAAGGAGAGAACTAAGTGCCACAGCTTGTCCTCTGGTTTCCATACTGTATGCATGTGTGCATATGGACATGTGGGCACACACACATATACACAGACACACACACACAATAAGTGTAAAAACAAATCCACTTGTACCAGGTAAACAGAGGCCTTATCACCATTTAGACATGAGAAAAACTTCGTAAAAGAAAATCAGCAGGTTTATTTTTACACTTATAATATTAGTCTTTTGCTTGCATCAGCAGGAACTAAGGATCTGCTACCAATACATCATTTCAATTCTTTTATCTACTGGATAAAAGCCAGGCCCAATTTTATTTGTAATTCAAACACTAGAATTTGGTGGCTATTGAGTATCTTTTTGCATTAAACACCAGATAGAATCACATATGATACAGATAAATGACTTATTAGATGAACATATCCACATGCCAAATAACAATACAAATATACTTTTATTGACTTACTAGAAAGAAAAACTCAAACAGCCAGTGACAGTCCTCAAACAGCCCATGTCTTGAAGCTGTCTTCTGAGAATCCATAGTTGTTTTAAGAGTTACATGGTGTAATTCTTGCCACACACAGTTTCTGTGCTGTGTGAGTCTCTCTTCCTTGGTTCCAATGAGTACCAAACAATCCAGAGTTTATTCTTCACTATACAGAGAACTCCAGTCACAATAGCTGCGCTGCAGTATGTCTTGCGTGGGAGTGTCCCTACAGTACTGCCTACATCCTGGTGACAGACAACTGGCAGATGTTTTTAAAAAGATCTTTATTTTGACACTTATTATTTTTTAATTGTGTGTCTGCATGTGTGTGCATGTGTGTGCGTCTATGTGTGTGGTGGGATTCATGCGTTATTGAGGGAGACCTTGAGGCATAGCTTTGGGGTCTCGAGGACCCTGGATGGGGCATGACCAGCCCCCATTGAAGAACTGGCTTCACCCTGCCTGCCAGTCCTGTTTGTTCATGCATTCTTAGAGAGAAGATTGACACTGTCACTGTGTGGGGCAGTTCAACTCTCCAAGAATTACTTTAAGGTTCAATTTTGTATCAGTGAGTGTTTATATAAACCCCTTAATAAATATTAATCCTTTATATAATCAATTGTCAGTGAATAACTCATACAATGTGTGTGTAAATGTTATTGCCCATTGAAGCCAGAGGTGTTGGATTCCTTGGAGCTGGAGTTGTAGGTGCTGTGTGTGAGTCAAGCAACATGGGGGCTGAGAACTGAACCAGGGTCCTCTGCAAAAGCAGCCAGTACTCTTAACAGAAACTGCGTGTAGCTTAAATTTTGTTTTATAATGTTTGAAACAGCTGTGAGCTCTCAGAAGACAAAGCCACAGCATGGGCTGTTTGGGTCCATCATCTTCTCTGCTGCAGTAAAGCAATTCTACCCACACAGAACCCACACTTTTGTTAAATGTGTTACGAATATTTTATGGTTGCCTAATGTCTTGATGTGCCAAAAATATAAAAGAAGTCTAAAAATAACATATGTGCATCTATACTAATTTATCACTATCTATTCTTTACACATGGCTCTAAAAGAGAAGGAGTAGAGTGTATGAGAAAGGGTCCAGAAATCTCTCACATGGCTGTGGTGTGAACCCCAAGAAAACATAGTAATGTTGGACCTTTGCCCGGCATTGACCTCGCCTAAGCTCAGTTTTTCAAATGAAGACAATAATATCTATTCTCAAATAATACCTGGAGAGCTATATCGGGTAACCAGGGAAAAACCTGCCTTGTATCTGACTAGTAAATCCCCAATTACAATTTTACATAATACTCTTCCCCTAGTTATACTTCAACATTTTCAAAAATATTTTGAGGCTCACTGAAGGAAAGCCATGTTTGAGAACTGAAGTCACATACCTCGTACTATAACTATCTTCTTCTTTGCATGATGGAATTATTGTTGAAAAAGATCTAGCTCGAACTTCTTGCTGATCTCTCTGTTTAAAAAGGATAAACGTGAATATTCAAAACAACAGTCAGAGTCCAGTTTGACACCTCTCTATCTAAAACACTCTCATCTCAGAGCTGCCTAAAGACTCTATGACATCAGAAATGCTACACAGTAACAAATAAGTACTAGTTATGGTTTCACTTCTCTTTAGTTCCAGCCTAAGAAAATCGCTTTGCAGATAAAACTATAGGATTATTACAGCCCTCATATCCTTTAGACCCCTTAGTCTATGTGAAGCATTAAGACAAAAGAGAAAAAATGCAAACTGAAGATGGAAAAGTACATTCCACTAGCTTCTAGAGAAAGAAAGTTGCTTTTCCCCCATCCAAACTCCTCAGTTTTATTCTATTCTTTCTGGGGTGGAGGTAAAGGTTTTCTTTAGGGGACTCCTTAAGCATATACACAGTGCACTTCTCATTCTACTCTGACATGCTGTCCTTCCAGACAAATATTTTTCTTCTGATATTGGCAAAACTGTAAAATGAAATTAAAATATTTAATTCCAAATACAACTAGCAGATCTGTAATTATTAGGTATTAGTAAAATGTTATAGATGATACTTGGTTAATCCTCTACTAGTAAATAACTATGGGTTTATATGAAGCATCAAAATAAAATGTTGAGTGAAGAAATGGCTCAGTGAAGAATCCATAGCACCTACGACTCTAGCAGAGAACCATGTTTGGTTGTCATCACCCATGTTAGGAAGTTCACAGTCAATCACCTACAACTCCAGTTCCAGGGGATCTGACATTTCTTGTCTCTGTGGGTCTCATGTACACATGGATACACTCACACACACATATAATTAAAATAGAAACAAACCATGAAAAATGATAAAATACTGCTAGAATTTCTTCCCAGCCTCCATCAACTCCATTTTGAGGAGCGATGGGTGATGTGGGAATGCCTTTCTGTATGCTGTGAATCTCAATCTTTAAATAAAGAAGCTGTTTTGGGCCATGACAGGCACCATAGAAGAAGTAGGAGGAGGAATCAGAATAGGTAGGAAAGGAAGGGCAGAGTCAGAGGAAACCGAGCTGAAGCCCAAAGGAGCAACATGTAAGGAACACAGGTGAGCCATGGACCACGTGGCAGACAGATTAATAGAAATGGGTTGATTTAAGATGTAAGAGCTAGCTAGCAATATGCCTGAGCCATAGGCCAAACAGCATCAAGTTAATATAAACGTCTGAGTCATTTCTGGGGGCCTGAGCGGTGGCGGCTAAGCAGTCTTGGGCAGCAGGTCTGTGGGTCTCAGACCTCTGGCCGCCTGGGACCGAGAAACCCCACTGCTACAACAGATGGGATTAAATGTTGTGGGATGGTCTTTCTGTAAACTGTGAATATGTGTTGCTACCATTGGTTAATAAAGAAGATGCTTTGCCCATGACAAGACAGGAGGCAGCTGTGTGGGAAATCCATGAGAGATATGGAGAGGAGAAAGGTGGAGCAGGGGAGATGCTAAGAGCTGTTGAGCAAGTCT
This sequence comes from Phyllotis vaccarum, assembly GCA_033318265.1. Lineage (NCBI taxonomy): Eukaryota > Metazoa > Chordata > Mammalia > Rodentia > Cricetidae > Phyllotis > Phyllotis vaccarum. Next base: position 137,340,806 of record JARWLC010000004.1, on the reverse strand, counting down.
GTAATGAATATTAAGTTGAGCAAGACTGTAATGAATATTAAGTCTCTGAGTGATTAATTTATAAGCTGCTGTGGGACCACGGTAGAGGGGGGCGGACAAGATAGAAAAAAAAAAACAACTCTGTCTACAATTGGTCCCTATCATGGGGCAGGAAAAAAAAACCTCTAAAAGGGTCACAAGATATTTTAAAATATATGTAGAAAGGGCATAGAGAAGGTTCTTTAAAATAGAGTGATTTTAAAAAATAAGCCATGTAAAGACAGAAAATACACTGTGGTGATATAGTGAATATTTAATAAAGCTTGTCTGAAAATCAGAGGACAGAGCCAAGCCATGAAGGTCAAGGAGTGGTGACCCAGGCCTTTAACCCTCTAGATATCTGTGAGTTCAAGGCCAAACAGAGCCAGGCAGTGGTGGCACACACCTTTATCCTAGCACTAGGAAGGTTGGAGGAGAAAGTGAGATAGCTGGGCAGAGTAAGGGGAGGCAGGAGTCTTTCCCTTCCGTCTGAGGATTCAAGAGGAGCAGCTAGGTGAGAAATAACTGTGGTTCATTTCTCTGTCTCTGATATTTCAGCTTTCCCCCAATATCTGGTTATGGATTTTTATTAATAATACAAAGTAAAATTTGTGCAATGAAAAGAGTCTGAATTACTTTACATTATTGTGTTGTCTTTAGAAATTTTAACTGCAAAGAGACATTTGATTGTGGAGACTGCATAGATAAACCAACATATATATTTTAAAGGTATATTGACTTCAAAATTTGGACCTAAAAATATGTTGCTTTGGAAAAAAGATTCTACTTTTGTTTCCACAGAGGATGAGAACTAGACTTCTTCCAGGTTAATATGATTCCATCAAGGAAAACCCTGAGAGATCTCCAATGGGCGTGGTGGCCCAAATAATTCAATGTCCCAAACAGCTTCAAGGCAATTGGCTGAGACAGTGCAGCCTCACAGACTACCACAGCCAAGACTTAACTAAACAGGATAATTCTAAAATTTCTCATGATCCCCATTAGATTACCAGCACCTCCAATCAACAGGAAGTAGTATGAAAAGCTGTTGCACGAATGAAGGAAACTCAGAGCCAGATCTCAGGGAAAGGCAGAGATATCAGAGAGAGTAAACACCACAGTCAGATCTCATCCAGCTGTCTTCCAGCTTCCTCAGCCTCACTCCTCCTGGCTTCTTCTGCCTGCTCTGTCTTCCTACAACTGCCTTAAATACCCTCTTCGCCCAGTTGTTTCACATCCAGGTTAAGATTAAAGGCCTGGCACACCACCACTGCCTGCCTGGGAGCTTGGAACTCCCTCTGTAAACTAAGATGGCCTCAAATTCAGATTTTCTGGGATTAAGGATGTAGGTCACCACTCTCTGATCCTCCTAGACTGACTGTGGGTAGATACCTATGATATCTCAGACTGGGTTTTTACTAAATTTGAAGCATATCCCTACAAAAAGCTACAGCCAAATTCCCAAAATATTGTTTATGGATGTTTATTTTTATCTAATGGGGGTTGATTATAAATAACTAATGGCCATAGTCAATCTCTTTCTAAATAAAAAGAGAAATATCATATAGAAATGATTTTTTAAAGGATAGATTATTGAATCTGCTTTAATCTAAAAGATAAGTGTTAACCTCAGAATACTTTACAATGGTATGTATTTTGGCTTTTGACATAAATTTAAGATCAATCTTGTTATGCTATCTGTATTTCTACTCCTGTTTAAGGTATTATGCTTATCCAATTCATTTAAAATTGTAATACAGAGTTAAGAAATATAAATTAAGTCATCTATGATAATCGAATTTATAGTCATGTTAGTTACGTTTTCTAGGTACACAAAGATATATTTCAGTTAGGTAGGTAATCTTCAAACATTTCAAAGACCTACAAAATATGGCACTTGAAATGATTTTAAAAATTTAGACTTTTCATGACAGTAAGACACCCCTGCTCCTAGAAAGATCAGTTACTTCAAAGAAGTTGATGGGCATTGAAGAAACTTGTTATGGAGTTTGCTTTCAAGATGGCAAAGGCTAGCCATTTGAGCAAGAAATTGTTCTTGCCTCAACTGCTTGACAGTATGTTGTACAAACTGGACATGCAGGATCCACAAGAAGGTAACCAATAAACTTTTCCAAAACAAGGTGGGATGGTCCTTCATGTTCCTGATTCACAGAAAGAAAACTGCCAGACATTTTGCAGGACATAGAGAAAAATGACTGACAAAGCATGCCAAAATAAGTGGGCCGGTCCTTCAAATTTCCTGCTTCATTGAAAAGTATGACAGACTCTAGGCCTATAGGCTGAAGATGAATGCCCTAACACTACAGAGGAATTTTGGGTGACTGTCCAGGAAGACAGATTTATCTATCATCTCTAAAATTTTGAAAGTTGCTTGCAATAAACTTCCTGTTTACTCAGGTAATATTATATCCTTCTGGGGTCTTTGATGGAATTGAAGACTAGATAGTTATAATTATAGTTTTCATTAGTTATGATAAAAGATAAATTAGATATAAAACTTTAGAATCACAAAAATTAGTTAAATGATAAAGTATTTAATTTTGCCAAATACAAATAGATTAGATATTTTAACTGTAATTCCTGCTTGATAACTTTTTTTATATGTGTAATTTTATTATGTTAAAATAAAAGCCTTCCTTTTTAATTAAACAGAAAAGGAGAAATGCTGTGGGGTAGTCTTTCTGTACACTGTGAATATGTGTTGCTACCATTGGTTAATATAGAAGTTGCTTTGGCTTGTAGCAAGACAGGATATAACCAGGTGGGAAATTCAAGAGAAATACAAGGTGAAAAAAGGTGGAATAGGGGGAGACACTGAGAGCTGCCACACAAGCAAGATGTGAGAAAACACAGGTAAAGCCAGGAAACATGTGGTGATATATAGATTAATAGATGTGGGTTGATTTAAGATGTAAGAGCTAGCAAGTAAGAATCCTGAGCCATAGACCAAACAGTTTGTGATTAATATTAAGCCTCTGAGTGATTACTTGATAAGCAGCTGCAGGACCACGCAGGCCAAGACCAACAGAGAAAAACTTCCGTCTACAATTAAAGAATTAGTGAAGTTAGGACAAGAATTGTGAAGTTTGAAAGCAGTTATTTGAGTCCTCTAGGAAGGCTATGCATCTGGTAAATTAGCACTGAGATCACTGGAGCTTATGGAGCAACACTTAAAGTGATTGCCCAACCCGCTACCAGACTGGAGGCTGATGAGTGGATACATGGGCTGGTGAAATATATTTCTCCTAGCTATGTGATTTATTAAAGCCCTAAGAATCTTGGTCATATGCAGCTACAAAGTGTAGGAAACAGCTTAGCAGTAGAATCTCAATGTCTGTTCTTACTACTCAGCTTTCACCTTGAGCCTTGTTATTTTCAACACTACTGAATTTTTGGTGTTAATTTAACTATGTAGCCAATTTCAAATATTTTGGCACTAGAAAATATTACATTAATGTTCATATTGTAAACATCTAAACAGAAACTACTTTTATCACACACAGTGGAACTATACCTATGCATACACATTCGTGTTTAGATTGCCACTCATTGAGCCGATCACTGATGCTTTATGTATTTTTAAAGTTGAAAAATTATCTCTTACATAGAAAAACTACTCATCTACTTACTATTGCTTCATCAGCTTGTCTAACAACGTCAGCAGTTTTTACCTCCAATTCTGCATTTAAACGCCTAAAAGCATAAAATAAAGTAATATTTGAGTTATATTCAAATTCTAACAAAAATAAAAATAATTAATTTTTGGCAATTACATTATTATCACAAAGCACACACATTTTTAGTCTAAAATGAACATAGCTATTAGAACTTCCTACCTCTCCCCACCTCTGGTAGGAAGGTAAACACTGATCTCCATGAAATCAGTCATCTGACTAGAAAATCAGGCAAGAGCAAACTGGGTGAATTCAACTCAGCTTCAGGATTATTCAACCTGTGGAGAACACGAGTTCCAGTTGTGCATCTTTAGAGACAGGTGGATCCTGCCTCCCATGTCTGCCTGGGCTGTGTGGTACTATCTTTGGGGAACCAGTTCACAACCCAGCCATATCACCAGAAATAGGGAATTTATTTGGTCCCCATTCTCAATCTAGCAAAAAGCAGGACTATTACTTGGTCTGATTAAGTCTGCAAGAATGACTATAAGAAAAAGGTTTGAAAAGGAAAAATTAAGCTCACTATAATCATTTAACCTTTTTATTTTTAATATTCTTTCCCAACTGTCATCTGTAGCACACATATAACAAGTTTGTATTCTCAAAGAAACAGGAAAGAAATATATTTATCTCCACATTGTCAGCATCTTGACTGGTTTCCTAACAGTCCAGGGAGCAGGTAGGCCAGTGCACTAAACTCTAGTCTTGTCCGTATTTCTTTTGTAGAGATTCACACTACCACATACAACCTTTTCTCCTACTGAAAGGTCCCATTTCCAAACAATATTGGCTCTTTTGAACTTCTACTAAAGAGTTCTCAAGGAGACTCACTGAAGGATTCTCTCCGTTTTGGTACATGATTCAGAAGTAACATGAATACCTACATCCCTACCCTAAGGAGGCCTCGTGGAGGAGGGGAAGGACAAATAGCACCACATCCTTTGTTAAAACAGCCTTACTTTTAGAAATACTTCCATATTTTAAGATTACTTGGTTAAGAGAAAAGTATCTAAGAAATACATTTATCATAATTAAAACGACTTAAATTTTTCTTAAAATAATCAGAACTTAAATTGAAATTTTAAATCAATGCAAGTCAACCAAAAGGATTAAGCATATTTTTTTACTCTAAATCCATTAAAATGAGAAATAAAACGTAACTACAGAAATAATTACTAAGCTCAAACTCAAAGGAAATGCCCTAGTACTGAGAATGACTTAAAATTCTAAGTGAGAGCCACAAAGAGGAAAAGAAACTGAAACAGCCTCCCAGCTAGAAGTGGTAGCATGCATGTGAGTCATGAGCTACAAAGACTCCATCCACAGCCACAGGTGAGGGGCCAGCAGTAATTCAAACACATGGAGGAAGGGTCCAGATTCATTTCATCCAGGTGATGCCAACTCTCATACTGCAGAAGGTGAGCTAGGCTGGTAGAGGGAAATTCAAAGCCAAGTTACAGTAGTATTTTCTCATCTAGAATATAAAGCCTCTGAAAACACTGCTGAAGACCACTTTAAAAGAATAACAAGTTGCAAAAGCCACCAAGAGAGAGTAGGAAGGCACTAAAATGGGGAGAAGAGATTTACACTATAAAAACAATAAAAAACTTTTAATCGGAATTCTAATTTTAAAGAGGGGGGAAAGAGCAAGAACAGAGACAGTTATGGCCTGGAAATGAACTGTTCCCCACACTTGGTTTCCAGTTGGTGGAAGTGTATTGGAGGGAGGCCACTGAAGAGGTCTTTGAGGCTTATTCCAGCATCACTTTAATGCCTGAACTGTTTCCTGATCCACCAAGGTGGCCTGCCTGCCATAAATTCCTCTACAACATACATCATAACCTGAATTAAATAGAGAAACTTTTTGATACATATTTTTTTTAAATTACATTTAGTCAGGGCTAGAGAGATGGCTCAGCAGGTAAGAGCACTGGCTGCTCTTAGAGAACCTGGGTTCAACTCCCAGCACCCACGTGGCAGCTCACAACTGTCTGTAATTCCAGGGATCTGACAACCTCACACCAATGCCCATAAAATTAAATTAAATTAAATTTTAAAAATGATTCAAATTAGGGATCAGGGCAAACTACTTTTTAAAGTCTGACTTAAAAGGAATTTACTCAAACACTGGAGTAAACCTCAAATATAATGACGAATTATTAAAAGTGAGCTCCTCAAAATTTCTGCTGTGCCATATATGTCAGGTTACTTTTTAACTACACCTTGCACTGTCCTAAAGAGGGAAAAGGGGATGCACAGAAAGCAAAAAGGGAAGAAAACGCTCATGATCAGCAGACGGTGGTCTTGACCAGAAATTCATGGGGCTCTACAGCATGAGAGCTCAACAGTGCTGAAGATCTGCATGCTGCTTCAAACTGCTTTTTGTTGTTGCACTTGAAACAAAGGAGTTTAAATTCTTCACATTTTAAAAGCTGTTGCTGGATGGTGGTGGTGCACACCTTTGATCCCAGCACTCAGGAGGCAGAGGCAGATTATTTCTGTGGGTTCAAGGCCAGCCTGGTCTAAAGAGCTAGTTATATAAAGAAGCCTTGTCTCAGAAAAACAGACAAGTTACTAAAGCAGACATAATCCCGAGTCCAGTAGAGCAAGCAAAATAGAAGAAAGTAAACTATGGTAGCGCACGCCTTCAATCCCAGCACTCCGGAGGCAGAGGTAAAAAGATCTTTGTGAGTTCAGGGCCAGCCTGGTCTACAGAGTGAATTCCAGGACAGACAGGGTTATTTAGAGAGCTCCCGTTTCTGGTTTTAAAGTAAGCTACCAAGTGAGTTTATTTTAACAGAATATGAGAATATGCTAACTGCAAAAACATTTATTAAACAAGCAGAGTCCCCTGTTTAGCACGGTCAAAGTCCCCTCTGGGCTTTACAATCTGAATGCAAATGTAACTTCCCTTAAAAGGAGAGGTGAGGAGAGAAAGGCCATGCCCCTGTGACTGGGAAGTTCCACACTGTGTGAGAGGGTTAAATGGGAGAAGCCAGAACTGTCAACGCTTTGCAAACGCAACAACAAAATGCAGTTCTAAGCAGTGCAACGAAAGGATAAACTGAAAATAAAAATGAAAGTTGCTTTGGCTACTGGACGCAACCGGGGGGGGGGGGGGGCGGTTTCAAAAATTTGAGCCTGTGTTTTCAGAAGCACTGTAATTGCCAAAGGAACAAGACAAGGAAGGAAAATCATCCTTTATCCCTCCTGCTGTAGCCAGGACCTGATTCATTTAGAAGTCAAGCCTCTAAGAAACTTGCACAAAGTAAACTCTAGCAATTTGCACTCTCAAATTCTTGTGCTCTGGGAACTCCAATGGAAGTGGCGGGCAGAAATTGTGTGCTCCGAGCAACTTGCAGGAGAACTCTCTGGCTGCCAACAGTTTATGTACTAAATTTTTGCCCTTTAAAATATCTTTTCGGATTACTATGGTGAAATAGCCAAGGCTAAGGGCTAGGTTTCCTGCAACTATACTGCAGGACAGGCACCCCAGTAACCTCCCTGAGACCTAAGGGATGCTCACTTGTACTCTTGCTCACGGGCGAGGAGGTCCTGTCCAGCTGCAAGCTGCCCGCGCGACTGAGTCTCTACACCATCGCGTCTCTGTAGACAGAATTGCAGAACTCAAGTTCAAAGCAATTTGGGGTCCATCCCGTTTGCCCGACCACAGCCCAGATACTGGTCCGGAGTCTGAGGCTGAACTCACCCGCACTCCCACACTTCGTCCAGCCATCTTTCCAAACTGCGATGCGGTTGCCTTGGTAACAACAAGTCTTCTCGCGAGAGTTCTCAGGTCTCGGGCAGCCTCCCGCCAGAATGCAGGCTGCTGCCTCTACCTGTAACAGTTCCTGCTTGGGCTATGACTTGCAGTTCTGATGCCCCAAAGAACCCACTGAGAACAGCGCATTTAACGGAGGTTACGAGTCCTCCGCCTGAAGGTGAAAAAGGTTTCTGACCCCACCACACAGAGACAGCACGCATGTACAAGCCTCTATTAGAGGTGTTTATCCAGCTCAGAAGGGCAATCCGACTCAAGGTAGTTCTTGTTAAAATGGAATTTTCAGTACAGTTCTTCTGGTTTGCTTGCTAACGCCACAGCTGAGAGCTTAGGCTGTCAGTGTCAGTTTGTATCCGGACATAGCACCCATGATCTAAGGCAGCTACTTCATTTGCAAAGCGGGACCGAGAATACTGTCATCATCACTGAGTTATTGAGAAGTAAATGAGCTCATGCTTAGGATTCTGCCTGCAAAACAGGTCAAGGATTCCCGATTGTTTGGGGGAAAACACTGAGAGTCCAGAAATAAGCTTCTCATTTACAATCCCCTAACCTAAGGATGCCAAGGTCATTCAAGGAGAAGAGTATTCTGCAACAATGGAAGGCAACTGCGGGTCCGTGTGTAAAACAATAACTCCAGCCAGTATTTCACACTAGATACTGAAAGAATTCAAAATCATAGCTAAAAGAAAAAAATGTCTATAAGCACCATGTGTGAATTGTCAAGACTGAATTAAGAGTCTTTACTATGCCCCCAGAAAGATAAGCAGCAAAAGAAAAATAACCTAGACATCAAAACAAGATACCATAAACAAAAAACAAAATCATAGATAGTAGAACATTAGAAATTTTATCTAACAAACCCGTCCTCAACACGTAAAGAACTATCAGAATACAAAAAAACAAACAAAAACCCCACAAACAACTAAAATATATAAAAAGATGCTGAGTAGTGTTGGTGTTCTGGTAAATGGAAACCAAAATTACAATGAGCTACTCTCTCATACCCACTAAGGTCACTGTAATAAAAAGGAGACAGGAACAAGTGAGGGGGGAGTATGTGGAGATATTTGAGCCTTATACTGTTAGTGGTAATGTAAAGATCATGCAGTAGGCGGGTAACCCAAACAGTCAGAAAATTCCTTTTTATACAATTATCTTATAATCTAGCAACACACACCTAGATGTGGCAGTTTGGATAAGAAATGCCACCCACACCCCATAGGCTCACTATTTGAATACCTGGTCCCTAGTTAGAGCTGTTTGGGGGTGTTAGGAACCTTCAAAAGGTGTGGTCTTGCTGAAGGAAGTATGTCACCAGTGAGAGGCTCTGAAAATTCCCAGACTCACCACACTTACACTTCCTTATCTGGATCTCATGTTTGCAGTTCAAGATGAGGTCTCTCGGCTTCCTGCTCTGCTGCCTGCTGCCATGACCCTGCAGGGTCATTAAAGCCTCTCTTTCTGGACACATGAATCAAAATAAACTCTTCCATAAGTTGTTTTTGGTCAAGGTGTTTTCTCATAGCAACAGAAAAATAACTAATTCAACATGTATATACCAAGTAATAATAAATAATAACAACCAAAAAGTTATATAGAGAGGTATATAGGAACATTATTCATGATAAGAAAAAGTGAAAACATCCAAATTACTATAACCTGATGAACAAATAAATTTAAAGCATCTTTATGTAATGAAATATTAATCAACAAAAATGTCTGATATCTGCTGCAATATAGAAGAACCTTGACATCATTAAGCTAAGAAAAAGAAACTATTTAAGAAAAATCACACCATATTTGCAAGTCCATTTTCAAAAGATCACAAGAAATAGGATTTCATCTGAATGGGGCAATATGACTATAAAGTGGCCAGAATAGCCAAATCCATAGAGTGACAGCAGATCAATGGCTGCCTAGGCCTGGCAGATGATAAATGAGTTGAGGGGTTTTATAGAACTCAAAAATACTTTAAAATATATTATAGTGACTAGGTATAGTAGTGCATGCCTATTGCACAAATCCTAATTGATCTTATAATAAAACCCCAAATCAGATATTGGGGAAAAGCCAAAAGGTCACTGAGACAGAAGAACAAGCCACAGCCACATCTTGACCAGCCAACACCTCATGAATTCTCAGACTGAATGCCTCTGAGTTCTCAGCCAAAAGTGAAGGAGCAAAATATGTTTCTTCCTACCTTATAAACCTTTCTCTGCCCAGCAATATCACTGCCTAGTTCAAACTTTCTAGTGCTAAGATGAAAGGTGTATGCCACCACTCCCAGACCTTCATGGCCAAATCTGTAGCCGAATCTGTCCTCTGATCTTTAAGCAAACTTTATTAGATACACAATATATCATCAGATATCCCCTTTTGGTAAAAAATAAAAAGGTTATAGCTAATATAAGAAAAACCATATATAATAAGTACAATAACTACATATGATTTATACAGGCAATATTACATCAATAATGCCTAGTTCATTAACAATTGACAAATTCAGAGAAAATACTTCATTATTTATCTTATCTTGGTGAGTCCAACGGATTGTACCTAATTCACTTTCTATCCTAACTTGTATTACCAACTAGAAACTATCTTTTGATATCTCTCAAACGTACATATTTTATACTTCTTAGTGAGTTTCTTGTTTGAATCTAACTCAGAAGACTGTAACTATAACTATCTTGTCTTCAACTTCCTCAGAGACCTGAGCAGGAAATAATATTAACTAAGTGTAGCTGGAAGCTTACTGACTTGTGTGGGCCTAAGGTCTAGACAAATCTCTCCTACCTGCATTCCCATAGGCGTTTATATAAGAACTACTCAGAGGGTTATGTTAATTATAAACTGTTTGGCCTATGGCTCAGGCTCATTACAAACTAGCTCTTACAACTTACCTCAACCCATTTTTATTAATATGTGTTTCCACATGGCTCTGTGGCTTTACCCGTGTCCCATTACATCTTGTTTTCTGGGTGGCAGCATGCAGCATCTCCTGACTCTGCACTTCTTTGTCTTTATCTCTGCTTAGATTTCCTGCCTGCCTCTAAGCTGCCTTGCCATAGGCCGAAACAGCTTCTTTATTAACCAATGGTAATTAGCCACGGTTTACAAAAGACATTCTACATCAACTGTGTAAGCATGAAGTGCAAGCAAGCAAGTTCCAAAAACTGTGAGAAATGACAGAAACAGTTGGCTTCCTGGACAGTCACCCAAGTATCTTCTGCAATGTTGGGGCATCCATCTTTAGCCTATAGGCCTTGCATATTTGACAGATTTATGTGTGAAGCAGAATATTCTTAATGCCCTTCCTGCCTTCTCTTAACAAGGTTCAGCAGTCCTTTCTTATGCATCCTGTTTGTCCATTTGGACAGCATACTTGCCTAATGGCTAACTGTTGCCACAAAGAAAGTAAACTCCATATGGAGTTTCTTCAACATTCATCTTCTTTTCTTCACAACCTCAGACAAACTTTACAGACAAGGGCAAAAGGTGGCTACTTTCTTCACTAAAATATCACAAGAACAATCGCTAGGCAACATACTAAAATTCTTCTCTGTAACCTCTTGAGCAAGCTCCCGTAGTTCATCAAAGCACATTCAACCACTGTTTTTCATGTTCCTACTAGTATGGCTCATTAAGCAGCACTTAAAGTGTTCAACTGCTTTTCTAATCCACAGTCCAAAGGTCCGTATTCCTTCAAACGAAAACATGTTCAGGCCTATCATAGCAATACCGCACACCTGGTACCAACTCTGTCTTAGGGTTTCTATTGTTGTGAAGAGACACCATGACCATAGCAACTCTTATGAAGAAAACATTTAATTGAGGGGGCTCACTTACAATTTTACAGGTTCAGTGTAGTGGAATTATGTTGTTACATTGTAAATAATTGTCCCACCTACTGGTTTAATAAAAACTCTGATTGGCCAAAGGCAGACAGGAAGTATGGGTGGGGCTACCAGACTAAGAAAACTCTGGGAACAGGAAGAACAAAACAGATGCTACAGAGTTGCCAGACAAGCCAGAAGACACAGAGGACAACTATGCTGCTCTGAGAAAAGGTACTGAGCCACATTGCTGAACAGGATAAGAATCATGGGTTAAATTAAGAGCAAGAGCTAGCAAGTTATATGCCTGGGCCCCAGGACAGTTTGCATGCAATTAATATGAGTGTCTGTGTGTTTCATTGGGACTATGGGCCTGTATCCTGGAAAGTCTGGGCCACGAGGCTAGGCCAGAAACCTAATACAACAGCTCAGTCGATTATCATCATGATGATGGGAACATGAAGACAGACATGGTGCTTGAGTAGTAGCTGAGATTTCTACATTTGCAGAAGTGGGAAGTGGAATGTCACACTGGGCAGTATCCTGAGCATAAAAAACCCTCAAACACCTCTACAGTGACACAATTCCTCAAAAGATCATACCCACTCTAACAAAATCACATCTCCTAATAGTACCACTCCCTATGAGATTATGGGGGACAAGTACACTCAACTGCCATCTCAGGGTTCTCTTTTTCCCCATTTCTCCAAAATTTTTGCATGTATATGTGGTATTCATGTGTTTTATACACCTCCATGTGTGTAGGCACACATGTAGGTATCTATGCACATTGGTACACATGTATGTAGAAGCCCAGGACTGTCAGGAATTATCCTCTCTTTATTCACTGAAGCAGGGACTCACAAATCAAACCCAGAGCTTAGTGATATAGCTAATCTTGCCAGTCAGCTTTCCCTGGAGATCCTGTCTGCTTTCTGAGGCTTTGAGGTTTCCTATGCTCAGGATACTATCCAGTATGACAGTTGACTTCCTGTTACCTATGTGTTGTAGGATTCTCAGTTACTACTCCAACACCATGTTGCCTGCATGTGCCATGATTCCTGTTAGGATGTTAGTGGACTGAACCTCTGAAATTGTAAGTGAGTCACCCCATTTAACCCATCCAACATTTACTTGAGTTCTGAGGTTCTGATCTTCAAGCTTCTGTCAAGTGCTTTAACCACTGAACTGTCTCCCCAGCTCCTTAGGGCTCTCTAGAAAAACAGAGTTAATGGAAGGGTGGATAAGGAGACAGATGGTGAGCAGGGAATGGGGAGAAGGAAGGTAGAAGGAAAAAGAGATGAGACTGGCTTACTCAGTCAGAATCTGGATGGATCCCTGGTGGCCATCTATAGGCCAGGGAGCTAGAGAAGTCTGAGAGCCAGCTCAGGCAGGAAGCTAGAAGCCTCAGAGAAAGAAACCATTAAACTGGTCCACTCGTGATGCCAGCAACCAAGTCCAGGCTCACTCAGAAGGAGTGAAGCTTGTATTCACTCACTGGCCAGCTAATTCCTGCTTTTTAAAATTTCATCCCTACTGCCAAATGCCTTTGAAAACATCCTTGTGAATTCAATGTGAAAAACTACCTGATTCTACCTGGAGAGTGTTTCCTTGGTCATAGAAACTTTTTTAAATGTATTTTTATTTTATGCATAAGCATGTTTTATCTGCATGTGTGTATGTGCACTATATATATATGTATGTATGTATGTATGTATGTATGTATGTATGTATATATACACAGTACCTGTAGAAGCCAGGGAGGGCACTGGGTCACCTGGAGCCAAGGTTATGGTTAGATGTGAGCTTCCTGATGTGGATGCTGGGAACAGTCTGGAGGCTGTGAAAGACAAGTGTTCTTAGCTGCTGAGTCATCGTTACAGCCCTGTACTTAACAGAAATGCTTCTAGGAAAAGGAGAGGGTAGGCAGGGAAGGAGAAAAAAGCATTTTGGTGCCATCTCAATTTTTTTGTAGAGATGCAATACAAATGAAATAAAGTGCAATTACCCATAATTATCTCATAACTCATATAATCAACACAAAGGAAGCGAGTTGGTAAGGCCTTAAAATGGCTGAAATGATCAGACAATTATGTGCTTAGTATCCAGGATGTCAAGAACAGCTTAGAGATATACATACATTTGTATTAATGAATTCTATTCATTTTTAAAATGGACTAATATGTGCCAAATGTATTTCTGAGATTTTAAGGCCTATGGCACAGTAACTAGTCTCGGGGCATGTACATTCTAGTTAAAGAAGGTAAATAAGGCATTTAGGAACTGTCTTTCATTTTCAAATTTTGAGGAAAACTAAATCATATGGGTAGAATGTTAGGTTCTTACAATTAAAAAAGTCATTTGTTGCTACGGTCACCATGTGGGTGCTGGGAATCAAACCCAGGCCTTTTGAAAGAGTTCTCTGAACTGCTAGACCATTTCTCCAACTCCAAAACATGATGTATTTTTATTGATACATCAATAGATACCCTTCCACAGTATATGAGCTAATTTTCAAAAGTACTAGTTTTACTTCAGTATCTTATCAATACTGCCTCTCCATCCCCACTTCTGTCTCCATGATCTACAGTGTACAGAACTTGGTGGATATATCCCAACCCAGCCTAATTCTTGGGCAGTTTTACCTCTCTGTCCTTTTTTTTAATATTCTTTCTGGGTTTTGTTGTGTTTCATTTTTGTTTTTTTTTTTTGAAACAGGGTTTCTCTGTGTAACAGCTCTGGCTGTTCTGAAACTCTCTGTGTAGACTATGTTGGCCTTGAACTCACAGAGCTTGGCCTGCCTCTGCCCACTCTCCAAATGCTGGGATTAAAGGCATGGCCACCATCATCTGGCTGCCTTCCTGTTCTTGCTACAGAATCTGCAATGGTTTCTACATGCTGTTTACCTGGGATAATTTCCTTTTTTCCCTACATGTTTCCTTTTTATCCTTTCTTTATCTTTACCAGATAATCCAATCAAGATTTTAAAATTTCTGTGTTATAGCTTTCTACTGTGCTATTGAATTTCTCCCAGACCAATAACTTAACTTTAGATATCTGTGTTCAACACTCAAATCTACTGAAGATGAATGGAGTTCAATTTAGCTTTCTTTCTCAACCTAGGAAAGCAACAAAAAGGGGGGTGGGGGAGCCTCCTGACTTGAGTTCTTTATAACACAGCTTTGTTATTTTCATATGAATTCTCTAGACATCAGACTCAGACACATTCAAATTTAAGGTCAAATGTACTCCAAAGATAAATATAAATTACTTTGCAATTACTCACATTCTGCCTCTTCTAATCAGACAATTGCATTGGCATATTTTACACAGTGAAAAGGGATACAAATTTTGGCTAGCAATTAACTTTTTATATAACTATGCCACACTACAGCCCAAAGAGATAGGCTATAGACTTATTAATAATTCTTTTTTAAATGTTACATTTAAAATTGGGTCATAATTAGTGATTCTTTAAAAAAAAAAAATCCCCAGCTAATTTTAATGCGCTAGCTTAAGTAATGCTGAAAAACAATGGCTTCATCTTGAAAATTTGACAACCAAATTGATACTAATTAAAGCAACTTGAGCAATTTTCCTAGGGCGCTAAAACAAAAATGAAATCTGAAGCTCAGTAACAAATTAGTGTCTGTCATAAAAGCAGGTGATTAGGAGATTTTAAAAGCACACATGTAATGCAGCACAGAGCAGAATTCTTCAGGGTATTAAAAAGGAGGCTGCTGACGGAGCTGAAGCTTATAGGAGAGGGAGAGAAGGAGCTTTGTCCTGAGCTCTACTGGGAGCCGGGTCCCGGTGGGAGAAAAGGAGGAACTGATCTAGTTACAGGATTGTGTCATAGGGTAGCAAGTTCACTTGGCAAATTTACCAATTCAGATTGGCACTGAATTTCTTCCATTGGGCTTAGGTAGACAAAATAGGGGATCAAGAAAGGCCAGCCAACTTGGGATTTCAGAATCAGAAGCCTAACAAAAGTGTGAGTTTGTGGAACACTGGATTCAGTTCCTCAAGAACAGACTGTAGCATCCTCTTCCAAATGTCTTAGATTCACTATTCCCAATAGGGAACTTGAATTCTGAGCAATGAACTGAGGCAGAAATCCTATAAACATGGCTGGGATAATATAGAGGGATAAGAAGGCATGTGAAAAGCCAAGTGTCTTAGTTCCTTTTCCCCATAAAAGGCAGTTCAAAGAAGAAAGGGGTTCTTTTTAGCTTCCAGGTCAAAGGACAGACTATCACAGTGGGAAAGTTAAGCAAGCAGGAGCTTGAGGCAGCTGGTCACACTGCTGAGCTGTCAGGAGAGAGTGACTGGTGCCTCTGAGTGTTCATCCTGCTTTCTCCTTCTTATACAGTCCTGGATCCTCTGCTAGGAGAATGGTCCTGCTAACAGTCATGATGGGTCTTGAAACATCAATTAATGTAATCAAGATAATCCCATACCGTCATGACCAGAGGGCCATCTCCCTGGTGATTGTAGATTCTGTTAGGTTGACAACCTAACCATCTCCCCACGTATACAAAACTTACCCTTAGATCAGAAAAATTAATCTTATCTTTCAATAGGTCTGGTTTAAGCTAATAAAACACTTCCAATTTAGGGAGAAAAGACAAAATAGTGGTGGCAAGATGGTGAGAAACAGAAAACCTGGATGTCACATAGAGAGTGCCTTTAAATGAGCAAGACCAAAGAAAGTAGATGCCAGGAAGCAGGTTGGTCCTCAACAAGTTATTCTTGACACAGGAAGGATGGAGCAACCTAAATGGGGCAGCTTCTGTCCCTTGGTTAACACATCCAGACAGAATGCCAGAGACATGATGCCCTTTAGGACACTCGATGAGTTAAATTTTAAAATCCAATTATGAAAGCTATTAGAATAGCTACATTTTACTAAGCACTTCATTTGTGTTAAGCCTTTTTTTCATGGATTATGTTTAATACTCTCATATCTCTAGAAGGTAATAATAAACATATTTCTATTTCATACAGAAGGAAACCAACTCTAAAAGTAATAAATTGATCATAGTCACTGGGCTACCAAAATCTGCTTAACATGGAGTGATGGTCATCTTAGCTGTCAACATGACTAGATGAAGGCACACCTAACAGATAGGGTATTCCAAGGGCCTCGAGGCCATCTCCTGGTAGGTGAGGGAAAAGGCCTCCCCTCTACTTGAAAAAGGTTTATTCTTGGCTGCATACCAGGCAAATACATATTGTTCCCCAGGAGTTCCTTTATTGTAGATGGAGAGTGGACCTAGAAGCAGGGCCTGACAGAATTCTCATATAAATGATGTGTTGGAATGTTCTTAAGAGAAAGCTGTCAGGATGGAAGACAGTAGGCAAGACAGTCATGCAGAAGGGCTAAACAAAGAAATGTCTAAAAGCTGAAATCTAGCCATAGACTAATTCCACAGGAAGCTCCTAAGTATACCTAAGCCTTGGAATTATGCTCCTTGAACCCACCTATCTGTGAGCTATAAGCTATGAATTGTCTGTCACAATGAGGTGTGAGTCAATGATGGGCAGGAGACTGGATACACCTTCCAGGTATTTCTGGGTGCAGCAGCTAACAGCCCAATCTAATTTTCTGGAATTGAATGTAGCTCTGAACCAACATTAGCCACTTGGTGGCAGCCTGAGAGTAAATGCATTTTCTTCTACTACTCATTCTGAAATTATCTTCCTCCTGACAAGCATCTCTGTTGCTTAGGTTTTTCTTATAGAATATCTCAGGTCTCCAATGCTCGGAAGACTGAGGGCCCTCCCTGGCTGTGATTGCAACTTTTGTCTACTTACTGTTAAAACTGGGCATAGGAATATTAAGAAATATCCCAGTGGCTCCTTGAATCCTATTTCTTCAGACCCCTATAT
This sequence comes from Phyllotis vaccarum, assembly GCA_033318265.1. Classification (NCBI taxonomy): domain Eukaryota; kingdom Metazoa; phylum Chordata; class Mammalia; order Rodentia; family Cricetidae; genus Phyllotis; species Phyllotis vaccarum. Next base: position 137,323,581 of record JARWLC010000004.1, on the reverse strand, counting down.
GTGTCAACATCCTACTTTTTCATGATGATCAAGGTCAATGATTTGTGCCCGTGTTTTTAGTTCATTGCTCTTTTTATCTACTATCTGCTGTAGAGGGAGAGAGTGTCTGAAGTGAGCAAAAAAATAGCTATAGTCTTAAGTTTAGAGGACAACTACCTCTTTAAAAGAAACCCATTCCCTGAAAGTATAGGCCTTTCAACCCACCGCTCTAAAAACTACAAAACTGAAATACTTTCTCCAAGTGATTCATCTGGGAGATGATGGTTAATAGTGTCAAGGTGATAGGATCTAGAAAGACCTAGGAGACAAAATTCTGGGAACATCTGTGAGGGGTTATCTAGCTTAGGTTAGCTTCTGGTAATGCCTTTGAGGGGTTAGATTATGTTGATCAATGTAGAAAGCTCCGTCATCATAACTGTGGGCAACATCCTCCCACAGGCTGGGATCTTAGACAGAATAAAAAGGAGAGTGGGCTGAGCACCAGTCTTGTCATTTAGTGCTTCCTAACTGTGGATATGATGTGACCAGCTGCTTCAAGTTTTCGCCCCATGCCTTCTTCCCCATGGTGGGTGGTACCCCAAACTGTGAGCCAGATAAGCCCACAGTTATGCTAAGTGGACACACTGCTATCCCCACCTTTCACTACAAAACCCCTATTCTAGTTAAAAGGGACAAAGCACCATCCCACTAATCATGACACAAAGATGTATACAACATGCTGAAAAATAGTTCTCCTTTCTTTCCTGAGAGTCATGTATAAGCTCCTGGGTAAGGGTTCCAGTAGTCATGACACTTCATGCCTAGCATGACAGCCTCTTGGTGGTGGTTGTGTAATAGGACCATTCATTTGCATAGTCCTATGGAAACTGTTCCATCTCCTCTGAAGTGAGTCTTTTATTCTCAGGAGATATCATATGAGATCTCATGTCAATAAATCTAAAATTATGTGAACCCACAGAGAGAAGAGCTGCCCAAGGCACTGTGAGAAATAAAAATTCACCCACACCTGCAGCAGCCACATCAAGAAGGGATCTTTGCTCTAAAGTGAAAGATTTGGGGGATTAGAAAGATATTTCAAATGATATAAAAAAAAATCGGTTATACAGAAAGAAAATTCTAGAAATCTATGCCATGTTGACTACAGTTAAAAACGATATACTACAATCTTTTACATTGTTACATGAACAGACTTTAAGGGTTCTCTACAAATAAATGAGGTAGTGCATTATTAATTAGCTATCTGTCCATATTTGTCCAAATATAAATCCACAAAAATTTTTATCTACAAGATGTGGTGGTAAAGATGCCTTCAATACCAGCATCTGTGTGCATTCCAGTCCAGGCTAGTCAACACAGCAAGTTCCAGGTCAGCCAGAACTACATAGTCTTTGTCTCAAAGATTTTTTATTTGTACGTATATATGTGTTTGTCAATTAACAATACAAATAAAGAAAAAAAAGTTAGTGCTGGTATCCAACTTGTCACAGAGTAATTTATTAATATATTCAGGGTAGCATAAACGCCCTCTTAGCTTTACATTTTAGGTTTTCATTTAGTTATTTAATTTATTTAGTTACTGCAGGGCTTTAGCAAACACAGTATTTCTAAAAATCATTATATATGCTGAACTGTATTCTTTTACTGATAGTCTTTGTCTCTATGTAACTCATTTTGATATGTTTAAAGTAAATAAGCAAATGACATTACCCCTGGTAAATTCAGAAAACAAGAGCTTACGTCTCTTCAGAGTCTTACACACTATCTTTGCTCTTTAGAGATAAAGAACATTTTCAGAGATAAGCTGTATTTTCAGAAGTCACTTTCTTTTCATAGGACTCATCAGACTATTTTAACTACTACCACTAATTTGACATGATTGTCTTCATATCCATTCCCAAAAATCGTTCTCTTTAAAACTCTATGATCTGGGGCTGAAGAGATGGCTCTGGTTAACAGCAGCCAATTCAGTCCTCAGCACCTGCACGGCAGCTCACAGCTAGTAACTCCAGCACCAGGGAATTTAATGTCTTCTCTGGTCTCTTTAGGTACTGCATACACGGGGTGCATACAAGTAAAACATCCATTCATATACGAATTTTAAAAATTAGTTTTAAAATGTATAATCTGCTCTGAAACTTTTTCCAGAATTTTTATGGTGTTCTCTAATTTATACTATAAAATTCTAACCAGATCAAAATACTATGACATTCAAAGACCATCTAAGCAGGAGAGAAAATGGCTTTGTGTGAAGTAATTAAGTCATGGATACTTTATAATCTATACATGGTTAAAAGACTGGATGAAGAAACATCTCAGGGAAACCAGAAGAACTGGAAAAACGATATGTTCAGATAATTATGAGTGAACTTGCTTATCTGGAGGGCTTGGAAAACATGTGTAAGGGTGAAATCTGGAATGGAAATATGGATGGTTGTAACTGAATTTGGAGATGACACATTATTATGAAGTTAAAAGAAAGGGCGGGATAGATTCTCACCAAGGAAATCAATGTAGGTATTTTTTTTCTTGGAGGTTTGGAAAGACGATAAATGAGGGAACTTGGTGGTAGTGAAGACATATTAAAGTTATTCAATGATGACAGCTACGGTGGGGGCTGGATAACAGAGAGATGGGAAGCCCATCTCAAAACACTTGATGTTTTTTTTGTCAGTTCTCCAAAAAGCTAACATAGGATATAGCCATATATGAGTCAGCAGTGCTGCTCCTGGGTACACACCTAGAAAAACTAAAAACAGAGGCTCAAAGAAAAACTTGTACACACATGTTTACAGCAATACTGTTCACAACAGCCAAAAGATTGAAACAGTTGAACTGTCCATCAACTGATGACATATAAATAAAATGTGGTAGATCCCTACAAATGTTACTCAGCCATAAAAGGAATGGAATATTGATAGATAACATGGTACAATGAGGACGAACCTTAAAGACATTGTGCTAAGTGAAATACAACAGACATAAAAATCCAAATTTTGATGATTTCATTTATTTGAAATATCTAGGATAAGAAAATGCATAGAAATAGTTGGCAGATTTGTAGTTGTAAAATGAGGAAAAGAGATGCTAAGAAGAAATTCATTCCTCAGTGGGCATGGAACTGATTTCCAAGGTAATGTGAAAATTGTGGAAGTAGATAGCATGATGGTTATACACTATTGTGAATATACTCAGTACTATTGATTACTGTAAAATAGTTACTTTAAATGGTAAGTTTGTATATTATTTTTCTGTTATGCTCTAAGTATTTGTGTCCTCTCAAAATTATATGTTGAAAGCTAAAGCCACTGCAGTGGTACCTGTGTGAGATGATTCGGTTAGAAGGTTCTGTTCTCATGAATGGTATTGGAATTCCTACAAAAAGGACAAGACGTTTTCACTCCTTCCATGGAAGCACACATGTAAGGCACCATCTCTGAAACAGTCTCAGTCAGACACTGGGTTTGTTTGTATCTAGATCTCAGCCCCCAATATGAGTAGTAATACAGCATTTCTATTGCTTATAAACTACAGTCTAAGACATTGTTGACCTAACTGTCCACTGGATGAAAATGTTAGGGAGAAGTGTCTGTGATAATCATTCAAAGCATAGTTAGCTGGAATACTAATGGCATTGAGGCCATGTTGGTTAAAGGCTGAGATGAATTACAACAGAACAGCAAGTGACCATGTTGAACAAGGGAAAACAAGAAAGCGCAACCAGGGCTGGTGACAGCTGAGAAAACAGGTAAGATAGTGAGATTTTTGTGGGATAATGCTTTTGTACACTGTAAAGAGTGTGACTTGTATTGGTAACAACACTGGCCAACACTGATGGGCAAGATGCTAGGTAGGAAATAGGTAGGAAATAGAGGTAGGGTAACCAGACTAGAAGAATTCTGGGAAAAGGAAAGGCAGGACGCAGATAGCAGCCAGTCGCAGAGGAAGCAGGATGAGAACACTGCAGTGAGAAAAGGCACCAAGCCCCGTGGCTAAACATTGATAGAATCATAAGTTAAGTATAAAAGCTAGCCAGTATATGCTTAAGTGACCGGACCAGCAGTTATTACACTATTAAACCTTCAAGTTAACTATTGGGAAATGGCTGCCAGGTATTTGAGAGTTTCTGGTGGGGCAGAAACTACCATTATAGAATTTGGAGCCACATCATTCATCATAGCTTTGCTAGAAAGGCCACTATAACTGTCAGTGAGAGAAGCATCCAGCTTTGCAACCATTGAAACCTACCAGCTGACATTAGGGATATCAATGAAAATAATCATCATAGCTAGAGTGATATATCTGACAGCTTGAGTTTCTATTACTAATGCTAACCTGAACTGATGCTGTAGACCAGGATGAGAACTGAGAGCAAATAACAAGCAGCTAACAGATGAGGGGAAAGTCAAAGGCCCCCTCAGTAACATATGAAGTGGCTCTGCTTCCAATGGCAGGAGAGCAAAGGAAACTTACATCTAAGCCAAAAACTTAACTGTTGCTGCCTTTCTCTCCAAAAACCATTCAAATTCCAAATAAGAAACTGTAATCTATTACAGTTGAATCCCTATACCTACCACGTTGGACTATGGCACTGAGAATATTTGGGTTGATATCAATTGGAATCTTAAATTCTGAGATTTACCTAAAACATATGAGTATGCTGAAGTAGCCAAGCCCTCTCTATTGAGAGCTACCCACTCTCAACTGCTTTAAGAAAAGGCAGCTATCCTTCCTAAAACAGTGTATGATCCACCGCTCCCCAGAAGCAGAAGGTAAACACTTTAAGGAGGAGCCTGTGAAGGTCAGAGAATAACCGGGGACATGAGGACCCTATAAGGCGGCACAGCTCATTCAGTGGCACAGGAGCTGGGCAGTCTGCAGGACTGACACCGTACTTCCTCAAAGGGACCACAACAGAAGGTCAGAGGTGTCAACATTTTTTAAATCTTAAAGTATAGGATTAACATCTGTAGCAGAAGGATCAAGACACTGTGAGCTCACTAGGTGTCATACAGAAGCACTGAAAAAGAGAAAAGAAAGTTGAGGTGTCAGATTCCTGTGGCAAGTCACAACAGCTCAGGAAAGACACACTGTGTAAGGTGACAGCAAGCCAACAGATTAAAACCACATGATTATGTGCCATCAAAGACCTGGCGGGTACATGAGGACCACAAAGGGTGTGCTGGGAAAAGAAGCAAGTGTTGGAAAGAAGCTCTGAGCTGGTTCCTTTGTAGGTTGGAGCTATTGGTGGGAAACACTCTCACAATACTGGCTCTCTTATGGCATTGGGGATGAATCTCAACTCTATCACCCATGTGGACAAGTGCTGAACAGAACAGACTGGCAGCAAAAGATTCCAACCCACAGCAGTTGTGACGTTGATGCGGTGGCCTGGAGTTGTAAATGGTGACGGGATTATTAATTCACTGTGTGGGAAACAGGCGAGGGGTGGGGTGTTACTTGTGAGCTGCTCTCTTTTTTCAGTTTCTGTCATTCAAATGAGGACAGATGGATGGGTGGATATTTGTCTCTGCGTGGAGAGGGGCTGACATGGTGGCAGCTCTGTGGTATGAGATAGGTACTGATTAATTTTGGTTGGTGAAATTCAGTCCCGCCATTCCTATAGTCTTTTGGTTTTGAGATTTCAGGTTTGAAAAGTTGGGGCCACTGGTCCAGGTTCCAGAGTCCAAGGATGGAAAGGAGAGGGAGAAGAGAGCAGAGGAGAATATAAATCTGTGATGGCTGCTGTAACTTGTCTCCAATGGCTGGCCACATGTTAAAGACTTTCCCACTTTGGTACTGATGGGAAGAAGGCAGATGAAGGTGAGGTGGGATCTAGTACAAAGACTCTTTGTCATTGGGGTATATCATTAAGAGGGAGACCAGCATCTCTGCTCCCAGTCTCTTATTCTCATCTTTGGTGTCCCAGCCATGAGGAGTTAAGTTTTGTTCCAACACTGACTTCACCATAATGTGATGCATACATCCAGTCAAAGCAATGAGGCCAACCAAACTTGACTTAAAGCCTCTAAAACTAAGAGCTAATAATAAACCTTTTCCCTTCACAAGCTAAGTATCTCAGGTACTTGTTATAGCAATGAAAAGGTATAGGTATTAACATGAGCCATAAGAGAATCATAGGCAGGATAAATAAGAATAACAAAATAAAAACCACCTGGAAGCATCATATTCAAACTGCTAAAAATAACAGATAAAGGCAGCCAGATAGAAGAAATTTTATGAACAGAGAAATGCAGATCAGAATTAGACAACTCATCAGCAATTATGTGAGCTATAAGTAGTGGAAAGAAAGCTGCAGAGTACTGATAGGAAACCTGTGTCAACATAGAACTTTATATCTCCCAGAGCTGCTTTTCTAATGAGTAGAAATAAGGACTTTCACCAGAAATAACTGAAGAAAAGACATTACCACTAAACTTGCACTGCAAAGATATTTAAGGAACGTCTTAAGGACTGGTAATTGGAAAGACACTTGCTGCCAATCTAGATGACCTGCACTAGATTCCTAGAGCCCACACAAAAGAGCCAGGCCCTATGGTGGGATGCCTTGCTCAGCCTTGATACAAAAAAGAGGGGATGGGTCCTTGTTGCATAAATGAAGAAAACTCAGAGCCAGATCTCAAGAAAAGACTGAAATATCAAAGAGGAAACACCACAGTCAGATCTCACCCAGCTGTCTTCCAGCTTCCTCAGCCTGGCTCCTTGTGACTTCTACTGCCTCATCTGTCTCTCTATGCCTGCCTTAAATACCCTCTTCACTCAGTTGTTTCACATCTGGGTTAAGATTAAAGGCGTTACACCACCATTGCCTGCCTGGGAGCCTGGAACTCCCTCTGTAAACTAAACTGGCCTCAAACTCAGATTTGCTGGGATTAAGGGCATAGGTCACCATTCCTGAATATTCCTTGTGCTGGGATTAAAGGTGTGAATCACCACTCTCTGACCCTCCTAGACTGAAGGTGGGTAGATCCCTCAGATATCTCAGACTGGTTTTTATTAGATATGAAACATATCCCCACAGGTCCTGCTCAACTTGATGTTAGCCTGTGCTTACTGCTCAAGGGGGCCCTTATCCCCTTTGAGGAGTGGATGGAGGGGAAGAAGGGGCACAGGCCAGGTATGTAAAAGGAATCTTATTAATAATTAAAAAATATTTTAAGAATTAAATGTCAAAAAAGGAGCCAGGTAAGATGGCACTCACTTGTAGCCCCAGTACTGGGAAGACAGAGACAGCCGGATCACTAAGGTTTATCGGGAGCTAGTCTGGCACTCTTGGTGAGTTCCATATCAATGAGAAAACAAAGAAGACAGGGTCAATGAGATGATTTTGTGGGTAAAGGCCCTTGACACCAAGCCTGACAAGCTGAATTCAATCCCTAGGACTCATGTGATAGAAACGAGAACCAAAAAGCTGTCCTTCAACCATCGCACGCACATAAATGAACAAAGTCATTTTAAAAATAACAAGTTCAAGGCAGATGGTTCCTGAGGAATGACACTGAGGTCAACCCCTGGCTCTTACAGGCACCGTGCTGACTTTACAACACGTATCAGTGAATAGAACAACAGATTTGAGGGAAGCTAGATGCTATACATAAAACAATACAGGATCACATGGATGAAGACTATGGTGAACTAAGACACAGTAAACAACTAAAAAGCTAAAAAGAACAAAAAGTGAGACAAAACTCAACAACAGGAAACAATTTAATGGGCAGTAGAATGACAAATAACAAGACAAGATTCCCAAAGAGCTGATTAGATAGCAACATGTAAGACGGTGGACTTCAGTAGGGTATTGGTGGTTTTATTACTGTAAACCATCTAAAGAGATCAAAGAAAAAAATTCAGATTTTTGTATCAAGTCAGACATATTGAGAATGGAAAATGATGTAGCCACTACAGAAAACAGTTTGCTGGTTTCTCAGAAAGTTAAAAATACACTTGTCATATGACATAAGTGCTACATTCTCAGGTGTACTTGCCCAAGAGAACTGAAAATATATGTTCATATATTGAGCCAGGTGTGAGTTCTAGGTCAGCCTGGGCTATATAGTGAGTTCTAGAACAACCAGGGCTATATAAAGAGATCCTGTCTCAAAATAGCAACACCAACAAAAATACATGTTTGTGGTAGTTTGAATGAGAATGGCCCCACAGTCTCATGTGTCTGAATGCTTGGTACCCAGATGGCGGAACTATTGGTGAAGGATTAGGAGGTGTGGCCTTGTTGGAGGAGGTGTGTCACCAAGGTAGTAGACATGAGGTTAGTTCTTTCTGCCTTATGCTTGTGGATCAAGATATAAGCTCCCAGCTACTGCTCTAGCACCATAACTGCCTGCCTGAAGCCATGCTCCCTGCCATGATGGTCAGGGACTCTAACCCTCTGGAACTGTGAGCCTCCGATAAACTAACTCTTTCCTCTATAAGTTGTTCTGGTCATAGTGTCTTATCATAGCAATAGAAAGGTAACTAAGACAATTTTTATATAAAAAGTTGTACATGAACATGTTAGCAACATTATTTATAATAACTAGAAAGGGGAGACCAGCCAAATACTTATCAACTGACAAATTTCAAAGTAAAATGTGTGATATCCATGCAAGAGACTATTTAATTATTCAGCTATAAAAAGAAATGAAATAATAATACAGGTTACAACATGCTCATCAAAACATGATAAAAATAATAAACTAAATATGTTAAATTTATGTGAAGTAAATAGAACATGCAAATTCATGGAAAAGAGATATATTAATATTTATGGGAGACTATAAAGGAAAAATAATATTGACGACTGAAAGGAATGGCTCTGGGTTGAAAAGATACTAAATTTTTATAACATTGTTAATGGTCTAAAAGTCACTGAACTTACATGGTTACAATGGTATCTCAATTTGTGAGACTATATTTTCATAAATCTATAAGTAAATCTGGTAAAAGACATGAAAAATCAATAAGCTAAAACTATAAAATCCTCCAGGGAATTTAAAGATATAAATAAGTGAATAGGTAAACTATATTCATGAAGTTGGACACTTGATATTTCAAAAAGATCAATTCTGCCACAAGTAGCTTTCTTTCTTTATAGATCCATACAGGCTAGAAGAGTGTGTTGTGTCCCCTGGAACTGAAGTTATAAGTGGTTGTGAGCTGCCTGATGAGTGCTGAGAACTGAAATCAGGTCCTCTGGAAAGAGCAGACAATAAGCCATCTCTCTAGCCACTTCTCTCCACGAGATTTTTTTTTTTTTTTTTTTGGAAATTTATTAGGAAATTCTACATTTTATTTGGGAATGCAAATGACCAGTCACAGTGAAGAAACGGTGGAAAGACTGACTGAGTGAGACATCAAGACTTACAGCAAGGTCACAATATTTCTACATTCGACAAGTAGCTGAGTGCAGCAGATAGCAGTCCCCAAACAGGGCAACCACTACCTGTCTACCATGGCAATCTAGAGTGACAAGGTATTTTTCAGCAGACAGTACTATTACAATAATGCTATTAATATGCTGATAAGGTGAGGGTCCCCCATAACCATGTCTCAACACTATTCCTTGGGTTTAAATTTCCATCACACCAACTTGGAGAGATATTCAAATTACAGCCCCTTTTTCATAAAACTACAAACACTTATATGCCATGCCTAAATGGGGGTAAAGTGATATTCTAGGAGAGTTGAGAGATATTTTATGTAAAGGGCCACATTCAAACGAAATTCAGCCGTAAACGAAGCTTAGCACATAAAAGCAGCCACACAGCTCATAAATGAATGGGAATTGCTGACCTCCAATCCAAATTTATTTACAAAAGAGGCAGCAAGGTGCATGAATCCGACACTTCTGCCCTGTCTATAGCATAAGCAGGCATCAAGTCCTAAAATAAGATCCGACAAAAAGACCGAGAAACCGAAATGTAGTAGTTTGTCAAAGTTAGCATTAAGGAGTTTGGTTTCCAGCACCATATCAGGTGCTTTACAACCAGTTGTAAATCCAACTCCAGGGGATCCCACACCTCTTGCCTCTGTGGGCACCTGCACTTGAATACACATACTCATATGCATACACATACAACTATTAATAATTTAAAGATCTTAAAAGATCATCAAAATAAGAACAATCTAGTAAAAATATTTGCTATACAAGTATAATACAACGTATCTCATATGTTGCAAATATGTCCAATAAATAAGCTCACATCTAAAAATGCCTACAAATCAGTAAAAAGGCACACAAAATAACCATTAGCCAATAAGAACAGATGTTTCACCAAAATAAAGCCAATATAAACAAACGTACATGGATTCTCATGACTAGTCAGCAAAAACGCATGAGGTAAGTTTCAGTTTCATCCAAAGGAATGACCTAAAGATCAAGATAGACATGAAGTGGTACCCAATCCAAGGACTACATTTCCAGCAGCACTGCTGCTACTAAGAGGCAAGGTCTCCCCTCCTGCTCCACTCTGCTAGAGTCCTGAGTCAGTTCATTATCTCAGTTAGAGAACAGCAGAAGGGTAAATAAGTAACGTTTTGTTAAGAGGTAAAGCAACAGCTGATGAAGGACAGGAAAGATATGTTTGGCAAGTAGCAGTTTGGTTGTAGTTTTAATATCCTGGGAAACAGGCCAATTTGGTCTTGCCCATATGTAAATTAGGCATGGAGTTGTGATGCATGTGGTTGATTAATTTGAATGTATACCAGGTATTCTGATTGTTAGAGAATATAGTCTCTGTAGGAAAAAGATCCTCCAAAAATTCTAAGGGGGAAGGGAGAGAAGAACCAAAGAGTAAAAAGATCAAAGGCTGAGAGTAATCATTTTGATGAGCTGGGGCTCACCAATTGTGCAGTTCCCACTTCATGGTTCTCAGGGTTGACTATGAGTTTTACTAGGACATGTGATCATCTGCTTTCCTTAGGCCTTTAACCCCAATTAACTGCCTAGAGGATGGGGCTGCATTGTTCTTATCACTGAGTGAGGACATTGCTAGCTAGTGCCAAATGTGAAGGAGAGAAGCCTTCAGTAGGCACTGGAAATACTGATGCCTTGACCTCAGACTTCTCCAGAAATATAAGCAGTATATAGTTTCATTTCTAAATCACCCAAGGCTTCTTTACAGCAGGCTGCAATGGCTAAGATTTTTTTCTTTTTTAAGGTGGGTATTTCTCTTGGTTCAATTTTTATAGTTATTTTATTATGTACAATAAACATATTACAGATATATGACTGTGATTCACATTCATGTCTGGTGCCTAGGGAGGCCAAAAGAGGGTGTTAGATTTGCTGGGCGGGAGATACAAACTGCCATGGGGTTGCTGGAAACCTCATTAGCATCTGCTAGAATGTTCTTAACATATAAGCCATCTCTCCATCCCTTGGTTCTATTTTTATTAACTTAAACAATTATGTTTATAGAAATCATACATTTTAATTTGGACTTTCAGAATTGTAAGCTTACAGGCTGGGTGTGGTGGCACACATTTTTAATCCAAGCACTCTAAAGGCAGAAGCAGGCCAATCTCTATGAGTTTCAAGACAGCCAGAGATACATAATAAGACCATATCTCAAAAATAAAAATTATGAGCTTAAATTTAATATTTACTTTTGACATTTTAAAATCTATAATTAAGCTTATTTCTTCCCCTGGTATTATCTTCCTTTCCCTTGGTCAAATTCCACACTTTCTTGTTATAATATGGTTTTTGGTCTTGGGCGGCTAGAGGTTTAGACTTATAGATTTGTTGTGTTAGACTTTTTAGTTGTTTGTAGTTTATTAGGCCTTTAGAAATGATTTAGTTGTTTATATTAAGTTTATGTTGTTTGGTCTATGGCTTAGGCATACTGTAAGTTAGTTTTTATATTTTAATTTAACTTATTTTTATTAATTTGTCTGTCATGTGGCCTGTGGTTTATTTATGTTTTTTATATGTTTTTTTGGGGGGGGGGGGGCGGCAGCTAGCTTGGTTTGTTTGATTTTGTTTTTTTTTTAAATTTATGTTTTTTAAAAAATTTTTTTATGGTGTCTGTCATGGGCCTAAACAGCTCTTTTATTTAAAGATTGATATTTACAGTGTATAGAAAGACATTCTCAGATCACTTTCTGGCATTTTTTTGTCTCTTTTCAAAGAATCATTTTGTTTCATGCAAGCCTACTCTATCTCCCTCATTTCATTCCTTTCAGGATTTTTTTTAAAAAATTATATTTTTCTCTCAATCATACTTTAACTTTTAATTTATATACATAATCTTTTTTTTCCTATTTATTTTACAATATACCCATACCTGGATAGTCCTCTTCTGAATATACACATGCACAATATATGTGTACCATGGTACATGAATGTAAGTCAGGGTAACCTGAGGAAGTAGGTTCCACACAATGTGAATCTTGAGGATTCAATTCAATTCACATGATAAGGCTTGGCAGCAAGTGCCTTTATCCACTGAGCCATCTTGCTGGCCCTCTATTTAGATTTAAATATGAACCCTGTTGTTTATGGACTGTGTGCCACTGGAAGGTTATTTAGTTCAGAGCTCTGTGTTTCAGTTCCTCATCTGTGAGAAGAAGATTATGATGAAAATAAAAGAAACAATTAACATAGATCACTTAGGAACATGCTAATTGCATAAGTAAGTATATGCTGTGGTTTTTTTTTTTTAGTATTATTATTTCTTAATAGTTAACTTTATTTTGCTCATTTTCCTTTTATCCTTGGTTTGGAGGAAAGTTATGAGATGAAGTCTCATTCTATAACCCAGGTGGCCTCAAAAGCATCCTAATCTTCATGCCTCAGATTCCAGAGCTGGATTTGAGGTATGGTGTCTGGCTACAAAGCTATAACTATCTTACTTATTTATTCATTTAGTGGTTGTATTAGTTACTTTCCTATTACTGTAATAAAACATCATGAAGAAGGCAATTTATAGCAGGAGTTTATTTTGGCTTGTGGTTCCAGATTAACAGTCTAAAATGACAGGGAAGCATGGCAATAAAGCAACAGCATGGCAGCTGGAGCAGAAGCTGAAGGCTCACGTCGGGAACCACAAGCACGAAGCAGAGAGCACTATCCTAGAATGGCACAAAGCTTTAAAACCTCAATGCTTGTCCCCAGTGACAACTTCCTCCAGTAAGACCACACCTCTAAGATCTAAAACAAAACACCAGAGTTGGAGGATATTCTCATTCAAATCACTACAATGTTTATAAGGCAGAATTCACTCTGTAGCTGGGGATGACATGATATACCATATTGCCCAGGCATTCCTGCTTCATTTACCAGGTTCAGAGATTAAAAGCATAAGTACCATACCCTAGTTCCTATTTTTATTATTATTATTTGTTCCAAATTTTACTGCAGTGTAATCAAAGACTGTAATCTAAAAAAAAAAAAAATTGGGGGGGGGGGTGGTGGTTTGGTTTTGGTTTTATGAGAAAGAGTCTCTCTGTGTAGCCTTAGCTGTCCTGGAACTCACTTTGTAGATCAGGCTGGCCTGGAACTCACTGAAATCTTCCTGCTTCAGCTTCTCAAGTGCCGAGATGAAGGGCGTGCGTCACCGCGTCACCGGTTCCTAGCCTAAAAGAAGATTTCTTATCTAGGACTTTATTAACAGATGCCTTGTGATTTAGCAAGCTGGTTAATGTTTCATTTGTGTTTGAAGAGATTGGACAGGACATTGTTTATTGTGGACAAAGTCCTCTACTCAGGCAAGGTGCTTTGCTGTGCTGTTCGGCCTCCTTCTGATCTGCCAGTTCCTGAGGTGTGTGCTAGTTTTCCAACAGTTATGATGTTTCTGTTCTTACACTTCTGTAAATCTTTACTATATACATTCTGTGATAAGCATGATTTTGATGATTTGCGTATGAGGTTCACTGTCAGTAAAACACATGGAACTTATTTCATCAATTTTCATCAATAGGAATGTCAAATTCAATTTGTTTAGTCTAAGACTGTTACCTCAGTTTCTTTTCTTGTAGTAGTAAACATATGGTACTTCTTCATGTGTGATTTTAAATTACTATATTGTTATGAATTCACAAATAAAAATGTCATACAGCTCAATAGCCAATCAAGTGAACATTTGCACAGTCCTAAACTCTATGCATTTTACTGAGCTCCTGTAGTTAGAATGACCATTTTGAAGCCTTGGGGCTTCCTGGGAGCTTTGTTTTTTCACTGTCAGTTACCACAGGGGGATTATGAAGAGTTAAAATAGTCTAAAGACTTCTTTTTAAAATCACTTATTTTCTCGTATGGATAAGAGTATTTTGCTTGCATGTGTGTACACACACTGTGTGTATCGGTGCCCACAGAGGTCAGAAGAGGGTGCAGGATCCTCTGGAGCTGGAGTTCAGAAAGCTGAGAGCCACCATGTAGTTGCTCTTAAATCACGGAACCATCTTTCCAGCCCCTTTATAGCCTAATCATAACGTATTCTAGATAACATAGATATTCCTATTTTTAACCAAATTTTAAGCTATTTCCTTTTATTAAAGAAATTCTTTCACACTATAAAAATGACCCAACTTGTCATGAAAGACCATATGGATCATAAAACTGAAATAGTTACTGTTTAGTTTTTTTACAGAAACAGATCTGTGAAAATATAATGTAGATTTTAAGTTTAATTACATTGTAGTTAGACAACTATAAGTGAATTAATTTTCACCCCATTGATTCTTGAAGTTTATCTTCAATCTTTCTTGGATTCTTACTTTGTTTAAGTTTATCATATAGTCATTGTTCCAAAATGTTCTATTGTTGATACATATGTACTAAGATTTTTATTTCAAAAAGAAAATGTAAGGGGCTGAAGAAGCTCAGCATTTAAGAATAGTTGCTGTACTTCCAGAAGACCTAAGCTCAGTTCCCAGTACCCATATCTAGCAACTCACAACTTTCAGGATCTCTAGCTGCAGGGAACCCAATGCCCTCTTCTGAGCACATATGGTATAGTGATGTGGGAATGTCTTTCTATATGCTGTGAATAAAGGACTGCTTTGACCATGGCAGGCACCATAGAAGTAGGCAGGGGAAATCAGAGCACAGGTAGGAGGAAGGTGGAGGGAGAGAGAGATTGACCCAGATGCCCAAGGAAGCAACATGTAAAGGAACACAGGTGAGCCACTGGCCACATTGCAGAACAGATTAATGGAAATGGGTTGACTTAAGATGAGAGAGCAAGTTAGCAATGTGCCTGAGCCATAGGCCAAATAGTATGAAATTAATGAGTCATTCTGGGGGGCCTAAGCAGTGGCGGGTGGCTAGGTGCCTGGGATTGCAGGCTTGTCAGGGCCAGAAACTACATGTTACAGTACACCCTTACAGAGATATACAAATAAGAAGAAAAATCACTGCTTTCTTTTAGTTTGGTTTGGGTTTTGTTGGGGTTTTTTTTTGTATTTTTGGGTTTTTTTTTTTTTTTTTTTTTTTTGCTTTTTTTTTTGTTTTGTTTTGTTTTGGTTTTTTTTTTTTTGTTTTTTTTTTTGTTTTTTTTCTTTTGAGATAGAGTCTATTTGGCCCTGGCTGCCCTAGAACTTGCTATATAGACAGGCTGGCACTGAATTTACCGAGATCTGCCACATCTGCCTTCTGCATGCTGGAACTAAAGGTGTACACCACCATACTAGACAAAAATCACACTTTTTACAGGCACGGTGGTGCACTCAGGAGGATGAGGAAAGAGGGCTGAGAGCTCAAGGCCAGCTTAGCTACATAAAAGACCCTGTGTCACTAAAAGAAGGGAAAGCACAGTGGTTTACAGCTCTAAAATCACTGCTTTCTGAATAACACATCCTGAATGAACAGTTGTTTTCTGTGTAATACAGGCACATGGTTTACTTACATATGTATGTTTTTCTTAAAATTATAAACATAAAATAGTTTATTACCCCTTTCTTTATGTGAGGCATCTTCTGTGTGTCGATACTAGAGTTTCCATAAACCCATAGGGTTCTTGTACTGTATTCTTCCACCCTGTAGGTAAAATTCCCTTTAGGTCTCCTCTGCTTGAAATGGGTAGCCTAGTGATCAGAGAGGAAGGGAGGGAGCAGCATGCCGTGAGACAGAAATGTTTTCCTGTAGAGGAACCTCCTCTCCTAGAGTCTCTTGCTACTCCTGCTCTGTTCCATGCCTTCCAGGATCAGCAAGTGTACTTAACTATGAACATTGCAAGTAGATGAAGGGAAGGAAGCTGGCTGGCAGCATCTTAATCACTTTGCTTATTAGGTGGGACCTGCTGTTCACTAAGCCCCATATTTCTTTTACCTTTCAGTAGTCTGGAGCCAATATTTGTGATACAAATGTTCTAGTTTGTTTTTCCAAGGTCTCATACCATCTCCTAAAAATATCTGCACCACTGCTGGCACTTTTTCTTCCCAGATCTGTTACCTATTAGTTGCCCCACACTCCCATCTCTCAGTCTTTCCTATAATTCCCTAAGTGTGTAAAGAGGTAAATTTCCTCTGCTCTTAAATCTTGATGTAACCTTCCCACACAGGATCTTCAATTAAACCCTTTCGGAACACTATGGAACATCATTTACAAGGGGCACCCTATGACCTTGAAATTTTTATTTCCAAACATTTTTTAAAGAAACTGCATAGTCTCAGACACAGGGGGAAAATTTAAGCCCCACCCCCGCCCTCCGAGCGATGTTTCTGAAAAGACTGAAAACAAGTGACTTTCATCAACATCAGTGGAGAGGGTGTTTAGTCTTGAGTCGTTTGCCTTTCAAACAAATTGTGTAGTCTCTTCAGATGCCTTGTTTTAAAAAAATAACTTTTCACAGGGGCAGGAGTCGAGGGCTACACAACTGCGATTCCTAATTTTCTAGCCACATTTTCCTTCTCTAACACTGAGTAGCAACCACTGACATATTTAACATTTTTAGACTAAAGAATTGAAATAACAAGTTATCCTGTTTTAGAATTCTACCCCCATCCCTGCCATATCAATCCTTGCCTACTGGGATGCCTGTTTATAATCCATTGGAAGATAACTTTAACAGATTTTAACAATGATTAGGCAAACCTTTCCTAGAGAAGCTAGAAAGAAGAGGCCCTTATACTCTATATTCTGTGGGCTTTTAAAGACCTTGACATGAGTGGTTGGTCCCAGTCTTCTTTAGGAACCTCAGGAGAAACACTGTTTTGGAATTCCTATGAGTCACCCTTGATGTGTCTCAACTGATTATAAGTATCTTCTGGGTGGAGGTGATGGTACACTCCTTTAATCCCAGGACTGTGGGAGGCAGAGGCAGGGGGGTAAATGAGTTTGGTGCCAGTCTGGTCTACAGAGTTAGTTCTAGGAAACACACACACACACAATAACAACAACAATAAACAAATTCTCTTCTGCTCTCTTTCGGACTGGAGTTGTCATTTGGAGAAATTGCTGTTGCACATTTCTATATGCTCAGAATTCTCTGAGACTCAGTTGTAGTCAGAAGTTTCTCTGTCCTGCCCAGCCACTCCCACAGCCATTTAGTCCCAAATAATCACACAAAGACTTATATTAATTACAAGTTGTTTGGCCTATGGCTGAGGGTTATTATTTGCTAACTCTTACTCTTAAACTAATCTATGATTCGCATCCATATTTAACTAAATGGCTTGGTACCTTTTTCCCTTTTCTTTTATTCAACTTTTTGTTTCTTAACCTAGACTTTTTCTAATTCAGTAACTCAAGTCAACAAACATGGACTGTTTGGCTACTCTGGTATCAACCACCTTTTACGCTGCAGATATACAGTGAAAACACACTTCCTGACTACATATGAGTCACAGTACACAGAGCCAGGAACATGGGATGGGCAGAAACAGGAACGAAGAAATAAGCCTATAATGAGACAGTGTCTGACACAGGCCGTGTGCAAGGTATTACAGAAGACACAGAGAAGAGGTGGAGGTGTGGTGGGAGCAGGGAGTGGATAAGGAAGCCCTTCAGAGAAGATACAATTCTGAACCAATGAGTGAGTCCCTCAGATGATCAGGAACATCTTTGTATGTAGACGACTCTGTTGAAGAAAGAGTCACATCAGACCTGCTCCTGAGGTCTAAGGAGACAAGAAAGTCACTAGAGCTGCACTGGTAACTGGATTAGTCCTTATCTCATGGCTATGACCAAATACTTGACAAGAAGCAATTTAAAAACACTGGGGCTGGGGAGTGTTTCCCTAGCATGAAGCCTAGGGTTCAATCTTTAGCACCATACAGAAACAGAAGGCTCATACAGACATTCACTGAGCTGAGCTAGCCTAGGATACATGACATTGTTTCTAGGGTAGAGAGATTTATTTTGACACATGGTGTAGTCTATCATGGCTAGGAAGGCACACTGGCAAAATACATAGTACAGGTACAGCGGCGGAACTGCTTGAGACTGAAGCAATAGGAGTATAAGCCTCCTCACTCACATCTAAATGGATCATCAAGTAGAGAGAGACAAATGCTGGTAACTCAGCTGGCTTTCGCCTTTCCCCCACTTTGTTCAGTCCTGGAACCCAGCCAAGGGGATGGGACCATCTACAGTCAGAGTGGGTCTTCCCTGAAGCAAGCACATATGCCCTAAAAATGTGACTAATGCTCAGGTATTTTTTCATCTAATCAAACGGAAGATGAAAGCTAACCACCATGGCATCTGAGCGAACATTTCATTCCCTAGCTCTCTTTTGGAGCGTATGTGAAGTCAGTCACCTGTGTTATTCTGGATGCCCAGTCCCAAGACAGATCTCTTTTTCCTCATTCACGTTCTTACTTTATTGCTCCATCTGCCAATTACTCAAATCCCATCAAGCTTCTAGCATCACTAAGCAACCATCTTATCTTTGGTTAGCTCTTCCAGCTCATCTTCTCTCAGTCCCCCGCTTATTTTCTGTCTCCACTGGTCACTGCTGTCTGACGGTTTTAAAGGATGCCTTCTCTTGTGTCTTCCCGATACTAATTTTACTGACAAATGCCTAATGGCCATATTCTATAAGAAAGGAATCAATTTAATAGTTCATTTCTCACTTTTGGGGGGCAAAGTTCTTGTACAAATTATGTTGAAGTATATATAAGATAATATAGTGTGTGTGTGTGTGTGTGTGTGTGTGTGTGTGTGTGTGTGGTCCCACTGAGCTGTGAGCTGTCTTCTGGTAGACTCCTGACTTGGACAGTGAATTTGAAAAGACAGATCCCAAAAGAAAGAATAGAATATTCAGAGCAAGTTCAAGAGGCTTATATTTTTGTCTTACTTTAAGAAAGATATGTATGTTTAGTGTTCCAATTACATTTATGAACCTCTTGAAGATAAGAACGGTATCTTTTTTGACACTTGGGTTTAAATTTTTCAAGGTCCCAGAATAATAACTAGTATACTGTGTGTACTTTACTGTACCTTGAACTCAAGTGATTTGTGGGTGGTTGGTTCGGCTCCCTCCAGTTCAGCCCACTGCACTCATTTCCTCATTGTACAGAGGATTGGCTCTTAAGGTCTATTCACTGTCACTTTTAAAGTTAGGTAAATATACTTTTACTTCACTTGCTTCTGTTGATAGCTGCTGCCGCCCTGGACTTCTGAGGTATTGGATTTCTACTTTGGACCTTTTTTGCTCCAAGTAAATGTAAACACTCTCTTTGAAATTCAGACAGTTGATATTAACTTGATCCCTTGGTAATATAAAAGAATTCAGGTCAACATAAACATGTATCTACTACCAAACCTGTGGAAAATTTTCTTAAGTGAAATCCAAGCAGTATTTGGCATTCATTTTTATACCTTTCACTTGAACAGCTAAGTACACTATGTGAACTTTAGCCCATTAATCCTCAGAGAAAAGCAAAGGAAACCTAGACAAAGGCTTTCACAGATAGGGTCTCCTAGCCAGATAGCTTGCCTTCGAAGAGCATCGTTTTAATCTCAGGATGAAAAACGTGTGCTCTAACAGAATTCACATTGGACTTCTTAGTATATAAGACATTTAGAACATCTGTCCAAATTTGCCAATATTCACTTAATTTTAAACTCTGCAACTTGTCTCTTTTGTAACCGTTTCCTCCTTATCTCCTTGTTTAGACTCCCCACTTCTCCCCCTCTCTTAATGCAATTAAAGACAAAACTGTGCATCATATTATAACACATATTATAGCAATGGAAGTTAACACAGAACTCCTTCCTAGAACTACTTGAATTCTGAAAGACAAGCCCAAAGAAGTACTAATTCGTTTCTGAAATAAACTGTGAAAACACATAGTCAAGCCACATAAAAATTTGGGTGTGGATTCAAACCAAACCCAGAGGCTCCTCGCCGCCCTTTTCGTTGCTTGCATTCCATTAAGGATCTGGCCACAGATCACTCAGGTCTTTGCATTTTTTCCTTTCATCACAAGGATTCAAGTACCTGCCCATGCTGCCTCCTTTATCTGAAATCTGTCTTCCCCCACTGTCTTAGTCAGGGTTGCTATTGCTATGATCAAACACCATGACCAAAAGCAAGTTGGGACCTGGTGGTGGTGCAACATGCCTTTAATCCCAGCACTCAGGAGGCAGAGGCAGGTGGAGCTATCTCTGTGAGTTCAAGGCCAGCCTGGTCTACAGAGTGAGTTCCAGGACAGACTAAAAGCTATACAGAGAAACCCTGTCTCAAAAAACAAACAAAAAAGAACCAAGGACTGACAATGGGTTGGGCCTTTCACTATCAATCACTAATTAATAAAATGCCCTACAGGCTTGCCTGTAGTCTGACCTTATCGAGGCATTTCTTAGCTGAGGTTCCTCCCTCTCCAAGTAACTATAGCTTGTGTCAAATTGACATGAACTAGCCCAGTACTTGACCTCTTGTCTGCTTGGCACACAACACAAACCTTTCCTTTTCTGTTTATTTCAACAATACATATTAATATCACCATCACAATATAAAACATTTTAAACTTTTAAAAAGTCCCACAAGGGGGCTGAAGAGATGGCTCAGGCGTTAAGAGCTCTTTCAAGAGGACCCAGGTTCAATTCCAAGCACCCACATGGCAGCTCACAACTGTCTGTAATTCCAGTTCCAAGGGATCTGACACCCTCACATCAATGCACATAAAATTAAATTTTAAAGAAGTCCCACAAGTCTTACAAATTCAAACACTTGTAAAAATTCAGTCTCTTTTAAGATCCAAAGTCTCTCAACTATGAGCTCCTATAAAGTAAAAAAAAGTTAAATACTTTCTTTTTTCAAAAGGAAAGAACCAGGGCACAGTCACAATCATATCAAAGCAAAACCATACTCTAATTGTGTAAACAATTCCATGTCCAACATCTAGGATGTACTCACAGTCTTCTGGGCTTCACCACAGGGCCTGGATCACTTCTCTGGCTCTGCTCTCTACAGCACACACAGCTTGTCTTTTAGATTCTGGTGGCCTCCACTTCACTGCTGCTGCTGCTGTTCTTAGATGTCATCTCATGGTACTGGCATCTCCAAACTATTGGGATCTCTTGTTGCAACTGGGCTGCACTTTTACCAATAGCCTCTCCTAGGCTCTCTCTAGAACTCTAGCCCTGCCACACAGTGCCAAGTCTCAGATGTTCTCCATGACCCCTTGATGCCCTCAAAACCAGTACCACATGAGTGATTTACACTGCCATGTAGCTCAAGTCCTAATTGCTCTTAATAATAAAAACCTGGAGGGAGATATCAGAGTAAATTCTGAAAGATCAGAGACAGAGGAGCCAGCCACTAGAGAGACTTTTACCTCTACGGAATCCTCAGGACGAAAGGCCTGAGCTTCTGTCTCATCCCACCTCATATTCCTCTCTCTACCAGAATTCATATCAATTCCTGTCTCCACCTCCCGAGTGCTAGGATTAAAGAGGCATGAGCCTCCCAAATTCTGAGATTAAAGGCTTGAGCCTCATCGCTTGGCTGTTTCCCATTTAGACTGACTCAATCTTGTGTAGCCCAATGTGGCCTTGAACTCCTGATCTTCCTGCTTCCTCCTCCCAAGTGATGGGATTAAAGTTGTGTGCCACTGCTGCCTGGCCTCTATGATTAACTAGTAGCTAGCTCTGCTCTCTGTTCTTCAGACAAGCTTTATTTGTTAGAGCACAAACAAAATATTCCATACTACCAAGTTTAGCAGCCAGCACAAGGTCCAACTTTGTCTGCTTCTGGAACACAGCTTATGTGCTGACCCTGAGGAAATCTGCCAGAAGATTTCACCTCAGCAGTGCTAGTCTGGCCTATTCTTAATCACGGTTGATACATCAGCCCCAGATGACCAGCATCCATTGTCCCAGAAAAGCAAAGTGTTTACATCAGTGGTTCTGGTCTCTTGTTAATTAAAGCTGATTTTTCATTTTCAGCTAACCAGACACCACAGATTCTTCAAACAAATGACCCAATAGAGTCTTTGCTTCTCTCTGAAACTACAAGCCTGGCCTCCATCTTCTGCACTGCTTTAAATATGGGTATCTTCAAAGTTTGTACAGAACAGCCCATTGAGCTCTCAACACTCAATGACTTTTCTAGCCCAAAGTTACAGTTCCACAAGCTCCCCAAAACAACATAGTCAGGTCTGTCACAGCAATATCCCATGATCCCAGTAACAATTTCTGTCTTAGTCTGGGTGCTATTACTATGATGAAACATGAACTTAAAGGCAAGTTGGGGAGGGAAGGATTTATTTGGCTTACACTTCCACATTCTAGTCTACTACTGAAGGATGTCAGGGTAGGAACCTGGAAGCAGAAGCTGATGCAGAGGCCACAGAGTGATGTTGTTACTGGTTTTGATTTTCATGGCTTTGTCAATCTGCTTTCTTACAGAACCCAAGATCACCAGCCCAGAGGTGACACCACCCACAATGGGCTGGACCCTCCCCATTCGATTACTAATTAAGAAAATGCCCTACAGGGTTGTGTACAGCCCAGTCTTATAGAGACATTTTCTCAATTGAGGTTACCTCTTCTCAAATGACTATAGCTGTGTCAAGTCCACATAGAACTAGCTAGCAAACCAAGGTTCTGCCGCTTCTTATTCATTTAAAGGATACCTGACTCAAAGGTCCAACAAGAGGCCTTCTCTAGATCCTATAACTTCAACAAACTATTCTCTCCAATCTAACTCTACCACTAACAGATATGATTGTGGCTAACTGAATGAGAGTAGCCTCCATAGGCTCATATATTTGAATAGCAATCCTAATTGGTGGCACTGTGTGGGAAGGATTTGTTGGGAGTGTCTCTGGAGCGGTGATTCTCAGTGGTGGTTTGCCATATGAGTTCTCACCCATTCCTACTGCCACACGTCTCTGCCATTATGGACTCCAACCCTCTGGAATGGTGAGTGATACCTTGGTCATAGTGTCTCATCACAGAAACTGAAAATAAACTAAGACAACTATATTTTGGAATCCATCATATATGTCAATATGTTAATCTCTCTCTGCTTCACACAATATAAATACTCTGAGCTGGGTCTACATCTTATTTGTAGTTTCTGCACCCAATAATATTATGTGGTATTAATTTTCCTCATACCCAGCACATTATGTAAGCTTTATGTCATTAATCCAGAGATAAGTATAGTGTAAGTGTATATGTCACACTCTGGATAGTTTCATAAAGGAAATGAGGTTTATACACATAAGAGTACTAGAAAAATGTTAACACTAATTACTAAATCTAAATGATATTTACTAAACATCTAAGAGCCAGAAATTATGTCCTGGGACTTGTGGCATGAGTTAGTCTACTACTTCTAAGGTTCACAAGCCACTTTGTCAATTCTCTTGCTGTAACACTTCAGTGATTTACATATCACTCTACATGGTGTTCCTTGCCATAGCCCTGTGAAGTATATCATGATTTTCATGTTCACAGAAGTGAAATAGCATTTGAATTCCCAGATCTTCTGACTCCAAGACCAGAGTTTCCCTCCCCCATTACCTTGGCATTCCTTAGATTATTTTTCCCATTGTCACAAACACCTTCAAGGGGAAATACACTTATATGCTCTCAAAAATCAATGTTATTTCTAGTTGTTTTGTTTTGGGGGGACAAGGTTTCTTCTTGTAGCTTTGGCTGTCCTGGAACTCACTCTGTAGACTAAGCTGGTTAAACTTCTGAGATCCACGAGATCCACATGCACTCTTCCTCCCAACTGCTGGGATTAAAGGCATGAGCTATCACTGTCCCTAAATCAATTCGGGACATTCATATCCCGAAAATGTCCTATCTTAAAAATTCATATTTACTAAAATGCTTTATATTACCTCCCATGGGAGTGAACTGAAACTGAGAAAATAATTCACGTTGATTCTATCTTTTTCTCCAGGCCTCAAAGCCCAAACTTATCTCTCAAATGTCAAGCGTGAGCAATGATCCTTATTTTGCTTTCAGGAAATAAGGCAATAGGATCTCATCAGTCTGTTACTATTCGCAAACCCTCTCAAGGCTGGTTGGGACCTAACGGTTCCAGATGTGTACTCCAACTGCGGATCCCTAAAGGCCCCAAGTCTGCTTAAACACACTCTATTCAGAATCGCCGCTAGAGGGCAAATCAGGGCTGTAACTCCAGATAGCCCTCTAGTGGTGGCTCTGGGACATGTAGCTCTTTATGGAACCTACTAAAAACTCTAAGGTTGCACTTGGGAAGCCAGCCTGTGTGACACCGGTAGTGAAGTTATTTTAAAGACATCTTGGTTCTCGACTTCCTTTTTTAAAGGTCTTTAGCAGGTATCAGCTGCCTTTCTTGATGACTGTCTGCTTCAGACTGTGGCAATGTGAAGCCATCATCTTCAGAAGATTCATTTTTTCTTTTTTTAAAAGGGGGGTCTGGACCACTTTCCCCATTGTCTTTTTTGTTTTGTTTTTCGAGACAGGCTTTCTTTCAGCCTGTGTAACAGCCTTGGCGGTTGTCCTGGAACTCTATAGACAAGGCTGGCTACAGAGAGATTCACCTGACTCACAGAGATCCACCTGCCTATGCCTCCCCAGTTTGGGATTAAAGGCATGCACCACCAGCACCTGGCTTCCCATTGTCTTTTTATATTATCTTCCTCATAAACATAGAATTTATAAATATGCATTCAAGATCTTCCATTACAATCCTAGCTTCAATAATGGCTGGCAAGGTCTAAAACTAACATTCACAATTTAAACCCTGGCTCTTATATTTAGTAACTGAATAACTTTAAGGATGCCATTCAACTTTCCTAGATTTTTGTTTCATCTGTAAAAAACAGAGAATAATAGCATCTGTATTACATAGCTTTGGGGAAGCATAACTATAATCGTGTACAAAAGGTGCTAGTAGGGGCACAGTAAGTGTAAGGATTGGCTACCATTAACCAATCTTCAGTTATGCCATTGTGAAACTGTTATCAGTTCACGAGCTAGAAAAATACATAGGAAACATTGGCATATGTGCAAAATAAATTTTAATAGCAACCGACATTTAGTCTCCTTGGGTTGTTAAAAGGGGGCTCATTTGTGTGATACAGTGCATGCACTGGGTACTTGGAACAGTCTGGATGTTCATGAAGAAACCGTATTTTGTTCACAAGTGTCCTTCCCTCCAACCCACCAGGTGCAAACATTGGGGTGAGTCTGGGCTAGGAGTCTGTGAACCAGGCCTGAGGCCACATGGACAAAAACAAGAGAGTTTCAGGCCAAGGGAAGGACCGGAGCACTCAAAAGACCACTCAACCCAAGCCAATCACAGTCCACACCCACTAGAAGTCTGAAAGGTGACAGAGCCTCCAAGCTCAAAGTCCACTCAAGAAAGTGACCAGAAAATCGACAGGTAGACGTCTGATAGAAACACTATCAGAAAAGTTAAGAGCTAGAAGGCTCATTACAGCCACAGGCCCAGAAAAAGGTCAGCTAGAGCTAGCTGTGCAGCTGTTCCATCTGGTGCCAGGGGCTTTGGCTGTTGTCTTGTACACCCAGGCACTTAGCTTTCCTGACCTGCCCCACCTAGAAAAGCCAATCTTTCTACTCACTCTCAGGCAGCAAAGCCCTCTAAGTATGAATGGGAAGAAGGCGAGCTCTGGGCAGTCTCTGGGCTGGGGTGGATTTAGATGGCTGCAAAGCAAGAGCTCTTGGCTGAAGCTTGAGCCTCCATGTTGTATTACATGTGTTTCTTTGGGAAACAGGAGGGGCCTTGGCTGCCAGGGACCCTGACAAGCCGCGACTTGAGCTGCGTCTCAGAGTCTGGGCTGAATTGGGAATATAAAGCAGGGAGGGCACCCCTGGCAAGGGGGTGGGGAACAGCATGGGCAAAGGCACCAAGGAAGAATGAATCTGCTGCGCGCAGAGGATGGCATGGAGACTTCACTGATTGGAGCTGGGAGTTCTTGCAGGGGGGATGGAGGCGCCTGTGATTGGATAGTTAAAGTGGGGCCAGATTTGGAGGGCTTTGAATGCCCGACCGAGGAGCACTTCAAACCAGCTCCTCACTTGCCATTTTTCTAGCAGACCGAATCACCTCCCGGCGCTAGGTCTTCGTGGGGGTGTAAGGGGGAGGGGGGTCTGAGAAGTCGACTCCAAGCTCTCACCTGCTTCAGCGCTGTCCGCTGACTGAGACCATCCTGACTGGTGGAGGGGGGACGCACGCGCGGGGCGGGGGTCGTGGGGATTCGTTTCACCTTCCATGCTGGGAAGCAATAAATTCTCCCTTCCACGCCGCGCGCTCGCACGGGCCCACCCCCCCTTCCGCCCCCGCCGCCGTCACGCGAGCCCGCTCCTCCCTCCCCACGCCGTCCTCGCGTCCGCCGCAGCCGCCCGGCCGCTCCCTCAGGGCCCCCGCCGCGGCTTCCTGGGCCCGCGGCCCGCGGCCGCTCCGCCCCGCGCGCTCCGCGCCCCCCTGCGGCCCCCGCGCCGCGCCCGCACACGCGCGTCCACGCCCCCCGGCCGCGCGGTAGGTGTTGTGCCGTCTGCGCCGGGCCGCAGTGCGACTGCGCGCGCTGGGCTGCTGGGGGCTGGCAGGACAGCGGCGGCCGCGGCGGCGGGGCCGGGAGCGAGCGAGCGGCGCGGGGGAGCTCGGAGGCGCCAGGCCCCCGGGGGAGGGCGGCCCGGGAGGCAGGCCTCCCCCCCCGAGAGACCCGTCGGGTTGGATTTGGGGGCGAGGGGGCGCCTGGCCACGGACCTCGTTTTTCAGACGCCCCCCAAGCCCCGGCCGCTGACGGGGGGCTGAGGGGCGCCGCCATGCCTCTGCCGCGGTGACGCGCGGAGGCGAGAGGAGAACCGGGAGAGGAGCCTTGACGAGAACCGCAAGGAAAACGGGGAGAGGAGCCGTGAGGAGCCGCTCGGTCTCCCCGGGGATGTCCCTCAGGCGGCCGGCGAAAGCAACTCACTCGAGCCCTGGGGTATAGGCCTAGCTTATCCAGCTTCCTTCCTCCTCCTCTTCCTCCCCTCCTCCCCTCGTCGTCCTCCCCTCCGCGTCTCTTCCCTCACCCTTCCCCGCGCCCCCATCTTCCCTCCCTCCCTCCCCTCCAGCAGCGATGGCAGAGGAACAACAACAGCCGCCACCACAGCAGCCCGATGCCCATCTGCAGCTTCCCGTCAGCGCCCCCAACCCCGGGGTGGCTCTGCCAGCCCTTGTGCCCGGGCTGCCAGGGACAGAGGCCAGCGCTCTGCAACACAAGATCAAGAACTCCATCTGGTAAGAGGATCCTCTATCGCTGGGGTAGAACAGCCTAGGCACATTTCTGCTGCAAAGGGAGTGGGGGGCGGCGCCATCCGAGGAGGAGGAGGTTGATGCATTCATTGAAGGTGGGTTTCCACTGCCCGGTGCATGGCTGTGGCACCGCTGGAGGGGGGAGGTTGCACCCACCCCTAGTCTCCTTAGACACACACACACACACACACACACCCCATGCTTCCCTCTCCTCAATTGTAAGCAGATAAACAAGTTATTTGTGCATTTTCCACGTACAGTAAGGGAAATATGGGTCAGGATTAAGTCATTGCACGATAGTGGCATAAATTGGAAACTTGGAATATAAAATGTGTTGACTCCTTTTGTAGTCATAGAGAGAGGAAGAAGTGTATTGTGAATTTTGACCAAACAAGACATTGTACGCAACATTAATATGCAGCACAAAACCCAACGTGTCTCGTCCATTCAGTCGGAATAGCTGCTGTTTCTTACGGTTTTGCCTCCTTTATTCTCAACTGAATTTCCCTTCTTAGAATTTTTTTTTTTTTTTTTTTTTTGCAGTGAATGTAAAGGGAATGCTGCTGTAGCATTATAAGTGTTTTGTTTTAATGTGGTAACTTACACGGCAAATGAATTTTTTTTAATATAAACGATTTTGCCATTATGTGTAATTATTAAAAAAGAAACTAGATGAAACATCCTTTACTAGTCCTGTGTTTCTTGTATGGAAATCTGCTTTATTTCAGCGTCAATTCAACTCTTGACTGATAATAATATTAATACTCAAGTTAAGTCCATCTTCTAGTAGAACCATTGCAGATGTTCTTTGAATGTGAACTTGCATTATTCTTTATTAACTGACATCTTAAAAGTGTGGCACTATTTTTAAAATGGAAAGCAATATTTGGAATTTGGTCTAAGGTTGCTTTTAATAGAAGTTTTAAAATAGAATTTTAAGTATGATGTGAACAAAATAGCCTTGATTTTTGAGCATGGAATCTGGCAGGTTCATTCATCATTGAATGTGACTGTTAAGATAGCAAAGCTTCCAATTTAAAGACAAAGGTATCATAAAGCAACTCGCATTGTGTGTACAGCATTTGAACATTCAAGACAGTAACCAATTTTAAATACAAACGTAAGAGTTGTTATGTAGTAATTTTCATTATTTTCTTGGCATGCTTCCATGTCATAATGCTAATATGAAGTAGGCCAGTGCAGGACAGTTGAATATCTTGCTTTTATTTTTAATTTTGATGTAATACTTAGTTATTTTAAAATAATTTTTAAGACTTTGACAAAAGTTATGTGGCAATTTGATTAGGTCAAATTGTGAAGTGTTTTGTTTTGTTGGGGTGTGTGTGTATATATTTATGGCAAGATCTGGGAGAACTCAGTAGAAAACCTTCACCCTGTTTTAAAAGCTGTAATTTAAATAAAGGTTTGATTAATTTCTAGCTTTGGGGTCAACAAAGCCACATGTTTTGTCACTGAATAATGTAATTTAGCGTCACTGAAATCGTGACTGTTTTGAAGTAAAACACCGTTGCTTGTTAGTCTCAAATGAGGGACATCCTAGTTCAGAGACTCAAATCTCTTCAAAAAGGTAAATTTTAAAGGTTGAATTAGTAAGGCTGTTTTATTATGAGAACAGTAAGGGAGAAGAATTTTACTTTATAATTTCACAGAAAGAGTGAGTTGTATAGGCACTGAGGAAGTGTTGTAATATTGATGATTGTGGAGTGCCTTTTATTTGTTTTTGCTAAGTCATAATTTAATTCACTCGTAATATTTACATGTCTATTACAATTTAACTGTGCTGACTTTCACATGAAAAAACTTATCAAATGGGGGATATGCTTCAGATTTAGGGCTTGGCTCAAAAAATTAATGAACAAACATCTAAATATCAAAATGCGCTATTTTATATCTTCATTTTGTAATCACATACTAATATTTCTTTTCCAACTTTAGTAAAACTTTGCAAAATTATCCCTTTTTTTATATCTAAAACTTAATGATAAACAACCATAGTAGATAATAAACATTAGCAGCCATATTTAATACAGACTTGTAACTCCTCCACCTGAATGGATTCATATTACTCATCAAGTAACTGTACAAAATACAGATGTTAGAAAGTGAAAGTTCCGTGGGTTTTTTTGTTGTTGTTGTTGTTTTTGTTTGTTTGTTTTGTTTTTGTTTTTGTATTTTTCAAGGCTGGGTCTTACTATGTAACCCTGGCTAGCCTCAAACCCAGAAGTCCTGCCTGCCTTCCTGCCTGTTTCTGGTTTAAGGGCACATACTTCCATGCCTAGCTCATTGCTACTATCTCAAAAATAATATTCTTTTAAAAAATTAAAATGATTTTAATAGATATAATTTTTTTAAATATTTATTTTATGTATATGGGTATTCTATCTGCATATCCAACTTTGTGAGAAGAGGGCATCAGATTCCACTATAGATGGTTGTAAGTCACTATGTGGATGCTGGAAATTGAACTCAGGACCTCTGGAAGTCTTAACCACTGTGTCATCTCTCCAGCCCCTATAATTCTGTATGGATGTTGTTTCATATCTTTTAAGCAATACTTTTTTCATCTTTAAAAAACATAATGTTCTGAGAGGTTTTCAGTTTTGTGTTGCTTCTGTCTCATCCTTTAATATGATTAAGGGTTAAAATGAGACTCAAAATAATGTGGCATTTAAAAATTATCAACTGGATTTTGCATTTAGGGTGATCATAGTTTCTAAACTATGGGCTTGCAGATCACAAACAAGTCTGTACTTGCCCTCCTACTCTACAAATATAAATATAGTATGTGATGTAGGCTTTTAGCTGGACAATGAGTTACTTATTTATTATCTTGGCTCACAATTTATTCTATTTATTAAATGCTAATTGATAAAAGTATTCCGTTGCATTTCAGGCATTAAATATGTCTCTAAAGGAATAAATAAGTATTCAACATTAAGACATTAGAACTATTTTGCAAGAGTTAGAAATAGTGTGGACTTTAAAAGTAATTCTAGAACATACACTGCTAACTTGAGTGTTATAACTGTATTAATATGTTTGTGAATAACTTCAAATTATGCCTAGGTTAACAAACCTAACTGATTGTTGTTGTCTGTATTTTCTTTACTTTATTCCTTCCTATTCCATAGATAGACAAAGGGTCTAAATTACTTATATGCCTCATTTGAAAGGATCTTTATTTGGGGAAGTATTTTAATTCTGAGTAGGCTATAAAAATGTCATTTATATTTTGTAAATAATATAGTTTGAAAATAACATTTTTCTAAAAAGGAGGGAGAAAGGAAGAGAGTATTAAAATAGTAGACATCCACAGTTTTTCTTTTGGTTTTTTTGAACAGGGTTTCGGTCTGTGACCCTGGCTGTCTTGGAATTTATAATTCTATTTCCTCAGCCTCTTTTGCCATGATACCTGGTACCTAAATCTTTTTTTCTAAAGGAAGACTCACATTGACAACTAAAACAAAGCCATAGCCAACTTAAGTATGAACTTCTTTATTTTACAATGCACTTATCTTTGGTTACTTATGTTTTCCCCTCTCAATGACTTCTCCCTTGGGTGAAAAAAATATGAAAATTTCCATTTTATTTAAACAGCAAAAATTTTTACTGCCCCCACCCCCATGTTTTTTGAGACAGGGCCCTTCTATGTAGTCTTGGCTGCCCTGGAGCTTGCTATATAGACAAAGCTGGCTTTGAACTCACAGAGATACCCTCTTGCCTTTGCCTGCCTAGTGCTGAGATTAAAGACATCCAGTACCAAACTTGGTGCCCTCTTTTTCTTTTTAAATAGGTTTTACTTAGAAACCATTATAGAATTGAAATTTTAAAAACAAGTAAAATACAATATTTAAGATCTCTTCTTTCTACTTAGTTACCTTTAAGAATAGACCATGGCTGGATGTGATGGTGCACATCTTTAATCCCAGCACTGAAATGGAAGAATCCCTATGAGTTCGAAACCAGCCAGAGTCACAAAAAAGACCCTGTCTCAAAACAAAAGCTATCCCCAGGTATTTGGCACTACATTAAAGGGAAGGAAGGAATGAAGGAAGAAATGTACATGGGTAGGAGTGGCTCATATTTGCTATTAGGTTATAACCTAGATAATAAGCTTTCACCTAAAATTTAAAAAAAGCTCTAATATTTTATTGTAGAAAGTATTTTAATGCTGTACTCAGAAAATTCAGATTCTAATCGTATTATTTTCAGTTAAAACTTTACAAATCTTCAAACAGTAAAATCTATCAGTAGTGTGCCCATTTTATGTTATGAAACTGAATGACAGAAAGCTATAGAATTTATAGACTTATTAGCCAACTTTGAAGGGTAGTGTTGGGGGTCAAGAGTTCCTTGTCTTTATTCAGTTCTGATCTGGTGTATTTTTAGACTTAGAATTATAATTAAGAATTATTTTGGATATTTCCTAGGTTATCACTTATACCCAATTAATTTTGTTTTGGTTTCTTATTGTTATGACAGTTAGCATCTTGACAGTAAATGACTAATCTCATTTCCATTTTAATACAATGAGTAGGGTATGGTACTATAACATTTACATAGTAAGACTGTATTAGTCCTGTTTATGTCCTCTGGCATAGAACTCAGTAGTTGGTTCAGTTTTGGTTTTGAGCCAGGAAGTTTATTAGCACTGTAAGAAATAATTGTTATTTATCCAACTTTAGTGGGAAGCATATACTGTTAAGTAGCTTGTATCTTTAGTTTATATTAAGCCCAGGATCTTTTTTGTCTTGCAAGTATTTTAGTTTAGTTGGTTAAATGCTCAGTAGCCTGAAGTCAGTGAGTCTTCTATAATCAGCACAGAAAAGACTTGGCTTGCTTTTCCTTGTCTGTATTGAGGCCAACTCTTGATGTTTGTGTCCCAGCACTAAGTGGCTCTGATTCCAGAAAGAAATTGTCTTCCCTGTCATTCAGAGAGGCAAGTTAAGCAATTTAAAACCTGTCAAATTTCTGTTCCTGGTTAGCTTAAATAATATGTATGTGTGTTTAAATAATTGACCAGTTAGCTCCCTCCCTCCCCCTAAAGATTTCTTGAATGATGGTATGTGCAAACTGATTTGGCTTCTGTCTCTTTACTGGTTTTTAGAGATTTAGGAGGAAATGAGCTGGTAGAAAGGACAGAAGTATCTTATTGATCATGAAAGATGTGCTTTGAATAAAAGATAACATCACCTTGCTTTTACCTAAAATTTTGAAAACATAATAAACATTGTCATTTGCTAAAATTTGAATACTTAAGAAAGAACAGTACTCAGTTGAGTATCTGCTATATACAAAGTGCCATACTAAATAAACACTGGTATTTAAGGAATGCTTATTTGCTGTAAATTAACCTAGGGTGGAAAATGTGCACTGAAACTTCCCATATTCAATTGAGGACTGACCAGGGAAAAAAAAGACACATGTCAAAATATGGGTTCTGCCAAATGTACACCTTTACTTCCTCATTTATAAAATGAGAGTTATACTGAATGACCTTGTAGGTTCTTTTAGCTTTTAAATTATGATTCTTCTACTAAATTAATATTGACAGCAATAATAAAACAGCATAAGCATAGTGAAAGACTAATATAATTATCATAGGTGGTCAATAGAACATTTTTAGTCAACAGGTTATTAGGATTTACTAGTGTCTACTAGGGTGTTCACCCGGAGGACTATCTGAAGGTGTTGTTCTCTTATCTTTACCTTATACAAGTGTTTCATTACATGAGATTAAGTCTGCAAATATTTATTGAAAATGTATAACATTTAAAGTATCTGGTTTAAATGTACAAATATGCTAGACTACCCAGTAATCCCAGTCACTGAGGAGCCTATGAGCTGCTGTTTAAGAAGTAGCAATAAGGGACTGTATGCTTCTTTTGCATATATATGTGCATATATAAAGTTGTTTAAACCTACAAGCATTTCACATAAAACCTCTTCCCATGGTACTAATGAAGTATCTTAAGGCAGTAATGAATGCCATTTTTAAAAATTGTAATGTAAACAAAACAGTTGTATATTATTTTCAGAATAGTTTGGTGTAGGGTTCAGCTTTACAATAGACATTGTAATGAGTTGTTGTAAAAGCATCTTTTTAAGAACAAGGTGGTAAGATGGTTACTCCACAACCCTCACAAAATCACACTCTTATCCATTGCCTCCATTTCTGTTATTCTTTTTGTGTAGGCATTTGCTTCCTGGAGGATTCTAAGAGGTTAGGTTAAAGATGAACAGCATTGTCCGATAGGAGAATCTTTCTCTTCTGGATAGCATAATGAAATAAAGGTCAATACACTCTTGATTGCTAACTGTGAAACTAATATAGTTAGCATTCAACTTTAAGTCACATAAATGAAAACCTTCAAACATGATTTAATAATCTTTTTGAGGTTTTAAGTAAACATTTTCTTTCTTTTTCTGTCAAGCATCTATTATGGTCGACTTTATATATATATGTGTGTGTGTGTGTATATATGTGTATATTTGTGTATATATGTGTGTATATATATATATGTTGTATAGAGGTGAGGTTTTATATTTCTTTGTATGTGAGAATAAACTGAAAACATGTTGCTATTCCTTGCTGTTTGAATCTCCATTTGTACTGAATTGAAAGGATGAGAGGTTATGTAGTGAAAGACTGTTATCTGTTATGCCAGAGTCAGTAGAGTGTGAGTTCCTATCTTTTTCAAAATAGCCTTATGTAGGAAAGATAGCTTGGATTTATTTGTTGTTACCTAAGTTTGGATAACAAGGGATCAGGTAACTTATAATACTTTTTTTTCATCCAAACACAGGACTAACAAATTGATTTGAATTTACATTCTAAGTCTGATTAGTGATACCTGTCAAAAACATGGATATAGAAAGTGATAGTATAAATGCCTTGTATTTGTCTTCTCTTTTCTTTCTGAAATCAGCCCTCTTGGAATTAGAGCTCTATTGTTGATAGTACATCATGATTGCTTTTTTTGGAGGCTTCTGTCATCACTAGGGTTCTTGTGTTATTGACCTTTGATTTTAAGGTGTAAAGCTGAGCATGGGGCAAGGGAGATGGCTCAGATAGTCAAGTGCTTGCCATTCCCAAGATTCATGGTAAAAAAA
Source organism: Phyllotis vaccarum (assembly GCA_033318265.1). Classification (NCBI taxonomy): domain Eukaryota; kingdom Metazoa; phylum Chordata; class Mammalia; order Rodentia; family Cricetidae; genus Phyllotis; species Phyllotis vaccarum. The sequence goes on along the minus strand of JARWLC010000004.1, from coordinate 137,288,782 downwards.
CTATGCAGCTGTATGTTCCTGTAACCGTGTAACTGCAGAGATAGGCTGATACTTGGAGGCCACCCTAAGCTGACCACACTATCCAAGTTGGCAAGCTCCAGGTTCACCAATAGACCCTTTCTCAAATAAGGTAATGAGTTATTCAGGAAGATAACCTATGTCAAATCTGGCCTCCACATGAGCACACCAATGTCTTTGCACACCTGCATGCACATATGCACATTATATATGAACACATCCATACCACTCCCCAACAAGTTCTCTCAAAACCTGAGCATGAAGAGCACTTGGGTTTTTCCTGTTATTACATGACTGTCTTATTCACACTGTCAAAGAGGTACAAAATGAGAATAGAGGATCACTATACTAAGGGACCATTTTTTTTTTGTTTCTATTATCTTTTCTCCTGCTAATACACACTGCAATTAATAAACCACTGTCTTATAAGTTATTAATATTTCTTAGTAATTTAAACTTGTCTTGCTATCTGAAATAAGTACATTTTAGTGTCTTTTAAAGCACAATTTAACTGAGTGAAACATTCTCATTTTCTACCATGTGCAATTCAAAGGAAAGCCATCAGTGCAAAAAATTTTGAGTAATATATAACAGTAAGATATTATTTGCATATAGAGAGGCCAACAACTTTTATTTTTGCTATAGGGATATAAAATTTAAAAATTAATTGCATAAGACTTCTAATATCTTACTTGAAGTAAAATTTGTATTTCTGGAAACCTGGAAAATATATTTCAACAGAATGATTCAGTTAATGTAAATTAATCATTTTCCTAATTTGGTTGTGGTCATTGATGCTGTTAAAAGCAAACGTATCTAAGGATCTATTATCATGGTAATATTATTAAATACATGATCTCCTTTTTTCTGAAGCAAAAGCTACTAGCAAGCAGCATTTAATCAAATTCTACACCTGAAAGTTTCCAGAAAATAAGAAAGTCAAAGATTAATCCTAAATTCTTGAAAGCAAGTAATCATGGAAAGGTAAATTTAGTAGACAATTATTATTATCCTTCCATGTACAAAACATACTACAGGGGACTATCCCAGTCTTTAAAACATTATCCACTTTATTTTACATATAAAAGTAAGACTTTTGTTTAATGTAGTAATGGTATAATAAGAGTAGATAAAAGAGAGATTTGATGAAAACATTAAGTATTTTTATTTGCAAAGCTCAGGGTCGTGGGCTTATTTAAAAAAAAAAAATCACAAGATAGACTATAAGATTTAAACACTGCTTAACAGATCCTTACTGTGACATCATTATTCTTTCTCTCATGAATTAGGTTTAGAGCTGTCGATGACAGTGAACCTTACCAATAATGTAGGTAAGTAGAGGCAGATAGCTTGGGAGAAAATTTATTTGGAAAACTTTTTAAGGAGTATAGTTCCCGCATATAACCCTAAGTTTTGATTTACATAGGTAGAAGAAAAATATAAAATAGTAATAAGGAAGGGAAGAAATGGGTATGGATGAGTACTAAGCAACAAAAAAAGTACAGGTTGTTACTTTAAGCTTAGCATTTTATTTTATATTTTTATATTTATTTATTTTATGTATATGAATGTTTTGCTAGCATGTATGAATGTAAACCATGTGCATTCATATCTGTTGCCTATGTAGATAAGAATATGGTGTTGAATCCCCTGAGACTAGAATTACAGATAGTTGTGAGCCCCACCAAGTAGGTCCTGAACCAGAATCTGGATTCTCTAGAGCAACAAGTGCTCTTAACCACCGATCCATTTCTCCAGCCCCAAACTTTTTGGATTTTTAAGACAGGGTTTCTCTGTGTAGCTTTTCTGAAACTTGCTCTGTAGACCAGGCTGGCCTCAAACTCACAGTGATCCACCTGCCTCTGCCTCCTGAGTGTTAAGACTAATTGCACCATCACCTCCCAGCAAGCCCCAAACTTTTAATATCAGTCTTTTCTCTGTGCCTTGACTAATTTGTAATATAAACTTAAACTTCTTCCTGTTTTCCTATTTCCACTGAAATTCAATGCTTTAACCTTCTATCCTATATTATTGAGGGTAGTGATAGTTATTGTTTGTCACTATTTGAGTCTAAAATGTTTCTCTTGGGTTCATGCATTTGGATGTCAAGTTCACAGCTAGTGGTTCTGTTTGGGAGATTGTGGGACTTGAGGAAATCGGACCTGGCTCTCAGAGGTGGTTATAGGCTACCCTTGTTTCAGTCCTGTTCTGTTTCCTGTCTGCAGCTAAGGTATGAGGAGTCCCAGACAAACACTCGTATTATCACAAACTGTACCACAATGTAATTAAAACTTCTGAACCCCAAACAAGACAACTTTTCCTCCTTGCATTGTTTTGTCATAGGAAAGTAATACAGGAAAGTGATATTGAGAATGAGGTCATTACTGTAATGAATCGGACTATTTGGCTTATAGTTCTCAGAATTGGTTTGCAAGAGATATGTGGAAGAGTTTTGGAGCTGTGAACTAGAGAAACTGCAGAGAACTACAAGTATTGTTTAATGTGCCGTCCTGTTAGGAATTGGGAAGACCAGAATGTCAACACAACTCAGACAGTAAAGATTATGCTCACAAAATTTTAAAGAGAAGCAAGAACATTTATTGGGAATTGGGCTAGACTCCATCTGTGTAACAATTGTCCCCCACGCCAAATCTTAACTGTATTTTGTCCATGTCTTGAAAATTTGAATCAGGCTGAATTCAGAAGTAATGGATTTATCTATTTTATGGAAGAAATTTCAAGACAGTATTAATGTCAGACTGTGGCATGGTTTTTTTCATTGTACTTAGCCAGATTTATAATGAATAAAAACACAAAGTGAAACAGAAGGATATAAAAATGTAGTTTTTCAAGGAAAGGAGATAATCATATTTAGAGATGAGGCAAATATAGATGCAATGACCATTTACTGTTAAAAAGATTGGCACCATTAGAGAAACAGAGCACTTTGCACTGCATAATTAGGAAAAGTACTTTGATGGTGAGGTCCCATCCAACAAAGGCTGAGAGATGTAATAAAACAGAAAGCATAATTGGAAAACTTTTACTTTAAAGAATGGGGGGGGGGGGCTAGAGAGAGATGGCTCAGCAGTTGATATTCTCTTGGAGAGGACTGGCCTGGCCAGAGTTTAGTTCTTAGCCTTGACAAGACTTTCACAATGGCCTGTAACTCAAGTCCAAAGGATCTAAGTTCCTCTTCTGGACTTCATCGTACCTGCACTTGTGCACATACCCACACTTAAACATACAATTTAAATAAATAGTAGTTAAGTAGTGCTTCCAGGGTATACCGTTGAAAACAAAGATGGCAGAAGTATTTTCCTGATACAACCACTTGGGTATTAGAAGCCACTGAGCTGTGGTAAATTGAAGCCTGGCCACATCTCAAGCTGACAACAGAACTTGGAATTGTCCATGTAATACTATTTCACACAAACATGTGGAATACAAGGATTAGTTATGAAGTAAAAGAGGCTTGCACCAAGATCCCAGGGAAATCCCTGTGAGGCCAGGCATTATATAGCTCCCGTTCGTTTGTAAGCTATATTTGAAGCTTTGGAGATTTGTGGCAGAGACTAGAATGTTGTTAATACCAAGACAATAGGCATCTGCTAAAGAATGCTACAAATACCCAAGAGACAGGCCACAGGTATTACATTACATATAGGAGGGCTATAGGGGCCACCATGTGCCCCTGATATCAGACAGTTAGCTCCAAGTTTTGCTGTTTGCCGTATTGGGTTTCCATCTTGCTTTGACCCAGTCTTTCTTTGTTATTCCCCTATTCTTCACTTTGCAATAGATTGTTTATTTTATGGCATTGCATATTTGAAGCATGGAGTTGTGAATTGAATTTGAGGGAGCTCATAACTAAGTGGCTGCGTGGAGTCACAAAAGAGACTATGGATTTTTGAGCTGGGATAAGACTATAGGAACTCTTGGATTAGATGCATTTTCCATTCTGAAATAGCTATGAGCTTGGGGAGATGGATGGAACAGAAGCAGAATATTAGAAGTTGAATGTGAAGTGTCCTTCATAGGCTTACAAGTTTAAGTATTAGGTCCCCTACTGGTGGCACTGTTTTGGGATATTATGGAAATGTAAGGAAGTGGTTTCTATGAAATGGACCTGTCTTTCATGCTTCTTTGCTCTAGTCCATATTCATTCTACCATCTCTTTACCATCATCACCTTCTGAAACCGTGAGACAATTTCAACCTTTCCTCACTTAGTTGTTGTGTCTGTTGTCATTAGTGGTGAAAAGTAATACATTGCTCTTGGCAATTGTCATTCACTAAATTACACCATGTGCTGCTATCTAAATGAGTCTTTACAAATGTTAGTTTTTATATGGTTCCTTTCTAAAATTCTGTAGTAATTTCTTGTTCACCATACTGTATAAAGATTTCCATTCAGGCTACAGGGTCTACAAGCAATGTAACTGTCATACAGTTGATTCAAATCCATTTTGATGTTCTCCAGTATTTAACATCTGCTTCAGTCTGACAAATACATTATTATTAGCCTTGTGTGACATGGTTCTGCTTTTGTCCATCATTTTTTATGATGAATATCTTTCCTAGAATCTTGACCTTTGTCTCCAAATCTGCATCTTAACACCTATGGAAGTTGCAGCACAAATCATTTGTACTATGAAACATTTTTTTTTTTTTTTTTTGCTACTCTAGTCCACATGAGTCTTTCCTTGATTTTAGATTGATTCAGTACTTTATTACTCTTAATTTTTCCCTGCTTCCTATGCTGTAGGTATTTGAATTTGGTGACAGCATCTTTTGTAACTTTTTATTTTTATTTGGTTTTTCAAGACGGTTTCTCTGTGTAGCCATGGCCATCCTGGAACTCTCTGTAGACCAAGCTGGTCTCGAGCTCAAAGATCTGTCTGCTTTTATCTTCTGAGTGCTGAGATTATAGGTGTATGCCACCATACTCGGCCACCTTTTTATTTTTTTATCTATGGTAGGTACTAGTGACTTGTATACTGTATTCTAATAGATGTTTAGTTTTTTCTGTGTATTGATGTATGTTCATTTGGTTTATTTAATGTGACCATTTCCTTCCCAAACAAGTTATTAAACTGATGTTGCATTTTACATGGTAAAGGATTTATAGCTCTGGTTCTTTTACATTAGTAAACTGAAGTAACTTTTTATTAAGGCTTTTAGTTCTATGAGTGCCATCTCTTTCACTGTGTCTGGATAATAAGGTAGTGTATGCCCTAAATGAGAACAGTTGACCCTCTTTAAAATTACAGAGTAAATGGGACTAGAGAAGTGGCTCAGCAGTTAACACCTGTTGCTCTGGTAGAGGACCCAGTGTTGGTCCCATCACCTACACTGAGGAATTGACTGCTTATAACTATAGTTCCAACGGATATGATTTCTCTTTTAGTTTCCAAAGGCACCCACATATATATGGCATATGTTCATGTACAAACACACAGATTTCCTATAATCCCAGAGATTGGGAGGTAGAAGCAAGTGGATCTCTATGAGTTTGTGACCAGCCTGGTCTACATAGAAAGTTCCAGGACAACCAGAGCTCATAGTGAGACCCTATCTCAAAAGAAGAAAAGAAAAACCTTGTTAAAAGTCTTTTTAAATTACTGAGCAAATGACTAAATCAAGTTCAGTAACCTTTCATACAAGTATACAACAGAATGTAGTTATGGAGTGATTATTCTGTGTCCCAGCCTACTTCCCACGAGATGAATGTGGAATCTTGAAGTTGTGTTAATGCTGAATTGGAGGATTTGGTCCTGACATAGGGATGGTCTACTTAAGACTAGAAGACACAACTGAGGCAGCCTGCTGAATCATATTCTACTAGCTGTTTTTCTCATCTCTGACAAAATACTTAATAGCAACTTAGGGAAAGCAACCATTTATTTTGGTTCTTGGTTTGGGATGATACAGACCATCATGGTGGGGAAGTCATAGTGGCTGAAACAGATGGGTTCTGATGGCAGCAGCTCACAGCAGCTGCTTGTTACATGATACAAATCAGGAACCAGAGAAGTTAGTCTGAAGTTGGACCATCGTCTATACCCATCACCTGCTTTCCCAGCAACTTTCCTTTTTCTCCACCTAGCCTCTACTTCCTACAAGTTCTGTCACCTCCATAGACACCAGCAGCAGCTGAAGGCCAAGTGTTCAAACACATGTGGGGACATTTCATATTTGCCAAAGTCTGAAGATGGCCTAGGAAACCTATGTTGGCCAGTGAGGAAGGAGGTAGATTTACTTTTAAAGTGAGGAGTGAATAATTAAAATAGGAAAAAAATGCCAAGGTACTAAAGTATTTAATTCATAAAATTCGTCACCTATGCTCTCAAATCTTTCTTGTCTTTAAAAAAAAAAAAAACAAACAAACAAAAAAAAAAAAAAAAACTCCTGTTTTAAAAGACTTTTCAGGAGTTGGAGGATGGCTCAGCAGTTAAGAGAACTTGTGTTCTTGCAGAGGAGCTGGGTTCCATTTCCAGCACCCACATGGTGCTGCACAGCCATGTCTGGTTTTAGTTCTAACAGACCTGGTGCCTTTTACCACAGGCACCAGGCATACTTAGTAAGCATATACATACATGGAGACAAAACTACTTACACACATAAAATAAAACATTTAAAATTTATTTTAAGAAGCAAAAAGAAATCTTTTCAGCTATAACTGTTCTATTGTATCTGGTTTATTAGAGCAGAATTTCTCAACTATATTATTATATTGAGAACTTGCTGACAAATTTTGAGGCGTCACCCTAGATTTACTTGAATGGAAACTTGGTGGGGTAAGTAGCAGTCTTTATAGTTGGTCCTCTAGGTGATTCAATGTCTCAAACTTAAATATGAGAGTCATTAGATCAGAAGTTTCATCTATGAAAAAAATGTTAATTCAAAGTACAGCAAAGCTGTATTCTCAGTCAATCCTAAGTATCTAAGATGAACTTAATAGTTCCTTTATTTTAATTTTCATGGCATTTGAATATAATTCTACTTTGTTTTCATTTGTACTGTGTATGTTCAGGTCAAGTCATCTAAAAAGGGCCTAGTCTGGAAGGCTGGGAGCCACATGATCCTGAGTTACACTCCAGGAGCTTTAGCTGGTTCTAACAATGAAGATAGAAGAAGGAAAAGTCCCTCGGTGCTTCCTACAGGGAGAAAAGTGCCTGTTCTAAAATACGTTCACAGCAGTCTTTAACAAGGCCTGCCTTCAAAGGAAACTGTTTTACCACAGCCTAATCAACTGCATTTTTTGTTTTATTTGTTTTGGTTTTTGGAGACAGGGTTTCTCTGTATAATAGTCCTTTCTGTTCTGGAACTCCCTCTGTAGACCAGGCTGGTCTAGAACTCACAGAGATCTGTGTGCCTCTGCCTCCTGAATTCTGGGATTAAAGATATATGCCACCACCACCTGTCAGTCAACTGAATTTTTACCAAAGCCTAAATGACCTAGAGGAAGGAAATACCCAGCTTCATCCCTGACTAGTCTTTGATACAAGAGAAGAGAAATTATCAGCTCAGACTCTGAAAAGCCAAAGCCTAGTGATAGGAGTATAGAATCTCCTCCCTTTACATTTTACCTGTCAGTGAGGCGCTTGTATAATCACAGAGGATTATGTCTGAAAGAACTGTCAACTTTATATCCAGTTTAAGGAATCTCAAAGGAAGCCTAAAATGTACAGGAGAGAAAAAAGGGCAACAAAATAGTAGCCTGTCACACCATGTAGTGACAAATGGTAAATACAGTCTAATTTCTGCCAAATAATGCAAAACGTTACAGAGACCTTCTGCCTCTGTTTCATATCATTGCTTGGTCTTTAGCAGGATACAAGACATGCTAAAAGGTAAAAAATAAAATAAACAAAGACTGAAGAGGCGAACTAAACATAGAAATAAGGTATTCCAGATCAATTTGGGTAAATATTAGAATGATTATTTAATGGTGAGTAATATTTAGGACAACATGCAAGAGCGGGTAGATAAGCATAGGAATAGAAAATCCAAAGGAAAAGATAGAAATAAGAAACCCTTAGGCTTGAGAATATAACTAGTTTAGTAGTAGTACACTAAGTGACTATCGACTGTCTCAGGTTCTGAGTTTGGTCACAGTACCATGAAAAACTACTGTGTATATGTTACTATTGTTAACATTGGCTTATTGAGAGTGCACATGACTGAAGCAAGAGTCATAGAATATGAAGCTATCCCAAGACATTTCCAAAACTGACATATAAAGGGGGGAAAATATAAAAGAAGTTAGTTACAAAAGGTGTAATATGTTTTAGACTATCAAGTAGGCTCAGGAGGCAGCAGATCTCTTGGGTTCTAGACCAGCCTGGTCTACAGAGAAAGTTCTAGGACAGCCGGGACTGTTACACAGAGAAATCCTGCCTTTAAAAAAAAAACAAAGAAAAAAAATGAAGTAGAGAGAAATTCATGACACGAAAATATTTTGAAAATTTTCCGAAGTTAGTAACTGGATACCAAAATGCAGATCTGGAAGCCCAAAGAAAACTTAAGCAGAGTAAATACTAAAAACATTACACCTTGGCATATTATATTCCAACTACAGATAATCACAGTCAGAAAATCTTGAAAGAATTTGAAGGAAAAAACCCAAAAATAAAACTATCTCAGACTTCTCTTCAAAACCATGTGGGCAAAAAATCGAGTGAGGTGAAATATTTGTGTCAAAAACAAAACAAAACAAAACCCACCTGGCGGTTGATGACACACACCTTTAATTCCAGCAGGAATTAAAGAGGCAGAGAGGTGGATCTTTGTGAATTTGAGGCTAGCCTAGTCTACAAAGTGAGTTCCAAGACACCCGGAGATGTTAAACAGAGAAACCCTATCTCAAACAAACAAACAAAACACCAGCATAGAATTCTGTACTTACCAGAATTGTCCTTCAAAATGAAAGCCAGCAAGATAGCTTAGAAGGTATAAGATGGGCCACCAAGCAGACCTCAGGGAACCTCTGAGTTAAACCCTAGGATATACATGGTGCAAGGAAAGAACTGATTTCTAGAGGTTGTCCTGTGATGCGAACACATGTTAGGATATGTGCTGTCGCATACATTGAAATAAGTATAGTAGGAAACGAAATAAATATGAAGAGAAGTTGTCACTGGTATACTTGGTTTGCAAGGAATGTGAAATGTACAATAGAATAATGATACAGGTTAGAAACTCTACATAAAGGAATAGCAAGAATAAAAAATTTTATTTTTCTTAAATTGATGTGGCTCATAAGAGTTTGTCCAAAATAATAATAGCAACACTATTTGTGAATAGTTCTTGGATAAACCCATATTTAGCTCATGAATAAGTAAATCACAACAGTACTTCATAAGACAGAATACTTGGGAATGATGCCTTATGAGAGAGTATAATGAAAGTGGACTTGGATTAGTTTAATTATATTGCAAACTGTAGGGCTTAACTACTAAAAGAGTCTTAAGTAGAAGGAGATATAGTTGTTACTTAACTACAGTTTGAATTAAAAATAGTCTTTAAAGACTCACTGGCTTTTCTGCAGCCAGTGGTGCAGTTGAAAGGTACTGGAATATTTAAAAGCTGTAGCCTTCTTGGAAGATGTTAGATCATTGGAGGCTTGCCACTGAAGTTGGTATTGGAACCTCAGGTTTGTCTGAGCCTCTCTCTCAAAATAAACCTTTTCTCTTACTAAGCAAATTACCACAGGTATTTTGTTACGGTGATGGAAAGAAAGCCTACTAATACAATACACCAGAAGAGTATAGAAAATGGAGTTGGATTAGGTAGCTAGCTCAGTTGATAAAAGTGCTTGCCTTATATACCTGAAGTCTGGGTTCAATCCCCAGAATTAGGGAAAAGAAAAGAGGGTATGGGGAGGCCCAGTAAAGTAGTGCAAGCTTATATCCTCATCACTGAAGAGGCAGAGACATTCAGATTCCTGGATTTGCCTCACCTATTTGACAAGTCCTAGGCAATTGAGAAGCTCTGTCTTTAAAAAACAATATTTGGGGCTGAAGCAATGATTGGGGATTAAGCAAGAGTACTGTTGTTCTAGAGGACTTGGGTTTGATTCTCAGGACCCATAGGCAGCTCCCACTTTAACTCCAGTTCCAGGGTATCCAATACCCTTTGCTGGCCTTTGTGTGCACTAGGCACACGTTTGCTGTACAAGCAAACAAATAGACATTTGAAGGACAGAAAAGATTGGCAACCCACCATCTGAGGTTGTCCTGGCTTCCATATGCTCTTTCACATACAGGAGTGTGCACACACAAGAAAGTAGGGCTTCCTACAGTATGCAAAACAATGAGAAAAGAGTGCTGGAGGTGTAGCTCAGTTAAGTAGTTTATACACACCTGATTTGTCACCCCAACATCACAAAACATAGATGAGAGAAATAGAGTGAAAAACAAAAGAAATCAAAAGCAACATGGTAAAGGACTAGAAATATGCCACAGACTAGTCCAAAATGCTGGTGACATTGTTAATATTTTTGTGACATTGTTAATATTTTTAACAGAGCAATTAAAAGATAATTTCTTGGCTGGAGAGATGGTTCAGTGGTTAGAGCACTATCTACTCTTGAAGAGGGCCCAGGTTTAGTTCCCAGCACCTACGTGGTGGCTCACAATCGCCTGTAACTCCACTTCCAGGGGATCCAAAGTCCTTTTCTGACCTCTGTGGGCGCCAGACATGCATACAGGCAAAACACCCATACATGTAAAAGTAAAATTTTTTAAGAGATACATTGATAGGCAGATTTTAGGCAGATTTTAAAATAAGACCTTACCATATGTTGTCTATAAGAATATTAATTGCAGATCTTACTACTTTATTATTTAGTAACCAGTTAATCGGACATACTTGCATGTGTTATTGCTGAATTTAAAAACCTTTGTCATACAATTTGCAAGTAATAAAATTATGAAAACAGTTCACGGAAATTTTGCCTTTTCTCTTTACATAGTTTTATGTATGAACCACTTCACTTCATTTTCTATTTTCAAGTGACTGTTGAACACTTAGGTAACCTGTTTTTTTTTTTCTCCACAGTAGCTGTATTGATAAAATTTATATACCATTGGATTTACTCTTGAGCAAACAATGAAATGATTTTTAACATAGTTTCAAAGTTGTGAAGTCATTACCTTCATCTGATTTTATAACGCTTTGATTAAAATAGTTTTATGGCGTGTGTGTGTGTGTGTGTGTGTGTGTGTGTGTGTGTGTGTGTGTGTGTGCATTAGAGTAACCATGTGGCACACGTGGGGTCTAGAAAATAACTTTCAGGAGTTATTTTGTTTATTCCGTCATATGGGTTGCAGAGACAGAATTCACCTTGGTAGCAAGAGCTTTACCTACTGAACCATTCACTGGCCCACACATTGTTTTTTTTTTTTTTTTTTTAAGCAGTTGAAAAGTGTGTTGTGTTGCCTGATTGCATAACAATTAGAAGTAAAAAAGATTATTATCCATCTATAATTCTACAGTATCAAAGATAGTAGATTCATATAAGAGCATTTTTATCTAACACCTTGTTATGGCTTAATAACAAGTACATAATAAATATAAAAATAAATATAAATAATAAATAGTACGTAGATATCTAGACTCATGAGATTCATTTGGCTCTATTCTTTTTCTCTACCATCTCTTGCTTCATGGATCAGTCTTCTAGTACTTTAGATAGAATACAAAGCTTTTTATTTTTACTGTTAAAAGAAAAAAGCAAAATATCAAAATACTACCTTGAATTTCATTGTCACTAATCTACATGCTCAAGTGGTTCTTCTGTGGGGCACATCATTTCTAAACAATTTTGCCTTTATATATTCATATTCATTTTCAGCATATTTTGAACCAGTAAAATAATTAGATTTCTCAAGATTTTTTTCATTAAAATGGTTAGAAACATTTTTGTTAAGAATGAAAACTTTTAAACAGTTTTTAAAGTAAAAACTCAAAATTACAAAGAGACAGCAAGCCTTATAATATATTTTGGAATTAATTGCTATATTTTCCCACCCAAGTAACCTAATCTTTTGAAGCTGTTTTTCGTTGTGTGTCTTGTAGGGTTATAGTAGAAATTAAATGAGATAATTTCATATAAAACACTACTGTAGAATCTGGCATATGGTAAGTGCTTGGCAAGTTGTCAGCTGCTGTTTTTTTTAACCCCAGTAATATTCAAAGAACGTACACTAACATACCATCTGTATATAAGGAATGTTATTATTTCTGGGTTTTGTTATAGTATTAATCATATAGTGGTTAAAGGGACTGGTAATGTGTGAAGGGAACATTTCTAGGAATGCAGAACCAATGTTTCTGTGTCTGTGGGAAATTGAGTCCAAGGCCTTGGCAGATGCTCAGTTCTCTTTATATGACACAGATTTGCATTCAACCTACATAAGCCATCCTATATGCTTAAATCGTCTTTAGTTGATTGTCTAATTTCTAACAGGTGTGAATGTTGTGTGAATACTTGCTAATCTGTATTCGGATAGGAAATAATGACCAAAAAAAAAAAAAAAAAAAAAGCCAGTGTGTTCATCATAGAGACTTTAAAAACAAAATCCATGATTGTCTGATTGAATACATACATGTGTATGTCACATGTGGGTACAGGCGTGGAAGCCTCACTAAAGTGCAGAGGATGCCTGGAAGGAATCCAAGGAGCATTAATGGGCTGAGGTGGATGGAGTGCAGTGGATGAACTTCAAACATTGGATCTGCTTGTTTTAGACTTAGAATCTGATAAGTAGATAACTGTTCTTGTTGTTTATTTGTTTTTTTTTTTTTTTTTTTTTTTTTTTTAGAAAGCAGGTTGTTACAAGTCCTAAATCGATTATTAAGGATATAATGAGACTGACATAAAAATTGTGTAAAGTCCTCGAATAATGTGCTGAAGAGAAGATGTATGTTGACAGGCAAGATTATAGGAGGAAGTGCTTGTGCCAGATGGATCGCTTGCTTGCTGTGGCCCTATATAAGGCTACCAAGCCCTAACCTACTGAAGACTCAGGACTAAGTTAAAGGGATATTTGGGATGGTTCATTCTTTCTTTGGGAGGGATAAGGTTTTATTACATATCCCTGGCTCACCAACTTGGCTCTGTCAACCATGCTGTCCTTGACCTTACAGAACTTGAATGCTGGAATTAAAGGTATGCACCACTGTGCCTGGCTTATTTGTGGATTCTTGAATCTACTGTGAAATGTAAAATGTGAATTCTATACATCTTTAATAATCTTTTTTGATAGAAATATGTCAAGTCATATTTAAAAAGTCATATATATTCTAAATTTTGGTATTTTCTTAGTATTTCTTAAGTAAACTGAAATGTGGCAGCTGGATATGAATAGAGCAGAGGCTGCTTGAACAGCCTGGAGGAAGGCAAAGATCTGAAATGTCGGGGGATTATTTATTCCAGTTTCATAGAAGATTGTCTAGGGGTGTCAGCAGAGCTGTGTTTCTGTTTTCTTGAGTCCATAGTTGGCTTATGTGGGCATTTCATCTTTGCAAGAACTTCAGATGACAGGTGAGCGCTGGAGTGATTGCAGCAGATTAAAAACAAATGGCAGTTTGGATCTATCTGTTATGTTCATTTTAGACTTCAGTTGTTCATTATTTAAATTCAAATACAAAAACATATTTCAGAAGCATTTTTGTAAAAAAATCTTGTTTTATACTGGTATTTACATTTTTTTCTTGCATTTAGAATCATAATGAAATTGTATTTTACATTATAAGTAAATGTTAAAAGAGACATGACTCAGCAAGAGGGTGAGTGAAATTGTTTGACTATTTGCTGGAGAAAGGGAATAAATTCAGAGCCTTGACACAACAGTTATCAGCAGAATTCCAGATGCATAGATACTTAAATGAAAATAAGTCAGAGTAGATTACAAAAATCTAAAGCATAATATAAATTAATGCATGGAATTAAAGATTAACATTGTTAAAAGAGTTAGTGTGTCTCAAACAAAACCTAGATTTTACTAAAGAAAAAACTAAATAGCTCATATTTTGCATTTAAACCTAACTCCGATTAAAAAACAGGAAAGAATAAAATTTAGAAAGTTACATAGCTATTATGTTTACTGTATACCAGCTTATCAATACATTCTTTGAATATTAGAATATTAGGGTAAAAATGCAATGTAGTTAAACAGTTTCACACACAAAACTAAACCTGCACATTTGCACAGTGTGTAGGTTTTGGTAATGTTTGGAGAGTTGATGTCAGTGATTTTTAAAGATATTCTCCTTATATATTTTTTATACTTCTGAAATTAGTGATTTACTTTAAAAATGTTTATTTTAAAACTGCTTACAGAATCAAATACTGAGAAATTTCTTGACTTTCCAGAATATTCTCTCTATTCCCCATTTCCCTGTAATTTTCCACCAAGGGCAGCACAATTCACTTTAAACATGTCTTCAAGTGAAGGCTTCACTGTGTTTCCCATAATATGGTAACTGTTTAGCTATACCACACACCTTACTTCTGAAGAGAATCCTTGCTGGGTAGTAATAGAGTAACTTGGTATAAGTGTTTTCCTAAATCTCTGCCCTCTATTCCATTTCTTTTCCTTGACTTGAGCTAAGTAGCTTTCTTTTCCTTCTGTGTTGAAAGACAGGTCAGGACTGTAACCAGAGACCACTTAGTTTGACCACATGCTTTCCATGTTCTTCAGCCTGTTTGACCCCATACCTGTAGTATAGCATCTGTCAGAGTTTTTATACTATATTTGTAAATGATCTATATCTTCCATGATAGATGCTGAGCCCCAATAGATAACGATTATAATTGTTTATCTCTGTGTCTCTACTGTATTGTGTTAGCAAATATTTATGGTTTGATGATGACCTGTCACAGCTACAGAAGAATGTTTTAGTCCATTTTTACTTCTACGTGTTTTCTTGTCTGATAATCTTAATGTATCACCTTTTGTAAAAGAAATTTATTTTCCTATAATGAAAAGCATATTAATCAAAAGAATTAAAGATACTGAAAAACTTTTCTTTTCACCATAACACATTTTTATTTCTTTAATTTGTATATACTTTTGTTCGTTTGCTTAGTCAGAACTGTATTATATAATATATCCTTCCGTAATATTCTTAAATTCAATTCAACAAGCCCTAGCTGAGTATCTGACATTGGAGGTACTCTTTACACATGAAGACTAAAGCAACAGACTCTTAAGAGGTACTCACTTTTTGTAAACCTTGTAGGTTGGAGACATGAGATCCTCCCTGGAGCTGGGGTTAAAGGCAGTTGTAAGCTACCTAATGTGGGTGCTTGGAATTTAACTGAGGTCCTCAGGAAAAGAAATATGTGCTCTTAACCACTGACCCATTTCTCTAGCCCAAACCTTGTGTCTTGGTAAAAGAAGACCTGTTTTGAAAAAAATAAAACAAGAACATTTTCTATAATAAGTATCAGTAACTTCAGTGTATCTTCTTTTGTTTATACACAAATACTTGGATATATACGTGCACATTAAGATCATTTCAATTTTGGGACAAAATCAATTTAATCAATATAAACAATAGTACATCCTCAAGTATGGTAGTAAATTCTCTGAGGAAAAGTAAAGTAGAAGAGTAGAGATTGTGTATGTCAGGAATGGGACTACAGTTGTAAACAGATTGCTTGGTCATGGAGACTTCATTAAAGTAATAGTTAAATAAAGACCTAAATTGTGGAGTGAGCTGTGTGGTTTCTAAGAACAAGGCATTAATTTATAGTGATAGAGCATCAGGATTCAACAGAGAGAATGTGTATTTTAAAATTACTGTCAAGGTGTTATTATATAGTAATAAAAATTCTATTGTTAAATAATAACTTGAGAATAAATTCATCACATAATATTAAATGGGAAAGAAACAAAATTAATTCTGTCCTAATATTTTAGTGTACATGTATATAACCAAATGTTTGTATATAAGAAGAAAATACACTAAAGTTAGCATATATTCATTGTGGAAAATGTTCTTGATTTAATCTTTTTACTTTTTATTTCTCAGTTTTTTAAATGAAATATATAAAAAAGACTATCTTACAAAATACCTAAAATTAGTTTTGATACATACTTTCAGGTGCTGCATTAATGGAGTAATGGGAATTGAACGTACTCTCTCTAGAATCAAAAGCTAAATAAAAACTACTTTACATATTAGTTATACTTATTGTTAAATAATAAACATAGAGAAAGGGAAGTCTAATAGCTGTGCTTTCTTTGACAATCCATATCGTAGTTAGCTAAGCTGAGACCAGAACATTCCTATACAGAAGTCTACAGGATGGAATAAACTATTATTAGATTGTACAGCTGCTAAAGTGGCTGGACTCTGTATGTCCAGATGTTGGAGAGAAGAGGACAGTGTGAGAAGTTTGAGACACCTGCCTAAGCACTGAATGTCACGTGTATAGGGCCAGTTCCAGAAAGCCGCTGTTGGCACCTATAGTTAAAGAGGCCACATGGTACTGAGAAATAAATCTTCAGCTACTAGACCTAGCTGAGCACTGTTGGCGTGAGTTGAGACTATAAATTCTATGGCATAGGTCTAGGTTTGCTCTATGAGTATGACTGCTATACTGATCCTAACAAAATATGAAGCTAACATTCAAAGATGTCAGATTGAACTGCTAATAAATTAACTTCATGCCAGATGAAATACACTTTGAAGGAAGTCTAAACTTGGGCCAGCGTAACACTTCAGTGTCCAGCTCTGTGAAGTCTTCTGCAGACAGAAACAGTGTTGTTAGGTATTTATTATTCTTCTTTCATATATTAGCTCTCGACTACAGCCTCCCCCCACCATCATACCTCTCCCCCAGAACCACTCTCCCTTGTCTCCCCTCAGAAAAGAGTAAGCCTCCCAGGGACATCAGCCAAACACAGAGTAATATGTTGCTGTAAAATTGGACACAATCTATCAAATCAAGACTGGATTAGGCAACCCAATAGGAGGAAAATGATCCCATAACTAAGCAAAAGAGTCAGCAACTGCCCCCTCCCAGTCTTAAGAATCCCACAAGAGGAACTGGAGAGATGGCTCAGCAGTTAAGAACACTGCTTTTCCAGAGGATCTGGGTTTAATTCCCAGCACCCACATGCAGCTAACAACTGCCTGTAGCTCCAATTTTAGAGGATTTAGCACCTTCCCAGACAAACATGCAAAACATCAGTGCACATGAAATAAAAATCTTAAGGAAAAAAAAAAGAAACTTATCTGTTAAAAAAAGGAATTCCACCAGAACACCAAGTTACTCAGCCATAACATATATGCAGAGAACCTAGGTCAGACCTCTATAGGCTCCCTGATCTCTGCAATCCCCCATGCATCTCTGTCAGCTGATTCTGTGGTCCATGTTCTTGTGGCTAACAGACTTTAAAATTAGAAAAATTCAGAAGTTTTTACCATACTAAAAATAAAAGGAAAAAGAAATAGATAGTGCTAGCCGACTCAGGTTAATCTGTATAGAAAGCTAAACCCACACACACACCCAAAAAATTACCACTTCTTTTTTCTTTCTACTATATGAACCCAGGGGATCATATTCAGTCCATCAAGATTTGGTGGTAAGGGCCTTTATCTGCCAAAGCCTTCTTTTATTTTTATTTATTTATTTATTTGTTTATTTTGCTTTATGTTTTTGGAGTTTGGAACACAGAGTATATGCCCAGACTCACCTGGAAATCATGTCCCTCCTTGCTGAGTTTGCAGTATGTACAACCACACTCAGGTTGACTTGATTCCTTACAAATTAAATTCAAATTGTATTTTTCCAAAGACCAGTTTGATTTAAGCTTCTTGTAGATGAGTATAACCAGTATGTACCTAAAGAAAAAGGAGCTTAGAACATAGCTGCGCTGAAGAACTAGAGCATTTGTAGAGTCTGATGTTTACATACTCTTAAATAATCTAGAAGACCTATGCACACATAGACAATTGTTAAGGACAGGAAAGAACACTCCTTTTTACTCTTGATCCTTAGTCAATACTAACTTAATTAACTAAAAGAAGACCTTCAAAGAAAAGTACAGGAAAGTGTTCATAGGATACAGATTCCCAGAAGAAAGACAAAATGCATCTTTCAGAACTCTTACTTTGAGAAACTGTTGGCTCAAATGCATCCGTGTGTATTTTGCCAAGTTTGCTCCAGGGGTCACATCTTACAGTGCTTCAGTCAGGTGTTACAACCAAGATGTTTTCCTTAGTGGGGTCAGTCTGCATATCCACAGTTCCTGATGCTGCCCTTACAACCACTACATCCTCACTTTTCACTTCTTGAACTCTTGGTGATCACTGTTCTCTTCTAAATGCTCTGCCATTTCAAGAACATAGATCAGATCTTAGAGTAGTCTTTTAGGACTGGTCCTTTTCACTTGGCATAATTCTGTGATCACTGGCCTGTGTTGTTCATTTTATCAGTACTTTGCTCCTCTTCATTGCTGAGTACTATAACATGACCTGAATGCACCATAGTTTGTGTAGCAGTTCCCCTGTTGAAGGATGCCTGGTTGGTTTTAATTAGCACTCTTAGAAGGTGGCTACTGTGAACATTCATATACAGGTTTTTATGTAAATGCAATCTACATTTATCTTGAATAACCAACCACCCAAGAAAGAAGATTCCTGTTAGCCTTTGTGTTTTGTAAGGGATTGCAAAACATTTACACTAACAATGTCATTTTTGTTCCTTGCCAGTGTTTGAGGTTTTCTAGTGTTCTCATGGGTATGTGTATGTAGTGCTATGTCTTGTGGCTTTGTTGTACATTTACCTAATGGCTTAAAAACTGCATAGTGTCCTTTTTACATGCTCTTTACCCTTTGCATGTGCATATATATATATATGTGTGTGTGTGTATATATATATATACATACATTTATCTTTTGCATGAATCTTTATTGGTTCACTTTTTTACTGATGAATTTTATAGATACTCTAAGTATATGATTATATATTTATACATTTATATGTTCTAAGTCAGTCTAAATATAAACTTAATTATTAGTATTGAGTGTTTTCTTTTTTAAAAAATTTATTTATTTTATATCTGAGTGTTGTATCTACAGGTACATCTTTATTCCAGAAGAGGGTATCAGAACCCACTAGAGGTGGTTGTGAGCCACCATGTGGTTGCTGGGAATTGAACTCAAGACCTGAAAGAGCAGCCGTCTTAACCAATGAGCCATCTTTCCACCTGGAGTGTTTTTGTTTTTTTGTTTTTTTAATCCTGAAGCTTGTCTTTTGTACATTGACTTTTAGTTTGTAGCTTCTTTTTAGAGTAGTTTTGGACTTGCAGCAGTGCCGCACAGCACAGAGATTGCCTATATTCTCACTATTGCCCACGTATTTAGCTGTCTCTGTTATCAATATCCTATACCAATGATAGATGTATTAAAATGTTTAAAGCTGCTTCAACACATTATCCCCCACAATGCATATCAACATGGGCTTCACTCTTGATACTGTATGTTATACATGAGAACATGTACTACCCATGATTACATCATGAAGAGTAATCTCACTGCCCTAAACAATCTCTGTGCTCTGCCTGTGTACCTCTAGTTCTTCCCAAACATTGGCAGCCACTGATCTTTTTACTGTTTTCATAAAGTTACCTTTCCAAATTGTTGTTTGGTGTGTTCATATAATTATATGTGTTGTCTTCTCATTGGCTTACTTCACTTACTTATGTGCATTTAGTAATATAATGTTCCTTCACATCTTTTTGCGGCTTATATACTTCATTTCTTTTTAGTGCTGAATAATAGTCCATTGATGGATTATTTCCCCATGGTTTATTTATCCATTTACCAACAAAATGACATTTTTAATGCTTTTAATTTTGGGTTATTATGAATCAAGCTGCTATAAACACGTGTGTAGGGTTTTGTGTAAACACATGTTTTCACCTCTTTTGGGATAAATGCCAAGGAGTACAATTGCTGGAACATATGTTAAGAATATGCTTCATTTTGTTAAAAAAAACAAAAAAAACAAAAAAAAACCACTTTTTTTTTTTTAAAAAGAGGCTCTTCTAGCTTATGTTTTCACTAGCAGTTAAAAACCTATTGTGTGTCGTTACAGATTTGATGTTGCTAGGCTTCTGGATTTTGGACATTGTGATGCATAGCAGGATCTTAGTGTGTTTCAGTCTGCATTTCTCTAGTGACATGTATATGTGGGGTGTCTATACACTGTTTACCATCCGTATATTTTCTTTGCTGACGTTTGTATGTAGTTCTTTTTCTTTTCTTTTTTTAAGTTAGGTTTTATATTAATGTTGAGTTGTAAGCCTGTAGCTTTTGAAAAAATACAAAATTTAAGACCTGGTCTTATAATGCATTTCTAGCTATTACGGGACTCTCAGACAAATACCTGCCTCTCTAATAAAAAGTTTTAACAGGTGCTTCTTCTACAAAATTTTGTCACCTAGTTTATCTTTTGTCTTTTCATTCTCTTGACAGTATCTTTCACAGAACAGAAGTTTTTCATTCTAATAAATTTTAGCTTATCAGTTCTTTTCGTAGATTAGGCCTTTAATTTTACATCTGAAAATCACTCCACATTCAGTATAAACTCAGTGTAAGCACACAAGCTCATAAACGTGTTCTTTACTGCATCTATAAAATACTTTTGATTTATATTTATTTTTGTAGTCCATTTTGAAGTAGTTTTGTTCAAGATACAATGCTTATATCTACTTAACTCTTTCTACTTGTGACTGTCCAGTTGCTTCATAGCCATCTAAACACTTATTCACTAATTGCTTTTGTTCTTTAGTTGAAGATTGGTGTACATGCTTGGTTCAGTTTGCTAGTGAAACACCTAGACTTTTTGCCTCCTTCTTTGGAAAGTTGTTAATTATTTCATTTCCCTAATGGATCCAGGCCTTTACAGACTTTGTTTTCTAATTTTGATGGATTTTGTTGACAAAGGAATTTTATATATGTTAACAAATTTGATAGTATAAAGTTGTTCAGATATTTTCTTTATTGACCTTTCAGTGGTCATAGTGTCCACTTTTTAATTTCTGATATTAGTGATTTTTAAACTATTTTGTGTTTTCTCAATACTGTGGTAAAATCACTTTTCTGTTTCTGTTTTATGTATGTAGCTATGTATACATGTGTGTAAATTCATATGTGGGTGCTACCATAAATGTGTACACATGCATATGGAGGCCTGAGGTTGATGTCCAGGGTCATTCCCAATCACTCTTCTACTGTATTTATTGAGACAAGGTCTAAATCAAATTCAGACCATACCTATGTTAGTCTTGCTATAGTTAGCCAGCTTACTCCAGTGATACCCAGGCTCCTCTTCACTTGGCTAGAACTCTAGATGAACCATCATGTCCATCAGCATTTGTGTGTATGTTCTGGTCTTCAGTTTTCCCCTGAGCCTTCTGATACCTTACTTTTTGGAGCACCTTAAGGAAGAATTTATTTGGTTTCATTATTTTATGAAATCTCAGTTCCTAGTGGCGGGAAAGTGTGGTGTCAGGAGTGGATCTGTCCACCTTAGTAAAAGTGTAGGGCTCATGTCATCCTATCCTTGCAACAGACAAAAAAACAAAATGGGATGGGGACCCTCAAGGGCTTTCTTCAGTAGCCTTTCTTTGCCAACCATGCTCCCTGTCCCCAGAAGTTCCCCAGCCTTCCAGAACAGCACCACTAACTGGGGATCAAGTGTCCAAATACATGAATGATCCTGTCCAAGACAGTTTACGGTCACACTATAGTACCTTATTTTCCTACTTTTATAAGGTGGAAGCTTAGGTTATTGATTTTACTACTTCTTTTCTAACACATACACTCTGAAATAATTTCTCTCTTTTTAAGCGCTGTTTTTGTTGCTTCCCAGAGGTTTTGATGGTTTATGGTTTATTCAACTCAAAGCATTTTAAGATTTCTCTTGCAGTTTTAGAGCTGTATAAGATGGGTCCGATTTCCATCACCCATATGGCAGCTCAGAGCTGTCTGTAACTAAAGTCTCAGAGGATCCAATGCTGCCTTCTGAGCTCTGTGGGCATCAGGCATGGTGATAAATGCAATCAAAATAATCATATACATAAAAACAATTTTAAAAAATAAATTTAAAGTATTTCTTTCAAGACCTTTGTTTATATTTTATGTATCGGTACTCTGCATGTGCACTTGCAGACCAGAAGAGGGCATTAGATCCTATTATTAGATAGTTGTGAGCCACCATGTGCTTGCTAGAACTGAACTCAGAACCTCTGCAAGAGTAGCCAATGCTCGTAAAACTGCTGAGCCATCTCCAGCCCCCAAGATCTATTTTTTAAAATTCACATGTTTGCAAGTCTTTTGTTTTAACTCTACATATTTGGGATTTTCCAGCTATCTTTATATTTTTATTTCTAGTTTATGCCATTGTTTGAGAGAAAGTTTGTTAAGGCATTCTTTCATAGCCCAGTCTATAGTCTGTCTTGGTGAATGTTCTTTGTGTGTCATGACACTTGTTGGGTTAAATATTCTGAAGATATCCAATGTAAGTAGGGCTAAGTGTGTTCTAAACTGATTTTGTGCCAGCTGGTTCTGCCAATTTGTGGTAGAAGGATGTTGACATCTCCAGCTGTAATAGTGGGGATTTTTTTCTCCTTGTTAGCATTTAGTTGTATTGTTTGACCTTGTGTTGTTGCACCTTATCGGGTTCTATGTCTTTTTGGAAAATCAGCCCTTTATCACTATGTAATGCTACTCTGTCTCTGATAGCCTTACTTGCTTCCAAATTGTCTCTGTTCCATATTGTTACGTTCTTCTCATATTACTGAAAAATGTGTTAGATATCCACCAAATGGCTGAAACTCTTGAGTCCCAAACCACATTACTGTTTTATCCTAGACATACATACCTGTGATTAAGTTTAATTTATAAGCTGCAAAAAAAATTACAATTAGGACTAATATTAAAACATAAAACTTACAAATTACTTCTGAAAGTTTTCATTTAACAGTTTCAGTATGTAATTGATTGCAGATAACTAAGCCCCTAAGGAAATAACATTGGAAATAAGGGGAAGTTTTTTGATTTTTTATTTTGTTTTGTTTTTTTCTGGTAGTGCTTGGATCTTGTTTGGGGGAGGGGATTGCTTGTCTGTTTGTTCGTTCTGATAATATTTTTTTAAAACTAGTTTATGTGGACCACCAGCATTTACAGTGATTATTGATTGTGTGGATTAGTATAAGCATATTTCTCTCTTCATTGCTTTTGCTCTTATCTGTCATTCCATTTCCTCTCTTTTGGATTTTAACTGAGCATCTCCTATGATTTGATTTTATCTCCTTTGCTAGATAATTATATATACTTCCCTTCTAAATATTTTCTTATTATTTACTCCCAAATCTTCAGTGCATAGACAGAACTAATCTGACCCTCCTTTCAAAAAAAAAAAAAAAAAAAAAAAAAACTACTGCTGCACAGATACTGGTTAAAGCAGCCTTAAATAGCAAAGTCATATGAAGACTGCTTGTAGTCCTTATTTTATTACCCAACTGACTTATACAGAAGCAGGAACAAGGAATATGTACATAAACATGCATAACTGAATATATTATTTTGAATGAGCTAATGCGTTGAATCTGTTAAAAGTGAGGAATTTAACCATCACATTGCTCTGCCCTGATGCTCTTCCTTCCTTTCTGTGAACTTGAATTCCAACCTTTGCCAAGCTTCTACTCATTTCCTTTAACATTCTTATTTATTTATTATTTGTTTGTTTATTTTTGCTTTTTCAAGACAGGGTTATTTAATGTAACCCTGACTGTCCTGGAACTCACTCTGTAGACCAAGCTGGCCTCAAACTCAGAGATTCACCTACCCCTGCTTCCCATGTACTGAGATTAAAGACATGCAACAACACAGCTGGCTCATGTTTATTTTTTATGTGTGTATGTCCATCCTATGTGCCTACAAAAGCCCCAAAAAGATGTCAGACCCACCTAAAGCTGGAATTCCAGGCATTTGTGAGTTGCCTGGTGTGGGTGCTGGGCATAGAACTCAGGTAAAGCCCTTAGCTGTTGAGCCATCTCTGCAGCCCTTCCTTTAACACTGCTTGAAAAGCAGAACTACTGTCCCAGAGTCCCCCAGACTTTGGTGAGAAGAGAGAATATTCCACCTTCAGTTTTGAAGGTTTATTTTTAGTTCAGTGTTACAGGTTGGAAGGTTTATTCCTCTCAACACTTTAGGTATTTCTCCTGTACTCTAAATTTGATTCTGTGCTGTCTTGTGTGCTGTTGAATATAATTCTCAACTTTGCTCCTGTGTAGGTAAGGTTTGTTTCCTCCCTCCCCTTTGCTCCTTTTATCTGACCACTGAAGTCTGAGAATACTGTGGTTGTATTTGTGAGGGAGTTACTATTGTCGGTTGTTCATTTGGAGATTGTTTTTCCCTTCATGTTTTCTGAGCTTCCTGGACCTCTGGTTCAGTATCTGACATTAATTTGGGGAGTATCTTTGTCATTACGATTTTGAAGGTACTTCCTGTTTCTCTTTCCCACCCTTCCAGATCTAAGCAAATGTTAGGGTTTGGTTTTGGTCTTTGTTGTTGCTTGTTTATTTTAGTCATCTCACAGGTCTTCATATTCTGATTTTGTCAGCTTGTTTTTTTGTTTTGGTGGTTTTGTTGTTTTTGTCCCCCTCCACACCCCATACTCTGTCTCAGCTGATTGATTCTTCATATTAAATTAAGCCTGTTGAAATGGAAATACTTGGTTTCTGCTGTAGTGCTTTTCTCTCTAGCTTTCCTTCTTGAAATCCTACAGTATTTGTCTCTTGCTTACATTGTCCATTTGTCCTTATAAAGACACACTTCAGTATATTCATCCTTGACCTCTGATCTTCAGAATCTAATTCAGATTCTTGCCACTTCTGTTTCTCCTGTACTCTGAAACTATTGTGAATGGGCCTTTAGCCCTAAAGTAGTAGGTATTGAAGAAGAGAGGCATTATAAGTTGGTTTCAGTCTTGAACCTATCCTGCTGGACTATAAATTTCCGTGTTTCTTACTCCTTTCCTGCCACACACTCTTCTTTGAGACAGACTGTCTAGGGGAGTCCAGAGTTAGTATCTTCCATCAGGTTCATTCAGCTCAGGTAATGCCCCAGTCAGTTGACTAGGTTTGGTTTGGTTTGGTTTTGAGGGTAGAACTAGTTAAGAAACAAACTTTCAAAATAGTCCTTTTGCCCTCCTCCTCCCTAAGCCACAGGGGATTTCTATAGTGTTCTCAGTAAGGTAACTTAGGAAGCTCAGGATGGCTGGCCTTCCATTACAAGGCTCGCCTGCAGCTTGCATCTCCCAACCTTTCCACACCTAGCCTGCAAGAATCCAACAGTCATAGTTCAAGTTCCCTACTGAGCTTTTGAATCTCACAGAGATTTGTGTTGGTGATTCTGTCAGAACCTCAAGTTCAAGGAGATTGGGATCTGTTGTGTGGTTTCACTCTGATACATCTAAGATTTTGGTTTCTGACTATTGTTGGAGGACTAAGTAGTGACTTTTTAGTTTTTATATGCTGAACCAGAAGCCTGAGGTCTTGTTTGCTTTGTTTTTAATCCTGTTAACAGAGCTTTTCCTTTTATAGTGGTTTGACGTCAAACCTAAAAACTGCCTGTTCTAGTTCTTATTTTTCTCATATTTCCCCCTCAGAGGTTTTACAGTTTTGTTTTGGGTTTGTCTATGATCTATTTTGAGTAATTTGTAAAATAAGGCATGAGGTATAGCTTGAAGTTGATTTTAAATTTTGTTCTAATTATAATGAAATACATAAAACAATTTACCATCCCAACCATATTTGTTAGTGTAGTTAAGCCAGGCGGTGGTGGCACACGCCTTTAACCCCAGCACTCAGGAAGCAGAGGCAGGCAAACCTCTGTGAGTTCGAGGACAAGCCCCAAAGCTACAAAGAGAAATTCTGTCTCAAAAAACAAAACAACACACGCACATGCACGCACACGCAGGCACACATTGTTTAGTATGTAATCCAGGAGGCCAGAAGGCGGCATTGGATCCCCTGGAACTGGAGTTACAAATAACTCTGAGCCACCATATGGGTGCTAGGAATTGAGCCCAGGTCTTCCTGAAGAGTTCAGTGTTCTTAACCATCTCTCCAGCCCCACTGAAGGGGTTTTGGTGTTTACATTCCCACTAGAAATGTGTGAGCATTGAATGTTCCACATCCTTACCAAAGTACTGGTTTTTAGTTTTTACTTTTTCAGTTACATTCATTTATTTTGTGTGTAAGATGTATGTGTGCATGCATGTGTGTCCAAGCATGAATGGTGGAGGGAAGAGAGGACGACATTGTCAAGTAGATTTTCTCCTTCCACCTTACAGATTCCAAGATCAAATGGTCATCAGGTTAAACAGCAAGTCCTCCTTACTCACTTAGCCATCTTGCCAGCCCTCAGTGTTTTAATTTTTTTATATCCTGGTAGCATGATGTTAATATGTCATTGTATCTCCCTCCTTTCCTGAATGCTTAATTATGTCAACCATCTTTTCATATAGTTATTGGACATCTGTATATTGTTTCTTTATGAAATTTCTACTCCAATTGTTTGCATGTTTATTCACTGGGTTACCTGTTTTTACTTTTGAGTTAAAGTTCTTTTGTGTTCTGGGCATCTTTTGTCAGATAGGTACTGTACATATTCTGTTAATTAATGCTTTCAGCAAATAGAACTTGCTTTTCATTTTTATAGCACCCAAAACCCCTTGTAGCCTATGCTGGTCATGAACTCACTACATAGCTGGAAAACAATCTTGAATTTTTAATCCTCCTGCCTTCACCTCTTGAATGCCAACATTAAAGTTGTGTAACATCACACCTGGTTTATAATTTATTTCTCTTTCAGTGATTATTACTTCTACATCCTATAAAGGGTTTTCTGACTTTCAAATTGTAGTAATTTTCTATAGATTAAAAAAATATATAGTTTTAGCTTTTTTTTTTTTTTTATCTATCTTGAATTGCCCTATAGTATGTTGATTTCTCTACAGATGTTTGCAGTTTACCACCTCAGTGTGTATTAAAGGGTTCTTACAGGTCTCTTAAATATCCTTGATCTCCTCCTTGCAAACCTGTTGACTATGTTGAAGATGGTCATCATTCTCACCTCTTCTTTGTTGCATATAGCATTACTTTTCTCTGGCTGCTTTCATGGAATGCTTTTTATCTATGTTTTTACCCTTCTGTGATGACATGATTATGTTTATAGTTGTCTGGCTGAGAGTTTTCAGGCTTATTTAAATCTGTAAGGTGTTGTTTGTTGTAAAGTTTGAGGGAAAACAATCTGGCCGTTTATTAAGTATTTTGTCTCACCTTTTTCACCTGTCACACATAGACTACCTGATCTTGCACTGTAATTTCTCCATTGTCTCAAGTCTTCTCTTTTTCTGTAGGTTCATTAAACTCTACCACTTTTCCAGTTGTCATCTTCTTACTGCTATCTGCTGTCCTGTAAAGCCATCCAGTAATTTTTTTATGTTCTACAATTTTCACTTTTTTATTTTTGTAGCTGAAATTTTCAGTTAAGCCACTTTTATGTACACATTTATTATGACCATTCCTTACGTACTTGAACGTGTTTGTAATTTTTAACTTTACAGATGACAACTGGGTCATTCAGGATTTAGTTCCTATGAGCTGCTTTTTCAGTGTGGAGTAAGTCCCAGAGATCCACCTCTCTCTCTTTACAAGCACACCACCATGCCTACTTTTTTATATATATGCTAGAAATTGAACTCAGGTCTTCATGTTTGTGCAGGACTATGCCTAGACTTTTATATTAGTGCTAGTATTTGAATTCTGGTTTTTATGCTTGCACAGCAAGTATTCTTAACCATTTCGCCATATCTCCAGCCTCCCAATTCACCTTTTTTAAAAAGGGGGGTTTTATAAAAGCCTCACAATATGCCAAAGGTAACTTCCTACTCCTGATCCTCTATCCTCTTCCTCCCCAGTTCTAGAATTGAAGGCCTTTGTCACCATGGCCTACCCAGTCAAAGAAACAAGCAAAATACCATTGAGTCTGTTTTATACTGATCTACTATTCCTGAACACAGGGGCCTGAACTGGAATGTAGTTGATGTATCCAGTAGCATTCCACTGGCAAAATCTGATTTCCCCTCTGCTGGTGGGATTCAGTTGTAGATAGCTTTTTGATTAGACAGTGCTGGGACTGTCTTGTGGCTTGAACCTGTCTGCCTGAAGCCACAGTGTCTGAATCATGTGTCAGTCCTATTGTATTTGGAATCATCCATCACCTCTGTCTCTTACAATTGTTCTGCCTCTTCTGCATAGTTCCCCAAGCCCTAGGGGAGGATTTTGATGAAAACATCCCTTTTAGGACCGAGTGATCCAAAGTCCTCACTCTATGTGCATTGTCTAGTTGTGGGTCTCTGTGTTGATTCCCATCCGTGGCAAGAAAGAAACTTCTCTGATACATACAGGTTAGGCATTAATCCATGGGTATTGCAATATGTTATTAGGAAGGAATTGTTTTATTGCTTAAGTTCCTTTAGCAGATTCACAGTATTAGGTTTCTCTTGAGCTCATGACTTAGTCTCATTTCTTAACCTCCTTAGTAGTGTCTTGTATGAGATCTGTCTCATAGACTTCTTAGTTTCAAAAAATTTAGAAGAAAGCTCTTTAATGTGGAAATAAAACATATCAGCTGTTGTATTACTCTTTATCATTGTACTGGAGGGTATAACTAGAATAATTAGAAAAGAAATATAAATATTTAATATGGTCAAAGTATTATTAAATATGCATGAAATGTTTATCTGTAAAAGAATCGATATCCCAATAAAACCAGTAAGAGTACAGGAAGACTATTAAAGATAAAGGTTGGCCTAGAAAACTAATGATTTGCCACACACCAGAAGTCAGCTAGAATATGTAATAGGAATATCAACATATCATCTCTGAGATATTAATGGAATTAACTCTGCTCTCCCAACCCCAGTTCAATCTCTGTCGGTATCATTTGATGTAATTCTTTAGGAGAACCTCTGTGAAAATTTGAAAAAAATTAAAAAAGTTAATAGATGGACCTGGCATGGTAGTGCACACCTCTCAGCACTGGAAGGCAGAGACAGATCTCCAAGTTCAAGGCCAGCCTAGTAAACATAGTAAATTCTGGGTTAGCCAAAGTTTACATAGGGAGACTCAAAATCAATAAATAAATACATTAATTAAATCATAAAGCAAAATATTGAAAATTTCATTTGTAAAAGTGAATGTCCATGAATCATTGATCATTCTGAAAATGATAAGTGAAGGTGAGTGAAATAATCAAATAACTAGACATAATATATGTAAATTGGTACTGCTCAGGAATAATCAGTAAGATTAGTAATAAAACAAAAGTCTAAGAATAGATTGAAGAATATGAAAACTTGGCATAACAGATTAGGGAACAATCAGGTTATCAGAGAAAAATATGTATATTACACATCCCATACACAAAAATTCCAAGTAGAGATTGAGATTTTAAAAGATGTCAGAAACTAAAATCTCTCTAGCCCTAGATAGGAGTTCTCAAGACAAAATAAATCATAAAGAGAAAGTTAATACATTGAATGAAAAACTTTAACTTTGAGCAGACACAGGTGCTATTAATTAGCAAAGTCAGCTGTATGTGAGAAGTTGGTATCAAAGACATAAAGGATTCCTGTAATTTATTAAGCATTGATCAGGTCTCAACCAGAGATTTAGCTCAGTTGATAAAATTCTTGTCTATCAAACATGAAGACCTGAGATAAGACCCCAGAAATCATGTTAAAATGCTGGATTCAGAGGTGTGTGCCTACACTGGGGAAGAGACAGGAGGATCCTTGGGACCAAACAGTCTAGCCTGGTTCTAATTGTTGAGCCCCAGGATAATAAGGTAGTGTGACAACTATCTCCTATACATGTACACACACAAACATGTAATAGTCAGGTCCACGTAAAAACAGACAAAGGGTAGGAACAGTTTAAAAGGAAAAACCTTATGTTCAGTAAGTGACTAAAAACACAAACAGCATTGCTGAAGAAAAGTGTCAATTTAAAAAATACTCATTTTATATCCACTGTAATTATAAGTTATATATATATGTTTGTGTGTATATATATATATGTACACACACATACATACTTACATACATATACATACCTGGGGTGTGTGTTTATGTGTGTATGTATATGTGTTGCCAAAGGAAAAATAAAAACTGTTGAGCTGGAAAGATGGTTTAGTAGTTTAGTAGTTAGGAGCACATACTGCTCTTCCAGAAGATCCAAGCTCAGATCCCAGCTCCTGTGTCAGTACTCACAACTACCTGAAATTTCTCTCCAGAGGATCTGCTGCCTCTAGCCTTCACAGGAACCTGTACTCATGTGCATAGACACATACATATACATAATATAATTTTTTTTAAAAAATCTAAAAAAGAAAATAGAAACTACCGTACACTGCTGATGGAAGTACAGAGGGATACAATAGCTTAGAATAATTTGATAACAGGGCTGGAGCGATGTCTCAGGAACTAAGAGCATGGCTCTTCCAGAGTTTCTAAGATCAAATTCCTAACAACCACATGGTGGCTTACAACCATCTGTAATGAGATCTGGTGCCCTCTTCTGGTATGCAGAAGTACATGGAGGCAGAATGTTGTGTACATAATAAATAAATAAATCTTTTAAAAAAGAATATTTTGATAACAAAGTTGAAAAGATACAGTCATACTTCCAGAAAATCAAATTCTAGATTTATGACTAAGATATTTGTGTGTATATGTCAGGAGTTACCAGCAAAGATGTTTACTAAAGTGTTGTTAGTAGGATAGCTGGGAAGTACATATCTTTCAATAAGTGAATGCTAAATATGATAATAGTGGGGTACTTTTTGATAGTTAAGATTAAGGAGCTTCATTTAAGAGTATCAGCATAAATGGACCTCAGAAAATAACAGTGAATTATGGAACACAACCATTTTACACTCATGTAAGCATCTGAACATCACAGAGCATGTGTATATTTTTGCCTATTGAAATTTGAAACCACTATAAAACTTACATCATGTTAATGATAGTTCGGAAGATACTGTGTGTCCAATACAATGGTGAAATATGTATCAAGGTAAGAGGCCTAGTAGTCAGAAATATCTGATATGATAAAAGTCGGGGATGAAAGCAAGGAGATTAATTATAAGGGAAGTCTTAAAGCCTGTCAGAACCAGCACAAAGACTCAATCTTAGCAGCTAGTGTAGATGGAGGCCCATGTGACTGGATCTGAAAGATTGAAGTTGGCTAATAAATGAGATTATTAAGACAGTGGAAGTCATGGTAAAAGCTTAGGAGCAAAGGACCTATATGATTGAACAAAAATTCACTGAGTAGCTGAGAAACCAGTTTGAAGACTTCTACTGTAGTGAACAAAGACAGCTTTAACCAAGCTGGAGAGAAAGCTAGATTCTGGGTATATTGCTTTTTAACAGCAGTACTTAACCTGTGGATTACTTTCTGATTTCATGCCATATTTTAGGAGTTGAGACTAAAGAAAAATAGTATGTATGCAGTATCTGTTCACCTATGATATGCTGTATAGGTGCCTCCACAGTTTTTAAGAGCTATAAAAATCTTTTGTAACTGGGTGGTGGTAGCACATGCCTTTAATCTCAGCATTTGGGAGACAAAGGCAGGTGTCGTCTTAGTTCCAGATCAGCCTGGTCTTTAGAGAAAGTTCCAGGACTGGCTGGGGTATACATAGAAACCCTGTGTCAAAAAACAAACAAAACTTTTGTTGGTTTATAGCATTTAATCCTCCCTAGAAATACTCCTATTCTTTCTGTCATTCTGAATTTTACAGCTAAACTTGATCCCATCATACCTTGATGTTTTTACTGTTACAGAATTAAAATATGGATACAGATGCATAACTCTGATGTTATGTATATTAACTGAAATGAGATTTTAATACTGAATTCCACTTTATGACCTATATCATATATCAAATAGCTGGATTTTTTGCAGTTTTTTTAAATTTATAATGTATTCGTGTTCCCTTGTATCTGTGTATGTACATATATGCACCACACTCATGCTTGGAACTGGAGTTAGAGATGGTTGTGAGCCATCATGTGAATGCTGGAAACTGAAACTGGGTCCTCTGCAAGAGTAGCAAGTGCTTATAACCAAGCGAGGTAGTAGTGGCTCATGCACTAGGGAGTCAGAGGTAGGTCTGGTCTGCAGAGTGGGTTCCAGGGCAGCCAGGGATACACGGAGAACCTTGTCTCAAAAAAACAAAACAAAAGTGCTCATAACCATTGAGTCATCTCCTCTGTCCCATAACTAGGTTTTGCTGCATCTACTTTGCTCTTAGACTTTTTGTGAAATGTCATTTAGTTTATGGTATCTCTTGAGATTGCATAGAGTATCTAAATGTTTTGCATGATTTCCTTTTATTTATACTTTAATGAGTATTATAACAAAATACAGTACTTAATAAGATACTTCAGGTCTTTTTATATGTATAACTATTGTCTGTTTAAGGGTAGTTCTTATATTTAATAATGCTCTATTTCTTATTAACTCTAACCTTTTTTTCTTTTAGCAAAACTGTACAATCTAAAGTGGACTGCATTTTGGTAAGTGTAATACCTAACATCCTGCCATTCTTAAATAAATAATTCTAAATACCACTAAGTTCTGTGAATGAAATTTTACATTTACTACACTTTGGGTATATTCATTACCACATATCTATTTTCTTGTATGTATCTCATCGGCCCTAAAAATCACAATTGGGAGCAATTGTGGTTTTGAATCTTACTAATTTTTTACTGAAAGATTACTTAACATTTAATTTAAATGAATAATATTTAAAATTCTTATTACTATCTAATTATTTAAAGAAAACATTTAAAAATGTTTGGATTGATTTATTAAATAACTTTTGTCATCATTTTAGTGTCTAGCGTTTGGAATTTAGCTACAAAAATAGTGTCAATTTAGGCTATACTTACAAATATTTAATAAAAGCTTTTAATATTCTTGGTGAGTTTGTTTTTATGAGTTTTGTTTTTGTTTGTTTCCGTCTTTAAGTTGCAGCTTTTAAGATTTTTAATACAATAATAGTTTTAAATTGGTAGTTCCATAGGTCTTATAAAGATTTTATTTTTATTTATATGTATGTCTGAGTGTCTGCATGTGTTTGCAGTTACCGGAGAAATTCTTGGATTCCCTAGAGCTGGAGTTGCAGGGGATTGTGAGCCTCCTGACATGGGTATTAGGACCCAAACTTGGGTCCTCTTCAAGAAATATTAACTGCTGAGCCATCTCTCTGGCCCTCCTTAGGTCTTTTAAATGTATAGGGAGAACCAGACCATTTTTGCCTGGCTTGTAATCCCAGCAGTCATACAGGTGAAGGCAAGGTGACTACAAGTTTGAAAACCAGCCTAGGCTACTTAGTGGGACTTAATCACACACACAAACACTAACACACATATATACATACACCTCTCTCTCTGGCACATGTGCACACACATACAAATACTCGCATACCTCTCCCACACATGCACACATACATATCCTCTGTGTACATACAACTCTCTTTCTCTCTCTCACATACACATATCCCTCTCTGGCACATATGACCCCTTCTCTTTCTTTCTCTCTCTCACACACACAAACACACACACACCCTCTCTGACACATTTAAACACCCCTCTCTCTCACACACGCATATACTCACACACATGCAACTGTTGGGATGACCGTTAATTCTACCAGTTTCACAGGAGCCTAGGCTACACTCTATGCTCATGAGCACCCAGAAATTTTGCACTGTTAAATTATGAATTCTCAAGATAGCTAATTCCCTTTCTTTGTAATTTCAGAACCTTCTATCCAAATTCTGTGGGTTGGTTTGAGGTATCTGGTGATAGGATAAGTATACAATATGTTACTAGTGTTTTCTATTATTGTTAACATAATAGTCTCTTGAAAGATAAATGAATAGCAGTTGTTTATTGCACAAATTCTATTTAGTATTATAAAAATCCAGAGCCAGATATTGGGGAAAAGCTGGAATATTCGAGAGATAGGGAACAAACCATAGCCTAGTCTCACCCAGTAAACTCCTTAGACTGAACAGGGTAAGTTCTGTCTTTACAGGTTCTCAGATTGACTGGTCACTCAGTTAGAATGGCTGAACTTCTTCTTCTGCCTTATATTTCCTTCCTCACCCAGCTATTTTACTTCCTGGTTCAACTCTGCTATAGCTAGGATTAAAGGTGTGAGCTACCACTGCCTGGCTGTTAGGCCTTGAACTCTCAGAGATCCAGATCTCTTGTCTTTCAAATGATGAGATTAAAGACATGGATCACCATTCCATGACCTTGATGACTTGGCTCTCTGGGTGGCTTTTCCTCTGATATTCCAGATTTAAATATACAATATATCACCTCATATCTCCTTTTGTGTCACATAAAAAAGGCTATAACTAATATAAGAAAACTATATACAATAATTATATCAGTAATATCCATCCCATTAATAATCAACAAATTCAAAGGAAATATTCCATTATTTATCCCATTTTGGTGAATTGAAAGGATTATATCTAATACACTTTCTATCTAACTTGTATTACCAACTGGAAACTATCTTTTGATGTCTCTCAAACTTATATATACACTTTACACTTCTTAATGAGTTTCTTTTCTGAATCTGTAATTAGGAAAGCCATAAATATAACTATCTCATCTTCAACTTTCTCAGAGATAGAAGGAAATAATATTAACTAAGTAAACAGGAAATGCAAGCAAGCAACTTCTGAAGGATGTAAAAAAATAACAGAAACAGCTAGCTACCTGGGCAGTCCTCCAAGGTTCCTTTGTTGTGTTGGTTCATCCCTCTTTGGCCTACAGGCCTAGCATATCTGACAGACTTATCTGTGAAGCAGGATATTCTTAAAGACCTTTCTACCTTGTCTTGGCAAGGTTAGGTGGTTCTTTTTTTGTATATCCTGCTGGTTTCTTTCGGACATCATACTATCAGCTGTCAAGGCAAGAACACTTTCTTACCCAGTGGCTAACTTTTGCCACAAAGAAAATCAACTCTTGTTTCTTCAATGCCCATCATCTTCTCTGAAGTAGATTGGTGCTGCCAGGAGCAGACATGTCTCATTGTCATAAATATAAAAAGAACTTAATGTTATTAAAATATCTTAAATGTCAGATTCTGTAGATCTCTGAAGTGTTTGATGAAGACCTGTCATCTAAAATATATCTGACCTTGAAAACATATCTAATATGATTGTATGTTTGATTGTAATATCTAACTACTAACTTAGATTTCTTTATATCCTAATTAGTTGGTAATACATTGTTAGATGAATTGTATAAATATAATACCTTGAGGAAGAGTAGAAATATTTACAGTAACAGTCAACTTTGTATCAATATGCACAATACAGCATACAAAAATCTAATTTAGTGTAAAATATTAGAACTAGTAATTCCTTTTTTAAAGTAGATTTAATAATTTACCCTTTTATATCCTATCAAATCTGTATTCCCTTTTTCCCAGAGTAGTAGATTGAATAATCTACCCTTATTCTATCATATCTTTATCCCAATTTTTTTTTCTTTTTTTTTTTTTTTTTTTTTTCCAAACAAGAACCCTGAATCTAATCTCCCTTGTTCAGCCTTTTTCTTAACCATAACCAATAACAATTTGCCCACAAACTCTGGCTCTCAACTGTTTGACTGCTACATATATGGCTATTTATTAATTTGTGTGTCATCCTATTCAGGATTTATTGAATTTATCTTGGGTAGAGGGTTAGTTAAATTTGGAGAGTTTTCAGGCATTATCTCTTCAAATACTTTTCTGTTCCTAGATTTTTACCCCTCTTTTAAAATTTTGATGACATATAATATTGAAATTACTGGTGTTATTCTAGTCCTGAGAACTGTTCTTTTTTTCTCTCTCTCTGTCTTTCTTAAAATTTTCTAAACTGGGGCTCAAAAGAAGGCTCCGTGGTTAAAAGCACTGATTGCCCTTCCAGAAGACCTGAGTTCAAGTCCCAGCATTCACGTGTCAGCTCACTATAATTCCAAGATCTGACACCCTCACACAGACATACATGCCAGCAAAGCACCAATGCAAATAAAATAAAAAATTGTTTTTTAAATTTCTAAACCTGGTCTCAGGAGCTGAAGCAGGAAGATTGTGAGTTCAAAGCCAACCTAGACTATTAAAAAGATGCTATTTATTAGTTAATTAATTTTTCTTGTCTGACTTGTACTCAAGTTTTCCCTTGTTTATGCTATTAAAGGGGGTCTTGGGGACCTTTCATGATGCAGTGTTCAGTTCTTTGTATCTTGAGGAGTTGAGCAAAACAGAAAAGTGGCAATGAAGGCCATGGGTTATGATGAATATAAAGCCAAGCACACTGCATGGGCTCTAGAAAACACGTGGCTCAGAAGTTCCTCTGCTTACAGGGCCTTTAGTTACAAAGGGAAAATGGAGGGGTTCCCTGAAGGGCTTAGATTCTTTTTTGGCTGGCAGAGATGATTAGCATCTCTGCTTATGTAACACCATATTTACTACACATGATCTATTCTGTAATCTTCTTTTTAGAGATTCAGTCCATATCCGTGAGTTTTAAGTGGTTTGTGGTATTCCAAAGGTCACCTTGGGAAAATCTTGTTTCCTTAGTGTGTATGCGTATCTTTAATCTCCTGCCAGGTTTTATTTCTTAGCCATAGTCAGATTTTTTTTCCTATTGTTAGGGTTTGTACAGTTGAAGGAACTGTCTGGGACAGTCCAAGGGACTTTTTCAATTACTTGATCATGGAGTTAGTCTTCTTGGAGGTCCGTCTGAACCTACTCCTGCCTCATTTTGTTAGCATTACAATTCAGACAGGTGAGATGGGGTCGTAGTAGTAGTTTTCTCAAGTAAGAATAATAGGGACTCTGACAGTTATTTACTGAAGTTCAGATGTTTCTAGTAACAAGTACTTCTTCGTGTATTGTTTTCCTTCAGTCGGTTTCCAGGTGCACACAACTGTTCTTTTGACCATTTTGTGTCATTCTGTAAATGGGTTGGGTTGTTTTGAGACAGGGTTTTTCTGTAGACAAGCCTAGATGCACATGCCTCAACTGACCAGCCTTCCCAACATATAACCTCTTATTACTAATATTTCAACCTTCCCATGGAAATTTCAACATATTTCCTTCTAAAATTTGTGCTGTTTGGCCTTTTCTTTTTGATCTTTGAATCATTTTGATTTTGGACTTGTTTTTGGCTTCGGTTGATATTTACTACCTGCACCATTTATTCAGAATCATGTAGCCTATCAGAACGTACAGGTCTTTTTCTAGACTGTCTTTCCCTCCCTATCAATCAGTGACATCACTCCATTGTCTTGTCTGCTATCACTTTCTATGAAATTCAATTTTTTTGTCAGTTTCATACAAATTTTAGAGTTGTGTTTTTAAATTTCTATTTTTAGAAAAAAAATGTTCCAGTGATATTTTTATTGGGGTTTTAATGCCTTTATCAGGGTCCTCTAGAGATTGGGATGTTACTGTTAGCTGATTCTTCCATAATTTCTCTTCAATATACTTTTGTAGTTTTCTTTATAGATTTCACACAAATTTTATTTAAACTATTTCTAAATCTTAAATTTTTTAAAGTTTGGATGCTGTTGTGGTTTATAATTATTTTTTTGTTAGCCAGTGTCTTATTGCCTGTATTTATAGTTATCTTTTGGCATGCACCCTTACTAGTTACAAACTAAATGCAGTGATTGTATTTTTATTTTATGTATATAAGTGTCTTGCCAGCATATATGTAAAGGCACCTTGTGTTTACAGTGCCTGCAGAGGCTAGAAGATGTTGAATCCCTTGGAGCTGGAGTTAGAGGGATGTAAACCAACATGTGGGTACTAGGAACCAAATCCTGATTTAATCCCTTTGAGTTTATACCTAATTTTTTTCTTTGTTGTACCAAAATTCTTGAATTGTTTTTTCTATATCAAATATAGAAGAATTCACTGTGGGAGAAAAATAATCTCTGGTTTCTGGTTTCTGGTGAAAATGTAGTACACTTGGGCTGGAGAGATGGCTCCGCAGTTAAGAGCACTGACTGTTCTTCCAGAGAACCTGGGTCCAATTTCCAGCACCCACAATGCAGCTCACAGCTGTCTGTAACTCCAGCTCTAGGGGATCCAACATTACACAGACATACATGAAGACAAAACACCAGTGCACATAAAATAAAAAGGAGATGTAGTACATAAAACCCATCTCCCCACATGTCAGCAGCTGGGCCTGAGTTCTCTTTCAGGAGTGATGAGCTCTCCAATAGTCTCTGTTTGCCTTACAATGGCTGACATTGGAGTTTGTGTTAGATTTATTGTGGGCAAAGTTTTTCTAAAAGTCATTCTTCATAGGGTTGGGGAAACCATAAATGAGGACAGAAAGGGGGACCTCTATTTTTTCTTTTAGTAAAGTGTACCACCTCCTATCATTGTTTCTGGCACCGTTACAATACAGTCAATAGAAAGCAAAATATAACAAAATTGAATATAACAATGAATAATGATATTTTATTCCTACAAAATATCCTATAATCTCTGCTGTAGGTCAGCCATTGTGCAAAGCCTTTTTGGTTTGTGGCAAGGCTTTTGATCATTTTGTTTAAATTATGCTTCCCAACATTCTTTTTTTTTTTTTTTTTTTTTTTTTTGCTTACAGCATCCATCTAATGTCATGTGGATAAATTGTGTTTATTGTCTGGTTCCATGTTACTAAAATATAAATAATACCTAGAATATACTAAATACTTAATCTTAATTCTGGGTGAATGAATGGTTTTATTTAATTTTGAAACTTCCAAGTGTATTTCGTGATTAGTATTTTAAGTGGGAAGAGAATTAACATATGTCCTTTACCGCTAAAATGGTGGATGGACTAAAAGTAGTCTAGAACACTGTAGTATAGGAAACATGCTTTATGAGAACCAGACTGATATTAGAATGAGGCCTCGTAAGAGTGATTATATATTCTTATCAGTAAGTTAAAGTAGCATACTCCAATGTTTCCTGCCCTGCCAATGTATATACTATCAAACATCATTAAAGAGGTATGTGTAAAGCATGGGCCATTTGAAACTGTTTCTTTCCTCCTGTACTAGAGGAAGCATTCTATAGTGAATACTAAATGCTAACCAAGGCCAACATACTAACCTAAACTTGACTAAAATTAAAACTACATTTTAGAGTATCTAATTAAAATATGTAAAATACACCATGGCTTTAAAATACTTGTGGTTCAAAGATAGGTTTATTTTGTAATACAGCCTTAGGGTAATTTAGTAAAGATGTTTTAATTATCTGTGATGTTTTTATTTAGTTCTAAAAAAAAATTATATGTTGTTTCTTTTGCATAGTTTCCTTCTAATCTATTACTATTAACTTATGAATCCAATCTTTAAGAATTAAGTAGATAAATAAAATTAATGTAAGAACCCAAAATATATTTGAAACCACATTCTTAAATGTGAGCTTTCCTTGAATACAGGCAATGTATTATATTCTTGATAATCTCTTTGATATTTTTCTTTCTTATTAAAAGCCACTCATACAGAACTTTTACAGTATTATATACAGAATCCATTTAGAATCACATTATATTCCTATCTTAGAAAATGAATTTGCCAGCATTCACATTGCAGACCTTGGAATTCTTATCCTTACAATTTCTTCACACATAACTGTGGGTGAAGTAAATTGAAAGGAGTTTCTTGCTTTGTTTTGTTTTGATTTTTTAGATAGGTAGGGTTAGAATCTATAATGACAGCAAAGAAACAGGTGAAACTCAACATCTTGATCTACAACTATAAGGCAGAAAAAATAGAGGAAGCATGCTGGGATTTCAGACAGTAACATACGCCACAGCTAATCCTTTCCAAATAATTTCACCAAGTGGGGACCAAATAATTGAAGTCTGTGAATCTATGATGGCCATTCTTATTCAAACCACAACACTAGGGTTTGCCAGTTTGCTTATTGGACTTGGTTCACTTTTTCTTCCTGAACTCCTAGTAACTCAACATCTTCCAAGTGTATTTAGATCACATTACTTATAGCAGAGCAGAGAAATTAGACCATTTTCCTTTTTTATTTTCATGATTTACTTATTTATTATGGATAGTGTTCTGTCTGCATGTATGCCTGCAGGCCAGAAGAGGGCACCAGATCTCATTATAGACATTATAGATGGTTGTGAGCCATGATGTGGTTGCTGGGAATTGAATTTAGGACCTCTGCTCTATAACTCTAAACCATCTCTCCAGCCCATCATTTTCCTTTCATGCCTAGTTTAGTATGTTTATAAATAGGCCAAATTCTTACAACAATCAAATATAATATAGTATAATATAAAGTGTTTGCTCTTCTGGTTGTTTGATGTTTTCTAGGACAGAATAGAAAAACAATTTCCTTTTACATAGCTTATTAGGTACCCTACAAAAGGAAATCTGTAACACCCCTGATTTTCATAGATGTTAGAGAACTGAAAATTATAACAACAAACATGGAAAATAAAGTTTTTATATCTTTCCCTCTGTCTTATTTAAATCTTGTGAAACAAAGTTCTGGGACTTGAAATTTTGAATGAAGAGATTGAGATATTTGACTTCCTGGAACATCAGAAGACTTGTGTCATAAGCTTCCAAAAATAAAACAAATAGATACTTACAACTAAGAGAAAAATCTTATAAGCATATGTAACTACTGGAGTATTAGTATGCTAGGTCTATGATGAAGAGCCCTTGTTTTAAATGTTCTCAACATGAAAAGTCTTTCAACACTAGTTTCCAGGGCATAATCCTCTGAGGAATATCACAGTATCACCTGTTTAAAATTCAGATTCTCTGGCCCTCATTTCAAATCTGCTTCCCCCTAAAAGCTTCAGAGCCATCATACTAATGGTCAGTATGACCGTACTCATCATTACTTATAAAATAGTAGATGAAATAGAAACATTTCTTCATACCATAAGATAATTTAAAATATAAAATGTTAAGTTTTAACAAAAATATGGAGAAATCTGACATTGCTACTGGACATATAGGTTGGCATAACAGTTTGAGGGAAGTAATTAGAAACTAATAAAGTTGAAGGTATGCAACCTTAATGACTATGTTACTTTTAGACACATGTTGCAAAAATTTACAAGGGACACAAATAATATCATTAGTGTTTAAAATAGTGATAATTCACTCTCAGCAGAAAAATGAACAGACACTTTTTCGTTTATCTGACTTGGGCTTTGTTTGTCTGTTGTTAATTGTTTTGTTTACTAGCATATTCTGATTGTGTAAACTGGTAGCTTTACTTATGACTTGTTCATAAATGCATTTGACATCTTGGTGTGCTTATCCCCTGTTGCTTTCTCTCGTCTTCCTCTCTATCCCTTTTTCCTTTAAATATCCCTAATAGTCCCACGTTTATCTTTATGCTCCCAAAATGCACATATAGAAGAAAATATACAGTATTTTTTGAGACTGGCTTATTTTGTTTCATTCTGTTTTCTTATAAATGAGATGGTTTTCTTTGTGGTTGAATAAAACTTGCGTGTAAGTAGCACATTTTGTTTATCTTTTATCTATCAATTAGCATTTAGGCTGATCCCATTACATTAATATTTCAAACACTGGGCATACATATATCTTTTTATTGTGTATGCTGCTGAAGGGATGTCAAAAGATTAGAAGCAAATGTAGCATAGTGATGCATGCCTACCTGTTCTCTGTGTGTCTTATTTGTGATGTTTTATAGTTTAAATTTTTTTAAATTTTATGTTAAATTTTTAGAAAGTTTTTTATCTAGCATCATCTTACTTTTTAGAATTCTTTGTCACGAAAGAATTAAATAGTACAAAACAGATAAAGCTTCATCTTAGTTGGTGGGAAAAGTATAGCCTGATACTGGAAAACATTATTAAATGAACCCATAAATGCAAATTAATTATCCATAAGCTAAACATGTTTCTGAGTGAATACTGGGGTCCAAAATGGAACAAACACATAAGATAGTGTTACAAGCTTTCATTCAAGTTGAGTTATTAGCAAATGTTTTTATTTGCTTGTTTTGTTTTGTATATATATTTAATGTTCATGGAAAGAAGACCAGCAAAGCTGTAAGATTTGTTATGTATACAGTGTTCTGCTGGCCAGAAGAGGGCACCAGGTCTCTTTACAGATGATTGTGAGCCGCTATAGGAATTGAACTCAGGACCCCTAGAAGAGCAGCCAG
This sequence comes from Phyllotis vaccarum, assembly GCA_033318265.1. Classification (NCBI taxonomy): domain Eukaryota; kingdom Metazoa; phylum Chordata; class Mammalia; order Rodentia; family Cricetidae; genus Phyllotis; species Phyllotis vaccarum. Next base: position 137,246,394 of record JARWLC010000004.1, on the reverse strand, counting down.
TGCTGTTAACCTCTGAGCCATCTCTGTGTATTTTTAAACCATTGCTTCTCAGCCTTCCCCCCCCCCCCCCCCCCCCCCCCCCCCCCCCCGTGTCCCACTTGGATAATGTGCTTTTGGTTCATTTGAAACTTTAAAATAAGTTAAATTACTGTCTAAATATGACTGGATGAAAGCAGGAGTCCTTTTTCTCTTCTCATTTTCTTATATCAGTTTCCACCCAGTTTATTCAATAAACTAGGTAATACTTGAGCCTCACCCTGTAGGGGTATTGTATTGTTTCATGGTAAATAATTGTCCCACCCACTGGTTTAATAAAAAGAGCTGATTGGCCAAAGGCAGGCAGGAAGTGTAGGCGGGGCTACCAGACTAAGAAAATCTCTGAGAATAGAGATGCCAGATAGAGCACCAGAGAGAAGCTGCAGGATGGAGAGGACAACCATGCAGCTTTAAAGAAAGGTACCGAGCCGCATGGCTGAGAAAGAGACATGGGATAGCTTAAGGGTAGAGAGTTAGCAAGCTATATGCCTGGGCCTAAGGCTGATCAGCCTAAAACTATTGGAAGCGTCTGTGTGTCTCTGTAGGACTGCGGGACTGCGGGTCTGTGGGCCTAGACCTTGAGGTTAGGCCAGAAAGTCCGGGCCAGAAACTTCATACTACATCACCCTAAACTTGAAACCATTTCATACTTTAAGAATGTCTTTTAAAAAGTTAAAATTTAAGTCTAGTGATAAAAGGATGTTAGCGTAAGTCATTGTTTTTAAAGTGAGATTTTTTGAAGTTTGAGATCTTCAGTTGTGAAGACACATCTGTTGCCCAACTCTGTTACGAACTATAGTTGGTATACTTTACTTTTAAGATTTTTATTTTAGTTCATGTTTATGGGTATTTTCCCTCCTGTGTTTATGTATACCGTATGTGTGTCTGCCTGATGCCCATGGAGATTAGAAAAGAATGTTGAGGGGCTGGAGAGATTGCTCAGAGGTTAAGAGAGCTGCCTGCTCTTCCAGATAGATGTCCTGAGTTCAGTTTCCATCAACCATATGGTGGCTCACAACAATCAATAATGAGATCTGGTGCCCTCTTCTGGCATTCCTGCATGCACAGCATATGTATATGTGAGAAATAAAGCTTTTTTTTTTTTTTTTTTTAAGGGAAAGAAAGAAAAGAATATTGGAGCCTTGTGTGGTGACACATGTCTTTAATCTCTGCAGAGGCAGGGAGATCTTGAGTTTAAGGCCAGCCTGGTCTACAGAGTGAGTTCCAGGATAGCTAGGGCTACACAGAGAAAACTGTCTCAAAAAAGAGAAAAAGAAAAGAATGTTGGGCCCCTGTTTATGAGCTCTGGGAATTTAACCCAGCTCTCTTGCAAAAGCAACAAGTGGACCTCTAAGCCATCCCTTCAGCCCCTAAGCTATATTTTTTTTCTGGTAACATAAATTTTACCATTATTCACATTTAGTACATTCATTCACAGCAAGTAATCCTCAATCTAATTCCAAACTGTTTGCATCTAACTAAGAGCCAGTATTGTGCCATTAAGCAGTCACTGCAATTCCCATCTCAAGGTGGTGGTGGGGTGCACTAATCTGCCTTAACCTCTTGTGAATGGTTCATGTCATTTAGAGCAGCAGTTCTCAACCTGTGGATCGTGACCCCTCTGGAGTCATATCAGATATTTACATTATGATGTTTAACAGTAGCAAATTTTCAGTTATAGAGTAGAAAAAAAATGATATTATAGTTGGGAGTCACCACAACATAAGAAACTGTATTAAAGAGTTGCAGCATTAGGACAGTTGAGAACCAGTGACTTAGAGTTAGGTTATTAAGGCACAGGCAAGCATATCTCGGCATTTGGGGCTAGCCAACGCTACATAGTGAAATGCTGTCTTAGAAACACACAGGGGGGGGGGGGTGGATTTTAAGTGTTTTTATTTCACTGCGTGAAAATAGACCACCATTATTTTTTTGCTTAAGTCCAGCCAGATGTGGTTTTTAAAAACCAGTGCATCTTAAAATGGAATAGGAAATGTTTATTCTTTATAAATAAGTTTTCACAAAGTGTATTAAATGTGATGTTTAACATGCTTTCCACATGTTACTCTTACCTTGATAATCTAGTAGGTTCAAAGTCTTTACACAAATCAACCAGCATTGTTTTGGAACCCAGAATTTGGCAGTGAATATCTTAAATATCTAAAACCAGAAAACTGCTGAATTCAAACTGGACTAAAATGCCAATGGTACTCACTTGGGTTATTTTGTTTCCAGTTTCTTCATAGAGTTTGTATTAGCAGTTTTTAGTGCTATTCTGTAGCTTTTCTTTTCTTAAACACCAGCTGTAAATAAAGAAATAACAGAATTTACAAGTTTTTGTTACTTGAAATAAAAAAATTGATTTTTTTTTCCAAAAATATTCTTTAACATCCTTGTAGTCTCCTTTGAAATGTCTTTCTGAAGTTTTCTTTTCTCCTCTTCTCTGGTCTGTAAAATTTAAAAACTATGTAGAACCCCAAGTTTCACATTCAGTATGAGATACTTCTTTTCTTCACGATCAAAGATCATGATTTTAGTTATAGTTCTCAGTTTGTCCATAATATTATGTGTGTTTTATTATTACAATGTAACCTCTCTAGGTTCAACATGATAGGCACTTTGGAGATTGAATGAGAATGATTGTTTTTGATGAAGGTATTTAAAGATCCAACTTTAATACATTAGAGAGGGGATAGGTTGGAGGCAGGGAATCAAGTTAGAAAGTAATGTCTTAAGTCCATAAGGGGAAAAAATGGTGATGTTGATCAGTGCTGTGCTGTGTTCAAGTATTTGTATGATAGAGCTGTATGATTCTCTTCTATAATTTTTGAGCCATAGCAAGACCCAAAACATATGTACTGAGTAAATGAACTCTTATTTGGTTGGTGAAAGAAAGAGCTACAAGACCTAGACAACTGTGTCAGTGAAGATAAAGACTGTGAGGCAGAATGTTAGTGCTTCAACTGGAGGATTAATGTGGAATACACTGTGAAGAGTAAAATTAAGCAGACTTCAAAACCTCACATTTTGAGGACTAAGAAAAGAAGGTAATTATCAATGAAAAATTGAGGAAGGAATGCATGATTTTTCCTTTTTTGGTTTTTCTTTAGGATATATAACTCATTAAGTATTAGAACAAAAGCCATTTGGAAAATACTATAGGTGATAAAATTTTTGAAGTGTACATTTGGGACCTATAAGATTAAATATAGATTAAATCACCTTGTGAATTGTCTAAGATTAAATTTATGGTAAAGTTTGATAATAGGAACAGACTGATATGGTTTAGAGAGATGGCTCAGTGGGCAAGAGTGTTTTCTGCACCAGCATAAGGATGTGTATTTGGGTCTCAAGCACCCACATAAGAAGCCTGGGCGTAGTCCTGCACCTATGGACAGTGTTGCCAAGGGAGGTGGGGAGGGATGGGAGTATCACTAAGGCTTGCTGACCATCAGTCTGGCCAGTAAAGGGTCAACTCCAGGTTAGGTAAGAGGCTGTTTCTCAAGGAAATAAAACAGTACAATATAGGAAGACATCCAATGTCCTTCTCTGGACTCTATGTACATACATACATGTTACAATTGTAAATAATACACATAAACAAAATGAATTGGCTATTCAAGGTTGTGGGATTATTTTCCCTTCAAAATTGAATCTGTATTTAAACTGTGCTTTATTAAGACTAAATTTCTGAGCCAGGCATGGTGGTACATGCTTTTAACCCAGCTTTTGAGAAGCTGAGGTAGGTGGATCTCCATGAGTTCAGCGCTAGATTGATCTATGTAAACAGTTCCAGAACATACAGAGCGGCATACTAGAGTGACCCTGTCTGAAAAAGACCTCCTCCACCTCACACACACCCCAAAAATTTTGTCATCGGAAATAGCACTAACCAGTTTACTTTCCATTACAATGTATCTTTGCTTGAAATAAATTACCATGGATGTCTTCGTTGTAGGAAGAGTTGTGTCATGGATGTAATGCATAAAAAGGAATGCAGGGAAGACGTAGCTCAACAACGTAGAAAATCTTATAAATAGGTTCTCTAAATTGAAACCACTGTTGAAATTCAAACTGTAATTTCCCCTGCATAGTTCAGAAGGGTTTATTGGTTTATTTTAGTTTTTTAAACTTTCATTATCATTAGTCACATTCTAAATATTTGAAACTACAGAAAAAGATGAGTAGCTTTTATGGGAAATATTTTAATGGTCTTTCTTTTTAACCCCTTGTAACCAGCAAGAAGTTGAGAAGTTTACAGACCTAGAGAAACTCTACCTCTACCTTCAGCTGCCTTCTGGTCTCAGCAGTGCAGAGAAAAGGTAGCCAGTCCTTGTCCTTGTCATAACTAAGCTATGTGCGTTATGATTGATTGATGTTTTGTATTCCTACGCTTGTCAGAACACAGACTGCTGAAACAATACAACATTTGGGTCTTTGATAATATTGCTTAAGTATTTACCTGCAGTTTTTACTAATTTTATTTGTGTAACTGGCTAAATGCTGTGAAATGTAAGTTGGGTTTTGTTGTATAGGCCAGTGGGAATATTTTTGCACCATAAAAAATTGTGGAAAAAGAACAGAAAACTAAAAAATAATCAGGTAAGTATTCTGAAGAATACATCATAGGGCATAAGGGGGAAAAAAAGGAAGTACAGTGTTGAATAATTCATGGTAGATATACCTCACTTTAAGTAATTGGGATATTACTTGGGTTTCATCATTAAGAGAATGTGGAGACAACTGCTCTTCAGATGTTATTCTGAAGAGTTTCATTACCTTTTAAGTATTTCTGAGGTTTGTTTTACTTGTTATTTTCAACATTCAGCATTTAAAATTATACACAAGAAGAAATGCAATAAAAATTCTGTTGCTTTTACTTGTTCTTGCCTCATACTAAATATAATAACTATTTAAGTCATTTTCTGACCTAAAAATGTGCTCAGAAATTTGGAATCAGATGACTCTTCTAAGAGGCTAGATTAATGTCAGAATCAATAGAATAACTTGCCTTACACTGTCTTATGCCAGATAATAAGAACTCACACTTTTGATTGGACATGGTAGTCTCTACAAAGATCCTAGTTGTAGAAAGGTCATAGTGGGAGACTGATCCTCTTGAGATCTGTCCCATGAATTCTAGAGTGTTTAGTATGTTATCAGGGTGGCTACTTCTACATGGCAGATCAAACAGAAATAGAAAGATATTGCCATAATATTTGTTTTAAACATGTAATAATTTAGTAAACATTGGCAAACGATCAAGTTAGGAAGTATTTACACAGAGGTAATTTTGGCCAAAACAAAAACTGTTGTAGTATCCCTACCACTTATCATGCTTTAGAATCCAAACTAGCAATGGAACAGGCCAGTAATTGCAGTCAGACACTGCAAAAAACTGGCTCACAGTCACAAAAGAGTATCCACTATATGTCCTGAGTTTATTTTTAACATAACATTTAGGCCTTGCTTAAATTACTGATGGAATTGCTATCTAGTTCAGCTAAAGTTTCTCTATATTTTATTATTAGTGATCAGAATGCTATGTCATCTAGTCGGGCACAGCAGATGCATGCCTTTTCTTGGATTCGGAATACCTTAGAGGAGCATCCTGAGACTTCACTTCCCAAACAAGAAGTCTATGATGAATACAAGTAAGTGTTTGGTGTCTTAGTATGATATATTACAGTGGGCAAGTACTGTGATTGATTTTGTCATTACTATCTAGATGCTAGTTAGGCATTTAGAAATTTCCAGATTTGTTCCAGCTCTTAAGCTTCTGTTGTAGAATGAGTACAGAGCAAGCTACTAGATTGGGGGTGGGGGAGGAATGGCATAAGATGATGGCACAGACACACTGACTTAAAAAAATACTTAGAATATTCTAGGGCGAGAATAGTAGGAAGGACTGCAAGGACCATGGTTGGCAGTAAAGAACTCAGTGTGTAACAAAACTACAACATTTTTATACTCGAATTTGTTTTTATGTCACTTTTCATGAATCTAAAACGACTTAATCCTCCATGACAACCAAAGAAAGTTGTGAATTATTTATTCAAGGATAAGAAAGATCAGTATCAGTGATTTACCAAACACACACATACACACATGATTTTAGTATAAAAATGATTTCTTTAAATATAGGAAACAAAAGTGTATAGGTTAGAGGGCTTCAAGACAAAGCATGACCAGTTGAGTGCAAAATTCGGTCTCGTGTAATATTAGATTTCTGGCCCAGACTAGTCCGAACATCTTAACCAGCAGTTCCAAAGTCCCAAAGAAACACACAGAAACTTACATTAAGTTCATGCTGATTAGCCTATTTCTCAGATATATTGCAAGCTAACTCTTTCATCTTAACTCAGTCTATTTCCATTAATCTGTCCTGGCCGTGGCTTTCCTCTTTCTTTACATCTTGCTTCTTGGGCAGCTGGATGGCTTCTCTCTTGACTCCGCCTTCCTTCCCCTTTATCTGTGCTCAGATTTCTTTCTTCCTTCTAAGATGCCCTGCCATAGGCCAAAACAGTTTCTTTATTACCCAATGATATATACAACATACTGAAAGACATCTCACATCAGTCTTGCTTAGTGTATTTATAATTTATTTGAAAAAAAGAATTCATTCTGATAGAATAAAGAAAGACAAAATTTTGTGGTTATTAAAACATCAGACTAGCAAGAATTAATTTATTGAATCATATAACTGGGAAAAAATTGTTGAAATAAATGCTGGTGTTACTTTAATGCAGAGAAGCTACAATTATTGAGTGTTGGTATATAAAAAGAAAACTTTGTAGGTTTACTCATAATTCTTAACAGCTTATAAAAAGGAACATAATAGTGTTATAGAAAAGATGCATACTTGAAATGAGCAAGAGAACAAATTTGAACTAAGAATGTTAGTGTTTTCTCTTAAGAAAAGTTGAAAGTGAAAGTTGTCCCTTCTTACTATCTGCTGTGTGCTGGCTCTGAGCGTCTGATGAGGTGGATATTGGCTCAGTCCTGAGACAGGATCTGTGTGCATCTGTGGCTGGGTGTGGTAATAATATGTGCCTGAGTTCACAGACTGATTCTGAAGGATTATAAGTATAAAGTTAGCCTGGACTACACCTGAAGCAAGAAAGGAAAGAGGAGAAAAGATATATATTTATTGTATACACAGATCCTATGCAAATAGGGTAATTAAAGTAGAGAAAACATTATGAAGCTGAGTTCAATAAAAAGAACACTTGTATGAGATGTTGAAGGTCAAGAAAATAGATGTTGTCCACAAGCTTCTATGACCTGGGCAAGTGTTAACTATTCTTTTATCATTTGGCACATATAAAATGAAAAAATTGAAGATGCATGTGATTTCTTTTAACTCTAAAATTATAAACTTGTCTGAAATAGGATGTGTTGAGAAATTATCCGAAGATGTCTTGCTAATTTCCTAAAAGAAAAATTTGACAAATTATTTTTTAAGACTTATTTATGCATTTTATGGATATGGGTGCTTTCTCTTAGTGTGCACCTGCACACCTAAAGAGGGCATCAGATCCCTTATATACAATTGTGAGTTGCCATGTGGTGCTAGGAATTGAACTTAGCATCTCTAGAGGAGCAGCCAGTGCTCTAAGCCTCTGAGCTATCTCTCAGCCCCAACACATGATGTTTTCATAGTAGACTAAGAGGAGGCCCATGACCTTCATGTATTCCTGAAGTGTTGACCTTGCACTATTCAGCACTGCATATCACCAACAGAGATAGCACCTCTGTTTGTGAAAATATGATCCTAACGCATGGAAGCACTTGATATTTTCCTTAAAATATTCAGTTATTATGTAATGATAGTGAATTTTTCTTTGAAATCAAGAAATAGCCCAAGATTTTATTTTAATAGAGGAGATTGAAATTTCACAGTGTTAAGGAGGACTAAGTAACACTCCCAATCTTGAGCTGTTAATTTGCAGATTAGTTGAGTTCTCTGAAGAATGTTACTGGGATTTTGATGGGAATTACATAGAATCTGTAATTCCAAATCACCAAAATTTTCACAATATTCTGTCAAACCATGATCATGAGAGAGAGCTATTTCTACCCTGTTACTTCCAGGTTCTTTATTCAGTGTCTTCGTTTTCTTCTGTAGAAGTCTTCTGTGTTCTTGATTATGTTTATTCCTATGTATCTTGTTGAATATACAACATAAATATATATATGTATATATATATATATATATATATATATATATATATATAGTTGGGTAGGGAGGCATTAAATTGTTATAAATAGTATGTTTTTCCTAGTTTTTATTGAGCGTATTCATTATCAGTATATAGAAAAGTAACTAGTTTTTGTGTGTTGGTTTTATATCCTAATACATTGCTGACTTATCAGATTCAAGGTTTTTTAGGGTCTGCATCTTAAATGCAGAATCATGACATCTTCACATAGGAATAATTCTTTCCTATTTGTCCCCTGTTTGTTACCTTTGTCTTATTGTTCTAGCTGAGCTGTCAAGAATTGTGTAGGGGACCTTGCTCAGCCTGGATATACCAGACTGCATTGACTCGCCCTGGGATTCCTTACCCTCTCTGAGGAATGGATGGCAGAATGGGGTGGGGGAAAGGTGGGCACGACTGGGAGGAGAGGAGGGAGGGGCCTCAGGGGTGGGTATGTTTAAAAAAAAAAAAACTTTTAAAGAAAAAATTGTGTAGGGCTGAGTTTTTTGTTGAGAATTTTGTCCATTTTTCCGTTTCCATCTCTCCCTTCCCTACCCTTGTCATCCCACATCATCCTCTCAAGTTCATATTCTCTTCTGAATCCAGTTAGTGTTACCCATATATACATGGGAATAAGGCTAACCAGTGGGCCCACCCTGCAAAGGACTTGCTTTCTTCCCCTCTGCAGCCATCTGCTGTCCTTAGCTCTCAACCAGGGGAACTCTGCCCCCATCTGTGCTAAAAGGTGGCTAATGTGATCTGCAGGCAGCCATAGCTGTAGAACATCATGGGTGATACACTTCCCTGTCATGAGCAGAAGAGACTTTCATAGCAGTCATCCCAGCCGTCAGGCTCTTACAGGCTTTCCACAGTTCTATGATGATTCCTGAGCTTTGGGTGTAGGATGGTATAGATGTTTTATTTGGGAATGGTACTCCAAAGTTTCTTTTTCTCTACATTTTGACCAGTTATGATTCTCTGTAATAACCTCTGTCTGGAGCTGGAGAGATGGCTCAGAGGTTAAAAGCATTGACTGCTCTTCTAGAGGTCCTGAATTTAATTCCCAGCAACCACATGGTGGCTCTCAACCATCGATAATGAGATCTGGTGCTGTCTTGGTGTGCAGGCATACATGTATACATAATAAACAAATCAAAAGAAGCTTCTGTGATGAGGGGTAAAAGCTGCACTACTCTATGGATAGAAGTATTGTACGAATCCTAATTGATTGTAATAAAATCCTGGAGCCAGATATTGGGGTGAATGCTGACAGGTCAAAAAGACAGAGAAACAAGCCACTAGAGAAACTTCTCACCACTACTCAGTCCTCAGGTCAAAAGGGGAAGATTTAGTCTTCATGAATCCTCAGACTGAAGAGGGGAAGTGAAAGGCCATACTGTGTCCTCAAGCCTTAAATTCCTTTCTCTGCCCAGCCATATCGCTTCCTGTTTCAACCTTCCTAGTGCTGGGATTAAAGGTATGGGGGTGGGAGGGTGGGGGGTGCGCGCATGTTTCCCAAGTACTGGGAGCAGAGGCATGAAATCCCAAGTGCCAGGATTAGAGGTGTGTGCCACTACTCCCTGACCTCTATGGTTAAGTCTGTCCTCTGATCTTCAAGCAGGCTTTATTTCTTAGAAAATATACAAAATATCACTACATATAAGACAGTTGGAAACTATGTCATTTTGGCATAATGGTAGTAGTAGGTTCTCTTCTAGGATCTGTGACCTCCAGTTACAGGTTCTAGGCTAAGTTTACAATAGCTAATATGAGTTTCTTCCTCTTGAGCTGACCATAAGTATAATCAGACAGAGTAGATTACCTTCAAGATATTAGTGCCACTAGCGCTGGGCCTGTTGTCATTGTAGTTAGTAAGATTTACAGTTTGATAGGACTGTTAAGGACTTTACTTCAGCATCCTACACAACACCTTTCAACACCAGGAAAGCTAGCCATCAGGCAGGAGGCTTCCAGAACATCACCAGCTTGATTTCTCCAGTTCTCATGACCAAAGTGTTATGGTGTCTTCAGCTAGAGAGTCTGTCTTACCTTGAATCAATCACCACCTTTTGAAGCCAGGTGGTGATGATGCACACCTTTAGTACCAGCACTCAGGAGAGGCACAGGCAGATGGATCTCAAGTTCCAGGACTGCCAGACTGTTACACAGAGAAACCCTGTCTTGTGGGTGGGTGCATGTGTATGTGATGTCTTTATTATATTGAAGTATTTTTTTTTTCTATTCCTAGCTTCTTTGGGACTTTTATCTTGAAATCACAAAAAGTTGTTTAACTTGATCAAAAGCTTGTTCTGGATCTATTGAACTCTCATACCATTTCTGTCCTTATATCAATTTACATTCTGTATTATATTTATTAATTTGTATGTGTTGAACCAAATTTACATGTTTGGAATGAAACTGATTTGATCTATGCATGTTCTTAAATTTGGTTTATTCAATTTTCATTGAAATTTTTGTGTTTGTATAACTAGGAAGATGAGCCTCTGGTTTTTGTTGTTTTTATTATCTTACCTCATTTTGGTATCTAAGTAACACTGGTTTCATACATTAGGTTAGGTAGTGTTCCTTCCGTCTGCTTTACGTGTTTCAGGAACATTGGTGTTAGCTCTTCTTGAAGCATCTGGTAGAATTCAGCAGTGAATTTATCTGGGAATAAACACACTCAGAGAAGTACCTTACCAGTCTCCCAGATGACTTTAATCCTTTGAGCTGACAGTGGACATCAGCTATCACAGAAACATAAACATGATTTTGTACTTAGTGTTTCTTTAACCAGAAACAAAACCTGAGAACATTCTGTAACAGTATAAATTATTATTTTTGATAGCTGTCATTAATGGCTGCTATTTATCATGTAACTCATGTTTAGATGCCAATTTACATTCTTCTAGATTATTTTAACCTGGTTGTACATACAATAATCGAATTATGAGTGAACACTTAACACATGTTATTATCTCAGATTAAATCCTAATACAAGAAGCAGCTAAAGACCTGTGCATTTGTAATTTGGATAAATGTTGCCTAACTGGAAGAAATAGAATTTTTTGTTTGTATATTTTTTTATTTCCTATATTTTTTTATTATTATCATTTGTTTTTCTTTGTTTTTTTTTTATTTCATGTTGGAAATTTTCTTATGTCTGATCTTTCTGTTACCTGTACTTAACTTTATTGAGAAAACGTCTAATATAGTCCAGGCTAACTAACCTTAATTTACTTAATTTACTATGTAACTGGATCTGTCCCTGATCTTGTATCTACCTCCACTTCTTTCTGCCTTTACTTCTTGGATTACAAGATTACAGATATGAGCCATCACCATATCCAGCTGCTGTTTATTTTTTGAATTTGGCAAGCAAAATAACACCAAATTTTGGGTGTTCATAATATCCATAACTAATTTCTAATCCAGCACACAGTTTGTTCTGGGATCACACAGACTGTAAGAAGTGGTTTTGAATTGTAAAGAAACTGGCTAGTCTTGTAGTTCTGATTTTTTTGTTTGTTTGTTTGTTTTAATAAATAGCCCTTCTACTTACTTTGTTTCACTTTTTATTAGTTTTTAGGTTATACAAGGTAGCGGGTTACATCATGGAATCTTTACACATACATGTCATATTGTGTTCTCATTTGTTCCTTTCCTCTACTGACTTACCCAGGCCTCCCCTTTCTTCCATCAGTTAGTCTCCATCTTTTATATTCTATTTGCTTCCTTACTTTACACCTCCTGTAAATTTTTTCTCCTTTTTTAGTCTTGTGACCTACAAGCACCCATACATCATATATGAAATTTTTAGGTTCTACATATAAGAGAAAACAGAGTGTCTTTCTGAGTCTGGCTTATTTTGTGTAATGTAATAATTCCATTTTCCTGCAAATGTTTTATTCATCTATATAACTGTATAAAATTCAATTGTGTAAATGTACCACATTTTCCTTATTCATTCATTTGTTAGTGGCTAGTTCTTTTTCTGTCTTTTATGAATTTTGAAGCTATAAACCCAAATTTATAAGGATCTGTGAAATATTAAGTTAGAATCCTTTAGGTCTATACCAAAGAATTGTACAGGTGGACCATATGGTATTAATGTTTTAATTTTGTTAACTTTAATAAACTGTATTATGACTTACATGCATGTGTTTGGGATTGGGTACTCGCGTGCAGTCTACTCCCGCCTTCCACCTTTCGTGGGCTCTGAAATTGGAACCCAGGTTGGCAGGCTGCAATGCTTTCCCTCTGTGGTTCCTTCCTCTGCTACTGCTTGAGTTCCTATCCTGACCTCCCTCGGGAATAGGCTGTGGCCAAGTAACATAAGCCAAGTAGACCTCTTTCTCCACAGGTTGTCATTGTCGAGTTTTCATCACAGCAGCAGAAGGCAAAACAGAAAAGGCAGCAAGCAGGTGCTTTACCTGCGGAGCCATATTGCTGGCCATGTTCTCAGGTGTTTTGTTTTTTGTTTTGGAGAGCCTTTATAACTGATTTCCATGGTGATTGCATACATTACATTCCCACTCTTTGCTGAATTTGAGTTCTTCTTCCTCTTCCTCTTCCTCTTTCCCTTACCCTCACTAGCTTTTTTTCCGGTCACTTGTTTTCCTGATGACAGCCATTCTGAATGATGATGCTCTCAAAGCAGTTTTAATTTGCATTTCCCTGGTGGCTTATAATGTTGAACACGTTTGTATTTCTTTTAAAAGCAGCTCATATATTGATTGGACTGTTTGTTCCTGAGGTGTTTAATTTTTACACATCTTTATCCTGGATATTAGTCACCTCTCTAATACATAGTTGCCAAAGATTCTCTTCCATCCTGTAAACTGCTTTTTCATTCTAGTGATTGATACCTTTGTTGTGCTGGAACTTCCTAATTTTACATGATCTCATTTGTCGTTTCTTGGGTTTATTTTCTATGCTCTTAGAGAGAAATTTAGAAAATCCTTGCCTGTGCCTATATCTTTGAAATATATTTTGTTTTCTTTGAAGTTTCAGGTCTTAACATGATGTCTTTAATTCATTTTTAACTAAATTTTGTAGCAGGTGAGAGATACTGCTCATTTTGTTCTTCTACATGTGGAAATCCATTTTGTCTTTTTGCTGATGTGTCTTGATTGGATGTCTGTGGGCTTGTTTCTGTGTCCTTCGTTCTGTTGCTTTGGTCTGCTTGCCTTGTATTTGTGCTGGGGTTGTGTGTGTTGTTTCTGGTGTATGTTCAACACTCCTGTTTGTGCTAAGGACCTTAGCTATTGGCAAACCGCTGTGCTTCCCTATGAATTTGGGACTGCTTTTCTAGCTCTAAAAAGAATTTTGACCAGCATTACAAGTGAATCCTGTATATTGCCTTTGATAACAATATAAAAGTTTTCATTGTGGACATCTTTGTATAGAAAGCTATATGTTGGATTTTGTATATTCCTGCTCTGCTAAAGGTGTTCATTAGGTCTAAGAGTTTCCTAATAGAATCCTTCTTTAGGGTCCCTTAGAGTCACGTGCAAATAGGGATAATTTGACATCTTCCTTTACTATTTGTATTACATTTCTTATTACTTTAGCTAAGGCATAAAGCACTATTTTCAATAACTTTGGGGGTAAAGGACACTATTGCCTTATTCCAGATTTTAGGGGAAATGCCCTTAATTTTTCTCATTTAGTAGTTTTGTTCTAAGTTTTTCATAACAGCCTTTATTTTGTTGTAGTATGTTCCTTGTAGTTCTTATTTATTCAAAACCTTTATCATGAGGAGATGTTTATCTTTGTCAAGGGCCTGTTTTACAATGGAGTTCTTCCATTCTTCCACCATTAAATGCAATGTTGATTATGGGGTTTTCCTGGATGAGCTTCTTTGGGTTGAGGGATTTTTATTCTTTTATTGGCTTGCTTGCTGCTTGTCATTTAAAAAAAAAAAAAAAAAAAAAAAAAAAACTGGGATCTGAGATAAAATAACTATTTTGGATTTTTTTTCTTTGCAGTCAAAATGATATATTACATTATGTTATATTTATTTTGCATTTCTGGGATGAAGAGCACATTTGATCATTTTGTATAATCTATTATGTATATAGTTAAATTCAACTATCAGTATTATGCTAAAGATTTTTACACCATTAGTCACAGGAGATACTAATTTGTAGTCTTCTGATTTGGGTATCTGGGTAATGATTTCAATATGAGCTTAACATGGGAGTTTGTTTTATTTTTATTGTTTATTTGGTTTGGTTTGGTTGTGGTGGGATCAGGCACTATTTACCAAGACCTAGAGGTTTGGCTTTTAGATCTTGAGGACCCCTGTACGGGCATGCCCTGGCCTGCCTAAGATCAGTTTCATGCTGTCTCCCCTTCCTGCTTTGTTCCATGTAGTGGGGGAGGGGGAGATCACCACAGCATAGAACAGTTCAACTCTTCAGGAATTGTCCTAAGGTTCAATCTTGTATCAGTGAGTGTTTCATATAAATTCCTTAATAAATATTAATCCTTTTATATAATTAGTTGCTAGCAAATAATTCCTACAATACCTGGCACCCAATGTGGGGTTCGAACCCAAGACCCTGAGATTAAGAGTCTCATGCTCTACCTACTGAGCTAGGATCTCACTATAGTTTTGCCTGCATGGAACTTACGATGTAGACCAGGCTGAACTTGAACTCACAGAAATTGCCTGCCTGCCTCCCAAGCACTGGGATTAAAAGTGTACACCAGTACACCTAACATTGTTTTTCTTTTTTCCTTTCCTTTTCTTCTTTTTTATTCTTTTCTTGTGTGTGTGTGTGTGTGTGTGTGTGTGTGTGTGTGTGTGTGTGCATGTTTTGCCTGTATATATGATATATGTCTACATGTCATATGGATGCCTGGTGCCATCAAGGCCAGAAGAGGATGTTGTATCCCCTATAACTGGAGTTACAGATGGTTGCTAGCTACCATGTAGGTACTGAGGATTAAACCAAGGTTCTCTGCAAGAGCAACAAATGCTCTTAACACCTAAGCCATCTCTCAAGCCCCAATATGAGAGTTCTTGAAGTGTCAGTGATGCCACCTGAGACTGGCATTTTCTTTATAGGTCTTTTAAATCAATAATTGAGTGTCCTTTACAGATCTGATTGTCTTTCTCTGTTCCTTTTGGTAGTTGTGTATTTCTAGAATTTTGATCATTTCACATAGCTTAATTTGCTGACATTTAGTTTGTCATGGTAGTTTTTACTTCAGTACAGTCAGGCAGTGCTCTCCCCTCACTCTTGGTCAGTTTATCAGCTTCATTGAGCTCAGAGAATCGGCTGTTGTTTTCCTGATATTTTCTAGTCCCTGTTTCTTCCCTTCCCACCTCAGTCCTGTCTTTCTGTCTAACGTAGAAGCTCGGGTAAGTTTGGGCTTTTTAATGTAGGCGTGTGTAGATACATATTCTGAGTGCTGCTTTTTCTACATCACACACATTTTGGTATGTTATATTTTAACTTTTATTTGCCTCTTAAATAATTTATAATTTTCTTGTTACTTCTTCATTAGCCCATTGGTTATTTTTAAACGTTCTTGATTAAATCATGTATTTGTGAATTTCCTTTGTTATAGCTATTAGCATAATGCTTCCATTCGCTCTCAGATTCTTGGCATCCTGTTCTCTTTATGGTTGTTTTATTTTTACTTTAGAACTGCTGTGTCTTTGTATCTATAGGTAACCTGATTTTATTATGTTTTATATTAATCCTGTTGTACAAATACCTGACTTAATTAGAATGTTGCAATCTTTTACATTTAGTGTAATTAATTGCCTGATGAGGTATGAATTGCATTTTCTGGTTTTGCTGGTCATTTTCTGTATGCTATACCTCATTCTGTTTCTCTGCTCTCCTATTGCTATTTTTCTATTAAACGGTTATTTTCTAGTAAATTTTTTTTTCATTTTCTACATTTTGGGTTTTCTTTTTTTAATATTTATTTATTTACTTACTTATACAGTGTTCTTTCTGCATGTATTCCTGCAGGCCAGAACAGAGCACCAGATCTTATTCTAGATGGTTATGAGCTGCCATGTGAGTGATGGTAGTTGAACCCAGATCCTCTGGAAGAGCAGTCAGTGCTCCTGACCACCCAGCCATCTCTTCAGCCATGCTCTTGCTTTTTGAGTAGTCTTTTTTCTTCTCTTCTGTGGAACTTGGGTGACATCCAAACAGACCTCAAGGATTTTGTTTCTTTGTCTTCGTTCTTTTTTTTTCCTTTTGGTCTTCAGAGATGGTGAACTTATTTGACTTTATCTTCATATTTGCTGATTTTTTTTTGGACTGCTTAGATCTGCTCTTGAGACTTTCTATTACATTTTTCTCACTAATTATTACTTTTTTAAGCTCTAAAGTTTTAAATGCTTATTTCCATCATAGCAATATATCTTTTTATTGATATCTTCTGTTTGTTGAAATTTGGTTTCCCTGAACTGAGTATATTTTAAGTAGCTGGTTTATAGCCTTTGTATACTAAGTCCTACATCTATCTAGAATTCCTTAAGTGTAGCTTCTAATGATTATGTTTTTGTTTTGTTGTGTTTTGTTTGTTTTTAGACAAAGGTTTTGATTCTTTATATAGCTCATAATTCTTTGTTGCAAGTTAGACATCTAATATGGTACTCTGGAAATTAGATTCGGTCTCTGACCAAGGCGTGTGTCTGTTGTTTCCTGTGGCTATTAGTATTCGTTGGCTGCTTGGGGGAATGATGTTTTCTTTTTTTGTTGTTATTTTGGTTTTTTTGAGACAGGATTTCTTTAATAGCCCTGGCCATCCTGGAACTTGCTCTGTATCCCATGCTGGCCACGAACTCTGAGATTCACCTGTCTGCCTCCTGAGCTCTGGGATTCAAGGTGTGCGCCACTACCACCTGACTAAGGAATGATGATCACTTCAGTGACTGTTTTGAACTATGCTGTGTTACTATTTCTGCCTACCGAAGTCTACCTAGTTTAATAGTCAGCAAGTAAGATAGATTTCACTAAGGACCTGGAACAAGTAAATCTCCCAGTCTTAATTCACTAGGGTTTCCAAGAGTGTGTACTGAGATTCAGCATCAACACTCAGGCATGTAACTACTGTTCTTAGCCTTCACTTTCTGCTTTAGGGAGGCTTTCTCTTTGGTCCAAGGTGGGAACGTCAGGCTTTCTCAAGTCTCTTGAGGCTGCACTCAACCCTCCAAATACATGTGATCTTCTAGAGTCTCAGGACCATTTAAATTTTTCACAGCAACCCATTCATCTTATGCCCCAGTTTCTCTTTACTCTTTCTGCTTAGTTTACAGTTTACTGCGGTTATAGTTTGCATGCAGTCTTAGGCAACCCATGAAGCAAAATACTTGTGTATAATTATTTTTAACCGTTTCTGCTCCCCATCCCATCTCCTCAAGGAGAAGGACCTTAATACTGACTAAGCTATAGATCAAGTTAAACATAGGCAGCTTTTTAGGTGGTCAAAAGGGTAATTATTTATATATACAATAATTTAACTCTGCTTTAAATTACATTTGTTAACTTCCAACAGAGCAGTCTTTCATTCAAACATACTGATCATTACATAATATCTCAAATAAATCAAGTGAATTTCAAGAATAAATTGTTTGGTCTTAATTTCAGCTCTGCTTAATGATACTAACAGTTCCAACCTCATCAAGGCCCAGCCTAAAAGACACTATAACACAAGCCTGGGAACCAATTGACTTGGGGACAGCTGTGATCACCTACACTATATACTATGCACTCTGGCATTCTTGAGTAACTGTGACAAACTCCAGAGCCAATGCACATAGCCATGGCTTAGCTGTGTCATTGCTCTGCCCCAGGATAAGGAGCAATACAAAAAAAAGCAAATTATTTATAGGTAAATGCCAGACACTTTCTGAGTTTTCTCTATCTCTTAATGTATTATTCTTTCCAAATGTTGGCATTTCAACAATCTTTTTTTTTTTTTTTAACCAAATCTTCCAAACTATCTCGTATGTATTATTTGATTGACATTTTAAAGAGAATATTGTTCAAATATATTTCTGGGACTTTCCTGCATTTTTTTTTTTCCAGACAGAGTCTTTACTATATGGCCTTGGTGGCCTGGAGCTCACTATGTAGACCATACTGGCTTTGAAGTCACAGAGACCCCCTTGCCTCCTCTGCCTCCTATGTGCTCCATTTAAAGGCGTGTGCCACCGTGCTGCCTAGCTTCCCTATTTTCCAATTTGTTGTAATCTAAAATACATGAGTGGTAACACACACTAAAATAACAGTATGGGCTTGGATTTTAAAAAAATTATAATGCTTAATTAGAAAAATAATCATTTTAATAAATTATTCTATATATGTGTTAGAAAAAATGGTAAAATTTTGGTTATCTCATGTAATAATAAATCTAAGTGTAAGTATCTAATCCATAAAATATGCAGATTAGATTAGACCAAACCTCTTTATACAAATGAGTATTCATAATTTTCTAATAAAAGCATTTACCTCATGAATTTGAAAAAATGAAATAATGCTTTTTATAAACTCAATGGTGTGACATCTGGTCATTTATTCTCTGACTGTACTCACTTCTCTGCTGTGTTTTAAAATATTTTTGTAGCATTAAATAGTATTTACTTATGTAATTAAATTGTAAATGACATGAAAAAGTACTAAAGACTGAATTCTATGTAATTTGAGTGATTTTCAGTCATATTAAATGCTAATTGTACTTCCAGTCTTTAAAACACAATTTAAATAAAGAACAAAAGAAAAAGACCAGGGGCTGGAGAGATGGCTCAGGGTTAAGGGAACTGGCTGCTCTTCCACAGGTCCTGAGTTCAATTCCCAGCAACCACATAGTGGCTCACAACCATCTAGAATGGGATCTGGTGCCTTCTTCTGGCCTGCAAGCAGGACACTGTATACATAATAAGTAAATCTTTTAAAAGGAGAAGGAGGAGAAAAAAGAAAAAGACCAAATAATCTCATTTTAAGAATGATGCTGGGCAGTGGTGGCACACTCATTTATGTGAACACTCATGGGGCAGAGTTTCAGGACAGCCAGAGCTACACCAAGAACCCTGTCTTGAAAATAAATAAATAAGAATAATGTTAGTTATTTATTCTATAAGCAGAATACTCTTTGTTCTTTACTTTTTTATGAGTTGCCTAAAAATAACCTAACTCTGTGAGTTAGATGTTAACTGACACCAAATCTTGCTTGATGAACCCTGCTGATAAAGCAAGAAAATAAGCAATAAACTAACCAGCATCTTCATTTGGCCATGACCCATGGCTTGTAATACAGCCCTCATTTCAAACTTATGATTGGGTGTGCCCTATAAGTGCTCCATAAATTATATTTTAAGAAGAATCACTGACTATTCAGAATTTCCCAATGGGTAATAATGAAACTATTTTTCTTTAAAAATGAAAACCACGGAAATCTAGATATGCAGGCCACTAACAGAGTTGTCCTAATCAGGGGAGGGACTCACAGGGAAGTCACTATTTAACAATATGGCCATTTCTGTGTGTAACAGGAAGTTTAAGCTATACAACTGAATTCTTTTCTCATTCTAAGCTTTCACAAAACTAAATAGTACAAAGGGAAAGAGTGGCTGGAATGTCAGGACTTCTCATTGCCCTGTTGTCAGCCTTATCAGTAGAATAAAACTGTTGTGCAGATGATCTCTAAGGTCTCCTTTAGCTCATATGCCATGTGATGTCTGACATTCATGATGTGAGACTGAATGTTATGTCTGTGTGTGTATAAATTACAGCCTTGCTAGATGATCTTACATGTATTCACTTAGGACCCTGAGTTTGGCCAGAACTGGAAACGTTTTACCAACATAGTGCCTCTGAACACATTTCCCAGATGCTGTTGAAACAGTGCTATAGACCCTTGGAGTGAGTCCAGCAAATTCAATCTGAATTTAATGTGCAGCTCCCAAAAGGGAGAGTTTATAAATTGTCTTGCTTCACTTTAACAAATCATACTGAAGTAGCACCGTTCTGTGTGATGCTGAATTCTGTTGCTTTTTAATTGTTCTGTCCTTCTGCAGGAGCTATTGTGACAATCTTGGCTATCATCTGCTAAGTGCTGCTGACTTCGGAAAAATCATGAAAAACGTATTTCCAAACATGAAGGCACGCCGTCTGGGCACTAGAGGCAAATCTAAATATCCTTTATTAGAGTGCTATCAGTAATCTCTTTTGGCTCATCTGCTGTTGTAACTCAGCTCTACATTTATAAATAAATGTAAAACAAATAAACAGCTCAAAATCCTTTGGAAAATAACTACAAATGTTATTCCCCCCACTGTTAATAAACTACATAAGAATATTCTGATGGATCTTATCTTTTACCGTTTTAATTTCTTATTTATCTTCATTCATATTTTTGTATGTATACCTCTGTACATGTATGTGTACCACATATGTATGCATGTACTCTCAGACCAGGAGAAGGAGTTATAGTCTCTGGAACTGGAGTTACAGGTAAGCCTCAAAGTGTGGGTTCTGGAAACCAAATCCAGGGCCTCTATAAAAGCTGCAAGCCCTGTTTATCACTTTATTATTCAGTCACCTTTGCTTTACAGTAAAAATTAAGAAATGATGTATTTAGCAATTGTAAATTATATCAGTAAAAGTAGGAAAAGATGTTAGTTTATCTTTTTTTCCTCTAATTCAGAAACATGGAAATCTCCCTGGTAAATAATATTAATAATACATTCATAAATGTTCTTGTCTTGTAATGAAAGATCAATATTCACTTTATTTTTCTGAGAGCCATTAAAGTTAGGCATAGAAAAGGTCCTTCTTATAACAGAAATATGTATAAGTAAACAAAAGTAAGGGGGTGAAAATTAAGAGTATTAAACTTTTTCTGTTCGTAGATTATAAAATAGACTGCCATTTACTAGGAGTGAATTCATTTCTTTCTTGATTAGCTCTTGACCTTTTTAAGGCCTTAAATTAGCTACTGTGGCAGTGAGTGAAAGGAAGAAGGAGGAAGGCTGCTTTTCTAAAGGAGTCACAGGTGCATATGAGCCACTCTAGGCCTTGTTCCCTGAATACAGACAGAAGAGGTCTTGATGGGTCTTTGGCATTTTACGGTGATAATCCTGTATGTTTCGATGGAAAAGGAAATGTAAAGGTTAAAGCCCTTGTGAGACTCTGTAAGAGGTTTTTTGTCCCTGTGCCCTGGACTCAAGTTTCCCATCTCTTTGCCAGGTTTCCATCTGTTGGTTTCTTCCCTCTGACCTGCTTGTTACTGACAGCTGGCACTGCATAGTGGAAACATTTATTCATAGTGTTACAACAGATAGGAATTCCTTCATTTAAGATGGTAATACTGAACATTCTATGAAAAATGTTTAGTTTTTGAAAGCATGAAAATATTCTGAGTTTGTACTAGTAAATTGTGTTTTTAATTAACAAATTGAGAAAACAGATGTTATCTCCTGGTGATTGTATTATCATTTCACTTACAGTTCCTTCTTAAGTGCTATCTATATAGGTAGTTCATTAATTTAAAGTGGCATCAACCTTAACTGTTTATCACATATTGCTACAGTGGACTAAGAAAAAAAGCTTTTGTTCATATGCCAACACTGCCCAACCTTGACTTTCATAAAGCTGGAGATGGGGTAAGAATTCTACATTTTCTTTTTAATAAAGAGAAACAGATCTTTGGTTGAGTGCATTCTGTACAATGCTCTGGTTAAGATCAGGAACTGAGAACTGTTCTTTCTACAAATAAATAAGAAGAGGGAAGGGAAAAAATCACTCACAGTGGCCAAAAAGATGCTAACAATGATCTACACAAATATGAAATTCAGGATACAAAAGACCTAAAATTACTAATTTGTAGATATGTCCATAATGTGTATTGATGATGCCTGTTTACATAAGAAAGGAAAATGTGTAAGATAGCTATAGTATGACCTCTCTAGAAAGGAAAATGGGGCTACTAATAGTAGTTTTTATTGATACTAGATAAAGCTTTAGAACCACCAAAAACATCTGTGTCTAGCCATTTTTGTTTGTTTTGTTGAGACCGGGGCTCTCTATATGGTCTTGTCTATCCTGTGGACTACAGTGCCTATGAACTCACAGGATCCACCTTCCTCTTCCTCTCAGTGTGCCCACCACACCATCTAAAGTGCTGTATTCATCCTGCACTTGACTGACCATTACTAATTCACTCATATATGCAAAACTGTTATATGTCTGCCAACAGCTCCTTCATTATGTTTTGACCCAAGAGATGTATGTTGTATCTTCCAATAAGACTATATATCTTCAATGTACTTTAACTTAATTTCTCTGAATTTATTGTTATTTTGTAAAGTTAATTTTTTCCTCTTTCCTTTATATAGTTGGAAGGAGTTGAACCATCTGGGCAGCTTCAAAATATTGATGAGGAAGTTATCTCTTCTGCTTGCCGTCTTGTGTGTGAGTGGGCCCAGAAAGTGTTAAGCCAGCCATTTGACACAGTCTTGGAATTAGCCCACTTCCTTGTTAAGAGTCATTATATAGGCACCAAGTCAATGGCAGCTCTGACTGTGATGGCAGCAGCACCAGCAGGTATGAAAACTGACTACGTTGCTATATTTAG
The DNA here is from genome assembly GCA_033318265.1 of Phyllotis vaccarum. Classification (NCBI taxonomy): domain Eukaryota; kingdom Metazoa; phylum Chordata; class Mammalia; order Rodentia; family Cricetidae; genus Phyllotis; species Phyllotis vaccarum. Next base: position 137,223,547 of record JARWLC010000004.1, on the reverse strand, counting down.
AGGTGGTAGCAAAAGGAGAGCTTGGGGCCAGTGAGATGGCACAGTAGGTAAGGGCACTTGCTGCCAAGCCTCATGATCTGAGTTTAAACCTCAGAACCTGCATGGTGGAGGGAGAAAACTGACTCCTCCTGCAGGTTGTTCTATGAGCTCTCCATGCACTCTGGCACACATATAGCTATAGATAAATGAATAAATGAAGAATTTGATGAAAGAGTGTCATTTTAATTTCTGTATGAGTTCATTCTTACTCCAGTTCACACTAGATGCAGATGTTTTATTAAAAATATATTGTTAAATTGTAGAGCTTAACTCCATACTTTTGTATATTGCTCTGCTAGAATAAACTATTTTATTTTACCTACTAATACTTTTCTTTTCTTTTTGTTGTTGTTTTTTGAGGCAGAGTTTGTCTATGTAATAGCTCTGGCTTTGCTTTTTAGACCAGGCTGACCTCAAACTCAGAGATTCCCCTGCTTCTTCAGAGTGCTGGGATTAAAGGTGTGCATGAACACTGCACAGCAATACTTTTTCTTATAAAAAATTTGGCCATTTTTAAATATAAATAATATTCTTGTGTCTAAATTAATTAGATGTTAAAAGTAAAATAAGATTATTTAAAACTATGTGCTATACTCTTATCCCAAAAAGCTTTTAAGTAAAACAATCTCAAGCACCATAACTGGTTACCTGGTTTCATAAATAATAAACTTTGCGAAGGGGGTGCTATAAAATAGCAGGAGTATTGTTTTTGTTTGCTTGGTTTTAGATGGACTCTCTATTGCATAGAGCCCAGGCTGTCCTGGGACTTGTAATGTAGACCAGGCTGTCCTTGAATTCATAGAAATTCTCCTATCTCTGTCATCAAGGTGTTCACCACACCTGACTACAAGAGAAATTCTTTTAATTTATTTATTTTTATGTACAGTAGTGTTTTTGCCCTCATATATTTCTGTGTGAGGATGTCTGATCCCTTGGATCTGGAGTTACAGACAGGTGTGAGCTGGCATGTGGGTACTGGGAATTAAACCCAGGTCCTCTGGAAAAACAGCCAGTGTTCTTAACTGCTGAGCCATCTCTCCAACCTGAGAATTTTTTAAGGGAATTTAAGTGAGAATTTTAACTCAAAAAGAAGTTTTTAGAGCTGTCAATTTTAGCAGTTAATATTGACATATCTGATGCACTTGTAAATTAATAGCTGAGGGTAAGTTATCAATTCTGATGGACAATTTTAAATGCCTTATTTCAGTTACACCTGACACTGTAGAGTGAATAAATTACATTACTTTAGAAAATCACTTCTGTGAACAGAATATTAATATGAAACTTGTTTTTCAAAAAAAATTATTCTAAGTTAATTCCAAATATTTTTAAATTTCCAGTAAATTTATTCTGAAGAGAATTACTGTTTGTGGTGTATATGTATGATATGTGTATGTATATATGTATGTAGTCTCTCCTCACTTTACCACCAGTTAGAATCAGTCTCAGTAAAACAGCCTCTCACAGTAGCTAGTCATGACTTTTCCTTCCTGAATATAAATTGTATATGACCAAACCTGACTTTTCATTTAATTAGACGTAAGCTTAGTAAGTCCAGTGTTTGTAGCTAAGTAGCTCATATATGTTTCCTCCCTTAATTCCCCTTAGTAGGCCTATGAAATGGGTGATTTCATTCTTGGAAACAGACTCTGGGAGGTGAAATCATTTATCTTTGGCCAGATAAGTAATACAGCTAAGACTTAAATCCTGTTTGCCTATCTCCAAAGCCCAGGTTACCTCCATTATTTCTTACTACCTTCTGTCTTCTGGATCCTTCAAAACACTCTGATATCTTCATACTTTCAACTGATAGTGGAAAAGACACCTCTGAGGGTGGGGGCTTAGATATCTTAGAGAGGAGGGAGCTCCATCTGCTTCCCATTATTTGCAAGACTGACCAAAAGAAAATGAAGAAATTTTTGAGGAATAAGTATAACGTGGAGAGATGGCTCAGCACTTAAGAACGACCTGAGAACCCAGGTTCTATCCCCAGGACCCACATAGCCGTTCATAACCATCTGTCCCAGAAGCCCTCTTGTGACCTTTGCAGGCACCAGGCATACACATAAGGCACATACAGGAAAGCAAAACATTGATACACATAAAATAATAAAATAAACTTTAAAATGTATTAAGTTTATACATGTGAACAGGTAGTTTCCATATTTAAAAGCAGTTTATGAGGATACTAGACTTTTTGCCAATTATATCATTACTGAAAACTTTTTAAATCTCTTGAGAATTTTTTTAACTCTTAGTGAATTTTTAAAAGAACATTCATTATAAATATTTTCACCCTTTAGAGGTAAAATTTTTAAAATAAATATAATGTCCATCTTGAGGACAGGTTATTACAAATCTCCTTTTTGTGAGTCAGCTGCTTAGAACTCATTCCTGTCCAGAGACGCTGCCAAGAGGACGAAGCAGGAAGCTGTGAGCCGTTGGCAGAGGCTTTCCTGGGTGCAGGTGCTGGGAAGAGAGCTGAGCAGAGCCAGTGAAAGCAGTGAGACTGAGTTCAGAATGTAAAAGAAAAGGAGAGGATCCGAAATGAAGGACTGTCAAGCAGAGTTTGGGAAGAGAGTTCCTGTGTCTGTGTCTCTCTCCTCTCCCCAGCCCCTCCCCCACCCGCACCAAGTTGTGACTGACTAGAGTGATGGGGAGCAGGCTACCCTGCCCCTCCACAACACACGGAGACTTTGTGCTGCCCTAGTGCCACTTCCCATGTACGAAATGAACTTTTATTACATGCTCAGTTCTCTTAAAATTTATGTCTTGCCTTTTTCTCCCTTTTTTCCTCTGTTTACTACTTTTTTTAAAGTTTTCTCAGTAGCACTTTGCAAAATGCCTTAACATTAGAAATTCTGCTTCTTAATTTCTCTAGGTCACACTGGAATAATCATAAAGTAACAAATTAAAATAATGGTTCATATTTTTGTGAATTTCTGGTAAGATTAAAAACTTGTTTTCCCCACATAAGTTTTTCTAGGCTATGGAGTGGTTCTAGTGAATATTTATCAGATTACCCTTATGTTAAAAATATGGAAATTTATTAATTTCATCCTAATTACAAAAAGGAATGAGAAAACTTGCTGGCATCTAATACAGTGTAACAATGCTGTGTTGGCATGTATTTTTGTTAGTGTTTCCACATTTATAATACAGCTAATTTTAAAAAATTGTCTGCCATGGTTTACGTAACTGAAACTGGCCTGATAAAAACCCTCTAGGATGGCAAAATCCTGCTGACAAATATTTATAAACGGAAGTCTATACTTTGCTTTGTAAATAAAATGTGAATTAGAATGTGCCAGCTCAGTTGTTTTGCCCAGTAGATAGCTACATACTCAAAGAAGCTGGGTAATATGGCCTTCCACAAAAGACAGAATTTACTTTAGCTTTCTCTTGTGTTTATTTTTCAGGACTTAAAGGAATTCCCCAGCCTTCTGCTTTTATACCTACAGCTGAAAGTAATTCTTTTCAACCTCAAGTCAAGACTTTGCCATCTCCAATTGATGCTAAGCAACAGTTGCAACGGAAGATTCAAAAAAAGCAGCAAGAACAGAAACTACAGTCCCCATTGCCAGGAGAATCCTCAGCAAGAAAAGCAGAAGGCACAGCAGCCAACGGGGTGGCTAATCTTCCCAATGGAAACCCTGCGATCCTCTCCCCCCAACCTATTGGAATTGTGGTGGCAGCTGTCCCTAGTCCCATTCCGGTAAATTATTACTAGAGTTGGCCTTACAGAGACGGTGGGATCCATTGATTTTATTAGAAGTGGCAAGTGAGAGGTGGTTAAGGGATATGTAGCTATAATCATAAACTGGTTATGACCAGACTCCCCTTCAGTCTTTGTCTTTCATTTCAAATGTGTATTGCTGATGAAAAGCAAACCCTAAACCTAACAGAAGTGAAATAAAAAGAATGAAGTGTGCATTTAACCACTCAGAGCTTTAATAAAAATAAATCCATTTAGAAGTCTTTCATCTCTAGCTGACTCAAGAAAATATAACCATAAACTTTTGAGAGCCTAAATGTTGTTCTGGATATTGAAATAGATCAAATTATAATAAAGTGTTAATGATTTTATAATTTAATGTGAGCCTTATTCTATGGTTATTAGCTGGATGAATTTAGGAGTAATACCACTGTCAATCAACTGACATTATAGGGAAGGGACTTCCCAAATGCAAGTGTATCTTGCTTAAAGTAAAATGATAACCTTCATTATTTTGGTATTATTATTAAGGGGGTTATTTTCTTTGGCTTTTCTTTTCCTCATAAGTATCTTTATCATTACTGTTCTATTAAAACTTCCAATAGCTGATGGACATATTATCCATTGAAAAGCAGACTTTGAATGACCTTACTTTTGTTTAGGACCTTCTTATCCATGGTGGTTTTTAAGGTTCTAAAAATCTCCCCAGAGTGAGCTGTCTTAGAACAGATTTCAGTAGATACTTTAGAATGTACCTTTCTTTATAATTTTATCTCTTCCCCTGTAACCTCATTAACCCAAGTATTTATCATAGGTATGAAGTATTTTGTATTGTCAACTGGGAAGTAGCATAGTTTTTATTCCCCCAGTATTACTATATTTTGTAACTATATTACATTATGGTTATATTTGTTAATGTATTTGAGGGTCTGCTTATATACAAAATGACCCAAAAGAACTGTCTTCTAACATTAAAACTACCTTATTTCTTTTTAATAAACACTGAATAAATCCTTTATACTATACAGATGTACAACATACTGTTGTATCCTGGACTTACTAAAATGGATTTTTTGTTTTTTACATAAAAATGCAGGTCCAGCGAACCAGGCAGTTAGTAACATCACCGAGTCCAATGAGTTCTCCTGATGGCAAGGTTCTTCCCCTCAATGTGCAGGTGGTCACTCAGCACATGCAGTCTGTGAAACAGGCACCAAAGACTCCTCAGAATGTTCCAGCCAGTCCTGGTGGGGATCGTTCTGCCCGCCATCGCTACCCTCAGATCTTACCGAAGCCAGCAAACACCAGTGCACTCACCATTCGCTCTCCTACAACTGTGCTCTTTACTAGCAGTCCCATCAAGACTGCCGTTGTACCTGCATCACACATGAGTTCTCTAAACGTGGTGAAAATGACAGCAATATCCCTCACGCCCAGTAACAGCAATGCCCCTCTTAAACACTCTGCCTCAGTCAGCAGTGCTACTGGAACAGCAGAAGAATCAAGGAGCATTCCTCAGATCAAGAATGGTTCTGTCGTTTCCCTTCAGTCTCCTGGGTCTAGGGCCAGCAGCACTGGAGGAACTTCTGCTGTGGAAGTCAAAGTGGAACCAGAAGGTTCGTCAGAGGAGCATCCTCTACAGTGCCAAGAGAACTCTGAGGGGACTAAAGCTCCCCTAACAACACTTAGTGCCCTCTGGGGGCAGAAAAGTAATGCAGATGGAGCAGTACCAAAACCTTCCAATGAAAGTGTCACTGAAGTAAAAGCAACTAAGGTCTGTGACCAGAGGACCAAATGTAAAAGTCGCTGTAATGAAGTTCTGCCAGGCATCTCAGCAGGCAATAATCAAAGCACTGTTACTCTCTCGGTTGCTACTCAGAACTTACCTTTCACCAGCACCAGCTCACCATCTAATGGTGACTCAGTAAATAAAGACCCTAAATTATGCACTAAAAGTCCAAGAAAACGACTGTCTGCTGCACTGCAAGAGTCTCAGGTGCCTCCTATAAAGAAACCAATTGTGGAGCAGCTTTCTGCAGTTACCATCGAAGGTCAGAAACCAGGCACTGTCAAGAAGGACCAAAAGGTTCCACATTCAGGGAAAACAGAAAGTTCAACAGCAGGTGCTCAGATTCCTAACAAGGTGTCAATCAGTGTCAGTTCACATATTATAGAGGATCAGCCCTTGAACCCTACTCTTGATGCCAGTGAATCAGTTCTGGAGCAGCAAACAACACCATCATCGTCTCCGGATGTAAAAGTAAAACTTGAAGGGAGTGTCTTTCTCTTGGACCGTGAGTCAAAATCAGATGGCAGCTTTAATCCTAATGAATGGCAACAAGTTACTAAGGAGTCTGACTTCATAGCTGCCAGCTGTGACCAACAACAAGATATTGGTGTTATGACAGTTCCTGAGCATCCTGATATCCATGATTTAGAGAAATCTGTTTGGGAATTAGAAGGGATGCCACAAGACACATACAGCCAGCAGCTACATAACCGGATTCCAGAATCTTCTTTGAATCAAATACAAGCACAGTCTTCAGATCAGTTACCACTGCAGTCTGAACTGAAAGAGTTTGAGTCTTCTGTTTCCCAGACAAATGAAAGCTACTTTCCTTTTGATGATGAACTTACACAAGATAGCATTGTGGAAGAACTGGTGCTTATGGAACAGCAGATGTCAATGAATAATTCACATTCTTATGGTAACTGCTTGGGAATGACCCTTCAGAATCAGTCAGTAACTCCAGGAGCTCCAATGTCATCTCATGCTTCCAGCAGCCACTTCTATCATCCAATCCATAGCAATGGCACTCCAATTCACACGCCTACACCCACACCCACTCCTACACCAACTCCAACCCCAACCCCAACTCCAACATCTGAAATGATTGCTGGGTCTCAAAGCCTATCACGGGAGAGCCCTTGCTCCAGGCTTGCCCAGACAACACCTGTGGATAGTGCTTTAGGAAGTAGCCGACACACACCCATTGGTACTCCTCATTCTAATTGCAGCAGTAGCGTCCCTCCAAGCCCTGTTGAGTGCAGGAACCCATTTGCATTCACCCCGATAAGCTCCAGTATGGCTTATCACGATGCCAGCATCGTCTCAAGCAGTCCTGTGAAACCAATGCAAAGACCCATGGCCACACACCCAGATAAAACTAAGCTTGAATGGATGAATAATGGGTATGGTGGGGTTGGTAATTCATCAGTTTCCGGCCATGGCATTCTCCCAAGCTATCAGGAACTAGTAGAAGATCGTTTCAGGAAACCCCATGCCTTTGCTGTGCCCGGACAGTCATATCAGTCTCAGTCCAGACACCATGACACTCATTTTGGTCGTTTGACTCCAGTCTCTCCTGTGCAGCATCAAGGTGCCACTGTAAACACCAACAAGCAAGAAGGATTTGCAGTCCCTGCTCCTCTTGATAATAAAGGAACTAATTCATCTGCCAGCAACAATTTCAGGTGCCGGAGTGTGAGCCCTGCTGTCCATCGCCAACGGAATCTTAGTGGAAGCACCCTCTATCCTGTGTCTAATATCCCACGGTCTAATGTAACCCCCTTTGGAAGTCCAGTAACCCCAGAAGTTCACGTTTTCACAAATGTTCACACAGATGCATGTGCCAGCAACATAGCTCAAAGAAGTCAGTCGGTTCCCTTGACAGTCATGATGCAGACAGCCTTCCCCAATGCTCTGCAGAAGCCAACAAACAGTAAAAAAATTACCAGTGTTTTGTTGAGTAAACTCGATTCTGACAATGATGATGCAATGAGAGGTTTGGGAATGAACAACATGCCCTCCAATTACACAGCCCGGATGAATCTCACTCAGATTTTGGAAACTTCCCCTGTTTTTCCTAGTGCCAATTCACAAAATATGATCGATTCCAGCACTTCTGTTTATGAATTCCAAACACCATCTTACCTCACCAAAAGTAATAGCACCGATCAGATCAGTTTTTCTCCTGGAGATAATCAAGCACAATCTGAAATTGGCGAACAACAATTAGATTTCAATAGCACTGTTAAAGACCTGTTGAGTGGAGACAACCTGCAAACCAGCCAGCAGCTGGGAGGTCAGGAAGCATCTGATCTCGCCAGCACTGCATCTGATTTCCCTAGCGACATCAGGTTGTCTTCTGACCTCTCAGGCAGCATCAATGATTTGAACACCTTAGACCCAAATCTACTGTTTGATCCAGGTCGTCAGCAGGGACAGGATGATGAAGCCACACTGGAAGAATTAAAGAATGACCCACTGTTTCAACAGATTTGCAGTGAGTCAATGAACTCTATGACTTCATCAGGTTTTGAATGGATAGAAAGCAAGGACCATCCTACTGTTGAAATGTTGGGATAAATTGTGTTTTATAATATGTAGCACACTGTATCTAAAGACATATGTATTGTATTTGTCTTAATGGAAGTGCCTCCCGCAGCAGAAACACTATTAATTGTGACATTTTAAAAGCGTTTGCTGCAGAAGTGGTTTCTTCTTCAGTAGGAAATGGTTAGACTTGCCTCAGTTCTGGACAAGTTCTGAAGACAGTAGGCTGTAGAGCAAGCATTAGGTTTTAAATTTTATAATGTTCCCCATTTAATCATATTTGCTAGTAAAGAATCCAGCATTTTACAAGAGCAGTCTGGGTCTTTATTTTGTATAAGTTTATTTTAATTCATCAGTTGATCTACACAGAATTTGAAAGAAACGATCCATTTTTAGTCATAGGCTGCTTTGTTGTTGGCATTATTGTTTAGGTATGAACTCATAGCTAAGGTATACTGTAAGCAAGAGAGTCTTCCTTACAACAGGGATAATATTCAGGTTATTATAAATAAGCTTGAAATATGAAGCTACTGTAGGATGGGAAATCTCTGTAGGACTTTGTGGGGCTTTGGTACCATTTACTTCCACAATGAAGGGCTTATGTAGGAGAAATAATGGAAAAATGTTAATTTAAGGAAAGTAAGAGCTGCACTAAACATTTAAAAGGAAAACTAGTACCATTTATCTGTGACATTGCTTTAGTTCAGTTTTAAAGGTGGCTTTTAAAATGGAGCTCTCTGGCTCCCACACTTTGTCTCCCCCTCTCCCTCCCACTTGGATCTCTCTCCTTCCTTCCCCTCACCATATCTTGTACACACGCACACAGTAGACACTGAGATTTAATAGCAGAAATACAAACATGTTAGAAAACTGTCTTGTGTTTTATTATTTGCTTGTTGAGATTGGAGTGTTAGGAGGGAAATAGAGATTTTTTTTTTCCTCAGTTTCTTCACCATAGCTCTGTGTACATATTGAAATTCTACTACAGAATTGTTTTTTATTGCTTTTTGCCATGGTATCCTTTAGTAATCAACCTTCCTCCTCAGTTGCTCACTCCTAGCTTCTCAGAATGTTAGTAATGCAGTTTGATCATGGATCCTTTGCAAAACACCAAGCAGGAAAGACATAATATTAAGAGCCCAGCAAAAAAGCATTTCCTCATGTAAGGCATGAAGCCTCAGATCTTTATATCTCTGATGAAATAGAGAAGGTGATAATAGTACTTGAATAAGAGGAGCGTTTATTACTTGCTTAACTTATTTATTGTGATGGACACAGTTGCTAAAGAAGCAAAGCACTCAGGATTTGTTTTAAGTGTTCCTCTATGGCTCCCATTTTGGTTTATGAATAGTATTTATGTTTCATGTTAACAAAAAACTAATGGGCAGCTTCATTTAAGTGAGTTTCAAGGTAATTTTAAAAAGATAATAAAGTTAATCTTATGTTCTTAAAAGCTAACATGAAACTATTCGCTATACTCTCCTGAACCTAGCCAAGCTTTTCTTTACCTTAATTCAAAAATAATTCAGAAGACTGCAATCCGCATACTTAACAAATATGATGGAAGGGGTTAATTTACTAAGGGTCCATTGTTGAGCAGATTTGAAAAGTAGGGTATTAACATATTCTAACAAGTCAGAGGTGCTAGGATTGCCTCGGAGGTTTAACCATGGATATGTCCTAGTTACTGGCACATGTGTGTGTTTGCTGTTAATTTGATTTAATGATTTGTTAGATTTTTTTTTTCTTGATACTAGTTATTTCTTCACTGTACATTGAGACACAGCACTACTGCACACCAAAGTATGTGATACCCAAAGGAAACTGTGATTTCTTCTGACAAATGATGGGAGCCTTTCTCAGTGAGATACTCTAAAAAGGAGACTTTGAGGCCATTCTAATCCCTGTTTACATTGTTAGCTTCCTACTAATATAAAAATAATGGAAATCTTTTTTTATAAAAAATAAAATAAAAAAGTATAGAGACTGGAGGATTTTTACCCCCCCCCCCCCTGTACAGTATTGCAGCAAACTCTTTAAATTTGGCTGAATTCGTCCAGCAAACTTTTTGGGGTTCATATATTGCACTAAATTTGTTGAACCTGTGGTAGGCACATCTCTTAGGATAAATGCAACCAGTACAGCCCACAGATTAAAATTTTTAAATGTGTATCATTATGAAAAGACAAAATATCATCAAAGTGACAGATGAAATTGTCTTATGTAGCAATGTGCACTGATCTCAATGAGATATTTCTATTTCTTATTCTCTTACATGAGAATATTACAGCAGGAAGAATTAAGTTTAGTTTGCTTCACCATGTTAATACATGATCACAAAATGTGCATGAGTGTTCTTGACTTATCTTGTACAGTACTAGGTAATCCTGTAACCACTTTTTTTCCCCTCTTGGCTGTATTGAAACTGGCTCTGTGTTAATCAGGTGAGCATAGTTATTCACAAGTTACTTTGTTTTCTTAATGTTTACTAATTCTACTTAGTTGTTGTTGAATATGTTCTTTTTCTTGGGATTTTTTTCATTGTTTTGATCTTTAAAACATTTTGCATACTGTTTTATCATGATAAGACTTCATGAAGTAAATACTTTTGCATATAATTGCAATAAGCACTGACTTGAGCTGAGCAAGAAGGAGCGTGTTTTGTGCAGTGCATCTGAGGTTCAGATAACAGTCTTGTACTACAGTGTGCTTATTACACACAGAGGTGACAAAAGCAAGCCCTGTTATATGTCTCATTTAGTGCAGAGTCAGACCCCGGTGCTTCCTTGTCTGTTGTACCTGCTGAGATTACAGTAGTTGAACATGGCGGTAGCATTTCAGTTCTCTTTTTTTATTAAAAGTGCTCAAATTGTTTTTTAAATGTTTTCAAAAACAATTAAAAACATTTTATATTATACTGACTGGATGTCAAGATAATTTATGGGATGTATTTTTATAGGCAATTTGCCATTTTATGAATATGTACTTGATGCTGTACTTCCCTTGAACTGGTGAAGTGGTGGGAGTGGGAGGGGGTGTAAAAATAGTACAAGACAAAGCATGCCACATTTCTACTGATCCAAAAGAGCTAATAGCTTGCTCTCTCGCCCTCTTTCTCCATTCTTGGAATTGTGTTCTTCATTTGAGAATTGTTGCCCATGGTAGATGGCCTAGAGTTTATGTTATCTAAAAAGCCATCTTTTTTTCTGTTCTCTTATATTTGCTTTCAGGTATTAGGCTGGGGACTATCTAAGTTGCTGTGTTTCAGGAGCGTTGAATACAAAAATCAAATTTCAAGTCCCAGATATGTTAACATCATAGAAATTATAAGCCAGGACACACCTGGGTCTACAAAGAGGCAAGAAGATAGCAGAAACTTGAGCCCTAGAACCAGGGTCTAGGATGGAGCTTGGTCACTTTGATACAGAATCAGCAAGAATCAGTATCTGGGACTCTAACATATCATAGACATGTTCTGAGCGAAACAGCCTACTTTCCTGTATATACAGATCTTTATAGATCTGACAGCCCAACTATCGCCCCTCAGCCAGATCCCTGAGTTTAGACAGATGGAAACAGTAAGTGAAAAGTGAAAAAGGAAGGTGAGTAAAATACAGGAAGACTCCCATATTAGATGGTGGGCAGTCACAAAAGAGTAGAAGATTGAGAAAGGAAGGAATTGGACTACAGGAAGGCTCCCACGTAGATTGAACTTACAGACCAAAACTACAAAGCACTTGAAAATGAAGCTAACCCTGAAAAAGATAAACCTCTCAAGATAAAAACAAGGAGCCACCTGAGTGTAAGTATGAAATCTAAACCTGCCTCAAAAGTAGTAGCCTGTGCCTGCAGCCCCAGCTATGGGATGCTGAGGCAGGATGACTTCCTCAGCCTAGAGGCTTGGGATGAGTTTGGGCAATATGCTGAGACTTCACTCCTGGAAAATAAAACTGGAGACAGAAGAGTCAAGGAGTTCTCACAATGGCTTGTGTGTACAGACAGGTTCTGACTTTTTAGGTGTTTGAGCTTCACTTTTGTGTTTTACCTCACAGTCACTGTGCTTTCGTAACTAAAGTATATCTTCCTTCATTCCAAGGATAGTAAGAACAGTTCTTACTACCTTTTATCAGAGAAAAATCCTTTCCAGAATCTCCCAGCTAGTCATTTTGCACACCCTCCTAATCTCACTGGACAAGCAAAAAAAAGCCAGTTAGTTCAATTACTGGTTCACTATTTATGGTTGGAAGAGGATCCTGCTTTCTGTAGCATCGTGGTCATCTATTGGGCCATTGAGATGGCTCAGCAGGTAAAGGTCACTACCGTCAAGTCTGAGTTCAGTTACCAGGACCCATGTGGGGAAAAGAGAATGACCTCCACAGACACACTGAGGTGGATATGGACACACAAAATAAACAAAAATACTTTAAGTTTTACAACCTAAAAATCTCCAGGACTTCATCTTTGGAGGATATCATTAGTGGTCAAAAGGAAAAAGCAGCAGAGTAAGATGCATCAGATTTTTAAATAGTGCCTGCATGTGAGCTGGTTCCCACAGAGCCAGAAAAATGTTAGATCCCCAGAGCTAGAGTCAAATGGTGCGGTACCTGCCATTAACTGCTGAGCCATCTCTCCAGCCTCTTAAGATAGTGAGCCCAGCTTTGGGGAGCTCAAAGCCTGCTGAAGAATTCCTTACAGAATTGACTGTATAACATGGTGTGAAGAAGAAAAGAGGGCGGTCAAGAGTAAGGCTAAGAGTCTGATCGATTTTCCTTTCTCAAAACGGTTTTTTTTTTTGTGTAGCCTTGGCTGTTTTGGAACTCGCTCTGTAGATCAGACTGGCCTTAAACTCACAGAGATCCTCCTGCCTCTGCCTCTCAAGTGCTTGGATTAAAGGCCTTCACCACCCTGCAGGGCTTTTTTTGGTTTTTATTGGTTGGTTGATTTTTTTTGAGAGGTTAAAGGTTCTTAAGGTATAAACTTAACTGGTATCCACCTTCCTCTTTCTCTATAAACTGACAAATAGGTTAGGATTCTCATAACTTTAAAATTGTCATTTCAGTTCTTATTACTACACAATAGACCACATTTTCTTATTAAATACATATTGTGGGTGTTAATGTATTGTGAGGGGTTTTTGGGAGGGGGGTTGTCTTGTTTGGTTTTTTGTTTTTTTGTTTGTTTGTTTCTTTTAAATGTATGCCTGCTCTAGAGTTAATCTTAGGGAGAAGGGAGTGAAGACAGAAAAATTTCAACAAAGACTGCCTGCCCCTGATGGTGGCACGTGCCTTCAATCCCAGAGGCGGAGGCAGGCAGATCTCTGTGACTTCAAGACCAGCCTGGTCTACAAAGTGAGTTCCAGGACAGCCAAGACTGTTAAACAGAGGGTGAGAGAGACTCCCCTTAGAAGTACTTTTTCTTGGAGAGAAGGGAAAACAGTTTTTATAAGTTACATCTATTATGAGAATGGTCTTGCTGCCATGTGTAGAATATTTCTTTGCTCTTTTAGTATAGATTCTATACTAAGTATTTGGTAAAAACATGTCTCATTTCCTAGTTATAACAGTCCTAAAAGAATATGATTTTTCAGATGAGAAGATAGTATTTGAGAGATGAGTGATGACACTAAGGGCAATATAGGAGGTAGCAGCCTCCATCTTAAAGCCCCATGCTGCACAGTATGCTGTACATAATAAGGTGCTTGCTCACACTACCTGCTGCAGGATTTGAGCAGTAGCTCCTGTGAAGGTTTTTATTCTACTTTAAAATTAGGAATGAGTGGAGTTGACTTTTATGACTTCATTCTGCCTTTCAACCTTTTTTATTTTTTTTCTCATTGCCTTTATATTTTTATCTGTGATTTATTTTTCTGGTTTTCGTTGTTTGTTTAGATTTTTTTTTTAATTGTGTATGAGCTTGCCTGAATGTCTGTGTCCCCAGAGGACAGAAGAGAGCATTGGGTCTCCCTAGGACTACAGATTCAGGTGGTTGTGAGCCACCATTTAGGTGCCAGGAACCAAACCTGGGTTCTTTTTAAAAGCAGCAAGTTCTTTTGACTGCTAATCCATCCATCAAAAATAATAATAATAAAATACCTTTCCACCTCAATCCAGCTCTAGAGACACAGCATCAGGTAGATCTCTGAGTTCCAGTCCAGGCAAAGCTAGCTACACAGTGAGACCCTGTTTCACAAACAATTAAAAAAAAAAAAAAAAAAAAAAAAACCAATAATTGAGGAAATTTGAATGAGGTTGGTGATTCATGGATACTGAGGAATTGTTGGACGTACTAAGGGCATTTTGTTTGTACAATATTACTCATCTGTTAGGCATAGTGGCACTTGCCTTTAATACAAGCACTCTTGAGTTTTAGGCCAGCTTGATCTACAGAGCCTGATTCTACGACAGAAACCCTGTCTTGAGCAGAGGGGGTTGGGGGGTGGGGACGGACAGTAAATAATATCCATCTTTTTTATAGATTAATGCTGAAATACATAAGTAAACACAAAATGCCCTGGGTGTATTCTGAAATGTCCTGGGGAAGATGAGATGATGGGGGAGGGGCAGAGGCAGCAAGAATGTTACTTAAAATCGTGAGTTAAGCTGCATATAAATATGTGCAGGGTCATCATGGTTCAAATTTGGTTTTTACTCCATAAAAAAGTTTTTTTTTTTTTAAACCATCCCCAATTCTCTATCAAGTAATGGAATTAAAGGGCATAACTCAAAACCCAGGCTCCTGAGAGTGCCTAGCATTCAGCTCCTCAAACCTTTGGAGTTGAGAGGGGTGGGGCTCAGTGCTAAAGAAAGCCTGGGAAATGCGTACCTCCCCACCTCTATCTTTCAAAACTTGTTCTGCCAAACTTTCTGTTTCTTAGATGAAGTGCAGACTCTTGCCTCTGGTCTTACTCAGACTATGCTCTGTTTCTCAAAAAATACTTTTGTGGCTGGGGATGTAGTTTAATCGGTGGAGTGATTGTATGCACAAAGCACTGATTGTAGTCATCAACTAGATACGGTGATGCATATTTGTAATCCCAGCACTTAAAAAGCAGACACAGAAATATCACAAGTCCAAAGTGATACTTGGCTAGACAGCCTGGAATGTGTAAGACCCTGTCTCAAAAAATAAAAATGCTTTTTTTTTTTAGCAGGGTAGTGGTGACACACACCTTTAATCCCAACATGTATATCTTAAGTTTAAGACCAGCCTGGTCTAAAAAATGAGTTCTAGGACAACCAAGGCTACACAGAGAAGCCATGTCTCAAAAAAAAATTAAAATTAAAATCATTTCAACTGCATGAACTCGAGTTGCATATAATGAAAACCCAGAGCTAGAGCCAAATATTTGGGGAAAGCTGGGATATCAGAAAGAGGAATGTTGTGAATGTTAGATAATAGACTGTTTTGACCTATAGCAAGGCATCTTAAAAGCAGGTGGGAAATCTAAGCATCAATACAGGGGAAGGAGAAAAGTGATACAACCACCCAAAAAGCAAGACACGTACCACGTGGCAAGACTAATAAAAATTAATTAAGATGTAAAGCTAACAATATGCCTAAGCCATAGTCCAAACAACATACAATTAATAAAAATTTGTATATGTTTCTGTGGGGCTGCAGTTTTAAATTGGGCTGGACAGGCCAGAAATCTATTATTACAGTCAGTTCTTACCCAGCCAACTTGTGAGGCCAAACAGGATAAGTGTTATCTTCAGGGGTCCTCAGCCTGGCTGGTGGCTTCTATAGAATGAATTTCTGCCTTCTCCTGCCTTACATATCTTCCTCGCCCAGCCATCCTGGTTCAACTCTATCATAATCCTAGAGTTAGGATTAAAGATGTGAACTACCACTGCTTAGCTGTTAGGCCTGAACTCACAGAAATCCAAAAAGATCTCTGTCTCCTGAGTGATGGGATTAAAGGCATGGGTCACCACTCTCTGATGTTCATGACTTGACTGGGTGATTCTGTTCTCTGATATTCCAGGCTGATTTTATTAAATATAAAGCCTTTGCTGTCTCCACCTCTGGCACTAAGAAGACTCTAGTAGTATTGGATTCAGGTATTGATGATAATACTTTGCTGTGCATGGACATAAATCTTTGTATCCCTAGACTCACTGAACTAGAAACTTTTTGGTTGGTTGGTTTGGGGGTTTTGTTGTTTTGTTTTTTTGACAGGGTTTCTCTATGTAACAGCCCTGGCCACCCTGGAACTCACTCTGTATACCAGGCTGGCCTGGAACTAAAGTTGTGCACTACCACTGCCTGGTAACTAGAATCATCTTAAAGTCTCCCTTCCCAGTATTCAAGCCTAATAACTCCTGTAGCAAGGGTACAAAGGAGGATGGAAAGATGATTCTGTGCTTAAGAGGGATTGCTGCTTTTACAGAGGACCTGTGTTTGGGTCCCAGCACCCACATAATGGCTTGAAAACACCTCCAGTTGTGGGGGATCCAACATGGGCTTCTGGTCTCTGAACTCCTGAATGTATGTGGTACACATAAACTCACAAAGACACAAGAGGGAGGGAGAGAAGGAGGGAGGGAGGGAAGGAGGGAGGGAGGGAAGGAGGGAGGGAGGGAAGGTAGGAGGGAAAGAAAGGCAATTTGAATACGTCCCCCTTAAACTCATATATTTGAATGCTTTATCCTAATCGTTAGAACTATTTGGGAAGGATTGGGAGGTGTGGCCTTGCTGAAGGAGGTGTGTCACTGGGGGTGGGCTTTGAAGTTTCACAAGTCTATTGTAGTTATTTTTTACTCTTAGACTATTGGGGGGGCTCCCAGCTTTTCCTAAATTATTTATCCCATCTACCTTTTGCCTCTGTGGCTTTTCTGTTTCTGTTTATTGTCTTTCCTTTTTTGGATTTATTTATTATGGATATAGTATTCTGCCTACAGGCCAGAAGAGGACACCAGATCTCATTAGTCACCACATGGTTGCTGGGAATAGGTCCTCTGGAAGAGCAGCCAGTGCTCTTAACTGCTTGAGCCATCTCTCCAGCCCCTTCTTTCCTTCTTATTCCGTGGCTGGCCCCTTCTTTTATCACTCCTTCATCTCCTCCCAGATTTCTCCTATTTATTCTCTCTGCCTGCCTGCCCCAACTATCCTTTCTCCTGCCTTGCTTTTGACTGTTCAGCTCTTTATTAGATCAGTTACATTTTAGGCAGGCAAAGTAACACAGCTTCACCAAGTTAAACAAAAGCAACAGAAAAGAATGCACCATATCTTTACATCATTAGACAAAAATTTCACAACAAAAAACAAATGTAACACACCGTTAATATTCCACAACAGTCTATACCATTCCCGATTAGTTCTCCCTCCCCACCCACCCATTCCCAGTGCCTGTAGATCAGATATAAGTTCTCAGCTGCTGCTCTTGCTGCCATGCTCCCTTGTCATGATGGTCATGATAACCTGGGGAAATGAACCCCAAATTAAATGCTTTCTGAGAGCCTTGGTTATGGTATCAAAGGCGTAGAAAAGTAACTAAGACTTGGAAGTGGGGTGAAAAGAGTATTAAGGAAAAAAAAATTGTTTTCTGTAATTTCTAGTAAATATAATGGGCATTGTCTAAGATTCCCAGACAGATGATTTAGATATTCAATCCAAATCATCTGTAGCCAAGATGCCTGCTTACAGATTTGGATGTGTTTGCATTTTGAAATAAATATGTTACTTTCTTTGCCAGATCCAACAGATGGTCACCCTTACTGCTTTTAACAGAATTTTTAACTGATGTGACAATAGCCATATGGTCTTTCTGGGAGGAGACTAAATATTTGTATTAAACTCATCATTGATTAAGCCACCGTTTTACTGTATAAGTCTGAGAATGTCTTCAAACTGAAAGAAAACTAAATGAGTGTATGTTATTTTGTGTTTTTAATTTGATGACTGAATCCACAGCATGCAGTCAGAATTGTGGGTTTGTGCTATCTAAATTCAGTGTTAAATTGTTTTTGATAAGTGCTCAGTTTTTCCAGGAAGATTCAGTGTAGGCCTATGTTTTGACTTTAGCAATCAGATAAGCTCTGGTCCTCTCTTTCCTCTGGATATGGTGGTCTGGTGAGTGGAAGGTGAGCTTCCCTTAGGAGAGGAAAAGAGACTAACATTTCTTGGGCACAGTGCAGAATCTTCCATTAACTTAGTACAGAATACCAAGTTTGAGGCTTTGGATAGACTCTAAAAGTAAGAAACTATTTCTTCCTGCTTCTTAGTAACCCTTTTCCCACCTCAGGAAGCCCAGGTTCTCTGAAGGACCCACAGGTAGAAAACCACTACTCTGAAAGAATCATGAGAAGTAGGAATAATATATAAATTAATTCATAGTTATGGGAATATTACAGTTTTATAATATTTTTCAGCCTCAATAATATACAAGTAATTTTTAAACCTTAAATTTCAAATAAATATGAAAATATGGTAACTCTCATAGTCCCTTCCTAAAGCTAGACAAACCGTGGGTTCCTAGCAGGAACAAGCCTTTAGAAATTAGAGAACCCTCCAGGCCTCCGTTGCTAATTCCCATGATTCTAGAGGCAGGAACTGCAAGTATACCAGGGGCTGCTTCACATCCCTGCAAATGACTCTTTAATTCATGGCTGATGCTTTTTGCCTTTTACACCTCTCTTCTTTTCATAAGAAATGGCTCATCTTTGAAGCTAAGCAATCTTTTAGAGCAAGGATTTGGACCTAAGGTACTAAAACAAGTTTTAGAACAGGTCCTCAATTTGACCTTTTGAATTGAGGCCACATCTTGTAGGGAGGTTTCTGAGGGCCTCCCTCCCTCCCTCCCTCCCTCCCTCGCTTGCTTGCTTGCTCTCTTTCTAAAATTTCTTTGTTTGTGTGTGCTTGTGAATGCACGCAACTGTGCTACACTGAACATGCGGAAGTCAGAGAACAACTTGAAGGAGCCAGTTCCATCTGTGGTGTGGGTCCTAGAAGGTCAAACTCAGTCATCAGACTTGGCAGCAGCTGCCTCCTTGCTGAACCATCTTGCCAGCCCCTGAGGCCATTTCTTGCTGTGAGAACCCTTAGAAATGAGATATAATGAGAAGCACTTCTATTTTCCAACCCAACAAGGTCTATGTTGGACTTATTTACTCGAAATTCTGCTTGAAAACTGTACTTTCTTGTTTCATGTCTCCTTCCAATATTTTATCGTGGGCAACTAAGAAGAAACAAATTAGTCTCGTTTATCACTCAACTTGAAATTTTCCTTTGGCCGGATCCACAGGTTCAAGTACATCATGTTACCATAAGCATGAACTTTATTTATCATTCTACGATCTTATATCACAGGCGAACTGACATCTTCCCTGGCTGGAAGAGTAATTTTCTGACTGGCTTCCTGACATGCAAGTATCACCTGGAACCACCACACCTCACTTCAAGTACTGATTTAGTCTTGTAATGTACTGCCACATAGAAACCGCTCAGACTCTTAGTCCTTTCCCAGGTCTGTGTGGTTACTGAAGTAACAGATACATGAATCTGGAAGTTTAGGTACGTGCAGATAGATGTTCTTTTAGGTATCAAACGGAATGTTACCCTGATTCCTAGTTACTGCAACATTGATGGTTTTTGTTGTTTTGAAACAAGGTTTTATAAGTCATAGGTTAAACTTACACTAGCTATGTAAACTAGGATGATTTTGAGTTTCTGATTTTTTTACTCCCAGCCCTGAAGGTGTGCATCACCACGCAGGGCTAGTGATAAAACTCTTGGCTTTGTGCATATGGAGCAAGCACGCCACCAAGCAAGCTACATTCCTAGTACACTTTAATTTTTCCTTTCCCTAAAAAAAAAAAAAAAAAAAAAAAAAGTGAGTTCAGGGTTGCTGTGTTACAGCACAGGTGTATTCCCAGAACCTCAAATGAAGCTGAGAATCCATGTAAAAAAAAATTATAAACATGTATGTCTGGAGACTATGGAGACTGATCAGAGGCTAAAATGCTTGCTATGTAAACATGAGGATCTGTGCTCAACTCTCCAGCAACCACGTAAATGGGTGAACACATTGACACACACGTATATACTTCACACACAATGTTAAAATTAAATATTTCTATTTTTATAGAATTATCTCAGAGTTTAAAAAGCTTCTGACTAGTACAAGCTAGGAGTGAATGATTAAAGAGTTAAATGGCTTTAACACTGAGTAGAGCTTGTGGATATATTTGAAATTTGCTTTAGTCTGGAGAACAGGAAAAGGTGTGTTGAAATACAAGTGAAAAGAGGTTATGAGTTTATTACTCATAAGTGGATTAAAGGCCACATAAAGGTCTTTGTCTCACGTCTTAGCAGTTGCTGTTAGCTGGTACATCCTGACCCTCCACATGTCCTCTTGTCTTTTAGGTTAGATAATTTTCTTTTAAAAGTGGGGAATAAAGAGATAGTTCAGTAAGAGCACTGGCTGCCCTTCCAGAGGTTCTGAGTTCAATTCCCAGAAACCAGTTGGTGACTCACAACCATCTGTAATGAGAGCTGATGCTCTCTTCTGGCAGGCAAACATATGATGCAGGCAAAATACTGTATACATAATAAATAAATAAATCTTGGGAAAAAAAACTTTGCTTTTCTGCAAAAAGGGAGAAAGTAGCCGTTTTGATCTATTCCTGGGGAGAGGTGTGACATATTGTGGCTGGATTTTCAGTCTATCATCAGTGCACAAATTGTGCCAGAGTTTCAGTCAGTTGTCAAACTGTTTTTGTTTAATTTTTTATGAATGTAAGTGCTAGGTCAGGTATCAGTGGTGCACACCTTTAATACTAATACTCAGGAGACAGAGGCAGGTGGTTCTCTGTGAGGTAAGCCTGGTCTACACAGTCCAGGCTATCCTGGGCTACATAAAAAGATCCTCTTTCAGGGGTTGGGGGGTGGAGGGATGCTTAACTTTGGCGATTATGGCAAGAATGAGAATCTCTATGAATTGAACCCAGAATTGTTGACTTCCAAGACACATTATCAAGAGAACATCACTAAAGAGACCATCCCATAATATCATATAACCTAACAATGAACAATTCTCCACATAACACAGATTCATGAATTGAAGAAGGCCACAAAGGGTCTGAAAGAGGACTGGACAGGAATCATAAAGGAAATGAGAGGTTCTAAAGTTCAGATGGGAAAGTTAGTTGGCAGCCTCAATAGCAGATTAAATCAGGCAAAAATTGTGGGGTCTCTGCAAACACCACAGCCAGCAGAGTGTCGATCACAAGAAGGAAGTCCAGTTCAGCTCGTCTCAGCAGTCATTGTAGGTTTAAACTTTGAGTCTGACACTGGATTTATTTGGGGTATATTTAAGTACAGAACTATTTGGAGAAAAGTTTCCTGATGATAATTAACCTAGTCCCATATTCACACAAAACTTAAAACTCAACATCAAAACTCTTGTAAAGTATAAATGACATCTTCCACAAAGATGAGAAACAGAGAAAACAGGCTCAAACAAGCTGTGATAAGGGTCTTGGGGGGGATAGTGTCATTTATTGACTGAAACCAGCTCAAGATAAGGGTCTGGAGTAGCTGGTGTGGCCTGGCCATACAGATAAGGCAAAGGTCCCCCAACTTAACCCACATCTGCTTCTAGCCCTGTAGGCAGAAAGCAAGTTGTACATCTCTCTGAACAGACAACAATGAGTTTAACATTCCCGATTTCCCTAGTGCTTATCTCTGAGCACAAAAACCTACATGCCTCCTACAAAATGGAAAAAAAAAAAAAAAAAAGGATCTTTTGAGCTGTTAGTGTCTGATAGAACAAAACAAAGAGTTTTTACAGGTATGAGGAGAAAACGTAAGAGCATTGGGATACCCTTTAAAAGTTAAAATATTCAGATCATTGGCATACTTGAGGGAGAATACAGATTGGGGCATAGAAAAATCTCTTCAGTAAAATAACAGAGAAAACTCTCCAGATCTTGGGAAAGACATGGCCATCCAGGTACAAGAGGCATTTAGAACCTCAAACACATAACCAAAAAAGTATATCACTATGCCATATTATACTTAAGTTGTTGGACACACAGAACAAAGAAAGCAGTACTAAAAGAGAAAAGTGTCAAGTAACAAATACTTCAGATTAACAGCAGATTTCTCAGAAAGAACACTTAAATTCCAGGATGGAATGGGATAATATATTTTGGGTCTCCCTCCCCCAAAAAATAACTACCAACCAGGATTACTGTACACAGCAAGGCTTCACAGTTGAGGGAGAAGGAAGACCTTCCATTGTAGGATAAACTTAAGAGAATTCATGGCCACTAGACCAGAAGTGCAGCAGATGCTTAAGGGAACACTATTCCCAGGTGAGAAAGTTTAGTAAATACTATCATTAAGAATGTAAATAAACCCCACTAGGAAAGAGACACAACTAAAGAAGAGTAAGAAAGGAATATCACAGCCATGTCGTGGTGGCACGAGCCTTTAATCCCAGCACTTGGGAGGCAGAGGCAGGGGGATCTCTGTGAGTTCAAAGCCAAAGCCAGCCAACCTGGTCTACAGAGTGAGTTTCATGTCATCCAGGGCTCCATGGTGAAACCCTATCTCAAAAAAAAAAAAAAAAAAAAAAAAAAAAAGGAAAGAAAGAAAAAGGAAAAGAAAAACCAAAAAACATACAATAAATCATCAGATTTACAAAATAAATAGGAAAAAAATAAGCAAAATATATTCAAAGTATCATGAGATGTAAATTTATATGCCAAGTGTTGGACTAGTACCTAATTTTATAAAAGCAAAATGCTAGTGGACAAAAAAAAAAGTTTAGGCTACAGTGTGACAGTAGATGACTTCAATATCAAAAATAACTTTGTATAAATGAAGAAAACACCCTAAAATTCATGCACAAACACAGAGACTTCAAGTAATCAAAGAAATATAAGCAGACTCATACTGGAGACAAAGTAAGACATAAGGAAAACATTTCAAGATAGTAGTACAGGTTGATATACAACTCCAAAAGTAGAGAAGCAAGAACTGACATCTGGAATTACATCCAAAGATTCTACCCAGCAACACATACGATCCTCACTCTGTCAACCTACAGAATGAATCAGCCTGTGGTGGTTTAAATGAGAGGGGCCCCCATGGCTCATGTATTTGAATGCTTTGTCCCCAGTTGGTGGAACTGTTTGGTAGGGATCATGAGGTGTGGCTTTATTGGAGGATGTTGGATAAAGTGTGTCACAGGGCAGGGGGCTCTGCCATTCCTAGTGAGCACTCAGCTCTTCCTGCTGCTGTGCCCTTGCCCTTGCCCTACCATCATAGACTCTATACCTTCTGGTACCATAAGCCTAATTAAATTCTTTTCTTTGATTTATTTAACTTTAGTTTATCTGCATTGGTATGAAGGTGTCAGATCTTTTGGAACAAGAGTAACAGACAGTTGTCAGCTGCCATGTGGGTTCTGGGATTGAACCCAGGACCTCTGGAGGAGCAGCCAGTGCTCCTAAGCCCTGACCCATCTCTCCAGCCCCTAAATTCTTTCTTTTATTAAAAAGGAAAGAAATGAAAGAAAAATAAAGCAGTGTAAATGCTAAATAGAACAGAACTGATTAAAATTAAATAGATGACTTTAAAGATTAGATTTAGGACTGGGGAAATGGCTCAGCAGTTTTAAACACTGGCTGCTCTTCCAGAGGTTCTGGGTTCGATTCCCAGCACCCACATAGAAGCTCACAACTGCCTGTAACTCTGCTACCAGAGAATCTGTCACTGTTGTGGAATCATCTTTTTGTACACTGTGAATATGTGTCACTCTGATTGGTTTAATAAATAGCCGAATGACCAATAGGTAGGCATGATTTTCAGAGCAGAGAGAATACTGGGAAGAATAAGGATAGGGTCCCTAGGAGACTCAGAGGGAGCAAGATATGCTGGAGGACAGGTAAAGCTACAAGCCATGTGGAAATAGGTAAGTTAATAGAATGGATTGGGTTGTAAGAACTAGTTAGCAATAAGCCTAAGCTATGGCCAAGTTTTTATTTGTTTGTTTGTTTGGTTTGGTTTTCTGAGACAAAGTTTCTCTATATAACAATCCTGGCTGTCCTGGAATTTTCTCTGTAGTCCAGGCTTGTCTTAAACTCACAGGGATCCTCCTGCCTCTGCCATAAGAGTGCTAAGATTAAAGGAGTGTGCCACCACCACCCAGTGGCTGAACTTTTATAATTAAGTCTTCATGTAATTACTGGGGCACCGGCAGATCCGATGAAAGGTCTGACTACCCAACACTATCACACAGACGTACACAAATGCACAAAAGATAAAAATAAATAAATAAATCAAAACATCAGTCTTGCCAGGCAGTGGTGGTACATGCCTTTAATCCTAGCACTTGGGAGACAAAAGCAGGTGCATCTCTGTGAGTCTGAGGCCAGCCTGGTCTACAGTGCAAGTTCCAGGACAGCCAGGACCGTGACACAGAGAAACCTTGTCTCAAAAAATGCAACAAAATTAGTCTCAGTATGGACAGGAGATATAGCTCAGTGATAGAATGCTTTCCTGGCATATGTGAGGCCCTGTATTCATTCCTGAGCACTGAAAGCAAATTCATCGCACAGAAACATTATTCTATCATTTTTTAATTTTATGTCAAAACTACCTTGTTTCTCCCTCCTTCAATTACCCTCTCCCTTCCTTCCTTCCCCCACCCCTCCTGATTCTCCCTCCCTTTTTCTTTTATCCTCTACCTCCCCACATGTTTTGAAGCCAATTTAAAAAGAACGCCAAGCATGATAACAGGATCTACAAATATAATCTGTGCTGTGTTCCACCTTTCCTCAACACTGGCTTTCTTTTCCGCCTTTGTGTCTCTCTGAGAAGAGTGGAAGCCACAGCTGGTAACAGCTGCTCTCACCTGAATTCCCGGTATGGTCCAGGACTAAAGATCAGGTCTGAGCAGGAGAGCAGCAGAGGACAAAAGCTCTGCTAAATGAGACCCCGAGACAACAGCCAGGTCCCCAGCGACTCACAGGCCTGTTCTAAAGACTTCTCTGCCTTTCATACCTTTGGCCTTGATTTTCCTAGGTTTGCCCCCAAGTGCTTCATAAAGTAGCGTGGAAAATCAGGTATCACAGAGAAACCTTTAATTCAAAAATTACACAAAAATTGCTGAATGAGAGGATTCTGAGATCAACTGTCTCTAGTCATAAATCAGAAACTATTGACAGACGCTTGCTTGTCTACGCTAGATTTTTTTTTTTTTTTTTTTTTAAGTAAACCTCGGGGATGAGGTTGCTGCTCAGTTGGTAGACTTCTTGCCTAGCATTCACAAAGCTCTAGGTTCAGTCACTGCGTGAACTGGGAGGTAGAGGCATCAAGATCATTCAAGGTCATTCCCAGCTATGGAGGGAGAGGCCAGCCTGAGATACATGATGAAACCTTTTCTTAGAGGAGTCAGGGGAAAGGGGGGCGGGGGGGGGGAGGTAATGCAAATTAAAAATAGACTTAGCTAGCAATTGAACATAATTGTAATGATTTCTTTTAACATGTCGGAAATTTATGTGTAAAATGCATCAAGAAGGACTTGTACCTGTTTGGGTTCACCAAAATAAACCAAGAGTGGAGGAACGTGGGTGTCTCGTTTGGGTGCTCCTTCTGCTTTTGTTCAGTATGGCGGCCTCATTGCTTCCCAGTTGTGTCAGGGAAGGACAAAGCAGCATGCTGTTCTTCAGTTTGGCCACTAGATGGAGCATCAAGCCTCTCTATCAGCTCGAGACAAATCTTGGAAAATGTCGGCCTCGTGAAGCCCTAGAGGCTACTTGTGAGCAAATACAAAATGCAGACAATGCAGAAACGACATCATAGTCTAATAGAGAAAAGAATGGAACTCAAGAACCTGTATTTAAGAGCCTTTAGAGCTTGTTTCTCCCTCCTTCAATTCAATTTAAAAGTCTAGTTCTTTCTTTCTTTCTTCCTTTATTTCTTCCTTTCTTTCTGAGACGGGGTCTTGATATTATCTTTGGTTGTCCTGGAGCTCACTACATAAACCAGTCTGGCCTCAGACTCATAGAAGCATACCTGCCTCTGCCTCCAGAGTGCTGGGATTAATTAAAGTCATGTGCCACCATTTCTGGCTTACATCAATCTATTTCTCAGTATAAAACTATAAAACCTTGATTTTTCTTTTTTTTTCTTCCTCTGCTGTTCAGGCAGAT
The DNA here is from genome assembly GCA_033318265.1 of Phyllotis vaccarum. Lineage (NCBI taxonomy): Eukaryota > Metazoa > Chordata > Mammalia > Rodentia > Cricetidae > Phyllotis > Phyllotis vaccarum. Next base: position 137,197,296 of record JARWLC010000004.1, on the reverse strand, counting down.
TTGGAACTGAATGGCTCAGTCCTCCTGCTTCAGCTTCCTGGAGGGACAGGAGTGAACCAATACACTCAGCTTCAGTGTATACTATAAATAAAATGAAAATGAGACATACTCTGGAGAAAAGAACAATTCCAAAATGTTAGCAGACTTTGGATGGTTTTGAATGCCGAGTATCCCTGTAGGTTGAGGTGAAGATTGCCACATCGAATACAGAAGCAGAGAGGGTATTAGTCAGAGCTCAGAACTGGTGGAATGAGTATATGAATTAAAAACGAATTGTTAGCATTTTATTTATTTATTTTTAAGATTTATTTATTTATTTATTATGTATACAGTATTCTGTCTGCATGTATGTCTGCACACCATGTATGCACATGCATGTATGGCTGGCCATTTCTCCAGTCCTAGAGTTTTTATTAAAGTAACTTGGGGCTGGAGGATGGCTCAGAGGTTAAGAGCACTGGCTGCTCTTCTAGAGGTCCTGAGTTCAGTTCCCAGGAACCGCATGATGGCTCATAAAACCACCTGTAATGAGATCTTGTGACCTCTTCTGGCATGTAAGCATGCATGCAGGCAGACCACTATATATGTTAAAAATATATACTACTTTTTTTAAAAAAGTAAAGAGTGACTTACAGACTGTGTTCTGAGTAGACCATTGTCCTAACAAAAAGACCAAGAACTCAGTAGTTGTTCAGTTTTTGAGGCTCTTCAGTCTGTGTTGGAATCCCAAAGAAGTAGTCTCTAATACTACCAAAGGAATACCTCAGCAGCAGGACCGGCGAAGTTGTCATTGAGAGTGAGGGCGAGCAGGCAAAAAACAAAAGCTTCTTTCTTTCATATCCTTCTATATGGGCTGCCCCTGGAAGGTGTGACCCAGATTTAGGGTGAGTCTTCCCACCTCAAATGGTCCAATCAAGAAAATCCCTCACAGGAGTGCCTAGCTACTTGGGTTTTAGTTGATTCTAGATGTATTAAAACTGACATCCAAGATTTGATGTGGGATGTCTTTTTGTACACTGTGAATTATCATTGGATAATAAAGGAACTGTTTTGACCTATGGCAAGCCAGCTTATAGGCAGCAGGAAATCCAAGTATAGATAAAGGAGAAGAAGGGAGGAGTCAGGGAGATGCTTCAAGCTGCCTCTAAGAGAGCAAGATGTAAAAGTACAGGTAAGCCATGAGACATGGGGCAAAACAGGTTAGTAGAAATTGGTTAAGATGCAAGAGCTAGCTAGCAATGAGCCTGAGCCATAGACCAAACAGTATGTAGTTAATATAAGACTTTGAGTGATTGTTTAGGACTGCTGGTCTGGATCACATGCTAGTCTGGGCCAGAAACTTTATACTACAAAGATTAGTCATCAGAGAGAGTATCAGCATACATTTCAGGGCAGGGGTAACATTGGAGAAATGGTAGAAGCCAGCCATATTGTCTTAAATTTCGAGATGCAGGGATGGTTAGTCAGTGGTAGAACTGCTGCTGGTTTCTCTGAGGTACCAGTTGATGAGTCAGGCCCCACTCCTCCATGTTCCGTCCTTGGGATGACTAGGAACCCCGTTTCCACACAGCATTAGACACTCCCCAATGGGGTGACGAGGGTGTACATTTCTTTTTTTTAAGATTTATTTATTATGTATACAGTTTTCTGCCTGCATATATGGTTGCATGCTAAAAGAGGACATCAGATCTCATTACAGATGGTTCTGAACCATCATGTAGTTGCTGGGAATTGAACTCAAGACCTCTGGAAGAGCAGCCAGTGTTCTTAACCTCTGAGCCATCTCTCCAGTCCTGGGTGTGAAGTTCTTGTGGGCAGGAAGTCCATAGCATTGTGCTTGATACATGATAATTTCGTGGGCTATCAACAAGAAAAGACTATTCAGACATGGGTTTAAGCCAATGGAAAGTCTTTATTATTTGGCTGATGACTACACTGGGTGTTCAGGATCCCACTGTAGCGCCGAGTCTTTCTCAGGGTGGGTGAGTTTCAAGCACAAAACCATATCCTGAGTTGACATACTTCAGTTAGCAATAATAGTTAGCCAGAAGCAGAACTGAAGAAGCCCCAAAGTGAGATTATTTCATTAGAGACTTTCCCAGAACAATATACTTTCATAGATTAGGTCTTTGTTTTTGTTTTGGCTGGTGACAGTGTCTCCTCGAGTTTTATTGGCCGAATAATACTTCCTCCATCATGGAGTCAATTCTGCTGTAGTCTGAGGGCCTGTTACAGTAGCTGCTCCAAAAGAAGATGCAGATCCTGGGAGCCTGAGAAGGGAGAAGGCACAGAACCAGTTTAGCGCAGGGTAACATGTGATAACTGACCTCGGAAGGCTGCAGTGAGGATGATACAGAGACATTTGAAAGGCAGACTCAAAGTGAGAGAAAATCCAAACCCAAACTGATTTTTCCTACCTTTTCTCCATTATAAAAGCTAATGATGCTATTAATTTGAGATACTTAAAAATACTGAGGGATGTGGTGGTGCACACCATTAATCCCAGCACTCGGAGTCAGAGACAGGTAGATCTCTGTGAGTTCGAGGCCAGCGTGGCCTCCAGAGTGAATTCCGGGACAGTCAGGACTGTATACACAGAAACCCTATCTAAAACACCCGGGAGAGAGAGAGAGAGAGAGGAAGAGGGAGAGAGAGAGAGAGGGAGAGAAACAGACATGGTAGAATCTGCCTGTACTCTGAACAGTCAGAAGACTGAATTTGAGGATCACAAATTTTGGGCTAGGCTTGGTTTCATAGTGAGACCTTATCTCAAAAGACTAAAGCAACAACAATGTAAATAAAATGGACCTAAATAAAGGAGTGTAGATTACATACAAATGAGGACGTTCAAATGCATATACTATTATGAAAGTAACTCTAAAACATCAGTCTGCAAATTTGATTAAATTAAAATGGCAGTGCTTGAGCATCTAATGTATATTGCTTCAATATACTCCAATGTCCTGGATTAAAAACTGATGAAAAAAACAGGACCAAACCAGCCACATGATTATAACAGCTGAGAACTCTGCACATGAGCAGACAAACCCGCAAAATGGCTGTTCAGGAAATAATACCATGAACACAGTACCCTTGGAGGCTTTGGCAGTGAGCAGTTTTAAAATACGTTAATGTGCTTTTTATTTTTGTGTGTCTTGCTCATGACTCCCCCCCCCCCTAGTTTAAACATCACTGCCTTCAAAAGGTTTACGATTTTTACAACAGGAATGTGAAGATTTACCCTTTTCCTCTAGAATCTCATTTCAAAAGTAACGATCTGCAAAAAACCAGATCCCTCCTCTAGGTTCTAACCAAAAAAACACACTGGGGGTGTAGCTCAGTTGGTAGAGTGCTTGTTTGGTATGCACAAAGCCCCCGTGTTCATTCCCCACCACCAGCACGGAATAAACCAGCTGTGGGGGCGCATACCTGTGATCTCAGGAGATCAGCTCAGTCCCCGTAATTACTGAGCGAGTGTGAGGCCAGCCTGGGATACAGAAGACTGTCTCAAAACAGCAACAACAAGAAACTTTACAGAGGGGGAGCTAATCATGAACAGACAATTAGATGCTGAAGAAATGGAGGCGGGGAGACAGTGAAAAAAGCAGAGTGGACGCCGAAGTTCTTTCAGAAACGGTTAACAGGGGAGAGAATCCTAGGAGGAAGCTGGGCCCACCGTGGAGCGCAGCCATGTCCACCACATACCGCTCTAGCTCCAGGAAATACCCAGACTTCTGGCCCAGCTCACATTCGTGTCTCCAGTGGCTGGGTTAGCGTTTACAGACCACGTGACTTGCAAGCATCGAGCAGAGAGCTGGATGGACACTGCAAGGGCAGGAATGCCCCCGCAGTGCAAACAGGCTCAGAACCTGCTTGTTGATAAGAAGGGCCAGTTTGTTCTGTTTGAAACTTACAAAATATCCTCAAATATCGAGAGATCTGAGGCATGGAATAGTATAGTTTTTAATATAAACCATAAGACATGAGGTCATGGTAATTTCCTGTCACACAAAAAAGGCAATAAAAGCCCTTCCTGGTTAGGGAGGAGGAGCCTAGGGAGAGGGCCAGAAGGGTGGAATTCTCCAGTTGGGTGAAAGGGGATCTTAGGAGGTCAGCTCTGGCATTCTTTCTGTCTGCAGACTTGGAAGAACACCGTACACCAAAGAAGGGTTGTTGCAAACAGAAAAGCAGGGCTGGAGTGGGGTGGGTGAGCAGAGAAGAGTGTGCCTGGATCTGTGAGCTTTCAAAGGTCCTGTGGATCCTAGATAAGGCTCACAGTGTTACTGGGTTTGAGGTCCCAGCCGAGGCCTCAGCAAAGCCAACTACAGAGGCCAAACTGACAGTGAAAACAGGAGAGATTTTTACTCAGTGTGGCCATGTTGAAAAGAGACGGGGATCTAGTGACCAACTGAAGATTTATCTTGGGGTCCTAAAGTAAGGCTGACGCCAAGCTAAGCAGTCCATTGCCTATCCCCGTAAGTCTGACAAATTCCAAATCTATTTTCTGACATTTTCCTCCTGGCTGGCCCAGGCTTTAGAGTTTCTCTTCTCCCAGCATGAGGTTCAGGGGGGCATTCCGGTTTATTGAGACCCATTGCTTCAATAGTCTGATGATCAGAATGAAGGATACAATGTTTCTTTAGAATGTCAGTCATCCCTGTTAGGCTGGTTACAACAGGTCTGGTGCTTTGGGAGGGGTCCACAATGACTGTGAGAACCTGTGAGACCCTAAGGGACTAGATTCAGTCCAGAACGGTCTATACCCCAAGCAAGAAGCTGGGGCAAGCATGGGAGGCACCCATGGCAGCAGTCCCAGCAGCAAATGGTACACACAGGAGAGAAAACATCTCTGCCTGCAAAGGGGCAGAGGGCAGGAGGTGAGCCCGACCTTCCTCTCTGAGTGCAGAACTAGGTGGTGTCACGTCATCCTACCTGCTGTCTTCCACCTGCACTCAGTCTGAGGCACAAAGAAAAAAGAGTGACTGCAGCATCCCTAAAGATAGACTGCACTGTCTACGTCTGAATCCTGGTTGTTTTTCCAAAAGAAAAAGTCTAAACTAGAGGTGTCTATGTTTCCCTAAAGGGACAGGGTGAAACTTTCCATAATTTTTAGAATTGGGGGGCTTTCTGGTTTCACTGACATATAAACCAGGTTAAATATCTTTACACATGGGTCATTTTAAGCATAAACTTCAAACCTGATGCATGTGTACACTTTGAGGTAAGTGTGCTAGCCCTGATTTTTCTCAATTTACTTATTTATTTATTTTTTAAAGACAGGGTTTCTTTGTGTAACCTTGGCTGTCTTGGAACTTTCTCTGTAGACCAGGCTGGCCTTGAACTCTTGAACTCAGAGATTCATCTACCTCTGCTGGGATTAAGGCATACACCACTGTCACTCAGTGGGCCCTGAATTTAAACTGTGTCAAGGTGCACATCTAGTCCCAGATACACATGAGGTTCACTTAAAGTCAACCTGTTCGATATGATGAGGGACCATCTGAAACAAAAACCTCAGTGAACATACAACATGCACACACAATAAACACACACGCACGCACACACACACCGAGTATAGCCATCCAATCTCTTTTGTTTTATAAGTTCAGTTTTTCCTTAGGTGACCCTGCCACCTGACAGGTCGATAGTCATCAGGCTGCAATATCATTTTGGGAAAGAAAGCATATCTTGGCTTAAAATTTTTAAGCATCATACCACTTCCCAGGAGGCCTCTCTGTGGAATGCTTTAATTCTCTTTTTATAAGCCCTGTAGGTTCACTGAAAAGCCTTGGTCCCAAGTAAAATTCTCCCAATGCCTCATGGGTGGTTCACTTTCCTTCTCTGGTCACCAGCAGTCTTTAGGAAGCTCAGCCACAAAACAGAAAGACCTCCGCTGATGGGGACAGGCTCCTTACAGCTTTCAGAGGACCTCAGGAAGATGTATGCTGGATGCTTACCATATCGGGAGAGGATCTTTGTTTCTTGCTCCGTTTATGTAATATTCCTTCAGAGGTCATCCCTGCTGAACACAGACTTAACACCAACAAGGACAAGCAACTGTCTTTCCCTTTGTGTAGCTGTGAACATATGTGTATTTATGTAGACACATGTGCCTGTGCATATGTATACATATGTAGACACATGTGCCTGTGCATGTATGTGAAGGCCAGAGGTGGACATTAGTGTCCTCCTCAATTGCTTTCTACCTTTTTATTCTGAAGCAGTATCTCTCACTATAAGTGGAACTCAGCCATTGGACTAGGCTAGCTGGCTAGCTAACTCCTGAAATCCATCGTGTCTCTGCCTTCCTGTGATGGAATTTCAGACTCCCACTATCCATGCTTGGATTTTATGTGGGTGCTGGGAATCCAGAATCAGGTCCTCATGCTTTCACAGTAAGCACTGTACCTAGTGAGTCACCTCCCAGCCTCTGTCTTTCCTTAACAGAAACAGAGAGTGTGGTAGACTCGTCAACTTGAATCTCCTCCCTACTACAGGCACAATCCTTGACTGGCTAGAAAAAGGATATGGGCAACTAGACCCATTTCTCCCAGACTGGTGTGGCCCTCTTTGCTCCATTGCCAAATCTCCACTTCAAGCTGCTCACTACTTCAATATCAACAATGAAGGATGCTCCTTCAAGCATTGTTGTAGAATTCTGTCCCTTTCCAAACTCAGTCTTCTAGTCGCCCTTGAACCTCTGCCTTTGTGGCCCAAGTTACTCCATGACTTTCCTCGACACTTCATGACTTTCTCTAGAAAGGATTCAACTCTTCCAACTATTCAGAATCCAAGTTCTTCTTCCTTAAGAGTTCTGGTGTCCGACCCACTTGGCACACTGGTTATGCACATCCCCTGCTCCATCCCACCCGAGGCTGCTCTAGGAACTTGAGGATCTCATCCACCTGGGTCACACAGCCCAAGGAACACCCACCCACTCAGGCTCTCTGAATCTGAGATTCACTAGATGCCAGCCCTAACCCTTCGAGCTATCCCTAGGCCATGTACAGAGCAGGCAAATGCACTCTTGCTCTAATGGCTGACCCATTAACTCATTCTATCACTGCAGGTTTGACCGGCAAGGCCTGGGGAACAGCCCCCAGGTACTTCAGCACTCTTATGCTCCTCTTCTGCTTTCTCCCTCCCAACCCAGGAAATGCTTTTTTGGTTTTCCTGCCCAAGAAGAAGGCAGGAGCTGTCTGTGAGTCACATCATTGTCGTTACTCTGTGGTAAATTTTCTTGAAGTCTAAACTCTGCTTCTCTAATATGATTTAAGCTTTGCAACCAAGCCTTTTCTGAATCATAAACAAGACCTTTTTTTTTTTCTTTCAAAGGCTTGGCTCATACAAATCCAAAGTACTGTGATTTGAGATTCTTTTGGCAGGTGCGGATACAAAAATCCACTCAGACCTTCTTTCCGTTAAATTATTTCTTTGTAGACAGTGTCTGCTCTCACCAAACAATGAATGCCATTATTGGGTAGATAGAAATATGTGCAATGACTTCAGGAGACTGAAAGGAGTGGGGAGATGGCTCAGCTGATAGAGCACTTGCCAAGCAAGCCTGACGACTTTGAATTCAATCCCCAAAGCCACATAAAGGCAGGAGGAGAGAACTACTCCTCAAGTGAGTCCCCTGATCTTAACATGCATGCTGTGGTACTCTCTCTCACACACACACACACACACACACACACACGTTAACAATAATAAAGTTTAAAAATGTAAAGTCCTGACATCTCCAAACACTATCCCAGGATATCTTTCGAGACAAGCTGTTTTTACTCCTTCTAGCATGCAGTCAGGATTTTGGAGATGTTTAATGGACCTCATTCCTACTGCTGAGTCCTGCAAAACCACATTCCCTGGGAAAGTAGTAACCTTTTACTACAAGGCAATTATATATTTAACATTTTATATAGACAGGCATAGATGTTTTTGATAGAATGAAAAAGATAGAATGCATGTTTTCCTTGAGAATTGGTGGTTCCATTCTCTGTCTTCCTTGCTTTTTTCTTCCCCAGAATAAGCAATTGTTAGGGGGCTAGGGAATGACTTTTTTTTTTCCGAGAGGAATGTAAGCACTTTGGAGAACATCCATCTAAAAGTCTGTCTAGCTCATGGAACAGATAGTGGTTTATAAATAATCTTCTTTGGAATAGGGAATGAAACCGAAGTGGGAAAGTGAAACGTGTGGTGGACACTGACAGGCTTTCCTTCCACACACACTTTTCCCCTCCTCTATAATTATTTAATGTATATGTGCACTATGCAGTGCCCCTGAAGGCCAGAGAGAGTACTGGATCCCCTGGAGCTGGAGTTACAGGCAAGTGTGAGCCTTGCGGGTGTTGAGAACTAAATTCAGGTCCTTTGAAAGAGCAAGTGTGCTTAACAACTCAGAGATCTCTTCAGCACCCAGGCTTGTCCCTCCTTCTCTCTTTCCCTATCTCTTTTTTCATTTATTTATTTTTGTTTATTTGTAGACAGGCTCTTATTATGTAGTTCTGCTGGCATGGAACTCATTATGGCCCTGAACTCAGAGATTTGCCTGCCTCTGCTTCCGGGGTGCCGGGATTAGCAGCATATGTCATTATGCCTGGCCTTACTTGACCTTCTTACTGGTCTATTTTGGTCTTTTCTTGTTAATGACATTTCAGTCAGAAGGGCCAGTGAGATGGCTCAGCAGGTAAAGGTGCTTACAGGCAAGCCTGATGGAGTCCCTGGGCCACATGGCAGAAGGAGAGAACATATTCTCACAAATTGTGTTATAGGACAAAAAGGGTAGATTATTGAATCTACTCAGAAAAAAAGGGGGAAACATGGATATATAGGGATCATTAAATCTACTTTTAAAAAGAAACTACTAGTTTTAAATATTTTACATTGAATTGGGTTTTTGTATATTGTATACAAATTTTGTATATTGATACAAATTTGAGATTTTGTTAGAACATTCTGTACATATATTTCTACTCTTGTTCAAAGTATTTTACATATAAAACTCATATAACAATGTAATGCAAACTGCTAGTCCTTGAAAGTTATTATTACCAACTGATTAGGCAGGATATAAAGAAATGCAAGCTAGTCATTACAATCAAACTTATAGTCATATTGGGTTTGTTTTCAAGATCAAAACAGAGATATATTTTAGGTAGACAGATCATCTTCAAACACTTCAGAGATCTACAGAATATGGCATTTAAGTTTTTTTTCTTTATAACAATATAGGTTCTTTATTTTTAAATGAAACATGTCTGTCTGCTCCTGGTAGCACCAGTCTACTTCAGAGAAGATGATGGGCATTGAAGAAACTCCATATGGAGTTTACTTTCTTTGTGGCAAAAGTGTTCTTGCCTTGACTGCTGACAGTATGATGTTCAAAATGGACAAGCAGGACACAAGAGAAAGGACTGTAGAGCTTTACCATGTCAAAGTAGGACAGCTCTTCAGAAAATTCTGCTTCATAGATAGGTCTGTCAGATATGCTAGGCCTGTAGGCCAAAGATGGATGCCCCAACACTGCTGAGGACCCTTGGGTGACTGACTGCCAGGCAGCCAGCTGTTTCTGTCACTTCTCACATTTCTTTGAAGTTGCTTACTTGCATGTCCTGCTTACACAGTTAATCTTATTTCCTTCTCAGGTCTCTGATGGAATTGAAGACTAGATAGTTATAGTTTTCCTTGTTAACAAATTCAGATAAGAAATTCACTAAAGAGGTGTAAAGTGTGTAAGTTTGAAAGACATCAAAAGATAGTTTTTGGTTGGTAATACAAGTTAGGATAGAAAGTGAATTAAGTGCAATCCTTTGGACTCACCAAGATAGGATAAATAAGGAAGTATTTTCTCTGAATTTACCAATTATTAATGGACTATACATTATTGATGTAATTATTGCTTGCATATATTATGTGTAGGTATTGTACTTATTGTATATGGTTTTTCTTATATTAGTTATAACCTTTTATTTTTGATACTCAGAGTTCAAAGCTAACCAGGACTACATGAGATTAATCCAAAAGAGAAACAGATCCAGGTAGTGGTGGCACACACTTTTAATCCCAGAATTAGGAAGGTAGAGACAGGAAGTGATGTGGCTGGGCATAGAGAGGAATATGAGGTGGGAGGAGACAGGAGTTCAGCCCCTCTTCCCTCCTCTGCTGGCTGAGGACTCAGAGGTGTTCAGTCTGAGGATCCATGGAGACAGGATTGTCTCCTTTCAGCCTGAGGATTCAGTCGTGGTGAGAAGTTTCTCTAGTGGCTTGTTACTCTGTTTCTCTGATCTTTCAACATTCACCCTGTTATCTGGCTCTGGGTTTTTATTATAAGACCAATTAGGATTTGTGCACAGTTGTATAGTGACCTTTATATGTACCAAGGCATACACAGGTACACATACATCATATATGTGTGCAAAGTAAATAAACGTATGACTTTTAGAATGACTTTCTGTAGGAAGACTGATTCTGTAAGAAGGCGATTGTGCACCTCTCCTCAGAAATTCCATCATGTAGACGCATACTAGGAGGGGAGGTTTTTCCCTTCAAAAACTCTGTGATTTCTCCTTAGATGTAAGTCAGTCACACACCCCATAAGACTTCTCCTATAGAATGATGGCAAAAGCCTTATCTGGAGATAATATTATTTTTTATTGACACTTTTAAATGACTTCAAGTAAGAATGTAAAAACAGAACATTAGGACGAGTCATTTATAATGTGTTTGTTCTGCATGTTACAATGCTTGATTTTAAACTAGTAAGACAAATGGGCTTTAAAAACCATACTAAGGAGAATAATAAAAATGACAGCCAGGGAAAAATAACTTACACATAGCAGCTTTTATCCTTTTAGGAAACAATTAGGAGATTTTGCCTCTTGAATTGTTCCTCCCCTTCCCTCCTTTCCCCTCCCCTTCCCTCCCCTCCCCTTCCCTCCCCTCCCTTCCTTCCCCTCCCCTCCCCTCCTCTCCTTCCTTCTTTTCTTTTTTTTTTTTTTTTTTTTTTTTTTTTTTTTTTTTTTTTTTTTTTTTTTTAGCTCAGGTTGGCCTGGAGCTCTATATATAACCTCAAACTTATGATAATCCTCCTGCTGTAGATTCCACCTTCCTGACAATCTTTCTTTCCTAACTTCTTAATAATTCAAGGGACAACCCACAGACTAGATCTAGCTGCTACTTATTTTATTTTATTTTTTACTCTTTGAGAACATTATGCACATATACAATGAAATATGATCAAATACTCTCCCCACTTCACCTCTTCAGTCCTCCCACCGTGTCCTCACCACCACCTACCTCCACCTCACCACCACCTACCTCCACCTCACCACCTCCTATCTCCACCTCCTAACCACCTACCTCCACCTCACCACCTCCTATCTCCACCTCCTAACCACCTACCTCCACCTCACCACCACCTACCTCCACCTCCTAACCACCTACCTCCACCTCACCACCTCCTATCTCTACCTCCTAACCACTTACCTCCACCTCACCACCACCTACATCCACCTCACCACCACCTACCTCCACCTCCTAACCACCTACCTCCACCTCCTAACGACCTACCTTCACCTCCTAACCACCTACCTCCACCTCCTAACCACCTACCTCCACCTCCTAACCACCTACCTCCACCTCACCACCACCTACCTCCACCTCACCACCTCCTACCTCCACCTCACCACCACCTACCTCCACCTCCTAACCACCTACCTCCACCTCACTACCACCTACCTCCACCTCACCACCACTTACCTCCACCTCACCACCTCCTATCTCCACCTCACCACCACCTACCTCCACCTCACCACCACCTACCTCCACCTCACCACCACCTACCTCCACCTCACCACTACCTACCTCCACCTCCTAACCACCTACCTCCACCTCCTAACCACCTACCTCCACCTCACCACCTCCTATCTCCACCTCACCACCACCTACCTCCACCTCACCACCACCTACCTCCACCTCACCACCACCTACCTCCACCTCACCACTACCTACCTCCACCTCCTAACTACCTACCTCCACCTCACTACCACCTACCTCCACCTCCTAACCACCTACCTCCACCTCCTAACCACCTACCTCCACCTTACCACCTACCTCCACCTCCTAATCACCCACCTCCACCTCACCACTACTTACCTCCACCTCACCACTACCTACCTCCACCTCACCACCACCTACCTCCACCTCCTAACCACTTACCTCCACCTCACCACTACCTACCTCCACCTCACCACCACCTACCTCCATCTCCTAACCACCTACCTCTGCCTCACCACTACCTACCTCCACCTCCTCACCACCTACCTCCACCTCCTAACCACTTACCTCCACCTCACCACTACCTACCTCCACCTCACCAGCACCTAACTCCACCTCACCACCACCTACCTCCACCTCACTACCACCTACCTCCACCTCCTAACCACCTACCTCCACCTCACCACCACCTACCTCCACCTCACCACCACCTACCTCCACCTCCTAACCACCTACCTCCACCTCACCACCACCTACCTCCGCCTCACCACCACCTAACTCCACCTCACTACCACCTACCTCCACCTCACTACCACCTACCTCCACCTCACCACCACCTACCTCCACCTCCTAACCACCTACCTCCACCTCCTAACCACCTACCTCCACCTCCTAACCACCTACCTTCACCTCCTAACCACCTACCTCCACCTCCTAACCACCTACCTCCACCTCCTAACCACCTGCCTCCACCTCCTAACCACCTGCCTCCACCTCCTAACCACCTACCTCCACCTCCTAACCACCTACCTTCACCTCCTAACCACCTACCTCCACCTCCTAACCAACTACCTCCACCTCACCACCACCTACCTCCGCCTCACCACCACCTACCTCCACCTCCTAACCACCTACCTCCACCTCACCACCTCCTATCTCCACCTCCTAACCACCTACCTCCACCTCACCACCACCTACCTCCACCTCCTAACCACCTACCTCCACCTCCTAACCACCTACCTCCACCTCACCACCACCTACCTCCACCTCCTAACTTTATGTCTTATTTTTAACTGATCACTAAGTCCAGTCAGTGCTGTTCATATGCTCATGGGTGTGGGGCCACCCACTGGAGCATGGACAAGTCACCAGCAGCCACAGTCTCAAAAAAATGACTCCCCACATTATCAACAGTGAATAGTAGCTCATTAAGGTGCGGGGCTGGAGATCATCTCCTCCGTCTACTAGACAGGTAGGCTGACTTGATCTTCCGTAGGTCTGGGCCAACCACAGTTGTTGTGAGTTCATAAGTTCAATAGGCACGTCATATCCAGGAGACAGCATTTCACCACATCCCTCCCCATCTTCCAGCTTACATTCTTTCTGCCTCCTCCTCCGTGATGGTGTCCAGCCTTGGCAAGGAGTTGATAAAGATGTCCCATTTAGGGCTGAGCTTCTCAGCACTTTGTCCAGTCTCACATATCTGCATTATCACTGTCCTCTGCATAAAGAGGGTTTTCTGGCCAAGGCTGAACAAAGCCTAGGTCTATGAGTATAAATACAAATATTTAGAATGCAATTTAGCCGTGTGACCATTTAGCAATATAACAACAGAGGTTCTACCCTAGGGCCTAAGTGTGGTGATATGTTGTCTGTAATCTAAGAAACAAAGCTTGCCTGAAGAACAGAGGACAGACCCAGCCACAGAGTTAGCCATAGAGGTCAGGTTGTGGTGGCATACACCTTTAATCTTAGCACTTGGGAAACAGAGGCAGAGACCCTTCTGGATCTCTATGAGTTCAAGGCCACACCGGGCTACATGAAATTAATCCAGTCCAAAAGAGAAACAGAGCCAGGCAGTGGTGTAACACACTTTTAATTCCAGCACTTGGGATCACACACCTTTAATCCCAGCACTAGGAAGATTGAGACAGGAAGTGATATGGCTGGGCAGAGAAAGGAATATAAGGCCAGAGGAGACAGGAATTTGGTTCTGCACCCCTTTTTGTCCCCTCTCCCCCCCTTTTTTTGGCTGAGGAGTTGGAGACATTCAATCTGAGGATTCCTGGAGACGGATTGGTGAGGTGAGAAGTGGCTATGTCTTGTGTCTCTCTGATCTTTTGGCATTTACCCCAATATCTGACTCCAGGTCTTTATTATAAGACCAATTAGGATTCGTTCAACACCCAAGACTTCCCCAGCCATAGGCCATTTTTTTTCTGCCAGAATTACAGAACCAGACATAAGATTCCCTTCTGTGGACTTCAAGCCCAATTAGAGAGTGGTAAGGTAGCAGTCTATATTGGTCCTGCCACTCAGGTCAGTATTGTGGCCTGTAGGGCCCACTCACTGCTCAGTGAAACCACTTCCCCTCTGATAGCACATCCCTCTGCCCATGGCCCCTTTCTTGTTTTTTGGATGTCAATTATGCTCTGATTTAAACACACAAAAGGTCTGAGGTGGGCTCTGAGAGAGGATGTGTGATACTTGTGCTCCCCAGAATAATCTTTCCAGTTCCTTCCATGTATCTGCCATTTTCACCATTTCATTTTTCTTTACAACTGAGTAATATTCCATCATGTACCACACTTTCCTTCTTTCTTTTTATTTTCCTTGTGGTTTTTAGAGACAGATTTCTCGGTGTAGCCCTGGCTGTCCTGTAACTTACTTTGTAGATTGGGCTGCCCTTGAACTTGGAGATTCACTTGCCTTTGCCTCCTGAGCGCTGGAACTAAAGGTGTACAACTGCCATGATCAACAGGCTAGGGTTTGCTTTTTTTTTTTTTTTTTAAGTATACGAGTGCATGTTTGTTTGTGCACCTGCCCACAGAAACCAGGAGAGGGTATCAGATCCCCTGAGCTGGAGTTATAGTGTGTGAGCCACCATGTGGGTGCTGGGAATCAAATCCAGGTCCCCTGGAAGAGCAGACAGTGCTCTTAATCTCTGAGCCGTTTCTCCATCCCCTGTAAAATTATTAATATCTGGACTGGAAAGATTCAGCAGGTAAGGTGCTTACTACCAAGCCTAAGGATCTATGTTTGATCTCCCAGACCCTAATGCTGAGAGATGCTGTTGTCCTTTGATATCTGTGTGCATGGTAGAATGTATTCACACACACACACACACACACACACACACACACACACACACACACACACACACACACACAGAGAGAGAGAGAGAGAGAGAGAGAGAGAGAGAGAGAGAGAGAGAGAGAGAGAGAGAGAGAGAGAGCGCAAAAGCAAGTTTTGAATTTCAGGGTGTTGCTATACATGAGACTTACCTATTATAGAACTAAGTCATACACAATAAGCAAACAACAGAGACCCCACAAGAATAAAGACTAATGGAGCAATGTCAGTTTCTCACAAGCATTCTTCACCAGTTGATGGAATCTTCCATTCAGTTTTCATATTACTGGTTTACTGGTGACATGTCCACTTGATTGTAACACAGAAAATCCCAATTTCAAATAATTTCCAGATTAACTCAGGAAGAACAATAACTCACAAGACAGTATACTGGGTTTGTGAGAGTGGTATGATTACTTTTTTGGCGTGGATAGTATGGTGGGGTTTTGTTGTTGTTTTGTTTTTGTTTGGGGGATTTTTTTTTTTTGCTTTTTTTTTTTGTTTTGTTTTGTTTTTGAGACAGGATTTCTTTGTATAGCCTTGGCTGTCCTGGAACTAGCTCCATAGACCAGGCTGGCTTTGAACTCATAGAGATCTACATGCCTCTGCCTCCTGAGTGCTGAGATTAAAGACCTGTGCCATGACTGCCCAGTTGGATAGCAAGTTTTGAGACAGAGTCTTATATATCCCAGGCTGACCTTGAATTTACTATGTAGCCAAAGATGACTGTGAACTCCTGAACTCCTGATCCACTTGTCTCCACTTCTCTGGTGCTGAGATCACAGGTATATGTTATAGAATAACCCTTCTGTACACTGTGAAAATGTGTTGGTCTCATTGTTAATAAAAAGCTGGTGGCCTAATAGCGAGGCAAGATTTTGGGGGCAGAGAGAATGTAGGAAAAAGAAGGGTGGAGTCTGAGGAGTCTCAAGCCAGATACAGAAGAACAATGTGGGAAGTTCATAGATAAGGTAAATGAGCCTCAGGCCAGCACATAGATTAATAAAAATGGGTTATATTTAAGTTGTAAGAGCTGGATGGAGACAAGCCTAAGCTATCAGTGGAGCATTTATAATTAATGATAAGTCTCTGGGTGGTTATTGGGGAGCAGCTATTGGGACATAGAGAAACTCTACCTACAAATGTACACCACTGCATCCATTTTATGCAGTGCTAGGGGCTGAACACAGAGTTTCATGTGTGGTAAGAGAACACTCTACCAACTGAGTCAATTTCACATCCCTGTATGGATAACTTTTGAAAATTTGTATTATTGTGTGTGTTGCAGGAATTCATATTAAGGAATATGTGGAGATTAAGGTAAATTAATGGAGTTGGTTATCTTCTTCCACCTTTTTGTAGGTTCCAGAAATTGAATTTTGGTCTCCAGGCTTGTACAGTGAGTAACTTTACCTGATAAGCTGTCTTGCCAGCCCTAAATTTTAATTTTTAAGAGGAAAAGCTATTGAGCATGGTTGCCCATGTCATTAATCTCAGTACTATGGAGGTGGAGGCAGGCAGATGTCTTTGAGTTCATGACCAACCTGATCTCTGAAATTCAGTTCTGGTTTTTGGAGGAAAACTAACTCCCCCTACCTTCCCAAAATCACTCAACAGAAACTGAGTTTATGTTATGTTGTCAAATGTAGATCTCAAGGGTCTGGGCCCAGCCTACTAGTTAAGGAATCCATTTTTGTGATAAACAGTATGACCAAAAGTAACTTAGGGAGGAAAGGGTTTATCTTAACTTATATCTCTGAGGTCACACTCCTTCTCTGAGGGAAGTCAAGGCAGGAACTCAAGCAGGGTATAAACCCTGAGGCAGGAGCTAAAGCTTACTATCTGTCTCTCTGTGACTTGCTCAGACTGCTTTCTTATACCACCCTGAACTGGGATGGCCCACACTGAGGGAACTCTTCCACATCAATCATGATTTTCTCTGAGTCTGAAGTCAACCTTGTATATAGAGAGTTCCAGGGCAGCTGAGGCTACACAGAGAAATCCTATCTTGACACCCTCCCCCAAAATAAAAGATTCAGAAAATGATGGATTCTAGACAAGCAGAATCCTATGGACAAACCTACCAGCCGATAAGGTGGCTGACAGGTAGATCTGCTGCCCAAAGGGTAGCAGTGGGCTGGATTCCTTCCTCATGGTAAGTTGGCAATAAACTCATCCACAGACTGTTTTAGGAAACACTTCACACTGTCAGGTACTGCTGGGTTAGAAATCCTAGTTTCTGGTGTGGAGTAGAGATGGTGTGTCTTCCAGAAAATGCCACAAGGGTTCTGTTGCTTCAGAAGCTATGACTATCTACTGGAACTCTCGAGCCTCCCAAACTGGGTACTAGCACACAAAGAGTTGCTGGACTAAGGGACACAGCTCAGTTAGTACGATGCTTGCCCCACACACATGAAGCCTATGTTCAATTCCTTTAACATCATAAACTGGGTGTAATGGTACATGCCTGTAATCTTAGCACTCAGTGGTTGAGACAGGGATTGGAAATTCAAAGTTATCTTCAGCTACATAGGGAGTTATGGGCCAGTCTGGAAAATATGATACCTTGTCTCAAGGAAAAACACAAAAAGTTACCATGTTGCTGCTATGCTGTACCTTGAGTCTTAAGCATCTTCCACAGGACTATGTAGTAAGGCTGGGTCTCTACCCCCAGGGCTGTGCCATTTTTAAGGTCCCCAGCATGGTACTACTGGAATGTGGAGGAGTTTTTGGGGAGGTCTAGTGGTTCTTTAGAACTCTAGAGATGTGCTCCTGATAGGGACTGTGGGACGCCCACTTCTCTCTTTTCCCCTTTTAACCCAAGATGAGTAGATTAACTCCACCATGCTTTCCGGCCACATAAAAAAATAATTTATTTAGCTTTATTTTATTTGCATTGGTATGAAGATGATCCCCTGGAACTGGAATTGTGACAGTTGTGAACTGCCATGTGGGTGCTGTGAATTGAACCTGGGTCCTTGGAAAGGGCAGTGTTCTTAACCACTGAGCCATCTCTCTAGCCCCCACATATGCCTCTTTAACACAGGCCCAAACCACAGAGCCATCCAGTCATAGGCAGAAACATTAACATTGTGAATCAAAGCAGTTTTTCTCTTTACAGTTGCTATTACAGACATAGAGCTGATGCTGGCTACAATCAGCAGTAACGGCTGGCCACCAACAAAGACCAGCAGAGTAGGTGCTAAACTGGGGTGTGTGTGTGTGTGTGTGTGTGTGTGTGTGTGTGTGTGTGTGTGTGTGTGTGTGTGTGTGCCCTGGGGGCATATCTCAGCACTTGCATGTCCAGTACTAACTGTAAATGAGCACTGATGGCAGCAAGCACAATTAATGATTCATATCCCCTGGAGATGAAAACCTGAGTCACCAATAGGCAACAGCCCAGATCTGCTGAATGCTGGCCAAGGGTGGGGACACTTGGAATGGCTGGGAGAGAAGGGAGATGAAGCGTATCAGTGTTACCCCAGACTAGTTTATATGGGGAATACAATGGCTCAAGCCCTGAACCCTAGCCTATTGAGTTCTGAAGGGATAAAAGCTGTCCATTACCTCACTGTGATGGACTGGACTGTTGGAGCAGAAGTGTGTGTATCAGATTCCTCCTTCACTCTGCTGGGTCCTTGTTGCTGCCATCAGCTATGTGGAGGATTAATCTGGAAGCTGTTCCCTTCCACTGCTCAGCACAGTTCTTTCCCTTTGCCCTTGGCCCCATTGTCTGCTATTCAAGATGCCTGTTGTTGCCTACTCAGCCATTCTACACACAAAAAAACCCGGAAATGGTAGAGGTCCAGCAAAGATGGAAACTAGCCGGCAAACATTCGTCCTGTGGTATGCTCTAGACAGCTCTTCAAGTCCTAACTGAGAAATCCCAGGTCACTCAAGAACAAGTTCCATATCCCAGAACCTTCGCACCAAGGTGGCTTTCCGCCCCCTTTTCTCTTCCAAGGCTACTGAAGCTTACACCAAACACATGCTGATAATCGTTTAGTTACTGGTCCTCTGTGAGGACATTGCCATGGTTTGTAGGGTTTGCCTATTATTGCAAACACACTCGCTGCTTGAACTTTAGATTACAAGCTTTCACCACATCTGCAAGTAGAGAGCAAATATGCACAGCTGGCCCTTGCCCTTGGGAGTCAGTGTGAGCAGGTCCAGAGTCTCACCAGTGGGAAAGGTGCCTCAGAGAAAACTGAGACGTTGTAACATTTGTGTTGGAAGATGAGACCAAAAGCCAGGCAGTGGTGGTACACCTTTAATCCCAGTACTTGGAAGAGGGGGTCAAATCTTTGTGAGTTCGAGGCTAGCCTGGTCTACGGGGAAAGTTCCAGGGCTACACAGAGAAACCCTGCCTCAAAAAATCAAAAGCATCAGGAGGCTGGGGTAATGGCTCTGGGACTAAGAGTCCTTTCTGCTCTTGTAGATGATGCAGTTTAGTTTCTACAAGCCAAGTTGGTGACTCCCAACAGCCTGTGTGTAACTCAAGCTGTAGGGGATCTGACACCCTCTTCTGGCCTCCACAGGCATGGTATACAGGTGTGCATACACACACATGCACACACATTTAAGTTTAAAAAAAAAAGGACCAGTAACAAATTGACATTACATATGGAACTCAGTTGACGGTGGTAGGAGAGAGAGAGAGAGGAGAGAGAGGAGAGAGAGAGAGAGAGAGAGCACGTGCTCCAGCACTCAGGTTCAATTTCTATTGTACAGTAAGGTGGTGGAGAGTTGAAAAAAGAGAGGCAGGGAAATGAAGAGCAAGAATGCCATCTCCAGAGGGAGGGACTGGGATGACTTGTCAGATGCACTGGTTTAAAGGTTCTTCATGGTATTCTGATAAACCTAACTAGTATGAAACACAGCCCTGAGGCTTAAAAAAATACATTACAAACTGGGAGGTTGTGCTAAGATATTAATGTGGAAACATTGTGTGTGTGGGTGCATGTTCAGAGGCCAGGAGAAAGCCCCAGCCCCGGGTGTTCCTCATGAGTTATCCATCTTGTTTTCTGAGATAAGAGACTGAGCTGGCCTGCCAGCAAGCCCCAGGGATCCACCCCCCACACACACTGAATTACAATCCTTAACCTGCTTGTGTTGGGGAGAGTGTATGTGAACTCAGATCCCATGACCAAGCAGGAAGCCATCTCCTCAGCTTGGCTGTGAAACTTTTTTCCTTCCTTCTTTCCTTCCCTCCCTCCCTCCCTCTATCCCTCCCTTCCTCCTTGGTTTTTTGACACAGGGTTTCGGTGTAGCTCTGGCTGTCCTGGAACTTACTCTGTAGACCATACTGGTCTTGAACTCACAGAGATCTGCCTGCATCTGCTCCCTGAGTGCTGGGATTAAAGGTGTGTGCCACCGCCTGGTTTAAATGATAGTACTTTTTTGTTTTGTTTGAGACCAGGTTTCTGTATATAGCCCAGGCTGTCCTAGAACTCACTATGTAGACCAAGCTGGCTTTGAACTCACAGAGATTTGCTTGTCTCTGCCTCCAATTGCTAGGATTCAAGAAATGCAACATCACGCCTGATGAAAGTCTTTTTGACAATGATTTAGTGTTATGGGAATATTCTCTACCTTTCCCTTCTCACCAGGCAGTAGCAGGGCTTCATATCAATATCTATATTTTATAGCCTGAGATACATTAGAGAACCAAGTGTCAATAATGACACCATCAGGAGGCAGATTTGGGTTGGGAACAATGGAAGAGCCAGCTTCCCACCCTGATGAGAAGCCAGATAGATGGATGTTCCTGAGGAAGGCCCTCTTTCCTGCCCATGTCCTCACTGCTGAGTGTCAGTTTGGGACAACAAGTGTGCCCACTGTTGGAGGCACAGGAGTAAAGGAGATGTGCTGCTTTCTGTGTGAGCCTTCCACAGTTCTGCTGGCACGGCCCAGCAGAGTAACTGCCCACAAGGGACAGTGTGGTGCTCATAATTCTGTCTCCAGGGAAATCAGGAAGAGTTTCCACAGTCCCCAAAGGTGAAGGGGGAAGGCTGCCAGCCAGTGAACCAGGAGCCCTTAGAAATGGGACACCAGCTAAAGGCTGCTGTGTAAAAACCAATAACAGCTATGCAGTTCATTAGAGTGACCAAAGTGAAATGCCAGGCTCTCCCCTCCCTGGCCATGGGCATACACAAGCTTCCTGTGCTGAAATTTGAACCGTTAAAAGATGAACACAGGCACATTAACATTTCAGGGTTCATTTGAGAAAAATATGGTTTACAAACTGGGTGACGGAATTGGAAAAGGTTCAGAGAACTCCAGCGTAGGCAGTGAGTGTTTATAAACCGAATAGGTAAGTAAATAAATTACTTGAGGGCCAGCAAGATGGCTCCCCAGGCAGCTCTTGCCACCCAGTCTGATGTTCTGAATTTGATCCCTGGGGCCCACACTGTGGAGGAAGAGAACTGACTCTACAAGTTGTCCTCTGGCCACAACATGCCTGTGCACACTCACACATTTGCTCAGTCAATCAATCCAGTCCCAAAGAAATGCAGCTGGCTTCAGCTAGGTGTCTGCATTATGTGAAAAACTGAGAGAGGACAGAAACACACAAGATTATGAACACAGGGAAATACTGAAGCCACCTACCAGCTGAGAATGGAGAATTCTAGCACAGGAACATGGGCTCAGTGGGCAAAGTGCTTCGCCTTGCAAGCACGAGGACCTCAGTTTGACTTCCATAATCCATGCATAAATTGGGTATGGCAGCATGTGCTTGTAATCTGGGAAGAAGAGAGATGAATTCTGGGGGTTGCTGGCTGATCAGCCTTACCTACCCATCGAGTTTCAGGTCATTGAGAATAAAAAATAAGAAGTGGAGGTGGGCATAGGAGAAGTTGTTGGATTGCACAACTAAGGTGAATATATGGTCTCCATATACCATGTACACTAGTACTCACATTGCACACACACACACACACACACACTCACACACACAAGAAATCCAATACAACTAACATTTGCTTGAGGCTATAAACTTCCAGTTTGTTATGGTTTTCATTAGAAAGCCCACTTACAGTAGAAGGAAGGACATGTCCCAACTCTTCCAGCCCTCGTAACTCCTGATTTCATCTTACCCGACTGAAATCCATCCGGGTCCCCTCTGGAGCCACCCTAGATTCACTTAACAAAAAGAGAGGGAAACATTTCTCAGCAAGCAAGCCTTTGAGATATAATTTGAGACCACCAGCATGACAGACATGTCTACAGCTGAGACACTTAGGCAGCACCTTTCTTTGTGACACCAACACCCATATTCTCAAGTATGCGTTATTATCTATTTTTAATAAACTCCAACTCTGCTCCATACAGGTTAATCCTGAAATTCTTTTCTGATCTGGTTTTGCCTGAGGATGGTCTCTGAAAAAGACCTCAGGCTGCTGCAGGTGACAGTGTGAAGCTGGGTCTCCAGCCTGACCACTACAGACAGAAATGATTATGTGGAAAGCACCGATGTGGAGATTGCTTGAGGTTTTGACCAGATAAGCTGAGGTTCTATTTCCCAGGCCCAGTAGGCTTCAGGCTGCCATCTAGGAAGGGAAGATGCTGGAGCCTTCCCAGCCCATGACATTTTAAGTACTTATTTCAGCGCACTTATAAAGAGAATCATTTGAATTAAAAATATGAAAAAACCTGAGGTCTAGAGTACCTACATCACTATACTTAACAATAACCAATTAATAACTTAATTGATAACCAATTGCCACATACATTAGGGTTCTTCAGAAGAATAGAAGCAACAGAGTATATGGATATGTAGAAGGGACTATTGAAGACTCTGGAGGTCCATATTCAATCCCTAGAACCACATAAAGTAGAGTCTGATCTCCATGTGCTCTCATAGTAGCACCCACTTATGAACACCCCCACCTTCCACCATGGGTATCCCATAGAGCTGAGGAAGAATTCATAGAGAAAAGGGGTTTTTATCTATGGACCACCAGTTAACAGCTTCTCTCTGACTTTCCGGAGCCAGCTTCACAGGTCCCCTCCTAGTTTTCGATGGGGAGAGAGTGATCACTCCTGTTCATGGTACCTAAGTACCTCCCAGGGTAATTGTTCCTTGTGATTTTCTTTAAATGAAAAGAAAGGAACAATGA
Source organism: Phyllotis vaccarum (assembly GCA_033318265.1). Taxonomy (NCBI): domain Eukaryota; kingdom Metazoa; phylum Chordata; class Mammalia; order Rodentia; family Cricetidae; genus Phyllotis; species Phyllotis vaccarum. The sequence continues at coordinate 137,174,050 of JARWLC010000004.1, read as the reverse complement.
TTTAAAAACTGGGATTTGGAATTATCACTATCAAATGTTTCCGCTCATAATCTCATGGAGACTCTTCAGCGATCCTATTGCCAATTTCAAGCTGTCCATTCTTCTGTCATTAAGTATTAACGCCAGTAATGGAACTGATTTCTGATCTTGTTTGAAATAACATGAATGACCTACTTAAAATTAAATATTAAAAAATATATACAGTGCCAGGTGAAACGGTGCATGTCTTCAATCCCAGCACTCAGGAATCAGTGACAGGCAGATCTCTCTGAGTTTGAGAGGATTCTTGGTCTACATAGTGAATTCAGGCCAGTCAATGCTACACAGTGAAACCCTGTTTAACTTAAAAACAAAACAACACAATGAAGTATTAGAAACTAGTATTCTCAAAATAACAGACATACAGAATATATCTAGATCTTCCCCCCCCTCCTCTTGCTTTTGGGACAGGGTCTCACTGTGTCTCTACTCACTGCATAGACCAATCTGGCCACAAACTCAGAGTTCCTCTGGCCTCTGCCTCTTGAGTGCTGTTATTAAAGGCATGGACCAATACGGTTAGCTTGTTTTATTCTTAACACCTAAGAACACAGATATGTGAGCTTATAAATTGAAAGAGTTGATTCTACAATTACCTGTTCATTTACTTGTGAGGCTGGGGCTCCAACCTAGGCCTTGTGCATCCTAGGCATCATTCTACCAGTGATATACACTGCTAGCCGCATGCTAGTTTTTAGAATTATGTAAGCCATCAATTTGACTGTTCAGGAATACTGTACCCTTATTTACTTGTCACATCTGTCCCAACACAAATGATAAAATGAGGATTATGTATTAACAGAATCCTGATAGCTAATATGAACGAAATGGATTCTGCTAAAGTTTAAAGAAATATTATGTAAACAAACAATTGCTCACACCCGTCAACATTTTAAACGGTGACTAGTAATTTAGAATTAGTTTAATTCTCTTTGGGAAAATTTAAATAGAATCTGTAAAAGCGATTTATTTTACTTCTTTTGTAGGTACGCATGGAGGTCAGAGAACAATCTGCTGGAAGGAGGCAGTTGTCTCTTTCCTCCATGTAAGCGTGGGGCATTGGACTCCCGGGTGTCAAGCTTGGTGACGCGGGCCTTTACCTCCTTAGCTATCTCGCCATCCCTGAAATCCGACTTGAGAGCCTATATTTCCGCAACATTTTGCAACTAAAAAAATACAAAATATCATTTTGGCCTGTACTCTTAGGCCCAGAAGAATGAGTCAGGAGCAAGCTGGAGTTGGAGGCCCGCCTGGGAGACACACCAAGCCCTGTCTCAAAAAACACAGGAGTAGCGGCTATGTTCCCACCCCCACCCTTTCTTTGCTTTTCAGCAGTGCTGAGGCTCAGCTAAGCACGTTTGGATGGCTAAGCCTGCTGGCTGGACTTGAAGCAGACTCCCCTCCCCCACTCCCGCCCCACCCCCACCCCCAGATTTGGGCCTGCGCATTCCCTCCCGCGTCCCAAGGTGGCTTCTGATCCGCAAGAGCATGCTTTCAGATGTGGATTTGGGGGGCGGGGGGGACACGACTAAGCACGCCTAATCTCCAGGCTCTAAACACAGGCCCGGTCGTGGCGGGCTCCCAGGGAGACCTGTTGTTGAGCAAAACCGCAAGGTAGTTTTTCTGCGGAAGAACGACGTGGTCACCCCCTTCCCGGGCCTCCCCCGCCTTGCGCAGGCGGGGGCTGCGGGCTTCAGCCACCAACCTCCCCCGCCCGCGCGCGCCCCCGCCGCAGGCCCTGCCACGCGCGCGCGCGCGCGCGCTCCAGTCGAGCTCCTTGTTTCTGGAGTCCCGCCACGCTTGCTCCAACCCAGCCCCCCGCGCCCGAGCCCAGCCACGAGCGCAGCCGCGGAGCGTGCGCCCCGCCCCTTCCCGCCGCGCGCCCCTGCACCCCCGCGCGTTCCCGGGGTGGGCCTCAGCCGCAGCGCCGCCTCCTCCTTTTCCTCTCCCGCCGCTGCAGCCTGGGCGGGGCGGTGCGTCCAGCGTGATCTCGGACATGGCAGCCGAAGAGGCGGAGGCCCCTGGGCTCCAGGAGGACGAGGTGCGGGGCGGCTGCGGGCCGCTCGGGGGGTCCCATCGAGATCGGGGGAGGAGGGTGATCCGGAGCCGGGTTCGGCCCCGCGCTCTATTGCGGGGCACGAGGGGTGGGAGAGCCGCGCACGAGGCCGCTGCGGGCTCAGGTCCCCGCCTGCTCGCTCCGCTGCTCAGGGCCGTCGCCCTCCGCGGAGGCCTCCGGGGGCCTTGGCTGCGGCCTGGGCGCGCGCACCCTCTCGGGGAAGGCGATGGCTTGGGTGGGGCGCCATCCCGGGACTAGCATCCCGCTCCTGCCGCAGCGAGCAGACAGAACTTAGCGACTTTCCAACCATGGCTTCTCAGAGGCCAGGGTGGGAACGCGGGGTGGTGGGATTCCTTCGACTCCGCGGCAAGTGTCAGATGTGGGAAGTTCGCACTTTGTTTCACGGCCTTTGTTAGTGTTCAAAAAAAAAAAAAAAAAAAAAAAAACGAAGGCCAAGGAAGTATAAATACTTAGGGAGCCCCCCCCCCCCACAGCTGTTGGCTTTGAAAACTGCAGACCTAGGATTTGAAACAGACAAACCGTCTGTTACAGTCGAACAACTTAATCGCGACTTTACCTCGCGCTCACTACAGTGAGGCCCTCTTGAGGAGTGCTTCGATGGAGCTGGCGGTTGTCTCAAATGGGTGGGGCATTAAAGGCTTCGGAGTGTTCAACAGTGACCCTTTCAGATTGTGTGTGTGTGGTGTTTGTGAATCAAATCTTCGAATTCCTGTTACTTAATCTAGCGGTCACATGTGCCTTTTGTCAAGATAGAACCCAATTAGCTGGAAATCCCCAACCCCCCAATTTCTATTTCTTTCTCAGGTACCTCCAAACACTATTGTAATGGTGCATTTTTTCTTAACAAGTGGGCGACCCTCAATTTTCTCCACTTCCCCGAAAGCCTTTTGTTTATAAACAGTGGGCACTTTATTAATGTAGAGTAATTAATTATCGAAGGGTATTTTAGAACCTTTTTTGTGTGTGTTGCAGTTGGAATTTGGTTTCTTAGGCGATCCTTGTTTTTTTTTCGGTTTTTTTTTTTTTTTGGTTTTTTTTTTTTTTTTTTTTTTGGTTTTTTTTACATTGGTGGAATGGAAGACATATTAAGTGAAATAAGCCAGGGTTAGAGAAATGGGTACTTAAGATTTTACTCACGGGAAACCTAAAAAGTTGCTTTTTAGGGAAAGTTGCTTTTTTAGGGAAATCTAAAAAGAAGAGATGGCTCAGTGATTAAAAAAGGACCAGAGTTCAGTACCCAGCACCCTTGTGGGGCAGCTCATACCCTGTTAATTACACGTACACACACGCACACACACAAATAATAATAGATCTTTATTTTGAAAGTTGAGAGTAGATTAGTGATTACCAGAGACTTCCAAGAAGAGCAGTGGAGGGGGAGGGGAGAGGCAGGCAAAGACAAAGGCTGATAGTGGGTACTGAGTCATAGCAGAGAGCAGCAAGTTCTTATTAAATACATGGTGGGTTGAATGTCTGTATACTTGAGAATGTTACAGGAGGGGCTGTAGAGATGGCCCAGCAGTTAAGAGCACTTGCTACTTTTGCACAGGATTTGGATTTGGTTCTCAGCACCCGCATGGCAGTTTACAACCCTCTGAAATGATACCCTTTTCTGACTTCTGTGGAAGTCAGGCATGAACATGATGCATATGAATACATGCAGGCAAGACACTCATACACATAAAAACAAATAAGAATACCTTTAGAAAAAAAGTTCAGTTCTCAGGTAATGCTCAGACTGTGGTGATGGGCAGACAGATTGTTCTAGTCCCTTGGTCCCCAGAAGCAGCCCTCTGCCTGCTCTAGCTAGTCTGACTAGCCTCCATTATTTTTGTGTAGAAGGAGAAGATGGAGGGCTACCTAACCACGCAGTGTGGAGAACCTTAGGCTGGCATCCAACCCTGTCCTGGGGCTTTCTGTTGCTACTTGGAGGCTAGCTCTCCCAGATTTCTTGTGTCTTGTGTCGCCTCCTACCAGCAGAGCTAACTGATCACAGACTAAATATTGCTAAAGTTACCTTTCCCTGCTCCCTTTCTCCCTCCGGGCTCAGTGTCTGTATTCCTGCTTGCCTTTTTCATCTGCCCTGCTGAACTAAAGGCCTGTGTGGCAACTACTCAGTGCTCAGCAGCAACTACGCCTAGTAAGGACTGTTAGATCTCGACGATGAAGGTCTAGTTATGTGTTCCATGACTCAAATTTTTTCCACGTTTTGTGCTACTCTGCCCACTAAGAAAGAGAGTGAAGTAGGAAGGTAGAGACAGACGTGGTGAGCATCTTCCTTTTCAGAGGTAATTGGGTTATTAATATTTACCCAGCAGATGTTCATTAACTGTTTTGTGTGCATTGTGCCAAGCACCACGGATACAGAAAGGATAAAAGACTGCCAGCCTCTGAGGCGTGTATGTCTGGTGGAGAAGACAGAAATGGCTTGTTTTCTGGTTGTATTTGGCAGCCCAAGCATGTCATTTGGCATTTATTTTTCTGGTTTATCACAAAACTAAATGGGGGCTTGAACACACATTTTTTTCTCTCTCATACACACATACACACACACAAAGAAGGAAACAAAGTAGCGATGTCACTTTTTGAACTCACAGGCAGTCTGGGAGTAGGGAGTAGGCAACCCTCTGCTGTTGATTAAAATTGGTTGGGCTGAGGGTGTGGTTTAGTTGCTGGAGTGTTTGCTTAGTGTGCCTGAAGCTATGGATTAGGTCCGCAGCACTGAATAAACCAGATGTCACAGCCCATGCTTTAAATCCCAGCACCTGGGGGAGAGGCAGGAGAATTTCTGTGAGTTTGAGGCCAGTACGATCTATATAGCTATGGTGCAGGGCTATAGAGAGACCTTATCTCCCTTTTAAAAAAAAAAAAAAAAAAAAAAGTTCAAGGTCATCTAGGAAGCCATCATCAAAGCATACATCTGTAATCTCAGCACTTGAGAATCTAAGGGCCAGATGATCACCTGACTGTAAGATCAACAGAGTTATCCTGTGAGCTCCTACCCTCAAGAGAAGGAAATAGATTGAAACAAATTTGAAACAAGGAGAAAAATGAATAGAAATGGCATGGGATGTAGAGAATTGTAGTTTAATCTTATACACAGCAGTTATGCACTGATTCGCTGGTCAGTGAGTATTAAGGCATGCTGAAGTAAGATCTAATGCCGTTCCCACTTTTCAATAAATTTTACTTCTTCCATCTATATCCTGTGGAAAGAGGTTCTGTTTGTGGACATTTTACCATGAAAACATTATGTGGGTGAAAAAGTGTAATATAATTTACACAATGTGTTCCAGTGGCCATTTAGGATTAGTAGTGGAAGACAACTCTTACCACCCTTTTCCTTTGAAACAGGGTCTCACTATGTAACCTGGAATTCTATGCGAAGATCAGGCTGGCCTTGAACTCAGAGATCTGCCTGTCACTGCTTCCAGTGAGGATGCTAGGATTTGGGGTGCCTGGTAGTTGTCACCAGTCTTTGGTGGGATAGAATGGAAGAGGATTGTTACCTCATGTCTTTCCAGTAACCTCTTAGGGGGATTGTCAGATCTTTAGAGGCTGTAAATTGTTTCCCAGTTAGTGTTAGTAAGAAGTAGGTTTCTTAGAAACAGTTACGGCAGTCATGGGCGGGGGATCAAAAGGTTATCACTTTGTTTTTTGGCTTTTTCTGCTGACAGTATGTGAGGATTGAACTCTCCTGCAAAAGAATTACAGTGTTAAGGGCTGAAGGGAAGGTTTGGCAGTTAAAATTACTTGCTGCTTTTGTAGAAGACCTGAGTTCAGTACACAGCACTTGAGTAGGGTCTGCTCACAATAGCCTGTAACTTGAACTCCAGGGGACCTCTGCACCACCCTCTTCTGGCCCCCACAGGGACCCACACACATAATTAAAAATAATAAAAGTAAGCCATAACAAAAAAGAATGCCAGTGCCTGAGGCTGGAGATGATAGGTTTATTGGCCAAGTGCTTGTCTAGCATGACTGGTTTATGGGGGTGCTGGGAATTGAACCTGGGTCCTCTGAGAGAGCAATCAGTGCTCTTAACCATCTCTGAGCCATCTCTCCAGCCCCAAATGGCACACACTTGTGGTCCAACTATCTGGAAATGAAGGCAGGGTGATTAGAGTACAGGATGCTTCTGGCTTCATCCTTTGTGTAGGCATGTACTCTACCAACTTAGCTATGTCTCCAGTCCCATGGTGAGCACATAGAAGTTAGAAGACAATATATGGAAGTCAGTTTTCTTTACCATGTGGGTCCCAGGGTATTAACTCAAGTCAGAAAGCTTGCAACAGGTACCGGGTAGCCATCTTGTAGACTCATGAGCTTTTAAGGTTTTCTTTTTCACTTTAGTCTTACCTGGAATTTCCTTTTTCCTCCCTCCCTCCCTCCCTCCCTCCATTTTATTATTCCCCTTGTGTTTAACAGTATTTTTAATCTTATTGACATTTGTATGCATTTTTATTAAATTTATTTCTGTTTCTTGTGCAATTTATTTATTTAATTACTCTATTTAGCTTTATTTTATGTGCATTGATGTGAAGGTGTCAGATCCCCCAGAACTGGAGTTATAGACAGCATGCTATGTGGGTGCTGGGAACTGAACTCAGGTCCTGTGGAAGAACAGCCTGTGCTCTTAACCTCTGAGACATCTCTCCAGCCCCGTTTATTTATTTATTTTTGAGACTAGGTCTTAACTGTGTAGCCCTGGCTGCCTTGGAACTATGTAGACCAGGCTGGCCTCAAACAGATTTATCTCCCTCCTCTACTTCTTGAGTGCTGGTATTAAAACTATGTGCTAATATGGGGGGAAGGCTCTTGAGGAGAATGAGATAGGTCAGGTCAGCCTGTGGACAGGTCCATAGGGGGTGTCTTGGTTGTGTAAGAAGACCCAGCCTATCATGGGCGGCACATATCCCCAGTAACTTACTTTCAAACAGTTTAGTGTCTTATTGTCCCAATTGCTGTGAAGAGACACTATGACCAAAAGCAAGTTGAGGAGGAAAAGGATTTATTTGGCTTACAATTCCACATCCCAGTCCTTCATTGAAGAAAGTAGGACAGGAGTTCAAATAGTGTAGGAATCTGGAGGCAGGAGCTGATGAGGTGGGCCACACTTGCTTGCTCCCCATCCTTGCTTAGCCGTCCTTCCCATAGCACCTAGGATCACCAGCCCAGAGCTGGCCCTACCAGCAATGGCCTGGGCCCTCGCATATCAGTAACTAATTAAGAAAGTGCATTAAAGGTTTCTGTACCACTCAATCTTAAGGAGGCATTTCCTCTATTGAGGCTCCCTCTCAGGTGGCTGTAGCTTGTGTCAGGTTAACATAAACTAGCCATCATCCATAGCAAATAAAAAGTTGAATGTGACTATGTTGTGTGTACATAAATAAGAGAATGAGCACAGTGTTAACGTTGCTGTGGACTGAGTGTATGGGAGTATACGTTATACTAAACCGTCCAACAGGTTCCTTAGGCAGGGGACCAGTGTGAGGAAAGCTGACAAAGGCCAAGCAGGGCGGAGTTTATGTAGTCTGACCTTGACTTTGAATGTGATGTGAGTAGCTGCTTCATTTCCCCTCCGTAGTGGGCTGAGGAATTTGTAAGCCAAATAAATCCCTAAGTCCATTTTTGTTGGGATTTTTTCCCCAGTCTGAATGAGTCCATATCTACTCTCTTTTGATTTAAACTTTCTCATTTATAGGACAGGTAAGAGGGGGTATAACACATACCATATATAGCCATGAACTTGATCCATAGAGTTTGATAATGTGTTCAGGCATAGACTCAACATCCAGTTTTTTATTTGATAAGTCATTTGAGAATAGGTTATAGAATTTGTGCTATTTCCCCCAAATATTTTGATATGTACCTCTCTAGAAAGTATAATTTTTATTAACTGGTTGAGAATTTCATACAATGTATTTTTTTTATTTTTATGGGTGTGGGAGTTTTGCCTGGATAAGGCAGAAGAAGATGGTGTCGGATCGCCTGGAAGTGAAGTCACAGACGGTTGTGATCCACCATGGGAGTTGAATCCAGGTTCTCTGGAAGAGGATCACATTCTCTTAACTGTCGAGCCATCCCTTCAGTCCTACAATGTATGATTTTACATTTTTAACTTAATGTGTATGGTTGTTTCGTTTGTATTTATGTCTGTATACAGTGTTTGTTCCTAGTGTCCATTGAGACCAGAAGAGAGTTTGAGTCTGGGACTGGAGTTACAGTCGATTGTGAACCACCATGTAGTTGCTGGGAATTGACCCAAGGTCCTCTGGAAGAACAGCCAATGCTCTGAAGTGCTGAGTTTAACTGCTCAGCCATTTCTCTAGCCCCACAATTTTCTTTTTCTTTTTTTTTCTTTCTGGAGATGGTTTCCCTTTGTAATCCTGGCTACCTTAGGACTTACTATCTAGACCAAGCTGGTCTCAAATTCAAAGAGATCTATGTGCCTAGTGCATCCTCTAAGGAATCAAAGGGTGTACCACCACACTCAGCCATAGATAGTGTATTTTGATCACGTTCGCTCCACTAACTGAGCTCCCAGCTCCCCTCAGATGATACATCTTTCTTAAGACATGGAAGTTCTCCCATGAGATCTCATCCCACTTTGAAATGCAAGATAATTGGTTTTTGACATGTTACATTGTGTGTACTGTTATTATTTTTACCTATTTGATGAAACTTTAAAAATAATTACTTTTTCTTAGTAGTTATTACAAATGATTGTGAGCTTTTGATTTTATATTATGAACACAGCAACAGTGATGGTAACTTCATTAGTTACAATTTGTCATTAAACTTTCTTGTAAATAATGTTAAATTCTTATTGAATGTAATAACTTTACTTCTTTGCATTTTGCATGTGATGAGCTGTATCTAAAATGTTTTTCTTTTTTATGTAGCTTTTAATCAGATTAATTATTTTAAAAGATTTCTCGTAATTTTATTATTACTCTAATTTCTCTAATATTAGCATTATTAGATTAGATTATTGTGTTAGGTAACTCATAATTACATGAAAATAAAACAGAACTTTTTGCTCTTTAGGATAATTCACGGGTTGTGAGAGTGAAGGTTATAGCTGGCATAGGCCTGGCCAAGAAAGATATCTTGGGAGCCAGGTAAGTATAATATATGGGTTTGGGAGTTTAAAATTTGTCATTTCTTATTTTTTCTTAGACTTTGATTAAATGAAATTTGAATGATATTAGCAAACTTTGATGCACAGTGAAGTCATTCCAGATTATATTTCTTGGTATCTGAATTATTGAATTTGTAAAGTTAAAAACTGTGATAAACATAGATTTATTATTGAGTTCTACTCCCAGAAATTTATAAAATTCTAATTTTCCAAGTCCTTTAGTGGATAACAACCATAATCTCTGGATACAGTATACAAAGTAGCTCTCTGAGCATAAAATCAGCAGTACTGGTGGGGACCCATACCTGGAGAAAAGAAGAGTGATTCCCCATTTTGGGAATTAGCTTGAGCAGGGCAGAGGTGGTTCATAGCTTTAATCCCAGTACTTGGCAGGCAGAGACAGGTAATACTCTTGAGTTGGAGACCAGACTGGTCTACAGAGGCAGTACCAGGACAGCCAAAGTTAAACAGAAACCCTTTCTGGGAAAAAACAAAGCAAACAAACAAACAAAAAAAGGAATTAGTCTGAAGCTCCATAGAATCCCATGCTGGAACAGTGGGGCTCCTGAGGGAAAATGAGAATAGACCTGAGGGAAGCATGGCAAAAGATCTGAACAGAGAACCATTGCTCAACAGAGTTTTTGACCCTTGTCCAAACAAGGTAGATAAACAGAGGAAAATAACAGAACCCATGGTACAATGTGTCATCACCTGGTCTCCAGAGATCCAGGGAAGTGGAACACATTGTCAGTCAATAAAGAATATATAGGCAGGATGTGGTGGCATGCATTTAATCCCACTCAGGAGGCAGAGGCAGATAGATCTCTGAATTTGAGGATAGCCTGGTCTACAGAGTGAGTTCCAGGACAGCCAGGGCTACACAGTGAAATCTTGTCTGGAAAACAAGAAAGCAAAATCAGTGAAACACACAATTTTCTATTGTCGAAAACATTGGGCTCGAGAGATTGCTCAGCAGTTAGGATCCTGTACTGCTCTTAAAAAGATCATTCCCAGTGAACTGCCTGCGACCAACTCCAGGGCATCTGACATCCTCATCTGGCCTCTACAGGCACTGCACTTAAATGCACATGCATAACTCAAATCTTTTTAAAGAAGAAATGTTAAAGCAGATTGCTCCTGGTGAAGAAAATTGATGCCAGATGGAAGCTCAGATCCTCAGAAAGGAGAAGAGCATCAGACACAGTGTCTGGAATCTACAGATACTTTTTTATTTTTAATTAAAATTTTTATTTATGTATGTGGCTGTTTTGTTTTTGTGAATGTATGTGTAAGTGTGCCTGATGTATATAGGGTCAGAAAAAGGAGTTAGGTGATTTTGAGCTGCTGTGTTCATGCTGGAAATCAAACCTGGGTCTCTTGCAGGAGCAGCAAGTGCTCTTAACCTTATACAGGGCTCATTGGAGTTAATCACAACCTTGTCTTTTGGGTTCATATTATAGATAATTTGATAATGATATTACAGCATAAAAGGACTGGGTGTATGTTATACAGGTGTCTGCTGTAAACCTTTATGGAAGAATGGTATAATAGAAAGCCTAGATAAAATGAGTCATTCAGGGTATATATCTACAGTAATGCAAAAAAGAATTGCAGATTTTGTAAGAAAGAAAAATTTCTTTCTAGGGTTTTTGTTTGTTTGTTTGTTTGTTTTGTTTTTGAACTTGGTTTGTAGATCAGGCTGGACTGGAACTCAGGTTCCCCTGCCTTTGACTCCTGATGCTGGAATTTGAGGTGTGTGCTACTGTGCCTATGAATTTATCTTTTTTTTTTTTTTTTTTTTTTTTTGAGAAAGGTTTTCTCTAGCTGTCCTAAAGCTTTCTTTGCAGGCCAGACTGGCCTCGAACTCACAGAGATCTGCTTGCCTCTTCCTGAGGTGCTGGGATTAAAGGCTTGTGCCACCACCGCCCAGCTGAAATTCTTGAAAAAATTAAAAAAAAAAAAACAGTATAAAACAATTATTTCTGAAAGAGGGCAGGGCAAGGAAAGGAAAACATACTGAGATGTAGACTTATATCCAGTCATGTCAATAATTGTGTGAAACATTAATGAAGAGAAGTAAACACAAAGTAGAGGTTATTACAGTAAATAAAAAGCAAGGCTCATTAGATGTGGTGTCCCATTCCTGTAATTCTAGTACTCTAGAGGATTGTGAGTTCTAGGCCAGCCTGAGGTACATAGTGACACCTTCAAAAATCTAGGGTTGAGGTGGTTGGTTGATCTATGTTGAATCCCTAGTAATGAGAGATGTATGGGGTTGGGGGTAGAAGGACCCTCCCATCAAGTAGAGAGTGTTGGCAATATTTAGAGGCTGAAGAGACATGACTCAGGGTTAAGAGTTCTAGAGGACTGGGTTTTGGTTTCCAGCACCTACATCAGCTGGCTGACATCTATCTATAACTCCAGCTTCAGGAGATCCACTGCCCTCTTCTGGCTTCTGCAGGCACTGCATGAGAACTCTTTAAAGAAAGAAAAACTTCAAATACAATGACAAAACAAAGTTGGGAAAAATAGATTCACAACTGGTATGACAAAGGCCAAAGTGAATGCATTAAGACTGCTGAAATAAGGGCTCAACACGAAACTATTTACAAATATACCACTGTGATAATAAAACCATCAGGAATGTACACTAATTAGAAATTGGTATGTCTTTCAACAGAACTCAGAGTTGTTTGGCTCAAAATTTGACAGAATAAAGGGAAAATTGAAAATTCTGTAATAATAATAACTCATGGCTTTCAAAACTTTTAAAACACATACTTAAAAAAAAAAAAACATCCTGGCTGGAAGGAGAAGGCTTAGCAGATAAGAGTGCTTCCTACTTTTGCAGAGGACCTGAGTTTGGTAGTTCATAGCTGCCTGTATTCCAGTTCAGGGACATCCCTGGGTAGGCACTCCTATGCAACACACAGACCCCCGCCAGACCCATACACAGACCTATATACGGCACATATAATTAAAATTAATGACACATAATTAAAAACAAATGATAAAAATAAATTTGTACAATATTACAAATAATTTTTTCCTAATTAACACATCTTAATGGCTGTAAATCAAACAATCTTGCTCGCAAAATAGATGTTCAAATGTACACAGTACATTGACAGTCACAGGACACATGAAGATTATGTATCTCTTGGTGCCTGATAGTACTAACCACAGCTTAGTGTTTACTATCTCAGTGTGAATCAGAAACCCCTTGATTCTTTACTTTGACACTGTTTCAGGTCATACAAAGTGGCTGAGTGTGTTTCGAGGTGTTCAGGGGGGTGTCTATAAGCTAGACTGCCCTCATGGTGCTCTGAGTATCTCATAAGTGTTTTCAGAGTGTCTTTGTGGTTCTTGGTCCTGCTGTAGAACCTCATGCTGCTGTGTGTGCTTCAGGAAACCTACCTGCCTTGGCCAATGCCCTATGACTATTGTCTTGTGTGTGTCCAGGTTATTCCCACCCAGGGAGCCAGTCTCCAGGGGAGAAGTTAGGTTCAGGTAAACACAGAAGAGGCATCTCAGCAAAATCACAGAAACAATTTATAATTTAGTAGATCTCAGAGAAATGAGTGGAGCGTACCTTAGCAGGCAAGTGATACCTGGGAGGTCCTAGGAGTGTGTTAGTGTATGTGGGTGAGGGCATTGCAGGCTAAGGTCTTTGAGGTTCAGGGTGTAACCCATGTTAATTTCTATCAGGGAGTTCTAGCTGATGGAGTTTAGAGTGAACTGTGAGTTTTGTGATGTCATTCTGTCCCTGAGAAGTCATTATGATGTATCTGCATATTCCATACTGAGAATGGTTTCAATGGGAACTCAAATATTGTTTGTGATGTGTGGTCCCCAGGAAGTAAATATATAAATCAGCCACACTGAGGAAAAGGAAGGAAATAGGAGACTGTTATATTGTATTTATTTATTGTGTCTGTGTGGGAACAATGAGCGTGTGCTTGTGCCCATGGCATAGCATGTGGTTGGAGGCCAGAGGACACCCTATATGCATCCGTTTTCTCCTTCTACCATGTGGGTCTGGGGGATTGATCCGAAGTTGTCAGTTTTGGCAAGTACCTTTACCCACGGAGCCAACTTACTGACTCAAGACTATGACCCTAATGCATTGTACACTTAAAGACCTAAGAGTCTTAAAAGGGGGGGGGGGGTGCTGGAGAGAATACTCAGAGGTTAAGAGCACTGGCTGCTCTTCCAACTGTCCTAGGTTCAATTCCCAGTGGTTGCATGGTGGCTCAGAACCATCTGTAATGAGATTTGGCGCCCTCTTCTGGCATGTAGGGATACATGCAGACAGAACACTGTACATATAATAAATACATCTTAAAAAAAAAAAAAGACCTAAGAGATAGCTCAGATTAAATGTTCATGCCACAGTCAAGAAGCAGTCATACATCTGACAAGACCTTTATTTTTATTGTCTTGTATATCTTATAACTCAGTGGTAATGTAAAAAATTGAATTAAAAACGAGCAGAACCACTGAATGGGACAGATGGTATAAAATGTCTAAATGGCAATCTATATCTGAGTATGTTAGAGTTAGGTTTTTTTCTTTTTTGAGATAGGTTTTGGCTGGCCTTGGACTCATAGAGGTCTGCCTGCCTCTACCTCCTAAGTGTTGGGATTAAAGGCATGTGCCACCACCCCCCCAGAAATTTTTATAGTTTTATCTGCCATTAGTTAGTTGTAAAAACTATGGATGAGATTAGAAAAGGAAATGAAGTGAACAGAAGGCTAGGGGATAACAGGAATACCTTAGGGAATATCAGCATGAAACAGAGGGAGGGACCTAGGACATAGGTTAGCTTGACTAGAATGTACCAAGTCCTGGGTTTGAGCCAAAGCGCCACATGGACTGGTTGAGGTGATGCATGCCTATAATCCCAGCACTTGAGATGGAGGCAGGAGAGTCTGTCTCAGTTACAGAGATTAAGGCCATCTGGGCTATGTGATAACCTGTCAGGGAAAGAGGAAAGAAAAAAGGAATTTAGGATGGTGTAAGAACCAAGAGATGAATATTTCAAAGCATTTCAGAATAGATCTGAGGATAGAGACAGAACCTGGACTTCGTGGCTCTAAAGAGCTGTGGGAGGTAAGAGAGGGAGAAGGGAGGGGTTTCACTGTGTTGGTCCAGTGTTGCCCCAACCCTACCCCACTGTGTAGTCTGTACAACTTGGAGAAAAGGATAACAGCTGACCCCGATCCACAAAAGCTGTTTTGAACAGTGTTTGATGTAAGTAATTGCTGTCTAAGTGTTATTACCCAGCATTCTCTTGTAAAGTTTAACTGAGAAAAGAAGAAAATTGTGTTCCACTTTGCTAGAGGAAGGAGGGTGAGTCAGTAAAGGAGAAGCTTCAAACACACTGATACTGGAGGGCAAAGGAGTTGGTGAAATGGCCTGGTGGGGCTTCTGAGGTGGACGGCATTGGACAAGCAGGTCAGTGCCACACAGGAGAACAGGAAGGAGATGCCTTCTAAATAGTGCCAGTGTGCTGGAAGTGGGCTTTATAAATTAAAGTGTGAAGGTGTATGAGGATAGCAGGTGATGAGAAAGGTCCAGACTAACTTTGAGATACACAAAAGAAAGTGGAGATTTGACTGTGGGTGAGTAAGATGTCCTCACTCAGTCTTGGTGCTCTTCAAAACTTGTATGTGCCCTTCCATGTCTCCCTTTAGTAGGGTATCTGGGACTGGAGAGGTGGCCCAGCAGTTAAAAGCACTTGCTGCTCTTACAGAGGACCTGGCTCGGTTCCTAGTACCTATGTCAGTTAGCTTTGTAACTCTAGCTCCAGGAGACCTACACATACATACACACCCCACACACACCCCACACACAAATAAAAAATAAACTAAGTCTTAAAATGAGAGAGCTTCTGTAGCATGAGATTTCATTTTATTTATTTACTTGTTTGTTTAATTATTTTGAGACAGGATCTAATCGTATAGCCCTGGCTAGCCTCAAACTCAGAGAGCTGCTTGCCTCTGCCTCCTGAGTGCTGAGACTAAAAGGTATGCCCCACCATGCTTGGAAAGATGTAATTATTTTTAAGTGTAACTTGTTTTAATGCAATTAAAGATTTAATTTAGTTTGAAAACTTAAAATTTTAAGATTTACTCATTTTTACTTAGGTATATATGTGTGTGCTTATGTGAGTGGATGTGTACCATGTATGTGCAGGATTTTGCTATGTAACGCTTTACACTGTGAAATGGTTTGGAAACATCTGTGGTCTTGAAAAACTAGTTTTACAACTCCTGAGTTAGCCACCTGAGCCCAAGAGAGACACTAAGGATCAGAGACATTTTCAAAATGTCTGAAAAGTTTGTATGTAAGTCACCAGAATTATGGAAAAGAGATATGCAATCTAAATCTGTGCCTGTTTTACTGACACGACCTTGAACTTTTTAACAGAATTTAATTGTCTGCAAATACTTAGCTTATGTACAGATTCCTGACTTTTAAAGATACAAAGTAATAGAAATAATAGAATACTAGCAATTACTACAAAGAAACCTGAAAATCTGACAGTATGAACAGATGGACTGAAAGACTGCCCAAACGTCTTTGTTTTTAACAGCGACCCTTACGTGAGAGTGACACTGTATGACCCGATGAGCGGAGTTCTTACCAGCGTTCAGACGAAAACCATCAAAAAGGTTAGACATTCTCCAAAATTTTTTTATGAACTTGGTTTTTCATATGACAAATTATTAAAAAAATACTATGTTTATTGTCTTTTAGTCTCTGAATCCAAAATGGAACGAAGAAATACTATTCAGAGTAAGTATGCATTTTATTTTATAAAGTATATATATTTCTCTGTAGGTAACATTAAGTACTAAGAATATTTTAAAATGCATCTGGGAATTTGCGTAGTTTTGAATTTTATTATTCACGGTGTGTGTAATCTGTGTGTGAGGAGATGCCATGACTTACGGCACAGAAGAAAATCCTGAGCTTGACCTTCTACCCATGTGGGTCTTCAGGATCAAACTCAAGCTCCAGGCTTGCATAAGAGCATTTTACCCTGCCAAGACATCTCATTGGACAGGGTCTCACTATGAACTCTTGCTGGCCTGGGACTAGTTATATAGATAGACCAGCCTGGTCTTGAACTCACAGAGATCCATCTACCTCTGCTTTCTGAGTGCTGAGAGTAATGGTGTGTACCACCATGTGTAGGTACCCAGCAAAAATGTTTAAGGAGAGTTAAAATTAGGGGCTGGAGAGATGGCTTAGGTCAAGACCACTTGTTGCTCTTTCAGAAAACCTGGGTTCCCAGCACCTGTGTGGTGGCTTACAACCATCTGCCCCTACAGTTCCAGGGGATCCAGTGTCCTCCCATTTTTACCTCCGAGTGTACCAAGCACATGTGCACTTGTACACCTAAAGTAAAACTAAATAAATCTTTTAGGAGAGTTAAAATTAGGAACCCTCTGCTGACATGGTCGGAACCATTGATCTTACTATAAAAATAAAGGTAAGGTGATGGCATATCAAAAGCCCTTTGTGAGGCTGGGATTATGCCGCTCTAATAAACTCAAGCAAGGGAGACACTTAGAGTGCTCCCACTCCCCTGTAGCAGAACCATAGCCTGTGGAGACAGTGCTCCCACTCCTCTGTAGCAGAACCATGGCCTGTGGAGACAGAGTGCTCTCACTCCCCTGTGGCAGAACCATGGCCTGTGGAGACAGAGTGCTCCCACTCCCCTGTGGCAGAACCATGGCCTGTTGAGACAGTGCTCCCACTCCTCTGTAGCAGAACCATGGCCTGTTGAGACAGTGCTCCCACTCCTCTGTAGCAGAACCATGGCCTGTGGAGACAGAGTGCTCCCACTCCTCTGTAACAGAACCATGACTTGAGACAGAGTGCTCCCATTCCCCTGTAGCAGAACCATGGCTTGTGGAGACAGGGTTCCCTGGTGACTGTGTCTAAGTAGATGTTGCTCTTACGCACCCTTTCTTGACCTGCCAACCTTCTCACCTCTGATTCCTACCCCATTATCCCAGCTCCCAGGAGACTCTAAGGGGCCTGTTTCTCAAGTCCTTACCATTCAGCAGGGTAGAGGTGTAGTACTGTAGTTTCTTGGCTGAATTGTTTCTGTTTGTATTTTACTTAAAATAGTTTTCCGCCTCAGTTTCCCCTTTGGGGGCTCACACATGGCCAGTGTTCTTTCTGTCTCATTTCCCACTCAGACCTAGCTCACACCCCAGGTCACGGGGACTTGCCTGCCTGGTCTCTTGTCTTTCCCTTGGTGCACTGCTCTTCTGAGTAAATACTTGTTTTGTTTTATTAAAACAACAAAAAAAATTTGGATGTGGCTGCAGCTGTGAAACACACTTGGTTCCAGTCAGGGAAAAGAGGCCTTAGGTCTGTGCTGTACAGTCCAAGGTTTTATGTTTGGTTTCTTTAGTTTTTATGAAGGGAAATTAAAGGAGAGAAGTTGCTGAAGACAGACAGAGCCCAGCCCAGCACCGTGCTTCTGGTCTCCATGTCCAGGGACAGTTGTCCCTCCGTCCACCCAGCATGACAGACCAGCATTAAAAACAAGTCTGAGATTGGATTCTTGAAGAATCGGCAGAGTTGGTAGTCATTTGGAGAAAAGTCAAACAGTTTTGGCTTTTGCCCTCTGAGCCAGAGGCCGCTGTGGACGGTTTCCTTGGCTGTATTGCTTAGGGATTCTCAGTCCTTCCCAAATGGCCTGCTTGCTTATTTGAAATTTATTACTACTTTCCTTACTGTGTTTTTCTCTGAAGTGTGTGCATCTTTTCTTTGCACATCATTTTCTCTGGGTTTTGAGAGGATTTTACTCAGGCTCAGCTCTTAGAAAGCTAGCTCCTGAGTGAGTACTGGGATTAAAGTTGTCTGCCACCATTTTGTAATGTTAACTTATCACTGGAGTCATTTACCTTTTTTACATTTTATTTATTTTAGTTTTTAGAGACAAGGCTTCTCTGGAGATTAAAGGCATGTACCACCACACCCAGCTTTTTACTTCTAATTCATTTATTTCCATGAAAGTGCTGACACAAAGATGTTATAGAATGAAATGAACTAAAAACAAATTCTTCTATTCATCTTCTCTACTTGCCTTGATTTATTTGTTATTCTTGCTTTTTAATGACAAGAAAATGTGAAAATTGACTATAAAAAATCCTCTGACTTCAGAATATAGAACATTCTTTTATTAATTAATTTTTTTGGTTACAAAATAAATAAATCATTCCCTAATGGTGTGTTTAGGTATTTGTGTATTCTTTGCTCTCAATTATCCCCTTGTCCCAGCCCCCACCGCACCTCCCAGCAGGCTTCCTCCGTTTCACTTTCTGCTTTCTGATTGCAGGGTTTCTAGTGCCCTCTCCATTTCCTGCCCTGTTAGGATCCCTTCCTGCTTACTGACTGGTTGGATGAGTTTAATTGTGGGGGCTCTTTATATGTGTGAGGAATTGATGCTGTCTTTCATGTGGCTGCACACATCTCACCTGCTCTGCAGGTTTGCTTTACTCTGGCAATGGCTTTCTTTGCTGTATAGAATTTTTTTAATTTCATATAATTTATTTGTCAATTTTTGTGATAATTTCTTACATAGTTAGAATTTTTATTAGCACCAGAAAATCTTTGCCTATGCCTGCATATTGAAGTGTGTTTTCTGGGCAGTTTTAAGTCTGTAGTGAATTTTGAATTGATTTTTGCACAAGACAAGAGATAAGGTCTAGTTTGATTCTTCTACTTTGAGAGTCCACCCAGGAGTAAAGCAGCTATATTTTCTCCAGAGGACGTCAAGCTTTGGGTGGTTCTTTGGGTGGCTTTAGACCTCTGATTCTCTTGGCTGCTTAGCTGTTGAAGAGCCAGTTCCATGATGTTTGTTGCTCTGTAACACTGTCCCTGTTTAGGATTCATTTAGCTGTTTGAAAGCCTTTTTTTTTTTTTTTCCCCAGTTCTGTGAAGAATTTCATTGGGTTTTTGATGGGGATGTGGTTGGTTTTGAAGATTCCTTTCCATATTCCATAGTAGCTGTTTACACAACACACTAAATATTCTAGTCCATGTGGGAGATTTTTTCTATTTTCTAGTGTCTTCAAGGTTTCTTTTTAGGGGCCTTTCACCTTCTGGGCATTTAAAATTTTTGATTAGATTTATTTATTTCATTCTATGTGTATGGATGTTTTCCTTACATGTATGTGTATAAAGCACACGTGTGCTGTGTGATGAACACTTTGGATCCTCTGGAGCTCATTTTGAGCACAGGTGCCTTATTTTCATTTGATTTCCTGATTTCTTCAGTGTCTCAGAGTGTTTGTGTAATTTCTTAATTTCTGGGTGGTGGTGTTGTGGGTCTCTAGTTTAATTGCACTAGGATCTCATGAGATCAAAGAGTTTGTTTCTTTTATATTTGGTAAGACTTGACTCTTGGGCTAGAAGTGATCCTGGGTTATGGAGGGTTCCATGACCTGCTGAGAAGAGTGTGTATCCTATCTTCTGGATGGACTGTCTGGTAGATATCAGGTAAGTCAGTTTGATCAGTGGTGTAGTTTAACTCTGAGCTATCTGTGTTGATTTTCAGTGTGGGTGATGTTTCTAGAAGTGAGATAAGGTACTAACTGAATCACCCACTATTACTGTATGAGCCCTCTCTTCCAAGTTTGTTTTATGGAATTGGGAGCTACAGTATTTTCTGTAAATATATTTACAAGTATTATATCTTCTTGATGAGGTGTTCTGTTTATTAGTATGTAATCATCTTCAAAACAAAACAGAAAACACATCTGCCTAGTTTTGGTCAGAAATTGGAAGAATTGCCAGCTCACTTTCTGTCTCAGTGGTCAGACAGACTGCAGTCCTTCCTTTGTCTCTCTAGGATGTGGACCTTAGATCAAGTTTCTAATTGATGATGTGAATTGCTTGTACAGATATGTCCTTATTTCTTCACCAGTGTAAAAAGACAGCGTTGGGGCTCTAGCACTCTTGGTTGGTATGAACTTGCTTTCAGAGTTAAAAATGCACCACTCCACACTTCCTGGTTCCAAGCTTGTTGATGGGAGACCTAATATTATTCTGATGATTCTGCCCTAGGTGAGCTTCTTGTATTAGAGCAGCTTTTCACATTGATTCTGTGTGTGTGTGTGTGTGTGTGTGTGTGTGTGTGTGTGTGTGTGTGTGTTTGTGTGTAGAGGGTGTATGTGTAGAGGGTGTACGTACAAGCACTTGAATGTATATGGAGGCCAGAGGACAATCTTTGGCACCACCCACCTTATCTTTTGATGCCTCACTGGCATCCAGATCTCATTGATTTGGATGGGCTACCTGGACAGTAAGCTTGGCTCTGTCTTGTATTTGGATTACAAGTGTTTGTCATCATATTCAGCTTTTTATGTAGGTTCCTGGTGTCAAACTTGGGCCTTGTCATGATTTTTTTTTAAGATTGATTTTTATCTTTATGTGTATTTGTATATGCATGTGGGTGGTTATGTGCATGTTAATATAGGTGTCTGAAGTTTATGTCTGGCTATGTGCATATAGGTGTCTTAAAAAGCCTTAGATCCTCCTGGAATTGTAATAAGATATGTAAGATGTTGGAGTAAGGTTGTGAGCTACCATATGGGTTCTGGGAATTGAACCTGAGTCCTCTGGAAAAATAGCCAGGGCTCTTCACTGCTGAGAATCTCTAGTCCCTGATTTATTAAGTGTTAATTTTATTATTTTTTCCCCTCCCATCTGAATTTCCTTGCCGAGTTTCTCATCTGTTCTCAGACATGAAGTAGATACTGTGGAGTTGGTTGCCACTGGCTATTCTCTACCCATAAATATGTTAATTTAGATGCAGTGGGACAGTTAAGATACAAACCATCAAAACTTACTTCCAGAGAAATAGGTTGTCGAAATAGTTCTATATCTCTTAATGAAATTAGATTTTAAGTTGAAGCATTCAAAGATTTAAGTCCCAGTAGGTCCACTGTTGACTTCTTCACACATTCTCCGTGTCTGGTTGAAAATGGAGGAGGAGGGGCATGCGGCAGGTTTTTATGACGCTAGCAGCACTCTGTTACCAGCAGCAAATGTGGATAACGAGAGAACAGAGCTGAACATTGTTAGCGTTCTGGTTTCATTTCTGATGCTGCAGTAAAACACCCTGACCAAAAACAACTTAAGGGAGTAAAGAGGTTATGTAGCTTATACCTTAGCTGTTCCCACAAAATCCATGTTCCAGAGCTGTCCACAGTGGGCTGGGCCTCCTATGTCAATTAACTGTCCCTTATAGATCAACCTGATAATGACAATCACTGTGGCTGTGCTGTGTGTGCTGTGTGTGTGAGGGGGTGAGAGAGAGAGTGTGTGTGTGTGTGTGTGTGTGTGTGTGTGTGTGTGTGTGTGTGTGTGTGTGTGTTGCTGGGGATTGAATCTACAGTTTTGAAAATGCTAAGCCAGCACTGTGCCAACGCATTTATGTCCAATCCTAGTTGCCAACTGGTTAGATACAGGGTTGTCCCAAATGATGCTAAGTCTTTAGTCTGATACCTTTTTGAAAAATCAGAAAATGTCACTTAAATGTGATGTCTTATCCCTTATATCCATATGGTATAAGTACCGTCTAGATAGGTAGGAGAGAACTTAATAGATCCTTGTAGGAAATGTCTCTTGGTGGGACAACAGCATCTGTTTGGCTCCTCTCCTTTGTGTGTGCACACATGTGTACATAATCCTGTCCTTAGGGTCTGAAGGACAGTCTTGGCTGTTTCTTAGGATCTGTCACTGGTTTACAGTGTACCAGCTAGGCTAGTACACTGGTAACTAGTCACTGAGTCCCAGGATCTGCCTGTTCTCCCTGCCCTGTGCTCGGATTGGAAGCATGGCTCATCACACTGGCTTCTAGGGATTGAATGTAGGTCCTCATGCATACAGGTAAGCATTTTATTGACTGAGCTCTTTCTGCAGCCCAGAAAACTTTTCCTAAAGGGCCATGTTTTTAAACATTAGTTTGGGGCTGGGAGAGAATGTAAGGCTCTAGTGTAATTACGTATATACATACAGAACGTGAGTGTAAACCTGGTTTGATGGTGCCAGGTGGAGCCAGGAGGATCAGAAGTTCAAGGCCAGCCTGGGCTACTCATTCTCTATAAAACTGGAATGTGATGGTATACCTGCAGTGAGCTATCCAGAGGTGAAGTAACTCATCTCAAAATCCTAGGTTCAAAACCCTAGGTAGGGTTTCTGTTTTGAACCTAGGGTTTTAAGATTAGCAGGTCCAACATAGCAGAACTCCAGTTCCAATGTAGACACAGTAAGACCATATGTGTCTATTGTAATAATTATTGCCAGGTATAAGGACACATACCTGGAACCCCAGTGCTAGAGGCACAAATAGCTTGATAGCTGATCAACCGGGCCAAAATGGGAAGTTACAGGTCCAGCAAGAGATCCTTTCTCAAAACAAAAGTGGTTGAAAAGCACCTGATGTCCATTTCTGACCTGCACACATAGGTAAGCACATTTTGCACACATGCATACATCACAGATGCACGTGTATTTTGTCTAACCTTTGTTTTAGATCAGTAAGGCTTAATTCTTTGATTAGAATTTGTTCAGAAAATCTCTTTTTTTTTTTTAAGGTCAGGGTTTCTCTGGATAGCTGTGGCTGCCCTGGAACTCACTCTGTAGAGCAGGCTGGCCTCAAACTCACAGAGACTCACCTGCCTCTGCCTCCCGGTGCTGGGATTAAAGGCGTGGCCACCACACCAGGCTTTTGTTATTGTCCCTCTCCCCAGATAAACCCCTCATCCCTTTTCTCTTTTTCTTCAGCTTTGCACTTTCTTCTATATTTTGAGAAAACACCACAAATTCACCTTCAACCATTTCTATCTGAATCCACCAATCTTTGCTCTCTAGTAACTCATTCTGTAATGTGCTGGGTTTTTTTGTTTATCTGTGTGTCTTAAGCATCTCTAAGAATGCTGCTTATAGTCTTCTTTTGTTAACTACTTCATTTTCCTGGGGAAGCACCTGCAATTTACTTTTACTTTTATTATTTTACTTATGTGTATGTGAGTCCGTGCAGGAGCTTGTAACTCCACCTGTATGCTGGGCACTGAACTGAGGTCTTTTGGCCAAGCACTGAGTGTTCTAACCACTGAGCCACTCTCCACCCTCTAATAGCTACGGTTCTGATGCCATAATCATACTTAGCAGTTAGAAAATGTAAAACTTCTCATGACTTCTGTAATAAAATATATACATGATCAGGGACTACAGTTTACAGTTTTGGTTGCTATTTATATTTTGTACCTTCTGGGCTACCTTTTTGAAGTCATACACACAGAAAAGATCTCAAATAGTATGTTTGTGTGTGTGTGAACCATACACTTAGGAGGCAAAGGCAGGGGGATCACTGAGCTTGAGGCCAGCCTGGCCTACAGAGTGAGTCCTAGAATGGCCAAGAATTCACTGTCTCTCAGCCTACCCACCCCCCAAATAATGCAATATAAAATCATTTGGGAAGAGATTCTTAGTGAGAGATTATCTAGAGTGGACTGACTTGTGAGCATGTCTGTGGAGAATCGTCTTGATTATTGATATAGGAAGACCCTATGAAGAGGATCCTAATCTGTGTAGGTACAGTGCCCAGGACTTTATACTTGCATAATGAATACCGTATCCACTGAACTCATTCCTAAATATATATATATATATATATATTTTTGTTGTTTGCTTTTTTGAGACAGGGACTCATTGTGTAGTCCTGGCTGGCCCAAGACTCATCTTGTGGACCAGGCTAGTCTAGAACTCACAGAGATCTGCATGCCTCTGCCTCCAGAGTGTTGAAGTTAAAGGCGTGCCCTGCTTAAATGTGTTTTTGTATCACATCTTCAACCTCTGTTTTGTTTATGTCTATATTAAGTTGATTTTGACGATTGAAATATTTCAGCAAAAATGGGATACGTAAGCTTTGAAAAATTCTCCGTATTGTTGCAATAACACAAAGTGTTCGAACTCAGAAGACCATGGGTGACATGAGTCTGGCCTGTTTGTGTAATTTAACTGCATAACTGGGTCAACAGGCAGCCTCATTTTGAAGACATTTCTTTCATCTGTGGCTGGATGTTCATGTTTTTAAGGAAAGTTATTTCTCTTACTTAGGTCCTTCCACAGCAGCACCGGCTTCTCTTTGAAGTGTTTGATGAAAATCGGTTGGTAAGTAAAGTCACACTGCATGAGTGTGAAGGAGGCATCCATAGTGAGCCTCAGGAGGGTGGTGGGGGAGGGTTCCACTTGGAAGGGCTGTTTATGGGAGTGCCGTGCTTTTCTATTCTCTTTCCTTGAGTTATGCTACCGTTCCATTCTGTTCCCAAGCACCTCTCTTGGTTGTCAAGTTTGTAAAGTTTCCCACAAAGTCCTGTGTGACAGAAGATGGAGGAGGGGAAGCCCCTCTTGTTTCTATGCCACATACTCTGAATTCTAGAATATCTGCAGCTGTGTGTATTTACCGTGGTGTTACATCCCCTCACTGCGTGTGTGTTTCCATGTCCCCACTGGTTTCAGTGGAAGTCAGAAAACCACTTCTGGTGTCAGTTTGCAGGAACCTCACAACTTTTTTTGTTTTGAGACAGGGTCACATTGACCTGGAGCTTTGCTAGGCAACGCCAGCTATACCTCTGTGTGTCCTAGAACCTACCTAGCTCTGCCTCCTATCTCCCAGTGCTGAGATGACTGAGCACCACATGCACATCCTTTTATGTGGGAGTCGAAACTCTGGTCCTCATGCTTGGAAGGCAATTCATGTAGTGGCTTCTCTTGAGCTTACCTGTGCTCAGTTTCGGTGTCCATCTACTCTCTTATCCCGACTCCTCGATAAACCTGCCCACACTGAGGGGATGAGCATCACTCACAAAGGTCAGGACAAATCCAAACCTTACTGCTTTTGTTGTTGTTTTTGAGATAGGGTCTCTCTGTGTAGCCCTGGCTGCCCTGGAACCTCTTACTTCTGCCTCGTCTATGTTGAGATTTAGAGGCCTAAATCTCCATACTCAGCTTTCATTTTTATAAAACAATCATTCTCTCTCCTGTCTTACTGAAAAATCACCTGGAAACTGAGATTTTCCTGCTCTTCCTTCCCTTTTGAGAATGTCTTTTCAAACCTTTCCTTGAATGGTTTACATTTAAATTTTATACCTGTAATATCTGAACATGTGGATTGTGTTAGTTAGCTTCCTAGCTCACTGACAGAATATCTGAGAAAATCCACCAAAAGGAGGAGACTTATTTGGCTCATGCTTTCAGGAGTTTAATCTGTGGGCCCTTAGGACTGCTTGGGAGCCTGTTATGAGACAGCATCATGAGAAAATTGTCTGGTAGAAGAGAACCGCTCACCTTTGTGGTGGTGTGGGGGGAGGGGCTAGGGGTGTGAGGGAGTGTCTGTCACTTTTGTAATGGAGTCCCTACCTCCAAACCTGTGAGTGTATAAATTAACCTGATGATGAGATCAGTGCTTTCATGGTCTAGACACATCCCTGCATTGAACACCTTTGCACATGAGCTTTCAGCACACTTGAGACAGAACTCATAATGCATAAAAATTGTGTTATTAAATATAAACACCAAAAGAGGTATGAAGGAATCTGACTCTTTTTTTAACTCACAAAGAAACTGGATTGTGTGCAGGTGAGGTGGCTCATGGTTAAAAGTGCCTGCTGTACAATTATGAAGACCTGAGTTTGAATCTCAGTGCCAAGAGAGCAAACCAGGTATCCTGGGAATGCCAGTAACCCCTGCTCAGAGGGAGTGCAGACAGGGGCTTTGCTGGCTTCCACCTACCAGAGAAACCTTGAGACCTGGGCTAGGGAAGAGACTGTGTCTTACAGGGATAAGTGGAGAATGATAGGGGAAGCACGCACACTACGTGTGTATCTGCACATATACAAAGACTCACATGGACAGACACACAAATAATTTTTTAGCAATGCTACTCTAAAAAAAATTTAGTGTTACATTGCATAGCATTTTTTTCTTTTCAAGAAATGATAATTGACTCTGGCGGGTGATGATACTGCTTGTGATCCTAGCACTCTGAAAGCTGAGGCTCTGGTGTTGAGAGTTCCAGGCCAGCCTTTACTAACATTAGGAGACGCTGCCTCAAAAATAATTAAAAATAGGAAATGATAGTTGTACTAGTGACTGGAGATACTGCAATCAAACCTTAACAGCACAGTAGTTAAAGTGGTGTTTTTAACTAAGGGGGATGCTGTTACCACAGGCAGTATGTGCTTCTGAGACCGTGGGGACATGGGCTTTCAGTGGCCAATGTGGGTAGATGTAAAGACTTTGTCTTTTTATTTGTACTTTTGCTTTTTCTGTGAATCAAAAATTATTTTACTTTTCTCTTGTCTGTTATTCTATTATCCTATAATGCCAAATGAAATTTAGTCTTGGTGTGTTTTTTTTAAAGCCTTATTATTTATCTGTATGTGGCATCTGTATCCTTAAGTGTGGTGACCAGAGGAAGGCAACAGACTTCTTGGAGATAGAGTCACAGGCAGTTGCAGGACCCCTGGCTGATTATGCTGTCTTCTGAACTCTTGATTTTTAATGATGTCAAAGCAAGCACTCTTACCCACCAAGTCACCTCTCCAGCCTTGAGTATTTATTTTTAAACATGAAATGTGCATGTGAATAAGAATAGACAGCACACATACATTTATGGCAAGACAAATGTCTGTGTACAGATCTTTAACGGAGGCACGAGAACATCTGCAACCTCCGAAGGCCTCTTTCCAGCAGTGTCCCTTTGCCCTCCCCTATATGTAGTAGCACTATCCTAAGTTTTCTGTATGACATTCTTTGCTTTCTAAAATATTTATGTACATATATATTATTATTATTAAAAATATTTGATTTTTAATATTTTTAGAAGATTTGATTTGTATTTTAAAAATTATGTATATATATGTATGTTTTAGTGTATCCACACATGAGTGCAGTGCCCATGGAGGCCAGAAGATGGCATCAGAGTCTCTGGAAATAGAATTGTAGGTGTTTGTGAGTTGCTTGACGTAGGTGCTGGGAACTCGGGTCTTCAGCAGCAAGAGCTCTTAATAGCTGAGCCATCTCTAGCTCCCTTACCCATACTTTTAATCTTATACATGCAGCAGTATGTTTCTGATAGTCTTTTTCCTTAGTGTTGTATTTGTGAGATTGACCCACGTTGACACATTTTCACCCAAAGTTTTTTTTGTTTTGTTTTTTTAATCATCACCTGCAGGTCATAGTAGCATACTTTATGCATTAGCCCTCTGTAGGGGATATCAGATTTGTTTGTTTCTAGTTGTTTTCCTCGTTACTGATTGGTGGGCATCCTTCCTTGCTCTGTCTTTTTGGGCTCATGTCTGAGTGTCTTTAGGTGGGGAGCTGAATTTCTGGTTACTTTCCCTGCTGGTATTGGAGCTGAAGTGGCTTTCTACCTGACCCTTGGGTATGAACTACTTATTCAGGTTATTTGAATGTCATCCATAAGGAAGGACAGCTCCTGCTTTCCACTTTGCTTGCTTGTCTAGTTCTTCCGTCCCATGGCTGTCACAGGTGTGATTGTTTCTTCATTACCAAAATTGCTGTTTGTTAAACACTTGGTGTGTGGTAACTGAACTGTGTGCCATGATGAGGTGGGAAGGAAAAAAATGCCTTTGGTATTAGTGATTAAATACTTATAGATGATAAATGTGGCACTTAAAACTTTAACACTTTAAAAACTTTTTTATTCTTTTAATTATATATAAGTATGTACAGCTGTGTGCCATACCTACAGAGGGCAGAAGAGAGTATTGGATCTGAGGCAGGATCTGTGAGTTGCCCAGCGTGGGAGTTGGGAACTGAACTCTGGTTCTCTGCAAGAATAGTGTACAGTCTTAAATACCATATATCATCATCCAGCTAGCTCCAAATAATCAAAAATTTTAAGGTAAAACCAAAGCAATGCATTAATCAGAATATAATGGATCCCAGTCCAAGGCCTATGTTCCATTGGAGTCTTGTCTCTTATTGGCACATTAACCACAATCCTGGACAAATGAGAAAGTGTTCTCTCACTTTAGAAAATGAGATCCAGAAACAGGGCATGGAAGGACATTCCTCTCATCTTTTGGGAAGCAGAGGCAGGAAGATCCAAATTTCAAGGTTATCCTCAGCTATATAAGGAGCCACGGAGCAAGCTTGTGCTGGGAGATCCTATCTCCAAAAAATTTAAAATCACAAGATTAATTATTTAAAATAAAAATTTTCTTTACCTACCTCACTTAAGACAATGGCTCTGAAAACACTGGAAAATCTTTGTTCTCCCACGAAAAGATCTCACTACGTAGCTCTTGCTGTCCTGGACTCATGGAAACTGTACTACCCTCAGACTCAGTCATCTTCCTGTCTCTGCCTCCCAAGCAAGTGTTGGGATTAAGGGCATGTGTTACTTACTAGTCCTGTCTGCTCTTATTTCATTTACTTATTTATTTATTGGGGCAGAGTTTCCTGTATCCCAGCCGGAACTCCTTTGGTATCTAAGGATGCTCTTAAACTTCTGATCCTCCTGCCTCCACCTTCCCAGTGCTGGGATTTCAGGTGTGTGCCTCCATACCTTGTGGCATTTGTGGAGCTGAAGATCAAATTCTGGGCTTCTTATATGTTAGATAATAGTCCACCAACTGAACTTCATCCCAGCTTCAGAAGTATCTTCATGATGACAGTACAGATTTAAATGTCATTTAGCATTAGGTGTGTCTGTTTTGTTGGTCCTCATTTATGCTGGAAATAGATCTTCTTTGAGAAGTGAATGTGAGCAGCTATCAGGGCCAGAAAGAAACTAGAATGATGTGCTTGCTGAGTGCCACCCCTACCTCATCACATAACTGAAGTTCAAAAGTTACTATGATGCTGTGGGAGCCATAGCCACTAGGCTGGCATCGAACAACAGACCTCTGTCACTGGAAATGTCTGTCCTTGAAACCATGAGTTGGTTAGGAAATCTCTTTGGAAAGTAGGGTGGGGAGCACAAATATAGTTTTAAGTAGAAATAATTTTCAGTCATCTGGAAAATGTTTTCTGAATCATACATACTTGCTTTTGAGAAAAAAAATTGGACTACATTCTTTTCTTTTTTCTTTTTTTTTTTTTAAAAAGTTGATTTTAAGGCTTAAAGTGATGGCGGTCATGGCAGTCCATGTTCTTAGAGAGATACGAGGAAGGGTGATGTGCCTGAAAATAGAAACAAAAATGAACTGGTGCACAGGTGTGTCACCAGTCTCAGCCACACCTACGTACCTGCCACTGAAGGTGTATGGGGGTAGACTTAGTGGCTAATCTCACTGGGATCTGAAGGGGAGGATTTTTGAGGGACTGGTTTGTAGGTTGTACAAGCTGACAGGTCCAGAATCCTGGGGAGATGAGTGTGGAAGTAGGCAGGATTTCTCTAGTGGAGGCAGAGGTAGAGGCAGACTCCTTTGGAGGCTGGAGAAATGGTTTAGTGGTTAAGAGTAGGTGCAGATGATCTGGTTTGGCTTCTAACACCCCAACAGGCCACACATAACTGCCTGTAACTAGCTCCAGAGGACTCTTAGGCCTCTGACAATACTGCACTTGCATGCTTATGCACCAACACACACAAATACATAATTAAAAATGTCTTTAAAAAACCAAACAAGCCAGGTAGTGGTGATGCACACCTTTAATCCAGTACTTGGGAGGCAGAGGCAGGTGGATCTCTGAGTTTGAGGCCAACCTGGCCTACAGAGTAAGTTTCAGGACAGTCAGGACTGCACAGAGACCCTGTGTCGATAAACAAACAAAATTGCCTTTTTGGTCAACCTGTCTTCCTCTTGAGGCCTTCAGCTGACTGGGTAAAGTCCACTTACATTGTTGAAGGCCATCTGCTTTTCCTAAAAGCCCACTGGTTTTTATTTTTATGTCTTTAGGAATACTTTTAGCAGCAATGTATAGATTGGAATTTAACCAAACAGCCAAGTGTCAACATGTGGTCAAACTGATAAGTACAGATACTCACCACAGCAGATACCAGTCTTCAGGGTTCATCCACAGCTAGCAGCACTTAACTGTAGATGGTCACTTTATTCCATGTGAAAATAACCAGGATCAAACAGATCAGAGTGGGGGGCCAGCCTCAGGGCACTGTCCACCAGCTGGGGACCAAATAGGTCAGAGTGAGGATGTGGCTTCTGTCCATAGGCACTGTCCATTTCTTTGCAGACTCTGGATTTCGGTGGGATGAGCTTAGAGCCCTCCCAGATGAGGCTGCCAGCACATCATTCCTCCGGCTTGAGGTCAGAGTTGACCCTGGCCCTGCTAACTATACTGTGTGACTCCTTCACTGCCTTAGACCTGAGCCCACGATGTAGGCTGTTCAGCATTTTGGGATTTCAACATGTCAGTCTCCCCTGACTCGTTTGGCTAACTTCTCCCTAAATTCTTCAAGTATCATTGCTTTTCATCTGTCTGTAGAACTTTTAAATAGTTGTTTAGAAGTTGCGGTTCTTTTATTTTTTGTTGTTTTTTTTTTTTTTTTTTTAATGGTTGTAGAGACAATATCTCACATAGCTCAGGCTGTCCTCAAACTTACCATGTATTGAAGGATGACCTCGAAGTTCTGATCCTTCTGTCTGCACCTCCTGAATTCTGGGATTACCGGCGTGCCTCATACCGGGTTTATAGGGTACTAAGGACTGTATCTAGTGCTTCATGTTATGTTAGGCAAACACTCTACCAACTGAGCTACATTCCAGCCCTGGATCAACTTAAAAACAAAACCCCACTAAACTAAAAGAAAAATCTGGGTATTCAAGATGGCTGCACTGACAGTCTCTACTGGTCACCCTCCCTTCCCCTTTCCAGCTGGGGTAACTTGGTGCCTGTTTTACCCTCAACTCAGTAGGATCAGAAGGGGCAAGGGAGCCTGGTTGTGGTCCTCGCTGTCTGAAAGCTTAAGACCTCACTGCAAAGCGGTTTGTCAAGGAGAAAACATGACAGATACATGACATGGGTTGTTTTTTATTAATAGAGTTTTTCTAGATACTGTAAGTTTTATCCCGAGTCCTGTGTATTTAGATCTTACTGATTAACTGATTACAAGTGACGCATTTAAGATGGCAAACCCCTAACTTAATTCAAAAAGGAAGTTAGAAGGAAGAAACAGGATTAGAACTTTTCCTTCTTTATATTAAAAGAGTAATAATAAAGGAGTATTTACTGTCATCTCTAAAAACATAACGGCTTGTATTAAACTAGTGATAATTGAATTATTAAATTATTACGCGCCTTCTAAAATGTGATGTCTTATTCCAGTCAAATAAAATTTAACAAATTCCAGTTTGTTATGGCTTAACTGGTTAAAAATACTAGAAAATTGGGATTAAAAACAGATCTAACTTAAGCAGTTTTCTTATTTAAACAAAGTATGAGTATATGTTCTACATATTTGCTTTTACTTAGGAAAAAAACTTACTTAGAAAAATACTACTTGGGTGTAGTCCCATTTGGTGTAAACAACTAAACCATTTTCCTTTTGCGTTTCCTATGAATGAGCCAGTATGTATTTATTGCTGGAGTTCTCTATAAAATTCAGGTAAGGGGTTTAAATATACCCTAGAGTATTATTTAAAAATAAATTTGTTTCTTTTAAATAGAATACTGACCTTGGTCTCTGACAGTTAGGAGAGAAATTAAAATATTAAACTTTTATTGCCGAGTAAGCTGAAAATACAGTAAAGGTTAAGTAAACACAGATCAGAAATATATATCTATATACACAGAATCACAACCACCCACTGTTCTCTGCTGTGAGAGTTTTATCAGCACTTGTAATTCTACCTCAAAGGCAGTGCTAGCAGGCAAAGTATAAACAAGTGCCCGCTTTGTTTATATAATGAAATATGTGGCGGGGCTTGTATTTCTTTATGGGTGTCTAACAGCTGCATGGGTTGTTTCAACGCACCAGTAGGGGCCAGCAGAGAACTCTTTCAGAACAGAATTGGCATTCAGATGTGTTTATTTGATGTGTTAAATCCTCTTTAGACTTCTTTGCTTACCACAATACTCTTTAAGTGAATGAATTGCACACAGTGGAATAAAATATCCAATGTGTCTAAACTATATTGGGGTATAGCTTTTCTGTCTAATCTGCATATTTTTTTTAATGGAATGTTTGCCCAGGCTGTTTCTTGGCAAGACTTTAATAGTCAAAATATAAATGGCATCATTTAAAGACTGTACTACTTGGCTGCAAAAAGCCTTAAACTACAGGACAAAATGATTGGTGACAGCCTCTCCTCGGCCTTCCCCCCCCCCCTTGAGATTTATCAGTATTTACAGCAATGTTCCGAGGCTCATTTTGTAGTTCAGTCTGTCAGCTTTCACTTTCATAATTGTGTTTCGCTAAAACATTTATCTGTTTAATTAACACTAAGGTTTCACCCTCCTAAATGTATTCAACTGTTTGCACCTAGTCTTTAAAAATATTCCAGTTCATATTCCCAGCATCAATAACTTGACTAAATCCCTCAGAATGGCTACTATTTGGAAATTCAATCTTCAATTTGATACTCAATCATACGGGTTTTATTCCTACCCTGTAACTTCCTGTAACCCTATACCTTTGGGTAAAAATGTTAGTGGTCAGGATGGTTGGGGAAAGTATAGGCACAGATTTCTGGAGTTATGTTTGTCTTGTAAGGTTGGGGTGGAAAACACGGTTTCAAGTTGAAATGCAGGAGGCTTGTTGTTCTTTCGTTACTCATTCATGCAAATTGGCGAAGGTATAATTGAAACAAGGTTGGCTGTGTTTGAGTCAGGGCTGCAGCTGAGCTCAGCTTAAAGGTCGCTGGAAATCAAGTGCTTTGTCAGTGAAGCTGTTCTGACTACGAGCGATTCTAGACATTTGGGAAATGTTAGTCTCGGACATGGGTCATCCTTTTCTATGAAATCTGGTATCTCAGTGTCCTAAGGTTAAAGAAGCCTCCTGACCAGCATTTTTAACACTAGCGATGGTTTTTTCTCTGGCTGCAGCCCAGCTGCTGCTTGCCTGTCTACAGACCAGAGATCTTTGTTTTGACTCTCAGCCCTGAACATGCTTGGAAATGAGAACAAATGGCACAGAGTTTACGATTGCACTTTGCAGCCAGAAGAAGCAAGACTTACCCTCTGTCAGAACCCTCCGGAGATGACTTGGAGAGCCACGTTCACATACATGGCAAGAAGCCACCCAAAATCTCAGTGGCCAGCATGGTTCAAATGAAGCTGTCCCCCGGACAGACGCCACCATGGATAGAGCAAAGATCTTCTGAACACAGTGGCAAAAAGAGCAGCAGCCTGCAGATCTCTCTGCAGCCCAGGCACGTCGGGCGCCTTCCGAGTGCTGTCAAGGCTGGCAGGGGTGATGCTTCCTTTGCCTGTGCTTGGAAGGATAGCATTTGCAGTAGTACTGAGGCTGACAATGAACTGCCCAATGTCAGTGATGACAGCCTCTTAGGTACTTCTGCTGTGTGCCACGGCAGTGTTGGTAACGTCTCAGCCAGTGACAACGGGTCTTACAGCAGCAATGGCAGTGACTATGGGTCGTGTACAAGCATCACAAGTGCAAGCTCCTGCACCAGCAGTGTGGTCAGCGACAGTGGTTATGAGACCTTTTCTAGTGGAAATTTACCTTCTGACAGCACCTCCAACAGAAGTGTGCCAACCTGTACTACTCCCCGTGAAGTTATGTGCACAAGTCCCAGTGGGCTTCCCTTTGCCCAGGAGGACCAGGATCATGAAGTAGAGATTGTGAAACTGCCAGTGAACAGGAATGCCAAGGTACCACTGAAGCGTTGCACATCTTTGGTCATTTTCCCCAGAAGTCCCTCAAACACACCACCGGCATCTCCCACAAGCCGAGGTGCCTACCAGACCTCACACCAGTTGGTTGTATCTTCTGAAACTGCGCATCATGAAGATGGTCCTGGCACCAAAGGCTTTCTGTCGACAGCTGTCAACGGGCTTCGATTATCTAAAATGGTTTGTACTCCCGGGGAAGTCAGAGATGTACGGCCACTCCATGTCAAGGGCTCATTGCAAAATAAAATTGTCATTTCGAATAGTCCCAAGCAGACTGTGTGTGAGAAGTTGCCTGAGGGATTTTCCTGTGTTTCTGTGCACTTGACCCAGCAAAAGCCAACCATGTCAGATTGTGAAAACTTACCTGGTGGTTGCACATCCGAGAGGTCAGAACTCCAGCTCCAGCCTGATTTGAACCATGCCATACTCACACAGAAGGTGTCCTCTTGCTTACCAACCACACCAGACGGGGATTACCACATAAACATCCGTGGAGAGTTGGAAAGACCAAATTCACAGGGAAGCAAAAGCTACACTGCTTTACAAAGAAGTGTTTCCCTTGGAGGGCCATGCCCAAGCCTTTGCTGTTTATCCAGCCTGAAGCACAACTGTTCGAAGGGGGGACCATCTCAGTTACTCATAAAGTTTGCATCTGGGAATAGTGGGAAAGTTGATAGTTTGTGGAGAGAGAGAGGCTTGGCAAATGAGCTTTCTACTATCTACAAGGTAAGTGTCCTTTGGGCTTGGTAAATACCGATTGAGTTACAGTTAGTTACTGAAATGGTTGGTTATAACGGATTATAATGGTATCTGTTCCTTTCTGCCCTTAACGAGGGAGTATTTGGAAAGCATCAACTTTATATTTGTAAATCTGAAGAACTCTCTATCACTTTTCACTCTTGGTTATTTTATTACTAAAAAAGTATCTTGATTTAAATCATAAAATTCTTCTAGAACTGGTGCTGGGTCCCGTGTGTGTGTTTTCATGCATGGCCCCATGTGTTTTTCCCATTTCCTCTCTGGCCCCTGTAATCATAGTGAGATAAAGCCATGACCGAGTTCCTTTAGAAACAGAAGTGTGACTACCTGCTTATAAACGAACATAGAAGTAATGTAATGCCTTTAAATGCGCATTTGTAAGATCAGCGATGAAAAAGACTGTTCTATTGCATGCTTTAAGAAAAGGAAAAATAAATGGGTTTAGTGTTTATATATACCCTAACCACAGGAACGTCGTTCCGCCCTGTTTTTTCTTGAGTTACCAGTTAATGTGCCTCCCAAATGTACCTCAGTTTTTCAACAGTATTGATTTCTAAGTTTTATGTGTTTGAATTGGCTTAAACTTGCTAGATATTTCCCATAATTTTCTATTTACTACATTAGCTTGTTGTTTTGACAATGTTGCTTTTATTTTATTAGTAATTTAACTTCAACAGAACTGAGCCAGATTGGCTCTTTATGTAACTTGCCCTTTCCAAAGCATTTAAAGTGTTTTTGAACTAAAGTAGCCTTTAAAATTTCTGTATTTGGAAGATCTTGCTAAATTCCAGAAAATTGAATTGTTTTCCTGACCACGTTAGCTGTTGATTGACAGCACATAGGTTTTTTCCTTTCTTTCTTTCTTTTTTTTTTTTTTTTTTTTTTGAGGGGGGAGATGATATTTTACCTATTTTCTTAATGCCTAATTTCTGTATTAAATGTGGAGGTGGAATCCAGATAACTTCTAGGAAAATGGAGTTAGAAAATTAGGTAATTGTTTTTTCTGTTTTGAAATCTGGTAAATATAATCATTGTTCCCAAGGTTAATTTATGCAGCTACTTTATTTGGTATAAAGAGATCAGATTTCAAGTTCCATTTACAAAATCTTGTAAAGCAGTGTTTAGGACATAATCAGTTTAATTCCCCCACCATCACCACACCAAAAAGAGGAAGAGAATAGGTCTTAAAAAATATCAGTAACCTGTTGATTCAGTTGGTGTTACAGACTTACTGAGGAAGTCACTGACCCAGAAAGAATTACAGAAATAGCCCCAAGATGGATGTTATTGTGGTAACATTATCCTTTGTCACTGACGCTTTCCAAAAGGGCACTTTAAATATATCCAGTGAAATATAAACTAAATGCTGTTTTTACTGCTGAGAATATATATTCTCGTGGACTTTTAAACTTCATAGCGAACTAACAAATACTGCTTTGTGACAGCCTAATGCCAAGCTTTGTGCCTAAACTTTGTTGGCTGTGAAAGAATCTAGAAGGTACCATGTGTCTGAGAACTTTAAATTGTTCTTCAGCATGCATTGAACAATTTCCTTATAAAAATATTTAGCAGTTGTATCTACTGTCTTTGTCTAAATTGACCTTACTGATAAATGACAAATTGAGGCTTATGCTAATTTCTTTTCTAAACACAGAATGGTCACAGTAGTGACATTTCAAAAGTAATACTGTGTTTATCAATAATGATATATTAATCTAATTATAGTGGTTTATTGTAACTCACTTATAAATAAACAGCTCCCAAAATATTTCTCATGTCTCCACTTAGTCTGGGTTCATGTTCAGATATGCTGAGTCTGCATTCACATTTAACAAGTTGATACTGGAGTCGCGCTTGGTAATGTCAGCTATCTGTACTGAGCAGCAGTGAAATCAAATAACTGCTTTGGTCAGAGACCCTGATGTCTGAGGTAGAGAGGTCTCCAGTGTGTTTAGCTACCAGCTTTCAGCAGCCTATTGCTGAGTTTATATTTCTTTTTAATCCTAGCTCGTAAATGACTAATATTTAATGTCTAGTGACGACTTCTAACCTTTGTCTAAGACACAAGCTCTCCTCTGTCCTTACAGCTGAGACTAAAGATGGGCTCTTGAATCCCTCATCATCGTGCCTCTTGGATTTTCTGAGTGCATTTCAAAAGCAGTGTTATGTAGGCAAAGGCAGTATGATGACCCTTGACCCACCAAGAGAAGTGTTGTGTTTCATTGATGAGTATAATAATAGTCTGTCAGCTTAATCAAGAAATAGATCAAGGAGCTAAGGGGTATACACAGTTCTGAAATTAATATCAATTCTAAAATCTGTAGTTAACTTACTCCTTATTAGTTCCCTTTTTCCTATGCGTTATGTTCTGAATTTTCTTTGTTACATTGTTAGGGTGCTCAGGCTCCTTGCCTTGTTTAGTAAACTTTAAACTTAACCCTAGCTTGTATGTGCCTACCATCATCCATTTATATTTATATTTTGGTTAGAAACTCTATTTTATTTTTTTTTAAAGGGGTTTTCTGCTTCTTGTCTAGTACTTAACATTAGCTAAGTATATTGCTTAAGCCTAAAGGAGTCAATATATTTATATTTAAATATATTATGTCTTAAAATATATTTATGTCTTAATTACTATAGTTATTAGTCTCAAGATGATACAATTCAGTAATTTAAATAATTCCTTCTAAGATCAGTATTTTAAAATTTGCATACTTTAGTACTTACTATTTTTCAATATTGAATATTTTAGTACTTACTATTTTTTCAATATTTATATAGTTTAGTGGACATTATCTAAGGACATTAAGCCTATCATAAAAACACTTAAAATTTTATTTATAAAAAATTATAAATAAACATTAGTGTGCTAGAACTGTGATCCAGCAATGTAAGTGACCAGTTTTAGAAATTTGCTCCCCCCCCCCAAAAAGAATGTTTCTTAGACCTGAAGGATTATAAAAATGATACCAGAGGTATTTGGGCCTGGCTTATTTGCTAGGAGATACTATGTATTCTCTGCAGATACATCATTTCTAATTCATTTAGCACACATTTAAATATTAAGCATTGACAATAAAAGTATAAAATGTAGTCTTTGTTTAAGGGACAGCGACATTATAGTAACAGAGACAGACAGTAAAAAATAAATATTTCACTAATGAATGTGATATGCCGAGATAGAGGTAGAGAGTTGCATGAGGAAGCAACACAGCATTGAAGGGACCTGTTAGAAGCTTTCACAGAGGAGGTAGGTGACGCTAGAGCTGCATCTTGATAGTGAATTATTTGAGGGCAGAGATTCTCCAGCTCAGCGCTGTTTATGTTGGGGGCGGGGCTGCCTTGTGCACTGTAGGGTGATGAGCCATGGGCCTGATCATTATACACTAGATACCAGGTGCACGCCCCGCCCAAGTGCCACATGTTCTCCAGGGCAAAAGTGCCTCCTAGTAAGAACTGCTACTTTAGACAGAAGTCTTAGTGCCCAAAGGCCAGAGATATGCAAGGGCCTTCTGTTGCAAATCACTCAGTATGACTCAAGTGGGTGGCACAGAGCATGGGGGGAGATGATGCATGGGTTGGAGTTGGAATTGAAAGGAAGGCCTTTGTATCTTGTTAACAGACAGAACTTAGTCAATAGAAATCTTTATTTTATTTAAATAGTTTAAGTGTATGTGTGTCTGTGTGTGTCTGTGTATGCAAGTGCAAGTGCCTTGAGAGACCAAAATTGCCTAGAGCTGAAGTTACAGGTGATTGTGAACCACCTGGTGTGGATCTCTGTAAGAGTAATATATACTCTTCACTGCTGAGCCATCTCTCCAGCCCATTGTTTTTAAAGATAATTATTTGTGGTACCATGGATTTTAAGTGACTTCTTACCTTGTGTTTTTGGTAAACGCTGATGTTGTGCACTGTCACAAGATAGAGGAGTATAGGAGGAGGGACTAGACTGGATTTGAGAAAGAAGGAGTACAGATACAGAGAGACCCTGGTAATACTGTTGGGTAGAGCTACTGGAAAAACAGCAGCTAGGAGCTGGGAATCTAGTCAGGTGAGGATCAGTTCAGCCAGACCATGTATCACATGCTACAAGATGGGACGCAGCATCTGAATCTTGGCATGACTCTACTGATTCTGAGCAAGGGTGAAAGAAAATAAAATGGAGACCCAGTAGACAGGCCAAGAGCTTGCTGACGTGGAGTCAAGGGAAGGGTCACACGATAGCTTACCCTTCTAACAGAACTCAGTTGTTCATTCAGTGCTGTACTTAGAAGCAAGAGTCAGCCAGGAACAAAAAATCACAGGATTAAAGCCCAAGTTGAAATAATAAAATAGCTAAAAAGAGCAAGCATAGGAACAAGCATAGCCACCTAATGTCATACAGTGAGTGTGATATAATGTAGATGTAATATGATTTAATAACTTACATAGAAGACCCAGTTTTGGGTGATCTTAAAATGCAGTAAGATAAACTGCATCTCTACAAAGAAAGTGCTGTCTCTCTTCCAAGAATGAGAGGGCTTTCTGTTCCTTGACCTTGGAACTTTAGATAAGAGAGTGTGGGTAGTAAAATCCAGACTGGATGCTGTAGCAGTGTCATGTGAGGGGACAGAGAACTTCAGGTGGGAGCTGAGGACTTCTGTGCACAGCCACAGTTCATCTTCAAAAATATACAATTGTGAACATGTTGTGTGTACATACA
The DNA here is from genome assembly GCA_033318265.1 of Phyllotis vaccarum. Taxonomy (NCBI): domain Eukaryota; kingdom Metazoa; phylum Chordata; class Mammalia; order Rodentia; family Cricetidae; genus Phyllotis; species Phyllotis vaccarum. Next base: position 137,134,456 of record JARWLC010000004.1, on the reverse strand, counting down.
GTGTGTTTTGATCATATTCACCCCAATTCCTCCTATAACCACCCGTATTCTTCTCCCCGTCCAAACTTTGTGTCTTTGTTTTCTTTTTTTTTAAGTAGCCCACTGGTTCTGATTCATGCTCATGGGTGTGTGCCATCCACTGGATCATGAGCTAAACAGCATTGTCCTGCCTTTCCCAGCCTCTGCCTGATACCAAAAATAAAATAGAGCTGAGAAGATGGATGGCTCAGCAGGTAAAGAAAGTCACTTGCTGCCAGGCCTAATGACTTGAATTTCATCCCTGGGACCCACATGGTGAAGGAACAAATCAACTCCCACAAGTGTCCTCTGAGTCCACATATGCACTGTAGCACATGCCTGTATGCACAAACATACACACAATAAATACAATAAAACATAGAAAATAAAATGGGGCTTCCAGTTAGAAAGCGAAGTTTTTAAGGCTACTTCCTAGAAATTGTGTGGGGGGGGGGGGGCAGGCAGCTGCATCATTGTCTTGTAAGATACGGAACCTGCTTGGACCAGCCGTGGTAAACCCTTCTGGATCATAAGGGGTGACAAGACAAGATTAGATCTGGAGAGGCCAGGCCTGGGAGCATAGCCAAGCAGGAGGCTGGGAGAAGAGGAAGCAGTTGTCTGTCAGCATGTTCCCAGAACATCCCAAGCATTGCTGGTCTCTGCTGAGTTTGGCCCTTGGGGGAGGCCAGAAGGCTGTTGTCAGATGATGAGAGGTACTTAGAGATCAAAGAAAAATGTCCAGAGCAGCAGAGGAGCAGATCTGTGGGCAGAAGTCTCACCTTTGCTAAAATCTAAAAGCCTGCTGTGTCATAACTTCTGTAGTTCCAGCTTACCAGCTACAGAGAACACCTTGACTAAGTGAACCCACAAGATTTCTAAGTAGGGTACCTTTGGGAGGAAGAAAAGATCAGGCCTTCTTGGAATTTAGAGATATTGCAAAGCCAGGAGTAATTGGTCTTTAAAAAAAGAAAATGTTACCTAGCAAAGAATTTGCATCAAGAATACTAATGATTAATGAAAATAAGGACACGGCCGCTATTAGGTATGGTTGAGTCTAAGGACTGTATTGTAGTTGGAGATTTCTGTCCCACCACGAACTCTCAAATATACAGCAACTGCTTCCCAAATAATTGACTCAAGGACTTAATATAGTAAATGTTAGGCCAATAGCTCAAGCATATTATTAATTAGCTCTTACACTTAAATTAACCCATCATTTTTATCTATATTTAGCCATGTGGCTTGGTTCTTTTCTCAGTTCAGCAATCTCATCTTGCTTCTCTGTGTCTTGCTGGTGACTGCTTCTCTACTTTTCCTCTTCCCAGAATTCCCTAGTCTAGTTGTTACGCCTATATTTCCTGTCCGGCTACTGACCAATCACTGTTTTATTAAACCAGTACAAGTGATATCTTTACAGTGTTCAAGAGCATTATCCTGCAGGCATCATATTATAGATAAGGAGAGTACAGATAGAGGCATCTAGAAGGGTCCAGACTGAACTGAGCTGCGGGAAAGGGGAAGGCAGAGTGAAAGAGACCCAAGAGTGTTTGGACCAAGAGAACACATAGCCAAAAATGGCTGAGTTATATAGTAGTCCAAGGCTGGGGGAAGGGAAGTCCAGCCTCTGGAATGGAGAGATATAGGGTAGTGGGTGGGGTGAGACGAGCTGTGAGGAGCCACAGGTACTGAGTGAGACTTGACAGATGGTACCAAATACATCTTTTATGTGTGGGAGGGAGCATTTTCTTTAAAAAGATATTCCTCAGGGAATATGTTGAGGCAGAAGCTGGTGGATCTATCCATGAAAGCCAGGGCTGTGTTGAGAGATCCTGTCTCCAAAAAATAAGACAAAAAATTGTCCCTCCATGCTTACTTTGTCCAGTACATCAGGATGGAGTGAATCTACTGTTTCTGTCAACATACAGTGCTGGAATTCATTATAGAACACGAAACAGTTTCACAGAAGAGAGGAAATAGATTTAAAGAATGAATTATAACTGTTCAAATCTGTTAAGATACAGTCAATGGTGATTTCAGAGCTGCAATTTGAAAGGAAATGGAACCTTTGTAACTTGGTGGATTTGATTATTTTCTATGGGAAATAAGAAATCGGTGATTTAGAATAATTTCCTGATTCCATGTGTAAAATAATTGACATGCAGTTTATATCCAGATGTTTAGACTGAGTTCCGCCTTTAAAAGTGGACACACAAAAGAGAGGCTGCCTTGTGTTTAGTATGCTACCAATCTTAATGAAAATATTGACATTCACACTTTTATCTTTTCTTAGATGGGGAAGTGAGTTCTTTACCACATGATGACATGTAGACAGAAGTCTCTTAGGCCTGCCTAACCTGGACAAATCTCTCCTACCCATGGTCCCACAGCTGCTTATAAAATAATTACTCAGAGGCTTATAATAATTACAAACTGTTTGGTCTCTGGCTCAGGCTTTTTACTTGCTAGCTCTTGCATCTTAAGTCAACCCATTTCTATGAATCTGTGTATCGCCATGTGGCCTGCTTCTTGGGCAGCTGGAACACTTCTCCCAGACTCTGCCCTTCTTTTGTCTCTCTGCTTGGATTCCCACGTGGCTGTGAGCTGTCTTGCCATAGGCAAAAACAACTTCCTTATTAGCCAATTGTAGCACCTATTCACAGCCTACAAAAAGACCATCCCATATGGTGACATTTCATTTGCTGTTGAACAGTATCATATACACATCTTTTGATCAGGGACATAATTGGGCAATAACCAAATTCTGCCATTCAGAAATCACTGTTATTTTTAGTTCGTTTTTTAATAAGTATGCGTGATATGCCTGCATTTATGTAAGTGCACGGTGTACATGCCTGGTGTCCAATGAGCCATCTCCTCAGGCCCTGCTGTGTTGCTTTAAAAATGGCTCTTATGTTAAGTTTTTCCTTCTCAACACGAGGACTGAATAGTACACAATTGGCACATTCTGTTTTCCTTAACTCTTCTGGCCTCTTCAAGCAATATTTGAATCTTTTAAATATACTTTCTTCTGGCATGCCAGTCAGTACAATATTGAGAGTGTTTAACTCTTAAACTGCATAATGTAATTTATTGAGACATTGTATACTGTAAGGGTACAGTTGTGACTTCTTTTTGATACCTTAAAGGAGAAAGTTTGAAAATTATTTTTCTACACCTCCATAATGCTGCTGAAAGCCTTCTATTACTGCTCAAGGATAAGTTGATATTCTAAAGAAATCCTTAGCACTTGTCTTCTCCTTGGAGCAGTTTAAGAAACTAAGCTTGGGGAGGTGGCTCGTGGGCTGAGAATGCTCTCTGCCCTTGCAGAGGACAGACAAGTCTGGTTCCCAGACCTGACAGCCTGGCGGGGATGCTTGATGGAGCTAGGCTGTTAAAGTGATGACTGAACGACTCTCTAAAATGAGTATCTTGTCCCTGAGCTGAGTGCAGTGGAATATTGTGATCCTGACCCTGATTCATTGCCTGCACATTCCACTAATCGGTACCCTAGAACTCCGTGTCTAAGTAAGAGGCACATTAACAAAGGCCATCAGGCCAGCTCACAGTTAGCGTTGCTTAGTAACATGAGTTCCTCTGAGCCTGAAGTTGGGGTCCTCCTAATACTTGCTGGAGTTTCGAGTGACTCTTAAAGCTAAGAATGACCTTTCCTCATGACCAAGGCTTTCTTACTAGTATGAGTTTTTGACGTGGCCTAGATTTAATGATTAGACTTATTTGTAGCCTTATTGTTGCTTAGCACTAAATATTACACAAAGTTTATATTAATTTTATGTTGTTTGGCCTATGGCTTAGGCATATTGTTAGCTAGTTTTTTGGTTTTTTTGTTTTTTTTTTTTTTTTAATCTTAATTTAACTCATTTGTATTAGTTTGTCTTGCCACATGGTTCGTGGCTTATTTATTTTGTTACATTTTGTTTTATGGGCAGTTGTATTGTGTCTTTGACTCTGCCTTTGTTTTTAGTCTATACTCTGATTTCTCGCCTACTTTTAAGGTGCCTGCCATAGGCCAAAACAGTTACTCTATTCACAGCATATAGAAAGACATCCCACCTCTCTTATAGACTTATGGAGCTTAATGGACACTCAAGTCCATAGCAAATGAGTCCAACCAGGGTGTTTACCAGAAACAATATGAGCCGGTGTAAGGAGCAAAAATTATTCTGAGGTTTAAAAAGCTTTTAATTGAGATAGGAGGACAGCATAATTCATAGAAAACAGCCAGAAGAGGAAAATGCTTAATATAGAATAAACTCCAAATACCTAGTTCACACAGCTGACCACGTAAATTGCAAGGTGTGTGATGGGCCCATGTACTTTAAATTTTTATCACAGTGACAGCATGCCTAATTGAAATTGTGTTACTTGCTTAAGCATTTTTAGTCTATTGCGTTTCTAGAATCCTCCTGGCCAGATCTTTTTAAATTGATTATATAATTGGCTTTCCTCTCTTTTTTATTTCTTTCTTACTCTATTCCAGAAAATATTTCTTATTCTATTTTCCCTTTAATCTTAATTTTTAAAGGGTTTTTTTTAATTGTTATTGTCTCAATGGGAAGGGGGTTCAATTCTTTTTGTTTGCAACAGGGTCTTACATTCATAGCTGGCCTGGAAGTCACTTTGCAGCCAGGAATGACCTTGAATTGGATTCTGTTGCCTCCGCCTCTTGAGTGTTGGTTTTAATCAGGCTTACACCACCACACATGTTTTATACAGTGCTGCACAATAGTCAAACACTGTACCAACTAAACTATAACCTGATCCCATTCTCCTTTTAGAGAACACCACATTCTAGCCCAGGCTGGATTAGAATTCACTGTACACAAGGCCAGTTGCAGGCATAGAGCAGTTCTCTTGTCTCTGCCTCTCACGTGCTCGGGCTACAGTTGTAAGGCACCACACTTGTTTTATTCTCTGATACCTCACTTACTGCTCATACAGTCTCTTCTAATCTCTTCTGTCACTGAGACTTTAATAATTTTTATTTGTTTTGTTTGGGGTATTACGTTATTTCTTTTCTCTCATTGTAGTTAATTCTTTATTCAGCACTGTTCACCATTTGCCTGTTGTTCTTTGTTGTTATTTGAGATAGGGTTCCTGGCTGGCCTAGAACTCACTGTGTTTAGATCAAGCTGGACTCGAACTCAGAGCTCTGCCTGCCTCTAGCTCTTGAGTATTGAATTATAAACCTGTGCCATCAGGCTATAGGCTGTTATTTGTTTTCGAAGAGAATCAATTTGAAATAGCTTGTAGGTTTTATAATGTGCTTTTGAAACTGGGAGAGGGTCAACTTTTCCAAGAAGTAATAATCTCTACAGCTCTGGCTCCTTGTATTATTGCCCAGTTTTATATACATAGTGAGAGGCACAGAAAAGTGCTTTTTTTATGTTGGATTGTAATTATATTCTGGGGAACCTGAATCCTAAAAGTGATATTTACTTAATTTGGTTCTCAAGGTGCTGATGGGAATTAATTTGCAATCAATGAGGTCACCTGACCTTCAAATTTATTGCCTGATATACTCAGGTCCACTCTGGAAGTACACCTACGCCTGGGGCGGCTAATTGAAACATACCTCACAATATAAAACGTGATTTCATTAACGTGTACAGTGACCTTTTGCATTTCTTTTAATTTTATTTGTTTTTTGAGAAAAGGTTTGTCCTGGCTGACCTGGAACTTGATCTGAAGATCAGGCTAGCCTCAAACTTAGAAATCTGCCTGTTTCTTCATCCTGAGTGCTGGGATTAAAAGTGTGCCCATTCTTGTCAATATACTAACTATAAACATACATTCCTGTCATTTACAGACATAGAACCATCCTATTAGAAATGCTTTAGAGCCAGGCAATGGTGACACACACCTTTAATTCTAGCACACAGAGTCAGAGGCAAGCAGGTCTTGTGAGTCCAAGGCCAGCCTAGTCTACAGAGAGAGTTCCAAAACAGCCATGGGTACACAAAGAAACCCTGCTTGGGGGGGGGGGGGCGTTAATCCTTGCAACATAGCTCAGTTAGTAATGACCTTGTTGAGGCAGTGTGAGGACTCAAGTTTGAATCCCAGCACCCATGTAACAGGCTGGCCATGGTGGTACATGATGGATGGGAGGCAGAGACACACAGGTCTACTACCCTAGTCAAATAGTGGCCCCAGAGAAACACTTGTAGTAATGCGGTGTCTTTGGTCCTGGGCGGCCAGAGGTCCGAGACCCACAGACCTGCCGCCCGAGACCACTTAGCTGCCCAGCCGCCTGCCGCCGCTGCTCAGGCCCCCAGAAATGACTCAGACGCTTATATTAACTTTATGCTGTTTGGCCTATGGCTCAGGCACATTGCTAGCTAGCTCTTACATCTTAACTCAACCCATTTCTATTAATCTGTCTGCCACGTGGTCCATGGCTCACCTGTACTCCTTACATGTTGCTCCTCAGGGCTTCAGGGTGTGCCTGACTCTGCCCTTCCTTTCCTACCTATTCTGATTCCTCCTCCTACTTCTTCTATGGTGCCTGTCATGGCCCAAAACAGCTTCTTTATTTAAAGAGATTCACAGCATACAGAAAGACATTCCCACATCAAACACTGTCTGGAAAACAACAACAAACAAAACCAAGATGGGCAGTGCCTGAGGAATGACACCCAAGATTGTCCTGTGGTCTCTTCGAGCACTTGTGTACATATATACATCCCCAAGTGTGTTTGAGTAGGATTAAGTAGTAAAAGATGCTACAGTGGCCTCCTGGCCGGATTTGGTGTTGGGTACTTACCATTATCACGCCTAAAAGCCTCAACTAGGCAACCTGATGGAAAGCTTGATGTATTCTTCCACAACGACTTAGTCAGTGGTATATTTCAGAATAACTGTCAGATACTTTTGCATGAGAACTGAAGACCTAAGTGTTCCTGTGGCTGACTGAACCCTATGGACTAAGCACAGCGCCATTATGTTCTAATGTGATGGGCCTTTCACTGTGCAGCAGGAAAATCCAGCTGGGGAAAGCTGCTCAGGAAAGGTTATTTTGGTAAAAATCACACCAGAAGGAAAAAACAAGTGTCTGGAGGGAAAATTCCATCAGGATGACTACAAGCTGATGAATAATATTCCCGGCCAAGTGTCATGAGGCACCGGTCACGTCATTAGCACTGCTGCTGTTGAGTGACAGCTAAGGCTAGAGACTGTTACCTAAACATTCCTGGAGAGTCAGTTCCCCTTTTTCCAATGTGTGGCTGAAGCTGTAGAATTTCTTTATTTTTTCTGATTACTCTTTTTTGAGTACAGCTGTGTGCACATGCTTGTGGAGACCTCAGGGCAACATCCGGAATCATCCTCAGTGACCCCTCACTCTACTCTTTGAAATAGGGTCTCTCGGTCAAGCCTGGAGCTTGCTGATGTGACTGGTTGATTAGCCAGCTAGGGCCTGGGCTCCTGCCTCTTTTCCTCAAGGTTGGAGTTACTAAGTGGGCACCCACACCATCCTGGTATTTATGTAGGTTCTTGAGATTGGACCTCTGGGCTTCACGTGTGCAGGCAAGTCCTCAGCCCTCTGATTTCCTTTATTGGCCTTAGAATACACCCAGCATGATTTACCTCCTGCCTCTAAGTCCCTAGTGCTAGGATATGGGTTCACAGTAACACATCCAGCTCTTTTAAGATTTATTAATTTTTATGTGTATGGGTGTTTTGCTGGCATGTCTATCATTTGTGTAGCAATGCCTACAGAAGCTGGAAGAAGGCATCAGACCCCTGGGCTATTTAAGTCTTCTTAGGTGACATTTAAACTGTTTGTCTCAGTGTAAGACCTCTTGACTTCTAGATTTTACCTGTCAAAGATGTATTTTTTTAAGTTGAAGTTCTTATAAGTAAGAAGTCTGGGTTACAATTTCAACAAACATGACATTCCGTGTATTCTACATCAACTTTATGTGTAATTTCATGTATAATCAACCTTCTCACCTGTCCAACTTTGCCAACAACATGTAGATTACCCTATGGTAGATTCTGTGTGTTAAGGGTGGAAGTGTTGCTCATGGCCACTAAACAGCAGGAACAGATGGGCATATGTAGGAAACACATGTCCCACTCTTCATAAAGATGAATCCCAGTTCAGACCCTGGGGTGGGAAAACCAGAAAATGATCCAAAAGCATAACCCATTGTCAGAGCAGTGAAGAGCATGGCCTGGGGCTTGGTTAGGGAGACTGGAGTTTTTAAGAAGTGGAGCCCATTTAGAGGAAGTGAGTCTCTGGGGCAGGCTTTGAGGTTTATAGCAGGCCTTATGTGGCCCCTTTCTCTGATTTCTTTTCTACCACATTGTAAGGATGTGAGGATCCCAACTATCTACCTCCTCTTCTTGGCTACAATGGACTGTACCCTGTTAAACTATGAGCCTGAAGAAACCCCCCTTTCCCTAAGTGGCTTTAAACATTAAAAAAATACACACACACATGTATGTATGTCTGTATGTATACCACATGTGTCTAGTGCCCACAGAAGCCAGGAGAGGACCTTAGATCTCCCAGAACTGGAGCTGCCATATAAGTTTTGGGAAGTAAACCCAGGTCCTCTGCAGGAGCAGCCAGTGCTCTTAACTGCTAGATGATCTTCTTCATTTTACTTGTGTTTTGATATTTCTATTTAAAAAACTTGATTGAAAAAGAAGCGCTGACATTGGAAACCCAACATATCCTGTCTTTAATTTTTTACAGATTATTGAAACAAAGTTTAATGTCTTATTAGAAATCATAGAATATGTTGCAGGATTTGTGAGAACTGATTATTTCCATAATCCTTCACTCTGCATATTTGTGTAGAACATTATGTATGACTGAGTCTTATTTGACACTTTTTTTCCTGTCCTGAAATTGAAGCCCAGGGTTGTGTGTGTGTACTAGGCTAGCCAGCACCACAGTGCTGAACTACATTCCTTGCCCTTGAGTTTTGAGACTGTCTCACTATCACTCGGGCTGATTTTAAATTTTCTGTGTAGCCCCGGCTGGCCTCTAACTCACAGTGCTAATGCCTCCTCCTCCCAAGCTTGGGGATTACAGGCCTGCACTATTAACACCTGGCTAGAAATTCTTCAAATTTTCTTCAAAGCTGTGACACTTGAACTTACAACTTTTAAAATTCTAATTCCTTTTTAAAAATACACTGGATTCTCTTGAAGCAAAGTATCTACCTTCTATTCATTTTTACTACATAGGGGCTGGAGAGCTAGCTCTGTGGGTCAGAGCGCTTATGAGGACCTGGATTCAAGTCCCAGCACCCAGGTAGATAGTTGAGCATAGTCACACATACATTTGCTCTGGAGGGCAGATACAGGGGTTTTTCTGTTTCACTGGTTACCAGCCTAGGACCAGCAAGAGACCTTGTCTCAAAGGGATAAGATGGAGAGTGGTATATAGAGCAGAACACCACCTTCCACGGACCCTACTTGAGTGTGCGCGCGTACATATATATACCACAGTTACACACACGAGAGAGAGAGAGAGAGAGAGAGAGAGAGAGAGAGAGAGAGAGAGAGAGAGAGAGAGAGAGAGAAGCATTATTCTATTATTCTAATAGAAATTTGCTTTTAAAATGAATTTGAATTTTTCTCCCTTTTTATGTTCTGAAAAGTCTTATTAGGTACATGAGATTGAAGTTTTAGAGTATTATTTAGTAACCAAACTGAGTTCACAACTAGCAGTGCTGTTCAGAGTCACTTGCCTCCTGAATCCTTGCTCATATTTTCAGTGGGTTTGCTCCTAAAGCAAGCTGCTTTCCCCTCTAATGTTGGAAATAACTGCCACAGAGACATACTTGGTACTCAGGGTGTGGAACAATTGCTTGGCCAGGGACCTGGTAATGAAGATCACAGATGCACTTGCCCTCATAGGAACAAATTTAAGACAGTTATTTTTCCTTTGTAAATGGAAAAAGCACCTTGGATTGCCCTGTATTTATAACAGCCACGTGCCTGGACTTTCCAGTGAGGCCCTTGGTTCATATCTTCCTTCTCAGACCACCAAACAGATTGTTAGTACTTCATATAGAAGTTCAGAGACTATTCAGAGAGGTGGCTCAGGGTAAAGGCCCTTGCAGCATAAGCTGGGAAACCCCACTTCAGGTCCTAGAACCCACATCATAGGGTTGTTCTGATCTGCATGCGGTAGCATGCATGCACCTGCAAGTGTCCACTCTTTTCCAGTCAGGCAGACACACATACGTACAATAATTTAGATATTTAAAACCTCAACTAAGGCTGGGCAGATGGCCCAGGCATTAAAATGCTTGCTATGAAAGCATGGAGTTCTGAATTTGATCCTCAGAACCCCTGTGAAAAACCAGGTATAGTGGTACTACATCCTTAACTGGGTTCCTGAGAGTCACTATCCAGTGCACTCCAGTCCAACTAATAAAGGCTGACAGAAACACCCCCCCACACACACACACAGATGGCTCAGTCAGTCAAGTGCCTACCATACCAGTATGAGAAAATTGGGTATGACAGCATGCACCTGTAACCCCAACACTGAGGGGGCAGAAACAGAAAGCGCCACAGACTTTGTTAGCCAGCCTGTGTAGCTGAATCAACTCCAGGTCCAGTGTGAACCCCTGTTTCAAAAAATATGATTAAAAGAGTAATTGAGAAAGATTCCAGCCTCCATAGGCACTCACTCATGCACACTCACACATGCACATTTCCATCCATGCTTAACGTGGATAACCTTCTTGTGGATTGTAGAGCAAAACTTAAAAAAAAAAAAAAAAAAACTTCTATTGGGCTGGAGAGATGGCTCAGAGGTTAAGAGAACTTGCTGCTCTTCCACAGGCCCTGAGTTCAATTCCCATCAACCACATAGTGGCTCACAACCATCTCTATAATGAGATCTGGTGCTCTCTCTGTCATGCAGGCAGAACACTGTATACATAATAAATAAATCTTTTAAAAAAATTATTTCTGTTCTTTGCAATCATGTGTATGTAGGGGTGAGAGTGGAGTGAATTGGGGAGTAGTTGTGGAGTGACTGTCAGGCCCCCTAGAGCTGGGGATACAGGATTTTTAGTGGTCAGGCTGGGTGCTAGGAACCTGATTTGGGTCCTCTGCAAAAGCAGCTCTCTTTTTCTTTTTCTTTTTCTTTTTCTTTTTTTTTTAAGAAAAAATATTAATTTAAATGTAAGGGCATTTTGTTTGCACCACATATGTGTCTGGTGCCCACGGACGGCCCAGGATCCTTTGGAATCCCTGGAGTTTCAGATAGCTGCCGTATGTGTACTAGGAATTGAACCTCCGGTCCTCTTAACTGCCGAGCCAATCCTACCCTTGGAATTAGCTCTGAAGACCGAGCTCAGCTTACCTCAGCTGTCCCCACAGCCCACCCAGTGTATCTCTATTTTTTTGTTAGTTCTGGGATTTGAGCTCATGTGTTTGAAGAGCAAATGCTTTGACCCACTGAGCTGCCTCCCAGCACCACGGTTAGTGCTTTTGATGCTCTTCCTTCCTCTTTGGATCTATCACCCTGTGAATGCTCTCTCCCGCTTATCCTACCGTCTTCATCCGCCACAAGCCTTTGTCTTCCTTTTAGTTTTGAGAGATACATTTTTTGCTAAATGAAAATTCTAAGTACTTTGAGCCTTGGGTAGGCAGCTTTCTTTGTGTGTTATATGGGTGTTGGAGAGGTGGCTTAAATTGTTAAGGGTACTGGCTTCTCTTCCTGAGGATTCAGATTTGATTCCTATCACCCATGTGGCAACTCATTACTGTCTGCAGTTAAAGTTCCAGGATCTGCTGGCATCCCCAGGCACTGCGTGCGCATGGTGCACATATGTACTTGCAGCTGAATACCCATAGAGCTTACAATAAAATGAAATAAAGATTTGCAAAATAAATTGTGTGTGGGCAGGTATGTACTGTGGGGCCAGTAGACAAGGAGAGAAGGTGTCAGATACGGTGGAGCTGGAGTTATACACAGTTGTAAGCCACCCAGGTATCAGGTGATGAAGATTATTGACGCCTGATCTTCTGTTTTCCCAAACATGGAGAAGTTTTGCCTACTTTTCCTTTATTGATACATCTTCTGCTTTGTCCATCCCCACCTCTTGTTTCACATCTAGTAAGTTCATTGTGTGTGGTTTTCTCCTTGAAGAGTGTTCACTCTTATTCCAGCAGTATACCTTAGCTGGATAACAATTCTACCTCCCTGAGGATGAGCATGCCTGTTATTTGTGCTCGGTCCTTTGAACCCTGTATTTTTAACTAGAATGATTCGGGGATCAGTGAGGGTTCCATAGACTTTATACAGAGGTTTGAGGAGTCATCCTTTTTTCTAAGGTTTCCTCATGTACTTTCCAGTGACGCTTTCCCAGGCTGAACACTTGCGTGTGTTCCTGTCACGTGACTCTTCTCTCTTTAGGGACAGCTCCTCCTGCCTCTGCTGCTACCCTGTTCTGCATTCATGAGTTTTGTACTTTGCCTAACTATGTAATCGTGTTCTGCAGACGGATTGGTGGTGACCGTAGCTTGGTCAGCACAGATGCTGCACCACATTACTTTATATTTTCCTCTGACTTTCCCTAAGTGCTGTGGTGCATTAAATAACTCCCTTGTGTGTGCGGATGATGAGTTTCTCTTCAAAACAAAATGATGAAGTAGAATGTATCAGTAATGCTGTTTCTCCTTTCTTTTACAGACAAGAGATGATTTCCTAGGTCAAGTGGATGTCCCTCTCTATCCTTTACCGGTTAGTATAAATGTCCATGATTTGGGGGTTTGTGTTTGTGATTTTTAATTTAATAACTGCCAGTATGAGTTTTTAGTTTATGAGCTGTCTCCCATTTATCTCTTCTTTAAGATTTCGTTACATGAGCTCAAATAAGAAACAGAACTGCTGGGATTGGTTAGCAAGATGCAAACAGGCTTTAAAGGAAAGGGGTTGGGATTGCCCTCTGGAGCAGAGCAACAGAGTCTTAGGCTCTCGGGGAAATAGGCTTAACTGTGAAAGTGTGGAGCCCTGAAAACCGAGTTGGAAATAGAGCCGTGAGAGAGGTTCAGGAAATCAAGTGTCCTTCGGGGTGGAGAGAAGTTAAGAGGACTGTTACCGAGGACCCGATTTCAGTTCCTAGCTCACAACCACCAGAAATCACAGGTCCATGGGATCCTGTGCCCAGTTCTGGCTTCTGATGGATCCTGCACTTGGGTGGTGCACATTTGGGACACACGTAATTTCAAAGAAGCAGTTAGTAGCAGCACACAAGTAAATTGTGTAGGGCAATGGAACAGAAGGGGTTGAGGGTTCTCATTCTCCAAATAAGCAAGATAAAGGACCAGATGGAAACCTTAGTCACCATGGGTGGATCAAAGGAAAGTCAGAAGATAGCTAGAGTGGGAAAGAACCAAAGAAAAGATGCCAAAAATAATTAAGGAAATAGTTTCATGTTATGTATGATAGCCTGTTTTCTGTAATCCTGACACTTGGGAGGCTGAGGCAGGAGGATTACAACTTTGAGGCCAGCCTGACTTCATACTGAGAATGTTCCTTTAAATAAAAAAGTTTCGAGGCATAGAGGGTAGTTAATGAAGAGAAGCAGAGGCGTAATAAAAAGCAAAGGGCTGATGAACTTTAAGAAAAGGAAGACCGTGTTCCTCTGTCAGTGTTCAGTGGTCTTAAGCTTTCTGGAATACATTTGGCCCACTCTTACTTCCCAAGCTGTTTATGTTTTTGTGTAGAATTCTCTCTGCTCTAACCAAGCCTACCTGCTGACATACATATCCCATGTTCCTCTGGTGCACTGCTCTTGTGACGGCTCCTGCCTGCTTCACCCCACATATTTCCCCCCATCTCCTCGCACCCCCCTGTTCTAGTATTGGTGCAGTTTTTATGTAGAAGCACAGACATGAGGTTACCAGCTCTCTTAACAAGTTAAAACTACCCTTGCTTTCCTTTTTCCCCTCCAGTGAGCAGTAATTGAGCCTCAGGTAAACCTTATTGGCTGCAGTACTGACGCTGCCCAAAGCTAAAACTGCCTTTTCTTATTCTTCGGTTATGTCTTTTGTTATGGTTCATGTATATTCTTAGAAAGTACCTAATCCTCTTTCTCATTTAGACTGAAAACCCAAGAATGGAGAGACCATATACATTTAAGGATTTTGTTCTTCATCCAAGAAGGTCAGTAAATGCAAGATTTTAGCATACTAAGCTTACATTTTTTTTAGATTTTATCTATTTTTATGTATATGAGTGTCTCCCTGAATGTGTACCTCATGTATGCTGTGCCCAAGGCATCCAGGAGAGGGTGTTGTATCCCTGGGGACTAGAATTGCAGACTGTTGTGAGCTGCCATGTGACTGCTAGGAACTGAACCATCTAGCCATCTCTCTGGCTACACATAACTAAATTTTTCCTGTCTTCATTAAACCTTTACCCTCCTTTTTGAAAATCCAAGATTTAAATGACCTATAAATAAGCAATTCAAAAATGTTGTATTTTTCTTTTTAAAGCTTTAGTTATTTTAGATTTTAAAATACAGTAAGGTGGCATAAAGAGATGCTCAGTTGTTAAAAGTAGACTGACTCCATGCTCAAATCGGATGGCTTATCACTGCAGCCTCAGGGGATCTGATGCCTTCCTCTGGTGTCCATGGAATACATGGAATACATGCATACAGCATACACACAGATCATAAATAAAAAAATAAATCTTTAAAAAAAATGTAATGTACTTAATTCACATTGGAAATAAAATTATAAAATAGATAGAAAAAGTAGGAAAGACCAGCTCCTCATTTATCACATAAATAGGTATAGTTTGTGTAAAATATGTCCAACTTGATGTATTTAAGCAAATCTAAGAAAAATCTAACTACATACTGCAAATTTTAATTTAAAAATATTTAGAAGACACATATTCAGAGAAAATAACATGAACAGAGCATAGAATTTAAAAACCCAAATAGCATACTTGTAATGCCATTTTCTTGAACTGAATCACATGGTTTATATATTTTTGTGGGTGGGGATTGAGACAAGGTTTCTCTGTGTAGCTTTGGAGCCTGTCCTGGAACTCACTCTGTAGATTCACCTGCCTCTGCCTCCTGATGCTGGGATTTAAAGGCATACACCACCTCCTCCCGGCCAAATGTAATCTTAAAATACTTGTTTTATTTTATGTGTATAAGTGTTTTACATGAATGTATATATGTGTGTACCACATGCATACAGTGCTTAGGCAGTCCAGAAGAGGGTGTTAGAGCTCCTGGGACTGGATTAACAGCAAGCTGTAAGCTATGTGAATGCTGGGAACTAAACCTGAGTCCTTTGCAAAAACAGAAAATGCTTGTAACTACTGAACCATCTCTCCAGTCCTCCAAAATTTAAATTTTAAGTTATAAATGAAACTCCTTTTGGTCTTGTATGCCACATAGCCCAAGTAAAATCAATTTAGAATGTGTGATTTACCATCATGAGTCCAAGTAACAGATGGAAGACATCTGGGAAAACCATAGATTTTACTTTCCTTTTTCTTGGCTAAGAAGTGCATTTGAAGAGTATAGTATGGGCACTTTTTTTTTTAATTTAAATTGACTGCTTTTACCTATTCTTAATAATATAAATACTAAAACAAATTAAATGAGCCCATTCTTTGTGGTTGTGTTACTATTTATTCTTTCTGTGGGAGAAATCCTGTATTTAATTCCTTAGAAGTCTAGGAGTTGAATCTCTTCTTTCTTTAATTTTGGATTGATTACAGTGAGCGCATACCAAGAATATCTAAGCAAATATTTTCCCTCCCGTTTGCTTCCCCTGTTAGCTGGCCCTTCAATTGCTAGAAACTCTGTATATTAAAAAATAAAATAAAATACAAATTATATCTATCTGTCTTGACTGTGCTTCAGGCACAAAAGCCACCCCGGCCTCTGCTGGCCTTGGATCATGTCATGATCACCTAACCTAACTAAAGAGCCTGGGTTTTCCCTGATCCTTCCCTTAACCATCCCGTGCACCTTACTTTTCTCCCTCCTTCCCTTCCCCCCATCCCTTTCCTTTCTCTTTGCCCCCATTCTCTATAATGAATGTCTTATATCTTCACAGAAACTTGACCTTGCCACCTCCCCACCCCCCTCCAGGAGATTTCCTTTGAACTAGCAAAGTGTTCCATAAACTCGCCAAATGAATACTTTCTTCTTGATATTTTGTGAATAATTGTTTTCTTTTCCACAGTCACAAATCAAGAGTTAAAGGTTATCTGAGATTAAAAATGACATACTTACCTAAAACAAATGGCTCGGAAGAGGATAATGCTGATCAGGCTGAAGAATTAGAGGTGAGATTTTCATAAATATTTACTTATGATGCTAAGGAGTTTTTTGTTAGCTTTCTGCACATTTAGTAGAAAAATAATGTTCAGAGAAACTAACATATGCACTAAACTCACCAGGGTGTTGATTTGACCAAATATTCCGTGAGCAGTTTTTTCCTCTGAAGACACTTCTATAGATTGGTTGCTGTTGGAAGAACTTGGGAAATGGAATAATTATCAATGTGTGGTGATATATTGTGTAGGCTCAAAAGAAATAAAGTTTACCTGCAGATCAGAGGCCAGAGCCAGCCACAGAGTTAGCCATGGAGATCAGGAAGTGGTGGCACACACCTTCAATCTTGCCTCATTAGGCAGAGATCCTTATGGATCACTGTGAATTGAAGGCCAAACAGAGCCAGGCATTGGTAGCACACACCTTTAATCCCAGCAATTGGGAAACATGCATTCCTTTAATTCCAGCACTAGGAAGTTTTAACCAGGAAGTTATATGGCCGGGCGTACAAAGGTTCACAAGGTAGGCAGAGACAGAGCTTGCCCCTTCCCTTTTGGCTGTGGACTTGGAGGCATTCAGTCTGAGGATTCGTAGAGTCAGGATCTTTGAACCTGAGGAGTTGGCTAGTTGAGAAATGGCTGTGGCTTGTTCCTCTGTTTCTCTGATAAATGCATTTTCTCCAATATCTGGTTCCAGGTCTTTATTCTTAAAAGACCAAGTAGGATTCATGCAACATTAGTGCACTTGTTATAATTATATCATTGGCTATATGTAATTTTTCAAAACCACATCCTAGTCTCCTTTAGAATCAGAAAATGATTTTGTATTAGTAAAGCTAAATATATAGGCATCTTGTTGTATTAAACTTACTATAATATGTTATTATGTAATAATTATAAAAGAAACTCTTAGGGTCTGAAATTCTTGTTACTTTTCTTGTCGTGTTTATTTGAAATAAGTATAAGTTGATGATTTTCATGGATGACAGGAATATCAGAAAGTCCAAGCTGGATGCCTGGACAGAGCTCACACATCTGGGTATGTGGAGAAAGAGGATCAGGGTGGAATGGGCTTTGACAACTGAGCCCCAGGCCATGCTCCCTATGACGTATGACCTGGGAGAGGTGCTCACCTTTGGGTCTATCAGGTTGTTTTTTGGGGGGAAGCAGGGCTGAATGGGGTTACCTTCACGTCGTCTTTCCTAGGTTTGAAAGACAAAGCACCTACTTCTTGGGGGTCCCTGAGAGGCAGAGTTCATCTATATAGGGTGTATCACTGACTGTTTTGGAAGGTTTTTCTGTTGTGTGTGCCTTCTTCACCAGGCTCATCTCTCTGGCTGAGGGTTTGCTCTGATCCTTGCAAAGCTATAACCCGGGCCCCATGTGCCTGGGTGCCTTGATGAAGAATGTTCTAGAGTACGGAGTGATTAGCAAAGCTTTTGGTTCTTTCAAGTCATAGAATACAGATGACCCCTAAGTTGGTGACTGAAGCTTGTTACTCTCTCTTAAATATGAATCTACCTGTTTGAGTACCCTTTCTTCTGATCTGTTTGTCTTAGTTTTCCTTATAATAATTTTTCAGATGTACACTTTATTTTTTATTTTATTTATTGTGTAGGTGTATTTAGCTTTCATATATGTCCCCATGCTATGTGTATATGACTGGTGCTAATGAGTCATAGGTTATGTTTTAGTAAATGTGAGCTGCCATGTGCATGCTGGGAATTAAATCCAGATCTGTGTCTGTGTCTGTGTGAATGTGTCCATGTGCACTAGAAGTCAGAGGACAGCTTGCAGAAGATCACCCCCTCCACACCCCCATGAAGGTCTCAGGCTGAACTTAAATCATAAAACTTGATAGCAAATGCCTTTACCCTCTGGAAACATCTCACTGGCTCAAATTTTAAGCTTTCAGGGAGATTGGGGTGGAGTAAATGTCTGTACGTGGCATTGTGGTACAGAGGGTGTCTTGCATTGTGGAATTCTGTCAGAAATGAAGAGTGTCTACTATGAAGATAGAATAGACTTGCCCAGAGACTTGAAAAATTTAACAGCATTTCGTTCCTTAGGAACCTGAGCTGAGGTTTGCCTCACACAGATCACAGGCACCTCATTCACGGTTCACTTCTGTGGTGGAGACTGGCTTTACTTCATCTGTGGCTTCCCACTGCAATGTTTGAATTCCTTCAGAGTCCACCTTATAATTTTAGGAGATGTAAGCGTGTCGTTTATTTACAAAAAGGCCAAGGAATTCAGACACACAAATATGCTTATTTATCTTCTGGGCAGCCAAAGACCAGAGAACTCTTGCCTGGTTCTTTGACATCTAGTTTGTGACTAAATATTTTAAATTCTGCTATTTGAAGAAAACAATTGTAATTCTGGAAGGAGGCATGCTCTGGGCTCTGAGTACGGTGTAGCCGTCATATAATGTTTCCTTTCTTGCTCTTCCATAGGGCGAGCTGTGTGGATTTTATAAGATTAGGGTAAAATGTTTGTCTAAGCACTTCATACTTGCTTTCTGGCCCCTCTGACTCCATGAAATTGTAGGTATTTGCATATGGGCTTTGAGACTAGTAATTAGGATTCCTTGACTGGTAGAAAATTATTTTATGAGAAAAATAGATAATCCATGTTTCTGGAGAGGAATTCTACCCAAAGACTGAAAACATTATCTCTCCCAGGAATATTTAGGGTACAATTGTACTTTCACAAACTTAAAACCATTTCATGTTTTTAAAGCCCTGAATTAAGTTACACTTTCTTCATTTCATTTTTCTTATTGGATTTTCATGGACAGTACTAAAGCAGATCTTTAAGATACAAATATACATTTTCCAAAAAAAAAAAAAAATACTCTGGGGCCAGGGAGGTGGCTCAGTGGATAAAAGTGCTGGCTGTGCAAGCCTGACAACCCAAGATTGAGCTCCATTCTCAGAACTCACATGATAATGTTCCTACAGCAAGTTGGGAAAGATAACAATTGCCTAGAAGCCCTAGGGTCACCAGCCAGTGTGTGCATCTCAGTGGCAGAGATGGCAAGGAAGACCCTGCACAGCGAGGTAGAAGGAGAAAAGCAACTCCAAAAATGTGTCCTCTGATCTCCACATGCAAACCATTTCTCTCTTCTCTGTCTCCCCCTCCCCCCTCTCTCTCCCTCTCCTGCCCCCACACAGACACTCATGAAATAAAGCACTAAATAGTTTTATATTCATTTTTAAAAGTTTTTTAAAATTTGTGTGTTTGAGAGAGAGAGAAAGAGAGACAGAGAGACAGAGAGAGAGAGAAGAGGTTTTTGGCCCAGCCTAGCCCTAGGGTTTGGACTTGCCTGTAGCCTTGTTGCCAGTTAACCATTTAAAATGACTTAGACACTTATATTAATTATATGTTGCTTGGTTTATGGCTTAGGCATATTGTTAACTATTCTTTGTATTTAAATTTAATTTATTTTTATTAATCTGTCTTGTCACATGGCCTGTGGTTTATCTATTTTTTTACATCTTGTTTTTTGGGCAGCCATTTCTTTTTCCTCTGCCCTCCTTCCCCTATGCTCTGATTTCCCCTTCTACTTCTAAGATGCCCACAATAGGCCAAGACAGTTCATTTATTAACAAATGATATTCACAGCATACAGAAAGATATCTACATCATATGTCCCTGCTTGAGTTATATATGCATTGCGTGCATTCAGGTACCTGTGGGGACCAGGGGGCCTCAGATCTCCTGGAACTGGGCTTAGAGGCACTTTTAAGTCACCTATGTGGGTGCTGGAAATCAAAGAGCAGTAACCTGTCATAACCACTAGGCATCTCTCCAGCCTCTGATAGCCACTTTCAGCAGTGAGATGATCCCCTTTTAAATACCCTTTCTTGTTCATGTTTCTTAATCGCAGAAGATTGCTTTCATTGGGACATATACCTGCATGCATGTAATCACAGTCACTGTCCTGTCTTCCTCCAAGTCCCTCTTTCCTGATTACCTCCCTTCAGCTCTCTCTTTCTCCCCTTCACCTTTTTTCTCTGTAGTCCTTCTTTGTGTCTTTTTTTTTTTATATTCCCCATAGTAAATTCTTTTTATTGATAAATTTTATTAATCTGAGAGCAAAGTAGCCACTGACCACATTCATTGAAGCTATCTCAGGGCTAGAGAGATGGTTCAGTGGTTAAGAGCACTGGCTGCTTTTCTGGAGGACTCAGGTTCAATTCCAAGCACCCATATGATGGTTCACAACCATCTATAGCTATAGGTTCGGGGGACACAATACCCTTTTCTGGTGTCTGTGGGCACTGCGTGCATTTTATTCACAGACATACAGACAGATACATACATACATACACACACATACATACGTACATACATACATAGGTAGATAGATACATAGGGAAATGTAAGAAAATTTTAACTCATACTTTCTGAGACTCTAAGGCCTGGGAGATGAAGTTTATTAACTTATATACAAGATGAGATTTTCTTTTATAAGGCTTCATATTATGATAATGTACAGGAAAGGAAAGCAAAAGATGAAAGAGAGAAAGAAGAGAATGGAATTTGACCATAGGTGTAAAAAAATGAGGTGTTAGCTTACATAGAAGTGAAGTGAAAAGTAGGAATAAGTGAGGAGAAGGAACTTACTTTAGCTTTCCAGGTAGACTCCCCACCAAGTAATTCTCCTGTCTCCTGCTCCTCTGCCACTTCCAACATCTCTTCTGATCCCCATGTTGTCGGCTGCAGCCTTCTGAGAGTACAGCATTCCCCTCCCAGCCTGCATCTGCCCGCACATGCATTATGTAACACAGGGTCTGCAGGGCCCAGAATAGAAACCCAGTATATGTTAAATTATTCTTATCTGCCATAGTACCAAAAACTTTTTCAGTGTATCTTATTTTGCTTTGGTTTAGCAGGGCTTGGGCACATATATACTTATGATTTTCAAGTCAGTTATATAATTTTTCTCTTTTGTGCTTTTTGGATTTGTTGTCATAATTAACATTTTTCTGCTCTTTGGATATATTGCTTTAAATTTCTCCAAATTTGTTCAAATACTTTTTGGGTTTGCTTTTTTAACATCTGAATATTACTCAGTCTGTAGTGTATTTTGGTAGAGACCCAAATTAATTTTTCCCATTATCTTAAATAATCTTCCTATTTCCCCAGAGATTGAAAATCTCTGTTTTGTTTGTTATGTACTGAATTTCTCTGAGCTTTGTTCTTTCTGGGTTTACTTGTCTGTTCTGAGCTGTCTTTACCACCCTGCACAATGCTAACAACTGCAGCCTGGAATGTTTACCTAGAATGTTTTCTCTTATAGATTCATCTCCATGCCTCTCTTAGATTGATATTGTTTATGCCTTGTTTATATTTCTATTTGAACTTGATAATTGGCTCTTATTATTATTAAAAATTTATAACGTATTGATTTTTATCAGAATTTCAACAAATTTGGCCTGGGGAGATGCACCGTCATGCTTCATATATGTGTTGTTAGAGATGGAACCCCACACTTCATGCATGATGGGCACACGCCTTACTAACTGAACTGCAGAACTGCAGTAACGGCCCCTGCTAAGACTTTTCTGTTATCATTTTGTTTGTTTGTTTTGTGTTTTGAGACAATGTTTCTCAGAGATCTGCTTGCCTCTGCCTCCTGAGTGCTGGGAGTAAAGACGCGTGCCACCACCACTCAACAGGAGATTTAAAAAAAAATTTTTTTTTTTATTTGAGGTGTTTATGTCAGTGTGGTGGATATTTTCAAATATAATAAAAAACAGTTGGAGATATGGTAGCAGAGGAAGCCATGGCTCACACTGTTAGTCCCAGCACTTGGGATGCAGAGGCAAGAGAATCTCTGTGAGTTCAAAGCTAGCCTGGTCTTCAAAGCAAGTTCAGGGACAGATCTCTGGGAAAGTCGGAGATAGAGAGTGCAAACGCCATAGTCAGATCTTACCCAGCTGTCTTCCAGCTTCCTCAACCTGGCTTCTCCTGACTTTCTACTAGTGCCTTAAATACTCTCTTCTGCTCAGTTAAGGCGTGGCCTCACTACTGCTCACATCCAGGGTGTCTTCCACTTCAGCCTAATCCAGGAAGCCCCTCGTAGACATTTGTGTGGGGATATTTTCAAAGGAGGAGCGAGGCTGAGGAAGCTGAAAGACAGCTGGGTGAGATCTGACTGGGATTTCTTCTCTGGTATCTCTGCCTTTCCCAGAGACTTGGCCCTGAGTTTCCTTTATTCGTGCCACAGTAGACAAACTCACTGAATGAAAATGCTCTTCTCCAATAAGGAGTGGCATTATCTGGATTAGACACTTGTGTCACAGGCCCAGTGTCTCTCTTCCTGCCGCTGTTTCCAGCTATCACAATAATGAGCTAACCCTCTAAACTGTAAGCTGCCTCCAACTAAATGTTTTCCTTTGTAAGTTAAAAAAAAAAGACTGGAGGAGGTGAATCTGTTATTTCATTAATTATCCTATTTTGATGAGTCCAAAGGATTATATTAATTCACTTTCTTTCTAACTTGTACTACTAGCTAAAAGCTATTATTTTGATGTCTCTTAAAAACTATAACTATCAAATCTTCAACTACCTTAGAGACCCAAGAAGGAAATAATATTTACCCAAATAAGCAGGAAGTGCAAGCAACTTCCAAAATCTACAAATGACAGAGATGACACCTATCTGCTTGACAGTCATCCAAAGTTCCTTTATAAAGTTGGGGCATCCATCTTCAGCCTACAGGCCCAGAGTCTCTTTTCATTTCAGTGAATCAGGAAATCTACTCTGCCCATTCTGGTATAGTTCATCAGTTGTTTCTCCTTTTGTCCTGAAGAATATTTGAGCAGTTTGTAGCGCAAATCTGATCTTTGGTTGGTGTCCGTTAGCCTAGTGGCTTTGACAGAGCCCATACTTCAAGTTCGCAATTAGGCCTTGTCCTGGATCACTTCAGAAAACTGATAAGACTAAAACCCAACACAATGTCCTGGAAGCTAAATGTATAACTATTTAGCATAGGATTAGTAACAATAGAATATTCCCCTTGTTTTTTGTTATTCTTCTGTCCCATATCAGGTGGCTCTTCTGATATGAAACAGAGATTTTGTATTTTCCTTTAACAACTTTACTTGAGTTTAGAGAGCTACACTCCAACTCTAAAGCCAGCTTTAAATTACAATTAAACTGGGACTTCAACCTATAAAAAAAAAAAAAAATAGAGGTAAAGCAAAGAGATTTTACCCTAAAGGTATACTGGTATTCTTTTGCTTGTAAATTTTCCTGGATAGCCTCCCTCTTGCTTTAGGTCTAGATGTCCAAGGCCTTTTCACTTCTTGAAGATGGGTATTTCCAGTTTTCTGTAAAGACAAAAAACAAAAACCTGCCGCCCCACCCTTTGTTTTTTCTTACAACTTAAATTTTTTTAATTGTTCTAGGAAGGTGTTTCCTCCACAATGGCTGGGTAAGATTGGATTAGATTTGATATGGGGCTTTTGAAAGCCCCTTGGGGCGTTTCCCGAGGGCAGAAAGTTACCTTGTATGTCCCTTGTTGACCTGCATTCCTTGTCCAATGTCTTCTTTTTCCACACCTTCTGCATACTCCAGAAGGGAGGGGCGCTCTCTTGGGATAATTCCTAATAAAAACACTTGTTTACAATCTCCTTTTATGTGACCTTGCCTTCCAAATTGTAACATTTAACATTTTGACCGTTTTCTAGAAAAAAGCTCTCCTACCCAGTTATCATCACTGTCATAAGACTCTAGAGTAATTGTCTCACAAATTCAATCCTCCAGTGATATTGACCTTGGTTTTAACCGGTCTAAGTATTTTTCTACATTGTGCATTAGCATTCTCAAAAGCCAGTGTTACAATTATTATTTGTCTGGCTTCTGAGTCCAGTACCATTCTGTTTACTGCTGCAGTTCATCTGGGTAAAAAGTCTGTAAAAGTTTCTTTGGGGCTTTGAATTATTTTCATGAATGATTCAGTTTTCTTTCCTATTTCTTTAATCCAGTCCCAGGCATTTAAAGCTGCCATGTGACATAAATCCAGAGTATGTTCATTATATAAAGACTGCCTTTCAATATCAGCATAATCTCCCTCCCCAAGAAGTTGGTCTTGGGAGACTTCTATGCCTCTGGCCCTGCTTCTTTGTCCTATTGTTTTACCTCCTCCCTCCACCATGATTTCCACTGTATAAGTGGCTCTGCCTCTAACACAGCTGTAACCATATCTAACCAATCTTTAGGGGTGACCTGGTTACAGCAGGACCAGCTGTTCAATATTTGTTTTACAACAGTGATGCATCCCATATGTTACAATTGCTTCTTTTACTCTCTGTAATTCGAGCATTTTTACTGGAGTCCAAGTAGCTTCTTTATCATCTTTATCATTCTTCATTTTTTTAAAGGTTGGGTATATTAATGTTGCCTGGTTTTGTCTAATTTTAGATGACCTTGCTGAAATTGGTTCTTCATATTCCTCTGTTTGAATTTGAACATCTTTGTGTTCTCTCTCGACAGGCTTTCTTAAGACTCTTTTTCTTTGCATTTATACTAATTGACTTAAGTGATAAAATATAAACCAAACAAAATTTTCATAATAAACAGTATGATAATCATTATGATAGTCTATCTATGTTATTTGTCTTTTCCTTCACTGATTATAATACCAGATCATCTAGTAAAAGATCACAGAAGGACCAAGCACTCTCCATTGCTTTAAACAAATTCCCTCTTTAAAAAAAAAAAAAAAAAAAAAAAGATCTACTCACCAATTTGTTGTCTGTTGATAATTCAATTGATTGTGAAGTGGGGCAGCTACCTAGTGTGAGAGCAGCCCAAGGAGGGGTCCAAAAGGAAAAAAGAAACAACCCACCAGGAGAAAGAGGCCACTGTCTGAAAAAACTTACCCAGATGAGAGTGAAACAGAAACATGTGTAGCCAGTCTGCTTAAGGATGGAGCTTAACTCAGAACAGAAAGCCTAGCCTGCCGGTAATTACTTCTCCAGCCTCGTGTTATTCTGGCGGGGGGAGGAGGGGGATGATATATATGGATGGAATGGATGGATTCGTGCGTGCGCCAAGTTTTTCACAAATAAAGGAAACTCAGAGCCAGATCTCTGGGGAAGTCAGAGATATCAGAGAGAGTAAACACCACAGTCAGGTCTCACCCAGCTGTCTTCCAGGTTCCTCAGCCTCGCTCCTCCTGGCTTCTTCTGCCTGCTCTGTCTCTCTATGCCTGCCTTAAATACTTTCTTCACTCAGTTAAGGCCTGGCCCTACCACTGCCTGCCTGGGAACCTGGAACTCCCTCTGTAAACTAAAATGACCTCAAACTCAGATCTGCTGGTATTAAGGGCGCAGGTCACCACTCCCAGGATACTCCATGTGCTGAGATTAAAGGTGTGAGTTACCACTGTCTGATCCTCCTAGACTGACTGTGGGTAGATCCTTCTGATATCTCCGGCTGTTTTTATTATATTTGAAAATATCTCCACATGTCAGTGTATGGATATAAGTTCTTGAGTGCATATGCTTGCGAAGTCCCAAGGTATCAAATTCTCTAGAAATGGAGTTACAGGCAGTTGATAGCCACCTGATGAGGCTTCTAGGAACCAAATTCAGGCCTTCTGCAAGAACAGTATGTGCTTATCTACTCTGCAGGCTGTTATTAGGTTTTTAAATATGAAAGCATGTCATTAATTTTTAATATCTTTCCCTTAATTTTTTACTATATCTACCTTAGGGCTCTATGTATTGTCTCTTTTTCAGTCTCAAAGAACCAATACATTTCTTTTTTAAAATCCCTTACTTGACGGTTTTATGACCTGACCACAATTGCCTGTCCTGTGTCTAGGGGAGAAATAGAAAATGCAGTCATAAGTATCAGAGTTATGTGTCCATCACCACTCACCCCCATGTAGTGAGTGTTTCTCAGTTACTCCTGACTCTGTTTGACCTCAGCTGATAACTGTTTTATGTCTCTGGTGTTTGTTGATTTCCACCATAAGCAAGGTACTTCCTCTGTGGAGAAATGATGACCAGAAAGGCCCCTTTGCTGCCTTGTTCAGTGGACCTTAGAGGGTGGCCAGGCTCGGACTGGCTTTAGTTGTGTCTTTCACTTCCTCAGTACCTTCCAGTGTCAGCATTCCTGTTGTTATTTAAAGAGCTTGGAGTTTGTGTTCTTGCTCTGTCATCTTGTGTGTGGGAGGGTGTTGGTTTGTCCTTTTTATTTCTGTTTTGTAATTTCAGCCTTTTGAAAAGTTTTAAAGCGTTCTCAAACAGAATTTAAACGTTTATCATTTTGTAGGAAAGCCTTGGTTACAAAATATTCACATTCTGACCTTGAGACTTGAGCATGGACTAATTCTGTTTATGCATAATTTCTGAAATTGAACATGTGAAATTCTTTTATTTCCCTTATTTATAATTTGTAAAGTTTTGTTTGTTTTCTTAATGTCAAGCATAACTTAATTTCTTCCATTGTGTTTTTCAGCCTGGCTGGGTTGTTTTGGACCAACCAGATGCTGCTACCCATTTGCAGCATCCACCAGAACCTGCTCCCCTACCTCCAGGATGGGAAGAGAGGCAGGATATTCTTGGAAGGACCTACTATGTAAACCATGACTCTAGAAGAACACAGTGGAAAAGACCAAGCCCTGAGTATGTGCCTGGATATATTTTGCTGATACTTTGCATGTTGCTGCCATGTCCTGAATATATTCAGAATTCTTAGGGATCCCTAAATTGTGAGAAATCTCTCACTGAAAAACTGTTCATCTCGGCTGGTGGGGGCGGGGAGGTTTTGTTTGTTAATGATTTGATAATATTTAAAATTGTTTGAGGGCCAACAAGATGGCTTAGTGTAGGAAGGGCACTTGCCACCAAGCCTGACAACCCACGTTTGATCCCCAGGTTTCACACAGTGGGAAGAGGGAACAGAATCCCAAGTCTTCTGGCTACCACATGTGTACCATGTCATGCTCACACCTATACACAAAGCTCACTTGAGAGTGCTGCTGTGGCTCAGTTGATAGAGTACTTGCCTACAACACAGGGGGCTTTGAGTTCTCTTAACTACAGCAAGGTTGAGACCGGCCTGAGCTTATGTATTTTATGTGTTATGGGTCTTTTGCTTGCGTGTATGTCTGCATCACAGGTACATGCACATATTGTAGAAATTTTTGTGGTGGGCTGTTAAAATATAAATTTTGTATTTTCTGCTGTTTGTGTGCTGCTGAAGATTGATCACATGTTTTGTTCGTGCCAAGCAAACATTCTGCCACTGAATTACAACGCCAGTGCTTCATTTTTATGATATAAATTATTCTTAAGTCATAGAGTAACTGCTAATAAAGGTGCTAATAATTATAAACTTCTTCAGTTTTAACTGTGGACACAAACCTTCCCTCATCTAGAGAACAAGAAGTTCATACCTCCTTAGTGACTTCTTTTTTTAGTTCAAAATTGTGCAATGATCATTTGAGGTAGAAGGTTTAGCCCTCTGTTCAATCCCCAGCTCCAAAACAAATGAGCAAGCCAAGTTGGTGCCTATATTTCCAGATTCTTTTTAATATTGAATACCCTTCTGTCTCTCTTAAGTGGTCTCACATGGCTGTTTTCAGTCTTTGGGTATTTGACACACACAGTATTTCTTAGTAGTACATTAACCTCCTGATGATGTACATCTTATATTTCCCAAGAACTTCAGTCCTGTCTGTTCTCAAGTCCCTCCAAAGTAGCCCAGTGGTCATGCTCTTTGGCATAGAGGCACCACACTCTTGCCTGCAAAGTTGGAGATTCGACAAAGCAACCCTCTTGTCTTTGACAGGTTGACCTGCTAAGCAAAGAGTGTGTCTTTCACTGTGGCTGGTGTCAAAATCAGGTGGAAATTTTTTTTAAATATTCCTTAGAACCAAATTCACAATCAGTGTTTCTATAGCCACAGAGTAAGAAGTGATGGAGTGGCTGAGCGGATTAGGGAAGTGATGGCTGTGGGCAGAGACAGTTAAACAGTTACTCTGCTCTGTGGACAGTAGCTGTGGCTGGTAATATGTATTGAATATTTGTAAAAGCAAGAGAAGCTAAATTATCAAACCCCCTAGAAGTGACAAATGATAAATATGCCATGTGCTCTAATGTGCTCAGTTTGTAATCATTTCAGTGTACACGTCCATGAGTCACACATCATAGTGTACACGTCCATGAGTCACACATCACAGTGTGCACATCTGTGAGTCACACCAGGACCATAAAGTGTTGTTTGTGCATGTGGCTGTTTTGTCTAATGTGTGTCTGTGTATAAGAGAGAATGAGATCGCCTGGGACTGGCGTTAAAGACAGGTGTGAGCCACCCTGTGGGTGCTGGGAACTGAATGTGTGTCCTCTGGAAAAGCAGCCAGTGCTCTTAACTACTGAGCCATCTCTTTAGCCCCAGGACACATTTTTAAAATGTGTCAACTTAAAAGTAATTATATTTAACAACCAGGTGTAGTGGTGCACTTAAGAGGCAGAGGCAGGCAGCTCTTCAGTTCAAGGACAGCCAGGTACCCTGTCTCCAAAAAAACCAATAATAGTAATAATAATAATTTAACTTTTTTATTTTTGTTTTTTGAGGCAGGGTTTCTCTGTAGCCCTAGCTGTCCCAGATCAAGCTGGCCTTGAACTTACAGAGATCCTTCTTCTGCCTCTGCCTACTGAGTGCTGATATAAAAAGGCATATGCCATCACTGCCTACCCCAGTAGTTACATTTTTAATGAACTAGTTTTCTGACTTTCTTGGTCTAATATGATATCAAACAAATGAATATATCAGTACTTGCTGTCAAACCTGACAACTTGAGTTTGATCCCCAGGACCAACAAGGCAAAGAGAAACAACCTCTGCAATTATTGTCTGACCTCCACGCACATGCCCTTGACACTGCAGGTTCACATGCACACAAGCATGCACGCACAAGTAAGTACTTATAAAATTTTTTAATTAACATTTTTGTTGCTAAACATGTGAATAAAGTTCCCAATTTGATATCTTATATATATTAAACAGAAATAACTGCGATAATGTAACTCAGAAATGCCTAAGGTTTATATTAGATCCCTAATCTATTGCCTTGTGCATGTTGCATGGAGAGTACTATTTCTTGTGAATAAGAAGTCCTTTCAGTTCATGGAGGTATAATGTAACTGTAGCACTGCCATGGGTTTTAATCTCATGCTACCATGAGAAAATAACAGTAAAGGAGTTCAAAGCTTCTATATGTCAGACGTGATCTGTGATCTGTGCTGATCAGTTTTGTCAGCTTTAGCCATGCTAGAGTAGCTGCTAGGAGGGAACCTTGTTTGAGGAGTTGTCTCCATTGGATATGCTGTGAGCATGTCAGGGGCATGTTCTGGATTGATGTAGGAGTTTCCAAGTCACTGGGGGTGATGCCACCCCAGAGCAGGTGGTCCTGGCTCATGTGTGAATGCAGGCCAAGCAAGCCAGTAAGCAGCAGCACTCTATAGCTTCTGCTTCAGATCCTGACTCCAGATTCTGACTCTGAATTCCTGCTCTGATTTCCCTTGATGGTGCCTGGAATCTGTAAAATAAAATAAGCCCTTTCCTCCCCGAGTTGCTTCTGGTCACAGAAACAAGAAGCAACTATCCGGGGTACATTGATGAAGTAAATATCTGATGTTGGTTACACCTTTGCATGAGACTTTCCATTTTCAGGGTATTTTCTCTCCCTGACCCCCACCCTAGTCACCCAGACCAGGTACCAATGTGCTAACAGTATGATCAGCGTATTGAAATAACTTTTGACCAAAACCAGTAAATTCAGTCAAAGAATTTACTAACCACACGCAGACTCTTTGACTGTGATTATGGTTCTGTGAAGAGGCAGGAGTGATGCCTTCTTACACTTCTGCCCTAGGGATGACCTCACAGATGCTGAGAATGGTAATATTCAGCTGCAGGAGGCACAGCGCGCATTTACCACCAGGCGGCAGATATCAGAGGAGGTGGATAGTGCTGACAACCGGGAGTCCCCTGAGGTATGAACCCTTCTCCTGTTCCTCTTTCCAGCACATCTTAATGCAGTGGATGAGTGTACATGTGGCTCAAGTGGATTCTGTTCTTTTTAGAATTGGGAAATTATACGAGATGATGAAAACGCTGTGTATAGCGGTCAGGCCTTCCAATCACCTCCATCGGGTCACATAGATGTGCAGGCTCGCCTTGCAGAAGAGTTAGATACCAGACTCGCTGTGTATGGAAATCCGGCCACTGGCCAGCCAATCACCAGCTCAGTAAGATGTCTTAGATTTTGTCATGGCTTTGTGATTTCATATCATAAGTATGATTCGGCAGCTATGTTTTTTCGTAAACCTTTATCTTAAATAGCATGTAATGACAACAGTCGGGACAATAGTGTGGTCATTTTTTCACTTCTCCTGTCGCTGACAGTATGGAGCAGAATATATAGATAGTCCTGTGGTCACTGTAGTCGCAAGGTCCTTTACTCACAGTCCTTAGGCACACCCACTGGACACACTGAAACCAGAAGCTAAGTGTGCACATTTCAGCAAGAGAATACTCACAGTTGGTGAGGTGTCAGGGAGAACAGTGGGTTTTGGCCTCTTTTTGGGGAAAGAGGGGCTTAAGGAGACAGGACTTTAATCCAGATGCTGTCAGGAAGTGGGGAGAACTGTGTGTTTGGGTGTCTCAGATCTCATCTACATCAATTAACACCAATTCTTTGAGCAGCAGAGAAGAGCCGTCACTTACTTGCCAGGATATGGCAGCCGTTTGTTGTTTTGTGGTTTAGGTATTTGGTGTTTTTATTTTGCCTGTGTCCAGACAGTTTAGAAGGCATCTTGAGTTTGCTGTGACCCTACCTATGTGTACTAGGCCAGTTCCTGCATGGCAGAGGCTACTTGTCCCTCTTGATTATATGAGGGCTTTGGTTTGGTTTGGTTTTAATTTATTTTTATGTGTATGAGTGTTCTGACTGCATGTATGTGGTGCACATACGAACCTGATATCCTCCAAGGCCAGAAGTGAGCCACAGACCTCCAAGAACTGGAGTTACCGACAGTTTTGAAATACCATTGAGCAATCTCCCCATCTCCTCTATGAGAGGATGTCACCAGTACACGTGTGTAAATAAGAGCCACATGGATAAAATAGCAGAGGTGATGGTTTAACTTGCTGTCTGCAGGGTCCGGGAGCAAGCATCCCAGCATGCACTCCCTCTGTGAGAAACTCTGGCTGTTTATTTTTAATCTGCAGCATGAGGCAGACTCAGTAGAAGGCAGAGGTTATTTTTGAGGATGCTCTGGTCATCCTCTACTTTATTCAGCAAGTGACTGTTTCCTGTGGGCTGGCCAGATGCAAGGCACTGTAACTAATCACTGGGCGTCCATCTGTAGTTAAGAGAACAGAACCCCTGCTTTCACAAGATCTCCATTCTAGTGTAGGGTCATCACTGTGCCCTGCAGGCCAGATCTGCAGCTTCCTGTTGCCATAAATAAGGTGTCATTAGAATCCAGCCATTCCTACTTGTCCATAAGCCGTGTTCACACCATATCTCAGAGTCAGCAGTTAGAAGGACTAGCATTCAGTGTTGGACCTCAGTGGATAATGTTTGCAAACTTCTAGCAACTTTTCCAGAAGCTTCACTGTACAGTTGAATGTCCCTGCCTATATGATTCCCATCAGTTCACCTGCCTCCTTTTCTTCCACCTGTCTGTTCGGTTTCTTGTTCATTTAATTAATTTGTCAGGAGTGGGGGGAGGAAAATGGGAAGATGGCTCAGCAAAGTATCTACCATGCAAATATGAGTCCCTAAGAACAGTGTTCAGAATCCATGTAAAATAAAAACCATATGCAAGTCTCACCAGTTAAGAGTATTATTATCCTGTGTTTAACTCTGAGACTGTATTGAGGTTACAAACAATGAATGACTCTTCCTTCTTAACTTGGAATTATGTTCCCTTGGTGACAGTGTCCTAAACACTTTATATATACTCATAAACATATATGTACACACACACATACTTGTAAAATTTTTACAGAAGATTTTTTTTTTAATGATGTCTATGTATATACTATATATCTGTATGTATCTGCATCTGGGTTTATACACATGAGTGTCGTATCCATGGAGGTTGGAAGAGATCATTAGATCCCTAGAAGCTGGAGTTAGAGGTAGCTATGTGCCAAGCAACCTAATGGGTGCTGAATTCCAAAATCTGGATCTCTAGAAGAGCAGCAAACACTTGTAATTACTGAGCCATCTCTCCAACCTTACACGTAATTATAAATGGTTTATTTGTGTGTTACTGTTTTGTGTTGGTGGCTTGGTTGCTTGGGGTAAAAGAATCAAATTCAGCCCTTTGTATCCGGAGCGTGTGTTCTACTTCTGAGGACCACTTCTTAAAGATTTATTTATTTATTATGTATACAACATTCTGCCTCCATGTACATCTGCAGACCAGAAGAGAGCACCAGATCTCATTACAGATGGTCTGTGAGTTACCATGTGGTTGCTGGGAATTGAACTCAAGACCTCTGGAAGAGCAGCCAGTGCTCTTAACCCCTGAGCCATCTCCCCATCCCCCAATTTACTTCTTTTAAAATCACCAAAGCCTTGAGGTTCTGGCATGGCTCTTGTACAAGTAAGATATTTCAGTTGGTAGTAAGAGCTTGTATATTAAGGGAAAACGTAAGAGAGAATATGGGGTTTCCAGGAAATAAGTCATTGGAATGGAATGCCCAGTGGTGGGCTCTGAGGCCGGAAGTGACTGGAGATGAGGAAGAGGCGGGTCTGGGGCTGAAGCACTGTTGGTTGGAATCCGAAGTTCTGTTGAGGTCTTCAGCCAGAGAACCAGGGGACTTGATCTAACCCCCTGGCTGCAGCAGGAAGTCCTTGACCCGTAGAGTAACTAGGGTGACACATGGTGAGAATTTGATTTAGGGAGAATAAGAGCCACACCCTAACCATCAGGAAGGTGAATGTATTGGGCACTAGATAGACTGGCTAGGAAGAAGGAATGAGTTCACAGGAAAATCTAGGTCCCACTCTGGACAGCAGGCGGATCAGAAGAAACTGGCCCGTTTGGTGGAGGAGGGCAAAGAGAGAAGCTTCCCTGAGATTCTTCACGTGTCTCAGCAGCCAGCCCTCCCCAGCATGCTTTCCTCTATCCACCCTCAAACGTTCTGTGCTCGGAGGGAAGACAAAGCTTTACTTGTTTTCTTTCCTCAAGAATCATTCCAGCAGAAGAGGCAGCTTGCAAGCCTGTATCTTTGAGGAACAGCCTGCACTTCCTGTGGTAAGTTTTCTCTTTTCTCAGCCATGAGTGAAAGATAGAAAAATCATTCATTTTTTTAATCACCGAGTGTGAGTGACTGTCCAGCAGAATACTGAGAAAACACAGGGTTACAACCTTGGAAGTCAAACTTCAGAGAACTGTCTCTCATGTGGCTTCTCAGTTGGGCCTCTGTTCTGCTGGGTGGTAATACCGAGAGTCATATCTGCCCTGTGTATGTGTTGTTTTCTCAGGGACCGTTATCACTCAGTCCAGTGTGTGTACCAGTGGCCAGGTTGGAGTTTTCTTTTCCCCCACTGGTCCCAGCCCACCAGCCAGCAGGGACCCCAGCTACTTAACAGTGATCCTCTTACCTGCCTTCTCTCTGACTCTGTCATTATGCCACACTCTCATTGCTTTGTTTGTGACAGGATGTCATATGTCCTGGGCCTGCTTTGAATGCCTGTTTCTCCTGCCTTCATCTCCCAAGTGCTAGAATTACAGGCATTAGCCACCATGCCTGACTTAGGCTGTGCTGGGGATCTGACGTATGGCTGCATGCTTGCTAGACAGGCAAGCTACTGCCTGTGTTTTATCCTCAGGCTCGCTTGTTTTTCAGGTAGAATTAACTCTGAGGCTCCTGTCTTTTCAGCCCTCCCTTCCCCTTGCCTGTGACCTGCTGCCTTAACGCCTGTGTCTTGTTCTAACAACTTGGCTATCCTCAAAAATCCTATTTCTCTTCCTCTCTCATCTGCCTGCGTATTTCTTTTCCCCTCTTGACGGTACCTCTTCACTTTCCCACCAGTCAGCACACTTTTGAATGGCAATGTATGTATCAGCTATGAGGTTTGTGCATTCATGGCATTACAGCACTGGGATGCTGAAGCTCCACAATCATTAGCTCAAGAATGGTTTATCTGCCTTAGAAAGATGCTTCCCTACTGAAAAGGATTCCTGTAGTCAGACTTTTCTTTTGGGACTACGAGCCCACAAATAACATGGAGACTTATATTAATTTTGAAAGTGTAGCCTTTAGCATAGACTTGTTACCAACTAACTCATAACTTAAATCAACCATTTCTATGAATCTATGTTCTGCCACATGGCTTTTACCTCTCTCTCAGTCCGTAAGTTCAACTTGTTTCACATCTTGCTAGCACCGTCTGTGTGCCTGGATTCTTTTTAGGTTCTTTCTCCCTGGAAGTCCTGCCTATTCTCTGGTGCCTAGCTATTGGCTATTCAGCTCTTTATAGTAAGCCAATGAAAATGTGCCTTACACAGAGACACATCTTTACAGTGTATGAAAGATTATCCCTTAACAGATTCCTTCCATCTTGTTCTGAGGATAAGGGCTACTAACCTGGTACACATGAAACAAAGCATAGAAGCTTTGGGATCCACATCCTGTCTTGTCTGAGCTCTATTAGACCAGAGCATGTGTGAGCAGACAAGATCTCACTATGTAGTCCTGGCTTGTCTGGAACTCATTTGGAAGATCAGGCTGGCCTCAGACTCACAGAGATTCCCCGCCTCTGTCTCCCTGCACTTAAATGCACTTTTTGGAGTTAGTGTGCTTTGGTTAAGACCACAACTGCTTTTCTTAGAAGCAGTGACCTAGGAGTCTTTTACAAAGTCTCAGTTTACCATCTGTAGAATGGGCCAGTGTTAGCAATAATCTTGCCAATTTGTGCGTATGCGTGTTCCTAAGTATATGGCTTCTAGTGTTGATAAGTTTTATCATCGTGTTCATTTTCTGATTTTTTTCTTCCCAAATAAATTGCTAGAGGTTTTTTTTTTAATGATTTAAAAATGAGGTTCATTGTTCTAAATTTAAAATGTATCATGTGCCCATTTTCTGTTGTGATGAGTAGTTTTCATTCAAAATAAAATAAGGGTCATTTCAGAGCATAATGAGTGAAGGGCCAGGAGCTCCTGTCAGGAGCGCTCTCCAGTTAACACAGGTTTTTTGGTTTTGTGTTAGCTTCTGCCTACTTCATCTGGATTGCCACCTGGCTGGGAGGAGAAGCAAGATGAAAGAGGACGGTCATACTATGTAGACCACAATTCTAAAACAACCACGTGGGCCAAGCCCACCGTGCAGGTACTGTGCACCTCCGGGTGAGCTCGGACTGTGCACGTCTAGTGCCTTCTGTGGACTCCAGTGTGAAGTTACCTGAAGCCAATCTAGTCCACTGGGTGGCTGCACTTTCGGTGCTGTGTGTTCCCTTTGTGTGTGTGTGGGGGGATGTGTGCTGTGTTTTGTGTGTGTTCATTCAAGAGTGTGTGTGGATGTGTGTGGGTATGTACAGGCCTAATGGTGACACCATATATATTCCTCAGTTGCTCTCCATTTTATTTGCTGAGTTTGCTTTTTTGCTGAATTTTGAGTTTTGTCTGAATCTGGTCTCCATCGCTAAGTCACTGTATCATGGGTGGCCACCATACCTGCCTAGCTTTTTGTGTGTGCTAGGTGGATCTGAACCCTGTTCTTCACACCCATGGCAAACACCTTATGGCACCATCTCCTTGGGCCCTTGTTCAGATAGTTTGCTAATAGGTGGTCTGGGTGATTGCTATCTGTGAAAGAAATTTATGTTTGTGGGCCTGAAGAATTGGTTCAGTAGTTTAAAGTACTTGTTGCTCTAACAGAGGACCCAGGTTCAGTGCCCCCACCTTCATGGTGGCTCATAACCACTCATAACTCCAGTTCCAAAGGACTTGGTACCTTCTTTCCGCCTCTATGGACACTGCATGTGCTTGGCAAACTGCCATACATACAAAACACACATATATAATAAAACAAATAAAAATTTAAAGGAAGTTTATAATAATTTCTTTTAGCAGACTGATAACATGTTTATTCTATCTTATCTCTGTTTCTTTCACTGAATTTTTTTCTCTTTACATTTATTTATTGATGAAAGGTGTGCACCACAGTGTATGTGTGGGTGTGTCTGTGTAGATCACAGGACAACTTAAAGAACTTGGTTCTCCTTCTGCCATGTGGGTTCTGGGGAATCAAACTGAGGTCCCCAGGCTTGGCAGGAAGCACCTGTGCACATCATTCACCTCATGGAAACTGCTTCTGTGCTGGGGTGTTCCACTGTGAATCTTAGTGGGCAAAGATAACTTTCTGCTCTAGGCACTGTACCCTGCTTGTAGCTCTGCAGTTAACAGTCTTCTTACTATGTGTTAGTTAGCCGAGAAAATTATTTTAAATGAGTTGACTAAGTTATTATAAAAGCAAACTTTGATAGAAAACTTTACTTACAATCCAGGGGAAATAAAAGATTAAAATGTTGGTGATTTGGGCCTGGAGAGATGTCTCATTGATCTAAGAGGACTTGCTACTCTTCCAGAGGACTCAAGTTCAGTTGCAGCCTCACCTCAGGCTCTTCACCACTGTCTATAGCTCTAGTGCTAGGGAATCAGGCACCTTTAGCCTCTCCTCAGACCCATGTCATATTCATGTACCGACAATGCTGCCTCCACATAATAAAGATAAAACCTTAAGAGTTAGTCTCAGATGCTTACGACTGGTTTACAAGTGTGCCTTTTCCTCACAGGTTAAGGTAGCTATTTTAATCATTTATTTGTGAGTTCTCTATAGTTTTACAATATGACTTAATATGCCAGACCACAGCAGAGATCAGTCAGCTGCCATCAAGCCAGAGTTCCACAGGCCCCACCAGTGACCCCACTCAACAGGCATGTCTGCCATCTGACCCTGAGCAAATATTCCCTCCTAAAGGTTGGGATGTATGTCATATACCAAATGGGAGTCCTTTCTTTATTGACCACAACACCAAGACCACCACTTTGGGTAACTTCCATGCTCCTTGCTTTAAATTTAGAGCAACAATTGCTTCTGTATCTATCACATGTGTTAGTGTGGTCTGCCTTTCCTAATAGTCAGTGTGAGTGACATGAAAAATCTTAGATTGGGGGTTGGGTTTTTGTTTTTGTTGTTTGGGGTAGGGTTTTATGTAGTCCAGGCTGCCCTAACTGACCCTGGACCTGAACTCCTGATCTTCTACTTCCATCTCCCAAGCCCACGCATGAGACCCTGTTGGGCACAATAGGGAAATGCCTTTCAGCTGAGCCACACCCTTAGCTCCAGGAAGTCTTAATAATGTTATTTGTGTTCAAAGTACATTTATGCTTCTTTTTGAGATTATGTTGGAATTTATGAAGATGTTCATAAAATTTTATTTTCAGTTTTTGGCTCACTAATCATAAAGACTTAGGAAGATTTTTAGTAATAATTTTTTACCTTTATATGAGATTTTCTATTTTCAGAGCACTTTCAAGTTTCTTTTTCATGTATTAATATTATCAGAAAGACTTTGAAGCTAGGCAGGACAGATATGTACTGTATGACTGCCTATGTGTATATCTGTGCACCCATGGAGGCCAGAAGAGGTTGTCAGATCCCCTGGAGTTCCAGTTACAGATGGTTGTGAACCACCACATGGGTGCTGGGAGACACAACCTTGGTTCTCTGAAGGAACAGCCAGTACTCTTAATTGCTGAGTCCTGATATTTTTAGTTTAAATCTTAAAGGTTTTTGGTGTTTAGCTCATCGTTAACAAAAAAGTTCTCCAAATATGACACTTGAGACTTAGTAACTATTTTAAAAGGTTAACATAGCTTAAACAAATCTAAAAGTACTTAATAACTTGACTGATAAAATAATATTAAAGTATTTATACATTAATTAACCCAAATAAATTGAACTTTTTTAAGATCTTAAGTTCTCTTTTTTTTAAATGTGAGTTGATCTTACTTACTTTCTTTTTAGGCTAACCTCCTGTCTTTCAAAAAATTAAATGAATCAGTCAGTTATACCCAGATTCCACAGCATGTGGTCCTGTTTGTTTATTCATTTGTTTGATTACATTCATGCATTTCTTTATCCTGCATGTATGTGCACGTCAGAGGGAAACGTGTATGAGTCTCTTCTTCCATGTGGGTTCCAAGTATTGAACTCAGGTTGTCAGGCTTGGTAGCAGATGCCTTAGCCTGCTGAGTCATCTCATCAGCCCAGGTTTAGTTGGTATAATGCCACCATCACCAAGACAAACTTGCTGTGTAGTTCAGGTTCCAACAGACTGGGTGGTGTGCTCTCGGTGGTGTAAAGTAGGACAGCCTCACAGCAGTGTCTTTTAAAAGGAGAAAACAGTCACAAGCAAAAGAACTAAGGATAAGTGGGTGGGGTGGTGTATACTTATAATCCTTGCTCTTCTAAGGCTGAGATCAGAGAACTCTGACGCCAGTCTGCGCTATCTGAGATCTGTCTCCAAAGTAAAAAAGGAAAAAGATGAATGAAACAAAATAATACTAATTTATTTCATTTTATTTTTTTGTTTTTAAGTATATGTGTGTGCATGCTTGTGCTTGCTGCCTATGTGCATGCTTGCTCTTGTGTACGTATATATTTGTGTGTCTGTGTGAGGGCATGTGGGGGCCA
This sequence comes from Phyllotis vaccarum, assembly GCA_033318265.1. Lineage (NCBI taxonomy): Eukaryota > Metazoa > Chordata > Mammalia > Rodentia > Cricetidae > Phyllotis > Phyllotis vaccarum. Next base: position 137,095,387 of record JARWLC010000004.1, on the reverse strand, counting down.
CAGGTTGATGCCAGAAATTATTCTTAATTGTTCCAGTAATTCAATGAGGCAGGCTCTGTCACTGACGCCCATGGCTTCTCTGTGCCACTGGTCTACCTCACTCGCCATGGGGATCCCCTCTCCTCCATCCAAGGCTAGAATAACAACAGGCCATGTGCCAACGTGGCATTCATGTAGTCCCAGGGATCCACACTCTGGTCGTCACTCTTTCAGGGCAAATGCTTTACCCACTGAGCTGTCTCTCCAACTCCAAAGAGTGTATTTTAAATATTAATCGACAGATATAGCACAGTGGCTATCATTATTTTAAAATATGTATGTTGTTTTATTTGTTAAACAAAGGATGATCCAAAATCGAAAATTCCTGCTCATCTGAAAGCAAAGACACCAGTTGACTCGTCCAATGACCTGGGACCTTTACCTGTAAGTTGCTTCTGAGCAAACTTGACTAACGACTAACTCAGATATTTTGCACCGTCTGTAAATAAAGAAGTTATCTAACTGTAATTAACATTGTTATTAAACTATAGTTTCTTCTGCTAAAAATGGTATGTATAAATTAAGCATACAGCATTGCTGGGTTTGTTTTGTTGTTCCTTTTTAATAACTTATACATCTAAGGCCCGGAGCTAAAATAATTGTAATAAATGTTTCATTACAGCCAGGATGGGAAGAAAGAACCCACACAGATGGAAGAGTCTTCTATATAAATCACAGTACGTGTCGTGTGATTTCTCTGTTGCAGTTCTTTGTAGTACTTGGTTATAGGCATGAGGAAGAACAACATGTCTTTCTTTTCCCTCTTAGATACTAAAAAGACACAGTGGGAAGATCCTCGGATGCAGAATGTGGCAACAACTGGACCAGTGAGTCTCCCACATCTGATGCTCTAGGTCAAGGGTGGAACTGAGAGGAACAGCCTTTGCTTGCCTGCCTACTCTTTTCTTTGAAAAGATGATGTGAAGCCATTTTTTACTGCTCACCACAATCTCAGTCAGAGGCTAGGGCAGTAAGCTGCTCAGCATGGACTGACACGTGTCAATCAAAGATAAATATAAACCAGAGAGGTGCCAGCCTGTGTCCAGATGAGTTAAGGACAGCTCTCTGATTTTTTGGTCAGTTTTTGCAGAGGCCTACTATTTTAAGAGTATTGTGTGAGTGGGCAGTGGTGGCGCATACCTTTAATCCCAGCAGTCAATAGGCAAAGCGGATGGATCTCTGAGTTGAGGCAAACCTGGTCTACATAGAGAGTTTGAGGACAGCCATTGATAGATAAAGAGACTCTGTCTTTTTTTTTTTAAGTATGAAGAAATTGCAGTCATAGTGACTGCTGATTGCAGTTATATCTTAAAAGAGTTTGTTTTTTTAAAAGAAACAAAACAAAACATATTGTTTTCTGTTTGCTCTTCAAATGCAACACTAATTTCCAAATAATTCCTTATGTATATTTCATAAGATATCCAGGGGGAGCTAACGTTCTTCCAGAATAAAACCAACCTAAACTCTGTTTTTCCAAATTTTTCAACTAAAGGCAGTGCCCTACTCCAGGGATTACAAAAGGAAGTACGAGTTCTTCCGCAGAAAGCTGAAAAAGCAGGTTAGTGATGCTGTAACAGCTACTTAGGGTGGCCATTCTTTCTATAAGGGGTGGGGGGTGTGGCCATTCTATAAGGGGTGGGAACATACTGTTGTCTTTGAGGACTGAGTGCTTCCTTTCTCGTAGGGAAAGGGTATGTATGTGTTTCAAAGAAGTTTTCAAAGATTGGTTTATTGTATGTATGAATGTTTTGCCTACATGCATGCATACATGTCACACGTGTGCCTGTTCTGGTGCTGGTCTCGGAAACTGGAATTAAGAATGGTGGATTGAGCTGCCCTGTAGGTTTGAGTCTTGACCTTGTACAAGAGCAGTGAGTGCTCTCAACCACTGAGTCATCTCTAGCCCATGATCCATCAGTCTTTCTTTCTTTATTTTTTTTCCTTCTTTCTTTTTAAAATGTCTTTATGAAGGTGTCAGATCTTGGAGTTACAGACAGTTGTGAGCTGCCATGTGGGTCCTGGGAATTGAATCTGCTTCCTCTGGAAGAACAGTCAGTGCTCTTAACTGCTGAACCATCTCTCCAGTCCTAGCCTCATGATTTTTAAAAGATTATTATGTTTAAAGGCTGAACATGGTGGCACAAAGCCTTTAATCCCAGCACCCAGAAAGCAGAGGCAGGGAGATCTCTTAGTTCAAGGCCAGCATGATCTGCATAGTAAGATCTTGTCTCACAAAACAGAACAGCAAAAAAATTAAATGTTTAGTTGTGGGGAAGGGGAGGTATGTGCATGTGAGTGCAGTTATCTGAGGAGATCCCAGCAAGGCATCAAATCCCCCTGGATATGGAATTTCATTATATGTTGTTGTGAGCTAAACCCAGGTTCTTTACATGAGCTCAACTGCTGAGCCATCTCTCCCAATCCTAGAATGTATATATTTTGAAAAGCTTATTAAACAGACGACTTACATTCATATTTATTTTTTAGGAGTCTTTGTAATATAGAAAAGCATCCTGAGACATTTGTTTAAGTCTGTTTTTCTCATAGGGCTTGTTCTTTGTGACTTTATGCTTGGGAGATTTTCTTCTTGCCTTGTCTTTTATTTTGTTCATGACTTTTGGAAACCTTTACCACATTTCTACTTAATTTTTAAATTATGTGAACAGTGAACAGAAGTGCAAATGGTGGTGTTGTTACTTATTTCTTTATGTGTGTAAAATATGTTCAATACACTTTTCCATGACCAAACTTCAAGTACATTTAGAATTAAACTCATAACATTTCAAATGCCATCTTAATGTACTAATCCCTTCTTCCTTTCCCTGCAGTTTAGGATCATGGCCACTAGGTGGCAGTATTGTGTTGTACGTTCTAGGGTTCAAAGCTGGTGACTTCAAGTCATTCAAAATGGTGGGTTGGATAAAGACTTTTTCACAAATGTAACAAAATAAAACACTACATTTTTTAGTGTACATACATTTCCCAGTATATGTTTAAATAGAAAAAGGACTTTTACATTCTCCAGAACTTTGGTGGTATCCTTAAACAATAGCTTTGTGTCTAAATTACTCTGAAAATTGTTTTCTACATTTAGGTGTTCTGATTTTAAAGCATTTGATGAGGGATATGTGTAGATAGTTCCGCTGTTAAAGTGCTTACTGGGCACTTAGGAGGCAGAGGCAGGTGGATCTCTTTGAGTTTGAGGCCAGCCTGGTCTACAAAGAAGAGTTCCAAACCAGTCAGGGCTAGAGAAACTGTATCTCAAAAAAGTTTGTTTGTTTGTTTTTTGGAGGGACAGGGTTTCTCTGTGAACAGTCCTGGCTATCCTGGAACTCACTCTGTAAACCAGGCTGGCCTCGACTGCCTCCTGAGTGCTAGGACTAAAGGCAAGCACCACCACCGCCCACAAAAAAAAAAAAAAAAAAAAAAAAAAAAAAAAAAAAAAAAAAAAAAAAAATGGGAGGTTGGGCTTAGAGATACGTGCCTTTAATCCCAGGATTTAGGAAGCAGAAGCAAGTGAATGAATCTCTGTGAGTTTGAAGCCAACTTTGTCTTCATAGAAAATTTCAAGCCAGCCAGGGCTCGTAGCGAGAACATGTCACAAAAGAAAAACAAATAAATAAAAAGGAGATAAATTGAGAAAGACACTGAATATTAACCTCTGGCCTGCACATACACCCACACACAATACCCCAAATCTTAAATATAAATAATAAATCACTGGTATTTTGAAACAGTCTGCCCTGGAACCTGTGCCAAGAGCTCAGTCTTGCACATTCCCACAAGCAGTGATTCTTGGGCAGCTCCTGTAATTTTGGATTTGACTGTATTTAAACTTACTTCTACCCACACTATACTGTACAGTCCTTGAGGAAGCTGGTCTGACACCCTTTGTTCCCTGGTCTCATTACGGGGCCTGTCCCAGAGTAGGACACTTACATGCTCCAGTTGGCTGGTAATTAGTCTTTTTGTTTGTTTTTTGTTTTTCAAGACAAGGTTTCTCACAAAGAGAGAAACTCATGTTGTAGACCAGGCTGGCCTCAAAGAGATGTGCCTACCTCTGCCTTCCGAGTACTAGGATTGAAGGCGTGCACTACCAGTGCCCAGCTTAGTCTTTTTTAATTTTTATTCTATGTGCATTAATGTTTTGCCTGCATGTCTGTGTGAGGGGGTCAGATGTTGGAGTCATGGTTGTGAGCTGCCATGTAGATGCTAGGAACTGAACCTGGGTCCTCTGGATGAGCAGCCCTGTGCTCTTAATTGCTGAGCCATCTCTCCAGCCCTCTGATAATTAGTCTTTAAAAACCACTTTTCTCCAATCCTACCACTGTTTTTGCCTTACACAAGCAGCAGTGTAGATAGGTACAATGCTCATATTGCTTCTGTGAGCTGTTTCTGTGGTTTTCCCTAAATCACTAGCAGTGCCGTGTGTTCTCTTACGAACTTGTCTGTCTGTCTGTCTGTCTGTGTGAGCTGACAGAAGACTGAGGACTTAAATGCTTTGTGTGTAACTGTCACAAGGTCAGATCTGTCACAGTTTTCACAGTGGGATCTGAGGCATAGTTACCTGCACTGTCTCTGAAACCCCCAACGTACCAGAGATAAGAGAGCCAAAACAGCAGAGTGCACTGCTGGTAAAATAAAATGCCCTCTGTTCTCACCAGCTGTAGCTCCTTTTGACATAAAAACCAGAGCTGATGGGGGCGGGGGGCTGGGCCTGTGTTCTGCTGCTATGGGAGAATGTTAAGACCATGCATACAGGCTAGGTCTGGGGCACAAAGGCCTGAAAGACCAGGAAGAGGTAGGTTGCAGACTGCTGGGACTAGAAGACCTTGAGTTCTAGGCTAGCCTGAGCTACATGGTTAGTGCATGGCTAACCTGGTTGACAAGAATGGATCCTGTTTCTTGAAGCAGGGAGGGGGAAAGAGAGGTCAGTATGCCCAGCTGGGTTTTTCCTGATGGTTTTACTTAAAGGAAAAAAAACTGTGGGCACAGAGTGGAGTGTGGAAAACACCCTGGGCTGATTTCAACCATGTCTCTCTCCCTGGCTCTACAGAATGACATTCCAAACAAATTTGAAATGAAACTTCGCCGCGCTAATATTCTGGAGGATTCTTACCGAAGAATTATGGGTGTGAAGAGAGCTGACTTCCTCAAGGCTCGACTCTGGATTGAATTTGATGGTGAAAAGGGACTTGACTATGGAGGAGTTGCTCGGGAATGGTTCTTCCTCATCTCAAAGGAAATGTTTAACCCTTACTACGGGCTGTTTGAATATTCTGCTACGTAAGTTCCTTTCTTGTGCCTCACTGTGTTGGCCCGGCTAGTCTTGATTCCTGGACTGTAGCCATGTGCCACCACAATGGAGTGGGTGGATTACAACCTCAAAAATTGGGTTTTGTGGTAGAAAGTATGGGCTACATGATTGGTGTCAGGGGGAGACTAGCTGGAATAACAGAGATGACTTTTTAACAATTGTGTTAAAATGTATATAACATAAAAATTATCATTTTTACTTTGTATTTGTGTGCACTGTGGGTTGCATGTGATTGGCAGGCCTCCTCCACAGAGCTCCCATCCTAGCCTTCTGTAAGCACACACTTGTCTGTCATTTTAAGTACATTCTGCATCATTGAACTCTGTTCCATTCCCTTCTCCTGAAATAAGTCTATACCACCTCCTGCTCGTTATTCTAGTCTACTTGCGTTAGGTATATTATATAGCATTTGGCTTCAGTATATGCGTTATTTCATTTAGCATATGTAAGGTAACATTTCCTTGGGAAACATGAACAATAGTGGGCTAAGAATAGACCAAGTTAGGATCTACCAAAGCCTAACTTGGCAAACCAATGAAATTATTGAGATTACTTTCAGAAGACAGGTAAGGGATTCTTCCTACTGCAGGGATGACTCAAAAGCAGCTGAGTAACAGAGAAGCCCACCCTAGCCATGTCCCTGGAGCTCCCTGGATGGCGTTAGGTAGCTCAGTCCCTCAGCATTCTTCCCACAGTTATTGCTTTACCTAACCCAGGGGAGGGCTTTGTTTTTTATTTCATTTAATGTGTATAGTTATTTGTCTGCATGTCTGCCAGTGCACCACATGTATGCGGGATCCTCACAGACCAGAAGAGAGCATCAGATCCCTGGGACTGGAGTTCCAAATGGTTGTGAGCAGCATGTGGTTCTGGGAATCCAAACCCTTGCTCTTGTACAAGAGCAGCAAGTGCTCTTCACACCGAGCTGGCCTTTCGCTCCTGGGTTTCTGAGCCTTAAGCCTCCTCCCAGGGGGGTGTATTTGAATTCAGTTCAGAGGAAATTGTTACACAACAGGCTTTCCTCAAAGTCTGGCCATGTTATACCAAGCCTCAGTTTTCTCTTTGTCTTTTGAACATAAAAAATGGATAGACTTTCCCTATTCATTTACCTATTCTTAAGACCATGATCAGATCCATTGGTTTTAGAAGAAAATAACAAGAGAGGGGAAGTTTTCATTGTCACGTGTCTAGCTAAATTTTTTTCTATGAAATATCAAGAGAATCATATAAATGTGGTTTGTCTTTACAGGGATAATTACACCCTTCAGATAAATCCAAACTCGGGCTTGTGTAACGAAGATCACCTCTCATACTTCAAGTTTATCGGGCGTGTGGCTGGGATGGCAGTTTATCATGGCAAGCTGCTGGATGGTCAGCATTAATACCAAACTTTCTTATGTGGGGCATCTTTATTTATTTTTTTTTTATTTATTTATTTTTTAATTGATAATCCTCTTAAATATATTTTGTTTCTTACAAGGCTTTTTCATCCGCCCCTTTTACAAGATGATGCTTCAGAAAATGATAACGCTGCATGACATGGAGTCTGTGGTAGGTCTCTCATGCACTGAAAAACGTACAATGTGAGGTGCCTGGAGAATTGGGGTTGTTTGTACAGTGCTGGGCATTGAAACCAGGGCATTGCAGTGCTGAGTTAGAGCTGTACCACTGAGGAACTCATACAGCCCAGATGACTTGTTTTTGAAACAGTAATTAATAAATTTGAGTGTTCAAAAGTGTAAATGGGGACTGAGGAGATGGTCCAGTGGGTAAGAGCATTTGTTGGGCGAGCTCAGGACCTTAGTTTACGTCTTCTTACCACATCAAAAGCTGGATATGGCTGTGTGGGTATCTGTAACCTCAGCACTGTGGGATGATTCCTGGGATTTGCTGCCTGGGAGCTCAGTTCCAGGGCCAGCCAGAGACTCTGTCTCTGTGATAAAGTGGAAAACAGAGAGTAGGACACTCACTGTGTGTGCTCAGCAGATGCATACTCTATCCCCCACACATACAGGCATAAGACTCTAACACACCATATATAGCCACATATACAGAAAGTATACAAGTGAACATTTTCTAGCAGATAGTACACTGGAAAGAACTTCACAGTGGATACTTAAATTTCCATTGCCCACTTTTTTCTGTGATGGGCCTTCTTTTTATCTCATACCTATGTGTACCACACACTGACTTTATTCCTATGCCTGTGTTTATCAGTGTATCTTAGATTTTTCATGCATTGCAAATATTAGTTACACCTACTGCTGAATCATTTTACGTTTATTTTTTACATCTACATATTTTTTCATTTATGTGTGAGTTTAGACACCCACATATAAAGCAGGTGAGTTCTCTTCTTCATCATGTAGATCCAGGGATTGAACTCTGCTCATCAGGCTTACCTACTGAGCCATCTTTGCACATGTATTTATTTATTACATTTATTTATTTGGGGGAGGGCAGTATTGTTGTACCTTGGAACACCTATGGAGGTCAAAGGACTGTAACATTACGTTTCTGGCCCGGCCTTTCAGGCCTACTCTCAAGGCTTCAGACCCACTCTCAGCCCCACTGCCACAAAGGCTTATATTAACTTCATGCTGACTGACCTATGGCTCAGACATATTGCTATATCCTAGCTAGCTCTTTCATCTTATTTCAGTCTATTCCCATTCATCTGTTTAGCCATGTGGCTTGGTGTCTTTTCTCAGAGCAGCATGGCTGTCTTCTTTCCTCTGTGTCTGCTGGTGTCTCTCTAAAATCTCTGCTCTGCTCTTCCTGTTCCAGTCTCATAGCCTCTCCCACACTTCCTGTCTGCCTTCTGGCCAATTTGCTTTTTATTAAACCAGTAGGAGGGACAAATATTTACAATGTACCAGAACATAGTCCTGTAGCAGTGGGGTTTCTCGGTCCCAGGCAGCCAGACCCACAGACTTGCCACGCAGACCCCTTAGGTGCCTGCCGCTGCTCGGGCCCCCAGAAATGACTCAGACGCTTATATTAACTTTATGCTGTTTGGCCTATGGCTCAGGCACATTGCTAGCTAGCTCTTACATCTTAAATCAACCCATTTCTATTAATCTGTCTGCCACGTGGCCCGTGGCTTACCTGTGTTTTCTTCTTGGGCAGCTGGCTCAATCTGCCTGACTCTGCCCTGCTTCTCCTACCTATGCTCTGATTTCTCCTCCTACTTCTATGGTGCCTGTCGTGGCCCAAAACAGCTCCTTTATTTAAAGATTGATATTCACAGCATACAGAAAGGCATTCCCACATCATAGTCCCACTACACAGGGCAGTATTCAGGAGTCATATCTCTCATTCTGTCATGTAGGTCCAGCAATTGAAGTCAGGTCATCATGCTTGGTATCAGTTGCCTTTACCCATTGAGGCATCCTGCCAGACCTCTGCTAGATTCTTTATGCTGTACAGTAGTCTTGTATCTTTTACATCAGGTTTTGAGTTATATTCGTTTGTGATGAGTGGCAAATGTTTAAGGCTGGCATTCCAAAGGCAGGGTCTTGTGCTGGGCTCCTGTAAAACAAAAGCTGAAGGACAGTCATGTCCCTGATGGAGGTGGCCAGTGCATTGTGGAAATGTGGGTTCCAAGGTCAGGTCTTTAGCACTAAGTACATTGTCATCCCATCTTGATATACTTTGCTGGTACACAATGAATGTGTATGCCTGGTGTACTCAGAGGCCAGAAAAGGATGCAGGGTCCCCTGAAACTGGAGTAACAGATGATTGTGAGCTGCAGTGGGGATGCTGGGAATTAAACCTCCGTCCTCAACAAGAGTATTCAGAGCTCTTAACCACTGACCATCTCTCCATGTCCCAGCTGATTGTTTGTTGTATTTCTGTTACTTGAGGCTGCGTCTCATAGAGGATAAGCTGGCCTCAAACTCACTGTGTAGCCAGGGATGACTTGGGGATGACTTCTGAGCCTCCTGCCTCTTCTGAGTTCTTACAGGTGTGTGTGACCATACCTGGTTTATCCTTTTCTAGGGATCAAACCTAGGGCTTTGCACATGCTAGGAAGTACTCCATCAGATGAGTCACATCCTCAACCTCAGCCTGGTTCTTTGGAAAAATAGTTATTGTAAGGATTAGTTAAGTTTCTAATAAAATGTTAAAATCTTAACTAATCCTTTAGCATGGGTCAGCAGTGAACTTCTACATTTCAAGTATAATCTCACAATCCTAGGAGGGAGGTATCTGGAAATCCAAGAAAGTTAGATTTATTTGGAAAATGTTTTACTTAACCCTGTGATTAGACAATAAAATCTCTACAACCACTGCTTGCACAGAAGTGCACACTCTGTTACTGACTGGTGTGTTTTCACTTGCACAGCTGGCTCTATCCTCCCTCTGAAGTGCAGCATTTTATCCTTTCCTCAGTCCCCAGGTCCTTTCTATTGTATGAGTCTTGTGACTCATTGCATATGGTTTGCACTTGTGGAGGGCAGAGGCTGATGTCATGTCTTTTTCCATTTCTCTCCATCTTATTCTTGAGACAGTCTCTCTCACTGAACCTAGAGCTCTGTGACTTGGCCACGCCAGCTGATCATTGAGCTCCTGGATCCTCCTCTCTCTGCCTGCCTAGGGCTGGGCTCTCAGGCGTACACTGTGTGCCCAGCTTTTGACATGGGTGCTAGGGATCCAAAGTCAAGTCCTCGAGCTTGTGAAGCACTTTCCTCACTGCCATCTTCCCAGCACTGCATCTTCCACCAGTGCAGTTGTTGTAGACGGTCGGGTATCTCTCTATATACAGACTTGGTTTTCTGTGCATTGGCCTAGAATATACAGGTCCTGAGTTCAGTCCCCTGTAGTGGATTTATGATGTTACATTGTAAATAATTGCCCCACCTATGAGTTTAATACAAAGTGCTGATTGGCCATGGGCAGGGCTACCAGACTAAGAAAACTCTGGGAACAGGAAGAACAGAGCAGAATGCCACAGAGAAGGCAGAAGAAGCAGAGGACAACTTGCTGCTCTGAGAAAGGGTACCCAGCTACATGGCTGAACAGGATAAGAGTCATGGGTTAGATGAAGGGTAAAGAGCTAGCAAGTTATATGCCTGGGCCTTAGGCCAATCAGCCTAAAATTAATGTAAGCATTTGTGTGTCTCTATGGGACTGTGGGTCCAAACCTTGAGGCAAGGCTGGAAAGTCTGGGCCAGAAACCTCTTCCTACAGTCCCTAGTACTGTAAAATGAATTAATTAATTTCCGTTCTAGGATAGCGAATATTACAGTTCACTGAGATGGATTCTTGAAAATGACCCAACGGAGCTGGACCTCAGATTTATCATAGATGAAGAACTTTTTGGTCAGGTGTGTAGCCTTTCAGATCATTCTCAAAACAACATTGTCACCAAAGTGTGGGCATCAGTACGCAGTGAGACACCCTTGTGCTCTGCTCTGAATTTTTTTTTGGTAGTAAAAGCTATCTCATTCAGTCTCTGTGCTTGCTTTGACATTTGACTCATTATTTATTTGAGTAGAACTAGTATTTAAATTTTCTTAGCATTTAACTTTTGAGTGGATTTAATTTAAAACATCATGTTTCTGGTGTAACTTGTGCATTTTTTTCCCCTTTTCCTCACTAAAACAACATATCATGTTTAATTTAGACACATCAACATGAGCTAAAAACTGGTGGATCAGAGATCGTTGTCACCAATAAGAACAAGAAGGAGTATATTTAGTGAGTACTTTATGTCCAAGGGTTTTCCTAGAAACAATTCTGTGCTTTCTTTTTCCTCCTTTTTGAGAAGATTGTCTTTAACTTGTACTTTCTTCCCCCGTGACCAGAATCTTAATTTTCTTAGAAAGAAAGAAAGAAAGAAAGAAAGAAAGAAAGAAAGAAAGAAAGAAAGAAAGAAAGAAAGAAAGAAAGAAAGACACATTGGTCTCTTGTTTCTCTTAGTTTCTGCTATGGTCTCAGCTCACCTCTCTGTTCCTAACTCTAATAAACATGTCTTAAAATTGTTTCTTGGTTTGTGTGGAGGAAAAAAATTCTTTTGTTTTATTTTTTTCTTCTTTTAGCCTGGTGATACAATGGCGCTTTGTGAACCGAATCCAGAAGCAAATGGCTGCTTTTAAAGAGGTACATGTGCTCTTCTGCTTGCCTTCCCATAATTGTAACGAATCGCTCATAACTTTCAAGTATGGGGCCTCATTGCGTCTGAGACAAATAAGATGTAGTGGGCTCTGTAAAGACATTCTCAGTATGTTTTAGCTTAATTTATGTTTTTAAGTGCACATGCATGCCTACGGAGGCCCATAAAGGATCCCCTGGAGCTAGAGTTACAGGCGGTTGTAAGACACTCAACATGGTGCTAGGAGTGAACATCAGGTCCTCTGCAAGAGCAGTGTATACTCCAAACCACTGAGCCATCGCTCCAGCCCCCTTAGGCATATATTTAAATTAACAAAATATGACTGGAGTAGATAAACTGTTAAAATACAGTCATTCTGAGCAACAAACACTGAGAAGGCTAGGCAGGTGCAAGGTCATCAAAGTATTTGTCATTGAGTGTAATAAAGACCAGATCCAGAACCCAAGTAATGCTGTATGGGTGTGGCAGCCTACTGGTAATTTTAGCCTTGTTAGGTGGAAACAGGGAACTCCCCCTCCCCCTGTATACCCAGCCCCGGTATGTTTTAAAATAGTGTACACATACATTATGCAGACATGCACACACAATTGTATAATGTTTTAGAAGCAAACAAATCAAAGAGGATAGAAATACGAAGTGTTTACTAGATGGCTGCAAGTTGACCTTGGCTCTGTCTGAAGCCATGTCTTAAAATTGGTGGTGTGGTGCAGGCACAGTCAGGGTGTGAACGTTGGAACCGGCTTTACAGATTGTCTGTACTTGGCTGTGAAAGGAAGAAGAGAGGTGTTTTTAAGGCAGATTTGGCTTGGTCAGACGGTGAAAGACAGGAGGAGGGAGCTGAGGAAGCAGCAGGTGGCATCCTCCCTGCCCTGCAATGGGCTTGACCAGGATTGGGATTCAGCTTCCTTCTCAGTGCTGTGAAGAAGGGATGATGGGGAGGAAGGAGGCTTGAGCAGTAATGAGATGTTTTAATGCAGCCACTTTGAGAAATGAAGACAGAATATAGACTCGGGCAGAGCTCTTATTTTCTCACGTTGGGATCCTAGTGGAGGGCTAGTGAGTGTGAGGGGCATCCCTAGAAGTGAGAGTGCTCCCTGCTACAAGATGCTCAGGCAGAGGAGCTGAGCCTGCCTAACCAGCTTTGGTCACATTCCTTCCCTTCCAGGGATTTTTTGAACTGATACCACAGGATCTCATCAAGATATTTGATGAAAATGAACTAGAGGTAAGAAATGTTTCTGTGTGTGGCTGGGAATGTAGTTAAGTGGCAAGAACTCCAGGCTCTGAGTTCAGTCCTTAGCACCGTGAGGGGAGACAGGGTGAGGAAGAAGATGGGAGTGGTGGAGTTTATGGAGAAGGGAAGAAGGAAAGTGTTCCTTAGTGTGTCTGAGCCCTGGGCTCTATCCCCAGCACAGCATAAGCCAGGTATACTGGGACACACTATTATCCAGCTCTTCAGAGGTGAAAGCAAGATCATCTCAGCTCCCCGTTAACTATTTGGAAGGTAATCTGGGACTATAGACAAGCATGTCTTTAAAAAGACAACTAGAAGCCTAAAGATGGTGGCCGCTTCTTTAATCCCAGCAGTTGGAAGGCAGAGGCTGGCAAATCTTGGTGATTTTGAGGCTAGCATGGTCTACAAAGTGGCTTCCAAAACAGCCAGGACTGTTACACAGAGAAACTCTGTCTGGAATAACCAAAGAGAGAGAGAACTGGAGGCCAGCAAGATGGGTCATTGGGAAAGGCATTTACCCCCAAGCCTCACAGCCCAAGTTTGACCCCTGGAAGGGAGACACACACACTCCCCTCCCACCCATCCCCCAACAGCTGTCCTCTGATCCTCACACTCACAGCACGTATACACAACTAAGTAAGTGAATAAATAGATGGAATAAAAATATTAAGAAAGAGAAATAATTTATGTTAAAATAGAGTTTTTACTGGGTGTGGTGGGGAGGCAGACAGATCTCTGTGAGTTTGAGGCGGCCTGATATATCTAATGAGTTCCAGGACAGCCAGAACTACATAGTGAGACCTGTCTCAGAAAAACACAAAGAACAAAACCCAGAGCTTTGCCCACGGTTTTCCTGCCTGAGGTTCTGACTTGCATGTCTTGCTTGCAGCTCCTCATGTGTGGTCTGGGAGATGTAGATGTGAGCGACTGGAAAGACCATACAAAGTACAAAAATGGCTACAGCGTGAACCACCAGGTCATCCAGTGGTTCTGGAAGGTAATCTGTTATACTATGCCATCTCTAGAATAACTTTCAGAGTGCGTGGCACAGAGTAACCCAGAAAAGCACACCAGCCATGCAGGCGTACCTTTGATTTTGTACGATGTGCCTTTGAGTTTGATTCAACCTCCCAGATAGTCAGAGGTAAGTAGGGAAAGCCTTCAGAATTGTAGTAAACCAGCTAAAATAGACACTAGAGTAGACCAAAGTGAGATTTCCTCAATGCTTGTAATAACATTCAATATGGGTTTTTAAATTCACTTAACACATATGCCATTTAGTAATACCAATAAATGTTAAAGGTGTTTTGTAAATTGTGTGTGTTTGTGTTTACATGAGTTTATGTGCATCACGTGTACACAGTGCCTGCAGAATCTAGAAGAGGGCACCTGATTTTCCTGGAGCTGCAGTTACAGACCAACATGTGGGTGCTGGGAACTGATTTCAGGTCCTCTGCAAAAAGCAGTAACATTCTTAACTACTGAGCTATCTTTCTAGCCCCAAGAGAAAATTGTTAGAAATAAGTCTTTTGAGAACAAGAAGAAAAAACTTTAATAGTTATTAACTCTCTAAATTTTAATAGCTTTTTTATTCCAGATTAATGTATCTGTTGTTTCTAGCACTCTTGGCTACTAGACGTCTTTGTTTTTCAGGCTGTTTTAATGATGGATTCAGAAAAAAGAATACGCCTGCTTCAGTTTGTTACTGGCACATCCCGTGTGCCTATGAATGGATTTGCTGAGCTCTATGGTAAGGACTCTGTATAGATCTCTCTGAAATGCACACAATGACTATCATTTTCATGGCTCATAAGTCTTCAAGCTTCTACCATTTTCACAGTGTTTTGCTTAATTTAAAAAAAAATAAATTCCAGGCTTAGAAAACAACTTGGTTTGTAAAGTGCACAAACCCTGGCAAACCCAAGTCTGTCTGAGAACTAATGTTAATAAGTTGGGCATAGAAGCTTACACTTGTAATCTCAGTCCTGGGGAGGCAAAGGTTGGGGGTCACTGGAGTTCCTTGGCTGGCCAACATAGACTGCTTTAAAAGCTGCACGTGGATAAGAGACCATGACCCAGAAAAAAGAAGTGGATGGTGCCTGAGGGAACAGCACCCAGGGTTGTCCTCTAGTTCACACACAAAGAATTCAGACTCTTGAGTGATAAAATTTGATATACCAAAATAGGCCATGCTGTATTTCTACCTTTGATTATACAGTGAAGGAGAGACTGCGCTATTCTTGAGCATTAAGCTCTGTTCTCTCTGTGGTCCCAGAAACAATATATTGTCTAATGCTGGGCCCTTTATTCTATTGTTGTGGTAACCCTTTCATTGCTACTTCATAACCGCTACTGTTATGAATTGTAAATATCTGTGTTTTCCAATAGTCTTAGGTGACCCATGTAAAAGGGTAGTTCTACCCCCAAAGGGATCTTGACCCACAGGTTGAGAACCACTGCAGTAGGGTAATGGTGAGGACCGCACTGAAGGCAGGAACTGGCATCTCAGCAGAGAATAGTGGCCTCGGATTGTCCCTCTTGTCCAGGGATTCACTTTCTGCTATATTCAAGGGTACTTCATTAAAGAATAGAGGCCACAGCCAGGTGTGGTGATGCACACCTTTAATTCCAGCACTCAGGAGGCAGAAGCAGATGGATCTCTGTGACTTTGGAGCCAGCCTGGTCTACAGAGTGAATTCCAGGACAGGCAGGGGTACTCAGAGAAACCCTGTCTCAGAAAACAAAACAAAAGAACAGAGGCCACATTTGTGCCTCTGGTTACTGTTTGCTGTTACATTGTTCTTTTGGTTCATTCTTGCTACTTTGTTATTTGTTAGTGTGAGATGTGCGTGTATATGTAACACCAGCAAATACAGGCTCAATACTATCTACTATTTCAGGTATCCACAGGGAAGTTGAAACATATTCTCTACAGATAAGGAAGAACTTGTTAAAAAGGGAAAAACAAATCAGGTTTTTCAAAGCTTTTTTGGTCATGGAATCTTATTTTTCTTTTTGTGGTTTGTTGTGAGCTCTGGGGCAGAGACTCCCCATAGGTTCTTCATTTTTAGGGATGACAGAATTCCAGATAGAACCATACATGGTTCCCTCTATTAATTTTCATTTTATTCTTTGTATAATGGTGTGTTCCCTTTTATATAAAGACTGTGCACCATGTGTTTGCCTGGTGCCCATGGAGGCCGGAAGAGAGTATCATATTCCCCAAAGCTGGAATTACGGGAGGTTGTGAGCTACCCTGTGTGGATGCTGGGAACCTAACTGGGGTCCTTCAAAAGAGCAATTTCTAGACCTAATACTGAAACATTTAGCTGTGAATCTGGTGGGTGAAATATGAAAAGTTATGCCTCTGAGATCTTACTGCTGAGCATATTAAATATTCTCACTGCTTCTGGCTACTGTACATGTACATTTGGAAGTGATTATGAGGTGTAAGGAAGGATGGAAAGTCATAGATCAGGATGTGAGCCTGATTATCTGGCGGTTTGGGTGTTGATTGGAGAGAGCTAAGTGGAAACTCTGAAAGGAAAAAAAGACAGTTTCTAAAATGTCCATAATAAAAACAATTATAGGTCATGTCACAGGATAACATGTACATAAAATGCTCTATACCAATGATTGTCAACTTGTTGGTCTCAACCCCTTTGGAGTTGCATATCAGACATCCTGCAGAGCAAATATTTGCATTACAATTCATAACCGCAGCAAAATTGCAGTTATCAACTAGCAACAAAATAATTTTATGGTTGGAGACCAGCATATGAGGCTTGCAGCATTAGGAAGGTTGAGAACCCTGGCTATACACAAGTGTGCACACACTCAGACTCCTGAATTGGGTGTGTGCTCACACCTCTTATCCCAGTACTTTGGAATCTAAACCACAGGAGTTTAAGGCCAGTCTGGACTCAGAGAGAGACCCAGGCTTGAACAAAACACAAGCAAAAACAAAAAACAAAAACAAAAAAAAAACAGGGGCCCTGAGGTGGCTCAGGAGTCAAGACACTGGCCACTAAGATAGCTAGATGACCTTAGTTTAATTTCCAGACCCAACAAAGTGGACAGAGGTCTCACAAGTTGTTGCCTGGCCCTCCACACACACACACACACACACACACACACACACACACACACACACACACTTTTTAGCATGTATGCTAAGACACAACAGAAAGTAATAATCACTAAATATAATTAAATTTTTTTAAAGCTTAGGACGAAGACTGGCTCAGTAGTCGAGTGCTTTCACAGTGCACGAGGCCTGAAGTCATCACTAGAAAACAACAAACCAGTGTTACTATGACGTTATATAATCAGAAAAAGGAAGGGGGGGGCTTTTCCATTGGAATCAAAAGCGGAGTCTTCATGTCCTCAGTGTACCTGTGAAGAAACTACTAATTGGAGATGCAGCTGGGTCAGGGTTCTAAAATGACTAGGTGTGTCCCCAGGGATGCCATGGTAGGACAGAGGGGTGTGGCACTCACAGATGAAATGACAAGCAGTTTGTTTATGACTTGCCAGTGAATCCAAGCACCAGGGCAGGCTTCTTCTGTGTGTGCAAGTTCTATATGTAGTTAATGTGTGTTTTGCAATGTCTAGGGTTTTGTAGGAAGTAAATTAAACCACAAACTCATCTTTCCCATAGGCTCAAATGGACCACAGTCCTTCACAGTTGAACAGTGGGGCACCCCTGATAAGCTACCAAGAGCGCACACCTGGTAAGTAACTGTTTTACCCTTCCAGGGGCAGTATTTCCTTCCCTGCTGGCCTAGGAGCAGCCCCTGCCATCCCTCTTGGGGTGAGTGTGTGCTGAACTTAAAGAGAACAAGAGACAAGCACAAAACCAGAAGCCCCACTGAACTCTTGGCCCTGTATATTGCCCACGTTCCATGATGGCCTACCCAAAAAGTGCTCTAACACTCCATCTTGGAGGCTGTCACAGTCAAGGAATCTATTTATCTGACCGGGGGGGGGGGGGGGGGGGGGGGGGGGGGGGCGGCGGGGCGGGGGGAGGGCGCGGCAAGACTGCATAGGGAGTTTGGAGAGTCTCCCTGCCTGTTGTAACCTCTGATAACAATGATGGAACATATTCCTGCCAAGTAACAATGGTACTGCGGTTACCATGGTGACATTTTCTGCATCTCTATCAGTCTTAATGAGATCCTTTCCATCCTTTCAGCTTTAATCGCCTGGACCTGCCGCCCTATGAGTCATTTGAAGAACTCTGGGATAAGCTTCAGATGGCGATTGAAAACACTCAGGGCTTTGATGGGGTCGATTAGATTACAAAGAACAAGCTGTGGTGTCTTAACCACCATAGTTTTTAAGCAAAAGCAAAATTGCATCTTAACATTTTCCAGAGTACTTCTAAAAGATAGTCACTGGCTCTTTCCAGAGAGACCAGAACAGTTAGTTTACCCTTAGTTTCAGCCGCCACCATACTGAAGTGTTCATTTGTCCAGTTACTTTGTCCTGTTGTTGGGCTCGACAGGGCATTTGTGTCCAGTGTGCCTGAGTTCTGACTCTATCTCATCTTGCTAGGCACATCTTTCTGAAACTACTGAGATTCCAACTGTGAAATATCTGTAATGAGTTATCTGGTGGAAAAAATTTGATGCTTTTTTGAGATGAAATTTGGACAAAGAACATCTTTAATATTGAGTAAGCTGCGACACTTAGTGATTCTTGTCGCTACTTATTCTGTAGAACTTGCCTAGTGTACCTTATGACCTAGATCTTTGGAACAACTTTGGAAAATGTGTCACCTATCTTTTTAGTCACTTGAGTCACTTGCAAAAAAAAAAAAAAAAAAAAAAAGTTACTCTTCACTCAGTATGTATTTCACATTTGTTAGCATGCAGCTTGAGTCTACAGGCGATTCAAAGACACATGGAGCAAGCTTTTATTTGCAGTGTGTAGAAAGTGTTAGCCTTCCCTCCCTCCCTCCCTTCCCTCCCTCTTGCCTGTGCATCCCCAAGGCTTGGTCACAGGCTACAGTTACTATGTGTTAGTGTGCTTACAATTCCTTCAAAGAGCAAACAAGCTCCACAGAGCAGTGTTTCTAAGCATGCCGTGAAGAACCGACTTACATGTATGACCGCCCTTACCAGCCACTCTTCACGCTTGCAGTCACGTAGTACATACGTGTTTACGGAGTTCATTATGTTTACAGATTAAGCAAATTTCTGTAGTCGCATTTTTATATTTTTAGTATCACATTAGTATAAAAAATTTGTTTAAAATAACCAAAGAAGTAGTTCAATGCATAATTTGTATAAATTTGTTACCAGGTTTCTTATGCTTTCTAAAAAATACTGTTTACTATGGAAATTATGTTTTATTAAAAGTCAAAACCCTTGAGGCAAATGCTACAGATGGAATCCCACTGAAACCACATTGAAGTATAGAAAGAGACCCCATGCATGAATCGGCATACATAGACAGTGCCGGCTATGTACCAGCGCCTGAGATAAAATTGTCAGCAGGAAAATCCAGCTCCAACTTCATCCTTGAGGAATCTAGAAACCTGTAGATGACTTTATAAACAGTGGGAAGTTGGAGTGAGCAGACTAAGGCAGAGGGAAAGGGAGGCGAGGTCCCAATCCACCTGCAGAGTGCATATATGCCAAGACTCCTTTTACCCATCCTTACATTGGTGTGATTATGCAGAAAATGCTCGTTATAAATATAA
Source organism: Phyllotis vaccarum (assembly GCA_033318265.1). Lineage (NCBI taxonomy): Eukaryota > Metazoa > Chordata > Mammalia > Rodentia > Cricetidae > Phyllotis > Phyllotis vaccarum. The sequence continues at coordinate 137,075,973 of JARWLC010000004.1, read as the reverse complement.
AACAGCCTGCTTTTCAATGTGGTATGTGCAAATTAATGTAAACGTGTGTTATAAACTTTTTGGGGTGCATATAAATGCCCTGTGGGAGCCATCAGAAATATATTAGGGCCATTGGTTTTAGCTTGCTGGCTCTAACAAGACAAGTGACTATCAGCCCATAGTAGGGATTTGAATAATAGTAACAGAAACACTTTCCATAGGCCGCATCATCATGTGGGTCAGGGAAAGTAACCCCAACACCAGTGCATGCTTCCCAAGTGTCTTTACCGAGTCAGCCAGGCATGACCACCTGTGCAGCCTTGATTATCATTGGCCATATCTGTAACCTTCACTGCTATGCTGTAGCTTCTTTTCTGTCAGCTATGAACAGCTGTGCCCACCCTTTTGACTTTGAGGCTATAATAAGTTCCAGAATGCTGAAAGATCAGGCAGTCCTCCTTAAAGTGATGATTTCCTGCCAGCCACCAGAGTCCAAGTCAAGCACCCAGGCCTCGTCTCCTCCCATTGTGTTCTCCTAAAGCTAAATTGATTTAGAGTAGTCAAGGAAAAAAGATTGCTAATCCCAAATGCATGCTGGCATATATATGTATTCGTGTATGGGTCATAGCATCAGAGTTCACTTTCTCTACAGTGGCAAAGTAACCACTAATATGTGCCGGCTGTGTTATCTGGAATGGCCCCCATTGTGTGGATACTAAGGATGACAACAGTCTTGATGACAATTTGACTTATACACATACCATCGGTTGTTCAGTAGGTTTTGGGCATGTCGCAGCCTGATCCATTGCATTAAGTACATGTCACCGATCATAGCGAGTCTGAAAACAACTAACGATTGGTATCGTCGTCTTCATAATGAATCCAGGTGCTCTCCCACCACCTGGTGTGGACCAATGGTCTGGAGGGAACCTGGATAGAGCACCACGCCCCCTTATGCCAATCTGCATGAAAATGACATTCTGCTGCTGGGGAATTGTGGCATCACTTCCTTGAAGCAGAGGCTTTATACTTCTTTAGAAAAGTATTTTAGCCTTCATTTTCTCTAATTCCCCTCCCCCAACAAATGAAACACAAAATTGCATTACAGATGCAAACCCAAAGGCTGTTTCAGCTTTTTATTTATAACGCCCAAGTTACTCCTTATGGATATCATGGTAAACACAATTGGTTTTGATGATAAGCTATTTGACATTGTTTTTAAATTTTTTTCTTATATGGTAAATGTATATCCAGATTAATGTATCAAAATCTATTGCATAAACTATAAAATCATTTTCAAATTCTCAATTCCACAAATAAAGTTCTATTCTAATTTTAAAGACAAAGCCGTGGCTCATTTTTACCTAGAAATGTCTTCAGACTAGTTTACTGAAGAACATCTTCAGGTTCTCAAGATGGACTTGACATGTGTGTGAACATCTTTGGTTACGAACTCTCTCTGATGGACAGCCCAGCTCTACTTTACAGAGCTGCCCTGTGACCTCTGGCAGTAAGCATAGGAGGTTGTTTAGTTTAGGGCTCCCTGTTTGGTTTGGGAGCCAAACAGATCCCTCTAATAATGAATTCAGCAGTCCAGTCCCTTCACCTGCATGTACTGTGTATACAAACCCCTCTCCAGATCATGAACCTAGCAATCCCAGGACCCCCTTGGAGCCTCATCTGCCTTGAGCAGCACATTCTCTCTTCCCTGAACAAAAATGTAAGCTTCCTTGTTCCGGTAACAGACTTAGTCAGTATCCAGGAAAATACCCAACATACCAAGGTATGAAGATTAGAAGGGCTGGTCCGGCTTGAACTGGGTTTGGGGTGCATATGCAGTAATCAAAAATATGTCTTCTAGTAAACTTCTGTGTCTATACATATTGGGTGTGCATATGATTAGAATCATGCATGGGACACCACAGTGGGAAAAGTGAATATATGACCTAACTCAGTCAAAATAGGGAGCTACCCTAACTACATCCTTCCTTCCTTTATACCAATAAAACCATTGAAGCCTGGACCCTTGAATGTGCTCACTCATATAGCCTCCTGTCAGTCTTCACAGATTGACTCAGATTCACAAATTCACTTTGCTCATAAAAAATCATTTTTGAAGGCAGGCACATGTCTTTTATCCCAACACTATAGAGTCAGAAGCAGGCAGGTCTCTGTGAATTTGAGGCCAGCCTGGTCTTCAGAGTGAATTCTAGGACAGCCAGAGCTACACTGAGAAACCCTGTTTGGGGAGGGAGAGGAACTTTGAAAATTCTATCAGGCCTCACTCTGCCTCCATCCCCGTCACTGAAGTCCTCCATGCTTCTGTTTCCTGGAACACTCAGCTTTCCTATCACTTCTGATTCAGTGGCCCACATCAGCATTGGTAAACACCAGTACCAATTACCCAATTAAAGACTTTATTTATATAGATTTTGCAAACATTTGGGCATCTTAGGGACAAAGAGGATTTTCACACATCTCTGTGGGTCTGCATAACACACCTGAGAGCAGGTGCCCTCAGAGACCAGAAAAAGGCATCAAATTCCCTGGTACCAGAGTTAGACAGTTGTGAGCTGCCAGATGTGGGTGCTGAGAACTGAATCCAGGTCATCTGCAAAAGCAAGTGTTCCTAATCACTGAGAAGAATGGTTGGTTCCCTGTGGCGATATATTGTGTATCTAATAAAATCTGCCTGAAGATCTGAGGACAGAGCCAGCCAGAGTTAGCCATAGAGGTCAGGCAGTGGTGAGACACAGGAGGCAGAGATCCATGTGGATCTCTGAGTCCAAGGCCAGCCTGGACTACACAAGACTAATCCAGTCCAAAAGAGAAAGAGCCAGACAGGGGTGGCACACACCTTTAATTGTAGCACTTGGGATCATACGCTTTAGTCCCAGCATTTGGGATCCCATGCCTCTGTTCTCTGTATTTGAGAAGCGCACACGCCTTTAATCCCAGCACTAGGAAGGTTGAGACAGGAAGTGATATGGCTGGGCAGAGAAAGGAAGAAAGAGTTCAGTCCTTCACTTTCCCTCTTCAGCCTGATGATTCAGAGTGGAGAGAAGTGCCTGTGGCTTGCTCCTCTGTCTCTCTGATCTTTAAGGTTTTCCCCAATATCTGGCTCCTGGTTTTTATTATAAGACCAATTAGGATTTGTGCAACAGTTTCCTGGGAGAGACTTGGTGGGTTACTCATTGCTGGGAAGGGGGTGTCATTCTCTTGAGTGGTGTAGGCACTGATATTATACATTGACCATGATCCCATAAATAACCTCCCATCTCAAAAAAAAAAAAAAAAAAAAAAAAGGAAAATGTACTGTGTTGCAATTAATGATTTTTAAAAAAGGTTTTAAAGGTGTGTGTGTGTCTATGTGCATATACATGAGGGTGTGGTTGGAGACTAGAGGGATGGGCATTGGATCACCTGGAGTAAGTTATAGATGGTGTGAACCATTGTTTGGGTGTTAGGAATCAAACGGGGTCCTCCGGAAAAGCAGCTAGTTCTCTTAACCACCGAGCCATCTTTCCATTCGCTAGTTCTTATATACTGATCAATGATAGTTGAAATCCATTTTTACAGCCTATTGCATTTTGTTTTCCCAAAAAAAGAGCAGGAATTATTTTTTTCCTCTCAGCTGTACCTGACGATACCGACGTTGATGGTTGAATAACTTGGCCATGTCACCATAGTTAATTAAATAACTAGTATTTGTGAAGATACCATAACACAAATACTCTTCAAAGAAGTAAACAGTTGGAAGAAAAAGGAAATGGAACAAAAACCTGGGTATGCTGCTCTCCTCAGGCTGCTACAAACTAAACACTAGTCCCACCATTCTGCTGGCATGCCAACTAGCCAGAGTCCAGTTCTTAAAGGCCTCAAGTCTGGATTCCTTCTCCTGTGGGTGCAGTTAGCTAGGGGTGGAACACTCACCCATATCCCTCATCACTGGTCCATCTCTGTTCAGGAAGAGGATGGATGCATCTCAAGCTTCTGGTCTACACTTTGCTCTCTGCCTCGGGTTGACATTTTCCCCTCAGTCAGGGCTTACTTGACCAGAAGTGGCCCACCTGGGCATCCCCCATTTGCACATCAGCTAAGCCGTCTGCATAGCATGATTGGAAGTAAGATTCTTCATTACAAACCACAGGTATCCTGACTGAGATGCTTTTCTAAATTGTTCAGGAAAATCTGCCTCCCCACAATTTAAAAGGAAAGAAAGGACAAGAGATTCTACTTTTAAAATGCCATGGTCAAACTGTAGAGATAGCCACTAAAGGCTAGGCTCACAACCCAAAATTAAAAAATAAAATAAAAAACAACCCTGAAGTATCTGATTCTGTACTGTACAGTATGCTGCCTGGTTTCATGTCAATTTGACACAAGCTGGAGTCACTGGAGAGGGAGGAACCTCAGATGAGAAAATGTCTCCATAAGATAAGGCTCTATACAGGCCTGTAGGGCATCTTCTTAATTAGTAATGGGGGAGGTCCCATCCCATTGTAGGTGGGTAAGGTCCTTGGCTGGTGGTCCTGGGTTCTATAAGTAGACTGAGCAAGCCAATAAGGAGCACTCCTCCATGGCCTCTGCATCAGCTCCTGCCTCCGGGTTCCTGCCCTGCTTGAGTTCCTGTCCTGACTTCCTTCAATGATGAACGGTAATGAGGAAGAATAAGTCAAACATTCCCCAAGTTGCCTTTGGTTATAGCGTCTCATCACAGCAAAAGGAACCTTGACTAGGTTGACTAGGATATTCCATCTGTTGTCAACACAAGGCTTCATAAACTGTCTGGAACACCAACCAGTGAGACTGCATGTCATGTCACTCCTTCAGGTAAGCCTCCTGAAGGTAAACTTACCTAACCCTCATGTGTTTCCTTGGTCTGGAGAGAAATGAAAGGTCAGAGCTGTTCCCTTTATTTGAAGGTTGGTTGGTATTCCTGGCAGGATTAGTTAGTGGGTCCAAGCCAAAACCGTCCAGAAGGAAGAAAAGCATGGGCGGGGGGTTGGGAAGGATAGGGCAGCTGTAGCCAGAAGTTTTCTGACCTGTCAGGGCCTCTTGGTCTGGACAAAGTTCTCCCACCCATGGCCCTGCAGCTACTTATAAAATTACTCAGAGGCTTATACTAATTCTAAAGTGTTTGGCCAATGGCTCAGGCTCATTACCAACTAGCTCTTACAACTTAATTCAAACCATTTCTATATATCTATTGTATTGCCATGTGTTTGGTAGCTTTACCTGTGTTCCGTTACATCTTGCTTTCTGTATGGCAGCCTGTAGCTTCTCCTGATTCTGCACATCATCTTTATCTCTGCTTGAATCTCCAGCCTGCCTCTAAGCTGTCTTGCCATAGACCTAAACAACTACTTTATTAACAAAAGGTAATAAAGCATATTCACAGCATACAGAAAAATCTCCCACATCAGGCAACAGTGGGCTTCCCAACCTGGCATGGCTGAACCATGCTCTGCAATCAAGTGGATTTGGAACAAACATTTTCTTCCTACTCCAGTTAGCCAAAATCTAAATACACAACTATAGGTGTCAGGAGCCAGTTCATTAGCCAAGAGTCAACTAAAGTTCAGAATCCAACTAAAGATTAGAATTTCTTCATTTTTTAGATGAAGACAACATTCTTTAGATTAAGACAATTCTCAGAAAAACTACACAAGAACACACTGACCTTTTTACCTAAGCATATTCTTGGTTCATAACTGCCTAACACCAGCCAAGTTTCATCTTGAAGCCCCCTCACTAACCCTCCCTTTTCCTTGCACCTGCAGCCCTGCAAAAGCATATATAAGCATCCTGGAAAAAATAAAGATTGGCCACTGGATCAGCATTTTTAGACCTTTGGTCCTTCTTTGCGTCTCCTGGTCACCTCCTTACAGGTGACCAGGACCCTGTTGAAGTCCTATGGGTTGGGACATATAGGTACCATCCAGTCCCATATTTGGACCATAACTTAAGCTCTGTGGAAAATAATTATCAAGGCAAATCTATGTTCCTGAAAATAGCTTCTCTTTAACAAGAATATTTTTTAAGTGTGTGTGTATATGTGTGAGTCTATATGTGCACCGCCCACAGAGGCCAGAAGAGGGCATCAGATCTCTTGGAACTGAAGTTACAGATGGTTATGAGCTGCCCCATGTGGGTTCTAGGAACCAAACCTGGGTCCTCCACAAGAGCAGTAAGTGCTCTTAACTGATGAGCCATCTCTCCAGTCCCAAATAAAGTGGCCTTTTGCACAGGAAAAAAAAAAAATCAAAAATAGTCACTCAAACTACTAAGAGGCAATAAGCACAGCAAATGACAGCTATTCTTCATTTAAACAAATAGTTTTCACAGATGCTAGACTAGAAAGCACAGCCCAGGCGAACGACTTAGTACTCTGGCCCTGGGCACCAGTCCAAGAGCAGCATAAATATTCTTCCCAGCTGATGACAGTGAGATACCTTATGTTTGATGGGATAACCACGTTCTTGGTGATGACTGGCTAACTACCAGCTGGGTTTGCTTCCTTAATGTTGCTGTTACTTGTAATGGGGGAGTGCTTGTGATTAGGTCTTGCTGGTATGTGTGTGTTTTAGCCAGGAGGATTCAGAGACATTTTCATCTCATCTACCTCTTCAAAAGAATTGTGAGAAGAAAAAAGAAAGAAAGAAAGAAAGAAAATTCTACAAAAACAGTCACTACCAAGATTCTAGAATCATCTATGGTTTCCCAGGAGCTCTGTTTACTTGCTTTCTCCATTGCTATCTAGGGACAGTGTAGAAAGGAATTTGGAAGCTTAGTGTCAAAACCTCTTGTTGGAAAGCAGGTATGATGGTGCATATATACCAGCTTCTGGGAGGCGGATGCTGAAAGATCAGGAGTTCAAGCTCACCTTCAACTACATAGGGACTTCTAGGGCAGCCTGAGCTACATAAGACCCTGTCTCAAAACCAATAGAAAAACACTTGTAATTATTCATGTAGATATTGCTAAGGTAGGTGACCTTAGGGAGAAAGAAGAAATAACACAGACTTTGGAAGCTATACGGAGACCTGTGTGAGGGCCCGAAACAGCAGCCCTAACTAATGAGCATGTATGCAATGTATAATTTTAAACTTTCTAATAGCCACATTCAAGCAAGTAAAAAGTAGAATGGGAAGTCATTTGTAATGCTTTTTGAATCCAGCGTATACAACACTCATTTCAATATGTAATTCATATACAATTGGTAATGAACTAAGCTACAACCTAATCTGTAATCAGAGAAGGCTGGAGACATGGAGAGGGACTGAGACTGGATCTGGTATGAACTTTTAAAACTTCAAAACCCATCTCCCAGTGATGCACTTCCCCCAGGAGGGTCACACCCGCTTCTAATCTTCCTAATCTTTCCAAATAGTTCCACCCCTGGTAACTAAGTCTCCAAATATATGAGCCTATCAGGGCTATTCCTATTCAAACTACAGTTGGGGAGAGTTTGAACCCTCAACTCATGCCAACATCTGCCAGAGTTCATGCTAAGAGGAATGGGAGTGTGGGGAGAATCGGTCTAGGGCAGGGGCTGTGGCTTAGGTGTGCTTGCCTGTCAATCAGGCACCCTTGGGTTCCATCCTTTGTACTGGTGTGTGACAGTACACACCTGCTCCAATCCTGACGTTCAAGGCAGACACAGGAGCATCAAAAGTATATCCTTGGCTGTATGGCAAGTCTATCCTGGGATACATAACATTCAAAGAGAGATGCTGAGCTGTGGTTGTCCCCAGAAGCTGCGAACAGCATAGCTGGGAGGTAAACGGGTGTGAGATGGTTTGTCTGAGGCAGGAGCTCCCAGGGTCTGAGGTGGCAGGGGTCACCTGGGAGCAAATCTCTTGACATGCGGGGGAAGGCAGAGGCTGTGGGAGAGACATCTGTTTGTTTTTTGGGGTATGAGGATAATAACAAGATGCGACCAGACTGGGAGGGCTAATGGAGTGCAGATGGAGGACTGGCTGGGAGCTGGGTCCAGCTGGAGGCTTTGAACTGGAACAGCTCACTCATTTTCAGCTGTGCGTGTGGCCTGTGAAGTAAAACAGGGCTGCCTCACAGATAATTGTGAATTATTCCCAGCCAGGGGAAGAACAGAGATTATCTTGGGGAAAAATAGAGGATTGTGGGAACAGCAGATCTGTGTCCCCCAGGTGAGGGCCCTGGTAGAGCTAGCTGTGCATTTGTTCACCTTTAGGTGACCCTTCCATTACCTAAAGACAGCAGGGATGAAGTCAAAAGTTCCTGTTAGGCTGCTGAGACGTCCTCCATGCACACATGTGTTAGGCAGCCTGATGGCTACTGATGGCTAAGGTTCATAGCGTCATCTATGCCTCTGCATTTCCCTCTGAGGTGTCTGAGCTTTCTACCCCAGGCCTGAGTCTCCCAGATAAAGACAGTCTTGTCCGTCCTCATGTTAGCATTTGGGGCTGGAAGGCTGCTGCTGTGGGGAACCCAGCCTGCACTCACAAAAAGCTTGGGGAGGGTACACAGACCGCCTATTACCTCCATGAGGTGATTAGGTAAACGAAGAAATCAGCCAGGCCAGGTGGCCCACACAGAACAATGAGATGCTCTCAGAGCCTTGAAGAAGTCTTTCAGAAGAGGAAGCAGAGCCTGGAAATGAGTTACAGTAATCATATAAAGGGTGAGATCTGAGAGTTAGGGTGTACAGTCCCACCTACTTGCTAATAGCTGACCTGAATAGAAAAGAAGGCCTTTTTCTTTCCACACTGAAGTATGTGTGCCAAGGCTGACGCTGCAGCTCACTTGGCAGAGAGTTCACCTAGTAGGCCCTCCCTGGCTTCCATCCCCAGAACTACATAAACTGGGTGTGGTGATACACACCTCTAATTCTAACACTGTGGTAGTAGGGGGAGGAAGGTCAGGAGTTTGAGGTCATCTTCAGCTACATGTTGAATTTATGTCAGTTCGGACTACATGAGACCCCGTCAGAAAGGGAAAGGAAAAAAATTATAAACTAAAGGAAAAAGATTTCCTGCCCCAAATGTACCCATACTCAACCATTGGTTACTTAGAAAAAAGACCCTTTCCCTAAGTTGGGAAAGAGCCCCCAAGACCTTCAGGAGCCCTACTCTACCTCAGCCACACTGTTTTTTGGGCTCCTGAGGCTATCTTGGGCCAGGAGAGACAGCCAGGACAGAGGTTCAGGAGGATGTGTTCTCCATACTGCACAGACCACTGAACTGCACCATCTGCCTGCACTCTCCCTTAGGGCTTCTAAGTATTTCGCAATTCTACACCACAAAATGCTCCTGAATATTGAATTACCTAAAAGATGCTTTGTGTTCATGGGCATGGGAGCAGAGAACAAATATACTAACACCAGAAGGGACAGCCGTAAATGTGAGGTTTGAAATTATGTCGGTTACCTAATTGAATATAAGAAATGTTTCTGAGAGACTATAGAAGCTCTGCCAGGATGACAATGACTATTTTCCTTTGGCTCAGCCTCGGGGTGCCCTGCCAGATGTGTGGGAACAACCTCATTCTGAAGCTGGTTTGCCAAGTTGTGGGGCTTGGAAGAAGTGTTTTCAACTGGTGGGATCCAGTCCTTTAGCCCTTTAAATTGGCTGTGTGCGTGCACACAATGACACTCAGATGTACTTTAGAGGGAAGGGTGACCCAGTCCCCAGTGAGAAGATAGTTTCGACCCCCATGACACTCATGTGTTAGCGATCTGACTGGAGGCATTCTTCCTGGAGAACTGCATTGGCAAGCCATAGCACACAACTCACGAATTGCTCTGATATTTAGATGGTGCTTTTAAATCTCTTAAACACGTTTTTCCTTTTCCTGTTTGATTCCATCGAATGCCAGGGAAGTTGGTAAAAGCACATACCCTTGTTCTCATCTGAGAGTTAGAAAGGTAATCCAGGAGGGGCTCACCCACTGAGTAAATAAGAAGCGGGTCTAGAAGTGAGGTCAGTCTCTTTGGGTGGTCTCCAGACTCAGGCTTTAGACAGATTCCAAGCTCTGTAGAGGCCTAATGCATGTACCTTAATCTCCCACGCCTGACCTGTAGGTGAGGCCGGAGACCACCCTTCTATCTGGAGTTTCAGTCAGGTCCCCTTTCTCTCCCCCACATGGGAAGAGCATAAATAAACTAAGGACAGTTCGACCTTACTGGATTTGCATTTTTATATAGCCTTAATGTCTCTAAAACTATGACACACACCACAGTTAAACATGACATAACTCATCAGAAACCTAGTGTTTTGGGATGCTGTGGCCTCAGGTCCCCAAATGTTATTTACAATTTGGAGATGATTCTCTAATGAGGGAGGGACTTCACTCAGTCCCTTGTGGTTCTTCCTTCTATTTTTTTCTGCCATTTCTGTCCTTCAGTTCTCTGTGTGTGTATGTGTGTATGTGTGTATGAACTTTGTGCAATACACATGTATGTGCATGTATGTGCTTGTTTGCATACGTATATGTGCATGCACTGTTATGCATATGTCCATGTACTGTGCCTGTACACATGTGTGTGCATACACATGTGAGCGTGTGTTCTGTATATTCACGCCTGTGTATACATGTGTGCACAGTTCTCTGAAGTATAGCTGGTGCCTGGCGTGGCCACACATCTCCACACTTTCCTTTTCCTCCTGCCCTCTATTCGGAAAGTCTGGCTTGGATTATTGACTGTGGGTCACATCAGTCTTCTCCCCTCAAGGAGAGACGCTGTTTATTTCTCAAGAAATTTTATGGTTTAGGTGGTAAGATCTGGCTTCCTGCAGAGCACCCGAGAGGCAGATCCAAAAAAGAAAACAATCCTGTGCCCCTGGCATTTCCTGGTTGCCCACAGCCTCCCTCTGCAGCTGACATTGATAAAAAGCTCATCAAAGGAATCGGCCAACCTCACTGTGGGCTTTGAAAACATCACTTAGTGTGCAAGGCAGAATTCCGTTTAAGATGCAGATTTTTTCCCCACGGAGAGTGAGACATATGTTGCCTCCATTTTGTTGAATATCACATTCCTAAAAACTCAGCACAGCCTGAAAATTAGTTGAAAACAAGTATATTCTAAAATGTGATTTGACACTCCTAGAAAATTCAGAAGTATTTTTGAACAATTAGAAGACACCCCTATTCTTGCAGGGGAAAAAAAAACCCATAACTCCAGATCTAGGGGCTCTGACACCCCCTTCTGGTCTTCATGTGCACCTGCACTCATTTGTACAGGCACACAAACACAAATCTAAAAATTAATAAAATATTTTTAAAAATTTAATGTGATACTAGCAACCTTTAGAAAGACAAACTGATATTAAAGTTCACATAAAAGAAGCAGATATTTGGGAAAAGCCAGGAAAACACGGAAGAAAATCTACTAGATGTGACTAGGCCAATCCCACATCAAAACGTGGTGCTAATTTATTATTAAAAGCAGATGGACCAGGCAGTTGTGGCACATGCCTATGATCCCAGCTCTAGAGAAGCAGAAGCAGGTAGGTCTCTCAGTTCGAGGCTAGTCTGGTCTATAGAGTGAGTTCCAGGACAGCCACAATGTTAACACAGAGAAAGCCTGTCTTGAGAAACTATAAATAAAATAATTAAATAAATGATGGCTGGCCAGGCAGTGGTGGCATAGGACTTTAATGTCAGCACTTGGGAGGCAGAGGCAGGCAGATCTCTGGGTTCCAAGGCTAGTCTGGTCTACAGATGGAGTTTCAGCACAACCAGGGCTACACAGGGAAACCTAGTTTCAGGAAAACAAAAACAATAAGAAGAGTGTGGTGTTCCGTTTCTGCAGAGGACTGGAGCACCCATAGCCTGTGGCAGCCACAGTCAACTATAACTACAGTCCTGGGGTCTGAGGCCCTCTCCTGACCCTAGCAAGCACTGACAGCACATGGTATACAGACAAGCAGGCTAACACACACACACACACACACAGAGTTGAAAATGCTTAAATAATACCTTTATCTCTCCTCCCATGTGCCATGGGTAGCATTCCTTTTCTTGAATTGTTAATAACCCCCATATTATATCTTTTATCTGGTTCCCTCTCCCTAACTGTTCATCTGACTTTTGCTTCTGTCTTTGCAAGATTCAAGATGCTAACATTTGGATCCAAAAACAGAAAGAAGTTCTTGCATTGCTTACTGAATAAATCCAACAGCTAAAAATCAGTATATAAGGCGGTCAGAAGATGGCTCAGGGGGTAAAGGCCCTGCCCCCCCCCCCCCAAGTCTAATGGGTGAATTCAATCCTGGGGACATAGTGGAAGGGAGAGAACTGACTTCCTGCAAACTGTTCTCTGAGCTCCACGCTCACACCAGGGATGCTCGAATACCCGCTTCTCACCACCCCAGCGCTCACCCTCCGGTGGCTCAAGTCACCGGTAACAGATGACATCCTTAGGACTAGTGGGTCCTGTTAACTATTATATCACTTGTTACCATGATGCTATTTAACTTTAGAATTCTTCTCCTTTCATAGTTTCTCTTCTGCCTGTGTGTGGTTCTTTCCAGAACTTGACATTCTCACTAACCTTGGGTTTAACTGACCCTCTGTCCCTCCATTTTTGTGTGTTTTTTATTTATGTATTTTACTTTTTTTTTTTTTTTTTTTTTTTGAGAAACATCTCAAAAAGCTATCCTGGACCTTGTTATGTAGATGGAGCTAGCCCCACAAAGATCTGTCTGCCTCTTCCTGCAAATGCTGAGATTAAAGGTCTGGATCACCACACCTGGCTTTCATGTTTCTTAATTTTACCATCTGGGAGCTTTCCTTTCTTTTGACCGAATCTCTCTGTCAGCACGTTTGTTGTTGTTTCTAGGCACGGTTTTTCTATGAAGCCATGGCTGTCCTGGAACTCGATCTGTAGACCAGGCCGACCTTGAACTCACAGAGATCTGACTGCCGCTGCCTCCTAGTGATGGGATTACAGGGTGTGTCACCACACCCAGCTTCAGTAATTGTTTTAATGTCCAGCTCTTCTTATTTTTCTTATTTTAATGTTCTCAAAAGATTTACTCCTCTGTGTGTGTGTGTCTGTCTGTCTCTGTGTGTGTCTGTCTGTGTGTGTGTTTGTGTGTCTGTGTGTGTGTCTATGTCTGTCTGTGTGTGTGTGTCTATCTGTGTGTCTGTGTGTGTGTCTGTGTGTGTGTCTGTGTGTGTGTGTCTATCTGTGTGTGTCTGTATGTGTGTCTGTGTGTGTGTCTGTGTCTGTGTGTGTGTCTATGTGTCTGTATGTGTGTCTGTGTGTCTGTGTGTGTGTCCTGAGGCCTGCCTGTGGAGATCAGAGGACAACTTGTCAGACTTGGTTCTCTCCACTCTATGGGTCGGAGGGATTAAACTCAGGTTATCAGGGTTGGCGACAAGCTCCTTACCCACTGGGTCATCTTGCCAGCTCTATTTGTTTTGTCTTCTTTGAAGCCCTCTGATGATAAGTCTCCGGTTTCCTGACTTAACTGACTTTCTCCCAGGATGGGTGTGTCTGTGTTTCCCTCACTCATTCAGTCTAGCTAGGCTGTGGGTGCTGCTCAGATTTCTGGCCCTGTTTATAGGAAGAGCTGTAGCTGGGCAAGGCAATGCATGCTGGGAACCCCAGGGCGGAGTCAGGATGACCTGCCTGGTCGACATAGTTAGTCCCAGGTTCAAAACAGCAAAAGGAAAGAGGGGGGAAGGAAGCAGGGAGTGTGGGGAGAGAGGTGTGTAGGTCTGCTGGCCACAGCCACCCTGGACAATAGGAGCTCCACAGAGGCTTAATTTTGGCAAAGGAAAGCTATGAAATTTTTTTCAGTGTTTAAATTTTTCCAGTTGTATAGATGCTAGCTTCCAAGCATTTGTTAATAAAAAAGGCAAACGGATAGTGGATCTGCTGTCAGCCCAGTTTCCTTCCTCATAACTGGGCTCAAAGGAGGCTCTGGCCTATACTCCAGCCTCAGTCCCTGCTGGGATGCGTGCGTGCGTGCGTGCGTGCGTGCGTGCGTGCGTGCGTGCGTGCGTGCGTGTGTGTGTGCGTGTGTGTGTGTGTGTGTGTGTGTGTGTGTGTGTGTGTGTGTGTGTGTTTGTGTGTGTGTTTGTGTGTAAGACTGTAGTCCCACAGACCTAGGCCCCCTCTACAACCCAAGCTTCTTTGGATGCTAGGCCTTCAGCTCCAGGCAAAGGCAGCTGTGACAGCTGCTCAGTTTCAGGAGCTCTGGCCCCTGTGCCTGTGGGGCCAGCACTATAAATAGCCCTGATTACAGATTTGCCTCTTGTTAACTGCTGGCAATTTATGGCTCTCCATTCAAAATAGGCCCCACCAGTGTTTAGTCTCTCTGGGGGGCAGCTGTAAAGGCCGCCTCATTTCACAGCTAAAGAGAGTTACAAGGCAATTAAAATATTTTTGTCTCTTCTCTCTTATGATTATTCCCCTGTGGTGGCCACAGCAAAGCACTTGCTGTCCCTGGTAGGTAGTTGTCAGAGGCCGAGGACTGTAGGGACAGCATCTGGTCACAGCAGCCTAGACTCAGAGTTGGAGCTACAACATGGCTCTTGTTCTATACAGACTGAGAAAACCGTCAGGAAGGTGTGGTCTGAACACTCAGGCAAAGCGGCTATGCTGACTAGGGAACGTCTTCTCGCCAGGATGATATATGCTTATGGGGAAAGAATTATATGCTCAAAAGTTCTGTGCATTTCCCCTTGTGATAAATGAAGTGTTTGCACAAATAATGTATGTTCTAGCCACCTGGGAGTGTTTAGAGAAAAAGCTCTGGATTGTTGTAAATAACAATATATTAGTGTTGGTTGTAAAAATAATCATTATATGGAAAGAGGAGCTATCATAATCTTGACAGTGATCCGGATATGTACAACATCCTCTACACAGTTCAAAATTCCCCATTGACTGTGGTCGGAGGAGATGGTTCAGTGCCTTGCAAATCCAAGGACCCGAGGACAATCCCAGAACCCACATTTAAACAAAAAAAAAAACAAAAAAAACAAAAAAAACACCAAGTGTGGTGACATGCAGTTGTAAATCAATTCTGGGAAGGAAGAGATAAATGGATTTTGGGAGCTCACAGACCAAACAGTCTAGCCTGTTGGAAAGTTCCAGAAGCCTTATCTGAAAAAGATGGCAGACACCTGAGGAACAGCAGCTGAGGTCCCCGTGCTCCCATGCCACCCTCCCCACTCATAAACACACCGGCACATCCATGAACAAGAAATGAAATCCTGATGTGACTTGTCAGGATTGGCTGTCACAGTGCAGGCCAGGCATGCATCACTACTACAAATGACTCCACAGAGCCTGAAGCAGTCCTGAGGTAAGGAAGTGCCCTAGTCTGCCCTGAGAGGCCTGAGGAAAGGTGAGGGAAGGCAGGAAAGAAAAGATATATAAAGGACTCTTCATCTCAGGCAGAAAAGATTCTGCCAAGTAATCAGCAGCCATTATGAAATTTCTAGGAAGGAAAAGATTAGCATATAGATGAGGCACAGATGTGACAGAATAATGCTTCTGCTCTCCCTAGAGAGACCAGGGTAGGCCCTCAGGACCACTGTGCTGATGCCAAGAAGGCCACTGAAGTAAACAGGCCCATGTCCCTCGGTTTTTGTATGAGATGGGAGGCAGGGCACAACCAATACAGAGTTACCCAATAGTTGCAGACATTACAGTATTTTTTGAAGAACTTGGTACAAACCAGGCCTTTGTGCCCATTAGGAGCAGTTTGGTACAAGGCAAGAAGTGACTGCTAAGGCCTGGGAACGAAGTCGTCTGACCAAGTGAGCCGACAAAGGATAGCTTTAGTTATAGAAACATTGAAGACAGGCGATTTCTGAGATGAGTGAGATTTCTAAAGCTATTCAAGCTCAATGAGGAATTGGAGAAACATTTGTAAGCAGGGTGTGTGTGTGTGTGTGTGTGTGTGTGTGTGTGTGTGCATGAAAGAGAAATGGGTGAGGAAGCAATATCCATATGCCGTTTGGCAGATAAGCTAATATGTATGTGTGTGTGTTCTCTTTCTTCCTCTCTGTGTATACATGCATGCAACTGTGCACCATGACGTGTGTAGGGGTTGGAGGGCAACTCTCAGGAGTCAGCCTAAAATTGAGGTCACCACACTTGGAGCCAAGCACCCTTCCCCCCGAGCTGTCTTGCCCAATCTATTATATTTAATAAGTGTCTTCTGAGTCCCCACTGTGTTGCAACACAGGAACTGTTTTTTCCAAAAAAGACACTGGTCTGGCATAAAGTCTCACAGAGAGCAAGGTGCCTGGTGAATGTTATTCTCAGGGGCCCCTGGCTTTCTTAGGAGAGCATGCCATTGCTTCCTGCCATAGCCCTCCAGTCAAAGAACGAGGCCTGTGTCCGTTCAGGAGCTCTGAGATGTAAGCAGATAGAGTGGTAACATTTCCCAGACACTCTGGAGCCTAGGCTGAGACTCGGCTGCACATGACATTTGTGTTTATGAGAGACCACTACGACATGCGATTAGCTAGCATCTCTTACGGCTCTGCTGTCTTTTCACAGGGAGGGTGTGCTTGTGCTCGGCCCTGCTCAGCCGGAAAGGAAGTCAAGAGGTAGGAATCGGATCACGGAGCTCCTCATTTCCGGTCTGCTATGACGCCCGTCAGTCCCCAGCTCCAGGCTTCCATTCACTTTCCCGTGGAATGAGAAGACTGGACTAAATCAAAACACCAGTCCTGGGATATCTCCCAGCTCAGAATCTTCTAGAACCTCCAGCAAAATGCCTGTTGTTTCCCTCAGCTTCTCTTGAGGTCATTTCTGCCAGAAGGTGGTGCCACTGACTCATGTTTCCAGCAGAACTGTGGGTTGGTCATCTGTGAAGACCCTCTGTTTTCAAAGACTTCGGCAAACTCACTTACTACTCACCAGATGCCAACAGACTAACCTTAAAAATAATGATGCTCGTGCTTCCAGGGTGTGGCTGCATCGTCTGCTCCTTTGCTTACTTCAAGTATATCAACAAAGCCTCATCTGGCTTCTGGAAAGGGAAAGGAACTGTGGATGAGCATGTGCTATTGAATGGCACCCACTATCGGCCATTTGCGTGCTGTTCAGAAGGTACATATGGCCACCGAGTTTGGCAGTCGTCTAATTGCTGCCTGGAGAGCGTGGATGCAATTTTGCAACTTCAGATCTCTGGCAGCAGCTAAGCTAGAGGCCCAGAAAATGTGGTTTTCTAGTTGTCTCGGGTTACTGAGAGCTGGGTCAGTATTGTGAAGAGGGATGGGGACAGGACAAAAAAAAAAAAAGACATTAAGCCAGCAGGGCCACGTCCTTGACTCTACACAAAAGCCATTCCAAAGACATAAAGTGAATTTGAAGTGAAAATTCCCCAACAGTATCCTAGGCTTTGATTTTTTTTTTTCTTCTCACGTGTTAAAAACAAAAAAAAACCAAACACCCCAGAAGAAATGGGGAGAGGGAGAAGAGAAGGAAGAAAGAATAAGTGTGTGTTTGGGGGAGGGGTAGTGGCTGGGAGATAGCTGAGTGAAGGATCTGAGTTAATACCCCAGTCAGTCATAGTGGCACCATTAATAATCCCTACCTCTGGGAAGGCAGGGACAGAGGGACCCTGGGGCTCACTAGCCAACCAATCAGGCCACTCAGTAAGTTCCAGCACAATGAGAGACCCTGTCTCCAAAAACAAGGTGATGGCTCCTGAGAAACCATACAATGTATACAAGCCCACACAAGTGACCCCCTCACCCAGAAAAGAGAGGGGGATAATGGGAGGGAGGGAGGGGAGAAGACCAGAGGGTGAACTGTGGATACCTGACATTGTCTCATTCAAATACATTGTCTAGCTTTTCTTTCATAAAAAGTAAATAATTTTAAGATTTCAAGTAGAAAATACAAAGGTATCATTTGACCTTTGCTTCAAGAGGACTGCCTCTCTTTGTAAGCACTAGCACTACTGGTCATCAGGCTGGAAAATCAGATTATCCTGTGGATTGTGACCTTGTGAGCGTTTGGTTGTCAAAACTTAGTTCTCTGGCAGGGGCAGTCTTAGCAGAACCTTTAAGATGTATCTGTCTGGGGACTGAGATGTCCTGGTAGATAAAGTGCCTCCTTGAGGGGATGAGGCGCTGAGTTCAGATCCCCAGCACCCATAGTAAAACTGGCCCTGAGGCAAAGACAAGTAGCCAATTACTGTAGTCCAAACAGCTACCTCCAGATCCAATAAGGGAGCCTGTCTCAAAAAATAAGATGAAGAGAGAAAAATAGAGAAAGATCTGCCTGCCTCTGCCTCTCAAGTGCTGGGATTAAAAGCATTGGCCATCACCATCTGACTTAAAAAAAACAAAACAAAACAAAAAACCCGATTTATTAATTTATGCTTGAGTGCTCTATCTGTATTTATACTTTTATGACAGAAGAGAGCGCCAGATCTCAGTATAGATGGTTGTGAACCACCATATGGTTGCTGGGAATTGAATTTAGGATCTCTGGAAGGGCAGCCAGTGATCTTAACCCCTGAGCCATCCCTCCAGCCCCCAACTAGATGTGTTTTATTGATATGTATGTGAGGGGTTAGATAGTACCCAGGGTTCAGTTCTTAGTGCCCACCTCTGGTAGCTTACAACCATCTGTTACTCCTGGCTCCTGCACACATGTGGTATATGTACAAATGAAAGTAAAAATAAATCCTTTAGAAAGATAGATTTTTGTGGGAAGGAGATACACTTAGTGTCTTTCAGCTCCACCCACACTGTGGCATATGATGTGAACTTGGCTCCCCATTTCTTAGCTATGGACATAGTCAGGGGGGCATGCGTGCCTTGTTCTGAGTTACACTGCTCTATGTGTGATAAAAAGAGAATATTAAAATCTGAGACAATCTTTTTGTGTGCCTTATGGCACAAGTGAGTCATGAATGCAAAACTGCCCTCATTCTGTAACAGCTTCTTCCTGCTGGACACCGGGTCAAGTCCAGAAGGCCCCACCTGGGGTGGGGAAGAGAGAGTATACTGCTGCACCTAGAGCAGTGTGCTGGGAAAGCAGGTTTTGGAAGTGGGCCAGGGAAGCCAAGAGCTCTCAAAGGTTAGCTGCCTTGGGGCCTGTGTCGAGGAAGCAGGTAGAAGGGTTGATCCCTCAGATCTGCATCAGAACATCACTGGGGATGGACTCAGAGCATCCCTGAAGATGATGAGTACCCTCCCAAGCTGAACACCACTACCCGAGACCAACTCTGTGAGGTGGCTGAATGTCTTCTGGCCACATTCCCTAAGTGTCCTGCTCAAGAGTGTGGCTTCAGTGTCAGGTCCACACATCACATCTTTTTCTCCTGAGCTGCTGTGTGACCTTGTCTCTCCATCTCCTCCTCATCAACAAGAACTGCTGCACCTGAGTTTTGTAGAGATGGCATGAGATTGTTGAAAAGGTGTGTTTAGCCCGTTGCTGACATGGTTTAAACATTCTATGTGTCTTTTTTGGATTTTACTTTGGATTTTTATTTTGTTCTCCCTGAAATTTTAAAAGATTCATGTTATTAAAAAAAAAAATTCAGAGCCAAATATCGGGGAAAGGCTGAAATATCAAAGACAGGAAACACCACAGTCAAATCTCACCCAGCTGTCTTCCAGCTTCCTCAGCCTGGCTCCTCCTGGCTTCTACTGAATGATCTGTCTTCCTACACCTGCCTTAAATACCCTCTTCAGCAATTGTTTCACATCCAGGTTAAGATTAAAGGCGTAGGCTACTACTATTTGGTAGTTAGCCTTGAACTCACAGAAACACAGAAAGATCTCCTCTGCCTCTGGAGTTATGAGATTAAAGGCCTGGCACCACCACTGCCTGCCTGGGAGCCTGGAACTCCCTCTGTAAACCAATCTGGCCTCAAACTCAGATCTGCTGGGATTAAAGGTCTAGGTCACCACTCCAGCTCCCTGGTCCCGTGTCATGTCCCCCCCTCCCGTTTCAACAGTATCATGCCATCTCTACAAAACTCAGGTGATGTGGAAATGTCTTTATGTTATGAATATCAATCTTTAAATAAAGGAGCTGTTTTGGCCCTTGGTGAGCACCATAGAAGTAGGTGGGGAATCAGAATAGGTAGGAAAAGAAGAGCAGAGTCAGAAGCAACAGATCAAGCCAGCCGGAAGAAGAAATATGTAAGGAACACAGGTGAGCCACAGGCCACGTGGCAGACAGATTAATGGAAATGGGTTGAGTTAAGATGAAGGAGCTAGCAATGTGCCTGAGCCATAGGGCAAACAGCATGAACTTAATATAAGTGTCTGAGTCATTTTGGGGGGAGCCTAAGCAGTGGGTGGCTAAGCGGTCTGGGACTGTGGGACTGCGGGTCTGTGGGTCTGGACCTCTGGCCGGATGGGGCCAGAAACCTTATTGTAACACTCAGGTGCAGCAGTTCTTGTTGATGAGGAGGAGATGGAGAGACAAGGTCACACAGCAGCTTGGGAGAAAAGATGTGATGTGTGACCTGACATGGAAGCCACACTTTTGAGCAGGACACTGTTTGAAGGGATTGTGGCCAACTGGGATTAGAGGTGTGAGTTCCCACTCTCTGATCCTCCAGGAATGTCTGTGGGTAGATCTCTGATATTTTAGACTGGTTTTTATTAAATCTGTACCATATCACCACAGATTCATTTATTAGTATGTGTGTGCATGAGTTTATGTGTACTATGTACATGTATATGCAGGTACCCACAGAGGCCAGAAAAATACCTTGGGTCCCTTGGAGAGAGTTCCATATGTCTATAAGCTGCCCATATGGGTGCTGGGTCATCTGCAAGAGCAGCCTGTCATATTCTGTTGCTGCTGTTGCTTTATTTTTTTTGGGACAGGATTTTTTTTTTTGTTTGTAACTTTGACTGTCCTGGAACAGCCAAACTCTGTAGTTCCTTGAACTGGCCTTGAACTCACAGCGATCCTCTTGCCTCTGCTTCCTGAGTGCTGAGATTAAAGTTGAGAACCAACATACCTGGCAAATGCTCTTAACTGTTGAACCAAGTCCCCAGCCACATGTCATTTTTTAAAACTCTCCCTCTCTCTACCCCCAAACCATACTCTAGTCATTTTCGTCTTGCATTATGGTTTGCATCTGAAATGCCCTCCACAGCGTCATGCTGAGTACTTAGCTTGTGGTGCTGTCTTGAAACTGATGGAGCCTTTAGAAAATGGGTCTCAGTGATGGGAGTGTGGTATTATGGGTGGGCTTTTGATGACTGTCCCTTCCTCCCCTTCCCCCTACTGGTCTACCATGAAGTCAGGAGCCTACCACATGCTCCTGCTATGGAGAATTCCTACCCAGTCTTTCCCTACACCCTCAGATGCTCCTTCAGTTGTCATAGCAACCCAGAAGTCACTGAGTCATCCCGCCTTGAAGACCACAGTGAAATTGTAACAGCTGCCAACTGTACATGACATGGCTGTTGTATACATGAACTCACATCAGCTCTAGTTACCTGCAAGAGATTGTACCAGTTAAAAACCCAACATGAAGTAGGGTAGGACTTGTGAGGCCTTGACACTAGCTGAATAGCTATGAGCACTTAATGGCTACCAAGGCAGAGAGAGAGAGAGAGAGAGAGAGAGAGAGAGAGAGAGAGAGAGAGAGAGAGAGAGAGAGAGAGAGAGAGGAGCCACTCTCTGGAGATGTAGCCCCTGGTGAATGGCTCCACACCTACGTGCATATGAGCGGCACTAACTGGACAGTAGAGGACAGGAAGTTGGGAGGGCCATGGGACACTACGTCATGTTAAAGGAGGTATTGTAGATGGATATGATCAAACATAGATGATTAAAGTTTTTTAAAGAATAAAAAGATTTTTTAAAAAAGTATATCTCAACATACTAATGATTATGGTGAAACTTTATAGAAAATGGTGAAAAATTGAAAGCATTTTTTTCTGAAAATCAGGAACAAAGCAAGGATGTTCCATTCTTATTATTCTTACTTTTATTCAAACGTATTATAGTGCTTGAAGTCATATTTATAGCAACAAAATATACACAGGGAAGGAAGAAATCAAATTATCCAGATGCACCTTTAATCTTAGCATTCAGGAGGCAGAGCCAGTTGGCCAGCCTGGTCTACATAGTGAGTTCCAGGCCAATCATGGGTACAAAGTGAGACCCTGCAAATAAAGTATTCACAATTCTGCAAGCAAAAGTGAATAAGAAATAAAACAGCTGGTGGTGGTATCGCACACCTTTGATCCCGGGCCTTGGGAGGCAGAGGCAGGTGGATCTCTGTGAGTTTGTACCCAGTCTGGTCTAGAGAGTGAGTTCCAGAATAGCCAGGGCTGTTACACAGAGAAACCCTGTCTGGAAAAACAAAAACAAAAATAGAGAAAAAGAAAACTAACCAAGGAGGCAAAAGACATCTATGTTAAAAATTTGAAAGCACTGAAGAAAGGAATTGAAGAGAGAGAAGATAGAAACACACCCCCTCCCCAGGGATTGGCAGAATTGATGCTGTGAAAGTGACGATCTTATGAGAAGCGATCTACAGATTAAATGACGTTGTCATCAAATTCATAATGACGTTCTTAACATAATAGGGAAAAGAGCAATTCTAAAGCTTATGTGGGTACCCCAAAGACTTCAAATCACCAAAGAATTTCTCAGCAGAAAGAACAAAGCTGGAGCCATAGCTAATAGCATATTTGAAAAATACACTACAGGGGTTAGAGAGGTGGCTCAGGAGTCCTGAGTTCAATTCCCTGCACCCACATGGTGGCTCACAACCATCTGTAATGGGATCGGATTCTTTCTTTGGGTGTACATGAAGATAGGTCACTCATATACATACAATACATAAATAAGTCAGTAAATAAAATATATTACAAAAGCTGTACTAACAAAGACAGGGTAGTACTAACACAAAGACACAGATCCCAAAGGTTCAGGATCAAAGGGCAAGAACCAAGCCTGAACAGGCTTAGCTTCCTAATCTCGGCAAAGGAGACAAAAGCATGGATTGGGAAAAACTTCTCTTCAGCGGATGGTGCTGGTAAATGGATGTTCATGAGTAGAGGAGTTAAGTAGCATCTCTCATTCTGTGGGAAAAAAATCAACCCAAGGGGCTTCAGCTTGGTTAGGGTTTAAGATCACTTGCTGTTCTTGCAAAGGATTTGGATTCAATTCCCAGTATCCTATGGCTCACAGCTGTCTATAACTTAGTTCTGGGAGCTCAGATACCCTCTTCTGGTCTCTGTGGGCAGTGCCTACATGAGGCCACATATATACATATAGGAAAGCCCAAATATCTAAAATAAAAAAAGTTTATGTGCCCAGTGCACATGCCTTTAATCCCAGCACTCCCGGGGGCAAAGACAGGCAGAAGCAGACAGATCTCTAAGTTCAAGACAAGCCTAGTCTACAAAGTAAGTTCCAGGACAGTGCTGTTACACAGAGAAACCCGGTATTAAAAAGCTAAAATAAGGGGCTGTAGAGATGGCTCTTAACCTTCTAGAGGTCCTGAGTTCAATTCCTAGCAACCACATGGTGGCTCACAACCAACTCTAATGAGATCTGGTGCCCTCCTCTGATGTGCAAACAGAACACTGTATACATAATAAATAAATTAAAAATAAAACAATAATAATGTTTGCCTGAATGTGGGGAAAGAGGGACTCTTAGACACTTTGGGAACATAAAAGTGTAAAAACTGAAACCACTCTGGAAAATCAGTATGGCTGTTCCTCATAACACAAAGTAGAACTATCCTATGTTCCAATATACCACCAATATACCACTCCTGATTACTGAGTACACAAAGAAAGCCAAGTCTGTGTCACACAGACACCAACACCCAGTGGCTGTAACCCAGGCATCGCCTGCCCTGGATAGGAAGCAAAGACAGGAGAATGGTTGACCCTTGCAGACTGGTTAGCCTTGGGCACACAGAAGAAAGCAACAAAAGAAAGATCTCAGGCAAGTTGAAAAATCCAAGACTGATAGCCAAGGTTGTCCTCTGACCTCCATACATGCACAGTGGCATTTGCATACCTAAGCACACTTACACACAGAAGGACAGCGACAGAGAGACAGATACATACACACACAGAGAGAGGGAGAGACAGAGAGAGAGACAGATACACACGTACACACAAAGAGGGAGAGACAGACAGACACGCACAGAGACAGACAGACACACAGAGACAGAGAGACAGACAGACACAGAGAGAGAGACAGAGACAGACAGATACACAGAGACAGAGAGACAGACACACAGAAAGAGACACAGACAGACAGACAGACAGACACACACACACACACACACACACACACACACAGAGAGAAGGAGAGAGAGACAGACAGACAGGCACACACAGATCCTTTTTCCTACACACAGTAAATGCTGAAGTATCCCATGGAGCACAGACAGGGAGGGACTCTCCAGCTGCTCTGTTATCTGCTTAGTTTCAGAGTCCTTTGAAGTGTTCCGGAGGTCACTCCTCCATGATGGGGGTGAGTGGCAGGAGACAGTGAGTGTCCCAGAGGAGGCCTGCCTGGTCTCAGCAGCTGGATGCAATCCTCCCTCCTCTGAAGTATTTGCTAGGTCTTGTCTCTGGTTCTTGAACGAGTGACTTCTTCTTAAATTAGGATGATTTATACCCATGTCTCTGCTACTGACCACCCTCTGAGGGCAAGAGCCAGGCTTAGCTCATCCTCCTGTCCCTCAGGACCTAGCACAGGGCCACATACAAGAACTGGTGATGGAAGAGGGGATGGCCTGGGTAACCATGGAGACCCTGCTATTGGGAGTTTAGGACAGGCTCTTTCACTCCCAGTATGCTTAGAAAAGCCCTACAGTGTGCTAGCCTGGGTACCACAGGGTGATTAGGACAGTAGGTAACCCCGACTACAGAGACTTTGTTTACAGTCTCCCTGGGACAGCCAGACACACATACAGAAACATTAGTCATTCAAAGATAGGAGATTAAAAAAAAAAAAAAGATAAATAAAACCACCATGTACAACATTCAAAGAACAAATACCTAGTAAAATAATATTCATTGAATAGCAGCTGTGTGTTCTAGAACTGTGAGGGGCCAAGGGCAAATCCTGGGGCTTCAGTAATGAAAGGTGGCTGCAAGAAGCAGGTAGGAGGGGCTGGAGAGAGGGGCTAAAGAACACCAGCCACTTATGCCTGGCAACCAGAGTTTAAACCCAGCATGCAGGGCAGCGATTTGCAACCATTTGTTACTCCAGTCCTAGAGGATATGTTGCCCTCTTCTGGCCTCTGTAGACACTGCATGCATGTGGTGAACATGCGTGCAGGTTAAGACACCTATTATTATTATTATTAAAATACTGAAGTTTTCTTTTTGAAGAAAGAAGTGGGTAATAGCAAGGCATGATTGTGTACACCTGTAATCTCAGCACATTGGAGGCTGAGGCAGGAGATTGTCTGAGGCCAGTCTAGGTTATATAGTGATGAGGGAATGTCTTTCTGTATGCTGTGAATATCGATCTTTAAATAAAGGAGCTGCTTTGGCCCCTGGCGAACACCATAGCCAGAGACAGCATAGGTAGGAGAAGCAGGGCAGAGTCAGAGTCAGATCGAGCCAGGCATCCAAAAAAGAAACATGTAAGGAACAGAGGTGAGCCACAGGCCACGTGGCAGACAGATTAATAGAAATGGGTTGAGTTAAGATGAAGGAGCTAGCTAGCAATGTGCCTGAGCCATAGGCCAAACAGCATGAAGTTAATATAAGCACCCAAGTCATTTGGGGGCCTAAGCAGCGCCAGGTGGCTACATGCTCTGTCTGGGAAGGCAGGTCTGTGGGTCTGGACCTCTGGCCGCCAGGGACCAAGAAACCTCATTGTAACAATATTGTGAGACCTTGTTAAGAAGGGAAAGACAGGGTGGAGGACAAGAGATGGGGGAAGAGAGGGGGATGTTCTGGATTGTTTTGGTGTGTCTGTCTCACTTGTGGCAATACCTGCAGACACATCTGTGGGGATTCAATAAAAGCTTCAGAAGTTTCACAGATATCAGAGGGAATCTACCCACAGTCTATGTGGGGGGTTAGTAAAAGCTCCAGAAGTTCCAGAGCTCTAACCACAGTCAATCTAGGAGAATCAGAGAGTGGTGATTCAAACCTTTAATCCCAGCACAGGGAGTATCCTGGGAGTGGTGACCTACACCCTTAATCCCAACTGAGTCAGGTCACTTTAGATTATAGAAGGAATTCCAGGCTCCCAAGCAGTCAGTGGTGGGGCCACGCCTTAATTTACCAAAAGAGTATTTAAGCTTAAGGCAGGCATAGAGTTGAGGGAAGCCAAGCCAAGGGAAGTGAGGCTGAGGAAGCTGGAAGACAGCTGGGTAAGAGCTGGCTGTGGCGTTTACTCTAATATCTCCAACTTCTTCAGAGATCTATCCCTGAGTCTCATTTATTCGTGCGACACATCCTAACATCTGTCTAGTCTACACACTGCAAACTGTGGGTGCTGTCCTCTTTAAAGCCCCAATGGGTCCAAGCAGGTGTGAATAAGATCAGAAGCTCACCACATCAACAAACCTGGCTTTTGAGTCCCAACTGTCTCTGACTGTGACAAGTCCCTCTAAATGAAAATCTCAGCACTACTAACGAGAAATCAAGAGTCAATCTCTTGGTCATGACGCAGCTTCTGAGGTAAGGAGCCGGCTGTCTATGAGGACTACATGGCTGAGAGGTAAACAGTGGTGCTCAGCACTCTTCTGCAACATGAAGAAAAAGGAATATGTGAAATAAAAAGTCCAGTGTTTGGCCCAGCCATGGTTCTTGGCACTGAAGTCCTCCAAAAAGCTGATGCCACTGAGGTCTCATCATTCAGGCCCTGTCTACATTTGCCCTAATCCAACACAGTCTCTTTCACCTTGTCTACAGTCAGATGGCTATTCTCTGCAGCCACAGTGGATGCCAGATCACCAGCCACTGTATGGTTTTGTCACCTCCTACCTTGACTGGGCCTGTGGGCGGCCAGAGAGCGGGGCGATTATTCTCAGCATCTAGCAAGGGAACCCTGACTGAACCAGACACCAAAATTCATTTCTACAGAAACCCAAATACCAGGTCTAGCTTGGACTGGGCTTGGGCTTGTATCCAAAAGGCACAGTGGGTGTCTGACCTCATGCTGGGCATTGAGAGGAGGATGAGGGTCATACAGCAGTGTCTGATGGCCAGTGGCCACATGGTCTCTCTGTTGTCCTAGAGTAGGATGAACCTAGTGCTGTTCCACTTTCCTCTCATGTGTACTGGTTAGTTTCGCTAGCTTGACATAAACTACGGTCATCTTGGAAGAGGGAAAATGCCTCATAAGATCAGCCCATAGGCAAGTGTGAGGAGGGGGCATTTTCTTGATTGTGATTGACATGAGAAAGTCCAGTCCACTGTGAGTATTACCACCCCTGGGCAGGTGGGTCCTGAGTTATAAAAATGCAAACTGAGCAAGCCACGAGGAACAAGCCAGTAGTGACCCTCCATGTCCTTTGCTTTAGTTCCTGACCTGATTTCCCTGATGTTGGGCTGTGACCTGGGAGCTGTTGTTTTTCGTCAGTGTTTTATCACAACAGAAAGTAAACTAACACATTAAGTGTACGTGTGGGTGTGAAGGATAGAGGTCAAGGCTGGGTGCCTTTCTCAATCACTTTCCTGTAGGCGAGTTTACTTAGAAGGCACCAGTACCAGATAGATATTTATTAAAATATAAACCAACACTCACGGTACAGTTAACAGATTACAGTAGCACCTGAACAGGGACTGGAGTCTGGAACGGTGGACGAGTGATGGACGGACGATGGATTCCAATCCTTTCCCCAACATCCAGGAACCAGGAAGAGAGCGTCTCGTGTTCCAGAAGCCCCTTTTCAATGGGCTTTGCCCGCCCCCTTCAGGGGCCCAGTACTCTAGATAAGTGTCTTTTGACCTTATCAGCTGACACCTGAATCCCACAACACTTTCCACTTTATTTTTTTTGTTTATTGTATTATTTTTGTGCGCATGAATGCTTTTCCTGCATGCAGTTCTGTGCAGCACATGTGTGCAATGCTCTCAAAAGCTAGATCTCCTGGGACTGGAGTTGTGAGCTGCCATGTGGGTGCTGGGAATCCAACCAAAGTCCTTTGGAAGATCAGCCAGTGCTCTTAAGCACTGAGCCATCTCTCCAGTCTCCTACCTTATTTTTTGAGGCAAAGACTTTCAAAACTCAGAAGGTCATTGTTGTTTACTCTTTGCCCTTTTAGGGGGGCCCACCACCCAGCTTTCCAAACAAGTCACAACTAAGGCTTACTCTTACTTGGCTTATTATTTGCCAGTTTTCCTTAATTTAAATTGCCCAGACTACCTTTTGCCTCTGGGCTTTTCCTTTTCTATTCCTAAATACCTTTCTTTGTTTCTTACTCTATGGCTTGCTCTGTAGCTGGGTGGCTGGCCCCTGTGTCCCCCCTCCTTCTCTGACTGCTGCTCTTTCCTTTATTCTCAGATTTCTCCTTCCATTTCTCCTCCCTGCCTGTCAGTCCCACCTATCTTTCTCCTGTCTCTGTATTAGACATTCAGTTTCTTTTTTTTTTTTTTAAAAAAAAAGATTTATTTGTTTATTATATACACAGTGTTCTGCCTGCATGTATGCCAGAAAAGAGAACCAAACATATTTTCATTCTAGATGGTTGGGAGCCACTATGTGGTTGCTGAGAATTGAACTCAGGACCTTGGGAAGAGCTGCCAGTGCTCTTAACCCTGAGCCATCTCTGCAGCCTGCTGTTCAGTTCTGTATTAGACCGTCAGGTGTTTTAGACAGGCAAAGTAACACAGCTTCACCGAGTTAAACAAATGCAATATAATCAAAAGCAACATCTTTACATCATTAAACCAATGTTCCAGAGCATAAAGAAAATAACATGCTTTAAAATAATATTCTACAACACTAGAGCTCACTGATTAGCTAGACTAGTTGTCCAGTAAGCCCCAAGGATCCGCTTGTCTCCTGCTTACCAGCACTGGGACTACAGTTGTACACCTCTGTGCCTGGCTTTTTATGTAGGTGGGATCTGAACTCAGGTCTTCAGGATTGTGCAGCAAGCTCTTTATCTATTGAGCCGTCTCTCCAGCTCTGTCTACTGATATTTTCTAAATGTCAAAACTTCATGGTACTGCTTTGTCACAGAAAATACTTCCAGAATGTTATCAGGACAGTTGTCAAATGTCACAAAGTTGACAAAGCCTATCCAAGCAGTGTATCCACAGCTGAGCTTAGGGTAAGGCCAGGTCATACTGCACATCTGTCACCTCCTGGCTCTTTATGGCAGACTGAAGCCCTACATACCTGTCAAGGATGGGTCTGATGCTGCTGGCCCCCCTCTATGCTGAAGTACCCCACAGAGTCTGCTCCTACCATTCCTACAGTGGGCCTGGGTAATCAGAAATATAGCAAAGATTGCCATCAACATTTTCAGTCTGTTCCAGGCTTGCCTGAGGCAAATTTCTTATAGGTTCCAACAGCAAGGTCTATGACCTTTTATCTCAGACATCTCTGAGTTAAACCCTGTTGCAATCTAGGCCCAGTCAAATCTTGGTATGACTTTTCTTGTTTTGTTTTGTTTGAGACAGGCTTTCTCTACATAGGCCTGGCTATGACTGTAACTCACTATATAGACCAGGCTAGCCTCTGCCTCCTGCTGGGACTTAAAGTGTGTGCCACCACCACCCAGGTTTGTCTGACATTTCATAAAAGACTAGGCTCAGTTGTAGCTAAATAGGGATCTGCGGTCTGTGTCCCCACAATTCATATTGACTTTAGTGTATATCTTTGAAATGAGTATTAGTACATTCTCATTGTTATGTCAAAACAGCGATTTAGATGAGGAAACATTTATTTTGGCTTTCAGGTAGAGTAAAAACAGTTATCATGGTAGGGAAGGCATGGAGGCAGGGTATGAGGCAGCTGGTCACACCACGTCTGCAGTTGGGAGGCAGAAAGCAGACAGAAAGTGAAGCCAGGCTATAAAACCTCAGGGTCTACCTCTAGTGACCTACTTCCTCCAGCTAGGCCTCATTTCCTAAAGGTTCAAGAACGGTCTCAAACAGCACCACCATCTGGGGATCAAGTGTTTAAACACACAAGCCAATGGGGGCTATTTCAGATTCCAATCACAATAGGAGATGACTGCCATGAGGGTGACACCCTTTCTGGCTGGGATTAAGGCCCTTAGAATGAGCAGAACACAGTAGCTTTGTACCTGTGAAACCATAGCTGTACTCCGTGTGCCTTTCTTTCTGCCTTCTGCCAAGTGAGGATGTCATGGCATGGCAGCATCTTGGATGCAGGGAACAGGCCCCACCTGAAACTGAGATGCCAGTCTTGTGTTTCCCAGGATCCAGTGTTGTACCCATGTCATGAGACCCCCAAAGACCACCAGGGAGCTGGATACTGATGCAAACACATGAGCGGCAGTTTATTTCTTTGGACAGGTTCGAACCTTACCCAAACACTATGTTTTGATGTAACGGAGGAATTTGGTCCCAAGCTCAAGGGTGAGAGAGTTTTTAAAGAAAAGAATAAGTAAGTGAGGTGTTACACATCTTGGCATTTCAGGACTGGGTAAAGGGGTATGGAGTAGAGTAATTCTTGGAAAGTATTGGTTAAATGGGAACCCAAGTTTTGGATCTACTGACAGTCAGGCACATTTCTGAGATTTTGCCTAGATTCTTTTTCGACCTGGGCCCTGCCCTCAGGCACTAAATGATCTTTCCCTGAAATAAAGCTTTATAACTGTAAATCTATGCCTTCACACCAGAGCCATGAGAAAATTAGCTTCTGTGTACTACACAGTCCCTTGGTCTTAGCTCTTCGTTATAAAACAAATGGATCAAGACATAGGGACATCCTTGGACATAGGATGAGAACACAGCCCATTCATCTCATCCTAGATTGAAAATATTTTCCAATCCCAGCACTCAAGAGGCAGACAACGTCATGGCCTCAAGAGTTTGAGGCCAGCCTGTTCTACAGAGTGAGTTCCTGAACAGTCAAGTCTCCAGAGAGAAACCATGTCTCAAAAAACCAAAACCAACCACCAACCAAACAAAACAATAATCAAGAATGCCATCGAGGCTGGGCAATTGTGGCACTGCCTTTAGTCCCAGCAATCAGGAGGCAGAGGCAGGTGGGTCTCTGTGTGTTCGAGGCTCGAGGCTCGAGGCAAGCATGGTCTACAAAGCAAGTTCCAGGACAGTCTTGATGGGGGGGGGCAGGAATGCAGCTCAGTTGTTAGTGTTTGAAAGTTCACTGAGCCTTGGGTTCCAATTTCCCAGCCTTGTTTCACAAAAACAAAACAAAACAAAACAAAACAAAAAAGACATTATGGGGCTGGAGAGATGGCTCAGTGTATTGTTCTTGAAGAGGACCTGAGCACCCAAGAGGTTCTCAGCACCCATATATTGGGTAACTCACAACCACCTGTAACTAAAGCTTCAAAGGGACTGATGTCTTCTTCTGGGCTTCATGGGTACCCACAAACTTGTGTGTTTAGCCACTTACAGAAAAATTTAAATATAAAAAAAAGAAAAGAAACAATCAACCCCTCAGTTGGCAAACATGATTGCAATAACAGCATTAGGGAAGTAGAAGCAGGAGACGGGTTCATGGTCATCCTCAAGGTCATTCTCAGCAACAGAGTGAGTACTATGCCAACTTAGACTTATAAGAGACCCAGTTTCAAACACAAAGACCAAAGTGAGAAATGTGAGGTGCTCAGGGTGGTCCTGGTACGCAGCCATCGTTCCAAATGCTGACTTCATTTTTCTGTTCTCTATAGACCAGATACCCTAAGTCCTTCCCATGTTGGGGCTAGGGAGAGGGCTCAGTGGGTAACGTGATAGCCATGCAAATTTGAAGACCCAAGTTCAGATCCCCACAAACTTAGTAAAGGCAGATCCAGTAGGACATTGCTGTAATCCTAGCATGGAGGCAGAGACTGGAGAATAATCCATGGAGGTTCACGGGTCAGCTAGCACGCTGTATGCAGCAGCAAACAAGAGATCCTCTCTGAAACAAGGTAGACTGTGAGGACTGACACTTGAGGTTGTCCTTGGACCTCCACATATGCACCATGACACTTGTGTGCACACGCATGTGCCTATGCATGCATACACATAAAGACCTCTTAGTATCTTCCATTGAATGTTAACTAAAGAAAATGAAAGCATTCTAGCATAATGCAGGATGCTCTGGAGAGAGGTCCGGGGAGTGGCCCATCCATTCACCATGACTATTCATTATATTATTTATTTATCATGATTATTCATTCAGCACCCACAGCATCCCTGATAGGGAGTACCAAACAGTTTAGACATCGCATCTCCTACATGTCAAGAGCCCTAAGGTCAGAGAGAGACAAGGATACAGACAAATCACAAAGTTTAGCTACACAGGAATCCAAGAAGAAAATGGGAGGGACAGGGAAGTCTTCATGTATGAGCCTCACAAATCCCAGCTGAAGCTGGGGAATGAGGACCATGGGAGTCAAGGTGCTGGAGGAGTGCTGAAATGGGGATGGATCCACTTCCTCCCCTCCTCCGGCTTCTGCTGCAGGTGAAGTCCACACTTTTCCTCCCTTGCTGGGGCTCACTTAGAAATCTGTCCCTTTCTAGAGGGCCCAAGAAAGAGGATGCCAGCTCCAGAGCTCTTGTGGGCTGGGAGGACCAGCTCTTCTTTGCCTACCTTACCATCATCAGTTTGCTGCTCTTCCACCAGCTTCTTCCTTCTGCCTACAGAGTGCTTTCCTGTGCTAGGCTCCATCCCCTGACCCCCACTGGTTTGGCGTTGTTGGCGCCAGAAGAGAACCCACTGAGCCTATATGGTTTATCTAGAGCAGAAGCATGGGAACACCAGGAGTGTACTGACCATAAGGAAGTCTGGTAGGGGAGCCCTGTCTGCAAGGCATCAAGTAACCTTTGTCATCTGCCGCCAGGGAGATTAGCAACCCAATTGGCTATTTTGAGGTTACCTGACCTGGAGGCTGTGCTCTACCTTGTATCAGTCCCTCCAGGCTGTGAGGACCATGTCTTTTTCCTTGATTTATGTGAGGACCTTCATTTTGCAAAGCCAAATCCAGGCTTCACATCACACAAGTAGGAAGCTGACACCATTCTAAGAGAGCATCAGTTCTGCACTCAAGAAGTTTTTGAGATCAGGAGCCCACTGCCACCTCTCACAGCTGTGTCTGCATTGAGCTGTGATGCCAGCCCAGATATGATTCTTTGAGACCCTTTCAGGCTATCAATGAGTCACAGGAGCAAATAAATTCAGAAGATGCACTTGTGTGTGTATGAGGAAGAGGATGGAGTGCCCAGTGCAAGAGGTTAGAATCATATACTAGCAGGGATGTTTGGTAAGATGAGTGTGTGTCTGTTTGTGTACATGAGTGTTTTTCAGAGTGTGTGTGTGTGTGTGTGTGTGTGTGTATCTGGGAATGTTTCTGTCTATGTATGCATGTGTATGTACATGTTTCTGTGTGTGTGTCTCTGAGTGTATGTATGTTTGCATCTCTCTGTGTATGCATGCGTATGTTTGTATGCGTTTCTGTGTATGTATGCATGCAGATGTGGTGGCAGATCCAGACATCTTTGGCCATTGTAACCTCAGAGAATGACCACGTGCTTTTCTCTGTTGGTCCATCTTGGGCATCATCTTGTCTTGGGGTTGTGTCCTCTTAAGAGCCAGCATTGTATTAATCACTTTAGGGGTGCTAGGATGATATTACATGGAACCCTAGAGAAAGTCCCTGTGCAAGAATGTCATATTTGGGGGCACATTTGTAAAGCAGGAGGGTTCTTCCAGAGCAGGAATGGATGGGTGGTACTGGGAACAAGCTCTGTAGACAGGAGAAACCTGTTTATCTTCACACTCCAGAGAGGCCATCAGTCTTCTGTGACAGCAGTAGTGTAGGGAGCACATTCCAGGAGGAAGATATGGGTTCCCCTGGCCAAGTGGCCTTCTCCTGATGAGCACAGGGTCTAATGAGATAAAATGGGAGAGAGCAGCAGGAAGCCTGGTCCATCGTTCCCCACCCCCACCCTAGTCTTCAGAAGAAACTGATCAAAGGGGAACCGGTATTTGTGAAGAGCTGAGAAAACTTGAAAGAAAATAGCAGTGGGCCTGGATATTTGTTTATATTTGTCGGGTTTCTGAGGCACTCTGCCTTTTCTCCTGCCCAGCTTCTACCTAGTCCCTCAAGTATGTGTAGCTTTCCTAAATCCTAAGGGATATGTGTGCATGCTGGAGCGTGCGTGCCTGTGTGTGTGTGTGTGTGTGAAGAATATATATATAAGGGATCTACATCTATATCTATCTCTCCAATAATAATCCAAACCTTAGCCAGTATATTTTTGTGAGTAAAGAACTGAGATGTTTCCATCAGATCTCACCATTTTAATATCTATAAAAGCAAAATTTCTCAATGGTGTTTCTTGTCTTTGTCCCTTAGGCCTCAAAAAGGGAGGCTCATGCTAGGGAGAAACCAAATGTGTGTGTGTGTGTGTGTGTGTGTGTGTGTGTGTGTGTGTGTGTGTGTGTGTGTAGGGGCATTTTTTTTTTTAGATCAAAGAATTTCATTTGGTGTCTGTCCTTCCCTCCTCTTCCTCCCCAACCCCCATCCCAGATCTGTTTGCAAAGAGCTCAGATCTTTCTTTTTTTTCCCACACACAGACTGTCCTGATAGAGGAGGACTGAGTGGGGGAGGGGTCTGCTCTGGTATGGGATATAGCTCATTCTGCACCGGTGGACTGCACGCGCTCCTTACGGAAAGGTAGAAAGAAGACAAGGCTCCACTTCTTATTTTAAGATACAACATCATTCTCACAACTGCACCCATGACCACAGCAGTGAAGCGGTATACTGAGCACTAGACTGTGCCAGGCACTGGGCGGGGCTCATCCCCTTCCCTTGGCAATAAGCTGTAGTAGGCATCACCCCCGGGCTTCTGATGAGAAAATTAAAGTTACAGTATCTTAACTACTACCCAGAGGTTTCCACTTGGTCCTTATGCTTTCACATCTGAGCTCTTAGTCCCTATGAAGTCAATGTTGTCGTGTGGCAGGATGCATTTAAATCTAGCTAGGAGCTTTCTTTCTGACAAGTGTTGCTGCTGCCCACGACAATGCAAGCAAAATTATTAACATATGTTGATAAACATGTAAATCTTGTGAGAGACTCTGGCTGCGCTGACGGACGGAGACGTTGGATTCATCACTGACTACTGCACATCTGGAAACAGAGGCTACCCTTGAAATCCAATGTATTCCAGACATGCCCAACCCTCCCACCCCCTCCCCCCTTGGAAAAACCTTTGCTGGGTCCTGCTGTGCCCTCCAGCTACCATCCTGTTCTTTCTTCCTTTTCCCTGCCAAACTTTTCTGAATGAAAAATGGAGCCACTCACTCTTCCATTTCCTCAGCCCTGCCCACCCTGCGGGTCTGTTTCCTCCCCCTGCTCTCTTGAAACCTTCAAGAGGTCACAGACAACTAGATTACTCATTTCCAAAACACTGGCATTATTTCTCTATCTTTATTCCTTGACATTCTTCAAGCATTTGACCCTCCCTCAGACCTTCCCTCAAACCTTCCCTCAGACCCCTTCCCTGTGTGGACTCACGTGTCTCCACGGTGGCTCTTTCTCCTGTGGGGCCTCAGACTCGCTTGCTTCTCTCCCTGGTCACTCTGGGTGGTGTCATCGATTTCTTGACACCCGAGGGTGGTGTTCAGAGGGCAGAGAATGGGACCAGAGTCTTAGCCATTGCTCCATGGGCCAGCAAGGAGGTTCTAGAGAATTCACTGAGTTTTCCAAACCTCATTTTTCCGGTCAGTAATCTAAGAATGGAAGGACACTATAAAGTGTCTTTATTGTTTCCAGGATTCTTTAATTTACATTTTCTTCTTTTTGGTTTTTTTTAAGACAGGGTGTCTCTGTGTAGTCCTGGATGTCCTAGAACTCACTCTGTAGACCAGGCTGTCCTCAAACTCACAGAGATCCACCTGTCTCTGTCTCCCAAGTGCTAGGATTAAAGACATGCCTCTTTAAAAAATAAAAAATAAAAGGCTGGAGAGATGGCTCAGAGGACTGTTGCTCTTCCAGAGGTCCTGAGTTCAATTCCCAGCAACCATATGGTGGCTCATGACCACCTGTAATGGGATCTGGTATCCTCTTCTGACATGCAGACAGAACACTGCATACATAATAAATAAATCTTTAAAAAAGAGACATGTACCATCATTGCCCAGCTAATTTTTAAATTTTTAATTTGTGCATGATGTGTGTGTGTGTGTGTACACGTGTCTGTGTGTGTCCACATGTATGTGGAGGTCAGAGGTCAATATCAGATATTTCCTCTATCACTCTTTAATTATTCTCCCCCCCCCTTTTTTTTCTTTCTTCAACAGGGTTTTACTATGTAACCCTGGATGGTCTAGAACTCCAGGCGTACATCAGGTTGGTCTCAAACTCACAGTCTCTATCTCCTGAATCCTGAGATTAAAGGTAGGTGCCACCATGCCCAACCCATCATCATATTTTTGAAATGGCTCTTCTCACTGAAGCTAGAACTCAAGAAATCAGGCTAGCTGGCCAGTGAGTGTTGCAGGAATGAAGGAAACTCAGAGCCAGATCTCAGGGAAAGGCTGAGATATCAAAGAGAGGAAACACCACAGTCAGATCTCACCCAGCTGTCTTCCAGCTTCCTCAGCCTTGCTCCTTGTGGCTTCTACTGCCTGCTCTGTCTTTCTATGCCTGCCTTAAATACCCTCTTCACTCAGTTGTTTCACATCTGGGTTAAGATTAAAGGCCTGACACCACCACTGCCTGCCTGGGAGCCTGGAACTCCCTCTGTAAACTAAACTGGCCTCAAACTCAGATTTGCTGGGATTAAGGGCATAGGTCACCACTCAGACATTCCCTGTGCTGGGATTAAAGGTGTGAGCTACCACTCTCTGATTCTCCTGGATTGACTGTGGGTAGATCCCTCAGATATTTCAGACTGGTTTTTATTAAATTTGAAACATACCCCACAAGTGAGCTCCGAGGAATCCCCCTGCCTCTGCTTCTCTCTGCTAGCATGACAAGATACACACCACCATACTTAGCTTTTTACATGGTGCGGTTTTCATTTTACCAACTGAACCTTCTCTCTAGCTGATGAAAAAAAATTATTTGTTAACACAACAACAAGCGTCTCCAAATAATTATTCTGAGAGGTATTTAGATGTTCCAAGCAGCAGATATTACAGATATTAACAACTTCCAACATGTGAAATCTGTGGAGGAAACACATACTGCATTGACTTTAGAAAACATTTCCAGGGCTGGAGAGATGGCTCAGAGGTCAAGAGCACTGGCTGCTCTTTAAGGATCTGAGTTCAGTTCCCAGAATACACATGGTGGCTCAGAACCATCTTTTAACTCCAGGTGCAGGAGAGCAAATCTGACATCTGTGGTCTTCTACACACACATAAGGTTACACAAACATGTGTTCTCTCTCTCTCTCTCTCTCTCTCTCTCTCTCTCTCTCTCTCTCTCTCTCTCACACACACACACACACACACACACACACACACACACACACACACACACACACACGAGGAAGAAAAAATTAAAAATTATATATACAGTGATATGCATCTATTTGTGCAAAATTAACAATTGTGCAGAATTTTCTTTTCTTTCTTTTTTGTTTTGTTTTGTTGTTTTGGAGACAGGGTTTCTCTTTGTAGCTCTAGCTATTCTGGAACTCACTCTGTAGACCAGGCTGGCCTTGACCTCACAGAGATCCAACTGCCTCCCTCCTCAGTGCTGGGATTAACGGCGCCAGTCTCCCTTGTCTTTTTTTTAATCTGGGTCTTTAAATGTTTTAAAGATTAATTTATGTATGTATATGAATGCTCTGTCTACATGTATGCCTACATAACAGAACAAGGCATCAGATCCCATTGCAGATGGTTGTGAGCCACCATATGGGTGCTGGGAATTGAACTCAGGACCTCTGGAAGAGCAGCCTGGGCTCTTAAACACTGAGCCATCTGTCTGGTCCTTATTTTCATGCGTGTGTGACTGCATCGAGAAGAGGCTATTGGATCCTTTGGAGCTGGAGTTGCAGGTGGTTGTGAGCTGTCTAGCACGGGTGCTGGGAACCAAACAAACACCCCTGTGCATGGGGTGGGGTGATGGACTAGTTTAAAAGAAGTAAATAAATCTGTTTTTTCTTAGTATAGGGAAATGAAGACTAATTTTCAATCCACTGCTCATTTGGGTTCTTGTCAAGGATTGTCTGCCAACAAAGAAAGAGAAAGGGGGTGATTGTTGGAAGGATTCAGGGCTGGCTTTGGGGATACAGAGATGTCAGCCTGAGGGTGTGGCTGAGGCTGTCAGTAGGAGGAAAGGCAGAGGAGAGGTGATGCCCTCTGCAAGAGAGCAAGTGCTCTTAACTCTTAGGCTTCCTCTCAGGCCGTCTGAGCTGGGCCACTTGCTCCAGAGACCTGTTATTTTGGACTCAGTGCTCAGCACATTGCTGATGGCCGCCCCATGGGAAGAGGCCCTCCTGGTCTTGAGGTCAGAGAGACCTGGGTTCAAACTCTGGCTCAGGCCAGATGCCTTAGGCACTTCATTTGACCTCTCTGATTCTTAGTCTGCTCACATATAAAGTGAGAGACACTATAGACTGACTTGTATCCTCTCAAAAGAAAATGGGATACTAGGAAGGAGAGGCCCAACCAGAGGGTTTCCCAGGGAGCTCTGAATTACCCATGCTCCTGTAAGAAACCCGGTAAACCCACTCGTTCACTATGCTAACAGAAAACATAAGGAAACCATAGCCCCCAGGAACTCAGATGTGACCCTTTTGGAAATGGGGTAGCTGTAGGTATAATTCACAAAGATAAGGTTATACTAGACTGCCATGGGTCTCTATTGTCTTTATGAGAAGGTCAAGTGCAGACACAGAAAAAGCACCCTGTACAAATGAAGGCAAGGGTCTGAAGAGCCACTTACCACAAGGCCAGAGATAGGCATGGGCAGACCTTTTCCTTAGCCTCAGAAGGAACCGACCTGATGCACCCACTTGAGATGCAGGAAAATGCCACTCAATAAAAGTCAGGCTGGGGCTGGAGAGACAGCTCATGGATTAAAAGCACTGGTTGCTCTTCCAGAGGTCCTGAGTACAATTCTCAGCAACCACATGGTGACTCACAACCATCTATAAGATATAGTGCCCTCTTCTGGAGTGCAGGCATACATGTAGACAGAAAGCGGTATACATAATAAACAAATCTTATTAAAAAATAAATAAAAGTTGGGTTAAAAGTCCTTTATTTGCCAGTGGTCCAGAGCAGTCTCAGGCCAGAAAGAATCCTTGACCCCAGAGGAAGGGGGGGCAGGGTTTATGAAGCCACAATTATGTCATACCAGAGACAGGCCAAGGGCAGACATTTCAAAAGTTTCAGTTAGGTTGATTAAAACAATTTGTTTTATGATGCAAAGCAATGGACTTTCCAAAGCGTGTTGCATGAGAATGTTCTGCTCTTCAGGATGTGGTTAGCTGAGGCTGGGTGAAGCACAAGATGCTTGGTTAGGACAAGATGGAGTCACTCAGGCTAGTTCACAGCCCAGGTGTGGGCCTACTTTAAGTCAATCTGACACAAACTAGATCACCTGGCAGAAGGAAACCTCAGTTGAGAACTTGCCTCCATGAGACTTGCCTGAGAATAAGCTCTTGGGCCATTTTCTTCATTAATGATTGATATGATGGGTCCAGCTCACCGTGGGTGGTGTCACTCCTGAGCAAGTGGTCCTGGGTAGTATTAGAAAGCAGTCTGAGGGGCCAGAAAGATGGCTCAGGAGTTAAGAGCACTGGCTGCTCTTCCAGAGGACCTGGGTTCAATTCCTAGCACCCACATGGCAGCTCACAACTGTCTGTAACTCCAGGTCCAGAGGATCTGACACTCTCACATAGACATACATGCAGGCAAAACATCAATGCACATAAAATGAAAATAAAATAAATTACAAATAAAAAAGAAAGCAGACTGAGCAAGCCACAAGGTTCAAGCCAGTAAGCAGCACTCCTCCGTGGCCTCTGCATCAGCTCCTGCTTCCAGGTTCCTGCCTCGACTTCCCCTCAGTGATATATTATGAAATAAGCCCTTTTTCTCCCCAAGTTGATTTGGGGTATGTTGTTTTATCACAGCAATAGAAACACTGGATCCCCTAACTCAGACACCAGGTGACACCTTCATCTCAGTTTCTAGGATGGAGACAGTGACCTGTTGTCCAAGTTACCTAGTAGCCCTAACACGTAGAGAAACAGTATCTCCACTCTGTCCCGGCCTCTGGTTTCTCTATCCATTCATGACCTGTGAGTTGCCAGTCTGTTTGCATAAGGTACCTCAGTTTCCAAAACAGTGTCTCTAATTCCCGGTGGGGTCCACCCTCTTCCCTTCCTTCCACTCTCCCCACTAATAACTCAGCCTCAGTCACATGGCCTGGTTTTCATCTCTATGTTCAGGAAGCCATGTCTGAATTCCTTCCAAGAGTCTCCCAGTTTTCTCTCCCCATTAACATCTTCAACAAGTAATCCAAATTAACAGAGATTTTAAGATTCTCTTGTTCTGTTTACTTATTTTTTAGTTTATTTTATTTTATGTGTATGAATATTTTGCCTGCATGTATGTACATATACCAACATGCCTGTATAGTGTCTGTAGAATTCAGAGAGGGCATCAGATCCCTCGGAAATGGAGTTATGGATAGTTGTGAGCCACCGTGTAGGTGCTAGGAGCTGAGTCTAGGTCCTCTGCAAGAGCAACAATGTTCTTAACCATCGAATTATCTCTCTACCACCCAATTTCATATACTCTCATAAACTACTTTATTTTTAATTGTGTATATGTGTACACATGAGCATAGATGCACATGGAAAAGGGCATCAGATCCTCTGCAGCTCAGGATATGTGACATGAGTACTGGGAACCCAACTCTGGTCTCCTGCACTCTTAACTACAGAACTATCTTCAGGGCCTTTATTCCACTTTTTTGGGGGGGAAGGGGGCTTCCTCTAGCTGCTTACCCTTAAGCCTTTAGTAACTGAACATATCTGAAGCTGCTGATGTTGCTCAGTGGTCGAACCCTGCCTAGTATGTAAGATGTTAGGTTTGGCTTCTGTGCCACAAAAGTAAATGTAACATTTGGTAGACTTCTCACCTAGCATTCCTGAAGTCTCAGGTTCAGCCCCCTAGCACCACATGAGCCATGTCTGGTGATGCTTATGTAATTGCAGCTCTGAGAAGAAGTACCAGAAATTCAAAGGCATCCTCTGCTACATAACAAGTACATCTCAGCCTGGGACATGGTACGCTTTGTCTCAAAAAGTTCATCAATTAGTTAACTAAAGCATGTTTTGTTCTTCATTCTCCATATTCTTGAGATTGGACAGTGATGGTACTTTTTTTACCCAGCAACTATCTTCTCTGAAAGCTCATTTATTCTCTTTCCTACCTTCTCTCAGAAACACGTCCACATCTAACAGGAGGTGGATTTTTCTTGTTCTGTTCATCTTACAAAGACTCCTTTCCAGGTCACAGGGGTGGGCTCTAGAGGCCACATACTTACTACGTGACCTTAGGACCCTGGCCCTAGATCCAGAGAGAACTAATTCCTCTTCAGGCCCTCCCTAGAAGGTAAGATGTAGAGGGCATAGATAGGCTTGAGGCTGCTAAATCACACCAGGGGCAGAGCCTCACAGGCAAGAGCAACTCATACAGAACAAGACCCACAACTTCCTGCTTCTTTGCTTCCTACTGTAAGTCATCTACTTCTTTGTTATCACAAAATAGACTACCTGGAGGTTTATGCTTTTTGCTTTGGAGACCTTCACATCCATCTCAATAAGGGAAAAAAATGATAAACAAACTAAATATCAGTAATTCCACTGACTTTAGATCCATTAGAAGACAAGCCTGAGGCAAGCAGAGGCAAACTGCTCCTTGTGACTTTCCCTGGATGGTCTGTTTCTATCCACACCAGCTAGAGGGACAATGATAGGACCACACAAACCTCAGTTGGTGAACCAATTACTTCTTTGGGGTTAAACAGGAGCCCAGGAAAGGAGTTAGGCAATCTAGGAGCAGCTGTGATACTTAAAGTTCCCCTCCCTGTTGTGTATCAAATAAAGATTGCTTGGAGATCAGAGGGCAAAGCCAGCCAGAGCTGGCCATAGAGGTCAGGCAGGGGTAGCACATACCTTAAATCCTAGCACTCCCGGGAGATCCGTCTGGATCTCTGAGAGTTCAAGGCCAAACAGAGCCAGGCAGAGGTGGTGGCACACACCTTTAATTCCAGCACTAGGAAGGTTGAAGCAGGAAGTGATATGTCTGGGCAGAGAAAGGCATATAAGGTGGGTGGAGACAGGAGTTCCTAACCTTTCTCTTCTCCTCTCAGTCTGAGGAATCCTGGAGACAGGATCTTCCCCTTTCAGCCTGAGGATTCAGTCATGTGAAAATTGGCTGTGGCTTGTTCCTCTGTCTCTCTGATCTTTCAGCTTTTCCCCAATATCTGGCTCTGGGTTTTTAATTATAAGACCAAGTAGGATTTGTGCAACACTTCCCACCAACTGCTAACTATCCTTGGGGAAAGAGGGAGCTCATGAGTCTCCAACCACCCCAAGGGAGAATGTCAGTAGGCCCCATTCCAGGAGAGCTCATGCTAACATCACAGGAACCCAATTTAAGAGGGATCATAATCAAGACTAGAGAGATAGCTCAGCAGTTAAGAGGTGCCTGCTGTTAGTTCTCAGTATCCATCTAAGGGTGGCTCTCAACCACCTGTAACTTCAATTCCAAGGGATCTTAAGCCTTCTTTTGGCATCCATGAACATCTGCATACATGTGCACCTACCCACACATGGACACATAATTAAAAATAGATCATTAAAAAAATTAATATAGAGCTGGTGAGATGGCTCAGTGGTTAATAAGAACACTGGATGCTCTTCCAGAAGTCCTGAGTTCAATTCCCAGCAGCCACATGTTGGGTCACAAGCATCTATAATGAGATTTGGTGTCCTCTCCTGACCTTTAGGGACACATGCAGGCAGAACACTATATACATAATAAATAAAGCTTTTAAAAAATAAAATAAAAATTTAATATAATGCATATTACATGGAGTTTATTATTTGAAAAGCAAACATCACCAACACCAAATACAGAGGGATAAAAATCCTGTCCTATCCAAAGGAAATGTCTCACAACACTTTGTTCCTTCTTTTGGTGTTCACACTGGTATTCAGTTTAGGGCTGAGTGTTGGGCCATGTGCCACAGCACAAGCATTTATTCCCAGAAGTTTGACTGGTTATGAGTTTCCATGGCAACCACTATCCACTGTAAAAAGAAGCTTCCCTGACCAAGGCTGACAGCAGCAGTAATATATTGTTGTTGTTTTTTAATAGACACATATAATTCAGTCAGCAAAACCACACTGGCCATTTCCCCGACAGGACCTATGGCCACAGGCTTTTGTTTCCACTTATTTACCAAACACAGGGTCTCTCCTGTGAATCAGCCACTAAGTCCAACTGGAAAACAGATAATGGCTGTGCCATGGTTGCATCGGTGTCATATTTTGCCTGGCATGCTGCTAGTCTTAATATGCAGGCTCATAGCTTGGCAGGACCAGTGAAAACAATTCTCCAGCAGATGGATTGTGCCCTCAAGCACAGTGAATGACAGCCAGAGGATAGGGGGCTTCTAACTTGGTCAGACCTAATTTCTATATTACAACCAAAGTATACAGTGCCTTCAGCAATAGGAGCTTAACCACCCTGTCACTGGAATTTTTACCCAAGTCCTACAGTTAGAGAGAGAGAGAGAGAGAGAGAGAGAGAGAGAGAGAGAGAGAGAGAGAGAGAGAGAGAGAGAGAGAGAGAGAGGACAATCAATTTGGGATGTTCTTTGTCTTTTTCTTTCCTCTTCTTTTCTTCCTCTCTCTCTCTCTCTCTCTCTCTCTCTCTCTCTCTCTCTCTCTCTCTTTCAACAAGATCCCTCATTGGCTTGCATCTCACCAACTATGCTAGACTGGCCAAATCCACCTGTTTCCGAGTTTCTGGTGGCCCTGTGCTGAGATATAAGCACAAGACACAACCGTGAGGGCTTTCGTTGGTGGTTACTGAGGATCAAACTCAAATCCGTGTGTTTTTAAAGAGAGCATTTTACCAATCGAGCCACCTCTCTAGCCCAGGATGTGAATCCAGTGACGCCTTTCACTTCAGTCTGTTTCCAGAGTGTCCTTCCTCCATTTGTACATGGGATATTTTAGCAACGCCCCATTGTTGTGATTGGAATTCAGGTTTTAGCTGACCAGGCTGGGAGGCACATCTCTGGAGTTCTGGGAGCTTGAACAGGGTGTGGTCAGGCCTGTTGAAAAAAGGCTGCTGGGATCTTGAGCGGCCTGTTAGTTCCTACACTCTCAGAGGCCAGATCACCCATCTTGGGACAATCCTAACTTCAAGAATTACACTAAGGTTTAATTTGTATCCATGAGTGTTAAAATACCCTCTAATAAATATTCATCCTTTATATAGTATATTACAAGTGAAAATTACTACAATACCGCATCTTGTCAGAAGTTTTCCAAAGGGAAAATCATGAGCCTTGACTAGGAATCAAGACATCTTTTCAAGTAACAGTTGTTACTTAATTGTCTTTAGGGCAAAGTAACCCTGCACAGATAACACTTCTCAATACTTTCTCTGCAAGTGGAAATTAAAAAGATAAGCTTTGTTTGTGGGTAAGAGTAAGTTAAAACATGAAGACAAAGTCCTTAGCAGCACTCAACATTT
Source organism: Phyllotis vaccarum (assembly GCA_033318265.1). NCBI lineage: Eukaryota > Metazoa > Chordata > Mammalia > Rodentia > Cricetidae > Phyllotis > Phyllotis vaccarum. Next base: position 137,031,159 of record JARWLC010000004.1, on the reverse strand, counting down.
ATTACTAAAGTTGACTGCTCAGAATCATTGTTTAGTCACCTACAGATAGATCCCCCCTCACACGTGCGCACGCACACACACACACACACACACACACACACACATCTACAGATATGCACTGAGTACCTCCCAGGTACCTAAGCCTGCTAGGTGTATTGTGGGATGGGTTCAGTTCCTGCCCTCAGTGTCAAAGATCATTGGTTGCTGTTGTGAGGACAAGAGAGAAAGCTTACCTCAGTGCTGCAGGCAACAGGAAACTTTTACAGAAATCTGATCTTTAAGGATGACTTTATTTGCTGAGGTGAAGAAGGGTGAGATCCTGCAGGTATTTTGCCTGAGGGAAAAAGCTAGCAAAGGCTTAGCCTAAAGGAATATGCAGTCTAGGAAGGCAGTGGTTGAAATGTGCAGTCTAGGAAGCCTGGGAGCAGACTGCAAAAGGCTTTTAAACCTAATTGCAAACTTCCTGTCTATTCCCTGGGAGTTATTAGCACAATGCTTAATTTAAACAATTTACTGGATTGATTTTTTTTTCTCCTCTACTTTGACATGTGTAAAGACAAAGAATATTCTCATAGATCAAAATCCACATGTATTTGATGCCCAAATTTATATTTCCAATTTTTTTTTTCTGTACTAAGAGGTCCACTTCACCGAACACCTATTGCACTCCAGAATCTCCTCTTCCCTGTCCATTCTTCCTTGGAGGAACAAAGGACAGTCTAAGTCTTAAGATAAGAGAAGTGCAATGTCTTAATTTTGTTTCCTATCGCTGTGATAAAATACCCCAATAAAAGGAGCTTGGGGAGAAAGGGTTTATTTGGCTCTCAGTACAGTCTATCATTGTGAGAAAGCAAGGCGGCAGGAGCTTGAAGTAGCTAATCACATCACATCCACAGTCAAGAGCAGAGAGCATGGAATTAATGTATACATGCTCAGCTTTTTTTCTCTTACATAATCCAGAATCCCCTACTCAGTGAGGGGTGCCGCCCACACTGGGCAGGTCCTCCCACTTCAGTTAATGCAATCAAGATGTGGTCAGAGACCTGCTTCACAGGTGATTTTTAGACAAATTGACAATAATTAAAAGTAATGATTACCTGCAGACTTTGGTGGGGCTCTCGGGACATGGAAAGAGACTGATACATGCCTCTGAGTAAGTGTCAGCTCCTGGCCAAGATGAAGACTTTCTGCTGCAGAAAGAGGAAAACCCAGGCTATAAAGGATGAAGTGATAAGAACCATTAGCAAGTGGGTTGGTGGCAAAGGTCTTTGTTTTGTGTCTTAGCCCAGGGTACAGGTGAGAAATAATAGAAAACAGAGATGGATTTGGGGAAAGTCCCACTAGAGATCCCAGAGACAGCACAGTGCAGAGTGTGGACAGTTTTTTGAAAATTTGAGCATCAGGACACATATAGCACCATGGCTTGGAATGTATTCTTCAAACTGAGAAGTTCAGAGACCATCCAGCTGGGTGGACTGTGGTACCAGACAGTAGCATAAGACCCTTCCATCCTTGCATGTCACAGGAGAGCAAAAGCTTACCTGCAGAGAAAAGAATGGCATTTACAGAAAGCAAATTTATACGTAGAATTAAGTTAGATGGCTGTAATTTCAGTGGTAAGGGTGGTAAGCCTGAAGCCACCTGGGCTGCAAGACAAAGCCCTCTCTCAAAGAAAGAAAGAAAAGGAAGAGAGAAAAAAGGATAGAGAAATTACTTTTTAAACACCCAGGTCTTGGGGCTACTCCTTCAACACTTCCATTTACAATGTACCCATCTAAGCACAGTGGGACGTAGCAGTGCACACCTTTAATCCCAGTATTCCAAAGGCAGAAATAGGCATATTTCTATGAGTTCAAGGCCAACCTGGTCTAAATATCAAGTTCCAGGCATGCCAAAGCTGTAGAGTAAGTCCTTGTCTCAAAAACCAACCAACCAACCCCCCCAAAAAACTCCTCTGTGTGTGTGGGGGGGCAGGGGAAGAGGGAACTGGAGAGATGCCCAGCAGTTAAGAGCACTGGCTGCTCTTGCAGAGGACCTGGGTTCAGCTACCAGCATCCACACGGTGGCTCACAAACATCTGTAATTCTACTTCCAGGGGATCCCATGGCCTCTTTTGACCTCTTCAGGCACTGATGAACATGATATGCATACAAACATGCAGATAAAACATCCAAAAACATAAATTAACAATTTTTTTTACAAATGTAAGTATAACAACCTTTTAAACTCAATATTGCCATGTCTTATTAATATTTCTTGGATACCTGTAATTGCAAGATCCTTAGAAGAGTTTAGTGGGAGGGACAGACACACAGATACAAGTGTGGTTAGAATCTGGCACACAGGAAACGCTTGTTCATTCTGACCAATGGGAAGAACATGTCTTAGAAAGGTGCCACGTGGCCTGGGCTTGGAAAAATGGGTAGGAGGTTTCTAGGAAACAGAAGTGGCTTGTAGCTATTGAGGAAGTTGGTTGAGCTTAGAATACAAGCCTGGAGGGAAAGGTCTGATGGGGTCCAAAGTGTCCCACATCAGTCTGACTGTATATACCAGTGGCTCCATTCTCCATATGGTCAAACTCTGTTGGTTCTGAATGAAAAAAAGAAATAAAAAGAAAAAGGAAACAGACTGCTTCTAGGGACGAGGAAGAGGAGGAGAAGATTTATTGTAGATAAGTGGGCAGACATAACCAAAGGTGAGGACATCTGGGAGAGCTCAGAGTTAACATATCAGACTGAACTGTGCCATGTGGGAAGTTGGAGTGAACAGAGAGGGGAGAGAGGAGAGCCAGAGACAGCAGCTAGGAGGCCAAAAATACAGTGAGAAGGTAGCCAAAATGGTTAGATTATATAGGGAAGAGCAGCCCAATGCCCTGGGCTAGAAAGTTCAAGGTAGGAGGAGGGTCATGCCAGCGGAGAGGACCCTGTAACAGGTAGGAACTGAGGGGTGCAGGGAGAACCTGGTGGCCAGTGTTTACTTTGATATGTTAAATAAATAGGCACCTCAGCCATTTGTCCCAGGATTGAAACCTAACAGGTTCCCCTCCACCTCATTTCATAGCCAAGCACTTTTCAACCCTCGCTATTTTGGACTTTAGTTTAATATAACTAGAAAAGTTGCAATAAATATTGTTAAAAAATGTAAACACTAATAGCCACAGAACTGGCAATGAGTCTCTTGCATCTCCCTTGCCCATTGGACAAAATTTTACCTGAGTGTGGGGGCACACACTGCCTTGGGATAATGCTCTTATGAACTGTAAAGATCTGTCACTTGTATTGGTTTAATAAAACACTGATTGGCCAGTAGCCAGGCAGGAAGTAGAGGTGGGGCAACTGGACTAGGAGAGAGGAAGCAAGAAGAAAATGCTGGACCGAGAAAGGGTACCAAACCACATGGATAAACATAGGTAAGAATTACCGGTTTATTTAAATGTAAGAGCTAATTAGTAATATGTTGAGCTACTGGCCCAGCATTTACTATAATATTAAGCCTCCAAGTCAATTATTTAGGAAATAGCTGCTGGGTATTTGGGAGTTGTTGTCAGGACAGAAACTTCTGACTACAGCACACCTTTAAACCCAGTACTGTGATGGCAGAGGCAGGCAGCCTTGTCTATATATTGAGTTTCAGGTCAGCACAGACTAAAAACAAACAAATAAGAGTTTTACTCATGGAAGTACTTGTTGAATTGAAAACAATTCTCAAATTCCTACTCAGAGTCCTTGGTTTCCATATTCCATTTGTCCAGCACATCTACGAGATGCCTGTGGTGCCAGGATCATTCATACAATCATTTCCTCTTCTCCTCTTCGTATTTTCTCCTAAAATGGAGGCAGAAAGAGCTCGCCAAGCATCTGGCAGGAAGAACTTCCCTTCTATCAGAGTCCTCAGGCAGCAAGAAGCAGGGGACAGAGGATACTCCTGGCTTCCAGCATCCTAGCCTTCCTTGGAGCTGCAGACGTGCAAACAGCCAGGATTTTAGGGGGCCGAGATGGCTACAACTGGGAGCCTGGAAAACATTCCAGAGGAAATTACAGCATCTTTCCCAAACAGGGAGAGAGAAGCAGACAGGATTCAGGGTGTCATCTCGATAAGACTCCTTTTTCAAACTGATGAAGAAGATTAATGAGGAAGGAATGTCACTGAGTCAGTTCAGGTATCAGTGGGCCTGGGTGCTGGGTCTCTCTGCTCGAAGGGTGTGTCAGAATGTGCCTTAATTGCTCAGAAGAGAACATTTAGCATCGTTTGTCTCTGTAAGAAACTATGGTGCAATGCATTGTGGTGAGGGATCATGCTCACGTCATACACGCCAGAGAAAACAACCATGCGCTGAGCATACACAATGTGTGAGAACCTAGACATCTTCAAAACAAAACAAAACAAAACAAAAAACAAAAACAATTTAGAACTTTTTTTTTTTAACTTTTAAAAACTGCATTTTATTTTTGTGCATGTTGTTTGTGTGTTCACAAGCACAGTCATGGTGCATAAGAGAAAGGACCAACCATATGTGGGAGTCAGTTCTTCCCTCCTACCACGTAGGTCAAGTCATCAGGTTCTGCAGCAAGTGCCTTTACCCAGTGAGACAGCTCACTGGCCCCACGATCTCAGACTGGACCCCTCACTCCTCGGAGGCTAAATGTAAAGGACTTGTCCTTTAAGCAGGGGCCCCAGAGCCTTACTACCCCCCCCCCCCCACACCACAGTACCCTTGGTTACATACAGAACAAAGCCAATCCAGCAGTTTTATTCCTAAAGAGATGCAGGTATTATGGAAAACAAAATGTCACCTGTTTTTAATTTTACTAATCAGGAATAACAAAAAATAAAAAGGCTCAGGCATTTTATCAACTCAAACAAGATAAAAGTCAGGAATACATCATTAGTCTAAACTTCTTACTTTGTCAATGAGGGGAAAAAAAAAGGGGAGTCCCAGGAAACATGAATGGCTAATCTGAGGTCATCAGAGACATAGAAAAGCTGAAGCAGAAGGGGAAGGAGATCTGGAGACAGCATTAAAGAGGTGTGGGGGCAGGCGAGGTAAGAGTCCTCCTGCCAGGCTCCTGGTTCCTGCCATCCTGCCAAATGGGAAGAGGCTTTGGCCACGGCATCTGGCTGTCTGTGTGCCCTTAGGCTGGGAAGGTCAGCTCATGAGTCACATCTCAAATCTTGCTGGTTTTTTTAAACAGCCAGGCAGGGTGAGACCAGCTAGAAGGGGGGCCTGGAGGGGGGCAGGCAGAAAGCCGAAGCCTTTTAACAAAATTCTCCACAAAAGGCAAAGATTCTCCTGCACCAATCTTGACCCCCACGGACCTCTGTGACCTTGTTACCCAAGGTCAGTTTAACACTTTAGAAATGGTCCCGGCTGCCTCTGTAACCTCTGTCACTCACAACTAACAAATATGTCTTTAAGAGGGTCACCTTTGGGACAGAAATGGCAGTTTCTTTCCTTTCGATTCACATCTTACCCAAAAGTCTCTTCAGTTTCAATCAAGAAATTCGAACTACCTAATTTGAAACCATTTTCAAAAATACAAGGTGCTGTGATATTTTTCACTCACAGTTTATAGAATCTATATGAATCTAGAGGGCTGGGGGTGTGGCGCAGTCAGAATGGGTGTTTGGCTGGGCCCAATCCCACCACCACAAAGGGAAAAGAAGGGAAGAAACACCAGGCGTGGTATATAGTTGCCTGCACAGCAAACACATGTCCTGCTGCTATGCAAAAGGACACAGGAGGGGGAGAGACTCTTGTTTCAGAGGTCCAAACAATCCTGTCTTGAGAGCAATTAGCCACAGCTTCTCAGGGGTATAGGAAGATGAGATTGTAAAAAGAAGACCTAATGAAGGGAACAGTCACCCCACTTACCTTTTGTCACCACGCAGTCAAGTTTTGGGTAAAGAATAATTTTCCTAGTCCTAAGCAAAATCTGGCATGAGGGCACACAACTGTATTCCCAAACATCGTTTGGGAGATATGGGCTGGAGGATCTGAGGTTCAAGGTCATCATTGACTATGTATCAAACCTGGAGCCAGCCTGAGCCTATATGATATTCTGTCTTGAAAATATTCCAAGTTTTACATACATTCAGCATGATTAGCTATAGGAAGATTGTGTTGCTTCATTGTAAATAATTGTCCCACCCACTGGTTTAATAAAAAGTGCTGATTGGCCAAAGGCCGGCAGGAAGTGTGGGCGGGGCTACCAGACTAAGAGAACTCTGGGAACAGGAAGCACAGGCAGAATGCCAGAGAGAAGCTGGAAGAAGCAGAGGACAACTATGCTGCTCTAAAGAAAGGTAACGAGCCACATGGCTGAACAGGAAGAATCATGGGTTAGATGAAGGGTAGAGAGCTAGCAAGTGATATGCCTAGGCCTGAGGCTGATCAGCCAAAAACTATCATATGCATCTGTGTGTCTCTGTCTCTGCGAGTCTGCAGGTCTTCGGGTCTGCGGGTCTGTGGGTCTAAACCTTGAGGATAGGCCTGACACTTCGGGGCAGAAACCTCATACTACAATTAGCAATATTCTGACTTCATCCAAAGCAAGAAAACAACCAAAAGAAGTATGAACCAGGGAGATGGCTCAGTTGGTAAAGTGCTTGCCATGTAAGCACTAGGACTTGAGTTCAAATCCCCAGAACCCATGTAAAATATTCCAGGTGTGGACATATTTATAATTCCAGATGTAGAGTCAGGAGGATCCCTGGAACTTGTACCCAGTCACTCAACAAACAAGTGAGCTTTATGTGAGACCTTGCTTCAAATAAAAGGTGGATAGTATTTAAGGAAGGTACCCAATGTCTACCAAACCCTGGTCTTAATGCACTTGCACACACAGGCAGATGCATGCCTCTTCACTTGTATATACACACATGCAGCTCCCCCCCCACACACAAAAAAGTAACATACATACTCCCAGCCCTCCATCTCCTTATGCCACTTAGAAAATACCTTATTTCTTAAGGGGTTTACCAAATCAATACTCTCTCTGGCTCATTTTCAAATTCAAATCGAGAACTATCCACAAAAGAATAGGGTTCACTTCCCAGTTCTGTTCCTCAGATTTCTGTCCTTAATTAAATTTAGTGCATGGTTGGATGGATGTGTTAGCAAGCTAGAACTAAATAAAGCATAACTCTGAAGCTTAGTGGGGTTGGAATGAAAGAAAGGGAAACTGACCGATTAACAGATGAAGTAGAGGGTAGTATGGGTCAGAGAAAGGCAAAGAGGAAGTCTAGAGAAGCCTGCAAAGATATACTCCAAGTCTTGAAAAGTCCCTTTTTTTTTTTTTTTTTTTTTTTTTTTTTTGAGACAGGGTTTCTCTGTGTAGCCTTTGGCTGTTCTAGAACTTGCTCTGTAGACTAAGCTGGTCTCAAACTCACAGAGATCTGTCTGCCTCTGCCTCCCAAGTGCTGGGACTAAAGGCTTGCACCACCACAGCTGGAAAGGCCACAATTTTAATAGGTAGTTTTGCTGGGTATAATAATTGAAGGAGAAATAAAAACTTTCCATGATAAAAACAGATTTAAAAGGTGTTTATGTGTGTGTTTGGGTGGGGGGGTGCTGGAGAGATGGTTCAGAAGTTATGATCCCTGGCTGTTCTCGAGGACCCAGATTCAATTTCTAGCACTCACATGGCAGATCACAACTGTCTGTAACTCTAAGATCTGACACCCTCACACAGACATACATGTAGACAAAACACCAACAAACATAAAATAAAAAAAAAAATAAATTAAAAAAAATGAGGCCGGAGAGATGGCTTAGCAGTTAAGAGCATTGGCTGCTCTTCCAGAGGTCCTGAGTCCAGTTCCCAGCACCCACATGGTGGCTCATAACCATCTGTACTGGGGCCTAATGCCCTCTTCTGGAATAAAGGTATATATGCAAGAGAGTACTTATATGCATAACATAAAATAAATAAATCTTAAAAGATGTTTAAGACTAGTAAACCAGACCTACAGAGGATAGTAGGAAGAATATTTTAATCTGAAGAATAAATACTTCCAGGTCACAGAGAAGTAAACATTAAAAGAGGCCTGAGAAAATATCATAAAATCACCTAATGACAGGAATTGATGCATGCACTTTAATAACTCATTATATTAGTGGTTTCCATTCCACAATAAAAAAACACAGACTGCTAGGTATTACAGTACATGCCTTTAATGCCAACACTCAGAAGGCAGAGGCAGGTATAATTCTGTGAGTTCAAGGCCAGTCTCATCTACTTACTTAGTGACTTCTAGGACAGCCAGACCCTGTCTCAAAAAAAACCAAAAAAACAAATAAGTAAATAAATAAATAAACCAACGACTAACGGATTAAGTTAGAAAATGGCATCCATCTTTTTTTCTGCTCCTGGGAAACATGCCTCACCAACAATAGACCACCTTGAGTAAAGAGATGGAGAAGAGTATCCCAAGTAAAAGGAACTAAGAAACACGGAGGCACAGCTATCCTCATATCTGACAAAGTAGACTTCAAACCAAACCTAGTCAGGAGAGATGACGAGGGACACTTCCTACTCATTAAAGGAAATAGCCACAGGATATTACAACTCTAAACATAGATGCACCAAACAGGGGCACCCAGTCACATTAAAAAAAAACAAAAACAAAAAAACCCCAACCATTTTCAATGTAAAATCCTAGGTGGACCTCAACATATTGACAGTGGGCGGTTTTCCTGACTTTGCTCACCAATAGACTGGTGATCTGGAAAGTACTAAACAAAGAAACAGACATCATAAATCAAATAACTTAACAGAACATTCCATATAAATGCCTAAGAATATACAAAGGATACACATTTTTAAAAAATAATATATTTTTATTTTGTGTGCATTGGTGTCTTGCCTGCATGTGTGTCTGTGTGAGGGTGTCAGATCTTGGAGTTATAGACAGTTGTGAGCTGCCATGTGGGTATTGGGAATTGAACCACAGTTCTTTGGAAGGACAGTCAATGCTCTTAACCACTGAGCCATCTCTCCAGCCCAGGAATATACTTTCTTATCAGCAGCCCATGGAACTCTCTCCAGAATAAACCACATAGTATTGTCAAATTTTCCTTTTCTCTAGTCCCATGTTCGAATGCCAAAATGTTGTTAGTTATTTTTGTTCTTTTGGGGGCCTGCCACCCAGCTCTCAAATAAATCACTCACGGAGGCTTATTCTTAATTATAAATGCCAGGCCTTAGCTTGGCTTGTTGCTTGTCAACATTTCTGAAACTATCCCATCAACCTGTGTCTCTGAGCTTTTTACCTTTTCTCTTCTGTAAATTTTATTCTTAGTCTGTGGCTGGCTGGGTGGCTGGCTGGGTGGCTGGGTGAGTGGCTAGCTGGCTGAATTTTACAGTTCTTATCATATTTATTACAGAAAATACGGAGTCTTCTGTAGCCCAGGTTGACCTTGAATTCTTGGTATACTTTCTTTGATCGTCCTGCCTTAACCCCTGAAGTGCTGAGATTACTCATCTTCAACACCATGCCTGGTTTTATGCCGTGCCTGGGATCTAACTCAGGGCTTCCTGTGTGTCAGAGGAGCGCCTGGCAATCCAGCAACAACCTCATCTTTCTCCTTTGAATTTCCAATCCCCACCTCTATGTTTCCCAGTTTATCTTCCACAGTCTGCACTAGACAGTTCTCACTGCCTGATTTTTAGATTTATGGACTAGAAAGACATTGAAAAGTTAATCTCCTACAAAAAAAAAAAAAAACCCAAAAAACAAAAAACAAAAAACCACAAAGAAACTAACTTTTTTTTTCAGAAATAGAAAAAAGAAAATGCCTAGTATTTATTTTTAAAAATCATAAAAATAAGGCTGGTGAGATGGTTCTTCAGGGAAGGGTCTCTGGTGTCAAGTTTGACAATCTGTGTTCAATCCTTGCTACCCACATGGTAGATGCTCACAGGGCTGTCCTCTGACTTCCACAAGGGTATCATGGTATGCATGTTTGTGGGTGTATACTCTCTCTCACACAAGTAAATTAAAAGGTCACAAAAATAGTAAGTAAAATATTGTATAAAAGTGAGATTGAAAAACCACTTAGTAAATTATAATCAATATGTCTACAAAATGCCCTCACTACTTCGTTCATTGACACTGTGCTGCAGCAAAACTGGTACCCTTTTAAGCAGGGGAGGCGTAAGTACATGTTGCATAGGAAAGCAAAGGAGGAAACATCCATGGTGAGGATGGAAAGGCAGTGTTCAGTGCCCAGGAAGGTTCCTCTCCTGCTCTTACTCCACTTCCTTCTACTCCAGGAGAAAACAGGGCAGTCTTAGAAAGCATAGCTAAGACAAGGTTCTCAGCAAAGGGGCAGGGAGAGGACACAGCTCCACCCTTTCCACACACTGAGGGTGAGAACCCAGAACACCTGTGAGGCTCAGGGGAGAATCTTGAAACTTTCCAGGGCAGAGGAGAGGCAGCTGGGATGACTTTGAAGCCGTTCTTCACTAATACAGGAGCTTTCAACTGGACCCAAGAACTCAGGGTAGCAATTGGCCTTATAAGGTGTCAGTCATGAAAAATGGGATTTGATTGGTAAATATAGATTGCAGTTCATTTGTTAATATAGACCTCAAGAAAAGTTTAAGAGCAGCTTTGAAATGAAAATACTCTTTAATATTTGGAACATGCATAATCAAGGAAGACGCATTTTGTCAGCACCCATGGTAAGCGATACCCACTACCCTCTAAATGTAATTATATTTTTATTTTTTGAGATGGGTTTTTTTGTGTAGCCCTGGTTGTCCTGAAACTTGCTCTGTAGACCAGGCTGGCCTCAAACTCAGAGATCCTCCTGCCTCTACCTCCCACATGCTGGGATTAAAGGTGTGAGCCACCACCACCTGGCATATAAATCTTTATCTTGGAAAATGAAAATATATAAAACCACAGTCTTCATTTTCAGTTTTTTTTAATATTATTACCAAGAATTCTACATAAGAGTTGCCAGGGTTGTAGAATGAGTATTGGTAGACAGCATTTAAATACATACTTTTAATTAAGTAAACTAACATTTTAAGCCCTTAGTCTTTATTTTATTTTATTTTAAATTTTGTGTGTGCATTTGTATCTATGTGTGGGTGTTCCTGAGAGACAACACCTGAGGTTGTCCTCTGGCCTCCATATGCATACATGTATGCACCAACACAAATGCAAACACGCACACAGTCCTGGGTTCTGACTCTAGCGACAAATAAAACCAGGTACGGTGGAACACACCTGTGGTCTTGACCCTCTGGAGAGAAACAAAGCTGAATCCTCTAAGTGGTCCTCTGACACCTGCACTTATACATGCCATGACAGATTCGGATAGAAACAAGCATTAATTTATTAATTTGTCACCCCCCCCCCAGTGCTACCGTTCACGGCTGATAGGAGCAGAAATAATAGCAAGAAAGCTTGATGCGTCTCACTGATAGAAAATGCATTTTTTTTTTGTGACAGGGCTTCTGTGTGTAGCCCTTGTTGTGCTCACACTTGCTCTGTAGACCAGTGTGAGGGTAAACTCAGGGCTCATTCATCTGCCTTCCTCCACCTCCTGAATGCTGGGATTAAAGTTGTGGCCCCCCATGCCTCACTATAAATGGCATTTTTAATTTGTTTATATGTTTTAATGTTTTTCCATGGGTGTCAGGTTCCCTGGAACTGGAGTTACAGTGTGAGCTGCCATGTGGGAGCTGGGAATGGAATCTCAGTCCTCCGGAAGGGCATCCAGTGCTCTTAAAGGCTGTTATCTCTCCAGCCCCCTAATGGGGGATTAAATGCCAGTTTATAGACAGCTTCCTTTTCTCTTCGAGACATGTGGTTCTGTGTTGACCAGGCTACCCTCAGACTCAAGCATGACTTGAACTACTTCTGTCTCCACCTTCTTTCCTGCGCTACACATGAGTGGGCATGTGCATGTGGAGGCTTTGAGGACCCTAAATGAAGAGGTTGCCATTTTAGCTCTTTGGCTAGCCAACTTGCTCCTAAGATCCTTTCTCCGCTTCCCATGCACCCAGACTACAGGTGGCTGTCTCACCTGTCAGGATATTTTATGTGGTTTCTGGGATCTGAACTTTAGCCTCACACTTGGGTGGGTGGCAAGTACTGAGGTATCACTCCAGTACTCTGCCACCTTCCCTTCCTCCTCCTCCCCTTCCTCTCCCCCCTTCTTCCTCTTCCTCCAGTTTTTCTCACTGGCTTGGAACACGACAAGAAGGACGTAGGACATACTGGCCTGCCAGCAAGCTCAAGGGACCTGCCTCCAGTTTTACCTCCTCAGTGTTAGAGTTATAAAAGCCAGGTCCTCATGCCTGTAAAACAAGTATTTTCCCAGGGGAACTTCCATCTCCAGTGGCTGACCACTCTATCAGCTGAGCTACACCCTCAGCCCTGGACAAATCTTTGATGAGTTGATCATGAAACATACTTCAGCAAATCCCAGCCTGAAGTCCCCACAAACCTCTCTCATACATCAATGTTTGGGAGGGCAGAGAGCTCAAGACTAATTCTGTTCCCTGAAGCTTGGGCTCAAAATGCTGCCCAGGTGAGGAGGAGCAGTTTGAAGCCTTCTGTGAATGATTTTTCTTTTCATTCTCTATATCATACCCCTAGACATATACCAGCCCTCAGCTGACCCTTTTACTCGGCAAGACCCAATTTAAAAGCATGGCATTCCTTCTCTGTAAAATTTGGGGACCTCCCTCGGCCCACTGTGTGTGAAGCACTTAGCTAGGTGCTACATAAAGGTGTTGAGGCCTGGTGAACTCTTTGAGCTTGTCTATAAAAGGAACAGTGTGCCAGAGTCCTTCAGACCCCTGGAGAGCCTTTAATGGAGCATGAAGGTGTCAGCCAGTATCTCTGGTCACAGCCCTCCCTCCTCTGCTCATTGCTGTATCTTTTTTCAGCTACCCAACAGCTCAATAGGTGGCACATCTTTTCCTTGGCTGGATAGGTAGGGGCGCGGAAGCTTTCTCAGCACTGTGGCTCTACTGTTATAATTTTCTTCTACAACTTTACTTCTCAGTGTGAGCGTTTGCATCCCTTCTTCCATCAGTCTGACTTAATAGACCCATATGGCACCTCCATCAGTATCTTCAAGATGCCCCCCCCCCTTGTTACCTTATATCAAACAAAACTGGGAATAGAACTCTAGTAGAAACAAAAGATCATTGCTGAAGACAAGTAAATCAATATTACAACTCCCAGGAATTGAACTCAGGTCCACGGGCTTGGCAGCAAGTGCCTGCACCCTCTGAGCATCTCTCTGACCCAAGTGATCTTTTATTTGAGGGTTCTAACAATTCCCCTAAGAGATGACAAACAGCACAGGAGACAGAGACAGGTGGATCTCTGAGTTCAAGGCTAGCCTAGTCTACAGAGCTAGTTCCAGCACAGTCAGGACGGTTACACAGAGAAACCTTGTTTTGAAAAGGGACCTGAGTTTCCCAGCACTCACATGACAACTTACAACTGTCCAGTTCCAAGGAACAGTTCTTCACACAGACATACATGCAGATTAAACACCAATGCACATAAGATGAAAATAAATAATTTTTTAAAAAATAAAAATGAAACAAAGGGAAAAAATGAGAGACGACAAGCAAAATGCATGTTTTTATTTATCCCTGAGAACCATATAGGAAAGAACCAGCTTCCCAAAGCTGTCCTCTAACCTCCCTCACATGCACACACACACACACACACACACACACACACACACACACACACACACACACACACAGAGATGAATGAATAAATGAATAAATGGTAATTAAAAATTATTTTAGATTTTTCATGTTTGAGTATTTTGTCTGCCGGTATGCATGCCTAATTCCCACAGAGATCAGAAGAAAACATTGGGTCCCCTGGAATTGTAGGAATGGCGAGTTGTGAGCCACATGTGGGTGCTAGGAACCAAACCCAGTCCTTTGAAAGAGCAACAAATACTCTCAACTGCTAAGCACTAAGCATAATTTTTTTCCAAGACAAGGTTTCTCTGTGTAGTCCTGGCTGTCCTGGAACTCACTTTGTAGACCAGGCTGGCCTTTAACTCAGAGATCCACCACTGCATGGTCCTAAATGTAGTTTAAAAATAAGGAAGGAAGAAAGGAAGGAAGGAAAGAAGGAAGGGAGGAAGGGAGGAAAGGAAGGAAGGAAAGGAGCTCAATGAAGGGCCACAGATATAGTTCAGTTGTTAGAATGACTGCTTAACATGCACAAGGCCCTTGGTTCAAGCTCTACTACCTCATAAGAGTCGTGGTGGTTAACCCCTGTAATCCCAGCACTCAGGAGGTAAGAGCAGGAGAATCAAAAGATAAAAGTCATTCTTAGCTATATAGCAGGTTAGAAAGACCAGCCTGAATGAAATACAGGAGACCTATCTCAAAAAAAAAAAGTTCAGTGGACAACAATCCAATCTACTATAGATCAATGCACACTGTAAAAGATAAGCAGGTGCCTAGCAGCTGACTCAGTATGAGCAGAGGAGTAACTACACACAGATCAATGAAATATTGAAAAGACAAGCTCACATTTCAATTGCACATTTCATTTGCTTGTTTATAATGTTCCAGAAGTTTCTTGACCTTTCCTAGCCTGGGATCTACTAGCTATTGCTGGTGCTGATGTTACTGCTATTTTGATTTCCAAACATTTTACACACATTATGGCCTGTACTTGCTTTTGAAATGTGGGACTATGGGATAAACTTACCAGGCTTGACCTAGTACGATCATGGTGACACATGTGAGATTACACTGTCCTTGCCCTGGACAATGTACATAAATGAATAAGCACAAGTTAGCAGTGGTGGCCACAGAGCTGAGGTCTTTCTTTCTTTTAAAAAAAATTCATTTAACTTTATTTTACGTGCATTGGTGTGAAGGTGTCAGATCCCCTGGAACTGGAGTTATTAACAGTTGTGACCTGTCATGTAGGTGCTGGGAAGTGAACTCAGGTGTTGTGAGGTCTTTTCTTACAAGCTGTATATAAATCAGATTTTTGTTGGTTTGTTTTGGTTTTTTTAAGACAGGGTCTCTCTGTGTAGCCCTGGCTGTCCTGGAACTCCACTGTAGACCAGGCTGGCCTCAAACTCAGAGATCTACCTGCCTCTGCCTCCTAAGTACTAGGATTAATTTTCCTGAACAAAAATCTGACTTCCATCCATCAAATCCAACTGAATTATCCAGAAAGTATTATTCAAAATTATCCAAAAATATTATGCTATTGTGGGGTATCCACCAGAGAAGACCACTTGGACATGGGTTTAAGCCAAAAGAAAGTTCTTATTAGGAGACTGTCAAGGACACTGTGTGTTTGGGAACTGAATATAGTCCTGAGCCTTTCTCAGGATGAACAAAACCCATGTCCTAGGTTGACACACCTCAGTTAGCAAAAACAGTTAACCTGAAGCAGAACTCAGAAGCCAAAAAGCAAGGTTAGAGATGATCATTCGGAGACGATCCTAGAACTACTGGCTTTGATGGATTAGGTCTTTGTTCTCATTGTGGTAGGTGTTAAGGTCTTCACACTGGACTCCTGGGTCAGAATGGTGCCTCAGTGTCTCTAACATAGTGTAAGGTGTGCCGAGTTCTAGCAGCCGTCCGATGTCCCTCTCTTTTCTACCTACCACACATTCCAGCTTTACTGTCTGTGGTTTACTGGCCCAGGCAAGGCAGAGGAGCAGCAGCAGTTTTGAAAGGGCCTTTTCAGTTCTGGTGACTGGCAAATTTCTAGTTCAGAGGACCTGGTTTAGTTCCTGTATGGTGGTTGTGACTCCAGTTCCAGGATATCCAACATCCTCTTCTTGGTCCTTTTGGATACCAGGCACGCACATGGTGCACACACATACATGCAGGCAAACACAAACACATCTTCAAAAATATATCTATTCAGTTCTTGACTGCAAGTCAGTGTCCTTGATACTGTGAGAACAAGGTAAATCAGAGCTTGGCCAATACTCCCAAGGTGCCAGCTGCTGAGTGATAGAATATGAACAAACTATATGCCATAAAAATGCCATCAAGTTTTAGACAAAATCTCTATGCCTTCTCCATAAGTTAAGATTAGGAAAGGTCTCAGAGTGTGGATGTAGACAAGGGTTAGGAAAATGTTTAGGCTTAAGGAAGAAGTCCCTACAGAGGTCAATGGATAATTTAGGTTTCAGCAGGCAGACCTAAGATTAAGAGAAATACTGAGTATAAAGTTGTGAAGGCAGTTTGGAGCCACAGCTGGGGCCATTAGAATCAAGGAGTTTGTAAGGAGTTTGTTGGGGCATTTTAGAGGCAACAAAGAGATAGTGGAAGTGTCTCAGTGACAAGCCAGAGCTGATTACAGAAAAGTTTACCTGGTAATAATTATAAAAGTGGAAGGGAACAGAAGATTGAAAGGCTTTGGGGAAGTATGCAATGGCACCAGCAGCTTCAGGAGATGGTGTGTGAGATGAGGTGTGTGTTGGGAGTGTGTGGAGTATGTGAGTATGTGCAACTTGACATGGGTGAGGATGCACATGTAGAAGTCAGAGGAAAACTTTGGGTATCATTCTGGGGTGCTTTCCTTCTTTGGTTTGAGACAAGTCTTTTACTGGCCAGGAACTTCACCAGGTAGGCCAGACTAAGTGAGTCAGTGAGCTTCCAGGGATCTGCCTGTCTCTGCCTCCCCAGAGCTGGGATTACAGCTGTATGCTAATGAAGTTAGTTGTTTTTTTTTTTTTTTTTTTTTTTTTTTTTTACTGAGGTGCTGGGATCCTCATGCTTGCAAGGCAATTTACCATCTCCTCAGTCCAAGAATAGACTTGTTGTTGTCAAAAAGATTCCAGAGCCTGGTGGTGGTGACACACGCCTTTAAGCCCAGCACTCTGGAGGCTGAGGCAGGTGGATTTCTGTGAGTTCAAGGCCAGTCTGTACTACAGAGTGAGTTCTAGGACAGCCAGGGCTACACAGAGAAACCCTGTCTTGAAACAATTTTTAAAAAAGATTTATTTTTATTTTATACCTATGAATGTCTTGTCTGCATGTATATGAATATACAAGTGTGCCTGGTGCCTCTGAAGGCCAGGAAAAGTCACTGTATCCCCAGAACTGAAGTTATGGAGGGTTATGAGCCCCTGTGAACCTTTTGGTGACTGAACAAGGCCCTCTGTAAGAAGCAAGTGGTCTTAACCACCAAGCCACCACTCCAGCCCCAATATCTTCCTTGTTGGAGACAGGATCTCTTGCAGAACTCAAAGATCATTGATTTGGCTGGGCTGGTTCACCCACCAGTGAGCTCCTAGGACCCACTTGTCTATCCCTCCTTATTGTCTGGACTACAGATGCATGCTTTTGTGCCTGAATTTCTTATGGGTGTTAGAGATCTGAACTCAGGCCTGCAGGGCCATTTCCCTGGCTGCCTTTACTTTCAGTATATATGACCTACTCTTTCAGTCTGAAAAATAGTGACCTTGTTTCAGGATAGGAAAGTAAAGCAATTCATAAGTAGTTGTCTCAGAAAGCTTCATCCTCTGATGAAAAATCTGAAGAGGCTGAACACCCAGGCATGTCTTAACTCCTTCAGAAACACACAAGCAATACTGAAGGAGTTTTTTATTTTGAAAGTCTTCTCCAAGTCAATAAGATTGGATTCTCAGAAATGAACTTTTCAAAACCAAGCCTGAAAGCAGGAAGCTTTGTCATTATTGGACAATGTGCTTCCTACACAGTAACGATAGCAATTACTTACAGGGCTCAGTGGCAGGTGCTGTCCACACAGGCTGGTATATCCCTGTAACCCACTAGTATTATACTCCTTCCCATTAAACAGATTAGGTTTGCGAGTTTCAGTAACTTGTTTATACAGTATTGAAATTTGAACGTGATTGTGTTAGAAGATCCAAACCAGGCTTTACCACTGTGATGTCATATGTAACATATGCATCTGGATAGAAATTACAGGCCATTCTAAGAGCTGGATCATAAGCTCTTAAGTAGCTATGAGACTTAGCATATGATGGAGGAGTAATGGTATGTGAGAGCAATTCATGAGATTTGTACTGTGTTAGTCAAAGAAATGTGCTGTAAATTCTCATCAGGATAGGTTATTTGTTTGTTTTCGATTCTTGGTTCTTGGAGACAGGGTTTCTCTGTGTAGCCCTCCCTGGCTGTCCTGGAACAAACCCTGTAGACCAGGCTGGCCTCAAACTCAAAGAAATCTGCCTGCCTCTGCCTCTTAAGTGCTGGGAATAAAGGTGTGTGATATCACCAACTGGCTCATTTGGTTGTTTTTAAGTAGACAAGGGGGGCTGAGGGTAGAGGTCAATTAGTAGACATGTCTAGCATGCAAGAGGCCCTTGGTTTGATCCCTAAGCATAGACTAAACTGGTATATACCTGTAATCACAGCCCTTGAAAGGTGAATGCAGGAAGATGTGAAGTTCAAGGCTAGTCTTATAAGAAAGACCCTGTCTCAAAAATAAATAAAAATAAGACTGAGAGACAGTTCAACAGTTAAGAACACATGTAGCTTTTCTAGAGAGGACCTGAGTTTGATTACCCACAACAGGAGTTCACAAGCATATGCAAACCCAGCTCTAGGGGATACCCTTTTCTGACCTTCATGGGCACCTCTGCTCTTGAGGACATAACCACAGAAAGACACCCATGCATACTTAAAAATAAAGAGTAAATCTTAAAAGTGATACAAAATAGAAAAGACAAAAGGCTGGGGGATGTGTAGCTCAAAGGCAGAGTGCTTACCTAGCAAATACGGGGCCTGAGGTTCAAACTCTATTACTAGAAAATCTACTTTTAAAAAAGTTTAAAGGGCAGAAAGGATTCTATACAAACAAAACGAAACAAAAAACAGGTAAAACTTAGAAATTAGAAAACATGGGCCCTAGTTGTCACTTATTAATGGGTGACCTTGGCTAAATCTTTTTCTTCAAATTAAATAGGAGATAGTACTAAACATTTGTGATGGCCAGTTTATGCCAGTTTGACACAATCTGGGAGACGGACACTCCAAACTGAGAAAATGTCCACGTCATATTGGCCTGTGGGCAAGCCTTTGGTGCATTTTAACTGTGGATTGATGTGGTAGGGCCCAGCTTATTCTCTGTCTCTCTCTCTATCCCTCCCTCCCTCTCCCCTGCACAAGCCAGGAAGTAGTACCCCTCCATAGTCTCTCCATCTTGCCTCTGGTTTCCTGCCCTGACTTCCAACTTCCCTCAGTGATGCACAGTTATATGTGAGGTGAAATAAACCCTTTTCTCCCAACATCTCCATTTACCTCCTAGGTTTACCAAAGAGGCCAATAAGTGTATATGAAAACTTTTGAATAGACCACAAATCTTACATATGGCATAATATATTCAATCAGAGGAACTCCACACCTGTCCAGTGCGGTACAGTAAATATATGCTGCACTTAACTCCTCCTTCATTTTGATCCAATGTATATGTCCTTCCTCAAGGTGATATCGGATCCTAGAAGGTTCCCGGGTGTAACTGAATGAAAACATATTAGCAGCTCTTATCCAGGAAGCAGGATTACCTGGGTCCATTGGGACCAAGAATATGAAGTCAAGAGGGGGAAGGAAATAATCATATAATAAAGAACCCAGCCAGACTGGGAATGCTGCCTCAAGCCGGTTCCATGCCAGCCGGGACCACATACAAGTGTCGTCCAGGTTTATCTGGACTACAAAATGAGACTCTGCCTCAAAACAATCCAAACAAATGTAGTTTAAAAGCCAACAGTTAATTACCTATTTTTTTTTTTTTTAAAGTTTAAGGACTGGATATTTAAAAAGATTTCTGCAACACTGCATTTTAGTACTTCAAACATATTTTTCTTTTATAGGAATTTTTCTATTCTGAGGTTAGAAATTGTTCAAACTCATCTACATTAAAAGATGGGTTTGGAAGCAACAGAGTCAAAAGTACCGCAATTTTACACGAGGTTAAAATGAAATTGAAAAGTAGATTGACTTTTTTAAAATGTAAGTTTGAGGGTATGTAGTGTGGGGATCCTAATGGATTTCCCAAACCACCCCCCTCCACCCTCTCCCGCTCAGACAGAAGGATTCCTGAAACTTGCTAAAGGCTGTTAGTGACAAAAGCTAGATTTCCGTCAGCGGCTTTAATTAAAGTTAGCTTTTAGCCTGTGCCCTCGTCATGTGCCAAAGATTTAGATCGGGATTAGCAAACGCTAATCCACGTGTAAAGGCTCTGTAGGCTCCGTACGGGTAGCCCCCCCCCCCCCCGTTCACACTCTTTAAATATACGTTTCGACTCCTCTGGTTATCCTTAATTAATTTCAAGAGCTGTGAACAAATTCCCATGGTTGGTGTCTCCTTTCACCAGCCTAACTTTTAAGCAGGTAACCCACCAAAGTCTGGCCTCGCGTAGCAAGCTCTGGTCATCCTCTGATCTCGCCTCTACTTCCAGGACAAGGGCCTTTACGTGCTTAGTTCTCACACATTAAAAACTTAATTAACTTGAAGCAGAGTTAAATATTCTCCCCCAAAGGTAACCGTTGATTTTAGGGCTCTCTTAGGTGATTTTGAAGCCACCGTTGTATCTGATAGCACCAGGAATCCGGATGATAAAAGTCTCCAAATGTGGGTGGTAGTCTGTGTGTGTGTGGTGGGGGGTGTCGCCATAGGATGCCTCCAGGGGCGCCGACAAGCCTCAGAAGTGGGAACTGGACTTCCCTGAACAGGGCCTGGGCGGGTGAGCAAAAGCAGGGGGATGGGCAGGGGCCATCACGGGAGAAGTCTCCGGCCTTTCCACGTCTCTCATCACCATCCTTTCACCCCACCCCCCTCCTCCGTGCAGAATCCTCAACTGGCCGGCAGGAGGGAGAAGGGCCCGGGGCGGGGGAGGGGGGAGCTGGCCGCGGCCAGGAGGATTGGCCTTTGTGGCCCGGTGGCCGGCCGTGGCGCGCAGGCTGAGGGGCGGGGGCCTGACCCCCAGGTGCATTGTCCGGCGGGGCCCTCCCCCTGTCCCCGGGGTCGCCCAAGTGATCGCAGCGTGTTCCTCCGCCAGCAGCGCCGACCTCGCCGTGCGGGGCCCAGGGGCCAGATGTAGAAAGTAGTCCCCGGCTGGCCAGGCTGTCCACTGCGCCGCCCTCTGCAGCCTCCCTCCGCCCCGGGCTGGACGCGACGCGCGTGGTCCCCGCGGCCTGGCGCGCGCTCGGGGGTCCGTGCGTCTGCAAACGGCGCGTCTCCTCGCCACGCCGGAGCAGCGGGTGCAGCAGTAGCTGCGGGTCCAGGAGAGCAGCGGGAGGAGCGGGCGCGGGCGCACAGCCCGGGAGCATGCCCGCGCAGCCCCGCTGAATGGCGCCTCCCGTGCGCCCGGGGATGCTGCCCCTGCTGCTGTTGCTGCTGCTGCCGCCGCTGGGCTCGGTTCCAGGTGGGCGCGCTCCCCGAGCGAGTGTGCGCGACCGTGCGCGGGGAGGGGGACGGGCCGGGATATCCCGGGTGGTGCGGCCAGCCGGGTTCCCGTGGGGTGGGCGTTCTGAGTGCTCCTCAGCCGAGGCCGAGTCTCCCCGGGGCTGCTGTCCACTCGCTCCGCTCACGCCATTGTCCGCGCTGCGGCCAGCCGGGGGTTCCGCGCTGCCTCCCCGACCGCGGCTGCACGTGGTTTTATTTATATTGTTTCCTGAGTGGCAGCCTCGCCGCTCAGGGGGGCGCCGCGGTTGCGCGACATTTCGAGGGTTTGCAATGGGTTCCCTAGGTCTCGGGGTGGCCGCTCGGCGCCCCCAGCTTCCGCAGCTCGAAACTGAGCAAGGAGATGGGAGGGTGGAATTGCAACAAGGAGCTTGAAAGTTGCGTGGCCCATTTGTGTCCCCAGAGAGGCCGGGAGGAAGATGTCTGTATAGAACTTACTTTCTGTGTGTATGTGTTTAAGGTCCCGGCTGGAGGTCTCTGAAACCTCCAGATTAGCCTTGCACAAATTTGCATAAGTTTATTTATCTCCCTTTCTTCTATCTTAAGACTGAAACATGTAAAGTGAATGGGGAAGGAGGGGCTTTTAAAAAGTGTTAAGGGGCTGAGCTATTTATTTATAAGCTAAAAGCACCATTTTCTCTTTATTTTCCCTTTTCTTTTTTTTTTCCCCCTGGAAGTTAGTTTCAGTTAGCAAGAGAAAGGATCAAAGTAGGATGCGGCTCAGAAACACAATGGGCGTCTTCCGGAATGGTTGCATGCTGCATGGGGCTGTTGGGGTAGCTGCCCTGGGCAGACCTTAGTGGAAATTCGGAGCTCCAAACTGAGGTTTTTCAAGATTTGTCTTGACCAGAAACAGATAAATAATTGCTGGATATTTGTAATCAGGGCTTCAAACTGACCAGGGGAAGTGTTAAAAAACAAAACAAAAACAACTCCCACCAAGACCCTAACTTTATGTTGTCCCAGACCGACATGCGTTTGTTCTAAATGCAAGAGGCAACAAATGCTTTATTCTGGGGGACGAGGGGCTTGTGTATGCTTGGGTAAAGCATTTCCTCTGCTCTGATAAAAATGTGTATTGGTTGATTAAGCAATCTCCTATCCCTATTAGACAGTAAGGACCAATTAGTCACGCATTTTTTTCCAACAGTTGGTAGCTCGAAAAAAGTGAAATAAAGGTTTCCTAATCCGATCACCCACTGAGCACAAGCAGCCAGAGTTACCAACTTTTCAAAGTCTATTGTGTGTCCTTTAAATACCTAGCTGGCTTGGCAGAAATGAAGTAAATGGATTTCTTTTAAGGAGAGGAGACAGCATCCCTGCTGTAAAAGGGCAGATAGAAAAAAAAAATGCAAACTTGTAATTTGTCACAAAAGATAAACGCACTTCCCAAAGGAGTAGGTGCTGGGTTTTCCAAAAACACTTAAAGAGACAAGAAAATAAACTCCGCTTGTTCACAGAGTTGGAGTTTTGCTAATGATTTCTTGTAAAATTAGACTTTTATGACTTAACCCTGTTCAAGATCTTTTTGACAAGCTTGTAAAAGTAGCAAATGGCTTGTGCTAGTGAGTTCTGATGATTTTGGGTCCCTGGCCAGAAACCTGAGAACCAAATTCTTAGGCTTCATAGATGGTATTAGAATCGTCCCTATGTTTGGAGTGTAGACATTGTAAAAGGTGACTTCTCTACTTGTTGAAGGGTTTGCAGTTATTAAGGTCCTTGGAAGTTAACCTTTATGGCTGGAGAAACTGCCTTATATCACAAATATGTGTTTTACAGTTGTGTGCTAAATGATTTTATTCCTGTAATTGTGGATATTCCCTTCTCTCCCCTTTCTTTGCAGGAGTGTGGAGCTTTAGTGAACTGTTGTTCATGAAAGAACCACAGGATGTAACTGTCACAAGGAAAGACTCCGTCTTTTTAGATTGCCAGGCTCATGGAGAAGGTCCCATTAAGGTCACGTGGCTGAAAAATGGAGCAAAATTGTCTGAAAATAAACGGATCCAGGTTCTGTCTAACGGCTCTCTATACATCAGTGAGGTGGAAGGCAGGCGAGGAGACCAGTCGGATGAAGGATTTTATCAGTGCCTGGCAGTGAACAAATATGGGGCCATTCTTAGTCAGAAAGCTCATCTGACATTGTCAAGTAAGTGTTGGGGAGTTCTTCTTGGTGGTAACAGTTTTCACTGTTCGAAGGTTTTGTTGTTGGCTTCTGAGTAGCACTAAAATCATACAGACATTAAGGATTTTACCAGAGAAGATAATATTGGTGTTAATGGAGAAGTCTGGCTAGTACGAACAGAGCTGTTTTAAGATTTCAGTCTTTGGGAAATCACTGAATAGAAACAATCCCACGTAAATCTCTCTGCCATGTGGATAGCTCTTGAGTGCTAAATCTTTCTTATAGCCCAACCTTCCATCTCTCATTCTTAGATCAGCCATGTTACTTTTTGATTGTAAGAGAGAGGGCATTGGCCAGTAACTCTCAAGCTTTGAAGTCCTTTGAGTCTTTTCCAGCCGGGAGAGAAGGAGAGCAAGGGCTGTTTCTGTGTTAGGCCTAATGGAATTAAACCCAATCTGCTCATTTATTTCTCCAGTTATAAAGTCTGTTGTCTGTGGATTTGAGCAATTGTCAGCCTTTGGATCCACTGGGTGATGGTTGACCTCATAACTGCTAGGTGTCAGGACAGGTGAGGGAACGCCTTAGGTCACCACCTCTTCAGGTGACCAGATGTTGGAAACCTTCTATGCTGTAAACCTCTGAAGGGCAGATTTCTGCACTACACACACTGACCCTTTCAAAAAGTGTAGGGTGGGAAGAGCAAGTTCTTGAGATAGTCATATAACCTTTAGAAAGTAGTTTATTCAAGGTCTGTCTCCACAACTGATGCTTAGACAGTGGCTTTGAGTTTCCCAGGTGACTTAACTATGGCTCAGGGGCATGTTTCTGCTGCACTTAGAGAGGTAATTGACGTAATCGTGTGGTGATGATGAATTATAGAAAATAACTCTAAGCAGAGAGATACTTGTGTTGAACTTTGTTGGCAAATTAGAGACCCAAGTCTAGCCCCCACCTCCACCCCTGCCAAGAAGAGCATAACCCTGAAAAGCTCTCTGATAAACTCCACCCCAGTCCCCTGCTGCTCTCCTTTGACTTTGATCATTGGTCATTGAAATCTTTCTTTCATTGAGTACTGGTTTCCTTGTACAGTTTCACTTTGAGGAGAATGATGTTTTAGCCTTATGCTCTGCTCATTTACGTCTTCTGTCAGGTGCTCTGGGATTCTTCTATTCTCATCTTTAAAGATTTGTGGAATCTTTCCCCCCCCCCCCCCATGCCAAGGAACTGTAGTTTTTTTTGTTTTGTTTTGTTTTTTTTGCCTTTGTGGGGAAGTGGGTGATGTGGGGGGAGTGGATAGGGTTTAAAAGACAAGCATTTATCAGGACCACACTTGCTTCCAGGACCTCCTGAGAAGCCTGACAGAGTCCTTCAGCTCACCCAGCTTTCTGACTCCACAAATAAAATCTGAAATGAAGTAAATATTAGGACCAGGGGCTGGGTTACTGACTCAGTGCTAGAGCATGTGTTTGGCATATGTAAATGTCTGGGTTTGGATCTAACATTCTAAACCAAACACAAAAGAAAAAAATACAACCATTTATTCCAAAAAGAACTTCTAACATTTTGAGTATCTTCACATTTTTGTATCTTTAAATTTTTGATTAATAATACTAATTACATATTAATCACTTTGCAAAGTATTCTGGGGAAGTAGATGACCTAACTATATTATAAATGTAAATCTTTGGATTGAAAAATCAAATGTGGCACACACCTGTGATCCCATCATGTGGAAGGCTTAGGCAGGAGGGTGGGGAGTTCTAGGCTGGTTTTGACCTTATATAAAGACCCCTGACTTAGAAATATTTATGGGGCAGGAGACATGGCTCAGAGGTTAAGAGCACTGGCTGCTTTTCCAGAGGTCCTGAGTTCAATTCCCAGCAACCACATGGTGGCTCACAACCATCTGTAATGAGAAACATAATAAATAAATTGTAAAAAAAACCAAAATTTTTTTTTTTTTTTTTTTTACCCGCCAAGCCATCTCACAGGCTCCCAGAACAAACAAAAAATTTCCCAGATGAACTGCTTAGACCATCTCCTTGCTTTAGGTGGGGACTTTCATCCAGTCACTCTTATGGGTTTTAAAACAAGAAATGCGCAGCTGATTTAAATTTAGATTTTTCTTTAAAAATAAGAGGGCTCGGGGATCCTGATTCGTACAGTTTTGTTGTTTAAGAGGCCCTGTCTTGTGACAGGCTTTAATCGTTCCTTCCTGTGCAGATGTTATCCAAAGTGAGCAGGAAGAGGGGAGCATTAAGTGGGCATTCTGTTGTTTTTGTGTGCGTTTTTAAGGCTAATTCTTCTACTTACTGATAACAGCAGGGTACAAGTGTGTTCTTTTTGTTTCCTTGGGGATTTTATGAGCCAATGCACCTTTTGGTGTAGCAGCGGTAGTAGCTACCTGTAACCTAAAACTTTAATCTGTGCCTCTCTTGGGTTTTTTAACACACAGGCTGAGTCTTAGTTTCTGAATTTAGCGGCTAGAAGCGGAAAGTTGCACTCTGGGCCAGAATTCCATTATTCATGTGTAAATTAGGAATCGGCAAGGTTAAAAGGTTAGGCGCTGGCCGGGCTGAGGTTTACCCTGTGATAAAGAGCAGATGACCCTCATTCATTGGCCCCAGCTTTCATGTGGCTCTTCTGCAGAGTTGCTTATTGCCATGAATTGTTCTTGAGGAATGCAGAAATTCGAATGTGAGCAGGCCCTTCCTTAAGAGCCACTGTGGTGCCTTATCTCCCAGCACATCAGAACAGGGTTCTTCCCCAAGGCCTGGAGGCTTTGCCGTTGTTCACCCAAGCACAAAAGAATGCATCTAACTTAGTTTTGCTAAGGCATCCCGGTTTTAAAAAGGAAAACATAGGGTTAAAGTAATATATACCTTTAAAAAAAAGTAATCCTTTTATTGCTATCCATTTTATTGTCCCCCTTTTACATTTTCATGTACTTAGAAAAGAGGGGAAGAATGTGGGGACCCCTTTTTCTAGTTGCATATTAATCAAAGCATTAAAATAGGGCCTATAAATGTAAATATGTTAAGTTTTAGTACATCAAAATTTCACCTACTTGAGTGCTAAGTCTTTCTTATATAAACACTGCAATTAAAATATTTTAGGAATACCAAATGGCCAGAGAGCCAGCCAGTCTTGGTGTTCTTAATGCTGGGGCAAGATAAATCTCACAGGAAAGCATTAGTGTGCTTAAAACAGTCTCATATTTCAACAAGTTTAAATTAAGATAAGGGAAGTAGAGGAGGAGGTGGGCATATTCTCTGATGTGTAAAAGTCTGGCCATCATCGAGGCTTGAGCAGGAAGCTTCCTGTTTGTTTTCCTTCCATAAAAGGTGGAAATCAAAGCCTCTAGACGGGATGAGAGCACAAATCCGGCATATGTTTCTTAGGGTTGGTATGATTTTTTTTTTTTTTTTTAAATCTTGGACAAAGACAAAAAAAATTGTAGGTGGAAGAACATAGGAATTCTCTTCATAATGCTTTTTAAAAATTTGAGGTTAATTTAGCCTCAGTGACATTGTTCAGACAAGTCATTATTTCTGTTAACTTTTAAGTGGCAAGAACTGTTCATTGCCATTAGTAGGATGTGTATGTTTTTCATGAATAAAATATTACCGCTTCAGTTTAAGATGAAGTTTCAAGGATTTTTATTTTGTAGGTTTGCTTTTCTGCCTTACAGAGTAATTCATCAAGGATAATCTAAAATTTAATTAGAAATGTTAATGTTAAAAAACATGTAAATTAATGTTTGGAAAAAGGGGATGGCATGGCACACAAAAAGAGAAGAACATGAAAATGTAGCTCAGATATTTGAATTTTATTAGCAAGCTTGGACCCAAAGCTGGCAAAAATTTTCTGCAATGTCCCCGGCCTTGTAGGGTTTGTAGACTTTTAGGGGCAGTGTTTTAGTTATGGGACACAAGCTCTTAGCGGTCACCTGCCCTAACTCAGCAGTTCTAACACAGAACTCAAAGTCTCTGGATTTTGGAAAAATAAAGAGAATGAAACAGGTATTTCAAGAGACTTGTCTGCCAAGCCTGTAAAAATAAAGCTTAGTTACTGCTTCCTGATATTCTAGAGAGCTTGTGGTTTGAACCATCTGTTTAAGTTTCTGTCAGTTGTCCTCAATACAAGGCGTCAACTCCTAAAAGCTGCATACACCTGGTTCTGCAAGCTTCTCTACAGCCAGGCCTGGCCGTGTAGGTCTCTTTCCTTAGATTTCCTTCTCAGGGCTCTGGTAATCTCTGGGTCAGGG